>JARUHQ010000017.1:0-4800000 GCA_029955515.1 Chrysomela aeneicollis
CCTAACCTAACCTAACCTAACCTAACCTAACCTAACCTAACCTAACCTAACCTAACCTAACCTAACCTAACCTAACCTAACCTAACCTAACCTAACCTAACCTAACCTAACCTAACCTAACCTAACCTAACCTAACCTAACCTAACCTAACCTAACCTAACCTAACCTAACCTAACCTAACCTAACCTAACCTAACCTAACCTAACCTAACCTAACCTAACCTAACCTAACCTAACCTAACCTAACCTAACCTAACCTAACCTAACCTAACCTAACCTAACCTAACCTAACCTAACCTAACCTAACCTAACCTAACCTAACCTAACCTAACCTAACCTAACCTAACCTAACCTAACCTAACCTAACCTAACCTAACCTAACCTAACCTAACCTAACCTAACCTAACCTAACCTAACCTAACCTAACCTAACCTAACCTAACCTAACCTAACCTAACCTAACCTAACCTAACCTAACCTAACCTAACCTAACCTAACCTAACCTAACCTAACCTAACCTAACCTAACCTAACCTAACCTAACCTAACCTAACCTAACCTAACCTAACCTAACCTAACCTAACCTAACCTAACCTAACCTAACCTAACCTAACCTAACCTAACCTAACCTAACCTAACCTAACCTAACCTAACCTAACCTAACCTAACCTAACCTAACCTAACCTAACCTAACCTAACCTAACCTAACCTAACCTAACCTAACCTAACCTAACCTAACCTAACCTAACCTAACCTAACCTAACCTAACCTAACCTAACCTAACCTAACCTAACCTAACCTAACCTAACCTAACCTAACCTAACCTAACCTAACCTAACCTAACCTAACCTAACCTAACCTAACCTAACCTAACCTAACCTAACCTAACCTAACCTAACCTAACCTAACCTAACCTAACCTAACCTAACCTAACCTAACCTAACCTAACCTAACCTAACCTAACCTAACCTAACCTAACCTAACCTAACCTAACCTAACCTAACCTAACCTAACCTAACCTAACCTAACCTAACCTAACCTAACCTAACCTAACCTAACCTAACCTAACCTAACCTAACCTAACCTAACCTAACCTAACCTAACCTAACCTAACCTAACCTAACCTAACCTAACCTAACCTAACCTAACCTAACCTAACCTAACCTAACCTAACCTAACCTAACCTAACCTAACCTAACCTAACCTAACCTAACCTAACCTAACCTAACCTAACCTAACCTAACCTAACCTAACCTAACCTAACCTAACCTAACCTAACCTAACCTAACCTAACCTAACCTAACCTAACCTAACCTAACCTAACCTAACCTAACCTAACCTAACCTAACCTAACCTAACCTAACCTAACCTAACCTAACCTAACCTAACCTAACCTAACCTAACCTAACCTAACCTAACCTAACCTAACCTAACCTAACCTAACCTAACCTAACCTAACCTAACCTAACCTAACCTAACCTAACCTAACCTAACCTAACCTAACCTAACCTAACCTAACCTAACCTAACCTAACCTAACCTAACCTAACCTAACCTAACCTAACCTAACCTAACCTAACCTAACCTAACCTAACCTAACCTAACCTAACCTAACCTAACCTAACCTAACCTAACCTAACCTAACCTAACCTAACCTAACCTAACCTAACCTAACCTAACCTAACCTAACCTAACCTAACCTAACCTAACCTAACCTAACCTAACCTAACCTAACCTAACCTAACCTAACCTAACCTAACCTAACCTAACCTAACCTAACCTAACCTAACCTAACCTAACCTAACCTAACCTAACCTAACCTAACCTAACCTAACCTAACCTAACCTAACCTAACCTAACCTAACCTAACCTAACCTAACCTAACCTAACCTAACCTAACCTAACCTAACCTAACCTAACCTAACCTAACCTAACCTAACCTAACCTAACCTAACCTAACCTAACCTAACCTAACCTAACCTAACCTAACCTAACCTAACCTAACCTAACCTAACCTAACCTAACCTAACCTAACCTAACCTAACCTAACCTAACCTAACCTAACCTAACCTAACCTAACCTAACCTAACCTAACCTAACCTAACCTAACCTAACCTAACCTAACCTAACCTAACCTAACCTAACCTAACCTAACCTAACCTAACCTAACCTAACCTAACCTAACCTAACCTAACCTAACCTAACCTAACCTAACCTAACCTAACCTAACCTAACCTAACCTAACCTAACCTAACCTAACCTAACCTAACCTAACCTAACCTAACCTAACCTAACCTAACCTAACCTAACCTAACCTAACCTAACCTAACCTAACCTAACCTAACCTAACCTAACCTAACCTAACCTAACCTAACCTAACCTAACCTAACCTAACCTAACCTAACCTAACCTAACCTAACCTAACCTAACCTAACCTAACCTAACCTAACCTAACCTAACCTAACCTAACCTAACCTAACCTAACCTAACCTAACCTAACCTAACCTAACCTAACCTAACCTAACCTAACCTAACCTAACCTAACCTAACCTAACCTAACCTAACCTAACCTAACCTAACCTAACCTAACCTAACCTAACCTAACCTAACCTAACCTAACCTAACCTAACCTAACCTAACCTAACCTAACCTAACCTAACCTAACCTAACCTAACCTAACCTAACCTAACCTAACCTAACCTAACCTAACCTAACCTAACCTAACCTAACCTAACCTAACCTAACCTAACCTAACCTAACCTAACCTAACCTAACCTAACCTAACCTAACCTAACCTAACCTAACCTAACCTAACCTAACCTAACCTAACCTAACCTAACCTAACCTAACCTAACCTAACCTAACCTAACCTAACCTAACCTAACCTAACCTAACCTAACCTAACCTAACCTAACCTAACCTAACCTAACCTAACCTAACCTAACCTAACCTAACCTAACCTAACCTAACCTAACCTAACCTAACCTAACCTAACCTAACCTAACCTAACCTAACCTAACCTAACCTAACCTAACCTAACCTAACCTAACCTAACCTAACCTAACCTAACCTAACCTAACCTAACCTAACCTAACCTAACCTAACCTAACCTAACCTAACCTAACCTAACCTAACCTAACCTAACCTAACCTAACCTAACCTAACCTAACCTAACCTAACCTAACCTAACCTAACCTAACCTAACCTAACCTAACCTAACCTAACCTAACCTAACCTAACCTAACCTAACCTAACCTAACCTAACCTAACCTAACCTAACCTAACCTAACCTAACCTAACCTAACCTAACCTAACCTAACCTAACCTAACCTAACCTAACCTAACCTAACCTAACCTAACCTAACCTAACCTAACCTAACCTAACCTAACCTAACCTAACCTAACCTAACCTAACCTAACCTAACCTAACCTAACCTAACCTAACCTAACCTAACCTAACCTAACCTAACCTAACCTAACCTAACCTAACCTAACCTAACCTAACCTAACCTAACCTAACCTAACCTAACCTAACCTAACCTAACCTAACCTAACCTAACCTAACCTAACCTAACCTAACCTAACCTAACCTAACCTAACCTAACCTAACCTAACCTAACCTAACCTAACCTAACCTAACCTAACCTAACCTAACCTAACCTAACCTAACCTAACCTAACCTAACCTAACCTAACCTAACCTAACCTAACCTAACCTAACCTAACCTAACCTAACCTAACCTAACCTAACCTAACCTAACCTAACCTAACCTAACCTAACCTAACCTAACCTAACCTAACCTAACCTAACCTAACCTAACCTAACCTAACCTAACCTAACCTAACCTAACCTAACCTAACCTAACCTAACCTAACCTAACCTAACCTAACCTAACCTAACCTAACCTAACCTAACCTAACCTAACCTAACCTAACCTAACCTAACCTAACCTAACCTAACCTAACCTAACCTAACCTAACCTAACCTAACCTAACCTAACCTAACCTAACCTAACCTAACCTAACCTAACCTAACCTAACCTAACCTAACCTAACCTAACCTAACCTAACCTAACCTAACCTAACCTAACCTAACCTAACCTAACCTAACCTAACCTAACCTAACCTAACCTAACCTAACCTAACCTAACCTAACCTAACCTAACCTAACCTAACCTAACCTAACCTAACCTAACCTAACCTAACCTAACCTAACCTAACCTAACCTAACCTAACCTAACCTAACCTAACCTAACCTAACCTAACCTAACCTAACCTAACCTAACCTAACCTAACCTAACCTAACCTAACCTAACCTAACCTAACCTAACCTAACCTAACCTAACCTAACCTAACCTAACCTAACCTAACCTAACCTAACCTAACCTAACCTAACCTAACCTAACCTAACCTAACCTAACCTAACCTAACCTAACCTAACCTAACCTAACCTAACCTAACCTAACCTAACCTAACCTAACCTAACCTAACCTAACCTAACCTAACCTAACCTAACCTAACCTAACCTAACCTAACCTAACCTAACCTAACCTAACCTAACCTAACCTAACCTAACCTAACCTAACCTAACCTAACCTAACCTAACCTAACCTAACCTAACCTAACCTAACCTAACCTAACCTAACCTAACCTAACCTAACCTAACCTAACCTAACCTAACCTAACCTAACCTAACCTAACCTAACCTAACCTAACCTAACCTAACCTAACCTAACCTAACCTAACCTAACCTAACCTAACCTAACCTAACCTAACCTAACCTAACCTAACCTAACCTAACCTAACCTAACCTAACCTAACCTAACCTAACCTAACCTAACCTAACCTAACCTAACCTAACCTAACCTAACCTAACCTAACCTAACCTAACCTAACCTAACCTAACCTAACCTAACCTAACCTAACCTAACCTAACCTAACCTAACCTAACCTAACCTAACCTAACCTAACCTAACCTAACCTAACCTAACCTAACCTAACCTAACCTAACCTAACCTAACCTAACCTAACCTAACCTAACCTAACCTAACCTAACCTAACCTAACCTAACCTAACCTAACCTAACCTAACCTAACCTAACCTAACCTAACCTAACCTAACCTAACCTAACCTAACCTAACCTAACCTAACCTAACCTAACCTAACCTAACCTAACCTAACCTAACCTAACCTAACCTAACCTAACCTAACCTAACCTAACCTAACCTAACCTAACCTAACCTAACCTAACCTAACCTAACCTAACCTAACCTAACCTAACCTAACCTAACCTAACCTAACCTAACCTAACCTAACCTAACCTAACCTAACCTAACCTAACCTAACCTAACCTAACCTAACCTAACCTAACCTAACCTAACCTAACCTAACCTAACCTAACCTAACCTAACCTAACCTAACCTAACCTAACCTAACCTAACCTAACCTAACCTAACCTAACCTAACCTAACCTAACCTAACCTAACCTAACCTAACCTAACCTAACCTAACCTAACCTAACCTAACCTAACCTAACCTAACCTAACCTAACCTAACCTAACCTAACCTAACCTAACCTAACCTAACCTAACCTAACCTAACCTAACCTAACCTAACCTAACCTAACCTAACCTAACCTAACCTAACCTAACCTAACCTAACCTAACCTAACCTAACCTAACCTAACCTAACCTAACCTAACCTAACCTAACCTAACCTAACCTAACCTAACCTAACCTAACCTAACCTAACCTAACCTAACCTAACCTAACCTAACCTAACCTAACCTAACCTAACCTAACCTAACCTAACCTAACCTAACCTAACCTAACCTAACCTAACCTAACCTAACCTAACCTAACCTAACCTAACCTAACCTAACCTAACCTAACCTAACCTAACCTAACCTAACCTAACCTAACCTAACCTAACCTAACCTAACCTAACCTAACCTAACCTAACCTAACCTAACCTAACCTAACCTAACCTAACCTAACCTAACCTAACCTAACCTAACCTAACCTAACCTAACCTAACCTAACCTAACCTAACCTAACCTAACCTAACCTAACCTAACCTAACCTAACCTAACCTAACCTAACCTAACCTAACCTAACCTAACCTAACCTAACCTAACCTAACCTAACCTAACCTAACCTAACCTAACCTAACCTAACCTAACCTAACCTAACCTAACCTAACCTAACCTAACCTAACCTAACCTAACCTAACCTAACCTAACCTAACCTAACCTAACCTAACCTAACCTAACCTAACCTAACCTAACCTAACCTAACCTAACCTAACCTAACCTAACCTAACCTAACCTAACCTAACCTAACCTAACCTAACCTAACCTAACCTAACCTAACCTAACCTAACCTAACCTAACCTAACCTAACCTAACCTAACCTAACCTAACCTAACCTAACCTAACCTAACCTAACCTAACCTAACCTAACCTAACCTAACCTAACCTAACCTAACCTAACCTAACCTAACCTAACCTAACCTAACCTAACCTAACCTAACCTAACCTAACCTAACCTAACCTAACCTAACCTAACCTAACCTAACCTAACCTAACCTAACCTAACCTAACCTAACCTAACCTAACCTAACCTAACCTAACCTAACCTAACCTAACCTAACCTAACCTAACCTAACCTAACCTAACCTAACCTAACCTAACCTAACCTAACCTAACCTAACCTAACCTAACCTAACCTAACCTAACCTAACCTAACCTAACCTAACCTAACCTAACCTAACCTAACCTAACCTAACCTAACCTAACCTAACCTAACCTAACCTAACCTAACCTAACCTAACCTAACCTAACCTAACCTAACCTAACCTAACCTAACCTAACCTAACCTAACCTAACCTAACCTAACCTAACCTAACCTAACCTAACCTAACCTAACCTAACCTAACCTAACCTAACCTAACCTAACCTAACCTAACCTAACCTAACCTAACCTAACCTAACCTAACCTAACCTAACCTAACCTAACCTAACCTAACCTAACCTAACCTAACCTAACCTAACCTAACCTAACCTAACCTAACCTAACCTAACCTAACCTAACCTAACCTAACCTAACCTAACCTAACCTAACCTAACCTAACCTAACCTAACCTAACCTAACCTAACCTAACCTAACCTAACCTAACCTAACCTAACCTAACCTAACCTAACCTAACCTAACCTAACCTAACCCAACCTAACCCAACCAATTTTTTGTGATCGAAAACATGATTTTCACGTCATTATCAATATCCACACAAAATTTAGTGAGTGAACACCCAGTAGTTATAGAGAAAATACAGAATAGTTCGAATAGTTTCAGTCTAGCACCCCTGCTACGGGTTGGCACAACTTTTTGTGATCGAAAACATGATTTTCACGTCATTATCAATATCTACACAAAATGTAGTGAGTGAACACCCAGTAGTTATCGAGAAAATACAGAATTGTTCGAATATTTTCAGTCCAGCACCCCTGCTACGATTTGGCACAACTTTTTGTGATCGAAAACATGATTTTCACGTCATTATTAATATCCACACGAAATTTAATGAGTGAACACCCAGTAGTTATCGAGAAAATACAGAATAGTTCGAATAGTTTCAGACTAGCACCCCTGCTACGGGTTGGCACAACTTTTTGTGATCGAAAACATGATTTTCACGTCATTATCAATATCCACACAAAATTTAGTGAGTGAACACCCAGTAGTTATAGAGAAAATACAGAATAGTTCGAATAGTTTCAGTCTAGCACCCCTGCTACGGGTTGGCACAACTTTTTGTGATCGAAAACATGATTTTCACGTCATTATCAATATCCACACAAAATTTAGTGAGTGAACACCCAGTAGTTATCGAGAAAATACAGAATAGTTCGAATAGTTTCAGTCTAGCACCCATGCTACGGGTTGGCACAACTTTTTGTGATCGAAAACATGATTTTCACGTCATTATCAATATCTACACAAAGTTTAGTGAGTGAACACCCAGTAGTTATCGAGAAAATACAGAATAGTTCGAATAGTTTCAGTCTAGCACCCATGCTACGGGTTGGCACAACTTTTTGTGATCGAAAACATGATTTTTACGTCATTATCAATATCTACACAAAGTTTAGTGAGTGAACACCCAGTAGTTATCGAGAAAATACAGAATAGTTAGAATAGTTTCAGTCAAGCACCCCTGCTACGGGTTGGCACAATTTTTTGTGATCGAAAACATGATTTTTACGTCATTATTAATATCTACACAAAGTTTAGTGAGTGAACACCCAGTAGTTATCGAGAAAATACATAATAGTTCGAATAGTTTCAGTATAGCACCCATGCTACGGGTTGGCACAACTTTTTGTGATCGAAAACATGATTTTCACGTCATTATCAATATCTACACAAAGTTTAGTGAGTGAACACCCAGTATTTATCGAGAAAATACAGAATTGTTCGAATAGTTTCAGTCAAGCACCCCTGCTACGGGTTGGCACAATTTTTTGTGATCGAAAACATGATTTTTACGTCATTATTAATATCTACACAAAATTTAGTGAGTGAACACCCAGTAGTTATCGAGAAAATACAGAATAGTTCGAATATTTTCAGTCTAGCACCCCTGCTACGGGTTGGTCATTTGTAGTTTAATGATAAAATAACTTTTCACATCAAAATCAATATACTGACGCATGTTGAAGAATAAACGAATTTGGCAACACTGTACACGGTTTTATCTCTGTATCGTAGAAAATTTCCTGCACGTCACGATTTGTGCCTTTATTACTCACCCTGTATAATATACCTAATTAGCATATTAACGGTCGTTCTTGTTTATCGACTGGCTAACTACGCAGTTAGTGATTTTGAGTAATTTGTAAGCGCTCGCCCTCCTGGCACTGATGGAACTCGACGGTGAAGTCGTCCATAGTGGCAGGAACGCCCCACAGTACAGAAGACAAGGCTCGGATTTGTAACGATATATAAATCGTTACATTTTGTTTTTATGTAGTCATACAAATAACATCAATAAATAGTTGTATCAGATCACTTAGCGACATCTCGTAAATTAATATAAAATAAATAACAAAGACATCTTCTTTTGTACAGGTACCATCAAGATATCTGCAATTAAATTTAAAATCGACGCATGATAAACAGGTTTCTGTATCACACTTATTATTGCAGATATTTATGAATTGTTAATTTGTTGTATTGCCGTTGTACCAATCAAGATGATCCTTGTTAATCACGTGATTAAAACGAACAATTGAGAATAATAGAGGTAGGGTCGCTCTCTTGCTTTTTAACTTTTGAGGTGAAAAAAACTTGGAGCAATTTTTTTTGAAAATTCCTATTCTCCCGTAAAAAGGGATTTGAAGACTCAGGTTTTCTGAGATTGCTTGGGATATCAGGAGTGAATCAAGGTATGCCCTTTTTGATTTCAATTTAGGATGGTTCAGATTAAACAAGATTAATAAGAATTAATTAACCGGTGCTTCAGGCAGAATTTATTTGGATATATTTTGGCTTTGATCTTTCTCATGGACTGAAAGATTACGAATTCTGCTTGGTAGAATTTCTACTGGTATTTTGAGGATAGATTTTTGAGAATTTTTTTTTACACAGAGCATGGGTAAATTGTAAAATTTGGCTTGAGTGAATAGTCTGTGGTTTTTTTCTTATTTTTAGCTTGAATGCAATTCCGGAAATGAAGTTGTTCGAACTCAATAAATCAATATTTCTGGTGTGAATTTGGAGTGAAACCATAGAGAAGTCTGGACTCTGGACAAGAAGAGAGATAATGTTCAGGTGAGTGTACAGTGAAACCTCAACTTTGAAATAAATTCATGTGATGTTAACTGTTACACTCATCTATTCATTTCTTTCCTATGGAAAAGAGTTCATGATTCTCTTATTCATGAAAGCAATTAATTTTACCTGGTGAAATATAATTTACTATCTGAACAATCTGTAATTGAGTGGAAGGGTGTCGCTTGACGTCGCTCATCTTGGTATCTCAGCAATATTTTTTTTATTTTTGAATCTTTTTGAGCCTGTACTTGCATACATGTGATAGGCCAATCACTTGAATGCAAGATTTCTTTATTGATTAATTCAACAAATATTGAAGCAAAAAAAAATAGAGTATAGAAAATAACATTGATGTATCTTTTATATTCTCAGTGTTGAGAATGTTACAGAGTGTTATGGCTTATTGAGGATATTGTATAATTTTCGATCAATCAATCAGCTAAGCTCAAAACCACAAATTTTGGACCTTCAGTTCATACCTCCCTGAAACCAACTGATTTCTATTACGACTTTTCATGTATGTCGACGATAAATGAGTGATCAATCAACGTAGAGAGGACCTCTATCATTTGCTGAGTAGACATCAGAGTCGTCCAGTTTTCCCCCAGTTTCAGTGCTGAAACTAACACAACTTCAGAGTACAACCTTCCACTGTGAGCTAGAAGATAGAGGGTGTAAACTGTACCAGTAGGAGAGTACTGACCTGGAGTAGGGAGTTGTCATCGTAATCTGACTCGCAAGTATAGAGCAATAATCCAGGAGATATTGATCAAAATCGTAGGAAGAATAGAAATCAGGAGGAGAATTGTAAAAATCACTTGCATAATTTCTAGCTATTGATTACTATCACACTCATTGTTGATTACATTGTTATACTCATCAATTTGTACAATAGATCATTTTCTTGTTTAATATAGTTTTATTGCTCTGACTAAGATAAGAGAGAGAGTCCTTGAAAGATAATCTATCTATATATATAATTTTTTATCATTTTTTGTCGATATTTTTACAATAAAATAGACTGGCGCTCAACACTGCTTGACACAATAAAAAAAAAATCAAAAATAGTCCAAAGAACTCACCCCTTTGAAATTCATGCTATGAACATCATTACAGATTTAATAGACACCCCCTAATTAAATTCCTATCGCCACACTAAAACTTTAGTCTACGATAGCTGACCGAAAAACGGGACGACCTAGATCGACGGCGTTGCGCCACAGTCGCCGTCCCGAAACCTAAATCCCTAGCTACGTAGGCAGAAGGCCTCCCTACAGAGAGCTAATCAAGGTAAGCTGTTAACGAGTCGCGACCGAACGGGTGTGCCCTCAGGTCACACGGGCTACGCGTTTAACGTCCCCAAGGCCCAGTGCAACGTTCCCCCGTAGGGTACTAGTATAGGTTATGCGGTGGGTAGACGGTCCGGCACTTTCCCGGGGGAAAGCGGCGGAGGCACGACGAAGGGGTGGTAGTGCCACAGCCAGGCTCAGCTGTGGAGGCTACTGATAAAATGTCTTTGGACACTACCACCTCTGGAGCTCTTCTTACTTGCAAAATAGAAAAAGGTAGGAATAAGGATATTTATTTGGTAGGTGGGTATTTGGAGGATTATGCACCTAAGTGCTTGTATTGTACGAATTCTATAGGCGAAAGATCTGGGCGACCTTTCGACTCCTTAACCTGGGCTGTTATAGATCGAGATCAACCTTCTAAATGAAAGAATCGCTTCTCGCAGGCTAAAATTCGTTATCCAAAATCCGTGAGAGTGCCTCGAATTAACCAGGAACAATGCTAACGATACAGCAATTCGCTGCTGTTTGAAACCCAATGGAAGTCATCCATTTCAAGCACTGGAATTCTTGAAACTCGACTAGTCTCCTAGCAGATACAGGGATTTTATATATATGTGCTCGGCTCTACGATTCTTCGTACCTAAAATAAAAAGGGGCCTGAGATATCAGGCAGACTTCAGGCAACAGCAACTAGTCTCCTCTCCAATGTTTAGTTGTAAAAACAACTGTTTTCTACGCTTTAATGCGGGAAACGAATTCTATGGCGACTTATTTTGTCGCCAACAAGATTCACAATGTAAGTAAGCCAAGCCTGGCTGTAGACCTCTAGAAATTCCAATAGGTTTGGCACCGAAAGCAATATTTCGCGATGTTTCTAATCAACAAGTGGCGTGGGGACTGCCCAGCGCACAAGTGATACACGATCACCGCGCGCTCGGATATTTATCCGTTTAGCGGTTCTCCATGAAACGCCGCCCACTGAATTGGAGCGCTCTCATTGGCCCGCTCTGTTCTCCGCTATTCTAGCGGACTGTGGCCCGCCAAGACGTTTCTCGTGCTCGGGCAGGGCTCTTCTCGTTCTCTGGGAACATCTCCAAGGGTCTTTATTATTATTTTATATTGCTGAGGGGCTCAACCGGTGACAATCAGTTATGCGAATGGATTATTGATTTGTATCAATGCCTAGGGTTTAAGATAATCATATTTACGTAATTGAATATCAATTCTAGCATTATTTCCTATATTTGGAAGCAAAACCTATAACAAATTCTGTGATAGATTGGGGTATGTACGGACTTAGCAAAAATCCATGTTTCTCATCTCAGGGTTTGTCCTTCCCAATTATCCTCTCAGCAAATAACTTTTCTTTGCTAAAATAAAACAGCCCTTCAAGTATCAGGCAGATACTAGGGCGACGGCTACCAGGAACTCAGCTTATTCAGCTCTTATTGTAGTATAGTAGTCGTGAAAACGACTATCTGATCATTACAATGATCAAACGAATTCTATGGCGACTTATTTTGTCGCCAACAAGTGCTGCAAGGCAAAGCACTAGATTCCAGCGCGCTCATTGGCTACCGCCAATTGCACGGTATTCTCCGCGTATTCTTGACTATTTTCGTTATTTTTCGTGCATGGGGATTTAAGGGATCGCTGTACTCGATACTTTGCTTTGCGTTCCTTGCTGGCTAGTTGTGACAACAACTATTTTCTTTATCTTCTCTTACAAACATCCAAACAAAAATACAATAGTAATAGCCACTTGCTAGGCAACTGTTACAATGCTAAAAAGAAGAAGTATGGTTAAACACTCAAAAATCCTACAAAGTTAAACAAATACAAGTATCTGCAAACAACAAACAAACAACAAAACAAAAATTCAATTCCGAAGAATTGGCAAATACTTGTAGGCAAAAGCTAACTTACATCTAAGCGGCTGCTGCTGCATACTGAACATCGAAGCCTCCGGGATCGAAAGGTGCATCGAGCGCTCGGCCGGCCAAAGTTGGCGGAGCGACTCTCAAGTTCTCGCGGTGACTCCGGTCTACCGCCGCCGCTTCGATCCAATAGTAGCTGTCGATGGTTCGGTATTTCAGTCGGAATGTCATAGAATGCGCTTTTTCACATCAAAAAGCCACTTTTCTAAATTAAAACCATCATAAATTCTTCCAAATTTAACGAATAATATCATATTTCATGTACTAGAGCTTCACTCAAATACGTAAGACCTCCTAGCCTCGTAGAATGGCCATGAGTGCCTTTATTACTCAGTTCGTTCGTTCTTCGATCATTATTTACATAATAACCGTCGTCTACTACGCAGTTAGCGTAAAACTGCAATTGTGTGTATCTAGGAGTCTCGCTGGCGCGAGCGCCTATTGGCGTAGTGTTATAGGTTTTTGCTTCCAAATATAGTAAATAATGATATAATTGATATTCAATTATGTAAATAGGATTATCGGAAGCCCTAGGCATCGATATAACTCAATAATTCATTCGTATAATCAATCAGGGCCCTGGAATCAAGGATGCGTGGCCTAGAGGAGAACTCGCTCCTCGGGCCCGCAGATACCCACACGGCTGCAGCCAATGAGAGCGCAGCAATCTAAGGGGAGGAGTTTAGAGGAATAATAGTATTATTGAGATACTGTATAAAGCTGCGGGAGGCTTTTTCGGGAGCATCACTCGCTTGCTATACTTAGATACGGTTACTTCGGTATCCGAATTTTGGCTCGCGTACTTCTTTTTCAGCTTGAATCGATTTTATTATTGAAATATCGCTGGAAGCGATATTGTATTGCATTATAAAGCTTATAAAAAGCAAATTTTGGATATTTAGAACTAGGGTTTTGGAAGCAAACCTAATAATAATCAAGTTAGCAACACTAAATTGTTGCTAACGAATTCGTTTACATCCACCTCTATACGAGGGATCAAAAGGGTTGTTGTGCATAAGCACTGGGTGCCTGTCCCAGTCCCCTTAAGCACTGAAGAGCTCCAGAGGTGGTGGTGTCCAAAGACATTTTTTATCAGTAGCCTCCACAGCTGAGCCTGGCTGTGGCACCACCACCCTTCCGTCGTGCCTCCGCCGCTTTCCCCCGGGAAAGTGCCGGACCGTCTACCCACCGCATAACCTATACTAGTACCCTACGGGGGAACGTTGCACTGGGCCTTGGGGACGTTAAACGCGTAGCCCGTGTGACCTGAGGGCACACCCGTTCGGTCGCGATTCGTTTACTACTTACCTTGATTAGCTCTCTGTAGGGAGGAGGCCTTCTGCCTACATAGCTAGGGATTTAGGTTTCGGGACGGCGACTGTGGCGCAACGCCGTCGATCTAGGTCGTCCCGTTTTTCGGTCAGCTATCGTAGACTAAAGTTTTAGTGTGGCGATAGGAATTTAATTAGGGTGTCTATTAAATCCGAGCCTTGTCTTCTGTACAGTGCCAGGAGGGCGAGCGCTTACAGTAGACGCCGTTTTGAGGCGGAGCCTAATTAATAAAAGCGGAGGCCGATCCGTCGATCGGCAGCAGACCGCATTTTAATTCGAGCACCTTTACGTTGCATTGCATAGCGACTCGCGATTCTGCTATTCTTTGGATTGCCGATCTCACGTCTCACACTTGAGATCTTGGAGGGTCGCCCAGATCCTTCAGTAATAGAATTAGGCAGCCAAAGCGGGGATTTGCGAGAACAATACCCCGAAAACAATATGCAATTTTCGCAAGTTTCAGGTGATGGGTACAGCAACACTTTGCTAGCCTATCCGGCTACATCGTCTCGCTCGGTGTTACGACCTCTAGGTGTAAGCGTGCCGAGACAGATTATTGTTGAAAAGGTGGTGAATTCTTCGTCTATATCACATAGCGAAGATCGGGTGTTGCCTCGTCGTTCTTTTTCAAACCGCGTGGTGCCACGATTTTCAAAAGTGGACACGCCAAAACTTTATCGGGATCGTCTCCGTACGTCGATAGTTTATAGTCGACAATTGGAAAGTCCATCATTTTCTAAAAACTTTATCACGATTGATGAAACAGGGAAATTTAGGAATCCTGTGTCTTCGGCTATGAATAGCCGACGAACCCATCAATTTAATGACAGATTTTTTATTCCCGTTTCTAGAAACGAGTATCAGGGAAGAATTTTTGAACAACAACCCCCAATTGGGAGTATACAGGATGTCCAAAATCCTGTCACCCGGGTTGATGACAGGAATGTTAGAGTTCCGGATTCAACTTACGGCTTTCGGGATAGAGGTTTCCCTGACTCCCATATACAGGGTGGTCAGTTCACGAGGCCCACATTTATACAGGGTGGCCCTATTTCTGAACCCCGGGTTGAGGAAAGGAATGTCGGAGTTCCTGATTTGACTGACGGCATTCGGAATAGGGGTTTCCTGGAATCATCCGGCCTCAGGGACGTTCCAAACCCTGAACCCTCTTTGGTACAGGGTGTCCCAATTGCACATCCGTTTTTGCTTTCCGGTAACAATCAAAGGCAATGGCGTCCATCAGAGGATTCTGATCCTCGCCCTCGCGAGAGAGTTCGTTTCGAACCTTCGCGGCCTTCCTGTCGAGTGGATTCAGATCCAATGCTCGAGGTGGCTGATGCGCTTCGTGCGCTGGCTTCCGCTAACAGGAAGCTCGAATTACCCGAATACTCAGGACGTGATTCCGAATGTCCGAGACTCTTTTTGGATCTTTGTGTTTCCGAACTCCGGATTTCAGAAACTAAGTGGCCAAATATTGTAAAAAAACAATTACAGGGTGATGCCCGTAGTTGGTACAATTCCTTTTATGGTGATAGTCTATTGGTTTGGGATTATTTCTGCAATCGTCTTTTGCAGAGATTCGATTCTGAGGAAGTTTTAATGAAACGATTCCTTGGAAATAATCATGTTGGCCCTAGTTCTCCCGAATCTTTCATTGCTGAAAAGTGTGCATTGGCGCGCAGGATTGCGCCAGAGTATACCGAAAAGCAATTAGTCAAATTATGTATCGAACGTCTCAAATCCGAATTCCGATGTTTCCTGAGGGGCAGGAACATTTCAACCATCGAGGAACTTACACAAATTGTCAGTGATCTCAGGGAAGACCACAGGTGATGTTAGTCAATCCAGGCGGGAATTTTGGGCAGTTCAGTGGCGTGCCCCGTATTCAAAACGGTGCACCACGTCCGGCGATTAAGGAACAGAATGCAGGCGGGCATTCTGGTGGGAGTTATTCCAAGAACCCCCAGACTAGTAGAGGGAATAACCAGGGGCGTAGGGAACTTCCCCCCAATACCCCCCGGTTAGCTATTGAGCCGAGGCGTGTGGAGGACCAGGGGCAGGTAACCTCTAGGGGCCCTCCTAGACAGCCTGCTCAATTAAACCAGGTGGTTTCTGCACCACCAGCGGCGTCCTCTAAAAAGGGGCCAAATAAAAAGAAATCTAATGCTCTAGAGCAGAATCGTCCCGACAACTCGAGGCATTAGAACAACGTCTTGAGGGGGGCGAAGCTAGGCTTGCTTCCTCGAGACCTGATTCGCCGTCGGGTTGTGTTGGGGTTTCTACATCCCCAGAGTGTGTGGAAAATGTAAACGTTATTGTCGTAGGTTCCGCCGGCGAATCAGTTTGTTCAGATTCTAGCTTCTTTTGTAGAATGAGTGATTCCGGAAGCATATAAACATTCCACTATAGGATTCAGCACCCGCCTTCATTCCCATTGGTTGATTCAAAATTAGGTAATGACGGTGCCGAATCGCGTAGCGGAATGTTCAAACGGTGCCCAAATCCACAGTGGAATGTTATATGGTTTACGGTGCCGAATTGAAAAACGGTCAATTCTTTTATTGCTACCTAGGAAATTGATTAATATCAATTATTGTTATACATTTCTCATTTATCCAACATTCGGTTGTTGAATTGATCATCATTGAGGTATGTGTAGAGAGTCTCTGCTTTTTTAGGAGATAGTTGGAACGAGCGAGGATAGGCATATTTTCATAAAATATTAGCAACATTCATATGGTTGAATATCAAATGCATGTTGGCAACGGCAATTGGGAATCACAGAATTAGTTTGACAATTCTGTGCTAGGAATACACTTGTGTTCGTTGTATACATATTCTACCTAGGTATTAGTGGTGAAGTGCGATGGATCAGCTCATTGAAGTACCTAGATAATTTTCTTCATCGGGAAGAATTCAAAACAGAAGAGGACATTGTGGAATGGCTCCATACATATGAGGAAGAGAGTAACACTTTGTGGCATATTAAATCATCTTTGACAAATAGCGTACGGTTTACATAGAAGTAAGTTTAGTGAGTTACGGTTTTCGCTTGTTTATTGTGGTTCTGTATTCCTAGTTTATCTCAATTACACAGAACTACCCTAGTGTTTTTTATTAATATAGGAACTTGTTCGAAAATCCAAGAAATCGTGTCACCAACTCAGCTTCTATCAGTACTGAGTGATTATCAGTTTCTTCAGAAATCGCCTTTTTCAAAATAGTAATTCATTTGCAGGAATCAATTAAGAGTTCTCACGAGCGATTCGAATGAGAATCAGGTGATGAAAGGTGTTTTCGTGTATCTTCGTGTATTGGTTTGCAGCAGGTTGAAGAAGTATTTTGAACGTTTATTTGTGAGAAATTCCGTTTAATTAACGCATCGAACAAAATATGACAATATTGAAAAATTATTATCTGACAACCACTCTTGATGATTTCTGTAACCATGCAAACAAATTTTCGATGAATGGACTGAGGTACACAACCATTGGAAAAAATCTCAAATTTTTTTAAATTTTTCGAATTAATTATACAAATATCTTATATCAGGAATTGTTTGAATAGGTATACTTAATTTCTTTCTTAGGGTGACCTCAGCAATGTGATGATCTGCAAAACCATCTAAAACTGTTGGTTATTCCTTTTATTTCATATAAAATTCGTTCGTGAATTTTGTGCAAAAACGTAAGGATTTTGTTGCATGACACTTATTCGCAAAATACCTTAAATAACCTGATTCTCATTCCAATGGCTTGTGAAAAGTCCTAATTAATTTATGCACATGAATTACTATTTTGAAAAAGGCGATTTCTGTAGAAACTGAAAATAACTCTGTATATCTGATAGAAGATGAGTTGGTGACACGATTTCTTAGATTTTCGAAGAAGTTCTTGTATTACAAAAAAAAAACACCACACACAAACAAACTGAATACAGAACCATAATAAACTTACTTGTATGTAAATCGTTCGCTATTTTCCAAAGATGATTTAATACGCCACGAAGTGTTACTCTCTTCCTCATATGTATGGAGCCATTTCACAATGTCCTCTTCTTTTTTAAATTCTCCCCGATGAAGAAGATTATCAACTTTAATGAGCTGATCCATCGCGCACTTCACCAATAATAGGTAGAATATGTATTCAACGAACACAAGTGATGTACGTGTATTCCCAGCACAGAATTACATACAAACTAATTCTGTAACTCCTAATTGCCGTTGCCAACATTTGATGTTCAACCCTATAAATGTTGCCAATAACTTATGAAAATACCTATCCTCGCTCGTTCCACCTATCTCCTAAAAAAGCAGAGACTTTCTACACTTATCTCAATGATGATCAATTCATCAACCGATTATTGAATAAATGAGAAATGTATGAAAATAATTGATTAAAATCAATTTCCTAGGTAGCATGCATGCAATAAAAGCATTGACTGTTTTTTATTTCGGCACCGTAAACCATATAACCAAAGAATATCTACGCTTACACGATAAGCGTAGATATTCTTTGATATAACATTCCACTGTGGATTTGGGCACCGTTTGAACATTCCGCTATGCGATTCGGCACCGTCATTACCTAATTTTGAATCAACCAATGGGACTGAAGGCGGGTGCCGAATCCTATAGTGGAATGTTTATATGCATTCCGGAATGCTTGATAATTGCCCTTCCCATTGTATTTCTGAATACAATTTGGAAAGATGCCGTCCTGAGGACGAGGAAGAAATTTTTGTTGAGGCTGAACCTGATTTCTCGGAGGTCAGTGTCGTACAGCCAAACCTGTCTTCGTCTTGTGAAAATGAAATGTGTGTGGAGATGAATGATGCAGTGAAAATGGATAGTTGGAATTCTTTTCGGCATGCTAGTTCACGAATGAGGAAGAAAGTAAGTAGGAGAATGCCTGTGAAATCCAGGATAGTGAAAGTTTGTGTCCCTATCGACGAAAAGAAAAATCTTCATTCGCACAAGTCATTGGAGGATTGTAGCGAGTATAATTCATCAACTACTCAGGATGTTGTGGTCTCGGCTTTAGTTTCTGAGGATGGGCTTGTCGAAACGTTGTCCAACTCTCAGCCACGTCATGGGTGCAGTTCAACACAAACCCATTCCTCCATTCAGAATAAGAAGTTTCCTTCTTCGTGTTGTTATGAGGACCGGACTTTGGCTTCTCTAAATCACTGATCGACACGGGTGCTTCTGAAAGTTTCGTTAGACCTGACGTAATTCCGGATGTGGACTGTTCCAATCTGGATTGCCCTGGGACAGTCGTCGTCCTAGGTTGTCAAAATTCAACTTCGTTTAGTTTGGGAAATGTCCGATTCGAATGCTTCGTCGATAGTAGATCAACATGGGTAGATGCGACAGTTGTGTCAAATCTACAAGAAGAGTTGATATTAGGGATTCCCTGGCTATCTCATAACCATGCTATCTTAGATTTGTTTCGTAAGTGCATCTACTTTGGGTTCGTCAGACCGTGTTTTTCAATGGTTGTAAAAAAAGGCCTTTGTCGAAAGCTTCTTCACAGTTGAGCTTTGAGCCAACACAGTTCTCTAAGGAGACACAGTCAGCTGTATTACCTATAGTATAGTACCAACGACTCATGCTGTGGTCCACACCATTAAGGTGCACCATGAGCGTCCCTTTAGACAGAATCGTTATAATAAAATGTCTGACGTGAGGAAGAAGTTAATTCACGATGAGATAGACAAGTTGTTAGAGGCGGGAGTTATCAATCAAAGTAACTCGCCGTATTGTAGTCCGGTGGTTCTGATCCCCAAGAAAAACGGCAAGTTGACGTTCTGCGTAGACTACAGGGAAATCAACAAGTTGATTATACCTGAAAGCTCCGCATCTACCTCCGATTCAGGAGACGGTTCGTGAAATGGGGAAGGCCTCCATATTCACGACTCTCGATCTTCGAAACGGGTTCTGGCAAGTACTACTCAGTCCGGAAAGCCGGAAGTACACTGCCTTCGGTGGACCCGATGGAACAGTCTATGAGTTTCGTGTCCTAGCCTTTGGCTTGAAAAACGGACCAGCTGCGTTTCAGAACCTGACCTCTTCGGTCCTAGCAGGTTACACTGATCGCTTTTGCAAGGTTTATCTGGACGATATCATCGTATATTCTAACTCATTAGAAGAACATCTTGACCACCTGAGGCTTATCTTCGAGCGACTCAGGGCTCATGGTCTGTGGGTTTCACCGTCGAAATGCACTTTCGCAGTGGACAAATTGGAATATCTTGGTCGAGTAGTTACTTCTGAAGGAAATTTTCCACAAGAAAGGCATATTCTAAATGTCAAGACTTGCCCTATTCCGAAGTCCATTAAGCAGTTGCGCGCGTTTTTAGGCACAGCTGGCTGGCTTCGCAGGGCGGTGTGGGTGGGGGCGGGGTGGGCGGGGGCGGGGTGGGCGGGGGCGGCGTGGGCGGAGGCGGTGTGGGTGGGCGGAGGCGGTGTGGGGAAGGTTGGGCGGGGTGGGCGGGGTGGGCGGGGGCGGTGCGGGTGGGCGGGGGCGGTGCGGGTGGAGGTGGGGCGGTGCGGGTGGAGGTGGGGTGGGCGGGGGCGGTGCGGGGCGGGGTGGGCGGGGGCGGGGCGGGGTGGGCGGGGGCGGTGCGGGTGATGGGCGCGGGGTGGGGTAGGCGGGCGGGGTGTGGGTGGGGGCGGTGTGGGTGGGGGCGGTGTGGGCGGGGGCGGTGTGGGGAGGTGAGACGGGGGTGGGGTGGGCGGGGGCGGTGTGGGGAGGTGAGGCGGGAGCGGGGTGGGCGGGGCGGGGTGGGCGGGGTGGGCGGGGCGGGGTGGGCGGGGTGGGCGGGATGGGTGGGCGGGGGCGGGATGGGTGGAGGTGGGCGGGGGCGGTGCGGGTGGGCGGGGGCGGTGTGGGCGGGTCGGTGTGGGGAGGTGAGGCGGGAGCGGGGTGGGCGGGATGGGTGGGCGGGGGCGGGATGGGTGGGCGGGGTGGGGGTGTGGGTGGGTGGGGGCGGTGTGGGTGGGTGGGGGCGGTGTGGGTGGGTGGGGGCGGTGTGGGTGGGTGGGGGCGGTGTGGGGGGTGGGGCGGGGCGGGCGCGGGGTGGGCGGGGTGGGTTGGTGGGGGGCGGTGTGGGGGGTGGGGCGGGGGCGGTGGGGGTGGGGGCGGTGTGGGGGTGGGGCGGTGTGGGGGTGGGGGTGGAGCGGGGTGGGGTGGGGTGGGGCGGGGCAGGGGCGGGTGTGGTGGGCGGGGTGGGTGGGGGTGGGCGGGGTTAATAATAGAGTACTAAGAATGGTGGTTGACGTTGGGATTTATTCAAGTGTCATTATGGTATCTTAGTTCAGACAGTATTTCTCAAATTTCGTAAGGTAATATGTCGGGGTGAACAATATGAATTTTGGCAAAAGTAATTGCATTTTCCAGGTTGTCTAAAAATGGTACGAATATGTTGGCAATCAAGAAGATTTGTTAATTTTTCAGATTCGAATAAACTGTGTATTTTTCAAACTGATCTGAAATGTGCTCTGTGTATGCTTCGTTTTCGGAAATCTTTTCTTGATTATTAGTTTTGTCCAATTAGTTGTTTCGGAAGAGATATTTGAATATTGAGGTCTTTAACAATTTTTTGTTGAATTTTTTATATTATGGAAACATTTTGTTTCATTACTTGAAAATTGTTTTATATTACGATAACTTTCAATTAATTTGACGTTCAAGTTGATTTCATTTATGAATACTTGTTGACTAGCAATTATTTTTGAATGGGAGAATTCCAGGGGATTTTATTTTCTTTTTTCTTCTTTTATTTTAATTCTTTTATTTAAATCTCGTGTGCTTGGATCAGCAATAGGGTCTTCAGTTGAAGGCAAACTTTGGTATTTTTATAGGTTTAACAATTCTTTTAGTTTCGTTATAGAATTCTTTCGTAAAAAGCTTGACGAAATTCATTGAAAGAGAATGAGTCGATATGAATCAATTGAAAAGGTATTGATGGATTTTTAAGAGCATATTTTGCTCTTTTACAAATTTCACAGTAATTAATAAATTCTGTGTGACTGTTGTTTTCATAATATGTAATAGTTCATTGACTGGTATTTTTACATTAGTAATGTTATAAGTTTAGAGATAAGATAAGTTTTGTATTGAAATTTTTTTCTGGTTATAAGAAAAAACAAGAACTTCTTTTGATAATGAATGTGATGTTTGATCGGAATTATTATCAGGTGGTTTCAGTCGGTTAATCGGCTTTGCTTGTTCGAATGTTTCAGGGTTTCTCAAAAATTCTAAAGTGTTTAGTTTTATTCTAGATAACGAATCTGCATTTGAATTCAGAGTGCATGTTTTACATACGATTTTATATTCAAATATATAGCAGTCGGATGTTTATTAGTAACTTAAATTTAAACAAAGTTAGGTTAGGTTTTCTTCTTTCATCTTGTTCTCAAATCATCAAATAAAAGCTGATGCAGGCGAAAGATTCGATGACATACTGAAAGAAATGAGGGAATGATGTTCATATGAAAGTTCAAAAAATTCATAGATTAAAAAATTCTATTCGATTAGAATTATCGTTGCAAATATATATCGTTGCAAATATAGCTGTCATTGGTGTAATTGTAATGTTTTTGTATTCATTCATTGATAACTAGTTTCGAACTTTTTTAATACTTGTTAATCAGTTAATTTATATAGATTGTATACGTATTATGTGTTTTTCTATAATAAACATGGGTATAGTATTTTTCAGTATTGACAGCATATACTATGTTAGGTCCGGTCAATCTCTGCTGGTATGATACTTTTGATATTTTTGGATGATTTGTCTTCATGGACGTATAAACACAGTTGGACACAGCACGCCTATACCTTCATCGCACATTGTTTTGAAGGCTTAGAGTTCGTAGGCAATCGGGTTGAAGGGAAGAGAGTTGGAAACGATAGACTGTGATTGTTCCCTCCGCTACAGTGGCGTACGTGATTAACGTATCGAGAAGTTTTATTTCGTTGTCAATAAAATTCAATGGACGATTCAAAACTAAATACACATTCAAATATGAGCTAATCATTGTATTAGTAGCTATATGTATATAGAATGAATAAAAATAAATAATATCAGTTATTTTGACAACCCTTATAATCTATCGAACATCTAACGGCAGATTTATCCTAAGTTGAATAAGTAACATGATATCAAACCCCTGTGATAACTTTATTGTTCTTTATAGGTAACTCAAAGTTAAAGATAATATGATGTAATAAAACAAAGTTTTATATTAAGGTTGCTTTATTAATTTTGTAGATACAGTGACTGACATAGAATTGCGATTTCTGAAACAGGTCCTCAATGTGACTATTGTTTTCTGAACAGAATAGTCTTCGTAAAACACTCCGTAATCTGACAGTTGATGAATCTAATTTATTCATCGTTTCGTGGTGTATTCTTATTTTGAAATATTTATGAAGGATTAGTTCAAAAAATTGTACAGGGTGGCCATCAATATTATCTCCATCATAGAAAGTGGTCACCAAAATGTTGATATAATTCCTTCGGAATATTTTGCAATGTTTTACTCACCAAAACATTCATAAGGTTATTAACTCTTTTATTATAAATATTCGTTGTTTTATTAAAAAATCTAAAATATTTCTCAGCCTCTTTACGAATTCCAATGACTAATATAGATTATTTTGTAAGGTTTTCATACTATTTCCTTTTCTGTAGCTTGGAAAAAGTTTCCTCATTTTCATCCGTCAATAACTTCTTACATCTGGAGCAAGTGACAATAGAATTCAAACTCGTTGATATAAAACCTGCTATATAACTAACAATATTATTGGAATACTATTATGATCATGAAATGATAAATAAACCCATTGTTACGCCTATGTTACTCAGATTCGATAATGTAAACATATAGTATTTACGAATGAAATGTCAGATCTGGGTGTAAAAACTTAGTTTTCCTGCATAACCAGCACTGCTTCACCATTTTTACTGTCTATGATCAAAGTATTTCACAAAATAACTCGATAAAACACTATTAATCACTCAAACGAAGTTTGGTAAACAAAGACTTGCTCCAAGCGAATGTCAAACGAGACTGATTTGAAGCAATGTTGCCAGTTGTACATAGCCTCTGTTGGCTCTGCTACTTCCGCGTGGTAATACTACCTCGATTACGAGCAATTTTCATTCTATTGAGTTGATCCCATTTGTTTCAGAAACTTTTTGAATTTATTACGATAGGATTGGATTATTAAAATATCCCAAATGAACAGAATATGATGTTAGACTAAAATTAGGATTTATCAATGACAAGACGTGACAACATCTAATTCAATGGCAGGTGTACAGAATGTGACCATGTCACTGAATTTCTCGGCTTCACATTATAACGTAAACAACTGAGTCCATCTGTGTTTATACGTCCATGTTTGTCTTACATACGATTCTTAATGAATGGATCTGAATAATTTGCTTATCCAAGTACAAACTTTTATAAGCGTTCATTTATACAGATGGAGATCTAATGTTCAATCAACAACATTATTTTATTATCATTATTTATTATCATTATTTTAAGCTAAGGAAATAATTAAAACAAAACAGAACAGTTGTTTATTGATAAGAACGACATAACAGCATAACAGACTACATAACATGAATGGCGCGTGTGCTCGAGCGTCTGACTCGGATCGAGGATGAGAGAATGAGGCCGAATCCTATCCTGGTCCGAGCGCTTCACGTGGCGTACGACAGCTTTCAGGGCAGCGCTTTCGTCGGATTGCTGCTTGACGCCAAGGCAGTTCGGTGAAGTCAGGACAGTTCAGTGGTTGATCCAGTCTGCAACCGTGGACGTCAGTGACCAGTGACGCCACAGAATCAACGGCATCATGTTGCCAATCTACAACATTGACGTGCACATCTTGTTAGGGTTACTTATCTACCTTAGATTATTAGGGTTTTATATATATATTTGTTATATCCCTCGAAGCACAAAGACTTGTTAAAAACAATTTTATTACTGAACTGCAATGTTTACAATATAGAATGGAATTAAAAATGGTTAATTGATGTTGCTTGAATAATAAGTAACAAAGAAGTGTGTCTCGGCTAGGTTGCCGCGAAAATAAGTAGGCTCGGTCTGCTGAATCAGCAGCCTCGTGCAGCAGTAACCTGAGATCTGTGAGTTGATGACTTCAGCGAGAATCTTGATAATATATTATGGTTTCAGTTCAAGCTTAGCTTAGCAGTGTGGCTTAAGTTTAGTTTAAAAATATACAGAAATATACAGCGGGGCAGGGACAGTGGGTAGGTACATTTTTTTGAAGAATAATGGACAAATATTTGTGGGGAAAATGGTGTAACATGTGTTTGAGTAAATCGGTAAAGGAAAGAGCTAAAGCTTTGAATAAAAAATGGAATAGAAATAAAAAAATCTTTGCTGTGCAAGAGGTGAGGTCAAAATCAAGAGCAGAAATGACAAACATCAAATTTATATAGCTTTGTTCGCGGGTACGATTCTGAACCAGTTCAGAGACTATTCGCATGCGCAGTTTGAAAAACGGCGTTCGCGGTTCATACAATTCTGTATTTCTGGTAACAGTTCTGTGTTCGCGGATCCTTTGTTATTTTTTCATTGCCGATTCCGAATCGGTTTCAGCAGTTCTAGGACTTTTGTTAGGATGGAAAGTTCGGTTCGGCTAGGCATGCTCAATTCGCGCCAAAAATTCGGCAAGAACTTCTAAAAATGTTTGTTGTTAGTAAACAAAACTTCAAAATGAATACTTATCATGACTTCCTTCGGTTTCAATAATTTTTCAAACAGAAAGCAACAAAAAGATTTGGTTAGGTTAGTTCTTAGGAGTTCTCTTTTGGTTATGAAATCGTTCGCGGTGAAATGGAATCCCAAACCAGTTTATAATGAGACATGCGCGTTATGACAATCCTGAATTAGTTCTGGACTGGTTCAGAATTGGTTCAAGATGTGATCCGCGAACAAAGCTAATGTTAGTTGAACTTGATGCTGAGTTTGCTGGATTTCGGGAATCGGCCTGCGAAGTGCTGTACCTTGCTCGGTACTGTGGGACCGTTTGGTATAACTCGCTATATTTGAGCATCGATTACATGATCAAATATTCGCTAATTGAGCATCGATTGCATGATCAAATATTCGCTAATTGAGCATAAATTACATAAATATATCATAGTGACATACTATACATTAAAATAACACAGACTTATCAACAACTAAACTACTATTGTAACATGTATTCGCCAAAAAAAAATAAATACATCGTCGCGAATGTTATATTCAGAACATTCTTCATGACATAGAAGATTTACCTTTTTTCTTGTGTGCTATGGTGATTGCTGTAGCAGCTTATTCATTTATGCATTACTTCATTAAGAAAAATTAAAAAATTACTTAAGCTCAATTTACTCCGGTGCCGTTGATACAGTTGACGCTGCAGTTACTGTTCGTTTAATAGAAGTGGATTTAAGATTTCAGGCAACTAGTGGTATTCAACGTGACAATCGAAGAACAGCTTTTCTACACGAAAAACGGACACTATGAATTTCTCGTTCCATAGAGTCATGGATAATGTCTTTACCGGGAAGCAAGGTGGACATAGGATGGTGAAACAGCTTCCTATTAACAAGCACTAAAATAAACTGTAGACCATTTGCCTACTTGATTTCATACCGTACTATTTCCTGAAGTTATCAAAGATGGCGACATACCTTGTGTCGGTAAAACAGAAACTGTGCATCTGTCATCTTTTCATCAGTTTCATCTGTAAATGACTTCAGAAGAGTCAAAATATCCATAATTATTCCAGATTAACTGAAAATATTGTGTTTTGATGTCGTTTCAATTCACGTCTGTCAGATGCGAACCACAAAAATACGTATGCAGCAGAATTCTTCTTCGATAATCGATCACCGCCATCTTCATTCAAGTCGTGGAAATATTACTACCATCTTACACGGTCTACAAGTTTTTTGCAGAAACAATTGAAGAGCTGTTTCACCATCCTATATCCTTACCTTGCCGGGAAGCATATAATCATTTGATTCTAAATTCGGTAATGACGGTGCCGAATCGCGTAGCGGAATGTTCAAACGGTGCCCAAATCCACAGTGGAATATTATATGGTTTACCAAATGCCGAAATAAAAAACAGTCAATGCTTTTATTGCATGCATGCTACCTAGGAATTTGATTTCAATCAATTATTATCATACATTTCTCATTTATTCAACTATCGGTTGTAGAATTGATAATCATTGAGATAGGTGTAGAAAGTCTCTGCTTTTTTAGGAAATAGGTGGAACGAGCGAGGATAGGAATTTTCATAAGTTATTGGCAACATTTATAGGGTTCAACACAAATGTTGGCGACGGCAATTAGGAGTCACAGAAGTAGTTTGTATGTAATTCTGTGCTGGGAATAAACGTACATCACTTGTGTTCGTTCAAAACATATTCTATCTATTAGTGGTGAAGTGCGATGGATCAGCTCATTAAAGCTGATTACATTCTTAATCGGGGAGGATTTAAAAAAGAACCTCTTCTTTGTGAAATGGCTCCATACATGTGAGGAAATGAGTAACACTTCGTGGCGTGTTAAATCATCTTTAGAAAATAGCGTACGATTTACATACAAGTAAGTTTATTGTGGTTCTGTATTCACAGTTTGTATCAGATACACAAAACTACCCTGGTGTTTTTTTTTTGTAATAGAAGAACTTCTTCGAAAATCTAAGAAATCGTGTCACCAACTCATCTTCTATCAGATATACAGAGTTATTTTCAGTTTCTACAGAAATCGCTTTTCATAATAGTAATTAATTAAGACTCTTCAAAAGTCATTGGAATGAGAATCAAGATATTTGAGGTACTTTGCAAATAAGTGTCATGCAACAAAAACCTTACGTTTTTTCACAAAATTCGCGATCTAATTTTATATGAAATAAAAGGAATAACTGACAGTTTTCGATGGTTTTGCAGATCATCACATTGCTGAGGTCACCCTAAAAAACAAATTAAGTATTCCTATTCGAACGATTCCTGATATAAGATATTTGTATAATTAATTCGAAAGATTGAAAAAAATTTTTAGATTTACCTTATGAATGCCACCTATGGTAGTTTTTCGTTATAATCGTGAGTTAATTCCAGTTGAATTGCTGGAGGAGATTAAAAAATGTGAATTTTGTTTCAGTTTTCTAAATTGAAGATATATATATTACATTTTTTACATTATATCTGTCATCATGTCATCCGAATCGGATGAATTGCTTGAATGCATTTTCAGAACGACAATTCTTTGTCATCACGGTGGTTACCAGAGGGTAACTTCTGAAGAAAATAAAAAAGGCAAATCTAAAAATACACAATGTCGTGCGAAGATAGCTGTGCAAAAACGTAAAGTTTTTATTGCATAACACTTTTTTGCAAAATACCTTTCATCACCTGATTCTCATTCGAATGGCTCGTGAGAACTCTTAATTGATTTCTGCGAATGAATTACTATTTTGAAAAAGGCGATTTCTGAAGAAAATCTGATAGAAGCTGAGTTGGTGACACGATTTCTTGGATTTTCGAACAAGTTCCTATATTAATAGAAAACACTAGGGCAGTACTGTGTAATTGAGACAAACTAGGAATACAGAACCACAATAAACATGCGGAAACCGTAACTCACTAAACTTACTTGTATGTAAGCCATTTCACAATGTCCTCTTCTCTTTTGAATCTAATTCCCAATTGCTTTTGCCAACATTTGATATTCTGCGAATATCTTATGAAAATTCCTATACTCGCTCGTTCCACCTATATCCTGAAAAAGCAGCTACTTTCTACACCTACCTCAATGATGATCAATTCATCAACCGAATGTTGGATAAATGAGAAATTTAATGACTGTGACAGAAATGTATGGCAATAATTGATATTAATCAATTTTCTAGGTAGCATGCGTCGGCACCGTAAACCATATAACATTTCAATGTGGATTTGGGCACCGTTTGAACATTCCGCTATGCGATTCGGCACCGTCATTACCCAATTTTGAATCAACCAATGGGAATGAAGGCGAGTGCTGAATCCTATAATAGAATGTTTATATGCTACCGGGATACTAGGAGAACTATGCATATTCCCCAAACAAGTACTATGCATATTGCATCCTACTGCCAAGAAGAACAAGATTGAACCAAGATTCTTTTTTATTGTTATTCTACTCACCCTGTATTCATGTACTGTAATTTTATATCAATTCATAGACACGACTTCTAAAAGTGATTGCAATATTAAATTCACAATTTTTTTCAGTCTCATTGATTTTACACATTCATCTCAATATCCTAGAATAACGCGAGTTGCATTTCCTCGAGATGCAATAATAAACAAATTAGTTTCAATCCAAATTAAATAAACTTTTTTTAAAAAGCAACAAATGTCTTCCATGTTATTGAATATTAATCTATAAGGTACCCTACTTGGCAGTTCAGAGCAACTAGTTGACGTCACGTCAAGGATTACTACGGCTGTATACTTGCATACGGCGAATAAACTTTCTTGTTTGTTGAACATGCGACTTTACACTGGTGCATTAGAAAATTCGACTTTTTACCAGACTTTCATTCTATGATCTTCAGTGTGGTTCTATAGTTGATAACAAGTCAAGTTCTGATTACACCGATGTCCAAGAGATGGTGCCAGTTACGTCCAAAACAATACGGTTTTAGTTCAAAACTTTATAACAAGTCAAGTTCTGGTTACACCGATTTCCGACAGATGGCGCCAGTATCGTTCAAAACGAAAATTATGCACAGTTCAATAGTTGATAACAAGTGAAGTTCTGGTTACACCGATTTTCGACAGATGGCGCCAGTATCGTTCAAAACGAAAATTATGCAGTTCAATACTTGATATCAAGTGAAGTTCTGGTTACACCGATTTCCAACAGATGGCGCCAGTATCGTTCAAAACGAAATTTATGCTCAGTTCAATAGTTGATAACAAGTGAAGTTCTGGTTATTCCGATTTTCAACAGATGGCGCCACTATCGTCCAAAAGAAAAATTTTTTCGAAAAAAAAACCCGAAATACACCTCATTTGCACTTTTATTTATTGTCAAAAATTCGAATAAAATCATAAATAAATTTGTATATTAATAATAGGTACCCTTTTTTGTTCCTCTGCTGCCACTCCTCCCCTCACGGTTCACTGTCGTCGTCCTTCTCCCCTAGCTTCCTACCTCCTTTCGAAAGGTGCGGGAAGGGAGTGGGTGGTGGGGTAGGGAGGAAAGGAAGATCGGGAAAGGTAGAAGAAGGTGAGGGGTGCGGTGACGGGGGCAGCAAGGCTGCCCCCCCACCCCCCGGCAGCCTCACTGCCCCCGCCGCTGCAACCCAAACCCCCAACCCACCCCAACCCTCCCCCCCCCTTCCCCACTCACCCACACCATTCCCGCACCTTTCGATCGGAGGAGGTTTTACGGAAGCTTTGACAGAAGATTGGCGATGGTGGTCGTAGTGGGAGCAGTGCTAGTAGAGGTCGTGGTCGTGATGGAATACTGCAAAAACAAATAAGTGAAGAGAGCTGTCGATTAATAAATAATGCTGTTTATTCAAAAATTTTTTCCAATCGATGATTTCGAAACTATTATCGATTTGTGGATGAAAAAATTTATTCACTTACACATGGAAGGTTGTTGGTCGGTGGGAACGTATGGCTGGGGGCTTCATGCTGTAAATAAATCATTTCATTGTTTTTCTGCTTTTATGTTTTCAATACCATATTATTCGAATTTTTGACAATTCTAGTGCTCTTATTCAAATAAATATCTATATTTGGTACGAAGGAGGTATCTAACGTGAAATTTTAAAGGTTACTGCAGGTGTCGATACCGAATTATGACTTTTTTATTCTGAATTACTTCTAATCGTTTCTAACAATTCCATAGAACCATTTTCCAATGACTTTGATGCGAATATGTATCGAAATTCTATTGTTTCAAATCAAGGATTAATCTGCTGAAACTATTGAAAAGTAGCGCCACCAGGTCTTATTTCCATCATTGGTACAAATAACACATCACACATTTTTCTTATGAAAAATATAGAGATCTTTCATTCTCTTCAGAAAATGTAGGTATTCAAGATTTCTCTATAACCCAACAGGACAACAGATATGCTACAAGACCTAAAAAAAATACATAAAAATAATATTGATATTCCTGAATAATGCTGCTCGTTTATCTGTTTTTCAAATGTTTCAGGATCAACATTTTGTTATAATTTGATTTTACCAAATCGCAACAATTATCAACATCTCAAATTTTTTCGAAAAAGGTGTTCCATTTTTTTCATCAGCGATATTCATTTATTTCATCTGGTATAACTTTCTGGACGTTATCTTCAAAGATTAACCATGTAAACTACACTACACTAATTACGTCGCACTCCGAAAGTTTGCCCCTGATGAAATTTGATCAACTTTTTTCTGATTCGAATTGTGAAATTGAAACCGCGAGGAGTCAGAATACCAAGAAACCCAAAGTAAAAAGAATTCTGTTAACGCTGTTCGCTAGCTCAGTCCTTCACCTTTAATCTCGTACTTTTTCGATATATAAGGTTTTTTCCATAAAATTGCTACAGGATGTTTTTTGAAACTGTGCAAAATTAAAACACTTATTCAGTGATTCAACCTTTATCATTATTCCTCAATTTATCTTTATTATTAACTATTAAGTAATATTTCATGAGAAACGGCATTATATTTATTAATTTAACCATTTATTTCTAAATTATTATCAAAGTTCATCTTCCATGAAAAAAGGTGGCATTGGTGACAATTTTCAGAACGAATTTTCTCGTGGAGCATTCAGCATTTCTATCTATCTATACTTCGTGTCGGAAAGAAGAACAGATATATATTGAATGAGAATTCCCTCGCGTGAACGGACGACCACTGGCAACATTGCCATAGTATTGTATGTTGCCTCTGTTGACAGCTATCATGGCAGTTATTTAAAAATATTCAACGTTACATCAAATTTTAGCAATTTTAGCAAATACTTTTCACGAGCACTTACACAGAGTTTCGTGTACAACAGACAAGCCAGCGATGAGCAGTTGAACAATAGCAAATGAATATCTCGAAAAGTATAGGTTTCCGCACAATTTGGTTTTCACATTCGTGATCAGGAGGCCAAAATTCGTAAGTAAAGCCAAACATTTTGAAAAAATTAGACATCGCCACCTAACGGAAGAATTCAAATTGTTCAAATCAGCAAACAGTTTTTCAAATTTCAACAGGGGCAAAATTTCGGGGTGCGACGTAATTCACTTACCTGGAAAAAAGGTGGATATAGGATGGTGAAACAGCTCTTCAGTTTTAATTAATTGATGATTTTGAATTATAAATTTAATAAGTGAAATTTTAAATTCAATTATTTCTGCGAAAACCTTGTAGACCGTTTGAGAAGGTCTTCCACTTCTGTGGTTCCAATCTGACAGGCGTGAATTGAAACGACATTGAAACACTTTTTTTTAGTAAATCTGAAATAATTATCAATATTCTTACGGTTTTACCGACACAAGGTATGGCGTCATCTCTGGTAATCACAGGAAATATTACTATGGTATGAAATCAAATAACCAATAGTCTACAGTTTGTTATAGTGCTTGTTAATAGGAAGCTGTTTCGCCATACTATATCCACCTTGCCTGGAAATCAGCTTCAACATGCCTTTTAATGGTATCATTGCATGCATTTTCAACTCATCTTCAGCCAGTTTGTGAAAAACATCATATTAAAGCTTCAGCAGGCAGATCAGTCTTCTGAAAAAGGGAAAATATTACAGGCTGCAAGAGAACAACTCATTATAATTCCTTTTTTCTCATTATAATGATTTTTTTTCTCAATATTTATATACAGGGTGTTCCCTAAAGACATTCTAATATTTAAGGGGGGGGGGGGGGTGATTCTTTGACACATGTTAAGAAAAAAAACTTCCCATAAACATATGTCCTACAAGTCTTAAGTTTTGAGATACAGAGTGATAGTAAACAGTGGCGTAGTATTTATTTCTCCAAAAATATTCAATGCAAAACCCGTACGGACGCCACTGGTAGAGAAAATGAAAAATTTCGTACATCACAAAAACCACCTTGATGCATACAATATTATCCCTGTTATTATTGAAAATTTTATACAAAGAGAAGTACAGTATTGTCTAATTTGATATTACTTTCAACCGTGTATTCCTTTCACTCGAGAACGGTGCTTCCTATCGAAGTTAAACAAGGGGAACCTTTTCGTTGAAAAGGCTTTGAAGTTTTATAATTACATGCAGAAGATGCAAAAAAACCACACTGAAAAAAATTGGGGTGGTTTAATATACCCTACAGTTTGACTCATTTCTGGTAGGATTTCTGAAATTGTTATCATTGCATATTATTAGACATAGATGCAAAATTTCATAATTCTACTATTAACAGTTTCGAAGATATAAAATACAAACCATCTTCAGTGTACCACCTTGAGGGGGCTGTAGCTCGCTAATGAAACATTATTAAACCTATGTTTACAGGAACTTTTTCTCTTATTTTTGTTCGTTTAATCTGCTGGAGAAGTATTGCACGCAAATTATGGGACACCCTGTATAAACCAGTGAAAATCACTAATATATACTTCTCAACTTGTTCTGATATGAAATCCAAAACTTTCTATCGAGAAACTTATATGCTCTTGAAAAGAGCCAGAAATACAGTTGAAAGAGGATTTGGAGTTTTTAAAGCACGTTTTAGGTGCCGTCGAAAAGATGGGGTTCTACATTATAGACATAGCATCTTTCAATGTCGGCTGGCTAAGCTGTTTTGGGTATTAACGACAGAATACAAGAAATGAACTGAAAATTAAGTTCAACAATATAATTCTCGTTCATCAAATTCAATATCTTCCCGAAGACAAAATACCATCCCAAACCAACAAAAACTAAAAAACCCCTAGCATCCCCTTCATCAATATCTCCCTGAATCAGTATATAGAGTGATTCAACATTTATATCGCGTTCTAATTATTGTACAGCGTGCAAACGGAGGTCGTTGGATTCGTTATTACTTGTACTTTCATCGAGCTCTTGTGGAAAAAACTCGTCCGATGCGTCAGAAGGAAGGTATTGACGTCTAAAGTCGAGTATACCTCACATAACAATGAAAGCCAACGTAATTTCTAGTATTTTGAAATGAAAAACGTCGTGATACGATGATTCCTGGGTGACCAATCCATCCTCAGTCTCTTCCGGCGTGAGTCTCAAGGCTCCTATACGCGCTTCGCCGCGGTCGCATTCCAAGATATAATTATGCAAGCGAATGATGCATGGGCTTCATTGAAGCTTTTAAAACGTTTCCCACGTCGATATTGAGGTCAAATGGTCTATTCAGGTAAGATTTTAAGTGAAAAAATAACGACTCAACATGTTTGGTACAATTTTGTATTTATTTAATTTCCATTCATCTCTTTTTTTCCACTCCACGTTTTTTTTACGTGGTTTTCCCGAGAAGACTATTATTCCACGGTTGAAATGCACCAACGTTACGCAACACGTAGATGACATTCCAGAAGACGACAAAGACGATTACGACTACCCAACAATGGTATACCATTACCCAGAACATCAAGGAAAAGAGAAGCGAGCGAATTACTCGAAATAGTTGAAATTTAAGTCATTAGCAACGATGTCGATTGACGAAGTACACGAATAAAACGATGATGACGAAATACTCATACTCAGACTCATACACAAAACACACACACACAACACCCAAAATACAACAACAAGAAGAAACCGTGGAATAGGCCTCTCGGGGAAACCACGTAAAAAAACAAAATTGTACCAAACTTGTTTGTGGGTAAAATCGACCCTAAATAGATGATTCAATGAAGCACATGCATCATTCGCTTGTATCATAATATAAAGCCTTGAGACTCACTCCGGAAGAGACAAGGGTAATTTTGAGGATGGATTGGTCACCCAGAAATCACAATGTTTTTTTCTTCAAAATACTAGAAATTACGTTGGTTTTCTTTTTAGTTAGGTACTTTTGACGTCAGATCACTCAAAACAGAGCTCCGCCCACAAACCGTGACGTAAACAGAATTTTGGGGAGTATACCCGACTTTAGACGTCAATACCTTCTTTCTGAGGCATCGGACAGGTTTTTTCCACAAGAGCTCGATGGATGAAAGTACAAGTAATGACGAATTCAACGCCCACCGTTTGCACGCTGTACCGGGTGATTCAGTAAGGATAACGAGTTTGGGGAAAAAACTCGACTGCCGATGCATATGAGATTCCGGAGAAAAATTGAAAAAACGATTAACCTCACAAAATACGCCCTCTAGCGAGGGCGGTAAGAACCAGAATGGCATGGATGGTTTTTTATCCTATTCACCAATCCTTTCTTTCTTGAACCATGTCGTCTTGTTAGCAAAATTCCGTCGAGTCAAACTTCATTTACATTCATTTATTTACATTCCAAAAAGTTTATGTTGGCAATAACGTGAGAGTTTTTATTTCTGAACTTATATAGTACCATCGAAACTATTACGCCCCCTAGCGGTGGACGTATCAATTTGAAAAATATTTCCAGGTCGATTTCCCCTGAAGAATTTTTTCCCCAAACTTCTACGACTGTTCCTTACTGAATCACCCGGTACAATTAGAATGAAGAATTTGCTAACCAACATTAGGAAGATTCTGCTATTTCTATTCACTCACCTGGAAATCAGCCTCCCATTACAATGAATACCTGTTTATAAGTTCCATCTTCAGCCAGTTATTGAATCTGCATAGGCTTGTGATAAACATTATACATATTTAAGCTCCAGGTATATCACAGTGTTCCATTATAGGGTATAGACGTCATCTCACTGAAAAGGGAAAACATTGTTCTTGAACCCATACTTTGTGATTACATGAATTTCGACTATTCCTAGAAAGAAACATTAAAATAAGTTTTCAAATTTCTTTCACTTTCCGGTAACCCCAAAAATGGCTACGGTTTTGAATTTTTAAATGGAACACCCTGTATATTGTAACATTATTTCATTTCTGAGACAATTCTCACTACAATGAAAGTATAAATAACTTATGATTTATGGCACACTTGACAAAAGTTGATAAATTATTATACAGTATTTTCCTTAGTAATATTTAATTTATGTGCTTATTTTTAATCCAATCGCAAATAAATTAGTATCGTTATATTCGTCAAAAAATCTTTTTTTCGAAAAGTGCTTATCATCAAAAAATGTTTGCCATTTGAAAACTAATAGACACGAAAATATAATTTTGCCAACTTGTCTAATTCCTATCTACCATACTAGTCACTAAAACTTTCCCATTGTAATTTTCTGACATCACCTGAGGTCTTCAGATTAGTTTACGTCCGATCATGGTCACCTAGATGCAATATTAAAAGTGAATCCAAATAAATGAAGTAGTCTCGAGAACTTTTAGAAATTCTGATCCAGAATTGTCTCAGAAATCAAAAAACGTTACAATATACTTCACGTGCCATTCACCTATACCAAATTTCATTTTGATACACCTCATATTCTAGAACTTATGAATAGAAAATGAATAATAAGAATAGAAAATAAATAGTATACAAAAATCTTTGAAAATATATGGACAAGGCAATGACATCACAAAAGAATTCAGATTGGTAGATCCAAATAATTATCGAAACTAAAACTGTGTTTTGCAATGAAACGATTACTCAGGGTTTTTTCGGCTCCGAGTTTTTTTTTATTTATAGTGCCCCAAACACTTATGCACCCCAACATCCTCGTACGTGTAATACGGGTGGCCTAGATCTTACACCGCAGAGTTGAGCGCCCTACATGAATCCGGACCACGCCTTGACGAAACTCTCACAGATGGCGCCAGAAAAAGAATTAAGAATGAAAACGTGATTGATCGTGATAAAGAGCTGCCTAAATGGTCGCGTTACAGTTTACAATTGAAAAGATGACAAATAATTGAGAGAACACCTACCAGTTGATGTTATTCAAAAGTTCTTTGCTTCTGCTCCTCGGTCCATTTTCAAGCAGCAGACATTTCCGTCCAAAACTCAACTAGTGTCCTTCCTTCTTTGTTATTTACCCAGGTACTTCGGGAATTAGTCTATTAGGTAAGGGACCTCTTGCCATCATCACCTCTTCCCTGTTGTGTTTCTGCATCTATAATTTTATGTTAATAGATTTTCAAGATATCTCTAATATGATGATATTTCTGTATTTACCCCGTTTAAAGTAATTGCAAAAATTATTTATTTATTCCAATCCAATGGAACTGAAGATTTGAATAAATAATTTAAGAATTGTTATTTTTTTAGATTGGATTACTAATTTGAGTTCTGAGTAAGAAAAGAGAGGACTCATATCTTTCATCCTGTATATGATAAACCAGAAATATAGGAACTCCAAAACTTGTTACTGATCTAAAAAATCACACAAAAGTGCACTCCAAAGCCTACCACTAATGGATTTAAACCCCAGAAAAAAATTGATATTGTTGTTGTGACTGGGATAATATGTTGATGTTGTATGAAATACTAGATGTTCATGAGATTTAATGAAAAATATATCAAACAAGTTGTGTTAAAGACACCTGAAATTTTACTCTGAAATCATAGCATATCATTTAGTCAAATTCGAATTTTAATCAATAATCTAAAAATGAAACAATGTCAATTAATTAAACCTATAATCTCTAACACAATAAGATCCAAAATACTTGAAACAGTAGCCATTACTCAGATTCAATATTTTCCAAGTTATGAGGTCATTCACTCAAACAAGAAAAATAGTCAAGGCTAATATTACCCAAAAAAAAGTGACACATAACACTTGAAAAAAAGTAGTTACCAGGAAAACAAAGATATTTTCAAGACACCCAAATAAGATAGTGTGACACATAACTCGAAAAAATAGGCAATAAGGCAAGAAATCTTCTTTTAGTTCGGTTACTACTTCATCCCATGATATGAATTTAGCATTTGAAGTGAATAAATCACCTGCTTAGACAAAAAAAGGATTCCTTTTGATTCGTACCTGGAAAATGTGAAGGTAATTTTTGAAATTCCGGTTCAATTGGTACCTTCCATAGTCAAAAGTTTTAGAAGCCAATTTTTTGTTTCACATTCTTATTCATCTTCTTCCGTCACAACCATACTTATTCTATCAGAAACATGAGTCAAACGAGACAAAAGGCATTTGTATTCTATGTCAGAGGTGGTTCCACAGAAGTTACTAATCTTATCAGACAATTCATTCAAGGTAATTAATCAAAATTATAAATTATATATTATAAATTATATTATATATTATTATAAATCATAATCAAAATTCTGTTGTACAGCTAAACCAGCCAAACTACGATTTGAAAATTTTTTCTTTTCTTTTTAACATCACCATTAATAGCCAAACCTCTGATATACCGGGTGTAACAGCAGGATCATGGTGGGGTGTACCTTATCTCCGTTAGTTTTGGAAGTAATTGACTGAAATTTGGGATATGCCATGAATATAATAAGCGGCACTTTTTGACCTACAAATGATTTGTTTCTCACTTTCGGTATCGTATTGTTGGTATCACAAATCATTTGTAGGTCAAAAAGTGTTGCTTATTATATTCATGGCATATCCCAAATTTCAATCAATTACCTCCAAAACTAACGGAGATAAGAGGGGTGTACCATGATCCTTTTACACTCAGTATAGTTCATAAACAAAACCATGGACTTTCAAATAGCCAGAAAACAAATCAAATATAATATGAGATAAATCAGCAAGTATTTTCACCAGATAGAATTTTCTATAAGAGAGCACCACCACGTATTTAATAATAATATCGTCTTTATTATTTCAAGAAATAAAAAAAGAATAACAATATACTGTATTCAGTTATCAAGAAATAAAGGGCAAAGTTCATTGTCTGCAATGCATCATGGAAAATGTTCTTCCACTTAACCCTTGGAAGGTAATGGAATCTTTCAGGGCTAAATAATTCAATGTGTAAACTACTTTTCATATATTATGTTAAAATTATATAAAAGAGTTTGTATATCTTAATTTGCTCTTGACTTTGGGCTGCTCAGGAGGGTTGTTTGAAAAAAAACAAGATACTAAAGGGAAATAGTGAGCGCCACAATCTTTCAAAATAAAAGGTGCAAAAAAAATTAAGGGAAAAGATATGTTTTTCTATAGCAAAGAAATTCTCACTGTGGTGGTGTTTTCTCAAAACAAGAAAAATAATCAGAAATATATGAAATTGTTGAAATTAATTAATTTAATGGAAATAAATGAACAATAAAGTTAACTTGTGATTGAGGGATATAAATGAAAATGTTTCACAAACTAAAGACAGAATTTTTGAGAGCTCACTTACTCAGTCATATTCCTCCTGATGATTTAATGCACCTAGTTCTAGCAGCCTCTCAATTGGTTCAGTGGTCCTTTCGATATTAGGTCAGGACTGTCTTGCAGGAATCAGGCCTCAGCAAAGGAAAGTTGATTCAACTACTTCAGTGACTTTTGGATAATCCTCCTAGTTAATAGGATCAGGTGTTCCTGAAAAGACAATTTTACAGCAGTATGGTGTTACCATAGAAGAGAGAAGACATTGAACCTTTGGGTTTGAATAACCACAATCTCATAAATTCCTCAATTAACGATAAAAAGTAATATTTCAATGCAAACTATTCCATAGATTCAGATATTTAATAATAATATTGATTCCAGGGATAAAGAAAATCAGATATAATTATGAATTTCGATCAGGAAAGTAATATTTATGAAAATGGTAGGTATTCAAAGTTTTATTCTGAAATAATCTCTTGCTGACTATGGTGGATTCATGCAGAACTTTTAAGTCAAAAGTGTCAAGTAAGTTTTTAGTAATAAGATATAAGACCTAAAGAAAAAATGACCATTTCTGCAGGAATTATGGTAACATCTCCCATTGGTCTATTTATGTATTTGTGTCAGTGGTCACTTTACAATTTCAGTCATCAATATCCATTTTTTTTTATATAATCTAATGATTATTCTCATATAAGTTTGAATAAACAACACAATCACAGACAATAACCTATAAAAAACCGTCACAAAATTGAAAAAAAAATATGATCTTTTTTAAGTTTTAAGCCATAAGAGATAAAAGTTGGTCAACATTCTTATGACTTATGTACAGAAAAGAAAGGAAAGCACAGTTGAGGTTTATGCACTACCTGATTTATTCAACTGATCAATCACTCACCTGAGCTCAAATTCTTCGATAATCCTGGTTACCAATATTTAGCTTCCTGTTCCTTACAAGTGGGTTTCAGTCCCTCAGAAATAGTCACTCACATAATTCTGCTCAAGGTCTATTCTCCAACATCAGAGAATATCTCAGAAGTATATCTGCTATATTTACCTACGAAGTATAAAAGAAAAGCAGTGAAATGGAAATTTCTTAGGCTTCAGTACTAAAAATAATCACACAAGATGCCGATAATCGAAAAAGAGAAAAAATAAAATATCACATAAAATACGATATCTCTGTATTTTTAACCAAATAGTTGATCACAACTGAGATAAAACCAATCGATTATATTTAACGATTACTATAGATGATCCAGATTAAAATAAAATGGCGTGCTTTCAACATGCTAAAGATTCCTGAATCATATACCGAAAGTAAGCAGAAAAATCGTAAAATTTCAATAATCCATAATTAATATGACATTTTTATATTGTATTTAGTAAATTCAACATCTCACCTCACAAAGCGTTGTCCAAGAAAAGCAAAAAAGAAGCACTCCAATTCAACGATGTGCCTCCTTAAAAATCTGCAATCAAAAAGAACGATTCGACCACAGAGTACAGTAAGGTTACAGAGAAGGCACTTGACTGCGCGGAATTATTCACCAATTCACCATGCGTCCTTGAAACTTTTACTACGTTTTCTGTGTACCAGGGTTCATATATGAAAGCTTTGGCTACTCAGGGCTGAACATTTCACCAGTGATTTTTTTAGATGAAAAAAAAACGATTTACTCCTTCAATAACCGAATAGAGCATATATTTTGTGTACTTTTCATAAATTTCATATTTATTTCGACTACTATTTCAACATAACCCAAGATTATACGTGATACAAGGATGACTTGAATTTCATTGAAATAGTTTTTAATAGATGTACATATGGAGATGATTGGGATTTGAGGAACAGTTCAAAGGTGTAGAACTCTTTATTGTGAGTAAAATTCAATTTCATATTCATTATTTCTGTTGACACTTCCATCATACCTTTCATGACCTTCGCTGCTAACTGGTCTGAAGTGCAAATAATGAAGAATATTTTGTGTCCATCATCTGATAAACATAAATTCATAACGTTTTGTTGCTCGAATGAACTAGGCTTGCTATTGGTTGAAAATTCGTTCGTCCGTCAGAAAATCATCTGACATCGAATCAAAATTCGAAGCGTCGAACGCAGAAAAACGCTGTACTATGAAAAGAACTTCACATGTCACTTGTTTGATCACATGACTGTATCAACCAATAGAAAGATGCATCCAGGTCATTCATGCGTGGATGCGATTCTGCCACCACGCCTGTTCAAGGGAACTCGTAGTAATTTTACTATTTCATTCATAAATAGGCGGAGTGGAACATCTTGTTTAACCACTAATCTTTGATTCGACGTTACTTACAAGGCCCTTCTACTGGTGGATTGTGGATTCCCCTAACCCCCCACCCCAACATCCAACATCGTCATTCTCCTGACATCCCATAGAACATAGAATGGTTAGAATGACAAATAATGTTTAATTCAGAAGGCACCTTAGTTTTAACGGATGCCAATAGATGGCAATGTTATAATATCATTCGGTCGGATTTTTTTCCATGTCATGAAATTTCTTAATATACTATTATAAAAATGACTTGAAGTACATGATAAGTCACTAGATTTGCCACCCTCTGGGTGTGCCACCCGCGTGCGGTGCACCCTCAGACCAATGGTGCACCCTTTGCACGCCCGCTTACGGCGGGCCGTTCCACCACACACCACTCCCCCTAGTTATAAATGAAATAGTAAAATTACTACAAGACTACGGAGAATCGTATCCATGCATCACGCATAAATGTCCTGGATGCATCTTTAGGCCTTTTCGGAAACCACTGAACTCACCTACCTCGGAAACCTACCCGGGTTGACACGATACCTAACCAACCCGCACGTTCGCTTATCTGCGTTTATCCACTGAACTGAAGTGCGTTTACCTGACTTGCATCAAGGATATATGATTTTTATGAAATATAAAACAAACAATAAGTAAGAAACAGGGGTATGAGTTAATCTCAGACCACCTAAAAGTATTGAGCTGGCCAAATTTCTGAAAGGAAGAGGCCATAATTTTAGAAGAAGAAGAATAACCTCATCAATGACATCAATCAACATTTGAAAATTGATTTTTCACCTTATTTTTGTCATCTATCACTATTTCAGTTAGTAAATTCAGTATGAAAGAATATTTTATCTTTCTTTGATTCAATCATTTCATTTTCAACAATATGAACACAAATTTAGTTGGGAATAGAAAGTAGCACATGATGAAAATCTGCGGAACAGTGTGATAGGATTACAATCATGTACATACTACATAAATACCAAGTTCTTTGACAAAGTACTACAGTTGGTCAGAAAGTCGATATGCAAAGGAATAAGGAGTAAATATAGAGAAGGCAGTTGCTGACTAGCATCAATAAAATTCAACTGAAAACCTGATGATAAAAGATATTTCATGGTGGGTTTACATTAGAGTGGTGAAATACAGTTTTTTCACTAATAGTATTACTCGTTTTCAGGGTATAACACTATAAAAAATGCTGGATGCTATGAATCATTTATATACCTAGTATATAATACTCATCTATAATGTACTGTAAGAATTAATAATAAATCATTCCAAAACAAGAGGTAGGCCTCTATTATTTTGAAGTTATCATAGGTAGCTATTATGAATATGTGTTCAATCATTAATTAGACAGTACACATTATCAAAATTCTTTGCTGAATTTTAAGTAGAATAAGTTGGAAGTCTTCCAGTTTATATTTTTTCAGTTTTAACTATATGAAATGTAATGATGAGCTTACTTGCAATGCTTACTTCAAAAATGGTTAAGGAACAGGGAAGTATCAGAAATTTTTATTCTACATAAAGATAAGAACACAGTTTTGCTGATTTTAAAAATATATTGTTGTGAATATATTTTCCAAATTCCATTTCATAAAGGATATGGAGAATTACCTATTCCAAATTATGTTTCAATAAATATCATTGTTTAATTATTTTAATATTCTCTTCGGATTATGGGTCAGTAGGAATAAACATTACCTTGACATAACTAGGCCAATGCTAGTTATAGTTGATACTGCCGACACATAATAAACAGACTTTGGTTTTGAGAAGTCTCTTCGATAGACAGATGAGAGCGGGGATTCACTCTTGAGCTCTGAGTACAGTTGAGATTGTTGTGTGTTGGGAGATGGCCCCTGTAATAGGAATCTATAGTTTAAGGTAAGTTGATATATTTCTTATATTCGATGTATATGTTAGATTACATGTATTTTTGGATTGAGTGAATTCGAACCACTGATCTACAACCCCCAGTATAGGACTGAAAGGACCTATACACAACAATATTAACAAGACTCCAATGTGATTTGTGATTGAAAATTATTTCAATGTATTCAGTTCTATCATTTCCACTTGAATCAAATTCATGTAATCCTCATTAAATCCCCTTTTTGTCTGCATTGGTTCACCTCTTTTTCTTCAAGAAATTGTTTCTAAAAGAATTGATAATTTTTAATGGTGATGTAAATCACAACTACTTATTTCTCATTGTTTGATATTTGTGATGCCAGTCTGGACAAATTCTTTGTGATTGCACACTTTGTGTGAGCCCCAATGGTGAACCTATAAAAATACCAATATTAGGATTTTAGTCACAAGATATATTTCTTACTTGATTTATTTACCATTGTCTTCTTCAGTTGTGAAATGTTTTGAACAAATACTATTTTCTGGGATCAAAAATTCAAGTAGCAGCCAGAGAGGTATCTTTTAAAACAATTCATTCCCTTTTAGAATATCTATTGAGATAGTCTTCTGGCTCCAAAAATGTAAGAAACTGTTGCTTCAGATCTGTTTGTTGACACTGTTAAAAGGCAACAGGATTCATACAAATGTAAAATATACCTGTAGATTTCCCAAATCCATGTTGCAATCAAATGTCTCATCACAAAATTAATAGAAAAATCTCTTCTGACAGCATAAACCTTAGTAGATATATCTTTCCTCAATCTACAACAAATAATGATATAACAATACCTCTGTTATGTCTAGTAACCATATCTTGATTTACATTCTTTTCATTCTTATTTCATTTCAGCATTGTGATATAAAATAATAGAGAATAAATACAATAATAATGCAAAATCCTAACCTCACTCCACTTTGATAGCGATTTAATCAAAACTATCAATGGTTAATACCTGTTTCTATATTTTTTTAGATACATCGATCCTCCCTCTTTCTGTAAATGATCTTGAAATACGTTAAATATTTATAAGACTTCAAAAATTTGCTGGAAAATTTGGAATCGTAACCCGTTTCGCCATCTATGCATTGAACTGAGAACTGGAATATCAGCCATCTATTTTGTTATATTGAACCAAATCTAAGTTATAGGTTCCTGTAATCACTTGAACTAGAAGGAAACTGTATGCATTACAGGTTTCTGTAATTACTTGGATTAGACGAGATCTGTATGTGTATAAACTGCAAGAGGGTTATGTGATGTCGTCAAAAGATGGCCTTACAAGGCAACGCTGTGACGTCTTTAACGGGATCACATAGCAGCATAATAAGGATATATAGCTTCACTGACCATCAACTGATAGAAAAACAATGTACCTACCAAATTTTGTTGTCGTCAAAAAGACTCATGATTATCCCAGCAGATACTTCTGATTTCCAGGAATTTCAGCTATAGATCTTCTATTGGAACAATTTTATTAAAGCAGCTGACATAGGTTAGCAAAAGAAATTCCAATATAGCAGCATTCAGCAAAACCTTGAACAAATTGGGAATGAGTTATTACTTATTATTACAGTTACCTTAGAATGATGAGACTATACTAATATTCACTTCTATCTATACAATACCTAGAATACATACCTAGTTAGTGAAAATATCATCACCATTCACCAATCTATTGTAAAGTCATCTCTGGTATGAAGTATATTATTTTTTGTTCTTTGTTAATTTCATGTGGGAATTGTAGAGGCTGATACATCTAATCAGTTATGGCTAGGGCTGAGAGAGAAAGATCCTCCAAAAGATACTGAGGGACTGATGTACTGCACCTATAACACATTCTTATTATAGTATGTAGATGAAGATTCATTGATCCTTTAAAGAGATATTCTGATCATTATTTGCTTCAGATCTGTTTGATGACACTGTTAAAAGGCAACAGGATTCATACAAATGTAAAATATACCTGTAGATTTCCCAAATCCATGTTGCAATCAAATGTCTCATCACAAAATTAATAGAAAAATCTCTTCTGATAGCATAAACCTTGGTAGGTATATCTTTCCTCAATCTACAACAAATAATCATATAACAATACCTCTGTTATGTCTAGTAACCATATCTTGATTTACATTCTTTTCATTCTTATTTCATATTGAATTGATTCTTGTGGATTATTCAGGAGGAACATTTAAAAGTCTTGCATCCTTACATGAGTTTATAATAGATACACACACTTGTACAAGTTATACATAAAAGAATAATGAACATCGATCAAAATATTCAAAATGCATAGGATCACTCGATCACAGTTACACCTACTCTACTCTAAAAACATCTATGTACCCCTTCGGTGTAAAACAAGCATTGTACTAAAGTTTATGTCAGCTGTCTGTCATTGTCACTGATGTCAGTGTCATACACGAAAATTTAAAAAAAAACAGAAGAATCTAACCTGAGAATATAACCTAATTCGTGACAAGGCAACGCTGTGACGTCTTTAACGGGATCACATAGCAGCATAATAAGGATTTATAGCCTCACTGACCATCAACTGATAGAAAAACAATGTACCTACCAAATTTTGTTGTCAAAAAGACCCATGATTATCCCAGCAGATACTTCTGATTTCCAGGAATTTCAGCTATAGATCTTCTATTGGAACAATTTTATTAAAGCAGCTGACATAGGTTAGCAAAGGAAGTTCCAATATAGCAGTATTCAGCAAAACCTTGAACAAATTGGGAATGAGTTATTACTAATTATTACAGTTACCTTAGAATGATGAGACTATACTAATATTCACTTCTATCTATACACACCTAGTTAGTGAAAATATCATCACCATTCACCACTCTATAAAGAAGTCATCTCTGGTATAAAGTATATTTGTTCTTTGTGTTAATTTCATGTGGGAATTGTAGAGGCTGATACATCTAATCAGTTATGACTGGGGCTGAGAGAGAAAGATCCTCCAAAAGATACTGAGGGACTGATGTACTGCACCTATAAGACATTCTTATTATAGTATGTAGATGAAGATTAATTCATTCATTAAAGAGATATTTTGATCATTATTTGCTTCAGATCTGTTTGTTGACACTTAAAAGGCAACAGGATTTATACAAATGTAAAATATACCTGTAGATTTCCCAAATCTATGTTGCAATCAAATGTCTCATCACATCATTAAAAGGAAAATCTCTGCTGACAGCATCAACCTTGTCTTTATCTATATATCTTTCCTCAATCTGCAACAAATAATGATATAACAATACCTCTGTTATGTCTAGTAACCATATCTTGATTTACATACTTTTCATTCTTATTTCATATCAGGATTGTGATATGAAATAATAGAGAATAAATACAATAATAATGCAAAATCCTAACCTCACTTCACTTTGATAGCGATTTATTCAATGGGTAATACCTGTTTCTACATTTTTTTTAAATACATCGAACCTCCCTCTTTCTGTAAATGATCTTGAAAATCTTGAAATACGTTAAAAATTTATAAGACTTCAAAAATTTGGAATTGTAACTCGTTACGTCATCTATGCATTGAACTGGGAACTGGAATAATTTTGTTATATTGAACCAAATTTCAGTTACAGGTTCCTGTAATCACTTGGACTAGAAAGAAACTCTGCAGTACAGGTACGGACATCCAAGAGGTGGCGCCAGTATAGTCCAAATTTGTTAAAAATTTTAATAAAATTGCAAATCATCAATCTTCCTCCTTCTCTTCTGCTTCCTCTTCTCCTCGCTGATCTTCTTCCTTCTCTTCTGCTTCCCACCTCCTCCTCAATTCGAAAGGCGCGAGAAGAGAGTGAGCAGTGGGGAGGGGCGTGGGGATGGGGGCGGTGAGGGTGGTGGGGGCGGGTTGCGGTAATCGGGGCGGCGGGACTGCGGGGCTGCGGGGCCGGGATAGGGCGGGGTCTGGGTGGGGTGGCGACAGCGGTGGCGGTGGTGACGGCAGCGGTGGCGACGGCGGCGCCCCGGCCCCGCAGCCCTCACCCCGCCGCCCCCTGCCCCCTAACCCACACCCACCATCCTCCCCAACCCCCCCTTCCCTTTCCCCTTCCCCTCCGCCGCTTACACCCTTTCCCGCACCCGATTCCCTCCATTGGATGGGTGCGGTAAGGGAGTGTGGTTGGGTGGTGAGGAAGAGCGGGAGGAGGGGGGGGTAAGAGGAGGATATAGTGAATGTAGATTGTGAGGGCGGGAGCGACGGGGCAGGGGGCTGCGGGGCCGGGGCCCCGCCGCCACCACCGCCGCCGTCACCACCGCCGCCGCTGTCGCCGCCCCACCCCGACCCCGCCACCCCGGCCCCGCAGTCCCGCAGCCCCTACGCCCCGGTCCCCGCAACCCCCCCCACCACCCTCCCCGACCCCCTCCCCACCTTCCCCTTCCCCATCCACCCACCCCCTTCCCGCACCTTTCTAGGAGGAGGTTTTGCAGAAGCTTTGGCAGAAAGTTGGTGAAGCTTTGGCAGAAAGTTGGTAAAGCTTAAATAAGAAAACTGCAAAAACAAACAAGTGAAGCTGTCGATTCCAAAAATACCAACAGTCAACAAAAGTTTGATATATCAGCAACCAGCAGTTCCAAATCGAAAATTAATGGAACAATTATTGATTTGTAGATAAAAAAATTTGTTCACTCATACATTAACAGTGTTACAGGGTGTCCATCATATCCATTCTCAAGTCCAATGAGGAATTCATAGTCTACAGGTCCATCATTGGTTGAAAATCATCTTTGTTATGATTATGGGTCTGAAAGGTGTCCATGACGTCTATCCTTGGGTGTTTGAGAAAAAAATTACACCTACTGATTACTGGTGTGATTTTCTATCCAGGTTGTTCCTAGATCAGATCTGGAAAATAAAATCTTGATTGATTTTCTTGTTTTATGATTGATTTCAATACCACATTATTCGAATTTTTGACAATACAAGTGCATTCATTCACAGTCATCAACCTGATAAATATGCATATCTTATTATTAGATACAAATAAATAAACACCAACCTAGAAACTGTAATTCAGATAATACATTTTTCTTCTGAAGAATATTGAGAGCTCTTTTATCCTCTTCAGCCAAATTATTACCAAATAAACTGTAGATCACCTCTGTAATAAAGAAAATTAATTCCAACAGATATATTGAGGTTGGGTTGCGAATTAGCATTTCAATTTCGTTGTTTTCAAAAGGTTCTTCAGGAATGAAGACCTGAAATAAAACTAAATAAAAATAATGTTGATAAACATACCTCTCTGAGTTCAAGATTCCTGAAAAAATGGCTGAACCCGTTTTATTACTTCTTATACCGCTACACCTACCTGATTGGTACACTTTCTTGAATAACATCATCATCAGGTACCTACATGCATATGATTTAGCTATAACTATACATTTTTTGAAAATCAGCTTCTACAATAAGCCTGTTAATGGTCTCATCAGCACAAATATGATGGTGTTGACGTCGCCCAATCTCATTCTCAATGAACACATGTTCTATTGAATCTGCACAGGATTGTGAAAAATATCATATTTAAGCTTCAAGCAGATCACAGTCTTCCTCACAGGGTAGCTATAGACGTCACCTCACTGAAAAAGGGGAAAAATTACAAGCTGCAGAAGAATAACGTCAATCTCTGAATACAGAAACAGAAATACAAATGTAAAAGCTACACTCATTCTTAATCATTCATTATTATATAACATATTGAATTTGTGATTTCAAAATAAATAAATGTATTATAATCTATACGATCCCTCATCTACTGTAGGTACCTTAAAATAAGAGGGGAAAAAGGGTCCTGAACAAATCAATTCTGGATATCGTATTCTACTTTTTATTTGGTTCAACGATATACTCCGGTATAACAAGCGTTTGTGAAGATATAATTCCTAGAACTGGAGAGAAACATGGCGTAAACGATTTTCTCAAATGTATAATTACATTAAATTTCAGCTTACAGATACAGCAAAAGCTAGGATATAAAAGGGCTTACCTAGACCAGGCGGTCACTCCAATTCAATGAAGATAAACCAAAAGCCTTTTTGGCTCTAAGAAAAATGTATTTCACAAAGTGGAAACACGGCGTTCATCAATTTCGCATGTCTTTCGTAAAAACCTCTCATCCTTCCCAATTTCGCGATAAAAATCGAGTGCTATAGTTTTTGTGAGCGTGGTATCGCATTTACACACTCAAAAAAAACGTAGTAAATTCAAAAACGGTCACACTGTCGCCCTCTAGTTAATAGCGGTTCAAGCATACTTATTAAAACTACAAGAACGCTGCCACATCGAACGACGTCAAGTGGTGGATTTGGAGAAAATAGAAAATCAAAACAGAGCGCTGTACATTCGCTGGTCATTTAACCAAACACTAACTAAACTAAATTAAATGAATCACAGAACAACCCGTGAGAAACCGTTATTTTTTCAACCTGACAAGATCAGTTACTTAATCATTGCCTATATCTTTTGGTTTTAGTTTCCTTGTTCGCATTGATCTCAAGTGGAACTCAGGAACTCACTCTTAAATCTTTCAAATAAAAAATGCAAATACCTATTCATCCAAAAATCCAAAATACTTCTACATAAAGATGTTATGCACAATGAACAAAATGTAGAAATTTGTAAACGAAAACACACCACTCCTTCAATCTATGACTAGATCAGACACTTTTATTATTCGAAGGTTGAACGTAGACTGACTAATACAATTCCGTTTTATACCATCTTATATCATCTACTAAAAAACGTATGAATCACTCAACGATAACCGGGTGATTCAGTAAGGGTAACGAGGGACTGTATCTCAGTACCTAACTAACAGTCGTGGAAGTTTGGGGGAAAAATCCTTCAAGGGAAATCGGCAAAGAAAAATTGCTGAAAATATTTTTTATCTCGATACGTCCACCGCTAGGGGGCATAATAGCTTCAATCGTATACAAAATTAAATTTTTTCAGAAATAACACAATATTATTACATTTTTGAAATCTGCATAATTTTCTGGATCCAATGATACCACATAAGTGACATTTCAAACGTCAACATTTTTTAAAATTCAATTCTTAGTTTTCCATTTAGGTGTGGCATGATGGTTCCGATTTACAAAAATACTGAATTGCGTTTTTTATGAGCAAATAAAGTTCATCGTAGTCGATTTTGCGGTGACTCATTTTTTTCAAATGGAACCATATTAGTACTGCCAATAAGAAATTTATTCATAGCTGGTAATAAAATGTGCGATAAATACAATGGAAATTTCAACTATAAGAAAATAAAAATATTGAAAATTTTGACGTTTAAAATGTCACTTATTTGATATCATTGGATTCAGAAAATTTTGCAGATTTCAGAAATGCAATAATATACAGAGTGTTTCATTCAAAACTTGAAAGTTGGTATGAAAAACAAATCATTTGTAGGTCAAAAAGTGACGCTTATTATGTTCATACTACTACTCTACTCTGAAAACATCTATGTACCCCTTCCGTGTAGAACAAGCATTGTACTAAAGTTTATGTCAGCTGTCTGTCATTGTCACTGATGTCAGTGTCATACACGAAAATTTAAAAAAAATTGAAGAATTTAACCTGAGAATATAACCTAATTCGTGACGGGATCACATAGCAGCATAATAATAAGAATTTATAGCTTCACTGACCATCAACTGATAGAAAAACAATGTACCTACCAGATTTTGTTGTCAAAAAGACTCATGATTATCCCAGCAGATACTTCTGATTTCCAGGAATTTCAGCTATATATCTTCTATTGGAACAATTTTATTAAAGCAGCTGACATAGGTTAGCAAAGGAAGTTCCAATATAGCAGTATTCAGCAAAACCTTGAACAAATTGGGAATGAGTTATTACTAATTATTACAGTTACCTTAGAATGATAAGACTATACTAATATTCACTTCTATCTATACATACCTAGTTAGTGAAAATATCATCACCATTCACCACTCTATAATGAAGTCATCTCTGGTATAAAGTATATTTGTTCTTTGTGTTAATTTCATGTGGGAATTGTAGAGGCTGATACATCTAATCAGTTATATGGCTGGGGCTGAGAGAGAAAGATCCTCCAAAAGATACTGAGGGACTGATGTACTGCACCTATAAGACATTCTTATTATAGTATGTAGATGAAGATTCATTCATTCATTTGAGAGATATTTTGATCATTATTTGCTTCAGATCTGTTTGTTGACACTTAAAAGGCAACAGGATTTACACAAATGTAAAATATACCTGTAGATTTCCCAAATCCATGTTGCAATCAAATGTCTCATCACATCATGAATAGGAAAATCTCTTCTGGCAGCATAAACCTAAGTAGGTATATCTTTCCTCAATCTACAACAAATAATGATATAACAATACCTCTGTTATGTCTAGTAACCATATCTTGATTTACATACTTTTCATTCTTATTTCATATTGAATTGATTCTTGTGGATATCCAGGAGGAACATTAAAAAGTCTTGTATCTTTATATGAGTTTATAATAGATATAATAGTACAAGTTATACATAAAAGAATAACGAAAATCAATCAAAATATTCAAAATGCATAGGATCACTCGATCACAGTAACACCTACTCTACTCTGAAAACATCTATGTACCCCTTCGGTGTAGAACAAGCATTGTACTAAAGTTTATGTCAGCTGTCTGTCATTGTCACTGATGTCAGTGTCATACACGAAAATTTAAAAAAAAACAGAAGAATCTAACCTGACAATATAACCAAATTCGGCAACGCTGTGACGTCTTTGACGGGATCACATAGCAGCATAATAAGGACTTATAGCTTCACTGACCATCAACTGATAGAAAAACAATGTACCTACCAAATTTTGTTGTCAAAAAGACTCATGATTATCCCAGCAGATACTTCTGATTTCCAGGAATTTCAGCTATAGATCTTCTATTGGAACAATTTTATTAAAGCAGCTGACATGGGTTAGCAAAGGAAGTTCCAATATAGCAGTATTCAGCAAAACCTTGAACAAATTGGGAATGAGTTATTACTAATTATTACAGTTACCTTAGAATGATGAGACTATACTAATTAATATTCACTTCTATCTATACATACCTAGTTAGTGAAAATATCATCACCATTCACCACTCTATAATGAAGTCATCTCTGGTATAAAGTATATTTGTTCTTTGTGTTAATTTCATGTGGGAATTGTAGAGGCTGATACATCTAATCAGTTATGGCTGGGGCTGAGAGAGAAAGATCCTCCAAAAGATACTGAGGGACTGATGTACTGCACCTATAAGACATTCTTATTATAGTATGTAGATGAAGATTCATTCATTCATTAAAGAGATATTTTGATCATTATTTGCTTCAGATCTGCAATCAAATGTCTCATCACATCATGAATAGGAAAATCTCTTCTGGCAGCATAAACCTTAGTAGGTATATCTTTCCTCAATCTACTACAAATAATGATATAACAATACCTCTGTTATGTCTAGTAATCATATCTTGATTTACATACTTTTCATTCTTATTTCATATTGAATTGATTCTTGTGGATTATCCAGGAGGAACATCAAAAAGTCTTGCATCTTTATATGAGTTTATAATAGATACACACACTTGTAGAAGTTATACATAAAAGAATAACGAACATCTATCAAAATATTCAAAATGCATAGGATCACTCGATCACAGTTACACCTACTCTACTCTGAAAACATCTATGTACCCCTTCGGTGTAGAACAAGCATTGTACTAAAGTTTATGTCAGCTGTCTGTCATTGTCACTGATGTCAGTGTCATACACGAAAAGATGTCAGTGTCATACACGAAAATTTTAAAAAACAGAAGAATCTAACCTGTGAATATAACCTAATTCGTGACAAGGTAACCATGTGACGTCTTTGACGGGTTCACATAGCAGCATAATAAGGATTTATAGCTTCACTGACCATCAACTGATAGAAAAACAATGTACCTACCAAATTTTGTTGTCAAAAAGACTCATGATTATCCCAGCAGATACTTCTGATTTCCAGGAATTTCAGCTATAGATCTTCTATTGGAACAATTTCATTAAAGCAGCTGACATAGGTTAGCAAAAGAAGTTCCAATATAGCAGCATTCAGCAAAACCTTGAACAAATTGGGAATGAGTTATTGCTAATTATTACAGTCACCTTAGAATGTTGAGACTGTATTAATATTCACTTCTATCTATACAATACCAAGAATACATACCTAGTTAGTGAAAATATCATCACCATTCACCACTCTATTGTGAAGTCATCTCTGGTATGAAGTATATTATTTGTTCTTTGTAAATTTCATGTGGGAATTGTAGAGGCTGATACATCTAATCAGTTTTGGCTGGGGCTGAGAGAGAAAGATCCTCCAAAAGATACTGAGGGACTGATGTACTGCACCTATAACACATTCTTATTATACTATGTAGATGAAGATTCATTCATTCATTAAAGAGATATTCTGATCATTATTTGCTTCAGATCTGTTTGTTGACACTGTTAAAAGGCAACAGGATTCATACAAATGTAAAATATACCTGTAGATTTCCCAAATCCATGTTGCAATCAAATGTCTCATCACAAAATTAATAGAAAAATCTCTTCTGATAGCATAAACCTTGGTAGGTATATCTTTCCTCAATCTACAACAGACTACAACAAATAATGATATAACAATACCTCTGTTATGTCTAGTAACCATATCTTGATTTACATTCTTTTCATTCTTATTTCATATTGAATTGATTCTTGTGGATTATCCAGGAGGAACATCAAAAAGTCTTGCATCTTTATATGAGTTTATAATAGATACACACACTTGTAGAAGTTATACATAAAAGAATAACGAACATCGATCAAAATATTCAAAATGCATAGGATCACTCGATCACAGTTACACCTACTCTACTCTGAAAACATCTATGTACCCCTTCGGTGTAGAACAAGCATTGTACTAAAGTTTATGTCAGCTGTCTGTCATTGTCACTGATGTCAGTGTCATACACGAAAATTTAAAAAAACAGAAGAATCTAACCTGAGAACATAACCCAATTCGTGACAAGGCAACGCTGTGACGTCTTTTACGGGATCACATAGCAGCATGATAAGGACTTATAGCTTCACTGACCATCAACTGATAGAAAAACAATGTACCTACCAAATTTTGTTGTCAAAAAGACTCATGATTATCCCAGCAGATACTTCTGATTTCTAGGAATTTCAGCTATAGATCTTCTATTGGAACAATTTTATCAAAGCAGCTGACATAGGTTAGCAAAAGAAGTTCCAATATAGCAGCATTCAGCAAAACCTTGAACAAATTGGGAATGAGTTATTACTAATTATAACAGTTACCTTAGAATGATGAGACTATATTAATATTCACTTCTATCTATACAATACCAAGAATACATACCTAGTTAGTGAAAATATCACCATTCACCACTCTATTGTAAAGTCATCTCTGGTATGAAGTATATTATTTGTTCTTTGTAAATTTCATGTGGGAATTGTAGAGGCTGATACATCTAATCAGTTATGGCTGGGGCTGAGAGAGAAAGATCCTCCAAAAGATACTGAGGGATTGATGTACTGCACCTATAACACATTCTTATTATACTATGTAGATGAAGATTCATTCATTCATTAAAGAGATATTCTGATCATTATTTGCTTCAGATCTGTTTGTTGACACTGTTAAAAGGCAACAGGATTCATACAAATGTAAAATATACCTGTAGATTTCCCAAATCCATGTTGCAATCAAATGTCTCATCACAAAATTAATAGAAAAATCTCTTCTGATAGCATAAACCTTGGTAGGTATATCTTTCCTCAATCTACAACAGACTACAACAAATAATGATATAACAATACCTCTGTTATGTCTAGTAACCATATCTTGATTTACATTCTTTTCATTCTTATTTCAAATTGAATTGATTCTTGTGGATTATCCAGGAGGAACATCAAAAAGTCTTGCATCTTTATATGAGTTTATAATAGATACACACACTTGTAGAAGTTATACATAAAGAATAACGAACATCGATCAAAATATTCAAAATGCATAGGATCACTCGATCACAGTTACACCTACTCTACTCTGAAAACATCTATGTACCCCTTCGGTGTAGAACAAGCATTGTACTAAAGTTTATGTCAGCTGTCTGTCATTGTCACTGATGTCAGTGTCATACACGAAAATTTAAAAAAACAGAAGAATCTAACCTGAGAACATAACCCAATTCGTGACAAGGCAACGCTGTGACGTCTTTTACGGGATCACATAGCAGCATAATAAGGACTTATAGCTTCACTGACCATCAACTGATAGAAAAACAATGTACCTACCAAATTTTGTTGTCAAAAAGACTCATGATTATCCCAGCAGATACTTCTGATTTCCAGGAATTTCAGCTATAGATCTTCTATTGGAACAATTTTATTAAAGCAGCTGACATGGGTTAGCAAAGGAAGTTCCAATATAGCAGTATTCAGCAAAACCTTGAACAAATTGGGAATGAGTTATTACTAATTATAACAGTTACCTCAGAATGATGAGACTATATTAATATTCACTTCTATCTATACAATACCAAGAATACATACCTAGTTAGTGAAAATATCACCATTCACCACTCTATTGTAAAGTCATCTCTGGTATGAAGTATATTATTTGTTCTTTGTAAATTTAATGTGGGAATTGTAGAGGCTGATACATCTAATCAGTTTTGGCTGGGGCTGAGAGAGAAAGATCCTCCAAAAGATACTGAGGGACTGATGTACTGCACCTATAACACATTCTTATTATACTATGTAGATGAAGATTCATTCATTCATTCATTAAAGAGATATTCTGATCATTATTTGCTTCAGATCTGTTTGTTGACACTGTTAAAAGGCAACAGGGTTCATACAAATGTAAAATATACCTGTAGATTTCCCAAATCCATGTTGCAATCAAATGTCTCATCACATCATTAAAAGAAAAATCTCTTCTGATAGCATAAACCTTGGTAGGTATATCTTTCCTCAATCTACAACAAATAATGATATAACAATACCTCTGTTATGTCTAGTAACCATATCTTGATTTACATTCTTTTCATTCTTATTTCATATTGAATTGATTCTTGTGGATTATCCAGGAGGAACATCAAAAAGTCTTCCATCTTTATATGAGTTTATAATAGATACACACACTTGTAGAAGTTATACCACAGACCAAAAGAATAACGAACATCGATCAAAATATTCAAAATGCATAGGATCACTCGATCACAGTTACACCTACTCTACTCTGAAAACATCTATGTACCCCTTCGGTGTAGAACAAGCATTGTATTAAAGTTTATGTCAGCTGTCTGTCATTGATGTCTGTGTCATACACGAAAATTTAAAAAAAAACAGAAGAATCTAACCTGAGAACATAACCCAATTCGTGACAAGGCAACGCTGTGACGTCTTTTACGGGATCACATAGCAGCATGATAAGGACTTATAGCTTCACTGACCATCAACTGATAGAAAAACAATGTACCTACCAAATTTTGTTGTCAAAAAGACTCATGATTATCCCAGCAGATACTTCTGATTTCTAGGAATTTCAGCTATAGATCTTCTATTGGAACAATTTTATCAAAGCAGCTGACATAGGTTAGCAAAAGAAGTTCCAATATAGCAGCATTCAGCAAAACCTTGAACAAATTGGGAATGAGTTATTACTAATTATAACAGTTACCTTAGAATGATGAGACTATATTAATATTCACTTCTATCTATACAATACCAAGAATACATACCTAGTTAGTGAAAATATCACCATTCACCACTCTATTGTAAAGTCATCTCTGGTATGAAGTATATTATTTGTTCTTTGTAAATTTCATGTGGGAATTGTAGAGGCTGATACATCTAATCAGTTTTGGCTGGGGCTGAGAGAGAAAGATCCTCCAAAAGATACTGAGGGACTGATGTACTGCACCTATAACACATTCTTATTATACTATGTAGATGAAGATTCATTCATTCATTAAAGAGATATTCTGATCATTATTTGCTTCAGATCTGTTTGTTGACACTGTTAAAAGGCAACAGGATTCATACAAATGTAAAATATACCTGTAGATTTCCCAAATCCATGTTGCAATCAAATGTCTCATCACAAAATTAATAGAAAAATCTCTTCTGATAGCATAAACCTTGGTAGGTATATCTTTCCTCAATCTACAACAGACTACAACAAATAATGATATAACAATACCTCTGTTATGTCTAGTAACCATATCTTGATTTACATTCTTTTCATTCTTATTTCATATTGAATTGATTCTTGTGGATTATCCAGGAGGAACATCAAAAAGTCTTGCATCTTTATATGAGTTTATAATAGATACACACACTTGTAGAAGTTATACATAAAAGAATAACGAACATCGATCAAAATATTCAAAATGCATAGGATCACTCGATCACAGTTACACCTACTCTACTCTGAAAACATCTATGTAAGTATGTACCCCTTCGGTGTAGAACAAGCATTGTACTAAAGTTTATGTCAGCTGTCTGTCATTGTCACTGATGTCAGTGTCATACACGAAAATTTAAAAAAACAGAAGAATCTAACCTGAGAACATAACCCAATTCGTGACAAGGCAACGCTGTGACGTCTTTTACGGGATCACATAGCAGCATGATAAGGACTTATAGCTTCACTGACCATCAACTGATAGAAAAACAATGTACCTACCAAATTTTGTTGTCAAAAAGACTCATGATTATCCCAGCAGATACTTCTGATTTCTAGGAATTTCAGCTATAGATCTTCTATTGGAACAATTTTATCAAAGCAGCTGACATAGGTTAGCAAAAGAAGTTCCAATATAGCAGCATTCAGCAAAACCTTGAACAAATTGGGAATGAGTTATTACTAATTATAACAGTTACCTTAGAATGATGAGACTATATTAATATTCACTTCTATCTATACAATACCAAGAATACATACCTAGTTAGTGAAAATATCACCATTCACCACTCTATTGTAAAGTCATCTCTGGTATGAAGTATATTATTTGTTCTTTGTAAATTTCATGTGGGAATTGTAGAGGCTGATACATCTAATCAGTTATGGCTGGGGCTGAGAGAGAAAGATCCTCCAAAAGATACTGAGGGATTGATGTACTGCACCTATAACACATTCTTATTATACTATGTAGATGAAGATTCATTCATTCATTAAAGAGATATTCTGATCATTATTTGCTTCAGATCTGTTTGTTGACACTGTTAAAAGGCAACAGGATTCATACAAATGTAAAATATACCTGTAGATTTCCCAAATCCATGTTGCAATCAAATGTCTCATCACAAAATTAATAGAAAAATCTCTTCTGATAGCATAAACCTTGGTAGGTATATCTTTCCTCAATCTACAACAGACTACAACAAATAATGATATAACAATACCTCTGTTATGTCTAGTAACCATATCTTGATTTACATTCTTTTCATTCTTATTTCATATTGAATTGATTCTTGTGGATTATCCAGGAGGAACATCAAAAAGTCTTGCATCTTTATATGAGTTTATAATAGATACACACACTTGTAGAAGTTATACATAAAAGAATAACGAACATCGATCAAAATATTCAAAATGCATAGGATCACTCGATCACAGTTACACCTACTCTACTCTGAAAACATCTATGTAAGTATGTACCCCTTCGGTGTAGAACAAGCATTGTACTAAAGTTTATGTCAGCTGTCTGTCATTGTCACTGATGTCAGTGTCATACACGAAAATTTAAAAAAACAGAAGAATCTAACCTGAGAACATAACCCAATTCGTGACAAGGCAACGCTGTGACGTCTTTTACGGGATCACATAGCAGCATGATAAGGACTTATAGCTTCACTGACCATCAACTGATAGAAAAACAATGTACCTACCAAATTTTGTTGTCAAAAAGACTCATGATTATCCCAGCAGATACTTCTGATTTCTAGGAATTTCAGCTATAGATCTTCTATTGGAACAATTTTATCAAAGCAGCTGACATAGGTTAGCAAAAGAAGTTCCAATATAGCAGCATTCAGCAAAACCTTGAACAAATTGGGAATGAGTTATTACTAATTATAACAGTTACCTTAGAATGATGAGACTATATTAATATTCACTTCTATCTATACAATACCAAGAATACATACCTAGTTAGTGAAAATATCACCATTCACCACTCTATTGTAAAGTCATCTCTGGTATGAAGTATATTATTTGTTCTTTGTAAATTTCATGTGGGAATTGTAGAGGCTGATACATCTAATCAGTTATGGCTGGGGCTGAGAGAGAAAGATCCTCCAAAAGATACTGAGGGATTGATGTACTGCACCTATAACACATTCTTATTATACTATGTAGATGAAGATTCATTCATTCATTAAAGAGATATTCTGATCATTATTTGCTTCAGATCTGTTTGTTGACACTGTTAAAAGGCAACAGGATTCATACAAATGTAAAATATACCTGTAGATTTCCCAAATCCATGTTGCAATCAAATGTCTCATCACAAAATTAATAGAAAAATCTCTTCTGATAGCATAAACCTTGGTAGGTATATCTTTCCTCAATCTACAACAGACTACAACAAATAATGATATAACAATACCTCTGTTATGTCTAGTAACCATATCTTGATTTACATTCTTTTCATTCTTATTTCATATTGAATTGATTCTTGTGGATTATCCAGGAGGAACATCAAAAAGTCTTGCATCTTTATATGAGTTTATAATAGATACACACACTTGTAGAAGTTATACATAAAGAATAACGAACATCGATCAAAATATTCAAAATGCATAGGATCACTCGATCACAGTTACACCTACTCTACTCTGAAAACATCTATGTACCCCTTCGGTGTAGAACAAGCATTGTACTAAAGTTTATGTCAGCTGTCTGTCATTGTCACTGATGTCAGTGTCATACACGAAAATTTAAAAAAACAGAAGAATCTAACCTGAGAACATAACCCAATTCGTGACAAGGCAACGCTGTGACGTCTTTTACGGGATCACATAGCAGCATAATAAGGACTTATAGCTTCACTGACCATCAACTGATAGAAAAACAATGTACCTACCAAATTTTGTTGTCAAAAAGACTCATGATTATCCCAGCAGATACTTCTGATTTCCAGGAATTTCAGCTATAGATCTTCTATTGGAACAATTTTATTAAAGCAGCTGACATGGGTTAGCAAAGGAAGTTCCAATATAGCAGTATTCAGCAAAACCTTGAACAAATTGGGAATGAGTTATTACTAATTATTACAGTTACCTTAGAATGATAAGACTATACTAATATTCACTTCTATCTATACATACCTAGTTAGTGAAAATATCATCACCATTCACCACTCTATAATGAAGTCATCTCTGGTATAAAGTATATTTGTTCTTTGTGTTAATTTCATGTGGGAATTGTAGAGGCTGATACATCTAATCAGTTATATGGCTGGGGCTGAGAGAGAAAGATCCTCCAAAAGATACTGAGGGACTGATGTACTGCACCTATAAGACATTCTTATTATAGTATGTAGATGAAGATTCATTCATTCATTTAAGAGATATTTTGATCATTATTTGCTTCAGATCTGTTTGTTGACACTTAAAAGGCAACAGGATTTACACAAATGTAAAATATACCTGTAGATTTCCCAAATCCATGTTGCAATCAAATGTCTCATCACATCATGAATAGGAAAATCTCTTCTGGCAGCATAAACCTAAGTAGGTATATCTTTCCTCAATCTACAACAAATAATGATATAACAATACCTCTGTTATGTCTAGTAACCATATCTTGATTTACATACTTTTCATTCTTATTTCATATTGAATTGATTCTTGTGGATATCCAGGAGGAACATTAAAAAGTCTTGTATCTTTATATGAGTTTATAATAGATATAATAGTACAAGTTATACATAAAAGAATAACGAAAATCAATCAAAATATTCAAAATGCATAGGATCACTCGATCACAGTAACACCTACTCTACTCTGAAAACATCTATGTACCCCTTCGGTGTAGAACAAGCATTGTACTAAAGTTTATGTCAGCTGTCTGTCATTGTCACTGATGTCAGTGTCATACACGAAAATTTAAAAAAAAACAGAAGAATCTAACCTGACAATATAACCAAATTCGGCAACGCTGTGACGTCTTTGACGGGATCACATAGCAGCATAATAAGGACTTATAGCTTCACTGACCATCAACTGATAGAAAAACAATGTACCTACCAAATTTTGTTGTCAAAAAGACTCATGATTATCCCAGCAGATACTTCTGATTTCCAGGAATTTCAGCTATAGATCTTCTATTGGAACAATTTTATTAAAGCAGCTGACATGGGTTAGCAAAGGAAGTTCCAATATAGCAGTATTCAGCAAAACCTTGAACAAATTGGGAATGAGTTATTACTAATTATTACAGTTACCTTAGAATGATGAGACTATACTAATTAATATTCACTTCTATCTATACATACCTAGTTAGTGAAAATATCATCACCATTCACCACTCTATAATGAAGTCATCTCTGGTATAAAGTATATTTGTTCTTTGTGTTAATTTCATGTGGGAATTGTAGAGGCTGATACATCTAATCAGTTATGGCTGGGGCTGAGAGAGAAAGATCCTCCAAAAGATACTGAGGGACTGATGTACTGCACCTATAAGACATTCTTATTATAGTATGTAGATGAAGATTCATTCATTCATTAAAGAGATATTTTGATCATTATTTGCTTCAGATCTGCAATCAAATGTCTCATCACATCATGAATAGGAAAATCTCTTCTGGCAGCATAAACCTTAGTAGGTATATCTTTCCTCAATCTACTACAAATAATGATATAACAATACCTCTGTTATGTCTAGTAATCATATCTTGATTTACATACTTTTCATTCTTATTTCATATTGAATTGATTCTTGTGGATTATCCAGGAGGAACATCAAAAAGTCTTGCATCTTTATATGAGTTTATAATAGATACACACACTTGTAGAAGTTATACATAAAAGAATAACGAACATCTATCAAAATATTCAAAATGCATAGGATCACTCGATCACAGTTACACCTACTCTACTCTGAAAACATCTATGTACCCCTTCGGTGTAGAACAAGCATTGTACTAAAGTTTATGTCAGCTGTCTGTCATTGTCACTGATGTCAGTGTCATACACGAAAAGATGTCAGTGTCATACACGAAAATTTAAAAAAACAGAAGAATCTAACCTGTGAATATAACCTAATTCGTGACAAGGTAACCATGTGACGTCTTTGACGGGTTCACATAGCAGCATAATAAGGATTTATAGCTTCACTGACCATCAACTGATAGAAAAACAATGTACCTACCAAAATTTGTTGTCAAAAAGACTCATGATTATCCCAGCAGATACTTCTGATTTCCAGGAATTTCAGCTATAGATCTTCTATTGGAACAATTTTATTTAAGCAGCTGACATAGGTTAGCAAAAGAAGTTCCAATATAGCAGCATTCAGCAAAACCTTGAACAAATTGGGAATGAGTTATTGCTAATTATTACAGTTACCTTAGAATGTTGAGACTGTATTAATATTCACTTCTATCTATACAATACCAAGAATACATACCTAGTTAGTGAAAATATCATCACCATTCACCACTCTATTGTAAAGTCATCTCTGGTATGAAGTATATTATTTGTTCTTTGTAAATTTCATGTGGGAATTGTAGAGGCTGATACATCTAATCAGTTATGGCTGGGGCTGAGAGAGAAAGATCCTCCAAAAGATACTGAGGGACTGATCTACTGCACCTATAACACATTCTTATTATACTATGTAGATAAAGATTCATTCATTCATTAAAGAGATATTCTGATCATTATTTGCTTCAGATCTGTTTGTTGACACTGTTAAAAGGCAACAGGATTCATACAAATGTAAAATATACCTGTAGATTTCCCAAATCCATGTTGCAATCAAATGTCTCATCACAAAATTAATAGAAAAATCTCTTCTGATAGCATAAACCATGGTAGGTATATCTTTCCTCAATCTACAACAGACTACAACAAATAATGATATAACAATACCTCTGTTATGTCTAGTAACCATATCTTGATTTACATTCTCTTCATTCTTATTTCATATTGAATTGATTCTTGTGGATTATCCAGGAGGAACATCAAAAAGTCTTGCATCTTTATATGAGTTTATAATAGATACACACACTTGTAGAAGTTATACATAAAAGAATAACGAACGTCGATCAAAATATTCAAAATGCATAGGATCACTCGATCACAGTTACACCTACTCTACTCTGAAAACATCTATGTACCCCTTCGGTGTAGAACAAGCATTGTACTAAAGTTTATGTCAGCTGTCTGTCATTGTCACTGATGTCAGTGTCATACACGAAAATTTAAAAAAACAGAAGAATCTAACCTGAGAACATAACCCAATTCGTGACAAGGCAACGCTGTGACGTCTTTTACGGGATCACATAGCAGCATAATAAGGACTTATAGCTTCACTGACCATCAACTGATAGAAAAACAATGTACCTACCAAATTTTGTTGTCAAAAAGACTCATGATTATCCCAGCAGATACTTCTGATTTCCAGGAATTTCAGCTATAGATCTTCTATTGGAACAATTTTATTAAAGCAGCTGACATGGGTTAGCAAAGGAAGTTCCAATATAGCAGTATTCAGCAAAACCTTGAACAAATTGGGAATGAGTTATTACTAATTATAACAGTTACCTCAGAATGATGAGACTATATTAATATTCACTTCTATCTATACAATACCAAGAATACATACCTAGTTAGTGAAAATATCACCATTCACCACTCTATTGTAAAGTCATCTCTGGTATGAAGTATATTATTTGTTCTTTGTAAATTTAATGTGGGAATTGTAGAGGCTGATACATCTAATCAGTTTTGGCTGGGGCTGAGAGAGAAAGATCCTCCAAAAGATACTGAGGGACTGATGTACTGCACCTATAACACATTCTTATTATACTATGTAGATGAAGATTCATTCATTCATTCATTAAAGAGATATTCTGATCATTATTTGCTTCAGATCTGTTTGTTGACACTGTTAAAAGGCAACAGGGTTCATACAAATGTAAAATATACCTGTAGATTTCCCAAATCCATGTTGCAATCAAATGTCTCATCACATCATGAATAGGAAAATCTCTTCTGGCAGCATAAACCTAAGTAGGTATATCTTTCCTCAATCTACAACAAATAATGATATAACAATACCTCTGTTATGTCTAGTAACCATATCTTGATTTACATACTTTTCACTCGATCACAGTTACACCTACTCTACTCTGAAAACATCTATGTACCCCTTCGGTGTAGAACAAGCATTGTACTAAAGTTTATGTCAGCTGTCTGTCATTGTCACTGATGTCAGTGTCATACACGAAAAGATGTCAGTGTCATACACGAAAATTTTAAAAAACAGAAGAATCTAACCTGTGAATATAACCTAATTCGTGACAAGGTAACCATGTGACGTCTTTGACGGGTTCACATAGCAGCATAATAAGGATTTATAGCTTCACTGACCATCAACTGATAGAAAAACAATGTACCTACCAAAATTTGTTGTCAAAAAGACTCATGATTATCCCAGCAGATACTTCTGATTTCCAGGAATTTCAGCTATAGATCTTCTATTGGAACAATTTTATTTAAGCAGCTGACATAGGTTAGCAAAAGAAGTTCCAATATAGCAGCATTCAGCAAAACCTTGAACAAATTGGGAATGAGTTATTGCTAATTATTACAGTTACCTTAGAATGTTGAGACTGTATTAATATTCACTTCTATCTATACAATACCAAGAATACATACCTAGTTAGTGAAAATATCAGTTTGTGTGAAGTTAGCCACGGAAATCCCAGCCACGGTTTCTGACGTGTAGGAAATCGAACGCGATATAGATTCTGAAACCGTGGCTGGCTATTTATGTTTCTCATTGTTTTGAGGTGAGGTGTTCGTTAAAAATTCCTTCACAGATATTTTCTAGGACACATAAGGAATCGAAAAAACCATATTCCCGAATTTGTACCACCGTAGGGGGGATTGGGGAAACTAAAATTTTCGATTTCTCGCTATATCTCCCAAGATATAGGATGTTCGTTAAAAATTCCTTCACATATATTTTCTAGGACACCTAAGGAATCGAAAAAACCATATTCCCGAATTTGTACCACCGTAGGGGGGATTGGGGAAACTAAAATTTTCGATTTCTCGCTATATCTCCCAAGATATAGGATGTTCGTTAAAAATTCCTTCACATATATCTTCTAGGACACCAAAGGAATCGAAAAAACCATATTCCCGAATTTGTACCACCGTAGGGGGGATTGGGGAAACTAAAATTTTCGATTTCTCGCTATATCTCCCAAGATATAGTATGTTCGTTAAAAATTCCTTCACATATATCTTCTAGGACACCTAACGAATCGAAAAAACCATATTCCCGAATTTGTACCACCGTAGGGGGGATTGGGGAAACTAAAATTTTCGATTTCTTGCTATATCTCCCAAGATATAGGATGTTCGTTAAAAATTCCTTCACATATATCTTCTAGGACACCTAAAAAATCGAAAAAACCATATTCCTGAATTTGTACCACCGTAGGGGGGATAGGAAATCAAATACGATATAGATTCTGAAACCGTGGCTGGCTATTTATGTTTCTCATTGTTTTGAGGTGAGGTGTTCGTTAAAAATTCCTTCACATATATCTTCTAGGACACCTAAGGAATCGAAAAAACCATATTCCCGAATTTGTACCACCGTAGGGGGGATTGGGGAAACTAAAATTTTCGATTTCTCGCTATATCTCCCAAGATATAGGATGTTCGTTAAAAAATTCCTTCACATATATCTTCTAGGACACCTAAAAAATCGAAAAAACCATATTCCCGAATTTGTACCACCGTAGGGGGGATAGGAAATCAAATACGATATAGATTCTGAAACCGTGGCTGGCTAATTATGTTTCTCATTGTTTTGAGGTGAGGTGTTCGTTAAAAATTCCTTCACAGATATTTTCTAGGACACCTAAGGAATCGAAAAAACCATATTCCCGAATTTGTACCACCGTAGGGGGGATTGGGGAAACTAAAATTTTCGATTTCTCGCTATATCTCCCAAGATATAGGATGTTCGTTAAAAATTCCTTCACATATATTTTCTAGGACACCTAAGGAATCGAAAAAACCATATTCCCGAATTTGTACCACCGTAGGGGGGATTGGGGAAACTAAAATTTTCGATTTCTCGCTATATCTCCCAAGATATAGGATGTTCGTTAAAAATTCCTTCACATATATTTTCTAGGACACCTAAGGAATCGAAAAAACCATATTCCCGAATTTGTACCACCGTAGGGGGGATTGGGGAAACTAAAATTTTCGATTTCTTGCTATATCTCCCAAGATATAGGATGTTCGTTAAAAATTCCTTCACATATATTTTCTAGGACACCTAAGGAATCGAAAAAACCATATTCTCGAATTTGTACCACCGTAGGGGGGATTGGGGAAACTAAAATTTTCGATTTCTTGCTATATCTCCCAAGATATAGGATGTTCGTTAAAAATTCCTTCACATATATTTTCTAGGACACCTAAGGAATCGAAAAAACCATATTCCCGAATTTGTACCACCGTAGGGGGGATTGGGGAAACTAAAATTTTCGATTTCTCGCTATATCTCCCAAGATATAGGATGTTCGTTAAAAATTCCTTCACATATATTTTCTAGGACACCTAAGGAATCGAAAAAACCATATTCTCGAATTTGTACCACCGTAGGGGGGATTGGGGAAACTAAAATTTTCGATTTCTTGCTATATCTCCCAAGATATAGGATGTTCGTTAAAAATTCCTTCACATATATTTTCTAGGACACCTAAGGAATCGAAAAAACCATATTCTCGAATTTGTACCACCGTAGGGGGGATTGGGGAAACTAAAATTTTCGATTTCTTGCTATATCTCCCAAGATATAGGATGTTCGTTAAAAATTCCTTCACATATATCTTCTAGGACACCAAAGGAATCGAAAAAACCATATTCTCGAATTTGTACCACCGTAGGGGGGATTGGGGAAACTAAAATTTTCGATTTCTTGCTATATCTCCCAAGATATAGGATGTTCGTTAAAAATTCCTTCACATATATTTTCTAGGACACCTAAGGAATCGAAAAAACCATATTCCCGAATTTGTACCACCGTAGGGGGGATTGGGGAAACTAAAATTTTCGATTTCTTGCTATATCTCCCAAGATATAGGATGTTCGTTAAAAATTCCTTCACATATATTTTCTAGGACACCTAAGGAATCGAAAAAACCATATTCTCGAATTTGTACCACCGTAGGGGGGATTGGGGAAACTAAAATTTTCGATTTCTTGCTATATCTCCCAAGATATAGGATGTTCGTTAAAAATTCCTTCACATATATTTTCTAGGACACCTAAGGAATCGAAAAAACCATATTCCCGAATTTGTACCACCGTAGGGGGGATTGGGGAAACTAAAATTTTCGATTTCTCGCTATATCTCCCAAGATATAGGATGTTCGTTAAAAATTCCTTCACATATATCTTCTAGGACACCTAAGGAATCGAAAAAACCATATTCTCGAATTTGTACCACCGTAGGGGGGATTGGGGAAACTAAAATTTTCGATTTCTTGCTATATCTCCCAAGATATAGGATGTTCGTTAAAAATTCCTTCACATATATTTTCTAGGACACCTAAGGAATCGAAAAAACCATATTCCCGAATTTGTACCACCGTAGGGGGGATTGGGGAAACTAAAATTTTCGATTTCTCGCTATATCTCCCAAGATATAGGATGTTCGTTAAAAATTCCTTCACATATATTTTCTAGGACACCTAAGGAATCGAAAAAACCATATTCCCGAATTTGTACCACCGTAGGGGGGATTGGGGAAACTAAAATTTTCGATTTCTCGCTATATCTCCCAAGATATAGGATGTTCGTTAAAAATTCCTTCACATATATTTTCTAGGACACCTAAGGAATCGAAAAAACCATATTTTCGAATTTGTACCACCGTAGGGGGGATTGGGGAAACTAAAATTTTCGATTTCTTGCTATATCTCCCAAGATATAGGATGTTCGTTAAAAATTCCTTCACATATATTTTCTAGGACACCTAAGGAATCGAAAAAACCATATTCCCGAATTTGTACCACCGTAGGGGGGATTGGGGAAACTAAAATTTTCGATTTCTCGCTATATCTCCCAAGATATAGGATGTTCGTTAAAAATTCCTTCACATATATCTTCTAGGACACCTAAGGAATCGAAAAAACCATATTCTCGAATTTGTACCACCGTAGGGGGGATTGGGGAAACTAAAATTTTCGATTTCTTGCTATATCTCCCAAGATATAGGATGTTCGTTAAAAATTCCTTCACATATATTTTCTAGGACACCTAAGGAATCGAAAAAACCATATTCCCGAATTTGTACCACCGTAGGGGGGATTGGGGAAACTAAAATTTTCGATTTCTCGCTATATCTCCCAAGATATAGGATGTTCGTTAAAAATTCCTTCACATATATTTTCTAGGACACCTAAGGAATCGAAAAAACCATATTCCCGAATTTGTACCACCGTAGGGGGGATTGGGGAAACTAAAATTTTCGATTTCTCGCTATATCTCCCAAGATATAGGATGTTCGTTAAAAATTCCTTCACATATATCTTCTAGGACACCAAAGGAATCGAAAAAACCATATTCCCGAATTTGTACCACCGTAGGGGGGATTGGGGAAACTAAAATTTTCGATTTCTCGCTATATCTCCCAAGATATAGTATGTTCGTTAAAAATTCCTTCACATATATCTTCTAGGACACCTAACGAATCGAAAAAACCATATTCCCGAATTTGTACCACCGTAGGGGGGATTGGGGAAACTAAAATTTTCGATTTCTTGCTATATCTCCCAAGATATAGGATGTTCGTTAAAAATTCCTTCACATATATCTTCTAGGACACCTAAAAAATCGAAAAAACCATATTCCTGAATTTGTACCACCGTAGGGGGGATAGGAAATCAAATACGATATAGATTCTGAAACCGTGGCTGGCTATTTATGTTTCTCATTGTTTTGAGGTGAGGTGTTCGTTAAAAATTCCTTCACATATATCTTCTAGGACACCTAAGGAATCGAAAAAACCATATTCCCGAATTTGTACCACCGTAGGGGGGATTGGGGAAACTAAAATTTTCGATTTCTCGCTATATCTCCCAAGATATAGGATGTTCGTTAAAAAATTCCTTCACATATATCTTCTAGGACACCTAAAAAATCGAAAAAACCATATTCCCGAATTTGTACCACCGTAGGGGGGATAGGAAATCAAATACGATATAGATTCTGAAACCGTGGCTGGCTAATTATGTTTCTCATTGTTTTGAGGTGAGGTGTTCGTTAAAAATTCCTTCACAGATATTTTCTAGGACACCTAAGGAATCGAAAAAACCATATTCTCGAATTTGTACCACCGTAGGGGGGATTGGGGAAACTAAAATTTTCGATTTCTTGCTATATCTCCCAAGATATAGGATGTTCGTTAAAAATTCCTTCACATATATTTTCTAGGACACCTAAGGAATCGAAAAAACCATATTCCCGAATTTGTACCACCGTAGGGGGGATTGGGGAAACTAAAATTTTCGATTTCTCGCTATATCTCCCAAGATATAGGATGTTCGTTAAAAATTCCTTCACATATATTTTCTAGGACACCTAAGGAATCGAAAAAACCATATTCTCGAATTTGTACCACCGTAGGGGGGATTGGGGAAACTAAAATTTTCGATTTCTTGCTATATCTCCCAAGATATAGGATGTTCGTTAAAAATTCCTTCACATATATTTTCTAGGACACCTAAGGAATCGAAAAAAACCATATTCTCGAATTTGTACCACCGTAGGGGGGATTGGGGAAACTAAAATTTTCGATTTCTTGCTATATCTCCCAAGATATAGGATGTTCGTTAAAAATTCCTTCACATATATCTTCTAGGACACCTAAGGAATCGAAAAAACCATATTCTCGAATTTGTACCACCGTAGGGGGGATTGGGGAAACTAAAATTTTCGATTTCTTGCTATATCTCCCAAGATATAGGATGTTCGTTAAAAATTCCTTCACATATATTTTCTAGGACACCTAAGGAATCGAAAAAACCATATTCCCGAATTTGTACCACCGTAGGGGGGATTGGGGAAACTAAAATTTTCGATTTCTTGCTATATCTCCCAAGATATAGGATGTTCGTTAAAAATTCCTTCACATATATTTTCTAGGACACCTAAGGAATCGAAAAAACCATATTCTCGAATTTGTACCACCGTAGGAGGGATTGGGGAAACTAAAATTTTCGATTTCTTGCTATATCTCCCAAGATATAGGATGTTCGTTAAAAATTCCTTCACATATATTTTCTAGGACACCTAAGGAATCGAAAAAACCATATTCTCGAATTTGTACCACCGTAGGGGGGATTGGGGAAACTAAAATTTTCGATTTCTTGCTATATCTCCCAAGATATAGGATGTTCGTTAAAAATTCCTTCACATATATCTTCTAGGACACCTAAGGAATCGAAAAAACCATATTCTCGAATTTGTACCACCGTAGGGGGGATTGGGGAAACTAAAATTTTCGATTTCTTGCTATATCTCCCAAGATATAGGATGTTCGTTAAAAATTCCTTCACATATATTTTCTAGGACACCTAAGGAATCGAAAAAACCATATTCCCGAATTTGTACCACCGTAGGGGGGATTGGGGAAACTAAAATTTTCGATTTCTTGCTATATCTCCCAAGATATAGGATGTTCGTTAAAAATTCCTTCACATATATTTTCTAGGACACCTAAGGAATCGAAAAAACCATATTCTCGAATTTGTACCACCGTAGGAGGGATTGGGGAAACTAAAATTTTCGATTTCTTGCTATATCTCCCAAGATATAGGATGTTCGTTAAAAATTCCTTCACATATATTTTCTAGGACACCTAAGGAATCGAAAAAACCATATTCCCGAATTTGTACCACCGTAGGGGGGATTGGGGAAACTAAAATTTTCGATTTCTCGCTATATCTCCCAAGATATAGGATGTTCGTTAAAAATTCCTTCACATATATCTTCTAGGACACCTAAGGAATCGAAAAAACCATATTCTCGAATTTGTACCACCGTAGGGGGGATTGGGGAAACTAAAATTTTCGATTTCTTGCTATATCTCCCAAGATATAGGATGTTCGTTAAAAATTCCTTCACATATATTTTCTAGGACACCTAAGGAATCGAAAAAACCATATTCCCGAATTTGTACCACCGTAGGGGGGATTGGGGAAACTAAAATTTTCGATTTCTTGCTATATCTCCCAAGATATAGGATGTTCGTTAAAAATTCCTTCACATATATTTTCTAGGACACCTAAGGAATCGAAAAAACCATATTCTCGAATTTGTACCACCGTAGGGGGGATTGGGGAAACTAAAATTTTCGATTTCTTGCTATATCTCCCAAGATATAGGATGTTCGTTAAAAATTCCTTCACATATATTTTCTAGGACACCTAAGGAATCGAAAAAACCATATTCCCGAATTTGTACCACCGTAGGGGGGATTGGGGAAACTAAAATTTTCGATTTCTCGCTATATCTCCCAAGATATAGGATGTTCGTTAAAAATTCCTTCACATATATTTTCTAGGACACCTAAGGAATCGAAAAAACCATATTCTCGAATTTGTACCACCGTAGGGGGGATTGGGGAAACTAAAATTTTCGATTTCTTGCTATATCTCCCAAGATATAGGATGTTCGTTAAAAATTCCTTCACATATATTTTCTAGGACACCTAAGGAATCGAAAAAACCATATTCCCGAATTTGTACCACCGTAGGGGGGATTGGGGAAACTAAAATTTTCGATTTCTTGCTATATCTCCCAAGATATAGGATGTTCGTTAAAAATTCCTTCACATATATTTTCTAGGACACCTAAGGAATCGAAAAAACCATATTCTCGAATTTGTACCATTGTAGGGGGGATAGGGGGAACTAAAATTTTAAATTTCTCTTGTTTTTGTACCACCGTGGAAATAAGAGGAACTGGATGATATCATAGCAAATTTCCGCACCACCTAGGAGGTATTGCATCGGCGCGTTACTTTTTTTATAGTGGGTGTTTCGCCAAGAGCCCTATTTTCCCACATAAAGGCCTCCAACCTCCCCTCACAGCCTTACCCTAACCACACATCGTAAAGTTTCATTTATTCAGGTACATATTTAACGAATCAGTCTCAAACTTTCGGATTATAATTATATTACGAGTTATATTCTTATCACATGCATTCAACGCTCATACGAAAACCCTATCCAGTCAATGTTGCCTCAGCAATACAAACAAACTAAAATTCCTTCTCCATGTTGAAAAAATAAATATGTTCATTCAATAAAAAATAAAATCAATAAAAAAATAGCAAAAAAAAATAATGCATTCTCTTATTATATAAATGATTATAATTGACTTCCAGCAACAGAGATTGAGAAAAGGGATAACAATGATAGAAATAAATCTGATATATTAGCAGTTGGTACCGCTTTTGAACCGAAAAAAAATAATAAAATGAAATAATCATAAATATACATGTAAAGACCCATACCAACATACATACAACGATCAAACGTGCATTGGTTAAATAGTTATATCACCATCATGCTTAGATATGAAACAAATAATCACAAGATTCATTTATTTAAAATTTTCATTTATAAAATTATTTATTTAGCATTGACGTGGTATCGCAATATTATTATATCTATTAGTTTTTACTGCATAAGTCACAAATACCGTTTTTATATTCGAATGAACTTAACATTGTATCTTCCTTATCAATTGAAATACACCTCACGTGGTTTTTTCTTGAACAACTGTTACATTTAATTACACGATATTTATTATTATTACTGTCGTTTCCGCAAAATATGCATTTTTCCGTCATATTATCTGATGATTTAATAATTAGCTCTTTAAGGCTACGTCTATAATTCATAATATTTACTCCATTATTTAAAGATGCATTATTAACAATTTTATCGAAATAATATATTATATAAATTCCACAGTTAAATGAGTCATCCTGTCTATCGTGATGCATTACATCGATGGTCCAGTCACTGGTATCAATAACATTTCGATGGTTTCCATTATATTTCTCTGCAAATGTTATGAACTTGGATAAATACATTTTAGTTTCAGATGAAGTACTTCCAAAGGGATTCAAAAATATGAATTTCTTATTGATCAAATCTACTAAAATAAGGCAAAAATGATGAAGCTGGGGTATATCTTTGTTGTCGGAATAATTTTGAATTATAGGAAACACTAAAATATCTGATTGAATATTAAAGGATTCAATAGAAGGATGTGATTCGCCATCGGCATATAAAAAAATTCTTGTTGCAATCATGCAGTCTATGAGTTGATAAACTTTCATCCCGTTTTTGATAATATTTAAACATATGTCCACTATGAAATTAGTTAACCACTGATTAGTCGACAAAATTTCGAAATCCTCTTGTGTAATTTCCGTGACACTACAAGGGAAAGAAGAAAAATATGCTATATGATATCTCCTACCGATATCTCTATAATAATAGGGGTCCGAAACTAATCCGTTCTGTAAAATTTCTAATTTGCTTTCTGTTTTCCATTTAATATATGTAGGATCACTTACAGCTCCAGCAAGGATTGGGAGCATAATAAAATTAAAAAAACGATCAATTTTAGGCAATATTTTTCTCCAACAAAGATTGTCCCTATATATACGTTCGATTTTCATACCGCAAAAAGTAAAAATAACTAAATCGCACCAATCTCTATCAGTGATTTCCAAAAGACCCTGTATTTGGTAATAATAATTATGTTTCTTAGACAGATTTCCTGAGGTTTTTTCACAAAATTTAATTAAACCCTGTTTCGCTGCAATATTGGGATTCGAATTTCGACAGGTATACGGACATTTAACCTCAATCAAACCGTCATCAGCAACTAGACCATCGGGTGATCCACCGATAAATTGGTGGACACGATGAACGAATAAGCCAGACGAAAGACAATGGGAATTAGTGAATTTTTCATACTCTGCAATAGCCCTACCTTCGAATTCAATTCCATGTTTAATGGCGTCAGATTTAATATTTAACGGTTTAAGTATTCTTTTAGATATATTTATTAACGATTTATCTGAATTGCTTTTATAGATTGATCCGAAATTAGATGCTGTAACCCGCATACGTCTTTCCTCAAACCATTTAGGTGTGTCTCTCTGACCTCTCGTCATAATCTCAATATCCGCCAATTCGGTTTTCGATTTCATGAAATTTCTATCAAAATAAGTCCTACACAGAAAGCTGACTTCCGAAGTAGATTCGTGAGGATGAGTAATTTCAGATGGAATTTGAATAACCTCATCATCATCTTTCTTATTCTGACATAATCGACATATAAACAAACCGCTAAGAGAATTTTCGATTTCTTTTTCGTCCAGACACACTTGATGGACCCAACCATCGCAACCATCGCACTGTACCCAGGACGCAGTGAAATCTAAAATTCCTTTATTGCAGTACACGCAAATATCTTTGTCGGCACCTCTATTGGGCAAATATTGAGATTTCAGAGCAAGCTTCAAAGACGTCCCCAGAAAATTGTTGTGAGGCTCTTTAACCTTTTTATCCCAAATTTCCTGGGATACAAGACCTTTGTCGATGTTGTGCTCAGGATGAACCTTACAGCATCTTTTTCTGGGAATATCAAAATTAAATTCTTTCAAAACAAAAAGAACATGTTTTCTCAATTTCCTGATGATGCGGGAACCTCGCTGGCGCATAATTTTCTTTGCCAAGATATTCTTAACAATTCCGAACCATCTCTCAACAGGAGCATTACTGAACCGTTCTTTATTCTTTGACAAAATACCACTCCATAAGGGAACAAAAGGAATATAATCTTTGACAAATTTTTGGAAAAACGTTACATTGCGATATTCATTTATTTCTCCTACATCTGAAATCAACTGACTATTTAAATTCAAACAAAATTGTTTGAAAAATTTACAAAACGAAGTGGATTCAAACGACCCGATAGAATTTATCTGAAACTGAATGTCGTAATCTATTTTCATCCGCTCCTCTACATTATCACAACATAAATTTAATAACGATAGAAATTCTCTTTCGAAAACTGTACTTTTCGTAGCGGAATTAGTAATTGTATAAAAACCTTTGAACCAATCGCAAAACTGACCCCAATCATTGATATTATACGCCGCGCCAAGAATTTCTTTTATGTGTCTTCTAACTCGAGGATCTTCATAAAAATTATCAACGTCAGACGCCATTAGCTTGAACATATGAAAGCAACATATATGTAATTGTATTTTATTTTGAGGAAATGGTGTATTATTGTGAACGCAATCGAAGGTCATATTGACGTACTCTTTGAATTCCATAGTATTGAATGATACTGATATGGCATTTAAAAACGCAAAACTGAAATCTGTGACAATTTTTTTACAAACTGGCCATTTCTTATGATGTCGTATACAAAACGATTTGAATTTGAGCAGCCACGATCCTATGCTCCCAGCATCATGTTCGTTTGAGATCATCTCCAATATGCACACACTCTATCCGATTGAGGAATTTGTATAACCCCAGCGTAGTAGTAAACTTTAGTACCGATATTATATGGTCTTCGTATAATACTTCCCGTAGCATCTAAATGAAGCACACCATCCTTTAGTGAATGTAATAAATTAACTTGTTCTGAACTGTACATGTATACATGTAAAGGAATACCTGCGAATTGAATATAATTAGAGTGGTCTTTTTGCATCAATATTATATCCTGAATATCATCGATATGCCTATCATTTTTCGCGAATGCTTCAGAACGCATTTTTCTATAAACTGCATCCGATTTTACTGGGCCTAAGTTTAAATTGTTTATTGAATCATTATCTAAATTTAATATATCATTCTGACGTTGCTCTAGGGGTTGTGTATTTAGCATTTCTTTCTTCATAATCTTTCGACCAATACCTCTAACTTGGGTTGTTATTTTACTTATATGTCTGAAATCTATCGAAGAACTATAAACATCTACTTTATGTTCTGAACACTCTTTAGCGGAAACATGTTTGATGATTAAAATAAACTTTTTACATGTTGGGTGCACACAGTACGCGTATATTTTGATGGAATCATTTTTTTTTAAATATCGATTATGTTTGAAATATAGATTGCACGTATTATTGACAGATTTAATTTTTTTATTCAGCAAGAGAGGGTATTTCTCTTTTATTAAAATTGTTTTATAGCATATAATGGAAAATTCATCACGGGTTAAAACAAATTCTCCCTCTTTGAAAATGCATTGTTTATAGGTTACAGGTTTTAAGTTACCCTCTTGAAAATTCTTAGTTCCCAACGGCAATCGTCCACGTACATCAGTTTGATTTTCGAAAATTCTTTTCAATTCTGGCGAAACCACATCGAAATCAGAACTGATCTCTTTTCCCTTCAATGAAGTTGATGGGGGAACGGAAGAAGGCGATGCCCTAAATTTTGGAGTCGAGTGTATTATATTTGAGTAGGATATATCTTGATTAATATTGAAAACTGAACTATAAGAATTGAAAGATTTGTTTGATATAGATTCAAATGGTTTAACTGGTTTATCAATATCTGTTGAATTCGAAGTATTTGAATATTCAATTTCCCTGAGTGTTGGAGTCGGGTGTATTATGTTTGCGTAAGATATATCTTGATTATTATTAAAATCTGAACTACCAGAAGTGGAAGATTTCTCAGAGATAGATTTAAGTGTTTTAACAATTTTTGATTTATCTGTTGAATTTGAAGTATTTTGATTTTCAAGTGGAGGGCTAACACTTTCATTCTGTAAGGAACTCTTCAAATAGTGACAATGTCTTTTTATGAAATAAAATAGTTTTCTGCGATTTTTTTCGCTATTTTTAATGTTCATACCGTGGCATAATCTAGAATAAATTGATGAAACTGAAAAATATGATTCAATTAACAAGTCGTTTTTCACAATATTTTCCCTAGTCATAGCATTATTAATACGGGTCAAATACGATGTTTGTTCGTTCCTGTCGTTATTATCCTGATTCAGGAATTCAAGGACATTAGCTTGTTTGAATTTTAATAGATCCCGTATGTTACCCGTGTTTCTCCGGAGTACCATATAAATTGCACGTCGCGACTCTCGATCATTTTTATGAAAAATAAACATTGCCGATTCATGAATGATATTATCGTTCAATTTCAATTTATCAAAATTTTCAGGGGAAGTATCTGAGAAATTTGCATTCAAATATTCAGCTAACTTCCCAACAGGGAATTTTATTGGTTTTCCAACCATTTTTATTGTCTGAAATATATAAAGAACACCTACCTACTAATAAACTTAAGAGTGGGCAATGGGACGCGCAGAATACCGAATGCAGCACTCCCGCTCTTGACTTCTCATTTGAAAACCAATCAATATTTTCATGATTTTTTGATCCCATCATGTAGATAAAGGATCAAGCTAGGGAGGATACTATCTCTTTTTTCGAAATTTCGAAAAGAAAAGATATAAAAATAAATCTGAACATAGCAAATTTTTAGCCAATTTGGCGAATCAAAAAAAAATATTTCTACACCAAATAATCAATTTTGAGATAGCATCCTCCCTCGGTCGAACCTTCATCTTTCTACACAAAAAAAATCAGATCAAAATATGGATTAGTATCGTCACAGGAAGTCAAGAGCCGAGGCTCTACAACGTCAGAAATACGCACGATTTATCCGATGATATTTGCGCCCCCTGGTGAAACTCAACGAAGTAGATTATAAACACGATACAATCGATAGTACGGGTGATATTATGAAATTAGAATAGGAAATAGAAATTTATATGAATCAGTTTGCTAGGTTTGCTAGTAAATATGGTATATTATATGTATAAAATAATTATACATTGCGTGGAAAATAAAAATATTCTGAATTGTTCACAATGAAAAAATTCTCATACATAATGAGGAATAGGTATGTATGATATTCAAATAAGAATATTTATATATACACCCAGAAGGTATACAATATGAATGAATAGAAACCTATCGACAAAGGTCGCTTCTATTTACCGGGGATCGATTTAGGATTTATCATTGCGATGATTTGAATGTTGAACAGATCTCAATACGTAAAAGTAGAGAGGGAACAGTATAAATATGAAACCGTGTTGTATTTAACATTGTATAACTGAATGATAATTTGCAATCGGGTATTGACACTATATATACAGGATGCTACCTAATGGCATTTTAATATAGGAATTCTTAAATCTATTCAAAAAAATATATACAGTATGGTGGAAATGTATGGAATAAATTCATTATCTCTAACGCACATGAATTTTAAGGGAAATCCTGAGACAGGTCGATTTTCATTTTCAAATTGACATCTCTTGATATACATACGGAGTTTGTGACGTCATCCGCGTAGTTGTGGTGACGTCATCGATTATTTTTTAAATAGAAAGACACCCTGTTCAATTTTTTTTCTGGAAGGTATATCCATTTTCTATCTGACCATATACTAATATTAGGAAAATAAAGTGAAACAGGGTGGGAAAAATTTATTTTATATTTACAACCTCATTATGCTATCAATGTGCACAATTACCTAAATAGGTCGGAGAGGGTAAATCGAATGGCCAACTAGATCTCCTGATTCAACTCCTCTCGATTTTTTCCTCTGAGGTTATCTGAAGAGCAAAGTTTATGTAAGAAGCCGGAAAGATCAGATAATTTGAAAGAACGAATACGAGTGAATATTTCACAAATATATTCAGAAACGATAGCGAAGTTCGAGAATGATTTGTTCTCTGTCTATCACATTGTATTCTTGCAGAACGTCACGAATTTGATTATTTATTGTAACGATTTCCGTTGTAAATATTAAATAAAATAATTTTTTCTCACCCTGTATTACTTTATTTTCCTAATATTAGTATACCGTCAGATAGATAATGAATATACCTTCCGAAAAAAAAATGGACGGGGTATGTTCTAATTTAAAAAAATAATCGATGACGTCACCACAACTACGCGGATGACGTCACATACTCCGTATGTATATCAAGAGATGTCAATTTGAAAATAAAAATCGACCTGTCTCGGGATTTTCCTTAAAATTCATAAACGTTAGAGATAATGAATTTATTCCATACATTTCCACCATACTGTATGTAATATCCTAAAGGTCTAAATTTTGAAGTAGAGGGTGCTGAAGAAGTGAGCAATAACGAATAGCACTCTTTCTCTATAGACTTGTCATAAAGTAAAGTAATCAATATTTTCATGATTTATTGACTTCATCAAGTAGATAAGTGATCCAGCTAATGGAAATACTATTTTATTTTCAAAAATATGAAATACAAAAGGTATACAAATATTCCTGAACATATCGAATTTGGCGAATAATAAAAAAAACACTTTTCAAATAGTATCGGACCTAGTTTAAATCCCCATCTTCCTACAGAAAAAAAATCACATCGAAATATGGACTGGTGTTTTCACAAGAAGTCCAGAGCGCGAATTGTCCGATGATATTTGCGCCCACTGGTGATACTCCAAAATATGAAGATGAAAAAACGAGTCAGTCAACACAATATCATAGATTGGAACCATAATAAGTATTATGAAATTATTGGTGCAACTAATGATGAATTTGCGGATTTGCATAGGAAAAGCTTGAAATTTTGAAATTCAAAGGTGTAATGAGATCTAAAAATCCAAATGGAGAAGAAAATGATATTGTATTCTCATGTGGAATGTATATGATTCTGAAAATGGTACATATATTGGGACCAACGGGAGATGAATATCCAAAATACAAAATATGTAGTGAAAGCAGTCCTCAAAAATCAAAGAAATAAAAAGTAGAAGAATGAAGGCCTTAGGAAAATATAGTCATTATTCATTATTATTCGTAAATAAATAATATTCATAATAACCTGTATTTGAATGTCTTTGATAATAACCGAGAATATAACTTATCAACGTTATTGAAAGTAGCTCTCAATCTCCCAATCACTCCGTATGGCTATTTTAATGTTATACCTCGTAATTTATATGACTCTTGAAAAGCTGTTCATATAAATAGATACAGAATTATCCAAATTTTGTAAGAGTTGCGAAGCATCATGATTTTTTTCAAATCAACAAAATAAGATTTTTTCGATTTAAAGATTGATTTTTTCTATTCATATTGATTTTTCATAATTTTTCAAATATGGAAATAATGCACAAATCAATTACTTATATTTTCATTATTCGATTCAAAACGTCGCAACCCTGGTTTTTCATAATGTTTATAGAATACAAATATTCATCATAGGTACCTACCTACTGGTGAATATACCGTCGATTATCAGATAAAGTGTTCGATCCTCGTTCCGCACACATGCAGGCGAATGTATCGCATCTACTCTCACTCATTGTTTGGGACTGTGTGGAGTCACAGGTTTTTTTCAAACACGCAAAATGCTTATTAAAAATAAATTGTTGAATATCCTTTGTAGCATTTAAATGACGACAAATGGTTTGAAAATATAAACAATTGAAGGGGTGTCAGTAATACATTGAACGTGTATTTTTTGAAAACTCGTTAACATGGAATTTCCAAATTGCTCGTTTCAACCATAATAATTTCCGTTTCGTGTAAACTTCGGTAATACCAGAAATGGAATATTATTGAATTCCCGAAATCTAAACAATGTCATTCTTGAAATCCAACCTAAAGAAGTCAGGAAAATATTTTCAGAATCTCAATTTTCAGAAATTGAAAATAAAATCACGAAATTCATAAGTTCATTTTTAATGGGTACCTCCTTTTGAACTTTTTGAAAAAATGATGGTAGGGGATACTGCCCAACTAGACATAGTTCCAAATAGGTATAGACGCCATTTTTCTACTTTCGTCGAATATTTCGGAGAGATTTGTTTGTTCCACGGAAGCATAATAGTTGTCCTCTGAATGTTTACCGAGTGGCATCTGTCAGTTTTACGAAAAAATTCGATATTCAGTGAGCGATATAAGACAATGCTTGATTCTTTAAAATTTGTCTGATTTTTTAATTACAATGCAATTTCCATTATAAACTACGCAACACTAATTACGTCGCACCCCAAAATGATGCCCCTGTTTGAATTGGAATAACTTTTTTCTGCTTTGTTCAATTTGAATTCTGTTTAAACTGTTCGCTAGCTCAGTCATTCAGCATTGATCTCGCACTTCTTCGATACATATGGTTATGTCCTTAAAATTGCTACAGGATGTTTTTTGAAACTGTGCAAAATTTCGGAATTTTCAAAAGGATCCCAAATGAAGAAAAACATTGTTTTTTCAATTTTAACAGCGGAGGCATGAAGATGATCTCAATGACTTCAGACATTTTCATAATGGTCCTTTTATCTCTTTTATTTACAGAGTGATCTCAAAAAATCGATTTTTTGGTTTTCCAGTCATAACTTTTTTCCACGTCAACCGATTTTCAAAATCTCTGGCTCATTTTGAAGCTAAAACCTCAGATGAAGCGATATACAGATCAGAATTGACCCAAAATGAACATTCAAGACTGAGGGTCTCCTCAAAGATGACCCAAATCTAAAACACCCTCTAAATCCCAGCAGGGATGAGAATTAAACGAAAATCAACTTGTTTTCGGAAGGATCATTCATTCTGGATACGTTCAGATCCTTTCAGTTTTCAGTAGTCGAAAATTATGCATGAATAAACCCAATTGAAACGACATGTTTCCGAAAAAAAATCAGACCATTGTTCGCCTGAAATGCATGGCCCGTAACCAACGTAACGAAAATCACAATAAGTGACTGACAAGTCAGGTTAATTAGACGTCAATTTTGATTCTGGTAAGAATAAATTACTCGTTTCAATGCCGCATCTAAAGCCCGACCAGCTGGAACTGATTCATCAAATGGCAGAACGAGGATTATCCAACCTCCAGATTGCCAATCTGCTGGGAACAACAGTGAGATCTGTCCAAAGGGCCCACTACCGAGCTAACGCTGGGGATATTCAATACCGACCGAGGGGGCCAAGAAGGGGCACAACAAGAAGAACAACTCCTGCTCAAGACCGCCTCATCGGAAGATCGGTACGGAGGACCCGGACTTCAACCGCCCCCAAAATTCGTCGAGAATTAATCGATGCAACCGGTGTACAGGTTTCTAGTCAAACAATCCGACGCCGGATCCATGATATTGGCTTGCATGCAAGAAGACGAGCAGCCTGCCCCTTACTGAAACCTGTACATCGAGCAGCAAGGCGATTGTGGGGACAAGTACATCGAAACTGGGGCATAGCAGAGTGTGTTTACGGATGAGAGTAGGTTCAACTTGTTTCGAAAGGATGGGCGCATGTTAGTATGGAGAGGAAGGAATGAACGGTTCCTGGAAGAGAATATGGAGGCAAGGGTGGCTTTTGGTGGTGGAGGCGTGACTGTGTGGGGTGGAATATCGAATAATTGGAGGAGTGAATTAGTGATTTTGAGAGGAGAGAGTATGAATGGTGAGAGGTATAAAGATATGTGTTTGAGGGATATCGTGGTCCCTTACGCCGCAAATATAGGCGAAAACTTTATTCTCGTTTCTCGGTCTGATTTTTTTTCCGAAACATGTCGTTTCAATTGGGTTTACTCATGCATAATTTTCGACTACTGAAAACTGAAAGGATCTGAACGTATCCAGAATGAATGATCCTTACGAAAACAAGTTGATTTTCGTTTAATTCTCATCCCTGCTGGGATTTAGAGGGTGTTTTAGATTTGGGTCATCTTTGAGGAAACCCTCAGTCTTGAATGTTTATTTTGAGTCAATTCTGATCTTTATATCTCTTCATCTGAGGTTTTAGCTTCAAAATGAGCCAGAGATTTTGGAAATCGGTTGACGTGGAAAAAAGTTATGACTGGAAAACCAAAAAATCGATTTTTTGAGATCACTCTGTAAATAAAAGAGATAAAAGGACCATTATGAAAATGTCTGAAGTCATTGAGATCATCTTCATGCCTCCGCTGTTAAAATTGAAAAAACAATGTTTTTCTTCATTTGGGATCCTTTTGAAAATTCCGAAATTTTGCACAGTTTCAAAAAACATCCTGTAGCAATTTTAAGGACATAACCATATGTATCGAAGAAGTGCGAGATCAATGCTGAATGACTGAGCTAGCGAACAGTTTAAACAGAATTCAAATTGAACAAAGCAGAAAAAAGTTATTCCAATTCAAACAGGGGCATCATTTTGGGGTGCGACGTAATTAGTGTTGCGTAGTTTATTATACCATGAAACTTTCATGATAAATCGGATAAGTATACCACAAACGTTTAGTATACATAATGTTTTATGAAGTTATACAGATTTCACATGATGGCATACCTAACCGAAGGAGAATTATCTAACCTATACGATGCCAGAATTGGACTGGAAGAAGGCATAATATGCCATCATGAGGCAGCAATGTGTTCAACTATTATTTTGTCAACATAAAAAAATGAATGGAGTTATTTAATACCAACTCATTAAATAGGTAGATACTTTATTCATACCAATAATGTATATTTTCCTCTCATTTGATATACTGATGAAAGCTTGACTACACATTATGAACACAAAGACCAGTTGGCTGACTGTGTGAGGAGAGAGCCGAGCGCCGAGCGCGCGATAATGTAGTATTGTCTCATTAAATAAGTACATGTAGATATCTGCTACATGAAAAATTTTCATTCTGGAAACTTATTTCATCTATTGGCTCAATTTTGTTCGCAGCATGTATACAAAAATTTTCATAAATAAATTTTTTTCTCGATTACTGAAAATTGTCATTCCGAAAATAACAAGTTGAAATTTGCTACAGTTCTAGAAATTGATGAACATGAATTTTTCACCAATATTGTATATGGCAAGAAGCGCTATCATGTATACTTCAATTTGAAAAAAAAAATCAGACCGATCGCTCAATTATTTCCAGAAATATAACGGTAGGAACGATAAAAAACGTGTTCTACAGAAAAATCGTACTTTTGTGTTTTTTTCAGAATAAAAAAGTTCTTGGCCTAGAGAAAATGTCGTAGAAAGTGATTTGGTATACACAATCATCAAGTTGAAGATCCGCAGCAAGTCTGATTTGAATCTACGCCAGTTTTGTTTTCTCGAAAACTGAGAGACAGCATCCCAGTATTACTCGCATATTAGATTATCGAGCAATGCGAATAAAAACGTCAGTCGCGATATCACCCGTACTAGATGAGAAGATCGTTCGTTGAACAAGGATAACCGTTGATTTATGACGATTTGGTAACCGCCCACTGCTGTTTCCTCCAAACCCCCCCTGTCCCGGATTTGGACAAAGTGTCTGGCCTTTCCCAGCCTTAAAGGAAAAATATGTCTTAATGAACATATAACTCAACTGACTGTATGTACGTACACTATCGTATCTATGTGCTAACCTAATCTAACCAATAGCACGCCTGCTCACTCACCACATAACAAAACAACTCAGAACTCAACTCAAATGAAGAAGATTTGTGTTGCGATTGCATTTTGCATCTGACCACCTGCACCTCGTGATGAAATATAAATCGCGATAGAAGGGGGAAACAAGGACCGCACTCGAAATTATTGTTTCATTCGGTAATTCGCCAAATTTATTGGTTTTTACATTAGAGAATGTTAATTCCGAAAAAAAAGGTTAATTGAAAATGCATTTGTGTTGTTTGCAATAATTCACACGATTATAGGTACATCGGTTTCTGCGAAAACGAAACAAAATGTGAAAGAACGAAAGCACCAATTAAATTTGTTTCTTCAAATTTATTGGAAGAAATTATAAAATCCTTAAGTTTGAGTCGAATACGATATAGGGTAAGTTGATGTAAGAATTGACTAGACTTCGCCCATTTGCCCTCTGTCTAGGTACATTGTATTCCTTTTTTATTTGAGGATCAATAAATACACATTATTATTATATTCGTTCAAAAAGGTCATGATAATTGTTGAGATGAAATCCACATATATAAAATAACCTGAATAAAAAAATGATTGAGAATAAAAATTGTCAAAGTACTTGTGATACAAATCTCGAACGATTTCGGCAGCTATATCTACAGGAGAAATATGTTTTTATTTACAATCACAGATACTATCATTCAGATAGAAATGTCAGATTTTTAAATTTCTGTCACACAATGATAGATAATTCTCAACACGGTCCTGTTCAGTCCCATCCAAACGATTCCTTCTATATACATACCTATTTCCAAAAAATTGGCGCGTATCGAGACGTTTGTATTTGTGACAAAACAGGCGTTTCGCCTACTTCGGACTGCGTGGTGATTGGGGGTATTCAATTGATACAAGGTTATTCACGGAAAACTTTTCCTCTACGTATACAAGTATATATCTTGGGAGATATAGCGAGAAATCGAAAATTTTAGTTTCCCCAATCCCCCCTACGGTGGTACAAATTCGGGAATATGGTTTTTTCGATTCCTTAGGTGTCCTAGAAAATATCTGTGAAGGAATTTTTAACGAACACCTCACCTCAAAACAATGAGAAACATAAATAGCCAGCCACGGTTTCAAAATCTATATCGTATTTGATTTCCTATCCCCCCTACGGTGGTACAAATTCGGGAATATGGTTTTTCCGATTCCTCAGGTGTCCTAGAATATATATGTGAAGGAATTTTTAACGAACATCCTATATCTTGGGAGATATAGCGAGAAATCGAAAATTTTAGTTTCCCCAATCCCCCCTACGGTGGTACAAATTCGGGAATATGGTTTTTTCGATTCCTTAGGTGTCCTAGAAGATATATGTGAAGGAATTTTTAACGAACACCTCACCTCAAAACAATGAGAAACATAAATAGCCAGCCACGGTTTCAGAATCTATATCGTATTTGATTTCCTATCCCCCCTACGGTGGTACAAATTCAGGAATATGGTTTTTTCGATTTTTTAGGTGTCCCAGAAGATATATGTGAAGGAATTTTTAACGAACATCCTATATCTTGGGAGATATAGCAAGAAATCGAAAATTTTAGTTTCCCCAATCCCCCCTACGGTGGTACAAATTCGGGAATATGGTTTTTTCGATTCGTTAGGTGTCCTAGAAGATATATGTGAAGGAATTTTTAACGAACATACTATATCTTGGGAGATATAGCGAGAAATCGAAAATTTTAGTTTCCCCAATCCCCCCTACGGTGGTACAAATTCGGGAATATGGTTTTTTCGATTCCTTAGGTGTCCTAGAATATATATGTGAAGGAATTTTTAACGAACATCCTATATCTTGGGAGATATAGCGAGAAATCGAAAATTTTAGTTTCCCCAATCCCCCCTACGGTGGTACAAATTCGGGAATATGGTTTTTTCGATTCCTTAGGTGTCCTAGAAAATATATGTGAAGGAATTTTTAACGAACATCCTATATCTTGGGAGATATAGCGAGAAATCGAAAATTTTAGTTTCCCCAATCCCCCCTACGGTGGTACAAATTCAGGAATATGGTTTTTTCGATTCCTTAGGTGTCCTAGAAAATATCTGTGAAGGAATTTTTAACGAACACCTCACCTCAAAACAATGAGAAACATAATTAGCCAGCCACGGTTTCAGAATCTATATCGTATTTGATTTCCTATCCCCCCTACGGTGGTACAAATTCGGGAATATGGTTTTTTCGATTTTTTAGGTGTCCTAGAAGATATATGTGAAGGAATTTTTAACGAACATCCTATATCTTGGGAGATATAGCGAGAAATCGAAAATTTTAGTTTCCCCAATCCCCCCTACGGTGGTACAAATTCGGGAATATGGTTTTTTCGATTCCTTAGGTGTCCTAGAAGATATATGTGAAGGAATTTATAACGAACATCCTATATCTTGGGAGATATAGCAAGAAATCGAAAATTTTAGTTTCCCCAATCCCCCCTACGGTGGTACAAATTCGGGAATATGGTTTTTTCGATTTTTTAGGTGTCCTAGAAGATATATGTGAAGGAATTTTTAACGAAAATCCTATATCTTGGGAGATATAGTGAGAAATCGAAAATTTTAGTTTCCCCAATCCCCCCTACGGTGGTACAAATTCGGGAATATGGTTTTTTCGATTCCTTAGGTGTCCTAGAAAATATCTGTGAAGGAATTTTTAACGAACACCTCACCACAAAACAATGAGAAACATAAATAGCCAGCCACGGTTTCAAAATCTATATCGTATTTGATTTCCTATCCCCCCTACGGTGGTACAAATTCGGGAATATGGTTTTTTCGATTCCTTAGGTGTCCTAGAAAATATATGTGAAGGAATTTTTAACGAACATCCTATATCTTGGGAGATATAGCGAGAAATCGAAAATTTTAGTTTCCCCAATCCCCCCTACGGTGGTACAAATTCGGGAATATGGTTTTTTCGATTCCTTAGGTGTCCTAGAAAATATCTGTGAAGGAATTTTTAACGAACACCTCACCTCAAAACAATGAGAAACATAATTAGCCAGCCACGGTTTCAGAATCTATATCGTATTTGATTTCCTATCCCCCCTACGGTGGTACAAATTCGGGAATATGGTTTTTTCGATTTTTTAGGTGTCCTAGAAGATATATGTGAAGGAATTTTTAACGAACATCCTATATCTTGGGAGATATAGCGAGAAATCGAAAATTTTAGTTTCCCCAATCCCCCCTACGGTGGTACAAATTCGGGAATATGGTTTTTTCGATTCCTTAGGTGTCCTAGAAGATATATGTGAAGGAATTTTTAACGAACACCTCACCTCAAAACAATGAGAAACATAAATAGCCAGCCACGGTTTCAGAATCTATATCGTATTTGATTTCCTATCCCCCCTACGGTGGTACAAATTCAGGAATATGGTTTTTTCGATTTTTTAGGTGTCCTAGAAGATATATGTGAAGGAATTTTTAACGAACATCCTATATCTTGGGAGATATAGCAAGAAATCGAATATTTTAGTTTCCCCAATCCCCCCTACGGTGGTACAAATTCGGGAATATGGTTTTTTCGATTCGTTAGGTGTCCTAGAAGATATATGTGAAGGAATTTTTAACGAACATACTATATCTTGGGAGATATAGCGAGAAATCGAAAATTTTAGTTTCCCCAATCCCCCCTACGGTGGTACAAATTCGGGAATATGGTTTTTTCGATTCCTTAGGTGTCCTAGAAGATATATGTGAAGGAATTTTTAACGAACATCCTATATCTTGGGAGATATAGCGAGAAATCGAAAATTTTAGTTTCCCCAATCCCCCCTACGGTGGTACAAATTCGGGAATATGGTTTTTTCGATTCCTTAGGTGTCCTAGAAAATATCTGTGAAGGAATTTTTAACGAACACCTCACCTCAAAACAATGAGAAACATAAATAGCCAGCCACGGTTTCAGAATCTATATCGTATTTGATTTCCTATCCCCCCTACGGTGGTACAAATTCAGGAATATGGTTTTTTCGATTTTTTAGGTGTCCTAGAAGATATATGTGAAGGAATTTTTAACGAACATCCTATATCTTGGGAGATATAGCAAGAAATCGAAAATTTTAGTTTCCCCAATCCCCCCTACGGTGGTACAAATTCGGGAATATGGTTTTTTCGATTCGTTAGGTGTCCTAGAAGATATATGTGAAGGAATTTTTAACGAACATACTATATCTTGGGAGATATAGCGAGAAATCGAAAATTTTAGTTTCCCCAATCCCCCCTACGGTGGTACAAATTCGGGAATATGGTTTTTTCGATTCCTTAGGTGTCCTAGAAGATATATGTGAAGGAATTTTTAACGAACATCCTATATCTTGGGAGATATAGCGAGAAATCGAAAATTTTAGTTTCCCCAATCCCCCCTACGGTGGTACAAATTCGGGAATATGGTTTTTTCGATTCCTTAGGTGTCCTAGAAAATATATGTGAAGGAATTTTTAACGAACATCCTATATCTTGGGAGATATAGCGAGAAATCGAAAATTTTAGTTTCCCCAATCCCCCCTACGGTGGTACAAATTCGGGAATATGGTTTTTTCGATTCCTTATGTGTCCTAGAAAATATCTGTGAAGGAATTTTTAACGAACACCTCACCTCAAAACAATGAGAAACATAATTAGCCAGCCACGGTTTCAGAATCTATATCGTATTTGATTTCCTATCCCCCCTACGGTGGTACAAATTCGGGAATATGGTTTTTTCGATTTTTTAGGTGTCCTAGAAGATATATGTGAAGGAATTTTTTAACGAACATCCTATATCTTGGGAGATATAGCGAGAAATCGAAAATTTTAGTTTCCCCAATCCCCCCTACGGTGGTACAAATTCGGGAATATGGTTTTTTCGATTCCTTAGGTGTCCTAGAAGATATATGTGAAGGAATTTTTAACGAACACCTCACCTCAAAACAATGAGAAACATAAATAGCCAGCCACGGTTTCAGAATCTATATCGTATTTGATTTCCTATCCCCCCTACGGTGGTACAAATTCAGGAATATGGTTTTTTCGATTTTTTAGGTGTCCTAGAAGATATATGTGAAGGAATTTTTAACGAACATCCTATATCTTGGGAGATATAGCAAGAAATCGAAAATTTTAGTTTCCCCAATCCCCCCTACGGTGGTACAAATTCGGGAATATGGTTTTTTCGATTCGTTAGGTGTCCTAGAAGATATATGTGAAGGAATTTTTAACGAACATACTATATCTTGGGAGATATAGCGAGAAATCGAAAATTTTAGTTTCCCCAATCCCCCCTACGGTGGTACAAATTCGGGAATATGGTTTTTTCGATTCCTTTGGTGTCCTAGAAGATATATGTGAAGGAATTTTTAACGAACATCCTATATCTTGGGAGATATAGCGAGAAATCGAAAATTTTAGTTTCCCCAATCCCCCCTACGGTGGTACAAATTCGGGAATATGGTTTTTTCGATTCCTTAGGTGTCCTAGAAAATATATGTGAAGGAATTTTTAACGAACATCCTATATCTTGGGAGATATAGCGAGAAATCGAAAATTTTAGTTTCCCCAATCCCCCCTACGGTGGTACAAATTCGGGAATATGGTTTTTTCGATTCCTTATGTGTCCTAGAAAATATCTGTGAAGGAATTTTTAACGAACACCTCACCTCAAAACAATGAGAAACATAAATAGCCAGCCACGGTTTCAGAATCTATATCGTATTTGATTTCCTATCCCCCCTACGGTGGTACAAATTCAGGAATATGGTTTTTTCGATTTTTTAGGTGTCCTAGAAGATATATGTGAAGGAATTTTTAACGAACATCCTATATCTTGGGAGATATAGCAAGAAATCGAAAATTTTAGTTTCCCCAATCCCCCCTACGGTGGTACAAATTCGGGAATATGGTTTTTTCGATTTTTTAGGTGTCCTAGAAGATATATGTGAAGGAATTTTTAACGAACATACTATATCTTGGGAGATATAGCGAGAAATCGAAAATTTTAGTTTCCCCAATCCCCCCTACGGTGGTACAAATTCGGGAATATGGTTTTTTCGATTCCTTAGGTGTCCTAGAAGATATATGTGAAGGAATTTTTAACGAACATCCTATATCTTGGGAGATATAGCGAGAAATCGAAAATTTTAGTTTCCCCAATCCCCCCTACGGTGGTACAAATTCGGGAATATGGTTTTTTCGATTCCTTAGGTGTCCTAGAAGATATATGTGAAGGAATTTTTAACGAACATCCTATATCTTGGGAGATATAGCGAGAAATCGAAAATTTTAGTTTCCCCAATCCCCCCTACGGTGGTACAAATTCGGGAATATGGTTTTTTCGATTCCTTAGGTGTCCTAGAAGATATATGTGAAGGAATTTTTAACGAACATCCTATATCTTGGGAGATATAGCGAGAAATCGAAAATTTTAGTTTCCCCAATCCCCCCTACGGTGGTACAAATTCGGGAATATGGTTTTTTCGATTCCTTAGGTGTCCTAGAAAATATATGTGAAGGAATTTTTAACGAACATCCTATATCTTGGGAGATATAGCGAGAAATCGAAAATTTTAGTTTCCCCAATCCCCCCTACGGTGGTACAAATTCGGGAATATGGTTTTTTCGATTCCTTATGTGTCCTAGAAAATATCTGTGAAGGAATTTTTAACGAACACCTCACCTCAAAACAATGAGAAACATAATTAGCCAGCCACGGTTTCAGAATCTATATCGTATTTGATTTCCTATCCCCCCTACGGTGGTACAAATTCGGGAATATGGTTTTTTCGATTTTTTAGGTGTCCTAGAAGATATATGTGAAGGAATTTTTTAACGAACATCCTATATCTTGGGAGATATAGCGAGAAATCGAAAATTTTAGTTTCCCCAATCCCCCCTACGGTGGTACAAATTCGGGAATATGGTTTTTTCGATTCCTTAGGTGTCCTAGAAGATATATGTGAAGGAATTTTTAACGAACACCTCACCTCAAAACAATGAGAAACATAAATAGCCAGCCACGGTTTCAGAATCTATATCGTATTTGATTTCCTATCCCCCCTACGGTGGTACAAATTCAGGAATATGGTTTTTTCGATTTTTTAGGTGTCCTAGAAGATATATGTGAAGGAATTTTTAACGAACATCCTATATCTTGGGAGATATAGCAAGAAATCGAAAATTTTAGTTTCCCCAATCCCCCCTACGGTGGTACAAATTCGGGAATATGGTTTTTTCGATTCGTTAGGTGTCCTAGAAGATATATGTGAAGGAATTTTTAACGAACATACTATATCTTGGGAGATATAGCGAGAAATCGAAAATTTTAGTTTCCCCAATCCCCCCTACGGTGGTACAAATTCGGGAATATGGTTTTTTCGATTCCTTTGGTGTCCTAGAAGATATATGTGAAGGAATTTTTAACGAACATCCTATATCTTGGGAGATATAGCGAGAAATCGAAAATTTTAGTTTCCCCAATCCCCCCTACGGTGGTACAAATTCGGGAATATGGTTTTTTCGATTCCTTAGGTGTCCTAGAAAATATATGTGAAGGAATTTTTAACGAACATCCTATATCTTGGGAGATATAGCGAGAAATCGAAAATTTTAGTTTCCCCAATCCCCCCTACGGTGGTACAAATTCGGGAATATGGTTTTTTCGATTCCTTATGTGTCCTAGAAAATATCTGTGAAGGAATTTTTAACGAACACCTCACCTCAAAACAATGAGAAACATAAATAGCCAGCCACGGTTTCAGAATCTATATCGTATTTGATTTCCTATCCCCCCTACGGTGGTACAAATTCAGGAATATGGTTTTTTCGATTTTTTAGGTGTCCTAGAAGATATATGTGAAGGAATTTTTAACGAACATCCTATATCTTGGGAGATATAGCAAGAAATCGAAAATTTTAGTTTCCCCAATCCCCCCTACGGTGGTACAAATTCGGGAATATGGTTTTTTCGATTTTTTAGGTGTCCTAGAAGATATATGTGAAGGAATTTTTAACGAACATACTATATCTTGGGAGATATAGCGAGAAATCGAAAATTTTAGTTTCCCCAATCCCCCCTACGGTGGTACAAATTCGGGAATATGGTTTTTTCGATTCCTTAGGTGTCCTAGAAGATATATGTGAAGGAATTTTTAACGAACATCCTATATCTTGGGAGATATAGCGAGAAATCGAAAATTTTAGTTTCCCCAATCCCCCCTACGGTGGTACAAATTCGGGAATATGGTTTTTTCGATTCCTTAGGTGTCCTAGAAGATATATGTGAAGGAATTTTTAACGAACACCTCACCTCAAAACAATGAGAAACATAAATAGCCAGCCACGGTTTCAGAATCTATATCGCGTTCGATTTCCTACACGTCAGAAACCGTGGCTGGGATTTCCGTGGCTAACTTCACACAAACAAATATCATCACCATTCACCACTCTATTGTAAAGTCATCTCTGGTATGAAGTATATTATTTGTTCTTTGTAAATTTCATGTGGGAATTGTAGAGGCTGATACATCTAATCAGTTATGGCTGGGGCTGAGAGAGAAAGATCCTCCAAAAGATACTGAGGGACTGATCTACTGCACCTATAACACATTCTTATTATACTATGTAGATAAAGATTCATTCATTCATTAAAGAGATATTCTGATCATTATTTGCTTCAGATCTGTTTGTTGACACTGTTAAAAGGCAACAGGATTCATACAAATGTAAAATATACCTGTAGATTTCCCAAATCCATGTTGCAATCAAATGTCTCATCACAAAATTAATAGAAAAATCTCTTCTGATAGCATAAACCATGGTAGGTATATCTTTCCTCAATCTACAACAGACTACAACAAATAATGATATAACAATACCTCTGTTATGTCTAGTAACCATATCTTGATTTACATTCTCTTCATTCTTATTTCATATTGAATTGATTCTTGTGGATTATCCAGGAGGAACATCAAAAAGTCTTGCATCTTTATATGAGTTTATAATAGATACACACACTTGTAGAAGTTATACATAAAAGAATAACGAACGTCGATCAAAATATTCAAAATGCATAGGATCACTCGATCACAGTTACACCTACTCTACTCTGAAAACATCTATGTACCCCTTCGGTGTAGAACAAGCATTGTACTAAAGTTTATGTCAGCTGTCTGTCATTGTCACTGATGTCAGTGTCATACACGAAAATTTAAAAAAACAGAAGAATCTAACCTGAGAACATAACCCAATTCGTGACAAGGCAACGCTGTGACGTCTTTTACGGGATCACATAGCAGCATAATAAGGACTTATAGCTTCACTGACCATCAACTGATAGAAAAACAATGTACCTACCAAATTTTGTTGTCAAAAAGACTCATGATTATCCCAGCAGATACTTCTGATTTCCAGGAATTTCAGCTATAGATCTTCTATTGGAACAATTTTATTAAAGCAGCTGACATGGGTTAGCAAAGGAAGTTCCAATATAGCAGTATTCAGCAAAACCTTGAACAAATTGGGAATGAGTTATTACTAATTATAACAGTTACCTCAGAATGATGAGACTATATTAATATTCACTTCTATCTATACAATACCAAGAATACATACCTAGTTAGTGAAAATATCACCATTCACCACTCTATTGTAAAGTCATCTCTGGTATGAAGTATATTATTTGTTCTTTGTAAATTTAATGTGGGAATTGTAGAGGCTGATACATCTAATCAGTTTTGGCTGGGGCTGAGAGAGAAAGATCCTCCAAAAGATACTGAGGGACTGATGTACTGCACCTATAACACATTCTTATTATACTATGTAGATGAAGATTCATTCATTCATTAAAGAGATATTCTGATCATTATTTGCTTCAGATCTGTTTGTTGACACTGTTAAAAGGCAACAGGGTTCATACAAATGTAAAATATACCTGTAGATTTCCCAAATCCATGTTGCAATCAAATGTCTCATCACAAAATTAATAGAAAAATCTCTTCTGATAGCATAAACCTTGGTAGGTATATCTTTCCTCAATCTACAACAGACTACAACAAATAATGATATAACAATACCTCTGTTATGTCTAGTAACCATATCTTGATTTACATTCTTTTCATTCTTATTTCATATTGAATTGATTCTTGTGGATTATCCAGGAGGAACATCAAAAAGTCTTGCATCTTTATGAGTTTATAATAGATACACACACTTGTAGAAGTTATACATAAAGAATAACGAACATCGAACAAAATATTCAAAATGCATAGGATCACTCGATCACAGTTACACCTACTCTACTCTGAAAACATCTATGTACCCCTTCGGTGTAGAACAAGCATTGTACTAAAGTTTATGTCAGCTGTCTGTCATTGTCACTGATGTCAGTGTCATACACGAAAATTTAAAAAAACAGAAGAATCTAACCTGAGAACATAACCCAATTCGTGACAAGGCAACGCTGTGACGTCTTTTACGGGATCACATAGCAGCATAATAAGGACTTATAAGCTTCACTGACCATCAACTGATAGAAAAACAATGTACCTACCAAATTTTGTTGTCAAAAAGACTCATGATTATCCCAGCAGATACTTCTGATTTCCAGGAATTTCAGCTATAGATCTTCTATTGGAACAATTTCATTAAAGGAAGCTGACATAGGTTAGCAAAAGAAGTTCCAATATAGCAGCATTCAGCAAAACCTTGAACAAATTGGGAATGAGTTATTACTAATTATAACAGTTACCTCAGAATGATGAGACTATATTAATATTCACTTCTATCTATACAATACCAAGAATACATACCTAGTTAGTGAAAATATCACCATTCACCACTCTATTGTAAAGTCATCTCTGGTATGAAGTATATTATTTGTTCTTTGTAAATTTCATGTGGGAATTGTAGAGGCTGATACATCTAATCAGTTATGGCTGGGGCTGAGAGAGAAAGATCCTCCAAAAGATACTGAGGGACTGATGTACTGCACCTATAACACATTCTTATTATACTATGTAGATGAAGATTCATTCATTCATTAAAGAGATATTCTGATCATTATTTGCTTCAGATCTGTTTGTTGACACTGTTAAAAGGCAACAGGGTTCATACAAATGTAAAATATACCTGTAGATTTCCCAAATCCATGTTGCAATCAAATGTCTCATCACATCATTAAAAGAAAAATCTCTTCTGATAGCATAAACCTTGGTAGGTATATCTTTCCTCAATCTACAACAAATAATGATATAACAATACCTCTGTTATGTCTAGTAACCATATCTTGATTTACATTCTTTTCATTCTTATTTCATATTGAATTGATTCTTGTGGATTATCCAGGAGGAACATCAAAAAGTCTTCCATCTTTATATGAGTTTATAATAGATACACACACTTGTAGAAGTTATACCACAGACCAAAAGAATAACGAACATCGATCAAAATATTCAAAATGCATAGGATCACTCGATCACAGTTACACCTACTCTACTCTGAAAACATCTATGTACCCCTTCGGTGTAGAACATGCATTGTACTAAAGTTTATGTCAGCTGTCTGTCATTGATGTCTGTCATACACGAAAATTTAAAAAAAAACAGAAGAATCTAACCTGTGAATATAACCCAATTCGTGACAAGGCAACGCTGTGACGTCTTTGACGGGATCACAAAGCAGCATAATAAGGATTTATAGCTTCACTGACCATCAACTGATAGAAAAACAATGTACCTACCAAATTTTGTTGTCAAAAAGACTCATGATTATCCCAGCAGATACTTCTGATTTCCAAGAATTTCAGCTATAGATCTTCTATTGGAACAATTTTATTTAAGCAGCTGACATAGGTTAGCAAAAGAAGTTCCAATATAGCAGCATTCAGCAAAACCTTGAACAAATTGGGAATGAGTTATCACTAATTATTACAGTTACCTTAGAATGTTGAGACTGTATTAATATTCACTTCTATCTATACAATACCAAGAATACATACCGAGTTAGTGAAAATATCATCACCATTCACCACTCTATTGTAAAGTCATCTCTGGTATGAAGTATATTATTTGTTCTTTGTTAATTTCATGTGAGAATTGTAGAGGCTGATACATCTAATCAGTTATATGGCTGGGGCTGAGAGAGAAAGATCCTCCAAAAGATACTGAGGGACTGATGTACTGCACATATAACACATTTTTATTATAGTATGTAGATGAAGATTCATTCATTCATTAAAGAGATATTCTGATCATTATTTGCTTCAGATCTGTTTGTTGACACTGTTAAAAGGCAACAGGATTCATACAAATGTAAAATATACCTGTAGATTTCCCAAATCCATGTTGCAATCAAATGTCTCATCACAAAATTAATAGAAAAATCTCTTCTGACAGCATAAACCTTAGTAGGTATATCTTTCCTCAATCTACAACAAATAATGATATAACAATACCATATGTCTAGTAACCATATCTTGATTTAAATTCTTTTCATTCTTATTTCATATTGAATTGATTCTTGTGGATTATCCAGGAGGAAAATTAAAAAGTCTTGCATCTTTACATGAGTTTATAATAGATACATACACTTGTACAAGTTATACATAAAAGAATAACGAACATCGATCAAAATATTCAAAATGCATAGGATCACTCGATCACAGTTACACCTACTCTACTCTGAAAACATCTATGTACCCCTTCGGTGTAGAACAAGCATTGTACTAAAGTTTATGTCAGCTGTCTGTCATTGTCACTGATGTCAGTGTCATACACGAAAATTTAAAAAAACAGAAGAATCTAACCTGAGAATATAACCCAATTCGTGACAAGGCAACGCTGTGACGTCTTTTACGGGATCACATAGCAGCATAATAAGGACTTATAGCTTCACTGACCATCAACTGATAGAAAAACAATGTACCTACCAAATTTTGTTGTCAAAAAGACTCATGATTATCCCAGCAGATACTTCTGATTTCCAGGAATTTCAGCTATAGATCTTCTATTGGAACAATTTTATTAAAGCAGCTGACATAGGTTAGCAAAATAAGTTCCAATATAGCAGCATTCAGCAAAACCTTGAACAAATTGGGAATGAGTTTATAACAGTTACCTTAGAATGATGAGACTATATTAATATTCACTTCTATCTATACAATACCAAGAATACATACCTAGTTAGTGAAAATATCATCACCATTCACCACTCTATTGTAAATTAATCTCTGGTATGAAGTATATTATTTGTTCTTTGTTAATTTCATGTGGGAATTGTAGAGGCTGATACATCTAATCAGTTATGGCTGGGGCTGAGAGAGAAAGATCCTCCAAAAGATACTGAGGGACTGATGTACTGCACCTATAACACATTCTTATATAGTATGTAGATGAAGATTCATTCATTCATTAAAGAGATATTCTGATCATTATTTGCTTCAGATCTGTTTGTTGACAAAAGGCAACAGGATTCATACAAATGTAAAATATACCTGTAGATTTCCCAAATCCATGTTGCAATCAAATGTCTCATCACATCATTAAAAGAAAAATCTCTTCTGATAGCATAAACCTTGGTAGGTATATCTTTCCTCAATCTACAACAGACTACAACAAATAATGATATAACAATACCTCTGTTATGTCTAGTAACTAAGGTGTCTACAAGATGGTGAAGCGATTCCCTATCCCCGCCCGTTCCCAAAACCTGTCCATCAAAACCACTTGATTTTTGTGTATTTACATCGAGAAGAATACTCTCTGAATTCGCCACGAGTGGCGCCATTGTAGCCCTCAAAATGATTTTAATTACAATGTTGCCAGTTGTTTTTGGAAGAAAGAGTATGTAAAGGTGGTAGTATAAAAAACATCACTATTTTGAAAAAATCTCATGATATTTGAACTTGTATCTCGATAATAATTCATTAGTAGTGTGAGTCCTGTGGTTTTATGCAAAAAATTCGATCAGAAAATTGTCAAATTCAGATGTGGCACTGGCAACGCTGACCTGACTTCTATTATTATACAAAATGGCAGACTGGCAGGCAGACGTGAACAGAGCTTTCCATTTTATAATTTCAATCAACAAAATATGTTGAATTATAAATCATCTTATTCGAATCAAACGTGGAAAGGACACAACAAATGTGGTGAAAGAGTTTTTAGATGTTTTCGTCTTGCAAAAACGTGTGCTAGTGAAAGTGACAAGCAGCTGCTTTCCGCTTGAGTTCAGGCTGCTACAAATTTTGGAAAAAAATTTCAATAAATGACCAGGTGAGTAGTATCAGAATTATATTCCCTTGCCCTACAATTAGTCAGTCCAGGACACTATCAAATAAAATTCAAGAAAGTTGCCAGAAGGCATACAAATCATTGTGAAAAGTTATTTTGGAGGATCTTTCTGATAATATCCAATTACCCTTTTTTATTATGGAGATGATGATCCTGTTCTGGACACAATTGTTTTAAATGGAAATGTTTCTGAAATAATCTAGAAATAGATGAACAATCCATTTATTTTGTGGGAAAAAATGATGGTGCATTTGCTCATATGGAGAATAATAAAACAATCGTACTAATTTCATTATTCCACATATGAGGAAAACCCACAAAAACTCATGAAACCACCAAACATTATTACAATTTGACAAAAATATTTTTTACATATGTAAAGTACAATAAACAGTTCCTAACTATACCTAGAAATGTCAAACAGCAATTACAATATAGATTTATAACTCCTTCTCAACCTTTTGCATTCCTTCTCTCAACTGTAAATCAAATACAATTCTTTTTTTTGTGGTTTCAGCTCTCCCACTTTGAGAAGTGTCTTCATCATCTCTCCACTGCTAACATTACTACCACAGGGTGGTTTAATCAGAGAATGGAGTGACATCAGTCTAAATATGTGGCCAACTTGAATTGATTCTTGTTGAGTAAGATGAATAATATTTGGAATATCCTCCTCCTCCCACTACTTTCATCAATATCAGCTTATAGAAAATTATAAATCAGTGAGAAAAAAATCTTGTTGGAATATCTTAATACCTGAATATCCAAATGTAATAAAGTATTATGAAAATGAACTCATTATATTATTACATAAGTAATATTGTCAGTCTAGAAGTTGCAAAAATGCCTGGAAGGCCAATCTAGTGCACATTTTTCCCCACAGTTGGGATGAATGTGACTGGGAGTCAATTTATGTCAAATTCTAAATTCCTTCCTTGATTCATATTTCTGAAGTTGCTCAAAATATGAATATTGCACAGCACCTTCAGGAACCTGAAATATATTTTGAAATTCAGATTATTACATGAACTTATTTTCTGAATGTTTTTACTTGAAATGTCTTTCTTTTCCAGGTTATTTCAGAGACATTTTATGAGATGTGGAAAGTCAGAACACATTCTCAATTTCCTATTTGAATCCATTGGATGTTCACACCAAGGTTCCAATGGATTCTGAATACCAAGATGGGTCCACATTGTTTGATTCCAAGTAGCCCCATCACTAGTCACCACATCAATACGAAGTCCAGAGTTCTCACATAATATAATACATTCAAGTATCAACTTAGCCTGGATTTCGCCTTTGATATTCCCCTTTGTGAGGAAACATCCTAGAGCCTGTAAACCGTGGCCTGCAAAAGGCTGAAACATGACCACCAGAGCATGGTCTCCCAAAGTATTTTCTTGATTCTCTGGAGTGTGATCACCAAGATCTACAAAACCAATGAACTTCATTCTGTTTTTATCAAATTTTTTGGTGGCAGTAATTTTGCACTCATCAATGAGTAAACAGCCATGCCTCTGCCATTCCTCATAATGTTGTGTTTTTTCTTTTATCATAGAAAATACTTCATCCTTGAAGCCAAAAGTGCCGTCTATGCTCCTAATGTACCTGAATAAATGCACATTTTTTAACATTTCAATTTGGTTAAAAATATATATGGATACCAAGATTCAAATAATAGCTATAATTTCTACATTCAATCAATAATATCACAGCAATTAAGTAGTGAACAAAAATTTTGAGAGATCACTATCATGGTTCAATTTGTATCGTTAATGAATCATTAAAAAAATATGTTTTTATTGAATTCCAAATTTACTTACTTTGAGAGTGTACTTGGTGCTGGCAGTGATAATATATTATTATCTCTCATGTGATTGTATAGTCTGGTACTTTTGATTTTCATTAAAATTCATTTCTTAAACCCATTCCAAGTGTATCTGTTACCAGTATTTTTTGTTTTAGATGCCCTATGACATGCCATTATCATCTTTTGCTGCGCAGAAGGAAGATTTTTTAATGAATGAATCTAACTTAATTTTATAAATTTTTTATTGTCTTAAGTTTGTTATTACATTTTTGAAATGCCTATTCTGTTTTTTCATATAGCTCAAATGTTTTGTATATTTTTTTTTGTTAGTGCACTTGAATTTTCTATCCTCTTTTTTTTAAACAATATTTATAACTGGTACAAGATTTACACAATAGCTTTTTGTGACCTAGAAAAATATCACAGGAATTGCTTTTTCCATCACAGATTATTGAGTTCTCCATGTGTAAAATGAATTTTACCAGATCAGCAATTGTTTTTATTTTGAGGATATCAATCCATTTATTTTTGACTTGTGCCTTTATTCTTTGCTTTGTAATGAGCAGAAGACGTTCAAGGGACACAATATCTCCTATTAATATTTTCGAAAATACTATTGCATTTTCTGTTTTATGATAACCCCAGGAAGAGGGAAGGGAAATGGAATACAAATCAGTATTATTGAGTGCATAAAAAACATCCTCATTTTCTTGTTCATAATCGGGTTCAGGCTCAGGTTGTGGTGATTGGGGAATGTCAGTTTCATTGGATATTTCAGGAGCGATATATAATTGGGAAGTGGAACTAGTGGAAGCTTCTTGGATGGATGCACAGAATGTTTCAACATTCAGTTCAGGAAGGCTGGAAAATATAAAATGGAATTAATTCAAAGTCAAATATAAGCTTTTAATTTTTATTAACTAACAATGTTAAAATCACAACTATATTCAGAGATGTAGAAAACCTTGATAAGAAATATAAAATGTTTATTCTCCATTATGATTCAGATTGGAGTTTGTACCTAATATTTGTTACTAAAATTGTAAGTCTAAATGTTGCATTGAATACATTAAAATAATATTGTGTCTATTTTTTATTTTACTTGAAAGTGTGAAGAAACAGCTTTCACAGGTTTAATGAAAAAAAAAAGAGTTTTGAAAACTGAATTCTATCCTTGAAAGACTCAGGATTAATAAACTAACTCACAATTCCAAATTATTATTTACTATGTACACAGTTCTGACCTACATTTTCATCATATTAGCATACCTAGGCCAATTATGCAAACAAAACTAATGTTCATCTAGTATTTCCTAAACCTTCCAGACATTTTCTAGTTGTACATACCTAATCTATGTTTAGAAGTAGACAAAAGGAGGCATTAATGTCTGTCTGTATTGTCTCAAATAGCTCAGATCAAAATATACACCAGATTCTGAACTTAAGGATCTTCAATCAAATGAAGCACCCACATTTTAATTTATTTGATCCAGTAACAAATGTAAGATGTTTTGATGGCAGCGATCCTTTTTTCAGCCGTAGTACCAATGCATTCCTTCATGAAATGATCAGAACATTTTGCCCAACCATTAGATGGCAAATATTTCCCAAGGGCGAGAATCCATTCTTTCCGAACTTTTTCGTCCTGTGTGAATGATACAAAAAGTTTTCAAGTAAAGTATCGCTCAAGCAACAAAAATATTAGGAAAAATTACCTTCGGGATACCATAAAGATGACGAAAAACAGTTTTTGATTGTCCACAAACTATACAAAACTTCATATTCGTGGTCCACTGGGTCCAGCACAACAAATTAAAACAACAAAACTATAACTAAAAGAACACAAAACGAACAACTAGAAAAGGTCTAAAACTCGAACAGTATCCACAGCAGCGTTATGCAAAAACTCGAAATTCGAAAAGGCAATGAATATTGACTATTATCAATTTTCAAAGTTTTTGACACAAATCGAATTCGCGAATTCAAAACAAATCTATTTTACCGTCGATGGTGGCGCCATCCCTGAATGATTCAAAAAGTATTCTTCCCGTGCTTAACGATCGACACTTTTGTCAAGAAAACAATTGAAGAGTAGCTCCACCAGTTCTTGTAGGTACCTTACTAGTAACCATATCTTGATTTACATTCTTTTCATTCTTATTTCATATTGAATTGATTCTTGTGGATTATCCAAGAGGAACATCAAAAAGTCTTGCATCTTTATATGAGTTTATAATAGATACACACACTTGTAGAAGTTATACTTAAAAGAATAACGAACATCGATCAAAATATTCAAAATGCATAGGATCACTCGATCACAGTTACACCTACTCTACTCTGAAAACATCTATGTACCCCTTCGGTGTAGAACAAGCATTGTACTAAAGTTTATGTCAGCTGTCTGTCATTGTCACTGATGTCAGTGTCATACACGAAAATTTAAAAAAACAGAAGAATCTAACCTGAGAATATAACCCAATTCATGACAAGGCAACGCTGTGACGTCTTTTACGGGATCACATAGCAGCATAATAAGGACTTATAGCTTCACTGACCATCAACTGAGAAGAAAAACAATGTACCTACCAAATTTTGTTGTCAAAAAGACTCATGATTATCCCAGCAGATACTTCTGATTTCCAGGAATTTCAGCTATAGATCTTCTATTGGAACAATTTTATTAAAGCAGCTGACATAGGTTAGCAAAATAAGTTCCAATATAGCAGCATTCAGCAAAACCTTGAACAAATTGGGAATGAGTTTATAACAGTTACCTTAGAATGATGAGACTATATTAATATTCACTTCTATCTATACAATACCAAGAATACATACCTAGTTAGTGAAAATATCATCACCATTCACCACTCTATTGTAAATTAATCTCTGGTATGAAGTATATTATTTGTTCTTTGTTAATTTCATGTGGGAATTGTAGAGGCTGATACATCTAATCAGTTATGGCTGGGGCTGAGAGAGAAAGATCCTCCAAAAGATACTGAGGGACTGATGTACTGCACCTATAACACATTCTTATATAGTAGGTATTTTGATCATTATTTGCTTCAGATCTGTTTGTTGACACTTAAAAGGCAACAGGATTTATACAAATGTAAAATATACCTGTAGATTTCCCAAATCTATGTTGCAATCAAATGTCTCATCACATCATTAAAAGGAAAATCTCTGCTGACAGCATCAACCTTGTCTTTATCTATATATCTTTCCTCAATCTGCAACAAATAATGATATAACAATACCTCTGTTATGTCTAGTAACCATATCTTGATTTACATACTTTTCATTCTTATTTCATATCAGGATTGTGATATGAAATAATAGAGAATAAATACAATAATAATGCAAAATCCTAACCTCACTTCAATTTGATAGCGATTTATTCAAAACTATCAATGAGTAATACCTGTTTCTACATTTTTTTAAATACATCGAATCTCCCTCTTTCTGTAAATGATCTTGAAATACGTTAAAAATTTATAAGACTTCAAAAATTTGGAATTGTAACTCGTTTCGCCATCTATGCATTGAACTGGGAACTGGAATAATTTTGTTATATTGAACCAAATTTCAGTTACAGGTTCCTGTAATCACTTGGACTAGAAAGAAACTCTGCAGTACAGGTACGGACATCCAAGAGGTGGCGCCAGTATAGTCCAAATTTGTTAAAAATTTTAATAAAATTGCAAATCATCAATCTTCCTCCTTCTCTTCTGCTTCCTCTTCTCCTCGCTGATCTTCTTCCTTCTCTTCTGCTTCCCACCTCCTCCTCAATTCGAAAGGCGCGAGAAGAGAGTGAGCAGTGGGGAGGGGCGTGGGGATGGGGGCGGTGAGGGTGGTGGGGGCGGGTTGCGGGAATCGGGGCGGCGGGACTGCGGGGCTGCGGGGCCGGGATAGGGCGGGGTCTGGGTGGGGTGGCGACAGCGGTGGCGGTGGTGACGGCAGCGGTGGCGACGGCGGCGCCCCGGCCCCGCAGCCCTCACCCCGCCGCCCCCTGCCCCCTAACCCACACCCACCATCCTCCCCAACCCCCCCTTCCCTTTCCCCTTCCCCTCCGCCGCTTACACCCTTTCCCGCACCCGATTCCCTCCATTGGATGGGTGCGGTAAGGGAGTGTGGTTGGGTGGTGAGGAAGAGCGGGAGGAGGGGGGGGTAAGAGGAGGATATAGTGAATGTAGATTGTGAGGGCGGGAGCGACGGGGCAGGGGGCTGCGGGGCCGGGGCCCCGCCGCCACCACCGCCGCCGTCACCACCGCCGCCGCTGTCGCCGCCCCACCCCGACCCCGCCACCCCGGCCCCGCAGTCCCGCAGCCCCTACGCCCCGGTCCCCGCAACCCCCCCCACCACCCTCCCCGACCCCCTCCCCACCTTCCCCTTCCCCATCCACCCACCCCCTTCCCGCACCTTTCTAGGAGGAGGTTTTGCAGAAGCTTTGGCAGAAAGTTGGTGAAGCTTTGGCAGAAAGTTGGTAAAGCTTAAATAAGAAAACTGCAAAAACAAACAAGTGAAGCTGTCGATTCCAAAAATACCAACAGTCAACAAAAGTTTGATATATCAGCAACCAGCAGTTCCAAATCGAAAATTAATGGAACAATTATTGATTTGTAGATAAAAAAATTTGTTCACTCATACATTAACAGTGTTACAGGGTGTCCATCATATCCATTCTCAAGTCCAATGAGGAATTCATAGTCTACAGGTCCATCATTGGTTGAAAATCATCTTTGTTATGATTATGGGTCTGAAAGGTGTCCATGACGTCTATCCTTGGGTGTTTGAGAAAAAAATTACACCTACTGATTACTGGTGTGATATTCTATTCAGGTTGTTCCTAGATCAGATCTGGAAAATAAAATCTTGATTGATTTTCTTCTTTTATGATTTCAATACCACATTATTCGAATTTTTGACAATACAAGTGCATTCATTCACAGTCATCAACCTGATAAATATGCATATCTTTATTATTAGATACAAATAAATAAACACCAAGCTAGAAACTATAATTCAGATAATACATTTTTCTTCTGAATAATATTGAGAGCTCTTTTATCCTCTTCAGCCAAATTATTACCAAATAAACTGTAGATCACCTCTGTAATAAAGAAAATTAATTCCAACAGATATATTCAGGTTGGGTTGCGAATTAGCATTTCAATTTCGTTGTTTTCAAAAGGTTCTTCAACATAGTTAGATATGAATGAAGACCTGAAATAAAACTACATAAAAATAATGTTGATAAACATACATCTCTGAGTTCAAGATTCCTGAAAAAAATGGCTGAACCCGTTTTATTACTTCTTATACCGCTACACCTACCTGATTGGTACACTTTCTTGAATAACATCATCATCAGGTACATGCATATGATTTAGCTATAACTATACATTTTTTGGAAATCAGCTTCTACAATAAGCCTGTTAATGGTCTCATCAGCACAAATATGATGGTGTTGACGTCGCCCAATCTCATTCTCAATGAACACATGTTCTATTGAATCTGCACAGGATTGTGAAAAATATCATATTTAAGCTTCAAGCAGATCACAGTCTTCCTCACAGGGTAGCTATAGACGTCACTTCACTGAAAAAGGGGAAAAATTACAAGCTGCAGAAGAATAACGTCAATCTCTGAATACATCAGAAACAGAAATACAAATGTACAAGCTACACTCATTCTTTCAATGTAAAATTTAATCATTCATTATTATATAACATATTGTATTTGTGATTTTAAAATAAATAAATGTATTATAATCTATACGATTCCTCATCTACTGTAGGTGCCTTAAAATAAGAGGGGAAAAAGCAGGGTCCTGAACAAATCAATTCTGGATATCGTATTCTACTTTTTATTTGGTTCAACGATATACTCTGGTATAACAAGCGTTTGTGAAGATATAATTCCTAGAACGGGAGAGAAACATGCATATACCTACGTCATGGGTAATATCCCGACAACATGGCGTAAACGATTTTCTCAAATGTATAATTACATTAAATTTCAGCTTACAGATACAGCAAAAGCTAGAATATAAAAGGGCTTACATAGACCAGGCGGTCACTCCAATTCAATGAAGATAAACCAAAAGCCTTTTTGGCTCTAAGAAAAATGTATTTCACAAAGTGGAAACACGGCGTTCATCAATTTCGCATGTCTTTCGTAAAAACCTCTTATCCTTCCCAATTTCGCGATAAAAATCGAGTGCTATAGTTTTTGTGAGCGTGGTATCGCATTTACACACTAAAAAAAAAAACGTAGTAAATTCAAAAACGGTCACACTGACGCCCTCTAGTTAATAGCGGTTCAAGCATACTTATTAAAACTACAAGAACGCTGCAACATCGAACGACGTCAAGTGGTGACAGAGCGCTGCACAGTCGCTGGTCATTTAACCAAACACTAACTAAACTAAATTAAATGAATTTGGAAATTAAATAAGAAATAATACACACACAGAACAACCCGTGAGAAACCGTTATTTTTTCAACCTGACAAGATCAGTTACTTAATCATTGCCTATATCTTTTGGTTTTAGTTTCCTTGTTCGCATTGATCTCAAGTGGAACTCAGGAACTCACTCTTAAATCTTTCAAATAAAAAATGCAAATACCTATTTCTTCATCAAAAAATCCAAAATACTTCTACATAAAGATGTTATGCACAATGAACAAAATGTAGAAATTTGTAAACGAAAACACACCACTCCTTCAATCTATGACTAGATCAGACACTTTTATTATTCGCAGGTTGAACGTAGACTGACTAACACAATTCCGTTTTATACCATCTTATATCATCTACTAAAAAACGTATGAATCACTCAACGATAACCGGGTGATTCAGTAAGGGTAACGAGGGACTGTATCTCAGTACCTAACTAACAGTCGTGGAAGTTTGGGGGAAAAATCCTTCAAGGGAAATCGGCCAAGAAAAATTGCTGGAAATATTTTTTATCTCGATACGTCCACCGCTAGGGGGCATAATAGCTTCAATCGTATACAAAATTGATTTTTTTTCAGAAATTTTCCTATACCGGGTGTAACAGCAGGATCATATGGTACACCCTATATGGACATGCTATGAACATCATAAGTGTCACTTTTTGACCTACAAATGATTTTTTTTCCGGTTTCGCCGGAAGTGATCCAACTCTCGATTTTTAAATGGAACACAATATTATTACCTTTTTGAAATCTGCATAATTTTCTGGATCCAATATGATAAGTGACATTTCAAACGTCAAAATTTTTTAAAATTCAATTTTTAGTTTTCCATTTAGGTGTGGCATGATGGTTCCGATTTATTCCAATTGATCCGTCTAATGCTAGAAAAATCTAAATCCCGTCAAAAATACTGAATTGCGTTTTTTATGAGCAAATAAAGTTCATCGTAGTCGATTTTGCGGTGAAACTCATTTTTTACAAATGGAACCATATTAGTACTGCCAATAAGAAATTTATTCATAGCTGGTAATGAAATGTGCGATAAATACAATGGAAATTTCAACTAAAAGAAAATAAGAAAATAAAATTATTGAAAATTTTTACGTTTAAAATGTTACTTATTTGATATCATTGGATTCATAAAATTTTGCAGATTTCAGAAATGCAATAATATACAGAATGTTTCATTCAAAAATTGAAAGTTGGTATGAAAAACAAATCATTTGTAGGTCAAAAAGTGACGCTTATTATGTTCATACTACTACTCTACTCTGAAAACATCTATGTACCCCTTCGGTGTAGAACAAGCATTGTAATAAAGTTTATGTCAGCTGTCTGTCATTGTCACTGATGTCAGTGTCATACACGAAAATTTAAAAAAAAATAGAAGAATCTAACCTGAGAATATAACCTAATTCGTGACGGGATCACATAGCAGCATAATAAGGATTTATAGCTTCACTGACCATCAACTAATAGAAATACCTACCAAATTTTGTTGTCAAAAAGACTCATGATTATCCCAGTAGATACTTCTGATTTCCATGAATTTCAGCTATAGATCTTCTATTGGAACAATTTTATTTAAGCAGCTGTTATAGGTTAGCAAAAGAAGTTCCAATATAGCAGCATTCAGAAAAACCTTGAACAAATTGGGAATTATTTATTACTTATTATAACAGTTACCTTAGAATGATGAGACTATACTAATATTCACTTCTATCTATACATACCTAGTTAGTGAAAATATCATCACCATTCACCACTCTATAATGAAGTCATCTCTGGTATAAAGTATATTTGTTCTTTGTGTTAATTTCATGTGGGAGTTGTAGAGGCTGATACATCTAATCAGTTATGACTGGGGCTGAGAGAGAAAGATCCTCCAAAAGATACTGAGGGACTGATGTACTGCACCTATAACACATTTTTATTATAGTATGTAGATGAAGATTCATTCATTCATTAAAGAGATATTTTGATGATTATTTGCTTCAGATCTGTTTGTTGACACTTAAAAGGCAACAGGATTTACACAAATGTAAAATATACCTGTAGATTTCCCAAATCCATGTTGCAATCAAATGTCTCATCACATCATTAAAAGAAAAATCTCTTCTGATAGCATAAACCTTGGTAGGTATATTTTTCCTCAATCTACAACAAATAATGATATAACAATACCTCTGTTATGTCTAGTAACAATATCTTGATTTACATTCTTTTCATTCTTATTTCATATTGAATTGATTCTTGTGGATTATCCAGGAGGAACATTAAAAAGTCTTGCATCTTTATATGAGTTTATAATAGATACACACACTTGTAGAAGTTATACATAAAAAAATAACGAACATCGATCAAAATATTCAAAATGCATAGGATCACTCGATCACAGTTACACCTACTCTACTCTGAAAACATCTATGTACCCCTTCGGTGTAGAACAAGCATTGTAATAAAGTTTATGTCAGCTGTCTATCATTGTCACTGATGTCAGTGTCATACACGAAAATTCAAAAAAAAAAAAACAGAAGAATCTAACCTGAGAATATAACCTAATTCGTGACAAGGCAACGCTGTGACGTCTTTAACGGGATCACATAGCAGCATAATAAGGATTTATAGCTTCACTGACCATCAACTGATAGAAAAACAATGTACCTACCAAATTTTGTTGTCAAAAAGACTCATGATTATCCCAGCAGATACTTCTGATTTCCAGGAATTTCAGCTATAGATCTTCTATTGGAACAATTTTATTTAAGCAGCTGACATAGGTTAGCAAAAGAAGTTCCAATATAGCAGCATTCAGCAAAACCTTGAACAAATTGGGAATGAGTTATTGCTAATTATTACAGTTACCTTAGAATGTTGAGACTGTATTAATATTCACTTCTATCTATACAATACCAAGAATACATACCTAGTTAGTGAATATATCATCACCATTCACCACTCTATTGTAAAGTCATCTCTGGTATGAAATATATTATTTGTTCTTTGTAAATTTCATGTGGAAATTGTAGAGGCTGATACATCTAATCAGTTATGGCTGGGGCTGAGAGAGAAAGATCCTCCAAAAGATACTGAGGGACTGATGTACTGCACCTATAACACATTCTTATTATACTATGTAGATAAAGATTCATTCATTCATTAAAGAGATATTCTGATCATTATTTGCTTCAGATCTGTTTGTTGACACTGTTAAAAGGCAACAGGATTCATACAAATGTAAAATATACCTGTAGATTTCCCAAATCCATGTTGCAATCAAATGTCTCATCACAAAATTAATAGAAAAATCTCTTCTGATAGCATAAACCTTGGTAGGTATATCTTTCCTCAATCTACAACAGACTACAACAAATAATGATATAACAATACCTCTGTTATGTCTAGTAACAATATCTTGATTTACATTCTTTTCATTCTTATTTCATATTGAATTGATTCTTGTGGATTATCCAGGAGGAACATCAAAAAGTCTTGCATCTTTATATGAGTTTATAATAGATACACACACTTGTAGAAGTTATACATAAAAGAATAACGAACATCGATCAAAATATTCAAAATGCATAGGATCACTCGATCACAGTTACACCTACTCTACTCTGAAAACATCTATGTACCCCTTCGGTGTAGAACAAGCATTGTACTAAAGTTTATGTCAGCTGTCTGTCATTGTCACTGATGTCAGTGTCACACGAAAATTTAAAAAAACAGAAGAATCTAACCTGTGAATATAACCTAATTCGTGACAAGGTAACCATGTGACGTCTTTGACGGGATCACATAGCAGCATAATAAGGATTTATAGCTTCACTGACCATCAACTAATAGAAAAACAATGTACCTACCAAATTTTGTTGTCAAAAAGACTCATGATTATCCCAGCAGATACTTCTGATTTCCAGGAATTTCAGCTATAGATCTTCTATTGGAACAATTTTATTAAAGCAGCTGACATAGGTTAGCAAAAGAAGTTCCAATATAGCAGCATTCAGAAAAACCTTGAACAAATTGGGAATTATTTATTACTTATTATAACAGTTACCTTAGAATGATGAGACTATACTAATATTCACTTCTATCTATACATACCTAGTTAGTGAAAATATCATCACCATTCACCACTCTATAATGAAGTCATCTCTGGTATAAAGTATATTTGTTCTTTGTGTTAATTTCATGTGGTAATTGTAGAGGCTGATACATCTAATCAGTTATGACTGGGGCTGAGAGAGAAAGATCCTCCAAAAGATACTGAGGGACTGATGTACTGCACCTATAACACATTTTTATTATAGTATGTAGATGAAGATTCATTCATTCATTAAAGAGATATTTTGATGATTATTTGCTTCAGATCTGTTTGTTGACACTTAAAAGGCAACAGGATTTACACAAATGTAAAATATACCTGTAGATTTCCCAAATCCATGTTGCAATCAAATGTCTCATCACATCATCAAAAGAAAAATCTCTTCTGATAGCATAAACCTTGGTAGGTATATTTTTCCTCAATCTACAACAAATAATGATATAACAATACCTCTGTTATGTCTAGTAACAATATCTTGATTTACATTCTTTTCATTCTTATTTCATATCAGGATTGTGATATGAAATAATAGAGAATAAATACAATAATAATGCAAAATCCTAACCTCACTTCACTTTGATAGCGATTTATTCAAAACTATCAATGGGTAATACCTGTTTCTACATTTTTTTTAAATACATCGAACCTCCCTCTTTCAGTAAATGATCTTGAAATACGTTAAAAATTTATAAGACTTCAAAAATTTGGAATTGTAACTCGTTACGCCATCTATGCATTGAACTGGGAACTGGAATATCAGCCATCTATTTTGTTATATTGAACCAAATTTCAGTTACAGGTTCCTGTAATCACTTGGACTAGAAAGAAACTCTGCGGTACAGGTACGGACATCCAAGAGGTGGCGCCAGTATAGTCCAAATTTGTTAAAAATTTTAATAAAATTGCAAATCATCAATCTTCCTCCTTCTCTTCTGCTTCCTCTTCTCCTCGCTGATCTTCTTCCTTCTCTTCTGCTTCCCACCTCCTCCTCTATTCGAAAGGCGCGAGAAGAGAGTGAGCAGTGGGGAGGGGCGTGGGGATGGGGGCGGTGAGGGTGGTGGGGGCAGGTTGCGGGAATCGGGGCGGCGGGACTGCGGGGCTGCGGGGCCGGGATAGGGCGGGGTCTGGGTGGGGTGGCGACAGCGGTGGCGGTGGTGACGGCAGCGGTGGCGACGGCGGCGCCCCGGCCCCGCAGCCCTCACCCCGCCGCCCCCTGCCCCCTAACCCACACCCACCATCCTCCCCAACCCCCCCTTCCCTTTCCCCTTCCCCTCCGCCGCTTACACCCTTTCCCGCACCCGATTCCCTCCATTGGATGGGTGCGGTAAGGGAGTGTGGTTGGGTGGTGAGGAAGAGCGGGAGGAGGGGGGGGTAAGAGGAGGATATAGTGAATGTAGATTGTGAGAGCGGGAGCGACGGGGCAGGGGGCTGCGGGGCCGGGGCCCCGCCGCCACCACCGCCGCCGTCACCACCGCCGCCGCAGTCGCCGCCCCACCCCGACCCCGCCACCCCGGCCCCGCAGTCCCGCAGCCCCTACGCCCCGGTCCCCGCAACCCCCCCCCACCACCCTCCCCGACCCCCTCCCCACCTTCCCCTTCCCCATCCACCCACCCCCTTCCCGCACCTTTCTAGAAGGAGGTTTTGCAGAAGCTTTGGCAGAAAGTTGGTGAAGCTTTGGCAGAAAGTTGGTAAAGCTTAAATAAGAAAACTGCAAAAACAAACAAGTGAAGCTGTCGATTCCAAAAATACCAACAGTCAACAAAAGTTTGATATATCAGCAACCAGCAGTTCCAAATCGAAAATTAATTGAACAATTATTGATTTGTAGATAAAAAAATTTGTTCACTCATACATTAACAGTGTTACAGGGTGTCCATCATATCCATTCTCAAGTCCAATGAGGAATTCATAGTCTACAGGTCCATCATTGGTTGAAAATCATCTTTGTTATGATTATGGGTCTGAAAGGTGTCCATGACGTCTATCCTTGGGTGTTTGAGAAAAAAATTACACCTACTGATTACTGGTGTGATATTCTATTCAGGTTGTTCCTAGATCAGATCTGGAAAATAAAATCTTGATTGATTTTCTTCTTTTATGATTTCAATACCACATTATTCGAATTTTTGACAATACAAGTGCATTCATTCACAGTCATCAACCTGATAAATATGCATATCTTTATTATTAGATACAAATAAATAAACACCAAGCTAGAAACTATAATTCAGATAATACATTTTTCTTCTGAATAATATTGAGAGCTCTTTTATCCTCTTCAGCCAAATTATTACCAAATAAACTGTAGATCACCTCTGTAATAAAGAAAATTAATTCCAACAGATATATTCAGGTTGGGTTGCGAATTAGCATTTCAATTTCGTTGTTTTCAAAAGGTTCTTCAACATAGTTAGATATGAATGAAGACCTGAAATAAAACTACATAAAAATAATGTTGATAAACATACATCTCTGAGTTCAAGATTCCTGAAAAAAATGGCTGAACCCGTTTTATTACTTCTTATACCGCTACACCTACCTGATTGGTACACTTTCTTGAATAACATCATCATCAGGTACATGCATATGATTTAGCTATAACTATACATTTTTTGGAAATCAGCTTCTACAATAAGCCTGTTAATGGTCTCATCAGCACAAATATGATGGTGTTGACGTCGCCCAATCTCATTCTCAATGAACACATGTTCTATTGAATCTGCACAGGATTGTGAAAAATATCATATTTAAGCTTCAAGCAGATCACAGTCTTCCTCACAGGGTAGCTATAGACGTCACTTCACTGAAAAAGGGGAAAAATTACAAGCTGCAGAAGAATAACGTCAATCTCTGAATACATCAGAAACAGAAATACAAATGTACAAGCTACACTCATTCTTTCAATGTAAAATTTAATCATTCATTATTATATAACATATTGTATTTGTGATTTTAAAATAAATAAATGTATTATAATCTATACGATTCCTCATCTACTGTAGGTGCCTTAAAATAAGAGGGGAAAAAGCAGGGTCCTGAACAAATCAATTCTGGATATCGTATTCTACTTTTTATTTGGTTCAACGATATACTCTGGTATAACAAGCGTTTGTGAAGATATAATTCCTAGAACGGGAGAGAAACATGCATATACCTACGTCATGGGTAATATCCCGACAACATGGCGTAAACGATTTTCTCAAATGTATAATTACATTAAATTTCAGCTTACAGATACAGCAAAAGCTAGAATATAAAAGGGCTTACATAGACCAGGCGGTCACTCCAATTCAATGAAGATAAACCAAAAGCCTTTTTGGCTCTAAGAAAAATGTATTTCACAAAGTGGAAACACGGCGTTCATCAATTTCGCATGTCTTTCGTAAAAACCTCTTATCCTTCCCAATTTCGCGATAAAAATCGAGTGCTATAGTTTTTGTGAGCGTGGTATCGCATTTACACACTAAAAAAAAAAACGTAGTAAATTCAAAAACGGTCACACTGACGCCCTCTAGTTAATAGCGGTTCAAGCATACTTATTAAAACTACAAGAACGCTGCAACATCGAACGACGTCAAGTGGTGACAGAGCGCTGCACAGTCGCTGGTCATTTAACCAAACACTAACTAAACTAAATTAAATGAATTTGGAAATTAAATAAGAAATAATACACACACAGAACAACCCGTGAGAAACCGTTATTTTTTCAACCTGACAAGATCAGTTACTTAATCATTGCCTATATCTTTTGGTTTTAGTTTCCTTGTTCGCATTGATCTCAAGTGGAACTCAGGAACTCACTCTTAAATCTTTCAAATAAAAAATGCAAATACCTATTTCTTCATCAAAAAATCCAAAATACTTCTACATAAAGATGTTATGCACAATGAACAAAATGTAGAAATTTGTAAACGAAAACACACCACTCCTTCAATCTATGACTAGATCAGACACTTTTATTATTCGCAGGTTGAACGTAGACTGACTAACACAATTCCGTTTTATACCATCTTATATCATCTACTAAAAAACGTATGAATCACTCAACGATAACCGGGTGATTCAGTAAGGGTAACGAGGGACTGTATCTCAGTACCTAACTAACAGTCGTGGAAGTTTGGGGGAAAAATCCTTCAAGGGAAATCGGCCAAGAAAAATTGCTGGAAATATTTTTTATCTCGATACGTCCACCGCTAGGGGGCATAATAGCTTCAATCGTATACAAAATTGATTTTTTTTCAGAAATTTTCCTATACCGGGTGTAACAGCAGGATCATATGGTACACCCTATATGGACATGCTATGAACATCATAAGTGTCACTTTTTGACCTACAAATGATTTTTTTTCCGGTTTCGCCGGAAGTGATCCAACTCTCGATTTTTAAATGGAACACAATATTATTACCTTTTTGAAATCTGCATAATTTTCTGGATCCAATATGATAAGTGACATTTCAAACGTCAAAATTTTTTAAAATTCAATTTTTAGTTTTCCATTTAGGTGTGGCATGATGGTTCCGATTTATTCCAATTGATCCGTCTAATGCTAGAAAAATCTAAATCCCGTCAAAAATACTGAATTGCGTTTTTTATGAGCAAATAAAGTTCATCGTAGTCGATTTTGCGGTGAAACTCATTTTTTACAAATGGAACCATATTAGTACTGCCAATAAGAAATTTATTCATAGCTGGTAATGAAATGTGCGATAAATACAATGGAAATTTCAACTAAAAGAAAATAAGAAAATAAAATTATTGAAAATTTTTACGTTTAAAATGTTACTTATTTGATATCATTGGATTCATAAAATTATGCAGATTTCAGAAATGCAATAATATACAGAATGTTTCATTCAAAAATTGAAAGTTGGTATGAAAAACAAATCATTTGTAGGTCAAAAAGTGACGCTTATTATGTTCATACTACTACTCTACTCTGAAAACATCTATGTACCCCTTCGGTGTAGAACAAGCATTGTAATAAAGTTTATGTCAGCTGTCTGTCATTGTCACTGATGTCAGTGTCATACACGAAAATTTAAAAAAAAATAGAAGAATCTAACCTGAGAATATAACCTAATTCGTGACGGGATCACATAGCAGCATAATAAGGATTTATAGCTTCACTGACCATCAACTAATAGAAATACCTACCAAATTTTGTTGTCAAAAAGACTCATGATTATCCCAGTAGATACTTCTGATTTCCATGAATTTCAGCTATAGATCTTCTATTGGAACAATTTTATTTAAGCAGCTGTTATAGGTTAGCAAAAGAAGTTCCAATATAGCAGCATTCAGAAAAACCTTGAACAAATTGGGAATTATTTATTACTTATTATAACAGTTACCTTAGAATGATGAGACTATACTAATATTCACTTCTATCTATACATACCTAGTTAGTGAAAATATCATCACCATTCACCACTCTATAATGAAGTCATCTCTGGTATAAAGTATATTTGTTCTTTGTGTTAATTTCATGTGGGAGTTGTAGAGGCTGATACATCTAATCAGTTATGACTGGGGCTGAGAGAGAAAGATCCTCCAAAAGATACTGAGGGACTGATGTACTGCACCTATAACACATTTTTATTATAGTATGTAGATGAAGATTCATTCATTCATTAAAGAGATATTTTGATGATTATTTGCTTCAGATCTGTTTGTTGACACTTAAAAGGCAACAGGATTTACACAAATGTAAAATATACCTGTAGATTTCCCAAATCCATGTTGCAATCAAATGTCTCATCACATCATTAAAAGAAAAATCTCTTCTGATAGCATAAACCTTGGTAGGTATATTTTTCCTCAATCTACAACAAATAATGATATAACAATACCTCTGTTATGTCTAGTAACAATATCTTGATTTACATTCTTTTCATTCTTATTTCATATTGAATTGATTCTTGTGGATTATCCAGGAGGAACATTAAAAAGTCTTGCATCTTTATATGAGTTTATAATAGATACACACACTTGTAGAAGTTATACATAAAAAAATAACGAACATCGATCAAAATATTCAAAATGCATAGGATCACTCGATCACAGTTACACCTACTCTACTCTGAAAACATCTATGTACCCCTTCGGTGTAGAACAAGCATTGTAATAAAGTTTATGTCAGCTGTCTATCATTGTCACTGATGTCAGTGTCATACACGAAAATTCAAAAAAAAAAAAACAGAAGAATCTAACCTGAGAATATAACCTAATTCGTGACAAGGCAACGCTGTGACGTCTTTAACGGGATCACATAGCAGCATAATAAGGATTTATAGCTTCACTGACCATCAACTGATAGAAAAACAATGTACCTACCAAATTTTGTTGTCAAAAAGACTCATGATTATCCCAGCAGATACTTCTGATTTCCAGGAATTTCAGCTATAGATCTTCTATTGGAACAATTTTATTTAAGCAGCTGACATAGGTTAGCAAAAGAAGTTCCAATATAGCAGCATTCAGCAAAACCTTGAACAAATTGGGAATGAGTTATTGCTAATTATTACAGTTACCTTAGAATGTTGAGACTGTATTAATATTCACTTCTATCTATACAATACCAAGAATACATACCTAGTTAGTGAATATATCATCACCATTCACCACTCTATTGTAAAGTCATCTCTGGTATGAAATATATTATTTGTTCTTTGTAAATTTCATGTGGAAATTGTAGAGGCTGATACATCTAATCAGTTATGGCTGGGGCTGAGAGAGAAAGATCCTCCAAAAGATACTGAGGGACTGATGTACTGCACCTATAACACATTCTTATTATACTATGTAGATAAAGATTCATTCATTCATTAAAGAGATATTCTGATCATTATTTGCTTCAGATCTGTTTGTTGACACTGTTAAAAGGCAACAGGATTCATACAAATGTAAAATATACCTGTAGATTTCCCAAATCCATGTTGCAATCAAATGTCTCATCACAAAATTAATAGAAAAATCTCTTCTGATAGCATAAACCTTGGTAGGTATATCTTTCCTCAATCTACAACAGACTACAACAAATAATGATATAACAATACCTCTGTTATGTCTAGTAACAATATCTTGATTTACATTCTTTTCATTCTTATTTCATATTGAATTGATTCTTGTGGATTATCCAGGAGGAACATCAAAAAGTCTTGCATCTTTATATGAGTTTATAATAGATACACACACTTGTAGAAGTTATACATAAAAGAATAACGAACATCGATCAAAATATTCAAAATGCATAGGATCACTCGATCACAGTTACACCTACTCTACTCTGAAAACATCTATGTACCCCTTCGGTGTAGAACAAGCATTGTACTAAAGTTTATGTCAGCTGTCTGTCATTGTCACTGATGTCAGTGTCACACGAAAATTTAAAAAAACAGAAGAATCTAACCTGTGAATATAACCTAATTCGTGACAAGGTAACCATGTGACGTCTTTGACGGGATCACATAGCAGCATAATAAGGATTTATAGCTTCACTGACCATCAACTAATAGAAAAACAATGTACCTACCAAATTTTGTTGTCAAAAAGACTCATGATTATCCCAGCAGATACTTCTGATTTCCAGGAATTTCAGCTATAGATCTTCTATTGGAACAATTTTATTAAAGCAGCTGACATAGGTTAGCAAAAGAAGTTCCAATATAGCAGCATTCAGAAAAACCTTGAACAAATTGGGAATTATTTATTACTTATTATAACAGTTACCTTAGAATGATGAGACTATACTAATATTCACTTCTATCTATACATACCTAGTTAGTGAAAATATCATCACCATTCACCACTCTATAATGAAGTCATCTCTGGTATAAAGTATATTTGTTCTTTGTGTTAATTTCATGTGGTAATTGTAGAGGCTGATACATCTAATCAGTTATGACTGGGGCTGAGAGAGAAAGATCCTCCAAAAGATACTGAGGGACTGATGTACTGCACCTATAACACATTTTTATTATAGTATGTAGATGAAGATTCATTCATTCATTAAAGAGATATTTTGATGATTATTTGCTTCAGATCTGTTTGTTGACACTTAAAAGGCAACAGGATTTACACAAATGTAAAATATACCTGTAGATTTCCCAAATCCATGTTGCAATCAAATGTCTCATCACATCATCAAAAGAAAAATCTCTTCTGATAGCATAAACCTTGGTAGGTATATTTTTCCTCAATCTACAACAAATAATGATATAACAATACCTCTGTTATGTCTAGTAACAATATCTTGATTTACATTCTTTTCATTCTTATTTCATATCAGGATTGTGATATGAAATAATAGAGAATAAATACAATAATAATGCAAAATCCTAACCTCACTTCACTTTGATAGCGATTTATTCAAAACTATCAATGGGTAATACCTGTTTCTACATTTTTTTTAAATACATCGAACCTCCCTCTTTCAGTAAATGATCTTGAAATACGTTAAAAATTTATAAGACTTCAAAAATTCGGAATTGTAACTCGTTACGCCATCTATGCATTGAACTGGGAACTGGAATATCAGCCATCTATTTTGTTATATTGAACCAAATTTCAGTTACAGGTTCCTGTAATCACTTGGACTAGAAAGAAACTCTGCGGTACAGGTACGGACATCCAAGAGGTGGCGCCAGTATAGTCCAAATTTGTTAAAAATTTTAATAAAATTGCAAATCATCAATCTTCCTCCTTCTCTTCTGCTTCCTCTTCTCCTCGCTGATCTTCTTCCTTCTCTTCTGCTTCCCACCTCCTCCTCTATTCGAAAGGCGCGAGAAGAGAGTGAGCAGTGGGGAGGGGCGTGGGGATGGGGGCGGTGAGGGTGGTGGGGGCAGGTTGCGGGAATCGGGGCGGCGGGACTGCGGGGCTGCGGGGCCGGGATAGGGCGGGGTCTGGGTGGGGTGGCGACAGCGGTGGCGGTGGTGACGGCAGCGGTGGCGACGGCGGCGCCCCGGCCCCGCAGCCCTCACCCCGCCGCCCCCTGCCCCCTAACCCACACCCACCATCCTCCCCAACCCCCCCTTCCCTTTCCCCTTCCCCTCCGCCGCTTACACCCTTTCCCGCACCCGATTCCCTCCATTGGATGGGTGCGGTAAGGGAGTGTGGTTGGGTGGTGAGGAAGAGCGGGAGGAGGGGGGGGTAAGAGGAGGATATAGTGAATGTAGATTGTGAGAGCGGGAGCGACGGGGCAGGGGGCTGCGGGGCCGGGGCCCCGCCGCCACCACCGCCGCCGTCACCACCGCCGCCGCAGTCGCCGCCCCACCCCGACCCCGCCACCCCGGCCCCGCAGTCCCGCAGCCCCTACGCCCCGGTCCCCGCAACCCCCCCCCACCACCCTCCCCGACCCCCTCCCCACCTTCCCCTTCCCCATCCACCCACCCCCTTCCCGCACCTTTCTAGAAGGAGGTTTTGCAGAAGCTTTGGCAGAAAGTTGGTGAAGCTTTGGCAGAAAGTTGGTAAAGCTTAAATAAGAAAACTGCAAAAACAAACAAGTGAAGCTGTCGATTCCAAAAATACCAACAGTCAACAAAAGTTTGATATATCAGCAACCAGCAGTTCCAAATCGAAAATTAATTGAACAATTATTGATTTGTAGATAAAAAAATTTGTTCACTCATACATTAACAGTGTTACAGGGTGTCCATCATATCCATTCTCAAGTCCAATGAGGAATTCATAGTCTACAGGTCCATCATTGGTTGAAAATCATCTTTGTTATGATTATGGGTCTGAAAGGTGTCCATGACGTCTATCCTTGGGTGTTTGAGAAAAAAATTACACCTACTGATTACTGGTGTGATATTCTATTCAGGTTGTTCCTAGATCAGATCTGGAAAATAAAATCTTGATTGATTTTCTTCTTTTATGATTTCAATACCACATTATTCGAATTTTTGACAATACAAGTGCATTCATTCACAGTCATCAACCTGATAAATATGCATATCTTTATTATTAGATACAAATAAATAAACACCAAGCTAGAAACTATAATTCAGATAATACATTTTTCTTCTGAATAATATTGAGAGCTCTTTTATCCTCTTCAGCCAAATTATTACCAAATAAACTGTAGATCACCTCTGTAATAAAGAAAATTAATTCCAACAGATATATTCAGGTTGGGTTGCGAATTAGCATTTCAATTTCGTTGTTTTCAAAAGGTTCTTCAACATAGTTAGATATGAATGAAGACCTGAAATAAAACTACATAAAAATAATGTTGATAAACATACATCTCTGAGTTCAAGATTCCTGAAAAAAATGGCTGAACCCGTTTTATTACTTCTTATACCGCTACACCTACCTGATTGGTACACTTTCTTGAATAACATCATCATCAGGTACATGCATATGATTTAGCTATAACTATACATTTTTTGGAAATCAGCTTCTACAATAAGCCTGTTAATGGTCTCATCAGCACAAATATGATGGTGTTGACGTCGCCCAATCTCATTCTCAATGAACACATGTTCTATTGAATCTGCACAGGATTGTGAAAAATATCATATTTAAGCTTCAAGCAGATCACAGTCTTCCTCACAGGGTAGCTATAGACGTCACTTCACTGAAAAAGGGGAAAAATTACAAGCTGCAGAAGAATAACGTCAATCTCTGAATACATCAGAAACAGAAATACAAATGTACAAGCTACACTCATTCTTTCAATGTAAAATTTAATCATTCATTATTATATAACATATTGTATTTGTGATTTTAAAATAAATAAATGTATTATAATCTATACGATTCCTCATCTACTGTAGGTGCCTTAAAATAAGAGGGGAAAAAGCAGGGTCCTGAACAAATCAATTCTGGATATCGTATTCTACTTTTTATTTGGTTCAACGATATACTCTGGTATAACAAGCGTTTGTGAAGATATAATTCCTAGAACGGGAGAGAAACATGCATATACCTACGTCATGGGTAATATCCCGACAACATGGCGTAAACGATTTTCTCAAATGTATAATTACATTAAATTTCAGCTTACAGATACAGCAAAAGCTAGAATATAAAAGGGCTTACATAGACCAGGCGGTCACTCCAATTCAATGAAGATAAACCAAAAGCCTTTTTGGCTCTAAGAAAAATGTATTTCACAAAGTGGAAACACGGCGTTCATCAATTTCGCATGTCTTTCGTAAAAACCTCTTATCCTTCCCAATTTCGCGATAAAAATCGAGTGCTATAGTTTTTGTGAGCGTGGTATCGCATTTACACACTAAAAAAAAAAACGTAGTAAATTCAAAAACGGTCACACTGACGCCCTCTAGTTAATAGCGGTTCAAGCATACTTATTAAAACTACAAGAACGCTGCAACATCGAACGACGTCAAGTGGTGACAGAGCGCTGCACAGTCGCTGGTCATTTAACCAAACACTAACTAAACTAAATTAAATGAATTTGGAAATTAAATAAGAAATAATACACACACAGAACAACCCGTGAGAAACCGTTATTTTTTCAACCTGACAAGATCAGTTACTTAATCATTGCCTATATCTTTTGGTTTTAGTTTCCTTGTTCGCATTGATCTCAAGTGGAACTCAGGAACTCACTCTTAAATCTTTCAAATAAAAAATGCAAATACCTATTTCTTCATCAAAAAATCCAAAATACTTCTACATAAAGATGTTATGCACAATGAACAAAATGTAGAAATTTGTAAACGAAAACACACCACTCCTTCAATCTATGACTAGATCAGACACTTTTATTATTCGCAGGTTGAACGTAGACTGACTAATACAATTCCGTTTTATACCATCTTATATCATCTACTAAAAAACGTATGAATCACTCAACGATAACCGGGTGATTCAGTAAGGGTAACGAGGGACTGTATCTCAGTACCTAACTAACAGTCGTGGAAGTTTGGGGGAAAAATCCTTCAAGGGAAATCGGCCAAGAAAAATTGCTGGAAATATTTTTTATCTCGATACGTCCACCGCTAGGGGGCATAATAGCTTCAATCGTATACAAAATTGATTTTTTTTCAGAAATTTTCCTATACCGGGTGTAACAGCAGGATCATATGGTACACCCTATATGGACATGCTATGAACATCATAAGTGTCACTTTTTGACCTACAAATGATTTTTTTTCCGGTTTCGCCGGAAGTGATCCAACTCTCGATTTTTAAATGGAACACAATATTATTACCTTTTTGAAATCTGCATAATTTTCTGGATCCAATATGATAAGTGACATTTCAAACGTCAAAATTTTTTAAAATTCAATTTTTAGTTTTCCATTTAGGTGTGGCATGATGGTTCCGATTTATTCCAATTGATCCGTCTAATGCTAGAAAAATCTAAATCCCGTCAAAAATACTGAATTGCGTTTTTTATGAGCAAATAAAGTTCATCGTAGTCGATTTTGCGGTGAAACTCATTTTTTACAAATGGAACCATATTAGTACTGCCAATAAGAAATTTATTCATAGCTGGTAATGAAATGTGCGATAAATACAATGGAAATTTCAACTAAAAGAAAATAAGAAAATAAAATTATTGAAAATTTTTACGTTTAAAATGTTACTTATTTGATATCATTGGATTCATAAAATTTTGCAGATTTCAGAAATGCAATAATATACAGAATGTTTCATTCAAAAATTGAAAGTTGGTATGAAAAACAAATCATTTGTAGGTCAAAAAGTGACGCTTATTATGTTCATACTACTACTCTACTCTGAAAACATCTATGTACCCCTTCGGTGTAGAACAAGCATTGTACTAAAGTTTATGTCAGCTGTCTGTCATTGTCACTGATGTCAGTGTCATACACGAAAATTCAAAAAACAGAAGAATCTAACCTGAGAATATAACCTAATTCGTGACGGGATCACATAGCAGCATAATAAGGATTGAATAGCTTCACTGACCATCAACTGATAGAAAAACAATGTACCTACCAAATTTTGTTGTCAAAAAGACTCATGATTATCCCAGCAGATACTTCTGATTTCCAGGAATTTCAGCTATAGATCTTCTATTGGAACAATTTTATTTAAGCAGCTGACATAGGTTAGCAAAAGAAGTTCCAATATAGCAGCATTCAGCAAAACCTTGAACAAATTGGGAATGAGTTATTACTAATAATTACAGTTACCTTAGAATGTTGAGACTGTATTAATATTCACTTCTATATATACAATACCAAGAATACATACCTAGTTAGTGAAAATATCATCACCATTCACCACTCTATTGTAAAGTCAACTCTGGTATGAAGTATATTATTTGTTCTTTGTTAATTTCATGTGGGAATTGTAGAGGCTGATACATCTAATCAGTTATGGCTGGGGCTGAGAGAGAAAGATCCTCCAAAAGATACTGAGGGACTGATGTACTGCACCTATAACACATTCTTATTATAGTATGAAGATTCATTCATTCATTAAAGAGATATTCTGATCATTATTTGCTTCAGATCTGTTTGTTGACACTGTTAAAAGGCAACAGGATTCATACAAATGTAAAATATACCTGTAGATTTCCCAAATCCATGTTGCAATCAAATGTCTCATCACAAAATTAATAGAAAAATCTCTTCTGACAGCATAAACCTTAGTAGGTATATCTTTCCTCAATCTACAACAAATAATGATATAACAATACCATGTCTAGTAACCATATCTTGATTTAAATTCTTTTCATTCTTATTTCATATTGAATTGATTCTTGTGGATTATCCAGGAGGAACATTTAAAAGTCTTGCATCTTTACATGAGTTTATAATAGATACATACACTTGTACAAGTTATACATAAAAGAATAACGAACATCGATCAAAATATTCAAAATGCATAGGATCACTCGATCACAGTTACACCTACTCTACTCTGAAAACATCTATGTACCCCTTCGGTGTAGAACAAGCATTGTACTAAAGTTTATGTCAGTTGTCTGTCATTGTCACTGATGTCAGTGTGATACACGAAAATTTAAAAAAACAGAAGAATCTAACCTGAGAATATAACCTAATTCGTGACAAGGCAACGCTGTGACGTCTTTGACGGGATCACATGGCAGCATACTAAGCATTTATAGCTTCACTGACCATCAACTGATAGAAAAACAACGTACCTACCAATTATATTTCGGCGCCTCGTCCTCAAGATCACTAAGGTAGTATAGTCTTTTACTGTTCTAAGCCACAAATTTCAAAGGTAAAAAATTCTTGTCACAACACGGCTGTCCCCTGCTCCAAGCACCTTGTCATCTGTCATTATGTTCATCTTGTTTTTTGTGTTCTAAAGAGCCACACGTAAGTAGCCGCTTAACAAAAAGATTTATCTTTTTCAGGTTTTTTCTTATAGGTAAACGCACAAAAACATGGTTAGATCTAGGTCAAGAGACCTAGAGCGGCGATTGAAAGCGTTGGAGGAAGTATGCAGAAGGCGCGGAAGAAGTTCTTCCAGCTTCTCATCAGAACGTTCGAATAGACGCCATGACAGCTTGGATCGTTCGAGCAGATCTCGTTACAGTCCGTACCGGGCTCGTTCGAGATCGCGTCACAGACATTCATCTAGGAGTTCTAGGAGACGTGCTAGATCACGATCGAGAAGAGAGAGATCTCCAACTGTAAACAGGAAAGAAGTGCGAGACACAAGTCCTGTTGAGAAAAGACGAGGAGAGATAAGGGCGAGACGCTTATCATCTCCCGATACGGGAGGTGGGAGTGCGAGATGCTCCGCTTCTCCGTTCAGATCTCCTTCAGTTAAGGATGAAGATCCGGATGTACTAGTGGTGGAGGATACAGCCACACTTGACAAAGAACTCCTAGAATGTTTGGGTGAGGACCCAAAAGCACCTAGTGCAGATGCTTTCCAATTACATGAAGAAATCGCCAGTAGATGGTCCCATCTTATCCCCAATGGTCTGACACAGAGTGACAAGGAAGAATTACTAGTAAAATATCCTTTCCCTAAGAATGTCAGAAGTTTGGGTGCACCAAAATTGAATAATGAATTACCTCCTATCCTGACTGTCTCTTCCATAAGAAGGGATAAATCATTAGCAAGTTGGCAGGATCAATTGGCTGCAGCCTTATCTGGAGTAGGCCAATCTCTTAATAGAATTCTGGACAAAAATAATAAAGAAGAGAGACCCACACTACAATATCTTAGTGATGCTGGACGTTTACTTACAGACTTGCATCATAGCATTTCCTTGACTAGAAGGCAAGCAATTACTCCTAATTTGAGCAAATCAGCTAGGGAAGTAGCAGATATATCTCAAATAGATGAATTTTTGTTTGGAAGAGATTTTGGAGAAAACTGTAGGACTGCAAAAGGGTTTGAGAAATCAAGCAGAGATTTGAAAAATACCATCCCCCAGGTGGTAGGAACAAAGTTTACCCCAAGGCAGTTACCTTCAGTTACTCATAATAGAAAAGTTTCTTTAAACTGGAGGGGCCCACCTCGGTATGGGGAACCGAGGCGCAGGGGGCCAAATTACCCCTCCCAGAGGAGGAACAGAGGAAAACCTCAGCCCCATCGATCCCAATAAGTATAGAAAAGGTAAGTTCGGTTCACCAGTCTGGTAATTTGACAATGTATAAGAGAAACTGGGAGTTGATAACTTCCAACAAATGTGTGTTACAGTGGATTTCAGGCATAAAGATCCCTTTTATACAAGAGCCATCAGGACATTCCGGGTTAGTTTATAGTTATCCTAAAAAAGATGAATCAGATATAGATTCATGTATAGAGGAGTTACAGCAGCAGGGAGCTATAAGGGTGTCCAGTTATCAAAAAGATCAGTTTCTCTCTTCATATTTTTTAGTTACCAAGTCGAATGGACAGAAAAGATTTATTCTGAATTTAAAAAGACTCAATACTTTTTTAGATACACCCCATTTTAAGTTGGAGGATACTAGAACAGTATTGAAGTTGATTCAGCCCAATTGTTTCATGGCCACTATTGACCTGAAAAATGCGTATTATCAGGTGCCAATAGATCTGGAAAGTAGAAAATACTTGCGATTCAAATTTAAGGAAGACATTTTTGAATTTACTTGCCTTCCTTTTGGTTTGTCTTTGGCCCCATTTTTCTTCACTAAAATTACTAAACCAGTAATTTCATTCCTAAGGAATAAGGGTATTATTTGTGTTGTATACCTTGATGATTTCTGGGTTATGGGTCAGGACGAATTGGAGTGTTTACAACATGTAGACTTCACAGTCAAGTTATTACAGAGCCTGGGCTTTATTATTAATTTTGAAAAGAGTTCCCTTAATCCTTCACAGGTTTGTAGATTTTTAGGTTTCATCTTTAATAGTGCAGATATGATAATAAGACTACCAGAGGAGAAGTGTCAAAGGATTATAGAATTAACTAGATCTATAATGGTTTCTAATGATTGCACTATTCGTAATTTTGCGAAATATGTGGGAACTCTCGTTTCCGCTTGTCCCGCAATCAAGTATGGATGGTTGTACACAAAGAATTTTGAGAGAGAGAAGTTTCTTGCATTGGGTAAAAATAATTCTAATTTTGATGCACAGATGAAATTGACAATGTCAGATGAGTTACAGGAAGACCTGCAGTGGTGGCTTAAGATCACTGAGGTTGCATATATAATAATATAAGAGATGATACTCATGATATAGAAATCTTCTCTGACTCATCGCTTTCAGGTTGGGGTTCTTATTTTCAGGGCCATAGAGCACAAGGATGGTGGTCGGAAAGACTCAGGAGTAAACATATTAATTACTTAGAGTTGTTGGCCGTTTTTTACGCTATAAGGTCATTTGCTAAAGACTTTAGATCAATAAGTATATTGATGAGAGTGGACAATACAACTGCCCTCTCATATATCAACCGAATGGGTAGCGTGAAATATCCTGAATTGAGTCAGTTAGCTCGCCAGATCTGGCAATGGTGCGAACACAGGCAAATCTGGCTTCAAGCCTCTTATATAAGTTCACAGGATAATTTTGAGGCAGATAGATTATCGAGGGAACTACCAATAGAAACAGAATGGGAACTAAATCAGGTTTTCTTTAATATTATAACAGCTACATTTGGTAGTCCAAAAATTGATTTATTCGCCTCGAAACTTAATAAAAAATGTCCAGTATATGTTTCATGGAGGCCAGATCCTGACGCTTCTTCAGTAGATGCTTTTAGTATATCATGGTCGAGGTTACACTTTTATGCATTCCCTCCATTTTCTATGATCTTAAGGACACTTAGAAAGATTATTAGAGATAGGGCAGAGGGCATTTTAGTTGTACCAGATTGGAAGTCCCAGCCTTGGTATCCGTTATATACTAGAATACTTGAAAAAAGTCCTTTGGTGTTCAGATGGAGGGAGGATTTACTTTTAGCACCTAGCGTTAACATAAATCCACTTCCAAAAAACACTTCTCTTTTAGCTGGAAGGGTATCAGGCTCCCAGTATCAAGTTTAGTTATAAACTCAAGAAAGATTAATTTATCAAATTTTCAGGAATATAAGAATTTTCCTGGAGCATACTCGTTACTTGGCGAGGTCTTCATAAGAAGAGGAGTACCGGAATCTACAATACCAGTTTTCATAAGATCATTGGCTTCAGGAACTCTAAAACAATATGAAAGTGCATATAGAGAATGGTGGAGCTTTTGTAAGAGAAAGGAATCTGATCCATTTTTAGCCAATGAATCCTCAGTTTTAGAGTTTCTACATGATCAATTCAAGAAAAAGAGCAATATAACATATGGCTCCTTTAATACGTACCGCTCAGCCTTATCTTTGATATTTCCTGGAGACCTAGGCAGCAATAATCAAGTAAAGAGATTCCTTAAAGGAATATTTAGGTTACGACCACCTCAACGACGATATAATTTGACTTGGAATCCACAAGTAGTCTTAACATGTTTGGAGAAGGATTTTCCTAATGAGACTCTTGAAATAGAGATCCTTACCAGAAAATTGGCAACTCTTTTAGCCCTGATATCAGGTCACCGTTTGCAGACATTAGCAAAGATTAAGGTTCAAAATATTATTGTGAGTCATAGCGGAATTCAGATTTTGGTACCAGATCACATCAAGACCACAAGTGCTAAAAGAGAGCAACCATGTCTACATATTCCTTTTTTCCAAGATAAACCTGAGGTGTGTACGGCTTCAGCTTTACTCACCTACATCCAGAGGACGTCCGCTTATAGAAAAGAGTCTCAAGAATTTTTGTTCATAACAACACGGAAACCATTCCATGTTGCAACAACAAACACCATAAGTAGGTGGATCAAGGAGACGATGGCTAGAGCTGGTATTGATACAACGATTTTTTCGGCTTACTCTACACGTCATGCATCCACATCGGCTGCCATGAGAAAGGGTGTATCACTGCAGATTCTGAGAAGAACAGCTGGGTGGACACAGGATTCCGAGGTGTTTGCAAGATTTTACAATTGTCCCCTTAGTACAGACAATTATACGTTTGCCAGGGCAATAATGAATGTTGAAAACAACTAGAGTAATAAGTAACATTACTTGAAGAATTTTTACTTTGACGTTTTATAGACATGTATTCAGTTATGGGTTCATCAGAGATATAATGATTATTTTATAGAAGGATTTTTATTTAGATTATCCTAAGGAAAAAGGGACCGCCCTAGATCTTTAAACATCTACCTTAGTGATCTTGAGGACGAGGCGCCGAAATATAATTAAACGATTAAACGAACTTACCTGTGAAGTTCAATCGTAATTATATGAGGCGCCTCGTCCGAAGAGATCACTCCCCTCCCGATTAAAACGTTAAAACCAATAAAACTATAGAATCCCATACCCTAAAAGGGCGGGGTTTTTCCTTGCTTTGAAATAGATGAACATAATGACAGATGACAAGGTGCTTGGAGCAGGGGACAGCCGTGTTGTGACAAGAATTTTTTACCTTTGAAATTTGTGGCTTAGAACAGTAAAAGACTATACTACCTTAGTGATCTCTTCGGACGAGGCGCCTCATATAATTACGATTGAACTTCACAGGTAAGTTCGTTTAATCGTTTAAATTTTGTTGTCAAAAAGACTCATGATTATCCCAGTAGATACTTCTGATTTCCAGGAATTTCAGCTATAGATCTTCTATTGGAACAATTTTATTAAAGCAGCTGACATAGGTTAGCAAAAGAAGTTCCAATATAGCAGTATTCAGCAAAACCTTGAACAAATTGGGAATGAGTTATTACTAATTACAGTTACCTTAGAATGATGAGACTATACTTTTGGTAATTTCATGTGGGAATTGTAGAGGCTGATACATCTAATCAGTTATGGGCTGAAAGAGAAAGATCATCCAAAAGATACTGAGGGACTGATGTACTGCACCTATAACACATTCTTATTATAGTATGTAGATGAAGATTCATTCATCCATTAAAGAGATATTCTGATCATTATTTGCTTCAGATCTGTTTGTTGACACTGTAAAAAGGCAACAGGATTCATACAAATGTAAAATATACCTGTAGATTTCCCAAATCCATGTTGCAATCGAATGTCTCATCACATCATGAAAAGAAAAATCTCTGGTAAAACTTCGTTTGTCGCACTCCTATGAGTTCGGAAAAAATTTTTGGTGGAAGTTATGTATTTTGACCTCCTGATCACGAATCTGAAGTCAAAACGCGGCGGTCTCAAGTATTTTCGGAGATACGGCCCCATTTTGTCTCAAAAATGCACCATTTGACATGTCAAATTTCTGCTATTAGGAATACACAAAATTCACCCTTTTTTGAACCAAAACACTATACACGCATATATTTACTTGTTTCCAAACCTTCTCAGCAGAAAAAACTATTATTTTCCAAAAAATTCACCCTTCTTTGAAATGTAAACAAAACAACCTTTTTACACTGATTTTCTGGTAATTTGTATTTATGATGTTGGCAACGTGATTGGTTGGCTCATGGTAAGACGTTGCCAACATCTCAAATGAAAATAACCAGAAAATCAGTGAAAAAAGATGTTTTGTTTACTTTTTGAAGAAGGGTGAATTTTTGTAAAAATAACGGTTTTTTATGCAAAAAAGTGTTGGAAACAAGTGAATGTGAGCATGTGTGATGTATTGGCTCAAAGAAGGATTAATTTTGTGTTTTTAATATCAGAAAATGGAGATTTGAAATGGTGCATTTTCGAGACAAAATGGGGCCGTATCTCCGAAAATACTTGAGACCGCCGCGTTTTGACTTCAGATTCGTGATCAGGAGGTCAAAATACGTAAGTTCCACCAAAAATTTTTTCCGAACTCATAGGAGTGCGATAAACGAAGTTTTACCAAATCTCTTCTGATAGCATAAACCTTAGTAGGTATATCTTTCCTCAATCTACAACAAATAATGATATAACAATACCTATGTTATGTCTAGTAACCATATCTTGATTTACATACTTTTCATTCTTATTTCATTTCAGGATTGTGATATAAAATAATAGAGAATAAATACAATAATAATGCAAAATCCTAACCTCACTTCACTTTGATAGCGATTTAATCAAAACTATCAATGGTTAATACCTGTTTCTATATTTTTTTAGATACATCGAACCTGCCTCTTTCTGTAAATGATCTTGAAATACGTTAAATATTTATAAGACTTCAAAAATTTGCTGGAAAATTTGGAATCGTAACTCGTTTCGCCATCTATGCATTGAACTGAGAACTGGAATATCAGCCATCTATTTTGTTATATTGAACCAAATCTAAATTATAGGTTCCTGTAATCACTTGAACTAGAAGGAAACTGTATGCATTACAGGTTTCTGTGATCACTTGGGTTAGGAGAGAACTGTATGCGGTAGAGGTTTCTGTAACCACTTGGATTAGACGAGAACTGTATGTGTATAAACTGCAAGAGGGTTATGTGATGTCGTCAAAAGATGGCCTTACAAGGCAACGCTGTGACGTCTTTGACGGGATCACATAGCACTCATAGCAGCATACCAAGGATTTATAGCTTCACTGACCATCAACTGACAGAAAAACAATGTACCTACCAAATTTTGTTGTCAAAAAGACTCATGATTATCCCAGCAGATACTTCTGATTTCCAGGAATTTCAGCTATAGATCTTCTATTGGAACAATTTTATTTAAGCAGCTGACATAGGTTAGTAAAATAAGTTCCAATATAGCAGCATTCAGCAAAACCTTGAACAAATTGGGAATGAGTTATTACTAATTATAACAGTTACCTTAGAATGATGAGACTATATTAATATTCACTTCTATCTATACAATACCAAGAATACATACCTAGTTAGTGAAAATATCATCACCATTCACCACTCTATTGTAAATTCATCTCTGGTATGAAGTATATTATTTGTTCTTTGTAAATTTCATGTGGGAATTGTAGAGGCTGATACATCTAATCAGTTATGGCTGGGGCTGAGAGAGAAAGATCCTCCAAAAGATACTGAGGGACTGATGTACTGCACCTATAACACATTCTTATTATACTATGTAGATGAAGATTCATTCTGATCATTATTTGCTTCAGATCTGTTTGTTGACAAAAGGCAACAGGATTCATACAAATGTAAAATATACCTGTAGATTTCCCAAATCCATGTTGCAATCAAATGTCTCATCACATCATTAAAAGAAAAATCTCTTCTGATAGCATAAACCTTGGTAGGTATATCTTTCCTCAATCTACAACAGACTACAACAAATAATGATATAACAATACCTCTGTTATGTCTAGTAACCATATCTTGATTTACATTCTTTTCATTCTTATTTCATATTGAATTGATTCTTGTGGATTATCCAAGAGGAACATCAAAAAGTCTTGCATCTTTATATGAGTTTATAATAGATACACACACTTGTAGAAGTTATACTTAAAAGAATAACGAACATCCATCAAAATATTCAAAATGCATAGGATCACTCGATCACAGTTACACCTACTCTACTCTGAAAACATCTATGTACCCCTTCGGTGTAGAACAAGCATTGTACTAAAGTTTATGTCAGCTGTCTGTCATTGTTACTGATGTCAGTGTCATACACGAAAATTTAAAAAAACAGAAGAATCTAACCTGAGAATATAACCCAATTCGTGACAAGGCAACGCTGTGACGTCTTTTACGGGATCACATAGCAGCATAATAAGGACTTATAGCTTCACTGACCATCAACTGATAGAAAAACAATGTACCTACCAAATTTTGTTGTCAAAAAGACTCATGATTATCCCAGCAGATACTTCTGATTTCCAGGAATTTCAGCTATAGATCTTCTATTGGAACAATTTTATTAAAGCAGCTGACATAGGTTACTAAAATAAGTTCCAATATAGCAGCATTCAGCAAAACCTTGAACAAATTGGGAATGAGTTATCACTAATTATTACAGTTACCTTAGAATGTTGAGACTGTATTAATATTCACTTCTATCTATACAATACCAAGAATACATACCTAGTTAGTGAAAATATCATCACCATTCACCACTCCTCTGGTATGAAGTATATTATTTGTTCTTTGTAAATTTCATGTGGGAATTGTAGAGGCTGATACATCTAATCAGTTATGGCTGGGGCTGAGAGAGAAAGATCCTCCAAAAGATACTGAGGGACTGATGTACTGCACCTATAACACATTCTTATTATACTATGTAGATAAAGATTCATTCATTCATTAAAGAGATATTCTGATCATTATTTGCTTCAGATCTGTTTGTTGACACTGTTAAAAGGCAACAGGATTCATACAAATGTAAAATATACCTGTAGATTTCCCAAATCCATGTTGCAATCAAATGTCTCATCACAAAATTAATAGAAAAATCTCTTCTGATAGCATAAACCTTGGTAGGTATATTTTTCCTCAATCTACAACAAATAATGATATAACAATACCTCTGTTATGTCTAGTAACAATATCTTGATTTACATTCTTTTCATTCTTATTTCATATCAGGATTGTGATATGAAATAATAGAGAATAAATACAATAATAATGCAAAATCCTAACCTCACTTCACTTTGATAGCGATTTATTCAAAACTATCAATGGGTAATACCTGTTTCTACATTTTTTTTAAATACATCGAACCTCCCTCTTTCAGTAAATGATCTTGAAATACGTTAAAAATTTATAAGACTTCAAAAATTTGGAATTGTAACTCGTTACGCCATCTATGCATTGAACTGGGAACTGGAATATCAGCCATCTATTTTGTTATATTGAACCAAATTTCAGTTACAGGTTCCTGTAATCACTTGGACTAGAAAGAAACTCTGCGGTACAGGTACGGACATCCAAGAGGTGGCGCCAGTATAGTCCAAATTTGTTAAAAATTTTAATAAAATTGCAAATCATCAATCTTCCTCCTTCTCTTCTGCTTCCTCTTCTCCTCGCTGATCTTCTTCCTTCTCTTCTGCTTCCCACCTCCTCCTCTATTCGAAAGGCGCGAGAAGAGAGTGAGCAGTGGGGAGGGGCGTGGGGATGGGGGCGGTGAGGGTGGTGGGGGCAGGTTGCGGGAATCGGGGCGGCGGGACTGCGGGGCTGCGGGGCCGGGATAGGGCGGGGTCTGGGTGGGGTGGCGACAGCGGTGGCGGTGGTGACGGCAGCGGTGGCGACGGCGGCGCCCCGGCCCCGCAGCCCTCACCCCGCCGCCCCCTGCCCCCTAACCCACACCCACCATCCTCCCCAACCCCCCCTTCCCTTTCCCCTTCCCCTCCGCCGCTTACACCCTTTCCCGCACCCGATTCCCTCCATTGGATGGGTGCGGTAAGGGAGTGTGGTTGGGTGGTGAGGAAGAGCGGGAGGAGGGGGGGGTAAGAGGAGGATATAGTGAATGTAGATTGTGAGAGCGGGAGCGACGGGGCAGGGGGCTGCGGGGCCGGGGCCCCGCCGCCACCACCGCCGCCGTCACCACCGCCGCCGCAGTCGCCGCCCCACCCCGACCCCGCCACCCCGGCCCCGCAGTCCCGCAGCCCCTACGCCCCGGTCCCCGCAACCCCCCCCCACCACCCTCCCCGACCCCCTCCCCACCTTCCCCTTCCCCATCCACCCACCCCCTTCCCGCACCTTTCTAGAAGGAGGTTTTGCAGAAGCTTTGGCAGAAAGTTGGTGAAGCTTTGGCAGAAAGTTGGTAAAGCTTAAATAAGAAAACTGCAAAAACAAACAAGTGAAGCTGTCGATTCCAAAAATACCAACAGTCAACAAAAGTTTGATATATCAGCAACCAGCAGTTCCAAATCGAAAATTAATTGAACAATTATTGATTTGTAGATAAAAAAATTTGTTCACTCATACATTAACAGTGTTACAGGGTGTCCATCATATCCATTCTCAAGTCCAATGAGGAATTCATAGTCTACAGGTCCATCATTGGTTGAAAATCATCTTTGTTATGATTATGGGTCTGAAAGGTGTCCATGACGTCTATCCTTGGGTGTTTGAGAAAAAAATTACACCTACTGATTACTGGTGTGATATTCTATTCAGGTTGTTCCTAGATCAGATCTGGAAAATAAAATCTTGATTGATTTTCTTCTTTTATGATTTCAATACCACATTATTCGAATTTTTGACAATACAAGTGCATTCATTCACAGTCATCAACCTGATAAATATGCATATCTTTATTATTAGATACAAATAAATAAACACCAAGCTAGAAACTATAATTCAGATAATACATTTTTCTTCTGAATAATATTGAGAGCTCTTTTATCCTCTTCAGCCAAATTATTACCAAATAAACTGTAGATCACCTCTGTAATAAAGAAAATTAATTCCAACAGATATATTCAGGTTGGGTTGCGAATTAGCATTTCAATTTCGTTGTTTTCAAAAGGTTCTTCAACATAGTTAGATATGAATGAAGACCTGAAATAAAACTACATAAAAATAATGTTGATAAACATACATCTCTGAGTTCAAGATTCCTGAAAAAAATGGCTGAACCCGTTTTATTACTTCTTATACCGCTACACCTACCTGATTGGTACACTTTCTTGAATAACATCATCATCAGGTACATGCATATGATTTAGCTATAACTATACATTTTTTGGAAATCAGCTTCTACAATAAGCCTGTTAATGGTCTCATCAGCACAAATATGATGGTGTTGACGTCGCCCAATCTCATTCTCAATGAACACATGTTCTATTGAATCTGCACAGGATTGTGAAAAATATCATATTTAAGCTTCAAGCAGATCACAGTCTTCCTCACAGGGTAGCTATAGACGTCACTTCACTGAAAAAGGGGAAAAATTACAAGCTGCAGAAGAATAACGTCAATCTCTGAATACATCAGAAACAGAAATACAAATGTACAAGCTACACTCATTCTTTCAATGTAAAATTTAATCATTCATTATTATATAACATATTGTATTTGTGATTTTAAAATAAATAAATGTATTATAATCTATACGATTCCTCATCTACTGTAGGTGCCTTAAAATAAGAGGGGAAAAAGCAGGGTCCTGAACAAATCAATTCTGGATATCGTATTCTACTTTTTATTTGGTTCAACGATATACTCTGGTATAACAAGCGTTTGTGAAGATATAATTCCTAGAACGGGAGAGAAACATGCATATACCTACGTCATGGGTAATATCCCGACAACATGGCGTAAACGATTTTCTCAAATGTATAATTACATTAAATTTCAGCTTACAGATACAGCAAAAGCTAGAATATAAAAGGGCTTACATAGACCAGGCGGTCACTCCAATTCAATGAAGATAAACCAAAAGCCTTTTTGGCTCTAAGAAAAATGTATTTCACAAAGTGGAAACACGGCGTTCATCAATTTCGCATGTCTTTCGTAAAAACCTCTTATCCTTCCCAATTTCGCGATAAAAATCGAGTGCTATAGTTTTTGTGAGCGTGGTATCGCATTTACACACTAAAAAAAAAAACGTAGTAAATTCAAAAACGGTCACACTGACGCCCTCTAGTTAATAGCGGTTCAAGCATACTTATTAAAACTACAAGAACGCTGCAACATCGAACGACGTCAAGTGGTGACAGAGCGCTGCACAGTCGCTGGTCATTTAACCAAACACTAACTAAACTAAATTAAATGAATTTGGAAATTAAATAAGAAATAATACACACACAGAACAACCCGTGAGAAACCGTTATTTTTTCAACCTGACAAGATCAGTTACTTAATCATTGCCTATATCTTTTGGTTTTAGTTTCCTTGTTCGCATTGATCTCAAGTGGAACTCAGGAACTCACTCTTAAATCTTTCAAATAAAAAATGCAAATACCTATTTCTTCATCAAAAAATCCAAAATACTTCTACATAAAGATGTTATGCACAATGAACAAAATGTAGAAATTTGTAAACGAAAACACACCACTCCTTCAATCTATGACTAGATCAGACACTTTTATTATTCGCAGGTTGAACGTAGACTGACTAATACAATTCCGTTTTATACCATCTTATATCATCTACTAAAAAACGTATGAATCACTCAACGATAACCGTGTGATTCAGTAAGGGTAACGAGGGACTGTATCTCAGTACCTAACTAACAGTCGTGGAAGTTTGGGGGAAAAATCCTTCAAGGGAAATCGGCCACGAAAAATTGCTGGAAATATTTTTTATCTCGATACGTCCACCGCTAGGGGGCATAATAGCTTCAATCGTATACAAAATTGATTTTTTTTAGAAATTTTCCTATATGAGTTCAGAAATGAATACTCTCACGTTAACAACATAATAGTCCATATTTTTGAAGAAAAAAGTTTCTTTGTAGGACGTAAAATAAAAGCGGTATGGGATCCATAAGTTTTTGGACAGTTAATGTCTATAACTCACTTGACTTGACGGAATTTTGTCAAAAATTCCTTAAGGGATAGATTCGACGAGCTAAAAACATTTACCAACGTATTTGGTTTCTTAAGCAATTACTCATTTATTTAATGAAATCATTGCATTAAAGTCACATTTCGCAGAAAATCAGTCTAATGATCCACAAACCCTTTTACAATATCTTTTATTCAATGACTTAATTTCAACATTCCTGAACAAAGCAATAGCGCTAAAAATAGTACTTACCTGGTTTCAGTTGCATCTGGTGAAAGATCCTTTTCGAAATTAAAAATTATTAAAAACTATTTAAGATCATCAACATCAATGCTCCAACAAAGACTATAAGTTATTTAGCTATAGTTTCAATCTAACATGAAATTTTAGACAGTTTGGATACAAGAAAGTTTATAGAAGATTTCGCATATGTGAAGACAAGTGTAGCACACCTATATTTGTATTTTACATCGCTTTTGTAGATTACACGACACCGAAAAGCAGACGAAAGAACCTTTAAATCCTTGTAGATAAATATTAAAGTATAAGTTTCATCCATCAGTGAAAAAATAATTATTACTTAATTTATTGAAGTAAATGTTTCATCATTGTTAAGTTGTTTTTCTTTTTCCACATCATAATGAGAAAACATCAATGGCGACGAAACCACACCTTATTTGATTATACCGTCTACTAGGTGTTCATTTAGATCGACAATGGTATAGAGGAATAAAAATTGTAGGTATTGATTTTTTTTCAATCTGGTAAAAAATTGGCCCATTTTTTGGCACCACTGACACCTTTTTTTTTCAAATTCTCGCCAAACCTGAGGTCACGTGATATAAGTCGTAACGGATTTTTTCTCGAATTTTTTATTTGTCAGACATACATACACAAACCACCATTAGAGTTTAAAAAAAATATCAGTCACATTTTTTTCCATATGTAGCCAACTTTCAATGGCGGAGATAGTGCGTATATCACCCACACGCGTGCTTCTTTTCGACGGCGACCATCCCTAATAGCACACAAGGTCCTAGGGACGTCCCTATTTGGTACCATTTATGTCCGAACGTCCCGGACATGAAATTCTCGTCCATAGGACGTCCCAATCAGTACATATCTCAAAATGTCCCTGTGAAGACGTCCTTGTAATGTCCCAGTTAGTACATTGATACAAAAATCATAAGTACAACATCCTAAGGACGTCCCAATCGGTACATATAATACATTGTCCCTGCGTTGATGTCCGTAGGACATCCCGGAGAGTACATATTTTCAAATGTCCTAATATCAACGTCCAATGGACTTCCCAATTGGTATATTACATTTAATGTTCCTGTGAGGACGTCCTATAAACAACATTCTATATGGACACAGACACACATAAATATTCTGACAATGTTTTGTACTCATTTCAAAAAATATCCAAAAATCTCAAAATATTCTCGAAGAATAGATAGATGCAGAATCGTATATCAAAATATTCTGACACTGTTCGAATATACTCATTTCAGAATATCTATAGGTACCAATCTTGTTCTAGAAAGAAAAAGAAAAACGTATCAAGAAAGGAAGATGAATTTTGAAAATGCGAAATCACATTCGATGTGGGGTTCTCGCCATTCTCATCCTCGCACGAATTCGATACCTACTTATCCTGTCAGAATTCATTACGCCTAGAAGTGGTTCGGATTTCGGTATTTTCAGCTGTTGATCTCACTTCCCAGTTCCCGCATGTATTTGATTGATTGGAAGTTCCCAACTTCGAAGAAGCGACATAAATAATTACATTGTCCTCTCAAGTACTCCATCATTGGACAAAAATAGTTCAATTGTTGAAATGAAAAATATGCCAAATTGCGAGCCAGAAACCTAATATGATCAAGTTATAGAATTTTATTAAGATCATTATTATTAGTATCTCATATAATTATTCGCAATAATAAACAAGCAGTCAGCAGCCACCAAACAACGCAGGAGAAGATACAATCACAGAGGTAAAGCAACAATACGCGCGGCTGGGGTTTGGATGGGCGACCGCGACTGCCTGATATCACTGGCAGCTGCTTTTTTATTTCTCGGTTCTTGAAATTAGGTCCTTCGATGACGTCCTAAGGATATCCCGAAAGGACGTCCCTGGTTAGTCCACAAGTGGGACATTTGTGCGTCCCACAGACGTACTATGGACGTCCGCGGTACCAAATTTGAACGTTCTATGGACGTCCCGAATGTCCTAACAGGATGTCCGAAGGACATCCATGGGACTTGATTGTGCTATTAGGGATCATTCGATATATGAGTGGATCGAACAGCCAAGTGATAATCCAGTTTTCTTCATGATCGTTTCATCTTCATTAATAGTAAATTAAACATAAATTGCTATTTGAATATATTATCGCATTGAAACGATTTTGCTCTCATATATTAATTAGCATCAAAGCGGTGTCTCTGGCTAAGGGTAGAGGAGTTAAGAGAGGAGTTACCTACCCTGAGATAACGTATAGGTATAACGGTAGAGGTCGATGTTGGGATCGCTTCTCGGTGACTGATGAGGGCCAATAAGCCAGAAATCGGTCTGCAGGTGGTTAGGCGTGTCTGTATCAGTATGGGAGCATTATTATCCACTACGAGTGGATATTACCAAATGTTCTGCGTGGCATTTGCCAGGAAGTCTCTCTCTGTCTACTAGTCATTCAAACTGTGTTTGATATTTTTTTAATTGGATGAGAAGTAGTGGAAAGTATTTGTTTCTTTTTTTGATATTCCAATAATTCATGGCTTTTTCACTTGTATAGTGGGAAAGTTTTCTAATTGTCTCAGAAGCCCACCTATAATATTTTATGGTGTAACTAGTTTTCAACAGCATCAATTATTATTACATTGTATAACGATATATTTCCAAACAAAAAATTTTACATAACTGCAGTACAACAGGCTAACACATTTCGAATAAATATTCCACAACAATGAGTGATTCGCGGAAAACACTAATTTCAAAGGCATCAAAATGTATCCATCCCTACCTCTATAGGTCCTCCCCATATAAATATAACATCAGATGCTTTCACTAGATTTCAACCGCTGCTATGAAAAGTTGAATTATTAGTCGTTTTGTCGCGTTAATAATTTTATCATTTTCGAAAATGTGTACTGTGTTGCTTTTGCTGGTTTCTGTTGTTGGAGCTAGTTGTGAATTCGTCGGAAATGGGACCTTCGAAACTCGTGAGTACCTATATATACCGACTATTCTCCTTTGATTTAATTTCGACTGATTTTTTTCTAATAAAAATGTTTAAAGGTTTTCTCATTCGCCGTCTTGATGATAGATAGTTTTATCCCTAGGGATTTAAAGTAAATTCCTTTACATAAGAAGCTGAATTCAAAAATTTATTTTCAATAATTTCATTAGAAATATAACATGATATGAAAGCAACAAAAGTGTAACGTGTTTAAAACAATATTAAAATATAAAAAAATTACTCAATTTCTATCAATATTATTGCAGCTGATTATTATTAATCAGTGTTTTGGAAAATTGTAGCCGCGTTGTCGGCGACGATGTTGTATGGTGTTTCTTTTTTTACAATAGAAATCGAAATCTTTTTGTTATTGTTTCTTTCTTTAGTAGCGTTTTACCTATCCTAAAGTGCATAAAATAGTATACACCTCGACAAACTATAAACTTTTTGTTTGGGGAGTTGAAATACCATTTTGATCCCTAGTAAATTTTTTCATAAAAATATATCCATGTTCAAAATAAATCTGGAGTAGGAATACTAGAATGATTGTGATTGATGAATATTCTAGAGGAAAAATCCTCAATACCTACCTACTATTTCTATATCAATGGTTCAGATTATTTTGCCAAAAAATAGTCCACAAATTATATCGCCACTAAGATCAACAATAATGCACAGCAACTATTACGTATTCATCTGCTATCGTCGTGATGGTGTGATTATAATTCACTTTCCTTTGCCGTGACAATGACCCAGTAAGCCGTCGGTTATGTAACTTAAGTTTTGTACTTCTTGTCCGAATTTCGAGTATAAACTATACCTAGCGATTACAGTTCGTAGATATGAGTATCGATAATTCCAAATAAAAATGAAAATAAAAAAAATAAGGTTTTTCAGAGAATATTCACTTGTGCATTTATAGTCTAGTGCAATCAACTAAAAGAATTTTTGGTACGCAACATAAATAACACGTTTCAACGACGACTACATGCATTTGGAAATCTCATAATGGTGTCGTTACATCATTGGACGACGTCTTATATGGATTTTGAAAAACGTCATATTTTCACCCTCTAGTGAAATAAATATTTCATCTCACTAAAAACAGTGCCAAAATGATTTTGGCACTGTTTGATTGACACATTTATGATGTTGAATAGCGGTAACGAAGGAAAACCCTTTGTCTACGCAAAAGTAACTTTCACTGTGATGTATAGGCATGCCTAATATGTTATATAAGAGTTTGCTGTCTGCTTGGCCAGTGACCTACATTTCTTATTCAATTCGCGTACTCGATAAATTCGAATGCATGATGAATTCAATTAGCACACATTTGATTCGGTAATAATTTTATATTATATTGATACATTAATTGATTAATTGGATCAACATCCAATATATAAGCTTCGCGACGCTTATTATATTTTCTAATAAATGCGCCGTATTAGTGCCAGCACAGCCCTAATTATTCCCTTAATCATTATCAACATCAAACTTTGTTCATTTTAACCTAACCTAATCTACCATAATTAGCTGTGACATTTCATTTAATTTCAGCTGAATATATTTTGCCCTGCCACAAAGCGGATCCGGATGTCAACTCGTGCCTTGGCAAAACTTTCAATCATCTTCGGCCTTATTTGAAAGAGGGTATCAAGGAGTTGGACGTTCCCAGCATAGATCCGCTCATCATAGAGAATCTTCTCATGGAAAATGGTCGTGGGGCTTTTCGAATCAAAGCAGCTTTCTACAACATCTCCACGAGTGGGGCGAGCAATTACAGCGTGGGAAGCATAAAGTTTGTCAAAATTCAATTCGATGAATCGATTCACTTGAAAAGTTTGCTCATTTCAATTAACCTAATTTAAACTTTTAGACTATCGATGATTTCCCATTCTTTTTATTGTTGCAGAACCGATCTCGACAACTATATTCTGGAATTGGGGGTCGTTTTACCAAGACTCGAAGTTAAGGGAAAATATGATGTCAATGGAAATGTTTTACTGTTTCCAGTTAAAACGCGAGGAGATTTTTGGGCTGTTTTTCGTAAGACCATTTCAAATTTACAGTAGGTACCCATGAGTAATTTTGATTCGACTGTTTCAGTGGACGTCCAAGGAGCAGCCAAAATAGTTGGAAAAGAATTTCGAAACGATGAAAATGTGAGATTTATGAAAGTTGACAAAATGATGATAGACTTCCGACTGAAAAAGAGTCGATTCCGAATAAAAGACATGATAAATCATGGAAATGTGATAGGTAAGTATAATAATGACAGTCATACATACAAAAGTTTATATAGTTTCATATACGCGCGATGTATTTTGTAAGCTGATGGTCGCTGCTAATATACCTACCTATCGTTCGACCTTCTCTGAAAAGTGCAGGTGCGATAAATTTGTGAAAATTATCACAATGTTTCAGGAGAGGCCATGAACCAATTCTTGAACAACAACGCCAATGAAATTATCAGCGAAATGAAACCTGCGGCGAATGCGGCGATAGCGAAACATTTCAAAGGATTTTTGAATGGCGCCTTCACCAAATTACCTTTGAAAATATGGCTTCCCGATGCGTGAAAGTGTTTCCAAATGATAATTCATATTTTTTGGATTATAAATTCCAATCCTTGCACGTTATAATAACGAGTGCCTGTGTACAAATATCGAAAAGCCCGACAATCGTTTTTGCAAATCACACGAGTTGTGATATGTTATTGTGGAAAAAATGTCCACTGATGAATGATCAAACATTATGTAGAAAAGTGAAATGTGTTCTTGGTAGGAATTTTGTAAGTTTTAATGGAGGACCATATATTCATGCACACAAATCTATTGTATTGTATACCTATAGACAATTTCACAATTATTCAAAAAGTAACGTATATAATAAGGTGTATAGCCAAAACCTATATAAATGCATCAATTGATTTATTTAAAGAATTAAGAGATTTACCATCTATAACACTGTTTTAGGCCAATACATTCAGACAAACTTCATCGTTATACGGAAATATCATGGATACAAAAACTTAAGTATTTGCGAAATTGGGAAAAAGTGTCCTTTCATATTTTCAACATTCTTGTTTTACGATGATCTAGTCGAAGTAGGTACTACAATTAGATTTTATATAAATCACATTTCAAATGGGAAACGCCGCACTATAATGGTCCTAAAATTCGAGAGTATAGATAAATGGTAATTGAAAATCTCATAATAAAACTATATAAACGTTAATTGTGTTTTTGTGGGTGTCTGTATACATTTTTAATGACCATCAAGATTTTGTTATCGTTAACCATTTATAAGTACATACAAAATTATATACCTTCTGCAATTTATTACACGAATAAATTAATTATAAAACGTTATGATATATTTCATATTCAATGCTCATTCATTCACCTATTACAGCTCAACGATACGATATCATCAAATTGAAATTATTATGAGGTTTCAATATTTTTTTGACAAAGGAAATAAAACGACCGATTATCTTTCATTTGAAAATTTTCATAATCTTTATCGTGTCGTCTGTCTGCACAACATTTCCCTTTATTTAAAAATCTGTAGCAAAATATCTGGCGCCACAGATTTTCAAAACAGATTTCTATTGATAACAACGAAGTTGATAGCTTTCAAGGATGTAAATAACAAAATGAAATTCATGTAGATTGTTGCTTCATGTCAAAAATAATTTTAACAACTCGAAATAATTATGATAGAGGGGTGAATACCTGAAGAAATTAATATACCTACACATCCTCAAAACTCTTTCTGTTGAAATGGGGAATCATTTCAAAAACGCAATAAATGAACAGATAGACGACATAACAATAAAATTGTTTGGATGTCAATAATTGCGTATCGCAAACACCATTATCCATATTATTATGCTTCTCTTATCAATGCATCTTTTGGACTCCAATGACATTTAATTTGATTTTCTTATTATCCACCACCACAATATGTGTGTCTCTATCGAAATAACTGATGAACCTTCATTATCACTGAACTTCAGACCTCATTTTATTGTGACCAATCGCATGGGCGTCCTTTTTCATACATACCTCTTATTATCTACCCTCGCAAAAATATATTGTGAAATAATAAATGAATTGATCAGTATAATCAACTATTTTCCGATTAATATAAAATGACATAACAACGTCGGAATGAAAACATCGCCATAGTGAATAATAAAAAAAAAAGATCCTGACTTTCTTATAGAGCTCACGACGTCTATATAACCCCCGGCGACTTTGGACGTATCTAAAAGATTCGTTAGGTCTGATTTTTTTTGTTTTCTTCCTGAATTCACTCAAGTATAGTAAGATGATGATTATATATAGTCAAAGATCCACATCTTTGTAGTAAAGAAATAAAATCGAGAATAAAATATGTACATACACAGGAAACTGCCGTCAAAATTGAAGATGGATAAACAATTATTTAATAAAAATACATGGATATCTGCTGTGTTAATGTTTAATGGTATTTTGAAATGTCAAACTAACTTGAGCAAATCTTGGCCAATAAAAAAATGATATAACTATGGACGATGAAAAATTTTGCGAGATTACAAATATAAATATATATAATAAATATATATATATTGCTGAATCAAAGTAAAACTGTGGCGTTTGAATAAACCGATGTCGATACCCAAAAGATTTTATTACTGCTTAAATCACTTCCAAACATGTACTCAAGTCAATGAAATACCCAGTTAGAAAATTAATATAAATTTGTTGCACGACCTGAATACTACAATCATGTCTACGCCAATGAACGCGATGCAGAAGACGAATGCCTTAATGATTTTGGCGCTCGAGAGGCGTATTTATTATTTTGAAAAAAGTGCACCAAGTTTACACAAAAAGCCATCACATCAATTAGGTTTTGATCATACTCTGTTACAGTGTTGTGCGGAGATCGATGATGTGTGTTCGATATATATATTGAATGAATTGTGAAGTGGTTGGTTAACTATGGTAGTTCGAAAATATCTCTATTTGAATTATTTGATTTTTATGGAATTGTCGTATTTCTACGAGCACTGATGAATTAGGTGTCCCCCTACTTTTAATAACATTTTTCTCACTCGCGTATACTTAACAATTTATGAAACTAATTAAAATTTTTATATTAATGATATAAAATGGTAAAATTCAGCAAGAGACAATGGTTAACTCTGATCGTCATAGGGATAGCAGATTTCTGCAATGCAATTTGTGTTTCTCTGCAAGCTCCCTTCTATCCTCAGGAAGTAAGTTGAAACATGGGGAATATAACCATCATATACTAGAATTAATACTCTAGCTAAAATATATTGTGTGAAAGATCGATATTGTTCGACATTTCTGTGACTTTTTTGTGTCGAAACGGCTACCTATATCTCAACTTATTATTAACTATCGATTGATATTCAATTGAAACAAATACAGGGCGGTTGAGATCGTTCTCGCTATACCTCGAGTGTGATAAAGCGACAAAATCATGCTCTTCACAGATAACCTAAAAAAGTAATAAAATACAGGGGTTCTGATATTCTAAATAACGCAGTTGATGTGCACATTCTTGAAAATATTTCCAATAAATCATATTTGCACCGGTTCAAGGAGGCGTCACCCGATAATTTTTTCCGGTTTGGCAACTCTTCATTCAATGTTGTTATATTTCATATTTTTTCAATTACCATCAAACTATTATAGTATGCCTATCTGGATAAAATACCTCTTGCTACCCTCTGTATAGTAGAGTAGGTATTTGGAAAAAAACAATTTTTGAGATGTTAGGATAAGTATGAAAAGAATATTTCGCTGAAGGTATTTATTTTTGCATATTTCTGGTAATCCTTCAGTAAACTATAGCAGAGTCATTCAACAGCAAATAGACTTTTTGATAGTAATATTTATTATTAAATAATCATACAATAAGGAATCCTGTGATATTTCAAGGAGTTATACCTAAATGTTCAATGTTGATGAGTGCACAAACTATTTTTATGACATCGGCCATAACCGAAAGTACGTCTCTGGATGCCTTGGGATGGTTTCTCAGAATGCTAAATTCACAGAGGCGGTCAATAATATCCACTTTGTTTTTCTTCTCTTCCGTCACGTCCATAACGAACATTCTGCTGCCTATACTTTTGTACAGCACATCAAGAAACACTTCTTTAGTGACGGTGATTCCATTTTTCTCCATGTACTTGCCAAGATATGTCAGTCCTTCGGGAGTTTTTTTGTGCTGAAGGTCGAGATTGCTGGAAAGAAAAAGTTCCGCCCAAGGAGGGACACTATTGAGTATCTCCGAATAGGCAATCACTTCAATATCGGCCATTTTGTTAGGAAAAAAGTCGGAAACGAAGGAAACAGTTCCCGCCCTGTTGTGGCACACCAAACACTTGATGGTGTGGACGTCTTTCTCGAGGGTTCTCTCTCTACTTGAAGACCAGAGCACAGGATCGTTTGGGTAGGCTTCCAGTTTAAATATGTCAACAAAAAAGCCGGTACTGTCTCCATGGCTGGACCAGCAGATGAAATTGGCCAGGGATCTGGCCAATTTGGGGACAGTATCCCTAAATATGCCCCGGGAACGAGTCTCGCCCATACCAAAGTCTATGGAGAGCCTCATGAAGGGGTCATTCAAACGAATTTTAGTCAAGGTCATCAATAAATCCAAAGGAAAAATCTTTTCTTGACTGCTAACAGATTTCAAGATGTGCATCATGTTGATAGGCAATCCTAAATAGAATTTAGGAGACATCTGGATGACCTGAAGGGTGGATACCTGCCGCTGAAATTTGTCAAAGTGCATAGCTGCCTTCTTGTATGGTTCATCAAAATCAATCATATCCCATATAGAAGTTGGGGCCCCAATGGGTGGCTTCGAATTTGAACTACTGTTGCCTTCAGAGGATGGCTGTGATTCTGAATCATTTATTACTATAACATCCTGTTTGCACTGGTGAACTTTTTTTTTTCTCAATTTTCTGGATTTGGGTTTGGTATTTATGAGAAAGTCCTCAGATTGAGATACTAAGGATTGCTGATCCAATACCATATCATCCTCTTCTACAAGATGAGACTCAAGCATTAGCATTGGCCACATTTCTTCTTTGATGTCAATTTCAGTTGGTTCATCTTTGATTAATACTTCCTGAACCTGACATTGTGTATCATATCCTTCAGAATGAAGTATAACCTGTGGTTTGATATCTTCATTACTCTCATCAACATCAACAAAGTGAAAATGTTCTGGGCTACCCTGATTGATCCCACTATCAAGTTTATTTTCTTTTCTTGTCTTTTTACGAGTCTTCCTTGGAAACGTAGGTGGTAAAGTATCCAGAAATAAACTAGGACAAACGCTCAGGTTGGCATGAATGAGTTTGGATCCATACTTTTTATGGTGTCGGAAATTGGTGAAATCTTCATGAACCTATAATTGAATAATTTAGTTCCTGCTCTATATACTATGCAGTATCAAATTACATCAAAATGATCCTCGCAACAATACAGACGGCCTAAACTATTCGTTTTCACATTAGCTGCATTCAGCCACTGATCTCTCCTTGGGTTAACTCTGGGTACTTCAATAAACGTTTTATCAGAATTGATGTTGGTGCTTGGACAAGTAGATATATAACACATCTTCACCTTTTTACTCATATTCGATTTTCAATCGTAGATTCATTTGGGTATATAGGTAATTAATTTCAGACCAAAATAAAGTATTTTGTTTACATCAACATGTCATCCTCATTCAATCATCACCCGTCAGTTGTCACCACTCACCATTGAACCACAGAACAGACATCACACTTTATAGTGACAACTAACAATGACCAGTGACATGCCATTGACAGTCACGTTTGATCTGTGCCATCATCGAACCACTGAACTCTATACACGCATCGATCCCATATTGAACCTTATTAATAAACCATACATTTAACCAGGATTTAACCAAACCAAACAGACAGTTGGTTAAACGTAAAACGGGGCGCACTAGTCCAAGGATATTAAACTATAAGGATGGTCCATTCCGCAGAAATTTTTAGCACGAATGTGACGTACCCGGGAGTGAAACGTCACTTCCGCTCTGACTGATTTATTGATTTAACCAAACCAAACAGACAGTTGGTTAAACGTAAAACGGGGCGCACTAGTCCAAGGATATTAAACTATAAGGATGGTCCATTCCGCAGAAATTTTTAGCACGAATGTGACGTACCCGGGAGTGAAACGTCACTTCCGCTCTGACTGATTTATTGATTTTCATGAAATAAAAAAAAACATAAACAATAACCTCATCAACATTTGAAAAAGGGGATTCGCCTTCCGACCATGGTAGAGGACAGGCGGCGTCCTCGAGGTTGGAAGTCAAGTGAATGTTGTGAACGTCTACTGAAACGTGCAAATTAATGAAAATACAATCATTAATGATAAACTAAGTGAATATTAGAGAAAAACAACAGGTTCCTGTGTCTCTACGCCGGTACCCAGGCCGGATGACAACGGATTTGTCGAATGAAGGAGCCAAAATAGTATCGTAAAATTGGCACCGAAAGGAGTCAGAAGCATAAGCCAATAGAAGAAGAAAATATAAATAAATTATATAAACCACAACAGGGAGGAGGTGATGGATATAATTCCAGACGCATCTTAGGTGCAGCCTCATCCCTATACGAAGTACCTGGGTAAATAACCGAAACGGTTGAGCCCATATTGAAGTAGGAAGGAAGGAAGGAACATTTGAAAAATGTTCACCTTATTATTTTTGTCATCTCAGATTACTATTTCAGTTAGTAAATTCAGTATGAAAGAATATTTTATCTTTCTTTGATTCAATCATTTCATTTTCAATATGAACACAAATTTGGTTGGGAATAGTAAGACATCACTTTCTTGAAGATCTGCAGGGTGACAGGGTGACAGTGTGATAGTTGATAGGATTACAATCATGTTACATGAACAGTCTACACTACAGTACTAAATACAAAGTTCTTTGACAAAGTACTACAGTCTACAGTGGTCAGAAAGTGGATATGCATAGGAATAAGGAGTAAATATAGTGAAGGCAGTTGCTGACTAGCATCAACAAAATTCAACTAAAAACCTGATGATAAAAGATATTTCATACCAGAGGTGGGTTTACATAAGAGTGGTGAAATACAGGTTTTTTCACTAATAGTATTACTTGTTTTCAGGGTACAACAGAATAAAAAATGCTGGATGTAACTATGAAACATTGAACATTTATATAGTATATATTAGAAGCTATAATGTACTGTAAACTCTAAGAATTAATAATGAATCATTCCAAAACAAGAGGTAGGCCTCTATTATTTTGAAGTTATAATAGGTAGCTATTATGAATATGATGTGTTCAATCATTAATTAGACAATACACATTATCATCATGTCATTATCTTCCAGTTTATATTTTTTCAGTTTCAGCTATATTAAATGGAACAATGAGCTAATCATCAATGCTTACTTCAAAAATGGTTAAGGAGCAGGTATATTCTACATAAAGATAAGAACACAGTTTTGTTGATTTTGAAAATATATTTACAAGATTCCAATGAAATTTATGATTAACAATTATTTCAATGTATTCAGTTCTATTCTTTTCACTTGAATCAAATTCATGTAATGCTCATTAAATCCCCTTTTTGTCTATATTGGTTCACCTCGTTATTTTTCTTCAAGAAATTGTTTCTTATAGTTATAAATTGACAAAAAGAATTGATATTTGTGATACCAGGCTGAACAAATTCTTTGCAATTGCACTTTGTGTGAGATATCTCCTCAATGGTGAACCTAAAAAAATACCAATATCAGATTAGTTCACAAGAGTATATATTTCTTACTTGATTCATTTTCCGCTGTCTTCTTCAGTTGTGGAATGTTGTGAACAAATACATTTTCTGGGATCCAAAATTTAAGTAGCAGCCATGCAGAGAGGTATCTTTTAAAACAATTCATTCCCTTTTTGAATATTTATTGAGTCTTTTGGCTCCGGAAATGCAAGAAAGATGTATTCCTCAAAAATTTTAATACCAATTGTAGAATCTCCATCCAGGTATAGCATAAGAAAACCTGCAATCAAATGGTTACATTACATCCCTTGCTTACATGAAACTTATACATATATGAAAATATATTATGTATGTATGGCATGTACCTACTTACGTTGCCTTTATTTTTGAGATTTTGTCTATTACTGGTTACTGAAGCTATTGAAATTCAGATAATACAATATTTTCACCAAAGAAATGTTAACCTCAAAATCGAAAAAATAAACAAAGAGCCGTCATTATTCGATCATGGAAAAATCCAAGACCAGAAGGTAGCCGGGTGACGTCATAAAACTGGCTAGTGTGGGCATCATAGGGAATGGACCATCCTATAGTTTAATATCCTTGGCACTAGTCATTGTATGTTTTCTTCTTCTCTTCAATACATGTCAAAAAGATGAACAAAATGCGCACCAGTTCATATATAATTGTTGAGTTCCGAAATTCCCAACCAGTACTGTTCAGTACTGTAGATCGTTCTGAAATTATTGAATTATACTGGTGGTAGCTTACTCAACCTGAATTCGTTCCGAATTTGCTGACTGTCATCAGTAAATTCAGTAATATCGGAACCCGACTAATATACAGCAAGCTGCGAGTGCTGCGAAGTCAGTTGCTTGCAGTTGCTTAGCAGGTATTTTGTTTGAAATGAAACTATTTTTAGGCGAAATTAGCGTGTTGGACATGTACGACCACACATTTTTGGAAATTCCGTTCTACAGATATTTCTAATCATTATAATATGAACGTTAAAACCAATGTAATGTTACATCAACATGAACCGTAAAACTGGCCATGATTAGTAAATCCAGAATCTTTCTTTACAGTAAACCTTTTCTTCTTCTTTCTCCCAAATCTTTGGAGGCATATCGATCAATATATATTATTCAATTTTCGAATGAAGTTTTACAATCTAATTTTGAATAATCAAAACTATAATATCGAATTTCGAGTACTATATTTTGGCCTTTGCAACATTTTGATGAAATGAGGTTTTTTTTTTCAGGCCGAGAGGAAACATTGTACCGCGACTGAATATGGCTTGGTGTTTGGAATATTCGAGTTTGTAGTATTTTTGATAAGTCCCATTTATGGTCAACATCTCAATAAAATTGGTCCGAAATTATTATTCAATGGCGGAATATACACTACTGGAATTTGTGCGATATTATTCGGGTAAGGATTATTCTAAAGAAATAATAAACAAGACTGAAAGATTATATAATATAGTGCGATATCTGCACTTTGTGAAGTCAATTTTTATTCAGAATTGAATAGAATCAGTTTCACACGTCCATATTTGTGCCAAAAATATTATTAAAATTACACCTGGTTAATTTTATTTCCATAAAAAAATAATCTTTTTTTAATTCAGCCTCCTGGACAAAGTAGAAGGACATTATCCGTTCATCATTTTGAGTTTTATAATACGAATAGTTGAAGCACTCGGAAATGCTGCTTTCCTGACGGCCAGTTTTGCCATAATAGCCAAAGAATTTCCAAATAATGTAGCTACGACTTTTGTAAGTATCAAACACACAAGGTATAAGTTTTGTGGTACTCACAGAGCGTCCACAAAGTCTGACAAATTGATTTCAAGTAATACCTTGTTATGTTATAAGAATGCATCATGTATCCTGAATTCATTCGCTCAAGCGACTATAATTATATAATTATAATAAAAATCATCGTGGCGCTCAATATCTTCTCAAGCCCCAAATCGTAATAATTCGCGATAGGTGCTAAGCGATACGCTACCTAGCGGTGACTCGGGAACTACTCGTAGTGGTATAACCACTGAACTCTCTGGAGGATAACCTACAGATAAACTTATTCTCTGTTCTGTTTATGTTCGCTTCTGATGTGAAAGGTGTACTTCCAGCAGTTTTTCCAGAGATGTTTTGGTGAAATACATGTGAAATCTTATCGTTTTTCTCGTTTCAGTTATTGTTTGGTGGCAAGACACCTATGTCACAATGACACAAACATCAAAAATATGAAAACAAAACAAAAACGATACCACTTCGAGAAGTTCGAGTTGTTACCATGAGATAGTGCTGCGTGTTATTTTCTATCGCGAATTGAGATCGATTTCTTCTATAATGCATGTTAATTTTCGTAGGCCTCATTGGAGACGTTTTTCGGCCTTGGCTTGATAGTGGGGCCAACAGTCGGAGGTGCCCTCTTCCAAATGGGTGGATACACTTTGCCGTTCGCGGTGATGGGCTCTGCCCTTTTCATGTCTGCCATTTTGACCGCCTTGGTGCTACCCAAACACGAGGACGGAACCGACAGGGAAGCGGGACGTGAGTTTTGTCCGACCATTTTTCGTGTACAGATTCCACAAAGAAATGTTATTCAAGTCTCTGTAAATTTGTATATCGTGTATCTGGCATAACCACTATAGATGGCGCCACAATATTTGGCAGTATACCAAAAGTACGTACCTGATGTGTACTGTACTTCCAGCATCGACGATGAGGGCGCTGCGCATCCCCGGCGTACTGCTATCGTCGTGCAGCATCGTCGTGACGTCAATATCGATAGGCTTTCTGCAGGCGACGCTCGAGCCGCACTTGCGCGTATTCCACCTTTCGCCCGTCGTACTCGGCCTGATGTTCGTCATAAACGGCGGCGTCTACGCCGTCTCGGCGCCTCTCTTCGGCTGGCTCTGTGACCACGCCGGCTCACCAAAGGTCGTCACTGCCGTCGGGACGCTGCTAGTCGCCGCCGGGTTCTGCGTCATCGGGCCTGTTCCGATCCTGCCCTTCCAACAGTAGGTTTTTTGGATCGTTCTAGGAAACCATTCTGAAAAAAACCCGAACGCGACCAATTCTACTGCGCACACTCCCTGACAGTTATATTACTAATAGAGTATTTTAGAACACGTGACCTTGTTGGACCATACCTTAGATCATAAAGGCTTACGCTATAGATCCGGCATCATGTAGTATTTGTTTGGTATTAGAGGGGTCTGCCGTGAAAAGTACAATGATATCACGTGGTACAACATATACATATGTATGGTCAAAATTTTAAAACGATAAATCAATGGCTTAGTACGTTAAGGACCAAACATGGCGCCAAATTATGTCAATACAAAGTAAATGTAAATGCCAGTAACAGGAAAGTTATAGTTGCTGATTTAGCAGATATTTTCATGATTTTTTCAAGATTATTTCGTTCATGGCTTGTTAAGGTAAAAGTAAATATTTATTGGGTTCAGAAAATTCCGGTAGTAAAGCTGCAGAGTGATATAAGGATCGATAAAATAAGAGTCATGAATTCCGTTGATCCCTATGTTATTAAAAGTGATGAAGTGGAAACTGACGTGGAATTGTTTTCAAAAGTTGCCTCCTTGGACAACATCAGTATTTTGACTCTTTCGGGACCAAACATGTCTCAAGAACTGATTTTAAATACTTCCAACAGAAAAAAAAATCAACTCGAATGACAGCGAAAATATGTGTGGTTATGTTTGTTCTGGTCCAGCAGGTCCAATTTGACAGCATTCTAAAATACTCTATTGACGTCGTATATCATAGTTACCATGAACTGGAACACCCTATATACTATATAATACCTTAGTATGGATGAGGGTATTTTCCCCAATTTCGAGTTGTTCCTTTAAATGGATTCCATGATTACGATTCACGAAGTAGAATTGATATATGTCGTGCAGTATTTTTAAAGCGAAATACCTAGTTGTATAAGAGTTCGGGGTGAAAAAGTTTTCATTCTACCACATTTGATGGAGCTTTCAGGACCCTCTGGTTGTGCATCGTGGGCCTGGTTCTGCATGGACTAGGAATGGCTGCCCAACTGGTGGCATCCTTCACAGACGCCCTTAGGACCATAGTGTAAGTATGCTGTCGACATTTAATAATTTCAAACACTGCTAATAATACTTCTACGAGTTTATATAAATCTCCACTAATTCGCAGTCATTTTGGTTTTAAGTAATTTTGGCGAACGCGATAAACATGATTGAACAATAAATATATTTCACACCAAAATCATAATTTCGAACTATCTGTCACTGTCACATGAAACATGAGCGATTGTAACGCCACCTTCAAATGATTAGTGAAATATCACCGGGTTCTTCGCTAAACTTCGATAAAGCCGGCTACAGTGATTTGCACTTGACTTGGGGAATTACTAGCACATCCCATAGCTTGTCTTCTCCTGGAATTCCTGGAAAATGGATCCAAAAGTCAAAGGCAGCGAGTCGATTGCCTTCTACTTGTTTTTGTCTGCGCTACACTGTGCGGGCTTTACTTGATAATAAATAGCTACATAAATTGTTGTGTTTGTTAGTGGTCCAACCAAAAGAGGTGTATCCTGTATATAATCTTGAAATGGTGTGGACAAATGAAGTAATTCTGATATTCATCGGAAGGAAGCTATAATTTGGAACCCATCACATAAACAGCATGAAATGAGGAACGGTATTTCTACTATTGTTCAAAGCTGATACCCCCATCTTCTAGGTTTGCGCTTCTTCTATTTTTGAGTATGAGATAACCATGCACAACTCTCATTATTCATTTTGATAAAAAGTATAAAAAAACCGACACGTATATTCCCGGCGCGTAGTGAATATATAAAAAACATCATACACGTGTTGCATAGCGCACACGGCTTCCCCAACAACCTGGAGACCTTCGGGCTGGTGTCTGGCCTATGGACGAGCACATTCGCATTGGGCGCCTTCATCGGCCCATCGGCGAGCGGCATCCTCTACGACGCCGTCGGTTTCCGTAACGCGTCGCTCTTTGTCGTCCTCCTTCACGTCGTCGTCGGCGTCGTGGTGACGGTCTTCGTGTGCTTCACACGCGACGCCCCAGCCGGCGTCTATCAGGAGATCAAGGAGGACAAGTGGCACGAGGCGTCAGACGTCCACGGCAAGTCATTCCAACAGACCAGCGTTACGGAGAGTATGATCAGGTGAGACAGCGATTTTCGATTTCCGGGTGCTCGCACATCAAAATATATTGTATATCGACAGATGTGCCAACCAAAGACATTCCAATAATTTTTGTTGTAGTAACTATATTCCTGCATTCGAAGTAACGCACCTAAATCTCTCAACTAATGGAAGAGTGGTGTGGTCGCAACAAACCAATCGGCTTGAAAATTCATAAAATCATTCTAAAAATACTTCCTAGCAGGAAACTTGAAAAAGGTTCGCCAAGACTTGTCCTCTAGTACCATCCAAACAATATAATTCTTGCCAAGTTTGGGAACCAGTGGTTTTTCGCGCGTTTACCTCGGGTTTTTAGTTTTCTACAACTTTGGAGAGATATATTGTATTGAAACTATAGTTCAAAGTTCGTACTTCTATACACATTTTCCAGTTGTATTTCAGGAAGTATCAATTGTATTTCAAAATAGTCTATTGAATTTTATTATGTCTCATTTGAATTTGGAAAAATATCATTTATATTTCTGAAACTGTCAATATTGAATAGGTACCTACCGACTTTTTTTTAATACTGCACTAGATCATTTATATTCCATTATGTATCTATTTCTTCGAAGAAGAAGACCCAATTCAGATTCTGAAATACAAATGATGTTTTCTAAAATACGTATGATATTTTGTTATATAAAAATGACGAATTATAAAATACATATTTGACGCTTTCTGAAATACAAATGACTATTGTGAAATTCAATTGACGCTTTCTAAAATACAACGTTCTAGTTAGAATTCAAGAAGATTTTTGCGACGTGGTTTTGTCGTATACTACATCTTCCACCTTTAGGACCAGCTCTCATCTTTTTGAATTTCATTCCCAGAGGGTGTTTCAAAATTCTTTTCGAAAGTTCACAATAACGCAAAGACGTACCGGTCGTTTTGGGCACGGTACTTATATATTACCTGAAGATGCTTATTCTCTCGTTATATCACCATCAGCAGTATTCGTTCAGTGGGCAATGGGATATCCATAGAAAAGAGCCGACCACCGGGCATGAACAGCCTGATCGCCTGCAACAGCTACAAAAGTCGCGCGTGGCCCCATCAAAGAGAAGGCAGCAGTCTGACGTTGGGGCCCTACAGCCACAGCTACGGCGCCGTCAACAAGAGGAGCGTCGTTTGAGGTGGTCGTCGAAGGCGGCGTCTGCACATTAAATATAATTTTTTTTTATTATGCCTGGATTGTTGTTGTTGTTGTCTTTGTGTCAGTACCTATCGAATTGAATATTTTATTTCATTACATCGATTTCAGGATCTACTTTTATTTCATCAGAGATTATATTCACTCCTCAATCTTGTGAAAATGTCACTATTCCATCAATTCCAAAAAAAAAAACTAAATGTGAACAAGTTAACCCGAACCATCAACAATTTATCAATAAACATCTAAGATGTTCAAAAAGGTAGACAACGAACTGAAAAAAAAACACTTTCCTGGCAAATGCCACGCAGAGCATTGAATTATATCTACTCACGCAGTCTATTCACCGATTCATCAAGTGAATACAGTATGCGAAGGTTTCTTTCTTTCTGAGAGAGACCCTCAAAGCGGTGCCTGTTCCAATACAATCTTCACCCCCCGTATATTTCAGCGCACTGAGCCGTGTCCCAAGAGACACTTGGAACTAGCGACCCCATGCGGTGAAAGATAGAAACACTTCAGAATATGGGGAGTCTTTACCCGGATAACTACCCTGCATTATGCACTGATGAGGGCCAATATAAGCCCGAAACTGGACTTTAAGTTTGTTAAGCGTGCCTCTCTCGATGTGAATTCTGTACCGATTGCGAAGAAAGAAACATGATGTGCAATATGCATTCACCTTACTTATATACTGAATCGTTGCATGGACTACGAGTAGATATAATTAAATGTTCTGCGTGGTATTTGCCAGGAAAGTAGTTGTTTTCTTCTTGTTATCTATCTTTTCGGAGATCTTACGTGTTTATTTTGTTTTCTGCAATTCGTTGCTTTTCGTTTGTATACTCACCCTGGTCAATAATTTGTCGAGGAAAAAAGTGTACAAAAGAAAAGAATCATCATGCAGTGCATATCTCATCGGTTCAATAACACCTATATACATGGTGTGTATTTTAATCTGAACAAAGCGCGGTTCGGAATCCGCCTAGATAGACAGAACAAATCATCGGGTGGTGATGATGATGGTGAGCGAAAAGCTGCGGCCAAGCCTCTCTTTCTGTAAATTCGACAGGTGAACTATCGTTTAGGTACTGCTGTATACCTGTACGGCGGTACCATTGCAGGGCAGAGTAGAGCAAAACCGAGCCCAGCCTCCTCCGCATCAGAGAGCGTCAGTTTGTTCGACAACGGCCAGCAGCAACTATAGTGGCGGGCGCACCGAACCCGAAGAAAGAGTCGCGTTTTGAACATTCGCAGAGGTTGAAGTTTGGTATAGTTAGTAGTTAGTGTGTCGGTGGCAAGTGTCGGATTTTCACGTTTTATGGGGAACAAACTCGGCTGATCAATCGAGAGATATCAGAGGTGAGGTATATAGTTTCGTTGTGTTTTTGTCGGTGGTCTATTAACGCCTTTTCGACTTTCGACCACCTCACAATAGGTACTCATAACAGACAAGTTGCGGGAGATATCTCAGCAGCAGCGAATGCGCGCTGACCCAACATTTGAACTGTCGAAGGAGACTGGCAAATATTATATAGCAGAGGTATACAAAAAGAACAGAGAGCTAGAGTGTACTGCGACTTGGATGTCAAGAGTCTATGAGAAAGTTCATCGTAACTTGAGAATGGTACAATATGTCTATGCAAATGCAGATCATTGCGCGATGCACATTGAAGAATGATAATTCGTTTGCTACGTTCTGTCAGACGATGCCCGTGCAATAATAATATTTCCACTTTCGCTGTTCTCGCCAGTTATTTCAATAGGGTAGAGTTTTATTAATAATTGCAACTGGCTGTCAGATATACAAAAAATGTACGGCTACATAAACTCGATCGATAGCAGCTCACAGAAGGTCATTTCCTTTCGAATTCAAACCAACATTGTCACCTCGTCTCCACCACATTGCGAACGAACGAAATGGTCCACAGTCCAATAAAGCTCCATCAAAGTAGGGGTATTACATAACAATTTCCATATAGTCATCAAGGTATATCGAAAAGCAACGATGATGATGATGCTTTCCAGATGTATAGACGTCACAGCTCTCTTCTTGCTCTCGAAACAGCATCAGGTTGATGCTTTGATGAAAGTGATCGTTCATCGTCGAAGCGAATCTCATTGGCATGTCGGTGTGATCATCGATATGCCTTTTGGATTTATTCTTTGCGTCGCATAAGACCTCGAGTCGGTTACGCCGACATGTTCTAAACGGTTTTATTGTCACTTTTACTTGGCCTACCTATGTCTGATGCGATTAAGAATGCGCGTGCATTCCTTCTTTTAATGTATTCACCACCTATATGAATGCCCTTCGGAAAATACGTCTGAACGTCGATCATTCGTCTCTTCTTAGTAGGTACTTATTATTAGTCCTTCGGATCCGAACAAAATCCACGCAATATTCTATTTGATTACCCGTAAAACTTCTCTCACTTGGGGAGTGCCGCCAACTTTTACGATGAACTTCGATGCGAACTCGATTGATTTATTTTTTGAAAAATCAAATGCCACCCACACTCTCATATCATTAAGTAGTATAGGTACAAAGGTACATGAAATATGTAGACTCGTAAAAATACTGGATAACATAATTATATTATTCTACACTATCGGGCATTATAAATATAAGTTATTTGAATATGTGAAATTGGAAAATATCACATTATGATCATTGTAATTATATCATGCAGTAAAGTATAACACAATAACAGTTAATAATGTTCACGTTCTATGTCCTACCTATAAATAGTATAGTAAGTTGATGCTCATCATACAGGGTTATTCAAATTCGAATTGATACCATATAGGTAATCTCTACAATCAATAATTATTTCATATAATATACTTATATATATATATGTATATAGTAATTCACGTATAACGACTCAGTGTTTTTTGATTTTGAATAATCAGAAAACCAATGTATAAAGTCTATCTGCGACTATACCTAAGTGGAAATGTAAATACTGCTTTCGCAAATAGAAAACGTAGTTGATAATTTTAACACGTTAATACTAAAAACATGATTGAATTACAATATCACGTTTCTATTATTTATACGGTATTTCCAGCTTTTCAGGAATTAGAATTTGAACATTTTGTCTTGAATAATTTTACTTTATAAGTTATCGATTAACGAAATATGGAACTAGAGGGCAGTAAAAATGGTATTTTGGTTCTTAGGCGACAATAAGTTTTAAGTAAACGATCTTTTACACATCATTCTTAATTCCAAGAGTGATGTTACACGAATGATTGTTTCATTGAATGGTCAGGAGAATATTACTCACGTTATGAATAATTGGCTGATTATTGCCGAATCGATGCCGAAATCCGAATATTTCAAGAGGATCCGTTCGTTTGTCTCATTCCGTATTATATGGGCTCGACCTTGGTGTGGTTCATGGTTGTTCAATAACAGGAAATAGTAAAAGCGCGATTCCAAATTCTATTCATTCAGATCGTTTTCCACACTGAATAATTATTGAGGTACGTATAGGTACGTATATACATATAAGGTAGGGTATATAGGGTATATATGCAGTACGCATTTCGAACCTAGAATGAGTATCAGGACAATTTTTGGGATTCGATTCGTAAGACCTTTTATTGAAAATACATCAATTCATATATACATTAGAAAGTGAAATTTGTTGGCTTCTGTGTAACTCATGTTTTTATATTTATCACCAACTATAGGACTTACTCACGTATTTTTCTTTCTTAATGACTTTGATAATAATTATCTAACATTTCTCACATAAGTATACCTATACCTCTACTTTCACCGTGAAAAATTAAAAGAACAATCTTTATCGAGGTATAGGAAGGTCGTAATAACCCACTATCGAATCAAAAATAATTTCTGGTCATTTCCACCTGTAATAAAGAGGTATGTTTCGATAAACACAATCAGCAGATAGCATTATTATCCGCGAACAAAACGTTAATTGGCGACAAGCATAACACTGAAAAAATCGAGATGGGAAACAATTTCTCGAAAGGCACGGAGCGCGATAAATACCTAAGGAAAAACAATGAGTGTCTGGTCGTGAGTCATTTCGGTTGGAAATAATAATTGTTTACAATATTTTCTTCGGAGGTCGGACGGATGATGGGCGGACGTGGCATGGCTATAGAGCCGGTCTCCGAAGCGGAACTACCTGCGAAGAATTCACTATTCGAGGAAGGTGACCGTTAAAAATCACCAGACGAACGCTTTTCGTTCGTCCGCGAGTCGATGTGTCCGTCTCTCTTTATTTTTTTTAATAACTCCTACTCTCGCTCTTATATACTACCACTCTAGGCTATAACAAAGAAAATATATATACGGCTCAAGACGGTATTCATCTTTTCCATCAATATCCTTATCGATTCCTACCCAGAATTATCCATGTTTCTATTCGGATGTACAACTGAAACTGAAATAAATTATGCTATATTTTCGTTGTTTCCTCATAAATTTGCTTGCAAAAATGCATAATCGCGAAAGGGAGAAACTCAAACGAACGAAAATGTGCGCAACATTCAATTAGAATGCAGCAATGATTTCTTCGATTTTTGCCAGCGAAAAAACATCGACAACAGTCGACTGGTTATGCCTATATGTAAAAGTTGGTAAAACGGAATTCGTATCATGGTTTCACTTTCTTTACAGTCTTGTCTTACGATGGAGGTCACGTAATATCGCAGACCGCAAAGCAACAATTCGAGACCGAGGAAAAAAATCACATCAATTATGAAGTAATGTGCATGCTTGGGTGTTTAATGAATAGGTGTTGAAGAAGATCATCAACATCAGCAGAGAAAAAAAAAATGTTGGATACAATATAATATAATTAAATTCAAGGAATGGGTAACTTTATAGAACTCAGTTGGTATAGTATATACTTATAGTCACGATAGTGTTTGACGAATATCTATATATATTATATTTCAATATAATTGATATTCATAACAATACTATGTATCGTAAAAAACATTTTTACATATTTGATTTCACTACGAAAATATCGAAATAATAAATTCAAAGAATTGTTAGAGTTTTCATGCATTCAACTCAAATTATTCCAAAAACACTCGCTGCATGCACATAAATAGATTATTTTTCTATAATAATCACTCACATTTTTAGTTTGTGAAAAGTACTTTTTAAAATGTACGTCACACGTCCGGTAACATTTTTCCAATACTTGCTCGTTTGGAAATTCCAGACTCTGCTATCTTTTGTTGGTAAAATGTATTTACCGACTCATGACAAAAGAATGTTTTTACCATTACCATAGCGTGGCCTGAAGACCAATATACCGAAATTAATCAATTCCTAATTAAATTATTCCGATACGATGCGGATTTATGACATTATTATTAAAACCGCGTAAAATTCTAAATACCTTGTGGCTTGAGTAACCAACACATTTTTTCGCAACTTAATATTATACGTATATAATGAACATTGTTGAGTTCAAGGAAGTTATGTGCAAGCAAAATTATTTGAATAATTAAAATAAGACCGTTCATTCTTTATTCGAGGCTATATTATAATAGCGATTGTTTCATCATTCAACTCTATACGAATGATTGAATTCATAACACTGCATTTTTCAAATACGATCAAGTTATGCAAATGAGGATCATCTCGTATCTGCTTACTATAATAATTACTATATGCATCCGCATTTGGTTACTTTTTCCTCCATATACGAAAAGATTAAGTTCCGTTTCAGAGATAGTTTGTTATACAGTAGCGATACCGTACTCTATTTCTATTTCTTTCTTTCAACTATATGGGTCATATAGAGAAGTGACTAGATGTACAAATCCCATCAGTGTCCAGTCGCTATATCAGGATGTCTCAACGACTTACACAGTTCCTCAGATGGCTCAGGTTATAGATAGATCTCCCTCGTATTCTGCAGTCTGCAGGGTTATATGTATATTCTATAAGAGAATGTGGATAGAGGCTTATTCATCCTCTTCCTCACAAATTCTGCATTCTCCTTCCTCCACTTCTCCGAGTTGTTCAAGGCGCCCTTTCGAACGGCAGTGCCCTTTTAGAATTTTCGTTAGTATTCTGAGTTTGTCTTTAATATACTCTTGCTATAGTGCAGTCATTTGATCTCTTCTGATATGGTTATAGTTTTCCAGTAGTATCCAGCAATAATGCATAAGGTGCATCAAATCCAATCAATTTAATTACCGAACATGAATTTTAATGAATTAACTATATCTTTCGACGGTATCTATATGCAACAGGAAGCAATAAATTGCTATAGTTGTGTTAGTTATGGTAGATAAGGAGCGGGAACAAACTCAAGATCTTTTTTTTACTTCAACCTTGTATCAAAAGTGAACGACAGTTCCGATGTATACATTTTCTTCCACATCTACTGGACAGACATTCTATAGTTATATAGACACCCGACTTGAACCGAACCCATTCTTTGAGCTAATAGTTGCAAAACGGAATGACGTGTCAAGCAAACGAATATTTGTATCTGTTATGGTCAAGAAATATTCGAAGGACATCTTCTATATCTCATTGAATGTATATATTATCCCCGAGAACTTTCTGTTGCATGCTCACGTGTAGGCTTATCGTGTGTGTGACGTGTGTGTGTGTATGTACCATACCGATGGTTTTGTTTAATTACCTTCGATCTGAAAACATGACACTCTATCACAGAGAGTGACATCCTATACAGGTATACCCATACATGGGAAAAATGTTGCTGATGAGCCTCAAAACACACACTTGTTATTTTGGTGGAGGAATTTTTGATAAAATGATATTTCCATGTGGTTAGTGGTTGCACTGTTCAATTCTCAAGATTAGAGTTTATCTACTTTCGACCCGAGATCTAAGAAAACTCGTTCCTGTGCATTAGTAAAACAAATGGTTGTGAATCACTCCATTTTGGAGGATATAAGCTGATGACGTTGTTGGCCAACTATTCCTATTTTATTGCGATATACTAAAACTCTCACATCGCATCTTCAGGTCGTGCCATTCGACATTTGCGCACAATAATAATTCTTACAGTTATTTATTTGTATGTACATACACGATAATATCTGACTTTTTCCAACTGTTCACTACTCGAGCTGACGGACTATTGGAGAGGGAGTTCTTTTGCAAAATAACTCTTCACGCCGATATTCGAGACGAGTACGTGTCTGCATGTAGGTTTGCGCTGATTTATTAATGGCAAGTGTAGGTAGTAGTAACATTACACCTTTTGGTGTATGTTGCGAGATATTATATTATACGAAACCTGAGAAAAGTACAATACAGGGCCCCGTTCTAGCTTCGTTTTGTTAAATCAGCGCATTGTTCATGCAGAACTGGTCAAGTATAATATTTATTGAACGAAAACGTTTTGGACCTACCTATATGACCTATAATAGGCTATATCGAGGTAGAAGATGAATGAATAATGGGAAAAGTGTTACAGAGACGACGTTAATTTGTCGAAAACTTTAGAGAGTGCACCGGTCAGATGATGTGAGTACGGTGTGCCATTTTCATCGGTCGTTTCGATTTCATGACGAACGTCAGATAATCTCCGGGCGCTGTCATATATATTTATACATATTTACCATAAGAAATACCAACAGGTGTTCGTACCAACCGAAAGAATCTGAGTGAATCACTATTTCATTTCAGCTGATGATAACGTGCTTTGGCCTCTTCAAATATGTTGTAAAGTTTTTCGATGATTTATATATTATGTTATATATAAATAACTACTCCCAATGTGGACTATACATCTTAGTAAGTCAAAACTGATACTGATATTAAAAAAAACATAAAAATTGGAGAGTGTACTACATAAAAGAGTATGAAGAGCTGCATTACATTTTTTTGATAGTATTATGGAATCTGAAATTCACGTAAGACACAGTTGAATGATGATAAGGGTATAGATTGTAGAGTCGTTAAGGCTGTGCAACATCCCATCAAACATTTCGACACAGATATTTTGATCTAACTATAAATAGGAAAAGTGATTCGAGTTCTGTAGCTATATGGTTTCTGTTCTTATCGCCTATTGATATCTTTTAGAGGAATTTATAAACAAATTTTTTTATACCTCAGACCAAAATATTCTCATTCATTGCGTTAGTAAAACGTGCATGGAGGAAGCATATTTCTCAGCAGCTTATTACGGAGATACCGTATATTTTATTTATAACATAGCACGTGAACATAATATTTTATCATTCAACTATAACTTTTACACGCTTAAACCGGTATTTCAATCTTCCCACAATTCTAATCGACCTTTTCAATTGTGCAGAAATAACAAGCAAGGCCAGTCGTTTTCTTAGAAAAATGTCAGTCATATTATGGGCGTTTCAGGTATAGATATGGTTCACATATCGTTTATGAATTGATGATTTATAAGTATCTTCCAATGAAACTGAATATATATCACGGTCATCCATCGTTGAAAAAATTACGGAACACGACGATACAAAATAAGCATTCAAAGTATGAAATACATAATAGCGATCTCATACAATTAATATATGTCAATATCTGCTCTTATATAGTCTTTACCTTTTTTAAATGTTTCAAGTATATATGTTTTTTTGGTAAATTGTTGAAGTTGGAGTTTTGTTTTTCTTGACTTTGCCTTTATATAAATCTATTGGACCCGGAGAATTCACAATAATTTATCATTGTCGACAAGTATAGTAAAAAAACAAGATGGACGCGGACAGCAGCTACGGGGGCAGCGACACCGCCCAGGACTCGAATTCCGCCCACGAGCTGAGCACCGCCTCCTCCCTGGCGGCGGACCTCCCGCCCCCCTTCCAACCCCCGCACCCCGACGAAGACAAAGTGACGATGGCCGTCCACGTGATCGGCCCCCCCGCCCCCGAAGATCAGCCGCCCCAACAGTTCTACCACAAGAACGAAATCACGGTGCCGGTCAACGTCGATCAGACCGATTTACAGGTAAACACTTGCACACAATAAATCCATCACCCTGATGTTCTCATTATAGCGGAGGAATTCGACAACACGACGGACTTGATGCTGTTTCATATTGTTACGTTATTTCCATACTTGGGTTCTTGAATTTTAAACACTCAGTACAAAACTGAACAATTTATTTCACTAAATACAAATCAATAAACACTTAGTTGAATCACAACGATATTCGCTTTACAAATCTCAATGTTCACTGTACTAGCTTTCTTTCTAAACTGACTAGTCCGCGAAACCGCGGATCTTATATATAGGTAAGAACATCATTGTCCAGAAAGAATAGGAATATACTGGAAGTATTTTTCATATTCGACGGAAATGAATCATCCGCTAATTATAGCGGTGCGTCTGCGACCGATACCTTCGTTGTGAGTCACGCGTCGGGAGGATGCTTTCCGGCCTTCTCGGAAATGCCAGCGGTTCGTAACAATATTCTCTCATTCGATGCCTAAGTTTCAGTCCTCCTGAGGGAACTTCTATATATCTTTGTGCATGAGAAGGCCTAAATTTTTTATGCATATGAAAGACAATCCTCCCATCAAGCCCGCCAAAAGGCTTTTCGGCAGAAGCATCGACATGAAATATATAATTCCGATGATTGTTATTCAGCGCAGTCCCCGATTGCCTCACTACCTGGCCACGGCCAAGTTGAACATCAGCGAATCGCTGGAACACCACAACAACCTAGAGGAGATGAGCCGCAACTACCGCAGCTCGAGCAAGCTGAACGAAAGCGTCTCCGAGTCAGGGAATGACGGAGGCGGCATCGAAAACCCTGCCTTTGTCGACGATGCCATCAACCCTCCTCGGGTCAACAGCACCTTCAAGCCACACAACCGTCACGAAAGAGGTGAGAATGTGCGATGGATGGTTTGTTTTATAGTGTCAACCTCGACGGGATGATAATATGTTGCAGATGCGAGCAGTTTGAACAAAGAAGAGGAGCAACCAACGGAAGCGGTTAACCTGGAGCTGATCAATCTGAAGCCGATCGGCGGCGGTCACCATCAGAATGGGTCGGCGTCGGAGCCCTACGACGTGGGCAACGGCATGACCACCATTCCGCTCAAGAAGGAGACCGACAGGGACATTGGAAATCCGTACGACGAATATTTTGTGCCTGTCAATGAACACCGTAAATATATGAGGTGAGCGAACGACGCTTTTCCTCGAGGAAGGCATGCCATTGGTATGTGTTTATCAACAATGCCTATACATGGATGTTGAAAAATACTTAATGTTGTCGTTGACGTGGTGATATTATAATCGACTAATATTGCGAATCCTATTTTACAGAGGTGAAAAATTATACGTTACCAAAGACAACCGTGTAGAGAAAAGCAGGAGCAAGTTCATCTGTTGGATGATCTGTCTATGTGTAGTGGTGGCTGCTCTCATAATAGGAATACTGGCAGCAGGTGAGAATATATTCTATACCAACCAACCCGAAAAAATAACATTATATAGTGAAAGCTTGTGTATGTGTACCTAACCATCTGATATTTGTTCTTTCCGCTAATGCAAATACTCTCTACTGATGTATGTATCTATGGATCACAAAAGGACTACTATTAGCCACCTTATTGTCTTGCAGTGGTCTTAAATAAATGAACGATTCAGTTTTGACTATTGCAATGTAATTAACACGTTGGCTGATGCCGCCATGAGGCACATCAGTGCATAAACCTAACATTTAAGTGAGGCACACACCCCACGGCAGTCAATTGAGTTGAAATTCTGGTAAATCTATATTCAGGTGGAAGTCTGGTATATTTGAATTTAATTGGAAGTCTGGTAGATTTGAATTCAGCCAGAGGTCTGGTGGAATTCGAGACGGGTGTATGAACTGTTTCAACATGAAAAATAAGAATGAGAAATTACAGTGGGCATAATTGGGAACCAAGGTCCATTGCCACAAGAAGTTAGCGCGAGGAGTTTCGATGGCAACCTGACACCAATTTCCAAAGGAAGCATCTCTCTTCCTGGAGTGCCAGACTCCGGACAGTCCTCGTCATCCCCGGAGCCACCGATATCCACCGTACCCGCCTTCCTACCGACAACTGACACATCACGAATCGAAGGTAAAAAAACAATGTACGAATTTCAAATTCAACTCTGATCATTTCGTTATACTGTTTCGTAGTTCCTAGAGCGATCGAGTCAGTTCTGAAAATAGACAATCTGCAGTTCAATTCTGAGTTGGCTGATTCCAACAGTTCGGAGTTCAGAGCGTTAGCTGAAACTTTGGAAATGGAGATAAAGAAGTCGCTTTTCAACAGAGACCTGCTGCAATACGGTCCTGCATATATAGAAGTCAAGATCATGGAATTCACGTAAGAAATTCATCATTTTGTACCGTTTCGATAATCAAATATTGGATTAATTTCAGGCCCGGAAGCGTCGTGGTGAAATATCGCGTCGTGTGGAAGTTCAAGGAGGGCATCCACGGTGCCAAAGATCCCATCGACCCCACCTCGTTGAAACGCAAGATGGCAGAATCTTTGCAGAAAAATGACGGCCTCATGGACTCTTTCCATGTGCCAGAAAAGTCGGTGTCCGCCGGCAGAATCATTGACAGATGTAAGATCGAGAACGACGGTTGCGAACACGTTTGCGTCTTCGACTACGACCGCGTCGACTTCGCTTGTTTGTGTCCGCAAGGAAAACGATTGGCCAGCGATGGAAAAACTTGCGAGGACGTTGTCCAAGGCGATAGTAGTGTTCCGACGGAATATTCTTTCGTGCATGATGCCGATGAAGTGGCGCATTCCAGGCACAATTCAAACGGATACGAAATACCAGCTGAGGTTTGTTCAACAATATTTAAACAACACCATTTTAATGAATAACATATTTAATTTCAATTTACAGATTGAACCTGAATTTTCTGCAGAACCAGAACCTACAGCTGAACCAGAACCAGCAGCAGAACCTACAACTGAAGTGGAACCAGCAGGAGAACCTCCAGTAGAACCAGAACCACCAGTAGCAGAAACAGAACCACCAGTAGCAAAACCATCAGCAGAACCAGAACCAGCAACACAACCAGAACCTACAGCAGAACCAGATCCATCAGCAGAACCAGAACCTACAGCAGAACCAGATCCAGCAGCAGAACCTAAACATGCAGATACAAAACCTGCAGCGGAACCTGTAGCAGCAGCAGAACCAGAACCTACAGCAAATCCGGAACCAGCAGCAGAACCAGAATCTACAGCAAATCCAGCTAAACCGGAACCAGCAGCAGAACCTACAGCGGAACCGGAACAAGCAGCAAAGCTTGAACCTGCAGCAGAAATGGTACCTGCAGCAGAACCGGTACCTACAGCAGAACCGGAACCTGAAACCGAACAAGGACCTACAGAGAAACCAATGCTTGAGGTAGAACTGGAACCGAAGCCAGTAGCTGAACCAGAACCTATGATTGAATTCAAATCAGCAACAGAACTACAACCAGTAGAAGTTGATATCACGGAAAAACCAGAAACTGCACCAATGCGAAAACAGACACTTGTAGTGGAACCAAAACCAGCAGAAGAACCATCAGCTACTGAACTAACTGCGATACCAAACAATTCAACTGAATCGATACAACAATCGACAGCATCAGAACCAACACCAGTTGAAATCATAGAATCTACAACAATCTCCAATCCGAACAAGTTGGAAGTCACAACCAATTCACCACACATGCATATCCTCGATATCACCACGTTACCATCAAATGATAAAATGAAGATTATCGCGGACAACGATGAGCACGTTGTTGATGACTCGATCGAAGGTTTGGAACATTCCACAAGCAGATTCAACCACCAATCGACGCACGAAAACGTTGTCATGACTGATGAAACCCCTGTCGAACACACTACCCACCTCACCCCAGAACCTGAAAATGTCATGCAAGGCTCGGTATCACCGATAGAGGTAAATCAAAACGACTTCTATTACGATCCATCCGTGGGCCTTCCAATGATGATGGAACAAGTCGAAACCGAAAACAAAACTGAACCGTCCAACGAGCTGGAGGAATACTCCTTCCGGCAAAACCTAACCGTTCCGGAGGAGAAGAACGTTTCTCACAAATCCATGCTCGACATGGGAACCGAAGAGTTGAATCAGGCAATGGTGCACGACGATCTAGGGGTGATAAGAGTTGTTACTCCAATCGCGGAAGTTATAACTACACCATCAGCCACCGTTTGGGATATGCAAACCACACACTTATCGAGTTTTGATTCGATGAGGAATACAACAAATATAATGGACGTTATCACACCAGTCGCAGAAGTTATAACCACGCATTCTACTACTATCGATTCGGAGCATAAAGAAAATTCTCTAGACGTTCCAATTATCTTTACTTCAGCTGCAGAAGTAATAACCACACAAGCGACCCCTAGTTCAAATCAGGCGAATCCACAAATTGTGATGTATATCGCAAATGCAAGTGAGACAGCGATTAACGATATCCAAACGACCCAAGAAAACGAAGATCGGAATCCTGAAGCACCGACATCCAGTGAAATGAGTTTAAGTGACATCCGTCGCGAACCAAAAATACAAGGTAAGTTAGCGTTAATTGTTATTCAAATGACGAGAACAAATTCAAAGTGTTGATTTGATGATAAGCGATGGTTGTTATTTGTAACAGAGCTACACATGTACCATGATTACAACCAAGACTCCAATCATACGGCAGACAACGTGGAGCACACAGAAAATGTCCACGACGAATACATGTCCCCCTTTTTGCCCGATCTGGAGAACGACACGTTTATCAATTCTCTTCACTCTGATGAACATTTCTTCGATCACCACAACGCAGCGGTAGAAGCTCACGAAAATATAAGCGCGACCAAACCTCCTACCCTCGAATTCGATCAACTGAATCACACGAATCCCTTTGACAACAACACTTCCGATGGCCTAGAGGTGGTACCCTTGGACGCAGGAAATATTCATGTGATTCCTACGGAGAATATGACTACAGAGCTGCCGACCACCACGAAAGCTAACAATGAAGGTAAAAACAAAATTATTAGTTTTTCAAACAAATCGATGTTAAGATGTTTGATAAAATTAATCCATATTCTTATAATCATTTCTAGGATTAGTCGGAGAGGTTATTCCAGAAGATATAACTACTAAAATGGCCAATATTGATACTGAAATTAGCACAACACTATACAATGCAGAAACAACCACTTCTATTGAGGACATTGTTACTACGGATGTACCAACACAAACTGAAGATAACAATTCAACCGATATAGCAATAGAATCGGCCCAAGATATTTCAACGGAACCAAACGTAGAAACGACTACTACAACACAGAGCGAAACAAATGAAGTTAACAGCGAAATGGTTGAGACAACAACTGAAATCCACTTAGCGATGGAAAAAGAAACAACAACCCAAATTGCATTCGATGTTAATACCGAAATGAATTTAGTACATGAGGAACATAATACTATGGTACATTCAGGTGAGGTGAACCACGAAGAACCTCTGGAGGAAAGTTCCACAACCACTTTGGCCGTCGAGATCACCACCCTTCCCTCAGAAATCCTGAATAACGTCCACAGCAATTCTTTTTTCGAAAAACACATCGGCATCGACAGACAAGATAGTGAAGATGAGAAGCCGGACGACATGAGCACAACAAGTATCAACAACTTCAATGATCCGAGGTAAGTGAAAACACCTCTAATATACCGGGTGTCCCAGTATACAAGTTCCAATGAATTATCTCAGCCCTTCTCAGCCATTTCAAAAAATAAAAATTTGTTAATTTAATGATCTCCAATTCGTTCAAGGATCTTCTAACTGAGAGAAACAAAAATTGAGAATCACTTCTGGTTTGACCGGAAGTAACTCTAACTTTTTTATTTCAAATAGCACCCTGTATATCAAATGTAAAATACAATGTGTGATGTATCGTTTGAAAGGAAATTTTGACTAGAAATCAAAAATTGCTAAAAATATACAAGGTGCTATTTGAAATAAAAACGTAAGATCAGTCACTTCCAGTCAAACCGGAAGTGACTTTCAATTTTTATTTTTTACAGTTGAAGGTTCCTTGAATGAAATGGAGAACATGAAATTTTAAAATTTTCATCTTTCGACAAAGCTAAGATAATCCATTGGAACAATAAGTATACTGGGACACCCGGTATATCTCTCCCAATTTCGGAAATACGTTAACTCGTTCATATATTTTTTTTTCATTAAAGCTCCAGCACTGAGGATCTCATAGCGCTGGAAACAACGACGAATATTTTCAAAACTCGACATGATGAAAATACTACGGAGAACATGTCAAATGGGGCCACCACAATCAAAGAAGAAGAAGAAATCGAAACTGCAACTGACATAGTAAATTTCGGTGATCAAGGAACTAACGAAATATCTACTGCCTCATCTTCACCTCCCTCAATTTACCAGGTGGAAGAAAAAATCGCAGATTTAACCACTACAGAAAAATTATTCGTTTCACCAAAGCCTACCACAGAAAAAACGCACGAAGAAGAGGAAGCAGACCTTTCAGTAGTTCCTCTGAGCGAGAAAGCCAGAGACGCTCTCAACGAGATATCGCCTGAGCAGACCAAAGAAGCGCGTATCATCCGAGACGAAGAAGAAAATGTGGCCAAGCCGGTGACGGAGGATTTCGATCTTCCGAAATTCGCAAGATGTCGCATCGGGCAGTTCCAATGCGTTAATGGCACTTCGATTAAAGACGGCAACTATTGCATCACGAACAACGATCGATGCGATTCGGTGTTGGATTGTAGCGATGGATCGGATGAAACGAATTGCGAGGCAGAAGGGTGTCCCAACAATTTTCAAGTGAGCGCACATTATTTGTATATTTATCAGTTTAGTGATGAAAACATTTCCATTACTAGCAATCACGACCATTATAGGTTCTTCATTTTCGTGCAAATGAGAGTTGGAAAAATCAAATGAATCGTCCCAATAATCATTCAAAAGATAGTAACTCGAAAATTTCAGTCGCCATTTTTCTTGATTTATTCTCATTATTCAATTTGCTGATTATTTCATACGTTTTTTCCTTATTTTCAGTGTAACAGTAAACAATGCTTGAAACGACACTTAGTATGTGATGGAATACTCAACTGCAATGATGGAAGCGATGAAATCAATTGTGGTAATAATTTGAAACATGTATTACCTATATGTAAATCACCCTTGCTCTAATACCAGTCATTCTAAATAAACCCAAAATTTTATCACAATTCATGTGGCCATTAACATTGTCCTTTCAGTGTTAGGTGTGAATTTTCTTTTTTTAGAATAACATTTACTATAAAGCTTCTACTATTTATTCATTCCCATATAATGAAATGCAGGAATCTTGTAGATTAATTGAGGTTTATATATAATCCTAAACCTATATATATATGTGATGATAGGATTCCCCGGGGAACATAAATTAATTAATTACAACTGTGTGTTGGTTTCAGAGAACTGGACATGCAAATTTGATGAGATTTCTTGTGGGGCATCACAAAGATGTATACCAATTTCATGGAAATGTGATGGAAAGTCCCATTGCCTTGATGGCTCAGATGAGCACAACTGTCACCCCAATTCATGCTCAGATGAATCCTTCCACTGTTCTGAACAGGGAAGTTGCATCCCCGCATCTTGGAGGTGTGATGGAAAACAAGATTGTGCAACTGATGAAGATGAGAAGTTATGTGGTGAGTAAAGTGAAAAAGGTACCTCTATATATACCATATATCCTTATACAAAACATTGATCTACTATATGAACTAAGGTATACCTATACCATCAATTGAAAAAAGATTATAGAAAATTTAACAATAATGATCAATGAAATGAGTTCTCTGATGATAAATAGATCGCAATAGTCTCATATGGAACATCAGTTTTACAAAGAGTTGCTAAAATTGGTAGTGTTTTCCAGTTTAGGGCACCTATCTCCCTTCCTAACAATAATGATGTATCATTTTCGAAAATAATGACGGCACATGCTAATGAACATAAATATAAACTCACCAGGAGAGATTCAATTTTTTTAGCCAAGAGTAGTGCCGAGGCGGGGCATGCCTTCCCTCTACAAACTATTCCTTTCAAGACATTATTTCTAGTGTACTCTGTGATTATTTCATATCAATGCACTGAAATTAATAAATTTCAAAGTTAATACATCATTCTTAGAATATAGTTACTCATTTACCTGGAATTAAATTAATTTTTGACTTCTCAACGGCTAAAAATTATTTTGAAAAATTGAAATTCAAGAATCGTAGAATGGCGACGCTAAGCCTGTCAAGCACAGAATTCACAGAACATAAAGTAAACTGTGAACTGATAGAACCCCAAAACAAATGTCATGAAATAAAGTGGCTTAAACCCTTAGACAATCCTTAGACCAATGGTCTAAGCTTAAACCTAACCTCCCTGCAACGTCCGAAAATGGGAAAATGATCATAAGCCTAAGCCAAAGCAGCGGGCGGGCGGGCCAAATGATACGAGATTCGAGGATAATATCGAAGCAAATAATAATTAATGCGCATCTTCTGAATGTCCTTCCTTCACGTACAGCAAATTTCCTTCAGATTTGAAATTAGTGATGCAAACTGATTTCCTTCTGCGTCCTTGGTCCAGACTTGAATAAGGAAATATTTGAGACATGCACCCATAGAATGCATGCACCTCCTGCTCTAACTGTACCTACCTCTATTCGGATTTTTTCAGATTCTTATAAAATCCCTAGTATATATATTTGGAATATCCATTCTATTAAAACTAAAAATCAACAAAAATTATGAATTTTCTTTAAAAAGTTCAAAATATAGACCTTTTTTAGAATTGAAAAAACTATTTAACCTCTAGCAAATATATGATCATTACATTCTCATAAATACAGGAGTCATATTGAACCCTATATATATTTATATAGCTTTGGGAGTATTCAATTAGGAAATTTCAAATCTTTATTATATTTCAGATTGTGGCACCGATGAGTTCAAATGTGTGCTGGGTGGTGGTTGCATCCCAAAGTCAAATCGCTGTGATGGTATTGAGCATTGTGCAGATAAATCTGATGAGTGGAACTGTCTTCTTTTGGAAGTTTTAACTAATTCTTCTAACACAATTAATGATAAGAAGATCCTTCAGGTATATATATAAAGTTACTAGTGTGATTTTACTATTTCTTTAAATTCCAAGCATATAGTACTGATGCTGATATCAGTTGTCTAAATCTGATCAATGCGAAAATTGTAGGTTCAGGCAGAAAACAACACTTGGTATCCAGTGTGCATGGATTGGGCAGTATGGAATACCACATATGCAGACTTGGCATGCAAGAATTTGGGATACGCTGGTTCAACTTCTCTCGAATCTGTGCCCAAACCGGCAGAATTGGAATTTGAACGGGTGTACCAACTGAGGACATCTATTGGAAATACCCTACAGCTGGAACAGAAAAACGATGGTGAATGCAATCAGTTTGCATCAATTAGTTGTCAAGAATATGGTAAAAGTTTGGAAAACAAACACTGAAATTCAAAATATAAGTTATTTTCCTTTTCACAGTTTGTGGGAGTCCTTCGACGTTTGACCTGGTATCTGCCCGCATCATTGGGGGTGACAAGGCAGCACCCAGCCAATGGCCCAGTTTAGGGTTGCTGTATGACAAGAAACGCAACACTTACTGTACTTCAACATTAGTTACTCCACTTTGGGCCATTGCAAGCCACTCTTGTGTACTCGGCAATACTCAATCTGCCATCATTGACAACGATTGGATTTTGTATGCAGGAGGTGCCAACAAGATGGACAATACCACAATTCAAATGAGGGCTATTCAAAAAATCATTACACATCCTCAGGTACTATGATTTCAATTTATGATTAATAGAAGTCACCAGATTATTTTTTTATAATACACAGGCAAAATTTTCTGAATTCGAGTTCATCAATGATTTAGTCCTTCTCAAACTAAGAAAACCCATGATTATCAACGTTAATGTGAGTGCATCTTGTCTTCCACAAAAGGATATTGAGCCAAGGCAACTATGTATAGTTTCTGGATGGGGTGTAAATCAGCCTGGAGGTAAGAATTTGAGTTATGTGTATCTCTTCATGCAGTCAGTCTTTTTAATCTTCATGATTATTTCCGAATCTGATTCCAATTGCAATCCCTCCAAAACATTTTTCAGTATACTTTCTATTGTGATCAGATACAAATTACTTCCTTCAAATCATAAATACATTATATATTCCAGAGCTGACAATCCAACAGTATCTCCATTATTTGCCAGTTCCCATGATTGATCCAGGTGAATGTAACTCTACCAGGCATTACAATGGCAAATTGAGTGATGACAAAATTTGTGCTGGATATACAGATTCTGAAAAGACACCTTGTTTTGTAAGTAAACCTAATTCAATTTCAACATTTTTTTGATTGTGTATTTTTTTTATTATCATCATAATTATTATTCATGTTGATAAATATTGAAATTTTCAACAGAATGATGAAGGAGCCCCACTAATGTGTTTTTCTGAGAAAACAAGCAATTGGGAACTACAAGGTATACTGAGCCATCATGACAACTGTGGCAGCAACAAACACCCCGCTGTTTACACCAAAATTGATTCAAATATGAGGTCGTGGATTGTAAATACTATAGGAAGACAGGCATTCAGCAAATTATTGTAATATGTCATATTGTGGATGAGGTTCAGAATGTTATAGTTCCTCAAAAAAGTTTTGTGTCGACTGTTTGTTTTCTCAAATTCCTCGATAATCCTAAAGCAAGGAGTTCCGATTCATTTGTTACCAAAATGAGTATTTATGTTTTGCTGGATTATTAGAGACGCTCATTCGACTATCTTCACAAAATAACTACTTTACACTTGATAATAATAGTACTGATTTTTATCAATAACTGAAAGAGTTGACCAACCTACCCAGTTCCAATATTTTGAGCAGATTATTTCGAGATCTAGAAAAGTGCCATAGTTTTTTCTAAAATTCATTGAACATTTGAGGTGAGGTGCTACACCCTTTGAAATATTATCAATATCATTATTTCATTTTGATATAGTGTTTTCGTGCATATACAGAGCTGGAATTGAGTAGAGAACATAATCATTACGTTTTATTTTTTGAATTGTTATCCACATTGTATTCAATCTATTATTTACTTATACACATATTCCATTTATTCCAAAATTCTATGTATTATTGAAAATATTGCTCAATTACTACCATCTCTTCCACTGTCCCAGTATTTGCTTTGTTCAATTTTGTGAGTTTCAAAATGTTAAAAATATATAGATGAGATAGAAACTAGTCAAAAATTTTAATGTTCATTTGCAGTTTTGCAAGCTTATTCCTTCCAACTTATTGTAAATATTGTATATTATTAAGCTGTCGCCTTTTGATTCAAGCTGTATTGTGTACTTAAAAATTTATATTGTTTCCTTCCAATATTACTAGTCACCAGACAAAAACATATAAAGTGACAAACCATTTGTAAATATATTTTAAAATGTTGATATAAAAAAAGAATCAAGAATAAAATATATCTTTGATTTGAATCATTTTTGTTTTTCTACCTTTTCAGTTTTGAATCTTATAGATCCTATTCGTCAAATTTTCATAAGGAAATTTATATTGGAGTGATTCGCATCAACTTCAGTCTATTCTGATTTTCATTCTCATCTCATTAGATACGCCACCTGTTGCCATGTGCGAGAACGGTCTATGATAGAGACATCTATGATCATCTGGTAATATCTTTCACCAGTTTACAGTTCCCAGGCTTGCCACAGCACGTTTACAGTGCTCTAGAAATCATTTAATTGAATGGAAGGTGGTGGTGGAACTGAAGATGATGCGTTCGTTGATTTTAGATTGGTAGTGTACACCAATATAATCTAAGGTGTAAACGATACATTTCCAAATTATTTTTGTAGTTCCAAACCGTATAAGCAACAGGAAAAGCTCCCATCAATATTTCGTGTTCTGTTGTACGTTATTCTATAAGGTTTTGTTAGCGTAATTGTAAATATTTCCTGGACAATAAATGAAATTCCACACCGATTTGCTGTAGCGTGCAACTCGGCGAACAAACTACAAATTTGTTAATGGCGATTTTGCGGGTAAGCTGACGCTTGTAGAACAAGGCTTTTCAAGTAATTATGAATCTTTTGTATAACTTCGGAATTAAGTAAGATCAATATTACCAATATTTTGATGCATGTTTTTGAATTTGCTTTTGAAATTGGTGCTCGAAATCTTAGACAATGACATTTTATTGACAATATTGACATTTTGTCAAAAATTTGTCATATCAAACGCCAAAAGACGTCTATAAACATATTTCAAATACAAATACACCCCAAAAGTCCAAAATAAACGAATATTATTAGTTTTTCATGAGATGGCTTCAGAATCATGCCATAATGTTTTCCCACGCCCATTGCTTCCTTTCGCGATGACGTCACCATTTTTTCCTCCATGAAATCTGAAAAAGCATAATTCACTTTGAAACAATATAATGCCCATTCAAAAACTATATTTGAAATTGTAGCACATAATTCGAAGGCGTCGTCAACAATTGGAACATAAGCCTCTATACAAACTGGTTGAAATTGATAAATCAATTGATACAAGGAAGACTCAGCAAAATGTCTTCCAATCACCATCAGTACACAATTCGAGAAGTTGTAGGTAATACTCCATTGCCCCTGATGAGACCTCACATATTACTGATTCCCTACATTTCAGACCACCAATTCAACTCTGTTAGCAGTGCTGATGATGAAAATGAAACTGCCTCTGATGATGAACAGGGCCCTGTCATGTACCAGTATGAAATGGTGGAGGCTATTAGAACAGTCAAGCGGCGGGGTCATTTGCCCAAAGACTCTGTCAAGATCCTCAAAAACTGGCTGTATGAGCATAGATTCAATGCATACCCTACAGAAATAGAGAAGCACATCCTATCACAGGAGACAGGCCTGACAGTGTTGCAGATCAGCAATTGGTTCATAAATGCTAGGCGGCGGTACTTGCCGGAGATGATGAGGAGAGAAGGGTGAGTTTCTTGATTTGCTGAGTGAATTGTATATAGTATATTCTATAATGGGGATTTTCTTTCAATCGGATATTTTTATGGTGTTCAGTTTAAGGTGAGAAAAGTTCTAACATGATGTTATTTTGTGGTGTTTTGGTTCCTCAGTTCATTGAAAATACATAAATATAGTATTTTACCATTAATTACAAGGAAATATATTAATTACCATAGATGAAAATTGAAATGTCATTATGAACATAAAATTCTAACTAATTTATCTTTTGTAATTCATAATTTGTCTTTATTGTTTGTGATTTCAGTATTCTGGTTTTCTTCTATTGAAATAAGAACAAATTTTTCTATTTTCTGTGCTTTCAACCATTGATCTAGATATACCAAGAGTTGGTAATGGAATGAGAAAATCAGAGATAAATTAAGAAATGTTTCCATTGATTTTGAAACATTTGATTATGGATACTCCATAAATTTTATGTAGAATTGGGATTACTTTTGGTTGAAAATCAATTGAAACTCTGTTTTTTCTTGTAACATATCACAAACAAAAAACAAAATGAATTAGTAATATATGGAATCTAATAATAAGAATAGTAATAATGATGAAGGTGGATGGAAGTTTTCAACCAGCTTGACATTCCTGATAGTCAAATCAAATTGAAATATACTTTATTGCCTGAAGAAAATTAATTCTTATTGACAAATTCATTACAGAAAATAAGACATTATATAAGTATAAAGTAGAGAATAGCATATTGAGTGAAAAGTATGTATAAAGTGATATTGTGTTACAGCTAAAATAACATTCAACAATTTGATTCCTTTTGTCCGTTCCAACAGTCTAAACTCCACCGAGGACACCTCTTCTAAACATATCCGATTGACGCGAAAACCCCTTGTTTTCCCTTCCAGCTACGACTCGGTGCACTACACGATAACGCGCCGGCGGCGCGCCTCCTCCTCCCCGCAGGGGGGCAGCCCGGCGGGGGGCGGTGAGGGCGCGCCCACGCCCGGTACGCCCACCACCGTCTACTATCGCAAGGCGAAGAAACTGATGCGCGTCGAGCGACCGCTAGAGGGCGTTGGCAGTGACGCCGAGTACGAGGTCGACGCCAACGGCTACGTGGAGGAGGTGCAGGGGGGCCAACAGGTGACCCGTGTGGCTGTCGCTGGCCCCGCCCACGCCCACGTCCATGGCAGAAAGTTCAATCCGTGGAACGCCGACATACATTACGGGCTGACCGTCAATCCGGAGAGAAGGTGAACTGTCAGCCTCCATGGCTCTTAATTTTTTCTCCTACTCCTCTGCCAGGCCAATTATACTCTCATGATGATATGTAGTTGTGTAGCAAAAGAATTTGTTGGGTTTATGATGTTATGATGCCAAACTCCAGGTCCAATTTGATCAAGAAAACGATTTAGTTTAGAATCAATTGGGGATCTTGCAATTCAAAATATGATTGGTGAAAAAGCAGAATAGGGTTGTAAACTTTTTTTCGAAAATTATATATGTGAAACGCGGGCCTCCAGAGAATACGTCAATATTTTTTTGAAATTTTCATTTTCAAGGGTTTTTCCAAAATCGGCATTCAAAAATCGAAAATTCTCCATCCTTTTCTAAAAATGTGACGTCACCTGGTAGATTGGTTTAGGTTCTGTTCCATTAATCGAAGTGGAAGAAGAATTAACAATCTCTGTCATCTTTGACAGATGGCGGTAAAAAATTACTGGGCGATTTTAATTATTCATGCGAAAATATATTCGGATGATTCAAGGTAAGTTACTATTGAGTTTTGTTTTATTGTTCAGCGTTCATTATACTCTTCACTGACCACTATTTTCAGAAAATTCAAGCATTCAAAGACTTGTGCTTCATGTAGCAACACGAATGTAGATTCTTGAAATACATATTTGTTCCTACTCCAAGTCTTAATATGAGACAAACTTGGTGTTGAAATTCTTATTCTTATTTTCTTAATCTTTGTACATGAACATCATGAGAATTTGAAGTGTGAGCACAAAGTATTTTAGTAATAGGTATAAGCTAATAAACCAAATCTTCATTGTCATGCACTTCTGTAAATAATAAATGTATTTTCCTAATTCCTCAGTTATTCTTAGAACGTACTCTAACTATGATGTGAGTTTATATGAAATTTCTTCTTTACATTATATAGTCAATATTTAATAATAATATCAACTTGTTGTTTATTAAATATATTATCACCACTACACTTACCTACTTCTCTCAGACAATAATGTTATCAATTGAATTGATTCTTCATTTTATTTCTCTATTTTATAGTGTCTTTCAGTCGTATGTTCGATCGTCGCATTGACTTCGCAGAGGTGGAATAGAAAATCCTATAGAAATATTATTAACTCATATAAAATAGATGATTTGCGTTATATAGATGATAAACAATCAATTAATGCGCCCTTTTGACATATTGTCATCTGACTTATCTGCCATCACTTATGTCAAAAATTTCTTCTTCCCTATTATTTCCGATATTTTTACGATACCATCCCGATCTACCAGGTGACGTCAGCAGAAATATGGTGCTGTCAAATAATTATTTTTGATTTCGATTTTCTCGAGCATAAAAGAATATACCGATTAAATTTTGATGGCATATCGGTAGTAGTTTAGTAAGGTATCGGGAAACGACAATCAATTCTGCTAAAGCTTTAGAGGTTTATGACCCTATTGTCAACACTGAGAACTAGGAAGGAAATTTGTGCCATTTCAGAAAAAAACATAGTTATTAAAATCACTCAAGAAATGGAAGCACAAATAATTTCATGAACAATGAAGAAATATTCTGCTCCAATTGATAGTAGTTTATGGTAATCAGAGAATTTGAATCATAAAAATCACTCCACAAATACAATGTAATCTCCCACAGTGATGGCTGGTATAACAAATAGCGCCATCACGCGTTTCGTGAGCCTAACTAAATGTTCGATTCGCGGAAGTGACTAGTGCTATGTATTTCTTCAAAATAGATTAGCTTCAATTGGGTTTTGGTGCACACTATATAGAACTATTAGCGCGTAAAACTGCTAGCATGTTTTATCGCCATAAAGCATATAACAGAAACCAGCAGATTTCGTTGACCCTGGATAGACAGTGGTGAGAGTGTGTCCCAACTTGTCCGAGATATTAAAATATCTGTGATTTGGGTTCAATTAAATTTTTTATTGCAATATATTGATATTAGTGATGATATAATTATGACAGATTACATGATCCATTTTTCCTGATTGATAGTGACGATTCCAAGAAGAATGCCGGTATACCGATCCTGTCTACAAAATTAACTTCAAGAAAGTTTCTGCTCGTATAGTTATATTTGTTAGGTATCTATCACCTTTCCGTTAGCTGCACGAGTTGATGCCGGTTTTTTCTTGTTATAGTTCACAAAATCCAACAAGTTGTTCAAGTTTTCTATAGTATTTTGTCAATGTCTTGTCATTGAATAGTATAAAAATAAATCAGTTATTCAATTTATTGAAGCGATTCTTTCATATATTTCCTTGTAATCATTTGGTTCAACAATCCTTACTATTTTTCAAATTTTTTGCCATTGAAACAGCTGAATATAGAGTTCTAGGTGTTTGGAATATAATTAAACTATACATTATTCTTCAAAGTTGTTTAGAAAATTACTTTCAACACAATATGTAAATTTTGAAAGTATCAATAGGTGGTCTTCTTTTGATGTTGGAACATGAAATACCAATGCCATGGCAATCTGACAACATCTATCAAATGGCCATCTATCTTATCGGGAGCCGTCATGACAATAAAAGATCTCATTCTATTTATAGAGAAAGAACTATGATTCAAATGCAGTCAGAATATTATTAGCAAGTTTGGAAAAGTAGAAACATTTGAAAATGGTTTATAATTATTATGTTAGTTCCACTACTCTATATTATATTCAAATGCATTTTTTTTTACCTCTAGGGCTGAAACTGTGCAGGTGGTCCAACCTCAGCCAGCTGTCATACAAACCACTTCCAGTGGTCACGTGAACACATCCAACCCTTTCCCGTCAAATTTGGTTGTCGTGAAAACAGCTTCCGGCAAAAATATCGTCCTCAAAGTGGTGTCACAATCAACAGAGGTAGGATAAATCCCTAGTAGGGAAATCCGATTCCAAAACTAATTCGCTATATTTCAGACTCCAAAAACCTTCCTGTTGAAAACGACCAAGAAATCCGCCCCGGTCGTGGCACCGGTGGTAGAAGTGGTGAACGAAGTGTCTCCGGAAGAGCAGCTCTCCATCGAGCAGCATTTCATCAAGCAGGAGGCACACGAGCTGCAGGAAGAGGTGGAGGAAGAGGAGCAGGAAGAGATGCACGAAATGCAAGAGGAGGAGTACCAGGGGTACCAAGAGGTAACTTAAAGAAGAAGGATGATGAGGATGAGTGAATGGTTTAATGTTGCTGTTTTGGTGACAGATTGAAGCAGAAGGGGTTTATGAGGAGGAGGAAGAGGAGGAGGAACAGCAGCAGCATCAACACCACCAAGAGATGTTGACCTTCGACGAAGACTCGGGTGGAGAGGCTCTCATCGCTGAAACGGTGTATGAAGACGAAGAGGAAGCAGCCGAAGAGGTGTTCGTGAACGAGGTCACGCTCGAGGAGGAGTGCAACGAGGTAACCATCGAGGAGAATGTGAACGAGGTTAGAATAGAATGAAAACGATTGATGTCGATGAAGATGTTCATTAATGATGGAGCAAATGAAGTATTCAAAGTGGAATTTATATTCCCCAACATCATTATGTGTTTTTAAAATAATTTTGGTTTTTGATTCATGGTGTGGTTGTGGTTATAACTATTGTGGACCTGTTGAAAATGTTGTCTTTTCTCTTCAAGATAATGGTCGAGAGTGATGAAGTAACGGATGTTGATGGCACAGAAGAGATTTTAGTGCTGCACGACAATTAGGTTAGACTATGGAAATTGGTGGATGGTGTCAACTGGAGTCTAAATTTCCAATAAAAACTTTTAGACACAACTTATTTATACGTATCAGCTTTAAATTTCGGGACTTTGCTTGTTACGCCCTATAGGATGATTCACAAAAAAAAAAAAATTCTGAACAGAAAAGAAGCATTCTGTCGATCTTCAATAATTCAAATAATATTGAGTTGCTATTGTCAAATGTTATGTATAAAATACATCTGATTTCTGATGAATCACTCTGTAGTATGGTCCTACTATTGTTTAGGCCAGCATACATAAACAATCAAGTTGGGTAATTTCTTTTATATTTGAACCTTGAACCACCTAAAACAATGTATAAGGGGGAACCGTCACTACCATCTTATATATGTCATTATGTATTAATTTGCTTCCATTGTGCAACAGACATGATAACAAATTTATATATGCAAAAAAAATTTCACAATACGTCCATACCACTAGATGTCACAAAGGAGAATAGAAAATGGAGTTCATGAAATATCAGGAATTACAAGGTGTGATACCGTCTCGTCACGAGTCCATTGAACACGTCTGTTATCGTTTAAATATCAAATCGCTGATTACAGGACCAAATTAATAAAGTTTTAATATCAAACAAAAAATCAGGAATTTCTCATCTTTTGTATATTTCATGAGGAAATAACGGAACATTAAGTAGAAAATCTCAATATAAATCATGAGCTTTGCAACAAATTCTTCGACATCATCGGCGTCCTGACATCTATCAGATATTAGATGCGGCGCCCCATTATTCATTACAGATTATTTACGTCCAAATCTGGCTTTGCTTCTACTAGTTTGTTTATGTATGCTGGTTAGGCCATATAATTTAATACATTTCAGATTGTTTCTCTGAACAATTATTTTCTTTGATAGGTATTTTTAACTGGGATTATTTGGAGAAAATGGATTTTTGGGAATAAGATTTGGTGTCTTCAAATATTATCAAGTCAAGCTACTACATTGTACATTGCTAGGGTATTATATAGTTATTGGTGTAATTTTATTGGAATAATTTGTTATTTTTATATTTATTTCAAATTTCATAACGGCTTTAGTTTGTGCCTTTCACATTATCTTGTAAATATCAAATAAATGAGTTATCCAATTGACTAACTATTTTTCAATATGTTGGTTCATATGTACTTACAGGAAGAAATCATACGTCAATATTGGAATTCTTCAAATTTCAATCAACTGGATTACAAAGTATGAAGAAAATTTTTACTCGTCCTCCATTTCCTCGTCACTTTTCTTCTTCAAGTTTAAACTCCCGAACACCTCTGAAGGCACACTTTGCTTCTGCACTGGAACCTGCAGGAAAAATCAAACATGTACAAAATTATTTTTTTTTTCATTTTGTATATTATAATATAGCATAGCTTTATTTTTAACGGTCTAATGTGATTCGACCCAGTAAGTGATGCCTATCGAAATAATTTCGTGGATTTATATGAAATAAATGTACCTAGTTGAGTAATAATTATGGAACATCCAGCAACCACCTGATACATTGAACTAAAAAGTAAATAAAATGAATTAAACCTTAGTTATGTTTTTTTGGCAAGTCCTCAACCCACGGGAATACGAATCTATAACATATTTTCCACACATTGTCAACGATTGTTAAACGTTCAAATGAACGAATACCAACCTCCTCTTCTTCCTCCTCCTCCTCCTCCTCATCGCTGCCGATGTCGATCTCGTCAGGATTGACCACCTTATCCTTGTTGTCGCCTTGCGTTTCGCCTCTCACAAACATAATGTTGGCTGCTCCCGCCATTTCGACGGCCCTAGCCTCCAACAGACGCATGCCGTCTTTGGCCCCCGGAGCCAGGTCCGCCACAGTACCTTGCCCCGAACCCGCCGAGCTCATCATCTGAACCGACATCATGTTCACCTGGACAAGGAACAGAGATTCGAGGATTTTTTGTTTGTCCGAATAAAGCACGCCAAGATCATATATATAATAACAACTATATGGATAACACCTATTCTTCTCTTTACGCGAAAGTGAAGCTAGTTTTGGAAAAACAAAAGACTGTCTGGCTTGCTAATGATGAATTGTGCGCAAGCGCGGGTTTTGACGAGTTGAAATCCACTGACGTTTTCAGAATTTCATAGGTTAGGTATGTTTGTTGACTCAAATTATGTGAAAGAGCGTCAATATAGTTATTGATGTACTTACTGATTGTTTACAGAAGTGATTAGTGAGTGATAACAGTGATTGATCAAAAATTAGCCCACGAATCTTGTTCCGATGACTTTATCGTCACAGGTTTCTCAGCAAATCGCAAGTATCGCTTTGTAGATCACATCCATTTCTGCATTTATCATCAAATATCATTCAATATCGTCAAACAATCCATCGATGAATGAATATTTGAAAAATATATGTCATGATGAAATAAAAACATCGAATTGAAGGTTACGTGACACATTTGATTGATTTTTAATAATTATCATACGTTTGTCGCTAACTAGAAAGCTACTCTCCTCCATGATGAAAACGAATGTCGATTCTTAATTCAAACTTGCGCATGCGCATATTCGCGATTGGTCCCGCAGACTGTCATTTGTTTTATTTTTCGGCTTCAGTTCTGGTATCCATGTTACCTATATAGTTATTATTAGATATATGGCCAAGATAGTCATAAAATATTCTCATTTCGCGGGAAGTCATGTCAAAGATGTAACTTGAGTGGCTTCTCTTTAGTTTGCACAAACAAATTCATTGATGTTCAATGTCACTTTTTATGCGTTGTCGCCTATAGGTAATCACGCAACCAGGAATACAGCAGTTAACCGAGAAATATAAGTTGGTGCGTTATCGCAAATGACAAAAGTGGGAACTTTGGTGATGCATGATGCAAGTCGTACTCGTTAGTAGCAAGTTGTGGTTATGTATCATTGACACATTGAGATTAGTTACGAATTCTTCTTATAATCCGAAAAGAGGTAGATAATTCAATAAACAAAAGCGCTCATGTTGACAGAGTAACGACTAATATACCTAATTGTTTCTATCCATACATGCGAGGGAATGATTTTTTCATTTTTGAACACCTGTGCATTATTTTTTTCAAAAAAAAAACAATGCCATAGTGTCATGAGCTACTTTCCGAATAACAGTGTGCTTTTTGACGTTAGTCAAGAATGATGTTGTGAAATACCATTATTATTTTGCGTAACTAAAGTCACATTTCGGTAAGAAATTTTCTGACTGAATACCTCTCTAGCCTCAATGAAAAACAGAAAATATTTCCAATAATAATCGAAACTCTAGTGGTACTATAAGTGAAAAGATTTTTGAACTTGCTCACCTGTGTGTTGTACATGGCCTGCACACTTCGTTTGATGCGCAACATCTCCCGCATGGTATCCTCATTGCCATGGCGAACCTCAAACTCTTTCCAGATCTGCCAAAACTCTGGAGTCATGCGCGGGTCGCAGATCTGGCTGCAGTGGCCGTAAATCGCTCGGGCTCTGTCCACTTCACCTGAAAACCATCTCGTCATCCATACCATCCGACTTCACTCGACATCTCCAAGCTAGTTACCTAATTTGGTTTCCATATCGGCGAACCGGACGCACATCTCTCTAGCCTTGTTTTCCGGCAACACCTCGATGGCCTTCTCGTAGATCTGGCGTGTCTTGGGGATGCCGTATATCTCGGCGGCCCTCTTGATGTAGATGTTGAAGACATCGAACATTTCCTGTTCGGGCACGGCCGTGGTTGCCCTTTCGTACACCGCCATCGCGTGCCTTGCCATGCCGAATTCCTCCTCCAGCTTGGCATAGAGCAGGTAGAGATTCTTCGCAAACTGGGACGGGCAGCCATCGAGACATTGTTCAAAAAGGTCGCGTGCCCGTTCCAGTTTGGTGCCGCCGTAACGCTTCAAAAACTTCGTCAGATACGTGTTCCAGATGTCGTACACGTTGGGCCACTTGAAGAGGGCGATTCCTTGAGAAATGAACGCGTGAAAAATTTTTCCAGACTCCCTCCCCCACTATATATGTTCTTACCTTTTTCATACGCCCTGAAGGCCTCTTCAAAGTAGTTGTTTTCTTCCAAGAACACCCCGTAGTTGATGATGATCTGGGGAGTGGCGATTTTCAAGTCGATAATACGATCATAAATGGCCTTGCAGGACTTGAATGTTCCGAAACTTTCCTCCAAGTCCGCGTACATGGACCAAACCTTCAAGGACTTGTATACGCGGCTCTGCACGGTCTCCGTATCATCGTGATATGCGACTTTTCTACTGGGCATGACAGTAGCTCTGTGCATGAGTCTCAAAGCTTCCTCATAGTTTTCATTTCGCAATTCCATTTCTGCCCATTCGCACCACACTATCGCCAAATCGTCAACTTTGACGTAAGAAACTTGAGTGGCTTTCTCGAAAATGAGCCGGCCATCTTCTATTTGATTGTTCTTCTCATAGAATTTGGCAAAATCTACCCATAAAGTGTGAAGCTTACCTACTGCTAGCTTGGGTTCCACTGTCTGAACTGCCTCTGTATAGGTGTTGATGATTTCAAAAGGTTTCCCTAATAGACAAAATAAAAATTACGATTTATATTTGATTACACATCATGACAGTGATTTAAAATAAACTCATTTGACAAAAGTAAAATTTGAAACTGTGTTTTATTGAAATGAATTCTCAAAAAGTATGAATGGGCTCCGCTACGAACGAATTCAGGAGGGGGGGGGGGGCAGAAGAAATATTCAGTGGGGACATGAGGGCAGAAAATGTTGGAAACATGAGGTTTCAATTTATAATAATGAAAAAAATATACTCAAGTTGAATTTTCAGGGAGCATTGGGGGCGTTCGCCCTTCCCCTTCCCCACCCCCCATCCTGAAGCACAAGAAAGTATATTCACCTTCATACAGCTGTACCCTTTTATGCCACTCTTGGACATTGTGAGGATTCTGTCTCAACAATACAGAATTCAGTAATAGCAATCTTCTTTCCATGAGGTATTCAAACCTGGCCAGCCTCAGTTCAAGCTCTATTTCATCATCTTCAGTAGGATTTGCTTTGCTGGCAACCTCCTCCATCCTCTTGCTCATGCTCAACTCTTCAAATTGGGCATATGCATCAAAAACTTGGGTGAAATCTCTAACAGTGGTGACAGTTTGGATAGCTTCTTCATAGATATCTCTGGCCCTCTCAAATAATCCACTACGTACATAATAGTTGGCCAAGGAGTTCCAGAGGTGTCCCAGTTGGTCAGTATATCTCCTGAGGCCACCCCTAATTATTGCATCCACATTCAGAGAATGTACCTTCTCTGGATTTTTTGAGATGAGTTCACAGAGTTCATTCCACAGTTGGTGTTTAGATTTACCCTGTTGGGACACAAAGTTCTCATCATTAACTATCCTTGCCATGACCTGAGCAGCTTCATCAAGCCTCTCTATTTCTGTAAGGTAATCTACATACTCTTCAGCATTTTCAGGACATAATTTGAGATACCTCCTGAAAACACGAACTGCTGTCTCAGGAAGATCATGTTTCCTGACAAATTTTAGATATAAAGGCCAAATTCTATTATGCTGGGTGACTGGTAATGCCCTGAGAGCTCTGTCAAATACTTTTCTGGTTCGGGTAATTTTACACTGATCTGTGAGGAATGTACAGTAATCCATCCAGATTCTAGGCATTTTGTGCATGAAAACTAGTGCTCGTTCAAATGCATTATTTACTTCCTCAAAACCTGGGTCAGAAATACATTTGTGTTTGATCTGCTTGCGTCTTGTTCGTAAATAATTGTACCAAAGCTTATATGAGCCTGGTAGCTCTTTCAGTGCTCTTTCATATATTATATTGACACCATATTTGGGGGCCGATTTTTTGTGATCTATATATCTCAACCAATGCTTTACAGAGAATGGATTTCGAAGAATTTCTTCTTCATAAGGTAAATCCTCTTCATGCTAGAAAATTCGTAGGTGCTAATCATAATTATTTGATGTATATATATTATGGACACTTACAAATATTATTTCCATAGGTTCCGATTCTTTTAAATTTTCGAGAGGCATGTTTCTACCTATATTTTTAAAAATTTTGTTTACACATAAATCATAAATCTCTCACATCACCTAACTGACACCTGACACCTGACTGGCTGGCTGACGCTGACAGTAGTTTGGTCAATGTTAAAAAAATCATGTTAAAATCTGGTGACAAAATAAATGAGAGGTTTATTTTATCGCTAACCTAGAAACAGCGCCACTTCCGACAAATTCAAAAACCTTTCTTTTCCGAAGAACTCATCGGGTTGAGGACCGTGTCACTTCCATAAAAAAAAGGAAACAGGAGAATTTTTTTGACATTTTGACATGTCTAATGTCTATGCCCTAGATGCTCTGTCGGTAAAGTAGTAAACGATTCCCTACTAATAAGTGGTGTGTTGATTGTTGTTAAAAGTCCAATAAATTTTACTAACTGTGGAAATAACTCAAAATATTCGTAATTCTGGGTCGGTGTAGTTCCTATAATAATAAAATTATGTGGTGAAACATCAAGCCAATCCAAAAACCACGAAGGAGAAACAAATGTTTTAATGGAAGCATCCTCCATCATTACTCAGGTGTCAAGGGACGAGGAACATCTGAATAGTTATGCCACCGAAAAAGGTAAAGACCCAGTCGTTTTATGAATTGAATATTATCTTCTAAATACTTTTTATTCCCAAATCATTGAATATAATGTCTCCAAAGCTCATTATCGTTCTCGTTAAATATGCAGTAGGCGTGTTAAAGAGGTGTAAACAGAGGTGAGGTAAACACTTGAATCGTGATCCAAGCAGCTATTGTAACAGTAATCATGTCTTTCCTTGATCGGTTGAATAATACTACTCAGGATACTGAGTGGTGAAATCGCTCCTGAATAAAATAAGCTGGAGGAATTTTTTTCTATTTTTACATTACTGTTTCCCTGATAAAAGTGGGATAAGGTACGTCATTTCAATATGTAAATTATAATTACATTCCATTTCTACCTCTGACCTCTTTTGGTCAAGAGAAACTCACAGTATTTCACTTTCACATTTTTAATGCCAATATTGATGATAATTGATATTTATCTATACTGCACCTGTTTATTTTGAGGACCACTATAAAACCATATAATCAATGCCTATACCCCATAAATTTCTATATCCACCTCACACAGTGCTGATCAAATAAATTGTTTTGCTGGAAAAGGTTATGCAATAGATATGCTGTTCTTTATGATCAAAGCAAAATAGAGTAACAAGTACCAACAAGTAGTCAATTTCTTTGGTAGCAATAGAATTTCAGGATCCTATTTATTGGCTCAACTGTGGATTTAAGTGCTTTAGAATGAACACAGACAGATTAATATTATGAATAATATGAAAACCAAAGAAAGCAATGCTTGTGATTTGATAACATCAAATTTTTTTCAAAATAAAAGTTCTCAAGATATCAATAAAATGAAGAACACATCTTATAGGAACTAGCCCTGTGTCAGAAAACTCTGCAGAGCCAATCAACCAGCCTGCTGTGCAACAGCAACAGCCAAAGAAGATCAGCAAAGGCTTCTTTCGGTCTCTGTTCTGCTGTGTGCGCCAAAAGAAGAGCAAGGCATCTCTGCAAGAGCAATGTGTGGATGGCAGAGCATATGTCGACCGGCACAGCTGTCAGTATCTGCTGCCGCCTCTCAAGGATAAAGACCTGTACAAGAAATGCATGGTGATAGATTTGGATGAGACCCTGGTGCACAGCAGTTTCAAGGTGAATGAGAAGAATATAAAATGCAAATTATACTTATTTCACCTTGTTTTAATAGCATAAAAAATCATGGGCGCCGGGTGGGGGGTGAGGGAGGCGGATTCCCCTCCTGGATACTCAACTTGAGTATAATGCTTTTGTTGTAGGTGTAAACCTCATAATTTCAACCTGTTATGTTTTGCCATCCTCCCTATTTTCTTGTCTCACCCTGAATTTGTTTCTGATGAAAATGATAAAATTTTACCAAAAAGTTATTTTTAATCAAATTCTGTAATATGAATCATTGAAGAGTGCATGAAAAAAAAACTGGAAAATGCTATTTTCAATGCATTGTCTTATTATGTCAATTCTGTACTTTCTTATGCAAATATTTTCTCCATTCTTCTTGTTCTCTATAATAGATGTTTTATCATGTCAATTTGTTTATGAAAAGCATTTCTTCGAATTGTTAATTATTGCATACCCAATAATTAATATGTGAATATTTTATGATATTATATCATTATCATCTGACAACAATAAACATTGAGACCTGATATTCAAGTTTTTTGGAATGGAATATTGATTGATAATTGTGAAAACTATTATTACTAATGACTCAACATTATGTGAAGTAATTGAAAACAGGAATTGTACCGATAATGTATCAAATAGACTTTGCCTTCTTTTTGTCAAGATGGTTATAGCATGGCAAAATGAATCATCTAATAGGCATAGTTTCATAAGTAACATCATGTTTTTTTGGCAGCCGATCAGCAACGCGGACTTTGTCGTGCCGGTAGAGATAGACGGCACCACACACCAAGTGTACGTGCTGAAGAGGCCGCACGTGGACGAGTTCCTGAAACGCATGGGCGAACTGTACGAATGCGTGCTGTTCACCGCCTCGTTGGCCAAGTATGCAGACCCCGTAGCTGATCTGCTCGACCATTGGGATGTCTTCAGGATGCGACTGTTCCGGGAGAGTTGCGTTTTCTACAGGTCGGTGTTTGGATTTTTTTTGTGTTGTTTCATACAAAAATTTCAAATCCTTTTTTATTGTCGAAATTTTGTCTATATCAAAAGCTCTCAAGATATCTCATCGTAAAATATCGTTTTATTTATCAAGTTAGCGAAAAAATGTAATGAGTTGCATTTTGGCATCAAAGAACATATTCATTATTTGTTTTAAATTATTTTCAGGGGCAACTATGTAAAGGACCTGAACAAGCTTGGTAGAGAATTACAGCAAATTGTTATTGTAGATAACTCACCTGCTTCCTACATATTCCATCCAGATAATGCTGTAAGTATTAATATCAATTCTTTTTTCAAGTCGACCTCTTCATTTTGGAAAATTTTTGTTTAATGATAAAACACTGTGATGAATCCTCAATTATACTTTCCTTGAATTTATCGCACCACCACACAAACACGGTAGTAAACGTAAAACACGTCAAAAATTGAATCTTCCACTTCCATGCCCGAAATTCTCTCTGTAAAAATTCTCTGATTTCCTGTTATAACTCAACACAATTCTAATTTGTTGACATTTATTCACATTATATTCTCGCTCGATCCTCCTATTATGCCGATGAGCAAGTCGTCGTTTCAACGACCATTGAAAAAAATGAAAAAAAAAAAAAATTCCAGGTACCGGTGGCCTCGTGGTTCGACGACATGAACGACTCTGAACTGCTCGACCTGATCCCATTCTTCGAGAAACTAGCCAAAATGGACAATGTGTATACAGTGCTGTGTAATTCGAACCACCCGTACAACAATGGCGGCCCGGCGGCGGCGGTGGCGACCGCCCAGCAGAACGGACCCACGCCCAACGCCCACTCTCCCGTCGTTGCGGCGCCCAACAACCATTCGCCGCCCAACACGTAGCTAATGTTGCCCCCCCCCCTGGTTGCCGGCGATCCATCCAGCATCCGATGCTGATGCCCTTCGGGTGCTCTTTGAAGAGGTCGAGAGCTGATTGCTCTCTGTTCGGTGGGTTCTTGCTCCTCGTTCCGTTCACGCAAATTTTACTAATTTTTTAACCTAACTTGGCCATTTCCACGGAGAGATGCTGCCCCCGATAGATTAGATTTCATTTGGATCATACATATTAGATATCTTGTATTCTGGTACCTACAATGATTTTTGAGTGGTAGATTGAATCATCAATATATTTAATTTGGAACAAGGAGCAAAAAACAAAACAAATAATGGGATGTGTGTTATTAATTGTTTGGTAATAATTGTTATAATTCAACTCTCCCGGTTTTATCGTAGATGGAGAAAAAATAAAAAAAGACGTGTTCTTCATAGGAAGATTCGCTTTTCAAGTAAAAAAATTGATGTGGAATCTGTGTGTTGATTAATCAGACATTCTTTCAGTAGACTGAAACGTTTTTCATTTATTTGAAAGCCGAATCATCCACTTAAAATCTTTATATCGGGTGAACAGTTATATTCTGATGATAAAGGTTTGTGTTAGTATATTTACTTTTTTCTTCAAACTGGGGTTTTTCTAACTTATAATTCACTGTTTGTTTTTACATTTTAGGAAACTAATATATCACAAGTTATATTTTTCTAGAAAACATGTTGAATAATAATTCAACTACTATACTTGATAAGTCATGTTTATGTCTGGTGAACACGGAAGTTGTGGATAAGAAAGTGACCGCATTTCATTATCTAAATAGATTTCGAAGGTATAACTGGTCACCCGTTATCTTTCAGCATTTCTACAGCCGTATTTTCTAAATACATTTTTCTCCTTAGAGAATTACAGTTTTCTGTAATGTTTTATTTTCATATCAAGTCATACTTGAACAGATGTCAAATGTATTATTTTACATTATAACAATCACTATGTTTAGGAAAACATACAGGTTCATTCAAGTTCTTGGCTTCCTGTAAGATAATAATATGGAACAAAATTGTGATATTTTTCTAAAAATCTTTTCTTATTCATTATTTTTCTTCTTTGCGAATTTGTGGTGGCTCAAAGAACAGGTTTCTCGTGTCTCTAATGGTGCGATATTTTAATGGTGGCCTTGAATTTGTATGACCGTGTATATGTATAGTGGGAGCTAAATATTTAATCATTAATTTTTTCACTCATAAGTTAAGTATCGAGAACGTTTGCGTGTAAGATATTCCCAGTGAAAACAGTTGCTCAAAAGGAACTCCACCACAATATCATTCTCCTCGTGTTGTTACAGGGTACTTTATATTATTTGGTGACGGTTGGGATATGTCAGTGAACATTCCTGAAAAACTAATTTTTCGATATATCTAGTGTGTTTAATTTGTATGCTTTTGTGAGCTTGTAGATGGAAACTGATGAGTTGTAATAATTGATTTATCAACTCTCATCATCAATGGATGGTTTTAGTGACAAACATTTCATACATCATTCGACAATATTCTGAAGAATGTCTTACACCGATGTATCTCAACTTTAAGATATAGTACCAATGTCTGTAAATTTAGTGGCCTTTGTGTTTTAAAAACGCTAACCATAACGTATGATTTTTATACGAATTTTTTCGAGGTGGCGCCCTATCGGAACTGACATAATTTGAAAAATTTGCGCCATTCACCGAACATATCAACTATGAAACATTTTGATACTCTATTAAACAAAAGATCACTTTTTGGATGAGAGTAGGTTTACTACTAAGGAGTTTTGCTACCTATCAAGTAGTTTTGTATACCATTTTGATGAAATGTCTGCGACATTCGCCTGTGCTGGAAATAATTGAAATTGCATCGCATTTTCAAACAAGTTTTTGCTGAAGAATGTTAACAATCATGCTGTACACTAATGAAATTATGTATTGTATATAAATATTATTGTATTATTATATTAACTGTATAACTTACACTTGTAAATACACAGATTTATTTATAATTCAACTTTTTCTACTTTCCCCTATTTTTACTGTCCAATTCCCACTATCAGATCAAACACTTTAATAATTATTCGTTTCCAAAACCCATTAATTTACCTGCAGAATTTCGCATTCCAGCAATCGGTTCTTGTCTTCATTTCTACAAGGATTCTCATTTCTATTTGGAACTGTTATGGAATTATCGTCAGTTTTACTGAAATCTGAGATACAATATAGATGAAAGCAAGAAATCCGGATTTGAGGAGGAATAAATAAAGTCATGCATTCTGACTCATTGATGTAATAACCAGTAACTGCGCGTTCACATGCCGCTTTCGCTTATCGCGGAAAACTTGAATTAAATATTCCTACGCAATAATAATAATTATGGTGATTTCAACCTGAAAAGTAAGGATCACGAAATCTGAACTTCTTTTAGAAAAAAGTTGTAAAGTAATCGACTTTCTGACAGATGACCTCGATGCGTGCTTACAAAAATCAATCAATGGAATCACAATACGCCGTAAGCCAAAACACGAAAAGTCTGCATGTAAGAGAACTAATCTATGGAATAGGTACTGCAAACGGATAGTTCAAATTTACATCAACACCAGACATTTCCACACATAATTAGCATCAAAAACTTGATTATGAAGGCACAAATTAGAGAAACTCATCTCTAATCTGTGATGAAATGTAAAGAGAAGAAACAATAACTTCTACAGGCACCTCTCCAACAGCTGCGTGGCGATCTTCAATAACTCGGGGTCGTGTCTTTTGGGAGCCTCCACGTACTGATCGGTCAACGGCAAGTTGCACAGGTGCCTCCTGATGACCAAGTCTCTCCTGGCACTCAGTGCCCTACGATGTGGCCCCACGCTGGTGAAGAGCGCCTTGCGCACCAGCAGCTTCTCTCTGAAAAATTCGACGGTAGAATAACAACGAATCACTTTCTCGAAACTTACCTATCGGCCACTTGGATGGCTGCAATCGGATGGGGACAGATCGTTTCCGTCTCTTCCAAAGGCGATGTCGTGTACTCTTCGTCAGGTTCTCTTTTGATGGGAACGTCTGCCGGCTCTTGCTTTATCTTCACCGAAGGCTCTTCCTCCTTCACGGCTTGTTCTCGCAATGCCGCGTTCGCGTTTTCTCTCATTACATCTTTGACCAAATCCTCTCCTGAAAGGATGTCAATCATATAGATGTTTGTATCAACACCATAGTGTAACATTTTTCGGAAACAAAAATCATATCGTTTATGGTAAAGTAACAGTCAATTCAATTTTTACGTACCAGCTAGAGCGACGGAGATTCCTAAATGCACCAAGACGTTGTGACTCTCCCATCTTAATTTAGCTGAGCTCATTGGTTTCTGTCTGGGTCGCGATTCTGCAACGAGACTGGCCCAATCCACCCCTAAAGCGTCTCCTAACCCCTTCACTTTTGATTCTTCTTCCAGCTCATCTGAAAATGAAAAAAATCCAATCATCCAAGTCTATGTACGGCAATGCTCTTGTTATTCACCTTCTGAAATTTCCTCAAAGTCCAATTCCATGTTGTCCTCTTCGATGGATTCTTCGTTGACCGGAGCCAGTTTTCCTCCGGGTGATTTCGGTAGTGGAGAATGAGATTTCTGAGAGGCCGACGAGACGGTCTGATCTTTGAGGGAGGCCGTATCCGTTTTTGGGGGAACGTCTCCTTCGGGAACTCCCTCCTGAGTAAAAATAATACTGTACAAAAATGTTCCATATCAGGACTGAAATTAGCGCCATTTGAGGGTACCAACGAACACAACATTTCTGGAATTGCAATTTGAAAATCGACTTCCACGTCAATAACCCCTTAAAAAAATTGAGTAAATCCTCGTTTATCGCACTCCTATAAGTTCGAAAAAAGTTTTTGGTTGAACTTACATATTTTAACTTATTGATCATGAATCTAAAGTCAAAACGCGGCGGTATCATATAATTTCGGAGATACGGCCCCACTTTGTCTCAAAAAAGCACCATTTGACATCTTAAATTTCTGCTATCAAAAACAAACAAAATTCACCCCTCTTTGCACCAAAACATCACACACGCTTACATATACTTGTTTTTAATACTTTTTTTTGCAGAAAAAACTGTTATTTTTACGTAAACAAAACATCTTTTTTCCCCGATTTTTCTGTTAATTTTTTTTAAGAAGTTGGCAACGTCTTACCACGAACCAAACAATCACGTTGCGAACATCAAAATTACAAATTACCAGAAAATCAGTGAAAAAAGGTTGTTTTATTTACATTTTGCAGAAGGGTACATTTTTAGCAAAATAACTTTTTATTTCCGCTGAAAAGTGTTGGAAACAAGTAAAGAAAAAATTTATGAGGGTTTAGTTCAAAGAAGGGTGAATTTTTTGTGTTTTCAATAGCAGAAATTTGAGATGTCAAATGATGCAATTTTCTAAAGAATTGGAAACACACGCGGCGAAATTTGCGTATTTTGAATCATTTGAATCACAACTATTTATGTTTTCCGGGCTTCTTGCTGTAATAATTTAATGAATATGGTGTTAATTAGATACATCTTCAAAGCCAAAGGAAGAGATTCGTATAAACCAATTCAAAACCGCCAGCTGAATTCAATTTTAGCAGACTTCCAGCTGGATTTCAGGTTTCTCGAGGTTTTCATAATTGAATGAATTGGATTTTTGTGACCCCACCTTGTCCGTACCAACCACCACCAACAAAAAAAAAATCATAATTTTTTGCATTACCTCATCCCTGTTGAGTATCTCGTCGGCGTCGTCGCTGATCTCGCTGAGGTCGTCCTCAAGGCCGGCTGCTTCCTGCTGCTTGACGCACAACCTTTTGGAGGCGCTGCCGGGGCTGTCGAGCGGCCCGTCGTTGTGCCGCTTCTGCGCCGCCGGCGTCTCCCTGTGATCGGCGTCCACGCTACGATCGGCGTTGGCGCCGCCCTCAGAGGGCGCCTCTTTGCGTCGGAAGTCGGCGTCAGGCTCGTCGGTTAGGAGGGCGCCTAAGGAAAGAGTTTTTCATCTACGGGAAGTCAAATAATAGAGATTGTGAATCTCAATTTGATTCAAAATATGCATTATTGTCTTCAAAACGCAAAAAGTTTGGTCGTGAATCCCGCTTAAGATACAGTGTCCGCGATTAAGTTGGCTATATATGGGGATAAATTTGTTGTTGAAATTCATGAAAAAACCTTTCGTTTCTGTATGTTTGAAAAATAAAGAATCCATTCCAACTTACATCAAGTAACTTCAGATTTAGTTTGAATTTTAAAAAAGTTTTCTGTGGTGCAGAAAACTAAAAATATCAGGTTTATATTTCATTTACAGGTTGAAAATATTTAATAGGCTCATGTGCATCAAAATACAGAGTACGTCTTAATCAATTAAATTTAAAACTAACAAGCTTCCAGCCAAATTCCATCATAGCACACTTCCAGCATGATACTTTCATAAGTAGAATATTTCTAATCCCCAATCTTCCGTGCAAGAAATAGTCAAAGAATAATTCACCAAGTATGAATAGACCATAAAGAAATGTCGTCTCACCGCTGCCGCCAGCGTCTAGATGATGGTGCGAGGCGGCGCTCCTCGGCCTCTCCGACCGCTCCCGCCACTCGCCCTGCCACCGGCGTCGCTCGTCGCCCGCCCCCCACCCGTCCATCGACCGCCCACCCCCGTACGGTCTGCCCCACTCATCGTCGGGGGCGGCAGCGGCGGCGGCCGACGACCGCTCACCGTCGCGCTCGTCCCATGCGCCGTCCGCCCTTTCCCCCCTTCGGCCCTCCCACTCGCCGCCGCCGCCGCCCCGCCACTCGTGGTCGCCCGCCGACAGCGGATAGTCGTCGCGACGGTGGTCGCCCCACTCGACGCCGCCCCGGCCGCCCTTGGCGTCGTCGCGAGGGCGCGAGCCGTAACGCGAGCGGTGCTCCAAATCTCTATAAAAGAAAAGATGGATAAAAAAATACATTCAAAATATTTTTATTTTATTATGAATGTAAGTGAACTGAAGAGAATATCTAGGGATATACTTGGATTGCATATCAAATATTGATTGATTGAGGAATTTTAGTGGACTATTCGAATATGAAATGATATTCCTAATTATATTGTTTTATAATTATTGTTTCTGTACATACAAGATATAAGAAATATGTGTGGATTCTTATTATTTAGTTTATGTTGATATTTGTCATTCCCTATAAATACAACGTCCGCCTTCAAGTTGGGATACATATGGGATAAATATTGTTGAAATATATCTTTATTCCGGTTTCACTAGAGCAGATATCAAGCATGATAAAAAAACTCCTGTAGTGGAGTGTTCAACACAAGCAAGAATGCATTACCTGTCAACGTCTCCTTTATCATCCCACAAATCTCTCCTAGCCCTCCTATCGTCCACATACAATCTGTCATCGCCTCGATAATGATCATCAGCTTCCAAATATCGCCTGTCTTCGTGTCTGCTCCGCTCGTACGGGCTGTCATACTCCTTCTCTCTGTGGCCGTAATCTCGGTCTCTACCTCTGTCATATGACCTGCAAATGATTTTTTTCATAAACAGAAAATCGAAATAAGTCGAATCCAGATTCATATTATATCGACTGAGTTATGTATATTTGTATTTACCTATCCTTATCGTGCCTTTCCGAAGATTTTCTCGATGACCTATCAGTGCTAGAGCGATCGTGCCGGTCAGACCTGCCCCTGTCCGATCTATCGCCCCTTTCCAGAGAACGGGCTTTCCGAGAGGGCGGCACGCGCTCCTCTAGCGGCGGCAAAAGGCGCTCCACTCGATCCCCTATCGAAAAACCTACAATTCAGTTGCTTCCTGTAAGAATTCCCGCTCACCACAAGGGCATCTCTAATCCAATAGCTATTTTCTACAACTGGATTATCAGAGTAGCCATTGACGCTTTCAAATCCCAACACAAAGTTTGCCGAGGAATGTCTGCTCAAGAGCGCAAATGCTGTCACTCAATGACATTCCTCGGAAAACTTTGATTTTGTGTTTAGATTTGAAAGCGTGAAAAGCCACTCTGTTAACCGGTTGTAGAAAAATGATATTTTCAGCATTAATATCACAAGAGAAGTTGTAATCAAATATTATCAGTCTAACCTGAAGGTTTGTCGAGGCCCCTGTTCTCCCTTCTGGTCCGCTCCCTCCGCCTCTGCTCCTCCTCCTTCTTCAGCCTCTCTCTCTCGCGCTGCCTCTCCTGACACCTGGCCAACGCCTCCTCCCTCTCCTTCTCCCTGGCCGCCTCCCTCTCCTCTCTTGCCAACCGCCTCTCTCTTTCGCGCTCGCGCTCTCTGTCCCTGGAATCACGACGCGGCGCCGCGACGCCGCCACCGCCCCCTGCCGCCTCCTTGCGCGGCTTCTCCAAAGGTCTCGCTTCTTTGCCTCTGGACCTGATGCAAAGTTCATCAGGCGTTGAGAGAGAAAAAAATATGTCTTCCCTACTGAAAATGCGAGTGAAAATGTTATGTTTGGGATTTAAAAAATTGAAGAAAAAACAAACAAACCAATCATATACAGTCTTCTTGTCAATTTGGAAAGACTGATAATTTTCGTCTGCTCGACGATAATATTCAATAAAAAAAGAAAATGAAAATGTTGCAGAATATTTTTGAAAACCCGCCTATTTACATGCCACTCACCTTGCTCTCTCATCTCTCTTATTTGTTTTTCTCTCATCTTTAATGGGACTTTTGTGTTCCCTTCGCGTTGTGCCTCCTTTTACTCTACCGGGCGAAATTTTCCTATCTCTAGAATGCGATGAGTCTGGAGTGTCCCTCTTCCTGATGACATCTTTCGCCATCCTGCTGTCTCTTTTCGGGGATTTAACAGGCTCCTTCTTCTTGGTCTCCTTCTCTTTCTCGCGCTCCCTTTGTTTTTCGCGTTCTTTGGCCCTCTCTCGTTCCTTCTCTCTTTCGCGCTCCCGCTCTTTCTCTTTTTCTCGTTCTTTTTCTCTCTCCCTTTCTTTTTCACGTTCCCTTTCTTTTTCTCGTTCCCGCTCCTTGGAAGGCTTTGGAGATGGGGTGCGATGCTTTTCTTTAATGCTTGTTCTACTCAAAGGCCTAGGGGATTTTTCTGAACTGAGTTTTTTTGAGCCGGACGTTAGTTTGGACTTTGGAGGAGGTGGGGTCTCGGATTTTTTCCTGGGTCTTGCTGGGGAAGGAGACTTGGCCTTTACAGATTTTATCACTTTCTTCAATGGTTTTTCTCTAACTGCAGATTTTGATGTTCTTTTACCTGTATTAAATATACATATATATATATCCCTCACATCATTTGTATGCACTTGAATTATCACATACATACTGGATACATGTACTTTTGTAACAAATAATTGATACATGGCAACATATCAATGATACATCAAATTCATAAGAATTAATGCTATGTTCTGAAATCAGTCCTCTCTTCCGAGCAATAATAAAGAAAATATTGTCAACATACCCTTTATTTTGTGTTTGTTTCTTGATCTATCTTCTGAAGAAGTAGAACTAGTTCTTTTGGTCTTCACTTTCTTAATTTTCTTCTTTCTCATTTCACCAGAACTAGAACTGGATGAAGAAGAATCTTCACTACTGGAACTTGAATCAGTGCTTGAACTGGAGCTACCACTGCTAGGACTGCTCTCCTTGAAGACAAGAAATTTGGAAATATTTTTTTGAAAAGAATCAACCACTTCATTTTTTGCGCACAATTTTCGGACACCCTGTATATAGAAATACCACTTACTATACCTAGATAATCAATTGAAAATTGAGTAATAATAAAAACAATACAAACAATGGTAGAAAGATTCAGACTGGAGGAATATAACTGTGAAAAGATATTCAAGGAGATGAAAATGACAACATTAGGGATTCAAATGAATATGTTTATGCTGAATAGTGAAACAGTGTTGGTGCCTTGAGAATAGTAGATGATGAATTAATTATTTTTACAGTTGTATTTGTTATTGATGAGATTAATTGATTAGATACTTGAATTGTGGGTGAAATTCTTTACCTTTTGAGCCTTCTTCTCTTTCTTTTTAGCCTTATTATCCATCTTCATTTGCAACTCAAGCTCCCTCTGCAACTCCTGTCTCCTTTTCTCCAGATCATCTGGATCAGCATCTTCCAATTCGTCTGGATCCCATTGTTCCCATTCCTCGTATTCGTGCTGGCTCCTCTTGTGGCCCTCCTTGGCGTGCCTTCTCTTCGGCACCGTCTGCACAACTTTGGCCGCCCTCTGCTTAGAGGGGCTAATCAGCGTGTGAGTGGACGAGTACTTGCAGCCTTTGCCGTAGGGACAAGAGCCGCTTTGCGCCCAGTGATGGCAGTACTCTTTACCTGTTCCTCCTGGAGCCTTCGTGCCGAGCCGTTCGAACACGCTGGGTCGGTTCTTGACCGTCGTCAGGGATTTCGCTTTCGCCGTCGTCAGATTCACGGTGATCTTCCGTTTGATCTTAGACATTTTCACTATCAGTTCTGAAAGTCGATATCAATGAAATGTCATAAACACTTATAGTTAACATATTCACAGATTTCTCGTATTATTTTTTGATGAAGCTCTTCACGTCCAGACAAAAAATAAACATAAACATGAAAATGTCGAAAATGAAAATACGACTAACAGACAGACAGCAGACAGTGAGAGGTGACAGTAAGTCTGCTTTTCGCCAATCTCTGGTAGAAAACGACGGTAGCGCCACTTCTGAATATCCTTCGAACTGATTGATAAATATCAAATCAAGAGTTCAGTGGTCATCACTAATCTCTGATAAATCCAAGTATTAGGCAACCAATAATACAGGAATGCAAGACGCTTCGTTATTTCGGGTTAAGAAATTTAATCAGATCCAATTTGATTTATGGAAGCGCCTTAAAAGAAATAATGGTTGGAAAATCTGATAAAATTATTGGTTTTTTTGTTCATAATATTTTGAAAATTCATTGACCGCCACACCATTATTGAAAGTAAACTTATTTCAACATTTTTATGAATGGTTAATTTTCTCTGCCTCAAGGCAAAAACATCGAGACCCTCAGTAATCAATTGATATTCAATTCATGTGGCGTCCTCAGGGAGTTATTTATCACGTTCATGTAATGATCAATGATACCGCGATATCGAGAAAATCAATATAGCTGTAGTTTCCATGGCGACCTTTTAGAACGATCCACGATTGTTCCACAGCGCCCCATCATCATCTGAATGACATCCGACACGAATCGCTAGCCAGCAATGGAAAACATATTCAGATTCAAAAAGGTAATCTATTAATTGAAGTACTTACCTTTATTGTCGATAGCACTCAAGTTAAGTAGGCTATTTAAATGTACATCGTCGTGCTAGAGCCTCATTTCTCCTTGAACACTAGCCTTTTGTTCAGCTCGATGCTTGGCATTTGTTTGGGATATCGTTGCAGTTCTTAAAAAGCCAATTTTTTTCTGAATTTTGTGTGACAGTTCCCTTATTTCCCTTTCGAGGAACACCGAGTGTTATCAATTCGTTATATCACATATCAGTCATCAGAACGCATTGTATAAGTATAATGAAAATCTTTAATTGGTAATAAGAAGGTTGTTTTCGAATTTTTTAGAGCATGGTATACCCAGAACAATTGAATCGGCATCAAATCGATAGAAAAACCGCTCAAACCCAATCTTGGTGCAGTGAACCTCTAGAGGAAAATAGCAATAATATACATGTGGTCGAAACGCTGAAAAATATAGGGAACAAAGAAAATAGCGACGAATCCAGCCTAGCAAATTCAAATGGTACTCTCAACGATGAAAAGACGTAAGTAAAATATTGAAATAATGAAGTTACACTTTCGATGTAAAAAAAAAAAAAACGCTAAACGTTACGAAGGAATTGCGATTTTCTGCAGGACATCAGCTAACAGCCAGTTCATCCAAGACCGCATTCGACACTTGGTGGACGCCTTTTCGACCAGAGCTCAAGCCGCTAGAGAAATGATAGAAACTCCCGCAACTCCCTCTTCTATAAGCAGCAGAGAGACGATCGAGAATCACACCGTAATCTCTATGAAACCCAAGCTCAGTATTTCGTTTTCCGATAAGTATACGGCGAAAGACTTGCCAGATATTTCAATTAAAAACAATAAGGGGTTTCTAAAAGGTCTAGGTGAGATTATCCATGAGAATAATGCAAAAAATGACACACAGAGAAAAACGTTTCAGGTACACAAGTACACTTGAAAATAATTCAATAACCATTAATACATCAATGAACTTTTGTACCATTACAACAAGTACAAAAATGTTTCTGATATCGAGTTCCAGTGGTAGCTGAACAATCATTCTGTTACAGAAAATATTTCTTCTGACTGACATATTTTTATCAATTTGTATAATACTTAGTATTCAACATTCCACCTAACATTAGTATATGTGCCCCTCAATGCTTGATTTCTATTAGTGAAAGAAATTGTTTCGCCGTTATTAACAGTTTAATAATAACAGGTAACAGTTCAGTAGATTTCAACTTTTTTGTCACCGTTCGGCCACGTTCGGCTATGTTCGGTAACCAACACGACGCGCTTCGCTGACCGAGCATCATCATTCACACAATGTCTGTTGCCAGTGCTGCATCGCATCGCTGTTGCTTATGCGTACCGTTCTTCACCACGTTTTTTTTTCAATATTTGTGTGAGTTGTTGTGATTGTGTGCCCTCTATTTAAGATAATGTAGTTCTTCAATACTTTGGAACAGTAGGGTTTGGTGATGTTCTCACAAAACCTAATCGGTAAGTAGAAAATGTACAATTTTTCTGTTGATAAGCAAATTTCACTTATGCTCAATAATCGGTCACGCGCGAATTTTGTCACCATTTGAGAATATCACAAGAATTAAAATATTCATGGATATAGTGAAACAGAAAGTGTTCATCACCTGAATTCTCCCAAATATAACTATAGCGATTCAAAACGCACCAGCTTCTTATTGAAAAAAAATTAGTTTAATCTGAAAATTTATTATTTTGGAAACTAAAAATAAAATCTTCGGCTATGTCATTCACAAATAATTTCGCACAGATTCTCAAACTGCATGTGCACTGTTAATCATAATATAAATGGTATATAAAAAAATACTCCATTTCAGGCTCCCAGCATGACCTACAACCTCCGGCACTTGGCAGTTGATTTTTAATCCAAGTAGACCGTGGATCTACACCTGCAGAAACTTCATAAACATCTGAAGTACATCTCCATGGGTCACAAGGAAAACAACTGAAGGACCTGTCCAACTTGGAACCCTAGCAAAAATGATGAACGGAATTCTTGTCAGCATCCTCGAAAACACTGGACCAGAAACAATTATTCTAATTCATGTTTTTCAATGTTTTTGTAGGTGCACCCGATTGGCTCTAATTGTATTATTTAGTGGTGGTGATTAAATTATTTTCCTGCAACAGTTCTATTTTCTACCTGTAGCTCCAATAATGTATTGAAGATTTATTGAAATGTTGAATAACCATTATTGAATTGTGAACCTACGATAAGTGAAGAACACTCCAAGATAATATAGCAATATTTTAAAGTGAGATATCTAGTATTCAATGGTTATTAAACTGTTCAGTAGATGTTATTAAACACTTCAACAATGGTGAGTTGAGTGGAAATATATTCATTCATTAACGTCCAATGAACTACTCAACAGAGTTTCTGCTGCAGGTATACCAATTCAGGAAAAAGTTTTTCTCTACTACTAATAAACTGTATATCTGTCCCATATAGTATTCAAGTTTTTAATTACCACGATTGAATATTTAATAATCGTTAGTCAACTTTTCTCTCTGTGCATGGTTTTGTTTTTAGGAAATTCGATAGTAGACCCCAACAGTAAACTTTATCTGATCTGGATGTGCATAACAGCAATGTCAGTCCTGTACAACGCGTGGGTGATACCACTGAGAAACAGCTTTCCGTACCAGACCAAAGAAAACAGACCGATTTGGATGACTTTCGACTACTTGGCCGATTTGATTTATTTGATCGATACGGCACTCATCCAACCAAGAGTCAAATATTTGAACGAAGGGTTTTGGGTTACGGACACGAAGATATTGAGGGCGACCTACATGAAAAGCAATCGTTTCAAAGTAAGTATAAATTTACCATCAGAGCCATATACATATGTATATTCGTTGATCACAGTTGAACGTGTTATCGCTGTTACCTCTGGACTTCTTGTACGCCATCTGGGGTCCGGAGTGTGTAATTTTGCGTTTCCCGCGCTTCTTGAAGGCGCACACCTTCTGGGAGTTCTTCAGCTTCGTGGACAAGCTGCTGCCCAATCCTTACGTCATCAGGATCTCGAGAACGCTGATGTACATGATGTACCTGATCCATCTGAACGCGTGCGCGTACTATTCCTTTTCCGCATGGGAGGGCATCGGCAGCAATAATTTCGTCTTCAACGGCAAAGGCAACGCCTACATAAAGTGCTTTTATTTTGCTACGAAAACGGCGACGTCGATAGGTGAGATCGAGCGATATACTCTGTATAAATTCTTTGATCCTTGATCCTTTGATTCGGATAGGAACCGCTGAAAAATAAGTTTCTATAAAAATATATTTACTATATAGGCACTATCCTTTTGGAATTCGATTTTTCTTTGATAACTTTTGGAGTAATTGATATAATTTAATGAAAATTCAATATATGAAGACCACTATTAAGGACTCCCTGCAAAAATGTCCTCGAAACATATTCACCTCTCTGTTAGTTTATCGATGAGGGGTGGACTAAGTTTAAATTTTCAAGGGTCGAATTTTTTAATGTTTAATTTTGAATGAAAATTGAACACAATCAATTAAATACTTTGTATAGGAGGGCTCAACATGGTCAAAGTCTCCGTAAGGAGTGCTTGTAGGAAACATTTTTATAGGAGCTTATTGTCATCTCATTTTTTCATGTTCTATCTGAATCCGAAAGATTTTCCACATTTTCCTGGACACCTTGTATATCCGGGTGAAACTTATTCGTTGAAAGAGTCGAGATGGAATTACATAATTTGTAGATTACTCTAGAACTAATTCTATTTCAGTGAATCGCATACTATAAAAAATGTAGATCCAGTTAATTTATACAGGGTCACTCACGGTCGATGGTACCTTAGACGTTTACGGAGAACGGGACGTAGGATTATTGTGAAAATTTGGTTTATTGGGTAATCAGTTTTGTTCTATCGATCTAAAATACTTTCAGCATTGCGGAGTTGCCGCTTCTATCAAAAAGTTGCAACAACTTTGTTATTTCAAATAGGACACCCTGTATTTTATTTCATTTTTAGATTCTTCCTGAAGAGCTGATTTCGTCGATCTATCATACTTGGGGAATAGCGCGAAATATTACAGAGATATAGGGTGTTAAAAATCGAGATTTTTCAACTATAGGAATTTTTTGTGTCGAAACTAATCATTTCTGCTCAAAACGGCTTACATGTCCCTATCTCAACTTTTCATTTTCTATCTACTGACATTTAATAGAAACAAATAGAGGGTGATGCAAAACTCAAAATTTTGAACCACCCGTATATTTGTTTCAATTAAATATCAATCGATAGTAAATGGAAAGTTGAGATAGGGACATGTAAGCCGTTTTGAGCAAGAATGGATAGTTTTGGCACAAAAAATTCCTAAATTTGAAAAATCACGATTTTTTACACCCTTTATCTCTGTGATCTTTCTCGCTATACCCCAAGTATGATAGATCGACGAAATCAGCTCTAAAAATGAAATAAAATACAGGGTGACCCATTTGAAATAACAAAGATGCTGCTACTTTCTGGTATAAGCGGCAATGCTGCATTGCTGAAAATATTTTAGATCGATAGACCAAGAGCAAACCAAATTTTCAGAATGATCCTATGTCCCGTTCTTCGTAAACGTCTAAGGTACCATCGTCCGTGAGTAACCCTGTATAGTGTCACTGAAATATTTAAATGATTTTAAATCAGATGAAAAATTACGAGAATTGACTGTTTCGTTTTATCCACAAATAATTAGTTGCTATATTTTTCACGCTATTACTATATATCGCTATCTTGAATAATTTTGCCATAGGCAAAAATCCAAAACCCACCCAAAAGATCGAGTACATGTTCATGACGTTCTCGTGGTTGATGGGCGTGTTCGTGTTCGCCCTCTTGATTGGTCAAATCCGCGACATCATCTCCACGGCCACCAGATCGAAGACCGAATACAGGAAGCTGGTGGACGAAACTTTGGAGTACATGAGGCGACTCAATTTGCCGCAGGACATGCAGAGGAGGGTCCAGCTGTGGTTCAATTACACCTGGGAAACGCAACGAACTCTAGGTGGTGATGAGAGTTTTTCTCGAAAAGATGGGGGGGGGGGCGTATATATATATATAGTTGGACGGTGTTTTTGTTTTCAGATGAAAACACCATTATGGACTGTTTGCCGCATAAAATGAAGACCGACATAGCCATAAACGTGCACATACAAACTCTCAGTAAGGTGACGTTGTTTGCAGACTGCGATGAAGCCCTTTTGAGAGAGCTGGTGCTGCAGCTCAAGTCGGTTATTTATCTACCCGGAGACGTAATTTGCAAAAAAGGGGATGTCGGGAAAGAAATGTATATCGTTAAATCCGGAAAAGTTCAGGTTTGTGTAATATGAACATTGTGATGAAAAACTCATTGAATCTTTTTCATAGGTAATTGGAACAGCTGAAAACGAGGTATTAGCCACACTGTCAGAGGGCTCAGTTTTTGGTGAAATTAGTCTTTTAGGGATACCAGGAATGAATAGAAGAACAGCAGACGTAAGGTGATCATTTTTTTATACATATATAATGTAGCCCTAACATTACGACTATATATAGCCTCTCCGATGTTAAATTTCTTTGCAGGTCTCACGGCTATTCGAATTTATTCGTTTTGAGCAAAGTCGACTTGAACGCGGCATTGTCTCACTATCCAGAAGCTCAAGAATTGCTCAATAAAAAAGCAAAATCGCTCATGAAGAAAAACGCTGCTCTAGAAAGGAAACACAAAGCAATGATTGTCATCAATAATCCCCAGCCACCGATTAGACAGGCTAAACTCATAGACACGGTTTTGAAAGTTGGCGAACTTCATCCCTGCTCATAGGTCATAATAATCTGGTAATTATCATTTTGTAGGTTTTACCCCCACAGTCGAGGTCAAACAGACTGTTGAGATACGGCAGCAGGGGAAAACCCACCACTAATCCCGAATACGACAAACTAAAATACAGGAATAGTTTACCATTGATGCGAACAAACAACAATAATGGAAATAGGGAGGACGAAAAAACATTCCAAGCCAAAGTTACAGTGCACAGAAGTATGAGCTGAGATGTTTAGAATTCACTGATGGGTTTATGACAAGATGTTATCGATGAATATAGTTTATAATTTCGTGGGAATATAAAAAAAACCTACGTAGATTTTAATAAATAAGTATATTTTGCGGTAGTGATTCATTAAATTACGTTCGCCAGTTTTGTTTAATGACGTCGTCCGGTGATGTGACATCGTACCTCAATATATCGGCAGCTTCGTCTAAATATACTGAAAGATTTTCATCATCGCCCTATAAGAGTCGCAAAATATTAAGTTGATAACATAGAAAAAATCTCAAACTTACTTCATTGTTGTTTCTCCTTTGTTTAATTTCTTTGAGGCACTGATAAATTTCGTACAATAGTAACCCTCGCATTTTACACAGCCCTAGATTTAGTTTCTTTAATACTTCCAATATATCACGGCAATACGCTTTTTTTAACACCAGCAATTCAGCAGACAAATCTAGAAAAGCTGAATATTATCATCCATCTAAAAAAATATTCCACCCACCTTTCCATAAAAATCTCTCATGGTATCCCAAAATCCACACGATTTTATATTTGATTTGGATGACCACTTGGCTGGATTTGGGAACGAGCGTCGCCAATTTTCCCTGCAGAAAAGAATTCATGATCTCGAAATCGCCTTCATTGAAACACTTCATGACAGAGCCGATCAGCGAAAATACCCTCGCGACGTCTTTCAGGGGCACCGTCTGTTTGCACCCCTCGCATCTCCAAGGACAACACGTGAGAGGGTCGAACGGTATCAAATTTCCTCGGCAACTCTTACACAGGATGGAACTCATGTATGTGCCAAATTCTGTCGGATCCAAACATCTAGAGGAGGAACGAGGAGAAAGTCGTAACTTCAGAGAAAACTGTGGCTGAGATTACCTACCTGTTACATTTGCATACGAAATGTTTGGTTTTTCTCAAATGCATACTTCTGGTGGCGGTCCCCCATATCAGTCTAGAATAAGTATGGAAGATCTCTGAGTCTTTCTTGATGAAAACTGAAGCTCTGGTCACCATTCTACCATTCTCGTCAAACACGTGGAAAGCGTTCGGAAAACAGCTGTGGTTGGCCAGGCTGCCTAAAGGATACAACCCTAAAACACACAGATCTGATCAGAAAGGGGGACAACATTTTTTTCTCAATGTCGAATGATATATATAACCTCACCCCTGAAACTCGTTTGTGCTTGTCCATTCGCCACGGTGACTTCAAAAGCGTTGGCATCCAGTACGGAACACACGAGCCTCAGAAAATTTCGTTCCCCCTCGGATATATTGAAACGCAACTCGTCTGTCAACACGTCGATTTCTCGGCCGTGCTGATTGCCCTTGTGACTTTTCAGGATCTTCACGACTTGAATGTCCTCATCAGTCAATAGTAGGGATCTCAAGGGAGTCAGGCATTTGATCACGGTTGTCGATTTTTCAACCAAATCCTGATCGGTTCTGAGACCATGGATCAGGTTGCACTCGTCTTGGTGTCTGATTATTTCGCCTTCATTGCAGCTCGAGCATACCAGCAAACCGCATCTCTTTTCGCAGATCTTCACATCTGATTTTCTGTGTCACACAAAAATTGATTTTCCTGATCAGCAATCAACTGTAGACTGATATTTTGCGACACTCTGATACTTACGTGAAACAGTGGAGGCAGCATTCTACAGGAATATTCGAACATCTAGGTCCCAAAATAACCGGTGAATCCCTGAAAATCAAATCGCCTGCTTCGATGTCCCTTTTGGCGAAAATGCCGAAGCCGCCCAAGGGCGATTTTTTGATTTGCCAAGGGCAGTTTTCGACGAAAATTTGATTTCTCCTCATATACTCCTCGATGATTCGAGCCACATGGTTAACAGTTCTAGTTTCACTCATCATCTGAGAAAAACTTGAGTTATCTCCTTTATATCCTCTCCTTCAATCATACTGGAAATGCATGAAATATAAAAAAGCATTGAATTATTATGGTCCATTCAAAAACTATTTTTTGACCACCTCTGAATAATAAATTCGATCAATGTAGTTATCTCCACTCACCGACTATTATATCATGGATTGTATATTTTCAAGTTTGGAATGTCACAACTTCTTGTGGCTCTCCAGTCGATATATTATCGCTGTTCTTTTCGATAGACTAAATGAAGTCGTCGATCTATATTTATCTTCAATCAAAAGCATTCAATTAGAGGAGAGAGGGGAGCAGGTAAATTTTTCGTTTTTAACTACGACAGATTAACTGACCTATTCAATGTACTTGGTGAGGCTCGAGTCTAGTATTTTTAGAGGACTTATTTTCATTTACTCTACCGCCGTGAGTGACGGCGGCACATATTGTGTTTGAATTGAAAACATCATATATTTTGGCAAACATACGCTGAATCACTCTCCACCTAACCAACAACAAATATAAAATAGTTTTTATGTGATAATTAATGGAATGTTACTGATTTGATGTGGTATGTGGATTTACCAAGAAAAATGTTTTTACATTGATAATATCGACAACTTGAACAGCTTGTTAATAAAAAGAATGTATTTGGATGCATCAAAAACATTTCAACGTACAATAAATGGAACTTGTAACATTCAATGAATTTGCTCAATTATTTTATCAAAAATATAGTTTTAGAATATGAATGGAATGAAAAAACCCACGAATTATAATAATTATATGATGCTCAAATGGTAAACGTATATTATCATCTAAATCACAGGGTTATTCACTTCATTTTGACCCCCTAGAATATTTATTTAAACAGTTTTTATATAAAGCGTAGGTACATTTGAAGAACCATATTCTTTTACACCACGCGTGACTCTTTCGTAGAATTTCTTGAAAATACTGTTACAGTTTATAGTTCTTAGAATAAATTAGTGAGGGGGGTGGATGAAATATAGTGAACGACCCCGAGTTACTAACAAAGACGACATCATGTTCCTATAGAATAGGAAATCACGAATCACCGCTAGTTTTTTTTTGTTCAACGCTATATATAAGGGAGCTATAACGACAATATAATTTCGGACACCAGATCCCTCTATTGGAACATCGGTATAACTATATAACTAAACAACAACATGGCGCCGGCCGAAAGGAGTGCTGCTATCGGTACAGTGATCAGCCAAGCAGAAATGATGTTTCTAAAAATAAAACAGTAGTATAGAGATTTGATCGCAGATAATGTTTTGGGTAGATACCTGAACAGACTCCAGTCGACGCCCTTTTTGGATGAGCTGAAATATCCGACAAAGACGACTGAACCGACTTTGCAGTGCGTCGTCGAAATGGGTATTCCGATTTTGCTTGCCAATAATACTGTAAACGCTGATCCTATTTCGATGGTGAAGCCGCTAGAAAAGAAATTTATATTTTGGGGCAGCAATTCCTGGCAACATCCTCTTATTAGTATTTCTCGAATATTTCTATCGTTCGTGTATCGATTCTCCAAATAAAAAATGTTTTCTTACGTGGAAGGGGTGATAGTTGTCAAATCTTCCCCGATGGTCTCGATCACCCTCCTACCCCACAGCCACAACCCCACGGATATGCCGAGCCCCCCGTACAACAAAATAAACAGGGGAGTTTCGGCCTTCTGCTGGACGGTACCCTCAGAATAGATGAGCCACAGGGTGATGAGAGGTCCGATGGCATTGCTGGAACATCAATGGAAATCCAATTGGCACGACACTCCAATCGACAATCGGATGAAACGAGTACGTACCTGACGTCATTTCCGCCGTGGGCGAAACTCCCGAAAATGGCGGTCAGCGCTTGCAGGAAGCTGAAAAGCTTCGAGACGCCTCTGTGCTCCCCGTTCGCATTGGTATCCTTGTCGACGCGAGTCACGAAATCACCATGACCTGGAAAATGCGCGAAAATACAAATTCAGACCGGGATCGATTCAAAATAATCGCTCCAGGTGGTCTGGAGTAAAAGTAAAAAATCATATTATATTTCGACTATGACGAACACTTGGTACATATGGAAACTGATGCGTTACGTCACCACTCACGGGTTCTGATACGAATGCATTCGAATTAAATTTATGCATCATTGTCTTTATCCTAATCTTGTGTCATAGTTTTAACACAGTCCCAATCATAGTCTCAATCATTTTGGACGTTTATGCATCACAGTCTAGAGACTTAAGAATTATGATATGACAATTAACAATCCATCAATAGCGATTGATATTTGTTATCAATTATTATATTCGAGATTATATCTATATCTGAATATTATATTTGTTATCAATTATTGCCACAGACATCGATATTGGTGACAAAAACCAAATTTAATGTCATTTGTATTGACAGGTCGTGGTCGACGCATGCGTATTTCATATGTGGTCTCAATCATAAGCATAAAAGTTGAAAATTTGTAACTTTCAAGGTCGTGCTTCAATGATTATGATTAAGACTGAGACTAAAAATTTTGCATAAATGCACCCATTTACTTGATTATATGATTAAGACGAAGACTGTGACTAAGACTAGGATAAAGATAAGGACAATATGATGCATAAATTGTCCCTAAGAATCGAATGAAATTTCCTATCATAACCACAATTCAAATTTGGAAGTTTGTGTAGGGGGGAGTTTTGAATCGCTATGACGTTTATAGGGACCAACAACTGACGAATACTGATTTTTTATTGATCTATGAATAAGAATAGATTCCACTAACTGCATCAGTCACCATCAGAACATAAAATAATGAAGGACTTCCCGCGACAATCTCTACTTATATTATACGAATTCGAAGTAGTAAATCAACAGTATTTTTCAAAAAAGGAACAGAACAAAACAACAAAACTTTAATAAAGAGAAGAAAACAAATGGAAGTGGAAATAAATTGCAAGAAAAAAATCACATTGTTTTTTTTGGTAAATCTTGCAACATATAATAGACAGATATTCCGAAAGTTTTATGATAAACACTGATAATTTTGATGTGACGGATACTGGGCCAAATGCGTACTATAATAATATATAATTTCATCTGAGAATTATGTCACAACAACAGGAACATTATCTGTTATACAAAAATATATAGTTTGAGTTTTCCTTATTACACCTCACACCATTTATCGATGGATATATATACCTTGATGTTCGGTACGATTGTTGAAACTCTTGTTTATGATGAGCGGCACCCCGCTGGAGCTGGGGGACAACGTGGGGTTGATGTCGGTGGTGCTGTCGACGAATTTGAGTTCAGTGGGCCTCGCTTGCTTGCGAACAGTGTCAGTCTCTCTGGTGGCGGGAATGCGCTTGTCTTTGGTTTGCACGGGGAAAATATATTTGGCGGCCGTGATCCGGTCCTGATCGAGCGATTGGAGTTCCGTACTCTCCGAAATGACGGTTAATTGACGTTCCAATATTGCGGAGTTTCGGTTCGATTTGCGACCGGGGCTTCCTTCGGGTGACGTATCTGATGAAAATGGTCTGAGATAATTAATCAATTCTTTATTGTTAGTATAGGCTTATATGAGTGATTTAGATTCATTTATACCTGCCGATTCGCCGATATTGAAATTGACTGGGAGTTTGTCAGTTCCGACTTCATCCTTATTGATGATCTTCCTCTGCCACGGCACCACAAACAACCAGATGATGACCATGAAGAACAGCGCAATGGTAATGCTTATGGTGGCCGCCATCCACAAAGGGATGTTGTCCATGTTCAACAATTTCGGCCCGTCGTGTATTATGGAAAACACGTTGATGAGAATGGTGAAGCTGTAGAAGATGGGCAAAGAAATCAGGCCGGCCTCCAAAGGATCCGGTCTGCTGATGATGCACTTCTTGATGATCCAGAGTATGAAGCAGGACGTGATGCCACTCAGCAACGGGCTGATGAACCAGGAGCCCACAATTTTCGCTAGAGTTTTCCATTGGACCCCTTCCGTTCCTCTCATCACCAAGCTGTAGCCTACGGTGGCTCCGACTATACTGTGTGTTCCCGAAATCGGCAGCTTGAAGAACGTGGCGACCAGCAGCCAGGTGGCGCTGGCTGCCAGAGCGCTTATCGAGCCCAACATCAGTTCCACTTCAGCATCTTTGTACACGTTTATGTCCAAAATGCCCTTACGCATCGTATCGGAAACTTTGTACCCTAAAGAGCAGAATATTTCATTATTCATGCATTTGATTTTTTTTTATTTTTCCTTATTCTCACCTATCAAGATTGCTCCAGATATTTCGAAAACGGTGGCCAAACAGCAGGCTTGAAATATTGTGAGTACTTTGGATCCCACACTAGTGCCAAAAGAATTTGCGACATCGTTTGCGCCAATACCAAAAGCTGAAATAGAAACATTTTTGTAAGTAAAAAGAACAAAATTGTGGTTCACTTTGACTCACCCAGAATGAAAGCAATGATGAAACCCAATACGACAAGCCATATCAACTCAGGAGAATATGGTTCCAACATAATTTTGTTTATTTCGGAATAATGATAGCAACAAAAGTGGAATAAGAATTATTTTATGAATTACGATGGGTTATTAATGAAATTCCATTTTGGAATGGGAGATCCTGTGGGTCGATCGGTGCCTGAAAATTCAAAATACAATGTAAAGATCGAATATTGATTCTGAAACAACAGACATATCCATACAAATATCATCAACAACAGCAAAAGCTACAATGAAGAATTTATCAATAGCATAAAATACTGATAGGTATTTCCAGGTCTCAACAAGTTTTTTTTTTCAAAATCATATTGATCGTGCCCCATAAAAAAACTGAATATGACAAAAGTTGATAAACCATATATTTTATATATCTTTCATTGCTGTGAATGAATATTTTCTATGCTTTTGATACGCCGTGAAATTGGAAAGAGCCAAATAGAAAATGACAAAAAATCAGGGCATATTAATGAGGAATCCATCAAATTATCGATTTCCTGAAGCGATGAGAACACGTGTAGGTATAAATTTTTTACAGAGTACGAAGCGGCGAAATATAAACATGCACAACTGAAAACTAACGCTCGCTTAATTCATCTAAAGCTATAGCTAACCAACGATACTACTTGATAGGTATTTACGTTTCAGAGTGCTGAGGTTTTTCCGGTAAACGTTCCTACCGCCATATTAGGAAGGGGATGCGAAAAGTGTGACCGCTCGGTGCGAGACACCGCCGTGGACTTTCTAGTGCGCAAAATCGATGCTTTGAAAAAGGAACATAAAAGATTTTTACCTGTTGGCATGTTATAATGGTTTACGCAAGGGGTAGAAGTGAAAAACCAGATATGGACATCACATAATCCACATATAAATTTCATCTTTCACCTTTGTGAGGTTCGAAATTATTTAAATATCAATATAAGGGTCAATGTTACAGTGGAAACGGATAAATTAGTTTTTTCCTTTTATTTCTGAAGCAAGTTTATAAATTCAATAATGTAACAATAACTAGAAGCGATTATAATAGTTTGTACAAGTATATATAGGGAGTTCATTTCAGGCGGGGTATTTTTATATCGTTGTAGAGGTGAGCTTGAAAATCAAGAAAACTATATCTGGGGGCTTTCGAATACGCATAACTCTTATCGAAACATCCTTGTTTGAAATTTAATGTTTGAAACACCCTGTAAAAAGAGTCGTTTAAAATCTTTGGCGACTTTGGCTGCTCGAACTTCGCTGATCAAATGAAGAGAAGAAGAGGCTCTCAAGTCTCTAGGACTCAAGATGGGAAAAGAAGTACGATTTTGCAGGTTATGTGTAATGATGTGCAGGTTATGTTTAAGAGGTCAAACTTCATAGACTTCAAAATCAAATTTTAACAAGATTATCAATTTACGATTTGCAGTTCTGATAACATCTCTACGATATCTATACCAAAGCACAGAGTACAGTAAGGTTATCTTTGACCAAAGGTTGAACCACCATGAGTAATGAGTTATAGTAATAACGAGTAATACATTACAAAAGAATTTGTGCAACTTGTATTTTTTGCTAACAAAAAAAGAATAGTGCTCTAAAAAGAATGACTGAACACGGCGAAGGAATACGTAGAAGGACTAGAAGTGTCACTAGAGCAGAGGATATTCAAGCCAAGGAACGGAAAGTCAGAAATCGGCAACCGGATAAACCGTGAGATTCCTTTAAATCAGAGTTTATTTTTTCCCATAAATCTGATATGCAACACAATAAATATTAATTGAATTTCAACTAAAAAATTGACTTCTTTTCATTACTTTATTATAGTAATTGTTGATTTCTTAGTTGGAGTTTTTCTAATTTGTAAAATAAATTACTAAATTATGTATTTCTAGATGTCATAAACCTAGAGATTCTTTATTTTCTTGGAACTCTGGTTTTGATAATTTCACTGGTTTCATAAATTGGGCGTTTCTGTTGCTCTCTATAGGAGGATTAAGACTGCTCTTGGAAAATTTCCTCAAGTATGTACCTACTGAGTACTGAACCATATTCCATGAATATATGACCAACATTAAAAATTGCAGGTATGGAATAAGAATTGACCCTCTTCAATGGTTTTACATTCTTAGTGGTCAAGATGACTCTGGAGATGAGCACCCATCACTGGTTCTAGTGATATGTAATATTGCATGTACTTATATTTTTGGTGTTTCAGTGCTAAGCTAGTTCATTCTTTCAGATTCATGTGTGCCTGTTGTTTTGTGCCTTCTAACAGAAAAAGGATTAGCAGTGGTATGATACTTTTGTCCAAGATGATGTTGATATATTTTAATACTTTTTTTATGTATAGGAAATATTTCCTACTATGCCTGGTATGGCCATTCATGTCATAAATTTAGTGGTTCTGATTTTGTTGCCTATGGTTGTTATACATGTTAAAGATGGTTTCAGTTTGGGTAAGTGCTCAATAAAAGTTATTGAAAATATCAAAGTTTTCTTGAATTTTCAGTTGGTGCTTCCTTTGTTACATCTTTATACAGTATTCTTTTCCTAAAACTTTGGTCCTATGTTCAAGTAAACATGTGGTGCAGAATAGCCAGACAAAGTGCCAAAGGAAATCTTAGGAGGCAGTCTATGTCATACAGCAATTTAAAATCAAGTACATCATTATTCACAATTTCAAAATATTTTCTGTATGTTCTAATTTTCAGGTAAATTGAAGAAACATGATGATTCAACAGATTACCTCAAAGAACAAAAAAAACTTGTTCAATATCCAGACAATCTGACTCTGAAGGATCTATACTACTTCTTGTGTGTTCCAACTTTGTGTTATGAATTGAATTTTCCAAAAACAGAACGTATCCGTAAAAGATTTCTCATAAAGAGAATCATTGAAGTGCTGCTTGGGGTTCAGATAATATTGTGTGTTATACAACAATATATGATTCCTTCTGTCAAAAACTCTCTAATACCCTTCAGTAATATGGATTATACACTTGCTACTGAAAGACTTTTGAAGTTAGCTGTAAGTTTCCATTGAAATTCAGAGTTGAAAATCAGTAATGAATATTCAATTGGAAATATCCATCCAGCTTTCTAATTATCCCATATGTGGAAGTGTTCAGGCAAACATTTGAAAGATAAAATTGTATGTGAATCTACCTCCAAGGATATTTTTCGATTTTTTCACAGATACCAAATCATCTGGCCTGGCTGTGCATGTTCTACATAATGTTTCATTCCTGGTTGAATCTTCTAGGGGAAATCCTGCATTTTGCAGACCGGAGTTTTTATGGTGATTGGTGGAATGCTAATAACATGGACAGTTTCTGGCGCAACTGGAATTTACCAGTGCACAGGTGGGCTCTTCGTCATTTGTACTTGCCGATGATAGAAATGGGATACAGTAGAACAGCTGGAAGTCTAGCGGTGTTCTTCATTAGTGCATTTTTCCATGAATATATGGTGGGTACTTACTACTACTTATCTACTCTTCAATGTAACAAGGTCAAGTTCTGTTTTCTATTTCTATGTTTATTTGAAAGTTCAAAAATGTTCCACTCCTTTATACACTTTAATCACAAGAAAAATTATGATATTATTTTCATAAAGACTACTACTCTGTGTTTGTTTTTCCTTGATATTCTTATGATAATTAAATCTCTTATCCTAGCAATTATTTGCTGATTTTAGGTAAGTGTGCCTTTGAAAACGTACAAAATATGGGCTTTCATGGGTATGATGGGTCAAGTTCCTCTCTCCTACATTTCCAAATCTGTGGAACGTGCTTACGGACCGAGATTCGGAAACCTGGTGTTTTGGTCTTCCATTATTCTGGGCCAACCTTTGTGCATCATGATGTACTATCATGATTACATTGTCGTTAGGTACGGTGAATCATTGTTGGAAGATTACTCGCATGTTTAAAATCCACAATGATCGAGTTATCTCTAGTTATCACTGTTATTGGCCATATTTCTTGTCTGTCCACTGTATCCATAAAAATAATTATCATTTAAAAACTTATTTTATATATTTGTCTTCATTCCACTTTCATATGTAAGCAATGGCCAAAGAGATGTTCGAATGCCGTCCAGTTTCATAAATTTAAATGTATAAACATTTTTGTATATGAATTTTATTAATAGCATTATGGTTACCAATGTATTTTTATATAATTTTTATTTCATTTGCTCAAGATATATTTTCAGAACTTCTCATCATTGCATTGTTTGAGAAGTTATGAAACCCTAGGAGATATATATTTTTCTTATAATTATATTTTATATAATAAATTTCGGTGTTTTCTCGTTTTGGATAGAAACTGAAACACCCTCTAACATCTGAAAATACTTTTATTACAATCATAATTGATTAGGTTGAACGAATAAAAGTTGAAAAATTCATCATAATTGGAGATCCATAGAGCATACATAGAACACCAGGTATTTGATTTATGCTCATAAAAATACAAAATTGACTGTCATGTGATAATAAAAGTACTTCTAATTGAAATGTGATGTGAATTGACTAATCAATAGAGTTTTTTCTATTGTGAATGAGCATCATATATAATATTGAGAATAAGTTTTCAGTCAGATCTATACTCCTCAATTGACTTTGCATACTTGAAAAAAATATATAGAAACCTCAAAATGAAAGCCTCATTCACCATCCTCTTTCAACTCATCAGTAATGCAGTGATATTCCTTCACCTTGTCTGAAAGTTGTTTCCTCAATTTCAAAGCTGTACTTCTGAGATCCTTACTGTGTTGTATGAGTTTTTGAACTTTGGCTAAAGTTTTCTTTTGTTGCTGTTGATCTATTATCCACCTGAAGAAAACTCCAACTATAATGCTGATATATCTAGCTGTAACTCTTTTTTGTCAATGAAATTAACATTTTTCAAAACAACACATCAGAACAGTCTCAGTATCAATTCCAAATTCAACTTTGCATTATAAATATTCATAAAATGTTCCTTTTTAAGATACAGAATTTGTTTCCCAAATACCTGAAGTAGAGATCACTCCAAAAATTAATACTGACTGGGGCCACACTAGGCCATATTGGAGATTTGTTAGGCTCATAAATAGGATTCAAAAGAGAAGTGAGCACATCTGGTCTATTCAAATAAGACCACAGGCTTGTTGTTTTCTTGAACAATCCAATATGCACTCTCTCTGATTCACAATTTCCTAAAAATGTACCAAACTGGCTGAAGTAAGAGTGTTCAAAGAGTAAAATGAGCATGTCAGTTTTGAATTCAAAACTGCATGGGAATTGATGATAGAGTTGCTGAACACAGTCTAAAAAAATTAAGAATGTTGGTTGGGAGCCTCTCAACCTAGCATTTGAAAAACACAATTTTTGGTGTCTGGTTTGAAAAGGGTGGCCCCCTTGTAACCATTCTCTTTCTATCAATGCTTGTAGCCCTAAAATAATGATGGCTCAGACTTTGCTCACATTTCTATAACATAAATATTACCTCTTACTGTTCTACAATCAGGATTGAGTATCACTTGAGCTATTGAAGTTACAAGCAGAGTACTATCTTGACCACTGGAGCCATGGACAAGCACAGAAGCACCATCTTTGTCTAGACATTGAGCTACCAGGCAGGCTGCATTTAGGACATTCTGTATATGCATAAACCAGCTACTGCTACGTGACAACCATTTGTCTGAGCTTGAATTTCCCTCATTACAAGCTGAAGTTTGAAAACTAGAATATTCAATTGGAAATTCAATTCTGCAATATTTATACCTTCTATGAACTTTGATAAATGCTCCATCACAGAACCATCACACTTTGAAATCTTATCCAAAGGCTTGAATACTTTTTTCCACTGGTTATAATAACTATCTGGTTCTGTTCCACCTCCTTTACCCTTGCAATTACTGATATAACTAGAGCTCCTCATATCAATGATATAGCCTTTTTTATATGGTCCTAGAACTGCATTCAAAATTTTCTCATCAGCTCTGCATCTACGATTGGCATTGTTTAACATTGGCTGGCCACTACGCAAAAGGATAGTACCATTCTCATGCCTTAGAAACAATAAAAATATATATAACATATATCTCATGTGATTCAAGAAGAGTTACAACCTGTAGCTGATTATAGGAAATCTTCCCCCATCCCTAAAATTTCCACTAGCAATAATGATATCATCATCTAGAGACTTTGGGACAATCAGAGTATTGCTGTAAGTACTACATATAGAATAGTTTTTATTTGCATAGGAAATTCTCCATTCCTCACTAGCCAGTAGCTTTGCAAATTCTATTTCTGGCTCAAAAAGTGTGTAACCTTCCTCAAGAATATTGTACATAGGCCTGTAGAAAAAAGGATACAGTAATTCTGGCTTCTCTAAATTAGATAGGCGTTGGATTGACAAGTATATGTTGTGAAAATCGTCTGTGTGAGCAATGTCTAATTGAAGAGTCCTGAAATCCTTGCATCTCAGTATGATTGAGCCACCATTTTGAGCTGTGTTACTGCCTGATTGTTTCTTTTCAACTGAATCAATGCACTGATGTAAAAGCTATAAAAAACAAAATTTGTAATTGCATGAAAATTATACAAACCAACAATTTTGAATTTACCCATAACTCTTGAACATCTTCCTTTCTTGAAGAGAGGATTAGATGGTGACCTGTTATACATAATGTTCCGTCTATCGATTCGACAAAAGGACTGTGAAGAATTACTCCGTCTAATTTCGGGGTGATTATCAATTCGGCGAATTCCATTTCCAAATTCACTTTCCTTCAAAATACCATTTTTCTGGCCATTATTTTTGTTCTTGAATTTTGAATTTCGATATTGCTGTGTGATGTCGATGTCAACAATAGTCAACATAGAAAACAGTGAAAACACTCAACTCACAGATGTGATGTCAGCCGTCAGGTCAAGTGTCGTAAGTCGTAAACAGTGCGAAACGTGTTAATGCGATATTAATTTAATAGCTGACTAGGGATGGCGTCAGTAAGGGAAATGATTGATGAGACGATCAAATAATAGAGATGATTTAGTCATTGTATTATACAATGATTTTTAGTCTCAACATTGGTACATTTATAATATTCATGTTGTTGCGTGATAAAAGTTATTCGAAGAGAAATAAGAGAATAATAGTTCCATAAGGGCGTCTTCTGAATGTACCTCGTAAGCACAGATGAGAGATTGTCTACTCTGTGTCGTAAGTCGTACTAACATCTCATATTGTCCCCACTATTTTACTAACCTGATCACTATGCAACCCACATTGCTAATGAAAAGCATTGATACTGATATTTGCTGCTATATACCTGCTGATGGTCTTATTTCCATTATTCTGCTGATATACTGAGACTTGAGTTATATTGGAGCCGAAGACCTGCTCAGACTCGGACCAAACAAGGAGCCTTCAGCCTTGTAATCGATTATGCATTTACTATGTATTTTCAAATTTAATTACTCTTATATAATGCCGTCATCCTTATAATTTGTAAATATAGGTATGAATTTTACGAAAATATAGGTAACATTCAATAATAAGATATGAAACCTCATATTATAGGTACTTATAAGTAGTTTTGGAAAATATTTAGGCATGGTTACGAACCATTATTTATTTTCTGATGATACCTATAAATACAATACCTAATTAAAAATAATTAATACTTTTTTAACCTAATTTATTCCACCACTGTATTCCACTCGTACTTCAATAGCTACTCCTGCTTTATGGACATCGACCATACGAATTTCGATATGTGAGTTATGTGACTAATGTTTCACATGGAGACATAAAGCAAAATTAGAATAAAAAAAAAAATAAAAAGTACACCGGAAGCGAGTTGAGCTATTTTTAAAAGCATCAATATGGAAACCATCAACCATCAGTGATAAAAACTGATGCAGAAAATAATTATTTTAAAGTTCCAATTATTATGTACATATACTGTGCTACAATTTCTCTATCGTCGAACCAAACAAGCAGTGTGTGAAATTCCTAATTCATAAATAATGAGTAGTAAATTAGTAATATGGGAAAATCATTCCTTTCATAACAATGAAAAAGGATTCCCATAGATTAATATTGAAAGGCCGCATTGATATCAACATTGGGCCTTATCTACATGGCAATAAGGAACTCAAAGCAAAATCATCACCATCCTTCTATCAACTTCCTGATTTATAACGTAACAGAAGAGAAGGGGATTTCTGTTCCTTTGTCGCATTCGAGTGAAAATTTCTACAAATTTCATTCAATTATTCTTGCTGTTCTTGCACCGTTCTGTTCCGAGCAGTTAGAGAAAACAGAGGAGAACGAGAGAATGCAGTACACGCATTGTAGCCTTGAATCGAATTTCATTCATAAATTTCTATACGTTTTTGTATAACGAGTGACTTCTGATCAGCCCGAATTATTGATCATCAAACAAAAACAGTCAAATGGTTGTTGTTGAATAGTGTGATCAGGATGACTAGACAGGAAACGGTTTGGTTTATTATTTCCATTCATTATTAAAGAATCTGGGAGCCGAGATTTCCTTATGTCTTATGTCAAAACTGTTTCATTCATTTTTTACAGTATACATTGAAGTCAAATATGGCGGACGAAAATTTTAAAGTCCGGACCGAGGAACGTTTGAAAATAAAAATAGGTGAGTACACTTTCGTTTTTGAACATACACCTCATACTTTTCAGTGATTCTAAATTATTAATCGTTTTCTCTTGATGTGGGAATGACACTGGGTTTACTGCAGGTGGTAGCATTTGAAATCTGTGCAGATTTGTCCTATTTAATCATATTTGGAATACACTGATTTTTGATGTTGTCTTCAGGAGAGGCTAAAAACTTACAATCTCGCCTTCATGGATCTGCTACACAAAGAGATGTTTACTGCACTTTATCATTGGACCAAGAAGAGATATTCAGAACATCCACAGTGTACCAAAGCTTAAGGTAAGAGAGTTTGTGAAAACCAATGAAATATTGAAATCATTTATTTTGTATAATCAGATTCGAGCATTATTCCTACCATCTGCAACATGCTGTAGTATGAGTCAGATAATGGTAATGCAATTCAAATTGAAGGTTCAATGATTCAAGAGTTATCAAAAATACTTTACTCCATGTATATTAATGTTTCCTTTCATTCACATATTCCCTATTGATTGAATACATTTGCCTTATTTTGAACCACAATGAATTTCCATTTGGTATGTGGCATTTCCTATTTGGATTACCACAAAGTGGTATTGTTGTATCCTATATCCTTGATTGCTGTATGTATTTATTGGTTATTTATTGAAGATATGTTATTCAAATATCAGTTGAAAATACCAAATACTTAGTTATCTTGTGTTTGTTTATCATTTTGTTATCAATGGAACATTATGCAACAAAACATTCATTCATAAAAGTTGAGAGAACTATATACCAAGTAACAATAATGTGATCTAAATTATTTACAAAATGAAAGGAGTGTTTTTTTACTTGCTTTTCAATATGAATTGGATTTTATTGTATCGAAAATTTGATCAATCTATGGGTAAGGTAGACTTGAAATTTTTGCTAGGTAGACTGCAGAATTATGTGAAATATCTGGGAATGGATGTCGGAAATTAATTCAAACTTGGAAATTTTTGAAACATGGTTCAATATGAAAAGCAATTCTTCTAGAATTACAACAATTCATAAAAAATTATAATGTACTGTGCACTACAAGGAAAACTAGATTTTTTCCATTTAGCTGACTTTGATGTAACATTCACTCATCAGAAACATTATCCTTCATGATGGACAGAGATGGATTTATACAAGGTGAGTTAGTTTTTGTAGTGGCACGTCGGCGATCGCCTGTCAACAATAAAGGATGATTTTTTGAAAGCTTACAGGTGATATTTTTGTAAAAATGTATTGAAACTATGTTGAAAATTGTTCAGTTATGGACTGTGTATATCATGCTGACGAAAAGAAGGACGAATTTTTGAGCCGATTTGAATAGAGGCGGGGTGCCTCCTCATTTTTCTTGTTTTTGGGACGCTGTATATCTGAAACTAGCGCCAAAAATTATTTATTTACAGGGGGGAGTCTGTTTATATGTTTACACAGTTTACAATATAATGAATTGAAATTTTGCACACTCATTACACTTTGAAGACTCCGACCATCTTGTGTATATTCAAATATGCTTAATAATGCAAAATATTAAGTTCTCAAAGGATAATGAGAGTTCCAAATTTCATTTCATCAATTTGAACATTGTGTGAAAAAATACACAAAACTTTGATACCTTGTGAAATGGAAACTTTTCTATATGCTCTCTGAGCTGTTGAAGTACCGCAACTGACACCCTGTGGATACATTTATTAACTAGAACAGCTAATAACTTGAAATGAAAACAGCAGTCCCATCCAATTCCCATTCGGGACAACAATTTCCGAAACTACAATGTAATTTCCAGCCCGTTTTTCGGCGAGGAATTCCAGTTCGAGGTGCCCCGCGACTTCCGCTTCGTCTCCGTGTACGTGTTCGACAGGGACAAGCACCTGAAGCAGGACAAGATCCTCGGCAAGGTGGCCATCAAGCGAGAGCAACTGTCTTCGTACAACAACAAGGACCACTGGTTCCCGATGAAGGCCGTCGATGCGGACTCTGAGGTGCAAGGCAAGGCCAACATCGAGATCAGGTTCGAGTCGGACGCCGCGTCGCGACGCCTGCTGATCGGGGTGCTGCGGTGTCTGGATCTGACACTCAAGAATGGCGCCTGCGATCCCTACGCGCTTGTGTGCGTCACTTATACCAATGGCAAGCGGATATCGAAGCGGACCAAGGTGAGAATAAGATGTTGGGGTGGTTATTGGATTTGAGTGATTTCATTTGTTGAAAATGCTTTCGTGCGAATTATTTAATCAGGAGGATTCGGGACAGGTAGAAAATACGTCAGAAATGCACGTTTTTAATAAAATAAATTTGTATCTGTTCAATTTTTCAATCATTGGTATGGATATTGTAAGTAATTTCAATGCTATGAAATTCTTTGTATAAATCTGATATTAATGGGGTGAGCCATTACAATCAATAAATAATTTTTTATTATAAAATTATGCCCAAATTGAGGAATATTCATATTCACAGTCTTACAGCGTCCGCTAAAAAGTTGACTACATTATATGGGAACGAAATTGTTGTTGGTATTTCTAAAAAACTCTAATGGCGGCTCGTTTCTGCTTGATCTGACAACTGAAAAATCCGTTGCGACTTTTATATTACGTGACCTCATTTTGGGCGGGAATTCAAAAAATTGTGTGATGCAGAAAAATATAAAATTTACTATCTTTTAATTACAAACATTAGTTGCTTTGAATCTAATTTACAGATTCAGAATATTGGATAATGTGCATCAAAATACAGGGTATGACTGCACCTAGTGACAAGAATAAATCGTTTTTTCATAATTTTATTTATCTCCGCAAAATATCTATCTCATAAATATTTGATTGGTTTTGACTCAAACTTATGTAATTTAGATTATTGAAGCAGTTTCCAGATGAAACAAGAATGTGTAATGTTTCTTAGTAAAGATGGAGGAATCAAATGTTTTTTTTTCTTCAATCTGATTCAAAATTGGTACATGGGGGTTGTGTTGGATTCCAAACATATTTTCACATTAACATTGCTCGATATCTTGCGATTTTAACCCATTTTTATGCACAACAGACAATTTTTTTCAATTCCCGCAAAATTTCAGGTCACGTGATATAAGTCAGTAAAGTATTTTTAGTTGTCAGTCTTGCAGTAACGAACCGCCCTCACACTATTCAAAGAAAAATATAGAAATGTATTCCAAGATTTGATATTCTGTTGTTAAAATAACTGTTTTCAACATTTCTTAATATTTCTTTTCTACAAATAATGAATTAATACCGCCATAAAGTTGGGTATAAATGGGAAAATATTTTGTTGAAATTTCCGAAATACTCTAGTTGCTGCTAAAGGCATCCAATTTAATTTTCTATTGAATCGATTCAATATATCACTGATAAATTTTAAATATATAACAATGTTTGTGATGATCTGAATAATGTCCTGTTTACCTGAAAACACTCACGATTGGATTCTCGCGTTTCTTTTGGCAAAACGAATTTCTAGATGAATCAATAATTATTGTTCGAAGGTGCGAAAAAAAACGACATCGCCACATTTCGACGAGGTGTTTACGTTCTTCAACAGCGAAGGCAAGGACATTATGTGCGAGGGGGACTCGGAGATTTGCGAACTGCAAGTGTCCATCTGGCATGACATGCCCGGCATAAGCGACGACGTTTTTCTCGGGGAGGTTAGGGTCCAGCTGAGGGGGATGCAGCAGCAGAATTCGGCGCATAGGAACGCGTGGTAATTTGACATTTATCAATAAGTGTGACGATGGCTTCCGTTCTATGAATACTCTTGAAAAAAAGTGTTTACATTAACAAGAACGCATCTTGTGAGTCTCCATCAGTATGCAGGAATGCATTTGGACAATAATTAAAACAATAGAGAAGAGGAGTCGTGAACAGTCCGCCCACGAAAAAAACAAATAAAAGCTGAAAATAAAAGAACAATTAGCACTCATTTGTATTCATCCATGGAGGCAATGATTGTAGCCGGCCTCTATTATTAATAATTCATAATTCCATTGTCGAGACGTTTGGATAGCCCACGTTAACCTTGTGTAAAATGAAAGATAATCTGATTTTCATTGTGTGTCGGCAAACAATGAAGTAGAAATTTTTAAGCGTGCGATTTTTCCAATACCGCCAACAATTGCACTTCTATTATGACAACATTTTCCTTTTGGTTTTACTTTTTTCCAATTCACACGCTCGAATTAACCTACTTGAAATAGAAAATCGTTTTCAACTGCTGTTACGTTTCACATGACCCGAATAGCTTTTACTTTTGATTTTTCTGGCTAAAACGTGGTGACTGTAATGTTTTGTAGGTACTACCTACAACCTAGATCTGGGAAAAATCGACCTTTTCTGACACATTCTACCCCTCCCGGTACTCGCTTATCCAGTGACAACTCTTTGGGATGTCTCCGGCTTCAAATACAATATACCGAAGACAGAGTTTTTCCCGCCTCCGTATACGACGATCTGAAAAATTTGTTACTGCAAAGCACACACATACAAGTTAGTTGAGTTTTTGTCACAAAACTGGATTTCAATATCTGATTACATTGTGACATGATATTTATTGAAAAATGTATTTGAAAAAACATTTCTTTTTTTTAGCCTATTACAGCTACTTCAGTCTATATTCTGGGCGAAATCATCAACAAAATGGACATTGCCCAACCTTTAGTCAGGATATTTTTACATTATGACAGAATTGTGCCCATAATACGGGCATTGGCAAATGTGGAAATCTCTAATGTAACGTGAGTATTTTCACAATTCGATTTTTCTTCACTGATACCCGTCTCTCGATTATTATATTTTTCATTAATATTGGATACATGTATTTTCAAATGTTTTCAAATATACTGCTATATTCGTGCGTTTTGTGTTTCTTTGAATTGGATTATCTCTGAAAATTGGTGCGTTAATGTTGAATTTCGTATCAATTATGTGCAGAGACCCGACGACGATATTCAGAGGCAACACTCTGGTATCGAAAATGATGGACGAGGCAATGCGGTTGATTGGGCTGCAATACTTACACAAAACGCTAAGGCCAACGCTGGAGCTCATCTTCAACGAGCGCAAACCCTGCGAAATCGATCCCACAAGGGGTAAGCATCGATAAGTTGTTCCTCAAGGCTCCATTTTGGGTCCATCTATCTTTCCAGTACACGTGAATCCGATTTAGAAACAGTTTTATGGTTTCAGTGAGAGACGCCAACACAATAGCCACCAATCTGGCGAACCTGAAGTTCTACATCCAAAAGATCTTCGATGCCATAACGCAAAGCGCTGTACACTGCCCGGCGTTGATGTGCCAAATCTTCCACAATTTAAAGGAGTGCGCCATGATGCACTTTCCCGAGAACAAAGGTGTCCGGTATTCGGTGATATCGGGCTTTATTTTCCTCCGGTTTTTCGCGCCCGCCATCTTGGGCCCCAAGCTCTTCGACCTGACCAATCAGCCGGGGGTGAGTGCATTTTGAATCATCTAGAGACTGACCTCTAATTCTCTCTAAAGTCCTTTATTTATTTAATAAATTACCACAGAACATGTAGGAAAGAGAAGAAATATGTTTTGAAAAATGTCTTCTACAACTGGTTAACATAGTAGCCTTTGACGTTTTCCGAGGAATGTCATCAAGTGACAGCATTTGCGCTCTTAAACGGAAATATTGAAAATACGTTCGCCTCCACCATTTGTATATTGTTGAAAACGAACTAATATTCTCTTGTATGATTGGAAGTAGTGACTATCCGCTACATGTCGAGCGGCAATCTATCACTTTATAAATCTACTGTGATTTGTCTGTTATATACATGAATGTTCACTGTTTTCCCTTTAGTTTAGATGAACGACTACTCCCATAGAATACTTTTATTGTCCTTTCAGAAAATATAATTCATAATATTAGGTTTGTTCTAGCAACGATTTCGAATAGTTTGCAATCGTCCGGAGCATGCGCATACTGATTTAATAGACGCATAAATCAGTATGCGCATGCTCCGGACGATTGCAAACTATTCGAAATCGTTGCTAGAACAAACCTAATATTATAAATAAACGTATTTGACGTGTTCCAGGATTGCCAAACGAACAGGACGTTGACGCTGATTTCAAAGACGATCCAGTCGCTGGGCAACCTGGTGAGCTGTCGCTCAACGAACCAGGTGTGCAAAGAGGAGTACATGGAGGTGCTGTACAAGGCGTTCTACACGGAGAGACACATGACGGCCGTCAGACAGTTCCTCGAAATCATCTCTGCAAACACGTCCAGCCAGCAGCCGATCAATAACAACGACGTGCCGGTCACCTTGAAAGAAGGGTGAGTTTTCTTTCTTTTTTTGGGGATCGGGTTGTGATTCGATATTCTGCTTGAACAACGCCACTAATTGTCTTTATGTTGGACATGCTGCAGGTACATAACGAGGTAAGACGTAGATTCAAAGTGCGTTGGATGTATGTGATTACTCAAGTATATTCGCTATGTGATAATGACCATCCTTTCTAGGCTTATGATCAAAAGGGCTCAAGGTAGGAAACGTTTTGGAAGGAAAAACTTCAAGCAGCGTTACTTCCGGCTAACAACGCAAGATCTCAGTTATTCCAAAAGTAGAGGTTAGTAAATTATGTTATAGCACTTTGGTTGTTGTTGGCAGCAGCTTATCAGGCATAAACCTCTAAAGCTTTAGCAGAATTGATTGTCGTTTTCCGATACCTTACTAAACTATTACCGACATGTCATCAAAATTAAATCGGAATATTCTTTTATGCTCGAGAAAATCGAAATCAAAAATAATTATTTGACAGCACCATATTTCTGCTGACGTCACCTGGTATATCGGGATGGTATCGTAAAAATATCGAAAATAATAGGGAAGAAGAATTTTTTGACATAAGTGATGGACAGATAAGTCAGATAACAATATGTCAATTTTTAATTCAAATTTATTTCGATAACGAAACTAATTCAAAATATTCAAAAGGGCACATTAATTGATTGTTTATCATCTATATAACGCAAGTCAGGTATTTTATATGTGTTAATAGTATTTCTATAGGATTTTCTATACCACCTCAGCGAGTTCAATGAGACGATTGAACTCAAAGACACTATAAAATAAAGAAATAAAAATGAAGAATTAATTCAATTAATAACTTTATTGTCTGGGAAAAGTAGGTAAGTGTAGTGGTGCATCTGATAATACATTTAATAAACAACACAAGTTGATATTATAATTTCATATTGAATATAAAATGTAATGAAGAAATCTCATATAAACTCACATCATAGATAGAATAGTACATACTAAGAATAACTGAGGATTTAGGAAAATACATTTATTATTTACAGGAGTGCATGACAATAAAGATTTGGTTTATTAGCTTATTCCTAATACTAAAATACTTTGTGCTCACACTTCACAGGTTCTCATGATGTTCATGTACAAAGATTCGAAGAATAAGGATAAGAATTTCAACTTAGATCAAAATTATCTTCACAGCAATTACTTGCAGATGTAGCTGATAATATGTGTTGTCCTACTGCATAACACCAAGTTTGTCTCATATTAACACTTGGAGTACAAATATGTATTTTGAGAATCCACATTCGTGTTGCTACATGAAGCACAAGTCTTTCAATGCTAAATTTTCTGAAAATAGTGGTCAGTGAAGAGTATAATTATGAACGCTGAACAACGAAATAAAACTCAATAGTAACTTACCTTTAATCATCCGCAGGCAGAATTAAAATCGCCTAGTAATTTTTTACCGCCATCTGTCAAAGATGACAGAGATTGTCAATTCTTCTTTCACTTCGATTAATGGAACAGAACCTAAACCAACCTACCAGGTGACGTAACATTTTTAGAAAAGGATGGAGAATTTTCGATTTTTGAATGCCGATTTTGGAAAAACTCTTTAAAATAAAAATTTCAAAAAAATATCGACGTATTCTCTGGAGACCCGCGTTTCACATATATAATTTTTGAAAAAAAGTGTACAACCCTATTATCTGAAAAGCAGTTAAAGCGGTATTCACAACCAATTTTTTTGCGTTTCGCTTTTTACTTTTCGCCTTCTGATTGGTGAAGCAGTAAATCTGTGATAAATAAATGCGTATAAATTCTTCTCTTTTAATATAGCTGTTTTTCGTTATTATAACGACAATATAATCTAATATTTTGGATTTGACAATAATTGGATTTCCCCGTTAGGGAAGGACCCGCTGTGTCGCATCCCCCTTACCAACATCCTGGCGGTGGAGCGGCTGGCCGAGACGTCCTTCAAGATGAAGAACATGTTCCAGATAGTGCAGCCCGAGCGGGCGCTTTACGTGCAGGCTGCCAACTGCGTCGAGGAGAAGGAGTGGGTCGATCTGCTGACCAAGATTTGCCAGACGAATGCCAACCGGTTGGCCAAATACCATCCGTCAGCTTTCATCAATGGCCAGTGGTTGTGGTAGGTGCTAGATATAAGAATTTCATTCATATCAATAACAATTTTTGTATATGATAATTATACCGGGTGTTATTCAAGTATGTGGCCAAACTTCAAGGGGTGATTTATTGTGTGATCTTGAGACGAACATGAACATAGGTTCGGTAATGCTTCGTTTTCAAGATACAGAGTGTCATACTTTTTCAACAAATAATAAAAACATTCAATTCTTCAGACAATTTTACTTTAATCATTAGCTTGCGTCTTCTTGTTTGAAATAGCTATGTTTACAGGCAGTCTTTGTGTCTCGAGGAATCACCCCTTGAACTTCAAAGTTGGCAGGATATATGGGGAAAAAAATTGTCATTGAAATTTCTGAATAACTCTAATGGCAGTTTGTTTTTGTGAGACTGACAACTGAAAAATCCGTTTCGACTTATATCACGTGACCTCAGCAAGGATAAATGATGCATTATTACATTTCAGTTACAAATATCAGTCGGTTTAAATCTTATTTACGGGTTGAAATAAATGTTTGATAAGTTTTGACCCAAACTTATGTATTTTGGGTTATCAAAGCTCTTTTCAGAAAAACGAGAAAGTGTTATGTTTCCTAGCAGGAGTGGAGAAATAAAATGATATTTTTTATTGTTTTCTCCAATCTGATTCAAAATTGGTACATATCGATAACATTTTTCGATATTTCGTCAATTTGACCCGTTTTTCGGTACCACAGACAACTTTTTTGAATTCCCGCCAAATCTGTGGTCACGTGATATACGTCGCAACGGATTTTCAAGTTGTCAGACATGTGAAAAGGAGTCGCCATTAGAGTTTTACAGAAATTTCAACAACGAATTTTTTGTAGCCTACTTTATGGCTGTATACAGGGTCACTCACGGTCGATGGTACCTTAGACGTTTACGGAGAACGGGACGTAGGATTATTCTGAAAATTTGGTTCATTGGATAATTAGTTTTGTTCTATCGATCTAAAATACTTTCAGCGTTGCGTCGTTGCCGCTTCTATCAAACAACTTTGTTATTTCAAATGGAACACCCTGTATTTTATTTCATTTTTAGATTCTTCATGAAGAGCTGATTTCGTCAATCTATCATACTTGGGGAATAGCGCGAAAGATTACAGATATATAGGGTGTGAAAAATCGAGATTTTTCAACTTTAGGAATTTTTTATGTCGAAACTAATCATTTCTGCTCAAAACGGCTTACATGTCCCTATCTTAACTTTTCATTTACTATCGATTGATATTTAATTGAAACAAATAGAGGGTGATGCAAAACTCAAAATTTTGAACCACCCGTATTTGTTTCAATTAAATATCAATCGATAGTAAATGGAAAGTTGAGATAGGGACATGTAAGTCGTTTTGAGCAAGAATGGATAGTTTTGGCAGAAAAAATTCCTAAATTTGAAAAATCTCGATTTTTCACACCCTATATCTCTGTGATATTTCTCGCTATACCCCAAGTATGATAGATTGACGAAATCAGCTCTTCATGAAGAATCTAAAAATGAAACAAAATACAGGGTGTTCCATTTGAAATAACAAAGTTGTTGCTACTTTTTGATAGAAGCGGCAACGCTGAAAGTATTTTAGATCGATAGAACAAAACTGATTACCCAATTAATCAAATTTTCACAATAATCCTACGTCCCGTTCTCCGTAAACGTCTGAGGTACCATCGACCATGAGTGACCCTGTATACATACACATAAATATAAGAAAACAACATGAAGTTCCTGAGGAATATCAATTGAAATGATATCCAATTCACATAATTATTATGTTATGAATATCATTCCTTGAATATTCAATCCTGTACTTTATAATTTTATATGAATTAAACGAAGTCTGGTTTGGTATGGATGATCTAAGAATGTTATCCAATTGTTATTTTCAAAAATAATGAATTGAACCAAGGTGGATATAGGATGGTGAAACAGCTCTTCAATTGTTTCTGCGAAAAACTTGTAGACCGTTTGAGAAGGTAGTAATATTTCAGCTACTTACTACTATGAAGATGGCGGTAAGATCGATTATTGAAGAAGATTTCTGTTGCTTACGTATTTCTGTGGTTCGCATCTGACAGACGTGACTTGAAAGGGCATTAAACAATATATTTTAGATAAATCTTGAATGAATATTGATATTTTGACTCTTCTCAGTCATTTTTCATCTAGAACAGATGAAACTGATTTAAAGGTGACAGATGCACAGTTTCTGTTTTACAGACACAAGGTATGATGGCGCCATCTCTGGTAACTTCAGGAAATATTACTACGGTATGAAATCAAGTAGGCAAAGGTCTACAGTTTATTCTAGTGCTTGTTGATAGGAAGCTGTTTCACCATCCTATATATCCACCTTGAATTGAACAATACCAAAAATGTCCAGCTGCAAGTCCCCCAACGAGCTGGCGCCAGGTTGCAGCGAAGTCTCTCCCGCCGACAACAATTACCACATGACACTCGACCCGGAGCGCGACTTGCAGCGCATCCATTCCCTCATCATTGCGCACATCGTCACTTTTGAAAAGTTCATAGCCGCCTTCGAGGGCAACGAGGCGTGTGAGATTCTTAAGCGGTTGCGCGAGAGCGCCTTTCAGATCGAACAGAAGCACCGGCTCTACAAGAGGACGTTGGACCGTAACACCAAATACGGCAGTCTGTGAGTACGCGCCATCGTCATTCTTCCACAAATTGCTACTAAAGAGTTTCCATATTGGAAATAACGCACCAATTTATATTATTTCTCGGTTCATGTCAATACGCATTCATATGATGTATTTCTGGTTGCGTGATTATCTATTGGCGATAACGCATGAAAGGTGAAATTTGAAATTATTTTCTCTTATAATACCACTAGGGCTTCAATTACTACTGGACGATTTTTCGACGACATGAATATTTTGAAAATTTTGTAGAGAATTTTCTACAAAATATTCGTATTGGAGAAAAAAAATACAGTTTTCAATTAAAGCTAGAGTGGTATTCAATAAGAAAATTTTACACTGAAATATTCTTATTATTGTGCGTTGAAGAGTTAGGAAAGGTTCGACCAGGCAAGCATACAAATAGTTAGTTGACCGTACGGCTGTGTACAAACAATACAATAAAATACAACTTTGACGAGATTGACTGTTTAAGTCTTATTCCTATTATATTTACCGTGAATTCCGTTAATCAAGATGTAAAATTTCAATAATCATAGGACACCAATTTGATTCTGATTAACACTTGACAGTTTTCATAGTCAGTCGCTACCGGTTCACTTGCCGTATCGGCTATTTTGAAATATTACCGTAAATTGTGAATCAACAATTCAATTCATCATTATTTACTGATACCATCTTGAATAATCATGACAGAAAACTCTGAACCACTAGGGTAAAGTTGGTAGAAATATATTTACACTGAGTGCGCACCAATGGAAAACGCTATTAGTATCTGAAGTTGAGTAAATGTGATGAATGTCATTCAACCTATAAACGTCAAAAAATGCTCAGTGTTGATACCATGCTCCTTCCTCAAAGGAAGAGAGAAAAATGTCCGGAAATCGTTCTAGTTGCAATGGTAACGATTCAAAATATAGACTTTTGATTGGTCGAAAATATTAGGTGTGAAATTGTCATATTCGTAAAATTCGTGTAGGCATGTGGTTTAAGATCAAGGATATTAAACTGTAAAGGATTGCTCAATCGACCAAGTTTTTCTTCCGGATGTATGACGTCACTGACTCCGCTCGTAATTTCATTGGCTGTTGACTATCCATCTTTGTCATTGATTTTAGTTTCAGTTTCTCACTTTATTTTTGTTATTCCACAGGAGGTTATTTTTTAAATACACGAAAGAATAATAATTGATGAGTTTTTAGTCAATATGAGAACATGAAAAATATCTGGACAATCAATTTATAGCCATTATTAGTTCCATTCGCAAAATTTTAAGAATAGAAATGGGATGAAAACATATGTTTTTTCATTCTTTGAAGACTGTTGTGGCCATGTGGCACTGGTTTACCTTTTTGGTTTGTGGCCGAATAATTATTGAAGTGAATAATATTCTAGAGTAGTCACAGAAATCATATACACAGTGAATTTTGGAACCAAAGGTATTAAAAATGCATGTTGCTGCCCATAATCAAAATTCAATTGAAAATCTGCTAGATATGATTCATATATTTCATACCAGGTGAGCTCTGAAAATAGTGGTGAAATGAGGGTTTATTATTAATATCCACTGGTTTTTTTAGGGTACTATCAAAGATTACATAGAGACAGAATATAGAATATATTTCTGGATATTGTCCAGTCGTGGAAGTAGATATGAAATTGAAAATGTCCTCGGAAGTTTGTATAGTGCATGTAAATTTTACATTTCATCAAGTATACATGTATTATTATCCATTATGAACTGTATAGATCAATAATAAATCATTCCCTATTAAGGTAGGCATATCATTTTGCAATCAGTAGCAGTTTTTATTTCATGATATACAATATTTTTTAATCAATCACACAGTACTTACATATACTATACCATTTTCAACCAACAAATTATATGTTATCTCTCACCTATATTGTTTCTTAGTGCATCCAGAAACAGTGATCTACCTATAATGCCTCAAAAATAAAAGACTATACCTATTTAGATCAAAGGATGATGTCCATTCACGTTCAGGGCACCTATCTATCACCTATCATAAAATCATAACATGAACAGTAGGTATATGGAACAAATAAAACATTTTGATTTTATAATTTATATAATGTATGATTTCCATAGTATAATACTCCAACAATTTTGATTTTTCTATTATATCTAAAAGAGTTGATTGTTTGAAACATTTTTCACAATGTTATTTTTATTGAATTGCTTTCTTCAATTTAGTGAGTTCAGTCATTACTTATTACGGGATGAAGATATGTGAAATTTCAGGATCAGAAGAGAATATGCATTTTCTGAATTGGAGCAAAATGTTCAGAGACATTTTGGGATATGGATGATATGTTCTCAATATTTTCTGTCACACCTCAATTCAGTGGAACATTTGTGTTCCAATCATCTCTTCACTAGTAAATCTACAATACAAAAGACAACAATAACAAGATATTACTCCTCAAGAGCATGTATTATAATAATATACCTTCAGGGTTTATTTAGTAGGTCCTGCCATGTTCCTGCTCATAATCTTGATCACATAAAATAGAACAAATAATCTACTGGAATTACTTGGATTACACAAAGGAAGTCTTCCAGATCAAGAAATCCACTTCTAATTGTTGTGGGTTTTGGAAAAACACATGGAATTTATTTGTTGTTTTGGGTTTTCTTAAATCATCTACACCCTCAGGCCTGTGCTCATGCCGTGCTCTCATTCCCTCAGTTACAGCACACAAAACAACTAATTCACCTATAAAAGTAAGATTTTATATATTGAGCATTTTGTATTGCATGTACTTACTTCATTCACTTAAATAAAGTACCATTTTATTTTAAATTTACTAAATTAATTCCAAATTTTGAAATTTCGCAAAAAGTTTCAATGGCGACATAATAACTTCCGATGGTCGTCCTCTCGACCAATGAACAACAAGGTCGAATCAGTGACGTCATTCAACGTGTTTACATTGCCAGCATAGGGATTGAGCAATCCTTTACAGTTTAATATCCTTGGTTTAAGATACCTATCAATGAAAAAGTTGTGCAAACGAAAAAAAAAATCATTAATTCACAACTGGAATTGTCAAAAAAGTTTTCAATTATTACCTAAAATATGGAAATACACAGTAAGTAATATCGCATCACCTGAAATTATGGATGCCGTTCGAGTTAAATCACAAAAATCACTTCCTGCGAAATAAAACACACTTGTAACGTAGTAATATAAAATTTCTGAATTGTTTAATTTGCTTGTAGTGCCGCGCCTATTGGTGATGACAACTATTTGCTGGCATCTCGCCTCAATATGGACACGGCCCTTTTGAGAAGATGCAATTCCAGTGAGCCCTCCTGCCCTTGACGAATTCGAACTTTCAAGAGGTGTTGTACATTGGAGGATTGAACGAAAAAAGTATACAGTGACCGCCAAAACGGATGCAGCATGTGGGAAACTCGCTCGTTGATGGTTTGATGGAAATTTGGGAAGCATTCATTGAGGAAACACTTTCCAGGTCGTATTTTGAAGCGGCCTATTTTGAATTTCTGTAAATTTTAAGTACAGAATACATTCTTGGGTAGGTTGGATATTCGATAGGAATATTCGAAAAAAAAAAACTGTTGATGTGAGTTTTCCATCAGCCTGCCCATCATACGCTAGTCACTGTGTATACATAAAGATTCTCATATAGAAGACTGCTAACATTTAGGCTATTCTAAAGCAAGTGCAGAAACACCCATGTTTTCCAAGGAAAAAAAAAACGAGAAGGGGTTTATCGTCTCACCGTGTACAGGCAAGTTACGTTCTTGGGTCGAGATTTTCCAACCTGCGTTTTCAATTCAGATCAAAACTGTAGAAAAACTGAATTATCATATAAAAAGGTGAATCTAGATGGTTTGCAAAATAATTTCGGAGGCCCGCTGTTTAAATTTTAGATTTTAACTAGTTCTATAAGAACAGACAATCATTTTTATTTTCCTATTGTACAAAAGAGTTTGTTAGTCATTTGTATTGATCGAGTACAAAATAAATATTTATATATATATACAGGGTGATACCTGAATCGCCTTCGGAGTGAGTGATTGAGCAATAAATTGACGTAGGGACATTGCAGAATGTACATTTAATAATTATATTCAGAGATTTCATAATGAATAACTGAATCGTTATTTCCTCATCAATAGATTTTAGAAGTGAAATTTGATTTCACCCTTTTATAAAAAATTGTCTTCCTGTTTACATTTGACAGGATAATTCATTCTGAGAGTTGTGAATAATTTTGTTGTTTTTCAATCATGACTAGTGAAATTACTTGATTTGTGCGAGCAACTTTCTATACTTTTATGATTGAAGCAAAAGTGAATCAACCTGTTAACATTGGTCTAGCTGAAAATATCACCAATGGGCTCTGGGATAGCATAATCCTTGTTTTTCTGTCTTAAATTGACAAGCTTCTGTTTGAAACAGAACTTGTTTTTCAGAGAATTTTTTATATATAAACTAACCCCTACTTTTTAAAATTAGATTGTCGATTCAGGTTTTTAATACGGGGTTTCAAAAGATTATCATCGACGATTGTTACCTCGGAATAATTCGACGTTTGGATTGTGAATTATTGTGATATTTTTTGAATACCTTGTATTTTTCAGACATGCCGTTTTTGTACAGTGTAGATATTTTGTTTTGAGGCCATTCAAAAAGGGCATTTATCGCTATTATTTTCGTTGGTACACAATTTCAGACCCGGATGAGCTCTTTCACAATTATTTTGTCTCGTGGAAACGAGAATTTCCAAATTTAACTCATCGAATTTTTGATAGGAACATCGAAATTTGATGTTATTGCTTTAAAAACTATGTATATGTATAATTTTATTGCATGTATATTTCATTTGCACTGATTTTATAGATTTTTATTTAATGTTTTTGTTCTCCATTAACTTATTAACTTTTTGTAAATTTTGTGTAATATTGATTAATGTTGTTTTTAAAACAAGTTTTAATAAACATTATATAAAACCATTATTAAATATTATATATTCAAGAAAATCAACATAAAGTGCATCAAAATAATCAGACGATTAATACCAATTTCAGGAGGTATCCAGTTTTCTGATTCCTTTCATTGGTGGTAATTTTTAATGTAGCGAATATTTCCGTGGTTAATTTCAGAACATAATTTGAATGATCGTGATTCGATGTGCTATTTATATGTAGAATATTTTCAGCGTTTAAGTGTTGATTGATACATTAAGGTTGAATTGACTGGTAGACCACGAGCAGAAAAAAACTAATTTCCTGGCAAATACCTTGTTATATATATATTCTTCCATGCAAAGATCCACAACGTGAATGCAAAATGCAATGCACATTACCTGTTGTATATATGAATTGGTCAAAACATAAAATTTCTAAATGATGACGTGTAATGTGATCATTTGAGCAGTGAAAACAATTCACACATCGAGCCTTTCTATAGCAAAATAATCGAGAAAAACTACCAAAGCCATATATTTCGCTAAATTACCCAGTGAGGGTGAATACAAAAATCAGGAAAAGGATTTTAGCAACATCTGGGGGTCTATAAATTGAAAGTGCATTACATTGGAAACAATTCATCATAGGTAAAAGTCCTACAAATGACGTTCGCAACTTCGGTGAATCTATCCGCGAGAGCGGTTTCCAAATTCGGCTTGATTTCGTTGAGGAACAAGTCGGAATTTTCGTTGACCACCTGGTTGGTAGCCTCGCTGATGATCTTGTCTTCGGAGAAGAGGTTCCCGAGGTGCAAGTAACTCTTCACGATGTTGAGATGGATCGTGAACTTCTGGAATTGGAGGTGATTGACGCCGTTGAATTTGACGAGGCGCCCAAACAGCAAAAAATCGGCGCCCAGATTTGCTGGTAAAAATGCATGAATTATGAATATTGTTCTTTTTCTATGTCGATACGAAAATATCGAAGAGATTCTGAATATTGCAAAGACTGAATATGAATTGAAGAGACCATTTAAACGAGAGAGGCCAGAATCTTAGATATGAAAAAAAACTTGCTTTATTCATCACTGTAGTTTTACAAGTATTGTAAAAAAATTGAAGGGCGTAACACTAATGGGATTCAGTTCATGTACTCACTGAAATTGCCGGTAATAGGTCCTTGTCCTTTGTACTTCAGAACTAGTACATTCATGTTGACATCATAATCGCCCTTGAAATAAATTTGGGGTACATTGATTCTTAATATGAATCTATGTTTTTCTATGTCGGGTCTAGAAAAAAAAAATCGTTTATATTGATTTGCAGACCTTGTTCCATAGAAACAAAAAAAATGATTCCAAGTTCATCATATATAGCTAGTCATGTTAATTAATTTAATACTATGTAATTATCAGGTGACCAGTTGATTACTTTGTTGAAATGAGAGGCTTACTTCAATTCAATTATTTCGAATGATGAGGGACCCCAAACCATCAAGTTAGTGATATTGGCATCGATTTTAGCGGATTGAGGACCACTTCTTATTTGTATCTGTTCCAGAGGAAGTGGTTCTATGGGGGGGACGTGCAATTCTGGGATTCCTTCTTTCAATTTGGGTCTCAATTCTTCCATTGAATTTTTTATACATTTTGCTATGTCTGGAGTATTTTGTTTGCATACTTTTATATAAGGAGCTGTCAAGAAAATTGATGGTAGTAATAAGTCTACTCAAGAATTCAGAATAAAGTAATGCAATGATTTAATCAACTCACATTAGGTAAAAGACCTAATGTTGCCGATGAAAAATTATGGGATTAATATTATTTCCAGTAATTATACCTTTATGCTATCAAAATTAGTTTTCCATTATCCTGAGTCTATATTTAATCTGCGATATGTCGTTCTTGGTAACAATGAACTTACCCTGTTGAACAATGGAAAAAAAGGCACAAAAAATTATACTTTTTGATTTGTATTACAATATACCTCTAGTAAATATATTAATTGTGACCATTCCTATACTCACGTAAAACTGCAGCAACACAGCAAATACTAGCACAGAAAATCATCATTTTGATTTGTCCCATTGTTTTATGAATATTTAGCATCATCCACCTTCTAAGCAGCCACATCAAATTCAAATTAAAACCAGAATGATGATTATACTCCATCTTATATATTATTCACATAAGACCTTGCCAATACAAATCAATTATGATTACAATGGTTTTTTATGTAAATCTTGGACACTATAAATTCGTCAGATGTTAATAAATTTTGCAGTCAAAAACCAAATCATCAACCTATTAATTGGTTAATGATATCAATTTTGTGAACTTTCAAACATTTTGATATTTTATACATTGTTTTATACTTAGGTAATTTTGTTAATTGTTCATTTGTGGGACCTTTAAACATGTAACATGAGTAAGGTAGGAGATTACAAATAGAACGGCCAAAATATTAACTCATTCCGATTTTTTATTTCTATGAATTCTATACTACACTGTATCTACAAAGTTTCCAGATGATAAGATATGAAACTTGAAAATATTCAAATAGTTATAACTTTTTATAAAATAAACTTATTATTATTATATTTTAATACATAAAACATTCTAAGTATAAAATCATCATACAGTGCATCAAAATCGGAACATTATTGTAAATGTTCGTTTTCAGTTCTTTAATGTAGCGAATATTTTCGTATTTGATTCTCAACAGAATTTGAATGATCGTGTGATTCGATGTGCTATTCTCATATGGGAGAATATTTTCTGTGTACGTCATCCTGTATATGGCAAGAGAATGATAAACTTCCTGATAACTTCAAATGAGCATTGTGCTAATAAAGAGTACTGTGTTCTATATTTAAAAATACTGCCAAGATTTACACTAAACTATTTTTAAACACAGTTATGAGCGTTGCCAAGTTATAAAGATAAAACAAAATGAGGAGGAACAAATAGAGATTTCTTAAAAAAAATTACCAACGGATCCTTAATCCAAGCAGAACATCCCCTGGTTGAAAAAACAAATAGTACAAATGAGATACTATAAAAAACGTATATAATAAGGTACATTGTGTTTGTGGTAAATTTAGATAATATAATTTTACAGCCAAAAAATTGTTCCTTTTATATTGCCTGACGTCTCGTTACGCTTTAAATAAGGGTCGAAAGTAGTAAACAAAAAATAACTATTAGGCGCGTGATGAACGTATTATAGTGGGTGTCATTGTTTGCGTCGGGAGAGATGCGGCACCGCTGTTTTCCGCTTTTTTGCGTCACCGGTAAAAGCACGTGATTTTATATTTACAAATTCTGGCAAGATTCGAAATACAGAATTTCCACAAATTAATAGAAAATGAGTTAATGGCTCACGTGAGTTGTGATGGACCGAGCGATGATAATGTCGAATCCGCAGGAATACTGGGAAAATGGTGAGTAGATTTCCATGGTTTGGTCTATCATTTTGAAATTATTCAAGTGAACAGACTGCATGCATATGAATGAAGCATTTTTTGTAGATATACTGCAACCAAGCAAATGAAAAGTGGTTAGGTTACTGTTTATATAAGTCTCTGTACCTCAGATCGCAAGATTATATTCCTTTAACAATCAAGACTCATACCTAATATATGTTTACTTAACCATGACAATGAATATAATTCGTATATGTAATGCGACATTCATCATGGTATGATTAACATTATTACCTTGAAAATTGAAAATTTTGATTCAACAGTATTATCCGATGAATTATCAAATATAGGACACAATAACATCAAATTGTGCATAACATGTTCTTTATGATAATAAAACCCAAAAAGCAGAGAGTTGCTATTATAATTATTATGTAGTTGGGGTTTGATAGAGTAGTGCTTTTTTTTGTGACATACAGCTCTTGTAAAGCTTTGGTATTATGTTTTCAGTGCTGGGAACTGTCATTATGCAAAATTGATGCCTTCCCAACAAATAAGGATCGTCTTATTCAGGGAATGCAGATTTAAAGAGAGGCAGTTATTGTTTGACTCTTCATCAACTCTCAATGAGACGAAGAATACTAAATACTCTGAGAAGAATGGTTTGAATGGTGAAATAGAAAAAAATTACCAATTGGTAGGTTCACTCGATGATAAAATCTGTGAAATTTACTGAGATTTTTATTATTAGAGTCGTAGAAACAGTGAAGAGTTCACTCATCTCACTGACCTGATATTTGGTTCAACTGCTCTGAAATACCATGAAACCTACTATAAAATTCATAACATATCATCACCGCAACGTATTATTTTCACACAGGTAATAAATTGTAGTAATATTGAAAAAAAATTACTTGCAATATTTCTCACATGTTTCTTTGAAGGTATTCATTCCAAAACGTCGAGGAAGTTTGAAGAAAAGCTCTGCTTTATCTTTATCAAAAAGTGGTGCGTTAGAACATAAAAATTCTTTTGCCAGTCCAAACTCATCGTCTGCACACACAGATGACATCTCAAGCTATGATTCGTTTTCAAGTAAATATAAGGACGATTTTATTTGAATATTCGATTTGAATCGCTTCTTTGCTTTTCAGTTTTTCGGAGAGATTCCATACCAACTCCAAATTCAACATCTGCTGCTACAATGGACTCAGGGTTTTCAGAAATCAGTTTGGCTAGCGCCTCTTCGAGTCAATTTTTCGGAAATTCATCGCGACGTAAGATTGCGAAAAAAATACAGTGTTTATACAAATTGTGTGATATCTGCCGAGTTTTCAGGGAATTCTCACGAACCGTCAGATATATCTCTGGATATACAAGATTTTTCAAAAGAATGCCGTTCTGGATATTCCAAATTTGGATTAGCTCTTATATTAGCTGTAGGCACGGAAAGTGAAAAGTGAGTAGTTGGTGAAAATTCTTATGGAGCTCGTCTGTAAATGTTATTTCAGTCATACGTGCGATTTATTCTCGAAACATTTTCAGATATCAAGATAACTATATGGAGAATATCACATTCATTGAATCAATCTTGACTCGTTTAAGGCAATACGTAGAAATTGCATTGACAACACCAAGATATTTCTTGTCTGTTTTAATCGATATATCCAAGGATTCTGCATTATGGTTGCTCGGCTTTGCACATTTTCGGACCAAAGATGGTCAGGAGTGCGAGAAAACTAGTGCTGTAGAGACTTCAGTTAATCGCACTTGGAGTATTTTTTTTAATTTACCAAGGAGTATATTCTTTAAGAAAGAGATCGATGATGAATTTGGGGTTTTCTGTAAAGTTATAGAAGAATTTGATGTGAAAGAAACAAATTTGTGAGTTGAATTACCCATCATAATGTCTTATATGTGTGAATATTCAATTTTCGATTGCAGTTTTTTGAGCGCGCTTTTAACATCAGTGCTGATGCATCACACGGGGTGGGTTGCAACTTGTTACTTGGAAAATCCACGTGTAGAATTGAACGATTCGTATCATGCTGTTTGGATGCAACTTACGAATCGCCAAGAAGCTACAGGCCATCTCACCAAGATGACTCGAACAGTTGTGTATGGTTTGAAGAGCGAAAATGTAATTAAGAGACTGTTAAGCTTCCTTCGATACTTTATTAGGTTAATAATGAAAATAAACTCTGAGTCAGGTTTTCATTTTCCAAATTCAGTGAAATGCCTCCTTCATTCCTGCACATATTAAATTATCGATGATGCACATTTCTGATACACAATATATATCATTATCAAATTCTGTTTTCTTATATATAATTAATACATCAATCAATCATACAAAATTATTACGTGAAACATTCTGATATGTAAATTAATAGATTGAGGAAATTGATATATTTCTTTTGTAGATGAACTGTGAAGTCTTTTTGATTTTAAATTAACTTAATTTATTAGCTTATAATGTATTATCTACTATTATGTGAGCATTTGAGAAGTGAAAATTGAAGTCAGAGGTTCCGTTTTTTCATTATTTTATTGAATTCCTCAATAGTCCAATTGAATCCAACGCGTTATTAGATGTTACAGAGTACAGAGAAGATATGTTAAACGTGAAAATGTTCATAAAGAAAATAAAATAGTGGATGAAATATGCGAAAGAGAAAGGAACAATCAGAAAATTTATTTTAATGCACCAGAGAAATATTTTGGTATGAGAAAATCTAAAGCTATCCATATGGATCTATCCAAAATGATTTCATCTGAAGAAGAATCCGAACTGAAAGTCGAGAATGAAGATATCGAAAATTCCGTTGTATTTATTCTTGGCGAGGATGAGAAGCTCATGAACTTGAAAAAAACCACCGGTAGTTTAAATTCCTCCGGTAACATAGATAGATGTGCAGAAAAATCTGCAAACCTCAAAATTATCAAGTTTCCTTTGCCAAAGTGAGTGAATATATTGAATCATTCTTGTCCAAAGTGCATCTGAATAAGTTTTTATTGTAGGGTCAAATTTGATGAGGATTCATTGAATATAATACCATTCGAATTGTCAATGAAAGACAGTTCACTTGAAACATTTGTACCTGAACTCATACTCCAAGGAACCAAAATCAGTGAGGAAAAATGGAAACCCATACTGAAAGTTGACCTCAACAATGATAACAGCGATACCGTGGATGAAGCGGTAACTATTTTAGCAAACGCAGACGAATGGTAACGTACTAAAAATAGCTGATCTTTCAAATGGGCTGAAACTTCATATTCTGTTTCAAGGAAATTACAAGTTTGGTCTAGTAAGAGACGCAAAACTACGCATAGTCATGGAGACTACTTGGACAGCTCTCCATTGGTTGAAAACATGTTGGAAGTAGTGTTGGAGATGTCGAGATCAAATTTATCCAAACAATATGTTAGTATTCGTTGGTTTTTTTTTATTCTGAGATTGCTAAATTTTCGTATTTCTAGTGTGAAACATTCTTAGAACAGCGTCTATTGGAAATTTGCCTAAAAGCCAGCGCTTTAGCCGAGTTTCTTTTGAACACTGACTTCTGTAAAATGGATACTATCGTATCAACTCTGAATATCAGTGCTCAGGATGTTCCTCTACTCATGTCTGTAGGATCTAGTCTATATCCTGAACTTACCCGGAAGTATGGTCTCAGTTATCAGTGAGAAAAAAACAGTTTTTATTTTCTTTATTAAAAACAATACACCGGAAAACAATGAAAAAGAGTGTTTAATTATTATCAACATACACCACACAATTCATACAGCGAGTCATTACGTACCAAAATAGTATAGAAAAACCATATATGTTTCGCTATATTACTCAGTCGGGGTCCAAAAGGGTCAACATTAAAAAGACTATACGCATTTTAGCAACGTCTGGGGTCTATAAATTGAAAGTACATTACATTGGAAACAATTCATCATAGGTAAAAGTCCTACAAATGACGTTCGCAACCTCGGTGAACTTATCCGCGAGAGCGGTTTCCAAATTCGGCTTGATTTCGTTGAGGAACAAATCAGAATTATCGTTGACCACCTGGTTGGTAGCCTCGCTGATGACCCTATCCCCGGAGAAGAGGTTCGCGAGGTACAAGTAACTCTTGGCGATGTTGAGATGGATCGTGAACTTCTGGAATTGAAGGTGATTGCCGCCGTCCAATTTGACGAGGCGGCCTTTCAGCAGAACGTCGGCGCCCAGATTTGCTGATAAAAAAGGCAAGTATTATGAATATTGTTCTCTTTATATGTCGCCACGAAAATATTGAAGAGTTTCCGAATTTGCAAAAATTGAATATGATGAATATAAGAGCATCTTGAATTGAACACAAAAAAAAACTACTTTATTTCCATGGACATAACACAATAACGGATTCAAATCAGTCCAAAGTAATATGGTGATTCATGTAGGTACTTACTGAAATTGCCAGTGATAGGTCCTTGTCCTTTGTACTTCAGAACCAGTACATTCATATTGATATCATAATCGCCCTTGAAATAAATTTGGGGTACATTGATTCTAAATATGAATCTATGTTTCTCTATGTCGGGTCTGAAAAAAAAAACTTATTTTTCTGCATAGCTCGTTTCATCAAAACTAGTTATGTTATTTTGTTTAATTTCAATAAAATGTAATTGTAATGTATTAAACCAGTTGAGAACATTTTTGAAATTAGAGGCTTACTTCAATTCAATTATTTCAAATGATGAGGGGCCCCAAACCATCAGATTCGTGATATTGGCATCAATTTTAGCAGAATTAGGACCACTTCTAATTTGTATCTGTTCCAGAGGAAGTGGTTCTATGGAGGGGACGTGCAATTCTGGGATTCCTTCTTTTAGCTTGGGTCTTAATTCTTCCACCGAATTTATTATACATTTTGTTATGTCTGGGGAGTTTCGTTTGCACACTTTTATATAAGGAGCTGTCAAGAAAATTAATGGTAGTAATAAGTCGACATAAGAATTATTGCAACCTTGTGATAACAATTATGTTTACACGTAAAAATAATGAAATGATGTAATCAATATACATTAGGTAGGTACCTACTAATGTTGCTCCTGGTATTGAAAAATTATTGCTTCTCCACAACTCGATAGGAATTTCCAGTAATTATACCTTCATCTCCAGAAGCAATTATATGAATAAAAAATGGCGATTATTGAATTCAAAGGAAAAATATATCATTAATTTAAAATTACTGACGCATTTATCCTGCTATCAAAATTAATTTTTTATGGTCATCCAGTAGAATGAATTTCCAAGAATGATCATATTATGATTATTCAGCTAGTAACATTAGCATAGTAATAAGAAACCTGTCTACAACTGAATACTTTTTTTTTTATTTTGAGAGCGATCAAGAGCTACATTATAATGCAATATTATACTTCTGGTTTCAGCAGTATAATAAACCATAATAGCCTTTTATAGTTGTAACAATCATTTGTGAATAAATGATTATTCCTTTATTGGGAAATAACATAATGAGAGTAATAGTCATTATTCTCTCTTAACAAGATTAGTGGTATATAACTTGGCAGAAAGTTCAGAAAAAATGGCTTTATTATCTGTGATATATACTTCTTAGTAACGTTAATAAACTTACCTAGTTGAAAAAAAATGCACCGAGAAATGATAATTTTTGATTTGAATTTATTACTAGTAAATATATTCACTGTGAATATGTTTAATATCTATACTTACGTAAAACTGCAGCAACACAGCACATACTAGCACAGAAAATCATCATTTTGATTTGTCCCATTGTTGTATGATTATTTAGCATCATCCACCTTCTAAGCAGCCACATCAAATTCAAATTAAAACCAGAATGATGATTATACTCCATCATATATATATATTATTCACATAAGACCTTGGCAAAACAAACCAATTATGATAGCAACTGGTTTTTTTCTGTTAATCTTGGGAACTTCAATTTTGTCAGATGTTAATGAATTCTGCAGTGAAAAACCAGATAGTCCACTTTCATTGAGAATCAGTTATTTATTTTGAATAATCAGCCTATTAATTAGTTAATTATATCAATTTTGGGAACCTTCAAACCTTGTTATTTTTTACATTGATATATAACATACATGTGAACATACTTATGTAATTTTGTTTATTGTTCATTTGTGGGACCTTTAAACATCAGTAAGGTGGGAGATTGCAAATAGAACAGCCAAAATATTATTAACTCATTTTGATATTTTTATTTCAATGAATTTTATATAACACTATTTCAACAAAGGTACAGATATTGAGTGATAGGTATGAAACTTGATGTAAGGAACACAGGTCCAAAAATATTTAAATAAAAATTTATGACAACCACAATGTACAATAATCTGAAAAACAAGACAAATCAGGACAGACTTACAATTTCTCTCCATCATCAATAAAGAAGTATCAAGAAAATTCATCTTAGGAATCCTGGTGTTTCAATTCCACCAATTTTCTGTTGAATTATTTTTCCATAACCTCCCCGTCCTGAGTCAAAGTCAGTTCTGTACTCATCACGCACCTGAAAATTCAAATAAAATTCATTAATCTAATGAATCACAAACCAAATACAACTGGTATTATGGAAAAAACAATGGTAAAACTTCGTTTATCGCACTCCTATGAGTTCGGAAAAAATTTGTAGTGGAACTTACGTATTTTGACCTCCTGATCACGAATCTGAATCAAAACGCGGCGGTCTCAAGTATTTTCGGAGATACGGCCCCATTTTGTCTCAAAAATGCACCATTTGACATGTCAAATTTCTGCTATTAGGAATATACAAAATTCACCCTTCTTTGAACCAGAACACTACACACGCATATATTTACTTGTTTTCAACACTTCTCAGCAGAAAAAACTATTATTTTTCAAAAAAATTCACCCTTCTTTGAAATGTAAACAAAACAACATTTTTACACTGATTTTATGGTAATTTGTTCTGGTAATTTGTATTTATGATGTTGGCAACGTGATTGTTTGGCTCATGGTAAGACGTTGCCAACATCTCAAATAAAAATAAACAGAAAATCAGTGAAAAAGATGTTTTGTTTACGTTTTGAAGAAGGGCGAAAATTTTGTGAAAATAACAGTTTTTTATGAAAAAAAAGTGTTGGAAACAAGTGATGTGAGCATGTGTGATGTTTCGGCTCAAAGAAGGATTTATTTTGTGTGTTTTTATTAGCAGAAGATGGAGATTTGAAATGGTGCACTTTTGAGACAAAATGGAGCCGTATCTCCGAAAATACTTGAGACCGCCGGGTTTTGATTCAGATTCGTGATCAGGAGGTCAAAATACGTAAGTTCCACCACAAATTTTTTCCAAACTCATAGGAGTGCCATAAACGAAGTTTTACCAAAGCAATAATAATTCTTACTTGTCCACCAGTTTTTCCTCTTCCATATTGTCTCCCCTCAACAAAACCTGCATCCCAATCAGTGCGCACTATTCTGTCATCTAAACGTGTTCCATTTATATACCTAAAATATTTTTATCAATCAGCAATGATTAGCATTAATATCTATATCTACTGTCAGTGACAAGCTTTTGTAAAAACAAAATTCGTCCTTTGTACTGAAACCGTCAATTTTTAGTGGGAAAATGTTTGGGAGGCAAGGACACAAGTGTCACAAATATGAACACAAAACAATCACACAAAACAGATACCATTTCAAAAAGTTTGAGTTGTTACCATGAGATACCATGTCATTTTTCATCATGAAGTCTTTTTCTTCTTATAAAATCTGTGAGATGATTTGTATGCTGATTGAATATTCCAGTGCCAAAACTGTGTTTCCAAAATGAAACTTCATTGTCAAAGCATGATAATAAGCTGTCTTGACTGTGGGATTTCCAAATACCCTGCTACAACAACCCCTCTTGAACATATAATAAATGCTTACCTCAAGCAGTTCTCTGCATCTGCTCTATTATAGTATTCAACAAAACAAAAACCACATGGAACTTTTTTGTACTTGTCCAGTCCCATTACAATACGCCTAATGTCACCGCATTTTGAGAAGAGTTCATATATCTGCTCTTCTGTAGTATAGAAAGATAGGTTTCCTACATATAGAGTTGTTGTGAGCCTCAGTAATTTGTCCTGTTCTGCTCTGGTGCCCTACGAATTGAAAAATGTAAATAACTATTTTGATTGGATATCTATAGGATATCTGCAATATATTTACCTTAAAATGTTGGTCACGATATGAACTGAGATCAACAGAAGGTGATGTTACCATAGACATTATTATGCTGCCTTTTTACTACCAAGAATATCCTACTATGGTATTTGTATATTTGTAACCCTCCGAAATCAAATTTTATTACGAGAGGAACAGGCCTTGAATAATAAACATCAGCACAGCAATCAGCAAAATATAAGAGTCATCAGCAGCAGCAGCATCAAATAATCACAATGATCACGAGAGTAGGTGGTCTAAGATGTCACATCACAATTCACAACAAATCAAAATAGGGGTTCCTTCTACTGGCAAAGATTAACCCTTGATTAACCTAACAGTCCTAACACCTAACCTTACTATACTCTGTGCATAGCGAGTGGGAGTAGTGGTTGGTAGTGGCTGAGGATGACGACTGACAGGTGACACTTGACAGCAAAGATCTGACATAGTGACGTGACATCATAAGATTTATGTTGCCGTTGCCATGGTTACAATAAATAAACTGAAAATGTGGCGACAATTCAAGATTAGTTCGAAGAACATTCAGAAGATAGAGTAACTGTAGAGTGTAGTCTCCTCCAGGTAGTAGCTACCCTGTAGCACCACTGTAGCAACTTACTTAGGTAGCAAATGTAGTCTCCCTGTCATTAGATTACGTCATTACGTCGTCACTCGTCAGCAGCTGAGCAGCTGTGACGTTTCTGACTGCATCTGCTGGACTTTGTTCTTTCCGAGGTTCTTTCCTTTGCCCCTATTCCCCTATATCCTTACTCCTTAGGTCAACAGATTCTAATCATTTCACTTTGGTTCACAACTTTCCTGTTCAGCTGTTGGCTGTGTCAAAATTGACATTTTCACAATAAAACTCTCCTCAAAAAATTATGAAAATTTGGACAAGTGAACACACCTTCAAGTAAGGACAAGGCAATTATCAATTTTTTTCTGAACTCTCAATGTACCTTTGTTTTTCAGTCATCCTTGGGAAACTGTTGCCACAGCAGCTTGGAGAAAGTACCCAAACCCTCACAATACTGCAGTGATTGGGACTGATGTTTTTGAGCGAAAAGTTGTGAATGGAGTGCTACACACACACAGGCTGGTTAGTTCTACTTGGTATTTCCCAAAATGGGCACAAGCTGTAAGTACATCATTTCATCATAACTTCATTATGTTTGTAGATATTTGGCAATATCCTTATCTTCTCATTACTTTGAAGTTTGAACTGTATTTTCAGTTCTGGAACCAATGAATGTTAGGCATGACATGAGTAATAATATTCCCATATATTTTTTATAATATTCTTGACCAAACAAATATGTGATTTATGAAACCTTGTATTTGTTAGCATTGATTATATACACAGGTTAGTGCTGGTTTATATCATATCAATGGACATAGTATTAGCCCTAATATGAAATATAATTCAGTTAATAGCTTTTAGGTAGATGAGTCATCTCAGTATTCTATTAATTATTGATAATGGATATTGTTTATTGCCATTAATTTATCTGATCCCAACATTTTAACCATCTTCAGAATCTCTGGGGTACATAATCAATTATCACACCTCATTAGTGTGGGAGAATTATTTTAATTTTTGTTTTTGATGTCCTTGATGAGCATTCATGCATGCCAATCATGCCTTGCCAAAATGATCCACATCATATAGGCAACCATCACTGCATGGACAAAATTCAAATAACTGTTCAACAATCAGTATGCATTCTGGTTTTCCAATTTTCAGCTGATTGGTACAGCAAATGTCTGCTATGCCAGTGAACAGTCTGAGGTTAACCCAAACTCTCGTTACATGATCTTGAAAACGATAAACCTCAGCTTTTGTCGACACATTGCTGTGGATGAAACTCTCAGCTACCTGCCGCATCCGTCGGACTCTAGCAAAACTCTCTTGAAGCAAGAAGCTGTTGTCACTGTCAAAGGAGTCCCACTCACAAACTACATGGAGGACCTTCTGACCAACAAGATCTCCACTAATGCCACCAAAGGACGCCAGGCTATGGAATATGTTATCAACAAAATAAACACAGAGGTTAAAGACCTCACTAGGAGTACAGATGATATCATCAACAATACAAAAAAGTCTCTGGATGATATAGCAAGCAGTGCAAAAAAGTCCATGGCCGATATATCAGAGAAGGCAAAAAAGAGTCTGGATGATATTCATCCTTTGGGTCTAAGTTAAATTATTGTCACAGGTATAGCACAATTTTTTCCCTTAAGTGAATTTACAAGTTTGAATAAGATGATAATGCAATGTTTCTTGAGAACCAGGCAGTTGAATTCAATAATCTATCAATAAAAAGTTGTTGGTATTAAGCTGCTTCCCAAGAAATATTTATTTTCTTCACAACATTTTTTCATTTCTGAACAAGTATTAGCATTTGGAGGATGTGTCAGGTAATTTCTGACTGACCTGTGATTATTTATGTTCATATTGATTTTTGTAAATAAACTAGGATCTTTCAATTCATACAAAATTTATTGATGCATGGAGTTTCTTGAGAGTACTTATGTGTTATATCCATACTGTTGAATAAATATATTATTTTTCGGATTTGAAACATGATACGAGTGCAGACGAATATTTAGTTTTTTATTTTTCATACAATATGGCAAAACATGGCTGAGGCCCGGTTTCTCATCCCGAGGGGTTAGCTGTCCCGGGGTTACTTTTATCCTAGCGCTAATTTCCCGTTTGATTATCAAAGTGTTTATATTGTATGTGTGTCTGGCGTTTATCATTTTATCCTCCCCTTTTTACCCATCCCAGTCGCTAATCAATCCCCAGAGTTACCTGTTGAGTGTTGACTTCACCGTACTGGCGTCACTGCGTTGCCCAAATGGAATCAAGGACACGCTCTGACGTCACGTCCGGAATCTTGAATCCACTTGACACTGGTTAAAAATCCTGTCCAGAGACTGTGGTTATGACCACCTTATCCATAGATCTTACTGCTTACGATAGATCCGGTATCCAGGTTACTTGTTTTGTAGGTCCGGGGGGGTTGAAAGTACTAAGCGATTGATTGGACGTTTCAGTTGTTTACCATACAAATGTGTTGTCCCACGTGACCATAGTACCTAATTTCTTGCAGGCCCCTCTTGACCTAAAAATTACTACAGGATGCCGGATCTAGCGTAAGCAGTAAGATCTATGACCCTATCCTTGACCACAGACAAGGATATTTATCCTTAAACCACAGGTGCCAACCTTGCTCTTTTCCATCTGTTCTGTGCATGTTCTGTGCTTCTGTGAGTTACTTCACAGTTCACTTTCGTGTGTCGTACTTTCGAGAAGATTTCAATTTCAAATATAAACTTTCAAGTTTCTAATATAAAAAGTTGTGATTTGTTGGTAAGTTATTTCATATTATGAATTGATTTTTGTACTGATATGGAATCGATGACAAAATAATGGGAATATTTGTGATTACTTGATTATTTTAATGTTGTATTTCTCTAGCCGCTACAGCACTTCGATTTGTCCATTTTATTGTTTGTTCTCTGATGTATGAGGCGTTACTATTGTAATGTTGAATCTTTATTTCATTTATAGTAGGAGAATCTCAATATTCTCAATGGATGGTAGAAGAATATATATCTATAGTTTCAACTCATTTTCACAAAATTGTTTAAGTAGACTGATGTGTTGTATATTGTGCTGACGGAAAGAAGGAGGAATTTTGAGCGTATTTGACTAGAGAATGCCCCCGTTTTTCGGTAATTTTGGACACGAACACGAACTTCATAATATTATCGTGAATATATCTCTAGTTTTCGAGATAATCGATGCAAAAGTTTGAAATTTCACCTTCCTTTAGTGATATATCTATCTTTCTTTTTGGCATGTATTGAAGAGATAGAGGACACATATCACTTACTCGTTTTGCTATAAGGTCGCTATGAATCCACCTTTATTCAATCAAGATTCGCACAGGTTTTCAAAATGGCCGTTATTGTTTATGTAGCCTAGTTGGTGAAATAATAGTAAAATTACGGAAAATTTACATATTTATGATGATTTTCTTAGAGAAAAATCATAATTAACCATGGTAAATGCATGTAATATGTCCTGGGATCTAAGAAGATACAATAAATGCAAAACTTGCCATACAAAGAAGGTGAAATTTCGAACTTTAGCATCGATTATGTCGAAAACTAGAGATATGTTCACGATAAATATTACGAAATTCGTGTTTTTCAGTTCAAAATACGTAAGTACCAACAAAAATTTTCACGAAAATATAGATCGCATGATAAGTGCAAAATTACCCGTTTTTCTTGTCTTCAGGACGCCGCATCTCCGAAACTAGTTTTGAGAGCGCAATAAATTTCATTAGCATTTTTTGTTCAGGGGTCGTGAAATTACTTATGTTCCATTACACTATTTCTCTACAGGGGGGAGCCCGATATAACTATATATTTTCCATGTATACTCTATTGGTACCTAGATATATTTTTTAGAAATGCTTCATTAAACATTGATTGTTTTTTCATGCCATATATAACCTTTGCAAATACAAATTTTAGTTTATCCTTAAAGATTAAAGTCAGTTATACTATAGAGTATACAATCGAAGGTTATACCATTGAGTATGTTATACTAAGAATAATGAGTAGACAATGTAACTATTATTAATTCTTTAAAATGTCAAGATTACACATATATTTACAGTCAAGTTATTAACCTAAGTATATCAATTTAAATATTTTGTGCACTTTTAACATAATCTGAAACAAACATATAATATCATTAACTTTTCATTCTATTTGAGTTCACAATTTGAGTAATTTCAGAGTTAGAACAATTAAAACGGACGGTGTATTTGAAGCGGGACGGTGCTCATCATTGCTATGACTTTTTTAACATAAAATTACATATAGGCATAATTTGTGCTCCTAATTGAGTTTCAGTGTACTCAATGAACAACAGAGTCATAATAAGTTCTCTATTCGTAAAAACACCTATAACTATATGCTCACAGACTAGGAATCATAATGATTAATGTGTATTAGGTAACAATAAATGAGACATTTTTTAAAAATTTGTTCAACTACTAAAGTCAATAAATATGTACCTATAATGATTTTTGTCTTTGTTTATGGTTTGTATGAGTTGGTATTATTAGTGTATATGACAAACTCTGAATTTGACACTTTTTATTCATGATAACCGATTTGAAAAATGATATTGGTATGAAATATTCCTTTTCATATATGTAGGTAGATATTAGCAGCAAATAAGTGTATTATTTCGAATTATTATTTGCTTATTATAGTAATTATACCTACTATTCGTGAATTTAAAGTTGTTTTCTCTATTAGAAAATTCAGGTAAAACCTATTATTTTATTGCACCCTTGAAAGTTTCATCTAAAATCAAGAATGTACCTATGGAAATCGACCTACAAAATGGCAGAGAAAGCTGCTTTGTTAAGAGTGAGAACCCCATGCAAGATTAGGTGCAGCAATTCGATCCCTTCGCGTAATTCACCCTAGCACTCTGCTGAAAAAATAGGGATAGAAAGGTCTCCTCTGGGGCCTGGTCAGTTGTCTCTGTCTGTTGGGCTTGATTGCAGCCCCTGTTTCGACCGTTTCTGCCAGCATTTCGGACGTTGGTTTAATCGAGAGCTGCTCGATTTGTTCGCTTTCGTTGTTTTCGGCCATATTTTTGTTGAGCAAATCCAAGTTTGGATCAATGTTCGAGGTATTCGAATGATCCAAATCTTGGTCGGACACTTTCGTTGAATTTCTTTCATTGCTCAGCTCGGTTAGAATTTCTTTTTTGATGGGTTCCACTGGCAGCTCCTTCCGGAACGTCCTGTTCAGCTTGACGGATGGGTCGTGGATGACGGGAATAAACATTTCAAATTCCTTGTTCACGTTTGGTTCCTCCACTTTCAGTTCGGACTTGGTGTAATTTTTCTTTGGCGAATATTTCTTGGGATCGGCGCTTTTGTAGATGTCCTTTTTCGTCATGGGTTTGGTTTTGGCTTCTGATGTTTTCTTGGGATACTTCTCGTTGATTTGCGTCAGTTTCACGGACGGTTTATTGGAATCAGTTTTTTGGTTGGCTGATAATGTCTGAGTTTCTTTTTGTGTTTTGGATTCAGAAGTATCGTTCAACTCGATTATGTCGAACATGGTTCCTGCAAAAAGATTCAATTTCAATCTATATATTAGGTATATACACACTGTGTCCAAGATAAGAATGAACAGCATGGGGATATCGGAAACGGTGAGTGATACGGGGTCGATTAAATCACAGAAAAGTAGCGCAATTCTGTGCCTAATAATATGACATTTAGAAAGTTTTAATATTCCAAGTAGTTTCGGAGATATCCCAGAAAAACCGAAATTTGAGAATTTCGTTTTTATTTTCTCCTAGCTTTATTTTCAAAGGAAATGTAAAACAAATGCACATCGCCATGGCCATTTTTTAAGGACTACACGACGTTTCGTCTTTTAGAAAACATCATCAACTTTGTATTTTTATATGGGCCGAAACTAAAGTATACGACTTCATTTTTCATTGTGAATACAGCAGTGTTTCACACAATATGATTTCGGAAGCATTTCTCGCGCAAAATGTAATTTAGTGATTACTTAATTTGTTTTTCTTCAATTTTAGATAGTAGGCGTCTAAATATTGATTTACCAGGTTGTCGCCTCTCTGGATACTTATTAGAGTATGCACGTTCAGCATCAACACAATTTCTTTGGCACATAATGTAACATGACAACATAACAAATTTTTCAGTCTTCGAAAAGCTGCCGTTTTCCATTTTTAACACAAATTATAGGTAGGTAACGAGATGTAAGAGTAGGAACGGTAATATGTCAAAATTTCTACCAAACTACAGTATTATTATGACAACAGAACATAATGTGGTCATTTTTTCCAGCGCCTACTATCTAAAATTGAAGAAAAACAGATTGAGTAATCACTAAATTACATTTCGTGCGAGAAATGGTTCCGAAATCATATTGTGTGATACATTGCTGTATTCACAATGAAAAATGGAGTCGTATACAGGGTATACTTTAGTTTCGGCCCACATAAAAATACAAAGTTGATGATGTTTTATAGAAGACGAAACGTCGCAGAAAAATTCTGCTCATGTTATCGTGTTGTCCTTGAAAAATGGTCATGGCGAAGTGCCATTTGTTTTACATTTCCTTTGAAAATAAAGCTTGGAGAAAATAAAAACGAAATTCTCAAATTTCGGTTTTTCTCGGATATCTCCGAAACTACTTGGAATATTAAAACTTTCTAAATGTCATATTATTAGGCACATAAATGCGCTACTTTTCTCTAATTTAATCGACCCCGTGTATCAGTTACCGTTTCCGATATCCCCATGCTGTTCATTCTCATCTTGGACACAGTGTATAATATAATAAATATGTTCAATATTTCCCATCTATCAGTTGAGGTGTGTTGAAAAACTCATATTTAATGTGGACCAACAGCGGAAAATGGGACAAAAGATTCGTTGTCATAGAATGTCGACTCACCATTTTCAATGATACTGAACAGTTGTCCTTGACTAATGGCGCTGGGATATTCTGCGGCAATGTCCTTATTTTCGACCCCAGTGAAATTGGCATCACCAGCTGTCAGAGAGTTATCGCCGATGGCGGTGGTCGTTTCGGTAACCTCCAAAGGCGGCATCACGTTCCCCTCAGTCGAATTTTCATCCCCCGTCTTCATTCTATCCCCCGTTTTCGTTTCTGCCGCCTCCATCAGGGTTGACACGTACAAAGTGTTACTGGTCGTCACTTGAGTGTCGTAGTTCGTCGCTGGAAATTAGAATATTCAATGTGTTTGCGTTCGAAGGACTCACTTTAACGCACCAGACAGTTTAAAAAATTACATAACTTTATAATTGACAGCAATTCAATGTATTATACAACTTTGGAAGTTCAAAATTTCGTGCGCACGCAACAACCAACCAAAGTACAAATTTAGAAAAATAGTATGCATCAGAATCTCTACTCGGTTGAGTTGACAACCCTGCACTGATGAGGGCCAATAATCTCGAAACCGGTCTGTAGGTTGTCAAGTGTGCATATCTCGATATATGAAGTTTGTCACGTCATCACATTTGTGATATGCATCATTCACATGCAGTGAGAATCGTTCGAAGAATCGTTGCATGCAATGTTATGCGTGGTATTTGCCAGGAAAGTAGATGTTTTCTGCTCGTGGTCTAACACTAATTCAAACTGTGCTTGATTTTCAATTCAACAAGACGTGATATGATTTTCTTTCAATTTATATACCATATGTTGTTGAGTCTTAAGAGTTTTTTGATCGAGATATCTGGTGTTCGAGGAGTGGAAAATTTCAATTTCGTCTTGTATCTCAAAAACAGGGAGAGCTAGGAAAGTTTTGTTTTCGACAATGGTTTCGTTTTACAGAAAAGTAGGAAACCGCAGATCAAAGAAAACTAGGTTCCAAAATTGAAATATGTATATCTACAGAGTGGTCCAACGAAAACTTGACACCTCGATTTTCAAGCTTTGAAATTAAGATGTGGAAAATCGCTCCGTTTCTGATTCAAGGGTGAACAAATTTTTCGCTACTTCAACCCCCTGACGGGGCTGAGCACAACCCGTTGATTTTGAATAGGGATGAGGGGTGTTGCGATACCTCATTTTGAAGATCTTATCGAGAACTATCAATTCTGACCCTAAAATTTCGCATCCTAATTATCATCTGCTGCTGCCCATATTGAATCACTGATGGAGGATGTGCGAAATCGGATCATTGACGAATGCCGTCAAATTACACCAGAAATGTTGTATAATATAAGTACGTGAACGTTTTGAGCAAAATTATTTTAAACTGCATGAAAGTGAATATGGTGCCCATTTCCAGCATTTAATAAACTAATCACAAAAGTAAGTATAGTATTTCGTCACTTCAGTTGTCATTTTGTTATCGATAAAAATTTGGAAGCGAAATGATAGCGTCATCCCTATTCAAAATCAATGGGGTTGTGTCGTTTGATGGATCGTTTTAACTAAACTTTGGCGAATGTGGCCCGCTCGTCCTCCAGACTTGCCACCTATCGACGCCTTTTCATCACCTTCGAACATCTCGGTGGCGGTGAGGCGTGCTGTGCTTGCCGTTCCCTCCTCTGTCGTTTCTCTTCTGTGTCTGGTCGGCGTGCCGTAATCGACGTCGACAGTGTTCGACGTCCATATGGGGGTTTTGGTGGTTCTGGGGGGTTCGAGGGGGACGAGGGGGCTGCTCCTCGACGTCGATTTCTCCTCGAAGTCCTCGTGGGCGATCGCGCATCTCAGCTGGTTCAGGATACCCTCTCTGTCCTTGAATAGGTAACAATGTTTTTTAGAAAGAGAAAATAGTCTATCCAATTAGAATATCAAACATAGTTTGAAATGAATGTCTGGTAGACTACGAGCAGAAAACAACTACTTTCCTGGTAAATACCACGCAGAACATTGAATTATATCTGCTCGTAATCCATGCAACGATTCACACTGTGAATGCAGATCGCAAATGTTTCTTTCTTCCTAAGACGTGACAAATTCACATCGGGACACCTAACAACCTACAGACCGGTTTCGGGCTTATTGGCCCTCATCAGTGCAGGGTAGTTATCCGAGTAGAGACCGTAAGATCTCCACTCGAAGCGTTGCCTGTCCCAATGCACCTTCGTCGCGTTTATTTGACCGCACTGAGCCGCGTTCCAACAGACAATTGGAAGTGGCGACACCATGCGGCAGAAGAAAGAAACACTCCAGAACTAAATCTCCCAAATCACAGAACTTGGAAGTGGCTTATAGCTCGACTAAGCTAATAAATGAAAAATGGAAAAGCCATAAATTGGACAACAATTTTAGAAAGAGAAATTAGTCTATCCAATTAGAATATCAAACATAGTTTGAAATGAATGTCTGGTAGACTACGAGCAGAAAACAACTACTTTCCTGGTAAATACCACGCAGAACATTGAATTATATCTGCTCGTAATCCATGCAACGATTCACACTGTGAATGCATCAGTTTATAAGCCTTCCTTCAATTTATATCTAACACTCCAATATTGTTCCGAAACTTTTACTTCAACCTCCGTTTTCGTAACTCGTGTTTTCCCAATTTTCTGGGACTTATTTTCCCATATTTGCTTGTCTAATTCATATACCGAACCCATTTATTCACAGGGTGACACAGGTTTATACGGCTTGTCCATTTTTCAATAGTACATAATGTCAATAGATAGATCTAATTTCAGGAAATATATCAAAAATTTATCGTTGAGTTCCTAGAATCCTTAGATTATGACATGCATGCAAGTTCGAATCAAATCAATTAATAAACACAATCTTTCAGGTAAGTAATTTGTGATTCACTATAGCACTACGATAGCCCGAATTGTAATTACGTCACAATCATTGAACAAAAATGTTTAGAATTGTATTTTCAATTCTACCTACTTGGAGCAACTTTTTCGATACATATGCTGCGTTCTTCTATCAATTAACACAGTTTTTTGTGTCGTAGGTACTTATTTTTCTCACGATTTTTCCAATTTGTTTCTTTTATTTTTCATTTCTGATTTGTACTCTGTCTACTGACTTCAAAGAGATATTAAAAAACTCACTGCATCTCCCTTACACGCTATCCTCTTGGTTCCGTCCAGGCCACAATCTGACGTCAGTTCAAGGGAGGATTGTTCGGGGATGTACAGAACTGTCAAAGACGGCAGTTCCGTCAAAAGACACCCCCGTGCCCATTCTGGAACTGCATAAGAATACAGGGGGATGAGTTTTTGATTCTGATACAGCTTCGGTGAAAATGCTAGCCGAGATATTGAATTTTGAAATATATAGTTGACGCTAACACACTATTCTGAAATATAATTGATATAGTTTCTGAAATTCAATTGAAGCTTCTTCAAATTAACTTGATGCTTCCTGAGATACAACTGGAAAAGGTACACTATCTCGGTTTTCCACAGACTCTGGAATAACGATATACAATTATTGTATTGTTTACAAATCTGTAATATTATAATGGCCAATACCGAGATTAGTGACTTTTTTGCCATAACCCTCTAAAACACCAGATTATCAGGGTATCACAAAATCCATCCCTGATACAGGGTGACTCATAAAAGAAAACATTTTTCTGCACCGTACCTCGGAAATTATCACTGACCTAAGAAAACAATCCACCCGCGGGCTCGTCTGTTTCCGTCTATACAAACGGCTAATGTTTCCCTAAGTGCTCTCCCGGCATTAGCATTTTGCTGAAGGACTTTTCTCCTCTTTCTAAGCGGTGATTCCGAAAAGTCTCGGAAATGAAGTTTAAAGTTGAAACACCTCGGATTTGCGCTTCCCCAGTATGGGGCGGCCGTGTATTATAACCCAAAACAGGGGATCGCAGGTGGTGGAAGTTGGAAGTTGTTTGTTGAGTACTTGTGACATTGATTAAATCCGCCGAGCGAAATGAAGTTTGTCTCGATTAAGAAGTTGCAAATTGAATTGCCCGGGAAAGTATTCCATGCGATCCTTTTGGAATGTCTACTTTTCAATTGTCAATTCAAATTCGAAGTTACATTATTCAACGCACGAGAAGCGTAATGGAGTATTTTCCATCAGAATTGTTCGATGTATCCGAGCTCAAGTTTTTTGCAGGACTTTTTTATTACAAGGGGATGGGATTACGATCGGCCCTTTTCATTAGCTCAGGTGGGTCTTATCATCTGTGCGTGAAGCTATATTTTAGAAGATGAATTCTTATACGTGATCATTTCAATAATTCGGTTGTGGTTAGGATGATTCCATAGACTTGCAGGCAGACAGATCGAATTTAAAATGGGAATCTGACTACATCTTTTCCAGTCTTAGTTCAGAAAGCATCAAGTTTATTTCAGAAAGCGTCAATTACATTTTAAAAAGATTTTCAATTGTATTTCAGCATAATGAGTTGAATTTCAGTAAGCGTAGTAGAAAAAAAACTAAATTACTCGTTTCTAATATGTTTACTTTGTATCGCAAACTTCTAAATATTGAACTGTCATTCGGTTGGCGCTAATTCGAAAGACGTCACTCGAAATATTGAACTTACTAGATAGTTCGCATATGAAGGACGCGACTTCTGGTCCACCGCAATTCATGGGTTTCCACAGAAAATCTTTGGCTGGGTCCATCGCGACACATAGTGGATTGGTGGATACCGGAATGGTTTCTTGCCAATGCCCTTCGGTGCTAAGTGGCTGGAAATTACTGTGAAATATCGATATTGAGTTAGTGAATAATCTAAAACGAAATACTTAGATGACTATTCAAATTCGAGTCTACGCATGGGAATCTCAGAAATAGAATTGAATGAGGCCAAATTTGCATATTTATAAGCTCGAAAATGCGAGACCAGGAAATCCAGAGGTAATTCCTCATGTGTCACACGTACGATGAACAACACTAATGTGATTCTTAAAAGAAATATGTTTCATTCGCTACAAGAAAGGGGTATATTTCAAATGTCTATGTGTTACTTACGTCCATGTGAAATTTGGTTTCTCTGCAGTTTTCGATAGTCCTATCCATACATTGTCGGTAATGTCCAGTTCTTTCAAGTAAGCTCTGATAGCGTCGTATTGTGATGAACTGTCAGCTGAAAAGCATAAAAAAAAACGTTTCAAGCCTTAAATCGACCACATCTTGAACCACAAAAATAAACGATAATTCATTCACGTGAAAGAAAAATCGTTTTTCGATCCCCGAAAACACGGAAATCCTCTCAACAAAAACTCCAGATTCCAATTCCATCATTTCCTTCTTTTCTCTATTATTTACTCGGAATGGTATTATAGGTACGCATTTTTCTTTATGTCACGCTATTAGCAGATTTTTTCCTTGCCTCTCTAAATCCATTCATATAGAGTTTGCCTGATTTGTTGTTTTTATGTTCACATTCTTTCGTTGCTCGAAGAGTGTCATTAATAATATTATGTAATTTAGTTCTATTTCATGAATACTTTTGTAATGAAAACGAAACAGATGGAATATTTTGAATGGAAATTCCAATAACTTTTCATGTTCAACTCGAAAAGGATGACACGATTTATCTTTAAGACATAATGTTTTAAACCTCGAGGGTGTGTTATCCACCATTTTCCAAAACAAATATCCAATATTTTCCTTATCGAAAGTCGTATATCATAAAAGCGAAAATAAATATTGTTGCGGGAAAAGACTAAACAGAACAAAGAAAAATCGGCGAGAATATGGCAGCAAAACGGTCCCATAAATCCCAAAATATGCCTTTCCAGAACTCGGAATATCTCATTCTAGATATTTGTTTTGCGGAAATGGAAAAATTCTCTGATAATATTGGAAACCTCGTTTCAATAAATGTTGGCGCAATACCGTTCGATAATAATTTTTGTGCATCCAGTACAAACTGATTTTGTTATCTTTTTTACAGGAAATTATACTGCACAAACCAACATTTCAGGCATTATTCATCAGATTGAGTTTTGGTGCTATCGAACGCCTTCATTCAAGAAGTCGACAACATCATGGTGAGTTTTTTTTCTATATATGTATATGAATGAAGAATGTTTTTGGGTGGTTTCTCCTTCAATTTGGGCTGAACCATGATGAGTTATGGAAAAACAAAAACGTTACTGTTTTACCCCGTATAAATGATTCTAATGCATATTCTAATAACATACGACTGCCAGATTGTGCTACAACAAAACTATTTTGATGAATTTAGGGCTCATTCTAAAAGAAATGTGAATATAGAATAATATCAATTTGTTCCCTATATTATGTTTAGACGTTGTCTGAAATTTTTATCACGATATTGCTTTTCGAAATACTTGTGACAGCGTGGATATTAAAGAGGGAAGAAGAAACGAATTCAAATTTCGCTATCGATATCGGTTGCTAAGGGCTACAATCTGCAATATAAAAAAAATCTGGTTGATGTAGGTATAGGAAATTGAGTTCTTTGAAAGGGTAGGTATACATATAGTTTGTATATATGTGGATTTTCCGGATCAGATCAAAGCCACTCTCGATACGAATCGCAAACAGTTCCCTGCATGTTTGTCCTTGGGGATTAGGGTAGGGAGAAGGGTTGTTTTCCGTTTTCCAGAATTACCATATGCGCCCAGTGCTGGAGTAACTTTCCAAGCATGCTTATTCAATCATTGCTTTTATATATTCTTTACTCGATTTATTCCTTCATTATTGAATAGGGAAATATCTATAAAGGGTGATTCATACGTATATTTGAAAACGATAAGGTTAGTCTATGTTTCTCTAAAAACTGATTACCGATGAATATTAATCAACAAGGTTTACTGACGCCACTGCATTGGTGAAAGGGGATCGACGTGATATCGAGATTGCGCGCACACAATCTATAGAAGTGTATTTTTGTTTGTTTTCCTTTGGCCTTCATCGCCTGGCCATGAATTCAAATTGTTGGAGAAGAAAAAACAACCACAAGTATGGGGGGCTGAGAAAATGGTGGTTGATACACTGAAAGTCTGTCTTGACCTGTTGAAATCCTAATCAGGAGGAAAACGTCATGGAGTTGAAATTTCACCACTTATTTTATTTCTCTTCTCATCATTTCTATTATTTCATAATTCTTCTTCTCATCTAAAACTTTTTTATGGTTTTTCTTTTCAGGGTTCTACTAATAGGGGGATTAAGAAATGAGCTGATATTTTAGAGTAGGTCACTGTGGGAAATTAGGTTGACTAAACTGCTACCAGAGCGGCTTGTCTATTTTTTAATGTCTCTTCTAATTTAATTATTCTTCTCATCATCTTCTTTTCCAATAAAAACTTCCTCATTGTCTTATGTTACCATTCTTATACTGTTTTTCATAATTTTATTTTCTTATTCCATCATTCATTTCATTTCAATTATATCGATCAGTCATCCATATAAATTTTCGTTCTTCGCGTGCGGCATTTCCTTTATTTTCAATCTTGTTGAATCTTCCTTCAGCTTTCACAGTACGCGGTACGGTAACAACACTCGAACCGCATCAACTAATTCATTATGAAACGGACCGTTACGTCGAGACTTCGATCCGCTCGCTCTGTCGCTATACAATGCGCGGCTCGACGTTACGTTGTTGGCGGACGCCCGGCTAAAGAAAGCCGCCTCAATTATTCAGTCGGACGTGTATTCCCTTTTCCGATCGAACTGAACTAATTTGTCTCTGAGGATTTCGGAATCGACAAGAAGGGCGGTCGATAGGGCCTGAAGATTTGAAATGATTCAACTGTAATTGTTGTTTTTGCACTATCTTCAAGCCTCCTCAAGTTCTTCAACTCTTGCAGACGTGGGCCATTTATATAAAGATGCACTTATGAATTATGATTCCAACTCGATGACTGTTTTGTGGTTACCAGATTGCAGGTTGATCGGCCGATGAGATCAAAATTCAGATATCAAATTGAATTTCTTTAAACACCAAAATTCATCGTTTGAAATGAAAATTTCATTTGATTTTTTCTCTATGGCTCTGTAACTAAGGTATAGATAGGTATACTGAGAGGATTATCATGCATAATAAAAAACATGTCACACCATTTCTCTTGACATTCCATGTGTTATCACAGATTAGAGAACCTATTTTGAATACAATTGATTGAACATTCTCTTGTATTGCAATTTTATCAACTAGATTATATCTTACCTACCTATACCCTACAAAATTATTTAATTATTGCAGCTTACGGTGGATTTATGCAGAGGTTTTAAGTCGTAATTTTTAAGTCTCCAGTTCATCCATTGATTTTCAATGTTACCATTTATACAGCTGTCATAAGTTTTAAGTCCTAAGAAAAGTTGGCCAACATTTATCTCTTACGACTTACGACTTAAAACTCGATCGATTTGCGCATGCGTCTGATTTTGCAAAAGGGTATCGTAACAAACAGCAGGAGTTGAATGCATCTAAAGCAAATAGACATAAATAAAAATAGCATTGAGGCTGGAAATTTGGATTGAATAAAAGGAAATGAGAAAGCACACAAAATAACAGGATTGACACTATTGACAGTCCTTAAAACTTCTTGCATAAATGGTCGATTTTTCCTTACGACTTAAAACTTACGACTTAAAACTTAAGACTTAATACTTAAGACTTAAAACTAACGACTTAAAACCTCTGCATAAATCCACCGTTAGTACTGCATTTTCATAGGATATTATTGAGTATCATAATTCAAGCTTGAAACCTTTCACAGATTTTCTAATAGAAGGTGTTCCACGTCTTTTACCGATGATCGATTATCTAAGGTATCTGAAAAATAAGTCTCAGCAGTCTGTGGTATCATTTTTCACGCAGACATTTCAGAGACACTCTATATCTATACCGCTGCCATATATGGACGTGGGTGTTATTGCGATGGTCAGAATTTATGTTCCTTGGAGCGTTTAAATCTGAACCTTGTCATTTGATGTATATAGAATGTACTTCTCAACTTCATCGTATATAGGGTAGACCAGAAAATAGATACTCGTATTCCCCTATCTAATTATTATTTCTCCGCTTCGGTATTTGTCGGGAATAAATAAAGATTTCAGAGAAGCAGTAAAACTCTTTATTCGATAAGCTTATCCCCAAAGATAGTATTTCTTTCAGGTGACATTCAGGAGCACTGAATTATTCAAGCTAAATCGGTTTGGCCTGTATCCCGACCCAAAAGCCGCTTTTATAATGATAATAGTTTTCGCGATATACCTATTTCTCAGAAACATTACTTTTACCACACACTTTCAAACACACCCAGCACCTGGTTCACCTAGTAGAGCGATTTACATGAAAAAAAGTCGACTTTTTGCACGATGTGTTTGCATCACATTGAAGGTTCCTTTTGTGTAGGTAGTTTTCGGCTAGAATTGAAGCGGGCTTCGAATATACCGCATTCCAAATTGACAAATTGAATTTTCAACAATGAAAAATTGGTCGGCCGGACTTTCATCGACCATTATCGTTCTCTGGATTTGATTTATCGTCGACGATCCCGCATTTCCTGTCAGACGGGATGCTGCGGGTGACAGGGCGGCTATATAACCCTTGTTATGTTAAATTGTAAACGAGATTGTAAAGGACCAAATTACTTTCACGTCACAGCTTTCCAGAAGTACGCTATCCATCATCCTGATGCTGGACATCTCCTTTAAAATCGCGAGCTATATCCATATCCTCTCTCGGTTGACCATGGGCTGGCTATTTCCTATTAAATTATTCATCAGACTTCCGACCACTCGGGAAAACCCGGAAAAGCAGTGGAATACAAAATGTGAAACCTAAAGTTTATGGTTGGAGACCAAAAATCCTGAAGAATCTCGAGAATTTTGTCCACCTTGTATAGGTAAGGTATATACACCTATACGAACCCGAATCCTAACCATCATAAACAAAATACAGCAAATAGATAATAATGCGAATGTTGTACGCATCTGATTCATCTGAAGAAATTTGTACATGGTGCAAAAACATTCTTCTGTGATTTGCACTCATAGCTAAAACATAAGAAATTTTGGTCATAGGTTGTTATTGCTGTACGAAGAATATTTTTTTCTTGGGGGAGAGATAGATAGAGATGGTCTTTTTTATTGAATGAATTCGTCAATAATCATTGTCCTTCGATCCGCCTTGGCGATTGCGGCCGTTCGAGACAGGAATAATGATTTTCCTTTTTCGCTTGCTCCATACGTAATTTTTTGCCAGCTCAACTTCGAGCCCAAACAGACAATGAAGGCGAATCTTTGCATCACGCCGCAGAGTTGCTGACGTAATTTATCACTGAATCAGGTCGAGGAGCAGAAATCCGAGAGCTTCCCTCAGGATCCCTAGTTATTATACGATATACGAGTACTTGATACCACGAGTCGATTACCCGTTGCCGCCCTGTAGATGGTGTACATGAGCTGATGGCACGTTATTTATTGTTGCGTACCCGGAGACACGTTTCCGATATTGAACAGATGGGTAATTAAATTTATTGATTGCATCCTATTCATTGTGGGTGGAAGGACAAAGGGGTCGAGATGGGTTGGTTTTTGTGTTATTGGGAAACGTGACGAAGGGTTGATTTCGAACGAGCAATAAAGAAGCTCAATATTAAAGAATATAAGGTGATATAGTTGGGTCAATTTGTTCTATCATTCTTCTTCTTATTTTATCATTCTTCTTCGTATCTCATTTTGAAGAACTTTGAAATCAATTGCCAGATCCGAGAGAACAATTAGTGTTCCTTTTTATAAGAATGTATATACCCAAAGGTTTGTTTCGTACTTTGGACCAAAACTTGTCAATCAAGTTCCCATTGAACTTAGAAATATAAAAAATATTAATAAACGCAAGAAAACAATCAGATCCTTCGTTGATCACAACTTTGATTTCTTAAAAGAAACATTCGAATCGGTCTACTGAATCATGTCTGAATGATTTTTTTTTATTAGACCTGTCTCCCTTTCGCCTGATTGTCTAGTCCAGGTGGGTTGATCTTTGATTTCCATTGATTTCTATTAATTTCTATTAATTTTTATTTCATACTGAAAGGAATGAATAGTTTTTTTTTTGTTTTTTTCTATTATTTACATTCATGGTTGTGTCCAGATCTGGGAAAATACGCAACACAAGCTTTGCTTAGGCGTTTCCCAAGAACTGAACACCACCACTTATTTATTGTTAAACATTTTTTTTTTTTAATTTACTGCAATTAATATTCATTTACTGTAATTATTATATTAAAGACATGTAGCAAGAATATGTATCGGAATTGAATAAAAATTGATTGATTGATTGAATTCAGGATAAAGTGTATTTTCTTACGTTGGTCAAATTTTTGTAAAGTAATTTTACACACAGAATAAAATATGTTCAAATATCTATGTGATGTTATGAATTTTCTATACCCAAAAACACGCATCGGGTAATTTGCGAGGTCTCATTATATTATAGGAACACGTGTGGTCCTAGGGGGATGATTTAAATCAGAAACGTTGTGGGTTATCGGGATAAACTAATATTTGGGAGCGCGAATCAGTTAATTGGTCCGGGATCATGTCGAGGTCGGTCAATAATTCGTTTATTATTACCCATACACGGTATGATGATGGTTTATCATGAACTGAATGTGTCTGATGTCTGGCTCTGAAAACGACAAAAAAATGATAAACATCTCGTTTATAATTTCATGTTTCATTATGAAATGCAATGTTTATTTCCCATATCACTATACGTGCTTGTTAAACTATCTGTAAAAAGTAGCATTTATATACTCCTTTTCAATGCTTCATGTTTTCTTTTCGGCCTTTTGAAATTTTATTATAAATAGAAAACTGTAGGTATATCATGTTTGTTTTTATTTCCAAAAACAAAAGCATGGTGACTTTCGATTTTTTTGTGAACCATTGCAATTGTTGACCAATTTATATTCGAAGATAATATAGATAGACTCACTATATCTATATATACAGATATACATATAAATTTGAATGTACCGTATTGATTTACGGAAAATTGTTTGATTATTCCTGCATGATGCGAAGGCAGCTTTTCAAATTATTCTGTATTGCATTCGAATATGCCTGGATCTCTCTGATATATATATATTTCGAAAAATGTTTGATGAGCCCTTTAGTTATTCAGAATCATATTACTTTGCAATATGAAATGTGTAATATCGATCCATGAATGATTTCACAATAAATTAACCAGTATTTCAGATATTATACATATTGTTCTGGGAACAAAATAAATGTTGCAAAAACTGTATAGATAATTATCTCAATATTTTTTCATTCACGGTGTATTTTCGAGAATTCCTCTAATATAATTTATGATATTAAGTAATGTCGAAAATAGCAGTTTTGAATATACTCGAATAAATATAGTTTTGTTTTATGGCATTTAATTTCAATAAGACTGTGTATATATATATACGATACATATTCTACTCCCCTTGGACTAACTATGAAGTCCGTGCGTGAAAATTCTGTTAAGAGATGATTATAGGTTTGTCAGTTTCCCATTGTTGATGTATGGAACATATTGTAACCTGATTAATTGGGAGAGATTGCCGAGGGTGGTTGCTTGTTTTTGGCAGTTCCCAGAGGAAATGGGACCTTTTCAGTCGAGATAAATTGCTGAGATAGTTTTGTCGCGCAAATAATATCTAACTAATTATTCAGACAACGCTTATATCCAGGTCGGTGCCTCATCAGGGGTATTTTATCGCTTGTGCATGTGGTTCAATTCCCCCTGTATGTACCTATACGTTCCGCAAAAATAACTCGCCAGTAAATTTGGAGGAAATGTTTCCGGGATGAATCCCAGGTGGTGAACACCGGATCCGTGATATTATGTTCGGGGTGCGATGCGGATCGAAGATTTGAACAGGGCCAATTCGGTCAGGAAACCTGAGGAGATGTGGAAAAATGCAGGTGTATGTGAGAGGAATCGCTGATTGTGGGGCTACAGCTATTTCATCAAAGATATTTCATTTCATGTTCCGTTGTAGGTATATCCATTCAGGGGTGTTGAAAGAGATTCTCATTCCCTTGTATGTATCATTTCGAAAAAGTATAGCAATAGTATATCACATGAAAAATGTGGAAATTAACATATTTCGCACGAGATTATAATTTGAACACTCACCGGTCACCAAATAACCGTGGTGAAACTGGCACACGGCGTCAGCCTCGTACCAAGAAATGCGATCCCGGAAATAGCGGTAGAACACCGGAAAACCTTCCTCAGGCAGCATCCACGTATTGCTGATATTCACCTGAAACATATAAGAAAAAACCCATTTCAATAAACTTATTACTCTTACTCTTATACTACGATTTTTTTTTTCAGATCGAAATGAAAGTGATGAAATTAATTTCTTACTTCAAAGAGTGTATCTATTTTATTCATCAAGAACCTTGAAATCGCTCCGTATCGGCTGTATATTTACGAAATTCTCGCAGTTAAAGAAGTAGATATCCTTATTCAGTTTGGATTTTTTCCATTTCATTATCCTTATTGCTTCTCTCTGGGATTTCCAGCTGGCTTTTCGCTCTAGATAGAACCGATATACTTATTCGACATGTGCTGCAGGCACTTTAATCAACCGTAATGAATCAAAATTATAGCGAGATTCGCGGAAAATGGGAAAAGGAGGTTCTCGTCTCGAAATTCATATCGTTACGTCGGAATAGATTTGGCCATGAAAGGCGCTGTTTGATTATCTATGCATGAATTTCCTTGGAATATCTTATATTCGAAAAGCCGCTGTACAATATAAATTAGGAGAATGAACATAATTGTTACTGTAAGGACATTATCAGCGTTAGTATATTCATTTATATCCTTTAAAAAAATAACGAAAGCTTTTGACAAATCATCATTGAATTTAATGACACTGTACCTATTATTTCTGATGAAATGTGTCTTTCCTCTGCAAAGATATTTAATTGAACTATTACATTATAACTAATCGATTGGAATTGAGTAAACATAGAAACAAATATTGCTAAAATTACATTTGTGCCTACTTATACAATATTGAATAGATATCTGGAATACGTCATAAATATTTGAGAAACCGTTTTATTCAATTCTACAATATTTTTACGAAACTTTCTGAAGAACTTTCAATTTACCCTAACTGGACGAGTTTGCTCGTGATACGTACATCATCAGTTTTTCTGTAACTGTCTGATAATGATATTTTTTATTAGTAATTCCTATTCGCTATTTTCAAATTATTAATGTGAAAACAGACAGACCAAGCTCCTATAGGTTTTATGCGTTTGTTTTTATAAGCTATTTGAAACAATATTTTAACTCTAGGAGATAGTGCCGAAATTATTCGATTACGGACCATCAGATATACAATATACATCACATACAAAAACGATATATTATGTACGCTACTGTTGGGTTGCGTCTCATTTATTTTCATCCCTCGTGCCGTTACACCACGTTACAGTATATATACTCACTTCAACCATTGTTCTGTTTCGTGTTCTCTTATGTTCCGTTTTTCATTCATGAGGTTTTTGCTTGCTCTCCATCCGCACTCTAATGAATGTCTTTGGACTTGATAGACCTCTTCCACCTCCCCTGACTTCCTTCATTAAATTGAGAACTGACGAACAGGGCAAAAAAAAACTAATTCCAAGTTTGGCTTAAACGATTTGCAACTAGAATATTCTTTTTTCCTTACATTATCTTTTATCTTCACGAAAATAAAACGACTAGTTGAATTACGTGTTCCCATGCAATTCATCTTTATTTTCATCCTATTGATAATCGCCGAGTAGACATTGTGAATATCAACTTTCCTCAAATTGATTGAAGAAAGTATTGCTAATGATTGATGAAGTTTTTCCTCATTTATTTTCTGAGGCAGGTATTTCTTTCATGAGAACTTTGAAGTTTTGAACTTCGAACAGAAATCGTGGCTAAAATCAGTTGAAAGGGTGACCGGGAAACTCTACGAAATAGTGAGATATTGACGATGATATTACTAGGGAAGTCGATAAAATACAATGTCTATAATTGTGACGAATATTATTTTTTGTTGGATTCAAGTCATACGAATCCCAACAATTCTATATTCGGTAGGAAATAAATTTCGCATTCCAAATAAGCCACGAATTCAAGAGGAATATATCCTAAAAATCAGGTCACTATGTATAGATATATAATCGAAGTCTGCCTTTGTGGAACCGAAAATGTCTATCCATATACGAAACGTGGACACGGCGACAATGGTCACAATACAAAAGACCGAAATACGGCACTGTGTCGAAGACTGGCGAGCAAGCGACAAGAAAAGAAGCCGATGAAAAGCGACTTTCCGGGCTTTCTGGCTCTTTAACAGCCTCACGTAAAAAAGTCAGGAAGAAAAATGAGGAACGCGGATCAGTCGGTTGCCCTACTCGGAACGTGTTCCGTCTCTACATTTCGGGATAAAAGGATCACCATTTATGGCAGAATGACATAAACTTACTTTTTTCTACGATCTGTTAGATACGTGCGCTTTCAGCGTTTTTTTTTTCAGGATTAACTTTATGTTTGAACAATGGGCAAATAGCAGAATCAATCCCACTGATTTTCTTTCAATCAGGAAAATGTAAAGTCAATATGAAATGAAAGTATACCTCAATTCTCCTTTATGATGACTGGTAAACCAATTCTTTTAAATGCATGTTAAAATTAAATTTCCATAAGCGAGGAGATTCTCATCTGCCCGTTCTCATTATCCATGATGAGGTTCGTTAGCTCGTTGGCGAGACGAAAACGTTTTTTTTTTCTGGCGAGTGCGAGCAAACAGCACTCGAAAAATTATCCTGGTTTATACATTATTCAACGTGTATCCGGTCGAAAGGAAATCTTCTTTCCGAAACAGCTTTCGTTTCTTATTCCACTGCTCATCCTTTCCTCTACCAAAACTGCTGCATTCCGTTCGGTTTATAGGGGAATGAATAGCGCCTGACGAACGTTATTCAAAGCAGTTTGATTCCGTAAATTGGTATTTTGCTTTTCCTCCATTTCTTCAATTTCCGCAAAACCTGTCCGGTTTTCGTGAAAAGTACATAGCAACTTATTCGATTTGATAAATAAATTGGCGAATGCGCTGTTTACCTGCACACCATTTATTAGTGTCTGAATTGAACAGGAGTCTACGCTCATCACAATATAATTTACTCAAAGGAGGTTATTCGGGTTCCTAGTATTTTTCATTTTGGAAATTATTGCGACAATGTGCAACTACTCTTCTATTCTAAATCGATTTCACATCTCATCCAGTGTTCAATCAATTTAATATATGGTGGATGTGCCAATGCTCCCGTCATTTGTTGAATTGATATTTACTGATGCAGTCCCACAATCGAATATAAGTTCTGCGTATGTTCAAATCAAGGAATAGCCTTCAACCATGTTCACATATTGTATCAAATAACGTAACAATACAGCTTCTGCTCTTCATTTACGAGTATGTTAATGGATGAGTGTATCCTCGCTCTCGCCATTTATTTACATTTTCATCGGTTTTACTTATTCCATCATTCTTATCATTCCTATTGTACAATCGACTTACTCTACTCAGCTAGAATTTACATACCTAATGTTCCATTATATATGATTTAGTCAAGCTTATCCAAATGATCGGAACTGATATCGATATTATGTTTCGATATAATATTGTTGTAATTCCCATTTATATGGTTCGATTAAAATTGACAGTTACATAAACGTTTCTTACGTCTATGTATATCTGTTACTTTGAAATTCCACATGTGAATGTAACATTGTCAGTATGTTTGTTCAATTATATCTATACCAACTTAACATGCGCTCCCACCATTTATTATAATTTGTAATCAATTGTACAGGAATCTCACATTCGATTGTAATAATTTGCGTATGTTTGTTCAATCATAGAATAAAACTTCAACTATGATTGCATTTTTCGGATAAGTTTTCTTCTAAATAAAGTTTTTCCTGTTTACGATGATATTGATCTTACGAACTACATAACATGGTGGGTTTAACGCGCACCCACCATTTATTTAAAATTCAATCCCTTACGACAATACTACATTCGAATGTAATATTTTGCGTATATTTGTTTGATTCGGAAATAATCTACCTTCCATACTTGTATGTGCTGAATAACTTTCTCCAAAATTCATTTTTTCCCGATTTACGAAGATATTGACATAATATTACAATGTTTACGCGCATCCACCATTTATTTAAAAATCACACCTTGTGCGGAAATCCCGCATTCAAATCTAATATTTTTGTTTATCAATCCGAAAATCAACCCTCAATCATGATTGCATGTATCGAATAACTTTCTCCTAAATAAAGTTTTTTCCTGTTTACGACGATATTGATTTTAGGTACCTACTTCTTGTTACGTGAATTCACCATTTATTCAAAAATTGAATCCCTCACAACAATCCTGCATTCGAATGTAATATTCTGCGTATATTTGTTTGATTCAGGAATAATCCTCCAACCATTCTTGTATCTATTGAATAACTTTCTCCTAAATACAGTATTTTAGTGGTTATGTTAGTCGCATCCACCATTTATTGAAAATTTGTTAAAATTCCGCGTTCAAATGTAATATTTTGTGTATTTTTGTTTATCAATCCGATAATTAACCTTTAACGATGATTGCCTACATTGAAAACCTTCATCCTTAATACAATTTTTCGTATTTATAACGATATTCATCTTTGAATCCACAAATTATGGTGTTGTGATTCGTCTACACCATTTATTAAAGTTTAAGTCTCAGTGGAATCCCATATGTGAATGATACTTTGCAGATGTTTGTTCATTTCTAAAAATAGTCTTCAGATACCTTCACATGTGTCAATTCCTTCCTCTAATGTGCAGTTTATTCCATTGTATTTACGTTGATTCGCATCAAAGTCCCGCATCCGAATGCAATGGTCGCATATGATGCTTGTTTATTCCTAGAAAGTCTTCAACTGCGTTTACATCCAAGTTGAGTTGATTTATGCTATAATTATTCACATATTGAATCGATAAATACCTACATTGGTTAATTACTTGATGCTCTCCACCTTTCATCGAAAATCCTAATTTTCAATGTTGTGAATGATTAAAAGGTGTAATTTCAGCTGCGTGTTCGATATGTTTTATATCATTTCAGTTACAACTTCATCTATTGAGTTATGTCGATATCATTGAATATCCCATTAGCATTGATACGCTATTTCTTCTTGCGAATAAAGGATCAATTGAAAATGAAAAAAGTTGAACATTTCATTGTTCGATAATTATTTTTGGCGTATTCTCAATAAAAAATGTGTCAATACTCACCGCCCTGGCTGATGAAAAATGCATCACCGACGCGAAAACAACAAGGACGCCTGAAAGGGAAGGAAGAGCCATCGTGTGGTTTGGTCGTCGCCCTGCGCCCTTCTACTGAAAACTGAAAAACACGAATCGGCGGCAGCTTTCAGAGCTTGCACGCGAAAGCTCGACGACGAGCAGGCGCACGATCGAGACAAAGGAAGTGGTTGGACGCGACATAGACGTCGTTAGAGGGCGCCAGGTGATTGGAAAGCTTTCCCTGTGAATTCAGGAATCTGTTGTTGCTCGAGTGCGAGAGTTATTTACAAGAAGATGTCCAAACTTGGCGACGAATTGATACGACATAGTTCAATGATTACATCGATATTGACAGATCATGATGGGTGTCAACGATATAAGAGCTCCTCTATATTTTTGATGAAATGTTGAATACCTATGTCAAATTTTCCATTCGACAAGATTGAAGTTACAATAAATTATTATGAAAACATAGGTGGGGCCAAGTTCAATTAATTTTTTCATCAAGTATCGGCCTCATCTATTAAAAAAAAATGAAAATATTTGCCCTGATACTTTCCGATATTTCAGTAGTTATTTTCAGTAGTTTCTAAGCGATTTATCGATTTGGAACCTTTACTGTCGTGTTGTGGACATAAAAAGTAGTTTTTGGATTGAGTTAAAAAAAATACCTAAAAATAAAGAATTTTACGTAGACATGCTTGTGTAAAACTTTGAATGGGAATACATCTAATTGCCAAAACAATTATACATATCATACTCATCAATTCGTATTCGAAAATAGAAAAGCGTTTGTAATTACGTGTGAATTGATTTAAAACTACTTTATACTGAATGAATCGAATTTGCTTTTTCAGAAATCGCATATCTTTATTCAATTCAGATTCAATTTTAGTCTGGTGTAGTTGTTTTGTCACGTATATAGATGGGTAAATCTGCTAAATCCACGTCAACCATACGATCCCGTCATAAGTATCACCGCCTCGAGCAATGTTTTCCGTCCAATCTATCCCGTCCGCTCCGATGAAGTGATGCCATCAGAGGAAAACTTAATAGATTTAGTTGTCGGCTGGTCGGGACGTCGATTGAACTCGATGCGATTTCCCGCTTGATTAGGTTGATCGGGCGACGAGCGAGCGCCGCGACGCCTGCGTCGATCTCGGCCCCCGTCGGCCGATCAGCTGCTGATGGCTCAGCCTGGTCGACCCCTCCAAATTGATGTTTAGATAGAGAAAGAAAACCCAGCTGCGCGTTCAGAGTAGTAGGGGAGCAAACGGACTTTTTTATCTGCACCGCGATTTTACATATTCCAGGGCAGTTTCAACATTCATCACCTCCAAATTCTAACGCAACTCCTTACGCACTTGCTAAGTAAAAGCAGAAAAGCCTCTCAAATCTTTATTCTATCAGATAGCCAAGCAGCATTGAAAGCTCTGAAGTCATACACTTGTGAGTCTAAGCTGACTTGGGACTGTAAACAATCCCTGAGACAACTGGCAGCGAATGTGGGTGCCAGGTCACAAAAGGCAAATTCACAATATTCCGGCCCAAAACCCTTCTGGGACTCTCCAAAGTTCACTTGAAAGAAGAAACAGACTGGAATAATGTGCTAGGACAAGGATCATCGAAAAGGCTAGTGAGCCTTTTGCCAGGAAAAGCTAAGCAGCTTCTCGAGTTGTCAAGAAATACTTGAAACTGGTGACGGATATCCTCACTGGACACTGAACCTTTGAGGTATATCACCTTGTAAAAGTATGATAGTTGCCGCTACTGCGAGAACTTTGCTGAGTGCCTATAGCGTTCTTCTGCAGAAAGTTTGAATTCCTGAAAGAGGCCTGCTTAAAGCCCTCCGATGTCAGGACCTAGCTTCCAGGAAACTTTTTACGAAGTCTCGGAATCCCGGGCCTCGAATATAGATTAAGGGTTATGATTAAATGATCTTATAGGTCAAGGTACTTGTGAGGCTGCATAGCCTTCACCACCCCCCCTGCAATCTACAGGGTGACGGAAATATGACGGGAGAAAATGGATGTCAGTCACTTTTGCAATCAATTCTTATGCCTGGATATATGTATATTCACCATTCATATATTCCCTTGTTCTTTTCTATCTAGTTTTTGTGTAATCAACACATTTCTTTGCTTCAAATTATTGATTTGAAATGAACGTAGGTCGCCAAACGACATTCGTTATTATTCAAAATTCGCAAAATCAAATATTTTCTATATGATATTTGGATTTTATAGACAGTAGATACTTTCAATTTGTTATATATAAATATATGTCTTTATAAAGATTGAAAAGCATAAAGCTGATTTTCAATATTTGAATAAAAACATTTTTTTTCTCCATATTATGCTGAATATTCCATATTTTTATTTCATATGCTACTATCATTATCCATACTCTTTATCTTAATTCCCCCAAAATTTGTTCTTGACCCTCTTCATCTAGCACACATGAACATAATATAGGTATAGTGAGTATGCTGGTATAATAATCAGAGAGTGATCCTATTTCCGTTCACGCCCAAGACGATTTTCCCATTGCTCCCCGACTAATGTTTATGTTCTGAAAGGAATCTGTGTAAATTTTCCAAGCAATAGCTCGCGTTCTGTTTTATTCCGATGGAAAACTCGTCCAATCTCTAAATAACTGGAGTTGATGTGTTTGAGTTTGCTTTATATCGTTAGTCGAATGCTCCTAACGGATGTATCATCGATTTTGAGTCGTTCGGTGCAATGTAGTGGAAAGAAAACTGCGGTGATGTCTCAACTAGGGCACTAATCCGTTGCGGAACTGAGAAAAGTGAGGTGCGATGGTCGTTGGCTTCAGAATAAATAGGAGACTTGTCGTCGTCGACGTTTTCAAAATTTCTTGTTGAAGGTTAGTGATAAATTCGTCATTCCTGATGATATGTATTATAAGTTTTAAGACCTTCGCTTCGCATTTTATCTATAGATATGCTGGTAGGAAACCCTTTACATTGCCTGGACAAGATTTTCATTCATCACCTCTGTAATAATTATATTACTCGATAAACTAATTTGTAGTAATATATTTTTAATAAGCCATTGTTCTAGGTGAGGATAAAGGTTGATTAATATCAACAAGTTACATCCATTCAATCAATCAATCAAATCAGTCAATCAATCAATCATTTTCAATCCCATCAGAACCTCATGTTCATCATTTTATTATCATAATTTATAAGTAGGTAGGTACTCTACTAATAATCTTATATTTTTTCATAATACTACACTATCATATCCAATTTTCTATAAGAGACTTGAGAAGAAACAGAAACATTAATTTTTACTTTTATGATTGAAATTTAGGTGCGTGTAGCAAAATAATGTATGACCTATAGACTACAAGAATCCGATACACCACATCAAAATTTTCGAATTACACCCTGTATATGTGGGAATATCAACCTCATTAACTGAAAACTTGACCTAAATATATCTGAATTTGCATGAAAAAAGGAAAATATGATTAACTAACTCCTATAGATTATCTGGTAGAACCAAGTAAACTAACTAAACTAATTTTTTTATTTTTATCACATTTCAGGAATGAGATAAGTGATAAGTTTAATGAAATCCTATATTCTTGTATGAGTGAAGTAACACTAGTCCTAACCTTATTTTTTCAATTATGAAGTTTATAAATTATATTTAATATAGAAATCACATGCGAAAGGTTTCAACTGTTCGTGATAAAGTGTAGATATTTACTATGGAGGTATTTTCTATAATTGTGACATTTTCCTTGTTTGTTAACCTCGATCGACGGTTTTATTATGTTTTGTAAAGGTCAATCGGATCATTTCATCCTGGTCTTGAAATTAATTGTATATACGTAGTGTATCTGATTTACCAACATCATTGTTCTCTACTGGTATTGAGGTACTGTGTCTCGAAACTATAAGTCAATACGGTGATACACAATTACACCTGCTAAAATCAAAATACAGATTATGTATCTATGTATAGAGATAATGAGCTTATACATAGATCTAAAAACTTAACTGTCTCTGGTCAATTTCTCTTATTATAGCGACGTGAACATTGATACACGGCTTATTGTTCGAAAATTTCAATGCCCTATCGTATTTTGTCAGACACTTATTCGTAGTTCTTTGTTATAACAAAAACCTTGAGACTTCGATAATTATGCCATTGTAGATGAATTAAATAATGTAGAGTGATTTCCCCTGATTCCTGTACCTGGGTCCTAGACAGGAATTTTACCATCATAAAATTATGGTTTAGAAATTGAAAATGAAATAATTTATATAAGTATAAATAAATGCAGTCGACTCTTATATATGTATTTATAGAACGTAGTTCGTATTATGCATTGTTGCTCGAATAACTCTGTATAGGAAATATAAACATATAATTAGTCGAAATATACGGCATTTTGACCTTCCAGGAATAGAATTATTATCATATCATTATCATTACAGTATACTCGTTATCAGAAGGTTATGGTGGTCAGCTGTTGTGATGAAATGTACCGTATACACTCATATTCTTATCAAAACTTTCATAATATTTATGCAATTAGGTACCATAGTCTGAAATGTTACTTAGCAAATAATTATCCATCTTTATCGAACATATTTTATTTGCTGTATGAACTACAATGAACAACTAAATTGATCGTTATCCAAAGAAATAACAAATATTTTTCAATGTTGACAAGAAATTATTTAATATCTATCCACAAGTAAAAAAAGAAAATCACATAACGTAGCAAAATAATTTCTTTCGAATACCATATGAATCACTGATTCACCTTCCAAATGTCACAAAACCGTTCTATCTCGCTCTCGAAAACAACTGGAGATAAAGTTTCAGTATCTACTGTGAAATCTTGAAAATAGGCCAATATCAACATGTCTATGACCGTATTATAAAAGTAACATCAATAAACCTTATCTTACTCTAGTTTATATGATACTGCTCCACAAAGGTTAGATATTTTTGTTCACATCAACAAAACACTCGGAATATATTTGAACACTTGAACATAATATTATTCGAATAACATTAGGAAGGAAATTTAAAAAAATGTTGTGCATGGCAACAAAGCCCCTTTGTCTTGAAACATTTTGATGTGTTTTCATTATTTATTCGTATTTATATTAATTCTGACCCTATTTGAATACAAAAATACCTATATCAAAAGGAAATGGCAAACGTGGTAATTAATTTCCATGAAATTTATACATTATGAGAAATAAACATCTTTGGGTTTGAATCGTAACGTTCCATAACTTCTATATAATCGTTTTCGAAATATTCAACTTTAAATTTGACATATATTTATGGAATATTTGATGGAATCAAGAATCTGAATGAGAAGAGAAAAATAAAGAAAAAAGAGTATAACCTACTTAAAAATATCAAACATATTTTGAATTGTGAATGTCTGGTGGACCACGAGCGGAAAGCAACTTTGGCAAATACCACGCAGAACATTGAATTATATCTACTCGTAGTCCATGCAAAGATTCATACTGTGAAATGTTTCTTTCTTTCTAAGACGTGACAAAGTGCACATCGAGACAGGCACGCCTAACAACCTACAGACCGGTTTAGGGTTGATTGGCCCTCATCAGTGCAGGGTAGTTATCCTTAGAGACCCAGAGATCTCCCCTTGAAGCAGTGCCTGTCCCAATGCAATCTCCTATCGCATATTTCACCGCACCGAGCCGCGTTCCAAGAGACACTTGGAATCAGCGACACCTTTCGGCGGAAGTAAGAAATATTCCAGAAATAAAATTCATATGTGGACTACGAGTAGATATAATTAAATGTTCTGCGTGGTATTTGCCAGTGAAATAGTTGTTTTCTGCTGCCTTTCTTTCATTTTTTAATTCTTCTTTTTTGTTATATCAACCTTTATACTGCTATCTCTTCCCATGTCCTTTGATTTCTATGTTGAAATATTATTTTCAAATTGCCTCATAATTTCAAACAAACGCCTGGATGATGGTAATTCCGAAAAAGTTCCACTCGTTGCTGTTATCCAACGACCTCCTTATCGGCCATCATAACATCATTACAAATTTCCTCAGATAAGAGAAGACGCGCCGAGCGAGGTCCGGCATGCCGCTAATGCTGGAGTAGGGGGGTTCAGATCGGGCGGGCCAGGAGCGCGATGCCGTCGTCGACGTCGGCGACAGTCGAAACTCGAAATCCGGCGTTGGCGTCGTGGCCGCCTTGATTTGCGCGCTGCTGCCTAGTGGCCTGGTGATCGGTGGTCCCCTTCTCCTGCGCCTCCGCACGTTGCGACCACGTGTTCGAGCGTCGTCTTCGCTGTCGAGAGAGAGGTTAGTGTTCGTTCGAGTGTTGTTGGCGTTGGCACGAGTAGGCCGGGGTTGCGCATATTTTTTTTTCTTCTTCTTGTTGTTGTTTTGTTGTTATTCCTCTGATGTTCGGGCGGGTTGTGAGGGGAGGGTTTTGTGATTGTTCTTTATTTGAATCTATGTCGAGGAAGGAGCCGCACTTGGCAGATATTAGGTGAGTTTCTGTGAGTTTTCAAAATGAAACTTTCAAAAATTTTCATCACATTCGAAGCTATTGTGGAGTTGTAACAAAATGAATTCCATGCTGAACATTTCTAGCATCTTTCAAAGTAACAAGATATATAAAATAATAAATCAATTACGAGTTATGTGATGGTCTCATAAGTAAAAGGTAGGTTTATATCTAAAAACTTTAAGGTATATTTAGATTCCGCTCAGTAAACTATGAAAAAAGTGAATTACGGTATTTTTTAGATGGTATTATTAATAATAAAAACTTTTTGTTACTTTCAACTTACTTTGTTGAATTGTTCGATAAATTTCAAGCAGTACCATTTTTTCTAATAGAATTCAGAGACATACCGAGTTATATCATTTGAATAATTGACAAATCCTTGAAAAAATACTACATAGTAATATTTTCCTCTTCAAAAACACAACCAACTCGCCGCTGGAAATCCTTAATTGAATCTGATTAGTCCAGTAGATGTCTGATGATTGTTTAAAGAAACTTTGGACATTTCATCAAAATCGGATGAAGCGTTTTCAAGCTTTTAATGAAAAACTCAATTATTTCAAAAAACTTCGAAACCTCGATATTTTTCTGAACATAATCCCCTCTAGGCTTTTGTCAGTTTGACTGTGAATCACCCTAAACATTATGAATGTTTTTATCTTCCAATGCACCAATCCTTCAAATTCTAAAGTGTTACAAAACTATTTTTCGCTTTCTGTATATGTCGGTATAGTGGCCAAAATAATCAATTTTTCCCGCGATGAAAATCAAGAATTCTGAAAATTGAAACTATATGATTAATTGAAAATCGACATCGAGCCATTCGAAATGTACAAGCCAAATAATTATTTTCACCAACAGTCTATTTGAATCACCCTCTACATTAAATTCATTGAGCATCACGCGTGGCTACGTTGGCCACGAACATCACGTTTTTATATCAAGTACTTTACCAGACTAAAGGTAAACAAGTGATGTCCGTGTTTTTCTGTAGCTAGTTTTTTTTTGAAGCATATGTATTTTCACATATACATATTATGTACACATATATTTTTTCCACTATGACTGTGATGATAACGCTTTTATCGCAAAACTTGTTTTTTTTTGCCAGCTGGTGACTTCTCGCAGTAAATAAGAAGATATTTGGCAATGCCTGTTACATTCCCCAATGAAACTGTGATAAAAACTCGATTTATTATTTATTTACTGAATTACTAACATATTCATTCGATTATGAAATAAGTATAACATATTACTTGCTTTTGCAATATATAATCAATAATATTTTGAGCAATAGCCAATAGATAAATGAATAGTTTTACACGACCGAGTTCTTTATAGTTTCAGGGTGATGCTTGATGCAAATTGTTTCAATGGTAGCGAATTCATATATGAATTATACCTACTGATGAAACTCGTATTCAAAAAATGTCAAGCAGTTGATAAAACTATAGACTTTTTTTTTTTATTTTTGATATTTTTGCCCTAATAAAACAAATATTTCACTATCCTTCACTAAATGATAATCAATTCTCATTCCATAAAATTTAAGAGATATTTTTTTGGAGATTAAATATATTTTGAAACTTGGTATTTTGGTGTGCAAATAAGAAATTGGTTGTTCTTGACAAAAAGTCAATGTTGTGTCACTCAAAAGAAGTAGGATTCTGTCAAATTTCATGCATTGGGAATTGTGTTTTTCATTCCAGTTAGTATGTCTGTTGGGCATTCTGTAAATAAGAGGAGAGATGACGAAGAGGAGAGCGAATCTCTTCCTCCCCCTGACGGCGGTTGGGGTTGGATGGTCGTTTTTGGTTCCTTCATGATACACGTCATAAGTGAGTACCTACATTATTATGGGATTTTCCCTCCTTTCGAAAATTTCACAATGATCTTGTAAGAGGGCGGACGGAAATTATAGGGATTTTGAACTTTCAAAATTGGAAAGATTCGAATGCAAGAAAACTTTTACTCGCGGAAAAAAGTGATGATTAATTGAGTTATACTGTGATTATAACAATGAGCTTCCTGTGGAGAGATTAAATTCACTTTGACCTCAACAATAATTGTATAGAATTTGTGCTAATCATTGTGGAATGCACGTGTGTAAAGCAACAACTGTGTTCCTGCTTTTATTCCCTGAATAAAATTTGGCACTCTACGTTTATTATCTTCAATGAACCATCAGATCTCCCACGACATAATGTGAAATTGTTTTTTACTTCCTGTTTAGTTCGCCCAAGCTCCAAGGTAGTTTAAAAACAAATCATTTTTTTTTCTACAGTTACCTACAAACACCTACTGATATATAGGTCAAAGCTGCCCGTTTTCAATTTTTGTCAGGATAAAATTAGGATTGTTCAAAAATAGCATGAGAGATGTACACGACACGGTATCTTCAATGTCAAACACGTGAACGGAATATGATTGAAAAACAATGTTGTTTTCGCCTATCGTTCGATATCCCTCTGCGATTAACAAATGCGCTCTCAATATTTTTATGATTTCCAGTGCATGACTTGATAACATATTCAATAAAATCCACTTATCCATACACATATACACGGTGATTCGTGTACGAGTGGAAAATTGGTATCACACACGACCTTGCAGTCGCAGATCAACAACAAAAAAATTGTTTATATAATGCCTTTGTTTCTCTTTGTTTCACGCACAAACTGCAAATAAGCGACGTATCTTTTTAGTGAATCATCATATGTGATATCGGCCTACGGACGACTCGCGGTTGTGTGCTACATTTAGCAATTTTATTATTAATAACGAGAATTACAAATGCGTTATCATGATGAAAATTGACTTTATTCACTTCCAGTTTGTAGCATTTAAATTTACCACCATATGATTTAAATTTGAAAACAATTCAAAACAGTAATGTACCAGCTGAAATTACTATAATATAGCTACAGTTTAGTTAATAAACAATATACTCACAGAAAACATTCAGTCTGACACCAACAAATCTTTGAAAATAACAGGAATTTATTAAAGAAACACTATATCACACAAGTTTCTAATGATAGTATATATCACAAAAACACTAGGTATTACTCTTGCTTCTGACATTCTAAGGACTGTTGAAAGTGATGTAACTAGCTGCAGGAATCTTATGATTTCTGGCTATCTGTCTGATCCTACGCCTGGAATTGAAGAAAAGAGAGTCAATAATAGATCAATTCAAAAGTAAACAAACGACCTACCGTTGTGTTCTTCAGTGTGATAAATTCTATGTCGCTGGAAGATATTTCAGGATTTGTGTAGAACGTCTGTTCGATCTGAATGTGATCTGCTGGATTGTTTTCTTTGATGTTTTCTTTATTTTTCAGATTATGATTTTATAGGTTATACAGGGTCGCTGATATGTATGGAAACGGTCGATTATTTCCTAAAGTAAGATAGCTAGCGAAAAATGTTAGGATACAAAAGTTGTAGGGTTTTTCAAAATCCATTAAACTAATGAAAAATTAAGTATACAGGATGAGTCAAAAAGTCAGGACGAAACAAAGTTGCTTTTTCTCTAATGGGACGCCCTGTATATTATTCCACATTTCAATTCTGCTCGAAATTCTGAACAAAATTGATGAAGCGCTTCATTTCCTAAATTCAACCGATTTCGAGATATCGAATTTTGACTACTCTCAAATTTATTAAAGAAAAAGCACGAAATGATGCATATTTATTATGAAAGTCACAAAAGGTGGAGTATGTGGATATTATGATTACAATTTAATTATAATTTTTTTACAGAAAATAAAAAAAGCATAATTGTTCAGGGTTGATTAAAATGCAATTAAAACAATAAAATGTATTTTTTAATGAATGTCCAGGATATTTAAAATTTTATGAAAACAATAGTTAAGACAGGAGGAAAAGAGAGAAAACAAGTTTTAATAAACAACAAATTTTTCTTTGAAATTCTATTTAATAAGGTGCTCAAAGTGTTTACCATTTACCTCCTGACAGTAATGAACTCGCTGAACAAAATTTTGTAGTGAATCTAAAATCATGTGAGGAGGAATGGTAGAAATTTCATGCCTTATTCTTTCTTGCAACTCTTCGATATTTGGCGGCCTATTTTTGTAGACTACATTTTTTATGTGACCCCATAGAAAAAAGTCAAGTGGGGTCATATCGGGAGACCTAGCTGGCCATTCAATTGCTCCCCTGCGTCCAATCCATTTATTAGGAAAAGTTTCATCTAGATATGCCCGTACCATACGTCCAAAATGTGGAGGAGCCCCATCTTGTTGAAACCATATTTGTTCTGCCGGCAAATTGGGATTGCTATTATTCGGGAATAATATCGTCTAAGCTCTGGAATTATATGCTGTTGTAAAAGTGATAAATATCGTTCAGAGTTCAAATTTCCGTTTATAAAATAGGGTCCTATGACGTGTCCACCAATAATGCCACACCAGACATTTACTTTTTGTGGCCGTTGAGTGTGAACTTATTCCTCCATCCAATGTGGATTTTGGTCTGACCAATACCTACAGTTGTGTCGATTCACATGCCCGTTTAAACAAAATGTAGATTCGTCAGAAAACAATATGTGGTTGACAAAGTTGACATTTTCGATTAATTTATCCATAATAACTTCACAGAACTCGATTCTACGATCAAAATCGTCTCACTTCACCAAATGAATTTTATATGGATGGAATTTTTGCAGTTTGCAAATTTTTTGAATGGAATATCGACTCATGTTATGATTCAAAGCCCTCTGTTGTGCCGAATTTATTGGATTTTCCACCACATCTAACATGACATTCAAAGCATTTTCTTCATTTGTAACGCTTACTGGTCTTCCACTTTTTGGTCGATCTTTGACATCTCCAGTTTCATGAAAATTGAAAACGCTGCAATGTTTTTGAAACTTGATTTTTTTCTAGACGTCGATGTCATTGATCTTCTGTCATTGCTCGATTGTCATTGATCTTCTGTCATTGCTAGGTGTCATTGATCTTCTGTCAACCAGTTTGACTTTGGTTTGGATAGCCACATAGGTTCATGTCCGTATACAGAATGAAAGAAGAAGAACGAAATTCGTTCTGTCCATGCTCTGTCAGACGGTATGAATCTATGGTTTCGACCAATAGGGTGATCTGAATTTATAACTGGCGCTGATTTTGAACAGGAAGTCGAGTTTTTTTGGAGTATTTTTGGGATTTTGGGAATGGGAGATCGTATCCGTCTTCTAGCTTCTATCTCGAGGCTTTTTGCTGGTGACCATCATTTGCTGATCTTTGGAACCTTTTTGGGATTTGTCTGACCATCTGGAAACTGCCAAGATGATGAGTGGAAGCCGCCATGCTCTCAACTGTTCGTCCTGTTAATCTTCAATCTTCTAGCCCTACTTCCCTTCTCAGAAGGTGAGTTTATGAGCCATCAGCAATGACAATCGTTTTGGTTATAAATATAACTATTTTATTTTTTTCTCTTCCGGTCTTTTTCTGTTTGTAGGTGTCCTCACAGGAGGTTATTTTTTGTTAGGGTGTTAGGTACAGCTTAGTCTCATCTTCAGACTCCTGGCATAGAACGACGACTCTTGTGGCAACTCTCGACCTTGATCAAGATTCCCAGGAGGGCCATCCACCGAGTCGCTTCAAAATATTGGCTAGAGTCAACAGGCAACCATCAGATGAGGACCAGTAGTAGCTGGTAGAGGCTGACGTCCAGCTGAGCTGCACCACATCAACCCCTGGCTGACCTGGGAGGTTGAGCCTTCTTGTCTTCTAGTTGTTCTTCTTGTGCTGTTTCCTGTTATTTCTTCCTGTCTTCGTCTTTGCAGAGTCTTCACCTGCACTACACCACCTGATGGGCCTTGAATAGGGGCTAAATATATGGACCATTGAGGAGGATTGTACCCTTAACATCAGGTTTTTTTTGCACCTTCAGTGTTTTTTTTTGTCTGAGATTTTTTTTATATAATACATAATACACAGATTTATAAGCCCTACCAACTTTTTTACATCTCATTCTGGTAATTTTAAGAGGTATAACATCTGGTATATAATTTCATGTTATTTTGATATGATATATTATTTTTTTGTGATTTGTGATACTCTACCTATGGTTCATAATATATTTGCCTTGTCCTTTTTGGTGTTTTTATTATATACTTGTATGTATGGTTTTATTCTTCTATTTGCCCAACCCGGATTTCTAAGAAAATTTAATGCTATCATTTCAGGTATTGTTTGAAGGTAGGTATTTGGTTTCTAAATTTTCCAAATATTATATATATTTTTATTAAATTGAGGGGCGCCCTCTGAATTTTGAATTTTCAATCGAGCCAAATAAAATCTGAACTCACTATATCTGTTCTCCGGCGAACAGCTGCCGTCAGCATAATGTGAACTACTTTTTTTTGAATTCATTTTTGTTGGTGCTGTAGTTTCAAAACCTTATGGCGATGATCTATCTATTGATAAATTCGTGCAGATTCAATTTATTCTGAATATTGTGTGTATCCACCATAGTTTGAAACGTGTACTTCCTTTTTTGTAAATTTATCAATTTGCCTAATTTCGATAATTGTGTGCCTGCTCTTGTTGATTTGTTGCCAGTTCAATGGCCTCCGCGTTCGCCTGATCTCACGCCGCTTGATTTACGATTCTGGAGTATTTTTAAGAACAAATTTGTCTAACCTTATCCCCCAATTGAATATAGGTATGGGTTTAATGTAGAGTTATGATTTCGGACTTTTGAAGAAAATGATTTTTGTGAATTTGTTTTAAGATTTGATGAAATTCGTTGCATAAAAATATTGCCAAGGTTGTAAATATTTCAACTCGAGAATTTGTTTTTCCTTGGCACTCTACACACAACATAATTTCATGTTGAAATACTTTTCTATATATTTATTATATTAGCATAATATATGATGTTTAGGAACTGTCGACATCTTGTCGTGGCTGTGAGAAATCATCTTAAAGTATTTTCACTAAATTTAAAAAAATATTCAGATATGCCACTTCATACACTTCATCATTTCTTCATTTCACTGTCGTGTTATCTGTAATATTTGATATTTTTTGTAGCTGATGGAGTCACGTATTCTTTTGGTATCTTCTACGATGAATTTCTGGATTACTTCAAGGAGGGTAAAAGCATAACATCGTGGATTCTATCCATTCTAGTCGGCGTCACGTTATGTTCAGGTAAGACATATTATTTTCCATTTCAGTATTTTTGGTCTGTTTGTTTTTGTCGATTGAAGATTTTTCCCACTGAAAAATATTTGTTGAAGCACACTAGATATGAAATATGAATAATGACTTTTTATTGAGAAGCCTTTGGTTCGTACTGCCATCTTCATCTTGGTGGGTATAATAGCCATATCGATCATTATTCGCTCGTTGAATGATTTACTATATTTTTAACACCATCCTGCCCTGGGTGATTGAATGTGACTTTTCCATTTCCCTCTTAGGCCCTCTGTCGAGTTACTTCGTGAACAGATGGGGCTGTCGCGCCGTCACCATACTGGGCTCGGTGCTGGCCGCCGTCTGCCTCGTCGCCTCCTTCTGGGCCAACAGCGTCTTGACGCTGTGTCTCACTATCGGCGTCGGCGCCGGCACCGGCTTCGGCATGATTTACCTGCCAGCCATCGTTAGCGTCACCACTTATTTCGAGAAGAAGCGTTCACTGGCCACCGGCATCGGTAAGAGATGTTGCTTGGCTCATTTATTTTGTTTCCAAAAGATACAGGATGTTATCTCGACATCTTGTCGTATCTCATTCTGACAGTCATGTCTAATGTAAATGTGGATTTGAATGTTTTTGTTGCAGACATTTTATGTCACTGTTTTTTTTTTATAAAAATTTTGACAGCCTGTATCTTGAAATCGAATGTTTTTCAAATATTGATTGGTGTTATTTTTTCGAAAAGAAAAAAACTTATCATCTCTTACCGCACCAAACGATAAGATTTGATTCTCAAAGATATCGAAAGACAACCAACTATATAAACAGTCTAATCCGAATCGTATCTTATTACCTAAATATCATATAAAATTTTCATAAGTTTGATGATTTGGTCTAAGAATATTATCAATATTTGTGTTTGTTCGCCAGTTGGAATGTTGTTATAACTTGGTATTTGCTCAGCATTGACACAATTAATTTTGTCTTCGTATTATTCAACCGCATTTATTCCTGAGGAAACTCAATTCCGAAACAAATTGTAATGTAAAAAATGTAATGGTTATTTCTCGGAAATTAACGGTATGGTATAAAACATGAACAATAAATAAGAGGCGGTGAGATGACCATTGACCAAAAAATCAAAAGGATGACGATAAGAAAATAATATAATTGAACATTGCTTATTTGTAAAAGTCTTGACCAAGTTTTTGATATCCTGTTATATCAATAATTTTTACTGTCCATAAACCTCGAATAATGAACTACACCTTTTCCAGTTGTATTTCAGAAACCATCAAGTTTATTTCAGAAAGCGTCAATTGAATTTCAGAATAGTTACTTGTATTTCAGAAAGTATCAATTGTATTTCAGAATAGTGAGTTGAATTTCAGAAAGCGTCAAATGTATTTCAGAAAATAGTCAATTGAATTTCAGAATTCGTATCATCTGTATACAAATGATATATTCTGAAATTCAAATGACGAATTCTGAAATTCAATTGACTATTCTGAAATACATTTGACGCTTTCTGATTTTGAACTGACTATTCTGAAATACAATTGATGCTTTCTGAAATTAAACTCGCTATTCTGAAATACATTTGACGCTTTCTGAAATTCAACTCACTATTCTGAAATACAATTGATACTTTCTGAAATACAAGTGATTATTCTGAAATTCAATTGACGCTTTCTGAAATACAACTGGAAAAGGTGTAGATAAGGATGAATAGCATGGGGATCCACACTGAGACGCGCATATACTTATGTCGACAAACTGGAGGTAATCTGTTTGAAAGCACTCACTATTTACGAAATGTTGTACGTAGACATGTGAATTATTGTTAAAAAGTGGCAGAGGGGCAGTGCCTTTAGCTTTTTCAAAACTTTTCAAATAAAATCAAAACCGCCAATGTTCGTTTTTTTATTCAAATATCTCTGAAACTACCTAAACTGTCATAAAAAATATATTTGGGACTTTTCAACTTCTATATATTGATTGCCCAATTTTTTTCTATTTGACATACTGTGTAACTTTCACGGTTACCGAGATCCCCATGCTGTTCATGGGGGGTTTATTCTTGAGCAACGATTGAGCATTCGAATGCCTCAATTTTCAGCGGTGTGCGGTTCCGGTTTTGGCACGTTCATCTTTGCGCCAATCATCGCCCGTCTGTTGACCGAATACGGTTGGCGGGGTTCCATCCTCATCATCGGCGGCATCGTCTTGGAGTGCATCCTGTTTGGGGCACTGTTCAGGCCACTTGAAGAAGGCGCCCACCGCGAGAGGGCGAGCGACGAGAAGAAGCTCAAAAATGCCGAGGCGAAGATCGACATTCACGTGTCCGAGCACGATCTGCCGCTGCTCAACGACACCCCCAAGCAAAACGGTGAGTACCTACGAGATCTCTTCTCTCTCTTAAGAAGTTGCCTTGAAATATTCATAAGGATATTGCGTTGATATTGAAACTTTGCTCTATTTTCAATTTTCAATATTTCAGTGTTCATATAAAAAACTTTAGATGTAGAGGCGAAATACTTATTTTCCACGATTCTAATCCACCAGACTTCAAGCCAAATTCTAATCTACCAGATTTTCATCTGAATTTGATGAATCAACCATACTTCCAGCTGAATTAAAATGTACCATACATCCAGCCAAATTCAAATATATTGTCAGAATTACACCTAAATCATCAAAATACCATTAGGTGCAGTTTGGTTTGTTCACATAGATCATTTTTGATCATAATTGAACATTATCATGAAGTGAAAAGTGATGCATCTCCCTCAACAGGTGGCGGTGGCAGCAATAACAACAACATGCACCGGCCGCACAGCGTGAGCCACTTTTCGCTGCCATCGCAGCAAAGAGGGCGCCTCCAATCGTCCCACAACGGTCTGGCGGCGGTGCCTTCCGACGCCAGCGGCGGTGGTGGCAGACGGCAGCACAACGAGGCCGCCCGGCTTGCCCTCAGCCAGCCCATGCTGGTGACGCAGTCAGAGGGGGGCGGACAGGGCGGGCGGCCGGTGCTGCGCTACGGCAGCCAGAGCCTGCGCCCCCGGCACCACCACCACCACCACGGGCCGATCGACAGGCCGGACGCCTTCTACCAGGGCAGCCTCATGAACATACCCTCCTACAGGTCCAGGTGAGCGGTTCGTCCTTTTTTTGTGGGTTTTGATGGCATCCCCAGCGATTACTTTTCGAATAGTTATGGCACTTCTCAATTCATGTCCACCAGAATTCCAGATGATTCCGAATCTACCAGACTTCCAATTAAATTCAAATATACCAGACTTCCAACCAAATTCAAATGTACCAGACTTCCACCTAAATTCAAATTTACCGGACTTCCAATTAAATTCAAATATACCAGACTTCCAACCAAATTCAAATGTACCAGACTTTCAACCAAATTCAAATGCATCAGAAAAGCCTTTTCAATAACCCGTTTTTTTTTCCTCAGATTGAACCTACGCAAAGGCGAGGACGGTCCTTTCCTCGAGCGCCGCCACTCGACGTTCAGCCACAAGCGTCGCCACCACAACACCTCCGATGGCACGGACCTCGACGAAGACGACTCCGACGTCCCCCACAAGGTACGTTGACGTCGTTTATTAACGGCCGGCCCGTCGCCAAAGTGTGGCGCTCACCCACACAGACACTCGTCCTTTCGCAGGTGTGCGGCGTTTTTCCGTGTAGCGACGAGGTGCGTGAAATGCTCGACTTTTCGCTCTTTCGCGACGTCGTCTTCCTGTTGTTCTCTATGAGCAATCTGCTAACGTCGATCGGCTTCAACGTGCCCTACGTGTACCTCGTGTCGAAGGGCACCGGCCTAGGCATGACCAAGGAAAGGGCCGGCATGCTCATCTCAATCATCGGTGGCGCCAACACCATAGGCAGGATAATGCTTGGCTACATCTCCGACAAGCCGTGGATCAACAGGCTGCACGTCTATAATTGGAGTCTCACCGTTTGTGGGGCGGGTGAGTTGTTGTTGTTGTTGCCGTTTTGATTGTTTCTTTTTTATTTGTCTCTTTGTCTGGGGACACTCAATTTAATAGGTTTGAAGTAAGCCCCCTTCAGCCAATTACTTAACTGGAGAAGTTTGATGGATATCATCTTCTAAGTTGAGGCAAGTTTTTTAGTTGAAAACTACATCATTGATGTCGATTGATATTCTAAATGGTTCAGAGTCGAGATCCCTTTTTTCAATTTCATGAAGTTTCGGATTAATTTTATCAACTGAACTGTGATAATTGACATTTTGATAACAATGAAATTATGATGATTAGCAAATGAAAAAGGATTAGGAGTTATGCTTTGTTTATTTTATTCATATCTTATCTCGATTTGTGTGTGGTTCAAATTCTAATTAGGATTAGGATGCAATAATCATTGTGAAAATACTCGTCGACTATCATTGAAAAAATTTGATTCTCGAATTCAACTATTTTCAACAATCAACTCTCATAGTATCGAAAAATGGAAAAAAAAAAGACTTATCGACTCTAAACACATATCGAATGACTGATGGAAGACCACAAGAAACATGTCTGAATCGTTGCATAGACTGCCAGTTGATATAATTCAATTTCATGCGTGGTATCAGCCAGGAAAGTAGGTAGTAGTTTTCTGCTGGTCTGGTGGTCTACCCCAGTTCATTCAGACTGTAATTCATATTTCGAATTGGGTAAGATGTCGTGATACCTATTTCTGTTTTTTTTTTCAGCCACTTTGATTAGTGCCTTCCTTGATAGTTTCTATTCTCTGGCGGTGTACAGCACAGTGTTTGGCTTCACCGCCGGTGCCTACGTCGGACTCACCTCAGTCATCTTGGTGGATCTGCTGGGAATCGAAAAGTTGACCAACGCCTTTGGCCTGCTGCTACTGTTTCAGGGAATCGCTTCGTTGGTCGGACCCCCTCTTGCAGGTAAATGAACATTTATTTACATCATCCTTATTTTCACTCGCATTGTTTCGAGTTTTGTTTTTCATGTATTCCGTTTATTAACGACTCGATGGCATTCAGAAATGCCATTTGAGGTTTTGTCGTCCATCAGTGCTCGCAATGCCATTCCTTTAGCGGGAATTTCTTTTCCACCAATAATGGCGCGATGGCTCTACGACCACTGACGGACGACATCAAATATAAAACGAATCCGCAGAATGACAGACAGTTCTATACTATAAGAGTGGTTCTGAATCTTTGTTTAAAATCTTGTTTTTTCGCAGGCAGCCTCTATGACTGGACGGGTTCGTATGATCCGGGTTTCGCCCTCGCTGGAGTAGCCATCTGCCTTAGCGGTCTGATTCTCTTCGCGATTCCGCCGGTCCAGCGATGGCAGGCCAGGCAAGAGCAGACCAAGGAGAATGTCCGAATTTAGTAGCAATTTTTAGATGCCTTTTGAATCGATTTCCAATCCTGTATTTATATTTCTCATTGTTTACATATCATCGTAGTCCTTTTATCATGTATCATAATTTTTAGGACTTTTCACGATATTTGGTTTTGTTTTTTACCAAAGTGTTCAAGTCTTTAGTATTGGTGATGTGATCGAACAGGGACAGATACCGATGTTTATCGTTTTTAAATCCTTTAAATTACATAATGAGATGATTTTTCCTAAAGCGTGCGATTCTCAACTTATTAATTGAAAATTTCATTAATACGTGAAAGAGGAGTGCGTTCACTTTTGGATATATCTGTGTATATAGGATTATTTCATCAAACATTAATGTCAGAGGTGAGTTCACATTTTCATTCGCAGTCCTAGTTATCATCACAGTGGAATCTTAATGTGATTCTTTAAATTTCTACCATATCCAGCAGCTTAGAAATGTATTTGAAAATCGAATCTCTGAACATCAATCAACTACCCATACTAAGATGGTAACTGGGACGCCCTGTAAATTAATAATATGCCATTTATATTCGGAATTCGTCTTCGTGCTGTGTGAAGATGATATTTCCGAACTTTTGAGGCTTCCTCTTCTGATGGCCCATCTTTGAATTGAATTCGACTGTTGCCATTTTTCGGATTATTTTTAAGACTCATGAAATTTTTATTGTCATTGATTGATTGATGATTTATCTCTCTTTTGTGGCATATTTATTGTGAAAGTGATCTTTTTTGATGACCAAAATATTTATCGTTGTTCTAGTATTTATATCGCATATTTTATTATAAACACGATTTTACCATACTTTTGTTTTAATTTTCCTTCCAACTTGGTTAACCAGCAACTGATTGTCGACTTGCCAACCGAGCTGAAGGGGAAATTTTAATCGTAAATATTGAAATGTCATTATGTACTACAGGTCAGTTCATGCATTGTTTTCACCCACTTTTTGTTCTTTTCTATTTCATATGATTTTCACATGGTTCATTCAGTGTCGCCGCGGTGTAACATGAATTCTTATTTTTATATAGGGTGATTAATTTTGAATTTACAAAATAATCTTTTCTAATGGAAACACTGTTGATAGGATTGTCAGAAATACCATATATACAGGGTGTTTCATAATATGTGAGACGCACTTCTAGGGGTGAAAATTATCTCTAATTTCCGTGTCACAGGAAGTTACAATTTTAAGATTTTTTTCGTTTTTTCTTTATAGCTTCTACAGTTTTTAGTCCAGATATGATGTAACTGTGAAAATTGTTACACTCGAAACCTCAGCTAAGGAAATACTACGAGAGAACGAAATAGGGAAAAAACTGAAAAATCTTGAAGCTTCAACACCCTGTAACTTGGAAAACGAAATATTTTTGCACATATATTTATTTATAGAACCTTTCATTTTCGTTAGATGATCTATCACCACTAGAAGTGCGTTCCACATATTAAAGAACATCCTGTATATATCGTGAATTCCTACAAGTATATGAAAAACTCGAATTATCGACATTTCTCAATTTCCGTGAATATCTATGAACGAAAAAAAATGTAGATCATATTTGTTTCAAAATGAATTATTAATCGAGGAATTGATCTCTTAATACTTTCACAGTGTTTCCGTTTGGAACGATTATCCGATATTCGTTATCTGACAGTACTCGCAGTGCCATCGCGGTGTTTTTTGCGGTTTATCTTTTTACGGTCATCTCTCCGTATAGAATGTCGATTAATCGTGGCAATCAATAACCAATCACCCTATATATTCAGGAAACGCATGTTTTGTGGTCTGCAGTGAACCGTTTGGAACTCGTATTATTTTCATCGTTTCAAGAAAAATTATCAATATACAAAGTGGGTGAGAAATGGTTGGCGACTCACCTTGTATTTGCCTGATTGACATTTGCTGTGGAACAGGTCGAATGGGTTGAAAATGTCATTTCAATTTCTAATGGATTTAAAAGTCGTCACATGCATAGCTGACATTTTTCCGAGGGCGGGAGAATGGAAAACGAAATGGTAATCTTTGATATTGAATTGTACGAAGCCCTGGAAGGGTCGGTCAAAATAAAATATTCGCTTATATCTCGGAATTTTAAAATTCCGAGATATAAGTCGGAAGTTTGATGTGAAATTCCGAGTTATAACTCGGAATTTTAAACTTCCTAGATATAAGTCGGAATTTTGACGTAAAATTGCGAATATTTTATTTTGACTGTCCCTTCCAGGGCTTCGTAGAACTGACACGATCCTCAATCGATTTGCCCCACGACGAACATCGACTAGGTTTATTAATGATATTTCACTACTAGCGATTGAAATTTTTCTGTTGGCTATCGTTGACTTGGCATTAAATGAATTAAAATTGAAAACCTAGAAAAACATTATTGAAAAATACCCTTCCTCACTTCTGCGTTCCTGGTACTGAATTCTCGATTTCGCGTACAAAATTAGATTTTCATTAAACCAAATAAATAATCGAAAAATACCCTTAATCACTTCTGCGATCCTGGTACTAGATTCTCAATTTCGCCATAAAAATAGGACTTTTGTAAAATCCGAGAAATTATGGAAAAATACCCTTCCTCACTTCTGCGATCCTGGTACTAGATTCTCGATTTCGCCATAAAAATAGGACTTTTGTAAAATCTGAGAAATTATGTAAAAATACCCTTACTCACTTCTGCGATCCTGGTACTAGATTCTCGATTTCACCTCGGAAATTGGATATTTGTGAAACCCGAGAAATTGTGGGAAAATACCCTTCCCCACTTCTGTGATCCTGGTACAAAATTTCCGAATTATCATGGCATAACAAAAATCCATATTTTAAGGCGAAATCGAGGATCTCGTATCAGGATCGCAGAAGTGAGGAAGGGTATTTTCCATAATTTCTCGGGTTTGAAAATCTAATTTCAAGGCGAAATCGAGGATCTCGTACCAGGATCGCAGAAGTGAGGAAGGGTATTTTTCCATAATTTCTCGGATTTTACAAAAGTCCTATTTGTAAGGCGAAATCGAGAATCTAGTACCAGGATCGCAGAAGTCAGGAAGGGTATTTTTCCATAATTTCTCGGATTTTACAAGTCCTATTTTTATGGCGAAATCGAGAATCTAGTACCAGGATCGCAGAAGTGAGGAAGGGTATTTTTCCATAATTTCTCGGATTTTACAAGTCCTATTTTTATGGCGAAATCGAGAATCTAGTACCAGGATCGCAGAAGTGAGGAAGGGTATTTTTCCATAATTTCTCGGATTTTACAAGTCCTATTTTTATGGCGAAATCGAGAATCTAGTACCAGGATCGCAGAAGTGAGGAAGGGTATTTTTCCATAATTTCTCGGATTTTACAAAAGTCCTATTTGTAAGGCGAAATCGAGAATCTAGTACCAGGATCGCAGAAGTCAGGAAGGGTATTTTTCCATAATTTCTCGGATTTTACAAGTCCTATTTTTATGGCGAAATCGAGAATCTAGTAACAGGATCGCAGAAGTGAGGAAGGGTATTTTTCCATAATTTCTCGGATTTTACAAAAGTACTATTTGTAAGGCGAAATCGAGAATCTAGTACCAGGATCGCAGAAGTCAGGAAGGGAATTTTTTCATACTTTCTTGCTTTTAACGAAAATTCAAATAAGGCAAAATCTAGGATCTCGTACCAGGAAAAAAAAAATATTTTTGTTAATTTTTGCCGTATATCGAAAATCTTCTGGCTCAGCCGATTTAATTTCAAATGAAGTCGACTGGGCAAAAGGTGACATTTCAATCTTCAAGATTAAAACTTCCGCTTTGGCGTAGTCGAACTACACCCTTTCGAGAGATGTCGACTGGGCCTATGACGACATTTTAATCCTCTGCATTAAAAAGTCCACCGTAGCGTAGGTGACCTACTCCCAATTTGGGCAAGGTCGACTGAGCAAAGGATGACATTTTAATCTTTAAGATTAAAAAGTCCACATTGGGCCAGTTGATTTACTATTTTTCGAGAGAGTGTCAACTGGGCGTATGATGACATTTCAATCCCCAAGATTAAAACGTTCACTTTGGCCCAGTCGAACTACCTCTTCTCGAGAGATGTCGACTGGGCATGTGATGACATTTTAATCCCGAGAATTAAAAAGTTCACCGTAGCGTAGGTGATCTACTCCTATTATGGGTTAAATCGACTGGGCAAGACGACATTTCAATCTTTAAGATTGAAATGTCGACCTAATCTTAATAATACAACCGATTCCATATTTGAAAATATATTTCAGATTACTTCAATCATAATACAATGATGAATACATACAATGTGATTTTTGGCAATGAATTTGTCGGAACAAGTGAAAACCGTTATCCTACTTCATCTAAAAAATACACGTTGTATGCTCGTAAATTAATAACAGTTTCAAATATTTTAAAAATCAAACAAAGAGATCTAAGACAATTCCATATCTTCTACTTCGCTATCCTTTCTGTCGGAGGAATAGAGTTTCCTCAGCTTCTCGTAGTACTCCCTATTCTTGTCGCTCACCGAACCCCTGATCTTGCCGAAGGCTCTCTTGAAGTGTTCCGAAGACACCATCACGTCTGACGTTGTTGCCGCGGCACCGCTCAAGACGTCCCTGAAAAGCAGATGCACCCGATGTAGTTTGAGTGTGCGAACGAATCAAGAGTAATTATTAATTTCCTCATGAAGGTGCGACTGACTCACCTCAGGGCTGCGACGCCCGCTTCACGAACCAGCGCGGCGAGATCGGCGCCCGTGAAACCTTCGCACTCCTTGGACTCGGCGACGCTTTCGAGCGAGACGTCGGGCGCCAGCTTAGGACGCTTGCCGTCGCGCGTGATGGCCCGCAGGATGTCCGTTCTATCGGAAACCTGCGGCAGGCCGACGTAGAGCAGCTTGTCGAGCCGGCCGGGTCGCAGGATGGCCGGGTCGATGATGTCCGGTCGATTGGTGGCCGCCAGCAAGTACACCTGCAACAGATAATCTAATGATGACATTTCGTCCTAATCGCTGTTCCTTTTCGAAATTTCGGCCGATTAGAAATAAGTTTTTTGGAGATGATTGAAAAGTGGACACTCACCCCCTTCCTGCCGCCTACGCCGTCCATCTCTGTAAGCAGCTGGTTGACCACCCTGCCGGTGGAGGAGTTGCCCTCATGGCCGCCGCCACGCTTCGAGCAGAGCGCATCGAGTTCGTCGAAGAAGATGACGCACGGCGCCGAATTCCTCGCGCGCTCAAAGCAGACGCGCACCGCGCGTTCACTCTCGCCCACGTACATGTTGAGCAGTTCGGGGCCTTTCACCGAGATGAAGTTGATGCCGGCCTCGTTGGCGATCGCCTTCGCCAGCAACGTCTTGCCGCACCCTGGTGGCCCAAACAGCAGCACGCCCGTCGGCACGTCGATGCCCAGCGATTCGAACTGCGCCGAGTGACGCACCGGAGCCTAAAACAACAAAATCATCAGATGATAGCTATTGATAGATTCCTCAACTACAGACAACAATCACTCACCACGATGGACAGCTGCAGTTCCTCTCTGATGTTTCTCAGCGAGCCGACGTCGTCCCACGTGGTGTCCGGCACGGTGACGAAGCCCTCCCGCTTGGCCGACGGCTGGACGCACCGAAGCGCCTCCCGGAAGTCCTCCATCGTGATGCACAGACCGGTCAACTCCTCCTCGGACAGGGGCAGCTGGTCGTGCAGCCACGCCAGGATTTCGTCGAGGGCGCTCAATGCCTTCCACTGGAATAAAGAACAAAAACTTACAAATATAAAGGATACAATTTTCTATAAAGATGTTGATATTATTTCCAGTTGTCCTATGAGATATCTCTGTGAAGCTAAACCCAGAGAATCGTGTCAACCCTTATTCATCAAATAGAACACACCTTGGGAACGTCTCGTTTCTGAATCGGCTCAGCTTTCATCGTCGTCGGTTTAGTGGCGGCACTCTTGCTGAGCGGGTCATCGTCGATTATAACGACAGCGACGTCTGGCGTCTCAATCTTCGAAGGCGTCTCGTCCGCCGCAGCTGGGGGAGCGTCGGCGACCGCTTCGACGACCACAACGGCGTCGGCGTCAACGGGTGGAACTTCCACGTCCTCCACTGGTTCAATCTCCACGTCTTCGACGATCACTTCAGGCGACGGCTCTTTCTTCTCCGAGCTCGTCGGCTCGGTTATAGAGGCGACGGCGGCTGCGGCGGCAGCAGCAGCAGCGGCGGCGTCATTTTCCTCTTCTTCTTTCTGGTCCATTTCTTTTATCCGTTTCATCAACCTGTTTCGAATTTTGCGGGAGACACGAATTAGAAGAAGATTCAACATGATGTGATAAATATTGAATACTGGTGGTATTATAAGTGAAAATCGGCTCTCAACACTGACCCGTTGACGGCCACCATGGCGGCCTCTCTCGAGAGCGCCAGAAGGTCGGCGCCGACGTAGCCGGGCGTGAGGGCGGCCAGCAGGTCAAAATCGAAGCCCTCGGCGAGCTTCAACTTCGCCGTCAGCACTTTGAGAATCTGCGAGCGGCTCTCCTTGTTTGGTATGCCGAGCGATATTTCTCTGTCGAAGCGGCCAGCCCGGCGCAGGGCCGGATCGATCGAATCCGGGCGGTTTGTGGCGCCAATCACCAGCACTCTGCTGCCTAGTTCCTCCTTGTTCAACTCTAACAAGGCATACAATGTATCAAAATCGGCACGCAAATATCGGAAAGGGGAACATTTTCAATTTACAAACAGACTTGTAGTCTGATTACTTTTTGAAATGGTTAAATCATATTGATCACTCACCATCTAGACAACTCAATAGCTGGGCTACAATCCGTTTTTCCATATCTTTCTGTGCATTTTGTCTGTTTTGGGTGATTGCATCAATTTCATCAATAAACAGCACACAGGGTGAAAGTCTTACTGCCTGTTCAAACAGCTCTCTAATCCTTGCTTCACTCTCTCCTAAATTATAAATAAAGTACATGAAAAAACAAAAAAATTATGTCAAATTGCCAATAAACAAACAATAATCATCAATTTACAGAATCCCTAAAGAAAGGAAATACTATTCTACCACCTGACAATATATTGTTCAACAAATACTTCAAAGAAAGTTTATTTAGTAGATAATGTTTCAATTACTCTTACTTTTCTATTAATGATATTATACCTGAAACTCCTGCTACAAGTTCTGGAGCAGCAACTTTCACCAGTGGAACATTCAGTTCTCCAGAGATAGCATTTGCAAGTAAAGTTTTTCCACAACCAGGGGGACCATGTAACAAAAATCCTCTGGGTGGAGTAATCCCAATAGTTTGGTAAATTTCTGGATGGCTTATATGAATCAATAGTTTGCACACCTCCTCCAAGGTTTTGTCCATTCCACCAATATCTTTGAACTTCAATGTTAGGTCCTTCAAACTCTCATTTGTTGTTTTTTTCTTCTTGTTGGGAGTGAATTTCATGACTGTGGCATAAGTCTGTTTGCGCTTCTTACCTCTTTCACTATTATCTGGGATAGGTGCAGCTGTTATTGTGAGCTCTGTTCCATTTTTGTTGGGAAGCACCTTTTCTTGTACTGGGCCTGTGAGAGCTTCATCATCATCACTGCTTATGTCTATCAATTCATTTTCATCCATGTTCTTCTGAGGATTCTTTCTGTACAAGGTAAGCATCTGATTGTTCATTGAGTTGTTCAGCTGTTCATGTCTGGTGTCTCCTGGATCGATACTACTCTCATCACTGTTTACAGTATCTCCATCAGAATGGTCCTCATTCATTCCATAGCTTGCTAAAACGATAGAATATGCTTTGTTGACTGCCGCTCGAAATACGTTTCGTTTACGTTTCGCGTATTCTCTGTACTGTGCTTGTAATTGATCAGCCATCACATTGATGTCCACATAGGTTTTGTCAACATTTGATTCCAAATACTTTTGTACGCGAGGTACTAGTGTCGGATCCGACATGTAAGGCATCGGCATCTTTGTAATCAAAATTCGGGATTCTCCTATGAAACTCTAATTCTGCATATTTCGTAACCAACTTTAATTTTAAAACTAAGATTATAAAATTACTATAATGCGTTTCAACTTCACAGATACAATTTCAGGTTAGCTTACGTTTGGCGTTGGCCCTTTCTTCAGTTTATTCTTATTCTTCAATAAACACAGAACAGACAGAAGTCACAGAACACAGAATACTCAACAATGGTTCAATGACAGAACACCTTATCCACCATGTTAGGCTCCATCTTGTGACAGTTAACAGATAAAAAACGAAGAAGACTCGACTCGGTCTGTCAAGTGTCACTATCTGTCTCTTCTTTTCCTACATTTTGAAAGCCAACGATTTTTAAAAACGTCCAAAAATTACCACTTAAAATTACAGGTTCAAAAATCATGGAAGACATCATTACTTTCGATAAAAGCCTTCAAGAACGTTTCCAAGAGTACAGTGAAATCCTTTCCAGCAATGATTTACTTCCAGCATCACAGTTGTCCAAACAGTGGGCTCTACATGTTGAAATGACTGTGGAACATATAGGCTGGCAAGCTATTTGGAAAATCCCTCGCCTCACTTGCGAGTCTCTACATATACATTTCCCCTCATATGTACTAGTTTTTGTTCTGAACATAGATGCCGCAAAGCTGAGGGCTTTAGTTAGAGTTTTAGCAGTTCAAGATGACATTCACATTCCTGACAAACATTGGATTCCCATTATCCAACTTTGGCCCACCAGAGAACAAGAAAAAAGTATTGCACTCAGTTTGATGCAAACTGCTGATGCTTTGGATGCTTTAAGGTTTTTTTATTTGTATGTTTATATGCCTTGGGATAGGGATGATGATGACAGCCAAGACTGGAGGGAAAAACACTTGGAGAGCCGTCTACAATTTTATTATGATTTGAAAAATGGGATTATACCAAGAAGAGTTGCTGAACACATTCATGATCTGTTGACAGAAGCAAGGAGGATTCAGAACAAAAGAGAAGCCTTGGAAGACAAACTGAACAGGGAAGAGGACACAGACTTTCAAAAAGGTGGGTGAATTAATCATTAGTCATGCTGCTCTTTCTGAATACCTGAATATGAATTGTTCCAGATCAATACTTCAAACTTCTGTAACATGTATTAGTTTTGTTGCAGATATTCTAAATGATAAAACAACTAAAACTCTACTAGAAATCCATGTCCGCCTACAAGAAATTCGTGCAGAAATAGATATTTTAGAGAGTCCCATTTTTCGTGAAGTTATCATCAGAAGGCAGGACCCCAAACCTGTTGCCCCAACACCCAAACAGGTTTGGGTGATTTTTGATAAAGGCTCTATTGGTGACTGTATTGCTTTTTTGCAAAGAGTTGAAACAACATATCAATCAGAGAAAATTACATTTTGTGACAGCCTAGCTTCCAAACTGGAATCTACAAACTCTGGGGATACTTATCTGCTGAATGAGAGCACTCACACTATACACACCACTGGGGCTCTGGAAAAAGGAGGTACCCTCAAAGGGTTTGGTGATAATAGTAAAATAATTGTCAATTCTGTGGTGGAAGACATTATGTTGGATTTTAATGGTGATACAGTGATATTGGAAAATTTAACCATTGACACAAAATCTGTCCAGTGTGGCATTTTGGTGCGCAAGGGCAAATGTGTTTTGAACAATTGTAAAATTCAGGGCAATGGCTCTTCATCCACTCAACAAGGCATCATTGTTTTAGCAGAGGCTGAGGTGGTTTTGGAGAATTGTGAGATAACTGACTTTGCAGTTGGTATAGTTGGGAACTCAGGTTCAAAAATCACTTTGAGGAATTGTGATTTGCATCATGGGGATTTGGGAATGAAAGTGTTTGATAAATGTGAGGTGCTGATGAGTAACACATCAATCAGGGAATTCTTGGAGTTTGGATTTGTATTGGACAGTGAAACTGATGAACCTGCTGTGGGGGAATTTGATATTCTGAATGTGTAAGTCATCAAGTCTACCTAAAGTTGTCAAGCTATAATCTTCTCAAATTTCCAGGATTCCTAACATCAAGTTTGAAAACATTCAAAAGGCCAATAATATGAAGGGAGATGCAGCTATAATGAGAAAAGAAAAATTGAAACCAGTAGAAGATTTGTTCTCCAATCCAAATTTGGATCCCACAATTATTGATTCAGATGATGAGGATATAAGGATGTTATAGAGTAGGTTTTCTTCTATTCAACCTGTGATATTATCACAGCAATATGGTGCTTCTTTATTTCAATATTTGCATAATTGATAAAGTGATACAGATTTTAATAGGAAATTTTAATAAAAGTTTTATTGATGTATTTATTATTTCAATAAATAACTCAAATCACCACCAACATCAATTTCCCTAGGTTCATGTCCCCTAAAATGAAAAATACTCTGGATAAAATAATTATAGAAGAAACAAATAAACCAATAAAATTTGTGAAATTATACCAACAAATTGCCAATGGAAAATATTTCTGGTGCAGTGGTGCAGTACTTACTTAATGAACAATCTTGCTCCACACACTCCTTTCAATATTGCTCTATCATCATTCACAAACAGGGTGGCCCCTTCTCTTAGACCCAAAACACTGCTGGAATCTTGTTCTTCCAAGTACTGTAGAATCCTTTCTTCCCTAGTTTCACCTTTGTGTTTAGAGCTCTCAACAGGATCCTGAAAGTGTGGGTTAATATTGAATGGAACCAAGTTCAAACTGTCAAAGCTTGGAGGGTACACAATGGGCATATCATTGGTAGTATTTATGCTTCTTGTTGCCACATTTGTCCCTGAAAAGGACATTTTAAGAATTCAATTCTATAGTTGGGGACATTAAAATAGTTCACCAGCACTAGAACCAATATAGGGAATCCCATTTTTGAGAACTCTTTCATTAATGGCCTTCACCAAATTCAGGTCATAGAGAGTTTTCAACAGGCGAAATGTATTTCCACCGCCGATAAAGATAGCTTCTGCTTGCTTCACAGCTTCCATGGGATTTTTAGTATGAATGCTCTCAACCTGGAACCCTTCAATTTGCCATTTCATCAAGTGGAAAAGTGAAATAAGCTGAGAAACTTACCCCATTTATTGAAAGGTTTCTCAACTGTCTTAAGATATTGCTCATGGTTGCTCAAGGCATATGGCACGAATAATACTGTATTCACATTGTTTCTGGAAATGATCATGAGTATTCAAAACATAAAATATTTTCAATGTTTATACTGACAGAGTCAACAATTCACAAATATCCTTGGCTGCGTATTCCAAATATTCATAACCATGTACGTTCGAAGAGGAAAGTAACAGAAGTTGTCTTCTTGCCATTTTAATTGAATGATGATATCTCACTGATAAACATATGTAAATAGTTTGATTAAATAGATATCAATTATTAATAGATCATTGATAGAAATGAACATTTTCAAATTTGACATTTATTCTTCTTCTAAATTTATGAGTTCTTCGTTTCCGATTCTTCTTTTTATTTACACAGTAATTGTTAATCTCAAACTTACCACGAAACGATGGGCCAGGTGCACGAGCGAACGCTAAATATATGGCCCCCAATGCACAGTCCATAAACAATGTAAGCTTATTACGAGATTACGAAAAGTGACGATAATTAATAAAGGAAATATGCAATCTGAATACAAAACACAGAAAAATCGTTATATACTCGTGGCTTGGTGTGAATAGTAAATAGCGAGGTTATCTTGAACCTTGAACACGCTGCGAGTCATGCGAGTACCTAGTGTCATTAACATGTTAACTCAAATAAATATCGCCCTTTTACTCGTATGTTTATTCGAACATAGGTCAATAAAACAATGTACATGTAAAAATCGACGAATTGATATACAATAACAGAATGTATATGATTCCTACTAACAAGGAATGTCAATGTAAATAATAGTTTTTTTAAGGAGCCAGGAAACTCTATAAATATAAATGAATTCTTTTCATTCAAATTAAACCGTAAATAATGACTAGTAGTTCAGACTGATGCTTCAGTTCATCTGTTATCTCAGTGATGTTTTGAAAAAATCGATTCTTTGGTACCTATCCATTCCATTACAATCTGAATAAATATATGAGTCTTCAGCCTTCTACAACTGTCAACTTCGAATATAGGGCGTTGAGCATCAAATCAGATATTAATACTGCTCTCATTTATAATAAACTCATTAGTCTTGACGTGAAAGCTATAAGTTCCACTTTTGGTATACTGTTAGGAAAAAACATGCAATAAAAAATTCACCACGTTTTAGTATTCGACTTCAACATTCAGAAATCATTTTAATTCCTAATACGTCATGTATACTGCATTTAGACATTATTCCTTATAATTTGACTGTGAATGAAAACATTGGATTATTCCAATTCTGGACTTAAGAAGTACCAATATAGCCTTCGATATCGTACTTCTAGTAGTTCTAATACAAAATTACCAAGAACTCATTCTTACAAGAACACCCATCGTTATTTACGCCGGTTCACGAGCCCCCGATAAATAAATCAATTTCGAAGGCTCCCACAGTAATCTCAAAAAGACAAAATGAAGGGTGGCACATACGGACGAACAATTATCCTACTTGAGGCGAAACGGCCTTCAGTCTCAAGACTGGACGCTCAGCTTCTGGCAGATATTTTCGACTCTGGTGCGCATGCTAGTGATGACGTCCTGCGCCAGCTCCTCCACTGTGGTGTACTTACACTTGCTGAAGCTAAAGATGTCCGATAGAAAGTCCATCACCTTGGGAAAACGAGTGAAATATTTCAAAATTGATGTGTGTAGTTTGAACCACGATTACTTGGATATATATAGCACACAACAATGGTTATTAACAAATCACAACGAAATGGTAAAGTAAGGCCACAGTTATATCAAGAGCAGAAACGATATCATTACACAAGATCCATAATAAAAGGTTAAATAAATCACATTGAATCACTCATGTATATTCTTGATGAGAGTAGTAACATTTTTCGATCAACAGGGGCAGTAAGCAGTTTCTCTCTTGCAACTTGACTTGATGGTCCATATCAAAAATGATAATAGAAAAACATTTCCGTTGGCATACCTGGTCCTTGAAGAAGACGCACGTGTCGTGCAGCAGCTCATCGGAGCCGAGGAATCCCCATGCCAGCAGCGGGGAAAGCTGCTCGGAGATGGTGTAAAAGTGCGCCATGAAGCCGTCCGGAAACTTCAACCTCCTCCTCTTGGCCTTCAGCACGGACCACACGGCCGTCGTGAGCGCCGTCTCCTTGAAACCCTTCGACAGCCACCTGTTTTGGATGACGGCCGTGACGGACGACGGAGGATGCTCGAGGTCATCGAAAGCGTCCATGAGGATGTAGTCGCATACGACGTCGTAGAAGGTGAGAGCCTTCAGGCCGCGCGAACCGAGCTCCTCCTCCATGTCGCGCCAGTTCTTCGGGTTCTGGACAAAGTCGATCAGCTCCTCGTAACCTGCCGGGAAGTCAGCGCTACAAGAACGTATCCTACTGACGGATGTCTGTCAGATGTGGCAATGATGCCTTCAAAAGAGCGGATTGAAAAAAATGAGGGAGTGTCAAGTATTTCTAATGTTTTGTTTTATTTCCATTTCGAATTTATCACAGCTCAGGAAATGGTTGGTGACTGCTAAAAGACCATCACCCGAGTAAGTTTGAAGGAGTTCAAGAACATCTTCATGAGAAGAGATTGTTGGAGATTCTCCCGAATGCCTCGGACAAACACTCACCGATGAGGAAATCTTTGGGATCCTTGTCGGCGTAGAGCAAAAGGTCGGCCAGCACCTGCCTGCCGGCGTCTATGAAGTAGACGTAGTTGTGCCTGTCGCGCAGCAGGTGCTGGAAGGCCAGCCTGAGGCAGTGCAACTTGGCGAGGTACTCGCCGTCGGAGCCGCACTTTACCGCCTCCGTGCGCAACGTGCGACACGGGATGCCGCCACCCGTCTCGAGCTGCCGCAGCGCCATCTGGTACAGCGGAAACGCCTCCAGGTCGGGGAAGTACTCGGCGAACTCTTCGAACTCGCGGAGATCGGCCACCTGACGGCAACAAGGGAAAGTCATCGAGTAATCTGTCTTGTACAAATTAACTTTTATGGAACTATGAATCCAATCTGATTGTGATCCAATCGAGTTTTATAACAATAAGTTAACAAAAAACGTTGGAATCGACATTTCTAATTTTCGTTTTAAACGAAACAAGACTGAAAATTTGAATGTATCATCAAGAAAGGAGGATTCATGAAATTTATAGAAGTTGGTTGTAACAGCTGAAATTAATTGTTTTTAGAATGTCAAGGATGACACTTTTCGAGGGTCACTTTGCGGAGATTAAATACTCAAAAAAATGATAGTAATGTCTTATATTGATACTGGATCCATCTTATTAGTGAGTGGATTCAAAAAGTGTTGAAAGGGCCTTTATCAGATCAGCAATAAACCAGACGTGGGGATTGCCTCAAGGGTCAGTCTTTGGACCAATATGATTTTAATGTATGTCAATGATATAACTAGAGTAAATATATGGAAAATTTATCAAATTTGCATCAAATGATATAAAATTATTTTCTGGCACAATAATGATTTTTTGTTACTTGTTCATCAAGTTGAACCTGATATTGATGTCATAAAAATTTTATATTAAATTAAACAAAATCACCTTCTAATCTGGATTGTATCAAGTAAGTTTGGTTAATGAATTGATTATAAAAAATCAGGAAACCACAAGAAGATGATACATCAACCGCAGCAAAGACAACAATTTGAATATTTATATTCTTTTAAAAAATTGTCAACACCGACATTGTGATAACAAATATTAACAAACCATGAAATGACTAACAATGAATAATAATAAACTGTTATGGACCTTTTTATATTGATGTTTGAACATCGAAATCGAAAAGCCAAGCAAGTGATCATGAATTTGCATTCTGTCTTGACTTGTTGAATCGTTTGGTGGACTCCGAATGAACATAATTCAATGTCCTGCGTGGCATTAGCAAGAAAAGTAGTTGTTTTCCACTCGTGGTCTTGAAATTATGTTGAGTCTCATCATTTTATTTTCGATTAAATTCCTTGAAAAAAAGAATCCATCCATGACTCACCATATCCTGGGCCGAGGCGAAACTCTCGCCACCCGACAAATCAACGTCGTGGCCCGCGTCATCGCCGCCTCCCCCTGCCGCCCCCCTCCTTCTGCCGCCCCCCTCCGGCCTGAACAGTATGGACCGCTCGTCGAGGAAGAGCATCTCCGAGTGGTCCTGCAGGTCGAGCGCGAGATCGAGCAGCTGGTGCAGCTCCTTGCAGAAGGCGGCCTCCTCGGGCCCGAGCACGGGTAGCGGGCCTGCGGGGGGCCGCCGGGGGGCCGAGCCGCCCCTGTCTCTGTCGTCGCGGTACGCCGCCAGGGCGTCCTCCCAGTAGCCGATGCACGTCTCCAAAGCCTCCATGCCTAGAAGACGAATGAGGAGCCGGTTAGGAGATGCGTGGCCGATTATTTTTTGTTCAGATTATTCGAATATAATAATAATGATAAAAAATTGCCCCAATAGAGTGCTATTCGTGATAGGTGCCAAGCGATATGCTACCTAGCGGTGACTCGTGAACCACCGAACTCTCTGGAGGATAACCCACAGAAAAACTTAACCTCTGTTCTGGTTATGTTCGCTTCTGATGTGAAAGGTGTACTTCCAGCAGTTTTTCGAGAGATGTTCTGGTGAAATACATGTGAAATCATATCGTTTTTCTCGTTTCAGTTATTGTTTGTTGGCAACGACACCTATGTCACAATGACACAAACATCAAAAATATGAAAACAAAACAAAAATGATACCACTTCGAGAAGTTCGAGTTGTTACCATGAGATAGTGCTACGTGTTATTTTCTATCGCGAATAGTCGTTCAAATCTTTGAAACGAGATTCAAAGGCATACTTCTAAATCGATATCATTTGCACCGAAATTTGAGATACTTTTTCGAAAAGATGAGGTTTGATAAGCTTCTTGTTGATGATTGTATGTTTATCTATAGAAAAAGTGAATTATAACTTTATTCGAATTATTTGTAGTGTTTAGAACAAATCCAAAAACTTCAATTCAAGTTGAGTATTCCAGTTTAGGATTTAGGAATCTGTAAATGAGTCTCCCACTCACCGTTGAAATGCATTATCTGACAAATTGAAGGTTATATTTGTCGAAATGAAAACAAGTTTTCGGACCATTTTGATTTTTTATTATACCTACATCAACGGAGTGCCATTCAGGATAATTTCTGATGATACGTAAATAATTTGGCATAATAATACTCTACAGATGAATTCCGACAACGATGTCAAGAAATGGTGTAATAACGATCAACTAACTTTCCATGCCTCGAAAACAAAATCGTTCACTCAATAAACGAATAATTGATCCGAGACAAGTGAAAATACATCTCTAATAACTCTCTTGATATCATTATTGATTCTGATGTGGATCTCAAGAAGATGAAAGCAATCCCGCTGATTGTTAGTTTTTCTTGAAAATAGCCTGCGAGGCTAACCAGTTGTTGAAGTGCAGAGCAAATATGTGACGAGATGTTTCGTCGTCAACGTCATCATCAACACCGTTCAAATACATCAGCTGGAATACTCGAAAAAAAAAACAAGAAGAAGGGATTTTGAGAGTTGAAGTGGCCAGTGGCCGCTATTGTCAAGATGTTTTCTTCGAGGAACCGTTCTCTTTCAGCTCGGGTTCTCATAAATAAATGCGTGCGAGTTGAAAATGAATCACGATTCTTCTTATAGCCGATGCGGTCATATTGTGACCTCCTGGCATTCACCGCCATCAGCCACGGTCATTCAGGAATCCGGTGATGCAAGTTGCAAACGAAAAATTATTCAATTTAATAGAGGTCGAATTACTTCTGACTGTGTCATTCATCATGAAATGCCTCACGACGAATCGAAATCTACTCATACCGATTTCAAAATTCCCAGTTTGGACTGTTCGAGAAACTTTTGATTCTTGGATTCTGATCTGTTGCATAAACTTTCTTGTTGGAATGTTTGTTGAATTAAAATCGTACACATTACTAATTTCGAAAGAAATAAACGAAAGCCAACTTGCTAGACACTGTGAATCTAGAAAAACATGTCATCCCATTTGAAATAAGGAATTCACAGTCGCTGTCTTTGGAGTTGGGATTGAAAAAAATATTCAGTGCCACCTTTTTCCAAAATCGGATAATAAATAGCGGCTTATTTATGGCGTGGGGCGTTTTTATCAGTCAGCCTGCATAACACTTGTATTTTATTAAGTGAAATACATTTTTGTTTGATTCTACACTTCCTTTTACGCCGTGTATATCACAGTCGATGATTTTGTATTCTAGGAAAGGAAGTATATCAGACGGAACAATCGTCGCATACGTATAACCTCAATGTTGAACCAATATTAAAGTAAGAAGTATACGTCTTTGAACTTCAAGTAGTCGAGTATCTATGTAATGGCCGAGATATGGGTCTAATAATAGACCAGATAGGAAGCTGTCAATTGTTGGTTGATGTAAATTGCTTTTGAGTATATTCTACTTAGTATCTGTAGTTTGAATCAGAAGTTTTCTTTGCGTATACGTACAAGCATTCTCGTTGAATGGTAACACGAGGGAAGAGTGAAATTATCTTCGCTTATGGAAAGGATGTGCATGATTACTAAAAGGAACAACAGACAACACCATACATAATAAGCTGACTGAAATGTTGACGAGAAGCAAGAGGAAATATATTCTTCAATTAAATTGCAATAAAGAGTGAATCAAGACGCATTGACTTGTCACAATGAATGCTGCGCCTTGAAAGTTGTATCACAAACATAGTTATCAAGAAAAAATATCAACGAGCGAGCATTTCTGGTGATTTAACCAGGCGACTCGAGTTTCGCACCAAACGCCATAACTGCTCTCAGGATATTTATTAGTCTGCAAAGGTTACCGACCCAGATAACGTCAACACAAATGGTATACAAAAGAACGCCTTGTTGGGATGAGAACAAACGAAGAAACGATGGAAATTCGAGATAACGAAGCGATCTGTGCATAATATGCAACTACACACTTTCTCGCCAAATGCACACATTGAACTTTTATGCACTGGAAAAGTCTAAAACTCGGAGGGATTCAGATCAAATTTGAGTAATTTTTGAACGTTCTTGGGGATAGGATGTTCTTTAACATATAATAATATATAGAGTGGTAAAATTACATATGTGGAAGAATTTGGAATATATTTTCGGAAGCAAATTTTATAAAAGATTATTTTACAATGGTGTCAAGAGATTTTCTTCCTCGAGTTCAGAACGAGTTTAGTGCGGGGGTATGGTCATCTTCATCAGAGACTTTGCAGGTCACACAAAATGGGAAGTGCAAAATGCAGCAGGAGAGGAAAGGAAGTGGGAGTAAGTCAGTGTGAGATCGACCGACCGGAGTTCTAGCAGCGTCTCGTGACCACGTGACACGTGACGCCACCGCCGCCGTCCTTTCCGGGCGCGACTCACCGGATCCAAACCGAACCCCACTACCCTGATCGAGCGATGTTGCCACTTCGCCTTCCGCCACCTGAATCTGCCACTCGAATTTATTTTCGTTTTTTATACAACCCAAGGGCCACATCGAATATTTGGGAGCTGAACTCCAAACATGCGAACGATACATTACTTCATAGATATGACATCAGATGTGCAATGATTCTATAGTTACAAGACTTACCAGAGGAAAGTTGTTTCGATTGAAGTACTTAATAATCAAAACATGTTTATCTACTTCAAAAAAACAATGCATTAATACTGTGTCCCTAATATTTCTACTTTATATAAACTTTTCCAGAGGTGCTTTGATTTTTTTGTGTATTATTAGCCGTTTGAATTGGAAGAGGGTTCCTAAAACATTCAATGCAGTTACATTTTAACTAGGAATGACGATTTTGAAGTTGGACAGTTGGGTTGTGATGAATCTCTGATATATTTTTTTTATTTTTTCACTTCACGAGAGAGATACATAATATAAAGTTCGTCAGGGGAAGCCAATGACTTTGATTTTGAGGAAAGAAAATAAGTATTGGAATTTTTATTGAATCTTTGGAGATTATAGGTACCTATAAAGAAAATTCTCTCTAAGAAGTGCATTCCACAATTTCTCTGTTCACAAAGCCAATAAACAATTGTACAATTTTGAAAACGTCATCCTTAGTGAAAATGAAATTGAATTTTTGTCATGAATAAGTCTCGAGCGAAGTATATAAATGTACATTGTTACACTGATTGTTTAAATTTAGACAAAACTGGACTTTTTCAAAATACTACAGAAAAAGTAGTGATTCTAGTATTTTTTGCTTCCCAACTATCTCCACCGTTATCTCGATTTCTTCGAGAATACTGGTTGAAAGTATCGGCAACCATGTTGGAAATGTAGAACCGGCGAAACGCTGCGAGTTTATCCCGCCATTAGTTTAGCAGTTGGTCGTCGTTGATGTAGTTGGCAACCGTGAATTTAAATCGATACACATTCTCTACATGGAATAAAGGAAAGAAAAACTTCCAAATACACGCATACCCAATACCCTTTAGCATCGTTAGTGTTTGTGTTTTAATTTTTGTAAATTCTATATAGAAAGACGTTCAGTGCGATTTCGTTCTGAAATCCATCTTCAGATTGACGCATACACAGTGATTAGTGGATTATTTTTTGGAGTGGCATTGTGAACAGGTAGGATACTATTTTTTTAATTATTAGACGAATATCTATATCGAATTGTCCGAATGAAATTTGGCTGATTATGAAAGCTTTCGACTATATAGTTGGAATTGCTTTTCAGTCTCAAAAACATCTGAATTAAATTAATCAAGCGTTTTGTCGACAATAACAACAAATTCAAGTTGTCAAAAATGCAATTAAGTGAAGAAAATAGCCAAAGGAAAGATATCATCAATATAGGTAATAATCTAGAAATCGGATCTCAATTACCATTCATCTCTCAAATTAACACTTGTCGGATACTATATAGAGTGTGTCATGTATTGAGTGAGATTTGCGATTAATAATTCCCGATAACGATTTATTAATTTTCTATGCAAATCGAGCTGATCAGTTCTACTCTTATATCAACATAATTATTGGTTGCAACTTATAAGGATGGAAAATGTTCAATATAAGGTTTTAATGAGAATGAAAAAAAAAATAGATACATAAAGAGGTGGTTCAAGATATACTGCCTGAAAAGTCATTTGCTTAGGAACATTTCCAGAAAAGAAAATGTTGATACGAGCGAATTGCTCGAAAATGTATTCAATTCGAAGGATATACGCGAAGTGGCAATAAGAAGCGTACATCTGTTATTACCATGAAATATCCCCATTTCTAATTACTCCGAATGAACGCAATATACAGATCCTCCAGATGATATAAAGCTTTAATTTCAGCTAATTAACAAATAATAACTTGTTCTATGCAGCGTGACCAGACTCAGATCAGAGCACTGCAACGGAAAATGGAATGTTCACCACATATATTCTTAGATTGCGGATCCGTTTGATTCATTTAATCGAACGGAGAATACGGTTTTTGTACGGTTAACAGAGGAACAAAGCCATTAGACTTTTCTACCCACTGACGTACCAAAAATCCTCACAAATAAGTATACCATCGAGTCTCGAAAAGTAGGAAAAGATTCAACTTTACTGTTAATCCAGCCTAACCTTGTCCCTGAACGTGAACCACTGTGTGGCAAAAGATTACTACACTCGGTGCAGCCTAATTGCATTCCATTAAAGGCCGGAATCGATTGAAATCGGACATTTCATTTACATCTCAATAAGGGAATATTGACGACCAATAGGATCGCATTTCAATTATGACATCTGAATGGCGTTAAATAAATGTAGCATAATGTTGAGAATTTATTTGTCCATCGAAATTTGATATTTTCAATTCGCACTTTGGTTTTCCAGTGATAACGATTTCAGCTAACGAGTTATTATTGTTGTATATAATGTTTGCTAAATAGTGAATTATGTTAATAACCAGTTAGAATGCGAGACCTTGGCCTCAATAATACTTATTGAGTAATATTACTTTTAAAAATATGGTTTCACGTGTAAACATAGTGATAATGTATTCCTAAAATCAAAATGTTTTGTAACAACAGATTTTGATATTTCCCTGAACAATCTTGTCAGCGATTCTTTTATTATTAACGACTTATACGTACCAAATAAATAAAAGTAGGTATCCTATTACTGCAATCTTTGATTAAGCTACATTCCTCTTCTCATTTCTTAAATAAATATATCGGTCACAATCCTATTAAATTTCTGTCATCTTGCTGTGCACATCACTCTAGATTAAACTCCATCTTCCCACAATATCCAGCCGTTATTAAGTGCCTCATCAAAAAGTGCAAATAACTCGGCATGATTTCATTTTTTTCAACACAGCATCCGAGTCCTTGCTCCGTTTAGGCGATTTAAATCGAAATGACATTGGATGTGCTTATGAACCACTAAAAATAACAATAAATGCCGTTTAACTTGAATTTTCGTCACAAACCATGTTTTTTGTTTCAATAATATTTTATTTTCACATGTAATTACTTATAAAATCATGTACGGTGATAGGATAAGAATATTTATTTTCCCTAAAATAAGTTTCATCGATAGTCCATTTTCTCCCAAATTCCGAATCAATTATTTCATATGTTCATTAAAAAAAGGATATATGATTATTTCGGGAAACCAAGTCCATCCTTAAAACCTTCCAGTTGAAGAAAGCGAAATAAAAGTTGATTTACGAGAAGTTATCTGATCTCATAAGAAATGAATGATGAAGATAAACTTTTAGAATTAGAATTTCGACATCACTATTTTCTATATAAGCCTATCTCGTAGTCTTCACCATATCAATGATGACTGTAAACCAAAACCATAATGGAATTATAATGAAATCCTTGACGCAATGATTAATTTATTTATTTATCTCTCAGAGCACAGCTCGAGGAAAAAATTATTGTTCATTATACTCATGTCTTTGCCATTCAAGGCGGCAATATTGCCATCTATATCTCGTCGAAGATTGCTATAAGAATTCTTTGAATCACATGAAAACATCATTATTGCGATAAGTCAGGGGAATTCAACTTTTTGCCTCTGAATGTTTGTTCATTTATTGTCAAAATTCTGAAGCTAAGAAGTCTAAATATCTAAAAAAATCACATTTCATTTCATTTAATAAAGATGTGGTTTTTCCAGTAGTGAAAAAATTATTTCAGCTAATAAATATTCATGGATGGAAACTGAGAATGATAAACCCGGCCGTTATGTCGTGCCTCATGGAACGCGAACTGGTCCTGTCGCTGAATTTTTGTTTTGTTTTCGGCCGCATCAGAGATTCAATTCCAATGAAGGTCACACCACACGAAAATGTGGGGCCAATCAAGAGACGATTCGTTATGTTGAAATTTCCCGATAAACATCTCTTCCAAAGGCGATGAAACATTTTGCAGTGCTTCCTCCAAATTTTCATTGAAAATTGAAAATCGGAAGTGAAGAAATTATCAGAGGATGGCTCGCCATCAGCATGAATAACTGCGTGGATAGTCTTTATTTGGTTCGAATGTTTTGTTATTGATTAGATATTTTAGTTTCTTCCAAAGTATCTAGATGAAGATTCAGATTCTTCTGGTGAAGGTGCGTTGTACTTTCTAATAAACCAATCTGAACAAAGAAGTAATTTAACGTCTCAATGGTTGATTCCAGCGATTCGACTCGGGTTAGATAAAATTCTAGATGATTTTTTTTTTGCAGAATATATTTGATTTATCATGAAAAGTTTCGTTGATGGCTATTTGTCTGACGATGAGATGAATTTGCAAAAATATGCACATAATAATTTTGCCTTTTATACTCAAGCCGATAAGCTCATGTTTATAAATAATCTCGAATAATTCAGTTATGTCAGACTGAATGTTGGGACTGTTGAATTCTCGACGAACACAAAGCGTCCGGGGTAAAGGTACCTACCGGTTTCTGATGTTCGCCCACAACGCATCAGAGTCACATTCACAATTTTGCCAACACCAAAACCAATGAAAATTCGACCATACGTCGTATTCTGTGAGCGGTGAAAAATAAACCCCCCAAATAGAGAACGATATGGTGGTTGATGTTCAGCTGTCCCTGAGGTTTGATTCTATTATATCATTTATAACGCAGGTATACAAGACTTTCTATAGGCGATGGCATGGCACCATCATGTAATATTACAAAAAATTGAAAACCAATACACGTGTTTGATGATTCATGATTATTTAATGGGATTCGTGTTAGTGACAAGTGGAAATACCGTTGTGTAAAAATAAAGGTTTACAGATCGATGGGCTTGTCGGAAGTTGGATTTTCAACAGGTGCACGTTTTTCACCGATACATTTCAGAGATTTTTACCGGTAGCCAAACGAGTCCGCGCAGCGGTAAAATGCCAAGAAAATTGCTCTCGGCAACAGTTTTGAAACCAGTATATAATAATTCTTGTCCTCATATACCTAGTTTCTACAATAACGTCAAGACTTGCTACTGTACAACAAATAAAGTAATTTCCAACATGAATAATGTGACCCGACGTGCTTGTTGAAAAGCGTATAAATTCGATTAACTTGAAGTTTGTGCGTGAGTCAAAGGTCAATTCAGAAGCTCCTCTGCTGAACATTGAAGCAAATTGGTTCATAATTGAATATCAATATAAAGAGGAGAGGTCGCGCATGTGAATCGATTTTCAATATTCACTTCTTACGAAGCAAAAAAAAAAGAAATGAGAGGAAATTGAGGAGATTGATACTGAAACAGAATTTTATTGCTTTTGTTCTCTCTAACCTAACCATTTGATGAAAGACAATCGACACAATAATTGAGAAATATTAGAAAATGTGAGAATACACAGCTTCGAATTGAATATCAACGCTTGAATTGACCTTCAAGAAAAATTCATTCATTATTAAATTGTATCTAAAAATAATTCTTGAAAGATGATGCCTTTCTCCTAAGATGAACGGATATGAAAAAAGTCCACTACTATGATTTTATGTAATTGATACCGTTATGTTATTTCGTGGAATGGCGGTCGACCGAAATTGTAACTTCCAACCAGTTCTCTTGTCTCCTTTTACTTTGGCTCTACGACAAAGAAATTGTCATGCTAGAGCAAACTATAACGGTCCTCCGATTTGGTAATTTCATTGTGGCTGATGGAACAAACAGTCTCTGTACAAGCCAGTAAGTGATACGTCATCACGATTTAAAAATATTATTAACCTTGGAAAAGTGTTAATTTTCGAAAATATAAGTCATTGCTAATTTTTCTACAAAAAAAATGACATATTCCCTTCAAAAGTTCACTTTCTTTGTGGTTATCACATATTATTTGCTTTCAACCTTCAAGGTGCGAATCGGCGATGTCAGTGCGAATAATATAACACATTATAATATATGCACATGCAATTGACTGATGAATCAATTACATCACGTGGTATGTTTAGTATGTAACCCTATACCACCTAATCGATATATTCAATATCTGAATTGTTTCCAGATAATTGAGCAAACGATTATTCAGCGTCATGTTTCATATCAATATAAACTCTTCATTAAAAAAACCAGCCACATGATGAAATGACTTTGACTTGATTTGCATAGAAAATCAAGTGCCATTAGGTGAACACGTTCAACGGGTTTAGACTCGGGTTTAGGTGTGAAAATGTTTTCTTTATTGAAATGTTAATACTCCATTAGGGGCAACATTACATCAGGAAACGTATGGACTTCCCGGATGTCGGAGAAGCTTCAAAAATGCGTTAAATATGAGACTGATGGGTGAACTTTGCTTAAGCTTGGTTCTTGACCTCTCAGACTTGGAGGATACATTCTATGAAAATATGAATGAAACCATGCACAAACTTTTTTGACCTATATACTTATCACTTTCTAAAATATATATACGTATAAACACCGAAAGATCCCGCGTGTTTTTCTTATTGTTTTGGTATAGATAACTGCCATATAGTGAGTGGGATGCGATCTTTGAATTGAAAAGAGAAAGTATATAATTATCCTATCTATAATGATCACATATAAGAAAAACGTACAAAGAAAGGAAGCTATCAGGTATAATTCATTGCTGGTATAATATGAGCTAGTTAGAGCAGTTCTGAATGAACGAAATCATTTCTCGATTGTATTTCATTTCTCGGGTGTATTTCTTTTAACCTTTGAAAATGCGTTCGCCTCCCACTGTCCCCAAGACATCTTTTTTTCGTTACATAATAGCCCACGGACCGAGGAGTGATTACCATGTCTGATTCGTTTTCATTGTCTCCTGTGATACCTAGTATGTGTTGTATGCTAATTTGTAATTATATAGGTTCCCCCTACAAGTTTACAAGTGCTCGCATTTACGTGTGTGCATTATTATTAATTGTTGTTCCGATGAATTGCAATTAAAAAACAAACCAAACATGATTAACGGTGTGTGTTAGCAATTTCCTTCATGTTCACGAATATAGAGGATATAGGCTGGTCATTTTTTTCATACATATTTGGCTCCTGACGTCAAAATTACATTCATATTCACGATAGGGATAACAAGATATCTATAAATTATTGATTTTTTTATCACCACCAACGTTTGTTGCAAATAATGCAATTTTAATTCAATTGTACTTTTTTTACACACAAGGTATAGCGAACATGAAGGTGAAAAATTCAACATTCAATTGCTAACATGCATGTAATTTCAAGCCAATGATATCTTTGATATCGTTGGCTTTAATTTTTCTACTATATAAATCATTGTAATCTGACATAAAATTATCATTATATCAATCATATATGTTGCCTTTATTTGTTCAGTCAGTCCACTTCCTCAATTTTTTATTACATTCGTACACGAAATCACTGGAATGCGTAATGACCAAATATTTTTTGTATGATTATCAAAAATGTTTTAAAAAACAGCGAGGGAAATAATGATAACTCCTTATACTAAAGAGTAAAAATAATTCGAAGTGGGTAAAAAAAAAGAAAAATAGAAAATTAGCTTAAATTTCATTTCACGCATTTTTATCATCTAGGCCTAGGGCAGAAGAAAATCTGAAATACACTCTCAAACAGATTCAGATTATGCCACAACAGACATAAAAATACGTTGTTTATTGAAGACATTCAGAATCCATTCATATCGAAAAATATTTATTGTCAAACTGTTATTTTTGTATGAACAGCTAAATGAAATTAATTCAGTACATCAAGAATATTATGCATATTAATGAAAAATCCGAGATGCATCGATTGAACTCTGAAGAGACATTCAACAACCCCTGAAATTTTATATAGAAAGAAATACACAATTCGACGTTCGATTTGACTATTCCACCCTCTTCTCCATTTCCGTGTCCGAATGAGAAAGTCATGACCTCACTAGTTCCCCCTAATTTTGCCCTAGGCAATCATTTCCCCAAACTCGAAAAACATGCAGACATCGTTCGGAAACCGAGCTGATGCACCAGCAAGATGAGCGCAATGTGATTTTATTACCTACAGGAGTAAGGTGAAATCGTATGTGCACCCTACCGAAAGTCAATCTGCTGTGGGATGATGAAACCAGAGGCGTCCCCAATGCTTGTACGTCACTGTTATTCTTCTGAAACGCAGAAAAAATTATGCAACTTGAAATGAAACCATTCAACGCTTTCTCGTGCACACAGGCACTCCTGTGAATCGACGAGTGCGGCATTTATTATAATTTTCCCGCCCATTTACTGATGAAAATTTCAAATGTTCTTAGTAGTTTATTTAGACATAAAGGCGACCTTCTTCCTGACTGCCTCTAATCATATTGAATTACAGTTCAATATAAATTTTTAACCCTTAATTCGTTATCATAAAGGGTAAATGCACGAATTTGTAGAGTTAAACTCTAAATGAGTGCTTATTCAGAAGGGATTGCAAATGTGAATTAGAGAATGAAAAAGTGTTTATGAGATGGCATTCTTATTGAGCCGTTGTATTTCAAAGAGTGTACATTTCTGGAGTCCTAATTCATGACCTCTCGACCTATGAAGGCTCCTTTGTAACACCAATAATCGAATAATAGATTGTAGATTGTTAAGGGACTGTGCAGCCTCTCAAGCACCTCGACCTATCAGATCTTATGTGTATAACCTTTGAATTATTTGTGGCCGGGATTCCGAGAATTCGTGCAAAGTTTATCAGTTCTTTGGAGCTAAGTTCCTGACATCGGAGGGATTCAAGAAGGTCCCTTTTAGGAACTTGATTCTTTTGCAGAAATTAAAATTTCAGAGGGCAGTGCCAAGTTAGCATTTCAGCTTGAAAGATGATAAGGGTGTTACCAAGAGGTTTCGAGAGCAAGTTTCGTTTATCAAACTCATTCCAACTCAATATCTCGAAACTATGGAACAGAAGATTCGTGTCTATGCCGCGAAAGTAAAGAACTATAAGTTGATACTACTATTCGATTTGGTTAAAAACATCGACTATACAAAGAATTTAACCTATAAATTGACACCTTGGTTTCGTTACGCCATTGGCCGCGATATTACGTTGTCATGCCAACCCCCTACACCCCGAGTGTGTCTTAAGGTCTATTTGAACTGTCTCGATTTGAGTGTGCAATGTGCTACCGCCATTCATGAAAAATTTACGATTAGTCTGCTCCCCTTTTTCACGAATCATGAAATCGAACGCATGACATGAGACCTTTTCGTATATATAGATACAGAGCTCTTTACGAAAAATGCCACGAACAATTGAGGGGATATAACAACCCTCTTAAGTGTCTATTTATTCTCAAATCACCAATTCCTGTAAAGTCATTACCAGCACAGAATCTATTATAGTTCAGTCCTCAGCTATTTATATTTTGTAGTTTTTGGTTTATCGGATCTATTCTGCACCCCACAAATTTCTCTGTATACATCAAATGAAAATATAACCCAAAAATATTTGAAAAACTAAGCACGTATTTCAGCAAACAGCTAATTAGGTCACATTTTTCAGTAGATTTTCTAGCCTGTTCTCTATGGCTTCTTAAAGCCTGATAGTCTCTTATAACCTTCACCCGAGCCTTCACCAGATTTTTGGTTTCAAGGCATGAATAAATAACTCGGAAATTTCTTGTAGAACCTATAATTTTCACTCATTTAGTTGGGAATTCCAACTTATTAAATGATTGTTAATGAAATTTCGACATCATTTTCAATTATTTTTATGCTGGTAGGCACCGATCACAAGATGTCATTAACATGGCTTGAGGAAAAAAAAACACAGGAGGGTCATGAATGATTATCGCAAATGAGTACACCCGAAAGCAGGTGACAGTGGCTGCCTTTTATTCTAAATATAGCGATTCTTCAGTGACTCAACGATTAATCTCTTGACGTTATGCAAATAAAGCACAAATAATATGTTATTTCTAAAACGTATCGGTGATGTCATTTCCATCATGAACTTGCCCATATCTCGTAATAAAATAGTTTTATTTTCGAATCGAAATGGCACGAAATGTTGTTAATTCGAGGACATAAACGTCGAACAAGGCCAATATCTTCACATGAAGAAATGTGAATAATTTGATTGAATCAGTGCTGGATTTACCAATGGACATGAAGAATTTTCTCAATAATCTCAATGAAAACAAAATTATATATATATATATATATATATATATATATATATATATATATATATAGAGAGAGAGAGAGAGAGAGGCAGGCATTAATAAACTACGACGATATTATATATGATTTCCTGATTCATTTTACACTAATTACACTAAAACTAAGAAAGGACTATAGGTAGTTGCTAAAAATGAGCAATTAAGATAAGAATGGCACTGGATTGAATTGCGAATGGATCTCTCCCTTATATAACTTTATTTAGGGACGCACATGCCTCGAACAAAATAAAATAATACAGTGTTGTATCCAGTTCATCGATGCTCAAGTATTATTCCAATTATTCTATATCTGCATATTCTGCCGTTGTATTATATTCCTTTATTATTAGTCATGAAGCTGTGCCCCAGTTTGCTATATTCAATTATTTACGACGTGACATTTTGATTGAACATCAATAGCACAAGATGCACGTACAATTGCATTTGCTGCAACCTATATTATATTCTAGTCTGTCGCCAGGCAGCCTAGACACCGTTGGAATTTTTTATTTTCCACCCTTTACAAGGCTTGCGCAAATTGCATTGCGTAAACAGAGAGACATATTTATAAACAATGATTTACTATCGTGTCGTTCGCGGGATGTGATTATCGATCGCAAATCCTTATTCGTTTACAGTCACCGAGAGCAATTATTATTATTATTGGGAAAGAATATGGGGCAAATGTAGTTACGAGGTGAGTAGACAAAAATCAGCTTTCATTCCTCGATATTGTGATCGAATTGTGAGAGAAATATTTTTTTCCTGAAGCGTTATCAGAGGTAAATCGAGCGTAACTCATCCATCATTTTTTATTTACCTTTAGTAGAAGATACATTTCGAGAGCAAATGAGATGAAGTATAAGTACATGTATCAGACACGTCCAACTCTTTATATTATGACGATCTAATTGATCATTATAGTCGACTTCCAGGTTGCAATGATTAGAATTAGATTGTTATTATTGATTCGGGATTAAATCAAATGGACCATCATAAAAAAGTAACTGCAATGCAGATGTAAATGAAACGTCAATTCTGCTGATGAAAACCATTGAAAAACAGGTCAGCATGACGTGTCGTCGCTAATTGTCATATGTCTGTCGGAAACGAATATACGTAGGGGAGCCATTTCAATATCGACTGAAAATCATAACAATCCCTTAATACACTTGGCTGATGTGGTAGCATATAAAAGTTATACTACGAGTATCTCTATAGCGTGCCAAAATTAAAATGAACCTGAACATTTCATTTATCATTGGAACATTGATTTAATATTCTCATATTTTTGATATGATTAATTTAAGTGACTGAGGTATAATCCCTTGTCTTTAAGCTGATTATGATGTAAAAAATCAACTCATACATTTTGGCACATGCTAGACTCACAACAATCGATACCAACAAATAAATTCATTCAGTAAGAAATTTCTCGCAAAATTCAACGCTATACCTTCCCCACAATACTCCTTTATGTCGAGTGCGTGGTCTGCAATCGCTATTAGAGAAGGCAATTAAATTTAATTCACCCTATCGACTTTACTTTCAGCACTTCCACATTCACGTGTTCGTATATTAGTGCCAAATTAGGGGGACATTTGGGTAATGGATGGAAAAACATTGACAAAACGCGTAGGTATAATACAGAGTGTTTCCTAATTTTCACATAATCACGCGAAAGTTTCGACAAAATTTAGAATTGCGGGGACAAATAGTTAGGTAGGAAACATCGCGTCACCTCGTATAATCAATTTCTTCTCATTGGTATTTGCTTAACCACATAAGGAGATTTAAGATGGCGCCATAAACACTTCACGCGATTGGAAAACTGAGTAGGACACGAAATAAAGTCTAAACGCGTCGTAAGCGTATGAGTAAGCTATGGAATTAATAGTAGGTATAACTGCTAACAGATTCTGAAACTACAAACTAGTTCGGTCATTGAATTCGTGCTGCATTTAAATGAATCAATAAGTCGTTTCACGTATACTCTCAACACCCACGCAATTTGTGTAAAACATAACGAATAAAATTAAAATGAATATATTATAAACTCTTGATGGATTGGTGTATAATTATTGTCGTAAAATTGCCTTTCAGATGACCGATGAAATATTTCTAATAATAGCCTTCGATGACAGTAAACTTTTCCATCATTAATACTGGGTGTTTGGATTGGTACTTCAAATTCGAAGGTTGACACTAAAAGGTTTCATTACTCTAGTTCTCATGAAAATATAAATCTATTGAATAGTTTTCACGTCAAATAATACTGACGGCACAGGTGTACTGTTAAATTTATGTCAAAGAATGGATGAGATGAATCTGATACTGTTGAAATTAATTACTCACGAAAATTGCTCAGAATTGATTTCTGTTGAGATCGATAACAGGTGCGTTTTATAATAATTCCCCACTTCCATCACGTCCTCTCTATAGGTGATGGCCTCAAAATCTCGTTCCATTGCTAGTATAACCGCGCTGATATATTCGAAAAGTTCATTGCCAGGTCAATAAAAAACCTACGCATTTTTTCCACAACAACCGAGTCGCTGGCACCAGTTTATAAACACCCGATAGAAATGACCTTTCCGCCATTTATTTTTTTCGACTAACGAACTTTCTCTTTTGTTTCAGTGCGAAGCATGAAGAGACTCTATTGGACGATATTTCTGGTGGCACTATGCGCGGTCTTGGTGAGAGCGGAGCCGTCTGTTCACATTTTGGCCGAAAATTTGGAACAGATCATCACCTCGACCACCCTGGAATGGGTGGCGACTAACGGAGAAGACAAAGAGGTGCTCAAAAATGCCGTTGTAGCGGCCTATCAGACCGTCGAAGGTCGGTATATAGGACATTTCTCAAGAAAGCACTAAATTTCTAGTTCCGAATAAATACTATAGATATTTTCATCAAAATATAGTAACACACTTGTTTTTACTACTAAACCCATGAAAAACGGATAGAAGTCACGATCTCGTCTAATTAGCAAAGCTATTTGCGGCAGCACAAATCTTGTGTTTGTTATCGTGGAAAATGATTGTCGTCCAATCGGAAGTTTCAATGATGTTATTAATAATGTGTCTCGCATCGCGTACGGAATACATCATTAAATGCAGAATTCTCGGCACCAAATAGACCGACTAAAAAAATTGTTGCTATTATGAAGAAATCGAGATACAGTTCAGCGAACGCGATAGAATGCATCGCCCTGTAGTATCGAGGATACGGATGGCCGGACAACAGAATTCTGAATTTTAAAATAATAAATACCTGTGCGAACGCCAAGGTTGACTCGAGATGAAGCTATTGTTGCTTGTTTTATTTTTTTTATAGCGCGTAGGTGGAATGTCATCAGGACAGGAAATTATCCAATTGTTATGCATAACTCTTTGTTTTTCCTTTTACGTGATATGCAGTAAACCGTAATTTTAGAATTGATTACGCTATAGAGGATCAAATTTTATTTTTCACTGAGGAGTAGGTATACGGTCCTGGAAGGGAAAACCATTCAAAAGATCGAAGCATCTTTATGAAATCCATCTCTCGGCACAACATTTTCCGGTGTCCAAGTTTTGTTCGAATATATTGATGTGGGAAAAAATAAAAGGGGATTTGAGTGATTTAACTTTTGCACGTTTGAATAAGTTGCGAAATTTGTCGTTTCATTGTCATGAGTCATATCCAGAAGATGTTATAACAGCTGTTTAATTGTTGATTCTTGAATGAAAATGGTGGTGAGATCGATTATCAGGAAAGATTTCTGTTATTTATATATTTCTGTAATTCGCATCTGACAGTCATGAATTGGAATAACATTAGAAAACTATATATTTTCAATAAATCTGGAAGATTTGGATTAGTCCCTGATATTATTATTCTTCTCAGTCTTCTTCTCTCTCCTAGAACAGGTGACACTGATAACAAATGTGTGTGTGTTCAAGATAAGGATGAAAAGCATGGGGATCTCGGTAACCGTTTATGAATTATGTTTTTGTTCGGAAAAAAAGCTTCCAATAGTTTTTCAACATAATTTGAGATTGAAACTAACAGAAACTAAAACAATGAGAACTAAAAAGGCAAGAGTAAATGTTAAACATTGTAAATAGCTATAGCAAATGTTCCCTCCAGTATGTAGACATAAGTATATATGGGAGCGTCTCAGTTTGGATCCCCATGCTGTTCATCCTTAACTTTATACGGTTTCAAAATTAAGTAGGCAAAAGTCTACAGATTTTCCTATGTTGTACTTGATACAAATTTAAAATTGTAAACGTCCCGACTGAAAACACCAATAAAAATATCGGGAGAATATCTGGAAATAACCTTCAAATCGAGAGAATACATTGAATCACCCTTAAGATCATAATATATGCTTTATGTGATCTGATAAAACACCTCAATGGATGATAAAAAAAATCACCACTGAGCTTTGGTGACTACGGAGCATACTATAGCGAAACAAGTAACAATGTTGCGGTTGATAAAGATGTTGCATCACGATGGTTTCAGACTTTTTTCAGATTGTACTGGACCGGAAATACTGAGAAATTCAAATTTCAAACCGCTAAACTGCTTACGAAAGTGTAATTTTTGACGTAGGTCATTTTGACGAGTCCCATTAAAAGGCACTAGAAATATTTGTAGACTTCTGCCTACTTGATTTTGTTGAATTTCAATCATAGTTTCAAACACTAATTATACTTCCACGACTTCATATGGATGGCGCCACGTCTGCTGATTCCGCATGATGAATATTAATTTTCACAATTCCTCAGTCATTTTGATTTTGTGTGATTTTTTCAATCTATATCATGACTGAACAATCAAACAATATTCATATTTCAAGCCAAAACCATCTGTCACTACTTGAACACGAAACCATAGAATACGGATATTAATAGAGAACTCTGAATTATCGATATATTGATATCAAATGCGATATTAACGCCATCTCCGAACGATTAGTGAAATATTACCGGTTTCATGATCTTCGCTAAACCAGTCTACAGATTTTGACACCATATCTATATCCACCTTTCTATGAATTTTAATTTTGTCAGTTTGAGGTTTGAGTAGATTGACACATTCCATTTTTTTTTTGTCATGGTCAATATAGCCAACATATGTTACCGTAAAAAATCATGAGATTCTCACTGTAAATCGTTGAAAATTTTAGAATATCTATAAATATCGGTAGATTAACTCCCACAGAACCGAAAGACAACGAGGCATCATCATCGGCGTCAGATTCAAGCATCGAGGGCAGCACCGGCCTGGCCCGCCTGCCCGTTTTCGTGTGCCGCGCCAAGCTGAACGGCGTTCTGGTGGCGGGCCAGTTGCGGCCCAATCGACGCAACCGGTGCGTCGTTTCCATGTACCGCACCGTCTCCGAGGCGGACGCCTTCGACGTGCTGGTCAACATCGAGGGCAGCGCCCGTCTCAGTTGGGTGCACAAGAGCAAGTACACGCTGATATCGCAGGGCGCCGTCACCAGCGGCGAGAATATTCAGCGAACGTTTGTCGCTAGGCGGCCCGCCAATGGGCATGACCTTGAAGGTGAGTGGCACAAGGTGGCGCCACATATGGTTTCCGGTAAATGTCAAAATCAAGTTTGAGAAAATATTTCTGTCTAATAATGGAGGTGTTCTTCTGCTTACAGCTAAGCAGTTCCTCCTCTGTCAATGTGGTTTCATTATTTACTTCATAGTGATCATTCACTTTATTAGTCCACTCTTGAACTCAAGTTGAACGTGATTGTACTGATTTTCTACTTCCAACCACCTCTTCAGAAGATCATACTTCTCACTCATTATATGCTTCTGTTTTCTGTCGACTTTCCTCCGTTCCACTTTAACTTTCTCGATAAGTTTTTATGTCTTCAACTTCATATTCTAAATCGACAATTTCTTCTTAATCTTTTTAATTGTGTTTTTCTCACAGTTTTGATCTCAGTTCGTGTTTATTTTAGAAATGACTGATTTGAAATTTCCTTTTTCCACTTTTCACTGACATGGATATACTTTTCTTTTCTGCCTCATAATTCGAAATAATGAATCCCAGATATCGGATGGCTTCATTAAGTTATGAAGATCTTCCAAATCTATTGGGTGTTCTCCGAGGTGTTGTAACCTCGAATTTTGCAGGGTAATGCATTCTGAGTGAATGTGGACAAAGGTTTCGTCCTCTTCCTCACAAAATCTTCATCTCCTTCCTCCACTACTTCCGGGTTTCTCAAGGCGCCCATTCAACCGGCAGTGTTCTGTTACAATTCCCGTTAATATTCTGAGCTTGTTTTAACTCTAGTGCAGTTATTTGATATCTTCTGATGATTTCACAGTATAGTCAATTCCTCTAGGCCAGTCTATAGGCACTCCCAAACCAACTTGGAGTTGATTACATGGGGGTTTAGAGCATAAATGGCTGCTTGTTTCCATATTGAACTGGACACATTTCCCGATGGCGTAGATTTCCACTTGAAAAAAGGTCGGGCTCACTGTTAAATACCTATCGCAAAATATATACCCATGTTTTCAAAGTTTTATTTCTCTCTCAATCTTCCTACACAGGCAGTCCATTGCTGATCTGATATGATCTGAGCTGAGTGCCTTTATAGTTGGTTTATCACGGTTTCACGGTTTATTTTCTTATTCTGTATACATTGCAATGATAGTATGATGATTATGTGACTGATGCGCGTCAAAGTAAAAATGAACATAAACAAATATCGTTATAAAATAGATATGTTCTGTGCGAATTGTTAAATCTGTGTACATCAACCGAAAAAAAAAATTATCACACTGATGACCTATAATACGTTTGAGTAAGGTCAAAATAATGACATTGATTATCACAATTACTCGATTACTGGCATATATTATAAACGAATCATAAATATTCATCATCGTCATTTCTTCATGTTTTAGATTAGAATTAATTATTATCATCAAGTCTTTAAAATCAACGCGAAAAACTTTGTGACAATTCTCAGTTTCGAAGGAAAAAGACAGTTGACCACCATATACACTTTTATTATGGTGAACAAACATGTAATTTGTTTATAAACTTCGAGGGCCATGAATGTCACATCACCGATAATTAAAACGAATACAACAGTAATTACACATATATAGCATTAATGATTCATCACTGAATTCATGTCGCAAAAAAATATTCGTCAAATTCCAAACTGTTTTCGATAAAACACTGTGAACCGTGAACCATTCCGTAAGAAAAAGTATTTCAAGTGAAGCCCCCGTTATTCAATCTATTGTCTGCACTAGAGTAATCCGTTGTAGAAAGAGCATAAAGATTCATTCTATGCAAATTATTTCTAGACAATTTGAGACAACAATACCTCTCGAGTTAGTTCCTGAATATATTAACACCGAGATGGTGTGTTGAGAATAATTAGAACATCGAATGGAACTTCTCATATAGGTAACAAACCCATTAACTAATCACCTGATTTTAATTGAATACTGAAAAAAAAAACAATATGATGCAAGAGTCTCTGAGAATCAACATTTTGTATTTGAATCTACAGGGTCCTTGTCCCACTATGTCGGCAAATTCAACTCGAATGTCAATCTGGGCATGTTCTACGTTGTCGACCAAAATAACATCGAAATCCAGTGCGAAGAAGGAGAAATCCTAGTGGAAACTGAACCGGTCCGCTACGAACTGAAATCCATCAGGTAAAAACAAACTGGGAGGACTTTCCAGGGACCGGAAAATATATTCATCCAAACTCTTCACCATCAGGTACGAGCGCACCCGCAAACGCCAACCGAAGAAAGCGAGAATCCTCGGCCATGCCACCCTTAAAAACGAGGAGGACTCCCTCCAAAGGGTGGACAGCGTCATCAGCTTCGACTACGACTACTCCCTGTTCTGGGGCAAAGGACACGGCCTCTCCACCGGACTGCCCCTGAAGGTGTCCCTGCCGAACGGGACGCAAATAGATGGCTCTTGGGCCATCCCCATTATCAAGCAGCAAGTGGAAGTCGCTCCCATAGAGAGGTGAGGCGCGATGATACATCGATATGTCGAAATGTGAAAGCCATGAAATTTCTTTTAATTTATCGATATTTCGATTTTCATTTGGGCAGATACTTGGAGTCAGGCACAGCCGTCAACGTCACCCTCATGGGCAACTACACGGACTCCGAAATCCCCTACACCGCTGTCGTGGTGTGCATCTACGCAGACAACGAGCGCAGAGAGATCACGATTCACGACACCAAGCGGGAAAACAAGATGGTGGACGTCGTCGCCGTCTATGATCCCGTCTATTTCATCCACAACAACACGCACGTGCCGACTACAACCACCACTACTACCACCACCACAAGCACCACTACCACCACAACTACGACTAAGAGTACCTCGACGACCCAACAAGTTTTGCCTATAGGTGAGACATTTCCTAGAAAAAATTAGCGCAGTGGAGCTTCAGAGGAAGCGATTGCATTTTACAATCTGCATAGTCTTGGTTCTTCAAATCACTGGTAGATTCAAACAAGTTTGTCATAACTTTCAACTCATTTGAGAAAATACAATGTTGTGCCTTTCATCAGTAAGTTGATGAGTAATAAAAATTAATCATGCATGATGACATAATTAACTGATAATGAAGTGAAAAATAATCAAAATCTCATCTTATTCGATATCAACAGATTTTCAATAATAATAATAAGAAAATAATTGACTAGTGTCATCTCGCGTTCACAAGACAGCTTAAGCCTATCGCGCCTGAAAAGTAAAAAACCACAAAGTCAGAGCTTCCTTTAGGCAATAAGTCGCGACTTTTTGGCACATGACCTTGATACACGCTCACAAAAATTGGTCAATGGAATCACAATACGCCCTAAGCCAAGAAGCGAAAAGCCAGTATATGAACGCGCCATCATAGTGAAATTTCATTGTCCATAGTAGTTAAATTTTCTTCTCGGAAAATATTTCGAAAATAAGTCAACGTACAGTTCTGTGAGGTCTCAATATTATTTAATTTTTGAAAAAAAAGCGTATTTGCGTACAACCTAATTCTTTGCCACTATATTAAGGTATTCTTATGTTTCAGTACCTCCCGAGGTGGTTAACAAAGAAAATGCCGGTCAGTTGTCGATAGCGCGCGGAAACGTGCCGGCTGACGAGCAAACCTCAAAACGAGACAACTCTTCCCTGAAGAAGGAGCCCGAAACTGGGGAGAGCACGAGCGGATCGAGCCGGAATTGGGTGCTAGAATTGAGCGCGACTGTCATCGCCGCTGTCGTTTTGTGTAGAGTCACGTAAACGTGAATGTTGGACGAAAGACGAGCGCTTTTTGCTAGTGATCGGAACGATAATGCAGTGCTTGTTGGAACCCAACAAACAAATAAAATGAACAACATTGTGAAACTGTTGATATTCACGTAAATTCAATGATCCCAAAGGAGAAAATTTAGGAGATGGTGAGAAATTGTTGGGTCCCTAGCAAACACATTCAATGGCAGCTTTCATCAAATCTATTCAACCGTCGCGCATCGCAGTATAGTAATAGACTAGCTGTTTTACTATCTTTTCATTGCCGTATGATTAATTTTTCGAGGAGTTGTACATAGACTTTGTAAATAACTAAGAATTGGTGGGTGGCAAAGATTGCTCCAATTATTTATGGTTAAAGATGTGTGACATTGTCCATTTGTGAAGGCCTTCAAATATTTCAGTTTTTGCCATCAAAATTTGATGTGGAGTTTTGTTCAACAAAAAAAATATCAATTATCTGATGTAGTTTTGCAGGTTATTCAACCTTTCTTCAAGATATTCAAAAGAACAAAATATTATATTCAATATGACGAAAATATTGAACCAAGATATAAAATTCTCTCTGTACCTACTTGTCAAAAAATCATTTCAATCATTGAAATCTAATGGAATTGATAATGGTTTTCATCTAAATTATATCTTCTATGTATACATATATCCACTTGATCATTTGCACCTATTAAATTTTTGTTAGCCAATTGGAAGCTATAAAGGCTATGAAATGTGATTTCAAACATATTTTATGTCTGAAAAAGTTGTGTCACCGCTTGACACCTTTTATATACATAACAATTTAACTGTAGAATGGGCAGAACTGAAATCAGTCCAAAGCAAGATGATAATATATATTTTGCAAGAAAAGTGGTAGATTTGTAATGTGTGGTATATATTTTTGCTAAACACAGTGCTGTTATTTTTGTTCAGTATTCAATAAGGTAAAATTTCTGGCTGAAGCCTCAAGAAAAAAGTGTTAATGTCTGATTGATGTTTAGATGTACCAAAATGTTTGAATCTCTCCTTTACCAAGTACAAACTGTACAGAACATTTCCTATACATTTTACACATAAAACAGAAAAGAAATATGTAATAACAAAACAATGGAAAATATTCCATTAACTCAAATATGTAATTGTGCAAAATGTATGAGAAATATTATTGTACATTCTAAGTCTAGTAACTAATCAAAATATTGTTTCAAAACTTGTATATATATATGTTCTAATACTAATTCAGTTCATATGAAACTTTCTCTTCTTGTCCTGGAAAGTATACTCTAGCTTTCCATTGTTTTATTAGTATTATAAAAGAAATTTTCAAAATCTGAGTAAATTAACTTACATGTGTTCAAGATTCACCATAGAATTGTTCTGCTTGATAGAAACAATACAAGAAGAAATATGCTCTGCTATTAATCAATGTGATTCAATATTGGACTGAAAACATTTGTGTAAAGATTATTATATGTTTTAATTATTATTGTACATTCCTGTAATAAGTAGATATTCATTATGAAATATAGTCAACAACACCTAGTGATTTATTCTTTGGATTTTGACATAGCTCTTTGAGGTTTTGGTTTTCCAAATGGATATAATTAACAATATGATGGAAGAAAATAAAATTATAACTCTATGGAAGGTAGGTGTATCAAAAAAGAGGATTCTTATTGTTTATTTCACTCATGCAAAACATTTCCAATAAAAATTGATTACCCATTCTACAATAAAGATACATTAGTTGTAACAGTCATCAATGATGTCACTTCAACAATATGGTAGGTAAAAGTTTTTCCCACTCACCCATCACTCCTAGTTGCTGTGGTGTTAAATTTGTTGTGTCCAGTCCATCTGGTATAGGCAACCCACTGCTCACCAGACTGCCAGATGCTATTGATCCTTTACCACTAGCCATGGATCCTTGTCTATTATATTTATCACTGTAGGCAGCACTTCTTCGTCCACTACTAGCAATACTACCCACTTCTAGAACAAGAATGGTTGTCAATTAACAAATTGGAAAAAACTTTTGTATCCAGAAATTACCTCCATTTGGGCTTCTAATGCCAGATGTCCTTGATCGTTTACCACTGAAAGTACTGAAAACTGTTCTTCTATATTGTGAGGTGTCTTTGAGCTTCGAGGGATCTATAACCCTTTTCTTGCGCTTAAGATAATTAGATAAAATTCCAAACACTAGCACTGAGGTTGAAACAGATACAATTACTATCTGCAAAGAAGATAATTGTTTTAATTCAGGAAACTATGTATAATTTATCTTTTGGCCTTACCTTCTGACTAGTTGATAGCAATGGTCTTTGAGGCAGCAGCTGCCGTATAATGCTGAGGTGTTCTTTAAAATATCCCAAATTTATAGATAAAATCATTGCTAAAGTATACTCTTTATTTAATTTGCAATCTATAGGTTAGAATTTCGAAACCACCTAATCCTCAACACTTGAATTATAGGTCCTAATGAAAAATCACAACAATCACATCACTGTAGATTCCGAATTATATTTAAAGTTATTTCAACTGAATGCATGGCAATATCACACATTATTTTTTGAATTATTTCAATCCCGGGATTCCAAACAATCAAGTAGAATTATAATAAAAATCAGAAGAAACCAAGATTTGAGTTTTCTATAGAGAACACAAAACCTATAACATCTAGCCATTAGAGGTCCTAACTTCAAAGGCTCTTCTTCTTTCTTTTGAAATATAACAACATCTAACCTCAAAGGTCAAAGAAAAATTTAAATGTCAAATTTATTTATTTATATTTATCTAACATTACCAATGGATATAATATTGTAATTTGATTTCGTCTTTAATTTTACTCTTGTACATCACTATCACTATGTTACTATTTTCAACAATTTTACTTATAAGTGAATTTATTTCTACATATACATCAGTAGCTGATTTTTCAACTAGGAATCGGAGAAACACTCCTAAGACCATTCTAGACGATCCGAACTGTAAGGAAGTTCGAGATATATGCCAAAATTTAATTGATAATGATGATCTACTTATCTTGGAATGCTTATTATCATCAAACCCGGAACGATTGAACAGTATTAACATAACTTGTCAAAACACTATATGGGAACACATTAGGGATCACCTCAAAGATGAGAATGTTAAGAGCTATCTTTCATCAAATTGTGGTCAAGAATTGGAACGCTTTGAAACTTTTGATTGCAAACAAGAGGGGAATTACTTCAAATGTATTCTCAACTATATGAATGATATACAGAATCCAAAATGTAGCCATGCCCTATCTAGATTGGAAAGTGTTGCCTTCACTGACTATCGATGGATAAAAGACTTCTTGGCCCAATGCTCAGATGACATAGACAAGCTCAAATGTGGTATGATTGATGGTCACAATTTTTCTCAAATGAAAACCATTGCTTGCCTTCAGACAAACATCCTCAGAGTGACAGACTCCTGTAAAAGAGAAGTTTTCCACCTCTCAGAGTTGCAATCCACAAACATCAAACTAGACTCTCAATTGTATTTGGATTGCTCTGATGATCATCAGCGTTACTGTCCAAACTTAGTTGCAGGAAGTGGTAGGGTGTTTTCTTGTTTACTCAGACAGCTCAATGAGGACCACCAAAGAATAAGCACAAAGTGCCGTCAGCATTTGCAGCGCAGAGAACGGCTCATAGCTCAAGACTTCAAGGTCAGCAGAGGCTTGCTGAGAGCTTGCAAGGAAGACATAAAAAATACACACTGCCGCAAGCAGACTTCCAGTGATAAGACCGTGAGATTGGCGCAGATTTTGCTCTGTTTGGAAGATTATATGAGGAATGGAACTAAAATCAACTCTGAGTGTGACTCTGAGATAACTGAGCACAGAAAGATGTTGATGGAAGACTACAGTTTGTCTCCAGAAATTGTGAATAACTGCAAGAATGAAACTGCAATTCATTGCAGTGGATATGGAAGTAAAACTATACATTGTCTGATGAACCAGGCTATGAAGAGTAGACAGAGAAAACCATTCAGTGTTGAGGGTGCATTAGGGGACAAATGTCTAAGATCAGTGAGTTTATTTCCAACCCCTTTTTCTTTCAAAAACATGCAACATTAGCGAACTGTCATTTACAAAATTGCCGGTTGGCGCGAAATTCAAATATAAATTAATCAGTTATTCTTCTGGCTTGAACTATATATAGGGATACCTTCAAGAATAATTGTTTTTCAACTTGTGATTCGATTAGAATTGAAATATATCTGGTATTTTCATAAATGAAAAGTCAAGATAAATAACAATAATGAATGTGTAAACTTCAGCTTGAGGACCTGGTCAAGGAGACAGATGCCGGCGAAAAATGGAACATTGACCCCGTCCTACAGGAGGCCTGTGCTCCAGTGGTGAAAGAGAGTTGTCCCCACATCAGAAGGGGCGATGCTCGCGTCATATCCTGTCTCATGGACAACCTCAGGTTTGTGAGATCAATTGTATATAACCATTGTAAGGAAGTAAATTAAACATCATAGGTCCGATACGATGACTGAAGATTGCGAAACCGCCCTGCTGGAAATCCAATACTTTGTGGCGAGAGATTTCAAGTTGGACCCTCAATTGTACAGGGCGTGCAAAGATGACGCAGTCAGATATTGTCATATGGGCGATAGTCGGGAGACAGTGCAGGGGCCTAGTTATTCCAGAGAAATCCTACCATGTCTCTATAGGTAAGTGGTGGTGAAGAAGGAAAAGTGTGATTGATGGATATCCTGAATGCAACGTTTTCGATTGTCTCTTACAGACACGTCTACCAATCCGATGAATCCCTCCAAATCCAAAAACACTGCATGCAACAGATCCAACGCGTGATGCGACAGAGAGCGATCAGCGTCGACTTGCAGCCCGAAATTGAAGAGTCCTGCCTCAAGGACCTCGGCTACTATTGCCGCGACAAGATCAACAAAGGCGAGGAGATGCAGTGTCTGCAAGACAACCTCGAAGAGTTGGAGGACAAGTGCCACGACGTCGTCGCGTCTTTCACGGAAATCGAGGCGCAGCAGGTCGAACTGAACCCGTTCATATCAAAGTACTGCAGCAACATCATCGACAGCCTGTGCGGCAACGAAGCCGACGTGGTGGGTTGTCTGGTCGAGAACAAGAACAACGTGCAGGTGAAGGCGCGGCCTGCGTGTCGCGCGAGCATCGAGCACTTTCAGCTGATCTCGCTCAAGGACTACAAGTTCAATTACAAGTTTCGCTTGGCGTGCAAATCGCACGCGATGCGGCTTTGCAGCAAGGCTGCGACCAAGAGTGAGGTGGTGGCTTGTCTGAGCGGCCACATTCTCAACGCGACGGTGCACGGTGTCAAGCCGGCCATTCCCAAGGAGTGCAAGCAGCAGCTGAAGGCGCAGATATTCCAGCAGCGTGAAAAGATCGAGTATGACCCGGTGCTGAGGGCCGCTTGCGGATCGGACATCAAAAAGTTCTGCAAAAACGTACTGCCCGGCAACGCTCAGGTACGTTTTCCCGCATTCTGCGCGTCCATGTGACAGACCTCGATATTTGTGCAGATTTTGGAGTGCCTCCAAACGGTCCCCAACGATCAGCTCACCACCAAGTGTGGCAAAGAGATTTTCAAAGTTCAGAAAATGGAAGTGTACGACAACAGCGTGGACTATGCCCTGATGACCATGTGCGCTGACGCGATAGATCAATTTTGTCCACACAACGAGAAGGAGGAAGTGTTCAATTGCTTGAAGGTACAATCATTTCCTAAGTGAATCTATACATTGACCACTTTGATTTCATTGCAGATGAATAAAGACGAAAAGGGTTTCAACAAAAAATGTCGAACCATAGTAACGCACCGGTTGATAGAACAAAACTCCAACAACCTCCTGAACCCTGCGTTACAAGAGAAATGTCAGATGGATATCAACAAGTTCTGCAAAAGAGAACTGCTCACCCCCAATGAGAAACAAGTCGACGATTCAGTCATCAAATGCCTCAAGAATCAATTCAAGGTTTGTTTTCTTATTCCATCATTGATTGTGTCAACTGCGAGTTTCAGTCTGAAGAAAAGATCTCTAATTACTATTTCAGCTGTCTAGGTTGTCCGATTCCTGCGAAAAAGAAATGGCGGACATTCTGAGGCAGAGGGCGCTAGACATCAACCTGAACCCTTTGATAAGGGTGGTTTGCAGGAATGAATTGGAGACTATCTGCAAGTCGGAAGGCGGCGATTCGGGTAAAGCGGAGGAGTGCCTCAAGAACGCCCTGATCGGCAGAAACATCCAGACGGCCGAGTGTAGGGTGGAGGTGGCCAATATGATTGAAGAATCTCGAGCCGACATTCAGGTGGATCCCCTGTTGCAAAGGGTGTGCGCCCTGGATTTGTTGACCAATTGCAAACAGATCGAACAAGGAAACGGAAGACGTACGTTTTACATTGTCGGCTACTGTCCAAACAAACTGAACATTTCGTTTCAGATATAAACTGTCTGAAAGCTATCATGGAAAAATCCCCACAGGATTTGACGCCGGACTGCAAAAGTAAGCTGAAAGAGAGACTGGAGATGTACAAGAATGCGGCGCAAGTGGTGAGAATGAAATCCAAACAAAACATTATGGCCCGAACATAATGGTGATTTTTCAGGTGGCTCTTCCTGAAGATTTTCAAGAACTTTACCGACAAGTGAATTTATCGCCGTCCAAAAATTATTTTGTCATAACTTTATTTTCGCTGATCGGAGTTATATTTTTGATGGGTGTGTTCTGTGGCAGGTTTTCGAGCAAAAACAGATACAGATTATTGAAGAATAAGTGATAGATATTCAATTAATCAATAAGTGTAAAATATCAAATACATTTCTTATCAAATCACTGTATATTTAATTTATGTGAGGATTCGTTAAAAAACCTAGAGAATTGAAAGGAGACGTCAAGAAAGGGTAGAAGAAAAGGTTCACTAGAAAATCATTTATTTAATCGGTTATAATCTTCTAAAATGCAACAAAAAAACAAAACTCAAAGCAAGATAACAAAAACAAGAAATCAACACAAGCTACTCTAAATATATAAACTTTACATAATATGCATATTGAAAATTCAGATATAATGATTTGCCGCTCAACGAGGGATATAAAATTTGAAATTTTCATAACATTTTCCTTATACTTTCGATTTAACAACAAATACACAAAGTTATAAGAATGTTAAAAATAAAAAGTGGACACATGATCGATAATTCCGTGAGTATTATCTTTAGATTTTTTCTGGATATGCCAATTTGAAGCAATCTCCGTAAGAGTAAGATACATGTACCTATATATTTTTTTTCTCAACAAATACCAGTTACACATTATAAATATTAGAATGTGAATATTTATTGTAATGTTAAATGTTAACAAAATTCACTATACAGAATGTTTGCGTCGACAAACTGAATTGTAAGTGAATAAAAAACACACAACAGAAAAAAATACAGCAAAAATATCACAAATAATAATAATCGAGTAGTCAACTCTAAAATCTTAAGCGAGTATAAATAAATAAAATCGAGAAGTAAATAGTCAGTCGAGTTAATTTTTTTTATTTTTCTCTTGGTGAAACAAAATATCATTCAAAAATATCAGCTATTTCTACATGAACATTAATTTACCGAAAAGTAAACCATCAAGACCAGTGCGGTTTCATTCGGTAGTTCATTAGTTCTGACTTCTAGAAAAATACAAACCTTAAATCTGCCATTGCTTTGTAGCACATTTCATTTGCAATACAAAAAATGCGAATCTTTTTGAGCTTATCATTTTCTGGAAGGTCATTGATTCGAAAATTTGAGCTGGTATTGTCAAAATTCATTGGAGTCGATATCATCGGCGCTTTGCACCCCTGAAGTTTCCGAAATGCGAGCCGACAAATAATTTTTAGCGTCGAAACGTTCAACAACCTAAAAATAAGAGAGGTGAAGAAAAACTCCATTCTATATTTGTTAAAAAACTTCAAAGCAACTAATCAATATTTGGTGAAATGTTTTGTGTTTAGACGTGTTAAAAAATATTAGTGCATGAATAAATCCAAGTTTTCATTCCACATGGACATTTGTCTCCTAGAAATATTGATACAAATTAAAATTCATTGAACATTTTTTGTTACTACAAGTAAATGAGAACTCAAAAATATTCATAATGAGAGAGGAATGCCAGCCGATGATTATTTTCATCGATAAAAAAAGTGTTCTCGCCTGTAATTACGGTGATGAAAAATGTACTGAGTCTACTTACATTCCTTTTCAATAGGGGATACTCTTGTGAGATTCTGTCCCAATCGTTGGGCTGTGTCAAGCACAACGGAGACATGGCGATTTTCGCCAATAACTCGATAGAATAAACGAAGTTCGATTTTTTCGGCGGCGTCTTTTCCCTATCGTCGAACGCCCTGGCCATCTCCTCGACGGAAAGCCGAGGCTTTCGCAATTTCATCTTCTCTGATATAGAACAAAAACGTGTTAACTGGAGACTCCGACATGGTCCATTTTTTCGTTACCACAACAACAACAACAAAAAAACATCCTACTGGTCGGAACTTTTCTATTCTAGAAAACCTTATCATTCCTAGGAGACGTTATTGGAATGGCAATGTTAGGGTTTAAAAGCAGACAAAAACATAGATGGAAGTAATTATTGTTTTTAGTGAGATTCGGCCAAACAGTTTCTTCCGATTCTTACCCTGCTCTTCCTTTTCCCCATTTGTGACGGGCACTGGGGATGGCAACGATTCTGGGGGCGAAAGGGGGCCAGTCGGATTAAATTCGTCAGAGACAATCGGTTGGGGTAGGCTGTCGAAGCTGAAAAACTGGGCGACATCTTGAATGGGTTCGCCGGAAAAGTATTCGTCCAGGACGAGTTTGCTAGTCTGAAACGCCGAAATGTTATGATTGGGACGTAAAAAAGAAAAGAAAACATATCAAAATTATAATGTGTTTGGAATTATTCGACAATAATTATTATTGTAAGATCACAATGCTCACAAAATACTCGAAATAACTACAAGAAAAACAACCCAATTATATACAGGTTATATAAACTACGCAACACTAATTTCGTCGCACCCCGAAATTTTGCCCCTGTTTAAATTTGAATAACTTTTTTCTTCTTTGAACAATTTGAATTCTGTTTGCACTGTTCGCTAGCTCAGTCCTTCAGCTATAATCTCGTACTTTTTTGTTAAATGAGGTTATTTCCATAAAATTGCTACAGGATGTTTTTTGGAACTGTGCAAAATTTCGAAATTTTCAAAAGGATCCCAAATGAAGGAAAAACAGTTTTTTTTTCAACTTTAACAGCAGAGGCATGAAGATTATATCATTACCTTTGGCCATTTCCAAAATTGTTTTCTTATCACTTTTCTTTACAGAGTGATCTCAAAAAATCAATTTTTTGGTTCTGCAGTCATAACTTTTTTCCTCTTCAACCGATTTTCAAAATCTCAGGATCATTTTGAAGCTGAAACGTTAGATGAACAGACATGAAGATTAGAATTGACTAAAGATAAATATTAAAGGTTTCTGCAAAATTGACCCAAATCTAAATCCACCTCAAAATCCCGATTAAAAAAGAAAAATATCCAAAACGTTGTTTGATCAAAACGAATATATCACCACCAAATATACTGATAAACATTTTTTTACCCCCTCCCCCCAACATTTTTTTTGCGGGTAAAAGTTTTGCTGGTCAAACGGTTAGATATATCGGTAAACATATTTCACCTGACCCCCACATCGGGATCGGATATTAAAAAAAAAATAGAATTCTTTCGCCCCCCTTGCCCCCTAGGGATACTTTGGGTACGAATGAAGGAGAAGGAGATTTTTGTGATTTTTTTACATATAATCTTCGTGAGTTTCGTACAAAACTACTAAGAATCGACCAAACTCGAGTTCTCCAAGTATCATAGTTTGATGTACAGGGCGAAAAAAAGTTATTTTTCAGAATCGAGACAAGCGGTACCCATAGCTGTGTTCAGCGGAAAAAGTTGATCAAAGAGATACAAAAATTTGTTTCATAGGCGTACGTATAACATTTTTTTTGGGGGTCTAAAAAAATAAATTTTTTGAGAAAAATCCAAAACATGATGGAAGACTTTGTATAGGGGGTGAGAAGGTTACCCTGAAATTTTGTTGTATTCAGAATTTTTTTTTATTTTGAATTTTTTTAATGAAGTCTTATATCTTCAGAAAAGAAATACCTACCAATAGTTTTTTCTGTCCTGGTCTTCATTTTCATGAGAACGTAATTTTCAACCTGTCTTGTCAGTCACTCATTATGATTTTTGTTACGTTGGTTACGGACCATGCATTTTTTTTAGTCTGATTTTGTTTCTGAAACATGGCGTTTCATTTCGGTTTTCTCACGCAAAATTTTTGACTACTGAAAGAAAAAAATGAAAATGGAAGATCCTTCTGAAAAAAAGTTGATTTTCATTTAATTCTCCTCCCAGTCGGGATTTACAGAGTGTTTCAGATTTGGGTCACCTTTGAGGAAACCCTCGATTCTGAATGTTCATCTTGAGTTAATTCTGATCTTTAAATCTTCTCATATGAGGTTTCAGCTTCAAAATGAGCCTGAGATTTTGAAAATCGGTTGAAGAGGAAAAAAGTTATGACTGCAAAACCAAAAAATTGATTTTTTGGGATCACTCTGTAAAGAAAAGTGATAAGAAGACAATTTTGGAAATAGCCAAAGGTAATGAGATAATCTTCATGCCTCTGCTGTTAAAGTTGAAAAAAAACTGTTTTTCTTCATTTGGGATCCTTTTGAAAATTTCGAAATTTTGCAGTTCCAAAAAACATCCTGTAGCAACTTTATGGAAATAACCTCATGTATCGAAGAAGTACGATATTATAGCTGAAGGACTGAGCTAGCGAACAGTGCAAACAGAATTCAAATTGTTCAAATAAGAAAAAAGTTATTCAAATTTAATCAGGGGCAAAATTTCGGGGTACGACGTAATTAGTGTTGCGTAGTTTAAATCTACTTCTTTTTTAGTACAAATTATGATATTGTCGTTATTTAAGGTTGCATTCTTGATGACAAAGACAACACTAGGGCAGACACATATTTTTTCTCTCTCAACGATGGCTGAACTTGTCAATTAATTAACATCTTCCCAAACCAATTCAGAAAAAAACAACCCTCTGGTCTCACATCCCACTCACCCTGACCATGTCCAGGTTGTCACCTGTGATGCGTATGGTGCACCCTTTGGCGATGACGGTGTACTTGAACTCTCCCAGATGGGCGTCGCCGGTGCTGAAGCTGTGCAGCAGCGCCCTCGAGGAACCCGCCGCCGTCGGGACGCCGCTCTCGTCCGACGCCGACGAGTTGACGCTCGAACTGGAGCCGGTGAGCGGGCCGCCGCCAGAGGGCAGCACGTGCTCCCGAACGGGGGACGCGTTCCGTCTGATCGTCTCCTCGATCAGCTGTTTGGCGTGGCTGCGGATGCGATTGGTACGACGTCAACTACTTTCCCCTGGCTTATGTCACGCGGGACATTGGAGTGTGTCCACTCTCGCGGTAAGTGTTTTTTTTTTCTACCAGACAGGCACGACTGATCGTCTGCAGCCGTCCAAGAGCAACTTGGAACAGTGACACCATACGTCGGATAAAATACATCATATATAAAAGCAATTTAATAAATAATGAAAATCCACGAATTGGAAGGAAGAAATAATCGAAAGTTGACTTATGATACTTGATTGTTGTTTCATAGTTATACCAAAGAGTTTAAGGAAGAAAATACTTACTTAATGCTTTCTTCATTAGCACCTGTAATCTGGACTAGTCGTTCTTTGGCACCGGGATTAACTAGAAAGTTGTGTCAACGTCAGATATTTGGGATGATCTATTTCAGGAAATGTTGCCAAATAAAAATTGGAACAAATCCATTTCAGTTTTTTTTTTGAGTGATTGAATAAAAAATGCGTGATCCTTTATTTGTTATATTGTAAAAAACTTGTTTTAAGATTCAGTTAGGATCAAGTACCTTTCAAATAAAGGATGAGTAATTATTAAAGAAAACTATGTCACACAATGCACAAAATGACATTCTCATTATCTGGAATGCTGGTTGTTGAAGCACATTATATTCAGAATCCATAATACAATAAAAAGTACTGCAAATCTTGTAATTCCCAGAGCATCTGGAAAGCGTCATTTTTTTCCATTGAACTAGAACATGTTGAATCATTGTTGCTTAGCGTGAATATAAATGAATCATGCCCATACTTTCTACAGAACTGATACATAAAAATAAAAAAGTTTTTCAATATCATACCTAATTTGAAATAGTGGGCCATTAAAACATTCAAACAATGGCATATTATATTGATCCACTTTAAAGAATATGAATGTATCTTTATTGTATTATCAAGTTCATTGACATGATGAGAAAGTGGGTGATGTGTGAAATATTAATATTACAGTGCACTCATTTAGTAATGTTTAGGCAATCACATTAAATAAACATTCACAAACCAATATGCACTTTTCACAAAGAAAATTCATTAATATTGTTATTTCTTTGTGTGAATAGAGTCTGCAGAATATTCTGAGTGTTATTTTGATGACTTCAATTAGAAAAGCAAGAGTTAGGAGAAAGAGAGTTTTCAGCATCAGACTTCACAACATTTTACCTCTCTGAAAGGATATAATTGTCTCACTCAGCTCCTCAATCATATGTACCCTCCTTCCTTTGATACCCATAACTATAAATGGAAGAAATGAGACAATAATACAAAAGAAAAAACTATCCTGACCAATATATACTCTGAGAATATAACAAAACATCAATAAAAGTACAAAGGATACAACTCTTCAATTTTAAGATATCCTAAATTATGCAATAGGTATGATTAAACTTTGTAAAACCTCAACACACTCACCTTTTCCAGAATCAGCATTTCTGATAACAACTTCATCTTTGCAGTATTTCTTACCAGGTATCCTGGTAGGTTTGCTGAATTTACCAGAGGGTTTGATTACTTCACCAGGACCCAAAGCTGGTGGTGGTGATGAAAGGGTTACAGAATTCATGGATTCACTCAAGTTTGACATGGATTCTGCCATGTCCACCTACATAATAATGGCAATCAAAATTGGTCGATGTTCAATGAGTTACATGCATTACTTGTGCATTTCCAAATTGGTTGATTTTTTTTCTGTAATACAAGTTCATTCCATCTGTTCCCTTCCAACCTTTTGCTCTTAGTTCAATCAGTTCCAGTAAATGTAAGCGTGATAGCACATCTACTTGAATATCATCCAGGGCTTTATCTCTGAATATTTTGAATGAATGATCCAATTGTTCCTTGAAAAGGATCTCCAGATATGCACCATATACCTGATAAAATACTACAATGTTGATTTTCAAGATAAGCTATATTTGATATTTATTTACCTTTAGATGTTGGCACAAGTTTATTACACTGTCCTTGTAAGAAAGTTTGCTGTCTGCTATATTGGATGATAATAGTGCAGCAACTTGTTCTACAGCTTGAATAACATCTTCAACTACAACATTTCACATGAAATAACAGTACAAAAAATACTTCATTCTTGCCTGTTGACATGAGACCCTCCTGTTTGAGTTTATTTGCCAATATTTGGGCCTGACTGTGAGATTTAACCAATTCATGCTTTTTCGGATGTTTCAAGCGTGATGAGATACTCGTAGACATTTTCGTTTCGTGTGGTTTCGTTTCTAAAATATGCATCATCATTAGGAATAGGGCATTTTCAAAACAAAAAAATATTTTTTTAAAGTGAGTCACAAAAAAGCTGAATCAGATCAATTTTTAATAAGCCAATAGGAACTGATTATCTAGAAAGTGATTGAGCAGGATCAAGTTCAATATTTATAAAAATACAAACTGATAAGGATAATCTATTACTCACTTTGAATCAAAACAGTTCTATATTTGTGAAGATGAATTTTTCCTAGGACAGGAAAAGGAAAAATTCACAGGCACAGCTTTTCACTGTGTTCGATTAAATTCGATTTCGTTATTTCACGTTCGGGAACATTCGTAATCTTACTATGACACTTATGACAGTGTCATTAGTCATTTTCATACATTTATTCTCTATCTCACTCTAACTGTTTTTGAGAAAAAAGAGGCAAAGTCGTAGATAGTAGAGAAAGATCTATCAACGTTGCCACCAGAATAAAATCCAATTCCCTATAATGAACACGTATTTTTTTAATCCTATTCTTCCGATTGGATAGTGAATTGGATGAAATTTGAATGGTGGGGGATTAGATGTTAGATGAAAAGTGAAAAATATTGAAGATTGAGGTTATGTAAACGTCACCAGTGACTGAAAAAATATGAATTTGTTTTTTGCTCGTATCCAAAAGAAAAGAATTTTACAATTAATTCCTGATGTGATAAGATGAACATACAAAAGATAGCAAAACATTTTGCTGTCACGGTAGTGTTTCTTGTCAATTTGTAAGTAGTTTTCATTTATCATTATTCAATGTCATCTGATACATTCTATTTGATTCTAGTAATATTCTGGTTACTTGTCTTGAAGAAGACGACGAAGAAAATATTTGGAAATATAGTGAAACAAATATAATACTCAATGTATCAGAAAGTCATTTGGATAACCAAGATGTCATTCCTGATGGTTCAATGGAGATGGGTGGATTGGGTGGTAATCTGGAGCCCAGCTTGGATGAAAATTTCGTAGTTTTCAAGGAGAAATCAGAATCTATTGAAATGACTGTGCCTGACAATTTGACTGAAGAAAATATACCAAATAGGTACAACCAAAGCTCATTTCATTTTTCTGAATGAGTTACTCACCTACTGCCTTTTCTAGAATCTTACTTAATGAAACTCCTGTGCTGTTATCAGCTGCTAGTTCAACTGTAGATGTAGAAACAAATCCAGAAGTTTCCTTATTATTCACTAGTCATGATGAAATGCCATCACCAAAGCATACTGCTCAAACTGAAAACATTCCAACAAACATTTCCACAAAATTCTCTGCCAATGATGAGGAAATAGTGGCAGAAATTGAAAATGCTGAGACTGCAGAAAAGAATGATACAGCAGAAAAATCAGAGGATATACCATCATTTTCAGAATGGGCTCAAAAAAGACTGGAAGAAGTGCAGAGGAGTGAGCAAATCAATGTGTCCCTGAAAACATCATCCACCAATGGTGAGTGTACACATGCAGTTTGAAATAAAAGAAGCAAATCAATTTTTCTTTTAAAGGAAGAGGGAATAGTTCAAAATTGCGGTGGAAAAATTATGCTTCTTTAGATTGTGGGGCAAAAGTAGTAGGATCAAATCCAGAAACTGTCAGTCCTGGGTCTATTTTATCCCCGGCAGTGGACGAGTATAAACTTAGTCCATGCACCAGTCGCATTTGGTTTGTTGTAGAACTTTGTGAGGCAATTCAGGTAAAAAATCTTTTGGTTTTAAAAAAGTATCTTTTATTGAAATACTGGGTGAGTCATGTGCTCAAAATATCTGGTGTGGAATTAAAAGCATTATAATTCCTGACTTTCTTATCTGAAGGATTATCATAAATTTCCATATTTATAACATAAAATGTGTGTAACTTCTGATGAAAGCACCTCTGTAAATTCCGTTACCAGCTTAATGATATTGGCCTGATTGATATACACTACCTGCTAGTTGCGATGGAATAACCCATTCTTACCATCCAACTTACTGCTGATACACATATTCTGGAAAAAATGTAAAGTATTCCGTACTTTTCGAGGTAGAATCGTGAAATTTGAAAATTATCCATCAGCCCTGAGAGTTTCATCATTTAAGCTCAATAATTACGGAAGTCACGGGGTGCTTTATATCCAAATATTGATCCAAATCTTCTCAAAATTGCCCATATCGAGTCTTATAATCTCGAAAACAATGAAGGGGAATTTTGAAGCAAGCCCATATTTTAAAATGCAATAGAAATGCAACTTTTATATGCCACACTTTGGTATAACGGTCAATATTTTAAAAACATTATGGTCCTGTTTCTTTGTCAGAGTCCGTCCAGTGTCTCGTGACTCACCCCGTATAATGAAGTATATCAGTAATTAGTATGGAATTTTTGTTGTCAGGCTCAACGGATAGACATAGCCAATTATGAATTGTTCTCTTCATCTCCGAAAGAATTCATGGTTTCAGTTAGCGAACGGTACCCCACCAGAGACTGGACCTTGGTGGGGAAATTTGAGGCAAAAGATGAGCGGAACATCCAGAGTTTCGACATTGAGACGCAAATCTTTGGGAAATATATCAAAGTAGAGATCAAATCGCACTATGGATCTGAACATTATTGCCCCATTTCTTTGTTCAGGGCTTACGGAATGTCCGTCTATGAAGGTAATTATTCATTAGTTATGAAAGACAAGTGTGTCAGTTATCACCGTGGGAATAAAAAAGTATATTTTGTTAGTGATAACACAAAGTATAATGTTATCTTCCATGTATTTTCGCGTTGAAAAAGTATGCAGATTCGGCAAGGTCAGAATATTTATTTCAGGTTGAAAAATAATGGTTTTCCAATTTTAATGCATAATAAATTTTAGATCTTCCGACCTTTGGTAATTGTTTCAAGAATTCTATTGGTTCACAATAATCGATAGGCAGAATTAGCAGATTAGCGGTTTTCTCGTGGCACCGGCAAATCACGTCGTCACTCAAATGTTCACAATTTGTCAACTTGAACAAATGTTTTTGCAGTTTTCTGTGTTGATGAACATTGGTTTTAATAAGGTCTCAATACAAACACAACTTTTCTAAAGTAATTATTAATGAATGCAATATTTTACTAGGGGAAACGGTCTATATGTAATTCTGTAGGGAAAACGAAAACTTTCCAAAATTAAAGATCAGGTGAATTACAAGATAGGGATATCACTCTACCCAAACACCGCACTGCTCGTTCGTTTCACGAAACCAGTGCACCTTTTCCAGTCCTGCAGAAAGAAGACTCCGGCAACCCCAACCAACCAGACGACGACGACGATGACGACGACGACGAAGAATTTAACCTGTTCTCGGCAAAAAATGGCGAGGAAAAAAACATCTTCAGCTCAGCCACCGACGCCGTCATCTCAATGGTGAAAAGAGCCGCCCAGGCCTTGGGCAACAAGGTGGAAAACGGCACCGAGCACACCAACCAATCCGACGCAGGCGCCCTAGTGCACTCCTGCAGCTGCCCCCGACACGTCGTCGTCTGCAGCGACTGCGGCGCGACGCTCTTCGGACAGGTGTACGAGCTGCTCAGCTGCAGCTGCGAAGCTGTGAGGAAGCTGGTCGCTCTGCCGCCCGTGTACGGGGCGTTGACACGGTCGGGGGCGTGTCGAAAGTTTGGGTCGATGGGCGAAGGAGCTTCGCGCTCGGACAGCGTCGTGGACGCTTTTTTCCCCGAGAGGTACGTGGGGGCGATGTGCAATGAGATGGCCGTCATGGAGAAGAGGGGCATACTGAATGTCAGTCAGAACTTTGCGAATGTCACCGCGAACTTGACCAAGGAGGATGTTGTTAGCATGAATGTGGGAAAGGATGTTGAAGCTCGGGAGGTGCCGAAGGAAAGCATTGTCATCGATGTCACTGAGGAGCCAGGTTAGCCAAAATTAACATTTTTCAAAATATTTGAGCACATGAGTTTGTGTCAAGTCATTGAAGAAAAAAAATCCTTCCAAAGAAATATTATGAATAACGCTCGTTAACGCTGTACAATACTATTCTATACTATAGCGCGTTCACATGCTGGCTTTTCGCTTCTTGGCAGATGGCGTACAATGGCTGATCTTTGTGAGCGCGTATCAAGGTTGTACACCAAAAACTCAATTACAATCCGACTTTTTGCCTAAAAGATGCTCTGATTTTTAGAGCTTTCACTTTTCAGGTTAGAATCACCGTAATTGCTAGGCGAAAGCTGTCATGTCATGTGTCAACGCGTCGTACGGCGCGGAACTGTTTCCACAGTATTCAAACAAACTTTTCCTCGGTACTGCGAAAAAAAAAATTAATAAATATTGTTGTGGATGTTGTGGCATTTTTCTCAAAAACTAATCGCCAATCCAGGAAACGCGACCACCTCCCCGACCAACGTGGACCCCTCCCAGATCAAACCGACGAAGACGTTCGCGTTGGACCCCAACCGCACCGCCGTCACCGCTGCCCCCACCGCACTCGATGACGACCCCCCCGGGCAGCCTGACGGCGAGGCGGCGTCGGAGGCGGCGCCCCAAGTCGCCGCCGACGTCGCGCACGAGCCCGCCGACGCGGAAGTCGCCCACGACCACCTGGAGGCGGCGCTAGACGAGCAGATGGAGAGCGTCGAGAGCAGCGTCGTCGCAACGAGCGCCGCAGCCAGTTCGCCGCAGGCGCCCAAGGAGTCGATATTCTTGCGGTTGTCCAACAGGATCAAGGTGAGGGATCATCGATAATGTGTCTTTCAATGTTGGTGAGACAAAAACTTCTTCGTAGTCGTAGGCTACCATATTAAATCATCGGTGTCAACTTTTAAAAAAGAAATCCTACCCTACAACACAAAACTACATTTTCTTTCAGGCACTAGAACGCAACGTGTCACTCTCGAGTCAATACCTGGAGGAACTCAGCAAACGCTACAAGAAGCAAGTCGAAGACATGCAAAACCTATCGGAAAAAACGATCGCCGTGCTGCGCGAAGAGACGCAAGAGCGGATAACGACCACCAAGAAACTGGAAGAGCGCCTCGACCAGCTGACGGCGACAGTGGACGCCTTGGCGTCGGAAAAGCGCCACCTTCTCGCCCTCCTCTACGTCCTCTCATCAGCCGCCGTCGCCGGCTGCCTCTTGTACCTCTGCCGCAAAGCCGACGGCGTCCCGACGGATCGGATCGCTCGACGCCACTCCGACGACGACGCCCTCAAGAGGCACAAGGAGAAGAAGAAGCGCCGGCCCAGCGACCAGGTGCTCAAGATCGTGCGTCTCTCGTCGCTCAACGAGGATGAGGGAAGCAGACGGCTGAAGAAGCGGAAGAAGAAAGCGGTGAGGCGGTCCCACTCGGCGGGCAGCGTTAAGCTGAAGAACGACGACTGGGTGGCTGCCTCGCACCAGGTCGTCGAGGACGTTCCGTTCGCGTTGGAGGAGAGCGATCACGTGTTCATGGAGCCGCCGAATCTGCCGGAGAATTATCCACCGAAACCGCCCCCGCACAGGGTGGAGGCGGTCGAGGAGGATAGGGCGACGCAGACGAGTTCGAGTTATGCGAACGTCAACGGCGGTGAGGTTGGGAAGAAGGAGAAGAGAGGGCTGAAGAGGTTCTTGAAGAGAGTGTTCTGAACGCTGTTCGCTGATGGGGACAGCTTCGATTTAATTTATTCCGATGAATGATGTGACTATTTGCTGTGAAACAGTATAATGCTTGAAATTTCTTTTCGCATATTGTTATAGTCTATTGTTATTAGATTGAAATATTTACTGTGATAATTTTGACTTTTTGTTGTACTGCCCCAATTACCCTACCATATTATTTGGAAAAATCATTTCAGAACGCGTGGTTTCTCAATAAAACAGTCGACATAAGATATAACCATGGTCGAATATTAATTGTCCAACCGTGAATTCCAGTTTTTGGTCCAATTATATGACACTGTCGATTCATTTTGAAATAGTAAATGATGCGCGCGGTGGAGTATGATTCGCTAAGTGACCGCAGAATGGGATAATAAAGTTATTTAATTTTGATATTTCGCGATTCTTAGGTTATTTAATGAGATAATAATTGGTTCATCAGAACATACACAAAAATACCATTCACTCACTTTTTTGACCATTTTTCCACGCACCTACAGTTGACATTGGATCGGATTTCAGCTTGTTCATACCTGCAAGAAAAAAAAATCATGTAAGAAATTGAAAATGAAAATATTCCATAAATAATTTCGTGATGATTCTCCACTAGTGGCAAATTCTTGGGAATCTTGGGGAGGGAAAACTTCTAGGGTGGCAATAAATCAAATTCGCGTCGCATGCAGAGTATCGATGGTGGCTTTCCACCTTGTCATTAGAGATAATAGAGAATTATCCCCTGATGAAGGAGCATAAGCGTAGGGAAAATAGAAGCCGACATTTTCCAAACAAAAAAAAAAGTGTTTTCACGTTAAGGTAGAGAGCGAACCAAATTGAATCCTGTATCAAGAAAAAACAATAATCTAAATACTCCCCGGAATACCGACGTTATTTTCCTCTAACTCTAATTTGATTTTTCAAATATTTTATTTATATTTTGTTCGATCATTTATTTTGGCTACTGCTGAACGAAACGTGTTCATTGATTAAAATCTTGCAGATCAGAAGATGACTTTGACTTGAGGTTTTTTTTTTTGATTCACATTAAAGCCGACAGGCGAATCATCAACTGGTTCATCGTTGGGACCCTTCCGAGAAAAACCGGAAGGACGCCTATGCTCGTGCATCTCGGAAACTAGCGACTGCCGACAAATTATTCCGGGTAATTAGCGCGGGAAACTTTCGACTCGGGCTTTCAACTTCTCGCTCGCAATTAGGAGTTTTGCTGGAGTCTTGGAAGTCGCGAAGTGACTTCGAATTCGAGAATGTGTGCGACAGCGGTGGGGTGAGGGGGGGTAGGGGGAAAAAGGGGGGCGATTCGTTTGCTCCCGTTGGCGGGCCATTGTTTCTGTCGAGATTTATGGGCCCGGGTCCCTACAGGGCGTCCAGAACTGCTTCGACTAAGACAGATTCGAGCTTTATTGTTTTTGTGGCTCGGGCTGTCGCCTCGAATTAGATTGCTCCTTGAATTTCGGGGTGATTATGAACCATTGAAGTCTCCTCTTTCCGAATAGTGAGCTCGTGCCAAACAAAAATAAAATTATTATTTATTTGAGGTACTTACCTATATTATGATGGTATTATATATTAAAACACGAGTATGTTAATTTATTGCTCATTATATTGCAAATTCTGTATGAATTTTATACAAAATAAAAAAGTACTTTATTCGAACTGAAGCAAATTTTTACACAGCATGTACTTTGATATAATGGTATTTTACCATCGAAAGTTAGTCAGTACATCATTAAACACTGAAAAGATAGATAATTTCATTTCATAAATAGTAAATATATACAGATAGTTTAAAATCACACATATTAATGTAAATTTGTCATTCTTACTCGCACATACAACATTCAAGATCACATATTATATTTATTGTCAAGTTAAATAAAATTATATAAAAGAATAAATTAGAATAAAAAGTAATACCAATTGAAAGGATGCAGTGACCCTCAATGAAAAATACAAATATCAAAATATCACAAAAATATAAATATTAAATAAGTTTAAATTAATACAGGATGATTCAAGGTGGATGGCGTATTGTTGATAATCGAACAATCTCGCTTCATATGTCTAAACAATGTTCTTCATATTTAATTAACTTTTTCCTATATTTGCGAATTTTTTGAACGAAATATAGGTCACAAATTCAAATAATTTCACAATCCGAAATATAGGTACTAGTAATATTGAAGTTAAATGACGAAGATATCAAAATGAAAGACTATAGTTCGTTCAAATAGTGATAAAAATAATGTGGTGGTCCCACTCTTTACTTGTTTTAGCTGAAAATTCCTTGATTTGAATATCAGCTCAACACGTGGGGTTCTCATGTAATAAGATAGAGGTGCAAACCGTCGAAAGATATTTTGAAACACTTTGTTTCGATACATCATATATCATTCACTCATTGGAAAATGGTTCAATGAAATTGTTGGAAACAATTAGCAATATTAACCCACGCAATGTAACCAATTCACGTTTATTGAAGAATAGTCGAAATCAAGAGATTTGGGACCAGGCCCAAGATGGGAAGTGAATTCACTAGAGTCAATATTTTATATATCTCTGTTCAAAGAAATCTCCATCAACATAAGGGGTGATAAAAAAATTTATTTTTCTATAGTTTTTCGAATGGAACGAGCAGTATATTATTGCATATTATGATTACACGTCAATTTTCCTAATTTGAAACTTGATTTGGCTGCATTTCAAAAATCAATAATTTATCGAATTTATGAATGTATATGTTCAAAACAAGTACAGATATAGATATGAGGGATTATCAAGGAAAGTTGACGGATAATCAATTTATAATTATAAGGAAATGCGATAATATACAGGTCGTTTCATTTGAAACACTAGATTTCTAGTAACTTTTACAAAGAATACCAGAAATCTTGATTTTAAACTATGATGATGTGGTTTCTGATTATGAAAATATAGGTATAGAAAAATATTAAATGAACGCAAATTCATAAAATGAAACGATTCATTAGGATTTTATTTAAAAAACGAATTGCCATTCGTTTTCGATACACAAGCGACAACATCGTCGTATTTATAAGAATATTTCAGGCAAATAAAGTAGGAAAGATTATCCGATTTTCAGTAGTCTTTTCGTTCTCTACTGTAGATATTTCTAATACGCTATCCACCAAATGGATTCGAACTCTAATAAATAATAAATAATTTATCCATCAAATATGGAATCATCATAGAGATGTTGCATCGTTTCATAGTCTTATATAATTTTAAAATAAGGTACGTAAAAATATCGCGATTGTTTTAGGTTAAATCCGAAAACATCGATGTCGTCATTTTGGCATTAAGTTAAATTCGAAAAGATATCGCCAAAAGAAGACGGTTCCTCGAATCCACAGTCCTTACAAGCCTCGGGTGGTTCCTCCTCTCCCACCAACCCCGAAGCCCGCAACTCATATTCCAAGACCTTGCTGAGGTTCTTCTCCAGGGATGCCTCCTGAAAATTCCATCCCGTTTTCAAATTTCCAGCCAAATCCAACAGATTCCTTCCATGGTAGATTATCTTCGGCTCCTCATATTCGTTTTCGTCGCACTCGTGGTTCTTGCTTTCCAATAAAACCTGAAAATAGTTGGATTACTTGTTATTTCTCATATATACAGGGTGTCCGTAAAACGTCCTAGCACATCATATTCTTCAGACTAAAACAACTCGATACAAGCAAACTTACCTTCTTTAGAGAATAAGTAGCACTGGTAGAATCAACAATAGCTATTTGAGTATTTAGAGCGCAAGATAGATTGTCGTTATAAAATGACAGATGATTTTTCGAAAGTGATAATAAGGCACTTTGCGTTCGTAATACACACAAGATTTTTTCTGTAGACGCAGTTCCTTGACAAGAAAATCCGATACTTCATTAATACTACTACTGATGGTATGGTGCTCTTGTAGCATAGAATATGAAGTATAATTCATGGTGGATTTATGCAGCAATTTTAAGTCATAAGTTTTAAGTCGTAAGTTTTTAGTAATAAGATTTATTAAGGATTGTCATGTCTTAAGGGTAACTTCTCCCATTGGTCAATTTCTGTGGTTGTGTCAGTGGTCACTTTACATTTCAGTCATCAATATCCATTTTTCCTTTTTATAATCTGATGATTCTGATATAAGTTTGAATAAACAACACAATCACAGACAATAATAACCTATAAAAACCGTCACAGAATTGAAAACTTCGAACGCATGCGCAAATATGATCAGTTTTAAGATTTAAGCCATAAGAGATAAAAGTTGGCCAACTTTCTTACGACTTAAAACTTATGACTTGCAACTTAAAACTTATGTCAAGTGTATGAATGGTAACATTGAAAACTAATGATTGAACTTCTTATGACTTATGACTAAAAACTTACGACTTAAATCTTATGACTTAAAATCGCTGCATAAATCCACCATCAAATTTACATTTATTAGTATATATTTTTTTTTATATTCAACGACCTGAAGTTTTTTGGCGACAAGTTCAGGATACTTACTTACTTTGATATCCTTAACATTGAAGCATTTCATGGCACCATGTCATATCGTAATTCATATTTTTCCATGATTTCTCTAATAGGAGGTTCAAATTTACAATTTTTACTCTTTCTGCTACATGAGGAGGTGCCTCAGATAATTCACAATCACTATTTTTAATTGTGCAAGAAAATATAAGTTTGTTTTCAACAATATACCATATACCAAATATTGTTGAGGCGAGATTTTTTCAATATAGCTCGTCAAAAGCGATGAAAAAGTTATGCAAAAAGTACATTTCAACTGTTTTCATCCTATTAATCTTTGTATACGTGAATATGGTGAACAATTTGAGCAAATTTCATGAAATATCTGTTATTTGTTTTGATTATGCTTTGAATCACTAAAATTAAATTTTTGTCGAAACCATGAGGGTATAATCGAATTTTATAAAGAGTACCTTTTTTTGTAATAAATGAGTTGCGCATTGCAGATTTCATAATCAAAAATATTTCGTTCCAATGACGCAGAAATTTTAGAGGTTTAATCAACGAAAAAATCATCGAATTATGATTACGATATGGGTGTCATTGCCCAATACAGCTATGCCCACATACCAAATTCGAGAAAGTTCTCATGAACCATTTCAAAGTTCTACCTGAAGCAAAAACAATTTGAAAATTATAACTTCAGAGCCGTCCAGCACTCAAACGAAGCAACTTATTCGTACTGATGTAACTTCGCTTGTATCGAGTTGTTTTGGACTGAAGACTATGTGGTAGGTCTTTGAACACATTTGAGCGCTTTGAGTGTCTTACTTGGAATCTCTGTTCGAGTTTTTCAATGACGTCCAAAAAATAGTCGAGGCTCCTCTGTGTCTCAGTCTCCATCGATAGGGAAAAAAATCCACTCTCCGTCGAGCTCTCCGATGATGGACTCGTGGAGGTAGTGGAATAAGTCGAAGTTATCGATGACGAGCTGGGGCTCCTCAGGAGCACCGTGCCATGGTTGAAGACGGCCTTCAGGTTGCCGGTGAACTGTTCTTGGGGCAAACCCGAGAGGACCATGGCTGCTGGTAAAGCCATTTTGATTTTTCTACAAAAGTGATGTTCACAATATGTCTCTATAATGAATTTATTGGGCATTGTTTTATTATTGCGGTAATTGAAAAATTTCAGGATGGAAAGTTCATTTAAGACATGTGCCAATTCACAATAATCAGTACGAACATTGGGCAATAATATATGCATTCAACGTTAAATTTCTTAAAGGTTTTCATTCACTCACAAGAAGTTAAAATAAAAACGTGAGCAGTGTCTATTGTTAGAATTTTAGATTTTTGCTCTAAACATACCCCAAAAACTCTTCGAAATGAATGTATGTCGAAGTTTTTCAACATAATTAATTAACACCCTGTATGTTGGCAATTTTCTGTTGAATACAAAATTCTATCATCTCATTTGAAACACAAAGATAATATATTCAAATCAAATTTACAAGCTTGTCCTGCAAACGGTTGTTTACAGATCTCAAGATTGATAAACAAAACAACAAACTTGGCGATAAGTAACAATAAATATGACGGTTACCACAACAAGTAGAAGATTATTTTGAATAGAATGTTATGAAAGGAATATAAATATGGAATGTAGGTATATCAGCTGGAAAATACAAAAATATATGATTTTAACTTGTGACGAGGATATCTTGAGATATTTTTCACAAAAACTATTTCGACTTCAAATTCGTGTTGTGATGAAATCACACTGACATACAGGGTGTTCTTTGATGATATGCTATATATGTTTGCTCCAAAAATGTGTTCTCTTGAGATTTTACTGCAGATGCAGAATAGTTGAATAAAGTGAAGTATTCAACAATTTATTTGATAGAAAAAATTTAACACATTACGGTCTGCATGTAATGAGAAACGAAGGTTTTTATTATACAATAAATATAATTAGTAATGCAAATAAGTATCGATCAATTTCTTATGTGTAATAGAACAAAATTCGTAAATAAAAAAAATTCATTAATTCACAATCATAGACACATAAAATATACGAATTATGATATAGATAAGAATAATATAATAATCTATTGCCACACAATGGGATTTAGAATTAGGTATATCATATAATAGAATCTCATTATTCAAATAATGCTATCTTACCTTTTCAGGCCGTACAAGCACTCACTGAACAATCCTTTTTTTGTCAAGAGGAAAAAAAATCCACAACAAAAAAAACGCACTCTCTATTTTGGAACCACCAATTTCATTCAACTTTCCCTTGGACCGGACGGAGACCGAATCGAAACTATTAATTTTTGTGAATCCCAAAAATTCGACAAAACTATCCAAACAATGATGCTTATCTGGTTTTGATAAGATAGTTCTTCAAAAATTGTGCATGCCTTTGGGACACTGGCATCATCTTTTGTTAACCATATGAAGAAGCTTGTAGCGTTTCAGTAGCGCTCTACATCCGAAACGACAAATTGAGGACAGTCTCTCATAGATGGCACAGCAACGTAGTAGTACAGAAAATAATAGATCCGATGTACAGGGTGGTCCAGTCTATGACAGCGAAATTCGATGGAACACCGCATTTCGAGAAGAAAAAGATTCGGGCTATGAATCTTTCGTTTGTCAAATATAAGGAGTTGTAAAAAATTAAGTAGTATGTTTAGGAGCAGATAAATATTATGTTTCACGATTGACTATATACACGTTTTACTGAAAAAATACCTTAGTAATGATGAAAGATTTCGAAATTCAATACACTAATATAAAAGAACATTCAATTTCACAGAACAAGATGATGGGATGCACCGTGAAAATAGAACTAGAACATCAGATAAAATGTACCTATTATACTCAAATGTTGATGCATCAGACACACCTTATATCTTTTAATATAGAGTGTTCATGCACAATAAAAAATTCAACTCATCCTATAACTCATAATGACATCTCCTCATACCAACTGGGCCAAATATCATGTCGACATGAAATTTCTTCCTATAACTCACAAAAGTCTCAAACGAGAGCTGCTTTGCAACTACAAGTTGCCAGTTGAAAATACTTTTAGCCTTTTCCTTTCAGTCTTATCTTTATGGTTTCTTTCTATTGAAAAATATGTTCGATTTCACGATATAGAGTAATGAATCATCATTCACTGAAACTAAGATAGGTATTCCACAGGGAACAGTTCGTGGTCCACCGTTGAACTTGAATGGCATCTCTTTTGCAGATGAACATTTCTACATCTTGAAGGCAAACACTGATAACATCAGATGAAGAATAGTCAATGGACTAAATTTAAAATGTTGGATCGATGAAAACAAACTAACTTGATGAAACAATTCAAATTGAATAACTCCAGTTCGAGGTGCTATATAAACCAACTGAGATCGTGCCGTGTGCGATTTGTCCATCAGGCAGATGGAAAGCTAGTAAAGCAACCGCCGACATATTTATGAACGAGTTTCCGGCGATAGAAAGAAGAACGCCCAATGCAAATATCCTCAACGACTTCCCATAGCCACCAGTAAATCCTGTGTGGAAATTCGACCGTCGGTCAACCCACCAGGATGCACCCACATGCCGGAACGGTCGGCTATCGGAAGAGATTAGCCCCAAATATCCTATACGCACTCCGGACTAGCGTACAGGGCGATCTTGATAAGAGGACGCAAACAGCACACCTCTTTTGCTCATCAGTTTTGAGTTACTGGCTATATGGCAGAGATTTACTTTTTCCACTTTTTTTGCGTTGTTCAACAATTATTAAAAATTAATAGCACCCGTTTTAATTTCAATATGCTTCGAGTGCCGAAAATTGGATAGACGCACTGTACGAAAATTATTGGCTTATCAAAATTTCAGTAGGACATGAATAATTTGTGATTTTCCTACCAATAACATATTCTTACGGACCGTGCTGTGTTCCGAGAACACCGGAAGTCATTATATCAGCGTCGACGTATTCCTAATTAGAGGACAATGACAAAACGGTATTTCTTGTTGTAGTTGTTCAGTTTTGTACTGAGTGTTTTAAATTCACGAACCCAATTAGAAATATCGTAACAATATGATATAAAAGTCCAATTGCCATCAAGTGTGTAATCAAAAGTGCGATTCAGGACAGTTTCATGAGGAGTGTGACTGCAACAGCAAATATTTAACCGAGTTTCATTCAGGTTTTCTATTTAGTCCTAAAATATTGAATCACCTTATATGCAGTAGGCTCAAAGAAAAAGCATTCGAGAATTGTAGATAACTATTAACTGTTCCGAATTTTAACCACATTCGAATTCTAACTATTCGGAATTGAAATCAACATGACAGTATTCTAGAAGAAACTTTTTTTTATCCTAGTGTTATCGACAAATTTCAAAGTTATAGTTGCTCTATGTCTGAAAATATTAACTGAATGTGTTGGATTGATTTGCTTTTGATATATTCATCGCAAGAAATGTTGGTTCAGTCGCAGATATTCGAATACCAAGCAGGTTGTTAACATATCCTATTAAACATTAATTTATGGTCTATAGTAGGAAATTTGAGATTTTGGTGAAAGCGATGATTCGCATTCGCAAAAGTTGCTAGTGAGTCGCTCAACAATTTCCGTTGTAATCCTAAATGATACCTGTGCTTAAACAAATTATTGGGACGCCATGTACGTACGTACCCCCACAAAGGGCCAATGTCATGGGGTCCGAAATTCATGGATATCTCCGATCGACCATAAAAATATTAGCGGCCGAGATTCCGGGGCGTTTGTGACCGTTGTTAATGTCATCAAGGGCCATCAAGGGCGATTCCCACATTTCACAGGGACGCAATGTCGGATTGATCGACTGCCCTGTGTGTGTTTTTCGGGGAGTCGAGATGATGTGCGATCCGCTGTGCGTATATGTGCACTGTGCACTGTGGTGTGTGTTCAAGAGAAGAGAAATGTCTGCAGAGGGAGCATGATTTATATTTATGGGGTGTCGCGTTTAGACGGTGAATGGTGATGGATCGGTGATGATGGGATGACGATGGGCGATCTGGAGTGCCTCAAGGTACAGTTTCGAGGACCACCATTCGTTCTTACCTTGACGAGTAGGTCAATGACTATACAGTAAATTAGTTCACAGTGTTCTTTCCCGGAGATTTTTTTGTGTCCACCTCCAATTGTTAAATGTATGCCGTTTTTTTATTGATTCCTCTTTGATGATTACAATAATAGATATACACCGACTGTCTTCTAAAATTGAATCACCTGATCAATTTAAAAAAAATCGCATGCACCAAAATTGTTTACAAATAAAGAGAGTAAAGAAAAGAACTTAAAACAAATGATATTGAAAAGGGAATACAATATTTTCTAATGGTATGATATTTTTATACATTGTATCATGTGAATGATTAATTACGTTAAAACATATTCGATATTTCTTATACTTACAAATAAGTGCGATCTATAGACGAATTTATGTTTATTTTAAATTCTCGATTTGATTCAACCAAATTTACTGTAGATAAAGGGGAAAATGCGAAAGACTGCCGCAGTTCTATAGATGCATTGTTAAACCGAAATTAATAAAATTAATTAAATTGCACATATAGGTCCATACCAAGTAATTCAAAACATCGCATACAAAATTAATAGTCAGCAATCAATTTCTTGTCCGCAGGTTACTATTATTTTTATTATCCGTCAGATAGATTTGCCATTGAAACATAACGAACAGTAACTGCAGCGTCAACTGTAGCTACGGAAGCGGAGTTTATAAATTGGGCTTGGTAAATTTGTGGTTTGTATAATGACCCTAAAAATAAAGTATCATGAACTCGAACACGTCAAACCAAATCAAAGAATATAATATCACCTATGTCATAAAAATTAACTGTGTCAACAAAACGTGAAATCCCCTGAAGATACCAAGAGAATCGAACATATACATATTATACTACATATTATATCTATAGAATTATAGAAACTGAGAATATAGTTTTTCCGGATGGCATTGGAAACTGCGCTTCGGCCTAATTCGAGAAAATCCTCTTATCGCCGCTACCCGACCATCAGGCCAGGGCTTGGCGTATATGCTCGTCCCGTCGAAAAAAAAAAACATCACGGATCACCGCCCAACAGAGGAAACGACCAATTTTTTCGATTCATCCGCGCCGAGGAGGAGATTTTCCCCAGGTTGACGCTTCGGCCGCCAGGCAGCGCTCGCTGTCGAGGCGGTGCGCCTGTCATGACGCCCCCCAGAGCGGGGGTGGGGCCTCCCATCCCCCCCCCCTTGCGCCGCCGAGCGCGTTGCGCTTCCAGCTTCTTTTCTCTTTCTGCCGACGGTGGAGTCGCAGATTGGACCAGCAGGAACGTTCAGAGGACTTTGGGAATGGAGCCAATGTTGGAAAATTATGGTGAACGAATATAGTGATAACATCTAGCAACAAATCTGGGATGAGAACGATCTGATGATTTGAAACAGTAATTACTTTCTCTCTCAATATCATAATCATAAACAATTCGTTTATAACATAGAATCTTCCGCAAAACGAATTCAATTTATTTATTCAGATCTCAGCACATGTTTTTTACATACTGGAATGCCTTTTGGTTTGTGTAATGCACAGTAAGCTTTCCAAAATGCAATATTTGAATTATCATTCTAGTGTTAGTTTTTGCCAAATTAGTAATAAATAGGCATTACCACAGGCATCAGAAGACCATGAAAAAAACCAGCTTATCATAAAGGACCCCGCACAATCGCATATAGAAAATTATTGACCCATATGGTCTTAGATGAGAAGATTTGATCAGAAACTCAATACCAATAACATATGTAAATTTCAGGCAAATACTGTGGGCCAATTTTCTATGCTAATTGTTCGGGATACTTTGTTGATATTTCTCGTGTTTTCATCATGATTTTTTCTTCATCAGACTCCTCAAATCAATTCTTGGGATATTTCATTTTAAGTGATGCAATAGACATTTGATATAGTTCAGAAATACAGAATGAATAAGGCTCTATAACGAGGATCTGTCCTTTCAAATACATCAGTAGGTAACCCGTGTCTGAAATTCTTCAACTTCGGAAGAATCAGGTCAACTCCACTCTCCGAGTTTATAGCTGATGAGGAACAGGCGATTAAGCGAAACATTTATTGAAAGTGAACAAATATTTGATGAAACAAAGTATAGTAATTATGTTTCTTTGTTTAATCACTGCTCGTAATAATTGACATTACGCTGTATCATCATATTAGAACATGCGATACGTGCATTATTAGAAGCTATTGTCAATCGCCCTGTGTGACATATATAATACACGTATACGCCCTAATTTCCGAAGTCAGTCCCGTATCTCGGCTGGCGATGAGATTTTTCCCACGCGGAACGTCATCCGACATTCGCGTTTCCCAAGATCCGTCGCAGTCGAGAAGGGAACAAAAGGGTCGAAGGTGTGTTCCTGCTCACCCCGAATATCAAATTTCACTTATCAACAATTCGACGAACAATCCTCGCGTCACTCAAATTGAAGACATCGAGGAAACGAGACGACATCCCGATACGCGTACCCCATTTACGTGTATATATATATATATATATATATGAAGTGATATGTGCGGGAAATCTACACAGTGTGTCAAATTTGAAAGTCGGAAATGGAAAACGATATCAAAAAAATTACCTATCCAGTTCTGTGACAAAGTTGGAGAAACCAAAATTGCATGTGAACAATCTTGGATACTGTTGTTACCCCCTCCACCCTCTCAACCCTTTGATATGATACTTCATCAGGTAAAGTCATGATTGAGAAACACCAGCATCATGAACTAAATGTAGTAATAGAAGCAAAAGAAAGCTTCACAGTAGATTAGATTATAGACTTGTATGGGGCTGATGAAACTATTCGCTTCCACGCACTACGCGATTTTTTCAGATCTAATCAGTTTGAGGTTCTTGTTTAGCCCCATCTTCACTATCAGATTCTCCTATATATCTGGAAGCGTTTGGTTTTTCTTCTCCCATCGTTACAAACCTTTATTCTTGGATAAGTCCTCTAGCAGATTATATATGTACTGCAGATTCTTCCACTTTCTGACATAACTTGCACAGGGTTTTCTCCGACAGGTCAATCGTGCATGTTCATAATCTTATTGAAACTACCTCGCCTTGTGAGTAATCTCAGCAAAGGCCATTATTCTGGCTGTATTTCTTTTCTGGCTTAGAAGGTAGTCAGTGAATGTTGGCGATGGTTTTTTGAAAAACTCTTCAGCCTGATTATTCAACCATTCTAGAGATTTACTTTGCATTCAATTTGGATGCTTGTGTTTTTTCCATAGCTGAAGTTTCCCCACCGAATGCTTTAGATATATTGGTTGAAGTCTAGCTGATGAACTCTGGTGATTGTGGGACACATTTCTTGAGAACTATTGGAGGAATTCAGACTGGTCTGGTCTCTAGAACCCTAACTTTCACCAGAAACTGAGTTCAGCATTACTGAAAAGTATATATAGCTACCCATCAGCTTGATATTAGCGCAATTTCTTCTCGTATAACTTCGTTTCGATGTGGCAATGGGAAAGGAGAATACGGTGGCTTTTGCTCCACCGGCTCCATGGGAGAAAGAATCCACTTCCGAAAATAGTGATTGAAATGGAATTCGTTCGACGAGAGACGCCGGAGACGCGAAAAGAGAAAGCCAGAGCAGAAAAAAGGGAGACAGATGGCGAAAGGGAGCGAATGGGAAGGAGGGAAAAAGAGGAGCAAATATATTTGTAAAAGCGTCAGCGTCCCAGCGTGCCTGGTGGTGGCGTGTTCGGGATCGAGATTGGGATATTTAATATTTCAGCGCCGTAAGCTGGAAACAGAAGTAATACGACATCGGAGTGGCTGGGAAACGTGGAAACTGCAGAAAGAAAAACGGATTGGGAAAGCGCTCACGTACAAGACCGACGCCAATATCCATCCGACTCCGATTCTCTCTCCTGTTCCTTCGGCCACCACCATCATCGAATATATTCACGAAAGAAGGATCGTTTCCTTAAAATGAGTGATGTAATTCAAAAGGCCCGTTCAGATCATTTTCCACTAGATCTTCAATTATTACTGGAAAATTTCTGATTTTAATTGAAGCTGGGGAGTGATATTCGGTAAAAAAAATGTATACCGAAATGTGGCTTGTTATATCTGAGGGATAATTTTGGACCAAGACTCCAGTTCAGATTATGCTATATGAAATACAGAATACCACAAAATATTAATAAGAAAGCTGGTGGTATTTCAAACCATTATTCTTGACTAACTTTATTCGGGGGTTGTTTTCGAATACGTACTTTTGTGAGCAATTCAACGAGAGCTGCTCTCGTGTTTTTGTTCGAATTAAATTATCTATATAAAAGCTCACGTTGTATTTGGTAGGACAGTTCCATGAATAGAAAACTCAATTCAATTAAACTTCATTAGAGAAATTAAAAGAACAATAAGTAGAAGAATAAATAGTTTCAAATGTCGACATACTTATTCTGGAATATTATTTGCTGTTATATTTTGTTTTTAACATTTACAACTGTCAAACTGACGCGACGCGCAACGCTTGATGAACGAACAGTAAATGTTAGCGTTGTTACGGTAACGTATTTTTTCGATTCTTCATCCACTTGCATTTCATTCCTTCTTATTTTAGCCGATATTATATATGAGTAGAATTGTCATTATAACATGAATGTATGAAAATTCAGCTACATGGAGTCCAAAAATATTGTCAAAAGTAGAGATTTTACGGACAATTACACACCTAACATTTTCGACCAATCAAAAGCCTATATTTTGTATCGTTACCATAGTAACTAGAACGATTTCCGGAAATTGTTTTCCCTTCCTTTGGGGAAGGAGCATGGTATTACACTGGAAACTTTTTGACGTTGAAGTTGAATTACATTCACATTTACCTAACTTCAACTATACTAATAGCGTTTTCCATTGATGAAACTGGTGTGCACTCAGTGTTATATATATATATATCTACCAACTTTACCTCATTGGTTCAGAGTTTTCTGTAATGATTATTCAATATATCCAGATGGTATCGGTGAATAGTGATGAAGTGAATTGTTGATTCACAATTTACGATAATTAATATTTCAAAATAGCCTATATATATACGGATTTGGTGGCTTGTGGACGAAACTTACGATAAATATAAAATTCACCCTCGTCTTCGACGTCGAAAAAATTTCCAGTAATAATAGAAGCTCTAGTGGTATTATTAGCGAGAATCTCGAATTCAACAGTACCATTCTCTTTTCTATCTACCACACATTATCTTTTCGAGGAAACACGCCATTTAGGCAAAAAACGCTCCTTCCTCTGCTCGATCTATTCGATGGGTGCTCCCCATTTTGGTGCGCAGGGTGGCAGTCCGGTTGGGGAACGGCCGGTCGTCCGGGCGGAATACAGAGTGGACCCCGCCGAAATCCCACAAATTACCAGAGCTGGAGTGAGGAGGGGCAGGGGGGGGGGACAGTGGGGGGAAGGATGGGGAGAAGGAGGAGGAAGGAAGGAAGACGTTCTTTACCCTAATTACTTAGCGAGGACAGCATCCGCATGAGGTTTTATTCCAAGAGAAAGTATCGTGGAAGGTCGATATGATGGTGTTTCTATATATAATGGAGCAATGTTGATGAATAAAGCTATGTTTTTATGATTATTGTGATGAAAAAAATTTTATTATCCTTGTTCGAATGTTTATTTATTTATGACTCGAGTCATGAATGTAGGTAATAAAAATACTGGTTTATTAGTTGTTTCGTGTTATGATTTATAAAATCACTTTCTAAACTATACAATTTACTATATTGTTTTTCATAACTTCATTTGAAAAGTTTCAAATTTTCCCTTCTAATGGCAACACTTCAAAATGTTCTTTGAATCCGGTTCCTATCCTGGTTCACTTTCAATTCCACATGTTTGTTTCCTCATTTCCTGGTATGTGCCTACGGTTCTTTATTTTGAGATCAACAAGCATCTTTTGTGTGCATGGAGTATAGTTGGCACACGAATAAAGTTGTTGTCCGTGAAACGTTCCCAATTGAAGCCAACAGGTGGCACCATTATATGCAATACTTAATAGAATTACCATAATAATATTGTCATTCTTATGTATGTTTAGAATGCGAGTTTGGGAAAGAGCGAGCGAGACGGAGATAGGCGGCGCCAAAAGGATTTATCAATAGAATAGTGGAATGTCGACAAAAGAATAAATATCACGGGTCGATTGTTAATGCGCGCGTATTATATGTGTCTACGGGACATCCACAAAGCCAACAGGTTAATGTGATGATTGATCTCGAAGTAATCGTCGCTACATTTTTATACATAATAAGAAAATCTCACCATCAACAACCACGAAGGAAATAAAATAATTGATAACGTTTATAATAACGCCCAATATAAATTTATGAGCACGGAAGTCACGCACGTGAAAAAATATGAGCAAATGATATAGAAAATTGTTATAAAGGCGACGAATAGCCCGAAAGTTCTAGATCGTTTTGCAAAATCTAGTTTTTAAAATGCCTCGTGATTCGAGTAAATTGAATGTGACAACCTATATAGGCAATCCATATAGATTGAGGACATTCAGGCGAGCGTTCCAATTGGGAAATTTGAGTGTCTATAAGGTTTTCCCCGTCAAAATCACTTTGTGGTAAAGGTAAATCATTTGAATATATATAGAATTGCATTAAAAACTTGCATTCATATTCAATAAAGGCGGATTTATACATCTGATGGTTACTTTGTATCATTAGATATCTGTTTTCTTCAAGGATTTTGATGTATGTTGGTTGGTTGGTATTGTATTTATATTTAAAGTAGGTATTAATCCATTATGTATCTTATAGGACATTCCATACTAGATTTTTGATTCAGAATGAGAATTCCAGATGGATGAAAAAGCAGTGCGTATAAATTGGTCTCAAGTGGAGATCGAACAACCATAATATAGATTTCTGCACAAGGTATATAGAAACACCAAAACCCAGAAACTTCTCAACGCCATCAACATCATCAACACTACGAAATGTGAGTGAACGCCCATCATCCATAACCGAATGCGCAAACTATTCAACGAGAGCTTGATGTCAACGACAGAATCAGCATCGCAGATGCTGGAGCTGCATGCAGCATCCATGCACAGGGGGAAATAGTGGTCGCCGTATTTCGTATATACATGGGTACACGACGCACACCATGATGTAATGGGTGTGTGTGAGTGTGTATGTATGGACCGCCAAGAGGTGAATATTAAATCAGACATTTGATTGCCCGACCCGCCCCACTGATTACGTCATGTGTCATGCGTGCCCCTGACAGCTGCGGAACAATGGGCGTCGTGATTGAGCGTCCGACGCCGACGACGACGACGACGACGCTCAGGAACCGGATATAGCGACGGCGACATCGAGAGAGGTTGAAGAGCAACATATCTTCAATGCACTCTGACCATCAGTTTGCTATTATACTTTACGTTTGGGTTCTCACATGACTGCCTTACTTTTTTGTGAAATGAACATCGCTGAAAGCAGAACTTCCATAGCCCTTCTTTTTTGAGACACACACGGAGGAACTATTATATATTTTTGATGATGAGCTCGTAAAAATCCTTGAGCTATAGATAAATATACCATTTAAAAATATATGTTTTTGCTTAATTTTTCTAAATTTAAAAGTTTATGGAAATAAAATAAGTATACGCCACTGTATTCTACTTCTAGGATTCATCTTGCCGATAGCTAACCAAGATACGGGAGATGTTCGAAAAGTGGGAAATTTCAATTTCGCCCTGTATCTCAAAACCACGGAGGGCTATGAAAGTTTTGTTTTGACAATGTTTGTTCCCCCAAAAATTAAAGCAGTAATATGAAATCCACAATTCTCTCCAAAGACAACTGAGATATCGTGCAAAAGTATCGAAAATTTGACACTCTATACACATTATAGATTATTACATTATATATAGATGTTATTAAAACGTGACAATTGACCTTTTTGATGTTGTCAATTCAGGAATCCTATCAAAATTTCAATAAGTGAGGTACAAGAGGAAATAAAACGTTTCAAAAACAGTTTGTCGACGGAAAGTCAGCTAAATGGAAAAAAATCTAGTCTCCATGCACTCGGAAGACTAGATTTTTTCCATTTAGCTGACTTTTGTCGACGTAATGAAAAGTTATGACAGGACGATCATGACGTGAGGTCCATTGCAAAAACTACTAGGTACTGAAAATGTGAAATATGAATTTGACATAGGCATTTATGTGAAAGCCAATTGGCTCACGTGAATTTCGTCCCTTTCCCGATAACGCACTCATTCCGGAGTTTCGATCGAGAAATCCTTTCCCATCGCTTATAGCCAACCAAGAAAGCACATCATACAATGCCACAAGAAAAAAAAAATCCAAGACCGTCGGTTCGTACATGAAGAAGTGTCGTAGCTTGGCTCTGAGACCTCGAACTCAAGTATTTCCGGTGCGGCACAGCCGGCGCGATTCCCAGGCGAACAAAAGACGCTCGTCGACCCCCAAATCAAATTATCTAATTCAATATATTGGCCAGTAGCGCGGCTTGCTACAAGCCGAGGATTTGTTTAATCGACTGCCGAGGTCCCCACACACGAATCATCATCAAGTGCCGCAGACAAAAATACTTTTACAGACAGATACATCAGGGTTCGTCTAAATAAATGATGTCACACATCGTGGTGCGGTTGGAATATTGTCAAATTGCTGCCTTTCTTAGTTGCAGCTCTCAATTTTTCGATACTATTAGAATAATGTTCTTTCTTCAACCTTAGATATGGCGGCTTTAAGTAACCATGCACTTGGTATCATCAGCTTGAAAATGTTTCCCTACATGCTTACTCCAATGACGCAATGTGAAAACCTTTCGGGTTATCATCATCACGAGCATTAATTATGTTGTATTCTGTATATCTGAAGTAGCGCACTGACTTTTGATATACCTGGAAAATGCTGATGTTGAAGGTCACTTTTCCAAAATTCTTTTCTTGTACCATTTTATTAGAGGTTGCGTTTAAAATTTTCTTTTTTTCTTTCATCAAATGTGTTCACTGGATCATCGTTTGCTTCTCTAGAAGATCTTTCGAATCCACTATAGAATTCATTGCACAATACCAAAAATATCATTAACACCAGCAGTGTGTCAATTTTTCCATTATAAACCTCTATAGGTATAATGCAAGTCTTCCTAGTGGTAATCAATTCTAGGCCAAAGAATAATAACTGGCTAATATGAAATATTCTATGCTGTAACCAAAGCGTTTGTTTCTCAGTATTTCATATTTTCTCTGTCAAATCTTTCATTTTCATTGCCCCCTCTAGTGTACGTGTCAATTTCAATGATTGTTTTCAGACACTGAAGTATTATATTATCTTCTTCTCTTCGCCAGCAAAATAAATTTCTATCGGTGATGGTCCGCTCCCTGCCATCAAAGTTCGATTAAATTCCGAACCGAAGGATTATATATGTATGATGGCTCTTGTCTGCGGGTATTTAGCGGAATCCAACGTCTGGGAGCGGAGTCCCACTGCTTGGTAATCAGAAACCCATTAGAGGAGCGATGGCGTATCATCAAAGGATGACCGAGACCGGGTGGCGAGCGGCATATTTTTGGTGCAACATGGACGGACACGTCAGATGTCATTTGCATTTGCTATGGCGGACCAAACGCACAGTCATTCTCAATGAGGAAAGGAAAATATCAAATGGTGGTACCATGAGTCCATCAAATTTTTATTTGGTTGAACATTTTGCCCAAAAATCTGATTCAAGATAGGATTCGCAATTTTCAACCGTGATCAGTGACTTGCCTTGTCATGAACAGTGAACGAATGGATAAAGTATGTTGGAAATTCAACGATATGCACACCCAAAGTTCTACTTGCAGTTTTATTACACCCCAACAAAAAAAATTCAGTGGTGACGAGACATTCAAGACTGCAGTCCTCGACCGACATCCGAACTCTCAGCACGTCGCTTAAAATCTGTTTATTATCATTTCATTTATTACCACTCACGATCTTTTTGTTCCTCTAGAGTACTGCTGAAGTGAAAATAGACTGTAGTGAATATTTGAATAAAGCTCTCTTAGATATATTCATATACAAAACCTTATTTTCTAACGGCGCGTTCACATGACAGCTTTCGCATATCGCAGAAAGCTTGAATAAAACGAAATAATTTATTATAATGACGGTGATTTTGAGCTAAATAGTGAAGACCATGAAAATCGGAGCTTCTTTTGAGCAAAAATCGGAACGTAATCGACTTTTTGGCGGATGATATTGATACGCGCTCTCAAAGATCGGCCAATGGAATCACAATACGCCAAAAGCCAAAACGTGAAAAGCCAACATGTGAACGCGTCGTAACAAAGTCATTTAATTTAAATGTCATGTGATTCATGGCAACTCCCAAAACTGTATGAGTATTCATAAAAAAATACAAAATTGTTTGTTTCTAACTTTTTTCAGATATCCGAAATGATATCTTCAAGTGATTCTTCTTTCATCTGATGACCTCTTTTGTGACAAAAAAACTGGACGAGGAAAAAGGTCTGAAATCCCTTTCTTGGATGGGATCATTATTTTTCTTTTGTCTATATCAGGATACGTCGAGACATTCTTTACATGCGTCATCAGTCAAAGTCTCGTCGCGAATTGAATCAGCAAAATATCGCAAATGCCGGACATCATCAGAAGAGGTAAAAGTCGTTGGTGTATGTTAATATTAAATAGCTGTCACTGACACCGTTACCAAGGCAACCTACAAACTGTCCAGTCATGGCGGCCGACTGAAACCTGACAATTAATTACCTGCTTGCCGCTGGCTCGCACGCTGCTGACGTGTACCTAATACGTACACATGTATACAGGGTGGACCAGAATGAATTAATCTTGTTACGATCAGGAAACTAACGTGAAAGTTATGAGATTTGGTTAAAATTAATAGTACTTATATAGCAAACTGTTCAAAAACACCCAAATAACCAGTTGCTATAAAGATAAATGATAAATTTGCTACTATGGTGCCTAATGAAATATAAAATTCCCTTCGACAAATAAATATGATACATTTTCAATATTTTTATCTCAATTCCTTTTTCCTTGCAAGAAATGAATAGTACAGTACAGAATGTGATTACTCAGGAGCTAATCCATATATAGAAAATTGATGTTTTTCGGATACACGTTATCGTTTACATCGACATTTGGACAATGGGAATGAAGAAGATTTAAGAATACAATCGAGAATGCACATCAACAGCATCACTTGATACTTTTAAAAGTCATATCTACAGAATTGCATTATTCACACTGGAGCCAACTAATAGGATATGACAACAAACGAATAAGTATATCACATTATCATGCTGAATGACATTTTCACAAAAAAAGCAGTTATTCAAAATTGTCGAATATTTCATTAATTCGGTGTTTGATCGCAACCTGTATAAATATATGGGTACGTGTCGTGCACAGAGTTAATGATTTAGGAATCAGCGCAAAAGAACCAACAAGAATTTTGTAATTTTCGTGAAAGCGCGGAGGTGAATAATTCAACTCATGTGGATGTTATAGCGGCGCAAAAGGTGAAATGGTCTGTAATCATGACTAAAAGTTAATTTGATGGAGTTGCCTGATGCAAAGAGTTTTTAAAATCAATCAACCACTACCTACTTGATTTGATGAACAATAAAATATACTCAGGTTAGAGTATGGATTCAATATTTGACTGTGCATTCAACTTTTGAACTCAAATCTATCATTCGAATTCCATCAAATAACATGATTCTTTATGAGTGATATAATGCCCTAAATACAACAAATAAAAATATAAAGTATTTAAGAAAAACCAAATACGTATTTCGACAACTAAATGTCCTAAATCCAATCTAGATCTGGTTTTGAAAGGGAAATTACAGCATATTGATCGATTGATATTCACTAACACATCAAAACAATATTTTCAAACACCTTTGTATTATGAGTTTCACTATGTTGGCATCTTCTGGAGTATATGGAAAGTGTTCTTCTACAAAAGGCAATTTTTCCAAGAAGTATTTTTCAAGAATCCAATATCAGGCATGGCTTATCCAATTCGACGAAATACACAATAAATGGTTGAATTTTCATATAATTTCACAGAGTACTCGTGAGACAACAGTTTGTCTATAAGAATGATGTTGATGTTGGATGTGCCGAGACTGTTAGATAACGATATCGCTGACTCTGACGGACTGTTTTTGACACAAATCCATATACTTTATCGTCGTATACGATTTCGTCTCCGTCATATATATTGTACGACAGTACGATACAATCGGCTCGGACGGCTTATCAGATAATTCGCATATCTAAAATTGAACCATAATGTATAGTCAGTTGGCCAAAGAGGGTGCGGTGTGGTGCCATCATTGGATGGTTGTGATCTAACATTGCACCATCACCACCACCGAGATTGCACTTCGTTTAATGCGATTCGATTTGACAGTAATCCGTTTATCGAATTCGCCACCCCACGCATCATTGTGAATTCAATTATATTAAATAGCATATGCTCGCCTGATCTGGTCTATCTGCTCCACTCCGAGTGAACGGAACGGGGGATCTTCCCAATCAATTTGCGAATACTTAACTCCTGTTTTGCCTTCGGTAATTGGTCGGGACGTGCGAGACGAGGTCTTGTTTCACCGGGGCTATACTCCTCAATAAAAAAGGTTAGCACTATTCAACATGAGAATATTTCGGTGTTTCTCTTCGAATAATTGCATTGGAAGTCATAAAAACTTATTCCTGGTAGAATAATGAATATGATTTAGGTCTACGTGTTTTCATTTCAAGAAAAGTCATCAACGAGAAGAATATTTTCCATTAGAATTTCAAGATGAAATGCGCAGCTAGATCATCAAATTTGGTGACCCCAGTACGTTAATAGGCATGAGAATAGAAAAACAAGAATTTGTGAGGGTTTCTGTTAGATTGTCAAAGGAACACAATTTTTCAAAATATAGTTTTCATCCTATTTCTGATCTATTTTTGAATTCAGATCATTGCATGAAATTTTCTATTGCCAACATAGACCTTCCATTTCAATATGTACAGAATGTCCAATTTTCGATACTTTTGTACGATATCCCGCAGTTGTCTTTGAATATAGAGAGTTGAGGTTTCCATATTACTGATGATGCCACGTGGAACGATCATCATCAAAAACTTTCATATATATATGCATTTGAATTGAAATTTCACATCATTTTTCGAACACCTCCCCCCTTATTTTGATCACTATTAAATCTATCGGCATCAAAAATGAAAAAAATATCGATTATTTAATATTTGCGATGATGAGCTTGGAAAAATCCTTTTAGAACATTGGATCCTATTGAAAAATATTTTTCTGCTTCAAAAAACGTTTATGGAAATGAAAGATATGGGAGTTTTTCGAAAAGTAGGATATTTCAATTTCGCCATATATCTCAAAAACAGGGAGAGCTAAGTATATAAAAGTCCTAGTCTTGACACTGTTCGTTTGACAGAAAATAGGGGTAGTAATGTGAAACCGCAACTCTCTATTTTCAAAGACAACTGAGATATATATAAAGTATATATATATAAAGTATCGAAAATTGAGCACTGTGCAAATAGATTTTGGTTGAAAAATCAAATTGGGAAAATGAACGCATTTTGGCTAAAAATTAAAAGCACTGCATAATGTTGTTTCTACGGTATCAACCAATCCCCGCGTTCAGCTTATTCCTCATCGCCATGATTTTATTTTCCAATCTGGCAACCCCCACTCCCTCAACTACCCAGCCGACCCTCTACGCTCCCAAAGGAACGACATTATCAGGCCCGGCATATTTCAGGGTCCACTTTAAACAGCGCGGCCCGCAGTCTAAAATAAAGCACATGCACGCACCGATACATATCAGCGGAGTTCACGAATGCGGGGTAGATGCTTACGATGATAAGAAGAGAGTATATACGGAGAAGGGGGGGAAACCCCCTTAGGGGGCGACCTATGTGCCCAAGGCCAGATTACATAGTGTACATTTCGGATTTACAACCACTATATCGTCAGATTTCGCCAGTGCTTGTAGTCGGCATTATTTTTTGCGGGATTTTTCATGACTTCATCCGGTTTGCCACTTACTGGGGCTATGCAATATAACCCATCGATTAATAGAGGGATATGCCACCTTAAAATGGGTGAAAAAAGTTTGCAGGGCAATAACGATAACTACAAAATAGGATGGATAAGGTTTGGACGGTCATTGTCCACAGCGATGAAAATCTGGCCATGTTCTGATAAGTTCAGATTCAGAAGTCTTTTGGTATCTCCGATTCACCTGTGACTTCTTAGGGTACCCGATTAACACATTTCTTGAAATTTGTGGTTTGGTATTCGTTATAGATGACTGCGGATGTTATTCCTGGATCTGAAGAAATTCCGATGTTATATCTTGTTTTTCTCTGATAGTTCTTTTAGATAGGTGATACACAATATTGGTTGCAGCAGTTTATCTTCCACTAGTTTCTTATAGAGTTGTCACCATTACTGATCCAATCATCCATTTACAAGTTGCAGGAGAATTCTCGAAACCAAACGGTAATGTGTACATTAATACATATGTGTTGTTTTTCAGTACTAACCGCTCCCCTTTCTTGATACCAATATATGGTTGACAGGGCGTTGTCACAAATTTACTTGTATCACCAGATATATGTGATGTTTCTGCATAAACCAGAATGCGTGCCTTTATAGCTATAATTACTTGGATCACAGTGGGACTGTAAGAGAATTTCACATTATTCGCGCGTTAGTTTCTAGAGTTCAATTTAGTCCAGTGAATTGCGTTCTATAAATAGTGTACCTACCTACCATACATTTTCCTAAATAATTGATTTCAATATTTTGTTCGATCGATTCTACATTGGAAAGTCCTATAACCTCCTACAACCGACAAGAGGAAGAAAACCGTGTAAGCTTCACACGGCACCCAGTGATTGATGAGTGGGATCATCGAATTAGTGCGTAGGTCGTATAGGAGAGCAATAGAATCGAGCGGAAGTGGCCGCCTTTGTCTTGGGAGTGTCGACCATCGTCGAAGAAGTCTCTGATTCGCCACTTTTCCTTCTTCGTCTTCTCCTCTCATCAGACGACGGTCTACGGGCCCTCCACCTTATCCACCATGCTTATGCGCCCGACTATGCTCTGCGTTCTACAATATGGCACCGTCAGCACGGAGTGCTATTTCTCTCGAGAACCTAATCCGGATACTTATGACATCGGGAGATGCCTCGACGCATACGTCTGGGGAATTACTCCTGATGGAATTATGGGTGTTATAACGCGATTTATAACGGTTACCGCGTGTCGCGGGGTCTCATTAGGATTGGCCACCCACGAAAAAAAAAAGTTTACTTGATGTCACTAGTATCCTGAAAACACCCAGTTGCGAATGCAAAGAGTATGAAGGTATATTCTGGATGAGCCTGGAGCTCGTTTACACCGTGATGGAGTATTTTCTTCCAGATAAATCTCCGCTTTTCGCGCCTCGTACCCCGAAAATAATCGCACTATTATCCCGGCACAACTATTCCCGTGGGACGAGTACGAGTTAACAGACTCGTTAACTGGCTCCGACGATAGTCAGTGACAGGATCGACTTATGCAGATGGGTCCATACTGAGCTGTGCTAGAATCTAACGAGTAGTTTCACTCTCGTTGAAAACCTTTCGGAGTCAAGGATCGTAATTCATAGGATCAGTAAATACAGCTATACATTTAACGGTATAACAAATACTCATCGTAGGTGACCATGCATGGAACAGTATGTTTTATTCGGAAAAACTGTTTCATTGTGCATGGGGAATGATATATTCTTCACCATCTCATCCACCGATTTGAGAATTCGAAGAAAATGTAGCCAAAATAGGTAACTCAAAGGAGGAGATTAGTGTTCTTATTTACACTGAAAAAAATATGGTACATAATATCAATAAATGCCGTTTATCACCTGTTCGTTCATTTGCACAATGGATTTTTCATCAAGTCAATGAATAAATATTTAATGAAATATGTCGGTATTCATTGAAAAAATGAATTCGTATTCATTGTTATCGATGATCATCGTTGTTCAGAACAATGCACAGGTTTCGTTGTGATTATGGAAAAATTCAATAAGACGATTAAAGAGTTCACTGTGAAAATGTTATATTTATTATCATATCAATGAAAATAATTCATGATCCCAGAGCAATTACTACACTATTTTGAGGAATAAAGTTCATGATATCAATAAATAAGATTCATTACCTCTTCGTTCATTGGCATGATGTATTTTGATTGCGTCATTGAATAATCATTTACCGACATAATGTATGTGTTCATTTAAACAATACATTTTGGATTGAGATTAATGATGATAGTTATTCAGACCAATAAAAAGATTTCGTTGTGGCTTTGGAAAAAATCGTTGAGCGCAAGAAAATGTGCATTGAAACAATGACTCGTTTCCAGAAAGTATTGATAAAAATATTTATTTCAACGGTCTGGCAATGGACCAGTGTGGTCAAATTGTTCTCAAATCAACTAGCTATGTCAGGAACGTAAGACCAATGATTTAATTATGTTGTTCCCAACATAAAATTCAGTACATTTCACTGACATATGAAGTTCGTATGGTCAATATAGGTATAGGTACAAGTTCAAATAAGTTCATTGACATAACGTACTCAGATTATTTGAAATTGAAAACCTATCTTCATTGATTCCTCGAATATATTTCATTGTCTCAATGTGAAAGGACATAATATTGATGTATCAACCATCAAACTATGAATCGCGTTATTGTATTGATGAACGTATTCATTAGGACGAAAAAACAGAAGATTGAACTCATCTCCATTGATTCTTCGAATATATTTCATTGTCTCAATGTATACATACATCATATTAATGTACCAATCATCAAACGATGAATCTCGTTATTGTATTAATGAAATTATTCATTGAGACGATGAAACAAAAATGTGGAAGGGAGGCTTACCATAGAATAATCCGAAATTCGGCATCTAGATAGTTGTATAAGCTTGGTTATATTTTTGAATTGCCAACGTATTGTTTTCTCGCTTTCGTGAGAGTTGTGAAGTGCTGGTGTCACGTGAGTTGAGTATTTTTCGTATAGGTTGAAGGAAAGTTATACAACAAGTGTTCTTATTTGAAAAGCACATTTAAAACTGCTGTAATGAAGAAAGCTCAGAAGGTACCTACCACCTACAAAAGAATTAGGATTGAAAGAAAAAATAGGTAAGGAATCATTGTTAAACCTATATGTTGATATTATATAATCAGTAAAACCGGGGCACCCTCATGAAATCTAAATTTTTAACAGAATCACACTTTGGAAATTCCATTCATATCTGCACTAATTTTCGAAGAATTATTTTGAATTTTGAATCTATTGATTTGATGTCAAAAATTTCAATTTATACATTTTACATATGAAACACTACCGATTATTTATGAAATTTCTTCAGATCCAGAAACAAACGCTGCAGCGCCTGCAGCCTGCATGAAGGCTGATAATCTGACGGCAGAAGGTTCGATACTTACTGGAAATCTTACAGCCACTATATACTTCAATAAAAACATGGAAGGAAGAAAGAAGACGTATTCAAGATGTATTCAAGAACTGGCCTCAGTACAAACGTCCCTCTGGGTTTCGTCTGGTGAGCTAATAATAAGAAGTATACCTAATAGAGCATTTGCTCATCTCACATATTTTTTAGATTAACATGGACTACAACGTTTTACATGACAATGTCAATGGATAATTGGGAACCTTGCATGGACAAAATTTTCCTCAAAATGTAATGGACAAAGGAGTGAATATTTATCGCGAAATGATTGAATTAATTCAATCGAAAAAACTTTTAGTGGACTTCCTATCAATAATCCAAAGACCAGTTTCTTGTGTTCAGAATTTGCATTTCACATAATTTTATTATTTTGCAATGTATACATACTTTTCATCGTTTTCCTAGTGAGTTTCATGGAATATTCATTATGTTCTGATATCGCCTCTGATATTTCTTTCAATTATTGTAATGATATGTTAACCTATAGTTAATATGAGGATTTATTATGTGAATGATATTGAAGGTATTGTATTTATATACGTAAGTACAGATTAATATTAGTCAATGTAATGTATTTGTTTTATTTTTATAATAATAAATTATAATCATTCTTCATTCTTGTAACATCTAGAGAACCCTTATCTTGTCACCTGTTTGGGCTTCAATTATCACTAATGTATGGAACTATGCTTTTGGTTCAAGTATTTTGAACGATAGATATTTATTATTAATCTCAGGAAAAGGTTCATGGCATCTCAAAGTGGAGTGTTGGTCAATTGAGTATCACCTAATTTTATCAGGAATATAAAATTTTCTGATCAATTCCTGTTCTTGTCACTATTTCGCAGTTGTAACAGGATAATTTTTCATCTTGAGGATAAATTATCGAAATTTGGGACATCTAAATTATTTAGCGCTGGTATACCTCCTTTTCTCCTTCAGTTTCAGAGATAATTTATCGAACTCAAACACATGCTGCATTCTTGCTATAATATTACTTTTGTTAATGTAAATAATTTACAAAAGTGACATATAGAAAGTTTACAGCATGTATTGAAGTTCGATCTCCTTCAGTTTCAGAGATCAATTGATCGAACTTCAATGCATGCTGTAAACTTTTTATATGTCACTTTTGTAAATTATTTACATTAACAAAAGTAATATTATAGCAAGAATGCAGCATGTGTTTGAGTTCGATAAATTATCTCTGAAACTGAAGGAGAAAAGGAGGTACCTACAACAGCGCTGTGACACCCTGTATATGAAAAAATCAATAAGAAACCTTTATTGCATTGATGATCAATATGCATCAATTCAATGAATACCATTTATTCAAACAATTAACAAAATTAATCAATTCAATGTATAGAGCATTTGGATGATAAACGAAAACATATATTAAATGAATACTATTTATTGAAGTAACGACCAATATTCTTGAATTCAATGAACAACTGTTCATTTGTTCGATGAATGGAATTCGTTACAGTAACGAACCTATGTTAGGTAATTAATCATGAAATTAATGAAAGCGTTCATTAATATTATTAACATTCATATTCTTAATAAGGATAACCAGTGTTACATTGACACAACGATTGCGTTCATCGGACCAATATTAATGAAATTGTTCATTGAGTCACTGTACTTTTTCATTGTATTTAGGTACCGATTTCTTTCTGTGTATGCCTCTTGTGAAAACTATGATTAAGAAGGATATGATAAACCCTTTTTTTTTTCTAAAAAACAATATACTGTTCACCAACTATGTACGTTGGACTGTGTCCAGGGCCGCTTCCAGGAGGATGGCCGAAGTGAAAGGGGGAACGTTATCTAATATTGCGTACGTAATAATCGCCGGATTAGCAGGGGTGTTCTTCGCTGCGAGTGTGTGTGTGTGTGTGTATGCCGCGACTCATCGCCCTCTTATCGGGACCATCTCCCCTCCCCTGACGGGAATATACGCCGATTCCCATATTGGCGACGACAGAAAAGAGGATTCGCCCCAGAATGAACGAGCGGCACTGAATGCTCCGCAAATTTTAAATGCTCGATGGGGTAACGCATCTATACTATGCAAACCAGTATTCTCTAAGTTTCAAAAACTACATTTTCAGAACATATCCTTTGAGCATTCCTGCTGGAATTCATTTGATCTGATGCTCTTTCCCATTTCTTTTTCGTGGTTCCGGGACTAAATGCCCTCATATGATCATCTTTGATAGTTCACTTCAGACCAGCCATCAGTAAGTGGGTATAATCAGTCCGATATAATTTTTTTGGCAGAATCTCTTGTACTTCTGAAATAAGGTTTTGATTGTGACTTTCATCTTGCAGTGTATTGACATTCACAGGAAGTCTAGAAAGATACTTTATTATTTGTTTCAAGACCCGAAAGCAACTCCGGACAATTATGATATTCAACTTGTTGAAGACCAGATCATTGTTGAACTGTTGACGGTGTATTGATTCCGTCTTCGATTCCATATATAAATACAGAACATGATTCAAAAGATCTATAGAGTATTGAAAATACCTAAAATACGCACTTTTCTCGACATGTTTCAATTCAAGAACGTTCGTGACATCTCATAGATGTTTCGCGTTACTCTTCCAGCCATGGTCGATTGTGTATCCGACATTAGGATGCGGTCTACAGTTTGGGAAGTGAAAATGTGACTGATCTGGATGGTTTACCATGTTAACGGATATTGATATTAACTAGGATAAAGTCTACACGTGCGTAACAAACGAAGTGAACTCGGATCTGGATCTCTGATAGACACTTTCCCATATGCACTTTGACGAAAATTGAATCACGAATCAGCGATTCTCCTCCCTGCAGTTTATATACTGAAAGATGGATATATCTCTATCCATACACCGTCTCTATTTATTGGTTAACCGAGATATCGTTGACATATATATATATACTATTTCTTTGCAAATTATTCGTTTCTTCATTTTTATAGTGTGAATCATAGTGTGAGGTTGTGAATTTGGAAAAATATATATTTCGACACACACACACACAACAATTGTTTCTTCCAAATGGATTATAATACCAATACTATATAGTGGATAATGAATAAACTTATGTGAGACTCATTTCAAAAATCGCAAATCTCAAATGTGAGTTTCATACTGACTTTTAGATGACATTTCCTCAATTAATCTATATTACAATAAGAATATGATAGTGATCAGTAAATCATGGAATCATTCGTCAAATCGTCCTCTAACAAAAGCAAGATTTTAGGAAAGCCTGATGGCCATCATCCAGTATATCCGAGATGGTGACGGTTATGTTGAACCATAGCGCCGACTATACACTAATTACCTACTAAATTAATTCGTAAATTTGTCGAACGAGAAGTAGGTTGTAGATAGGTTTATGAGGGCGCCACTTTATATGCAAACATGGCCGTAAATATTTAATCATTTCCTCGGTTAGGTTAATTGCTCGTAGGCGCATTTATTTCGGGCCACCGACTTGAGCATATTACCTTGCATTATTAAGTCGAGCAGCTTTTCGTCGGTATTTCCTCTTGTTTGTTTTCTTGTGCGCTGACTTTCCATCCGCCTCGAAGGAATATACGCGTATAGGTATACGTTTTCAAAAGTATTAACTATTCAAGCCACTAATATTATTCATTCATTATTCATTAGAGGCACTAGAGATACACCTACAATGATTCAAATTCAAAAGTAGATACCTCGAAAATTAAAAAATATATATATATGAAAAAATGCCTAAACGACCCTACCCACCACTCAGTTTTTATGCCAACCCCCCTATATATATATATGGTATACGTCATTCGAAAGATCTTTGATAGTCCCGATTCGATGACGTCAACTTGCTTCTTTATGACTTCATGGAAAATCGTGTGAGCCAGTCTAAGAATGATGGTAGATGGCATAGTTATAGGATTTCGTCTAAAATTACGCAGTGAAACGTAATAATCCTTGTGAACAACCTTGTATCATTGAAATATTCATCTTACTAAATCAAAGTCTGTGAAAACCAGCCACATAATGAAGAATAACTGTGCGAACTGGTGTTTATTATACAAATATAGGTTCGAATTGATTGTGACAACAAAAATGCCATTATTCAATCGAAAAATGATACCGTATGTTTATTTTGGAGTAACATTAGTGTGGTAATGAATGGCCATTTGATATAATACACTCCCCGAATTAATAACAGCAGCACGATTCGATTGCACGCAATGCTGTATTAAACTCGCAAACAAAAGTGAAGAGTTCATCACATGATATTTCGAAATCAATTGAGGAATAAAACGACTATAGGAAATTGCTCGGAACGAATTTGATAATTTGTGAAAATTTCGAATTTAAATCCACAAATCAGGTACTGTCAAATGATTTTCAAGACGCATTGAATACCTTTATCGAATGTCATTCAGAAGAGATTTTTTTAGTGATTGCATTTTTGGAGAAAGCTGAACATTACGAAACAATTTCACTGAATATATTTCCTGGAGATCTATCATGAAAACATTGCTTATCTGAGCTGAGAACTCTATATATACAGTGTGGAACAGCCGAGAGTACAGCCGAATGAAATGAATTAATTATACCGATCGATCATTGTTATGATAGAGATACTGAATACATTCCACATCTGGTCTTTCCACCCTGTAAAATTCATTCGTCATCGAAAACCAAAGAGCAAATAATTATGGCTCGCAATTCTCGTCTGCGGGTGTACACATGTTCTGATAGCATTTCGATTAATATGAGAGAGAGACCAGATGATGCTGACGGCCGTTCTTATATGATATAGCAGCGCTGATGCACTGCCCGATTCATTAACGAGATGAGAAATTTTATTAAATCGAGCCAGGTAGATAGGCATCACGCTAGATTACGCATCCTGCTATACGGCGAGACGAGCACGGTAGCAGCAGGATGGGATCATTCTAAATGATATCGATGCAGGAAACGCGATTTCTGCAGGGGAGCGGAGAACACAGCTATCTAGATCAGCTATGATTGCGATATGTCGACACGAAATACGTTTTTTTTTACATTAGCGCTCGGAATATATTATACAATTTTATTAAGAAATCAGATATATATTTTTAAAAGTAATGAAAATAATTCCGAACAGCCAAAGCGATGAGTTTACACTTGATAACGTATTCACCAGTCAGCAGGAGAGCGCGTCCTCATACTTCAGATTCTCAATTCTAACTGATCCCCAAATTTTCAACTATGTACTTTTTTCTTGTAATCTCCCTCCCTCCTCGACTATGGCTACGTTTTGGTACCTCTAGTAAAAACCTTATCACTATAATTCGGTTATCCCAGTCTTAGAAAAATTCCGTTTTTTTTCAAAGTGAAAATCTAAAATTATTATTGTTTTTGGAAATGCTGCTAAAGAGTTTTCTTGATATTTAAATATTTATTTTGTTTCTTATGCATAATATTTCATCATAAACTGAAATATGATCGAAACAGAAAAAATAATGTTGTGTAGTTTCTATATAGATCATCTGACACCGAATAAGTGAAAAAGGAATAATGAACAATTATTTCTCCTTCTATCAACACTGAATTGACCATCGTATAGTTATAAATTCTACACAGCCAATTGAATTGGGCAAACCTCGAATCAGCGGCATAATCGACAAATGTCTCGTAAAAGTAATATACCGAAGTGGAATTAGTTGCGATTTGTCATAATAACGAACGGATGGATCCGGCGGAGAGGTTGATTATCTCCGGATGATTTGTAGGTCGCAGGAAGAGTGCTAATAATAATTGCTTTCCGCCACCGTCGGGCGGCTTATCAGATCCCCGGAGTCCCGGAACATTCCAGAGTCTTCGGAATCGCAGAAAGGCGGGAGCGAGCAACAGCGCGCGGATATCAGATCTACTCAGGATATCCGACCCTTTGTCTCCGAAAGTAAAGTTACTATACTGAGGGAATGTAGGACTGCGCTATTCCGGTCGGAAGTCCATGCATGGATCAGTGATCGGCGCGATAGCCGCAGATTTACTCCAACTCTTAGTTAGGATTGGTTGCAGCACTCCAAGACATTTGACAGGGAAAACTTCTGTCATATGATTTGTCGCCTAAACTGTGCATGAAATGACTATCAACGCCGGTATTCCACAAGGATCTGTTCTGGCACCAACTTTGATTGCAAAGCTCTGAGGAATATCGTACACTTCTTAGCATATTTTCCTCTGAAGCACATATCATATAATCATCGAATGGTGCCAGAGATATACAAGACATCTACAGGTCAATACTACAAATGAAGATTAGACTTGCGTCTTAATGTTCAATGGAACCAACACTTGAAATCGTACTTTCTCCAAGATGCCTACTATATAATGCAGTCAAGTACGAAAATTTCTTCTTCTTCACCAAACCCTTCAAACTTTTATGCTGTCTCAATTAAATTCGTCCCAAATTCGAAATGAGGCATAGTAGGTCTGAAACTTCAAAACCTCAGAGATCTAGTGATCTGAATGAGAATTGAAGTTTCTTATGATTGAATTGAAAAATCATATATACGGGGTATTCACAGATACAATGTTGTAAAAGTGATAAATAAAGTGGAAAAATAATACCTAATGAAAGTTTATATCAACACAAATTTCGAGCCTTTTGATGGTATTTCTACCAGTCAATCATTTTATAATTTTGGAAAACGCATCATCTGTTAGATGGTCTGGATTGCCTCTGATGAGAAGAAAGACCAAACGAGACGGCAACGTTTATGTATAGGGGAGAGCAAAAAATAATTATTGACCGGCATAAAATGCAGTAATCACAGTGGGGCAATACAAAAGACTCCAATCAACGATCATCATAATATAGTGTAGTGTATTGAAAAGATATCTGGGGTCGAACTGTACCTTATTTGACTGATGACATTGTAAACGATCTTGTTGAACTTCTCCTAAACATACGAACTGCCATCATCTAGTTGTTGAATTCTACGATCGGAGAGGAAATGAGACCAATTATGTTTTTATAATTATATAACACGTTCCTTATTCGTTTTCGATGCTTTGAATGAATTCACGCTTTAGCCTGTGAATCGGAAGTGCTGAAAAATCTAATAAATCACATGTGAAACGAGGTGCGGAGAAGAGGTGGTGAGTTGGGGGGGGGGTGCAAAGGGGTGAGAAGAGAGACCATCAGAGTACCGCATCGCGTCGCACCAGTGCTAGGCTAGCAGCACCGAACCGTGGTAACCGATACAAAGCGCGGGGGTAGTAGACGGGACTATGGGGTGACAGGTGAACGGGAAAGACAAATGATAGGGCCGCCGCCACCGCCGCCTTCGATGTGAAAAGAACTCGATGATAAATCGTGTTGGAGCCAATCTACCTACCGGACACCGAGTTTTCGGAAAAACCTCCAAACGGGGCCAGCCAGTGCCTGTCCCCACTGTCGCCGATTCTCCATACTCGATCGAATTTCGTGTTATTATTAATATACGCCAGGGGTTAATGCGGATGATATATTGGCATTTGAGGAATTCGACGTTGCCTCTAATAAGATTGGCATGCTTCGCCAACGTGTAACGGCTTTTGAGTAATTGCTTTCCTCTGCTCGATATATGGTTCGTTTTTTGTTTATAAAATATCGTCGAACGTATAGATTCACACAAGCATTCACGATATATACACAGCATCCGCCAGCGTAACTTTGGTTGCTGAACTCCAAAATTTGTCGAGGTGTGAAGTAGCACCAAACAAAAAACCGACCTTTCGGTGAAACAGTCGTCTTAGCAATAGACCTCACATGATCAGGCATTGTGAGGTCTGCCTTCTTGGAGAAAACATAGACTTGAGTCTTGGCTACATTGAACTCCTCAGATGCACATTTAAAAATTAACAGCATGGACCTGTCACCGCATTATACATCTGATGGCTTCCCTAAACGCCACAGGGACTCCAGATGAGAAGGCACTTTATGAAGCTTAGATACTGTCATTGAATCTAAACAACTGGCAGAAGTTGTGGAATGTTTAGTATCAGCTGGAATAATGTCGTAAGAAACGTTACATTATAAGTGTCTCCCATGACCGAACCAACTCAATCTATATCCTCCAGCATGGACATTTCCTCCCGCCTGCGACGGCGACGCATCATCGTAATGGCGTCTTCTGGTCGACCGGATCCGGTGGAACGGGCGGCGGCGTCAACTTCGACAGTCGACTGCGGATGCATTAGACGGACTTCCGGGAGTTGGAATCGGCATCGCGACTCCGATCGAGTGTGACACGGCCCTCATGCATATACATACGTTCGGCTTCCGCATGTGATGTCACATATATATATATACGGCGCAAGGGGGACAAGCAAGGCGCATCCGAGTGGAAGAGTCGCTCGCTATAGCGGCCGGCTGAGGGGATTTTTGAGTCTCCCATTCGGCTCGTGGATGTACCGGGGTCGAACGAATTCGGTGTCGAATACTCCCGAATTGGACATGGTATAGAGGTAGGTATTCGATGCGTATAAAGGACATGGTGTGACTTGGAGATTTGAACTCCACCAAAAACTTCGTGGAGCTTCGAGGGGTTAACACCTTCTCGGCTGGCTGGCTGGCTCAAGAAGAAATCACAATTGCAGACTACTCACCGATTAGTAAAAGAACCAACGGGTAGATCTTCGAAACAGCACTAGCCTATCCAAAATCGTAATAACATGTATATAACATTACTTACTGCATTGGAAAATTCTTCATCGCTGCCTTATATATTATCGTTACCAAACGTAGCGACTCTCTCATCACTTCTTACGTTAGCTGCATCATCATTTTACCTCAATTGTTTTCTGTCATAAATTGATGGAGGCACCTTCTTCATTTTGTTCAGTTTGGCACTACATCATTTACTTCTACCAGAATGAGGTTTATAATAAAGTTGTTTTTCTACCTCACCAAACTCATCAACCACTCCTCGAATAATTGCAATACCTCAGATTTCGGTTATAAAGCTATTCCGATTGATTAAACCGAGTTCTACGTTCTCCATGTGTGTCTAGACTGTAACATGTTTCCACACTGTTCACATATCTAACCGGTATATATGGAATGCCCCTCGTATATTCAGTCACGCATAATATTTGTCCTGCTAAGTATAGTAGGACAGCATATAGAAATTGGGTTTGATGCGTGATTTGAGCTCACCCCTTTGGGTTAGGATGTGGAGAATCGGGATTTGTTTTCATGTCAATTCCTTTTTCATCCCCACATCCAATAAAATCTTCATCGAGGGTGCTATTTTCCCAACAGATTTTGATGAATAGGCCGCAGTTTTTCAAGACAATCAGCAAAATAAATAGCATCAAAAATTTAACTAGACAATTATTTATCTTTCAATCACGAAAACTTCAGCCATATGTGAGAAGATATGGCTGAACGAGATCTTGCAGTTGTCAGGAGATTCATGAGATGATCACTAAAAAGTGTAATAAAAACTTCACCAACATATTTTTTTAATTTATTCCTTATAATATTCGAAATGAAAAGAAAAAACAAAAAAAGAATATTCAAACCTAGCCTCCCCTATCGACTCATCTTGATGAAGTAACGTGCTGCATGAACACAAAATCAACAACAACAAAACAAAAACCCGTACAAAACCTTCCTCGACCCGGCGGCAATAATTTCCACAAAATGACACTTTTTTGGGCGGCATGTCATCGAAGGACCCGTCGCTGCAAAAGGTCACATCCTGTAGCCTTAATTAGCGATGGGGGGAAGCGGGGAAGGTTGGGAAGTCGGGATGGGGGGGAACGACGGCCAGTGATTTATGGTGAGGCCGTGTCGGAGCTTTTTACCCGTTGTAGCCGGGTCGCGATAAAACATCGGGAATTAACATCGCTCGGCCTTGCATCGGGACGATTTCTCAATCAGCCACCGACGAGGATTTATCGCTTCCCGGACAGAAACGTCAAACGAGGGCAGCAAGGAGAAAAATCGTAGCTCTTCAAGTAGATACCCTATTCAGAATTCATTTTCGAAACAAACTCAGAAATTAGTTACGCAGCAACAGAAAAAGAATTGTTAGCAGTAGTTTTCACCTGTATGGTTTTATAACTAAATATTGAATTTCATCTTGATGCATACGGATTTTGAGATCGAAAACCACCCAACTGATATTCGTTTGATCAGCTTCATTACCAATGTATCATTATATTTTTGAAAATAGGTTTTGTTTTATGAATAATCAAAATATGTATGACTCGCAGTAACTTTCTATTTTGGTTTCATTGATTTTTGGTTGACCCGTAATTATTTTCCCATACAACCCATAGAATAGACAACGATCTTATTCTAACATCTCAATTCTCAACTACTTATATTTGAACAGGGTGAATCAAAGAAACAAGGAAAAGAATTGGAATTCTTCATGTACAAACCCTGAATTCATTCCCGAAATCATGCTCAGAAATTAATTATGCAGATATAGAAACAGAATTATTAGCAAAAGTTTTCACCTGATGTGCTTGGGTAGTTTAAGATCCAAATAATGGATTTTATCTTATATGCATACGGATTTTGAAATTGAGTATCCAGCAAAGAGCAATAGAAGGCCTTGAAAAATATTTCAAAATTGTCCATACTTTCGAAAGATGATCACTGAGTATAGGTAGGTAGGTAGGTAAGTACCTACTTTTCATATCAGAGAATCTTGGTTATGATGGAAAATCGGTCGACATGTTTGAAATTAATAGGGTGCTGCAGTTTGAAATCGCACAAACTGTATACCTACACGGTGATCCATAATGAATTGTACACAAATGTCAATATTTGACCAATATTTATATTTCGATGTTAGGATACTACCATTGCTCTGTTTACATTATTCATTCGATGATGAATCTTCGGTGAGTTTCGATCGCGAATATTTTTGTTCTAGTTCAACCATTTTTGAATAGGTGAAGCGAGAGCATTTTCAACAAGTGACGTTTCATAACTGGATGATTATAAGCGACCCATCACCCTTCATGAAACCAAAAAACTTCTTATGAACCTTCTGACGGGAAACTTTCTCGTTCGGTTTCTCTCTCGCCTTTCGTGTGTCGCGAACGTGTTTACACCAGAATTTTTTTATGCGGCCAACCGACGAAGGAAAACAATCGATAGAGCGTGGCCAATCGTCACTTTCGATACGCCGGCAGATCGGGGGGGGGGGCCGCTCTACTCGATATTATTCATACATCATAACATGCATCATAGTTGTCAGATCATGTTCATCAATTATTATGCGCTGATGGCACGTCTGATGCGGCATGAGGAGGGAGCGAATATAGCCTCTGCGACGTGGAATTGATTAATTTCCCGATTTCCTTCGGTCGCAAACAGCTTTTCGACCCTACACCGATTTCTCGAGGCGAAATTGATTTCTACAAAAAATTTTTGACACAAGGCTAGAGGAAGGTTTGGAATGGAATGAGGGGGCTAATTCAATGTTCTGAGTGGCATTAGCTAGGCAAGTAGTTGTTTTCTACTTTTGTCTACCAGTCGTATAATGCATTTCTTCTATTTTGGTTCTATAATGAAGTCATTATGAAACGCAAATGCGTATCGAAATAGCCTCTGATTCGATACGCATTTTTTATTATTCGGAGATTGGTACAATCGAATTGTCAAATGAAAGTCAGAAGATTTAGGCCCATCTTACTTCTGTGAGCGATTTTGGATTTGGTAATATTAGCAGTGAAAAACTCGATGTCTTTCTTGCTAAATTTTAATTCAGAATGTGATTTCATTCAAATTGACCAATGAAAACAATAACAACATTGCAATTTTCACCACTGGTATCGCAAAATTCAAAAAAAAAACAGTAAAGTGGGTGTTTAGGCACGGTTTGAATGTACGGGAATCTACCACCGAGGCATGGCAACATTGACAACGTTGTACCGGCTATCGCCCATTTTATAGTATTAGTTTTTTGTATTGTGTAAAAAATTTTAATCTTTCAATACGGACGCCTGTGGCCGTATCAATCGAGCGAGCGTTCTATTTTTGTATCTCGACGAACGAGACAATTATATTGTTAATTGTCGATATCGAACTATTTTATTATGTCAAACGTTTTAATAAAGAAATACAGTCCACTAGATATATCATTTTAGCATCATTAAGACATAAAACGGGGCTAGCAAACGTGCGACACAATAGCGTCTTATAAAACTTGTATCATAATTTATTATTTTCATTCATAAATACTTTTTGGGCTTGTTCAGACTTTATGATATCATCAAAAGTAATGAGGATACCTAAATACAACACCCAGAAAAACAAACCGGAGTATTTATTAGTAAGAAGGATATTGGAGGATCTTATATACGATTTCTCTTTTTTCAAGAAGTCTCCGATTACCCAGTCCCCTACATTCAAAAATGAAAACTCAAATATAAAATCACTTATACGCTGAAAACCCAGTGGGGTGCCCCCTGGGGTGCAAGACAGACTGTTTCGCTCGTCAAGTCTCTCACTAGAAAATCTTGTAATTCTTTCCCTTGATTAAATCATACCCATTTGAGAATTGTCTGATCTAATATCTTCAAAAATGTAAAAATTGACAGTTTTATGAATAATAAAACCTCTCTCTGTTTAACACTGCTTCGATAAAATACGTTAGTATGAAAAATAATATAGACCCCCCAGAAAAGAAACATGGGAGATATTTTTTCTTTAAATTAACAGAGGAGAATTTGTCAGACCATGTGTATTGGAAAAATTAATTTACTGGATTCGATGGTGGTGCGGTGCAGCAAGAACACACTCGAAAGCGGCGTACAATCTAAAATCCGGGGGTGGGTTCAGGGAGGAGGGGGGGTGAATTAATCCCTAAGTGTAGGAAGATCAGAAGTGGAGCCTGGACGGTCTGCGAGAGAGTGAATTTGCGGTTCGCAATGAGTCAAACACACGTGCAGGGGCGGACACGTGCCAGAGTGGGTGGCCAATATTGAAAATTGCATAATTTGAATCATCAAGCGGCCGTATTCAACACTGGGGGGTGATGGGGGGGGGGATTAGAGATTCATTAGGTCGGGAACCCCGCAAATTACGCTCTCCTCCACTACTTTGATTTTGTCTCCGAGGAATCTTTTAGGGATTCCTCGGCGCTCCCATTAAGCAGATTTAATGGGAGGAGGGTTTTTTACTACTAGGATAATTATCGCTGGGAATAAATTGCCGATCGATGATGGGGAAGAGCAGCTTCGCGAAATCATTGTTTGGCTTCGAAGGGAGGACTTTTCGATGAAAGTACAAATTAACAGCGTATTAGGAAAATTGAAAGCTCGCTTTCCGTCGAACCAATTCTGTAACACTGTCATACGAATCCGTACTATATCATTCCATCAAATCAAACTATTTTAATGATTTACCTCAATTCAGAGCTTATTTTAATTGATGAACTGGACGGCACTAATGTCGCCTTGTGGCAAGAATCAATGCCAGTACATGCATGCGCAGATTTAAATATTCATCAATTAGCTGAAGAAAATTATACAGGCAATGAGGCTCTGCCAAATATTAAGATTCTGTAAACTTTGGCCAAAGTTATGCATGGAGGATTATTCACATAAAAAGTAATATTTATATATGGTGCGTTGCTCGATGCGGTCTTATCTGATGTTCAAATAAACGTAACAGAATTGATTTGAAGAAAAATTAAAATAAGACTGTATACAGATTTCCAGTATCCTTTAGAGTTCAATTCTAGAACCTCATCGACCCATCATAAGCTTTTTGGAACAATCTGCATAATATTATGCAAAAGATTTAGTAACTGAAAAATTCTGACGCCTCTCAAGTAGAAGAAAGTTCAAGCATATGATGAGTTTTTGCTGCTCTAATGAAAAGAACGAGATCATCAACAAAAAATGACATGCTTAAATGCAAAAAGAAAGAAGACTAGCTATCACTGATAGTGATAACAAAAACGGGCACTAAACATAATCAATCAATCAATCAATAATGCAAAATCAATCCCAGCGGTGTCAATCAAATTATCATTTCACAGCAAGCAGACAATGAATTCCAGGATGTACATTCTGAATGAAAATAATTTTCTGATAATGAATATAGGAATAAAACTAGGAGTAGGAGTCAGTTTATCAACATATTATTTCGAATAACTATTCTATAGAGCTTGTTCATTACTTGATGTGAATTGAGTAATTATTTTGTGATTACTATGTATTATTCTTTTTTCTTCAATTCGAATGAAAAAAATGTCTGATTGATCAAGTGCCTCCTAGTGTTACTTCCTTCAACTATTCAGCCATGACAGTAGGTGCCTCTTCGAATTCGAGAACCCTGACGAATTTCACGAGATTTCAAAGTTTTCCAAGAGATCTCGAGAAAAAATTACCATATATCAAAATGAGTGCGGGAAATTATGAAAGATATACGCAAGTGACTTCCTCAGATATCCTAGAGTATAAGTATCATGAGACAGTTCCACGTCAGTCACAATTCGAAACGAGAACAAAATTAACAAGACCATCGCGCAGCATCATCTCGCTCGGACCGAATTTTCGGCGCATCGCGACGCCGTCCTCGGTCGGCGTCGTCGCCGTCGTATCCAAGTAGCGAGAGCGCGTTGCCGTGGTGACGACGGAAAAACCGTTGCCGGGCAACTGGAAGGCATCAGCGGCACGCGGATTTCGGGATTCGGGACGATGGTCTGTGGGCTCGGCTATAGGCATCAGTCAGGTGCGACATTTTAGGTATTACTTTTATTATATCAATTCACGAAGCCATTATTAAACTAGACTTTGACTATCGCGCAAGTTTAAGGTATCTATTTTTGAAATGGAAATAAAATGTGACAATTACAAGGATTTTGAAAGAGAGGCATGTGAGATTGATTAAGAAATGCGATTTATACACATGTCGCAATTGAACAGTTGCTCGATTTACTGTAACGATTTTCGATAGGGATTCAATTATTTTATACCAAAACCCAAGGTTTATCATCATTTACTACCAGAACGAATATTTTGTAACGACCTCCACATTCAAAGAACAAATTCCATCAAGGGTATGAGATTAATCAAGATTTGCATGAATTCAACAAACTGATGTCTATCTATTTGAAACTATCCATGTCTGTGTCTGCTTTTGAAACTTCATTATTGCAATAGTTGAAAACTGATGAAGAGTAAGTACCTATATTCCAAATAGGATTTATATTAAGGTATTTTCATGAAATTATATCAACATAAAATAGCTGTAGCTCGAGATACATACTTAGATAACGATACTTGAAGCCATACTTTAATTGCAATAAAAAAAAATCAATATCTCTTCAGAAAATCATTCTATTCCATCACCTTGAAATAAATTGATCCTGAATAAAATGAGGCAACCTATAGGAAAGTATCCGCTAAAAAATAAATGACATTTCGTAACCTAAGAGAAAGGTGGATATAGATATGGTGAAACGATTCTTCACACCGGTAATATTTCACTAATCATTCGAAGATGGCGTTAATATCGCATTTGATATCAATATCGATAATTCACGGCCGTATTCGCCGTGTGCTATTAAGCTAAGCTTAATGCTTAAGCTCGCTTAACGTTACGAATTTGTATGCACCGTATCAACCAAATCATTTAAGCTCGCTCAACTCTAAGCGGCCACAATCGGCGGCTTTATATTTTAAGCCAGGATTATGTAGACATCATAACCCCGTTTTTTTGATTTCTACTGAATGTTTCAAAAATTTTTAATGAAAACCAATGATGGAAGTCAATAATGGAGGTAGAAGGAATTCACATTCTATCAAAATATGAAATTACTTGTTGCAACTACGTTAGTTTTCAAACCGAGAATCAATAATGAAATCATAACACATATATGAAGAAAAGGATGTAATAATATAATGTATTTCTTTTTAATAATCAAATGTAGCATAATAATAATACCATCACTAATATCTATATTCTCACTCTCTTTAATATGAATACTCTATACCTACTCTAACGAAATTTTTCTGTTTCAAAATTACCTCTCTGTCTCTAATAATCCTATTTCTTATTTTCTTTTTATGACAGCATTTCCTTCTTTCATGTGGTTTATAGCTGCCTCTTTCATTTCAACTATGTATTTTCAACTTCATTTTCTTCATCAGGATCTTTACACACACAATAGTGTTATCATCTCCATCATCATCAAATTTGTTTCTAAAACCCACCATTGTATTTCTATTGATTATCGACAATAAAAGTTGTCAGTATCATCCCTCTTTATTTTTGGAAGGAGGCCTCCGCCAGTGAGACGATAGACCAACTTTTCTCTTTTCATCCGCCAAGGTTTTCTTGAGCTCTTTTTTCTATTCTCCATTTCTTCAAAGAAGTCATACTGCTTAAAATACCAGTAGATGAAGTACCATTGAAATCATTTGTGATCTGCTCTCAGGTCTTTTCCTTCTTCTCACCAGAAGCCCTATTGGTTTTCGTATCCTTTCTATCACTATGGGTGCATAAATATGTGAAATAATTCTCATCAAGTTGAGCTTCTTCGATGATGTGAAGTTTTGAACTCTAACTTTTTCACTCATTTTGCTATGATTAACTATAGATAAGTAAATAAAATCGAAAATTCGAAAGTTTGAATTTTGAAATCCCGGACCAACCCGGACCCTCAATGACTTTGACACGTAAAATATCTGAAAACGCCTAAACAATACAACGTTGCCAGGATTTTTTCACGCTTGGCTAAGCGGTGTTCATCGTTGTGCGGTGCATAACGCATAAGTTTAAACTTGGCTTAAATTTTAAGCGAGCTCAGGGAAGCTTCCCTTTAGAGAGAAAACGGCGAATACGGCCGTCAGTTATCTAATAATATCCGTATTCTATGGTTTCGTGTTCAAGTGGCATTGACAGATCATTCATAATTGTGGTTTTCGCTTGAAATATAAATATGTTTCGATTATTCAATCATGATATTGATTGAACAAATCACACAAAATCAGAATTACTGAGGAATTTGGAAAATTAATATTCATCATGAGGAATCAGCAGACATGGCGCCATCCATATGAAGTCGTGGAAGTATTACTAGTGTTTGAAACTATAATTGAAATTCAACAAAATCAAGTAGGCAGAAGTCTACAAATATTTCTAGTGCCTTTTGAATGGGACTCGTTCCACCATATCTAAAATATCCACCTTGATTCATAGTGTCCTCACTGAAAGACCTACGTCAAAAATTACACGTTCGTAAGCAGTTTAGCGGTTTATATATCTATATATCCACCTTTTCTATGAGAAACCTATAAGATATGAACATCGACATAAACTCAAAAATCATACATTGACAAGGAGGATTATCATTATACTTTGATAAAGGCATTATCAAAATCCTGTGAATTAGATAATTTTCTTGAAACCTTTGACAAAGAAAGAATCATAATAATGTAGAACATTGATGTGGAAGCCAGTGAAATAATATTAGATTTTTCTTTATGATATTCAGGAAAAACCTCTCTGGCGCCTTTAGATAGAAAAAATAGTTCTGGTAGAAAAAATTCGGCAAGTTTCGAAATAATGCTCAGAATGATTAATGTGGATTCTTGATGGAAAAAATATCCCAGTCCGCTAGAAATTATTTGTATTCAATGAATTCTCGTAGGTATTATTTTTTGATAATTATTATTCTCCCACAATAAGGGAAATATTCAAGGCCTCAGCACACGTGCGAATTCCCCGAAATAAGTTGATGGGTCGGTGGAAAAGAAAAGGGCTGCTCTTCGCGAACGAGTTACTCATCAACCAACTCACCGCACGCCTCCTCCTCCTTCTTCTTCTCCAAATCAAGACAACCCGATTTCTCGCCGAGGAAAAATCGATACGATATGATGATAGCACGAATTTTCCTCCTCTCAGCTTACTTGATATATTCGCGAGAAATATATACGGAATGACGGAATGACGGAATGATGGAGATTTTATTAATCTCCATTGTGAACGGCACCGTGCATAGTCGCGAGGCCGCGCGATATCTTAATTTTCAATTACTTTCCATCGGCGTTGAGACAGTGTGCGGAGCGAGGAAGTGGCAGAAAATGGAAATTTCAGTCTCGCTGGATACGAAAACGGAATGCACAAGTGTTCCTACGTTTTATCGCTGATGAATTGGCTGTTTGCTGTGAAAATATACCCCGACTTCGCGAGAACGCACATTCACCTCGCTGGGTATGTTGAAAACATAACGCGAATGAGAAAAATTACCACTGCCTCGCGCCGCTTGTGCTATTCACAAAAAATAATTGTCGATTATGTTTTAGGTACATTTTACACATGATGGACATAGCGATATACCGAGTAGTTATACTAATTTTTCAAGCACCTCAACCAAATGCTTTGTTATGAACAATAAGGAAATCAACTGCATGGGAATTATATTGAAATATTTTTATCATACAAAACTATAATTGAAAAAATATACATAAACCACCTGATTCACTATTTTTTGGTACGCGATTCACTGATGGACTAACGAATAATTTAATTTCATTGAACCTTGACGTTATGTTGATATATAATAAAAAAATATCCCAAGACCATCAGTATGTGTGGATGGATGATGGTATCCAAAGTGTTATAATGGAATAGTACATTTTTTTTAGATTTCAAAATGTATAATTGAATCAGCAAACTCTCTGGGAAGTCAGTTCCATAATTTCGCCGATCAAAAAAAAGATTTTGATAGAGTGCAGGTCTCAAGATAGACAATGAAGAGATGTCCAGCATGCGTCCGTTTGGTCTGCCTGCTCGGAATCGCTCATATTGGAATGATAGACGTGATTTTCGATTAGCATCGGTCATGAAAATATTACTTTTCTGTAATATTCTATAGATTTAAGTGAATTTGTGAGTGCTGAATCACCAAACACAGACGAACAACTCTCCTCTATAGAATAGAAAGTTTGGATGCTGAACTCCGGACTGATGTGGTCGAATCTCGAATCTGTGCATTGTATTAAATCATGAGAAGCTATTGAGGTACTTTGGAACGACTCAAAATAGTACATTGTTTTATTAGGATTAAAAGTGACACTTTGTTTGATAAGCGAAATTTGCGTACGCGAGTCAGAGCGATTAGCCTAACCATAACCTCAGTTTTCAAAAATAAATACGATTGGAATAACCAAGCTGTATTTCAATCTGATATGTCTAGTGCGATTGGTAATGATGCTTTTCAAAAATATTACACATTGTACTCAATACTAAAGTAGGTATAAATTGTATGAAGTGACTGTATCCATATCCTGAAGGCACGGTTAATTGAGGGTGAGACAGGTGAATCAATGAAGGATAAGGTAAGGTATCTACCTTAGGATTAGGTTTCTCATTTTAAAATCCTAGGATTTAAAAATCACTGAATCGCCTAGGCACTAAAAGTGTTGCCTATCAACATACATATATTGATCATTTTGTTGTGTCAGTATGAGAAACGTCAACTTCAAGAGATCATTTCAGAACAAAAATGGACGACTTTTGAGTCGGTTGCAGAAAAAAACTATTTTTTTAATCATTATATATAGTCTGGGTGTTATTTTTTCTCGGTTTTATTCGGATATTCGTTGAAATTCTTATATGTTTAAATGAATCATATATTTTCAATATACAGTATGGTGGAAATGTTTGGAATAAATTCATTATCTCTAAAGTATATCAATTTTAAGGAAAATCCTGAAACAGGTCGATTTTTATTTTCAAATTGACATCTCTTGATATACATACGGAGTTTGTGACGTCATCCGCGTAGTTGTGGTGACGTCATCGATTATTTTTTTAAATAGGAAGACACCCTGTTTATTTTTTTTTTCATGGATGGTATATTCATTGCCTATGTGTACAGGGTGTGAAAACATTATTTTATATTTACAATATAGGTTGGAGAGGGCAAATCGAATGGCCAACTATAGATCTCCTGAATCAACTCCTCTCGATTTTTTCCTCTGAGGTTATCTGTAGAGCAAAGTTTATGTAGGAAGCCTGAAAAATCAGATAATTTGAAAGAACAAATATATTCAGAAACGATAGCAAGGTTCAAGAATGATTTGTTTTCTGTCTATCACATTGTATTTTTGCAGAAGGTCACAAATTTGATTATTTATTATAACGGTTTCCGTTGTAAATAAAAAATAATTAATAACTTTTTCTCACCCTATATTACTTTAAACTCCTAATATTAGTATACGGTCAGATAGACAATGAATATACCATCCATGAAAAAAAATTGAACAGGGTGGCTTCCTATTTAAAAAAATAATCGATGACGTCACCACAACTACGCGGATGACATCACAAACTCCGTATGTATATCAAGAGATGTCAATTTGAAAATAAAAATCGACCTGTCTCAGGGTTTCCCTCAATATTCATATGCGTTAGAGAAAATGAATTTATTCCATACATTTCCACCATACTGTATATAGATCGTAGGGACATTTTCCACTGCTGTATATACCGTGCGTTTCAATAATTCCGTAGCAAACACATACCTATACCATAATTGAACAAAGACGAAGCCCGTCAATTCGTCAAGTCAATACAGTAGGCACATGCGAATCCATTACCAAAGTCAACATAGAGAGAGCGTTCCCTCTTGAATGCTGCTCCCGACTATTTAAAAACAATCAGCATTAATGAAGGGCCGCTCTCTGCTCGCTCTGCCTTCTTCCCGATCAAATTTGCAGTGCGAATCACTCGCGAGATTACCCCCGCAAATATTAGTTTTAATCGAATCAATATCAATATTCCTCGCCGCTCGGTCCCTACAGGGCGTTCGGCGCGGCAGTCCCTAGCGGTCGCTCCACCTAAATATCAACCATATTGCTACGCTCATCAACTGTCGAGTTATAAATATTCAATTCGATTGTAAACAGCGATGGAGCGCTGGTCTCCGGAATTCTCCCTCAGGACATCCATATAGCCCTCTCCTGCACAGGGACGTAGTCAGGACGTGATCATTTGAACGATGATGTGAATGGAAGATCACCACAATGACGAAAAATACTCTTTACAGGACAGGACCAGAAAATAACTAGTACTTTCAGAAGCAGTCTATACCGGGTGTAACAGGATTATGGTACATCCCCCGTATCTCCATTAGTTTCAAAGGTAATTCATTAAAATTTGGGATATGCTATATACATAATAGCGTCACTTTTTAACCTACGAATGATTTGTTTTTCACTTCCGGTTTCGCGAACTTACGATTTTTGAATGGAACACTCTGTATATCATTGCATTTCTGAAATCTGCAAAATTTTCTAAATCCAATGATATCACATAAGTGACATTTTAAACGTAAATTTTTTTAATAATTTCATTTTCTTATTTTCCTTTAGCTGTAATTTCCATTGTATTTATCGCACATTTTATTACCAGCTATGAATAAATTCCTTATTGGTAGTACTAATAAATGGTACCTACCACGGTACCAATATGGTTCCATTTGAAAAAAATTTGTTATACAGCAAAATCGACTACGATGAACTTTATTTGCTCATAAAAAATGCAATTCAGTATTTTTGACGGGATTTAGATTTTTCTAGCATTAGACGGATCAATTGGAATAAATCGGAACCATCATGGCACACCTAAATGGAAAACCAAATATTGAATTTTAAAAAAATTTGACGTTTGAAATGTCACTTATGTGGTATCATTGGATCCAGAAAATAATGCAGATTTTAGAAATGTAATAATATACAGGGTGTTCCATTTGAAAATCGAGAGTTGGTATCACTTCCGGCGAAACCGGAAACCGGAAGTGAAAAATAAATCATTTGTAGGTCAAAAAGTGACACTTATTATGTTCATAGCATATCCCAAATTTCAATGAATTACCTCTGAAACTAACGGAAATACAGCGGGTGCACCATGATCCTGTTACACCCGGTATATTATGTAAAGATTCATATTAGTGGAAAAAGAATATCAATTAATGTTCTGCATAGCATTAGCCAAATAATTAGTTATTTTTAACTCGTCTAATACCAGCCATTCAAACTGAGATTGATAATATGAAATAGATGAGACGTGGACAGCGTTTTTTTATTTGTGTAATACTTCTTCTAATTCGTCGCTTTTCGTTTGTTTGGGAATAGAAGATTTTAACAAATGTCTATAGGATTTCTATGAATGATTCGCTTATGGAGTATATATCTAACTGATGAAACACATTGTATGTCTAAACAGAAACGTGATACTATCACTTTTACTGATGAGTAAAGGATTCAATCCTTATTTTTCATTATCTAGATTTGACTCCTTTGGATTACAGTATTTTTGTTTATCTGAATAGAGAAAGGAGATTCGAAATAACAAATATAAATCTCCCTTATATTTATATATCGTAAAGTCCATATTACTTTCAATTTCTGCAATCTCAAGTACCTACCTAGGTAGTTGATATTTCAACTTTATGATTGTATTCTTTTTTTTTAAACTATACGTATACCTACTCAAACTAACGTAATCGAAAAACATAACTACTTGAATGAAAAGTAGGAAAACATGTTCCTGAATTGATTAAACGTTGTGGAGTATTTTTCATTAAAGCTGTGATGGTACCTACATACATTTTTATTTTATACCTATATTTGAATATTAAATGGCACCCTCAAATCAATATTCTGAAGAGTGAATTTGAGTTTCAAAAAACAATTGTTTTTTCTCTAATTGAATACACTCCGTGATGATATATAAAGATTAGATCGTTCCTCGATCCGATCCTGCAACCCCCTCGTCGATATAGGAAGACGGCAAGAGGGTGAAATTCGAGGGAGGCTCGACGGCTCTTAGCCGGGATTTGAGGTCACTACTGTCGAATCTCATCATCAAGTCACAGCCTTGATTTTCAATTCAATTTACACTATTAAACTTGCATTTATTAGTGGGGATTCCCGAGGGAAAGTGCGCGCAACGCCCGTGGGCCGTTCTACTCGGTTCGCTCCACGTGCTTCTATATACAGGAAGAGGAGGATGAATTTGGTTGGAGCCCCCAATAACAGCTTTACCAGGGCCAGCTGTGCCACTTGCCTCGATTTTATTCGATTTGTTTTGTATGCTGACGACGTTCGTTCACGGAGAAAATACTATTTTTCCTGCGACCCTTGCCGAAATTGGTTTACGCATCGAAAATTAACACTTCCTGTTTCGATGCGACGGTTTTTTCACAAGAAAATTTTTCATGAATCGGGTTGAATAGTGATTGTTGAAAATTTGCAGAAAGATATGATATTGCTCATGAACTAAGCTAATGAAAACATCCAAGAGATATAAAAATGGAAAATGAAACTATACACTGAATATTCCTCTTTCAAGAAAAGATAAACACATTCTAATGGGTTGTAAGAGGACTCTGGATTATTTGGAAAATATATCATATTTTCTACAACCAGTTGGGAAAGTAGCCTTTGACGCTTTCAAATCTTAACACAACATTGACGCTGACAGCATTTGCGCTCGTGAGCAGAAATCTCGGCAAATATCTACCATTGGTTTATTGTTGAAAACGAACCCATATTCTCTTGCAGGATTGAAAATGGTGACCTCCAACCAGAGAAATCGAGGAAAAGTATGAATTATGATATGATAGATTCATTAGATGGTGCCATGGAATGATTCAATGTTAAAGATATCAAAGTAAGTATCTTAAACTTGTCGCATTTCTCAAAAAAACATCAGTCCGTTGAACATAATGCAAAAATAATATTTACTGAAAAATACAAATTTCAATCATACTCCATGCTCTATGGTAGTTTGAGAAGCACCATTATTAGTACCTATATGTAGTATCAATAAAATATCGAATTCTCTAGTCTAGAAACTACAGTTGTAGAAAAAATCTCGTGTGCATTTCAAAAATTATACTTTTATCTCCCTGTCACCGGACTTGATCAACAACCTATATTAGTGTATACATTTGGAATGATAAAATGTCAATTTCAGCTGCTAGTTCAGCTTCCTTTCCAATTTTCATTCTTGCAAGAATAATTAAAACTATTATTAACAGCTCTTCTCTATTATTTAATTCTGATACCATCACCTCTATTGGCATCTCTTCCCAATTTATGAATTCCGATTTCAAATTCATCGACAAGCGAACAACTCAAAGAAGAGTTTCAATAGTTTTTATTCTTTGCACGATTATGCAAAAACCCAAAATGCTGCTGCGTTTGGAAAACAGATCTTCGAATCGACAACAAATTTCTTCCGGTAGAGGAAGACATAAATCTCCATCAACGGGGTATTATTTTTCTGGACGAGCCAACAGAGGAAACATGCTAATGCCGGTTTGAAACCCCCTCGTCTTTCCATGCACCAACCGAAAAACACAGTAATTGATCATTTTAGCAACTCTTTACCCCAATTCCGCCATATTTCACAAAACAAACCCTGAATAGCGTACAACGGGAGGAGACCAGAAAGAGAGAGAGAGGAACGGTCATAAATAATATCTTCGAGAAGAGAAATTTGTTGCCGGGAAATATATATTAAGTAGGCAACTGTTAAACCGCGGCTAGAATATAAAGCAGCAAGAAAACTTTGGCGAGTAACCCAAAGTAAAGCTGGAAGTTTGTGCCAGAGCGACGTCAAAGTTGAAGTTGCACAGAGTTTACAAATACTGGAAGTTGGTCGGTGGGGTATAGTGCGGTCGAAAATACAAGTCAGTCACTCCCATCATTCATTACATTCATATACTCATAGGTGTACATGATGATGAAGTTGATATTATAAGATAACCTGAGAGAAAAAGTGATACGTTTGTTAAAGTAAAATCCCTGGAATTTTAGACCGGTTCAAGATATGAGAATCCCAATTCGATTCAATTTAGTTCAAAGCAACGATACAATCCTGATATCAGAATTGGCCAAATCTGTCTTTAGTAAAATGTTAACAATCAAAATGTTATAGTAAAACCAAAAATGATATGCTACCTCGATTGCCAAACTTTTATCATTATCATCATTGGAGTGGGTAATATTCCAAATAATAATAATAATATATTTCAACTTCATCACTTATTAACCATCAACATTTCACTAGAGTTATATGAATAATGTATGATAGACATTAAATGTATCCCATTGATATTTGCAGGACAGTTGTTACAAGACATGGGAAAATATGTACATACAAACAAAAAGCCATGAATGTGAAGAATTGTATGGGAATACAAAATTACAAAAGTAAACGTTTTCACCAATTCACTATACATATATAGGCCTAAAATGTTTTAAAAAAGCTAGAAAACAAACAGAAAACTACTACTTTCCTGGCTAATATCACGCAGATAATTGAATTATATCCACTCGCAGTGTACCAAGTGAACACAAGTACCTATGCAAATGTTTCTTTCTTTCTAAGACGTGACAAAGTTCAAAACGAGACAGGCACGCATGACAAAACCTACACAGACCGGTTTCGGGCTTATTGGCCCTCATCAGTGCAGGGAAGCGATCCTGAGATCTCCACTTGAAGGGATTCTTCTGCCAATGAAATCACTATGAGCAACTGACCATTACGAACAAATATATTCCGATTAAATAATATATTATATATAGTTTCATTACAATATATGTTATGAAAAAGTGGAGAAGAAATCCGACTGTACTATTCAAGCCGTCGAAAAAGCAGCGAGAATATAAGGAGACCGAGTCGAACGTTGGGCTGAACGTAAGCTAAAACTTGGTTAAACTTTTGGCCCCGAATGTATTCTTTTGTTCTAAGCAGTGATTGGTCGACAAGTTAGTTCGCGAGGGTTGGTGACGTCGCTGCTAATGTCGGGGTACGTTATGCCGCCCCCGTATGCTCCCCTTCTGCCTGCCTGCCTGCCTGCCTGCCGCCCTTCCACCTTCATCCCCAATGCCGAGCGAAAATTATAACCGAAGTTGAAGGATCTGCGAGAGATTTTGATTTATTTTAGTTATAAGATGATGCCCACGATGCCACTACAAAAGTTGAATAGAAACGATTATTTGAGAGTTTATGTATTTCATTTCAAATCTCTGAACCCTTTGCTTGTACTATTGATAATCAATAGTATATTATGATACTGCAAGTTTTATAAGAGGCTATTTTGTTGAACGCGTTGTTTGGAGTACGACGAGCGAAGCTAGGAGTGCTCAAGTGCGACAAATGTCTTATAATACGTGTGTCTTATAAGATTTTTTTTCTATTTTGAATTGAATTGAAGTCTCTTTTATTGAAAGAAATTGATTTAATATATTTAAACAAAAACATCTTCGATTGGTAACAATTATGCGACATTGAAATATTTAAAATCTGACGCACAAGCGTGAAGTCCAGTTCACTGTTGGGTGATTTTGATGTCAATTCAAATTAAATCACACTCTGAATTAAAATTTACCAATAAAAACATTAAGATTTTCACTACAATCCAAAATCGCTCAGAAGTAAGCTGGAAACCTAACTCTTCTGACTTTCATTTGACAGTTCAATTGTATCAACCTCCGAATCAAGGTGGATACAGGATGGTGAAACAGCTTCCTATTAACAAGCACTAGAATAAACTGTAGACCTTTGCCTACTTGATTTCATACCGTAGTAATATTTCCTGAAGTTATCAGAGATGGCGACATACCTTGTGTCGGTAAAACAGAAACTGTGCATCTGTAATACTTTTATCAGTTTCATCCGTTCTAGATGAAAAATGATTGAGAAGAGTCAAAATATCAATATTCATTCAAGATTTATCGAAAATTTATTGTTTTAATGTCGTTTCAAGTCACGTCTGTCAGATGTGAACCACAGAAATACGTAAGCAACAGAAATCTTCTTCAATAATCGATCTTACCGCCATCTTCTTTCGAGTCGTGGAAATATTAGTACCTTCTCAAACGGTCTACAAGTTTTTCGCAGAAACAATTGAAGAGCTGTTTCACCATCCTATATCCACCTTGCTCCGAATAATGAAGAATGCGTTTCATTATAGAACCAAGATAGAACTTTTTTTTTCGACTATGACACGACATTCTGGCGACTAAAACAATAACGGATTGTTCGCATGCTCTTCTAACGCCCGTTGCAAAAAAAAAATAAATTCATGATCCGCATCAAATATAATATACGAGCGAGAGTTACACTCAAGCGCTCAAGCCGTATGCCCTCTCATATATCCCCTGCATAATTTCCCATCATAAACTATATCGAAAAGCATTGTATACATTCATTATTTTCATCGACTGAAAAAAAAAACTCGACCGACCCCTTCTATTACGACTCGGAGGTGACTAATGCACCAACAAATGGTTTCCTTATTAGAAACTCAGGAAATCAATTTTTTCAGTGTGAAGCGATTGGATATTCTAAGACAAAAAACACGTTGTTTATGTAGAGAAGCAAACTTACGAGAGTTGAGCTATAGGTACCAACTAAGGTATTTAAAAAACTATAATCCGACTTTTCAAGGATAAAACCATTGCAGGTAATGCTTTTTCAATTGTCGAGTATGAGTTTTCTGACTGCTTCTATCGTCGTTTTTTCATTTAATTCGAACTTTCAACAAATACTGATTGATTCATCCTCATTAAATCAACTCAAATCGAAACAGCATATAGAGAAGGAAGCATACCAAATGATCTTGTTATCTCAACAAGGTAATACTCAACTTTGATTTTGTTACTATTATTATTATTATTATTATAACTATATAATGTTTGTCCATGAATAAGCTAATATGAATAAAGAGGAGAAGAAAATAATTTCAAATGTATTATGAATTTGTATGTATAAAATGAGAACCTATACTTTTCACAGCAGTTATTTTAGTGGATGTACGATTCGAAGATTGTAGGAGTATATGGTTGCAATTTTTTCAGTGGTGCGTCCGTCCAGTTGGTATCGTAGTCACCGTCGGAGGACCAACAGCCATTCACCCAGATCTCGAGGAAAAACCACTTGAGAAATATAGTTAAATGAGTCATAGTCATTTGCGTGTAACTTTTAATAAGCGTGATCGGGGGGTGGCCGAAGGGGTTAATTAATCCCTTCTTGCGTTCCGTGTCGTCATGGTCGCAATATCATTGTCACCGAGAGGGTGGAGAGCGATGGTATAGCCGCCACTCTGCAATGATTTTGTGAAGTGCTCGTTATGCGAGAATGTGTTTTTGATGCTCGGCTTAATGAGAAATAAACGCTGCAAAAATTAGTGAAAAGCGGTCGGCGACAACCGACAACCCCTATTTTATTAATGGGAACAACTTTCAACGGTAATTTTCACTGTCACATCGAATATGGACGTCGACTACGCGCCGGGAGAACTTCCATTGGTAAATTTTTCATACCTATATGTTTTTTAAAGTTAATACTTTCTACTAGGTATATTTTACGACGTTTATACACATTTTTTCATTTGATACAGCATCTTATGATAAGTAATAAAAACATGGAATTATTTAATCATGCATAACTCGAGTTGCACTTTGAACCAATATTCTTTCAATCGAAAAGGATCACACCTCGAACCCGAGCCTTTTTTTGAAAAAAACATACTGTACTTTTTTATTGCCACTTACAGACTCATACTGTATACTTGGGGACATAAATTCAAAAAATACCATAAGTGTATGTGAATTATTCTGCTAACCAACAACAACAGCCGTCAAAATGCTGGAAGCTATATTCGCCAAAAAAAAAAACAATATTTCCAGGACCTGTAATATAAATTACTATTCAATGCCTGAACAAATGTTTCCCCAACTCGACTTACCTGGGTCAGAATGAACAGAAATAAGACAATTTCCAATTTGTTAAAGTACCTACTCTCATTGAGCGAGAAGCCAGAAAAATCTGATATCCGAATGATTTACTCTCGCAAAAGCCAAGATAGCAAGTGAAATTCGCACACCATCTACCTTATTTATTTCCATAATCTCGGTAAAGTTATGCAGAGCAAAACGGTTTAATAAATAACAAATAAAATTGCAGGATAACCGAAATAGCGGAGCTTTCCACTTCTTTAGGTATGTGAGCAATGCCAGGAAAGAATCCCGGTTTCATTTTTGCTTCTATAAATCACGGAGAATCGCTTTAATAAAACAGTCTGCCATGAGCGGGGGAAAAAGCATCCCCGGAAGGGTCCAGATCAAAAAATAGAAAAACCATCTTTGATATCTGAAGAAATCTTATAGCAGGAGATATTGAACATATTGAATACGACTTATTTAGATATTCGTTGGCCTTAGATTGAATTAATAATTAGTGTTATTTATCTGATTATAGGAGACATGACCTACATAAGATATTTTCAAATTTTTACAAAATGTTCAAATGAAACCAGTTCTTATCTTTCGGTAGGTAATTTTCTTATTTGAATCAACGATATATATTATTTTTCAGAGCAATAGTAAATTAATAATTATATTTGTAAAAATCTCTGAGAACTTTGGAATACTGTTGAAAAACAGTAGATAACTGAAAGATAAAAATTATCACTTTCATACTCGATAAGTAAATAATGCTTTTATAGTTTCGAAAGATCTAAATAACGTACCAATATCACTCTTGATTAGGTGCTTTCGAAGAGTGTCCAAAAAATAGACTCGAAATACATCTCTAGAATTTCAAAATTTCACCCATATCACTTTTCTCACTATACTTGAGCCCAGTAATAAAGAAAGCTCTAAGTTGGTGCATGAGATTTTATCGAGCTGTCACAGTAACAAAATATTTCATGCATAAAAAAAATATACCTTCGACTCTCCACGCTATCCCAAAAACCTACCCTTCTCGACGCCAATGCTGGGTCCTCTCCAACCTCGAACTTATATAGCAGAGATTTGTCGTTGGAACACCAGCCATTTTCGAGCTCAAATATTTTTATACGTGTACTTTGTCTAAAAGGGATGTGTTGTATTTTTCATTAGATATGAAGAGGGTAAAAAATACCAGCAAGTCAGGACTGCGATATGGAATTCGTGTTTTTTCTCGAGGGGTCCTCCGACTTTTATATGTTTTCGCGTGTTCAACCACTTCACCTTCATCTCTCTCGTATACGTACTACATCGGAGGAGATTGTGCTTCGGAAGTCGCCCTCCATATTTCATTTTCCCTCCCATTATATATGTACCGAATATAGAATATTTTGCTCCGTCTCCAAATAAAATCGCTAATTTCTATATATTGCTCGAATATCACTGAGTGATATTTAGGGGAAAATGTGGAAATATGCTTACAAATAAATAAGTACCCATACCAATAAAGTAATACAAGAATAGTAAGAATTATTATTGCAGTATTATGTTGTTAAAAAGTTGTTACAAGTATGAAATTGTCATTTCAGAAAATACAGTGTGGAACAGCCAGATCGGATAAATTTGTTACCTACAGGATATTCCGAGATTTCTGATGGTTTTGATATAATTTCCTACAACTCATAAATGTCACCACTGAATTCAACCCTTTTCGAATGACAATTGCTGACGCAAACCCATCATTTCTTGAGAGGTCTTTCAAGTTTTCTTTTTCAAAATATGTAGGTACTGTGTTGATAAAAAATAATCTACTCAGATTCAACTAAAAATACATAAAAAAAAAAAAAAGAAATCAAAGTCATCTCCACAACATTATTAGAATAATCTAACATAACAAGGTAGAAAACTTACTTATTACAGGCAAAAAGGAAATTTATGATGCATTAGTAGAATTCATAATAAATGGAAAGATAATTATATAAATCACAAATAAGTTGCATAACCAAAATCATTCTGTGGCAAAAAGACTGAGTGCTAATGCCAATAACAAAAAAAAAGTAGAAAACGAGCAGAAAACAACTACGTTCCTGGCAAATACCACGCAAAATATTGAATTATATCCACTCGTAGTCTATGCATCAATTCATATAAATGAATAAAAATACAAATATTTCTTTCTTCGAACATGCGTTTCAGCTCCCAACGAGACAAAACACGCCTGACAACCTGTAGACGGGTTTCGGGCTTATTGGCCCTCATCAGTACAGGGCAGTCAACCGTGTAGAGATCCTGAGATCTCCACACGAGGCGAGGTCTGAATCGATGGAAGCATCCACGCATATTTGATAGCAGTGAGCCGTTCTCCAAGCAGTGTATGAAGACGGCGACACCAAGCGGCGAAGAAAGAAACACTCCTTAATAAATTTCCCATATAGAAGATATGAGAGTGGCTGGGTTGCTCGACCAGCCGATTGAAACAAAGGGAATAGCCAAAAACTCTAAGTAGAGTGGTGGTGTAAAAAAGGAAAATCTACCTTGTTATGTTAGATCATTCTAATAATGTTGTGGAGATGACTTTGAGATATTTATTTTCCATTTTACACCAGCACTCCACTTAGAGTTTTTGGCTATTCCCTTTGATTAAAAATACATTGTTGCGGCGTTACACATTGCTTATATATATAGGTATTCTTAATTCGGCAGCGTCTTACCTCAAAAACGAGCATGCCAACATACAATGAAAAAAAATGTTGCGAAACGAACACGAAATCTGTCACCAGAAAACCAGTCACAAAATCTGGTTAACGGTTATTTGGATAGTTTATGGGAGCCTAATGAAATGTCTGTGATTGACCCTTGTGTCGAATGGGATACCCCGATATTCCAACTAGAATAAACACAATAAGGGAACAAAATAATGGCGTAATTTGATAGGGGGTGACAGGCGGTGGTGATACACGGTGACGATCCGGCATAGTCCATCAAAAAAATTGCCCTCCGAATGAAAACACAAAGATCCGTGGTCTGATAGTCGGTTAATAGAATGGTTTGTTATTGAATCAGACAATCGTATTCGTAATCGTCGCTAAGCAGGATATAACTGTTGAACTTAATTTTTATTAATTCTGGTGGTTTTTGACAAAAGACAAATCTAGTGGGAAACAGTCAACATAATAGGTACTTCAGACAGAGTTTCGTCGATTCGTTGATGGATGGTATCGAGAGAATTCGATTGGAATAAATAAATCACCATTAAATTGTATAGGATGGATAATTGAAAGCTTGTTAATGTTTCTATATATCATTGTCAACCAAAGTTCCAACCACACAGACTTTCGTGCAAAAAAATAGTTGTGGATAGCATGAGCTTTTTCATTTATTTATAACAGAAGTTTTATAATAAACGAGAATATTGATTTGGCATCATTTTCATCAATCAAATTCTGACTACTATAGGTAGATATCAACTAACTCAACAAAAAATGTCAAGGAAGTGCAACAAACATGTATCTACGTTATTTTGAACATTGAACTTTCATTAATCGAATAATATCAATATATACGAAAGTGGTGTGAATCTTGGAAGAAATCAAATTTCATCACAACAAAGTGGATTGACAACAAAATCTTCAAGTTCACAAATCATCCTCACAACTGTGAGTCATTTGGGGAAATCAGGAATGATGGAAGAAAATCAGCTAATCATAACAAACGTGCAATTGGATAAGTATTCTTATAAAGATACTTATTGCATGTTAATAAAATGCGATATTAAATGAAGAGTATCATGCCTCAACGTCGTGATCAAATTCAAAGCGGCCTTATAACAACTTTCAATGAATGTGATGTTAATATAATAATTGTTAAAATGTCTATAATCGATGAATAATTTGAAAATATTGAATATAATTTTTGAAAATGCTGAAAAATGCCCAAAATATAGAATCCAATGATAATTGCACCATCAATGCAAAACTATAGCATAACTCTGGTTGAAACCGAAAAATATATAAATTCTAAAAATGGATGTACAATTCAAGATGAAATCTCAAAGTAGCTCTCAATCCCAATCGAGGTAACTGATTCATAGTAACCTTACCATATCCTCACATCAATCTATATAATATGGATTCGTAGGCATCAAATCAGGCCGCCAGCTTCGCCGATCTCTCGAAAAGGAAAAGTTGATTGAATCGAAGACTAGTTCGTAGGCGGAAACGCATCACGCAGATATATTCCAGAGCTATAAAGAGAAAGATAGAAAGTGGCTAAATGTGATGGCAAAGGGCCTAATACGGCATCATCAGGAGAGTGCGCGCAGCAGAAACAAGCGACCGCTCCGGCCTAATCCCTCTTATCCCGAAAGTAATTTTGAGTCTTTTGAAACCGTCCCTCGGCTTTCCTGGAAAATCCGACGCGTTCGCCTCCTATCTCCGGCTGCCAGAGCAAGGCCGCCCCGAGCCCCCAACATCCCCCCCCCTTTCCCCCACCAACGCCGATACGGCGGAGGGGACGACGAAGACGAAATTGCCACCCCGAAAATACTGTCGCACCCACTTTGATGACGAAAACATCGATTCAAGTCATCAACAAATCGTCATCCAATTCGTTGGACAAAGTATCAGAAAGTAATTAGCAAAAAAACTAGTGTTCTACTAGTGATAACAGTTAAAAACACATTCAAACATCCCATTATCTAGAATTCCTGATGGCGACCAAAACTCAACCCTGTATTTTCTCCAAGAAATCGGCTTCACCAATTCACCAATCCACCAATCACAGAAACTCGTATATTTCTCATCTCATGATCTCCAATGCACAGATTCGACTTTTGATGAAATATTGTTGACATGCTTGAAGTTCAGCTTTTTAACACAAGCTGGAACTCCCGGATTCTATAAACAGAGAAAAACTTGTTGGTGACCATACACCAAGGTGGATATTGGATGGTGAAACAGCTTCCTATTAACAAGAACTATAGAAGAAACTGTAGACTTTTGCTCACTTGATTTCGAACCGTATACCTATAGTATTATTTCCTGTAGTTACTATATAGATGGCGCCATATCTTGTGTTGGTAAAACAGAAACTGTGCATCTGTCGGTGTCAATTTCTGTTTCAAGAGAAAAAAGACTGAGAATAGTCAAAATAACAACAAATATTCCAGATTTAATGAAAATATAGCGTTTTAATTTCGTTACAATTAACGTCTGTCAGATGATGCGAACCACAGAAACAAATAAAAAACATAAATCTTCCTTGATAATCGATCTTACCGTCATCTTCATTCAAGTCTGGAAAATATTATTACCCTTCTCAAACGGTTTACAAGTTTTTCGTAGAAACAATTGAAGAGCTGTTTCATCACCATCATATATATCGACCTTGCCCTGCACCTACGAACTCATGACTCTCTAGAATCCAAAAAGATCATCGCAGGAAAGTAGGCAATCAGATCTATTATTCTAACATCACCCTTCAATTGTGAGGCACGAAAAACTCTAAACTCCGTCTAAGCTAAACTTAGTTCGGTAGCCAATCAAATCACTGGTTATCTAGCAACTAAACCAAGTTCTGCTCAAACAGAGCTCATAGTCATTTATAAAAACGGCCCTCATACATATAATTCCATCTTAATGTTCCCTCACTGCATAACATTGGATTCGCCTGGTTTCAATACGTATTGCTAAGAGATCTTGATTCTCAGATAAATTTGGTTACCTTGATAATCTTGGTTGGTAATATTATGCATCACTATAAAATAAAGGTGATTTAGCGTTGTAGAAAACCAAACCATCCAAGCAGTCGTTCAATTTTTGAGCTCGTTTTGGAATATGTTTACCACTATTCGAGAGTTTGAAATGAAGAAGCAATAAATTGAACGAAAAATTGAAATAAACAGAATCGTACCAAATAAAAATATCAAACAAAGTTTGAGTCTGGTATTGAGTGTAAGTTATATTTGTTTCTTTCTCAATCTGTATGGAAAAGTTCCACGTAATGTGGAAGTTGTCAGGTTCAGTATTTCGTCAAAAAAAAAAACAACAACATTCACTCGACATGACAATTCACCACGGAAATCATTCGGACACCCCATAAATCTCTCCAAGACAAATCCGAACACATGTTATGATGGGGATGAGGGGTGTTAGTTCTTTCGGGGCCGAAATGCCTGCCACTTGACCCGTGTGCGACTCGCCATCTCGACGAAAACAAACAAGGGACCTGTCAACGCCTAATAGCCCAAAAGACAAATGCCCGGTATTGACGAAGTAACCGAAAACCGCAAACGCGTGCCGAGTCATTAGGGCCCAAGAAGAGGAAAAATGCCGAGATTTGGTCAGAAAAGTCGTGCAGCGCCACATGTGACAGAGTCCGGTGTTCGTTTCTACCGGATCGGGTTTCATAAGTGACACATAAGTGATGTGCTCCGGTTGTTTACTTCGCTGATACCAAAGATGTTGCGGAAATTGATACTTTTACTCGTATAAGGAAATCGGCAGATGAAATTCACTTGCTACAATAATTATTCAATACTTCGTTCTCCTATCAAATTACTAACACGATGAACAACAATATGGCAATAACGAATTTTCCTCTTCAGCCAAGTTAAGGTTTTAAACTATGTAAATTATGTTTAAACAATATTTATTCCCCTAGTGAACTATTAGTAGCAAAGAAACCTACCATCATTTACCTTTTTCAAGTTTCAATTTCAGACTATATCGACTACGCAAATATTCGAACCTCCTACCAGAATCAAACAAGATTTATCGAATGAAAGTACTATACTGGTGATAAAAAAAACACACCTCGGTAATTGAATTCCTCATATCTACGTCTCGATTAAAAACAAGTATGATAATCGCCTGGAAAATTATAATTACTAAATCATAACTATCACTTCAGTTCAAAAAACAAAAACGATTAGATACTGTTGTAGAACACAATGTTACTAAAAAAATCAACAACTCGAACGTTTTTACTTTGATTGCATGATGGTATGTACTAAAACAGTCATTGTTTTAGTTTTTTCTAATTATAAGTTCCTACACATAACCGACAAGACAAGAAAAATTTAATGAAAAATTGAAAAACTGGAATAATAGACCACTCAAAAGAAAAACCATTGAAAAATAGAATTTTTCATAGGAAAAGTAGATTTGAAGCCAACATCTAAATAATTACTAAGGTTACCTCATTCCTAAACAAGGAGGGCAACAACAAAATCCTCCAGTACCAGTGTCTTGCTATCTTGGAAGGGTATGAATTTGAATAAATTGACTTTCTAACAAAATTATCATATCCCTTATTCCTAAAAGTTCATGAAAACGATCTAAAATAAAAGTTTTTTGATAATATACATCTTGGATTTATTACTCGAAGGATAATAGATTCAATTCACTGTCAAACTATATTTTTTATTTTCTGGTAATACAAAGTTTCCAAGTTTCGAATTTGAAAAATATAATACTCTGAACAAATTTCTTACCACTTGGGCCAACTATTTCATCACTCGTCTGGAAATGATGCAAGCATACTCTAGCGTCTCTAAAAAAAATCCTCTTTCCCGATCGTATTTTTCCAAATATCCACTAACTTTCCATCTCGGGAAAACCCGAGAATGTTTTCAAATTACCGCAAATTGTTTTGCATATTAGGATGGGTAAATAATGTTTATATGGCACTGAGTAACTCATCAGAAATGTTGTATTCTGGTCACCACTTTTTAATTGTCTTTTACACATTTCACAGCGTTGCACCATCCTTTATATTCGAATTGAACAGAATAAACAAAGTTTTTAATTAGAATCTTGTTCAAATTTTCACACAAAACTGGAAATATGTCATTTAGTGAACCCTCGAACACAATTTTATTTGAAAACGAGACTATTCGCGCTGTCTAGTTTCACTGCCAGTGTTCGGTTGATTACCAGTTGAAAGAAATAGGTGGCGATTGCGCATTCACCAAAATACAGCAACCTCCTAAACCACTTTTTTTAAATGAGGCACTGTCTTATATAACGAAGATTGAATAAATAGTTTTTAATGCACTTATCTGATTCATATAAATACCTACTGGAGGATATATACAGGGAGGGCCAATGGAAACTTTCCACCCTAATTTGTAGGAGTTCAAATCAACATCTTGAAGAACGCTCGAATACGTCGATATTTGATTTTAGGGGGAACTAATTTTCAGTTTTTTTCACCCCCGTAGCTTTAACCCTGTAGCTGGGGGGTGAACAACCCTCAAAATTTGAATAGGGAAAAGGGGTCGTGCCATACCTCTTTTTGAAGGTCTCATTGAGTTCTTCATGACCCTATAATTTTGCCCTATTATTGTCATCGATAACGAAATGACAGGTTGTCAAAATCTTGGTAAGAGACTATTGTTTTCGTAATAAAAATACCAAATCATTCGAGTTACCAGTGCAATAATCAGGTGGACACGTCAAATTTAAATTCCAAGCTGTTCAAAATGTCAGCCATGAACATTCCACAATTTTGATTTTCAATCCCACAAATTTCCCACTCTATTTCCAAGAGTTTGACAACCTGTCATTTCGTTATCGATGACAATAATAGGGCAAAATTATAGGGTCATGAAGAACTCAATGAGACCTTCAAAAAGAGGTATGGCACGACCCCTTTTCCCTATTCAAATTTTGAGGGTTGTTCACCCCCCAGCTACAGGGTTAAAGCTACGGGGGTGAAAAAAACTGAAAATTAGTTCCCTCTAAAATCAAATATCGACGTATTCGAGCGTTTTTCAAGATGTTGATTTGAACTCCCACAAATTAGGGTGGAAAGTTTCCATTGGCCCTCCCTGTATAGTTGAGAACCTCAAGAAATATGGTCATTGGATGATTATCACTTTCAAATATTATACGATGTGGCAACCTCTGTGAGGGAAAAACATGAATATGAATTTAATGTTGGCTTCAAATAATTTGCAACGTTACTATTCTAGTATGGGTTTGTTGTTCGGAGGAAGATACAGTGCCTATAACCATGGCTACCTGTTTGAATAGATGAGTGACAGTTCGACAACGGTAATCGATTATGGCAAGTGAATAATAGAACGGAACGGCTAAATCCGCATATAAGAAGTCTATCGGTGACACACATCATTCGCATTTTCCACCCACAACCCTCTCTTCGTGCGATGATGTAAACATACTCGAGTAGATTGGAAGTGCATGTGTTGTAGCCCTTAGAATAAACAGCACTTTGTCAATTAGTGACAGCGACAGACAACATCTTGGCAAACAAAGGTCCGGGACCGGCCTCCCGTAGTTTGATGGTTTGCTTTCGTCCCTTCATTTCGAAATCCGAAATTTTTTTATGATTTGCGATTTCATGGGTTATGTACTTGCGTAAAAAAATTTTAGGAAAAAGGCCTATGGATTAAATAGAACATATTTTCTTCGAAAATATTAGTAACGCTTTTCTTATAGATTCACAACAAAAGGTTGTTTTAGAGATATCAATTAATGAAATTCCAAATACCATCACTTCACGGTTAATAAAAAATTCCTAAAAATATAGTCATCATTACAGCCTAATAATTTTCATTTGTAAATAGCTATCGAGTATTCCTATATGGGATTGTTGTTTCGCCATTTGTTCAAATCTGATTTTCTCAAATATATTGTTCATATAGAATTATAGGTACAAAGTTTTTGGAAGTGTAGAAATGCTGTGTAAGAATTTTTTTCCGTGTCATCTGGGTGTTATCGATTTTATTGAAACTCAATAGGAGCTTTTAAAACAATATTTGTTCGAATTCGATAGTTCCAGTTTCAGTTTTTAATATCTCAGTATCCAAACAGTATCGAATTGCCGAAGAAAAACAAACTGAAATTTTACGAACCTACTTGCAGAATCGACTGAAGACAAGAAAAATAGGGGTTAAAGAATCCATTTCAGTTTCATTATGTTTTTTCTGTAGTATCTATTCATGTATTGAGAATTTGAATAATAAACTCATTTATTGGTAGATATAACTCGAAATAATATTCTGATCTGTGTCTAATATATTTATGCATAATATGCCCAATCATAATGATAACGTCAGCTGAGTGAAAATTCACTTTCATTCCTTTTATGACAATAACGTCCCGTGCTATAAAAAGCAATTTTCAAATTTCTGTGAATAATATCGCGGATCTTTATGCAAAGCAGTTTCCGATAATGACTCTGAGAGTGTTGCGACACATTTTTATTATTTACGGTATCGAAACGCGATCATTTCACGACTCATTTCTTTCGCCGGAATTGATCAGCGTTTGATTTTTCCTTATCGTCTGCATTTTCCTGGAAAAATAACGATAAATTGGTTGTCGCTCGAAGAGAAGTCACGGGATTAAAGTAAAAGATTATGAACAGGGAGCGATGGGATTATGCTAATGTCACAGTTGGACTTTTCGAATCATTATAATATTCTTGGAACCTGACAATTTTTCTCCGAGAGGGAAATTAGCCATGATAACCCATGGGTTAAGTGTCGATCTTTGTTGTTGATACTTTTGTTTTCTGGTCACTCTGATCCTTCAATTTACAGCTCTCGCTATCAATTTTGAATAAGGTCTTCGGCCACTACATTATTTTTGGTCACCTCAGAGAAAAAGACACGCATATATACGTACAACGTGCGGATATTATTCACGATGATCGATTCGATGTCCTGTCATATATCGGCGACCATCGTAGCATCACCCATCCCAGTTGCTTTCCCATCATCAATCCCCCCTTTACATCGTGGTAATCACTTTTTAATCACCATCTCGTAGCCGGACATTTTTTCTCCGATATAGGTCCGTCATCCATAAATGCCACTCGCTCGGCCACTTTTCAATGGAGCCCGCTGCTGCCTACTTTTCCGTGATTGATTAAAAGATCCCGTGATGTATGGCCTTCCTCTGTCACGTCCTCTGACTTTCCTCGTACATTTACGGGGTGTGAACTTCACATCAGCATCAAAGTTGCCCACAGTTTTCATCAAACGGGTCATGCAAATTGCTTCAGCTGAAATTTGATAGTCTGTGTTTTATGTGACAAATAAAACCACATCAAAATTATGATTGATATGAACCCATAGGCGTAGAAAATTTCAATGTATCGTAATAGCTGCACATATCGAATTTCCACTCGAATCGAAGAAGAGAAGTTCTTTCTTCCGCCACATGGTGGCGCTGCTTCCAAGTGTCTCGTGGTACTCGGCTCACTGCGGTCAAATAGGAAAGCGGAGATTGCATTATTTAGTAGAGATCTCAGGGTCTCTATAATCAGTGCTGTATTCACTGTTGCATTCACTGTTGCTTGGACTAAGAGTATATGTAATTCAATCGAGAATTCAATGTTCTGCAGGATTGTATTTGCTAGGAAAGTTATTCAGTTTTTCAAACTATATTTGGTATTTTTAATTGGAAAAGACGATATATCTATGTATTTCTATCATTTATTGATACTTCGACCAATTCCTGGCTTTTCATTTCGCTCTGAAGGAAGAGGGGTTTCAGTGTAGGATTTGGATTGTTCACAAAAAAAAATTCTCAATAATGTTCATTGTAGGTTTCAAAAGTAAATAATATGCAAAAACATAATTGCAAATAATTAATATGCTATCAAAACTATTGTTCAGGCATACCAAAATGCATACGATGAAGAATATTATGATTATTTGCTCAACCTATTCATCACTTCTAAGATAAACAAGATATTTTTTCGGCAACCGTCCGGAAAGTACGTACTTTCCAGACGATTTTTTTTGGGAATGTGGCATTTTTCCGGCCTAGTCCGGGAAGTACGTACTTCCCGGACTAGGCCGGGAAGAATCACATCGTTGTTGTCATTGTAAATATGAAAATCTTGGTAGTATGGTTTTGATAAATGCAGTTGATCATTACCATAGCAGCAAAATAACGACTGACAGCTATCTGACATAAAATTAGCTAACATTTCAATTTTTAAAAGAAATGTGTTTCTTTGATTTGTTATTCTACACGGTTGCCGAAAAAATTGTGTACGCAACACGCCCGAAAACAGTTTTTTTGAACTCGCAGACTTCCAGGACTCGCTACGCTCGTCCTATAGAATTTTGTCCACTTATCCAAAAAAACAGTATTTTCCGGACTTGTTACGTAAATTACTATTACCAACATGTTTTTCCTTTCGGAGAGAATTCCACAGTAGGAACATTGTTTTCTTAGCATCAAAAGTGACAAGTGATAAGCAAGTGAAGCCGAGCATGCCAAATATTCAGTCTGCATGTGAAATCTCATATATAAGCCGTTGTGAATTTCTAACAAATTAATTCTGCTCAAGGGATATGTGGTCAGACATTTTACAGACACCCTGTATATCCGATTCGGTGTGGGTGTACGCTTCGCGGAATGGCTGCCCAACGGCGGATTGCACTTTAAATATTTAGTTGGGAGAGAAGTCGGGATTAATAGCCTGCGGCGAGGAGTTTTCCTGAAAGGTTGACACATTGCCAGGGAGAAGGGAACATGCGGAATATTGTTGAAAGACCGACAAGCTGTATGCTTAAGTGCGCGGTTTAGTATTTTATGGTGAGGGCATGTCAACGGGAGAAACATTCTGCATACCATCAGAATAAGAAGAAAATGAAAACTGCAATCAAATTCTCGCTATGGTGAAAAGTCCATATGGATTCATTGATATATGACAATATTTGATTATGACAAGAGAGTTATATGAATTTTCGTCACCATTGACAATAAATTTCAACTTATGAATTTTGTTTTATTCTGGAAGTATCCCTTTTTGTTAGCCACTACGTATATATATATTTTAGTACTCGAACAGCTCGCAAAACCTATAGGCTCCATAAAAACACTTGGTTTTTTATATTGTATCGAAAAACGAACAACGATATGATGGAGTAAAGTAGTATTTTCTGATAGAAAATTGGTCTCGTCTCAGATAGATGATGAAAATTTATCAGCATATTGAAGTTTGATTCCTCGGCACAATATATTTCTACAAAGAAGTGTCTCAATAGGTAGGTAAAAAGGAGTTATTGTCAAATTGTTTAACAAAAAGTAATATCAATAATCCATACATCAAATTAAAAAAAAACAGTTTTTGTATAGAAATCGAGATGGAAACGAAAACGAACTCTGATTATCAATGCTGAAACTAATTTAAACTCGATATTTTGGCATTCACCAAATCTTGTCGATTCGAGCATTTAATATTCAGTCAGCCCTCTTTTTGGAACGAAAAATGCGACTGTCAAACGCACCAATAGAGGTAATTTACAGCTTCGAAGCGGGGGCCCCGTAAAATACCAATAAATTTTCTAATTATCTTTGAAATGTTTATGGTGGAGTGACAATTTCAGGTTCGTTCGTTCAATACAAGTTCATTTACTGCTCCGTACATTCATCAATCTATTCGACATTTCTAACAAACTGACTGAATTTTATAACTTAAAAATTGATTAACATGGGAAGAGGGAGATATTGCGTTATATTATGTAAAATCAAAGCTATTTGATGAAAATGATTCAGTATTAGTTGTACAAAAATTAGGAAATTGTTTGGAAGATAACATGACTGGAAAATTATAGATCAATTCAATTGAGTCGGTTTCTTCATCGCCTCATTATTTCTATTGAAATGACAACAAAAATCTCTTTTCGTAAATAATAAAACTGCTGAAGAAATAAATCAGTTTCGAGTATCTTACAAATGACATAGATGTGTCCTAACATCGAACAGACCACATAACGATCCGTGTAGACACCCCCATCAGGGGTGGTAATAAACGATAGTTTGATGTGGTAAATGACGCAAGGGTGAGACAATGACGCTATCTGCGAAGACTGATGACAGACGTGTTGTTAGCCGGTGACGCTGATTTTCGACGGCGACGTCGTCTCGACGGCTTTGACATCGTATCAGACACAGAATCCACATTGAAAAAATCAAGTGTAACTTTTTCTTTAGCTATACAAAAAAATATTGATGAGCTTCTCCACAGTGCAAGAGTTTGGTGCGTGAGTTTGTTTCAGTGACAATCATTAGCTCATAAAATATTACATTTAAAATAAAATAAAGCGAATCATGGCATTGGAACTCGAAATACGTTTGATGGTCCGCCTTCGCCAATTACAAACAAGAGTATGGCGTATGAAGACTGAAATCGATCTGGACACACATTTCATTGGTTTTGGACCATTGGGGTAGTTTTAATCTCGTATATCAGCGTTACCCCTTAGTATTCTGTGCCGTCAAAAGTGTCTCCGTTGCTGCATCACCGTCGTCCTAAGATAATTGAATTCCTCGCTCATTGCTCACCATTGTGATTCGCAGAATACATTCTAATGATGCGGCCTCTAATGACATCTGGGAATATCATTTTTACGCAAACCTTATTAAACGTACGGGCTTTTTAAGGGGTCGCGTAACGACGTTATTAAATCGCGTGTATACGCGGGATGCTCTTGTAGTATCTCGTTTAGGTGATGAGATCCGCTGCTCGGCAATTTACTGAAATGCATAAACTGCTCATCACACGAAAGCATCCAAACCATTCGATTCTAACTGACCCACAATGGACAAAACATTAAAAACATCGAATCTCGTTTATATTGATCAAGTCGTTTTTTGACAGAGAGAAACTCAATCACCAAAAACAAACTTCGCTTCCTCTTTTTCAAATCACAAACAAAAATTCGATCAGCTGAGTCTGCGTTTTGAGAGCATACTGAAAAATAACATGGCAATACTGTAAGAAAAACGAGACTTATATGACATAATATGACACTGTTTTGACAGGAAAACTCTATATGCATGTATTAGATGCTTTTCCACTGATTATCAGTTTATTTTCCGGATGTGATTAAGCAGGAGTTTCTATCCCATTAGTTGACTTCTTCAACTTTGCATGCGCTTTTTGTTTGTTTTTGATTCATATATTCGAGTGCGGGTTCTGCGACTCAGCATGTTTTTGTCCATCCGGCTCGAAGAATCATTCTATGCAAGCACTTATTTCGGATATACCCTCTAATGAATCTCCATCAAGTGAATTCTCGTTATATAGAAGTTTATTTTTCGAATTCGCCGTTATTTTAAGTGGATAGCAATCAGAACAATTGATGTTTCGATTAGACAATTTTAATTCATTGATGGATTTTTGTCCACGATCAAAGTGGTTCAATTTGACCTTGCGTTAATACTATATACATATTTGAACATTATTTGAATGCAAGGTCATTGATTTTTCAAATATAAAAAATTAATGGTTCATTAAATTTGTACCCCTAATATACAGGATGTTTCATAATAAATGCGCAGGACTTCAGGATATGATAGCTCTTTCAAGAATATGAAAAAAAGTTCCTATTGTCTTACCCTCTAAAATGCACCATTTTCGACATACATGGCCATCTTAAAACCCTAGTCTACGCTACTCCAGTTGAAAATGTTGACAATTTAAGAGAGAGCATTGTTGCTTCTTGCAACATAATTCGGAGCATTGAAGCTAACGGCGGACATTTCCAACACTTAATTTAACTAAGTATGATTTGTTTTTTTATTATTTTGCGATTATGAAGTTAACGTTTGGTTTTGTTACTTGTTCTAACGATTGAATAAATTATGTATAATTATGAAAAAAATTATTTAAAAAAATTTACCATGTTTTTCAACATGAAAGTTGATTTTTCTTGAAAACGGTCAACTTTAGAGCTTATAAACAAGAGTCCCTTTTTTGTGTAGAAAACATTGGCGGTTTGGATAGGCGGCTCAAAATTGTACTTTCCAGTGACGTAAAAGTTGGAGGAAATAACACCCACTACCCCTTCAAAATCTTCACCAATTATGAATTTAAAAAAATAATAAATCAGCCCAAAACATAGCTTATTATGAGTAGAAAATGCCTACAAAATCTGTTTTCTGTGCGATGAACGGTTCCAGAAATATTCGCAAAAAACGATTTATTTATTTTTATTTCAACACCCTGTATGTCGAAAATGGTGCATTTTAGAGGGTAAGTCAATAGGAACTTTTTTTCATATTCTTGAAAGAGCTATCATATCCTGAAGTCCTGCGCATTTATAATGAAACACCCTGTATATCTCTAAAATTGAAGTACTTCTATTCTTCTCTCTTTTGAAGGTCTATAGGTGGTAAGTGGAAGATGATCGTCTTACTTGAAAGAAACATACCGAATTGAATGGGTGAAATTAAATCAGGTCTAACGCATGAGTAAATATTTTCATGTGCAGGTGTGCTATGCAAGAAAGCTTCCACATAGAATAAGCTTGTTGCTGATCTTAGAAAAATGAACAAATATATAAGAAAATCAGTGCGAGGGTATAGTTTTCGTTTATCAAGAAAACCCTTCGTTCTACATCATCTACATTGAACCCTCGACCGTTGCAATTAATTAGAAATAAACACTCCGATGATGGCGCATCCCCATGATGCGCAGAAAGACACCCTTTGGTTGGCCCCCCCGCAATCTCCCTAATGACAAATCTGGCTGTCACGTTCGATTCCAATATATTAATGAGTCTCAAATGATATCGATGTCTGGAAGTGAACCGAGCTATGTGCATCATCACAATATATCACGAACACACACACACACAGGCACGAGAGGGACACACACACGGATGGCGGTCCTGCGATATATCCTGCGATATCCTGCGAAAGGCCCAGAGGGGGGCCGCGCTCGCACAGTAGTAGGCCGTGGAGGGTGACGTTTAATTACTGGTGCGGGCCTCGGAATTCCAATATCAAACACTCCTGGCGCGTCAAACGTCAACCGACGACTTCATATTATTTTTCCATCCGATTCTGATAATTGAGTTTGCCGCCAACACATCAGGGTGGGTTCTTTCCCGGATCGCGGGAAAGGCGGGGTTGGTTAGACTCTGAGATTTTCAGAGCCAAATGGGAAACTGCTATATTATAGCAAATATTTATTGTAGTGAGGAGATCGAGTGAACTTCATGCACTGTTAAATGTTTTTTGTAATCTGCTATCTGTTACAATTTTGGTTTGTAAAATTGGTCTTTCGAGCCGGATATTTTGTACAAACGTAAATCTTTGATCGCACCGATGCATATACAATGACAAATTCAAGAAATCATATAAGCATCTCAAGATTTCACGGGATACTGATACAAAAGTTATCTATTCAAAAAATGCTTGATATAAGACGCATCATCTTATTCTCCGGGCAAAAATGGATATATATTCGAAATTAATGTGCTGGGTGCCAGATAATGAAATACAAAACTGACACTACGTCAGTGATTCGACCAAACTAATTTTAACTTCACGGCCATACAGGATGTTGATGTTACAACTACTACTAACTAAGCGTTCTATTACCTATACTAGGAGAATGCAAAGAAGAGGCTCTTATTACAAAACTTGATAAACAGAGCGAAACAATAAAAGTTATTCATTTATTAGAGATGTGTTTGGACTTTCAATATTTCCGACAACAAACAGTTCATATTGGCAAGTATTATCCTGAAGAGATTATCGATAGAAATACAAAATAATGAGTGAATAAAATAGCTATATCAACGTTGCCATGAAAATTAAAATAAAACAAATATTTATCTTCGCCACTCAGCCATCAGGGGTGCATTGAATTGCTGCATTGAACAAACCAATTTACTTGACCAATCCACCCAAACGTGAAATTGTAATGATCTCAACCCTTTCATAACTTCATATACCCAACATTTTCTTTGGATAATTGACACGGACGTGATGGTCCCTTCACGTAGGTATAATGCCTTTTCGTCAAAATCCTCAGAAATCAACTGCTTAGAACAGTGGAGGCAATCGCCCTGTATATTCGGTCAGAGCAAGGCGAACGGCAATTAGACCATCGAAGATGTTTTCTCGTCGGCAAACAACTGAGAAATCCAGATCAAAACAATATTAGTTTTGCATGCACTCGCTCGAAAGAACTGTCGGAGCGATTTTCTCCAGAGCCCATACAATCTTTACACGTTAGTAATTCAAGAAATTGAAGGGACAGTGTTGGAGTTTAGGGGTACAGAAGGGGGTGGATGACCCTATTATTTAGGTAACAAGAAAGTATTTTTCCAGGTAGGAAAGATGGGTAGAGTACAGCAATTAGTTACTATAATACGAGTGAGTTGCACACCATTATTTTCTTACAACTAAGTAGAGAGTGATTATATGCAGCTATTGGTGGTTTTCGGTGTGATGAGAATATAATACAAGGTGAATACAGATTTACTGTTATTACAATTAATTGTTTATTTGCTTAAATCGCACATTTAATTATTTGTTGGATTTCATATAGTTTCATCAGGGTATTATTTTTGATATGGAGGTATCAGAGATTGATGACTTAGATCAGCTTCACTTAACACAGATAATACAAAGGAATCTATACGGCATCAGTTAAACTCTTTCTTCGTTTGAAAGAGATGTCAACCATACATCAGCGGGAAACTCAAAAACTACCAAAATAGCAATAATTTTGAAAGACTATAGGCCTTTAACATTATTTTCTCGAGACAATAAGGAACCCAACCGCTGAAACAGTACAAGAAATTTTGGAGAATTTAGTCGAGGGATGAATCAACTTGTGTGTCTATAAAAATGAGGAAGTTAGTCAGGACGTATTAAATATAACCTTATATTTACGAAAACTTGCCAAGATGGTGATAAAAACCGCGATAAAACCAAATGGCTGAAAATCACCACAGATACCCATCAGTTGAACATTAACATAAATCAATATATAGAGAAACCAAATTGAAACGACAGATTTTTTTTACTCCTAGCCCTTACTGTGATAAACCTGGCTCTTCAAGGTAAAATAGTTCATCGATAGGAAAGAAAACTGTTGAAAATTTATATAGAAAGTAATTAAGAAATTGGGTTGAATACTAATTATTCCAATCGCCCAACAACAATTTTACACATGGCTAAGGTCATGCCATCATATGATGCATAGTCACTCAAGTCATATCTACCAGTTGTTGAACAAATAACAAAACTAATTCTAATATTTTTGAAACTAAGAAGTGTTTGAAGACTGTTTTTAACCTCCAACATAGTTGCAAACCAACCCTCGTAAGTCTAGGACTTGTATATATGAGGACCTTAGCTTTTTAGGTGTCATCCGAAGCACTACTCGGCTATTTTCAATCATTCAATTTATCTCCATAATATCTCCTAATATTCTAACAGATGAATTTTGGATGTATAATACTGAAGCACTTTTGCCTTCGAAGGAAAAGCACCCTACACCATGAAAAATCCCTCACGAAAAAAGCGTGATGGAAGCTAAAACTTCAATAACACATCAATTATGTTGGGTTTAAAACTTTTTTGTATGTATTCCGATACAACTCGTCAACGTTTGCTATATACCCTCAAGCGAGCCCTATTTAAAAATTGGTTCTTTCCTTTTCAAACGTCTGTTCCGTCACTGGGAAAAACATCTCCCGCATCACGTTCCCACGCCCTACTTATACTACTTTCATTTCTAGGAGGTTTTCAGGTACTCCCGGTAAATATATGCGAAGAGTACGAAAACAAGAGTATGGCATGGGCCTCGGAGCGCACGGAACATCATAATTCGGAGAAGGGAACATGTACGGCTCGTAGTTACATGTCGTTTTTGTTACCTGGGCCCCGAAATTACGCGACCCGTAATCAGTAGTTAGAGGAGAGAGACAGACGGTGGTATATTACACGGTTTTGCCTACAACGATTCCGTGGTTTTGGGTTTCACTCTTCGTATAGCTATGAATTATTATTCGATAGAACGAGGCTTTCTTTGTGTTCGGCAAAAAACACCGCAGCAGTCAAGAAAATTGGGAGAGTTTGTACTCGACCGTATAAAGTTTGAATGGCAAACACGTATTTATTTTTCGTTTTTGAAGAATTAGACCATTCTGACTTACCCATAAACTATATGATTTGAAATATTTCAACATTCAAATATGTTTAGGAGGTTTAAAAAAATTTCGATGTCATGAAAAATTAGCACAAATATTTCAGAAAGGATAACAATTTCCAGATTTCATTCTATGGACAATAGTTTCATGAGGGTCTGAATCCAAACCTGTCCGGACTACACTTTGAGTTACCGCCTTCAACTGTCCTCTCGATTTGTTAGATTCATCAAAATACAATTTCCACTTATACCTCTTGAGTTTCGATTGAAAACAGAAATGTTTTTCGAGAACACGAATATTTTTTTCAATTATGTTTTTAATTGAGGCTAGAGTAGCATGCGGTTAGAAAATTTCACACCAAAATGTGACTTGTTATCTGAGAGATAATTTTTGACCAAAGACTCCAGTAAGGATTACGCTTAAGTTGAGCTCAATTTATAAACTTCGCTGATGTAGCTACAGTTGACGCTGCCATTCCAAAATGCGTCAGCTGAGTAGTTTATGAACAGATGTTTATTTTTAGCATATTCCATCATCTCGAACAGTAACTGCAGCGTCAACTGTAGCTACGGCAGCGGAGTTTATAAATTGTGCTCAAATAAAATACAAAATACCGATTAAGATTACGCAAAATGATAAGATAACTAATCCCAGTGGTAGTTTAAACCATTATTCTTGACTATAATTTCATTACACTTAAGTTAGAAGAAACATATCTTCTCACAAAGAACTCGAATTGATACTTAGTATATATCTAAAGTTGAATGTGAATATCATTTAAATTTGTAAACGTGAAAACACTCCTGTGTAATATCATGCTCCTTACCCCAAGCAGGAAAGAGAAGTTTCCGGAAAATGTTTATAGTTGCTATTGCAATGTTACAAAATATAGGCTTTTATTTGGTCGAAAATGTTATGGCGCGTTCATCTTGCTGATAAATTTTCGCTTTTTGGCTTATGGCGTTCTGTGATTCCATTGGCCTATATCATTGTGAGCGCGCGATTACGTTCCGACTTTTTGCCTGAAAGAAACTCCTTTACTTTTACTTTCCAGGAAAGAATCACCGTCATTATTATAAATCATTGTGATGTAACAATATTTTATCCCAGCTTTCCACGATAGGCTAAAATAGTCATGTGAACGCACCGTTAGGTGTGAAATTTTCGCATGTAATACAACAAGTGTATTGATGATTATCGAAACAAAAATTCCTTCGATTTTGAGAAACAAATCATGTTGATTGAAAACTACACGAGCGTACAGTGCGAGTGTTTCCCAAAGCAACATGATTTGTTTCGAAAAAGAGAAGGAATTTTCGATAATCATTAATAACACGAGTTGTATTTGTTCAGATTATTTCATGAATAAAAGCAAAGCCATTTTGATGATTTCCTATTTATTGTTAATATTAAACGTACAGTTTATGGAATTAGTTATTTTGATATTATGCATTGTAGTTCGACACATGAAGATTCGTTATGCAACCAACAATACATTGAGTTAGGCCTCACAACCGTAATGCCATTGTGTGATGTAGGCAAGATTATACCTATGCACTAGGTACTATACTGAGCTGAATTCATTTTGATTGTTGTCACAATTTGTGGTTTGGTTACATAAGATTAATTCTATTAATGCTGAAATTATCCAGAATTTGTGGAAAATGAAATTGATACATATTAATAGTGAGTGTTTATCATGGTTCAGACGTAAATTTGGTGTAGTGGCATTAATTTATTTACCAGGGAATCGGAAAATTATATGACAGGTTGCAACTGGTAAGTCGTTGTTTAATTAAACAATCCTACTGCCTACGAATCAGAAAGCGAAATACAGAAACGAAAACACAGCATGTATAGGTATCCAATAGCCACTCAGGAGCCGAAATACAAAATCGAAAACATGATATGTTATTGCTTATCAACACAATTATTTCAACCAATCAAAAACGTGTATTTTAGCATGAAAGAAATAATCATAGAACATAACGTCGAAATCAAACCAACAGGACCTCTTCGTGATTTGGATCGGTTTTATACCCTGCATTCCCATCTATCGCCCTGCCGCTGTTCACTAACCAATTCGTCCGGACGAATTTCGTTGCAGAGGAAGCAGAAAAGCCCCGCACACCGATCCCCATAAAAAGGACGATAATAATAATAATAATGCAAAGACCGGGTCAGGCCAGGCCAGGCCAGGCCAGGTGTGCCTCTCTGCTTGCTCCGGCAACCTCTCCGGAGGAGGAGGAGGAGGGTCCGGGTAGGTACCTACGCGGGTAGCAGATCCGATGGCGATATTAGACAGCGGGGAGGCCCTTGATTGACAGCTCGGCGGCCCTTTGACGCACACACACAAACTCTTCCAACGCTCGGCTTTGTGATGCTCTCCAATGGATCGCATAGATTGGTTCGAGTGGAAACGAAGGTGTATCTTGGTTGGGGTTTGTAGGGTTTTAGGCAAGTGTGGACGCTCATTATCGAGATCTACGAGAAACGTGAGAGAAACGAACAAGTTGTGGAATTTTAAGATCATCATCATTATGGTGAAAGAAAATCCACGATAGTTTTCCCTTTTCATGTTTATTACTCAATGATTAAAAAGAAGGTACTCTCGAAAATACTTTTGAAATATACTAATGCAAAATTTCAATAATGATGTTTAGTTCAGGTTTTCATAATGAAAATGAATTACCAAACACTTACTTTTGTATAATCATCCTGTATGTCTATGAAATGGAAAAAAGAAGTGGATGATGTTTTTGTGTGAGTGAGTAAGTGAACGCCAAAAAGGAATATTCAGAGAAGGAAAAGAAGAAGAAAAATAAAAAGATTGAGGAAAGGAAAGGTGGAATAAACGTGATAGAGATTATATACTGGATCGAATTCAGTTGAAACTACTTGTTGGAATCTATTCGATTTGTTCTTTATGTAGAGCTCAAGCTCAGTGGAGCTGAGTTATAAGGGTGCGCGGGGTTGCGAAATGCGAGATTGGGTTGCAACGACATTTTTCCTTTATAGCTGGCAGAGGAAAAAACAAGATTCCATTTTTGCATTCTCATAGTGTTCGGCGGATGACATGAAGAAATAATCAAATATAATCAACACCTTCAATCAATCAATTATCTATCGTTATTGGATATTCGTATTTATTCTTATTATCGGGGATAAACCGAGTTTTTTCGCTATTTTCGCTTAGCTCTAAACCGGGATAGTGCCACGATAACCATTTCCGGCTTTTCATTTAACCGCGGTGGTGTCAGATTCTCATCATTGTTGGTGTTAGATGGAGATGAATATCCTTGAGAAAATCGCATAGATAGTTTCGCGCTATTTAATGTTCGAGAACTTCATGGTTCGTCCACACAACTCCAGGACCGTCGTCTACTTATAAATCTCTATAGGAACACATGAAAGGTAGAAAATTTCAATGTGACATTATGTAGAAGGAGTTTTTGTAGAATGTGTTCTGGATTTTGACAATACTTGATGTTTTATCTGGAAGCAATAGTAATCAAATATATGTGAAATAAATATTTTGCCGGAGATTCATCATGAAAACACTATTAAGTTTTGTCACTAGGTGTTAGTCATGCCCTGTATATTGATCATTCAATATTCTCAACCCTTGAATAAGATTTGAACCAACTAATATTTGAAATCAAAACCAGATGATGATGAGTTTTCCATGTTGAATTTGATCTTTTTTAGTACCACAGAGATTTTTTTTGAATTCCCGCCAAATCTAAGTCGCAATGGATTTTTCAGTTGTCAGACATGCAGAAACTAACCGCCATTAGAGTTTACCATAAATTTAAATCTTTTCCTATATATGAAGGCATATTTAAGACGGGCGCATAGATAGACATTCGTATAAAATATCACGTGGCCTATATGGAAATAATTATTTGTAGCATTTCAGTATGCACTGTGTTTAATTTGAAAGTTGCCAGTGGAATATCTCAAAAATATCTCATCATAAACATTTTTCACAGAGAGTCCTCAGGAACAGTACATACTCAAAAACATTCCTCGTGAAAAGTCCGTACCGTAATATACGGCGGTTTGTTTGGTATTCGAGGCAAATGATGGCTAGTCGTCGGGACGGCGGCGGCGGCGGCGATAGCGGCGCCTCCTGGTGGCCGGTTTGCGCTTCCGTCATTTGAATGCGTTTATCGGCCGCCGGAAGAGACGGCCGAGCTGCCGGAACGAAGCGACACACGTCATTTCCGGAGATGTCAGATGCGGAACGCGGATGGCATACATACGTGCATGATGCACACGCCAAAACTTCTATCTATATCTCTCCCCTTCTCTCTCTCTCTCTCTCTGGATCTGCTGATAATACCTGGACATTCGCAACGGGAAAGGTTCACCGATGACGTGCGTCCACAATAAAGCCCGATTTCTGGCGAACATACGAAATTATTCCGCGGCAAATTACAAATGGTTCCAATGGAACACCCTGAATTTCATCTCTATTCAAAAAGAGCTATATCCCAGTGACTCATTTTTTTTACCAAAAACAGCAGAAAAAAATCAACATTGTTGCATTTCTTCCTTCTCATATATGTCGGTTGCAAATATAGATCATATATGCTTACGCTGGATCTGTCATCATCATGTAGTATCATATAGTATATCTGCATAAGAAAGTAGGTACTATAATCACCTGGTATGTATGGCCAAAAATAAAAACGACCAGTCAATGGCTTAGAACAATGATGGAAATAAAACCTGGTGGCGCTACTCTTCAATTGTTTCAGCAGACAAATCCTTGATTTGGAACAATTGTATTTCAGCTCATTACGTGGGGTTCTCATGTACAACAATAGATGGCGATACTGTCGAAAGATTTTTGAAGAATTTTCTTTCAATCATGTTCGATACATATTCGCATCAAACTCATTGGAAAATGGCTCCATGAAATTGTTAGAAACGATTAGAAGCCATTTAGAATCAAATATTCATACTTTCGTGTTGACACTTGCAGTAACCTGTAAATTTGGTTGAAATCGCGGCTTCACTTAGCGAGATTCATCCACGCCATGTCACGTTATACACGTTTTATCGAAGTAGGCGAAATCAAGAGATTTGGGACATGTCACAGGATAGGAAGTGATTTCACCAGTCTATCTATCCACCTCTCTTAGAACTTTCAACCCCCCCGAACCACCAAACAAGTAACCTGGATACCGGTTCTAGCGTTATAAGATCTATGAATGGATTCATTTGAGGCGGCGTCAGTTAAATGTCAAATATGAAGAAATCCTTTTGGAAAATTTCAGAACCAACAGTATTTCAGGAAAATTCGCAATTGAGATATTTTTCTAACGCTTTTTCTTCTCGCTTTATAAAGTTGAAATTGGTATTCACAAAATAGAAAAACGTAAAATGGTGTCGTACTCAATTTCTCCAAGATACCAACAAGTATCAGTGTACATACAAAAATGGATCTCGACATGTCAATGCCTATCTGCAGTCAATGAAATGTGTGAACAACTCATCAGTCATCCGCTTGCCTTATCACACAGGAAAATCTTCAATGAACCGCTCGGCAAGCTCATCGGCAGTCGGCACGAGCCGAAAATCATTGTTAAAAGCACGATTCCTCTCGAACAAAGGCGCAATTTTCACACTAACATACAAATAGCATCGCAATAGAATCGAATGTGAATGGCAACCACCTTGCTTTATGCGGCACAATGTGATAATGGCCTACCTGTTTAACTTTATTATTCGTGTCTTTAGATCAAGTGCACAATCCACGGACAATGCCTTCAAACATTATCCAGAATATAATGAAATGTTGGGGTTCCATTATTGTCGCGATAAAGAATGTATACACTGATTCTACACCGAGCATCAATGAATGGTGTTCGTAGAGCTTTAAATGCGGCGCTTTCCGGAGGTAGGTAGGTTAGGTAGGTATATACATATAAGACGTGTTACTATATGAATGTTTGAGATGGCAAATTTGGCTTTCTCGTATAAGGGAAGAATGCCTCTATGCGCTCGGGTCGGATCGGGGTTTATTATGCAAAAGTGCACACATCTATCATCTCGAAAAACTCGTGTGTGAGACTCTTTGGCAGAGCAACAAGTTGGGATCTATTCAAATCTATATCGAGTGACGTTTCTCATGCGATTTCACTCTCTATTATTATACTGGATCGAGGAGACGGTTGCCGTTTTGACGAGAAAATGGCTGGAGTAACTATATATGAGGTGGTTCATAACTATCGTAGAACTACGAATTTTTTTTTGTTAGATATATAGACTATTACTAATCCTGCCAGTATCTCCGGCTTTTTGGAAGTTGGTCCTCTATGGAACTTTCGTCGTTATATCGATCATCTCTAATGAATTTCATCTTGTCCATTATTATTCGTAAATACTTTTCTTTTTCTTCTTTCGGTATGACAATATGGAATATTTTTATAAGTATCGAGGGAACTTATTTGTTGTTTTTCATTACCGAGAAAATATAAAGATTATACAGATTGAAATATGTAAAAGCATTTCATAAAATTGATGAATTGTGGTGGAAGTTTTGAGTCATTCGCGAATGGGAAATATTCAGACATACGTATTCCGAGGAAGAGAATAATATACATGGAATTGTTGAGGCCCTCAAGATTCATCCATATGAATTCAGGGTGTATCTGAAATAAAAAAATTCTGTTTCTCTTATGAATCCCTTTTTTTCAAAGGAGAGGTGAACAGGCGAATTTGTTGAATGTAGGTAATGAAGCAATCTCATATATACAAGACTTCAGGTACTGAATGTATATGCTGATATTTCCCTATAGGGGATAATATTGTTGGACCATTGTTCCTTATCTAAATAATTTCAATGGCGAAAGTTACTTTGGAACATGAAATCGATCCTAAATCATTACTTAAATTTGCGAAGAGGACGGATTGGAAGAAGAGAGATCATGTCCAAGTATAATTAATAAATTAAGATTTACCTGAAAGAATTGTTCGAGAATCCTGTTTTTCACTTCAGATTTGTTCAGAAATGTTCGTAGAGAAGTTCAAAAATATGCATTTACGATAATTTCATAAGATTACATTGTTTTTATTCAATTCATATAGAGCAACCTCTTCATTCAAAATTTTCAGAAAGGTGGCTGTGTATACTTCCTAAATTTAAGAATGATTATGTGACAAACCCTTTAGGAAGCTCTCTTCAAAATCGAATTCCCGCCACTGTCGTATCGCACTATCTGAAGAGCTGATCGCAAAGTACGTATATGGAGGGAAAAGTGGAGAGATCGTTGCACGGAGCCGTGCGAATAACACGGCCACCGGAAACCGCCTCTCAGGTGAGGCTCAGGCTCGTCCTGAGAGGCGGTTCTCCCCCCGCCAACCCCCTCTTCATACCCCGTCTGGCCGTCCAAACCGAGGAGTTCACAAGAGCCCTTCTAGCTTCACGGATTATTAGCCGAGCTTCAATTTCACGCGAGCGAAAAGCAAAAAATCATCGAGTGGAATTGTTGTTGTTGTATAGTGATGCTGCGTTCACTTTGGTTTACTCAAATTATTCTGTGAAAGAGCTAAATTCAGTATATTCTTCAACGGTTATTGTTCTAGGGGATGAAAATTACGAAACGAGCCGTAAAGGCGACTTTGTGACAGTTCATCAAAATGAAAATGACAGTCGCAATAACCGAGTCAGGGAAGTAGACCCCACTTTGATTTTTTTTTGTATTGCAGCTTCGTCATTGGTCTTAGCCCGTGGAGAATGAAAATAGTTTGCTATATCACGGTGTGAAAAAAATCGCACCGCTTTCATTCATTATCAAATAATCCATTGATGTGAAATACAATAGTCGTGGAGATATTTTTATTTTATATTTCAATTTCTGATTGAACTCTCAAAGTTCAACATTTTTCGAGAAATTATTTTATGGCAAATATACTTACATTGATGTAATAATATAAATACATAACATCTCATTCTTCACTCACCTTCCTCACAGCACTCAATGGAAGTATAATGAGCCATCATTATCACATTTATCTCTAAAATACTGAATCAACTCCTTCCAATCATTTTCTCATTTTTCTTGCTGTAGCCCTAGGGCAAGGCAACGATTCTTCGTTATAATTACCTATATATATAATAAAGCAAACATTTAGCATTCAGACTGTTAGGTCGAGTTATATTCGCCAATTTTTTATATTTCAAAAAATCATGTGTTTATAATTTTGAGACCACGTCTTGTATCGGTAGGTAATCGTTTAGGAAATCAATCGGCGTTTTCATTCCATTTCTCAAGATCAAACGTGTTGATTTACTAAGTGTTGAACAAGCCATTTTGTTACACAAAATTTGTTACAGTTCAATACTTGAAAATTACAGACACAAAAGTTGAATCTTTCATTTTCTTTCCATGGTCCATCAAGGACTCAGTGTGGATAACTTATTTTTTTTGCCTACATAAATTATACATAGTTTATAAATATAATGCTGGAATTAAATTTTCCTATAAAGAGAGAAAAGTTCAAAATGGTGAAAACTCCTGCTTTGAATTTCCTCCCCCTGCTCGTACGCCATGATAATAAATTGAAATTGATCATTCGCAAGTAACAAACTGTAACGGATATGAATAAAAATTGCCCCATTTAAAAACCGCTCGTCGGGGTGTCGACGCGGCTCGCGATGCGTCGGGACGCCCGGGACGGCGGGATAGGGGTGGTTGACGTCCGGGGTTGGTAGCGGTGGCGGAGGCGGCCAGAAGGGCTCAACATTACGATGATGGATGTGGGGGATTACCGGATGAGGGAGATGGACCAAGACTAGATCTGGCTGTCAGTCGGCGGATGATGTATGGCGGTTCACATTGCGATGCAAATTCTGACTGCACGTAGAGTTGTTGCTCTCGCGTATATTCAAGCAATCACCCAATCATTAGGCTCAACGTATCAAACGGTGACTGATGGCGTAATACTGAGGGTTGCTATAACTGAAATGTCAATTTCTTTTTGATTTGTAAATTCGTTATTTCGAAGGGCCGTATATAGCGGAATTCGCAATTTTGCTTTTTACGTTTCGCCTTCTGATTGGAGAAACAAAATCTGAAATCAAACTGACGCAAAAAGCTGAATATTCTCAGCTTTTTGCGTTACGAATTGAGAAAAGCGAAGTGTGGTGGTCTGGTGCTGTTTCATCATGTAAATTCATCTACTGAAGAATAGAAAATACCCGTTCATTCAATATTAAGAGGCATTGATACTATTCATTAAATTATGGAGTCAGAAAACAAAAATTGGAAATCTGATTTTTAGAGGTTAGGTTAGGAGTATAGAGGTTATGCATATGCGAAAAAGCAAAACGGTTTCTGTTATGAAGGCGCTTTTACGTCAGTTCGATTCCAGATTTTGCTTCAACCAATCAGAAGGCAAAACGTAGAATGCAAAAACGCAAAAATTTTGGTTGTGAATTTAGCTTATAAAGTAGTAACGATCCGCTCAACCAAAGATCGGAATTGTCTCAGGACTCCTGAAATTCTGTGAAAAATCATTTCCGAGAAAAACAATTATTCCATGTAAGGGTGTGCATGGGATTTAAGGTTAGGTAAGGACCTACCTGGATTAGCATGGGATTGAATTCCAAAATACCTTTAAAGCAGAAAATAGCTGCCGCACATACCTCCTTTTGAAATCTGCCTGAACTCTATAATATACGTCACGTGTGAGTCGAAAAGAAAGGAGGAAAAGGGCGTATCCTAGTGGGGAATTCGAGGGTCGAAATCGTGTGAAAATTATTCAATACCATCACGAACGATGATTGCTCAAATTATAACTTTTCGAAGTAAACGTCCTCACTTGAGAGCACAGAAAATTGTGTTTTTCGATCCTACTATTTGATAGCTCAGGTATATCGAAAAAACAAACAGCATGTATGATTTTTTGTCAAACACACCGTCTCCTATAGTTAATTGTAAATCATTTACTCATTCCGCTCTCCTTAGCACTTTATAGGGGAAACTATAAGTTGAGTTCGAAACTGTGAAATATATATTATACAAAAATCCATTATGGTTGAAATCATGACGTCAGATAAATATTTTCTTCTAGACTGACAGACTCCAAGTTGGCGAATTTGCTTGATGCGGTACGTCCCTGGAAGGGTCCGAAAGCTGGGCACAATAGATCTGTAGGGGGCAAAGCTCCTAGTTTTTACTCACGATCCGTTGAATGGGCCAACTCGGACTATTTTTTTTTTCGGTCCATTGTGGCGTTCGAGCAAGATATTTCTGTACCAGTCTTAAATTTCAACGTGATCTACCACGCCCTGTATTTTACCTTGTCATTCATGTACAATTTTTATGTTTTGTGTGCCGGTGACGTTTTGCGTTTCACCAGAAATGAAGGCATATTTCACAATGCGAGACACTTAATATCTGCTCAAAGGTATTTTCATTGACTTTGGTGCACCGATTTCTGTCCACAATGGGAAGAGGGGACAAAGCCGAATTATATGAATGAATAAAAAAAGAATCAACTTTCAGTCAACATCATTTATTCGCTACTGAATGCGCTTATTATAGTACAGTTCTAATCTTCGACACTAGAATGGTTCTTGATGTTTTTATTGTACCTTATATAAATAGAATTCAGTTTAGTTTCTCATGATAAATACTAAAAAATCTTATCATTACTCTGAAGATTACTAAATAATTGTTTCGTCTCTCAAATAGTTTTCAAACTTCAACCATTCTTACCTATCAATATATTCATTTTTTCACATTTTCGAAGCTGTCATTCATCAGATGTGCAAAAGTCGCTCACGTAACACACTCCACGAAGAAATATTGATGATGGGTGATGGAGCAAAACGCAAACTTGAATCGAGATCAAAGGTGGCCTCGACAAAGTCCTTTCTCTCTCTTTCTTTGCAGATAACGTCATATCCGGGGTCGAGCTGTCAAAGTTCGGAAATAGTCCGGGCCGCGAGCACTTTGCGACGTGCCGATAAAAAATACAATGAGGGCCTTCTCGTTGCGAGGAATATTCGTCGCCCAAAGTCGGGCATATTTTCAAACCGGAAGTTCGGTTATGGCCCCTCATGACCAGCGATACGATTCAATCGATTTGTATTAGCAAGAAATAGCTTTCAGCGAACTTCTTGTTGCGTGCGTAACCTCAGAGTTGCCCCATTACACCATGGAATTAGACTAGCAAGTTCAAGAAAACATAATGACTATTCTATTCAAGTTTCAAGAATTTAAATTGTTTCCATTTTGCATAAAATCTCCTGTATGCCACCGGTATCTATTGTTAAGAAAAGGAGGAATAAATTAGTAATTTTTTAAAACTATATCGTGAACAGAATCTAAACGCATGTATTATCAAAATTATTTTTTATCTTTGAAAGAACGACATTTTGACTGAACAGAATTTGATCTAGACAAAAAAATTCAGATATACATGTTTTCTTTTTCCAATTTTAGCTTCAGTAAAAAATATTTTCTTTCGTGAGATGGATGTTCCAAACCAGAGCCTATTATAATTGATACAATGATAACGAAAAAAAATTAGTACGCCTCTGGCTACTAATTATGATCTCGTAATAAAACATGTCCACCCTGCAGGCTACCCAAATTCAATCTCGACTAAATTTTAATGTCTATACACAAATGTATACAGGGTGATTTGAATAACCAATTCAATAAAAACAAGTCCACGTATCAACGTATAACATGATTATAGATACATAACTCTATTTTATTGTAGGCAAATGAGATATTTTATTGCTTGTAAAGTAGCAGTGAATTAGCACTTTTACCATCTATTGAGTTCATTGAGTGTATCTTTCGAAGTTCAGGCAGGTAAAAATCAGAACAGCCCTTTTTGACTCGATTTCTCGAATAACCAAACAGAATGAGGCATAATTTTATTGCATCAAATTAAAAATTCCTATTCGAGGACAATAGGAACATTAATTTCCTATCTCAGGGAAAAGAACAACTTGATCAATTATTAGTGAGTCAATCAGAAAACTAGAATCTTTTTTGAGACCATCCATATCAAGTTTTTTTGCCATGTCTGAAAGATAACACAGCTTCAACAGAATCCAATGACTTGGACTTTACTCTATCAGATTCAGAGGTATAGTTTTTACCTTGATGTCAGAGTGTAAAGTGTAACTATTATTTTTTGTATACTGAGTATATACTTATTGCTATTTCTGAAAAGCTCTCCTGTTTAACGAGAGTCACATCCAGAGGCCTGAATTTTGTTGATGGATGGCGATATCTTATAGAATTAATAATTGAGCCACAGCTGTCATATTTTTGGCTGAATGTCCACTGATATATATGATTTTTTGTGGTCTAGATATGAAAAAAATCTGAAGCTACCCCGTCCACATCATCATCACGCTGGGCAGTAGGGGTCGCGTTAGGGGTGGATCGGATGAAAGGGGGAGAAGGGGGCGCCGGGTCATTATAAATTCGTGGTCTGTAAATTTGCAGACGGTAATCACTCTCGGTTGGTGCTCAAACACGGGCCCGAACGAGCGAGAGAACCCGCTTCAAAACTGTGTCAACATGGCAAATTGTGCATGCACCTATTCATTGTTGGCAGAGGAGGTTCATCAAAGATGCAACACCAGCTCGGCTAGATTACTGCTGCGCTCCCGCTATTCGCTTGAGCACTCTCTGTTTGATTTTAATACATTTTCAATGAACACGTCAAAGGAGTTTTTGCGCGGCCACCGACTATCTAGGATCTGCGGACATTTTCGAATTGCTTTTGCTCGATGTCTGACCCTCGGATTTTCCCGGGTGTCCCAGCCAGCAGATGCGTTATACTGGGTAAATCCCGAAAAACTTAATGGATTTAGCATTATTGGCCTTTGTCGGAATTTATACAATCTCAATAATTATTCTCAGATAATTTCCATATTTAGAACTGAATTCCATTTAGTTGATATCAAAGTCACATCAATCACCACTTCCAAAATGATTATTGAAACGGTCTTTACAATGGTGTCCAATTTTGAAGGTCATTGATGTCGAACATTTTTTGTTACCATGCAATCAGGTGATTTGTTATTTTCCTATGACATCAACCTGAACGGGTACGTCACTGATTTAATTTTATTTTCAAATATTATTAGACGATTTCAAACAATTCGTCGGGGAAGTTAAAAGAACAAATATTATCGGGGTACACATTCTTATTGAACCAAAATAATGTTGAATAGGTATTTCTGCAGGTAAAGAGGCTGTAATGTGATTTCTATAATGGGAATTGGAAGTATCCCGCCGTATTGATATCTATAAGCTCTTGAATATTTTCTAGTTAATGATGTTCTTGATGGGGATTATGACCCAAAACTGTCAAAATTTTAAAATTACGACAGGATTTAACCAAATTACCATTATTCCCTTCCCATATTTACCAAGAATATCAGGTAGCAGAATAAAAGTCAAGTATCTTGGTGTAGTTCGGCATAGAATATAGCCAATAAAAATAAAATTACTTTCTGATGGTGAAATACAGACAGATGTACCTATTATGAAAAGGTTGTCTGGGTATAGCCACAACATTTCTAAGAAAATAGCTTTCAAGGTAAAGTAGTATTACGTAAAATTTCCGATGGTATACAGAAGAGGAAGCTTCCATTACAATTTGAAAAAATTCCAATGGGACTCCTTGATTCGAAAACGGAAGTATTGATTAAAATCTGTCCATGATGAACACGATACTGGTCTCTGATTCAGCCTCTCTGGATGGTTAACCATGTGCACGAAATCGTTGATGCGCATCAGCGTCTACGTAACTCCAGTTATTCCAGTCAAAATTCGTATAATTCAACATCGGAGCATGCAATCTACTATCACTCATGACACGTCCTACACATACGTAATTTTTGTGTAATGTGTGTAAAGGAAAGTAAAGCGCGACGACGAGGTCCGCGATGCGTGCTTGACACTTCTTGATGGCAGTTAGTTTGCGCTTCTTCCTCTGTCATCCAGCCTGGCAGTTTGGATTTCACGTCGGATGAACCCGTCCAGGTCATTATCTTACCACTTGTAGCGACTTGTCAGCAACGCGCACGTAATCACTGATTCGCAACCCGGCCTTTTGGATTTTTCATCGCCATTCGGATGCTGTTATTTTCCCGTAATTGGAGTATCCAGCACGAGAGTGACACAAACGAGAGACGAGCTATATAGGCGAAGAATATGTGTGCATGGATACTGATTCGTTATGGAATCCCAAAATTTGTAAATGAACGTCTAGCTATATAGACTTTATAGAGTTAGTTCAATGCAATCAAAAGCCAGTCACCATGATCGGTACGATGAGATGATCTTGGAGGACCATTGTAAGAACTGCTCATCATCTACAAAACTCATATTCGACCTGATTTAGCACTCACTCTTCAAAATTTCGAGTTCTTTTCTCACCATTTCGTCAAGTTCAAAACAAACGTTAAAAAGATGAAGAAAGGGAAAAGCTGTCATTACTGAAAAAATATAGTTTTCAGCATCAAACATTCTCGATATCATTTCGCTCGAAAATAATGTTACGATATTTCCACTTGGGTTCGTGAATTTAAAACACTCAGTACAAAACTGAACAATTTATTTCACTAAACACACTTAATACAACTGAATAAACACTTAGTTGAATCACAACGATATTCGCTTTACAAATCTCAATGTTCACTGTACTAGCTTTCTTTCTTATCTGACTTGTCCGCAAAACCGCGGATCTTATATAGGTAAGAACATCAATAACATCATTGTCCAGAAAGAATAGGAATAAACTGGAAGTATTTTTCATATTCGACGGCAATGAATCATCCGCTAATTATAGCGGTGCGTCTGCGACCGCTGTAAGTCATGCGTCGAGCTGATGATTCCCGACCTTCTCGGAAATGCCAGCAGTTCATAACAATAACATTATTGATACTGTTCGTACAGTTTTCAACCGATCTGAATATAAAATGCATGCCGATTACATACGAAATTCATCAAGTTCTTGTACAGGGTATTTCATAACACATCAGGTTACGCTGTATATAGGGCTGATATCATTGGACAAGCCAAATGGTTTCGAGAATCTACAGGGAGTTATTCTCTCAGGGGTCTATTTTCACCCTGAACCAATATTTTGAAAGGGGACAAGATGCAATTTATAGTTCCTTCAAAATATTCTTGTTCTCTTGCAGTTTTTCCGTATCTGTATCAGTTGTTATTGTGCAGAAAAAAATGTAGTAATTCATGTTTTCAATTTTTTTACATACCTACAAATCTCTATGTCCAAATCTCATTGGCATCGAGTAACACTTTTCAAAAATCGAAAAAAAAATGGAAGTCCAACAGCCTCTAACTCAAAAACGAATGAGTTTTCGACATAGGAATAACTTTCATCATTTTCTTGAGAGGCTCTATCACCCCTATAAAAGTGCGTCCCACATATCATGAAACACCCTGTATATGTATCCAAAAATGGTCAAGCAGCGTTTCTCAACAAAATCTCCCCATTTCTGAGCGCACGCACCTCATAATTCACCTCTAATCACGGCGTGAAGCAGCAGCAGCAGCAGCAGCAGCAGCCAGCAAGGCCAAGAGCACCGCATCAGCAAGCAAGCAGAAGGGGTTCGAATAACCGATTACCAGCGACAATTACTCGAGAGATGTTATCTGCTGATACATAAATATCAGAAACAATGGCGAGCCGTCATCTCCCACAGAGTTCGCTCACCATTTTTGATCGTCCATCAGGTAGCGACTGGTGTGTTTGTTCTTGAGATGCACGGGATGGACTATATCGGGTGGACAAACACAATGGAATATTCGAGATGAATGGTGGATGAATGAGATCGATTCATGAATGAAACAGTCTCTTTCAGGAACTTATACCCTGCCCAATCCACAGACGGATGAATTTTAATAATTATAGGAACATTTCGAGAATAAAGAGCATGTATCTGACTCTGCCTTTTAATAATTTCCAAACATATTTATGATTTTGATGCAGAGTCCAACAACTGCATTTTCCTAGTGAAACAACTTCTCTTATATCTGTCATATGGGAATATGATAGTCGAATTTTTCAATAATAAATCCTTCGTTCATAGAGTACTGCGCCATACTCAATATCGGTAATGAACATAACAAACAATCGATAACAGAACAAAAACATCGGCCGTCAACCTGTTGAATATATAATTCCAGTGAATTATTGAATGAATGCTGCATTATCGAAAGTCAAACTACCAATTTCTGCATCAATATTCAAAAGTTTCACCATGGGAAAATAATAAGGTATATACGTACCGTATAAAAAAATTCTGTTTATTCTTCGATAATACAAAGAATATGACATTCAGACGACTTGATGCGAATGAAGCTACAAAATTTTATATTTGCCATTATAAACATCAACAAATAATACAAATATTCCCTTCAATTTCCATCAAATTGACAGGAAGGGTGCCCAAGATTCACATCATAAGTAAGATACGAAATTCACCATCAATTACTTATTTCTTGAACATTTTTAAAAGATTCTGTTTTCTGCTTCGTAATTGTAGTGATTTATTATTCGGTAGTATCCTGATGCTAGGATGAGTATATGATGTATCTTTTATTTAGCTCATTTTCAGATTCAAAAATTTTTTTTGGATGTTCACATTCGAGCAAATGAAATCAACGAATTATATCGAAATGTTATGTTACAGAACGAGATTATGTAGGCTTCTCTTAAATTGCAGTTGTAAAATAATTATAGCTATAGAGCCTCTTATTAAGATGATTTTTATTCCAAAAGGCGTTCTAGAACTTCTTAAGGTTTATGATAATATTCAATGAGAATATATATATGAGTATTTCAAATAGATCGAATCTTAAAAGAAAAATATTTTGTGGAACGATTGCAAAAACAGATCGATTTCGAAAATCGAGGGAAACATGGAGATAGGGAATAAAACTACACTGTATATAACTTTTTCAATATACCTATGTAAATGTGAAAAAAAAAATCTGGAGAGTTAGAAGGTATATCTCTGGAAAAGGAGGGTCCTGTGCGTGGATTTCTGAATAAATGTTTTGTATAGATCTGTAGATCTAATATGATTTCTCAGATTTTTTTCGATAAGTCGAATCGTGAATTTTTAAAAACCCGAGCCATGACGTGATTTGGCCTTTTCTCAGCCGCCGTGTCGACGAAGAAAAAAAGAATGAAAGAAAAAAAAACTCTGCTCGGTCAGATGCTGTCTTCATCTTGACATTTCGAAAGCTGAGAGTTAACGACATGCCGTTCGGCCTGCGAAGTGCCCTTCCAGGAACCTAGACCGTGTTATGGTGCTTTAACACCATGAATTGGCCACGGTAATATATCTACCGATCGTAAATTATGTTTATTTCGGATTCGGACGTTTTTATGTCGTCGATCTCCCTAATAAAACTTTGACTTCTCTGGAAGACGATGGACATCGGTTACGCAACCGTGTTTTTACACAAATTTCTCAAGGTGACCGCGAGGCAGTTTGAAAAACTTTTTTTATCGATTTCAGATTACCTTCCGTATAACAAATCCTATATGATGCTGATGATGATATCTATAACAGTCTGTGTCAGGAAATTGTGCGTAAAAAATTTAGCTGGTGATTCACAACTTCAACAGCAGCTTACATCTCGAAAAGGAGAAGATATATATATATATATTCTAGATGTTTTATTTCAAAATAATCATCTCATCATTTTATATAGGTACAGGGGCTGTGGATACTTATGTGGAATCTACTTCAGTTACATACATATTTCCAAAGTGCTTTATTTTTTTCGATCTTACGAAAATACATACTTTCTATATTGTGTTCTGTGGGGGAATTGAAGAAATATTAGTAGGTATACTCTAAAATACCTTTTCTTTGTTTCAGTGAACATCTAAAAAATATTTGTTAAAATGTTGATATTTGATTCGCTCATGATGATTATATCGTTCTATTTGCAACTCTATAGTTGAATACTTGAACAAAAGATCATCTACATATCCATATAAAGAATTTAGTTCTGCTCATGATATTTCTTCAATGCCTTCATAGAATGGTGTCTCATAATTTATCCTGCTAAACTTTATCAGAAAAAAATTCAAGCTATTCACAACCCCTGTATATGAAATAATGAAATCATGTGAGAAAACATTCTTCAAAACAAAAAGGCATCTCCCTAAAGTTGATTCTTCCAAATCTTGAACATATCTTTTCGATTTCGAGATATCTATCCGCATGAAGCTGCTGAAATCGTGTACACCATATAGTCAATCACCCTGTACAAGGCGCGATATTAACCTCTCACTAATACATCGTTCCCCATCATCAACATCCACAGGAGTCCACACATATGCGAAGTCTCCAAAATCTGAGCGCTTGGGAGCTTCGGTGATCCGCAACGCATGTAAGAGTGTCCAATGTGTCCCCCTAGAGAAAGTAATCAAGTGGCATTGAGCTCTATTATCTGGCAACATTATCCTCTTTCTGCGTCCTGGCCGTGCCATGCTGCAATTGGTCCGAAATCCTTGTTGTTTCTCGCTGGGAGACCGATGACGGTATTGGAAGAAGGATCTATATTATTAGCCTCAATGCCTCAATGAAGGTGCCCCCTATATATCTCGGAGATAAAGAGACAGATTTACTGGATGGTGATGATTGTGTTGGGTGTGGCGACATATTTTGACGTTATTCATATTTACACAATGCGAAACGATTCCTTAATCCCAATAACTCTCGTTTTTAGAATTTCATGACCTAAACCCGAGAGGTTGCATCATTTAGGTGATGGCTTGTAAATATATAAATCAATTTTCCAGTTTTCATTTTCAACTGCCTGAGAGGAAAACCTATAATATCGTAGAATCCACATTATAGGATATCGGGAGATGTTGGATGAAAAACAGAATGCTGATGGAGCGTATAATGATTTCCGATGAGTATTGGCCATGAAAAAAACTATAGAAAAGGGAGAGGTCGCCCAACAACTCTCCTCGGAATAGAATCTAGAAACCTTTGCGTATGTGTTTGGGTATGCTGCAATTATTTTTGTGGAGAAAAATATTCTGACCAAAACATTCATTAGTTGTGATGAAACAGTAGCCACAATGAATTTCAACGTCGATAATCAATTATAATGATAGATGTTACAGAAAGTACTGATTTGATATCTGATGAAAAATGTGATACCTATACTTATATTAGTATCTCTATATATCGAACTGAATAATATTCATACAATCTGAACCAGAATGCGCGTACACAATGAATGAAATGTATTCAAGTTGAAAGTGTTATACCTGTAATTGATTAAATTATGATCTGTATAGGCACACAAAAGATATGATAATTAGAGGTTATACAAAATACCAATTCTCCGGACAAGTGGCCACATTCACATCATAATACTGTCATTATGCTCGTGGAATGGAAATAACAATATTTTGTTCTTTTCAACTTCCCCGGCACGTGCTACAACTCTATTCATCTACCCATTGTCCTCAGACTCATTCATGACTTCTTTCAATGGCAAACAATCTAACTGGTCCGGTGAACGAATTCGCCGCAAAAAATGATAACATGACCTCTTTCTGATGATACGATAGACACGGGAGTGGCGCATCATTCGACGTGAAAGAAAGATGAGATTTCGTCGTCGTATCGATATATTCAAATTCGATTTTATCAACGAAGCAGAGGTATTAGTTTTCTATATGGTTATAATCCGCCGATGTCGTTCGGATACGTAGTAGAAGCCCACCACCACCTTTGCTCATTAATTAGAGATTTTTGAAGGTGAAATGATGCGCCGTATTAATTAATTATTATTACCCCGCGCACAGTAAAAATAGCCGCTAGGTATAATTAGTAATCACCGAGTAATTAGTAGAAGGAGGGAGGCCTGCGCGCAGCTCGACGGTGGTGGGAGAATCCCCTGGTGGAGGCGTGGCTAGCAGCCAGGCTTGCGCACCATTGGTCGCTTCAAAACATGGCAGGCGTTTCTGTCAATCAAGCGAGCACCGGTGGCAGGGGTGGGGGAGAAGTGCTCCGAAGGAGTCGTTTCTGAGTCGGAGATCATAATAGAAAGTGACGCTGCCTAGTGCGGATGTGCTGACGTTTGTTTGTGTGTGCCAGTGTATAGTGTGCGAAAAAGCCATCAAACTGTTCGCGCCGACGGAAGACGTCATGTTGACGATGGAGACGGACCTCAAGGGAGGCAGCTTGCACGGCAATATGCCGCCCCACCACGGTCTGCAGAGCTACAGCACGTTGAGCGCATTGAGCCAGGCGCCAATGCACGGTCTCTCGCAGCATCCCCATCAGATCCACCACCAGCCGCAGGGGCCACAAATCCACCACCAACAACAACAACAGCAACACCAAACGCAAGCAAACCACCACCACCACCAACAGCAGCAGCAGCAACAACAGGCCCCACAAATGATAAACAACAACAACACCAGTAAGGCACAAAACATGGAGCGCGTGAAACGGCCCATGAACGCCTTCATGGTGTGGTCGCGGGGCCAACGGCGAAAGATGGCGCAGGAGAACCCCAAAATGCACAATTCGGAGATATCGAAGCGGCTGGGGGCCGAATGGAAGTTGCTCAACGAGTCGGAGAAACGGCCGTTCATCGACGAAGCGAAACGGCTGCGTGCCGTCCACATGAAAGAACACCCCGACTACAAGTACCGGCCACGACGCAAGACCAAGACGCTGCTCAAGAAGGACAAATACCCGCTGGGTGGGTCGACGCTGCTGCACCAGGCGGGAGGCGGCGGTGTTGGCGGCGACCCAAATGGGCGGGTGGCCGCCCCTTCGGCGCAACAAGTGGCTGCCGCAGCCAGAGAGATGTACCACCAGATGCCCAACGGGTACATGCCCAACGGTTACATGATGCACCACGACCCGGGGGCGGCGTACCAGCAGCAGTACGGCGGTGGAGGCGCCGGGGGATATACGCGCTACGACATGGCTCAGATGCAGTACATGAACGGTGGCGGTTATGGGGGTGGCTACGGTGCCGCCACCGTACCCATGAGCGCTGGTTCTCCCTACGGGTTGTCCTCTTCGCACCAGGCCGGCTCGTCGCACAGTCCTTCTGGTTCCTCGATCAAATCGGAGCCAGTTAGCCCCGGCTCGGGGATGCACACCCCTACGCCTGCTGGTGTTAAGCGAGAGTACGCTGCGGCTGCAGGGCAACAGCAGCAGCAGCCGCAGCAGCAGCAAGGCGACCTGCGCCAGATGATTTCCATGTACCTGCCGACGGATGGAGGTGTGCAGCACATGCAGCACCAGCAGCACCATCACCAGTACCACAGCTCGTCACCCGATCAGGGGCCCCTCGCTCCCCTTACGCACATGTGAGAACCGCTTTTTGTGACGGCACATCATCACCATCAGGACATGATGGATGTGCCGACGCTGTGAACTCGGATCGGAGGTGTTCGTTGTACATAATATTGAACCGCCGCCGACGCCTATATACTTTACATATATTATATTATATAATATTATATCCTCTTCACGCCAGAGTCTCTGAAGCCGATGTTATCGAGGCTCGGCTTCATGATTCAACCACGCCAGTATTTCGACGACCACCGTCTGATGATCGTTTTCCATTCCTCAAATCACGTAAGTGTTGTGGCTCTAGCGTATGAATATCATTTCCTTTTTGCCTCGCTCTATGAAGGAAAACTTTGTTTTCCTTTGTCGAGTCGTCGCAAATTTGCATGCCGATTTCCATTCTTCTTTATCACAATAAATATGGTAAATAAATAGTCGGTTTTTTATTTTTACTCACAAAAGATGAATTTGCTATATTGTGGACGATAACATTCGCATAGATATGGGTATATTTAAATTGATCTAAAAGTTTTCCACAATAGTACTTCAGTTCGACTTCAGTCTAAACAAAACCATTTTTGCCGTAGAACAGTCAAATCAACATTCACCTCATCTATATTTTATCGAAAAAGAATTATGCTAGCTGTTCTTTTGATAGAATTTACAGAGGTATATGTATTCATATGAATCGATATTTATTTATGCTAATTCCACAAAACTAAAATGAATGGAAAGCGGTCTTTGAATTGGTTATTATTATATTATTTATAAATATGCAAAATCAATATATTGTTGTTTGACTGGATGCTGGTTTTTCAGTTAGATTATACAAATTGATTCCAATGGGTGGTCGAACCAAAATATATATATTTTCCTTGCATCCGATGCTTGACTGAAATTTATTGTGGCGTTCCTCATGGTTTTTAGGAAAGTTAAAACAGACAAATCGTCAATTTTGAGGATTTTGTAAAAAGTTATGAATTTTTTACATTATCAATTTTCAATATCGTTTGGTATTCCTTATGTAAAGCTTCTGGATAATGATTTCTCTCCTCGTGGCATATCTTGTTGAATTTTCAAAAATGAATATACGATCAGCGGTTGTACCAAAACTATTGTAAATATGTAGATATCGTAATGACTGTTGTCGACACTTCTTTTTTATTCAATTTTTTACTTGTCCGAAAGACTTTATTCCAGTGCTTTTTGTATATTGAATGTGAATAGTTGACAAATATATTTATTTTACTTTGTATACGTTTATTGAGTTGAGATAATAATAATAATTATAAGATATTGCAATCTCTTCACCTACTCATATCTTGAATCTGATTTTTTAAATATTTTCGGTAGAAACAGGGAACCACAACTTAGTATCATCCGCATCAAAATACGAATGATATAATTAAATCATTTATGTTATAATATCTATAGCAGGTAAACTCTAAAACGTATCTTGTGAATAATTTCGGAATCGTATAGAGTTGATTTATATCAACGTGATATTTGCCTTATCCGAAATCATTTTCGAGACAACTCTTTTTAGAAATTTTTGAGCAACATATATTTTGCTACATATATTTTTTCCTTAAATCCAGTATATGTCATTTCCACAAGTTTGATTGCTGCCATCATCAACCTGATGTTCGTTTTATTTGATGACATTTTTATCAGCTGTAACTTTTTTGTTCTTAAAAAGGTATCGAAACGAAACAATAACATACATTTTTTTCCTGTTTTACAAATAAAACGAAATAATGACGATTTTGCGAGGCACTGATAAGGAGGGCCAGTACTCGGGCCAGTATGAGTATTTTCTAATGGGTTTCGCGCAACCATCATCAACTTCATTTTTTCAGTCCTGATTATATAATTTCAAAATTGAGAAGGACTTTTCATCCTGAATTCAACAATGTTTTATAGTTACATTATGTTTCAATTACGTTTTGAGTCATCTTTGACCATTATCAAGAAATTTTCGAGATAACACGTACCTAATATACATTCAGAATGAAAAGTAGGTACTTTTCAACTTTGATATTATGGAATGAGGATCATATTTGAAAAAATGAAGCCGCTGTCAAGGTGTTTCGAAATATTTGATTTAACTTACGAATACGTCAGAAGAAATGAGATTGAAACCCTGAAAGACCAGTTCTTTTAAAAAAATAAAAATGAAGAGTCACATTTCAGATTTCTTGATGATATATTGTTAATCTTTAGATTACGCAACTTTTCTCCCATTCAACTAAATCCAATTCTCTTGAAGTTTATAGGAAATACCCATACTTATATACTGGCTCTCCTTATCTTGAACACAGAAAACTTCCAAAATTCTATTTTATTCATGTTTTGACGCCATTTTCTAATAAATAGTTGAAGATAGGTGTGGTATCCCTTATGAAACATACTCCGGATTTTAAGTAGAATCCAATAATATATAGGGCATTTCAATTAAAAACATCGATATACCTTCAAGCAACAGCTGATGAAAGTGTAATCGAAGAAAATTAAACACCCCTTTTTGTCGATGAGCAATCCATATTTTTTTAGTACGTACCTATATGAATTTCAGAATTCTACAGACAAAACTCGGACAAATCTATAACAATAAAAATTGAGGATGATACTAGTTATGGAAAATTCTGTGAAAAATTATCGTTTTTAAAACAAATCTAGATGTTTCAGTAATTTTTATGTTGATTTGTTAACCCTTGTTTGATACTATACTGTAAAATTTGGATTTGTTTCGAAATCTGATATCTGTGATGGAAGGAACAAAATTTTAAAAATATCAATGCTTTGTACATATAAGTTTAAGTTTTTCGAATGTACAGTGTGTTAAGAAGTTATTAGTCAGTGGATCGAAACTTTGTGAATATATGAAATTGATCAGTTTGAATGCCTTTTATTGTCTCGTATTACCTAGTACCTATGCCTATACCCGCAATAAATTATTCAAAGACAACCGAAAGAATAAAATATGAAGTATCTACATAAAAAAATACTCACCTTATTCGATCATGCTTTCTGGGGATGACAGTACATTGAAAAAAAAAGTATAGTCTGATGAATAAACTTATTGCCCATAATGCATGTACCTATAAGGGAGATATATCCTTATTCCAAAGTTGATGAAATTAAAATAATTTCTCCATGTAACTCCTAAACGATGAAAGCCACCAGATTAAAATTTTCTGCACAAAGATGTTTGTTGTTATAATACATATTTTTAATACAATTCTACATTTATCATATCGCTATAAGGGGTGTCTTTAGAGGGTGTGTTGTAATTTTTTTGGACAACTTATTTCCTTGTATTCGTTATATTGGTCAAAAAATAGGAGCATTTGATACTATAGAGGAAATAAAATGACATGAAAAAGATACTCCTATCAAAATACAAAAAATTGAGCAGTTTTCGATATACACTTACCCATCAAGAAATTAACGCACCACCAGAAAAACAATAACCAAAAGTTTTGAATTTTTGTCCAAACCACTTGTCCGATTCGAACGTTTTTTTCTTTGAATAATCATCAGTCATTTTTTCTATAATGTTGGTATACCAACTGTATTCCGATAAAAATCTCTAAATGAATACCGGGTGTAGCAATTATACCGTGTTTTTTTGGTGGTGCGTTAATTTTTTGGGAAAGTGTTTTTGAGTTTTTGTAGTCACATGATGTCAGCAGATTAATTCATCGGTACCTAAGGATATTTTGAGATGTCATGACCAAGTTTGTTCTCAATTTTGTCCATGATATTACCTTTCTTTGTCGTTAATAAGCAATGAATACATAAATATAAGTCTGTCCATTTAGAAGTTACGTGAAGAAATTATTTTAATTTAATCAACTTTGGAAGGATAGGATCTCCCTTAGTATGCATTTTGGGCCATAAGTTTATACATCAAACTATACTTTTTTCAATGTACTATCAACCCCAGAAAGCTAGGTACACATTTTTGACTCAACCACCTGTATATATATATCTGACTTTATATTTATATTTCAATATAGCCCACTTTCGTTCAGTTTCTCATTCAAAAACTCTGATGCAAAAAAATACACTTTCTTATATACTGAAAAAACGGAAGCAACAATTTGCCGACCACGCTACATTAATTAGGTATCGTGGTCAAACTTTTCTGTGTTACAGGTAGGTAGTTCGTGAAACACGATGCGATATTTATATTTACTCGAGAAGTAAAGGTAAGTGCACACTTCAATACCACCATGGGCTACTGGATTTTCGAGACAAGGCAAATAAACGAATGCCAGTTCCAAAGTGTTTACCGAAATGAATATAATTACTTTAGAATCTGTTTAAACCGTCGGTTCGCATAAAGGCTTGGAGTTTATTTAGAAAATTACAAGTGCTTTGTTTTTGCATTGGCATCAATCATTTGTTTGCAAAAAAAATTAAAACATGAATAACAATACAGATTTGTTAGATTCTTATATATATGTACAGTTGTGTGCATAAAGAAGTCGTACAGCAGTTATAGGCTATTTTGAGTCAATCTTAATTAAACTTCTTAACGATTTTGACAAGTAGTGTCAAAATTCCGAAGTTTTTTCGTCACAAAAGTTCCAAATGTGTATACGTGTACTACTTTTTAATGAAATCTGGAACATCATAGTCAGGTTCCCACTAATAAAAAACTTGCACGACTTCTTTTTGCACACAACTGTAGGTACATATATATTATGTACTGTGAATAAAAGAAAAACCAAAGAAAGAACATCGTTATATGATGATGGATGAGGCAATTACATATTTCAGAGCGTTTTAAATAGATTTAATGTTAATTAACTGACTTGAAATATGTTAATGAACTGCATTTTCTAACATAATATAATTTAAAGAAGATAATTATGATTTATGAATTGAAAGGTGTGTATCTACAAAATTTAAATTCTACCGACCGAAAAGGATAATCCAAAAAGCATATTAGTATTGGATTACGTGATGAAATATACATTTATTCGCGCAATTTCCTGTTCGTATTGAATTCTAGACATATCATCTTCAACAAACAAACAAATACCATGTCGCGTGAAATTATATCATATATACCTATAGATTAAGTCAAGCTTGGTATTACCAAAGTTTGTGGAAACAAACATTGGAAATTGATTCCTGAAGAACAATTGTATTTCAAGCAATACATTTAAAATTAATGTAGTGCAATATACGATGGCTATTATAGCTTTCGAATAGTAACAAGAAAAATCAACTAACTATCTGCGATAATAATAAAAATAGCCTCACCTCACCATGAATACAAAAATAATATTGATTGAAAAAAATTTGGATGAATGATAATGAATAAGGAATATTATATGACAGAAAATAATAAATCACCAAACGGATACCCGGCAATTTCAGTTTCAACGTGGTCTTTATACGTTCTCCGAACAAATTCCAACAAGCCGATATAATTCATCGTCCAAATGACTTCGTTCCCCATAATATTTTGGTATCCACGACCAAATGAATGTCGGATAGATGGAACAGGTGTCGGCCTGAACAACCATAAATACGATCAATCTTCCTGATGCGATGCGGCATATAAGAATATGCGCCTTTGGCCACACTCAACACCTACCGTAATGATCTCTAATTTCCTCAAAGATTATGCAAGTATTAATGGTTTCGGGACCGGCAGCCATACGGAGAGGTGAGAAGATCATCATTGTTCTTCGGAGAATCAATCATCGATGAAGTAAGCGGGGGGTACTTCTTATAGAGCGAATGGAAAATGTGACGAAAATAATTTTTTTTTTACGATCAGACTATTTTCGATTATACCCACCACATCTGTCTCCATTACAGTATTGGTTGTGTTATGGTTGGTTAACAAGCCAACTCGGCGTTGATGAGTGACCAGAAAAATAAGTAAATTCATACATTTTGAAGATAGTGATGTTCCTGAAATATTGTTATATTATAACCAGTACAAAACGTTGAATTGATTTTTACTTAAAAGATATCGCTCTGATGAATCTTACAGGCACCCTAAGAGGATTATTGTGCATTGAAAACATGCATGTTATTTTTTTCATTTGATATTTATATTGTGACTAATGATAAAACTTTTTCGCGGTGAATCAAGTCGAATTGCCAAAATAGGTATCTTCCTGAGAGGACAAACTTTGTTCCACTGACTTTCTGCTAAAATCAATCGTAAAGTTTATATTGTATACTTCAAACATCTATATTCGAGTAAATAAATTCACATTTTTACTGTTTTATGACACAGAAAAACTGTTCTTAAATAGGTATACCAATCGTTGTATATAAAATATAATAACATCCAATTAACTACAAAAATGTGAAATGATTACCGATTCGAAATTTTTATCGTAGCTATTATCTCATTATACAGCTTCAATTTCCAGATACGACCTATACCTGATGCTATATACACTGTTCTTCAGGGTGTGAAAATGAGATACCTAATTATAGTATAGATATATTTTACTTTCTCTATACATATAGCAATAGAATTAACGCCGTTATCGAACATTAAACCACGCTCGAACCATCGGAAATATTCTAATCCCAGTCTCATGATGATCGAAGTAGGTATATAGGTGTATATACCAAGTTGAAATAAGATGGAATATTTAAAAAAATGAGTCTCACCAAGTTGGCGAATAATTTTGTGACCCGTGACCATCATCAACAAGAATATCAGCATCATTTTGAAGAAATTCTTCCGTGCTCCCCTCATACAAATTACCATATAAATCATATTCGAATAACTGCAATTTTCATTATAATATACCTTGTACGCGACACTTCATCGTGCAAGTAATCATAATTCAATGAAAATGTTTCCGTAGAATCATCATACTCAAGACGAGAACGGCGTGAATGATTACCCATTTCTTACACTGCCAGGTAGTTTTCTAGTTATTGATTTGCAAATTACTTACCTACTTTGTTGAGGATCTGAACGTGGCAGTGCAACTACAAAGAGAAAGTTTCTTCGATTTACTGGAAGTTTGGTTCCGTATATACACACAAGAAAATCAAACTAGTTGAAGTTGTCAATCATATGTTAAAAATTGTTCATGAGAATATCAATTGAATTAGAAATTTCTAGTAAAATGATTAAAACATAGTTGATTGAGTCGATATGTTGAGCAGGAATCACCAGTAAATAATCGACAGTATACCTGTTCCATAATATGGCATATCTCAGCCAGGAAAGATGAATAATTAAAATTCTCACATTTTATTTTAACAAACGAAAACCTAAAATCTTATATATCTTCCTTATTTCGAATGGTATCCTGTATAAGTACCTATATATTCTCTAGACTTTCGGATTCTATTCAAAGTTACCTTCACAACGATATATTAATTTTGAAACCTCAAAAATGTACATGTTTCACCTATACCGTGTAGAATACCAAAACAAAATTATTCGAACATTGGCAATTATTGGAGTATTCTAGAGCTGACACTATTGACAGTTGATGAAAATCAGGAAACTTTGTCCTCACTTGAGAAGGTTTCAGGCTGTGTGGAAAAAGGAATCACAAGCGCCGGAACCATTTTATGATTCATTGAAAAATAACGTTACAGTGTTACAGAAATAGAAAATGCCGAGAACAAATATATTGAATTTCAAATTGTTTGGTTAACCTCGATGAATAATTCAAAAGAAAGAGATGACGCCAAGAGATGACCCCAAAGGATCAATCGCTATCAGATGGCTTTCAGAAGGGCGATTTAACATAACAAGGAATAATAGAAAAGCATAATGGTATTCGAATTGCTGGTCAAGATATATCTAGAGATCAAGTATGTGTTATGGGGGGTACCTAATCTGTCTCTGAACTCAAATATATACATGAAGTAGAATAGAATTTTTTTAAAAGTAAATATTCTAGATCGAAAGCGAAAGATTTCCGATTGATTCTGTCACGAATAAATCTATAAATCATTCCCGATTCGAGGCGAATGAAATTACACTCGATTATTCTTTCATTAGGTTCGGGGAAGTGAATTCAGCCAATCTGCGGCACACCCCATTACCCTCATCTCATCAGCCTGAAAATTTAATGTCTTTTCGCTCCACACGCAATTGCACTAATGCGTTTGTGTATTTTCCTGATTTTTTCGAATTATCTCGCGCTCAGCCCAGACCGGAGATAAGGCCCCCACTCTCCCCATCCCGTTATTCCTCATTCGTTCGAGAAATGGTGGTCCGGGATATGGAAATTTTCGACGATTTCTTCAGACACGGCTACAGATTTCATTCGTGGAATCCTTTACCAAGTCAATTACATACAATCACTTATAATTACACGAGAGCTTTTTTTGTCGAATTAAACTTGACATGTATATCAATTAGAATTTTGTTTCCTGGCAAATTTCACGAAAAAAACTTCTTCTGTCAGTTTTTTGAGCTGAATTGACTAATGGCAAAAAAGTTTACTTCGACTCAAAAAAAAAACTAGAGTGTAATTTGGCAAGACAATTCAATGAATATGTAAATCAATAAATTAAACAAAACATCGCAAATTGTCGCAAAATTGACGTAATTAAATTCAGAATATTGCGAGGCACATTATCATTTATGCCTTTTTCAATTTCTCCACTCGAAGATTCTCCAAATCGCGACATTTCCACAAATAAGATATATATGTAATTTTTTGACAACGCAAATATGAGAAAAATTGATATAACGTCATCAAAAATTTGTTTACAATGCTGGGTTGTCATGATTTCAAAAGTTACGTTCCGTTTTGTCGCTGGAAAAGTTATAGGGCAAACTTTTTTCGCTGTCATAATGACAAAACACCGCGACATATGGCAGTTTTAGTGCATGAATTAAATTGTCATTATAAAACACTGACATTGAATCAACTCATGATGTATAAACATATGCATGTATCCAAGGTGGATATAGGATGGTGAAACAGCTCTTCAATTGTTTCTGCGAAAAACTTGTAGACCGTTTGAGAAGGTACTAATATTTCCACGACTTGAAAGAAGATGGCGGTAAGATCGATTATCGAAGGAGATTTCTGTTGCTTACGTATTTCTGTGGTTCACATCTGACAGACGTGACTTGAAACGACATTAAAACAATAAATTATTGATAAATCTGGAATGAATATTGATATTTTGAATCTTCTCAAACATTTTTCATCTAGAACAGATGAAACTGATAAAAGTATTACAGATGCACAGTTTCTGTTTTACCGACACAAGGTATGTCGCCATCTCTGATAACTTCAGGAAATATTACTACGGTATGAAATCAAGTAGGCAAAGGTCTACAGTTTATTCTAGTGCTTGTTACTAGGAAGCTGTTTCACCATCCTATATACACCTTGCATGTATCTCATATCTTTTCATTTCCTCTTCTTAAAATTTTTTCAGATTTCCACATAGCTTTATCTAACATAACCTAACCTCATTTTCTCTATTTAAATTATCATTTCCTCATACAATGAAAGCCTATCAATATCAAAAAGATATATATCAATATCAAAAAGATATATAAAAGTGTCACCAATATTCCTAGATAATTCAAATTTATTCTCTTCTCATGATGAAAACTATATTAACCAAAGTAGCAATGGTGTGAGAGGATATTAGGGAACATGTTATCTTTCCTTACCTGTGGAAAAGTTCTTACAATCTATTGTCCACAGCGCTCGAGGTGTCCAAAGAGGTATTTAAAACAATTTAGCCTCGTAACGTTCGTACCATACCCAACAGAAATAAGGAAGTTTTGCTATTCACAATGCATAACGCAAGAGCTGCTCTTAGTATAAATGACAGCTCACGAGCACAAACTTGTTTGCATTATTTTTCTTTGGTAATGCTCCACTTGTGATATTTTAAATCTGCCCTTCATTGATTAATTAGAATTCTAGGATATGAAATGTTGCATTTTCAAAATAAAATCAATACTTTCAGATTTCATTGAATGGAAATAAAAGGGTAATTGGGGATGTATATAGAAATAGCAGATCTCACGCTATACCTAAGACTTTCACATTTCCCCGTATCAATAAAACAATTATCAATGACTCGGTTCTCGGTTGCCGTAGGAAAACAATCCACACTGAATCCGAAAAACGACATGCACGCCCATCTGCCCTGCCCTCTATTCCGAAATAATATATCGTTCCGTGTGACCGCAAATTTACGGTTTGTCTTTCGGAAAGTCGAAAAAAGTATAATAATATATCCGGCGTATGTGGGGTACCGCGCAGAACAATCCGAGGGAAATATTTTCACACAGATTATACGTGATAGTAAACTGGTCGACCCTGGAAAGAGCCACACACCATAATCAACGCACTCTAATAATATTATTCACTGATTAAAAGATTGTTTGATTCAAATAGTCGGTTAGTCGGACATGGCGATACAAGTTATTTATTCCAACCGGTAATTTTATAACTGAATATTATGGTTTGCCGAATAATTGAAAAATTTATTTGATCAAATAAACTTTTTCATCTGTGTGAAAATCTCATTTATACATATCATGTATTAATTTTGACACCCTGATGGGCTTGTTATATTTTTTCTTCGATGGGCCTATACCACAAAAAAATATTAAATACAACTCGAAAGTTACCCAATATAGTTCAATAGGAATTCAAACTGTTATTCCCTTACCAAAGCTTCGTCGATTCTTCAAAAAAATGCGGGATAATAATTCTTAATTGAGCTATATACATAATAATATAAAGGTACTTTTCATTTCTGTCAGATCCATGATTTCAGATTGAAGCGACAATATGCCTTTAGTGGATCTTATTTTGAAATGGCTTCTGCCTTCAGGGCTATCCGGCTTTGAAAACATCTGAATTTATTTCTGTTGACCAATGGTTTTTATACACTCAGTTTTTATCTATACTCTGTGATTCACTATACTCTGTGCGATATTGTTTAGTATTTTTGCATGTTTTAAGTAGGTACCTACTATATTTGCAAGTGCTGATGACTATTCCTATGCAAAACGGAATTTTTTTTCTGTCATTTCAATGAAAATAAAAGATTTGATTTTGATGTCGAGAAAAATAATTAAATAAATAATTGATATCGAATTATATTAAGGTAGAATTTCAGTAAGTTCACTAATATTGACTTCGTAATCTGATGAAGGGATATATTTCCATATGTAGTAAACAATATGATATTTTCATTGTCAAACATGGGCATGGGCGTAGCCAGAAAATTTTCCCAGGGGCGAATGAAATGAAACAATATATTTTCAATGAAAAATATTGAATTATTGTAGAGCAACAACCATATAAAACAACATACTAACTATGGACAAAAGTCGAAAAAAAATACATCAATCGGATGTTGGTTTTCTCATTCTGATGTGAATAAGAACTGAATCTTGTTCTCACATCATTTTGAACATTTTTTACCAACGATATATGTGAATGTCTTCTTGTCCTTCAGAACCTGGACAAACGATTATCACTCATAGTAGCTTTAAGCCATTTTTTCGCTATTCTCAACGTACTGAAACTTCTCTTCACGGTATAAGTAGTTGATGGAAACGTTGAAAATATTTAGATAATGTTTTTGATATTCGAAAAATAACTGTTGCATTCATTCAGCAGACATTCCAGGCCCTTTTCATAGGTACAATATCATTTGACTTCCATAAAAAAAAATTCCATCAATAGATGTCATTTGATCAGATTGAATGAATCGGTTCATGCTGATCAGCTGATCGCGTCCTGTCTACGCCCATGAACATGGAGATATTGCTTTCATCAGGATATTTATGTCAAGAATTTCTTGCTCCCAAATTACCACCAAAACTTGAGTTAGTAGTTTTCAGGGGGTGATGTCGATTTTTGATTTGAAATTTGAGAACCCGTGTTAACGTTTTGAAACGGATAGATTGTACCTATACAAAAAAATGTCAACTATGCAGGTCATTGCGGGACTATATCAATGAGTCGTATAGGGTTGGTTCCCTTTTCGATTGCTGTCCAGTATATCACGGAAAACCCACCGGAAAAGTACAACCAAAGCTATATCCTGCCGGGCGGCTCCGTGTAAAACAATCCCGGCTTTGGAATATTTTCACACAGATTTCGTAATAAGTAATGAGCGAGTCTCGAACATGAAACAGGTGTAGCATGGGGTGGTGGTTACGCGCAATTCCCACGGTAAAATCACGACTGCACCACCCTCGGAGGAACGGACGGGGGCATGGGGAAAAACTCCCCCTTTCACTGGGTGCGTAATTACCATATGCCATGTAATGTTCTCGCTAGCTGACTGTGAGCCGTGACCTCCTCCTCTCGATGAAAAATTTCGTTTCGAAGGATTATTCGTGTGTATAGGCTCGCGTGCCGTAAGAAGACACACGGGATACTGTTGGAAATTAATTTCCAGGGACTACACACTGATTCAAGTGAGTGGGAGCGTACCTACGACCATCATCCATAAGGAGAAAATATGTTGCTCCAGAGTTTTGTAACATCGTTCGTGTCGATGTCATATGAAACTGCTACGGATTTTATATTATGTCGAAGATGTGAAGAGTGTTCCATTTAATTGGAACGGTAATTATTAGCTGATGGCTTTCGTGGCGATTTGTTGGAGAGTTCAATTATTGAACTCAAAAAATATTTTTGAGAGAGGTCATTCTGTGAGTAGGTATATAACAGATTCAAAAGCTTGCCACTAATGCCACAGATATAAAAGGAGTAACCTTGTGTGCGGCAAGATTTCGAATCTGCTTCTCACAGAATAACCTATACTTATCAATAACAACTTTTTTTTTTGATTTCGTCTGTATATTTGTGTGAAAGCCTGTTTTTAAAAACTCTGTTCGTTTATTTCATATTGTTCTTTTTAGCATAATATATACTTGAAATGAAGAAAAAACATACTCTCCGATCCCGAAAACCCCTAGTAACCAATTTTGAATCGAATCGAACACCATAATAAAAAAAACTCATCCGCCATATATTTCCGCCACCATTTCGTTTTTTTTCTCTAAGAAAAATTTCATGACCATTCAGCTCAATCTGATCTAGGCAAATACTTAAAAAATTCTTCAAATCGTAATCATGAAGTTAGTAGGTAGAATATACTGAACATGTTCGTTAGTTGAAAACTTTGACAACACTAGACTCAATCAGAAAGAGTTTTTTTGTTGAAAAATAATGTACTCGCCTCTGCCGTTCAAATATATCAGTTTATATTCTTTAGGTTTTCTGAATTGACATCAATTCCCAAAATCACCAATCATCATGCAGGCGACTGTTTCGAAATGAATCTGACTTCCACATCGACCGGGAACGCGATCAAATGATAATTTTCGAGGGTCCTGAGGGCTGATAATGAAAGACATTCCTCTCGAGTATACCGATGATGGCATCGGCCTGCCGGCAATTTCGGTAACTTATGGGCCTCGCATGCACGTTGGCAGAATCATGCCGAAAATGCGAACGACCGCGATACCGAATCCGCTAAATTATCGAAACACGAGTAGCGAGCGCGTAAATCAAAATAAGAGCGCGGCGATGCACGCCTATGACAAATTAACCTGAGCAGCACATCACCAATCCCAGCGGCGTATCAACCAACACCTTCGAGTAGGGTTGATATCCTGATGGAAGAATTTCATAGAATGGTATACTACTGAAATTTCCTTGCGAACCATGATGAACAGCCGCCAGTGTAACTTGAACCACTGCTGGTAAGGCACAATTTCTTAGCATTTCTTATCGAAGAAAAGGCCTTCAGGAAACTAATAATCAAAGAATGTTTCGTCGATGCTGACGTCTTCTATTAAACAAATTGAGCCAACTTAGGTACATGTACCATATCGTGGATAAATGTTAGAATGAGATTACTATGAAAATGAGTTCGAAACGAAATGATTTTATCCAGGTGATTGTGTCCGAATAATCACAATCTGTCATTCAGGAGATGATTGTCCGCTAATGGAAAATTATGATCTTAAACATTGATTACATTCGAAGTATATGATTTTTGTCAAAGCACGATCACTATCAGTGTTGAATCGATGTTGACATTATCAATTATCTTTTATCACGACGAAAGAAAAGAAGTATTTTAAATGATCTGAAATCTAAGTCTGAAGTGTTGAGTCCACAAAGCGTTCATTGCGACTTTATTATGTTTAAATTGAAAGCGTCCCCAATAAACCTGTGAATCAATTCAAGAAGTACCTTCTCTGTCAGCAATATCATGAACTATATACTGAAAACTTTTTTGAAGCGATTACTGCACAAAAAATTGATGATGCCCCATCAAAGTATGCACTCTGACAATCAGTATTTCCTATTTTTGCCATGGATTGCAGGCATGTGACATCCGATATCGATTTTCTCTAACACCTAGTAAAATCTTCGTGCCCCTCATCGAAAAAAAAAAAAAAAAAAACTGGGCAAAGCGCACTGGTGAGCATATCTCCGGTGCCCGGCGGGGTATTTCTTGTCGACCAGTGTCGCTTTACCGGTGTGGTGTAACATTACACCGTCTCGCTCGCTGAGGTTTCGGACCCACTCGATTGCTTTTGTGTCGCATCTCTCTCTCCAAAGTTCGAGATACGGGACTGAAGAAGCGTCTTCTTGTGCCTGTCGTACGACATTCGATCCCCAGGACGAGGGGTCTGCTTACTTACATCCACAGATATCCAATACATCCTCGTCATGTCGCGAAAAATGCTACACGATCGAAAGATGCTCCACACATACTAATTTGTGAATGACATAGAAAAATGGGCTCATCCCAATACGAAACAACCCTTTCATGAAAACAGTTATTGATAACGTATCAACTTGCCAAATAACAAAATGTTGGTGGACAGCTGAGAGCAATAAATCGACAATCATTTGACGTGGCCAAAATATTCAGATGGAAAAAAATATACAGAACGCTCCTGACGATTTTTGTTGAATATTGACGATTTTTGTTGAATATTGTTAGACACGTTTTTTCGAAGTATGCGAAATCAAGAGATTTGGGAACAGTCACAGGATAGGAAGTGAATTCACCAGTAAATATCTATCCATCATAAATCATGATGATTCGAAATAATAATGAATTTCAATATTTTTTTTTTAATTCACAAAATTATGAGGAGAAAAACGGTTTGAAGTATTAAAAAAATTAGGCTATAGTATAGGTATACTTTTGCACTATGAAATGTCATTATTGCAAAAGTAAGTTCACGTTTTAAACTCCCATTATCTTATCAGGTAGGTACGATATTAATTCTCGTGAGCGTAAAAGTACGATATTCAGTACCATAGTTAGAAGCAATGGTGTCAGAATATTCGATTTGTCACAGAACCAACAACCGTGATTCCTATTCCTGTTTAATCGCCACTCTATTTTCGACCAGGTCAAATCGTTTTGGCTAACAGGACGCGAATTGATGTCAGAAGAAATTACGTAATATAACAACTACTAGTATCGGATGTCACTCTGAATAATGAGATGGATATATACGTAGCCTGAGCAAAGTTTTTTTTACGCCGTGAAGAACGCACGTATCCACTGAATACTTATACGCGAAATATATTCGTTGATTGAAAAACAGTTTTGTATATTATTATATTGAATAACTACTTTTTTGGGGGAGTTGGTGATATTCAATGAAATAATCAAGCAGTAAATGCTCGGATAGGACACAACGAATTGAACTTTCCTATTGTGATACAATCTATATAAAACTGAAACACTTGTGGGGCGGAGATCTCGATCATAATTATTGAAGTTTTTTTTTCATTAGGTATGGTGAAAGAACTTACCAAGAATATCAGTTTGAAAGTAAGCAATATGCAACTTCTTACCTGAAAAAAAAAATAAAAAAATTATTATAGCTTATTGAATGCTATATGCTATGAAAAAGTCTCTGGGATTGATTTTGATGCTTGTTCAGAAAAAAAATGTCAAATTTCCCCCTTTCGAATAGCGTAAATCAACCCTAATATAAGAAGGCGATTCCATCTGATTGTTTCAAGTCATTCGTTATAACATTTCCTCGCATCACGCATATATGTATATAGAACACGAGGCGTGCGGAAAGCGATAGGAAGTGCGATTCGGCGTGTTTCCCCGAGAATCGGTAATCATTTATCGCTTAGCTATTCTATATATTCCCCTATAGCACCTCTGACGCCGGTAACTCACCTAATTTGTTAAAATTACTAAAAGCCTATTACGACACGTTTCCTCCTGCGACGGCGGCTCATGTGAGCCTCGTATAATTATACCGTCGCCGTTGGCTCTAATGCGGTCTTTGCGTGAACCAAGAGTAGACCTCCTTACCCTCTCTTTCTCACCCCCCTGATGCTTTACATACGGTTCTTCAGACATTAGCCTAGGAGTCAGTATCTCTCTCGAGGTACACATCAATATTTGGGCCCGTCAAATGATACACTAGAGATCGCTAAAATCGCAAACTGATTTTTCAATATGTTGTTATAGAACCACTACAGTTGTGTTAGACCTGTGCAAAATTTGTAGCACCTAAAAAAACGCGAAATTTTCGCACTTGTTTCATTTCTTTTTCACTATATCTCCTAAACTATAATAATATGTTTCTTCATAAAACATGTTAGATGTGTTTTCTCCAAAGAAATTTTCTACAATTTGAAATCAGATTCAGCTCTCTATATACAGTAGTTACCAAGATACGGCCATCCAAAAACTGTGAATGTTTTCCAAACAAAGAAACATTTTTAGATTTGGTTACTTTCGTTCCCGAAATCGGGAAAAATACTTATTTTACGGTCAAAGTTATAAAAAAATATTGTAGCGAATGTAATTAGCTTCAATTTGAGCACAGAACGACGTCTGTAGACCTGATAGTTTCCTCACAATGCTCAAAATAAAAAAAATGGAAATACTGCATTTTTGGCAAATTTGCTCTTTCGAGTTCTCAAAACGGTTTAATAGACATATCCAAAATGAATATATGTATATTATTTAGTCTATTGATGTTACATTTACAATGTGATTGATTCAACATTTTTAATTATTGACATTATCTTGGTATCTAATTGTACCTACAGCGCTGAATTTGGTCTCAGATTGTAGCAAATCTAATCTATTTCGTAAACGCAGATTTATGAAAAAAATGACAGCTTAGGAACAACTGCGAAACTTTCGCACTATATCAGAACTATAGCCGTTTGTTTGCGATTTTAATCTACTATAGACTGGCCCAATTTGAAAAAATCTCGCGAAATCCTGAGAGTTATCAACTTGTAATCATTGGAACAACTCGGACTGCTACCAACCCCCTTCGTGGGAATTCTACCCTTCGAAATTCCGACGTCACGATAGCGTTTCGGACCCTCTGAAAAAAAATCACACCGCTTCGCGTTCGACCATGTGAACGGACACAGGGATTCCCATGCATATGAAGACCAACAACTCGCATAGATCCTAACGAATAGTTTCCATAACTGATGAAGCCTTTGTAGTATAATAGGCATCAGGTTGACATTTTGTTCCTTGAACTTTGTTTCACACACTATGAAACAAACAAACGCTTAATCAGAGATAACATAATTTGAACTTTTCATTTTATATACCTCTTTATGAATGCATACTTCAGGATGAAAGTGATTACAAAAACTTTCATCTCAATTATTCTGAACATTTCATAACAAGAGTGGAAAAAATAAAGTGAAAAATTAAATCAATACATAATCACAACTAAAACGTGTAAGCATTGAAAGGGATCATAAAATTTTTTCAAAGAGATCGCCAAGTATATCTTATTAATTTCTCTTTAGATTTATTTGCTATGGTGGTATCGTTACAGAAGTCAGTATAGTTCAAAAGTAATTTATTAATTATCACTTGTTATTTATAATACCACTATAGACTCTAGAGCATCAATTATTACTGCAAATTTTTTCGATAATGTGTAAAAGACAATTCAGAAGTGGTGATCAGAACACAACATTTCACTGGTGAGTTACTCAGTGTCGTATCATTCGTTGTTTCCCCGAGATGAGAAATTAGTGGATATATGGAAAAATATGGTCGGGAAAGAGAATATTTCTAGAGACGCTAGACCAGATTAAATGTTCACATCATTTCAATACATAAGTGATGAAATGGTTGGCACAAGTGGTAAAAAAAATGCTCATAGTAGTAGATGAGTCAAGACAGCAAGACACTGGTACTGATGGAGGTTCTGTTGTTGCTATCCTTGTTTTGAAATATAAGGTAACTGATTTAAATGTCGGCTTCAAAAAACTACCTACCGAGGCAAGGATTTTGAGTTATTCACCTAGTCTTTTATATGGTTGAAGGGAAAAATTTCCAGAAATTTTTCTACATTCTATGGTATAACGATACAAAATATGGGCTTGATTGGTCGAAAATATTCGGTTGTTGAAATTTTCGATATTATTACAGACGAAAAGCTGAAACTACATCGTTATCAGATGTTTCACAATGGTAATATGTTTTGCAACTATATATAGATCCCAACAAAAATACATCCATCGAGACCTCCTTTGAGGTATCATAATGAAAATTTCGACGAAACTACTTGTCAATATATATAATTGAGTAAATCGAAAATGCACACGAAAATACATACACATACACACCGGAGCCATCAGAATCGAGAGAGAAAATATCAGGGCCGGCTTCCGGTTCCGGAGCCAGCCAGGTGACCGTCTCTGGCCGGCCGCGGCTGACCGCGGGGAATCACGCTTGCTTGATGGTGCGGAGAGCCTAATTGCAACCAGAATTATTATGTTGCCTACCTACCGGTCGTTGTGATTTCGCACACGACTCCTATACTATACGAACGACTGACATGTCATGTTATGGGTTGACCGCGGAATTCTCCCTGTATACGCATCAGTGAACTTTTGCTAAGCTAAGCTAAGTTGAGCTAAGAAGAAGAGGAAGAAGACAAAAAGCAAAAAATAGAATTAAGGAGAGAAAATAAAAAATATGTAAGAGAAAATAAAAAATATGTAAGAAAAAATAGAAGATAAGAAGAAAGGATGAAGATGGAAAGCATTTCAAGAAAATGTATGAAGGCAAAATAATCGTTTTATACAACAGCAGAGATGGATAGATAATCGGTCCGATTCTTTGAAAAGTGGTTAACACCGTGGATAGATTAGTAACGTTGTTAACAACTACTTTTTTAATCACTTTAGAATTTCCACTATTCATATGTGGTATTCTTCAAATACGAAATTTATCAAGGTTGCTAATTTCTTACATTTCCACTCAGTGGTAAATAAATGCGGAAAAGTTAGTAACTCCTCTTCTTCTTTATTATAGTTTGCTGTTTTTCTGCAATTTCAACGTCAATCTAACATCATTTTTTGAATTCGATGTAGTATTAGCACATAGAAAATATTGGCACACAGATTACTTTTTGGTCTTCTGTGTCCGGGACTGCCAAGTTTTTCGTGAATAATTGCAGGAATAATAATTATATGTTTTGTTAATGAACTTAGTGAGGTAGGTATAAATGTATCCTGGAATGCATAATATTACACAGGATCATTGCTCATTGATTCAGCTAGGTATCTAATTTTTCAGTAACAATACATTCTACCATGTTGAACATCATTGGTTCTATCAGACATCATTAACATTAATATTCTTGGTTTGTATAATTTCATGAGGCTCTATATAATTGGATGCTATCTGTTTCTTGAGCATATATATGTAGATATTTTTATGATATTTTTTTCAGTAGGAAGGTATAGGTTCTCAATAATATCGATTATCCTACTATATAATTATTTCCTGAGCGACTCAAATCCTGACAACTGTAACAAATTTCCTTCATAACTGATGCCTCTTCAAATATATATCACCTTTATGATGATTTATTATTTCATTTCCACCAGTAAAATCTGGTGGATAAATTAGTCACTTTATCAGTGGTAAACCAACGACAAGTTGTTAAATTTTTTTTCATTTCGACGTTAAAGAATTGAAAATTCGGAAAGTGATTCAAATAACAACTGACCTTCCTATTTGCCACCCAAATGACAGTTGTTGAGATAACCACTTCCTTAGAGAATCAGACCAAATGTCTGGTCAATTCACTTCCTATCCTGTTACTGGTCCCAAATCTCTTAATTTCGCTTACTTCGATAAAACGTGTCTAACGTGACATCTTGTCAATCAACGATCACGCTAAGTGAAGCCGTGATTTCAACCAATTGTACAGGTGATTGAAAAAAAAAATACAAATATCTTAGCGCCTCTATTGGTCTATAAGAGAACCCCAAGTAACGACCTGAAATTCACTTGTTCCAAATCAAGGATTTTCATGCTGAGACAGTTGGAGGTTAGCTCCACCAGGTCTTATTTCCATCATTACAACAACTTTAGGACGATTGCAATTTGATAATTTCTCATAAAATCCACAAAATTCAATATCGTAATTGGTATCGCCTGATTAATGATAGGATTTTGCAAAAATTATGTAAATGTTTAAATATTCTTCGGCTCCAATAATGACAGTGCCCTTGACTAAATATTGATTTCTTATTTTCAATATTACCGAACTCAAACAACAATGTAGTTTAACGAACCGTGAGAAAATCGAAACATATTCCCGAATTTTCTACTCTGATATATATGCTGAATTAAGGGCATGAGTGCATCTCAGCTTGCCTAAAACAAATATGTTTACCTGGATCCAACACACAGGTAAGGTAGTAGGAGCAATTTATTTTCCAGAAAAGCATTAAAAGTGCAGGAATGATTTGCTAAAATCTTTCCCTACACCTAATGGCTTAAGGCCGATTTATCTTCTATTCACTGGAAGTTAGGACCGCATCCTCTACCCAGTGACGTCCCAAATAAAATTTACTAAGGAGAATCATACATCGGCCCTTCCACCATTTTTTATCACCACGTATCACGTAAATTTATTATTTCCACCAACTGCGATATCAGGCTGGCAAAAAACTGATTCATGAAATTCTAAGATTACGACATTTGGATGTGTTTTTTTTTCAACAGAGATGCTGCCGCATGAGTATTCATAGTCTTCATCTCATTTTCATCAAAATCTTCATTTGAACCCCTCTACTCTGAAAACATCGATTTCTACATAGTTTGCGTAGAATGAAAACTTATAAGTTAGAAATTATTTTTACCAGGAATGAATCTGACAGGATTACTATGTATTTTAACTTATATAGGATAAGATTATGTTTTCAAGATATATTCTTCCTACGCCATTGGCGGACATCACTTTTGAGAATGGTTCGTTTTGCACACCTGTTTATTCGAATTACTTTTGGCCGAGAAATTTTGAAACGAAGTCGCCGACATGTCTAGCGGGTCTGAAAAATGCGAATGGATTTTCTAAGAATTTCGGATAAAGAATGCGAGCTAGGACTCCTTCGCCACTTTGGACTGTTTACCTGGCTTCGCTCCTTCAGTTTTAGACGGTAATACAAAGTGGATTCACGAGGGATGAATGGCAACCAAGTGAAGAATGAATTCGGATCGAATAATTATATTTCTTTGAGCCACGGTATATAGGTATGGGTTTGCAAAAATCGTATCACAACTAGGTAGGTACTTAACCGAGATTCACTTATAGTTTTCATAGATTATTTATTCTCGATTGATTAATTTTGTCTGTAATTGAACTAACAACATTATAACCGGTGTCTTTTCAAATTGACGAAATCTAAGTCATATACACAAAAACTGAGCATATTCGAATCCCATGACGTTTTGAGCTCTTCGATTTCAATTGACATACCAACTTCAATCATAGGTACATTTTTCTTTGGTGATTCGAGTTATAAAAACTGTGGATGTTGTGTGCACAAGCTGAAAGTCTTGGACAATAAAGTATATTTTTGATTGATTGATTATGGGTTAGTATTGGCTCGTGTATTGATGTATTCCTCTTGTGTTTTGATTTTTAAATATATGTAACTATACAACTTTTTTGCAAATTGAAAACCAAAAGTACTCCCTCCAAACATCTTGATTGCTCCAACGCTCGAATGTATTTTCCCACCCTCGTCACTCCTTTCAACCCCAGTGCAGAGATTTCTCGATGCGAAAGTTGTCCAGAAGAACCGGATCGTCCTGTTCGATTTCGATCCACCTCAGCAACTGGTTCATGGCAATATCAGAGAACAGGATGTCCTGTGAGATTATTCTATAAGGCAGGATCGGAACCCTGACTGCGACACACCATTTGCATACTCATTCAAGACGGGCTTAGGCACTTCCTGGGGCAAGTCCAGTCGCTTCTAAAATGATTTCGAGCTGACCAATCGATATTTCTACAGCAAAAGGTAGACGATTCGCGTATAGAGACTAGGAAGGTCATCAGCTCTATAGACGCATAAGAAAATTTAGAGTCTACTGTCTGACTATATATACTGTCTAGATTGATACCCAAAAGTAAGACGTTTCTTCAAAAGCCATACTTTGCTTTTTGTGATGTAGTCATTTTATCTCCACTGGATGGTTCTGTATGTGATAAAACGTCATTTATATAGATTATAAATAGAAGCGGTCCAATTTCGGACCCTTGTGGCACTCCTATATCGATACTGGTTTGATTTCGGAAAGGTACGTACCCATAATATAAAATTCAACAAAATAATAAGCTGCAACCCTAATTCCATAACATTCAGAAGCGAAGGCATTAAAGAATATGCCCTGTAATATTCAATCAACTAATCAATGGGGAAAATTTAGGGATTTTCGGGTTTAATAATCGAATGAAAACCGCTAATTTGTTATTACTCTGAAATAGTCGTATCACATTTTGAAATAACTCTTTTTCATGCGTACCCCCGAATATGAAATCTAAATATCGGAGGAGGTATTTTCTGATCAAACTGCCGAAAAATGCATGAAAAAAAAATTGGGTGAAAAAGTATACCTAGCACCTTCCGTTTCCCACGACCCTGTACATAATTTCAAAATATTTGAATCTGGCATAAAAAGTTAGGTATATATACGGACAAAATGTGGTTATTTCATCTTAAAGACTTTCTGAAATATTTGTATGGCTCTAACTCCTTAGGACGGCATTTCAGTAACAATGTTTATATATAACCTTCTTTTACTATTTTTAATCCTACAATTTGCAACTGAAAACTTTCAAAGTAATTTCGGTACACCCTGTATCTATATCATTATTAAAAAACATCCTGACTCCAACCACCATCACTTCTGCCTATCAATTCCACCACATCCACAGTGATTGGCATCATCGATGATGAGACAACAATAATAATAATAATAATCCGGATCGAAACCTCAATAACGGTTCACGACCAACCGACATTCCATCCCATCGTCATCGAGATGAAAAACAAGGGGGTGGGTCGACCGAGGAGATGCGCGGGTAGCGGCCCGGACGAATCCCCAGGCCGCTTTTCGGTGACGACGACGCCGCACCACGTCCCGGACCTCCTGTGGAGCGACCAAGCAACGAAGATATACACAGGGGGGTGGTTTGGTTCCGGGTCTCCCGGTATATTATTGTGGAACAAAATTCACGATAACTCTTTTCGTTTTCGAAATATTTGGATAAAATGTTCTTGCTTAATTACCAAAACTGGAAGCATTGTTCATTTACCTATGCTATACTCTTTGCGATTCACAAAATGGTGTTCTCAGTTTTGTGTTTTCGTGACTTTATGATTATCTTTTATTTTCAAATACGTAGATGCATGGAAATTTGCTTTTACTACCTATAAATACCATTTTTCTGCAACCAACCGACTGAAAAGTCATCCATTATTGTTCTGAAATTAGCTCTTGAAGTTGACGTGTTTCTTACTGACACAACAAAATGAAAAATCTTAGGATTCAAAAACAAAGTACCTAGTAGCATTGTGATACGATTGTGGTTACTATTTTAGATAGAACTAGCTCATTAAGATCAAACAACATAGTATTTATTCATTCATTATGTTCAACGAGAGACTAATACACAATATTCAATCCATTTGTAATTTCGATATTAAAACTTCACTTGGAAAACTGATTTATCAACAGTTGGGCAACAGCTACAAATATGAATATTCGCAGTTTCTTCACATGGCCTCGACCTGCTCACATTCTTAATTCTTCAAAAAAAAATTTATGGCCACTCTTGAGGTAAGTGATTTCAGTTGAATTTGTGAAAAATGATAAACTTCCTCAACATCCAGTACTTCCATTTCAATGAATTTTTATTGTGTCTATCAAATCGAAATCAAATGAACGAGGATATCGAAATATTATCAAATCCCGTACGATCAGAAGTTAGGTAAGGTCTTCTTCTTCTTTTTTGTCTTATAGTGGCCAATTGCCACTTCCCTCTTCCTGCCAGAAAATTGGTCAAGGTTAGTTTGTCGTGAGCCACAATGGTGGTTATTTCACTTACATTTCATATAATTTAAAGATATCAATTCTGGTTGCAGAAAAAATAGCATGATTCATTCGGATCAAAGGTGTTTAACTCACAAATTTTGTGAGCTCGGCTTCTTTATCATTTCGCCTCGCAAACGCAAAATTCGCTTGAACACAATCAACATAAATGCATTTTTTTTTACCGTCTGAAGTTCATCCGAGAAAGTAGGCCTTTTCGAGCGATTTCAGAAAAACACATTCATATGCACACTATACAACATTGAAAATTGAAGATGAGGGCAAAGTTAAAGACATACGAAGCATTTTCAAAATATAGGTACGGTGAAAACCAAAATGGGCAAAATGGGTCGTATTCTTTTCCTTGCGCTATTTAATATAGTTTAGAAAAATATCTGAACTCGATAAGATGGGTTGGGGTAGCCCTCTAAATGTTACAGAATCTTTGAAATCAATATTCACTTATTTGCAACTTCAGAATGATTTGAATGTTGGCAGGTGACAATGCGTCAGGAAGATTTTGTTGTAGAAAACAACAAGATGGCTACTATAACAAGATGAAGGACGAGATTTGTAATTTTGGTCCCATTCGAAATTCGTATCTGGAGGTCTTCGAGTTCGAAGATTATGATTGTTTTGTACTAGTCATCACTTTTTCTCAAACAAATATCGCCAGCAATAATACCAAAAATCCATGGTGTCCCTATTATAATAAGAGTACGGAAAGCAGTTCCATCAACAAGGACGACAGCTTATTTCCCCGTAACGCGTGTGCGTCCTGTCGATACCAAAACTTCCTTCCACTCATTGTCCTCGTATTTGGGGTGCAAAAGGAATCACGCACCTGGGCTGCACAGCTGCACACGGACGCTGTACCAAGGTAAAAACGGCCTTACCGCGTACGGCCACTAGGATGGGATCGCCGAAATTCATCATAAATCACGGCTAGATTTTTCGGAATCGCTTTTTACTAAACACGTTACGGATAGATGGGCGCACCTAGGGAGATTTCCAGGGGAGATTTAGAAAGTGCATCGTTGGTGATTCCTGTTTTGGAAATTTTTGAATTTTATGTTTTTATCCCAACATGAACCCTTGCAACGTGCTCTTTAAATAACATGGGCATTTCGGCATTATTGAGTTAACAATTTTTCAGAATTTCCACAGCTTCAACAAAATGAAAACAATTTCATTTTCACCCATATGAAACTTATCATAGCTATAATTGAAATACATTCATTTAACAATTTGTGTATTTAGAGCGCAAAGAGTAATAGATTGTCACACGAAAAATACAGTTATCGCTCTCCACGTAGCGGAGCGTGTAGATTTTTCGTGAGCGATAAGACACTTTGTTTTCGAAATACACACAGGATTTTTCTAGTTCCTAGATAAGAAAATTCTAATATACTTTATAACTACTATACTGCTGGTGCTTCGTGCTTCTCAAACTACCATAGAGTATAATTGAGGTATGATTGGAATTTACCTTCTTCAGTAACTATTAAATGTTTGCTTTAAGTCCGTGTCTCACGGTCAAACTATTTGATTAAATCTGTTTGACGTGACGTCATTTCTGTCTATTTGATTCAAATGTTTGAAATGTGCAGAAATCCTGTTCACACGATTTGAAGAAGTTTGCTCAAACAGTTCACAAATTGATTGATCGTAACGGAAGAGAAATCTACATTCAAGATGGAATCTCACTTTTTCAACAATATTATATATGAATAGAAATAATACACAAAAATCTCTAAACATTTATTTCATGGTAAGTTGCGCGTCCCTTCTGAGATTAGTGAAGTAGAAACCTCAGTTTCCTATTCAACTGTGTTTGCAAAACATTGAACAATGCCTTAACTCCTGATTCTATGGAATATATATGTAGGTATACTTTATCAATTGAAAGGATGACGAGTAATTCAGAACACCTACCAGTTATTTGGCCGTAGGATTACTAGCAATATCATTCAATGCATCTGACATCTTATCTCTCTTGGTAATATTTTTGTGATGTTATACAAGAGTTATTTGCTTTTATAGAGATTTATCAGGACCGTTCCTTGTTCCTCGATCCAATTTCAAGCAGCAGACATTTCCAACAGTCCAAAACTCAAGTCAAAGTATTCTGACGTTTCGATTTTCGGTGTCAACAAACAACCTTAACCTTAGTTTTTCATCAAACAGGTAAAATATTTAGAACATGTTCTAATTTCAGCTGATGTTTGATGTGACGTCATTGATGACATCACACTTCCATAGTTTGATCAAATAGTTTGATCGTGAGACACGGACTTTATATTCAAGGAACTGATGGTTTTTGATAAATGTGACAAGTTGAGGATACTTATTTTGATATCTTCAACATTCAAGCATTTCATCGCACCATGTCATAAATCTGTGTTAGATAATTCACTGTCGCTATTTTCAATCATTCAAGAAAATATGAGTTCGTTTTCAACAACATACTTATGGTAGAGGCGTACATTTTTTCAGTATTTCCGCTTACGAGCGCAAATGCTGTCACTTTATTATTATATTCCTCTGAAAACGTCAATGTTATGTTGAGATTGGGAACCGTCAAATGTTACTCTATTAACCAGTTGTTTGTAACTTCGATACTTTCAGCTACCCCCAAACTATTGGTGCCGATGTGAACAAAATATATCTCGCTACCCTCTGTGGCAACTTCTTTATGACGATTCATGGGGAGGCTCATTCATTAGCCTTCTCATCGATTGTACCACTGAATCAGGTTTGTCGGATACATTAATAATTATGGATCACAATAATACGACGCTAACGCCTCTATAGTTGAATGAAGTCAACATTCAATCTGTCATATTGTGGTGCGTCTTGTACACACTTTCCAGTCCTGGTTAGCTGAGCTTTTCCGAAGCGATAAAATGCACTCGAATGCAAATATACGTACATTTTTCAAAAAACAAAAAAAAAAACTGTCTTATACGACCGTGCTATTCGCGACGCCACTGACTTCATCAATGCTCAACGTACCTACATTACCGCTCTTTGCGTGTCTGTGCATTAAATAATGTGACGGGAGAAAAATATGTTTGAGAACCTAAGTACCAGTTTATAGCCGAAAGGAATATGTTACGACGGCTTTTACGAGGCTCGAAACTTTGGCGACAAATCATTTTCGAATATGTTATAGGTGGTATATGAAGGCATTCAACACCGTATATATAATCACAATATTTTTATAGTCCAAGAATGAGAGGGAGATATGCAAGACAAGTATCCTTGCGAAATATCTACTAGAATAACGTGAATGTAAGTACTTGAACCTACCTAATTTGAATGGGTAGATAATATATGTTTCCTCGCCAAAATATCAAGAAAATATCCCATCAACAAATTGTGTCCTAAAATGTAGTTTTATTCGATTATATAGCTCGGAATTGGAGTCAACGGAGGGGTTGGCTATCTGATATTATAAATCTTCAACAGAACCTGTGAGATATCAGCGGGATTGAGTGATGGATAAACAAAATAATTGGATTTTTGGGAAATCTATAGGTACTTAAGTCTCCTTTTCATGTAGAAATACATAAGAATTCATATCCTGGTACCGAAAATTGACTCAATTGGAAAGCTATAAAAATGTGATAATTTTCATTTTGGTTAACAGGGCTGCGAAATATTTCATGTTTCTGTGATTTATTCAACAATTAGAATAAACCCATAATACCAAATCCCGAGCTTCCAGTATAAATACTGTTGGAGATAATAGATGGTTACAAATTCAAAAGGCTCTAGTACACAGAGGATTTTGAAACTTGTAGATGTTATTTTAGCAGGATAAGTTTCAGGATTATCAACTCCATCAGGAATATATCTACCTAACCTTCCAGGACTGAATAATTCTAAAGGGTATCAGATCAGCATTTTGAATCGCATAATTTTTTTTTCAATTCACTAGAAAACCAGTAGCGTACCTATACTCAAAAAAGATCTAAAGATGTTTTTATGCATAGTAATCCTATCAGAATAATGAAACATTACAACAAATAAAACGCCTTGTATATAGCTGTAAAATTGGGCAGTTTAGTATAGAAGATGAATTCAATCATCTTATTTTGGTATATATAATCAATACCCTGATGAGATATCATTTTGTATACGGATATCTCATCATCAGGGACCCGGATGAATAATGCAAGTGCGAAAAAATCATGGGCCACCATGTATATATATATATATAGATATAACTTCAAAAAGAAGTCCTGCGGCGTCCTGCCGTTTTTCGGTCCTATTTGTCAGCGAGAGAGCGTCCGAAGAGCGATTGCGGTCTCTTTTTATGTTTCCGGTCGAGCGGAAGTTCCGCCCGGCTATACCGCTCGATATATTTCTACGTGCAGTTGCAGATTAACTTCCTGTTTCCGCTGCCAAGATCCACCAAGCGATGCTTTAATGACGACGACGACGACGACGACATATTTTGCGCCGCGATGTACGATCCTTCTCTCGATATTCGCTGATGGCGATTACCGCAGACCGATGCCGAAAGGTGATTTTTTTTTCATTATTCTCTCACTACTCGAGAGGAAAATATACGTGGAACAACGTGCAAGCCAGTGTATGAATATTGGGAGAGCAATTATCTTGAAACTTTGGGGGTGTTCCACAACTCCATCAGTTACAACTTTCAGAAGTCCTTTTAGTCTGGATCAATCGATGTAGGATGTAGAGAGGTCAATAAGTTGAGATAATGGTGAAGACTTTCTTGCAAAATAACCTAACAGTCCTGACATGATCCAGATCCACGTTTACATAAAATTCTAGCTGAATCTTCGACTCCGTCTTCAGTCACTGTATTTTAATCTGTCTCAGCCATGCATGTATTTCTGGCATCATTGTATGCTAAGGTCTTTCTTATTAGTTCTTCATCATCATGTCACATCAGATGGAAATGTTTAGGTATATTTATAGGCCACCTATATCAATATGGAATATTCATACTGCCGATAACAACCTATTCACCGAATTTCAAATAGATACCTATAGCTTTCATTTCAACAAGAATAAAAATTCAAATTCTCCAAGAAAGAAGTCAACTTGGAAATCATAAGAAGATATTGTTGCGTAAGAGACCCAAATATCCGCAACTTCTACAAGCACCCCGAACAGACCACCCTGGAAAAGCTAGAACAAATGGCAAGAGAGGAATAGAATCGAGAATTTTTTTTTTCTTCCGTAAACTTAGATTTATTTTCAACTATTTATATGTTCTAATAAAATAATTATTGTAATCATGGGTAGAAGGACCTCGGTCAATAACCCTTTGAATCTGTTTACTTTTGTTTGGATTCAATAAAGAACATTATTATTATTATTATTATTAATGAAAATTCAAAACTAGAATTTCAACCCCACTCATCTAAAATCAGTGTCCACACGACAAAACGAATAAATACGTAAATATTTTCATTTTTGTATCGATTGTCAAAGTTGAACAAGTTCAAGAGGGACACCCTGTCTATATATACGATATTCGTGATATGTCAACATTCTGAAATTATTTCTATTTGAATGCGTGTTGTTAAAAACGATCATCCCGTATAAAGAGGCAATAATGTGGTGTTTCTGACAAAGAAGATGTAAGATCACTGTATATAGATACACTGGACAACCCTTCATCGGTTCCGCTATCACGCTACTCGAACCCTACTAGTCATCCATTCCGATTGAATATACGGGACAATGACGGTGCAAGGGTTGATGATTTATGCATATACTCTGATGATATTTACCAACATATCAATTGTGTCAACAGACGACAATAATTAATCCAGAGTCAATGAGGATGCATGGAAATTGATTGAAAAGAATCTTATTACAATTTGGCTTTCAACAAAACATCAGAGAAAATGATAATCTGTGATAGTTTCATGCGGTTGACTTTGGTAGTGATTATAAAATATTTTTCTCATTTATTTGTTGAGTCTGATGGCAGTGACCACCCTAGGTCAAATATACAAGTTTACAGCGTCGGACTGAAAATATATGTTTCCTATGGAGAAATTAACATTCCCAATTAAAAATAACAGGTAGCTACGAGCTTTTATTAATATTAACACGTAAACCAGCAGACACGGCGTTTAATTCGAGAGAATGTTTAATAAATACAAGGGAATCCGATCTCGTATCTCCGTGATATACGATCTCGTCCCACCAAGTATAAAAAATACCATATATATTATATCTTTAAGCATACAGTGGCGCACCTCCGACATGGAAGCAGAAAAAAAGACAGACGAATCATAGAGATTTTGAAAAGTGTCTTGTAGGTATGAGTTAGAAATAAATCTTCTACACGATTCAACAGAGTTATATATGGTGAGATGAATTCATGGACATTTATGCAGGCATTTTTAATGGAAGTTGCTATACAAGAGCGTTGATTATAGTTGGGATTTATACTGTTCTAAGTGAAAACGACCCTAAATTACGGCCCTGGACGAAATAAATACATCATTATGGGCGCGTATATATGACCACACCGTATTTAGCGTCCGGTCATGTTTTTTCTTAAATCCATCCCGCCGAAGATTAATTAGAAATACCCGGGCGTAGATAATGTTTCAGTAATTATAAAAGTTGGAAAGTGGAAATTAAAAAAATGCCGCTTTTCGAGTAAAAACACTGACAAGTTAATCAAGACGGCCGTGAGTCAGCAGTACCAAAACATGCGTCACAAATCCGCATTAATGAGAGGCGTTAGTTCTACGTGACTTGCTCCTTTCGGAAAGATAACCAATAATTTCGATGTTTCTGAGATTATACCGAGTGATATAGGTGTTACCCAAATAGCGGTAGGTATAGACACCATCTCTCAGGATATAAACTTAAAAATAATTATAATAGGGGTTTGTTATAATGTTTGACTATAAGTATAATGGTAGATTATGCGATATAATTCAGAAGAACATCTAAAATTTGGCGTGTTAATGACACAATGTAAAATTGAAGAGGGTGCCTCCCAGATCAGATCATGGAGTGGTTAGGAGTGAGTTGTTGGCTGCCAATCACCCAAAAATACATGTCCGGAGGATATAATCCGTTTCCCGGAAAAACAAAACCCTCACAGACAAATAGGTACCCACCTCCTGATTGACACAAATCTGACGCCTCTCTCGATGCCCTACCGCTTTGCCAGGCTCCTTTTCGACCATTCATCCTTGATGGTGCACAAGAAGATTACGCAGGCGCACAATGGACGGCGGCTACTTATTAACGCAGATCCAAAAACTAATCTCGGATCTCACCTGGACCGCCCGTAGGCAGCAATATTACCGCGCCGGCGACGTAATAATACGCACCGCGTGAAACTTCAATACAATACGACGACTACTGGCGCAGTTCTTAACAATTATTTCGCTATAAATTTCGTCTTTTATTAGACTGTGACCAGAGCGGCCGCGGATAGATAATTAATTGCTACCCCAGACTCGAAACGGAGAAAGAAAACACTGAAAACGCATTAGATGTTTCGTAGGAACTGCAGTGGATGAAGTTACTGCCTACTGTGAATGCAATGAAAATAAAAAACTTAATAGAATAAGGCGAAAGTGTTCATATTATCATAATATTGATGTCTGTCAACAGGTCGATGCAATGCATATAGATCTGGCTAGAATTTTAGGGATAGTATAGTAGAGTTTAAACTCGGGACTTTCCTATGAAGTCCTCAATATATCCATGCTATAGGTATCACCATCATCAAACCTTTTATCAAAGGATCATGTCGAAAACTGCTTCACAGAGCATATTCGTGCCATACTCCAACAGCCTCTCATAACCTATATAAAAAGCACATATTTGACCTCCTAAAAATAACGCTGGATTTGGAGGAAAGCTACATCTACTAACTCACTGACCATTTTAGAACATTCTAGAAAAGTAAGTTGATGTTAATCGGCAAACATACTATATATATTATGGACATCAGTATCATCAGAATGACCATCACCCTTTCATTCCATCGAACCTGACCTCTAACCTGACTTTTCAAAAATATTCACAAGAAATCTTCGAATATAAAAAGATTAATTAACGATTTAAAAATTACAGGGGTGGTCCGCATATCACGTGAATCATAACCGCTCGTATATATATATAGCTTCTCATTCGTCATTCCTTTTTTTTTTTCTAACTTAATTGTGCCTTGATGGACAAAATACCTGCGACTGTACATGGGAACGACACATAAATTCATCAATTCGGATTATGTAGGTACAGGGTGAGCCACCGAAAATTGAACTATTCTATCGTACGTTTAAAAAAATGTATTTTCATTTCACCAAAGCATAGAGTATTTTCAAAGGAATTGAGATCGAATCAGTTAATTCGTCACTATAAATGCAGATTTGGCTATGGATTATTAAAATGCTGATCTGATAATCTAGTAGAATTTAGTGCAACCAAAACTCTATGATAATCGTTGTGATGTATACCTACTTAGTTTTTTTCCATATATTCAAATTGACAGCAGAGGATGAAGACGACAATTATTTGAGAATATTTGAGGACCAGTGTATTTTTTCCACAAAATATTTCCTTTCAGCGTCAGATATTCGGGAAGCGAAATGATAAAACTTTGAACATACTTTCCAGAAAATATTAGTTCTTATCTGTACCATGAGCGGTCCTATATATACAGGGAGTACTTAAAATTCGACCTCGAAGAAACAGATCGATTCCCGATTAGAAAGTTTTTATCGGTACACCCTGTAGGCGTATATCTGTGATTTGTAACTGTCAGCGAGTGAGGTCACTCCGAGGTGCTAATGACCATTTGCCGGCCATCATCAGCTAGCAGCAGTCATTCCCGAACGCACGTTTCTCTCACAAAGTTTTTTTTTGTTGCATTTCGTCTTGATATGTACTAATGACAGCGGCGAGCAACGATATATTGGGCAATCTCTGATTTATGCAGATGAGAGATGACTGGGAGATTTCGGATGGCGATGATTGAAGTTGCTTGGAGTTGCGTGGGTGCTACCATAGCTTCAATATATCGTTCAGAAATGATGAGCCTCTTGTGCATCTGGTTTTATGCAACTCCTATTCGGGTCTAAAATGTGTGGCTTATGAATTTTTCTAGGATAATTTCAATCTTTGACCACCTACTCGATTGTTTCTTATCCAATATTATAATATATGTTGTTATATGTTGTTATATATGAATAATAGTAATTTACGTAACAAGTCCGGAAAATACTGTTTTTTTGGATGAGTGGACAAAATTCTAGGACGAGCGTAGCGAGTCCTGGAAGTCTGCGAGTCCAAAAAAACTGTTTTCGGGCGTGTTGCGTACACAATTTTTTCGGCAACCGTGTAGAATAACAAATCACATTTCTTTCAAAAATTAAAATGTTAGCTAATTTTATGTCAGATAGCTGTCAGTCGTTATTTTGCTGCTATGGTAATGATCAACTGCATTTATCAAAACCATACTACCAAGATTTTCATATTTACAATGACAACAACGATGTGATTCTTCCCGGCCTAGTCCGGGAAGTACGTACTTCCCGGACTAGGCCGGAAAAATGCCACTTTCTCAAAAAAAAAAATCGTCTGGAAAGTACGTACTTTCCGGACGGTTGCCGAAAAAATATTATACTATCAATTTATCCTATATTATATTGATATTATGACATATGAAAATTTCTAACAACTTTGATCAAGATTCTTTGATAAATTTGTGAAAATTTAAGGAATCGCATCAGTTTTCCCCAATTGTGAGAAACTTGCTCTCTATGGGCGAATGGATAAACTTGGGAGGACATTGAAAGTGTGGAGCTTTATTTTTCCAACGTTGTTATTTTACGGCATTGTTTTCAGAACCAACTTCGTCCTTGGCGAAAAAGTAAAATTCTGCGTGTCCCTCCGCCAAAAAACAAAGAAACCAAACGAAGGTGGGTTCGGGGAACACTCGATCAGCGTGTAATTCGTTTCTCGTTCATAATCATCGACTTAATATTCACAGCACGCGTAATTACGGGATTTGCCGGTCGCGCTTTGACAAATGAAAACCTTACGTGGTCGCCGATGAAGACAAGAACTTGATGGTAGGTGTGTGTGCATGGGTGGGTGATGGTTGTGTGCATTCTAAAAGCCGTGAAGTAATCACAGAAACAGAATTAGAAAATTCAGAAGAAAAGAATTTTCTCATAGAAAAATATGTGTGTGAAATTATAAACACATTACATAAAAAATAATAAAATTTTGGGAACAAGTTGAGCACAAGATATGTAGTATAAAAAATGTATATAGAATATCTAGAATGTGAGGATAATAAAATCATACGAACGGATTCTGAATACTTCACTAAAACATTCCTTCATACAATTTATATAAAGTTTTCTCAGTAAATGATTTATTGAAAGTTCTCCTGGTTTCTTTCATGGTCTGCAATTATTTCTTTTTATTTGAGAAGGCACAGCACGATGTATAATCATCTTCAATTCACTCATAACCGAACCCTTGGCTAAGGTAGAAAGTGAAAATAATCTCAAATGATTTTTTGGCGAGTAATTTATGTTCTGATGTTTTTTTTTAAGTTGATCTAGTTTTTATGAACCATACTGAGTTAATGATAGGTGATGGTAAGAATACATCGATGTGAAAAAAAAAAATATATATATATATATAGCTAAGATAATGGGCTCCTTTGGCAGTAGTTTTTCTCAAATTATTGAATATATCACAGTAGGAAAACTATAGTTGGGCTTAGTCTGGTCAATCCTGCCATTGTCAGGCTCGAATCCTCTCAAAGTATAGTTTGAAAAGTGTTTTTAACCGCCAACTTAGTTGCTATGCAACCCTCGAAGTCTCATTGAGACTTAGGAAAACGAGGACCTTAGCCAAGTGTGAAGGATTGATATCTAGGTACCAAGAATGTTCGGTTGGTCACATATCACCTCCCGCTGAACGAAACTATAAAAATAAATAAATATTTCCAATAGCCGCCAGAGGATTCGAACCCGGCCTCTCTAGGTCATAAACCAGCGCCTCAGCGCACTCGGCCACCAACCCAGGTGGGGCCCATCACCTAGTGAGGTATTTTCTGGTGATGCCTATAACCTCTAAATCTACAAAAAAAAATCTATCACCCACAAAATCTTCCAACATACCCAACAAATATTGTAGGATTTTTTTTGTGTGTTCAGAAAAAAATCCGTTTTAAAAGTATTGACTTGATAATGATGAATCAGCTTTCGGAGCCGTCCACTGTAACTCCTGCGGCAAGAACAACATATTTTCGGCGTTGTGACGTTTAATTGACTGCTCATCATTTCCTGGTGGAAGTCGGACGTGCGCTCCCCCAATTTCCGGTCGCGGGCCAGTCCCAATTACGGTGATAATCGCAGGAAATTATCGAACGCTCGCTGCTGCACGGAAAGCATCATCCGCCTTATCTACCTGATTTGTTGCTGGCTGACGTTAAACTGCCCTCCGCGCAGCAGGAACGAACAAATCAATGCCACCCCGTATCTACACGAACTTTCATCGAAAGAAAAACATGGTGGTATGGAGAAGTTCGGCAGGTTTAGAGATTTATAATGAAAAAGTCTGATCAGTCTAAGCCCGTCTATAATATTCATTCGTGATTTCCGATGAACATTGATCATAAAAATATCTACCTATGGAAAAGGGAGAGATCGCCTACTTTTCTACGTTGTTTTAGAAATGTCAAGGAATTCGTGAATGCAGATTAACAAACCAGAAGCTCAACTTCACTCTGTAAGGAATCTATGAACTTCAGAGATAACTCCAAACACGTGAACAATACTCCATGACGGGTCAAACCATAGATCTTATGAAGCTAGATCCGGCATCATGTAGTATTTTTTTGGTAGAACACATATGTATGGTCAAAAATTAAAACGACCAATCAATGGCTTAGTACTTTCAACCCCCCCGGACCTACAAAACAAACTGGTGCTTTGTAAATCATGATGAAAAACTGTTAAATTCTACCACAAAGATTATTAGATCATTTCAAAATTCCAGCTTTTATGCAAGAAAATCTTCATTCTCAGTATTATTTCCGCCTTATATATCTCTGTTTTCATTGGATGAAATGACAATAAGATCGTGTGTAGTAGGTAATAAATGAAGTTGAGAGTTTTTTATACAAATAAAACATAACTTCATACTGCAGAATATTGATTAAACTTTTTGGAGACCGATGCCTAAAGACACGAATGGAAATTTGTAAGAGCACCAAACATTTTATAAGCAAAATATAAAAATTAGAATCCAATTGATGTTTTCCGGATCTTGAGAAACGAATGTCAATCAATAAGGTGTTTCTGGTTGATGAAAATCTTTCCAAATTCGGTTCCAAAAGACTCCTCGGGCATATAGATAATATTATTCTGAGCCGTGTAAATAGTGGCAGATATAACGATTGGGGGTTGATGCATTAAGGGCTAATCACGGTCGATTAGGGGACCAAGAAGGCGACACGATTTTTCTATCGATTACAATGGAGTTTCGTTTCCGAAGCGAGTTCACACCGGATTCGTTGACGGACATTAATATTCATGAGGCAGCAACTGAGCCAGGTTTGTTCAAAGCGAAAAAAAAAGGAGGCTTAGGATATTTGTTAACAAAAATAATTTTCACCTTTGACGTTCTTTCATAAAGATCCAACCAACTTGTGAATCATACATGATGTAAAAATCGAGTTTACCCTACCTTAATGATTGATCTTCATCTGCCCATCCCAGCATCAGCATCAGAGCCATCAGCACCATCAGCTTCGAGATGAGGGTGTGCAGTCTTGAAGATTAACACACACACTCGCGGATCGCGACCCATTCACAACTTCATTCGACCCATCTCCCGAAAAAATCTCTGTGGCTACAGCAGTGTTTGTCACATAGTACAAAAAGTTAACAAAAGTACATTTTTGAGATCAAATTTATTCATCTATGAAAATATGATGCTTGTGATCACCATCATACCTTAGGGTTTTTTTTCAATGATTGTGTATTTTGTTGACCACAGAGAAAATTTCGTGAGATTCAATCACCCGAATCAACATTCAGTGGCGTAGCATGTGGAAACAAAGGGCGTTCTTTGGAGTCGGTCGAATAAGAGGAATGCTGAGCAATTTGAGGTTGACGTCTTGAACTCTGATGAGTAGTGATAGATAATTAAATCAATAAGATAAATGTGTATTGTTGTTATGAGGAAACTCTTGGAAGATATTTTGTAAAGCTTTGAATTCACAAATTGAAAGTACTAGCCGTTTTCCAATGAAAAAAAAAAAATAGTTTCAAATATTTTCGAAAAAAAAATAATCATTTGCTAAAGACATCAGGTGAAGAATCCTCAAATTGCACAACTTCTGGAGAATAATGACAAATTGTATTTATTGGATACAATATACAGGGTGTCACAGTTGTATCAATGAGTATAGCATCAAATGAGTTAATCATCAGAAACAATTATTAATTTATTCATCCGTATTGTTTTCTGTGTAGATATTTTCCATCAAGACACCTTCATTCAAGGAAATATTTTCTCGTACTCATCTCTTTGATGTTGTTCAAATGATAGTACCATAAAAAAACAAACAGTGTGAGATGTTCGGATTTTGATATATTGGACAGTTCATATATTTTATTTCATTCTTAGTAATCAGAATGTGAAAGTATCTTGAAATATGAGTAGATTGAATCTCAATCTAGCATCGATAATTCAACGAAATCATATTTATAGCAAGTATGAATATACTTTTACATATAGCATGTTGAGGTACCTAATATTTTTCAAAGAATAAGCCATATTTCTCATTCAATGATTTTGTATCTCCAATATATAAATATATATTCTAATAATTCGCTTGAGTGTGAATATACTTATCGGTATTGTATTATAATACATTAGAATGAAAAAGAATTGCATGTTATAAGTTATTATTGAATAAGATAAAATTGCAGTTTATCATAGTATGATTCATAGATTGGTTAATGTTCCACTTCCAGAAGAAAATTTTAATAAAGAACTGAACATCATAAAACAAATTGCAGTTAATAATGGATATAAAGTTAACCTCATAGAAAATATTCTCAGAAAGAAACTCCATTCAAGAGCTATTAATTGAGTTTTTCCTTTTAACAAAAACACCGACCGAAATTACAAAACATTGACCAATTTTGGACAAGCAACCGAAAAAGTAGCTTAATTTTTGCATAAACAAAGAACATAGAACAAATAATACTTTGGGAAAGTTTATCAAAAATAATAAAGACATAGTTCCTTAATATGAAAAATCAGGAGTATATAGACTGAATTGTGGAACTTGCCCGAAAGTATACATTGGTCAGACTGGGAGAACTTTCAAAAATCGCATCCATGAGCACCACATGAGTTATGTAAATAGGAAAACAATTTCAACATATTCCAACCACCTTTTAGAAGAAAATCACGATTTTGATGAAGAGTTCAAAATATTACATGTTGAAAACAAAGGAGTGAAACTTAACTATATAGAAACACTCGAAATTAATAGACTCAAGAATTCAAATCTTTTGCTTAATGACCAATTAGATTTGAACAATTCTCCTTTGTTGAATTTGTTTTCCTAAAAATAGCTTAATCAGATATTCATTTTATTTTTGGTTATTTACCGCAATAAAGAGGATAAACATTCTTTAATCCCTACAGGTACAAATATTGTTATAACTGTGTAATAAGGTATAAATATGGTTGTTATCGTAGTAGTTAGTTTAGTGTACTTATACCTGATGAAGCTAAAGTTCTAGCAAAACATGTTGTGAAAAAAAAATATATATAAATATATTTATCGTGAAAATCTTATCGTTTTTCGTTTGTTTACAATTTACAATGAATGAATATTGTTTGATTTTATTGAAAATAATAATTTGGAATATCGTCTATACTTGTGATCGCGTGTCAATGGAAATCAATGTTGGTAGGATACTCATTTATGCGAAATGTTTTTTGATGTACTTGATATTTTTTGTTGATATTTCCTAATTCCTGATGCAAACCGGATCGTGGGGTTTCTTCCTTCTTCAAGAGTAATACAAATTCTTAGGTTAGGTTCATTTATGAAATTTTATATCGCCAATAACAAGCAATTTTAACGATGTTGTATTTTGTATTACTTTAGAAAAGGTAGACAATAATTATCTCCACCCATCCCAACAAAATCTTAGCGTCATTTCTTTGATCAGTAATAATTTCGTATTGAGCTCTTCTTTGCGAACATTCATCGTTTCCTTGCTACGCCATTCCGAATCACACTCATCTTTCAAAGTACTCACCTTAATGTAGCAGTAAACCGAGCGATATCTGAAAAATGAATAAAAATATTTAGCGCTTCCATTTAATAACATCATCAGAAACTATACTTCAAGAGTCGCCAAAACAATCCTTTACTATACAAGGTGTTCGCGAATAGCTGCTGCAGCATTTCGCAAACACCCTGTACAACATTGATTTCAACATATAACTGAATAATAATTCCTGCCGCCCCTGATGCCACCCCCCCTTATCGCTCGTCGATCTGTCACGCACCTGAAGAATTAGCGGTGGCAACATGTGTTTTCACACGTAGAATAATTCATGCTTTATCGCGTCTCATCTTGTCTCGATTAAAATCGACTCATTCAACATCACACGAAAATGACATAATTGTGCGATAAGAGCTTTTCGGGGGGTCGTTATGTCGACGCACGGAATCCATAATGAATTATAGTTAGTTATATATAGGTACGTACAGTTCAACTTAAATCAGAGGGTCACCCTTCGAGCCTACCATACCAGATATGAAATCACCGCTTGGTCTACATGATGCCCTGTATATCAATGATTGCATAATGTCGAGGAAAGAAAGCTGCACTTTTTTTACAATATCTTAAAGATATCTTTTCAGCTTCGAATTCAAAGAACCACCCTTATTAGTTATAGATTGATGGAAGAAGATATTAGTTAGATTAGATATTAGGTGTAGCCTAATCAAGAAAAAATCTTTGTGTTCTTAAAAATCTCTTGGCATTTCGATCTGAAAGGATCACATCCGAATAAGATTAGTGTTCAAGCAAACCTATGGCAGAGTAAAAGGAAGGTCATCAGGCTTTTGGGTCCCAAGACACATCAGGTAATACTGAAAGCAAGGAGGCAGAAAAACTAGTGAACATGGATTTGCGAAAACAATTCCAACTGTGGACCAAAATCAACCCAGACTGCGTCTTCCATGAAAAAATTGCCACGGAAGCAGTTCAAATCATGGCAGGATATACCTAGGATGATAAAATCGAAGTAACACATTCGAAAAGTCTCAAGAAGGAGTTCCTGTCACTTAACAACAACACTTGGAGTTGATAGGAATGAAAGGCGATAAACTCTGCCTACAGATAGTGCTTGAAAGATGAATGGAGGGTTGGTGCACCAAAGAGAAGTTGTCTTTAGGAACATCGTGATAAATCAATGGATGTAAACCAAATGATCCAGTTAGCTATAAGGGCTGTCTAGAGAGGCCTGAGTGTATGGGTTTTCTCACACCAGCGCAAGGAAGAAGTAGAAGAAGCCTATATCCAGTTGATGTTGCTGTTCTCCTACCATTTTCTGGCCAGAGACTGTCAAAAAGCATTTGAATACATGGAAGGCTTCATGCAAAACACTTTTAACTGGAAAATATATCGTCTTAGGTCCCAGAGCATGAATTAATTTCCATGGGAACAGCTGCCAGAAAGTGTAAATGTAGAATTGGAGATGACTGTTCAGTGATTTGGAGATGGACATTCAAAGTCTTCACATCATGTTCAGCACCTGCACCTTACCAAATCCACAAAAATCGATGATATCGCGAAGTGTTCGAACGTGTTTTTCACTTTGTTATTTGATGAATGGCGCCCGTCGTTCGGGCCATCATCGTGGCGGAAAAGTGAAGCGAAGAGCAGATATGACGTAGAAGGCCCGCATTAATGCGTTTTCCTGATGATTTACAGCCAACGACGGGCCCGACCAAACTCTATTTGTATCGCAGGCGGCCGTGACAGTCCAATCTCGCACCCGAGACCCACCGCTCAGAGCCCAAGATTAATAATTCGACTTGTTTTTGTAATATTTCACGTGTTAATTACGCGGCATTGTGTCGACCGTTCCATGAAAAATTACACGCTAGACGGATGGCCTGACGCGACCCGAACGACATTCTAGAGCAGGTCGAAAAACACCCTGTAGGCACATTTTTTTTATATACAAGCAGTCTCTTAAAAATCGTCGCTAGCTATATAGCATTTATAAGGCTTTTATGGACACCAGATATCGAAAGTATTGTGCACTTGGTACAAAAACTGAACAATTTATTCTTCTTTATATTCACAAAACTACCTTCGGAACTAAACCAACTTCCGTGGCACTGAGGTCCTTTATATTTGGGTACAAAACAATGACTTTGGAAAATATACTTCTTTTCTCGTGAAACTCCAGCAAATATTAGAGGTATTCAGCTTTTTTATATCAGTCTGCAGTTCTGCCAAAATAATTGCTCCAATATTCTAGAAATACAATCCGGAACAGTATGAACATCCATATTTTTTTTTCCTTGTTTCCAACAGTCCTGACCTCATCGAATATGACATTTTTAATAAGCATTATAGATCAAAATTATCATGCAGCACCTCGTGCAGCACCTACATTTGCGCCGTCGATTTTTTCAATTTAACTGTGCCACAATAATCCGGCGATAAAAAAGATTAACAACTAACACACCTGGCCATTAATTTTTCCCGAACAAACAAACGGCCGAGCATCGCCTTAGAAGAAGAAGAGAACGTATGGACGGTCGCCCTCTTCTTTCCGTAAAAATATTCAATACCCATGACTGCCCGATTGTGATTCGATTCCTTTAATTGTGATTTGCTACCGACACCGCATTCAACTGTCAAGCAATAATTATCGCCCTGTGTAGTTTTGATGTGTGAAATGTTCTACGAATGAATCGGGCGGCCTAACAAGATAATCCTCTGAGATATTGATATTGTTTCGTCCACAATGTCAACGCAACGTGGGTACGCAGGATGCAAGATGATCAAAGCAGAGAAATCCGGAATTGGAAAAATTGGAAAATATCACTCGTGATGGAATACAAGAGATGATTTGCAACTATAATAGCATCTACCGTGGAAATATCTTTAGAAAAAGTAAAAGGTAATTTTAAATCTTGGTATTGAGTTGATGTCTATACCTTCGTTGAGAACTTCTAGAGAAGAAAGTTTGGAAATGACTAACGAAGGAACTGTTGAAATCACCTTGAAAAACATTCCTGCAACCCTTAAAGAACCCGCAAATCACGCCTTTGAGCAATGAATACATCATGTATGAAGATACAGATAAGCCCCCATAATTAGAGTTGATTCATTTATAATACCTTCCTCTTGGTGCTGAATTGATATGAAGTAAATTCATTTCGGATAGTGACAGTTTTATTTTCAATCAATGCAGTTCGTCGTTCGTCGACAAGAGATTATCATCATGTCATACAGCCAAGCAGCCATTAATGCTCTGAACTCCCATGTAATCAACTCCAGAATGGTTTGGGAGTGTCTCTAGAAAAACTAAATGAACTAGACAAGAATAATATCTACGGTTACCCTCCTATGGGTTCCAGGACACACTGGAGTGGAGGGTAATGAAATAGCGAAAAAAGGGGCTGAAACACCATTTCTGGGACCTGAACCCTTTTGCGGAATAAGCACCAGTAGAATATTCCATGAACTTGAAAAAGAAGTACACAACAAAAGATCCCAGCACTGGATAGAATCACAAGGAATGAGGCAGGCCAAGATACTACTGGGGAACTATAACCAGAAGAGATCAAATGACTGCATTTGCATGAGCAAAAACAAGCTCAGAATACTAACAGGAATCCTAACAGGGCACTGCCGGTTGAAAGGACACCTTAAGAAACTCGGATTAGTGGAAGAAGAAGAAGAATGCAGATTCTGCGAGGAAGAGGATGAAACCTCTATCCACATTCTCTCAGAATGCATCTCCTTGCAGAATCCGAGGTTACGATATCTCGGAGAACATCAAATAGAAGAGGGAGATCTACCTAACTTGAAGCCATCCGATATCCTGAACTTAATTTCTGAAAGCCATAGGACTGGAGGGACTGCTTTAGTCGTTGAGGCACAATAGATCTATATAGGTCGCAGTGTACAAGACCCCTATACCAAACATACATACATATACTGTCGCTACTATATCATATGGTGTGGAAGAGCCATTTGAGCTGAATGATATTTCTTCACATGATTTTTTACGGTTACTAACACCTCCTCGACTTTTCCACATTGAGGAACTGCCATGTAAAGACAAGATCAAATTTTGGAATCATCATCATCACCATCAACATCATATGGTGTTGTTGAAGATAATAACGAGCAAGGATATTGACGATTTTGATATACTAGGGTGTTCTGTTAGATTCTTAGGACCCACAACCACATCGTTGATATTTCTTATTTTGGATCCGGACATCAGAGAAGAGATCGAAGATAGACACGGCCAGGTGGCCGGGCCAATCACCACGATGGCGCAGAGAGATTACAGGCCCGTGTAGATGGTGGCGATTAGATTGGCGGCTAAATTCCGCTTGACCCTTGAACTATTCTTTCCTCCTCCACGTCTCGACGCCGAGATGTAGATGTCGGTGTCGTTGAATGTGATTCGGCCATTGTGGGAATAATTTAACCGTTGATTTTATCGATAGATCGAGACTGCGTGACGTGTCGGATGGCTCTTTCGCGGACCACTTCTAGATCGGCCGGAAAAGGTTGGATGGATACAGGATGTCTATATTTTCAACTGCAGGTTTAATTACTTCAATAACTGTTATAGCTGGATATATAGGAATTATACCAACAAGAATTTCGACGCTTGTCGCAATAAATAAATGCAATGATAAGCATACATAATTTCAATTTACTTACATCATGTTTGTAACCGTACCTGAATGATACATAATAATCAGAATCTCACTCAGTTATATCTGTAGAATTGTGAGAAAATTGACGCTTGTCGCAATAGTGAAAATATTTTGTCGTGATCTATTAGTGCGGTCAACTCACTTTTGTTTTGTGTGGTGCATGATATAAACGGGTCTTTTTCGTAAACTATCAAAAATGTAAATATATAAAGGTAGGTATAGATATTTATACATAACATTGATTTGTTCACACTGTATATCATGTTAAACTGAAAATTATAGTCTTTAATGTTCATTGGCACTGTGTATCGATTGAAAAAACTCCTATAGAGACAAAATATACATTACATACAATAATCCAGTAATATATACTCACTTTCAAAATATCACAAAGATTATTTCACTTCACATACATATATGCGTGGCCCATATAAAGGGTGGAACAGCCCTATAGTTTATTATAGTATGAATTTAGTATAGTATCTCATATATGTTGAAAAACGTTAGAAAACATTCTTATTTATGATTAGGAGACTGCCAAGACGTTCAACAAGCTCATTTCAAATATTTCACACATCATTGGTATTTTTTTCAGTTTGCTGTGAATGAATGATTTTTCTTTCATTGTCAAAATTGCGATAAGAATTAAAACCATAGTATTCTTTAGTAGAGAATAAAAATGCATTTCAAAGAGGTAACTATTACTAGAGTCCTTACTTTCCATTTCAACATTCGGGGGTGTATCTGTATCTTCTAAGAGGGGTTGAATTCAGGAGTGAAGCAAGATGTCAAAATGTAAAATCGACGTATCTCGGTATTTTTCATAGATATGCTCAATAATTAAAATATTGAATGTATTCAATTCGGCTGATGTCTTACACTGTAGAACCATATGATTGGATACAGTGCGCGGACCCTTGCTTGTGATTCCCTTTTGATATAAAGGCAAAGCTTTCGTTGCTATACTCAACAAAAAGTATATAGGTGAACTCCAACACTATAGAAGACATTTGCCGCCTTTTCATAAAAATAATATGAACAAGATCACCACGCAATCCGGCGCTTCGATTGAAATCTTCCATATACGGACCAAGTTCCGGATTATATATAGGTGGTAGGCACATTCGCTCCGGGCATATTCCGATTCGCCACATGCCGCGCGCGGGTGGCGACTTATTCTCTTCCCGAAAATGATAAAACTCTGCGCTGCCTGGAAGTCGTAAAGTTTAGCGTCCGCTTGACAGTTAGTGGACACTTGGACGATTCCGCAATTCTTCGACGTCCCTGACGAATCGCTCGCAGTTTACGGCCCGGCTCTCTGGAGATGGCCCCGCCAGGTAAAAATCGCCTAGGCGTGCCCCCGTAGAGCGGTTCCACGAAGTCTGTCGTAAACGTGTATGATGCGTTGAGGGGTCCGTCAGTATAGTATATAGACGGTAGGTAGATGTGCACCCGGTCTAGGGATCATAAATCCAACATGGACAGATGAATGTATAGGTGGTATACGAGGTGGTCCATCAGACGGGAAAGCGTTCTTTTATTTACTCGGTGAAAATCCAGCCAAAAGTCAACCTCGGCATGATTTGGCTGAAAGTAACTTCTGACCCTACAATGACGCAACTATAGTTGCACTATGGGTAGAGAGCGAATAGAATCTAACCTGCACGAAGACTTTTAGTCAGTATCTTTTCGCGACGTATTCTTTGGATTCTAATAGAAAATTACTTGTTTAATATTATTGGATCAAAAACATGAAGAATTCAGCAAGAAGAAAAAAAACGTATCGATCGAAAACATTAAAGTTTCAACAAGTATATCTACTTCCGCAAAAACTTTTTTCTTCGCCATTTAATCTTCAGATTCGGGAAAAAAATTGGGAATCCAGCAGCAAGAAGATACCGTATTGGCCCAAGAAATATACTCCAAAATTGACATAAGTTGATCTCTTGAAATTAATCAGGAAGTCAATTGGCTTTGTGAGAAAACACCCATCATAACAGTCAATCATTTTATAACATGCCCAGTATTGTCTCGGCTATTCGGTATGTTTTTTGTTAACGAAGATACAGCATAATCAGTCAAGTGAAATAAATAATGACTTACCCAACATTACATCAGATTGAATATCCTTGGAATACGTCAACGAATTATTGTTCACTTATGTGCTTCTTGAAATTCCATAATAAAATTATTGTTGTACCTACTTGATTTTTGCAGATTTGTTAATTCACTTAGAAATTAATGATTCAAGGCATTTTATATCCTGCAGAATATACCCTAGCTTCACAAATATTCAATTATTGCTTCGTCACAAAACATTTCCATAGTTGTTAATTATTTGAATTTGGCGGGTTTGCTAGTGTAAACCGGGCTACACCCACCAATCCCACCACTGTTTGACTATAGTGCGTTTCTTTCTGAAGGACCTGCGAAAGCCTTCGTATTCCGACAACTCTATAATAATTATTGATACAGTGACGACGCTGTTTTTTGTTGAATTTCTCGCTTGCCTGACGGCATTATCCGTCGAGGCGCACCGCAGCCATCACCGACGCCCAAAGTGGGCGATGATTTTAATGAGGGCGAGAAGCTGCGAGCGCGGAAAGAAGTATACGATCCGATCGCGTATCGAGGAGTCGCGTGGAGTTGCCATGCAACTTCCTCTAATTAGCGTGCCTCGGCGGCGGCACATCCGATTTGGGGCCGGTTATGGAGGCGGCCGTTCGCTCGCTGATGCCGCTGGCAAGACGGTGATCCCCCCGTGTTGTATACGGGGTGATGCGAAAAAGTGGCGCCACCTCCACCACCTGATGGAGGGTTGATTGGAAGTTTGCCGTCAAGGGAAAACTGCTAGAAATTTTCGCACATGATGGATACTCAGCAATGAGTATATAGTGTTAATTTTCTTACACAACATGAAGAAAACTGAAGAAATTGGAATTCAACTGACCACACATGAATTTCGTGAAATAAGTGGAAACAAAAATTGCAGAAAGATTGGATTTGAGGTTTCCTCTGAGACTATAAAATAGATAAAGATATCGACGATCTGAGCTCGTTTCGACGAATTAAAATATTGGCACAACCCACATTTGTCCAGGTAAACTATGCACATTTATTTTTAAATCTACTATTTTTGACGAACCTGGAAGGTATATTTTGACTTCCAAACTTCACAGTCGAAAGATATAACCGATTGCTGTAAAAAGATTGTTTTGTTGAGAATAAAGCTAAAAATAACTACTCGATTTTGTCTACTTCCAAATTGGAATTTGGTCCACCCTGTAAGATTAGTCTTATAACATCCTATTATATAGTGTTGATGAAGAATTATCGACGAAATGTTGGACCGAAACAATCGGCACGAGCTTTATTGGCACAAAATATAAGCATCCTTTGAATGAAATTCGAAACATCCCTGACAGTTTTGAAATCATAAGGTCCAATGTAAAATGCAGTTTTTTTACCAGAGGAAATTATTATTATTTTGTGAAAACATACCTATATTCAGTGTATACTCAATTGGTGATGAATGTATTGCGCTTTCTCAAGTACCTACCCTAGGATAAACAAATCTACTATTTTCATTTTGGAAACATCAACTTTCGGTCATATTTTGATTTTAACGTTTTGTTTTTTTTTCGGAACCATAAGCGACTTTATTTCTCTTCATGGACACCTTTATACCCTCTGTGAGATAAAACAATCAAAAAGATGGAGAAATACGAAAATGTAAATAATTCTTCAATTTGCATAAAAAGATCAGATTTAATATAACAAAGAATTAGTTACATATCAGAAATACTGAAAAAAAATGCATGGTAAACTTTTTATAATTATTTTGACCATTATTTTGCAAAATATCATCTGAAATACGGATAACCAAGAATACTCAAGTAGAAAACTGCGAAAACGAAAGTAAAATAGACACTTTTCTTATAGTTTCTAATGCACTAATACATTAATCACCAATTTAGGACACACTGTATATATTCAAAGTGATACGTTTAATTTCCATACCTATATCCAATAACCACCTCAGTAAAACATTTGTGGCCATTCAATAATGATGCGCACGTCCGTCCTAATCGCCGCAAATTTTCTGAAAATATAGGGTGAACCGCCCTGTACCACCTCGGGGTAGATGCGCGTATAGGTGGAAAGGGCTCTCACGTATACCGCTAATGACGCGTTGGCGAATTCAATAAAGCTCCTTATGTGGATTAATTAGATGTTTCGGCTTAAATTCAATTGGGGAGATCGTTTGCGGTATATAAACAGTCGCAGAGAGGGTTGATGGTTGATGGAGAAGTCAGAGTCCGATTACGCGAAACGTTGCTTAGTTATTGATAACGAGGTATCGGTGTCCAAAATAAAAGTTTTCCACAATATAAATTAATTCCATCTGAATAATTACGTGCGTCTATACGTATAGGTAATGTTATACATTGCATCAGCTTTGTGTGGAATTACATATTATCTACCTTTTGTATTTTTCTGTTAAATTGCATACTCTTTGTAAAACTTGTTTTTGAAAGTGAAGCCCCATTAATATTCATGTGGGACCGCATCATGACTGGGAAGGCGCCTTGGAAGATTACACTAAAAAATTTAATTTCCATATTTTCTGCAATATTCTGTGAATTACTTATTGATACAATAATCTATAATCTTTCACAAATATAACGTGAATGAGCTAAAATTATAAATATCATTGCATTCAATCACACGTTTATTGTAAAATAATGAAAAGATCATAGGAATTGACATACTTTCTCATTAAAATGTGAAGTTGCAATCAAAATACTTATATATACGTATGAAAAATTCACTTATTAATATGTATTTTTTATCTACTCTTTACTCTGTGATTGAAATAATTTCGACTGAAGCAACTGTGTGATTTTGGTCCTGATGGATAATAATGGTTTTGATGATAAATGAATAGGTGTACTCATTACTGATTTTCGAATACTCCATAGTTAACTTACTTTAGATTAAATCTCACAGGGTGTGGTTTGTTTCAAATTCAAATAAACTATATACCAAATGATAAGCACTTATAAAGGGAAATGTGAAAAATATGACGCTATCGTGTGATTCTCCTGTGCGAAAATCATTATTTCTAAAGTTATTCAGGATTACTGTAACTAAAATCCAGTATGTGTGAAATTACTTCTTCAAATACAATATATATGCATGAGGGTCAAGAAAAAATCATGGCATTGAAAATATTCGTCGGAATTTTTTCTCGTGGAATTTCTATCAAAATAACAATTTTTGTTGGAGTTGAAGATTCCAGCACAGAATCGGGCGGCTGTGGAGTCCAAACATTCGCTACATATTCAACATTCGCGCATTATTTATCGAACATTAATTCCAGGAGGTCGAGGGATACCATCTTCAACGAACGAATAGGAGTGCTGCCTCCCCACAGCTTAATGTGACAACAGTAAATCTTTGATATTGCAGATGACCAACGTTAAAAGCAAGCGACCCATGCTCGACGCGAACCCACTATACAGGGTGTTCCTACGACTTTTCTACTATTCGATCGTACGACTACTCTACAATTGATTATTTTTCACAAATGTAAGAAATTAAGACAAATTTATGCACACACATTATTTTTTTTTTCTCGTTAACCATTCTTCAAATGATAATCAACTCTCATATTTTAACGACAAATGAAGTAGGTAAACATGTGATTCTGTCAAACGGATTAAAGTCTTTTTGTTTTTTCTAGAATCAAAAATAAACCATATAGATCTTAACAAATAATTATTCTGTCAGATTATCGGAAAAATATCGAACCCATTTTGAATAAAAGACTGATTCGTCATCTCATGTGGTTTCAAACCTATTGAAGGCAAAAATGAATTTTCGAAAAATTAGATATCACCCGAGAAAAAAAAACGAAATAATGTCATTCTAGTTACCTACTTGTGTAATTATTTTTGAGACAATTTTAGAAAAATTATGAATAAAAACATTTCAGAATTTGATTTGAGAAGAACCCACTCGTTCGAATCTATTCGCTATGTTAATAACATCCTATACTTAAATTGTTGTTCCCGTTGGAAAGACTGTTTTGCTTTTTTCCTCGGGTGGGTGGCATGAAAAATATTCGTCATCAATGTGTCGGGGGATGATTAAGTGATCGCCAGACGCATCAGTCATGCTTTCGGGCTCTCGGCCGTACATTTCGGTAGAGTCAGGTAGACACCTATTTGTCGAAGAATGACACAAAGAATTTTCCTATCGCTTATCCCTCACGCATATCCGAACATTACGAATCAGGTATGATCGGCTAAGGAACTTGATTTTTTTTTTTTTGCAAACATCATTGAAAATAGGATTCATCGAAATGCCACCTATAGTGAAGCTTCTATTGAACTCATACAAGGGTATCTCCTAAAGTAGTTTAAAATTATTTATATTGATATATTTTTACAGATTATTTGAAAAATATGCTCAGTCAGCTAAGGTCACCGTCCTAACTCATACAGGTCTAAATTAAACTTTGGAAGGTTGCTTTGCACGACGGTTTGAACCACTTTTTAAAATACACTTTTTTTCACAAAGTTTTCAAAATACATCTATAATGAAAAAGAAAACAGAACAATAACTATTATCCCCATCAGAAGTACCATTATTACTCAATTTTCTTACAAATTTGAATCAATAATTGTTTTTAAAGTTTCAAATCTTCTATATATGTAACAAATAATAGCTTCGAAAATGTGAATAGAATTGTTAAATCGTCATGATAATCAATTGTTCATTAGTGTTAAGGTTGTCGATTTGATAGTCTCTGTGAAAATGAAGTCACATCGTCAGACTACTATTCATATAAAAAGATTCGAATATAGTCTGTCAGTACACATTAGTCCTTCGAGCCGGATGTGAAAGATTGATGTGAAGTGCAATTACTGTTTCTTCTCTGTACTAAGTATTAGACCTTTTTTTATGAATTAAAGTCTGACTGACGATGTCACTTTTTATTTTCAAAAACTATCAAATTGCAGACATATTGAAACATCTATTTGACGCTATTAATTCCATGACACCCTGTCTATATCGCGATTCGATCATCGATCTACACTGATGACCATCAGTAGCAAAGTGGTTGCACTTGCCCAGGGTGGTCGAACCGAAGAAAAACGAGCAAGAGCGTTAATTGAAATATCTACAAAACGATGTTCGCGAGACTGAATTTCCATGTACGAGCGAACTGCGGCTCGAAATTAATAGAAAAATAAACACAAAAAGCACAATTATGTGATTAATTGTCGTCCTCAAAAATCACACCTATATAGGTAAGACCCTAAACGATATTGGCTTTGAGAGGAGGAAAAAAAGTTAATACGAAAATTAAATGCGTATATGCCATATGTACGGCATTTAATAGCATACCTAAAACGTGGGGCAGCCAACGGGCGGCACAAAAAGGTTACTAATATGCAAAGTCAGCGTTATTAACAAGGTGCAACAAACCGTTCCGAGTAGGCACGAAGGAGTTAGTCGACTGCGCCTATACCGGATGGTGACCAAGAGATTACTGAAAGAGCCCGCGAGCTGAGAATTACGATCGATTTCGAATTCTACCAAGATATTGCAAGCATTTCAAAAAGAAAGAAAATATTCATTTGTGTAACTCACTCATAATAGTATGCATGAGTTGAACACTATACTTTTCCTACGGCTATTACATCAATAGCGAAATTATTTTATGAGTTTCAGTGAAACCAACGAGAGACTCACTATATTTGTAGTATTTTTAGGTTTAAGGTAGATACCTACCTGAATATTTCATTTTGCATATATTCTCAACACTTTTCGTGCATATTTTTGCATCCACGATTCAAGTTGTCTGTATCAAATTGTGAAAAATATCCACAGAGGCATTTGGGCAGCTTGCAGACTTTCTCATTAATATAGTTGAAAAGTCGAGAGATACATCGTCTCAGTTTCCGATTTCATTGTTAAGAATTTGGCTTTGAATTTGGTTGAGTTTATAAACTCTCCATAACAGCGTGAACGCCCTAATATCGCCCGACTGAAAAAAAATTAAAGAGAATAGGGCCTGACGGACAAGCGTTTATTGAATTATATATAATATCCCGTTTGCTATGAAGACATTCCTTGGAATTTCGTGGGCAATTTGGTAATGATGCAATTCGAAATTGTCCTCCAGGTTTGGAGAGGTGAATTTGAAAATCGCGAAATTGTCGGAATATCTACATGACAATAGCAACAATAGCTTTTTGTTCGGATGCAACAGCTGACAGACAATTGCACCTTGAAAATTTAGGCACGATTACTCGAATATTCGGCGATTTTTGTTCACTCAAAAATATCCATGTGTTACAGTTGAAATATCAGCAGGTCTCAAGCATGACAACGAAAAGACGTAATAGAATTGACTTCCGATATGAGCATCTACCACAAAAGTTCATGAATTTCCATCAATAATATGGCACGGTTTCTGTTCAGTTTCAATAACTTCAACAACACTTTCCACTGCAAAGATATTAAACTAAAAACAAAACTCGATTGGAAACCGCGAGTCGAACTAATTGAAAGTTTAATCTGGTAATCTCGAACAATTAACTTTTTCTCTTCGACTCCGAAACTTCTTCTGCAACACATTTTTCTCTGGACCGGTAATTGTTTTTTGCGGTCGCAGGTTTTTCTCTTCCTCTTGGAGTATGTAAATACTCGGAATGAAATCCGCCGTGAAATTCGATATGATTCAGTTACGGTCGTAGCCGCCTCGCTCCGATTTTCAGTCATTTCTCATGATTGCCAGCTCGGGAAGGAACTCTTTTTTTTTCTCGCCCGTAATCACCGGCGTGATTTTCTCGGAACGCATTTTTAATGGAGATGTTACCACTCAATTAGAGGATAGACGACCCGTGAACGCCAACACTGTGTATATTGGAAAATAATGCGCCACTCGAGCTTGAAATTGGTCTGTCTTTTCGGCTGGTGAGCTTAAACGACATCTCGTTTCTCTAACCCGGTCATAGTCAAGGTGGAAAAAAAAATGAAACTGATCTGAGTACTGCTCCATTACACACTCAACATCCTCATATTATATGTAGCGATAAATTTTCTATGATCGTGAAAAAAGTTACTACTTTGTGACTGATTACGAGTTTGATCTATGTAAAGAACAAAAACTAAATTTGAAAAATTACTGAAAATGAAGTTTTTCCATCAATTATCCTCATACAGTAAATTGATGTAGGTAACTATGAATATTTCAGTATAAACAAGGAGTGGATTTATAAAAATCATTGAAATATCTGTTTTGTTGTTTCTTTTCAATAATATTTAAATAAATCCAAAATCAACATAAAACTAATTAGAGTAATAATCTCGGTAATAATACTCTATATATGAATAAACACAAGAGTGAATCCAAACCAGCAGTCAAATTGTTTCTATTTTCAAAATTTCCTATAATAATAACAATATTTTTGAATGATCGCGGGAAATAATTGTGTCTGTCATTTTCGATCACAACACATGCACAAATCCTATTTTCATTTATACCGATTCAAACTAATTTCTCAAGTTGAAAGTTAGTCATCTTCTTAAATCTTAAATGTGAAATCTCAAGTCTCAAATGTTCTTATAACATTAACAATGCTTTTACCATATTCTGATAAGTCTTAGATTTTGAGTGATAAATCTAAGGTGTTGAATTTTTATATAAAGTCACCCTAATCCAGTCGCGCAGTCTATGCATTGATTAACCAAGTGAATATACAGGATGACACGTGATAAACTAACTTAACTGCATGCAGACCGGTTTCGGGCTTATTGACCCTCATCAATGCAAGGCACTTACCAAGCAGAGATTCGGAGAACCCCACCTGAAACAATGCCTTTTTATAAATGACTCGCGTATTTAACAGCATGGAGATATCGTCCAAGAGCAAGTTGGAAACAGCGACATCTTGCGGGGAAAGAAAAAATACTCTAGAACATAAAGTTCCCATAACGGATGTCGATAGATGTTGGTAAGATGTTGGAATACGTGAGAATCCATTTTTATCAACAGTTATAATCTCGGTTAGGATGCTGCCAAGACGTCGAAGGAATTCATTTTGTAAATTTTCTACATACAATTTCAAATATGTTGGAACTTTTTTTCAGTTATTTGCTATATCCACTCATGGTATATTTTATTCCTCACTTCCTATATTGCGTACATAAAGAAACTCATCAACCGTCTAATTGCGTGCAATGCGCGTGTGGTAATAACCCTATACAGGGCGTTCGGTCCGTTGGATACACTTATGACTCTGGGGGTATGTTACGAGCATCCACTATGAATATTCGCGTGGTCAGTAAACAGAACAGCCTGAGGCCGCCTTGATGTATTATTTGTCTTTGCGGTCGCTGATGCGATTGACTTCTGCTGAATAATTACCGCAGTAATTGAGTCCGGAGGACTATATAGGTTCCGGGAGGTGAAACGACAAACAATAATCATGTTACTATGCACATTTTCTCTATAAGCTCGAAGAAGGGTGTTGCGTATATTGCTGAAGGCTAGAGAATGACAATCATTTGATATTCACTTTGACAATTTTTAAAATTTATTGTACTGTTTCTATAGGGTTATTCATATTCATCCAGCACCTTACAAGCAAATATGCTGTTACTGTCTGGTATATAGGCAACACTGCAGCGCTACACAATTTTAGATCGTTAGAAATGGCGAATTTCTAAAACAAACGAAATTTCAAAATAATTTTTCCAAAGAAATTAACGCACCACCAAAAAAAATAGGCGAAAGTTTAAAATAATTTTTTGTCAAACCATTTGTCCAATTTAGGAATTTTTTTTCATTTACAATGTTGATACAATATTCCGATAGAAAGAATCTGTTTTTTTACGAATAGCTGTTACTCAATACCTGGAGTACTTAATGAACAAAAAAATCAAATGAGATTGTGATACCAAGGCATTCAAACAAGATTAGAATAAAAGTTTATTGAGACACCTTTCCCACTATTTTTAATAAACGTTTCAATGGACTTTAAATTGTACCTTCCTACTCAAAAACAAATAAGCTCTATCTATGTAATTCGGGAGATAATTCTTATAAGGCCAAGCTAATTAAGCAAGAATGAGGATTCCTAGCTTTGGTAACCTTTCATATAAATAAAAGCTAGTATTGAAACATTATATATCACCGCTGACTGACATTGATGTTCTTTAATATAATGTAGATATAACGATTTATTACAATAACCTCAATATTCCCCTTTCGGAAGAATATATACAATTTTGGGAAGAAAAAAAACTTTATCCTAAACGTTTCATCAAAACAGATTATAGTACATTCAGCATCATCAATTCGGACTGCGGCTATATGCGAATATATGGGCGTAGGCGGATGATGGGGTAGCACACCGTCAATGTCGAAAACCAATTAACAAAATAACCATTGATGACGAAGATCAAAGAGAGCAGAAGCTCATTACCTGTTAGCGCAAATGGGACAGCGCTACGAATTCATATAAGCTGATAGATAACTATAGGCACCGATATATACGGGGGAGCGAATCGCTGTGATCTAATGATGGATCTCATCGGAATAATCAATTGGGTTACCATCACATCAATTTCCTGATCAAATGGAAAAACATAATTCCATCAACAAACCGAATTTATCAAGATTTTTTAAGTAGATTTATTGATATATACCTATAGGTAGGTACCTACCCGAGCAGCATTCATAGTTGATGAAATATGTTCTTCAATCACTGGGAGCATACAGAAAAGATAATGGATTTCTGGTAAGCCACGAGAAAAAAAAAGGGAATTGGAGTCTCGTCGAAATCCGAATATGAAAAATGTAATTTCAGGAATATGAGAATAAGCCACGACTTAACTAGGCGAGAAACCACCGGACAGCTCAAAAAACACCTCTTTGCGGTGCAAAGTTATTTTAAACTGGTGGCCGTGTGAAATCACACGGAATCCGATTTGACCAGAGATTTATATTCATAACACTATCCAATCGCTTGACGAGTCAATCAATGAACGTCCGAAGAAATCATAACGCCATAGGATTTCTGTCATTATATACGAGGGTGATGATGCATCAGAAAATAGTAATTGTTTTCTACAAATTGACCGATTTTAGATTACTCGTAATTTCATGAGCATACCTATATATGTATATTTTAATAATTTCGGAATCATCAGGTATACGAAAAAATGGATTAGCCATAAATTGGACAAAAAATTTTTTTGAAAGAGAAAAATATCGAAGATATAGTTTGAAATGAATGTCTGGTAGACTACGAGCAGAAAACAACTACTTTCCTGGTAGTGAATACCACGCAGAACATTGAATTATATCTGTTTGTAGTCCATGCAACGATTCACACTGTGAATGCAGATCGCAAATATTTCTTTCTTCCTAAGACGTGACAAATTCACATCGAGACAGGCACGCCTGACAACCTACAGACCGGTTTCGGGAGAAGAAAGAGTGTTTCTTTCTTCTGCCGCATGATGTCGCCACTTTCAATTGTCTGTTGGAACGCGGCTTTGTGCGGTCAAATAGACGCGACGAAAATGCATTGGGACAGGCAACGCTTCGAGTGGAGATCTTACGGTCTCTACTCGGATAACTACCCTGCACTGATGAGGGTCAATAAGCCCGAAACCGGTCTGTAGGTTGTCAGGCGTGCCTGTCTCGATGTGAATTTGTCACATCTTAGGAAGAAAGAAATATTTGCGATCTGCATTCACAGTGTGAATCGTTGCATGGACTACGAACAGATATAATTCAATGTTCTGCGTGGTATTCACTACCAGGAAAGTAGTTGTTTTCTGCTCGTAGTCTACCAGACATTCATTTCAAACTATATGTTTGATATTTTTAATTGCATAGACTATTTTTCTCTATCAAAAAACATCAGGTATACATTTTTCTTTTGCGACAAAATGGCTATTCAGACATTGACCAAATCCTCCCCGTATCCCAAACACATTTATTTGATATAGTATAGGAAGGTCTTATGAGTCATTTTTCTTCAAAATATTTCAAAAACTTTTTGCTATGAACAAGGAATGTAAGCAAAATTGTGACATGAATGTAGGTTAAAATAAAAATTCATTTTCTGAAGATTGCTTGTACATTTTCATCTACAGGGCTATTCAAATTCGAGTCTATGCATGGGGATTTCGATAACGGTTGATGAAAAAATCTTACCTAAGCTTCTTCAGTTCTGTAGTTATACAGGAAAAATCGAAAATTTCGAAATTCTTCTTTTGCCTATATCTTTTTATTTTACGAAATTTTTTTTAAATTTTGCCACTTGCCATAGCAACTTCTTGTAGCCTTTCCAAATATCTGAATAAAAATTATAAACAGGGTATCGTATAAATTGGGCCACCCCCAACTTTTAATTTTTAAATACGGACAACATTTTTTTTAATTTTCCTAACTCCAGAACTGAAGAAGCTACGTCAGATTTTTTTCCTCCATATAATTACCCTCTGAAATACGCTACTTTGCCCCCATTTAACCAACCCTCTATCTCTTACCGTTATCGAAATCCCCATGCATAGACTCGAATTTGAATAGCCCTGTATATATTGAAACAATAGGGTTACAATTTTTCAGCAAAGAATGCGATTCATCACAAGGATTGCTTTGTTCAACTATAGAAAATCGTAAATTCCTCCTCCATTAGCATCGACTCTTGGTGTGAGACACCAAAACTTCAACAAGTTTGATGATGAATTATACACCTTCTACAGTTGTATTTCAGAAATTTGTATACAAATGATATATTCTGAAATCAAATGACGAATTCTGAAATTAACTTGACGCTTTCTGATGAAATACAACTGGAAAAGGTGCGTAGTATCGACCAATATCAGACCGAGCAATCGTTCATGTTTAATTACATTGCCAGCGACCGAGTTGGGCATCACTTCATAAATTCACACGATTATCCGCAACATGATATACCTAATTCGAACCGAAACAACGACATATACATTACGATAATCCCCGAGCGAACGTCCCATAAGGCATTCCTTAATCGAGCTATCAACACGAAACGGTTGATCCGCGTTGACAAGACACTTTGTCAGACGGTCTGAAGCGGAGAACCAGTCCGGAGTCCGGGACGAAAACCAATTATCGAATTATAACGCGCTGTTCGAAAAATTCGATTCGATACGCTCCGACGCTGGTACCAACAAGAACTTCTTTCTAGATGGCAATTCGACGGCTCAGGGGCGGTCCGACAAGAACGAGGTTGGGATGAGTCATCTCCAACCCCATATCAACCCTATATTAAGATGGTGCTGTGTTAGTGTACTATAAAGTTTACCAATTTTTGTATATCATGTTCTGATGATTTTAACAAACAATAGATAGGAAAAATAGCCAAGTATTTGTGTAGTTAGGGTGCAAAGTGATAGATTTGTCGCTAAAAAAAAACAAATAAGGACCTTCGGAGGCAATGGCCTGTGTATAATTCAGGGTTCTTCAGATTCGAAAACGTAGCTACTTGCTTTCCTATAGAAGCTAGTTCATTAATGCCTACTTTTTGAATAGTACATTTTCCATTGTGGTATAATTTCAAAATAATGAAGAGCTTTCAGCATGAAGCGTACGAATATATTTATATTTCTTGCAAATATTGTAAAATTCACCAGATACAGTGAACGATCTTGATGTTTTCGTTTTCGTAAAAGGTACACTAAGATGCCTTATGCAACCAACAATATATACTTGTATGTTGTTCTGATTGGTCTGAGCGTTTTGTCATTCTTCTCCGTTTTTGCATCCCTAACCTCAGTTTCAGCGTTTCAAAAAAGAAACAACTCATTTTATACGCTTGAGAAAAAAAAACAATGAATTCTAGTGTTTCTTATTTGTGCAAGAGCGACTGAAACCATGAAAACATAAGTCGGGTAAGTCTCTGTTGAATTTGTGTGTATTTCACAAACGCGGTTGTATTGTGGATAGTAGTTAGAATTTGACAATACGATGGGTTGTCACAATAATAATACCCCATCCTAATTCTGTCATTATTACTCGATTCAACACAGTAATGACTGTCATCAACTGTTGAAAATCGAGTAAGCAATGGATGATTTACTTGAAAGTTGTAGGTAAAAGAATTTTTGACTGGGGCGTAAAAAACAACACTTCCGATTGTTGGAACATTGTTTGGTAACGCCAATGGCGATGAAGGCAATTCCTCGCCTTCACCTTCTTATTAATTACAGAATTAAAGACAAAGGTAGCGTATCGCGGATGACATGTGCGCGTCGGTAGATCGAACGTCACCTGTGCCTCATGTGAGTTGATTGTTTTCGCCTTCTTGCATTCGAGCTCTTACATACTTCACGCTTGGGGCCTGTCACCATAAAAAAAAGGAAATATCGGAAAATAATCGATTGTGATGACGCTCCATAAACTGTACCGAATCGATCTCGACCAAGGCCACAAACTGGCAGGTATTATGAAAAAATTAATCATTTCTTACCAAGACATTAATAACAACTCGTCTTGCCACTTAAGGATTCGGTGCCAATATATCTACTAGATGGTCCACGTGGTAAATCACAAATTGAAGAACCATACAAATGAGGCAGTTAGGAAGAGGAAATGAAATCAGAGAAAATGTCATAATTCAATTCTTATTTTGTTGGTTGTATATAGGTGTTTGATGTTTTCATCCACGATTCAGGATATATTTGTGCACTTGTATTTAACTATATCTTCTATATGCAAACAATCAGTATTTGTATACAATACAATGGGAAAAACTATATTTTCTAACCATTAAACTATAATGTGGTTAAAGAAAAAAATCAATAACCTATATACAGTTTCTTATTATTCTGGACGTCGTTCCATTCCTATACTCTTCGAAAATTGTTGTCATTTCACTATATAACACTTTGTAAAATTATTGAATTCAATTAGAAACATTTTTCTATGGGTAGGTACTTTGATGAAGTGATACCAGAACCTATTTTTTTCACTTAATTCCTGTGATCTCAATCTGAACAAAAACAATGGTTCATTAGAACTTTATACTTAAGTAAGATTATGATCTAAAGTGGATTTATATTATTTCCTCAAATCTTGTTCAGCAATCTATTTTTCATTGTTTCTCCAATATTCTGTATTTTCACCAGGGTATGAGAATACCTAATGTGCATATAATGCTTCAAAATTAAGAAACCAGAATCATTATTCCCAGTACTTTCAAATCATGAAGGAAAATTAAAATATTGCTGGAGGACTCTACCATCCAACAGCTTTATTGTACTAAATACCGTGCGTTACTAGTTTCTCCTATATACAGACTCTATATATAGGTGATGTAGCTCGCTTGCATCCAAATCATGACAAGGAATGCGCTGAATCGGACGTTGACGAGTTGAAGATGACGATGAAGAAATCGAGGGATAAGAAAGAAGGCCATGCATCGACTAGTAGGTGTGAAACTGCTCAACCTTCTGTGCATGACTCGACTCTTTTTGTCGTCATCATCATGCACCATCAATTAAAACTAGCCGGATAGGCAGTTCGACAGCTGCTCCTTATATTTTTACTTTGCCTCATGCCGTAAGTATACAGTGCTTTCCAAAATTAACTGGTTGGTATACCACAGAAATATCAAAAAGAAAATTTTATCACACCTATAACATTTGCGACCAATCGAAAGCCTACCGGAAATTTTCCTCTATATAGAATTTTTTTGACGTTTATAGATTAAATGACATTCACATTTGACTTTAGATATTTAAGTACCACTTCGAGTTTCTATTGGGAAAGTATATTTTTACCAACTTCAGTGCGAAATAAGTGTGTTTGAACTACCTTTTTATTATTTTATGCACGACCGGGCGTAAAATAGCACTTTATCGCCCTCGGACTACTTTAACGCCCGCCGGGCGTAAAATGGCACTTTACCGCCCGCAGGATAATAAATTATTAATTATTCGCATTCTCAGCTGCTTTACTGATTTCTGCTGGTGTACAATTCAACTTTTTTCGTCACTGGAATACAATTTCGTATAACTATAACTATTGTCTGTATTGACAGCAAATATGGCTATACTAGTCTATTTTTTATTCACCCACCAGTCTGGAACATGAGCAAATTATAAACCCTTAATGCAATGCTTTTTCGAGAGGAACATCATGGGCGTAGGAAAAATTATTTCAAAGGGGTTTAAAAGGTATTTAGGAACATTTTTATTCCCATCATGCTTGAGAGTTGAAGAGGTATTTACAATAAAATATACTGGTCGTGCATAAAATGTTGTATGTATTTCGGGCGTAACTTGCTTTTATGGACCTAGGTGTGTTAATAGCCCTTGCTATCGCTCAGGCTATTACTTACACGCTGCGGTCCATAAAAGCCTATTTTACGCCCTTGATAAATATCTATGAGCGTAATCTTAACTGGAGTATTGGTGTGAAATTTTCTTACCGAATATACCACTCTATAGCTTCAATTAAATACAGATAATTCTTTCTCGTACACGAATATTTTGTAAAGAAAATTCGTGTTCTCGATAAAATTTAATGTCCAGTAATAATTGAAACTTTAGTGATATAAGTGAAAATATCTCATTGATATTTCTCTTGAAAGGACATGTCGCATTTTTTCACGTTTTCTACCATTCGAAGCGAAAGTGTCCGTCTGGATATCTCGAAAACAACACAACTCTGTTGTCGAAAAGCTGATGGAGACAAAAGCCACCTCGATTGGCCGATATCGCACTCACAAAATAGCTCAACAGGTTCCCGTTTCGAAATTCCTCTTTTCACGATACGTTTTTGTTTTGTCCGCGGCTGCACACAGATGTCGGTCCGATCGATACGCTCTTTCTTTCTTTCTTTCTTCTCCGTCTCTCTCTCTCTCTCTCTTTCGCGCCCAGTCGTTTCCGAAGGCCTCACAAAGGGCCTCCGTGTCACCGACAGGTCCGAGCTTTGTTGCTGAGATGGCCGTGTTTACGCGAAAATGACGACATTGCGTTGGTCTTTTTCTCTGATGCATGCACCCGGAGAAAACGAAAATGCTTACAGGGTCGTTTGGCCGAAGAGATTTTCAACGAATCAACACGGAATGTCAAATTTAGATGGTTAAATTTTATTAATTGAGCACACACTGTATATAACTATAAATTCGAATGAATAAAATCCTGATGGACCTCATGTAGGACATATAGTTTTTTCCCAAATGTTGCTCGTCTATCATATATCTCTATATATAGGTATTCTTCAATTTCATCGGATGTTTGAATTCATATTTTAGAAATTAATTGTTGCCATAACAACGCCAGGAAAGAAATCTTAGGATGGATGGAAAAAACTGGAATAGGCATCAGGTATATTAATAATATATAACAATAGCTACTCCGTGTCCAATGTAATTGTATAATGTTAACAAATAAATGTCTCATATGTAACTACATCATTGGTTTCAAATTAATGAAGACTTTTTTTTTGCTTTTATTCTGATATTTTCAATTAGGAAAACTTCGACAAACTTCACAGAAATTCCAGGTATCCCAACTCGCAACCTTTCCGTGGGACTTCCTTATAATTTCTTGTGAAATATCCCTCTATATTATAGCACGCGGAAAACGTTGTCTCTTCCAGAGACTTTCTAAAATAGACATATCAATCGAAAACACGTGCCATCACGTTCTCATCCATGTGCCGAAGAACAGAAAATTTCTGGCTTTCCCACAGAATTCGCCTGACAACGACCGACTAGAAGGAAAATACGGAAGATGCGTTTTGCCTTCTCCAAAATATATATTTTCAACAGTTACCGCCTTACATATCATGCAATCTCATGTGAACATTAGGAATTCCTCCTTTTTTATTGCCTCAGATTGGTTATAGCTATATATATCACAAAAATCAATAAATGAATGTAAATCATTTCACTAGACATTCTTGCTTGAAATTAAATCGCTACCAAGCCGTCAAACGGATACTATTTTAAAATAAAAGCGCCAAATATCTAGACAAGTACTTAGTAGGAACTAATAATGCAGCGGAAGATCAACATTTTCTAAAACTAAATGTGTATATTTCTTCCCTTGGGAGCAGAACTGTATTAATATACGTCAAAAAAATGCAGTTTTCAGAAGTTTCTTTGAGAAATTGCACGTTTCTAAAGCGGTCTTTCATTTAGTCACAAGATCACATTTTCATTTTACATATTATAAGTCTTGCCGCTGTTTCTAATCCTTTATCATCCAGACTTCTGGTTTGCTTCCTCATTTTTTTATTCTCTGTAGGTATATAACTATATACCCACTGTAGGTATAAAATTTTTTCAGAATCGGATCTTCTCTAAGGACATTGTTATTTGAATTTCCAATATTTTTTTATCCATTGGCATTGAAGACGCAAAATATGATGAAAATATGGTGATATATAGTTTTGCCCTCAAAATATGATTGATATAAAGCGTCAAATTGCACCATCCCAGGCACCATCTCATTAGATACTACATGAGGGTGAGTTATTTTATACACTCTTACTATACTACTTATATACTCATATATTTTATTGTTCAATTTCTTGTATGTAAACGTTTTTAATTTTATCGCTTTCATCTTGTAGGGAAATTTATACTATTGTTAACTTGACCTGAATATAATTAACTAACCATGGAAAAGGGAGAGATCGCCTACTTTTCTATGATATTATATAGAGAGGTCAATGAGTTCGTGTATTAACGGCATCAGATCACCAAACATACGAACAATACCGCCTTTCATTTCGACTCGTTTCCAGTACCAGGGGAAAAAAATGATGTATGTGGAGACCAAGAAAATTGTTGCACAAGAATTATGGGGGGGGGGTCAATTTCTCATGGAATCTTATAGAAAACCCCATCAGAAAACTAAGAAAAAAAAAAATCACACCCGCCCCATTCCTCGACGTCAATCATCGATACACACAACACATAATATATAAACCCATCATGCACAGCTATTTCGCTATATAATATAAGAGAAGGGAGAAGAGAATCAGTTCCCCCCTCCCCCCGTTCACGGATACCGTCGCGACGCCGGCGAGAGTGCGCGTCGCGACGCCGTCGTCGGCCGTTGTTTTAGCTCATTGGGCGCCGGCCGGATGCCCGGCCACTGCCGCAATCGATACCGCTCGCCGACCAATCAGCGCCCGTCGCCGGCCTGCCTTCTTTTGTCTTTGCGAGAACAATGGAGGAGCGGTCCTCTGCGATAGCCGCTCGTTTGCCACTATATACGGAGGACTCTTTTTTTTTTTTTTTGAGAAGGAGCTGACCGTATGGCTATATCGCGAACGCCACGTGGGTGTGCGTGCTGGTCACGTTTCGAGGTCGCTCTGTATATATGTATCAATCGATCGATTGATTTATCCTTCGATCATAAAACACTCTAGAATCTAGATGAATAACGCACAATTCTTGCCACAGTATAGTTGTTTGAAACCAACATCTAAATCAGTCACTATAGGGTTACTTCATTCTAAAAAAAATAAGGATAGCAACAACAGATTCCCCCAGTACCATCAGTGTCTTGCTTTCTTGAAAGGGTCTAAATTTGAATAAACTGACTTCACGAAATTATAATATCTATTTTTTCTAAAACTTGATGAAAACAATCCAAAATCAAAGTTTTCTGAAAATATTTATCTTAGATTTATTACTAGAATGATAATAGAGTTAATTCACTGATGTCAAACTATATACCTATTGTTCATTTTCTAGGTAATATAAAATTTCCAAGTTTCGAACTCAATAAATATAACATCAAATATGTTGTTACCTTTCAATCCACTAAATATAGGCTCATCTACTATTTGGGCCAACCATTTTATCACTTGTATAGTAAAATGATGCAAGCAAACTCTAGCAATTCTTGAAATATTCTCTTTCCCAATCATATTTTTCTATATATATATACCTACACTAACTTTTCATCTCACGGGGAAACCCGAGAATGTTTGCAAATCACCAAAAACTGTTTTGCATATTAGGATGGGTAAATAATGTTTATACGATACTGAGTAACTCAACTAGTGGAATGTTGTGTTTTGGTCACCACTTCTAAATTGTCTTTTACACATTCCAGAGCGTTTCACCATCCCTTAAACTCGAATCGAACAGAATCAACAAAATTTTTAAGTAGAATCATATTCGAATTTTCACACAAAACTGGAAATATGGCGTATTCAACTATCAAACAAAATTTGATTTGAAAACGAGACGTTTCGCGCTGTCATTGTCAGCGTTGTCAGTTAAACGAAATAGGTGACGTTGGCGCATTCACCAAAATACAACAATCTTCTGAAAGGCGTGCTATCTATAAACCACTTATATTTAAATGAGGCATTGTATTATATAACGAAGATTGAATAAATAGCTTTCAATACACTAATCCGACTCCGATCGAAAATTTATTTTATTATTAAGTTATTGGGAAAAAAACAGAAAAAGAGAAAATCGAAACAAGATATATACCTATGCACAAAAATTTCTTGGTGGATATATATTGATTTTTTTACTTCTTGGATTCAGAAGCTTTCAATTGATGCAAAAACAGCATTCATTGGTGATATAAATGATCAATATATTGCCTCTATCAATTTCTATTCACTTGAATTCTTATACCAAAATCTCCAAATTCAACCATTCATCATGGAAAATGTTGCTTGTACTCACTTTCAGAATTGTTCATGAAACCTGTATAAGTAAAACAAATTATATATCATAGCTTTGTTTTGTTTTTATGTTCATTGAAAATTTAAAAAACATACGAAGGTAGGTTACATTGATGTTCAAAGAATTGGCGTAAAAAATCTGGAGACCTCCACCAATTAGTACCCTTCAATATCAATAAATATGTACCTACTATTGTATAGGTATAGGGGTAGGTAGTAAGTAGTCAAAGTTTGCACTCAATAAGAATCATACAATCTATTGTTGAAATTATCATTTACAGGAACCATTACACATTCATTATAACTACTCACAACATCATTTGTAACGACATATAACATTATTTTATAATAGAGGGGTACATTTTCCGATATAGAGATACATTTTCCGATAAAAATAAATTGTCTAATGGCTATGGGACTATCAGGTGAATATTTTATGGCACAACATCCATTATAAGAGAATAATTGGGGTGTTTATATCCATGGGGTAATCGCTTGAATCTATAGTTTCTGTCTTTGTTGTCGTTCGGGAAAAATGCTGGCACACTTAATAAATATATATTATAATTTTTGAGGATCACCCACTTAGTTGAGAAACCTTATATATAGTAAAATGATTTTCCATCATTCGTTACTTTGATAGATAGATATAATACTTGTAGAAGTATGAATGTTATCGAATAGATGTTTCGAATGTGTCCATCAATTAACTAATTGTATTTTTGTAGGTATATTATTTTGAAAAGAGTGGCATGAAAATAACAAAATCGTGAAATGCTTTCAAAATTTTGAAAACCCTATACCCAAAGATTGTGAAAGCTCCAATTAGGTACCTTTAACCCAATCTGAAAGTTACCACGGATAATATAAACTTCAAATGAGTTCTTTGAATATGGAAATACAGGTGCTATTCCCAAATTATTGTGTCACCGCATTATCCAATTGTGTGTTTATATAATTGAAAATAACGCGACAGCAATCACTAGAAACGACAATTGACGGCAAATTACTTTCAATAAAACCCGTTCAACAAACTTCACACTTCCGCCGACTCAATAAAACCTCGACATGGCAGCAGAAAAAAAAACATCAACAAGTACATGCCCGTAAACGAAAACTCCGATGACGATAATAAAAACGATTCCATTCACGTCATTCCTTTTCCCTTCGAGAGAGCCTCGAATTTCTCGCAAATCAAACAGCGCATTGATAACAATAACAATGCCGAACAGTTGAATAGTCGACTATCACTTTTCACTTTCCACAAATGGCTTGGATAGCTGAATCAACAAATAAGTCCTTCAGAGCGGATTCGGAGGAAAATCTCACGGATAGTCACCCAGGCGCCATCTGTCGGAGAAACCGCGAACAGGGGAAAGTTCGCGAAACACAGCTGGCGGACGTCGTTGTCGAATCCACCGGATTTTCCGGGAACGACGTTCCACCAGAATACGAAAAATATATATCATTTCACGACTCGATTCACGAAATTTTCACAAATACTGTCGAAATTTTCATGAGTAATTTCAAACGCTTTATCCTACAAATGTCAAAAATAAATCAAAACGTGAAAAAGCCACAGAAATCCGAAAAAAAATACATTCTAATGAAAACATTATAACCGGTACATTCACCATAATTTGAAGTTAAAAAAATTTAAGTCGCTTCTAAGAATCTCGAAAATAAAACCAATCAGAGCAACTGATTGAAAAAATTCGAACGACCTAATCATCGGCGCATTCACCATAAATTAGTGTCGACAGTATTGTCGATCTATGTACTACTATGCATGCACGTTTTTTTACAACCTATATTATATTCTTATATGATATTTGCCCAAGCACAGTTATTCTTATGACGTTAACATCAGACCTCCATGAATACATTTTTGGTGTTTTGTTGTATACCTATAAATTTGATCCATATTAATGGCGTCAAGTATATTCAATAAAAAACTATATCCCACAATAATATAGGAATGAATGAGATGAAATTTCACTGAAATGTCACTTCCCTTGTAATTTTATCGATAGGAGTCCGGCAACGTTGCTGCTCAACTAATCGTTATTCGGTCGTTTCTTGAGAGTTTATAATGTCACGCTTCAGATTAATTTCGAGTTTATTTGTCCGGACCCCTAACAACGATGAGATCTGATATCAATGAAATATTTCAACCGGAAAAGAGTAATTATTTTTCTTGAACTATGACAACCCATAACGGAATTTTTTCGTACCATAGTTCATAAGGCAAACTATATCATTAGTTTTCTATTAATATATATATTTCATTCCACCAACTTCAATGTACTAAATTCCGAGTTCAAAGTAGAAATTGAACTGAATTTCACTTGATTCCATAAAATTTCGAGTTTAAAGTATGGGAATTTTACTAAATTCTCAGTTTATAGATGGAATTTTATCGAATTTCGAGTTCCTATTCATGATGAATTATGAATTATTTTGTTCAAGTTAACTGATATAATAATATTGACACCATTTTAATGTTGATTCAAGTTATGTGGATGAAGATTACACGAAGAATTCAAGTTAAGTGTTAAACAGGAGTTATGACAGAATTATACAATAGCAATATACGAGGTAAAAACTTCTAACAACTACAAGTGTCGTATCGTGTAGTATCTGTATCGACTTTGGTTTGAGTAACATACAGAGCTTAAACACAACATTAATTTCCATCATCAGTCCAGCTCACGTCAATTAACGAAAATTCGTTGATCAAACTTTGATGAAGTCGCGATTGAGATTCCATTCAATTAGGGTCCTAGCAATAACGAATCCTCCCGATGGGTATCAAAATAGAGGCGGCCGCGGCTGTCATTCTGCCTGTCAAAGGCATCAAGGTCAACCGCCTGATATTAATAATTATCATCGGATCCAATTACCTGATAAACACATTCCGATAAGACGTCGGAGAGCGCCAGGGGCGTACTTGCCCATCCCTCAACAGTTGAGAAAACAACAATTCACTTTTTTATTGATGTTGATGATTTTCGAAATAAATAAGTAGATCCAATTTTACATACTTAGTTGTCTTTGAAGAAAGATGTATGCGGCTTTCACATTACTGTCCAACTTTTTTGTGAAACCTATCATTGTCTAAAACATGTTATCCCTGTTTTTGAGATACAGGGCAGAATTGAATTTTCCCAATTCTCGAGCATACCTTCCATATCTTGGTTACCTACTATTAAACCTATTGGCATAAAAACCAAAAAGAAATGTAGACTCTCATTTATTTTTGATGAGTTTCAAGTACTTCTCACAGAACTTTGAAGAAATATACAAGGTGTCCTATTTGAATGAATATATTTTTGCTTAATATACTGAATTTAAACATGTATGGAAATCAGGGCCGTAGCCAGAGTGAATGTTTAGGGTAGGCCGAAAAAAATTCTGGGTAGGCTAAAACTTTTCTCAACTCAAAAATTAATCACAAATAAATTCTGAATAAATGATTTACCAAGAAGCAAACTCTAGATAAAATAAAAACAACAAACTAGTTGCAGTTGTCGATTGTTTCGTTCACTGAATTTTCGCAGAAAAATATTTTTGTCTAGTTCTTTGGTGCGACGTATTTCAAACGCAAGAAGAATTACATTGGCCATTCTTTGTTGGCACATAGACAGGCGTTGTGGACGATTAATTCTTGTCAAAACAGAAAAACTCGATTGAAAACGTCGCTGTACTGCATCCAAAGGTCTTAGATGTGATGCAAGTATAGGTATTCTGGATGCTTCTCTATGTTTAAAAACTTCATCAAAATGCAATTTTCAAGATTTCCTACCAACTGGTTCTGAATAAATTTATTCACCACAATTACTTCATCTGATGATGGAAGTTTTATACCCAATGTTTTGAAAAACTACATTCTATACAAATCTGATCATTCTTCATCATCTGCACAGGAAACTGCAATCAGTAGTTCATCATTATATTTGTGATTTTCGATTCATTTCATAGAGAATTATATCTAGAGTTTCAAGAAAATATTCTTTTGAATTTTTAATCATTTCAATCCACTTCCTCTGACCTTTCTCTTTTTTTATCTAAGATCAGGAAGTCTGTGAGCTTTGTATTCATTATTCTAGGGCAGGCAAATATTTTACCACTGGCTATAGCCTACGCTACTGTATTCTACGTGAAGAGTTATGTATCTCCAAAGACAATTGAGATATCGTGATGCGAAAGTTTAGAAAATTTGACACTCTGTAGGTAGGTACAAAACATCATCAGCATTGCAGGATGATGGTATTTCAGAACCTTTGACATCATGCTCTCCGGATTTTTGTCCATTTGTTTACGGTTCGTGATTTCGGGTAATATTTTCTAACGCATCCCCCTCTAGAATAAACCGAGGGTATACGCCACTGGCGATCGATGACTGTGAAAAGTCGTGCCGTGATCGTCGGTCGTTTTTGACGTATACGTTTCGATATAGGAGCGTTTAGTGGCGATGATTTTCACGATTTTTTTCTTATTTTTCCGTTCGTAGAACCATGTGGATCGCTGGTCCGGGAACGTCCCGTACAGAATAATCGTGACTTAGAGGTGGAGGATGAGGTGCGAGAATGGCGGGAGTGTGCTTTGTCGGTATGATTATCACATTGGCGGAGGAATTATATTTCATTATAAGATAATTAATCAGAGTTTTTTGCAAAAGCCAACGAAATAAAAAATCATTCGAGTATAAAAAGAAAATGTTGTCAATAACAACATATGATTAAAGGAAGATTTTGATTTGTAAGACCCATACCTCGTATATGGAATAATTTACATTTATATGTGATACAAAAATCTATTAACTGACTCACAGCAAAGTTTCTGACGCAGAGAGTATTTATTCTCACTTTACATTTGGACTATTTCATCAATAAAAGAAACGTTGAAACATTAATCATTGAATAAAAAAAAGAAGATGAAAAATGTGTAGTCCTAGTTGAAAAAGTTATCTATATGACAATGAAATTATCACCACCCTGTATAAAATTTCTGATAAAACAGGTTTTTCAACGATGATTATTAGCAATCAGTGAATAGAATAAAATTTCGACTTTCAACTAAGAACTCAGTAAAATTCCGACTTTGACTCGAAATTACAGCTTTTGGCTCGGAATTTAATGAAATCCCGTCTTTGAGGTCGGTATTGAGCAAAATTCCCACACTAAACTCGGAGTTTACCTAAATTCCGACATTGAAGTTCATTGAATCATGAATAGGAACTCGAAATTCGATAAAATTCCATCTATAAACTGAGAATTCAGTAAAATTCCTATACTTTGGACTCAGAATTTCGACTTCAAACTCGACATTTTATGGAATCAAGTGGAATTCAGTTCAATTCCTACTTTGAACTCGGAATTTAGTGAAATTCCAACATTGAAGTTGGAATTTCATTGAATTATCTGACTTTGATCTAGAAATTCTATAAAATTACAAATAAATTAAGAATTCAGTTTCTGATAAAATTCCAACTATAAACTGATGAATCAGTTAAATTCCGACTTTGGACTCGGAATTTCAACTTTAAACTCGAAATTCAATAAAATGAAGTGAAATTCAGTTAAATTCCGGTTTTAAACTCGGGATTCAATGAAATTCCGACCAACAACCTGGAGTTCAGTGGAATTGAAATCCCGAGATCAAAGTAAGAATTTCTCCAGACCCCGATTTCAAAGTCACCCCCTTCACCCCCCGCCCCTGTCGGCGATCTTGACGAAAGTGTGAAGTCGGCCTTTGTCGGTGTCTGATCGTCATTAGAGTGTGAGTCAGCAGCAAAAGTGTTGTTTGAGGCTCGGGGATATGTCAAACCGTCGAAACGTTTGATGCCCAGCTAGATTAATGTTTCTCGAATATTAGTTGTTTCTCTTCATCTTCTTCTGCTCGTCTTCTTCGTCTTCGCGCGATCCGACGCACCAGTGACGCGGCGCTTTTTTCGGTGCACGGACAAGGTGGGAAGAATTCCGAACGTCGGTCGGTCGGTCGGTCGGTCGGTGTTGGGAATTAACGAATGCAATCATCTTTCGAAGATTATTAAAAATGCCATCATCGTCTTCGTGACGGGGGTTGAAGATACAATTCGGCATACGATTGTGATGGCCAGCCGAATGACCGTTTTTTTTCTCTCAGAAAAATATTGCAGTTCACAGGCGTGATACTATAACACTGTTTTTTTAGCATTCGATTCCTCAATGAACCAGATTGACTAGATTCGATCGAATTTCTCCCTGTTAGATTATATTCCAAAATATATTTCATTTCATTAGCTATTTGGTATATAGGACTATGAATTTCACGATTTCAACAGCTGGATTTCACGAAATGATGAAGTAATCAGAGATTCGAAAAATTATGTTTGTTCACAAAAGTTTACGTATGGTATAACACATTTTATCGAGGTTATTCACACAGTTTAAGAGATACAGATTTAAGAATTTAGTATCCGGATTTTGTCAAAACAAACTGTTTACTTTTTGTTTTCTAGTTTATTACTAATTAAGTGGAAATTTGGAGACACTGGCTTGAGAATATACAACAAATGGAAATATAACCAGAAAAACACATTTTTGAGAAAAACGAAATAAGTATTTCGGCAACTAAGTTGCCATCTTCAGTGAAAACACCAATGAAACTCATTTGCGGAAATACGTATTTGGTTTTCCTCAAAAAAGTTGTGGTTTTTTGGGTTATATTTTCATTTGCTTTATAGGTTATTATTGTTACACGAGTTTCACTTTTGCTGCAATATTTGAGAGGTTTTCAAGATCAATGTCCATTACTAAAAATGATGTGTCATCAGCATATTTAAAAACAGCAGATGTTGAATAGACAGTATAGTAGAACATTATCATGTATATTAATTACAATAGAGGTCCGAGGATAGATCCTTGAGGTAAACCAGCGTTAATATTTGTGTAGAATTGTCAAATAAATTGACATCATCATTACATAACACTCAAAACTTTCAAAACTGAAAAATGTTTCATAGCTATCTTCTTTTTTCGTCCTATTCGCATGTAATTTAAAAATTGACTATTTTGATAACAATGTCATAACTCATCTGTCAATTTCGATGCACAAGATAGATACGATAAGAATATACCTGGTATATATAACCGTATTCTTTAAACGAGTCATGTTTCACGCACCGTTGTAGGAGATATGGTATTCAAATTTGGCATCAAGAATTAAAAAATGTTTCAATCTCCCATGCTCGTCCTAATTATATTTGATCACCTATAGTTTCGAAACGAAAAATTGGTTTATCAGGAGCATTTTTATTTTTTCATATGACCTTCAACTATTTTGATCGTCATCATGAAGGGTGAGAAAAAATATTACTAGATAGTTTTTTTCGCTGATAATGCAATTACTCAGAATATTGTGAAGTTTTCATGAAATTTGTAATTAAAAACCTATAAATAAACTTCTGGCATTACATACTTAAAGACGTAATAATACCTACTCATTCAAAAATGTTTGATTCTCCTTCATCGTGGGTGACCGCTTACGAAAGTTGTAAGGTATTTTAGATGGCACATAAATATGCTTGAAAAAAAAATGAATCACGAGATGTAATAGACGTGTGAGGTATATATGTTGGATGCTGTAGCTTGATATTACCATACAGACAACCAGACAAAGACTGACCATCAAATCTATACGACCTTTATTCGAAATAAAATACACCCAGCGTTTCCATCACTCATTTCACATGCGATACTTATTGGACTTGAAATTGAACATTTCCAAAGTGAGAAAAGCACTCATATGAAAAATCTACGCGGAGTAGAAGACGAAAAGATAAAGACCTTCTTCATGGAAGAAGAAGAAAAAGGAGAGCCTCTAGAAAAGAGATGTCCCACTGTACCCCCCGCAGCTCAACGTGTAAAACAGTGGCAACCGTTCAGGCCAGTCGACATAAAACACTGGCCTTTAGACTGCGACAAATACCAAAGAGACGTACATAAATTTGTTAGAGAGATAAGTTACTCGGATGGGGAGAAGAACGCCGCAGGAGCAGACATTCTCACAACGTTTCGTTTGTCATGCAAGAGGAAAAATAATTCGACCACGTATAGCATCAACGGAACAGGTTAAGTAGCTGTTTGCAGAAGTGATACTGGATTGTTGGTGGATTATGGTAGATACTTCGCCAAATTTACATAAATTTGACTCAACGAAAGAATGTTGTTTGGTACCGAATTGAAATTAAGAATTTCAAGTATCTAATATATGTTAATTTATAAACTACCAATTCACAAAATCTCAATTATTCTGCTCATTGCTAGCCATTTCATTAAAACTAAATTGATCATCGAATATCGCACCAGGTACATATCTTTTCTATGCCTTGAGTAGTAGATTCTGTAGAAGGTTAGAATGAAAAAAAATTAAATTCGAGAGAATGAATGATACGAGTATCGACTTATACATTGGAAACTAGTAACATACTGTACCTATATTCCTCATAACCAAAAAGTGTGAATCAAATAGAGGCGATATAGTGAAATTAGTTCCGAATTATAATAATGGTTGTGGAGAAACTTCTTCTTATTACCACAAATTGTATTATACTTACATAGGATGTTTATTGAGTACGTACATATATACAGTGAGATAAAAAGGGCAAAAAGCTGAGGATAAACTAGCTCATGTACGAAAATACTAGAATATCAAGAGAAAAAGATACCGAAAGAATGGAAAAAAATACGAAGCACAAAGTATATTGATTATTGTGGATGCGCAATAAAAGTTGGATGATGGAAAGTTCATTCAGTCATTTCTGAATCACTACCGGTTTCACTAAAAATCTTGGAACTCATGATCTAAATACCACTATTTATGCACACAAATCAACTTTTTTCTTTCATTAACTATTCTTCAAAAGATAACCATCAACGCTCATCTTTTAACGAAAATGTGATTTGTGCATCAGGCGCTTTATTTTTATCATCATCAGCATGTAGTAGATTCAGGAAAGGAATTTTTATTTTTGTATGAAAAATCGCAAAAGAGTATATGAAGGTATTGCATAAAGGTATCAAAATCCTTGAAGGAAAACATGGTCTAATGACAGTGAAAAAAAGTTGAACATTTTGAATATCATCAGATATTCTGTGGACTGAAATCGTTCTTAGTGTGTTGGGGCCTTTGTGTTATCGTGTGGTGTCAAGTTCGAGAGTAGTTGTCAAGCTGTCTGTTCCCATTTACGGATCACCCGGTGATGATTCGATATAATTCGTTTATATTTTCATCGTCTCCATTATGCGCTTTGTTGGGTCGTTCAAATACAAAAGACTAGGTGCACATACGAGACGTCCCACCGTTTGTTTATGAATAATCGGCCATTATGTGAGCGGTCAGTGATTGATGCTTTATTGTTTAACCCAAATTTAAATCAGCACCGAAATTATATTAATCGTTTCTGAAAGATTTATTTGGAGAAAAATTAGCTCTTAGATATTTCTGAAATTATTGGATATACTGCAATTCTATAGGTATTAGAGCAAGTAGGAATTCAACCTTATTGAGCAGTGTTGAACCGTCATGCTGGGTTTATAGTTTCAACTGAACTAACAACTAAGAATTAACAATTAATAATTCGGAATTAACAATTAGGAAGGTGTATATATATATATATGCAATACAATTAATAATTAAGTTGTGAAGTTCTAAATTAAATAATATTATTAAGCAAATGAGTAAAAAACCAAAAACTTCTGAACCTGAATCCCATAGCGATATCAGGAAAAATTAATACCGTGCCCGCCAAAAGTTCAAAAACGACAAATGATGGCACTCTAACCGTTTTGCGCGTCCTGTAAACAATATTTCTTAATTCTAAATTGTTGAGTTGAAAGTTAACCAACGTCGTAATTATTTATTATTAATTTAAGTGACAGATGTAAATGTAGAAACCCTCATACGTTCTCCTGTATTCAACATTCTTAAGTCTTAGTTGTTATAATTTAATTTTTAGTTTAATTGAATCTATAAACCCATCATCAAATTTGACAATGAATGTTGGAAATTGATAAAGAATGGAAGGAACGAGTTGAGAAGATTTGATGAAAAATGGTTTGAATTCATTTTCAAAAATTGAATTTATATCTACAATAAAAATAAACTTGATTTGTTCAGTGATGGATGGAGAAGGACTATTAGCTGGTTTATTCACAACTTTATTATAAGAAACTCGTATATGTACAGTCAAAATGTGTTATAACAAAAAATTGGTAATTTGGACCAAAATTTGTTTATTCTAGTATCACGTATCAAATTTGGAATTTGTGTGTTTAATAATTTGTAATAATGCAATAAACGATACCTATCTGAAAAATTGAAGTTAATAGCCCAATTCATCACTTCTTAAAGCCATCATTTTGAATATTGGAAAAAATTAGCGTATACAATCACGCATCATTAAATTTGGTTCAAAATATGTGTATGGCGAAGGTCTGGAATGTTCTCGATATTCCCATCACGTAGTTTAATTCTGAATCGATAACGCATTCTCTCCCGTCACTATTCCCCGATATTTCATATGTGCTGGCGAAATATTCCAGGAATGATTTTTATGACCCTTAAAAAGCACCCTTTGACGCAATCCGCAAGGGTGAACATTACCACTAAAGCACTTAAAATGCCTCTCCAAACAAGTCACAGCCGCAGAACACAAATAATAAGCATTCCCGATTTGACATAGCCGAAACCGACCGTTCCACGAAATTGCCAGGGCCGTTTCCAGAACAATTCTGGGCCGAGTTTGTCAACATAATGCCACATGAAAACAAGATGCCATCAGAAACATATTTTTGAATTTTCCTCAGAAAATTTAAATCTTCAGAATACGCGCCAATGTTGCGTTGATGCCTCAATTTTGGAAAAAGATGCCAGATAGAAATATATTTTTGAATTTTCCATAGAAAACTTGAATATTCAAAATATACGCGTCAATGTTGCATTGATGCCTCAATTTTCCTACTACTGTTTATTTCATTATTTAAGAAAATTTATTTCTTGACAATGACTGGAATTTTGCCCTAAAAATCATACTTTTTGAAAAAAATCGGGAAACAAAAATTACTATAATATTTATCTCCTTTTGAGACGAGGGGTCAAAGGTCTGAATTTCAGTAGATTCGAAAGTTTAGCGCAAATATGGATTATATTATATTATTACCTTTTCGAAATCTCATGCACCCATTTTATTTTTCGACCTAAATAGCCACGAACTTCCTCAAATTATTGAAGACATTGAAGACACCGGAAGTTGTAGGTTTATTTCAAATATGTAAGAAAGTACCCTACGTCTAGTGACCATTCAATCTTGGAAATTTCGAAAGTATAGGGGGAAAATGGTGAGAACTATGACAAAAAGATGAGAGAAGCCAAAAAATAATCTCTATTCAAAGTGCAGAATAACTATTCTTTTGGTAACTTCCAAATATTTATAGTAATTATATGAACAATGAAAATTTGCATAAAATAAGTACAGTTGTGTGCATAAAGAAGTCTTACAGCAGTTATGGACTATTTTGAGTCAGGCTTGTCAATATTGACTAAACATCTTATCGACTTTGACAAGTAGTGTCAAAATACAAACTATTTTTGTCACAAGAATTACAAATGTACACTATGTACTTTAAAATGAAATTTGGAACATCATAGGCAGGTTCACACCATACGACTTTTATATGCACACAACTGTACATATTGTGTTTCAATGAATTTCTGGATTCATGTTCATCGTTTTTTCCTGTTCCATCAAGTTCAGCTGTTTTCATAATTTGTTAATATGTAGGTACTCGAGTTTGTATTTTCTGTCATATTTCAAATTCTGTTTATACACTGGTATAGGTAGGTAAAGAGATGTAAAAGTAGGAACAGTAATATGTCAAATATTCTACCAAACTACACTATTATTATGACAACAGAACATTATGTTGTCATTTTTTCCAGCGCCTACTATCTAAAATTGAAGAAAAACAGATTAAGTAATCACTAAATTACATTTTGCGCGAGAAAAGGTTCCGAAACCATATTGTGTGATACGTTGCTGTATTCACAATGAAAAATGGAGTCGTATACAGGGTATACTTTAGTTTCGGCCCATATAAAAATACAAAGTTGATGATGTTTTCTAAAAGACGAAACGTCGCACGAAAATTCTGCTTATGTTATCGTGTAGTCCTATTTGTTTTACATTTCCTTCGAAAATAAAGCTAGGAGAAAATAAAAACGAAATTCTCAAATTTCGGTTTTTCCCGGATATCTCCGAAACTACTCGAAATATCGAAACTTTCTAAATGGCATATTATTAGGCACATAAATGCGCTACTTTTCTCTAATTTAATCGATCTTGGACACAGTGATGTATATTGAAAAAATATAACAAATCCCCACTTTCAACCTATATCAAATAAGGAAGCAGAGAATCATGAGAGCAGAGGCGGACTAGCCCGATCACCCAATCTTTCATTTTGAGACAAAATACCAATAAAATGCGGTCCTGGGGGACAATCCCAACGGCGCGCGGCTGTCAATCACCCAGGGGGGAGGCGACCAGCCATCGGGGTGGGGGGGTGACCCCCCAGCCTCCGGGAAGCCGAAGGGGGAAAGGGGGGCATTGTTCGGCATCCCCGAGACCGAGCCGCTGGTTTAATTGAAATCTCGGATCAAGACGGCCAAAAAGAGGATGTCATTTCGGCGAGCCGCAAATCGCGGCCCTTCTGCCCGATTTCTCCGACTCGTTCCTTCCTCCTCATATCGCGTCCTCCGGGACGGCGGAGTCCGGGGATTGAAGGATTATCCGGGGATTTTTAATACGTCCGCACGGCGACCGTGATTGAAACGCGACGAGGATAACGCGGATTGTCTATACAGTGTGTCAAATTCACATAGACACTGTGCTTGTGTTTTCGATTAAAAATGTTTATATAGCCATTCGGATTTCTCTATATACGCCAGTTGATAACTATAAAGTCTGATAAGCGCAATCATATGATAAATTAAAAAATACGTGACATGTGGCCATGAAATCATGGTGGATCATTTCTGTATATCGGGAAAACTCAAAATCCATTTTAACAAAAGCCACGTGACCACCATTATAATGGTAATTTTGAAAAATGTATAATAACGAACGGACATAAAGTGGGGTTACTTTCAAAAAGGGAGAAAACATTGATTTCAAAATGATTTTTGGCTTGCAAGCGAAATTTGAAATACTCATCTACATTAATTGAAAATTACAATTTTTTTATCGAAAAATACTTGTTAAAATGAAACTTTTCACAACGTTTCCGAATGCTAGTGCAAAATCAAAGAAACTGATTTTCACCAAGACTCTTTTTCGAATAACTGTTTCCACTATGTTTAGAAATATCCCCACTTTTAGCCTATTGAATTTAAAAAAATTATCGCCATATTGGTAGTCAAGTGACATATTTCAAAACGGATTCCGAGGTATAACCCATCAATATGCAGAAACTATAAAGTATTTTTTTTATTTTCTTTCTATAATGCGTATCGAAAAAGCCTTTTTTATTTTTCGGAGTTAGGCTTATGTTACATCTGAGCGATTTTGGATTTGGTAATACTGGAAGTGACAAACTCAATGTTTCATTGGTTTTTTAATTCAGTTTGATTTGATTCAACTTGATCGATGAAACAATTGCATTTTTCACCGCTGTTAAAGCAAAAATCAAAATCGCTCAACTGTAAACTGGGCTTTACGCTTGTGCGTCAGACTTTAAATATTTCAATGTCATCATTGTTACCAATCGAAGATGTTTCTGTTATTTATCGATATTAAATCAATCTTTTTCAATAAAAGACTTCAAATTAATGCAAAATAGAAAAAATTGTATGTGACACACGTTTTCTAAAACACGTTGTCGCACGTGCGACAAAATAGCGTCTTAGAAAATTTTCTATCACAATATACTATTTTGTATAACTCTGATGATGAAAAAAAAATCACATGTGCTGCAAATATTACAGCCCAAGCTTTATAAATACAAGTTCAGCATATCTTTTTCATCCACAAACGCCTTATTCATTTGTAATATTATAACTTGTCTATACAGATACTAAATCTGGACACTTGGAGTAGGTTGTTAGCCAAGAAAAGTTTCGAAAAATTTAACATTTCCAGTAAATGAAAGATTCTCAAATAATTGAACGTGCGAAGGTATATCTCACGACATAGATCAAGATCAATACATTCTGTTTTTCCTGTGGTCAATTCTTATACGATGTTTGAAAATGTAGAAAACGAGCAGGAAACAACTACGTTTCTTGAGAGAAAGAATCATTAGTACGTATTCATGCGTGTAAAAGTAAGATTTGTGATGATATACAGGGTATTTCATAATAAATGCGCAGGACTTCAGGATATGATAGCTCTTTCAAGAATATGAAAAAAAGTTTCTATTGATGTTTTGGGCTGATTTGTTATTTTTTTAAATTCATAACGACGGACATTTCCAACACTTAATTTAACTAAGTATGATTTGTTTTTTTTATTTTGCAAATATGAAGTTAACGTTTGGTTTTGTTATTTGTTCTAACATTTAAATAAATTTTGTATAATTATGAAAAAAATTATTTAAAAAAATTGACCATGTTTTTCAACATGAGAGTTGATTTTTCTTGAAAACAGTCAACTTTAGAGCTTATGGACAGAAGTACCTTTTTTGTGTAGAAAACATTGGCGGTTTAAATAGGTAGCTCAAAATTGTACTTTTTCCAGTGGCGTAAAAGTTGGAGGAAATAACACCCACTACCCCTTCAAAATCTTCACCAATTATGAATTTTAAAAAATAACAAATAAGCCCAAAACATAGCTTATTATGAGTAGAAAATGCCTACAAAATCTGTTTTCTGTGCGATAAACGGTTCCAGAACTATTCGCAAAAAACGATTTATTTTTTTTTTAATTCAACACCCTGTATGTCGAAAATGGTGCATTTTAGAGGGTAAGTCAATAGGAACTTTTTTTCATATTCTTGAAAGAGCTATCATATCCTGGAGTCCTACGCATTTATTATGAAACACCCTGTATAGTTATCCATGGATAACGAGCTTCATTGAAATTGGGAAAATTAAAATAGGGGGACATTTTCCATACATAGTAATGCTGGATGACCTTCCATGAATAAACATATTAAAAATCCACCTACCTTTACCGCTACCTCCACGCCACCAGATTTGGTCATCCATGGCTTTGGCTCTGGCTCTGCACACCCTCTCAAAATCCACCACAACCAATCTGAAACCAAACAATATGCATTTATGTATAAGAACAACTCTCTTCACCACGTCGAGCCACCCATCAGTTCATTAAAATATCCAAATGAAGTCGTGTGTTGTGATGTCATCATGTCGGATCGCACCCCCTTTTCAATCTCCGAATATTAATTCTTTCTGTGCGGCCGATATGCATCTCGATCTCATCTCCTGCGTAGGGTTGCCATTCGTCCCGATATATCGGGACTGTCACCGTTATTGAGCTCTCTGTCCCGACGTCCCGACAAAAGACTAAAATGTCCCGATTGAAACTGGGCAATGCAAATTTCGTCGGAATATATGATTGTAATACTAATACTTCTAACGTGATGATCTGATTCATGATTCATTTGATAAATATGTAGTGTTCGATCTGAAGACACTATCTGAAATCCCAGCATTAAAAAATATACCATTTTACGGTGGATTTATGCAAAGGTTTTAAGTCGTAAGTTTTAAGTCTCAAGTTTTAGGTCTCAAGTTTTAAGTAATAAGTCATAAGAAGTTCTTCCATTGATTTTCAATGTAACCATTTATGCAGTAGTCATAAGTTTTAAGTCCTAAGAAAAGATGGCCAACATTTATCTCTTACGACTTACGACTTAAAACTCGATCGATTTGCGCATGCGTCTGATTTTGCAAATAACAAATAGCAGAAGTTGAATGCATTTTAAACAAATAAAAATAAATGAGAATAGGACATAGATTGAAGATTTGAATTGAATCGAACGAAATGAGGACAATAAGCACGCAAAGTAACAGGATTGACACTATTGACAGTCCTTAAAACTTCTTGCATAAATGGTTGATTTTTCCTTACGACTCAAAGAAATGAAAATTGATCAATTCGTTGGTAAAGAAATGCATTATATTTTCTGAAGAAACAGAAAAAATTAAAGAATGTTTCAACTGTTAAAATTATGCGAGTATTTTTTATGCAATCCCTGCTAAATCGCTTGCTCCCAGAAACTGTGGAGTCGATTTCACAGTGCCAACTCAATTATGACTTGACACAGAGTTCTACAAATATGTTAAAGGTCACATAGTACTCTAGTACTTTTGCAGCAAATTAGAATTATGTTTATTATGACGTTAATTAACTAACAAATATGTTATATGAAATACGAAGATTTTCATCACAATTTTTTTTATACACCCCATCATATAGAATTCTTATAGAACGTCCCGACGGGAATCTAGCGAAATATGGCAACCCTACTTCTGCGCCATGCAGTATAGTAGTAATCATCAGTCCGGTGATACGGGGTTGTAGACCACATGTCATTATTGTCGTTTATGGAGGGTTCGGTGGCGGCGAGCTGCTGAAGCACCTCTTTGCAGGGATTTACCGCGAATCCACTCTCACTGTTCTTTAATTTTCACTGGCCTGATATGTTTTTTGGTTCGGCGATGGGATGGATCGGAGCAACGTTAGGAAATATATTATGATGTTCGTGGTATATCGTGCGAGCCAGAGGAGGGATATTGGGAGGGGATGAACCAGGATTCCAATAACCATTTGAATCTGGATGATTTTACAATTTCGAATCAAATTATAAATTATTGTAAAAACAAAATCACCGAAGCAGATAACACGTCAGGAGATTCAAAAAAAGGAAGATAGTTTATTTAAAACAGAGAAAAATTATGAAAATTTGCGATTTCGAAGTTCATCATGTTCATATTTGAGGAAAAAATCAGTGTTGATAAAAAATATCACTCTAGGATGAACGTATTGGATTTTTTTATTGTTTGTAGGTCATAAGCATCCGAAAAGACCTCAGGCAGTGAGTTCTACAACTCCGAATTCTGATGAAAGGAAGTTCGGTAAGTGTTAAGCTTCACAATGAAAGGGTTGCGCCTGTCTGAGCTTTGCCTGTTCAGAACTGCTCGTGGTGAAACGAAAGACGCGATTTTTTCATTAAATTGTGATTCAGATTCGAAATAAAAACCAATGAAGCCACATACAGAAGATTCTTCTTAAAAAAACAACGTGTTTGGAGCCTAAAAGCTCATCTTCAGTTGCTATTTTCCAACAGAAAAAGTTATAAAATTGATATGTTCCAGACAATGCTTTTTCATCCGATATTTTTGGAATACAGAAAAAAAAACAACGTTGAAAGTAATAATATTTCAATAAACTGTTGGACGTATCCATAGCAACCTTTTCGAGATCTCAAAACAGTTTATTTATCTCGAAAGCATACATTAAATCAGAACTGAAGACAAATGTATAGCTATATAGGACTAGTCAAAATCAAGAATTTGAGGTTATGACACGATACTTGATATTTGCGATAATATGCCACCAAATAGCTTCCAATTGTTCTGGAGCAGATTAGAATGATTTTAAATCGCCAGCAGATCCATTTCAATACAATAAAAGAAATCTCTTCACCATTTCACAAAAAAATCATCTACAATATTCGAAAAATGAAGATGACGAACAGAAAATAAATACTTTCCTGGCTAATGTCAGGCAGAAAATTAAATTCAATGCACTACCAGTCTATGCATCGACTCACTAAGTGAAATACAAGTATGTGAGTTTGTCTATCATCCCAAGACGCGGAAATTCTCACAACAAAACAATAAAATAGTTATTTATGTATTAAGGGAATTATGAGGGCCTTAATTACCGATGGCAAAGTTTGCGTCCCGAGGGCCTCTGGCCCGAGGGACAGCAATTGCCAGAGGTTATTAAGGCTCTATAATTCCCGTGGTACATAGATAATTTTATTTTTGACCGATTTTCATAACAATATGTCCATATTTAGAACTCAATAAATGTTTAAATTCATAACCTTTCTGGTATATTTGAATTAGGTAGCGTTGATTGTAGCATTGTTGGTTGTTGCTAGGTTGTCGCTATGTTACATGTTTATAAGCAAACTTTCTTTATCAATCAATGTTTTTCCGTTAAAAACGTGTTTATTTTTTACCACAAATCGACGATCTTTTTCTGATATAATGGAGGATATTATAAAAAAAGCGGAAAAAGCAAGACAATCATTACTTCCATCGAAAAGTGAAGCCCTATATCAAAAAGAATACAACTTATATCTGAAGTGGCTGACACAGAGAAATGTTATGTCAAAAGATGCCAACGAAACTGTCTTTCTGGCATATTTTCAAGAACTGGTAAATAAATAAATTGTACATTTATTATTTGTAATGACGTGAATAAGTAAAATATGTCTTAGTTTTCATTACATATAAACGTTTATAAGCATTTCTTGTATCATTTTCACCTGTAAAAGGTAAGAGGGAGTTTTTGAACCTTAATATCCCAAGGGAGTTATGACCCTCATTATAGATATCGTAACTATGACGATATAAGCTTATAATGTCACTGTCAGAAATAAAAGTCAATATTGACACCCAAAACGTCACAGCAAAACACAAGAGCAACAATAAAATATATTTAGTACTATTTTTAGGCCTTTTGGAAACCATTTCATCATTTTGTGCATGTCATTCATGGCTCACGGAATGAAAAGTTTGAGGCAGCCTCTAGTGTGCCCTCATCGCCCCCACAAGCGTCCATTCCAGTGTGAAACACATCGTACCGAAAACGTGAGGGTCGCCTTCTCCTTCTTCCCATCAGTTCCCGGAGCCGTGCTTCAGCACAGGGCAATCCCGCTGATTACACGTTACATTGTGTCACTTTGATCAAGGAGGCCGTGTTTTTTACGCGCGGGGGACATGTCATTGTTTCCGGTACGCAATCATCGCCCCCTATCGGAGAAGACCCGCACTGATAGATGGCCGACCCTATATATATGGATAGATAGATAGATACGCGCCCGCGAGTAATTGAATCGGGCAAATCCGCGGAAAAAGTTACGTTTTCCAAATGGAATAATTTGGCTTCGATATTAGGCTTCCCGATGTAGATGATACAGGGGATAGTTCGGGGTGACAATTATTGACGAATATCGAAATTGACAGGTGGCATTATGTCGAAAAGGTGCTTCCTAAATTGAACCATTGCCTCATCCACCGCCAAGCATTAGGTGAAATGTTTTGAAAGTAAAGAAGAATGTGTTAGATTTAATATTATTCAAAGTACTGACCGATGAAATGGAGTGTCAATACGGGGATTCACTTTTTCACTTTGGAGTCCGATAGTTGAGTATTAGAGGAGACAAAGGTGTATATAGATATGGTGAAATGACTCTTCAATTGTTTTTCGTCAAAACTTGTAGACTGGTTTAGCGAAGATCATAACACCGGTAATATTTCACTAATCGTTCGGAGATGGCGTTAGTATCGCATTTGATATCAATATCGATAATTCAGAGTTCTCTATTAATATCCGTATTCTATGGTTTCGTGTTCAAGTGACAGATTATTCATAATTGTGGTTTTGGCTTGAAATATGAATATTGTTTGATTGTTCAGTCATGATATAGATTGAACAAATGACACAAAATCGTGGAAGTATTACTAGTGTTTGAAACTATGATTGTAATTCAACAAAATCAAGTAGGCAGAAGTCTACAAATATTTATAGTGCCTTTCAATAGGACTCGTTCTACCATATCTATACCCAGCTTGGAGGAGACTTTTCAATTATCGCGATGAAACCATACCTGATCCGGAGAACTCTTTTGGATTTCCATTTTTTTGTGGAGATTGCAGAGAGGTTGAATTTATATCTAGGACACAACGTGTTTGGTAAAACCCCTACCACCAAAATCTATGATATCATACACTGGTGAGTCTAAGCGTTGAATGAGAAATCTATGCTGACTTGGGACTATGAACAATCCCTGAGACAACTGGCAGCAAATAACCAAGTCACTTGGATGTGGGTGCCAGGAAATTATAGGGAACGAGGAAGCAAACTGCCTTGCCTAACAGGCAAACACAAAATTTCTTGGCCTAGAACCCTTCTGTGGACCCTCCAAGGCCTACTTCAAAGAAGAGTTTTGACGCTGGGAAACAGACGAAATGAAATCTCACTGAAGTAAAGTGCCAGGACAAAGCAAAAAGGCTAATGAGCCTCTCGCCAAGGAAAGCTAAACAGGTTATCGAGTTGGACAAAAACGACTTGAAACTGGTAACGGGACTCCTCACTGGAAACTGACCTCAGAGGTAGCACCTCAAAAAGATAGGTAAAACAGCACGTATTAGTTGCCGCTACAGCGATAACTGTCGTGTTTATATGTTATCGCATTGTATAAGATCGTTGTTGAAAAATATGTTGTCAAGTAGTATGCGTAGATTAATGTTAAAAAAAAGTTTTGACAGAAAATACAGAATTTCGTACAATTACTTAAAGATTTCCAAATTCGGTACTTCCAGCCGGATTACAGATATAATTACAGGTAATAGCTACGACATTTGGTACTTCCAGCCGGATTACAGATATAATTACAGGTAATAGCTACGACATTTGGTCCTTCAGTCCGTTACGAACAGTTCTTGGATAATCATGTCTACTAGAAAGAGTGAACGTCTCAGAAAGAAACAGATACAAAAGCAGGTACAGTTAGCAGAGGTTTCGATGAATCAAGATGCAGAACATGAAAGTGATCATCAAACTGATATCCGCGGAATCGAAGAAAACGTATCTACAAAGGAAGACAATCACACTCCTAAATGGAAAGGTCAACATGCGTACACATCATCTAAAGGCAAGGTAAGATCGGTAACTAGTAGTGTACATCGCCAAATTCTACAAGAAGAATTAGAAACAGCGAGGAAAAGGAATGCTATTGAAGAGAAAAGGGAAAAAAGGCAAAAAGAACTCCTAGATTTAGAACTGGCACTGAAAGTCGCACAGATAGAAGATAATAACAGTATCAGTGATCAGGTTTTAGATCATTTGGAGGAAAGATATTCTACAGGTGAGTGTAGTCAAAGTTCTAGAATTCAAAAGTGGATTAATAACCAGCAATCTCAACATCAGGACATAGAAAATAGGGAATCATGTCATGATGACAATGCTAAATGCAGTACAAAAGTCAATTTGTGTCAAATAGATAACATCAATACAGGTAATAAACTACAGTCTGATAATTACCTTGAAAGAATGTTAATCAGACAGTCGATACCAAAAGATTTACCGTCATTCGATGGAAATCCGTCGGATTGGCCAAATTTCATCAGTCAATACACTAGTACTACAAAAATGTGTGGTTATTCAAATGAAGAGAACCAAACTAGACTACAAAAATCTCTGAAAGGTAGGGCACGTGAAATTGTTCAAACTTTACTGATTCTACCAAAAAACGTTGATAAAGTAATGGATTTATTGGAAAAACGGTTTGGACGACCTGAATATATCATTGATAACATTCTAGAAAAGATCAGGAACATTCCTTGCTTGAGAGAGGAGAAATTCAATAGTATCGTCGAATTTTCAGATACCATTAGAAATTTAGTTGGTACTATGCTGACCCTGGAACAAGAAGACCATCTGCGAAATCCACTATTGCTACAGGACTTGGTTAGTAAACTACCCAACCGATTGAGATTGGAATGGACAAGGAAAACGAAGAGCATGGATGGAAATAAACCAAAACTCGTCGAATTCCAGGATTGGTTAGAAGAATTAGCAGATGATGTCTGTCAGTTACAGAATCCATTTCCAAATCCTCCAGGGAAGTATGAAGCTAAGCCAGGTAGGAAACTTGAACACAGTTATACAACAACTTCGAAAAAGGTATGTTTATATTGTAAGAAAGAAGATCATCATATCAGTAAATGTAATTCGTTCGTGAAAAATAACACCGATGAACGATGGAATTTCATAAAAAAGAATCATCTCTGTATTTCTTGCCTCAGTTCTAATCATGGCATCAAGAAATGTACAAAAAAGAGAAGTTGTCAAGTGAATAATTGTCAAAAAGTGCATAATTCATTATTACATACAGGGGAATCACAAAATAATGATGTCAAAGTAATACCGAGTAGTAGTAGTTCTTTGAACAATATACAATCACTCGCAGATTCATCTGAGAAGAATTGTCACATATTTCAGAAAGAAAACAGAGTTCTCCTCAAAATAATTCCTGTCCAATTAATCAATCAGAAAATAGTGATAAATACATATGCATTACTTGATGATGCTTCTACAGTTAGTTTGATAGATGATGATATTTCAAAACAATTAGAATTGGATGGACCTTCACAAACACTCTGTATATCTTGGACTAATAGTGAAATGGAAATACAGAATGATTCACAGATTGTGACACTCAATATAAAGGGTATGCAGGATTCGAACAAAACATTCCTGTTACGTCACGTTAGAACAATGAAAGGTTTGTCATTACCTACTCAGAATATCAATATTGAAGAAGTTTCTCAAACATACCCATACATTGAGAACCGCAATTCTTTATCCCTGATAAATGCGAAACCAACAATTCTAATAGGTCAAGACAACTGGCCGCTTCTCATGAGCCACAAAATTGTGAGTGGTCCATGGAACGGACCAGTATTGAGTAAAACTCTTCTTGGTTGGGTTCTTCATGGGAATATACGGAAGAATCGATTATCACAGGAAAATTCGAACGAAAGACAGTTTACTTGTCATGTTTATGAGTATGAAAAAGATGATATTGATCTTTTACATGATCTTGTAAAAGAACAGTGGAAAGTAGAGAATTGTGATTTACAGACTCGATTGTCGATTTTGCCATCAAAAGAAGATCAGAGAGCTCAAGAGATATTGAAGAAGACTGTTAAAAGGATCGAAGAAGGTAGATATGAAGTTAATCTCTTGTGGAAAAATGATGATATAATACTTCCAGATAGTAAGATAACTGCATTGAAAAGACTAAAATATACAGAGTGTAAAATGGATAGAAATACTATTTTTGCAAAAGCTTATTGTGACAAAATGAACGAATATTTACAAAAAGGATACATAAAGAAACTGAATGAACAAGAAGTCAAGGAAGAATATACAAAAATCTGGTACCTTCCTCATTTCGGGGTAGTAAACCCAAATAAACCTACGAAGCTCAGAATAGTATTTGATGCAGCAGCTAAATCGAATGGTTTTTGTCTCAATGATTTCCTTATCATTGGCCCAGATTTTTATAATTCACTTCTGACTTTACTCTTGAATTTTAGAATTCATAATATCGCTTTTGTAGCAGACATTAAAGAGATGTTCTTACAAGTGAAAGTATGTAAAGAAGATAGACATGCACAAAGATTCTTCTGGCGAGGCATGGATCGAAAGAATCCTCCAGACATTTATGAAATTCAAGTAGTATTTTTTGGAGCCAAATGCAGTCCATGTCTTGCTCAGGAAGTGAGAAACAGAAATGCTCTTGAATTTATGGAAGATTATCCAGAGGCTGTACATGCGATAGTGAAAAAACACTACATGGATGATTACTTGGGTGGTTCTGAAAATGAAGATGATGCTGTGAAACTCATCGAAGAAGTGATAAGTATTCACAAGCGGGGAGGATTCACTATATGCAATTGGATTTGCAATAGTGATAAGGTTCTAAAAAGTATCGATCCTGATTTAGTATCTGACCAATGTAAAAATATGAAATTTGAAGATAGAACAAATAGTGAAAGAATTCTGGGATTGTGGTGGAATCCTATAGAAGACATATTTACTTTCCAGACAAAATTCAACAAAGTTGATGTGGATGTTTTGTTAGGAAAACGACGTCCTACAAAGAGAGAAGTTCTTAAAGTAATAATGTCAATCTATGACCCATTAGGATTCTTAATAAACTTCACAATTCATGGAAAAATACTTTTACAGGAGGTTTGGAGAATGCATGTTGGTTGGGACGATGAGATTCCAGATACAACAAATATTAAATGGGAAAAATGGTTAGAAGATCTGAAAAGTATCAGAAATTTCAAGATACCTCGTCAATATTTTTTCATAGATTCTTCGACTGATACAAATACTGAAGTACATATTTTTTGTGATGCATCGGAAAATGCCTACGCTGCAGTAGCATATTTACGGAAACAAAAACAGGAGGATATAACTATATCATTTTTATATTCCAGAGCTAGAGTTGCACCTTTGAAACATTTATCTATACCTAGAATGGAACTTCAAGCAGCCCTGATTGGTGCGAGGATGGGCAATTTCATTAGAACAGAACTGGAAATGAAAATAAAGAAATTGTTCTATTGGAGTGATTCAAAAACAGTATTGCATTGGATATTTTCAGAATCGAGGAGACACGAAGTTTTTGTAGCACATCGAATAGGAGAAATTCAGGAGATAACTGATTCTGAGAGTTGGCAATATGTACCATCTAAACATAATGTTGCAGACGAAGCTACCAAGAGATATGATAAAATAGATTTTTCTACGTCTAGCAGGTGGCTGAATGGTCCAGATTTTCTACGAAGAATTTCTTGGGCGAACTGTTTCGATAAACCTGATTTGAATTTGAATGAAGAGGATTTGGAAATAAGAAAAGAATTCACAGCATTTATTTCAGATATTAATATAAATGAATCGCTATCAAATGCCCTCCCTAATCCCGGAAGATTCTCCAATTGGAACAGGTTAGTAAGAACAACAGCTTGGATTCTAAGATTCATAAAACAATGTAGAAAACAGGAAAAAAAGAATTGTGAACTATTACTGGAAGAAATAGATGAAGCGAAGATTCTGTTATACAGAAACGTTCAAGAAGAGAAATTTAGTGAAGAGTTAGTCACATTACGATCTGGAAAAGTGTTAACTAAATCCAGTAGATTATCAAACCTTAGTTGTTTGATTGAAAACAAGTTGATTAGATTAGGAGGAAGACTAGATAATTCTTTACTACTGAATGATTTCACCAAGAAACCAATAATTTTAGATTCCAAACACCCTATCACAAAATTATTGATATTCAATGAACACAAGAAAGTTAATCATCATGGAAAAGAGATAGTTATCAATAATTTGAGACAGTCATTTTGGATTTTAGGATTGAGATCCACTGTAAAACAAATTTGGAAAGACTGTCAACAATGCAAAAATAGAAGAAGTAAACCGCAACCTCCAATCATGGGACAATTACCCTCATGCAGAATTGAACCAACCATTAGACCGTTCATGAAGACAGGTGTGGATTATTTTGGACCCATTCTTGTAACTGTGAAAAGATCCCACGAGAAAAGATACGGGGTGATCTTCACTTGTTTGACTACCCGTGCTATTCACATCGAAATTGCTCAAGATTTATCCACAGATGCTTTTTTACATGTTTTTAGACAATTCGGATGCAGAAGAGGATTTCCCTGCATCATGTATTCAGATAATGGATCCAATTTTCGAGGAGCAGAAAGAGAGCTGAAAGAAAGATTAGAAAAATTGAATCAAGATGAAATTATTAGAAATTGTAACTTGAGAAATACTGAATGGCATTTTCTACCACCTTTATCACCGAATATGGCCGGAGTTTGGGAAAGACTTATTCAATCTATAAAAAAGAGTTTGAATGAAATTTTGGAAGAGAAATTTCCCCCTGAATATGTCCTGAGAACATTGTTAATTGAGGTAGAAAATATAATAAATAGTAGACCTTTGACACACGTATCACTCGATCATGAAGATGCAGAAGCTTTAACTCCGAATCATTTCCTGATAGGTCCTGAGTACCTAGCAAAAGTTCCAACCGAATCTTATGAAAGTGATTTATACCTGATGAAGAAATGGAAAGCGGCACAGAGACTAACTGATCTATTTTGGAAAAGATGGATTCAAGAGTACTTGCCTACATTAGTCAGACGAGAAAAGTGGCTAACATCAAGTAGAATAGTGAAAGTTGGCGATGTCATTCTAGTTGCTGATCCAGATAGTCCAAGAAATACTTGGATTAGAGGAAAAATTGAAGCAGTTTACCCCGGTAAAGACAAGACGGTACGAGTTGTAGATGTGAGAACATCTAGTGGAATATTTCGACGCCCCGTGAACAAGATTTGTGTACTCGATGTGAAGAAAGAAGTTCAGATGTAATCAAATTTAATTAAATTCAATTACGGGGAAGAGAATGTCGTGTTTATATGTTATCGCATTGTATAAGATCGTTGTTGAAAAATATGTTGTCAAGTAGTATGCGTAGATTAATGTTAAAAAAAAGTTTTGACAGAAAATACAGAATTTCGTACAATTACTTAAAGATTTCCAAATTCGGTACTTCCAGCCGGATTACAGATATAATTACAGGTAATAGCTACGACAATAACTTTGCTGAAACTACAGAAAAGTTGCTTTGCGAATGCCCAGCGCTCTTCTCAAGGGCGTCGCTAGCCAATTGGCCAGGGGGGGGGGGGGCAAGATGATGGATAATAGATATGAAATGTAGGTAAAATAAATACATTTTGTAGAGTTTTAATCGATTGCTACAAAATATCTTAATTGAAACATAATCTTCTTGGTTTTCTTGTGAATGTTTTCATTTCTTTATGTTCTCAATAATAATCTTTCGTTGAACACTCATCATTGCAAGGTCGACTAAGGCGACTTTCTGACATGGTACTTCTGAGCAGAATCGGCGAGTTTTGTTTCGTCCATTGGATAGAAAAATAGAGGGGTGTGGGCAAGGTAACTAAAAATGCGACGCAGGCGAAAATTTTTTATGGTTATAGGTCAAATACCTTCAAATTTGTAGATAGATAGGAGTAATACTATATATTTTGCATTATCTGTTAATTACCTCGACCAAAATATAATAGGGTTTCAAATCTATAGGTAGTTGATTTTAATAGTTGTGGACAAAGATGAGGAAAAAATATATTTTTGTTTAAACTTTTTTGGCCAATGAAATCATCAGCCACTGTTTTAATATGTTTAATTCATTCATTCGTTCTCTATAAAAATGTAACATTGCCACATCATTAGGTCGCTTTTGTAGAATGAAATGAACTGGATTCCTAATTCCTAATACAAACTCAGTTTGAATGACTGGTTGACAACGAGTAGAAAACAACCACTTTACTGGCTAATACCACGCATTATATCTACTCGGAGTCTATATGCAACGATTCACACAGTGGATACAGAATTCAAAACAAGAAAGAGACATATGAAGTGTTTATATGACACCTGCACACTAATAATAGATACCTATCAACTCCCATATCAATTCCACCGATGGATAGAATAAATATTGATCCGCTTCGTTCAATCCTCCCTATTACCGATTGTTCGCTAACAGAATGTGTGGTACGGATGGCTATCTACTTGTCCAGCAGTATTTAATCTATGCAAGTGCTAAATACGCCCGTTTCTATCTTGATTTTCTTACACCCACACCCATTGCCTACATGGGTGCATTTTCCCCTGCTTCTAAGCCAGGTGATCATAGAGACTGCTGAAGGATCGCTCTACTGCACACGTTGTGCATGGTAGAGCGATACGAAGTGTTGTTTTTGAGAGAATTTTTTTCTCTGATACTAGAGCTATAGAGTTACTTGAATCAAGCAAGTTTTTAATTTTGGTAGAGTCTCTAGAGGGGGGCAGCTGCCCCCCCCCCTGCCCCTCCTTGGCGACGCCCTTGGCTCTTCTCCAAGAGGCTCAAGTTCCTGGAAGGGGTCTTCTTAGCCCTCCTATGTCGGGAACCGAGCTATCAGGAAACGGATAAACTTTGAATACGAAAGGGTCATGAACAAAATATCGTATAGGTCTAGGTGCTTGAGAGATCTACCACCAAACCCCCCCAAAAAGTATTAAAAATATGAATTTATCGCCCTGTATAACACCCATCTCGTACGGATCGGATTCGCATTCCTTTGCATTTTACGAGCACACGGACGTATCAATGAAATATCGTTATTGTTTCACCCTAATGCACTGTCATACAATCGTAAATAATATGGGGTTTTGATTTAATGTCTGTGTCCCCGCGCAATTTATTTATTACACAACGATTTCCAGAGGCTGTAAACATTAAGTAGCTATTATATGGAAAATATATTATTCGAATTTGCATATTCTCGAATTAACAATCATTATTACCGACGATTTCGCTTTTTTCGAAATTGATTATAGGTTGCACGGCTAATACGGGATATTGCTCAATTGAAAGACCGCAGGTTACGAAGGCATTTCTTCACTCGCGTTCGAAACCTGCCGAACTTCTCTACACCAGAGATACTTTTCCTCTGTCGAACACATTGAATACAAGCAAATTTTCTCTCAGTTCAGTAAAAAAGACGTCGCGGATGCTAGATAAATCTGAATCCGATGTCTTGGTCTTCGATCTCTGTCCCAGGAGAGCTCCTTTATCTTATCGGCCTACCAACAAATGAATCGTTGTGATGGCAACGACTTCCGGCCACCTATGAGACACCTCGGGGACACCGACTGTCCTCCCGAAAAAAAAAAGAGGAGAAGAAGAAGAAGATGATATTCCGCGACGAGCCCACTCGAATTATATGAATATGGAAATTGTAACCCGATGCTATCTCTACGGTAGCATCTAGTGGTATCTGTGTCTACCCACGCGGTCGGTCACTCAAGAACACACCTGTGCTCATTATAATAAATCAACACACCCCTGCTTTCAGATCATAATTGGTATTGTTTTTTTTTTCTTGTGTCTGGAGTATAAAAGCAAAAAACATATGAAAAAAAATGCATTTGATACATTTTTCAAGGAATAATTGCAGAAACTGATATGGCCTTCGGATTTTTTTTTATTTGCCCCCCTTCACCTATGAAAAATCTAAACACTAATAATATTGCTCATTATAACGAATTCAACTAAATGTGAAACACATGCAGTGAGTAAAAAAACATCATGTTTTCGGTTATTACATGATAATGGCCATCCTAATATTATATCATTTTAGAATTCTGTAATATAATAATAACTTGAAGAAGCTTATTATTAATTATTTGGACACCGAAAAACTCCTTTCTCGATAACCATGTTTTGGAAAATTGACTCGATATTTCTTGCTATAGGTGTCTCACGCAAAATGCCTCAACCTATATCTATAAATCAATTTCGGATCATCTCTCCGACTAATAACAGGGCAGGCGCTCTTTATTGAATCAAATTGTCTACCTGATGGGGGTTGTTATTTCCTTATTTATCTATTTAGGATAAACAAGGGGTACCTACCCTACCGTGTCACAGTGTCCCAATTTGTTGGAATTATAGATGGAGAAAACGAAAGTAAATCGTTAACCTGAATTTGTGGTTTAATCTTGTTACCCCTGATTAATGTAGGAAATTTTAGCGTCATGAGAAACATTTTTTCTCCAAATGACATTAAAAGAGGCCTTTTAATGACACTTGGCAGGCTTAGAAGTTGTACTTTTAATGCCTAGGCAGAAAAAAGTCCACTTTTACTGCCTAGGCAGAAAAAGTTCGTTGCTAAGCAACCTTCCAAGTAATAATTTAAATCAAACTGGTTATTAAAATTGACAATGACATTAAGAAAACACAAAATGAACATATTCAACAAACGTCATCAGCGGTAAACATAGTAACGCAGGGCCCAGTTACCTTTGATAAAATAATTTAGTTATTTGGATATTGATAATGAAACGCAATTTAAATATGAAAAAATCGATTTTGCGTGGAATTGGAACAAATTTGAAAACAAAATTATATGTTTCACACGGCAGAAAAGCAGATATAATACCTAGTAAAACAAATCTATTGTTTGTCGGCGTTTTGAACATTATGATTTGAAAAATTGGCCCAATCCCTTATTGGTATTACTGATAGATTATAAATAAATGTTCTACAACTCAGTACCCATCACATGAATAATAAAATAGAGATTTGGATACAGTGGCCTTAGAATATACAACAATGAAAAAATAACCCAAAAACCACAAAATATTTGAGAAAAACCATGCAAATACGTATTTCGACAACTAAGTTGCCATCTTCAGTGGAAACATCAATGAAACTGGATTACAAATATTTTGTGCTTTTTTTTTTGTTGTACCATACTTGAATAAAATCACCAGTGCCTGTTATAGGGCTCCAGGTTTCATTATCAGCAATACTCGTGATTTCAAGAGTACACTCCTGATATTGTTTCTAAAAAAAAAGACCTATAAAGAGGAAAAACAAACCTTATTGAAAGCTACTATAGGAGGAGCAGCCTCCGAACAACACTCATATTTTTAGCTGCCATTCGCAGCTGAAATGTTTCCTTGCGCCCCCCTTTTGGACCACCCCAAAGTAAAAGGGGAGACGGAAATCTGCGAGAGCAAAGGGTTGGGGCTATAAAATCGCCCTTAATAATAAGACAAAATTCGCAAGATGGATTCCGCGATTCAAGAATGCAAATGAGCTGGAAAAGGTGGCCAAGCTCAGAAAAATAGGCGAGTCAATATACAAAAATAGTAATTTACGTAACAAGTCCGGAAAATACTGTTTTTTTGGATGAGTGGACAAGCGAGTCCTGGAAGTCTGCGAGTCCAAAAAAACTGTTTTCGGGCGTGTTGCGTACACAATTTTTTCGGCAACCGTGTAGAATAACAAATCAAAGAAACACATTTCTTTATTAGAACAAAATTTCGAACATTTCAATTCTTATTTATATTAATATTTATATTAAAATTAGAACAATTGTTAATATTGAATGGATTCAATTTGTTTGAAATGCTTGGTATATTTGAGTGCCTTTTGTTGAAGTCAGAACAAGAAGGTAAAGTTTCCGTTTCACATTGATTGTTTTCATCTGATAATTTTTGAATGTTAGCTAATTTTATGTCAGATAGCTGTCAGTCGTTATTTTGCTGCTATGGTAATGATCAACTGCATTTATCAAAACCATACTACCAAGATTTTCATATTTACAATGACAACAACGATGTGATTCTTCCCGGCCTAGTCCGGGAAGTACGTACTTCCCAGACTAGGCCGGAAAAATGCCACTTTCTCAAAAAAAAAAAATCGTCTGGAAAGTACGTACTTTCTGGACGGTTGCCGAAAAATATATTATTCTTGAGTGAATAATCAACGATGAATATGAGAAATATGTTGATAATCGAGCAACAATTTTGGATAAACAATCGATGATATTTTTGAGCAGTCAGTGAAGCATCTATGGAAAATGTTCCTATAGCAATAATCTATCATTATTAGACTGGACTGAATTTATGCTTTGTCAAGATTTTATAGTGACTTTCGTTGTCAAATTATCGTCCTATAGTTGAAAACGTTGTTCTTTTCGTGTTTTGGTAAAAATGATCCGCTATGATGAAATGAGATAAACAATAATTTCCTTGCAAGATGATAATGCCATGAAGTGGACGAAGTATTGGAATTGAAAGAAAAATAGTCTTATCCAATTAAATTATCCAATGAATTTGAATGACTGATAGACCACGATCAGAAAACAATTACTATTTGCCAGGAAAGTAGTTGTTTTCTTCTCGTGCTCAACTTACCATTCATTAAAATTCAAACTGTGTTTGATATTTTTAATATATCGATATTAATATTCTATTAATAATTTCCTTTTCTACTCGTTGATGATGACGATCCTACGAATTAGACAATATGATAAATCATGATGAAAAATGTTTCCTGGCCTAAAATATTCCTTTTTGACGAAAAATCATTTGGTCCGGGATTTATCCCCGGGCCGACCGATTTGCCACCTAGCGGCAAGGAGAATAATTATGCGGGGGCCGCGCTAATAGCTAACGTAATTAGCGCTGAAAAAGCGGGGTAGCAGGGGTTTTTATTAATCGTCAAATATTTCTTCAGGTGGCTTTTGTATAAAAATTATGCTCATCCTGGATCTTCAGAATGGATGGCAATCGCAAACGAATTAGTGAAGTAATATCGAATTGACTCCTCCGTAAAAGACTCCCAAGTTACATCTTTGACATGACTTTCCGCGAAATAAAAGTATTTATGGTCGTAGCAAAATAGTGTAAAAAACTCGTTGGAATAAAGTATAGGTATTCGTTCGAAATATTTCACTTTCCACATCACTTGTTATGTAAAATACTATTTTCGTCATGATTTGGGTTATAATTCATTTTTCAATTCCGAACGAACGATTACCGCCTGAATCACTTTGAATCAACATCTTATAACGACACACGAGATTTTTTCAAGTCGAGTTCTCCGTTTTATAATAGCTGATACATTATGGTAAATAATCAAATTTGTTAAAATAAAAACAAAAACATCGATACTCGTATCAATATATCAAAAGGTGAACTTGTAAAATGGAAGTAATATCAGAAAATATAGAGGGGATGAAAACTAAAAAACACTTTATAAAATAACAGAAATACTGGTGTGAGCCATTCCTGAATATATTAGTTTCTTCTCACCTATTCGTAAAGAAAAATACCACCTTTCTCATTAAATAAATAATATAATTATATGGTCAGAAAAATCAAGCAAAATTACTGCACTGAAATTCTTGATAGAAAAAAATATATTAACAAACACAGTTTCAATCTCCTGAAGACAATATATTCTCCTCAGGATATCAAGTTGATAGAAATATCGATAGTGATGATAAATGAATGCGTGGTGGAGTCAAACTGGAATACATCAATGTAAATTGAAAAGCCATTAATTCGACGAAGTATTGAATAATTAAAGAAATACATATTATCGTCCAATTAAAAATATCAAACACAGTATCTGGTAGACAGATAGCAGAAAACAACTACTTTCCTGGCAAATACCAAGCAGAACATTAAATTATGTCTCGTATAGTTCAGAACTTTTTCAACGGTTTATAGGAAGACAGAAACATGTGGATTCTGCATTCACTGTGTGAATCGTTATATAAACTATAACGAGAAGATATACAGGGCTATTCAAATTCGAGTCTATGCATGGGGATTTCGATAACAGTAAGAGATAGAGGGTTAGTTAGCAAAGTAGCGTATTTCAGTTCTGGAATTACACAGGAAAAATCGAATATTTCGTAATTTTTCTTTTGCTTTTTTATTTTGCGAAGATTTTTATAAAATTTTGCCACTTGCCTTTCCAAATATCTGAATAAAAATTATATACAGGGTATCGTATAAATTGGGCCACCCTAAACTTTTGATTTTCAAATACGGACCTGTATTTTTTATTGCAGTTTTTTGAATGCCAAGAATCATGTTTCATATTGACGTAGTATTTTCATCTGAATTCTAATGTTTTGGAAATATTGAACTATTACCAGTAAAATGTCAACCTTTTTTTAATTTTTCCAGTATAACTACAGAACTGAAAAAGCTAGGTCAGATTTTTTTCATCCATATAATAAACCTCTGAAATATGCTACTTTGTCCCCATTTAACCAACCCTTTATCTCCTACCGTTATCGAAATCCCCATGCATAGACTCGAATTTGAATAGCCCTGTATATAATTCAATGTTCTGCGTGGTATCTGCCTAGAAAGTAGTTGTTTTCTTCTCATAGTCTACCAGCCATTCAAACTGAAGGATTTGATTTTTTAATTGGATGAGATAATATAATATTTATGGAGACAATGATAAAATAGTAATTTACGTAACAAGTCCGGAAAATACTGTTTTTTTGGATGAGTGGACAAAATTCTAGGACGAGCGTAGCGAGTCCTGGAAGTCTGCGAGTCCAAAAAAACTGTGTAGAATAACGAATCAAAGAAACACATTTCTTTATTAGAACAAAATTTCGAACATTTCAATTATTCTTATTTATATTAATATTAAAATTAAAATTAGAACAATTGGTAATATTGAATGGATTCAATTTGTTTAAAATGCTTGGTATATTTAAGTACCTTTTGTTGAAGTCAGAACAAGAAGGTAAAGTTTCCGTTTCACATTGATTGTTTTCATCTGATAATTTTTGAATGTTAGCTAATTTTATGTCAGATAGCTGTCAGTCGTTATTTTGCTGCTATGGTAATGATCAACTGCATTTATCAAAACCATACTACCAAGATTTTCATATTTACAATGACAACAACGATGTGAAAAATGCCACTTTCCCATGCAAAAAAAAATCGTCTGGAAAGTACGTACTTTCCGGACGGTTGCCGAAAAAAGTTTTTTAGCCTCGTTTTTATCAACTGCAATGGATTCTAAATATTTTTAACCACCTGACATCGGGTGCAAAATTCGTCTCGACCTCAGAGTCATATATCGCCGAGTCCAAAAACCCGACAAAAAAAAAAGAAACCGACCGCGCCTCGAGGCATTTCCCGTAAACAGTTGCACATCGCGTGCACGTAGCTGCCCCCGAGGGGCCCTCGAGGGGCCTCATCCCCCGCCCCCCGCTTTCCAAATCATCGTCATTACTGTGGATGTTGCACCGCTTCTCTCCGAAAAAAAAATCCGTCATTATTTTTTTTTGCCTTGGCCGTTTCCAGCCGCGTGACCCGAATTCGACGCCCGAAAGAAAAAAACAGTTTTTCTTAATACCCCGTATTTGGCTACCGACGACGACGATGGCGACGACGTCAGTTGGGCGCTATCTCTATATGTATATACGAGGAGGATGCGAATATGGCACATGACGTGTTCGACACAGTGGCGGCGCGCCGATGTAACACCACGGGTGTAAAGTGGCACTTTATCGCTCGGTTTTGCGGGTGTAATGTGGAACTTTTGTCGCCCGGCTGGGGAAATGTGAAACTCTTATGAAACAACACCACAAGACAAAGACATTTTTTCAAGTTTCTCTACATCAAAAAATGTGGCCTACCTCAAGATAATTGATGTGATGATGAAGTTTATTCTACCATTGCTTCTAGCCTAGATTTTTGATTTATTCATTTATATTTTAATGAATTTACTTATTCAGTTACTATTTACAGTTTCCGATTTAATCTGAAAATATAGTGGCGGGGACCAAATATCTGTCGCCCCCCCTGTAACTTTTTAATTTTACTTACCAAAAAATAAGGTTGCATACACAAGTTTTTAAAATGTAAAATACGCTCTCATTGATGATTCAAGTATTATTTATACAATCTCAAAAAAGCGCAGCAACTTAGTTTTTCAAATAGGACACCCCTGTATATCATTGCATTTCTAGATTGTTCATCGAATTTTGAACAGTTATGATGAATGGTCTCGTGTCACAAAAGTTTATAGTTTTGGAATCATCTCAAGAACTTCTTATTTTAACTACTTTTCGATCTACTTTTACACCAGTTCAGTGAGAAAACTGTGCCCATCATCAGCATTTTGCATGGATAACTTTTAAAAAGTTGGGATATCATACTAAAATTATTTTTTTACGGTTTTCTAACTAAAATGGTGCAAAACTATATAAAAATGATAAGTGTTCATTATTCAAAAACTACCAACTTTTGTGATATTATATTTGTTCTAAATTTAACGTAGAACCAAAAAAAGCATTGATATAAAGTGTCCCATTTGAAAAAATAAATTACTGAGTCGATCTGTTTATTTGAGATACCCTACCCAGTATGAAGAACAATAATTATGCCACTGAATTTTTTTTTGAAATGTAAAATAAAGATTCTTAATTTGAAGTTACGGAGGGGCGACGGACTTTTGGTTCTTTTGAACATGAATAGCATAAAAACACAGAGCAAATAATTTGTTCTCATTCTTAAAACAAATTCTCTAGGAAAAAAATTATTTGAAAAACATGCAAAACACTTCTATTGAAATTTTTGGTGGTTTTCATATTAATTGAAAAAAATTATTATATTACAAAAAAATATTGTACACTTTCTAAAATTATACTATTCGATAGCTACCAACGACTAAAAATGGAGGAATGTTATAATTAGCTGTTCAAAAATAAGCATACAAAAAATTGGAGTAGATATAGAAAAATACAAGGCGGAAATTACCTCAATAATGTGTTTTGAACAAGTACCTAAGACTCTCGAACTGTTTAAACAGAAAAATTTGATGAAAATGCACCCACTCCAACAGTGAGAATAAATATCTTGCACACCACTGTTCCGTAATAATACGTTTGATGCGCAATTGAAAGAAATGTGTTTTAAATTTGTTCACTTCGAGGGAATCGTGATCTTGAGAAATATATGTTATGGGTAGGTAGATAGGTATTATATGTGAATGTTATGTTATAAGTATTTTGTTCGACTACTTAATAAGTGCTTTGGACTCGAAAAAATACCTATATACGAATGTCTTTCTTCCCAGCAATTACCTAATTCCATACAATTCCCCCGAAAAAGTATTTGCAAAATTTGTAAATTGCTCACGTTTAGGTAAGTAAAGGTAGACAACCTGTTAGGGAACTGATGGTTTGAAATGTGACCAAAATAAATACACCAAAAATGGGTACCTTTTTCACCTCACCCCTATGTTCAAATCAATGCAGATATATAACACAGGTACTTCGCATGAGGAATTAAATTATTATTATAGAAAATATTACAGCTCTGGCACATACAATATTGAAAGACTGACACTGAAAGTAACTATTTCTAATACAGGAAGTTATCTAGAATTGTTACTCCAACAACCTATACCAACCTAAAAAAATAATATTCCTTTGAGAATTGATTCCCATTAGCAAGATGAGTTAGAAGATTTTAGATTATACCAAATTACATTAAACCAAATGTTGACAGGTTACTTATAGGTGGTATATCAACATGCTGATTTTTCCACTCAAATATTTTCAAATCATAAGTACTTATGAGAATATGGAAATGGTAGTAAGTATAGTCGAGAATATTTTTTATCGATTTGATGAAGAAATAATTTTATGGTGGATAGTTAGAATACCCACCTGGTTAGTACCTACTTATAGGTGTGAACTCAGGTGTGAAGTTGATACATATATACTTACAAATAATCTCAATCAGCGAATTCATAGGTCGTGCCTAGAAAATTCATCAATAACGTGAGAGAAAGAATAATAACCTGTATGTACCTTCATATTAATGTATAGATACTTGTATGCCTATACCTAATCGGTGAAAAAACAGGCTACATATAATATTTCCAAGTAAAATACAATGTGTGATGTACATCTTACTTTTTCAGATACCATATCTACCCAATAGTGCAGGTAAAATATATACTATATACTTACCTATATTTAGGTAATCTGAAATATACCTACTTCCCCTACTAGGTGATCTAGAAGTAAGTAGCTATATAGGTAGGTATACCAGAGATAAGGTCGGTACTTGATATCTGTGATATAGAATATGTAACTACATCTGAGATGAAACATGAAAATATTTGAATTATTTTTTATAAGTAACATATACTTATAGCAATCAACGGTATACGGTCTAAGGATGAGAGGGATGAGATTATGGACTTACCGACATTATACAGCACATTTTCCATTGACTATAATGTATTCTCAAAGTTTGGACACCAAGCCAAGTTGGACACAAACTCGACACAAATATCTTTACTAACACCAAAAAATAACATAATTCAAAGGACGCCACAAGCGTCCCATCAAATTCAAAAATGGCAAAAACAAATGACAATAGATTTCTGTCAGAACAGGCCTGTCCAGTTACGGCCAACTAGAGCAAATAATAGTGGTTAGACAACTAGAGAATTGGCAGCAAACATCAATTAATTTTACTTACCTCGTTCATTTGAACTACTTACGGAGTCATAGACACAAAAACAAAACCAGAACCAGAGTGATTTATGGTTTCCGAACATATATCCGGATGACTTTATTCATTAACTACCAATATGAATCAGCACAATCATAAAATATATTGGTATATTAAAATTCCGTCAACGGTCATTTTCTTAAGATCAAATTACACCAACGCTTTCGGTATACGGTTCTTCGGCCACTAGAGGAATTTTGAGGAATTCAAATAATACTTAAAAAAGGGGCATCATAATCGTTGCTTATGAAAGAATTTCAATTTTAAGATTGGTATCACATATTGTGATAAAGATTATTAGATTGATATAGGAGCGCAGCGCAAACCAGATAGCATCAGTGAACTAAGGAGGTTGATGAATTTTAAACTTACCAACACTGAAATATGTATTGCACAAACGACATTGGTAGGTCACATCTTAGGAACGTTTTACCATAAATGAAATTAAAAAATTCAACAACGCTGCGTCTTTCCACTGATTGGAAAAAACAAATGACAATTTTCTAGAATGCTGAAGCTGAATGACACCTGTCCAGTCATGGCCCACTCAACCTCGGCTGCATCAAAAGTAAGTCGATATATTATAGCTATTGTCAGAGTATTCAATGATTAGTTATTCAAAAAAGTAATTATTTTTAATACTGCGATGAGAAAGAAATTGCAAACAAGGTTGGTAGTTATCTTTCAAAACCACAGATGTACCGCCATCTATTGGATGCAATTGGAATTCCTTACATTCACTGCTGAACACAGAACGTCAGTAGATCATCCTTGGACCACTGAACTCAAATTAGACTGTGAGGCACATTATATATATAATATGATTTCTATGGTGACAATTGGTGAGGCACAGATTAAAGATAAGGATAAGAGGATAAGGTTATCTAATCTGTGGTACGGATAGCTACTGAAAACGGAAAAATATTTTCAAATACATAATCAAAGTGAAATGAAGCACAGTCACTTATTCTCATCTCTCAACAGTTTATTAACAAATCAGTACAACTATATTTATAAAAAATAATAAAAGACCACATATAGGTCCTGCCCATGAGATTATCCACACTAAAATGCAATTGGAAGCCAATATAATACCAACTGACTTTTGACTCATGTTTCCATCAAGACTCCTGAATTTATCTACTAGTTACCAGGTGTTGGCACATTCAAAAGCAAATTCTGTCCACCAGGCAAGTATGCCACCTGTCTGGACTTTGATAGTTGATAAGCAATGTCTTCTGCAGCCTCAATACGTCTCAACTCCACCAAACCTTCACCAGCATTCCCAAATGCTCTTGCCATCATGATAGCTGCTTGGGCATCTCCCTCTGCAGATATGACAGTGGCTTTTTTAGTTTGCTCAGCCTTTTCCACCAAAAATCTAGCTTTCTCAGCTTCTTGTTGTGCAACTTGTTTCAACTCAACAGCCTGTGTGAATTCACGGCCAAAGGTGAGATGTGTCAGTGAAATGTCATCTAAAATGACTCCAAACTGCCCTGCTCTCTCAGTCAACTGTTCACTGACTTTCTGTGATACTAAATCACGTTGGGTGATAAGTTCTCCAGCATCAAATTGAGCTACCACAGCTTTCAGAACTTCTGTTGTGATGGAAGGGAGCACTCTTTCTTCATAGTCTTGACCAAGGATTGTATAAATTCTGGGAAGTTGGTCTGGCACAGGTCTGAATAGGATACGAAGTGTGATATTTACATTCTGCAGATCTAAAACAATGTCAATCAAAACTGAATTCAGAACTTTATTTGTGTTTCATGTGCACCTTTGCTTCCAGTTACCACAGGCACATTTCTGGGTCTGGACCTGACATCAAAGATGATGGGTTTTTGTACCCAGGGGATGAAAAAGTGTGTTCCTTCGCCAATTACTTGCTTCTTGACACCAGAGAATCTGTCAAAAATTACGGCCCGGTTTCCTCCATCCACTGCAAGCAAGAGTTTTGAGTTTACCTAACCTTTATCAGATTATTATTGGTTTACTCACCATTGTACAAAGCGGAGTTGACTACTCCCCCCACGAGAGCAAGTCCCAATCCAAATTGGCCAATTCTGTTGAAAGCTTGTGCAGCAGACATATTCCTGAAAATGAAGATCACATTTTTAGGGGTACATGCGTTGCGCAATTTTAGGTTATTATAACGAATAAGGAGTTTACTTACTTTCCAGCTGAAGATCACACTTTTTCAAATTTCAAACAGGAATTTTTAATAATTCTTGAGTTTAGTTTGTGGTATCCTGATGCTAATAAAAAAATATCTAGTCACAATTTCATTAAACGAGCAACCAGTTAAACCAGAACCAGACCAGAGAATCCAGATTCCAGAACTTTTCAAGATTCCAGAGCCAGCGCCTGTGTCATGTCAAATGACAGTAATGATTCAATGATATGACACCAGACACACACTCAAGTACATAGTTCATTGGTTCAAGTATGGCTCAAGTAGATCACGGCGACAGAGAAGTAGAATTCATAAGGTTATGTTTTATGATACGCTGTTTTAGTGTTTATGTTTTTGTAATTTTATTTATTTGTCAATAAAGCATGAGAAAATGATTATAGCACTAGGCGATAAACTATAGGTTGAAAGAGTATTGATTATTAATCACAATAATCGATGAATATGGATGACCAAGAGAATGATCTGGGAAACAATATATTCTTGGTTGCCCAAGAACCAACTAAAACTGAAAATATAACTAGTAGAAAATCACCCAACAAGAAAAAAAAGGTTGACAACAAATATTTCTATGATCTCCCAACAGATTATGTCCGAATAGAATATCCTGGTTGTGTTAAAAATGTATATAAAGCAATTCAAAATTTAGGTGGTATGCATGGCATTGAAATGGTATGGAAAGATAACACATCTAGGTCTATCTTCTGAAAACGTTTTTTGCAGGCAGTATTTGATGCTCGAAATAAGCTAGATCTCCGTTTTCACCCACAAAATATTTATAATAAGCCATGCACTGGAGACAGGGATAGTGCTCCTGGAATTTTAGTTAGAGTGAAAAAAACAGAAGACAAATTGGATTATGATATCTTTGGAGTAACCTCAGTGAACTACACATTTAATAGTAAGGAATATCTACCAGAAGTAATTAATATGTCCTCTATAATTTAAATTTTAGAGCCATGTGATTTCCAGTACTTACCTCTTGTACCTAATGGTACAAATGAAGAAGAAGTAACTTTCATCCACCACAAGATCATTCCAGAAAAGATCGTAGATGATGAATACTTAGGGTGAGAGCTCATTTGAGAAATCACATAAAAATATGTTTCACACAGTTCAATGTTTTGTCCACCAAATATCATCTCTGGAACTTTTTAGAACAGAAGAAGCCAAGACTATTCCAATATTCAATTTGCCGGCGAATTTCTCTCGTTTGGAAGCACAGAACAGCCTGTACCTGAGTGCTCTTGATAAATTCAGTAAGGAAATTCCTAACAGACCAGAAATGTTCAAAATGTGGGTTGGAAAGAGGAGCAGAAAAATGCATCCAAAAATTTTCACCAGAATGATCAACCTACAGAATCCTGATATGGACATCCCAAATGAGCCACTTTTGTCTGCTGCACAAATGATTGAAGAAAGAGGATTAGAAAGGGAAGTTGAATTGGTCAAGAAGGTTAGTATCATTAGATAAGGTTTCAGACAATCACATGAATTTTGAAATGAAAGCAAGTTTTGAATGATTTTTTTTCAAAAGAAAAATACCATACTTTGATAAATTCCGGGAAAATTTGAATTGAAACTGAAGAATTAATGTTCATTGCAGCTTTTTAAGGAGAGACCAATGTGGACAAATGTGGCTGTTCAATACAAAACTGGGTTGTCAGCAGACATGACAAAAAACATTCTTCCCTTTCTAGCATATTTTTGTGTAATGGGTCCCTGGAGAATGGTGTGGACCAGATTTGGTTACAACCCTATGAAAGATTTCAATGCTAGAATATATCAAATTCTAGATTTTCGAATCAGAGCTAAAGGTATAAAATATAGGTTCAAAATCATTTATACCATTTTTGTCAACAAATTATTTTTTTCTTTAAGAGGGAACAAAAATCAAGGTAACACCTAAAAGAGTATATGCTACAAAAAGAGATATTCGAACTCTGCAAGGTATTGGAAGTAGTGAATTTGCATCCAACAAAAAACTTGATGAAAGGTGTTATGTTTTAAGCCCAGAATATATTCCTCCAGCCAGACAAATGTTTTATCAGGTACTTATTTCCAACATTTAAGATGTTAGTAAAAAATAACACCAGTGAATAAAAAAACTGCTACTTGAGTACTATTTTTTCACTTAGTATGTTTCAGTTTTGTGATATTAGAATCCCAGAAATTCAAGAGATGCTTAGAAAGCTACCCAAATATTCCAGTAATCCAAGATTTGACCCTAAAAATGGCTGGTTGCCCACCAATTTCACTGATCAATGCAGAGAAATAGCAAACAGGTATGCACCCAAAATATCCAGTTAGGTCATCATCCTGATGAACTGATAATTTTCACATTTCTCCAATGTAATTTTGAGGCATCTCATGCTGAGAGTCCGTAAAGAACTAGCGGAGGAAAATAAAAGACAGCAAGAAAAGCTAGATAGCAGAGATCCTGAAGAACCTGGCCCCAGCAAAGAATCCAACCCGGCGACCTACTGCAGCCAAATGTTGAGCAACATCAAAAAGGGCATTTATAAGAGTGTGAATTTGTCAGGACACCCTGTGGAAGCAAAAGAGGAAAGCGGCTCGACAGATTCGGAAAGTAAGGAGGAACCCATGATCATTGATATGGTTAACTTAAGTGGGGGTATGTACCGAGTATTTTCAGGAATTTGTGCAGCAAGTGTTTCTTTCATATGTTTCAGATGATCATCCCAATTCAGAAGAGGTTACCATGGAAGATGTTGTGGCTTCAATTCCAGAGACAATGGAAGAGAACATTGATGATGATAATCTCAGTCAGTGCTCTGATGCAGAAATAGATTTGGAGACAGTTGAGGAAATTAATCAGTTGATTGCAAACACAAAAAAGGATTTGAGACCCTGAGAGGTGTGAAATAAGACACTGATATTAGTTTTTTAGAATTACATAATAAAAATATATCATATACTCAAGATCCATTGTGTAGTCTTAAGTTCAAACCAAAAATAAAAATTACACAGAAACATTCAATCATACATAATTTGATGATTTCTCAACCTGATGAAGCTGAAAAAAATTGGTCTGCCATTTTTGAAGTCCCATATATAAAAAATCAACTTTGTACACCTTAAACCAATTCTACATTGCCAAACATTGAAACAAAGTGGTCAAATAGGAAGACCTGAATATCAAAAATTTCCGGATTCTATTGATAAAAACTAAAATTTCTATTTCATTGACCTGAAAACTTCAATAATCAACACATTTTTAGCCAGCTGAAATCACTAAAAATCGTGATTTTTTTGTGGTGGCGAAAAATCCACTCACAATCACTACACTAAAATCAAATTGGAATAAACCAGTAGAGAAATACATGACCTGCAAGTGAAACATTACATCTGAGGTAATTGTTCAATGGGAGTTGCAAATTTGAAGTCTTGTGGAAAAAGATGAACAGCATGAGGATACATCAGTTTGTAGGATTGTCTTATGGTGACATCCGCGACTCCGGCAATGTCTCCAATCTCCTTCTGGCTCCTTTTATCCTCGGATGCCTGAAATATATGTTTTGTCATGTTTCATTGTTCCATGATTTATATTTTATTTAGCTCATCATGTAATGAATGTACATGACAACACAAGTACTTTAAATCTTATTGATTGATTTTGATTTTCCATGAAACTTTTTCATTTGATACAACACGCAATCAGCGCTAGTCATTCACTTTCTTTATCTACTCCAGTATTTTTTTTCTTATTGATACATAAAGATTTTGAGATTTCGTTCCGCTTTTGCTGAAAAGTACTTTCATACTTAACCTTGGCAAAGAGTATAAATTCTAACTGGAACAGGCCTGCTCGGGAAGATCGGTTCTATGCTCTATGAGGAGGTGCATATTCAACCATGCATGATAATATGAGTTCGATTTCAACAATTTACCTATGGTAAAGGCGAGCGCAAATACTATCACTTAATGACTTTTCTCGGAAAACCATAATTTTGTGTTGAGATTAGAAAGCGTCAAAGGCTTTTCAGTTAATCCGGTTGTAGAAAATAGTAATTTACGTAACAAGTCCGGAAAATACTGTTTTTTTGGATGAGTGGACAAAATTCTAGGACGAGCGTAGCGAGTCCTGGAAATCTGCGAGTCCAAAAAAACTGTTTTCGGGCATGTTGCGTACACAATTTTTTCGGCAACCGTGTAGAATAACAAATCAAAGAAACACATTTCTTTATTAGAACAAAATTTCGAACATTTCAATTCTTATTTACATTAATATTTATATTAAAATTAGAACAATTGTTAATATTGAATGGATTCAATTTGTTTGAAATGCTTGGTATATTTAAGTACCTTTTGTTGAAGTCAGAACAAGAAGGTAAAGTTTCCTTTTCACATTGATTGTTTTCATCTGATAATTTTTGAATGTTAGCTAATTTTATGTCAGATAGCTGTCAGTCGTTATTTTGCTGCTATGGTAATGATCAACTGCATTTATCAAAACCATACTACCAAGATTTTCATATTTACAATGACAACAATGATGTGATTCTTCCCGGCCTAGTCCGGGAAGTACGTACTTCCCGGACTAGGCCGGAAAAATGCCACTTTCTCAAAAAAAAATCGTCTGGAAAGTACGTACTTTCCGGACGGTTGTAGAAAAACACATTTGCGATAACCAAAATGTAGCAGAGATAATCCTTCTCTGTGCCACCGAAATATCTCACCTGAGACGCCATGTAGATGGCGGCAGCGGCCACCGATATGGGCGACCTGCCGGGCACGATGTCCAACTCGACCGCCCTTCTGGCGATGTGCGTGGCCGCCCTCTGTACCATGTTGGGCAGGCACAGGTTGGAGCAGAAGCGCGACATGAAGTCGCCCGTGGTGATGAGGTCGACGGACGTCTCGAGCGCCTTCAGGATCAGCTTGAAGCAGCGCCCGATCTCGCGTTTGCTGATCTTGCTCACTGCGCATATCTCCTTGAACGTCCTGGGGACGCCCTCTTGCCGGCACGCGATGTAGAGGCATGCCGAGGCGATGGCGTCGTTGGAGCGACCTGAACAGTCCGGGAAAATAATCTAATATTGATGCATTCACCAAATAAATGTAATGTCACGGATGGCGGTCAAAGAGTACACCACTGGAGAAAGTTCACATACTTTCTGGAAACATTGGTTTCTACATATAAAGGAAGCAAGGGACAGTGACTGTGTGTTCTATACAACAATAACATGAAATAGGTATGAATGATTATAAAGACATTTGTTTGGGAGCAAGCAGAAAACATAATTTATATATGTTCTACTTGTAGAGGACTCAAATTGTTTGTTCATTTTTCAGCCATTTTTTAACCTACTCTTCCTGAGTTGCTTGTTTTTGATACTATTACATTCACAAACCTTTCAAATTTCTGCCATCATGCACCTGCTTGAAGAGATTATTTGCTCTATCCACAATAGTCCTTGGCAGATTAATTCTGTCAGCCATAGCATTGATTTCCTTGAATGCATTGATGAGTGCTCTATCAGAACTGTTCATGGTCCTTCTATTTTGATACTTTGATACCCCAAAATTATCAAAGCTAGAATCACCTGAAAGAAAAATAATCATTAAACTACAGAAACATTGATGCAAATTGTGTAAATACCTGATCTTCCTGGGCCAATTATTGTGGTCAAGTCTGAACCTCCCAAAAGAGGGTTCTCTGGCCCTCCCACACGAGAGGGGTCTACCCCATTTTTTTCATTGCTGAATGTTCTCCATTCTGATCCCACATCAATCACTCTGTCTCCAACTACCAACCCGCATTCTGAACAAATTTGGTCTCCTGCTCTATAATCCTCTATCAGAGGAGCATCTGGATGTGAACTGCAGCATACTTTGTTAGTATCATATCTAAAAAAGATAGGAGATAAAGGAAAACTGGGCTATTTTTTAGCATTATGTTAGCCATATCCCAGCGAATCAAAATTGAACTTCCTCAGAATTCAATACCTATAATATTCTTCGAATCGAACTATTACTTAATGCTACATACTAGAATCGTGATATTCTGTTAAAAAAACACCAAATACCTTGAACTGCTGGCCATTACGGTTTCTTCATAGAGAACAAATAACAAAATGAAATATTTATTTTTCTTAACCAACACTTGTCAAATCAACTTCATTTTTTTGTGCTTCACGCTTCGATTATCTTCTTCTTTGTCTTTGGGACCTAAACGACTTGTGAACTACTTATGTGGGAGGTTAAATTTGACATTTCATGAAAAAATAAATAAATAAATCAAAATTCACAATCATCCTCTTGAATTATCGTTGGTTTACCTCTTTCCTTGCAGTTTTCGATGCATTCCCGTGACGTTTACATCAAAGGACATTTTCCAGCCTGAATATACATCAATAAAAAATCTTCAGACAACGCAATATGGTAGAATCCGAAATCGAAACTCTTCCAGATGAGGTGCTCGAGTTTATATTGTCCCTCATTCCTCCCTACAAGGATTTGCACGATTGTATGCAGGTTTCGAAGAGATGGAGACGTTGTGTTCTTAGTGAGTATACAGTGCGTTTTTTCAACCAAAACTATTTTTAGTCACAATTCTTTGTTGGAAGTATTGACCCTTGTCGACCGAAATTTGCGTTATTATTGAAACTCAGAGAAATATTCCATTTCAGATGTTGTTAAAACAAAGCGTCGCAACCTCTATCGTGCAATTAATGAATTTGATGTGAAATGGGAAAGGATAACCCCTCCAGATATGGCCCCCACAATCTCCAAACGTTACTCTCATACTGCCGTGATGCATGACAATTCAATGTACATATTTGGGGGTTGCACTTGTGCCATGACAACCTTCAATGACTTGTGGAGGCTGGATCTATCAAAACGCCAATGGATTCGTCCTCTAGCTATGGGGACCTATCCATCACCTAAGGCATGCAGCTCTCTCATAAGGCATGGAGACACCCTGATACTTTTTGGTGGATGGGCTTATCCTCCCTCATACCCCTTGTATCAAAGCTGGCACCTTTTCAATGAACTGCATGTCTATGATGTGTTGGCAAATAGATGGACTTCTGTGGCCACAGTCAATACCCCACCTCCTGTAGCAGGCCATTCTGTTAGCATCATAGGGGACTGGATGATTGTTTTTGGGGGGCTGCAGAAGCCCTGCAATGCTGTCCATTGTGAGAAATCAAATGATATATGGAAGTTGAATTTGAGTTCTTGGACTTGGGTCAAACAAGAAGTTGAAAGTGAGTTTTTTACTTAGATTGAGATGGTCATCAGAAAAGATAGGAATAGTGATGAAATGTTATGATTCCATGGATGTTTAATTTCAGGTGGTCTAAAACCAAATGGAAGGTTTGGCCAAACTCAAGTGGTACTAGATGATGAACATCTGCTAATTTTAGGGGGCTCAGGGGGCCCAACATTTCATTATTGTGATGGTTGGCTGTTGAAAATGAAAGGAGAGCTATGGAAGTGGATTAAAGTAGAGATAATGGACAGACAAAATGAACCTTCTAATATTTGGAGTAATCCAGGGTGCAAAGTGAGATCCTAGAATGAAAGTATTTGCTAGAAGTGCAAGAAAAAGTTGATGAAAACCATTTCTGATTCAAAAATATCTACTTATCATCAATAAATACAGAAATGCAAGAAAATATCTATAAAAACGTCAATCACACCAAATAAGACCATTTTTGGTTTAGTAATATCTATTTATAATTAATAAAGACCCCTTATTTTTTATTTTTGAAAATTAAATTACGTTTCCAGATGGGAGATAAAATCGTGGTATTGAACAGGATAAGGGAGCCCGAGTTGGGTGCCATCACGTACTACCCGAAAACCACGTGGAACGTGAACGGCGGTAACAGCCGAATATCCCCGGAAGATGGCAGGTTGGCCCGGATAGACTTGGCCGGTAGACACAACGACCTCGACGAAAATGTCAACGGTAAAAGGGGCACCTTGAGGAACCAGAAGCGGGAGGCTGAGGAGGAAGAAGGTCACCAACTCAAGGTGAGACAAATAGGCAGTCAAAGAGAGTGCCGACAGAAGTGAGAACCAAAAATCGATCAACGCGGCTAAAGAAGTTTACTGTCACGTTAGCATGTTGATGACGCAAACATATAAGTTTTTTCCTTCAAAAAACGCTCATTGCGGCTAAAGGAGTTTTTACTTCTGAAACCGCTCTAGAACTCTCCAAATTTAGCGAGGCATTTAAGCAACAGCATCATGGCCGCTTCTTGTGACGTTTACAATAAGCCTCTCATGACATATGTATGATATATCATTAGCCCTTAATCTCATCTACCATGTATCAAAATATTCCTTCCGCAGGTCTCCCCTTTACCCGGCCCGTCCGGCCTCAACCTGGCCGCCTTCCAACCGGCCGCCCCGGCCGCCCGATCACGCGACCTTCTCCGCGAGCGCCGCCTAGCGAGCCTCGAGCGCACCGAGCAGGCCCTCTTGCACCCTATGAAGCGCGAAAAGCGGGCCCACCGTCTGGGCGTGTACGCCCTCGACGCGGCCGCAGTGCTGCGTCCGCCCCACCGCGCCGTCTGGCTGCCCCCGCGCAACGTCCGCCCCGGCCCCGAGGAAGCGATTCTCTACACGCTGGTGGCGGGCCGGGCCGAGCTGGTTATGTTTGGGGGGATTAGGAAGGATGCGGAGTCGCTAGGGCTGTCGAGGAATTTGAGCAGTCAGATTTCGAATAGTTTGCATTTTGTTACTGCGCCTGATTATGTGATTTGAGGAGGCGCGGGTTTTGTGGTTTTCAGCGCGGGTTGATTCGTATCGAATTCCGAGATGTTCCTGGGGAATCACAGAGAAAAGTCGAGGCTCTTGTATGCTTCCTTGGATTTCTGTTTACAGTTTTTGATATATATCTTCAACTTGCATGATTGATTTTTAATACCCTTGACAAACCATTGATTGTATTGTTGTTTTTCTGTTGTATGAACAATTCGGCGAGTTTTGCTCTGGGAATTTTACCAGAAACAAATCACAGAGAAAAATCAAGGCTCTCATATGCTACCTTAGATTTGTGTCATTGGTTTCGAGTAACATTTTTCACTAAAAGAGTCAATCATATTAGGACTGATTACTGCATTAGTTATAAAGAAAATAAATTTCAACACCGTCTCGGAAACTAAAGATTTTTGAACATTTATCACCCCTAGAAGTGCGTCTTGCATATTATGAAACACCCTGTAAATTCATTCAACTTGCATAATTGATTTTTAATTACTCTTGAGAAACCCTTGAATGCATTGTTTTTCTGCTGTAAGTCCTAATATACAAAAATTGTCGCATCTAGAGACTGGTGGGTATTACCTCTGCCCAAATTTTTCCAAAGTAATACTGAATGGAAATATCATGTTGAGTGGATTTATCGGTTATAAGTGCATGAAAATTTTACGGATTTATTTATTTTTTTGGCGAAAGATAAGTGTTCTCTCACCAAAGTATGATAATAAAATAATCTGGTTATCTTTGTGCACAAATGTAAGTTATTGAAATATTCCAGGAAACCTCGAAATTTGAATGTAATTTTACCAGGTTGTCTAACATTTTGGATTTATGAACGAATTTTACTGACACTCATGTCTTGAGACTTAATAGGTTGAGTCAAAAAAAACTGAGACTGAACTGCCATTATGTATGATTTTCAAGCTTTAATCGAAAGATTGTTTCTTTTTTGAAATGATAACATTATTCTTGCTCAGGATGATGTAGGTAGTCAATGTAAAGTGCAAGAAAAGTGTCTAGTCATTTGCAATCTTGATTGATCATAAATGTAATGTTTCATTAAAATGATCATTGTAATTTTGTTTTTTCTTCCACTCCAGTTTCAACCTAGTTTCTGTCTAACCACCCAATTCAAATTATCCATTAGTAATCTTTCATTTGTTCACTTCTCGTGTGACTAAGCAAGAGATTTTTTCCCAGAAGTTTTGAATTATAAGATGTCAAGAATCTTTGGCATGAGGGAGCAAAACATTGGTGAATAAAATACTACTAGAAAAGTGTTAATAAATTATAATACTCAAGTATATAAAATATCTCATATATCACAAGAAAAATTCAAATTTTCGGTCTGATTTTCTCATACATAACTTGTTGCTCCTTATTCCTCATCAAGGATTTCTTGGTGAAGTGGAACTGTTCCACAGCAAACTCATAGAGCTCATTTTCCATCTGCCACACGGGGCTGGCCTTAATTTTTTGAACAGTCTCCTCCGTCGGCATATCCTTCTGAATGGTCCTCCTCAAGTGGGACTTATTGCTACTCAAGTAGTGGTCAGAGGCGCCCTTGAAGAACCTTGGCAGTGCTAGCTCCAACACTTGGATGAAATCTTGAAGTTCCTCAGTGACTCCCACTAGGAAATAGTTGTTTGCTAGGTTCTTCTTGGCTTCATTCAGGGCCCATTTGTTTCCTGGCTTCCTGAAATGAATTGAATACTTGAAGATTCTTTGTTTGATCAATGTTGGTTTACTAACCAACAGTTGGCAGAATGTCCACAGAAGAAGGGTATTTGCAACCACATATTGCTGGGGTCACAATCTGATAGTTGTCTCTCAACACATTCATCAAATGTCTAAAAAAAATGGAGACAGAAAGGTTTATGGTTCTCCAAGGAATGGGCAACATCCTACCACTGTATTTCCATGTTTCCTTCGTACCAGATATGGCCTGAAGTTGTCTCCATATCTCACAAAATAATAGTAAGACACAAACCTTTCTAAAGGCTTCCTTATCAAATTGATAAACAAAGGTTTTGGCATGCCAAATCTGAAATGATTAACCACAATCAAAATTACACAGAGTAGTGCAAACTGCAATGTGGAGCATAATTTTGATAAATCATTTCAGCTTTAAAACACTCACTTGGAAAAATCTAGGAAAGCAAAGTGGCCATGGTAAAGAGCTGGTTTCATGTTCTGCCAGTCTGATACATTGGTAGCAAACTTTACTTGATTCTCTAAGGTGATGACATGGCTGTTTGCAGTTATATTTACATGCAAGACATGAAACTTGTTCTTTTTGCACAAATCATATGCAATACCAACAAAGCTTGTAGATCCAGTCTTTGGTACTCGGTTGTATAAAATGAGCTGGTCATCTTCAGTGAGATGGGGGGCTTTAAGTACTTGTTTCTCCTTTGATTCGAGTCTACCTTGATGATGTTCTAAAATAAAGAAATTTGCTAGTTTTTCGTTTATGATTCCTAAATGAAATTGTAGCAAGCTAGTTGCTTACCCAAGTTTATGAGTTTATCGTGAAGTCTTGTGATTTGTATTTGATATAATATCGCAACAGATCCTATGAAAATTATTATGACCAATACATAACCTAATTTCGAAGTACTGAACATTATTTTCAAAAGTTCTTGGATTCATTCAACTTTTATAGTTCACTTTCATTATAGAATCACACAGGTATCCATAATAATTTGAATAAACTCATAATAATACAAATTTAGTTCACAAAATCTATTAAAAATGTTTATTTTGCTTCAAGCGCTCCATCTATAAACGTCAAACGGCAGTAGAAATGGATTTTATATAAGAAAATTGTGCTTTATAGTTTCCACATGGTTTCAGAAGATGGCAGCAAATTCTCAATAACGCGGAAGATATGAATTTATAATTTGCGAAAAAATTTATCAGATGATTCACCTTCGATCATGATGTGTATTATCGAAATCGATACATCATAATTATCTGGATTATATCTATATATCAGCCGATAAGAATTATCTATCGTAACTGATAGCAATAAACAATAAAGCACCCGCTATATTTTTGGTATTGAAAACCATTATACCTATCGAATCTTTAGATTGTCATAGATTATATGGTAGAACTATGTGCTTGGCACAAACTACTATCTTGTATCGTGCATTGTACCATCGTATTTATGAAATTGTTGAATAGAATTTACAAAAATGACGGAAAAATCCAAATTCGTATTGGTAAGTTGAGAAATATACATAATGCAAATGTAACAGAAAACAAAACCTTTAGTCCTTAGTTGTCTGTAGTATTTTTTTTAAACAGCAGTGTTTCTCGAAGAAATGTACCTTTCAATTTTTAATTTATTAGATGCTAGCTTATTTGGTATAAAAACTATTTTCTCGACAGTTTAATGAAGACAATACCATTTTCTCCTGTTAAAAAAATATAAAAAAGCGTGATTGATGCTGATAAATTTGGAGATTATCTGCTCTCTTCCAAGAAATACTCGATCGTTTTACAGGGTGATTACATATGGGCGAATCCCGTGGCCAAGGGAGAATTTGACCTCCCAATCGGTGGCAAAATAATAGCCATAGAGGCCAGTAGAGTCAGAATATTAGACGACGATGGCAAAGAATCGTACATTTCCAAACTTCAGGTACTCAAAACCATGCACATCTCCTCTATTCGGGGAGTGGAAGACATGATCAATTTGGGGGAATTACAGGAGTATACGATATTGAGAAACCTTCACAAAAGATATAGGGAGAAACTGATTTACGTAAGTGAGAATAAACAATGAGTATATAGTACGTCAAATAAAAAACGATAATCGGATAAAATGTGTGAAATTCGGAAAAGAAAAGCAAGATTGGTTGATTTCATTCCTGAAAATATTCGACAAATACTCAACAAAGAGTATGATTCCAACTTATCCAAACTCGATATAATTGCTTTATAAAATATTCATTTTCATCCCCAATATTTTCTCCGTTTGAAAAACAATAATTGACAATAATCTATTATCAATTTCATTGTTCAAATTTCATGATGGTTTTTCAGACTTACACAGGATCATTGTTAGTAGCTATCAATCCTTACGAAATTTTGCCGATCTATTCCAATGCTATCATAAATGAATACAAAAACAAGCCCCAAGAAGAGGTAGCTCCCCATATATTTGCTATTGGGGACTCTAGCTACAATAGCATGAAACGAACCAGAAAAGATCAATGCATTGTCATAAGGTGAGACATCGAACAAAATTAAGTATGATCTAAGAAATAAGTCGCGATAATATTGAATTTATGAGTGGAGTATATATCCTTATCAATTTTAATACCTGTATTGTTACAGTGTGACCCACTGAGGTAAGAAAATCCTAATTCTATTTTTCTCGAATGAATGAAATGTTTTGATTGAAATTTTTTCAGCGGGGAGAGTGGGGCAGGCAAAACGGAGAGCACGAAACTGATCCTGCAGTATTTGGCTTCCACTAGTGCTCAGCACACTTGGGTGGAACAGCAAATTCTCGAAGCCAATCCCATTTTGGAGGCATTCGGCAATGCCAAGACCGTCAGAAATGACAATTCCTCCCGATTCGGCAAGTACATCGACATCAAGTTCAACCGTGCGGGCAACATAGAGGGCGCCCAAATCGACCAGTACCTTTTGGAAAAAAGCAGGATAATATCGCAAAATGACGGAGAGAGGAACTACCATATTTTCTATAGCATGCTAGCTGGTATGAGCAAAGAAGAGAAAAAAAGGTTAGATACAATGATATTTTACGTGAGTTACTTGATTTTTTCAAATAAGCAGGAGATTTCTCGTGATTGAAAATGATTTCTACACATTTTACAGTTGTATTTCAGAATAGTATCAATTTTACTGCAGAATTGCAAAATTGACTGATCATCAGTCAGTTGACGCTTTTCGAAATCAATTTCGACGCTGTTCTAGGTTAGAATTAGGCGACGCAGAATCTTACAACTACCTGAAAGCCGGCAGAACCTTCACTTGCGCCGGGCGCAACGAACAGAAGGAGTTCTCCGACATAGTGGCCGCCTTCAAAGTGTTAAACTTCTCGGAAAAAACAGTGGACGACGTATTCTCCGTGCTGGCTGTCATCTTGCACCTGGGCAACTTGCGCTTCAAGGGCGGCAGCTCGAGTCACTCCGACAGCTCGGAGGTAGCCGACACCGGCCTCAACGAGAAGATCGCCAAGATACTCGGCGTCAACAAGTTCGACCTCAGCGAAGCGCTCACCAAGAAAACCATTTTCGCGCACGGCGATCGAGTGGTGGCGAATCTGGCGAAAGAGCAGGCCGGAGAGTCGCGGAACGCCTTCGTCAAGGGCATCTACGGCCAAATGTTCATCTTCATCGTGGACAAGATCAACGCTGTCATCTCCCAGAACAAGGCGCCATCCAAATGCAGTATTGGCGTGCTGGATATCTTTGGCTTCGAGAACTTCAATGTCAACAGCTTCGAGCAGCTGTGCATCAACTACGCCAACGAGAATCTGCAGCAGTTCTTTGTGCACCACATATTCAGGATGGAGCAAGAGTACTACACCAAGGAGGGTGTTAATTGGTCGCACATTGAGTTTACTGATAATCAGCTTATTCTGGATCTGCTGGGGCAGAAACATCTGAACGTGTTCTCGCTGATTGATGAAGAGTCCAAGTTTCCCAACGGTACCGATTTTTCGCTGCTCACGAAGATGCACACGCAGCACGGGAAGAATCGCTTCTATTCCAAGCCGAAGAGCGATGTCACTCCAGCTTTTGGCATTCAACATTACGCTGGAGAAGTTTTCTACGATATTCCAAGTAGGTTCATCATTTCTCTCTGGTACTCAGGTTTGAACTTGTTGTGAAATTCGTAGGTTTTCTGGAGAAGAACAGGGATTCGTTCAGCCAAGACCTGAAAAGTCTGATGTTGAGATCCCAAAACGGCCTGTTAAGAGATCTGTTCAAGGCAGAACAGGACTCGAAACTCAAGAAAACGCTGTCATCACAATTCAGAACCTCTCTGGATACTCTCATGAAGAACCTGAACAATTGTCATCCCTATTTCGTGAGGTGCATCAAGCCAAATCACGATAAAAAGCCACAGGTGAAGTATTTAAATATATATAAAATCATATACAACACTAACACCACACTCATAACAACTAGCATGGTTTTTATTTTCGTTATTAGAATTTGCACAATTGTCAGATTCATTGTAGCAGCCAAATTTATATAGAGAAAAAAAAAATTACAAATCTACACATTGAATGCAGTAGGAATAATAAAAATCTGCCCAATACATATATAGTTTAGAGTGTGTGTGGAACCTTATGAGTTTATTATTATTATTAAAAAAGAGCAGTGAGGTACATGTTTCTGAGACTCTTTTCAAACCATTATTTATTGGAAATAGGATCTTACCCCTTGCATGTATTAGCATTCCAGACGCAGTGTGTCTTATTCCTAAAAAAATCTAGGTCGAGAAATCCTTCTTTTATAATGGGAAAAAACTTATTGATCATTTACCTGACGAGATCAAGAAGATTTCAGAGTCCAATGAATTCAAATGTGCTGTGAAAAATATTCTATTATAGAGAGCATACTAATCGATAGATGAATTCGAATCAGAAAATATTCCTGTAATAGAATTCTTTTTTAACAAAAACATTTTTCCTTGTTTTTTATGTTAGTTTTATAATTGTGTGTATTCATTTCCAGAATGTTATACAATTTCTTGTGATATCTGTTTCATGAAAGAGAAAATAGTCTATCCAATTAAAAATATCAAAAATAGTTTGAAATGAATGTCTGGTAGACTACGAGCAGAAAACAACTACTTTCCTGGTAAATACCACGCAGAACATTGAATTATATCTGCTCGTAGTCCAAGCAACGATTCACACTGTGAATGCAGATCGCAAATGTTTTCATCTTCCTAAGACGTGACAAATTCACTTCGGGACAGGCACGCTCAACAATCTACAGACCGGTTTCGGACTTATTGGCCCTCATCAGTGCAGGGGCGGACCGTGAGATCTCCACTCGAAGCGGTGCCTGTCCCAATTCATTTTCGTCGCGTCTATTTGACCGCACTGAGCCGCGTTCCAACAGACAATTGGAATTGGCGACCCCATGCGGCAGAAGAAAGAAACACTCCAGAAATAAATCTCCCAATTTACAGAACTTGGAAGTGGCTGAGAGCTTGACTAAGCTAATAAATGAAAAATCGAAAAGCCATTAATTGGACAATTTATGGCTTTTCGTTTTTTTTTTTACATTTTTCCTTGTTTTTTATGTTAGTTTATTAATTGTTCGTATTCATTTCCAGCATGTTATACAATTTCTTGTGATATCTGTTTCATTTGTGTTATATTTATGATGACTTAGTCAATGAGAAATATCATTTGTTCTGGCAAAAATTTTGAATCGATCTGAGCAATCCAACCAAACCAAGCGACCATTTTCCAGATCTTCGACAAGAACCTTTGCACCCGTCAACTCCGCTACGCCGGCATGATGGAGACGGCCAAAATTCGGCAGGCAGGCTACCCCATCCGCTACACCTACATCGAGTTCGTCAACCGGTTCAGGTTCCTCGCGAAGAACGTGCCGCCATCCACCAAAGGCGACTGCAAGAACTCCGCCGCCAAGATACTGATCGAGGTGAACCATGGCAAAGAGGTTGAGGGCACGCCCTCGCAGTACCAGCTGGGGCACACCAAGGTGTTCCTCAAGCAGGAGCAGAACGAGCAGCTCGAAGAGATGAGAGGCGAGGTCGTCCAGAGGGCCATACAGGTGAGGTGTCTGAGGGGTGTTTCGATTTGGTTTGGGTGGATAATGGGGTATGAAAGTTTTCGGTCACAAGCAGTTGCTTCTGGCTGCACTGGCAGCGGCTGATTTATCGCCTTGCGATAACATCGGTCGCCGACGTATCTAATTAGAGGGCAATAACAACAGATGACTCATAACATTCACAGTTTCTCGAAAATGAACGGTTTTTCTTGGAACTTTATTGATTATTCAAGATTTCGCTAGAATGGATGTTTTGTACCTATATAAAGGACCGCAGTGTTGCGGACAGTCAGTTGGAGTTCAAATGGAGTATTTTAAATTAACGAACCCAAGTAAAAATATATGTATTGAAAAGATAAACATATACATTGAGTGCATACCCAGTTCTACCAAAAGAGTTCGTTATATACAGTGTGTACCAGCCAAATGGAATAAATTCGTTAATAAATAAACGGTGGCGTTTTAGGAAAAACGCTCGGACACGTCGATTTGTATCTTTAGTTGCGCTTTTTTTTTTTTTTCTTCTTCAAAAAAAACTTTTTATACAGGGTGTGTCATGCCACAGTGGCCAATATCAACTTTCTTATTTTAAATGCAACACCCTGTATTTTATTTCATTTTCAGATTCTTCATGAAGAGCTGATTTCGTCGATCTATCATACTTGGGGAATAGCGCGAAATATTACAGAGATATAGGGTGTGAAAAATTTTTTGTGCCGAAACTATCCATTCTTGCTCAAAACGGCTTACATGTTCCTATCTCAACTTTCCATTTACTATCGATTGATATTTAATTGAAACAAATACGGTTGGTTCAAAATTTTGAGTTTTGCATCACCCTCTATTTGTTTCTATCAAATGTCAGTAGATAGTAAATGAAAAGTTAAGATAGGGACATGTTAGCCGTTTTGAGCAAGAATGGATAGTTTCGGCACAAAAAATTCCTAAATTTGAAAAATCTCGATTTTTCACACCCTATATCTCTGTAATATTTCGCGCTATTCCCCAAGTATGATAGATCGACGAAATCAGCTCTTCATGAAGAATCTAAAAATGAAATAAAATACAGGGTGTTCTACTTGAAATGACAAAAGTTGATATTGGCCACTGTGGCATGACACACCCTGTATAAAAAGTTTTTTTGAAAAAAAGCGCAACTAAAGATACAAATCGACGTGTATTATGAATTTATTCCATTTGGCTGGTACACACTGTATAACATTCGCACAGATGATTTAGAATACGAGAAGAATCATTGCAAAATACAAAATTTACTATGTCGCGCATGATAGCTGCATATATTCACCAAACCTCCATGACCAATGCTTCCCCTTTCTCCCCCAGCTCCTCCAAAGGGTCATCAGAGGCTGGGTGCACCGCCGCCGCTTCCTCGCCCTCCGCGCAGCCGCCGTGGTGCTGCAGAAGCACTTCCGCGCACGCGGCCTGCGCCGTCGCTTCCTCGTCATGCGCAACGGCTTCAAGCGGCTGCAGGCGAGCATAGCGTCGCGACGCCTCGCCCACTCCTACTGGCAGATCCGCAAGGATGTGGTGGGGGTGCAGGCCAAGTGCAGGGGGTGGATAGCGCGTCGAGGGGGGCAGATGGCGCAGATCTACGGTATCGTGAAGAGGAGGAGGGCGGACGAGGAGGATTTGAGGGGCAAGGGAGTGAGGAACTACAAGGTGAGGTGGTGATGGGAATGTTTTTTTTTTGGAGGGGTTGATATGTGATCTTTATGAAAAAGTTTTTTTTGGGTTATCCCGATGAAGTTAAAAAAAATCCCAAGATTATATAAGTCCCTAAATACGAAATATAAGAGAGCTGATGGAAGCGAGTTAAACATTTCTTGGTTCGAAATTACGAAAAAAAATTACGGTTTGAGCATGACTCACTCGTAAAATCTATAGCGTGCGTCATAAAAAGTTTTGGCTATACATGGCCAAACATTTCTGAAAAACTCTAAAAGGCGGTTGGTTTCTACATATCTGACAACTAAAAAATCCGTAGCGACGTATATCACGTGACCTCTTTTTTTGGCGGGAATTTGATAAAAAATGTCTTTACATGGAATTGCAGTGTGTAAAACATTTTCCTAGGTGGAGGCCGAAAAGCTGATGCAGCAAAGATTGGCCAACTGCAACAGAGAGTACGTGGCAAAACTGAAAGCTCTCGAAGAGGAAAATAACCATGCTGAGAAAATAGTAGACGAAGAATTCGAATTCTTAGACAGAAACAGCTTCGAACACAAGGAACACGAAATCCCTATGGTAAGACAATTCACACGCCATTATCTTTCCTGATATCAGATTTCTATTTATGAATGCGAATCGAACGAAGATAAAAGTAATGTTATTGGCGTGATTAGCTACTGTGTAGATATAGAAATTGTTGTTTAATCACCGGAGGTATTTTTTTAAAAACATTGCCTAAAGGAACGTTAGGAGGCGGCTTCTTTGAAGTTTCCATCGAGCCTTTATCGATCAAAATCAATTTAATATTCGGCGTCTTCTGAAGATATAATCGCTAGTATCTACCTATAGTGTAGATATTCATGACTCGATCCGCATCCTACGAATTGATACATATGCGATGTCATCGGTTTTCGAAATTTTGAAAAGACGTTTTATACCCATCAAATCGCGCCACATAGTGCCACCAGACAATGAGAAAGAAAAGGAAGTTGACACGGTATCACAGACCACTACAAATTTTCTATATGGATTAGACTTGATTGAAAATTTGTTTGATAACTTTGTAAGTACGTATTGATAATTTTATCGCCGAGTTCGTAATGGCACCATTATTAGATTTGAATATTCTTTTCGTTTCGAATGTGAAATGATGTAAGTTATGTAGGATCTTCTAGAAGACGTCAAGAATCATACTAAAGGCAGTGTTATTTGAATAAACGCATTCTCACATCATGCATGGATAGACATAATTTATGCGTTTCTCACACTTTATCAATATTTATTAGAGTTTCTGCCTCACTTAGGATTGTAATGAACTATATAATTTCAATGTGTAATTGGAGTAATAATCTCTAAATTAACTTTGATGAAAATTTTGGGCACTCATCGTGACTGGAACAAATTCTACTATATATGGCTGATGATGATCATCAACCACAACTTGCAAGTAAAGAGTATAGAGCTTTTTTGCACTTTACATTTGAAATGAAAGCACAACTTATATTTCTCGGTTAATGTCTATACGCACTGCTGTATTCCTGGTTGTGTGATTACCTACTGAGGACAATAACGGATGGGTGGAATTTGAAATAACTTCAGAATTCAGTGATTCAGATCTGGAAGTAGTAGAGTCACGATGAAAACTTCGATGAGAAGAACTTACATATTTTGGCAATTTAATGCCGTCGCATTCCATCTATAGGAATCGCAGAAAATAGAGCAAAAGAAGCCTCACCACCCCTCCCCGTACGAGAACCAGGAGGACCTGAGCGAGTACTCGTTCAGAAAGTACGCGGCCACCTATTTCGTGGTAACAGCCAACTACCAGTTCTCCAAGAAGCCGATGAAGGACTCGCTGCATTATTTGCCGACACCTGATGACGTCATCGCGGCGCAGGCCATCTGGCTGACCATCCTCCGGTTCATGGGCGATTACCCTGAGCCAAAGTACGACGAGGTCGACAAGAACAGAGAGAAGGAGCCCATCATGAGCGTGGTCAATGAGACGTTGTCCAGGAGCTTCCACAACAGGAAAGAATACCAGGTCGGTTTGGGCGGATTTGGTGGTTGTTTATGACCATTTCAAGCTGCATAATTTTTCAAACTGATCGATTTATCAATCGTAATTAATAGAGAAATCTGCTGACAAGGATATTGACGAATTATTTTTAGGAAATTCTGAATGAAGAAAAAAAAACCGCTTCGCTGAAAAAGTCTGATAGGCAAAAGTTGCTCCATTTGACTTTGAAGAAGAAAAACAAACTGCTGGAAGACGTCAGGCGAGGATTGGTTGAAGATTCCTTCGCCAAGGATAAATATGAAGAGTGGAACCACAGGAGAACGAACAATCTGGAGAAATTGCATTTCATCATTGGACATGGCATTCTTCGACCAGAACTCAGGTACTATTTTTCATATGCTATCCTAACTATAGTTTTATCTCATCATTCGAAATGAAAAATATCGGTCGTTGAATTATATTGTCTGTAAGATAGGAAACACACACTTAAAGCCTGAAGCCAGAGAGAATTACTGTCTTGGCGGAAGATTTATATCTAATTTTTTTAACATGGGAGTTGTATGGTGGTTCAACTTTGAGATGAAACCACGCTGTCTTTCTTCATCAAATATTATTGGGTGCCTTCAACATACCATTATTGGGATCTCGAGAACCATAACGGATACGAAGAACATTAAACTGGGGCAAAGTTTCGGAATTTTATGGTCATTATCATGGTGAAAGATAATTCGGGACAGCTCTTACTTAGTTTTAGTATACCTCCCTTCCCTTTTCAATCTTTCCAAGAAACAGTTTAGAAGAGAAGAAGATACTTTAACCTAAAACTGATCCTCTGTAACCTGTCCAGTAGCGACACCTTCTCATTCATCATATCCTACACGAAACTACCGACTTCCAGGGACGAGATCTTCGCGATGATCTGCAAGCAGCTGACCAACAACTACGTCAAATCCTCCTACGCCAGAGGGTGGATCCTGCTGTCGCTCTGCGTGGGCTGCTTCCCTCCCTCGGACCGCTTCATCAACTACCTGCGGGCCTTCATAAGGGCCGGCCCGCCGGGATACGCGCCCTACTGCGAGGGCCGGCTCAACAGGACCTTCCAGAATGGTGCCAGGACGCAGCCGCCCAGCTTCCTCGAGTTGATGGCCACCAAGAATAAGGACCCCATCAACCTGGAGGTTACTCTTATGGATGGGACCTCGCAGACGGTCGAGGTGGGTTGGCATGATATGTTTTTTCAAATTCGGCTCTATTTTATTGCATCACTGGAAAAAATGCATCGAGAATGGTTTTTACAGAAACAAGCATTTATCATATGAATAAGTGACGGGGTTGGTTTGAAATTCACGACATTCTTAACCACCTTGATTAATATTTCGAACAATTCAAGATGTATGAATGTGCGTTTTTCAGCATTTGACATATCAAAAACTTCAGTAGTAGAAATAGGTCGTGTTTGTTATCAAAAGTGTGTCCAATTTGAATCACCCCCTGTACAGCAGATGTCACCAACTTTTATATGTGTTGAGCTCACTTTATAATATCCTAATTGAGGGTGGGCTGAAAATATTTGATAAAGAGCATCATAAATTGGACACACCGTAGATGGATTAATCTCTGATTCTAGGAACGAATCATTGGTAAGAGTCCACTTATTTTTATAGAAAACTGTTAGATACACCTATAAAAATATTCTGATAAAGAACAAAACTGGAAAATGATACGGCGATAATCAGAAATCATTATATTTGAAGTGATTTCATATCAAATAATACCATTCAATAAATTTTTATATTTTTTATTTCATGAACTAGATATACAAATTAATTCAGTGTAATTCATGAATGCTTTGATGTGTCTGAAGAACAATGACTTTTTTATCCCTTTGTAATCTTCTAGGAAAACTGATTCTAATCACCTAGAGTGGTCCACATATTTTGCTCTTTTAGGTGGATTCAGCCACGACATCTGAAGAAATGATATTCCGCATATCGACCACTTTGAATTTGGTAGACACTTTCGGATTCTCCATTTTTATAGCCATGCACGACAAGGTGATGTCTCTAGGCAGCGAAAGGGACAACGTCATGGACGCCATTTCCCAGTGCGAACAGTACGCCAAAGAACTAGTAAGCATCCTGCAAATCAGACTTTGGTATATATAAACGATTGTTTTATATCGCAGGGCATGCAGGAGAGAAACAGCCCGTGGCGATTGTTCCTACGCAAGGAAATGTTCACCCCTTGGCACGACCCCTCCGAGGACACGGCCGCCACAAATCTCATCTACCACCAGGTGGTGAGAGGCCTCAAGGCTGGCGAATACCGCTGCGCAGTCGAAGCCGACATCGCTCTTCTGATTGCCATCCAATATTACATCGAGAACGGCGGTAATTTCAACAAAAACGCCTTGCACACCAGAATAGGCGAGTAGATTTTTTCCTAGCGACTGCTTTCAAGAATAACCAACAACTCTCGGCTCTGTTCACAGGCGAATACATCCCCACGCATCTGGTGAAGAAGATGAGCCAGAACGATTTGACTGACTGGGAGAACAAGATAACCAACACCTTCATGAACCTGCCTTTCGTCAAACACAGGACGGACCCGGGAAAAGCTAAGGAAGCTTTCGTCAAGTACGCCAAATCGACGTGGCCCATACTATTCTCCAAATTCTACGAGGTTATACAGGTAGATTTCCAAGATGGAACCCCGATGAGGAACTCCCACTTCATCAAACTCTTTCAGGTATCTGGACCGGAACTGCCCAAGAAGAGCATGATTATAGCGGTGAACAGTGCCGGCATCTTCATGATCGACGACCAAGAGCAGATCCTCCTCGAGTTGACCTTTGCCGATGTGTCGTTCGTCTCGTTCGAGGCGTCGCCGCAGCCGACGTTTGTCCTCAACACCGTGGCCAAGGAGGAGTTCGTCTTCCACACCCTCGACGCCAAAAGCCTCTCGAGCCTCGTTCAGTACGTGGTGGACGGTTTGAAGCGCCGCTCCGTGTACTGCGTCGCTACCCAAGACTACAGCCACCCATCGGGTGCAGAATCCTGCTTAGCACTGCGCAAGGGCGACTTGATCGTCCTCCAGCAAGACCTGAACGGGGAGAAACTGATGTCCTCCACGTGGGGCTTCGGCGAAGTCAACGGAAAGTCGGGAGACTTCCCCACGGAACACGTCTACATCATACCCACCCTCCAGAAACCGCCCCAAGACATACTGAGCTGCTTCAAAAAGGAGGGCATAGTGACGGGCAAGCAACCAAAGTCGGTGATCACGACCCTGCAGCGCATGAAGCTGCACACCCTGTCCAACTACGCCGAGGAGCACTTCAGGGCTGGCAAGGCCACCGCCACCAACAAGTCCTCGGTGATGACGGCCGCCAGGAAGGTGTCCAAGGAGCAGCTGTGGAAGTACCAGAACGAGCCCATCTACCAGCCGCTGCTGCAGAAGCTGCTGGCTGACGAAGCGGCCAGCAAGGAGGCCTGCACCATCTTCACCGCCATTCTCAAGTACATGGGGGATCTTCCGACGCCGCGCACCAAAAACATCACCGAGTACACGGACCAGATCTTCGCCGAGCCGCTCAAGAACGACCTGCTCAAGGACGAGGTGTACTGCCAGATCATGAAGCAGTTGACGTTCAACCGGCTGTCAATCAGCGAGGAGCGCGGCTGGGAGCTCATTTACCTAGCCGCTGGACTGTTCCTCCCCTCCGCGAAGCTCCTCGAAGAGCTGCACAAGTTCCTGAAGACGAGGCACCACCCCTTCAGCGAGCACTGCCAGCTGCGGCTGCAGAAGACGCAGAAAGTGGGGCCGAGGAAATTCCCACCGCACTTTTTCGAGGTGGAGGCCGTACAGCACAAGAGCATGGAGATCTTCCACAAGGTGTACTTCCCAGATGACACCGACGAGGCGTTCGAGGTGGACTCGATGACGCGCTCGAGCGACCTCTGCAAGGCGGTGGAGGCCAGGCTAGAGCTCAAATCCACCGACGGATTCAGTCTGTTCGTAGCCATCGCCGACAAGGTTTTCTCGGTGCCCGAGGACGCGTTTTTCTACGACTTTCTGAGCGAGCTCATCGAGTGGATCAGGCAGACCAAACCGAGCTGGGGGAGTGAGTATTCTGATCCGTTTTGTTTTTTGGAATTGGCGTATGTATCGAATCCTTTCAGATATTACAATTAAGCTTAAACCGTTAGTTGTCGATTCAATTGATTTATTTCAAGTCTAGATAGTTTATTTTCTTCCAAATAAAGCTTCAAGGAACAAAGGAGAGAATTTGCCACATTTTTCACTGATGCTTTTCGTCCTCCGACCAACGAATCTGACTGACCCACAGGTGCCCAACAAATCCAAGCGCAATACCAGCTCTTCTTCATGAAAAAACTCTGGGTGAACACCGTGCCGGAAAAAGACCATTACGCCGACCAGATATTCCACTACCACCAAGAAGTCCCCAAGTACCTGAAGGGCTACCACAAGTGCAACAAGAGCGACGCCGTCAAACTAGCCGCCCTAATCCTCCGCGCCACTTACGAGGCCAACGTCGCCGAGGTGCAATCGACCCTGCAGCACAACATCAAAGACATCATCCCCGCGGACATCGTCAAGGGCGCCAGCTCTTCAGAGTGGAAGAGAACCATCATGGCCGAGTACAGGGGGTTGAGCTTAAGTAGGGAGCAGGCCAAGACGGAGTTCCTGAGGAGGACCTTCAAGTGGCCCACTTTTGGATCGGCCTTCTTCGAGGTCAAGCAGACCACCGAGTCTTCCTACCCGGAGGTCATCATCATAGCCATCAACAAGCGGGGCGTGAATATCATTCATCCCCTTACCAAGGTGCGTCATTTGATTGAGTTCTTTTTTTGCACTTAGGAGTGTTTTTCATTTCAGGATATTTTGGCGACGCACGAATACTCTGAGTTGAGCAACTGGTCTTCGGGTAACACCTATTTCCATTTGACAATTGGCAACATCATGATGAAGACGAAACTTTTGTGTGAAACGTCGCAGGGATACAAAATGGACGATTTGATCACCTCTTACACCGCTTATATACGAAAAGAACAAGTCCGGCAATAGTTTGGACAACGTGTATTGAAATAATTAAGATTGAATTACTGGGATGGGTAAATAAATGTGCGTTTTATAGGAAATGAAACGAAACAATTTGGTCTATTAATTATATTTTACAACTGTGAACATAAATTGTTATATATCATAAAATGATACAATGATAATAGTTATCAAACTATCATTAGCAAAACAAACTGTTGGAACCGGGAAAACGTCTAAGTAATGTGAAAATAAAGTAAAACTTTGCACTCCAAGACTCGGCTACAGTTCTGTAAAAAAAAAGGAATATATCAGGTTTCAAAAAGAAAACAATTAAAGTGACACTACTCACCAAGTTTTATTCTTCAGCAAATCCTTGTTTCTCTCAAGCATTTCCTCCTTCTTGTCCTTTTTCACCTTGTCCAGAAATTTGTCCATCTCTTCAATGTTAGTTTCTGAAGGCATGGGATCTTTAGCGTTCGAACCAGACGCCTCCTTATCTTCCTCTTTGTCCGCCCACTTTCCAGCGAAAGCATCTCTGTCAACTAACTTGCTGCAAGAAGACGACCCATTCAATCGAAATGTACGTTCACCGAACTTTTATAAATTCGTATCTCTTTGGAGGTAATAGTGAATGAAATCAAAATTTCGTGTGGGTGAAAAGTTAAATAGTTGAAATTATATAGACCCATGGCAAGGTTCTCAACTTTTGTGACTTTCATTTCAATTTCATTCGAATGACTCCCCAACTCAAAAAATGAAAGAAAGGCCATGAGCATACAGTATACTTTCCTGGCTAATGCAACGATTCACACTGTGAATGCAGATCGCAAATGTTTCTTTCTTCCTAAGACGTGGATAACTTCACATCGAGACAGGCACGCCCAACAACCTACAGGAGCGATCCCAAGACCCCAGGTTGCCTGTCCCAATAAAAGCTTCGCCACGCGTATTTAACAGCACTGAGTCGCGTTCCAAGAGATACTTGGAAGTACTGACACCATGCGGCGAAAGAAAGAAACAGTCTTGAACGAAGTTACCATGTCATGAGATATTAAATTGTGCATATCAATGCAAAACAAAAAGCAATGAATTAAACGAATGAATGAATTGTAACACTAGAAATCCTGAGAACTTCAATAGGAAATTCATGTTAAATATTAATGAATTTTCATCGATCAATTAAATGAAGTGATGAATAAAAGTTCTCTAAAATTGTTCAACCTGTAGAGTAGGTTTCTGGTTGAAATTAATTTTAAAAAATTCTTGCATACAAGATTGTAGATACACAGGTCGTATTTTTTGTCATATCACTATTGGCATCTCTAAAACGGTAAATGATACGAAACTGGTTACACATATTATAGTAAAAGTTGAAACGATGCTTCCAAATCGGATATATCACGAACCGTTTTCGAAATAAACGGGGAAAACCAAGTTGGCCCGTTTACAATTCTTGGCCTCCTTCTCTTTCGAAGATGCTTTGATTTTCAAGATGCTAACAGTGGTGGGACATAAAAAAATACAGCTTATCTATTTTCTAGGTAACAATAAAAAAACGAGGTAAACATTCATCTCATCTCAAAATTATAAAGCAATTGATAGTTAAATTGCAATTCGAGTATCCTATCGGTTGAATCGAGTCATGAAATGTTAGCTGAATTCGAAAAAATGTTCACAGCTCTTCAACCAAAATAATCCTCAACAATTTCCCATGCAAACGTACCTGGTGTCGGTTGCAGCTGCTGCTGCCGCCGCCGAATAATCGTCCCTATCTTCGCCCTCGCTGAGCGGACCGTCATGACGGACAGGTGGCGCCCCATCCGCATACTTGTTGACCTTCTCCTTGTCGCCGGAACGGTCGCGCTTCGGCGAACGTTCGCCCTCAGAGTCGCGGCTGCCGCTGAACGAACGGCTGCGGTCGCGTTCCCTCGACCTGCTCCTCTCGTACCTTCATAAATCAAAGACAGGTGGCGTCATGTAGATATTGCACAGGCCAGTGGCCAAAAAAATTTGGCTCAGTCCGCTTCGACGGAAACGTGGAGGAGGCAAAGGCAAATCTCGTCAACCGAATTGACAGGCGACGACATGAAGGAACAGAACGGTTTTAGAGGTGGATTTTTATTTCAGGATGAAAAAGTGACACATGGTGTCTCATCATTTTTTGTACTCACAATGCGATTTTCTATGAACATAAATGAAAAAGCACCAGGTGTGCTATTCAAAATAAGAAAATAGAGGATAGTTCCGGTCCAACCTGAGTTTATTTGTCGATACAAAAAAGTTGGGAAACAACCGGAATTAATGGTTTAGAATAATATATCAACAAACTGTGCTGTGTTCCGAGAATACCGGAAGTCATTATCTCGGCGGCTCGCGTCTAGGCTGTGATTTATGGCCTCGCGATAACATCGGTCGCCGACGTACCTCTATAATAAGCGGATGATTCGTTGCCGACAATTCTTAGAAAGTCCTATAATTACTGGAGAATGATTGATTTTACTAGAATAAATGTTTCGTACCTATATAAAGGACCGCAGTGTCGCTTACAGTCAGTTTAAGTTTGGAAAAAGTTGTATTGTGTACATTGAGATTTGTATAGCGAATATCGAAGTGTTTATTGAGTTGTATTTCGAGTGTTTAGTTGAATAAATTGTTTAGGTTCTGAGTGTTTAAATTAACGAATCCAATTAGAAATATCGTAACAATATTCAGGATTGTGCGGGTTGAGTAAAAAATAATTTTAGTTGTGTTCCAACATCGAAAAATAAATTTCGCCCTTCATTTCCAATATCAACGTCTACAAAACTTACAAAATACGTTATAATTTTTTTATGGGAATAATCATTATCACTCTATATTTCAGGACATTTAATTACAAAGTTCGATGTAAATAAATTTGTGATGTTTCACTTCCTTTTATTTTGTATCTGTAGTCGCCCTTGTCGCTGAATGAAGCCTGGTTTCCAACCAAATTTACCGGTAAAAACATAAAATCTAATGAAATGTTTCAAATAGCCAACGAGTTCAGGAATTTTATAACAAAATTTTCTCAAATTTTTCACCAATCTCTCGTTCCTTTCTGTAGTCAACAATTGTTAACGTTTCAAGTGAATAACTTGGTCAATATCTCACCTCCTATCTCTGTAGTCCCTGTATCCGCCTCTTTGGAACCTGCCCCTCGGCCTCCTGCCCCTGTTCTGGAATGGCCTGCCGCGGCCGCCCCTGAAGTCTCTGTTGTCGTAGCGGGAGTCACGATTGTTGTAATAACCGCCACGACCTCTCGGCCCGTTGTGTCTCGGGTTTTGGAACCTCGGCTTGTAGTAGGTGCCTCGGTCGTTGAATCTATCGAGAATAATAATAATGAAATGCATTGGATATCGAATAAAATCATGAGCGAACCGACCGTTATTTCCGGGAATCCCGGAAAATGTCGGTCGGGTTTTCTCGGATATGCGGGAATAAAAAATATGGTTAAAAAATATGAATAAACTACATGGTTTGTGTTTGTGATATTACTTCAGTGGATGTGAGGTGAAGCATTAGAAACAATAAGCTTTTCGGGTAGCAGTTGCGAGTGCGTCTGAATACTCAAGTTTGTAGCAAACACACGATTGAAAGAAGAGTACCAATTTTATTGATCGAGGCTGAGTCAAAACGATCTTCTTTATAAAGATTTCTTGTATTTGAAACCGACATCGACTGAATCTATAAAGACTCTAATTTCTGTAAATTTACTTATAAAAATAATGTTGATGACTAAACCGATATTTTCAAAAACAAAGAATGTTGTTTTTCAAGAAATATATAGAAAATTCATGATTTTCCGGAAATCTCTGGAACGACAAGTTCTATTTCTCGATTTCCAAGAACGCAAAAATGTCGACAAATCAGAAAACCGGCCCTAAAACCGACCTCTGTGATATAGATAACATGATCATTTGAAAATTGTCAATGTAGAAACGCAATTTGCATTTTAGTGGAATAAACAGTTTACCAAGGACAAAATAAATCAATATATTAACATTTATCTCTTTTACGTAACTTCATTCTGAATTAAATCTTCATTATCTTCAATCCTTTTCATATTTCACTTATTTCTCATTGTTTTTTGTGTCCCTCCATTAAAATGCATATGATCAATGAGTGTTATTGAAATTATTGAAAAGTGTTTATATGTTCTTTTAACCGCCAACTTAGATGAAGGAAACCCCCGAAAGTAAGACTTCCCAACGCAACGGAAAAATTACCTTTTTAAGTGTCATCCGAAGCTCCAATCACCACAATAACTACATCAAATCCCGGATCAAAAACTTCTTACCTACTGCTCTGTATCAGAAAAATTTTGAATACATTGGATGAAAATGTTTCAATTCTCTGATAGATCATATAAAGATTGGAGCTTCTTTGAAAATATTGAACAATCATTCAAAAACTCAACTGCTACACCATGGAAGAATTCTTTAGTGAAACTATATTTTTTGACGGCAATGACGTGAAGAACATTATTTTTATACATGTGTTGCTGTCTGTGGTATGATACTTTGTCGGTTTTCAAACTTCACATTTCGACGTTTTCCACAATTCCTTTTTGAACTTTGTACAATTCAATTGTTGGAATAAATAAATGAACAAAGAAAAAAAAACCTCAACTCACCTTCCGCGGAATCCTCCGCGACTCCTGTATCGCCGCCTGTCGCCCGAATAGCTGCGCGACCTCGACCTCGAGCGCGAGTAGTACGAGCCGCTGCGGCTGCGCGAGCGGCTGTAGTAGCTGCGCGAGCGCGTGCCGTAGCTGCGCGAGCGGCTGCGTGAGCCGCTCGTCGAGCGCGAGCGCCGCGTGCTGCGGCTGCGCGAGCGACGCTTTGGCGAGCGCGACTCGGAGCGCGGCCTGCCCGGCGGCTCGGGGGGGCGGCGACCTGCGGGACAGAGAGGGAGAAAGTCAGAAATGGGAGAGGGGGGGCGGCGATAAGGGATGGGGCGGGGATAGGTTTACGAGATTTTTCCTTCGTCTTCGAGTTACGTGAAAGTTGGATTGAGCAACGGGCGTGACAGATAGAGAATTTTGAGAGATGATCTAATCAATCTATAATGCAATTATAATAAGGAAATCTACAAAAAATCCATCATTGATATCTTCAAAAATACTAGTTTTAACGTACATGGCACATGCCGATCCAAGATAACCTCATATATCAAAATTTCACAATAAATAACACCAGAAAATATTCAAAAGTCATGATTGAAAGCTGAAGTATTTTTATATCATCTTCTAGACTTCAGAGTTCTATAGTCAACATAAATCAAAACAAACTTGACAACGCCGTAAAATAACAGAAAAACTAAGATATGACTTTGTAGACAAAAAAAAATCGAAATGAGCAAGAAAAATACAGGTTTCCCCATTTGAATCAACCATGATTAATGTCTGACAAGCAATGCGTGAAAATGAAAATAATTTTGAATAATATCAAAATTCGCGGAATATTTTTGAGACGAATCGAAAAAATCTTGAACACCTCACCCATTACAATAAATAATACTCAATGCTAAGCTTTCTAATGAGACATATCGTTTCAATTCCGAGTGACTTTTACAGCTGGAAATTCTTATTATTGCAGTTACCGAGGTCTATCTCTGCTTGATAGAAGTTTCTTCTAGTTTAGGGACTAATTTCCATGTGAATATTATAGCACCCATATTTTCTGTCGCACTTGAAACGACAACCATGCACTTTCCTTCATTTCCATGAATGTATTTTCCATGAATTTCGTTCGCATCATTGCCTATTTATGTTCATTTAGTTGGTGCTTCAGTTCCATGTGCATTGGTGTTTTTCAAAGAAATCAAGCTATAAATTCGACACAGAGAATTTCAATATGCTCACGAGAAAACGAAACACAGTTCAAAATATTCGGTTAGATAGTAAATTATTTGAAGAAATAAGTAGTTGAAATCTTTATTTACAAAAGATCTTACTTTTCTGTATGTCTGCCATTTACCTATAGATAGATCATCTTGTATCATCAGAAATTATTATGATCTGTATGATCAGGTTTATGTAATTCATCCCCAATTTGTTGTAACTGCAACAACGTTATTTCCAAGTTAATAGTTTATCCTGGAAATATTTCAATCGCACATTTTCACAACTTTTTATATTTCTCTCCATTTCTTGATAAAAAAAATATGGGCCTATCTGCACATCCTTTTTGCTTATATCGGCTAGCGGTTGCACTTCTTTCTTACACCAAATTTCAATCATTTGTACAATGAGTGGTGTCAGATTCTCATTATACAGTTGGTGAATGTTGTCTACAAATAAATTTAGCCATGTATCACCTCAATCCATCGACATTTCAGCTGTAGATAACTCAAAAACCGTTCGAAAACCTTACGAAAAAGAATCATTGTTGAGCTGATTATCCCGCCTGGAACAGACAGCTTGGAAACATAAGTCTCCCATGAAAAGTTGATCGATTTTTCTTGACACAATTCCGTGAATCAATTTTGTTTTCACATGGTAAAGGGCTGAAATGTCCCAAACGTCGAAACCACAAACCAACCAAACAAACAAACAAAGAAAACCAACGAAAGAACGACCGATCTCCCCAACTAACCTGGAGGCAGATGGGCGGCGGCATCTCCTGCCGCCTTCTTTATTTCCGGAGGCGTCATCAGCCTAAAGTTGCCGAACTTATCCAACACGACCTGACCCTGGGGGATTTTGTTCATGGCGGGCGGCGCGGGCATTTTCATTTTTTTCGGTGAGTCCGGCCGCTTCGGCGGCGGCTCCATCTTGGACATCGCCTTGCGAACGTTCATCGCCTTTTCGGGAGGCGGCAAAGGCGGCAGGGACGACTTTTTCGACATCTGCGGCGGGGAATCATCGAGGGGACCGCCTATAAAATTTCCATCGAACGTCAACAAAAAACAATTCGATCGGATGTAGATGGACCGATCGGACGTCAAAAGTATCGGTTGATTTTGGAATCAATCGATTAAACGTTGAACAAAAAAATCGATTTAACGTAAAGGGAATGAAGGAATGTTGAAAAAATCGGTTGAACAATAAAGAAAAAGTCAATTGGACGTATAAAAACCGATTGATCATGAAAACAATTCGATTGAACGGAAAAAATCGTTCAAACATAATATCGAATGTTAAAATAATCGATAGAACGATAAAAAAGTCAATTGTACGTAAAAAATCGACCATGAAAAGGATTTTATTGAACGGGAAAAATCGATTAATGAAATCGATCGAATGTTAAAAAAGCTTTGGAACAAAGAATAAGAATGAACAGCATGAGGATCCACAGTAAGACGGCCATACTTACTCTAAAAACTGTATATAATTTGTAACATTTGCCATACTTAGTTACTATTTACAATGATCAATAATAGTTTGTGAGCTTCTTAGTTCTTATTATTATATATCGTACGTCGTTGCATTCGCAATAAAATATGCTATTTGAGCCTTTTACTTTTTTTTAGTGCCACAAAAACGAACTTTTGTACGAAGATTTTGTGAACGCCATTTTGTAGAGCTGAAAAAGAGGCAATGAGAAAGTTCCTTTAGCTTTTTACTTAAAAAACATCGAACCGCCAAGTTAACATTTTTGGTAATTCACAATAGAAAAATTTGAATGAACAAGAAATAACCGATAGAAAGAAAAGAAATCGGTTTAAAGATCCCAAATCGATTTAACGCGAGAAAAATCGTCATAATGTATAAAAAAAACGTTGAAAAAATCGGACGAAGAAAGAAAAATCGGTTTAAAGATCACAAATCGATTTAACGCGAGAAAAATCGTCATAATGTATAAAAAAACAACGTTGAAAAAATCGGACGAAGAAAAGAAGTCGATTGAACGAAAAAAGATCGAATGTGAAACAGAGTAGCTATTGAAGTTTTAACGTAAAAAAATTTGATTGAATGTACTAAAATAATCAAACGTGATAAAAATCGACAACGTAAGAAAATTGATCGCCCAATAAAAATAAATGAACGTAGGGAAAAAATATTTAAAGAGAAAATATGAATCAATTGAACCTGAAATGAAAAATCGATCAATCACGATCAGAAAGCGAAACTGAACGTCAAAAAATTAAACTAAGGTTGAAAAAAAAAAAACGTAAACATGTATCGAATGTAGAAAAAAAAATGAGAACGTGCAAAACATCGTTTGAGCGTGAACAAATATCGATAAAATGTGAAAGAAATACGAACGAAAAAAATAAAAAAAACTGACTACTGAAAAGAAAGAAAGATGAAATTAAACGATGAAACATGAAAAAATCTATATAACATGAAAACCAATCAATCTGACGTACAGACGTACACATATAAACCGCATAAAAAAAAACATCCATGTAGCTATAATATCCACCCACCGTTCTTATCGTGTTCGGCACCCCACTCGCTGCTCGTCTGCTGCTGCCTCTCGGGCTGCTTCTTCTTGAACCTGGAATTGCCCGAGGTGCCCGGCCCGATTTGCATCTTCCACTTTTGGGCGCCGCCCGCCGAAGCGGCCGCCGCCTCCGCCACCGCCTGGCGAGCCTTCTGTTCGCGTGTGGGGGACGGCGAATCGAGCAGCGAACGCTTGGGGGGACTCTCGCTGCGCTCCTTGCTAAAAACACACACACACGCGAAATGTGGTTGGGCAGACGCACGTTTGCGAGGGCTGATTTTTTTTGCCCCCCCCCCCGTGGCACAGATTAGAAAACTTGACAGTTGAGACAGACACAGCGAATGAAATTGGAGAGAGAGATGTCGAAATCTCAAAGTTTTAAGGTGTAGTCATAGATATGCGCAGGCGCTAACATATTTATCGTTGTTACCATCTTGTTGGTTATGTTCTACACGAGTCACGATCAAGTATTTCGGATGAGTTCATGTTCTTACAATGTATAAAATATTTTCCATCAACTATAATTCAAAAGGAAAACTAATAATGATTTCGAGGATTATTATAGCACAGATTTAACAACATGTGATCATAGGTATATACCTTCATTATCTGGAATGTGAATCAGGTACAATAATATGTTTATTGGCAATAAGGTTTTCCAATCTGTGCCTGGGTTGACCGATTGGCAGTTTTCCCCTCGGGGTGGAACGGATATTGAAGGGGGGGAGTGATCATCAAATAATCCACTTCTTCTACTGATATCTTCGCAAAATTGAGGAAGACCTTGAATATTCTCAAGATTCATACATAATTTTGAAAGGGGAACCAAATTTCACATTGATTCTAACTATTCTACATCTATATGATCTTGAAAGGATTGGATTCGTGATAAAATATTACAAGGTGTGAAGAGTACTTGAATAAAGTATGTGTTCACCTTACAACAATGGTAAACAGGGTTGGCAAATATCAAAATTTTAATGTTCCTAGGCTAAAATACAAGAAAAAACCTTTATTTTGGTGAAAATTAATATCAAACTCGATTTTGAAATGAAAAAAAAAATAAGACAAAAATAAAATATACACTATTTCCAAGATAAGGATGTATATCATGGAGATCTCGGAAACGATAAGAGATACGAAGATGAACCGAAGTTGGTCTATTTCGTTTTTATTTTTTCTGACGTTATTCAAATAGATAAAGGAAAATAAAAGACACTTTCCTAATGCCACTTTTTAAGCTCTACAAAACAGCGTTGAGAGAAACCAACATCCGATATCCCCATGATATAACATCCTTATCTTTGATACAGTTTATATAAAAAACTTGTCATACAATAAATTTTCAAGGAATGCAAAATCGGGAAAGAGGAATAACATTACCACTATCATCTTCACTTAAGGCAACTAGTTCATCATTTGACCAGATCAAATCCAATTTGCTTTTTTAACGGTATTTTGATTTCAAAATTTAAAGACAAATACTAGTTTACTTGCTTTTTCATTACCGAATTCCTGAATCGAAAGTTTCAACCATAAAACACTGCATAATTTCAAGGATTCTTTTATATGCTATTTGTTTCATTGATAATATATCGGCCAACCCTGATAAAATAAAATAAATATAAATTAGTATATTAAATCAATGTTAAGAAAACAAAAATACATCTATAAAATGAAAGATACTTTGACTTACTTCAAAACAAGCTTCATTTTAAGAAAATGCAAAAACTTTTCAAAAAGATTCAAAATCACTAAAGAATATTAATATGGCGGCACAATCGGCACCGTTCAAGTTTTCTGTTCGGGATTCTAAAAAAGAAGCTTCTCTCGAAAAACATTTAGTTCTGTTAAAATAATAATTGTAAAAACTACCAGAGCATGCTCAAGTAAACCAACTGAAAATATTCTACCAAACAAGCTATCTATATAGTATAAACATCACTGAATTTCAAAAACCTACCGTTTATTGTCCTTCTCAAGAGCATAATAAGCATTTAATTTTGATTCTAACTCGTCTAAATCTGGTAAACTATCAATAAATCTGAAACGAAATGAAACACAAAAACATTAGCATACAATCCAAAAACCTGTTGAAAAAATATTGTTAAGATCACAAAAATGTTTTATTTCCACAAATCTTCTGCAGTTCAATATTTGAATATAGAAAAAGTTTACTGACTCACTGATGTATTAATCAATATTATTCACTCCCAACCCAATTTAAAAATGACTCAAATGGTATAATAAAAATAATATCTGCAAATAAATCATGAATTTTTGGAAACAAAGTAAACTATAAATTCGTATATGACTTGAATTTTGATCGTAATTCCTTGAATAATCGATAGGAATCGACTCACCGCTTGCTGTATCCGCTCTTCTGCAAGAAGTACTCATCGTCGTCCGAAGGCAGACTGTGCCGCTTGGACTTCTTCTCCTTGCTCAACTCCTTCTTGATGGCATCGCGAAGCTTCTTGTGATCGTCCAGCTCGCTCAGGTCCAAGCTCTGCTTCCTCTTCAACTTGTCCTTCTTCTTCTTTTTCTTGCTGTCCTTCTTCGACTTCTTCTCCTTTTTCTTCTTCTTCTTACTCTTGCCGGAGTCGTCCACGGATTTGCCCTTCTTCCATTTGGCACTTTCCTCCAAGAATTTGCGCACCTAAGGAGATTGCACAATAAGGAGGAAATCTTGGCAGAGTCGCGACTCTCTGATGCGATATTGCGTCATTTGAATGTGGAAAACAATGTTTCCAGAGAGAACGTGAACTTTATCGAATTAGCGTAAATATTCTAGGAAAGATCCTAATTCGAATCAAAATATTAATCCCGAAATTAATTGAATGGAAGTTATTTAAAAGCGGAGACGACGATTGCTCTTCTTTCTCAAAATCGTTCGGTCTCCCGATTCATTGGTTTCATGGCTTTTACCCTGTTCATTAAATGTTGACATTTATAACAGGCAAGGTTACCAAATTCTGGGAGAAATACCACAAGCTTCAGATTAACTAAATAAACAGCAAAAAAAGCTGTCATGAAGTCATGAACAACATTTCCTCAAAAGTTCAAAAAAATAGCAAAATTGGCAACACAGGAATTTGCTTATTAGAGGACTTGTGACGTCACAAGATGCTTTTGTTTGAATATCGCGCTGAATTGGAGGATTTTAAAGCGGTTTTTATTGGAATATTATGTGAGATCTTCAAGGAAAAACTAAAAATAGATGATATTTGACAACAATATTTCAACTACAAGCATGATTGAAGCAAATAACGCGTTTTTGGTATCGCCAATTGTGGAAAATCAAGTGTAATTAAAATTATCATACTTCTACCCTGATTATTTTATGTTTACAATGGAACGGTTGTTTAGTTCTGATTCAAGTGATATTTTTTTGTGAAAGTGTAAACAAATCCATAATTTGAATATTACTATTACTCAAGTATTATGAATGTGTAATTCCGATAATGGCGTCTAGTGAGTCAGTCTCATATAAAATCATCACTTTAGGTTATTGAAGGTTTATTGTATTGTGGCAGTAATTGTGTCTTTATAAAACCCCACTAGTGCATATTCAACATTCAACCTTTTTCATTTCATATGTTTATGTGGTTGATGAATGAAGTGATGATCACAGAAGAATAAATGTAAACAACTCCTTGGTTAGAATGTGTCCAAGGTGGATATAGGATGGTGAAACAGCTCTTCAATTGTTTCTGCGAAAAACTTGTAGACCGTTTGAGAAGGTACTAATATTTCCACGACTTGAAAGAAGATGGCGGTGAGATCGATTATCGAAGAAGATTTCTGTTGCTTACGTATTTCTGTGGTTCACATCTGACAGACGTGACTTGAAACGACATTAAAACAATAAATTTTTGATAAATCTTGAATGAATATCGATATTTTGACTCTTCTCAGTCATTTTTCATCTAGAACAGATGAAACTGATAAAAAGATGACAGATGCATAGATTCTCTTTTACCGACACAAGGTATGTCGCCATCTCTGTTAAATTTCAGGAAATATTACTACGGTATGAAATCAAGTAGGCAAAGGTCTACAGTTTATTCTAGTGCTTGTTAATAGGAAGCTGTTTCACCATCCTATATCCACCTTGAATGTGTCATGGGCGTGATGATATATGTCATAAATGGACGTTGAATCCTGTCAAACAAATAAGAAAACGAGCCAGCCGAGCTTCATCACATACGTACCTTGTCCTCATAATCAGCATCACCCTTGGTCTCCGACAAGAACGCCCTAACTTTCGACTCATAGTCGGTCTCAACCGGCTTCGGCGCCTCGGGCTGCTCGAAGCTGAATTCGAAAGAGGTGCCGGCCGGCTTGTTGAAGTTGAAATTGGTGGTGGGCGTGTCGTGCGATTGGTCCATCAGCGCCATGCGCTTGCTCAAAGGGCTGAGAGAACTCTCTCGCTCTTTGCGACGGTGCGAGCGCGATCGGTGCTTCTTGCGCTTCTTGAAGTCCGAGTCACCTGAGATCGATGCGATGCAATTTTTTTTATGGTCTGTCCATTACTGATCACTCCGGTGAGGGATTGAACAGAATTTTCTCTTTGAGAATGCAAGGCAAGGCATAGCAAAATTTCAAATTATATCGTGGTTTGCTGAAAGGACAAGCTGAAATTTTTCACCCGGCAAAGTTGGAAGTCTTTGCCCACCTGGTAATGCAGAGCATACATTGAAATTTTAGCACGGTTTGATAAAAATACAAGGTAGAATTATTCGTCTGGCAAAGTTGGAAGCTTTCACACAGCAATACAAAGCAAACATTTGAAATTTGACGCGTTTTCGGAAGAGGCAAGTTGGAATTCTTCAACCGGCAATGCAAATATTCAAATTATAGCGCGGTTTAATAAAAATACAAGCTAGAATTCATCACTGGGCGAAGTTGGAAGTCTTCACCCGGCAATGCAGAGCAAACATTTGAAATTTGACGCGATTTTCGGAAAAGGCAAGATGGAATTGTTCAACCGGCAATGCAAACATTGAAATTATAGCGCGGTTTAATAAAAATACAAGCTAGAATTCATCACCAGGCGAAGTCTTAGCCCGGCAATGCAGAGCAAACATTTGAAATTTGACGCTATTTTCGGAAAAGGCAAGTTGAAATTCTTCAACCGGCAATGCAAATATTCAAATTATAGCAAGGTTTGTGAAGAAGACAAGATGGCATTCTTCATCTGGCAAAGTTGGAAGTCGTCACCCGGCAATGCAGAGCAAATATTTGAAATTTGACGCGTTTTCGGAAGAGGCAAGTTGGAATTCTTTAACCGGCAATGCAAATATTGAAATTATATCGCATTCTGCTAGAAAGACAAGCTGAAATTTTTCAATAGGTAATGTTGGAAGCTTTCACACAGCAATGCAGAGCAAACATTGGAAATTTGACGCGTTTTCGGAAGAGGCAAGTGGGAATTCCTTAACCGGCAATGCAAATATTGAAATTATATCGCATTCAGCTAAAAAGACAAGCTGAAATTCTTTAATAGGTAATGTTGGAAGCTTTCACACAGCAATTCTGAGCAAACATTTGAAATTTGACGCATTTTCGGAAGAGGCAATTTGGAATTATTTAACCGGCAATGCAAATGTTGAAATTCTATGGCATTTTGCTAGAAAAACAAGATGAAATTTTTTAATAGGTAATGTTGGAAGCTTTCACCCGGCAATGCAGAGCAAACATTTGAAATTTGACGCGTTTTCGGAAGAGGCAAGTTGGAATTCTTTAACCGGCAATGCAAGTATTGAAATTCCATGGCATTCTTTAACCGGCAATGCAAATATTCAAATTATAACGCGAAATATGCGAAACATGCGAGCTGAGCAACACATTTAAAATATAATGGAAAACGTTTTGGGTGAAGAATTCTGAAAATGAGCCTTAGAAAAGTTATTGAAACGCGCCTGGTGTCCAAGTCGTTTCCAGGAAATCCCCCTCACCTGACGAGGAACTCGAATCGCTGCTAGAGCTGGACGAGCTGCTGCTGGAGTCGCCGCTACCTGACGAGCTCGAGCTCGAACTGGAACTCGAGTGTTTGCGATTCTTCCGCTTCTTGCTCTTCTTTTTCTTCTTCTTACCGTCCTTCTTCTCCTCCTCCTCGGTCTTGAGCAGCTGCTTGAGCGCATCGTTAACGTCTGCCGGCTTACCGCCAGTGACATTTAGAGCAGGCAGAAGCAACTCCGTCGGCTCGATCAGATTCTTTGTCTGCGTCTTGTTCTTGAGAAACTCCAGCGAGTTCTGCGCCTCCTCGTGGTACGGTATGATGGTGAGGCAGCTCTGATAGGCCTTCCTCGCCTCCTCCAGCTTGTTCTCCTCCTCATAACTCCTACCCAGAGCGACCAACGTCTCGCCCATGTACTTGCGGGCGTTGGCGTGGCTCGGATTCAGCTTGAGCGCCGTCTCAAAGTCCTCGATGGCTTTCTGGAAGTTGCCGCTGTTGGCGTAGAGGGCGCCTCTGGCGACGAGACCCTCGACGTTCTTCGGATCGATGTTGAGGGCTTTGTTGAGGCACTGGAAGGCCTCGACGTGCTTGCCGGCCTTGAAGTGATCAATGCCGTCGGCGACGTTGCGGTACGCCCACTTGCTAGCCTGCACCTGCCGCAACTCGGGGGCGCACTCGGTCTCCGGATAATTGTACCTGGAACAGGAAAGGATAACCTCAAACTTAGGGAGACCATGAGTCGACAAAGGAGTGACTGTGTGACAATGAAAATTGGACGTTTTCATCAAAAAATAATATTGACACTTCATTGATGTGTTTTATTTATTTACCTATCAATTTCAACTTTCAATGTAATATTATCAATAATCATGTGTACTAGACCTAATCATATTAAGTAGTTTGCTTCAAGCCCAAACATTCCCATATTAAAGACATGAAAGGGTTTTTGTTTATATTCAACATATCAGCAATGCTTGTTTTATCTATTTACTTAATATTTTTCACCACTTTTTCCTCAACATTTTTCCAAATAGAATAATTGCTTGAAGTTATACATAATGTGGATATGAAGGCAATAAGATGTTTATATTTGATGCAAAACACTGAAAATAATGAGTTCTTACCTCAACCCAGACATTAGGCTCAAGTGTTTGTTAACATCCATGAGTTCAGACAAATATTGTATGTTATTGGGATTATTGAATCCGACGCTCTTCTCTAAGACACTGTCGTAACTTTCATTCTTGAAATCCAGGGCTTTTCTGTAATCCAAAAATTAGGCTTTGATTAAAACATTTCTCTTGCCTAAATTGCTGTGTTCATTTTTTTGCCTGATGTGGTAGTGTACTTGTACCTGTAGAAATTCATTTTTGTCAGTCAGATAAATTTCAGTAACTGGTACACTTCTTTATTCAGAGACCTGAAAAGTTAGACATACATACCCATGTGAAGATGTCCACCATTTTATAGTTCCTGTCAAACAGTTTTTAAAGAAATTTGTTTTTGTCACAATTCAGATAAATCTCCTCTTATACACATTAACAAAACTAAATTCTGGGTATACTCAATCATTTTTCTGCATTAAATTCCTCTTATTTTTATACAATTATTGTCTGGGAACGGAATTTCATGGAGTACTGTGGAAAATATGTTTTATAAACAGGATTGCACATACAAAAACAGAAATGTTCAAAATATAAGAATTTCAAAGTGCCAGGTCTCACCTTCTTCTGTTTTTCTTAAGGTGCATATTGTTCACCACACATTGTGCAAAACACTCATTTTTTACAACTTTATGCTATTATCAATCATTGGTGTATGGAAAAATATATATTTTGTTTGGCAAGATAAACAGTCTAAAAAGAAAAAATAGTTTAGTCAACAATGCCCATACAATCAACCAGTTCAATAGGATGACTATAAAACCACTAGTCCAGTCTTTAAAATAAAAAACTGTAACTCTCAAGTCTGAAATAAAATATTTTCATTACTACTTATTGCATGAACAATATATCAAATAGCAAAAATTTTGCACAACACAATGAAAACTCCTCATCAAGACACTGACAACTGTTGTTTGTACACTTTATCAAAAAAGTTGTCATCTGTATACAATGTTTGAAAAACTATGAAATTTCAAATCCAACAGTCAGAAGGTACAATAATAGAGATAACACCATGCAGCACAGCAAAGAATCCAGAGAAGTATTTCACCACTAGGTGAGGAGAAAACCTTCCCAAAAATATATTTGAAGGAATCAATTTTCTTCCATTGTGTACTATACTTTTGAAAAACAGATACTTTGGAAACAATATTTCCATCATAAGGAGCCTGGCAGACAGACAGGGTCAGACAATTTTGGCTGCTTTAATGGCAGCTGAGAATTGTGAAAAAAAAAACAAGATGGGCTTTGTTCAAAACTTTTACTTACTTGTAAACTATTGGGAAATCATCAGTACTAATAAGTCCTAATGGAGGACGGTGTTCTGGATCTGTAGGTTTTCTCATAGCACCCTTCATTCCGCACACAACTTTATCAGTATCAGCTATGATTTCTAGAACTTCACAGCAGACATAGTCATTCATCATATAACTACGTGAGACGCCCTTTTTATCAACAGCAGGTACAATATTGGCCACAGGACAGAATGCCTACAATATATTTCACTTAGAAAACTTGAATTTATGATTTTTTTTATCAAACTGACCTTGACATTTATATCAGCAGCATAAAGAACATTAGCTCCTACCCCAGCAGTGCACAATACTTTCAACATCATCCCTGATGTCTGTTTACTCACAATTGTTCCCAAAATCAAGTCCCCAATCTTGACATTCTGAAAACAAAATTCATTTTGCAATCTCATGCTGACTTGAACAAGGAGAAATTTACCTTCATGAAAAATTGCAATCTCTTTTGCTTATCAACACTGCTGTAAATCTCAAAGGGAGGCATAATGGCATACATATCTTCTGTGAGAACTTTGTCTGCATTTTTCAGTTGGGTTGCTTCTAGGCCAAAAATTGCAGTCGCTTTTTTAATAATGAACTGTTGAAGTTTCAATCTCTTGCCTCGATCTTGAAAAGGCAGATTTTTCTGTCGCTCACCATACACTTGGAAATTCAAGTCTTTCACATTTCTGCGGACAAGGTCCGTTTCACCAAATTCGCCCTCCCACAGTTTTTGCAGTTGCTGACCGTGGAAGTTGAAGGACTTCGCCAACAATTGCGAATTTATTGGCTCCGTTGCCATTCCGATTCCTTTTTATTCTGCGAATGAAACCTCTATTTTATGACGATAACAACTATTGAAATCTAGCCGGTTTCCAACATATAACATTTATTGTCAAGTTTTCCCATTCCCAGATATATATATCATAGTACAAAACCACGATAACACTGACCACGAAAAAACATGTATGTACCCGTACCCATTAGTCATTAATGGCGGCGTGTTACAAAATCGACCAAACTTAAATAGCGAATCAATTACCACAGGAACCCATAAATAATGCTAGAACTGCATAAAAAATGTATATAAAATATGAAAACTACCACAAAAGGAACATACACGTATACAATTACTATTCTTACCTCAGCAACACATTTTTCTCAGGAACAATGTCGGCGCTCCGTTTGACGCCTTGTTTTCACCGACTCACAATCAGATCTTCGCATTAACCAGTCCGCTCCACAAGTACAAAATAAAGATATACACCACAAACTTTCACTCATTCGATATGTACATCGAAATTATCTGCTTAGACTACGTACCTGTAGGAAATATCAAAGTCCGCGGTTCAACACACAAAATGAGGCATAATCTGACTTGTCTTCAGAATGGCGAACGAGCGAACCAGCGAACGTTGAAGGAGGGGAATAGGTACAAAGGAAATGAGTTATGCGCATGCGCAAAATCTTCGCGCACTAAGAAGATATGACGTAGAGGATATAGATGGCGCTGAAAGTTCTTCTTTTACTGTAATATATTTTTCTTGCCATCCTTGAACCTTGAACTACAGCTTAGTTTCCAACAGTATTCACTATCACTACTCTGACGTGTGACAGACAGTACTGAGACAGTGACAGCCAATCTGACAGCAAATAATCAAATATTGAAGGATATATTGTTATTTTGGTTTTGCTATTTATTAATCAATTTACAATTTCACCAATTTTTCGTAGATTTATGATGATTGAAATTCAAAATTGTTTTTAATCTTCTGTAGTGCTGTTCCTTACTCAGAAATGGAGAACTTTGAAGACGAAATCAGCAGTGTTGACGAAGAAACTACTTCATTATTGAACAATGAATCCTCTTCAGAGAAGAAATCTGGTGATATCAATCCTGATTTATTAGATGATGATGTTCAAGACACACGATCGGAATTGAAATTTGATATTGGTAGAAGAAAATCCATTACCATTAGTAATTTGTAAGTCATATTTGAATTCTAGCTCTGGAAACTGAAGAAGAGACCATTAAAAGGGCTGAAATTCAAAGGGCCCTTGAGGATAAGCACACTCTATTGAAAACTTGGCAAAATTTTGCAATAAGCAGATATGGACTTGTTGCTGGTGAGAATAATATTCAATATGAATTTGGAAAATGAATTACATGACATATTTTTAAGATGATCTGAGATACAAGGTTTGGCCTCTTCTACTAGAAGTTGACCCTAGTCATAATGAGAGAATTCCATCATTGGAGGAACTATCTGGTCATAGTGAATACCAACAAGTAGTATTAGATGTAAATAGGTCTTTGAAGAGGTTTCCACCAGGTAGATATTGAAGACCACCATAATAAATGTTATTTACTGAAGATAATATTTTAGGTATTCCATACAAACAAAGAGTTGCTTTGCAAGATCAACTCACTGTTCTTATTTTGAGAGTGATAATGAAATATCCACATTTACGCTATTATCAGGTACCTTTTAACACAAACTGTCTCAACCATTAATGTCATTTTGATTTCAAGGGTTATCATGATGTGGCTATAACATTTTTGTTAGTAGTAGGTGAAGTAATGGCATTTAGAATAATGGAAAAGCTCAGTACCAATCATTTGAGAGAATGTATGGAGCCTACAATGGAAAAAACTTCACACAGACTCAACTATATCTATGCTTTGCTCTCTAAAGTTGATGCAGATCTACATAATTTTATGGACAGGTGAGATATGAAGTTCCTTAGTTTTCAGTCCCCTCACATTTTTGAATTTTCAGTGCATCAGTAGGAACAATGTTTGCCTTACCTTGGTACCTCACATGGTTTGGACATTCTCTAAACCAATACAAAGATGTGGTGAGACTTTATGATTATTTTCTGGCAACTCCACCTGATATGTCTCTGTATGTGGCAACATCCCTGGTGGTGCACAGGAGAAAAGAAGTTTTTGCTGAGGGCTGTGATATGGCTAGTATCCATTGCTCTTTGTCACAGATTCCAGATAACCTAGATTTTGAGGAAATATTAGAAAGAGCATCTGCATTCCACAAAAAGTATCCTCTTGAGAAATTGGAGCATTTGGTGAAGAAGAGGGTCCAAAAAGAGTATGTAGCTTATGGACTGTTTTACTTTCTGCACAAGTTTTTTTGTGTTTTCAAGCAGCTGTTCAGTCTTCGCTTGTATTTACTAGTGCTTTCTTTCTTTGCTTCCCATAGTTCTAAGAAAAAAAATATGTAGATTTTTGCTTTAACTCTTTCTGTTTTAATTTTGCTTTTTATAATATCCTATCACTAACGCATTTTTGCTCACCATTGTGTTTTGTAAATATTTCTTTAAAATAAACAAGTTTTGCTTAATGTGTTCATTTATCTTCCTTTCATAAAAATTTGCTATTTATTTTTATTTATATTTTCACTAATACTATCAAGGAAAGAAAATTAACTTTCATTTTATGGTGTAAGGCAGTATTTCTGTAACCAATTCATTTTGATACTGCATATTTCTTTCACTGCTGAAAGGTAAATCACCTTTAGAGATATTCCTGGAGATCAGATTTTCTGTAATGTTTCATTGTTTCTTTTTAAGAATTGATCAACGTAAGAAGGATGAGCAAACTATGAAAAGACGTCTGAACAGAAATAAAAGCATGTGGGTACGCCTCAATAATAACCTTCCAATCTGGTTGGTTTTCAAAGGAAAGTATGGACTACTGTTTGCTGCAGCAACAGTTCTCTTGGGATATATTTTCTACATCAAAGCATCAGAAAACAAATTTTCACTCCTGAAGTAAGTATAACTTGGTGTTATGGCATTTGAAAAAAATGAGATTTTGATTTTTTGATGACTGAAAAAAGTTTCTTCATGGAAAATAGGAACAAAAACTGATCTGAAACTGAATAAAGTTTTCTTATACACCCTGAATGAATTCATCCTGATTTCAAAATGCTTCTTTTATTGAATATCCCAAAATAAAAGGCATAAGAAGACACTGGAATTGATTAATCCATTTATTTTTCACTTGATCGTTACTGCTTTATAATACCTTGGCAACGGTTGCTATTAACAGACCCATAACGCCCGGGGCGTTATGGAGGGCATTATGAATCATAACGCCCGCTAAATGTTTTTTTCTGTAATAATAAATAAACAACCCTTAGCAACCTCTTCAATGTTTCCATGGCAATTGCATAGAAGCTCACTTGTGCTCAGTTGCCGACCAGAACGCAGTAAATACTATGAGAAAAAATTTATGAAGTAAACAACGTCGTTTAAGATAATTTTTCGTGAAAAATAAAATCTTGTATGCACCACGAGCGTTACTAGATCCTAACGCCCATCGGGCAACATTCATCCCTCGGGCCAAAGGCCCTCGGGTGAATGTTACCCTCCGGGCGTTAGGATCTATATAACGCACTTGGTACATAAATAGCTATTATCATTACCAAGTAGTTACCCTTTATCAATGTAAAGGACGTTATCGCAATTAATACAGGATCTCTATTAATTTTTTTGTTGGTGAGATTGATATTCAAACAACCATTTTAGCCAACCTAAACAGCATTGGGTATATTTTTCACAAAATAAAATTGTAATTATCATTTCAACTGGTTTTCTCACATCTGCTGATTTTTCACAATTTTTTGATGTAATTCCATATGAATTCCACTAATTGTTGTGCCATAGAACTTATTAATGCATGATAATGATCCATCAATGATCTGTGAAAAAAAACAAAAGAAATACTGACAGCATATTTAAAGATTGCATATTTGTGAATTATTTATGATTAGTGAAGTCCATGTGAAAACAGTGTCTGATCGAATTCGTTGATTTTGATGAAAAAAGCACAGATTATTGAAATTCGTATGATCTGTGTAATTCGTGGTATTGAATTCCATAAGCGGAATAGTGATTTTCGGCGTAATTTTGATGAAAACTCGCAAAAGCTTGTTCGTGTCGCGATGAGGACCAATGTTTATTGTTTTTGTTTCGCCGGTCGTTGGTAATAACTGCAGAAGCATATTTGTGTCTAATCAAGTATTGACTCAATTAATTTAACATATCGAGAATACATTGAGAAGCGGGTTTGGTAAATTCGCGTTGAATATTTCAAATTCTTGCGGTTTCAAAGTAACTAACAATAATCTGATGAGTCGTCAGAGACTCAGACCTGACACTTAAATGAAAAGTGAGATACTCTCGCTATAATGGTGGGTCCTGGATCCAGATGAAGATTAATCTGATGACTAGTCCAGGTGTGTTCAAGTGAGATATTTGCATGAATGCATGATGTAGTTGATACATGAAATCATAGATGTGTTTGTTTAATTATATGCTAATGTAAAAATACTTTTGCAAATAATTTATAAAGGATATCTATTAAGACAGAGATAGAGTTGGTATAACATGGTATAACTAGACAGGTGGGTATTTGAAATGTTTTTAAAAAAATTACAAACGAACTATCATGTCAACTGGTTTATACTTATTAATAATGCTCTTAATTTTTCATTATTTTAAATAATAAAATAACCCCTTCCATTATTAATTTGTTGTGTCACAAAACATGTCACATAGTGTGCCTTGAGTTTGCCATAACGGAAAATATCATGAAAGTGTCTTTTGACAGCGTTTGTGAATTATTAATGGTGAGTTATATTGCGTTATTCGGATTTGTGTTCATAAAAGTAATCTGTGGTAGGTAATGATAATATTACTGAAATGAACAGCGAATTGGTGGAAAACATGAAGATTGATCTCACTCGCCCAGGTGGGTTCATTTAAGATACCTATTTGCATGATATGCATGAAATGGTTGATACAATGATACATGAAAACATCATAATTAGATTTCATAGGTCATAGATGATAGTTGTTTGTATTATGTATTATATTGTTTGTCTATTTCACATGATTCCCCTTTCTTATGTTTTTCCGATAATATGATTCAGATACCCTCAAGTGATGTTGCATGTATTGTCTCAAAATTGTTACAAATAATTATCATTTAACCTGGTTTATACTTAGTAATAATGCTCTCGATTTTGTCAATATTTTTAATAATAATCCTTCCATTAATTTATTTTGTCACAGAACATGTCACATAGTGGGCCTTGAGTTTGTCATAACGGAAAAAATCAAAAGAGTGTCTTTTGACAGCTTTTGTGAATTATTGATGGTGAGTTTTATAGTGGATCTGAGTGAATCGTTTATTTAGATGAAAAATTGGTGAGTTACTTAAAGTAATCTTTCACATCGTAAAGTATATTGAATTTCATAAATGAAATAGCGTATTTCTGAGAATTTTGACAAACATCGAACTTTTGCTTCTATTTCTGTTCTAACCGATCCAACTGTTGGCGTCATGTTGGCGTATAAATTCACGATGACCACTTATTTCTATTTCATTGTTTCCAAAAAGACTATTTAAACTGACGGGTCGTGGAGTGATAGGTTATTATAGTGTTATTACTGATATGAAAAGAGAAATACTTGCTGAAATCGTGAATCAGGATCCCAATGCCAAAGGAAGATTGATCATATCTGTATGATATGCATGAAATGGTTCTTAGATGAAAATATAGGTAGATTTCATAGGTATATCAACATGATAGTTTGTATGTTTGTTTATGTTTGCCTGAAAAGATTTTTTCCCACAATATTATCAGATATGCAACAATAAGGGATTTCATTCATGCAATCTGTGCTGTGGTTCCAAGATCAGTTTTTGTTCCATTTTTTTAATGTACCTAATTCATATGAGTTACTCTAATTGTATGAGTGACATATCACTGATATTCTATACAAGTGGGTTTATTTTCATTACCATGAAAACATCAATATTTGTTGCTTTTCTTTCAAGATTTGAGGTTGCTGATAATAACTGTTTTTTAGTGTATTCAATACATGACATTTGCTGGCGCCTGCTCCCATAGGAACCATCATGCATAAAAGGTTTTATACAATTTTCTAGATGTTTTTCCTTATTTTTGTATTATACACTGTATATTGAGGTTCATGAAGTGAATTATTTATATTTATCCAGTAAGGTAAAAGATAATTATACATATGGCTTGTCATTATTTTCTAATAAGTGATAGAAATGATAACTAACTATAAGAATATGTGATTAGATATTTTGTTCACGAATGTTCATAAACAAATGTGGGGTTTGAGATTCTTTGGGTTGACCCTTCTTTTGGAAATAATGATTTTCGTACATTAGAGAAGGTGACTCCAGTAGGTAAATTTCCTGTTATGAATGTGTGCTGTAAGGCTGATAACATAATCAAAAAATCTATTTTAAGGAATAAGATTCACCTATAACTCATCTCAAAATCAAATTATGCTTTTGCAGCATCAAATGGGAAATCGCAACTGTACCAAAAAATATTACTTAACGATATTATAAATTATTGTACAAACCGATACAAATTTCCATAAAGATTAGGTATATAAATAAATTTATGAAATGTTTCTGCCACTATCAATCTCTAATCCCTTAGACGAGGGAGGAAAAAACATCCTGTGATCTGGTTTTTATTTATTTTGGAACATAACTTCAAGTTGATATTATATTTTCTACACCCTAAACTAATCCTTTATCCTTTTTACTCCCACAATTTTGATGTTTTTCCTGAATATTTTTACTCTCAATTCCAATTCTTGAATTTTTTTCAAGAAAACTGTTTCCACTATTTAAATTTGAAGAAACTATTTATAATATTCTAGTAATCAGAAGCTCTAGAACCTCATCATGAGGATTAATGAGTATATTCAACCGCAAAATCAGTTCGAAATCTTTTACTTTCTTCAAATGGTAAAAGGCAGTTAGATAAAACTAGATCCATTATAATTTATAAGAAAATGCTGAAGATCGATCATCGATCCACTCACTCACCAGTGGACCAGTGCCACCCATGTGTCACCACTGATAGTTGACACTTGACTGTTGACAGCTGTTTGAGAATAATATGAACGTGATGTCGGTAAAGCAGATACCTGTCAAAAGATATTCAATAGATCAGACATTACTCCAGAGATGGCATTACCTACACAACTTGAAAGGTCCATGCTGGATTTTGTATGCTTTCCATGTAAATTATAAATGGTATTTTATTTGGAAATAATTTCATCCATTTTTGCAAAAATATCATGTTTTGAGTGTATTCCGTCGTTCTATAAGTATGAACTCGCGATGATTTTCTCATTTTATATTTCCCATATCTTCTATCTGTTGTATGGAAAAGCTATACTTATCTTTGATGCCCTAAAAATTTCGATACCTGATACCTTTCGTTTTGTTTCAAATATTACTACACACACATTCTCGCGATTTCTCCAACACCGTACCCAAGGTGGATATAGGATGGTGAAACAGCTCTTCAATTGTTTCTGCGAAAAACTTGTAGATCGTTTGAGAAGGTAGTAATATTTCAGCTACTTGAATGAAGATGGCGGTAAGATCGATTATCGAAGAAAATTTCTGTTGCTTACGTATTTCTGTGGTTCGCATCTGACAGACGTGACTTGAAACGGCATTAAACAATATATTTTCTATAAATCTGGAATGAATATCGATATTTTGACTCTTCTCAGTCATTTTTCATCTAGAATAGATGAAACTGATAAAAAGATGACAGATGCACAGTTTCTGTTTTACCGACACAAGGTATGTCGCCATCTCTGTTAATTTCAGGAAATATTACTACGGTATGAAATCAAGTAGGCAAAGGTCTACAGTTTATTCTAGTGCTTGTTGATAGGAAGCTGTTTCACCATTGACCGTACCATTCCTGCTAACGAGGATGGAGAATACCACTTGACAACGTTTTTTTTTTTTTGATAAATGATGCCTGCCAAACTGGAAAATTGTTGATACAAATTCGCGGGCAATGACAAATGATCCAGCGGTGACAGCAACAATGTTATTTGTTTTCTAAAACCTGTCGCGCCACGGTCAGTGAACAGATATTTTGGCATCAATAAGGCGAAATCAGATGGAATCTATAAATCTAGGCTATATAAGTAGGTACATGTTATCGAAAGTAATCTCCACACTTCTGTGCATGGGTGGTCGATATAATAGATAATTGGTATAGCGTGTCCCAATTTTTACATATGTCTAAACTCTCAAATTAATGACATGTTGTAGTTTATTGAACCGGACACCCTGTCATAGTCTGAATTTTTGCTGACTTCAGTGACTTCCGAACAACTTCTTAAATTTTTTGATGGTTTTGCAAATTCTTATTGCATCGACGATTAAGATGATGTTTCCCAATGGTTTCCTAACGATTTCCCAGATTCACTCAATACTTTGCATTAATTTGAAGTATTTTATTGAAATAGATTGATTTGATATCGATAAACAACAGAAACATCTTCGATTGGTAACAATAATGATATTGAAATATTTCAAAATCTGACGCACATGCGTAAAGCCCAATTTACTGTTGAGCGGTTTTGCTGATATTTGCGATACCAGCGGTGAAACATGCAATTTTGTTTTTATTTTCATTGGTCAATTCGAATCAAATCACACACTGAATTGAAATGTACCAATAAAAACATTGAGTTTTTCACTGAGTATAACCAGTAAGCTGGGCCTAACTCTTCTGAATTTTATTTGACTGTTCGATTGTACCAACCTCCGAATAATAAAAAATGTTGATCAGGACAGAGGCTGTTTCGACCTGGATTTGCGTTTCATAATGACTTCATTATATAGAAATTAGTATTTGCTTGATCGAAAGCATACCTACTTAATAATAATTTCTATAGGTATGCTGAATTTATGAAATAGTTATATAAATAGTTATATAATAACATATACCTACAAAATGTTCATCTTAGGATATACTAAAAAGTTCGAACTGATGGATTCAGTGTTTGCATTGATACTGAAATACACAATATGATTGCAGTCAAAATATTTCAACTATATCATTACTTATATATACTTCCAAGAATCGAATAAAATGAACTCATCACCAGAATAAATCTCCTCAATTTGATTATTTCCTCACTCTGCCTTATTGGATGCAAGCGTTATAAGTAATATATTTTTATTTCATTTCGAACATTCTTTCTGGATGCTTTAATGGTAATTTTACGTGCATGATAGGTACTCTTCCCGAAATCTTTATTGCTGTTGTTTAATGGCTCGTTAAATTTTTTATTGACTTAACTTTCAAGAGGTGTATGATATTTTTCTTGATATCCCCAGAAAGGGCGGATGACTATGAAGGATTCGCAGAAAATCACCCTGACTATTGAAAATTTATGAAAATATACGTTTTACAACCGATTTTCAACTTGGTTAACCTTGGTTAACCTCTATATAATAAGCCACGAACTGAGTTTAATTTCCCTAATAGCACATAATGTCCTAGGGACGTCCCTATTTGGTACCATTTATGTCCGAACGTCCCGGACATGAAATTCTTGTCCATAGAACGTCCCAAACAGTACATATCTCAAATTGTCTCTGTGAGGACGTCCATGGAATGAATGTCCCAGATACATGTACATTTATGCAAACATCATGATTACAACATCCTTAGGACATCCCAATTGGTACATATTCTTCATTGGCCCTGCGTCGATGTCCATAGGACGACCAGGACAGTACATATTTTCAAAAGTCCTTATAACAACGTCCTATAGACTTTCAAATCGGGACATTATATTGAATGTCTGGAGAACGTCCTTTGGATATCCTATGAACAACATACTATATGGACACAGACACACATAATATTCTGACATTGTTCAAATATATGCTTATTTCAAAATATTCCCAGAAATCCCAGAATATTTTCGGAGAGTACATAGATGCAGAATCGTATCAAACTATTCTGACATTGTTCAAATATACTTATTTTAGAATATCACTAACACTAGGTACCAATCTTTTTCTAGAAAGTAGAGAAACGTCTCAATAGAAAGGATGATGAATTTTAAAAATGTGCCATCAAATATGGTGATGTGGTTCTCGCCATTCTCATCCCTATCTTATCCTCATAATTCATATTACGCTCAGAAGTGGTTCGGATTTCAGTATTTTCAGCTGTTGGTCTCACTTCTCACTTTCCGCATGCATTTGATTGATTGAAATTTCCCTACTTCGAAGAAGCGAGATAAAATAATTACATTGTCCTCTTACGTACTACATCATTGGACAAAAATATTTCCATTTGTTAAAATAAAAAATATGCTGAATTGACAGCCTGATATGATCGAGTTATAGAATTTTATTAGGATCAATATTATTAGTATCTCATTTGATTATTCTCAATAATAAAAGAGAAGACGTACAATGGACGTCCGTGGTACCAAATTTGAAAGTCCTATGGACGTCCTTAATGTCCTAATAGGATGTCCAAAGGACATCCATAGGACATAATTGTGCTATTAGGGTTAGAAGCTATATTTGGATCGACAATATTACTATATATGTCAAAACAAACAATAAGCCATTTGATTTCCACTTGGAAAATATTCAAATATTAAAAAAAAACGATACCGGGTGGAAAAAACTCAGTTGAAATATTTATGCCACTCGGTAGGTATAGGTAGGTACGTTTTTACGTTGCAGCCTTCCCAAACCGACCTATAGAGGTGTCTGAGCGTGAAATAATCCGGCGAATGGCATTTTTCGCATTCCCGTCTTCTCAAAGTGCCACATTGTACCTATATACGCAAGAACGGAATGATGCTTTGTTCGAATAACAAGAGAACATCGACAAGTGGTGGTATTCAATTGTCGAAGGTGTTGCCTCAGGTTGGTTGCCACGCTATACTTATCGATGCAGAGATTCTTGCGAAAGCACTTGAGCGGTCCACATTAAAGCACACAAATATTTTTTCGGCGTTTTGTGTGTCGCTTAGTATACGGCATTTTTGTCATACAGTAGTTTTTTTGGTTATACGCGAAAGAATTTCCGCTGAAAAAACAAATGATGACTCTATTGAACTGAAGTATATTTTACATCGTATTAAATGACACTGTTTCCGTAAAGTATGGAACAAATTTGTTTTTTCATTTTAGGAAATAATCCTGTGACACGTCGATTTTTGATTTCAATTTACCGTATTTTAAAATAATCTAATATACAGGGTGAATTACGTTCGAGTAATGACGTCTTTTTTTTTTTTGAATGGAACACCCCCATTATTATCACATGTTGATTCCAATTGGTACAGGGTGGACAAAAATACAATAGTTTTGTGTGTGCTAATATAAAGTAGGTAACGCGTAACATTCTTTATTAGGTAAATTAACAATATTATCAAAAATACTTATTGTCTAGTGGCAATTGGTTTAAATGTAACATCCCGTGGTTTACTATACATGGCAATAAGTATTTTTGATAATATTGTTAATTTACCTAATAAAGAATGTTACGCATTACTTTATTAGCACACACAAAACTATGTGACGTCATTACTCGAACGTAATTCACCCTGTATATTAGATTATTATTTTAAAATACGGTAAATTAAAATCAAAAATCGACGAGTTTCAGGATTATTTCTTAAAATGACCTGTTTAGCTAAAAATGAATTTGTTCCATACTTTACGGACACAGTGTATATGGTTTCAATATCATAGATGTCTCCGGTTTTTTTGTTCAATGTTATATTTATTTTCATCATTCGAAAAAGGAGTCACGATAAATTGAAGAAAAATAAGTAAAAAACGCAAATAATCTAAAAGGAACAAAACTCTCATACATATTAGGGCCAATTCTAACTTTACAAGCATATACTCATACAGCATTTAAGAGCTCAATTCAACCTATATGACATTATTATATGAAATATCTATATTAATACAATTATCAACATCAGTCGCGTTCTGATATTACTGAATTTACTGAGGACAGTCAGCAATTTCGGAACGAATTCAGGTTTAATAAGCTACTACCAGTATAATTCAGTAATTTTAGAACGATCTAAAGCACTGAACAGTACTGGTTGGGAATTTCGGAACTCTACCATCATAAACGTACCAAAACCTTAGTTACTCGTAATACAATAATACATTAGTTACCATAAATTACGATAATTTGAGATATGTACTGTTTGGGACGTTCTATGGACAAGAATTTCATGTCCGGGACGTTCGGATATAAATGGTACCAAATAGGGACGTCCCTAGGACATTATGTGCTATTAGGGAAATTAAACTCAGTTCGTGGCTTAATATATAAATGTTAACCAAGGTTAACCAAGTTGAAAATCGGTTGTAAAACGTATATTTTCATAAATTTTCAATAATTAGGGTGATTTTCTGCGAATCCTTCATAGTCATCCGCCCTTTCTGGGGATATCAAGAAAAATATCATACACCTCTTGAAAGTTAAGTCAATAAAAAATTTAACGAGCCATTAAACAACAGCAATAAAGATTTCGGGAAGAGTACCTATCATGCACGTAAAATTACCATTAAAGCATCCAAAAAGAATGTTCGAAATGAAATAAAAATATATTACTTATAATGCTTGCATCCAATAAGGCAGAGTGAGGAAATAATCAAATTGGGGAGATTCATTCTGGTGATGAGTTCATTTTATTCGATTCTTGGAAGTATATATATATAAGTAATAATATAGTTGAAATATTTTGACTGCAATCACATTGTGTATTTCAGTATCAATGCAAACACTGAATCCATCAGTTCGAACTTTTTAGTATATCCTAAGATAAACATTTTGTAGGTATATGTTTATTATATAACTACTTATATAACATGGCATTGACTTACTGATTTTCATAAATTCAGCATATATACCTATAGAAATTATTCAGTTGAATTATTATTAAGTAGGTATGCTTTCGATCAAGCAAATACTAATTTCTATATAATGAAGTCATTATGAAACGTAAATCCATTTCGAAACAGCCTCCGTCCCGATCAACATTTTTTATTATTCGGAGTTTGGTACAATCGAACTGTCAAATGAAATTCAGAAGAGTTAGGCCCAGCTTACTAATGAGCGTTTTTGGATTTGGTTATACTCAGTGAAAAACTCAATGTTTTTATTAGTACATTTCAATTTAGTGTTTGATTTGATTCAAATTGACCAATAATAACAATAACAATATTGCATTTTTCACCGCTGGTATCGCAAAAATCAAAATCGCTTAATAGTAAACTGGGCTTTACGCTTGTGCGTCAGATTTTAAAGATTTCAATGTTACCAATCGAAGATGTTTCTGTTATTCATCGATATTAAATTAATATTTTTCAATAAAAGACTTCAAATTAATGCAAAATAGAAAAAATCGTATGTGAAACGCTTTTTATAAGACACGTTGACGCACTTGTTCCCTTTGGAGCACTCCTTGCTTATAGCTCGTCGTACTCCAAACAACGAGTGCGACAAAATAGCGTCTTATGAAACTTGTATCAAAGTATACTATTTTTCATTTTCTATTTCATTTCGCATCGCCATTGTTAATGATACGATAAAGTATTCCGTCTAGGACATTGCGGTTGACTCGGCTACCGCCTCGTAACCAAGCAATAACCTCGACTATTATAAATCGCATAATAATTTCGTTACATTATTAGTTATAATATTGAAAGACGGAACCCTCAATATACACTGTTGGAAATTAGTTACTAGATCAGCAAAAAAATATAGTCCCAGTAGGTCTACAACATTTTATAGTTGAAATATCAAGAGTATTTGAAGTGAATTTTCACCATAATGGGTATTGCTCGTCTTAACAACAGCCTATTTGTATGACTACTAAGTCTTATTGGTGAATTAACTACAGTAAGTTAATAATTCTACTTCACCTTATAGTTGTTCGCAGTATTCTCTGAAGTTAATTGAGCAATTACAAATTGTCATTTTCACTTTAATTTGTTGTTATGAATCCTACGTCATAATGTAGTTCTAGCTAAAAAAAATTGTCAATTGTACTACAACTCAGTGTATTTTCAACAATATTCTACTGCTAGAATTCAAAGTTCAAAATACTGAAATAACCATATATCATGAGACATTTTATTTTCTGCATAGCAACAATACGAAAAAAATCCACTATTGGCACAAAAACACATCAAAAGCTGTCAGTAAATCGAAAGAACATCGCGGCAAGTGATTCACTACAATGCTGGTCAACCTCTGTCTGTGTTTGTCATCCGAGACAACTTATTCCTATCCTCCTGGAGTGTTGAGTATCTCTCGTTCAATTGCTGAAACAAAAATTATATTAATAATTCATTTTGGAATCATTTTGTCATGAATTTTTCAGAAAAGGAAAAATTGCATTATCAGAAAACAATCAAATTAACTCTTGAAATCACTTGGATTTATTAACTGAATAGTACATTATCATTCAAAATATAATTCAGAACGAATCTTACCAGTACATTAATTTCTATTTAACTTAACTCAGTTTTTGTTTTTTGTTATCCAGTAGTAGCTTGAAAAAATCCGATTCATCGAACAAATACTTGAAATGAAGAGTTGTACAAATAATCACATCACAACTTCAACAGTTTCAACCTAGATGTTGCAGTTATCTTCATTAGTATATTAAAAAATATATGAAATATGTATGAGAAGTAATAAAACTTTCATAATAATAATTTCAAAATGTGAATATAAAACTGATATAATTATACTCACTTTTTTGCAGCAAAACTTCAATAATCACAGAGAGAATCCAAGAAAAATTCTCAACAAATCATGTGAAATTATTGCGCTTGCAGATTCCGACAAAACATTTTTATTTGTTGCTCTAGATCAGGAAAAATATTCATAACTGAAACAAAAAAAAAATAATATTAATATTGGCATGAGTAAATAAAATTTATGTACGATCAATCTACTCCATGTGGGTACTTACCTTTTTTTATATCTTGACCGTTGATTGATGTATTGCTGGGTCTTGACTACACAAGAGGAAAACCTAAAATGTATTCGTTCTAATGCTCTACAACGGCAACAGACTGCAGATAACTGAGTAAACTTGGGTTGGGACTTGTAAGGAATCGGTTTTCGTGAGAAGACAAACGAAAAGTAGCGAATATATCCGAAGAGATCGGAACTAAAAAATCTTTGTAACCGAGCACAAACTGTTGCAAATTGTAAAACTAGGTGATGTTAATTTGTCAACAGAGTGCGACAGAACCGCTATTTAATATCAATGTATTAGTAACTAGATGATGTTCTACTGTCTATCTTTCAATAACCATTATTGAAGTTCTAGTTACAATTATTTGTTGTTGTGTTACAGATTATATCAAGTTGTTTGGACAGTAATTTCATCTGTTCATTTGATGCAAACTTGTTGCTGTTGTATTGACATTATCAGTAGTGAATTCAATAACTGACTGAATTAACAACTACATCGAAAATTGTGGAAGTGAAATTGGGACACAATTGTTGTTGAATTTGACTAAAATTTTTTAACGATATGAGAAGTTGTTGAAACTAACAACTAATTTCCAACAGTGTATATGAAGACCAACTCGTTCTTGAACTGATCTAATTTTTTCATTCATGTGCAAAATTATGAATCATTCGGACTTGAACTGGTCCTTCATCTTGGAAACGCCATCTTGAATTTATCAATGTTGATAAAAACTTCATGATCTTCGACCGCCACATTACTAATTTTGAATCTAATCGCCATATTGTTTTTCTCTAGAATTTTTGCTAGAGAAAATCATCACGATAGGGACTTGGGGGAGCGTATGAATCTTTTACATTACATTGTTAATATTCCAATGATTTCAAAAGGAAAATGCGCTATCAACTGCTGAGATTTACAATGTCTGCCGATGTGTACATATAATAAACATATCACAACCGCTATTTTGATTAACTACACAAAAATCGTACCTAGTACCTACAGACCATACTTGAACCCACACAACAGACTGAAAGATGATATCTCGAACTTCTCTACGGTATATGAACATGTCTGGAGCGCTTTATTTTCATTTAGAGCATAATATTCGAATTAAATAACTATAATGGCAATGAAATGCTGTAATTTTCGCAAGAGAGTGCGCTTTTTACGACCGAATGGCGACTCTTCCTTACGAAACAGGTTGATAAAAAAGGAAATGGACCTTAAAGTGGACGAGAGTTTATACTTGCTCGGTTTTATGTTTCTTCGACATAAATAAAAACTTTTTTGTACATATCGCTGATGTAATAAATGTTTCAATAAAGGTTTCCATCCATCCAAGTAGGTATACCCATTCCATCAGTTATTATTTCATTAACGCCGTTTATCATACAAAAGCTTCAGCTACGCGATCAATTTCTTTGTTTCTCAAATACAATATACAGCATGTCTGGAAATTTAACGCAAAATATTAAAGGGCGATTTTGTTTGAGAAAATATTGCCAAAAGTTCCTAAACATTTTTCTCGAAATTATTTTTTTTCTAAAGGTATAGTAGTGTATGAATTTTTTTTTTAAATTTGGTACCTACAGATGTTCCTCTCCATCCTTGATGGTATCCAAGTTAGACTTATTCAATCTCTCATAGCCAAAGAGCAATAACTGCCCTTGACCTTGTAAAAAACTTTCTCCTATATTTTTTTTATAAATTTGAGAAATGTGAATGAAGAAGATAATAAAACTTTGGAATTCCCGATATAATATAATATTTCCTACTTTTTAGGTGTTAAAATACTATTTCTTATAGTGTCTTTCTCGATAATCTAATAACGATGAATTCAAATGTTTTTTTTTAGATGGATAGATACTTGTCTAAATAATTTCCTGAACTTACCAATATCTTTTTTATAATGACTTTCGAGATTTCTAATTATTCCTATATTTTTCTTGTACACCTCTCAGATTTGCCCATGACACTCCTGCTTCTCAAATAAATTCCAATAAATTTCAATAATTGTAAAAATAGGCAAACCAGCCAAGAGACGTCTGTTCAGTTTTTCCAATGACTTGTTGGACAATTCAAGAAATTTCTGAGCTTTCCCATGAACCGAGAACATCGAAAATGAAACGTGTTTTCATCGAAGAAAAAATCCTAGACGAGATAAGAGATAAGTGTAGAACCCCCGAAAATCTTGTTTGTATGCATATATAGAAATGAGCATCATTTACTCGTCACAGACACAATCGAAAAAAGCGACTATATCGATTCGAAAGATCTGACCCGCGTGGGTACCCATTCGTTCAGTTGGCAGCATTTTGATTGACAATCTCGCATTTGGTAGTAAAATGAAGAGTCGAACTCGGCTGATGCGGTACCCCCGACGTATTATTAACGATGTAAACATCCACTTTGTTATGCAGACTCATGTATGGAATCGCTCTCGACGATCGGAATGCATAATTTTTCTCCTAAACAGGAAATTTGTAATTGGATTCGAAGAAATCTCTTCTACTTTTCTCTGGTTCTAGTTTTTCCGTGAGCTGCGAAGTGGAATTGAGTTTTCCATATAGGGTAATGGAAATTGCTGGACCTGCCGAACATTCCTCTACCAGATTTTTTCTGATATCTATAGCATCCAAGCTATCAATTCTTTTCCAATATTTTTGCTCATGTTTCACGATCATCGCATACCTACCTAGGTTTTCCTTTCTTGTATATTCATAAAGATTAGAGCAACCTTCTTGAAGCTGATGATATTATTTCATTAAAATTAACAAACACTTCCGCATCCTGGAAATTACTTGAAATTGTTTCACGAAGGAATCTTGATGATAGCAGGAATTAATCTGAAAGGTTATGTAAAATTCAGGGTGTCCTCTTATGTGTTGACATTTACCTACAGCTTCAACTATACGAGGTGGAAAAAACTTTGAATATCTTTTGGTACTTTCACAACAAACAAATGCGAATCGCAAAATTAAAAAAAATGACAAAATATTTTTTTAATTAATTATAGTGGAAGATTGGAACACAATAGAATGTAATCAAAATCAGAGGATGAATCAGACAAGTGACCTGACACTCAAAATCAGAGGATGAAAATACTTTACAACAAATACTTAATTAAAAAAAAACACGTTATTCCTATATTAGTCACTTTCCGATATTACTGAATTTACTGATAACAGTCAGCAATTTCGGAACGAATTCAGGTTAAGTGAGCTACTATCAGTATAATTCAGTAATTTTAGAACATTCTAAAGCACTGAATAGTACTGGTTTGGAATTTCGGAACTCCACCAATATTGGTAATTTTGATTCTGTATTGTAATTTTAATAAGTGAAAAACGACTATAACTATATATATATATATATATATATATTTGGAAACAGAAGAGAAAAGTATTCACTATAGTTGAAAATATATTATTTCAAATTTTCAATTTTGCGATTTGCTTTCGTTTGTGTTGAAAGTACCAAAATATAGTACATATTGTGAAACCCTATATTTTTTATATTTCATGTTTTTTTGCACCTCGTATAGTTAAAGCTGTATAGGTAGGGATCAAAATATAAGAGGACACCGTGTACATGGTAGCCAATATACGCGATCAGGATTTGTTAAAAGGGGAGAAGATTTGCACAAAATCTTTCGTTTCGCATTATTCGTTTTTATTTATTTCCAGAGTTGTTTTAGTAGCTTATTGTAACTTTTTTATCTTCAAAAACGAATTCCGAGTCTACGGTTTTGTCTTCGAGGAAACTCAACTTTGATTTTTCTTTTGTAAAAAAAACGGTTTTTTATAAAAATGTCGGCTTCAAACGAATCAAATCAGGACAAATGTTCACAAGAACTTTAGTCTAGAGATGATGATGAACCACCTCCATCAATATGAACATTACATTTAAAGATACCCTGTTGTAGACAACCTGAAACATAAACTCCCTTATCTGACAATCGTATCCTGTACGAGATTAACTGAAATGATGATGACACGCGTCTGCTCTCTATTGCCCTGATAGACACAAAAACAAATGATACCCACAATCCTCGACGAAAGAAAAAAACTGAGTCACAATGAGATACCCGGTAATTTCCAAATTGGATAATTCCTACCCCCATCATACAATATCAATTCCCTGCCGAAACTGCACTTTATTATTGAACGACTTTTAAATTAACCTGCAATGATGGTGCATTTATTAGTCACGTGAGCGGGGTGCCGATTCAACTGTTTCATTTTCCGACATTTCGACATGTGCTCTCTCGGCACATGCCGTCCACAAACAGATGACGTTCTGTGGGCACAGGCCAGCTAGATGCTTATCTGGAGGAATCTCTATCAGAAATATATTCGCAGATGACCGTATATCGTTTTGGTCTGATGCTTCACGGAATACAGGAAGTTCTGATAACATTTTTCCAGGAAAGAGAAATTACTGTTGATCGACGCCAAAATCCGATTTTTTCGGTGTCAGTTTTCCTTTTTTACTGGGTAGTTCGTACCGATTCTCTTCTCATTTAGTGCAAGTTGATTTTTATTTATTTCTCCTCCCACATCCGGGATTTAGAGGGTATATCAGATTTGGGTCACCTTTGAGGAAACCTTTGATGTTAAATGTTCATCTTGAGTTAATTCTTATCTTTATATCCCCTCATCTAAGGTTTCAGCTTCGAAATAAACTTGAGATTTTGAAAATTGTTTTTTTTTTCGCCCTCACCTTTCACTCATCCACATTCATTCATTCACTCATTCATTTCACTCATCCTGGCATCGAAACTAAGTTCATTTGCCACAGAAACTTTTTATAAGTATGTATATTCATATATGGACAGAACACGCTACACCCAGTCGTTGAAAATTGGTTGAAGAGGAAAACAGTTATGGCTGCGAAATCAAAAAGTCGATTTTTTGAGATTACCCTGTGATGGCTCAAGATAATGAGATCATCCTCATGCCTCTGTTCTTCTTCATTTGAGATCCTTTTAAAAATTTCGAATTTTTTCACAGTTTCCAATAACATCCAGTAGCAATTTCATGGAAAAAACCTCATGTATCGAAAAAATACGATATTATAGCTGAAGGACTGAGCTAGCAAACAGTGTAAACAGAATTCAAATTGTTCAAAGCAAAAAAGAGTTATTCAAATTTCGGGGTGCGACGTATAATTAGTGTTGAGTAGTTTATTAAGAGCGCCCTCCTTCTCATTGTAGATATTATTTTTCTACTATAGAAAGTATTTTTCTATAACCTGTTGATGCTTTCAAATCTCAGCACAAAGACAGCATTTGCGCTCGTGAGCAGAAATATTAACAAAACGCTCGCCTTTACCATATATATGTATATTGTTGAAATCGAACTTATATGATTGAAAATGGTGACTGTGAATTATGTAAGCAAGGCATTTCCTCATGTAGCAGAAAAAGCAAACATTGTAAATTGATAGATGATAGATTCATGACATGGTGCCATGAAATGCTTGAATGCTAAAGATATCAAAGTATAAGTATCCTATAAACTTTTTCTTAAAAAACATCATCAGTCCGTTGATCATAAGGCAAAAATAATATTTACTGAAAAAGGTGAATTTCAAACTCCATACTCTGGTAGTTTGAGAAGCACCATCAGTAGTACTAGTATTAGTAGTAATAAAGTATCGAGTTTTCTTGTCTAGGAACTAGAAAAATCTGGTGTGTACGCAAAGTGTCTCGAAAGATCATATCTGACCATTGTATAAGGACATATGTCTTTTTCGAGCGGCAATCTATCATTTTGCGCTCTAAATATACAAATAGATATTTCCTTTTGAGTTTAATTGCATAAAAGCTTGCATTTGATTTTTTTATGATCATTATTTTAAAAAACTTTTAGTTCAGGATAGGTGAACCTTATAAAAAAAATACCGCGAACCCGATCTCAATTGAATCACACCCATAATCACAAATCTCATCCGCCAATTTGAAGCTGCCATTTTTCCTTCATAAACATTCATCAGTTGGACGATTAGAAGAGGGTGAAATTTAACTTGCAAGATTTGATTACTAGACAAACGACACCGGGATAGGTGAAACTAATAGCTTGTAAATAAAAGCTTGTAAAAAGGGATCACGCTGTTATATTCAGAGCTTACGATTAACTTTCGTTCCGGTATAGCGAATACGCAAGCCACAACTGGAGTGGACGCAATATTCTAATCCGACAAGCCATCGTGATAAGACCTAAAGGATGGCGGCTGATAACAGCATCTCGGCTACCGGTCGTCTATTACTAATAATCCTGCTCGAGAATCATGAATTCGCATTAATATCACCTGGCATAATAGCGCTAAATCGACTCGTATACACCAGGAAATAATTAAACACCATCGATTTACATCGATTCCAAGCATTGAAGCCCATAATCGATCAATTGGGTTCAGCTCTGGGAAGCGATGTGGCCATAGTTGATTATGTGCAAATAGATTTCCTTTCGTGACTGCCTTCGCCATATTTCGAAGCGTAATTAGTTTGAACTGTAACAGTACCAAGGCACTCGGTCATGACCATATCGTAGGAGGCCGTTCTGCAACAGATCGTCGACCAATTTCTTCGGTCGATAAAGCAGAGATCTTCATTGATCGGATCTCGCTCGGTCCATCCTAATCGAGGAGTCGTGAAATACTATAAGTGGGGCACTTGTGATCGACGATTTTAGAGATCTGCGTATTGATTGTTTGATCTCCAATGGGAGGTTGTTTTCTTTTTGTCGAGGAAACAATTTTTTGTTTCAAAAAAATGCTCGAGCACGTCCATTTTTGTTTTTATATGATGGTGGTGGTGTTTATTTAATTTTTTCTCCCATTTGTTCTATATTAGCTATGGTTTCAACTCGTCTCCGAGTACACAAGAGTATGTTTTGTTGATTCGATAATTACCTGAATCATATCGTTTTATTTTTGAACATACCTTGCTTCGAATACATTTAAACAATATTTCTCGCGGAAGAATCCTTTTCATCAATGCCACTACAAAAAAACAAGGAACCCGAATCTGACGTGTACTTTTTCAAGGCCACTTCAATTGAATTTGAAAGCTTATTATTGAACTAAGATTTTGAAGGAAGAGCGACGCGATAAACTATATAGAAGTTTTTTTCTTCGCAAAACAAAACAAAGTTATGGAAGATGTTCGAATACTGCACAATTCCCTTCTGGATACATTTCTACTCTTTTCCTCAAGTTCTGAATAACTCGATGAAGAGGTAGGTACAATCGTAGGTACAATTCTAAGAATCAAATCTTAGAATAATGAATACTAGATTATGATTTATGAGGGATTGAAAAAGATTTCTTATAATATTGATCAGCTGAGAAGAAGATCCATACTAAAACCACCACGTTTATAACTGAGATTTGAAGACAAAGATACCTTGCGAGCTATTCAGAATCTGATAGTAAATAAACTAGTGAAATTGTGTCTTTAGAAGTGAATTGTCGAACATGTTTCATAACTTTCTGATTTGCGAAAAAAGTCATGTGGTTCCTAATTCAAAACCTCAGTTTTTGATTGGGTAAGCTTCACAAAAATGTAAAGAGTCTATATCCTTAATTTAGTCTGTCAAATGAAATATTTGTTGGTGTTTTTTCCAAAGCGCTGTTCCCAAAAGAAAGACTCTTTTTCAATTATTATCATGTAAGATTCATATCGTGTGTTACATAATTATAATCAGGAAAGATAAACACTTTTCAAAAATACAAAAATATATATTTTAGTGCCGATATAAACAAAGTTGGGTGTTGTATTTCTGACATCATCACCTTGGAAAATACGATGTCAGGTTCTCTTATACTAACTGAGATCCCCATGGTGAAGCCTGAAAATGGTATCTCGCTTAGCTGTTCGACATTCATCACCCTGTATAAATAATTTTTGTGTTCGTTTCTACGTGGACTGGTAGAGCGTTCTCTTGTAAAGTTTCCAATAGGCAATATATAGGAGCACCGATGCCGCCATATTAGCTGAAATACATCGTTTGGCTCTTAGGATCCCATACAAATTGATGCATGCGCTACCTGATTATAATCCTGTATGCTCGGGTGATCGTCCTCTCTTCTGGGATTTGCATATTTTCAGATCTGCGACTCATTTCCGAACGTGGACTGACTTTCAATCAGTTCCACATCCAAGACGAAACTGGGAATTTCTGCGGATACCACTTCCTTTTATTGCCAACATCAGATTGGTTCGAGTTAATGGGGATTTGGACTGATGGGATGATTGATCTTTCTTCATCTTCTGAAGAATTATATGTTAGATATATTTTTATTTTTTCGATGGAAGGCACCAACACCAATGTAAAGTACACATTCACTGACCAATACTCACAGATCATAACAAATAGTATGAACTCTTATTGATACTAGCACATATTATAAAACCTTACAGATGAGACACTCTGTCCATTGGAAAACAATGTAATTTGATATTCTCCGATGTACTTGAAGATAATTTGAAATCTTTATATACACAGAAATGATTGCCAATAAACATATTATTGTACCTGATTCACATTCCAGATAATATACCTAGGATCATAGGTTGGTTAGGTAATTTGTAATGTGATAATCCTCAAAACCTTACATTACCTTACATTTCCTTTTGGATTATAGTTCATGAAAAAAATTTTATACATTGATCTGGATCGTGAATCGTGTAAAACGAAAACATTTGTAACATAACCAACAAAGTGATGACAACTATGTAAACAAAACTCGATCAATATTTTAGCGCCTGTCTCGGCGCTTGCGCATATTTATGACTGGACCTTTAAATTTTGCGCTTTCTACATCTCTCTCTCATTCTATTGTAAAGCAATACATCAATCAACGAACGCACAGACTTCAATAATATTTCGGTTTGAAATTTTCTTACCGAATACCACTCTAGCTTCAATTAAAAACTGTAAATTTTTTTTCAACACGAATATTTTGTGTTGTCTTTAAAATTTACAGTAATAATTGGAGCTCTAGTGGTATTATAAGTGAAAATAATAAGGGGTATCGAATCTGGCGATCGAGCTGGCCAATTAATCAATTCCCTTGTATTAATCGATTCAGTGTATTTACTCCAAAATGCAGATTATTTTTGAAGCTAGTCATCATGAAACGGGTGTCAAAAAAACATTGGAAACACCCCTAAAAACCCGGTGTCACCAAGATATTTTGAGTGAATTTCTGTAATACCGGTTCTAAATTTCCTGTTTTCTCTATATAAAACTCTTGCGGAGCAATCAATTTCTTTGGCCAGGGCCAGGGCCAGGGTTTGTTTTTTCTACGCCCCCCAAAGTCAGTGGAAACTTTATCGTTGCCTGCTTATAACGGAGTTCGATTGATTTTTCTGATCCTTCTGATCCCTAATCTTTCTTATATTTCTGATATTTCTGATCCTTCATCGTTCTGATCTTTCTGATCCTTCATCATTCTTATCTTTCTGGTCCTTCTGATCTTTCTGATCCTTGATATTTCTTATCCTTGATTTTTATGTTCTTTCTGATCCTCTATCTTTCTGATTCTCGATCTTACTGATACTTGATATTTCTGATCCTTAATCCTTATGATCCTTCTGATATTTTTGATATTTCTGATATTTCTGATATTTCTGATATTTCTGATATTTCTGATATTTCTTATATTTCTCATATTTCTTATATTTCTCATATTTCTGATATTTCTTATATTTCTCATATTTCTTATATTTCTGATATTTCTGATATTTCTGATATTTCTGATATTTCTCATATTTCTTATATTTCTGATATTTCTGATATTTCTGATATTTCTGATATTTCTGATATTTCTGATATTTCTGATATTTCTGATATTTCTGATATTTCTGATATTTCTGATATTTCTGATATTTCTGATATTTCTGATATTTCTGATATTTCTGATATTTCTGATATTTCTAATATTTCTGATATTTCTGATATTTCTGATATTTCTGATATTTCTGATATTTCTGATATTTCTGATATTTCTGATATTTCTGATATTACTGATATTTCTGATATTTCTGATATTTCTGATATTTCTGATATTTCTGATATTTCTGATATTTCTGATATTTCTGATATTTCTGATATTTCTGATATTTCTGATATTTCTGATCCTTCATATTTCTGATACTTCATCCTCATTTATGCACAGCCATACGGTCAACTAATCACTTGTATGCTTGCCTGGCGTCTAGACCAATGACGCACCGTTGATTAATGTATCTATTTGATCTGTCCGACTGTCTCATCTGTAAGGTTTTCTAATCTGTGATACTAGTATGGCGATTTAGGCTCCTGCATAGTATACATTTACTATCCATCGAACACATCACAGAATCATCAATAGTACAGGTAGCACAACGAACGCACAAAAATCATACAAAACATACAGTTCTTCTTATTTTACATGTGACCATAGGCTTGGTCATTTTCTTTTTTCAATACCAAAACAATGTTTGTTGTAATCATCTCTCTTTCATGCATGAGGTGTGTATGAAATTCTTCATGGAAGACTGCTCGTAACCGCAATTTATGGTATGATCCCATGAGGATAATAACACTCCCTGACGTGATCGATTCAATTGTTTAGGCTGATGAGTTTTGTGAATCACCCGACGTCGTAATCATTATGGATGTTGTACACTTTATTGAGAACTCGTCCTGGTATTTTCTACCTGCCATCAGGAATGTCGCAAAAATAACACCACCTGACGCTTCAAACTCCAAATTGAAAAAATCTCATTGAGACCTCAGTGAATGGGGGCATTGTCACGATTCTTGTAATTCTCCAAGTCGGTGTGAATGGTTTGGGCGACAAACTGTGACGGATTTAGACACGATTTTCTAAAGAACTTCGAGTGGCCGATTATGGAAGTTTTTGTGCCGCATGCCTCAGTTTGGCCAAACAATCATCTTAAATGTGTGAAAAATTTTTTCACCTCGATCACTTTCAAAACGATCTTTCCCCGGTTTATCTACAGCAATGCGAAATGCGGATTAAAAACACTCTCAAGTGATCGGAGAATAATACTCATCCTACTAGACATACTTGCACAGTGACATATCTAGCGTTAGTTTATCATCTAATATATTTTCACGATCGCTGATGATCGCTTCGATGATCTTGAATTCTTTTGTTGTGTGAGATCGATTGTTTCGTCTGTTATTGGACATCTTCAAGTAGCGTTAAATGAGAGCTGCTTCTCGAACCGTGCATATCACACGGCCGCACATCAAGGTGTGGTAAATTATGGTGTTCGTCGGTCTCATCAAGATCTTCATACAATAATTAGCCGAAGCAATTATTGGTGAGAAAAGTCTATTGGGACGGGCACGAACCCAAAAACTTGATCGACTCTAATATAAACAATCGCAATCGGTCATGATTCGAGGTAGTAAACATTCAACCGGAAATGATAGGTCAAACAGTCCTCATGAATAGTGATCTTGAACAGTTCTTACATAAATTGTTTCCATCAACAACTCTTATGAAACATTCACATAAAAAATCCTCATGAACAGTTCTCATGAAGTGTTCTTATAAAAAGTCCTCATAAACGGACCTCATGGAAACTTCTCATAAACAATCCTGATGAACATTTCAGTATAAATAGTTCTCATCCACAGTTTTTATTAACAGTACTTATAATATTTTTCGTTAACAATTTTCATTCACAGTTCTTTAAAGGTCCTCCTAGTGAACAGTTCTCAGAAATAGTTCTTAGGAACAGTATTTATTATGAATGTTCCTTCGAAATAGTCCTCCTGAATAGTTCTCATACATAAAATTATTATAGAAAGTCCCCATGAACCGTCCTTATGAATATAAAGGCTCCGAAGAATAGTTATAATGAACAGTTCTCATATACGACAGTCCAAACTCGTCTTTGTAAATAAACTACGCAACACTAATTACGTCGCACCCCGAAATTTTGCCCCTGTTTAAATTTGAATAACTTTTTTCTTCTTTGAACAATTTGAATTCTGTTTGCACTGTTCGCTAGTTCAGTCCTTCAGCTATAATTTCGTACTTCTTCGATACATGAGGTTATTTCCATAAAATTGCTACAGGATGTTGTTTGGAACTGTGCGAAATTTCGAAATTTTCAAAAGGATCCCAAATGAAGAAAAACAGTGTTTTTTTAACTTTAACAGCAGAGGCATGAAGATTATCTCATTACCTTTGACCATTTCCAATATTGTCTTCTTATAATTTTTTTTTACAGAGTGATCTCAAAAAATCAATTTTTTGGTTTTGCAGTCATAACTTTTTTCCTCTTCAACCGATTTTCAAAATCTCAGGCTCATTTTAAAGCTGAAACCTCATATGAGAAGATTTAAAGATCAGAATTAACTCAAGATGAACATTCAGAATCGAGGGTTTCCTCAAAGGTGACCCAAATCTTAAACACTCTGTAAATCCCGACTGGGAGGAGAAATAAATGAAAATCAACTTGTTTTCGAAAGGATCTTCCATTCTGGACACATCCAGATCTTTTTTTCTTTCAGTAGTCAAAAATTGTGCGTGATAAAATCGAAATGAAACGCCATGTTCTAGAAAAAAAATCAGCCCAAAAAAATGAGTGACTGACTAGACAGGTTGAAAATTACGTTCTCGTGAAAATAAAGACCAGGACAGAAAAAACTATTCGTAGGTCTTCCTTTTCTGAAGATATAAGACTTCATTAAAAAAATTCAAAATAAAAAAAATCTGAATACAACAAAATTTCAGGGTAACCTCCTCACCCCCTATGCAAAGTCTTCCATCATGTTTTGGATTTTTTTCGAAGAATTTAATTTTTTAGATCCCAAAAAAAATGTTATACGTACGCCTATGAAACAAATTTTTTTATCTCTTTGATCAACTTTTTCCGCTGAACACAGCTATGGGTACCGCTTGTCTCGATTCTGAAAAATAACTTTTTTTCGCCCTGTACATCAACTATGATACTTGGAGAACTCGAGTTTGGGCGATTCTTAGTAGTTTTGTACGAAACTCACGAAAATTATATTTAAAAAAATCACAAAAATCTCCTTCCCCTTCATTCGTACCCAAAGTACCCCAAGGGGGCAAGGGGGGCGAAAGAATTTAATTTATTTTTAATATCCGATCCCGATGTGGGGGTCAGGTGAAATATGTTTACCGTTTGACCAGCAAAAATCTTACCCGCTAAAAAAAATTTGGGGGAGGGGGTAAAAATTTTTTTATCAGTATTTTTGGTGGTGATATTTTCGTTTCGATCAAACAACGTTTTGGATATTTTTCTTTTTTATACGGGATTTCGAGGGGGATTTAGATTTGGGTCACCTTTGCAGAAACCCTTGATCTTTAATATTTATTCTTAGTCAATTCTAATCTTCATGTCTGTTCATCTATCGTTTCAGCTCCAAAATTATCCTGAGATTTTGAAAATCGGTTGAAGAGGAAAAAAGTTATGACTGCAAAACCAAAAAATTGATTTTTTGAGATCACTCTGTAAAGAAAAGTGATAAGAAGACAATTTTAGAAATAGCCAAAGGTAATGAGATAATCTTCATGCCTCTGCTGTTAAAGTTGAAAAAAAACTGTTTTTCTTCATTTGGGATTCTTTTGAAAATTCCGAAATTTTGCACAGTTCCAAAAAACATCCTGTAGCAATTTTATGGAAATAACCTCATGTATCGAAGAAGTACGAAATTATAGCTGAAGGACTGAGCTAGCGAACAGTGCAAACAGAATTCAAATTGTTCAAAGAAGAAAAAAGTTATTCAAATTTAAACAGGGGCAAAATTTCGGGGTGCGACGTAATTAGTGTTGCGTAGTTTAGAACTCAAACAGTTTTTGTGAACATTCCTTATATATGGAAATGATTTCTATATAGGTAGACCGTGAATAAGAAATTTTCATTATACGCGATGAAACGCCAGAAATCGATAGAATAATTCAATGAATTTTTTAGAAAGAGAAAATAGTCTATCCAATTAGAATATCAAACATATATAGTTTGAAATGAATGTCTGGTAGACTGTTTGATATTCTAATTGGATAGACTATTTTCTCTTTCTGAAAAATGTTTATCCAATTTATGGCTTAATTTAATGAATATTTTGATAAAATACCAGCTATTTCGTTATTCTCTTCCGTACTAATATCTATATTAGTATGCGATAATAAGATCAAGATGCGTTTTTCCCGAGAGAAATCTGGAATTTCTCTTGGGATTTTCAGTGATCGTGTTCTAGCTTTGGAGTGTGATAATTCATTTATCCAAGGATATTCGATCAAATAAAATGATTAACGCTAATATTCGTGACATCGAAACCGCATGAAGTCAACGTTCTCAACCAACTGATGGGAAATTTGGGACGAATCGAAACAAAATATTTTTACAGCGGTGAGATATAAAAGAAGAGTTATGATTACTAGATGAAGGTGATGATCATTTTTTGAAACAATGTGAAAGTAGTTCAACGTTTCAACCAAAAGAAGCGCTTCAGATTTTAATTGTTTCAACGTATTTGGATATTGAACGAAACGCATTCGCCATTTTATTAACGACGATTAGAAGCAAGCTAATACGACTCGACTACTTTGTATTACAGTTTATAGGTGTTAAAAAAAATTATTCCTACAAGGTGAATCAATCCCCGGAAACAAACCTGGTGTATGATTGAGCGGAGTACAAAAAACGCCTAAAGCCTGGTTCATGCTTATACGAATTTCGCAAAATTGAATCGGAAAATTATAAATATTACATTTGATATTCCTACTTTACAGAACTCCGTAGTATAATGATATCATGATAATATAAAAAAATCCTCAAAAATTCAAATACTTCAACTTTATTGTGATATTTCTTTTCAGCAGCCATTTTATTCGCATAGATTTTCCGATATTCATGTAAGCATAAACCAGGCTTAAGCGTCTTCGAGTGGCTAATAATTGACAGATCGGCCCAATAGAAATGACTTATGCTGCGATTTGCGGACAATCGTGAACAACAACGATAGATTCACCTAGGAATTCCTGCGATTTCTAAGCAGGTTAATTTGCTCGAATGTTCACCTAGAACCTGCAGGGCCGATCGGGTCGTGAAGTGGTGCGGGCGTATATTAGAGGATCGCAGTGGCGTATCCTGCTGACAAAATTGTGTAAGGGAAAAATGAAGCTAAATGAATTTGAACGTCTTCCATAAACAATGCATCAAATGATATATAGAAGAGTTTATAGAGTAAAGTAATTATCATTTTAGGGTATTGAGTGGCGGGTTTAGAATACATTTTGGGGAAAAACTAGCATCAAATTTGATATACCAACAAGTTCCAATACACCCAGAGTGAATTTTATTCTTCAAAATCCGAGAAATGTCGCTTGATTATGCTTGAAATAAAGAACAAGTACGGTGAAAACAAAAATTGAATGATGAAGGTGTAACTATTTTTCCACATCATTTCTTTTAGTTCTATCAGTTGAGCTAGCTTAACTTGCTGTATGCAGAGTGTTGGCAAAAAATGAAGGGTATATTGTATTCGAAAAGTAGACTTTGGAATCAATATTTTTATTTACTTTTTTCTACTTTACGAATTTTCCTTAAATTCGGCACACTTATACTGATGTTTCTATGCATCCTTTGTCCAAATCAGACTTGAATCCTTCGAAACCAAAGAACCTAAAACTTAAAAAAATGCTTTCAACTCCTAAATTTTTTTTTCTGAATTTTGAAAATTTTCACGATAAAATGACCTATTTTCGAGAAAAACGTAAAAAAATCATTCAGTAAAATAACTATTCTGTTATAATAGACAACTTCCTCAATAGTGAGTTTTCGAAAAAGTGTCAGGAACCTTTGGCAATCTTTTTCTTGAATAGAACATTCTCTTAATTAATCGCGCACAATTTCCAGAAAAAGTCAGAAATGTGTTACATCAGAATATACTCAATCTAACTCAAAAAAATTCGAAGCTGATTCGGTCGTGGCTGAACTTACATACCCCTTTTTTGAAAACAGAGCATTTTGTGAAACATAATTTGTTTTGAAATACAAAATATGTCTCAGACTCAAGATTACAGTGTGTCTCATCCACTTATCCACTGTCGAGCCTTATTCACGCGGGCCCTATTCACTAGCGTATTACATTTACTAGCGAATTATATTCACTGTAGTGATTTATATTTCATAACGAATTATATTCACCATAGCGAATTATAGGTATTCACTAGCGAATTATATTCACTAGCGAATTTTATTCACTAGCTAATTATAGGTATTCACTAGCAAATTTTATTAACTAGCAAACTTTATTTACGAGCGAATCATAGTCATTATCGAATTATATTCAATATAGCGAATTATAGGTATTCACTAGTGAATTATATTCACTAGCGAATTATATTAACTAGCCAACTTTATTCACTAGCGAATTATATTCACTAGCGAATTTACTTTATTATAGCGAATGATATTTACTAGCGAACTATATTCAGTAGAGCGAATTTTAGGTATTCCCTAGCGAATTATATTCACTAGCCAATTTTATTCACTAGCGAATTATATTCACTAGCGAATTTCCTTTATTATAGCGAATGATATTTATTAGCGAATTATATTCAGTAGAGCGAATTTTAGGTATTCCCTAGCGAATTATATTCACTAGCCAACTTTATTCACTAGCGAATTATATTCACTAGCGAATTTCCTTTATTATAGCGAATGATATTTACTAGCGAATTATATTCAGTAGAGCGAATTTTAGGTATTCCCTAGCGAATTATATTCACTAGCCAACTTTATTCACTAGCGAATTATATTCACTAGCGAATTTCCTTTATTATAGCGAATGATATTTACTAGCGAATTATATTCAGTATAGCGAATTATAGGTATTCCCTAGCGAATTATATTCACTAGCCAACTTTATTCACTAGCGAATTATATTCACTAGCGAATTTCCTTTATTCACTAGCGAATTATATTCACTAGCGAATTTCCTTTATTATAGCGAATGATATTTACTAGCGAATTATATTCAGTAGAGCGAATTTTAGGTATTCCCTAGCGAATTATATTCACTAGCCAACTTTATTCACTAGCGAATTATATTCACTATCGAATTATATTCCCTAGTGAATCTTATTCACTATCGGGCCTAATTTCCTCGCTTGCCTCACTAGCCCCGTACCCCCCCCCCCCCCCTAGCTGTTCAATTTCCTTTCAACCTCCGTGTGTCGTATGCGCCCATGCCGCGTGCTCTTCGCCTTGGCGATATGGCAATGCCAGAGGCCGCACGAGAGTTGATCTGGTTTCGTGCGGACGGACATCAGAGGGTCACACTCGGGTCAAACGTCACGGAAATAACAAATAGACTTGGACGAAACAACGGCGCTTTGATTGCCCGTTTAGATCCGATCCGACTGATGCACATCACATCACCGAAACTGGAACGGCATCCATTTTGTTTAGCTGTAGGGTGACAGCGATTGGACTAGATTCGAACTTTTTTTTTTGCCTGGTAGATGTTGGTGAGCTCTTCGGTGAAACTTCTAGTCAGTATTCCATCGAAGTTTGTAACAAACACAAAAACGTGGAAAAAACTTAACTTGACTGATTTGATTCAATCGAGTTTCTCCTCCATCATCAGGTATTTTAGGCTTTTAAATAAAACAAAACAAGAGTCTGTGTGCACATCTAGCTAATATAGGAAAACTAGTTTTTTTTTGTATTTCGTGCAGAAATGTTTTATTATTCGTAGCAGAGCGCTTTCGGCATTTCAGCCATCATCAGTGCTTACCTGTAAGCAAGTAATATTGGTTGTAAAAAATAGCAAAAAAAAATTTTTGAATTGAGAAATATTGCAAGTTTAGATTATGTAACAGTTCCATAAAGATTGAACATTGTGAAAAGGGGGGAGAACAATCAATCCCATAGATTACATAACATCCATATTAAGAAATTGTTTAAAAAATCCTTCGTGTATAGGATACGTAAAATAACATTTTAACATTTTGTAAAATTTGTTTCTCTTCTACCTTCACATTGTCATGAAGTGGAGTAGTATAATAATTGAAATCTATACCTTTTTCAGTATGAACTATTTTTTTTACATTTAACGGACTGATGTTTTTCGAGGAATGTGACAAGTTAAGGATTTTTACTTCGATATCTTTATAGTAGAAGCATTTCATGGCACCATGACATGAATCTATCATATCAAAATTCATACTTTTTCTCGATTTCTCAGGTAGGAGGTTCAAATTTACAATTTTTGCTATTACTGCTACATGATGAGGAGGTACCTCAGTTGAATCACAGTCAATATTTTCAAACATGCAAGAGAAGATGAGTTCGTTTTCAACAATATAACTTTGGTGGAGGCGAGAGTTTTTTCAATATTTCCGCCCACGAGCGCAAATGCTGTCACTTAATAGCATTCCTCGGAAAAAGATAATTTTGTGTTGAGATTTGAAAGTCTCAAAGGCTACTTTGAAAAACGGTTGTAGAAAGTAAGTTTCTTGATGGGGGTCCATTTTTTGGTGCAACCGCCAAGAGTAGATTATTGGTCAACTTCAGATTATCACTCTTGAAAATTCTTTTAGTGCACTCAAAAGGAAAAAAATTATCGTCTGATCTAGGTTATTCTGTGAATAACAGATTCTAAAGCTTGATGAATTGAAAAAATGATTACAAATTTTGAACCGTATTGACAGAATGACGAATTTATGCTATATTGTAATTCCAACCATCTGTGTACATGAACTTGGAATGTTTTGGTTTTTGACTTTTATATATCACATTTTTGTCCTCTTTCAATATACCTAGGTACAGCAGGTTGCTTTAATCTAATCTTTTCAAAACAACCTATTGATAGTTTTTCGTTGAAACTGATCTATAAAATTATCCAATAAATAATTTTGACAATTTTGATCAACTACGAAAACGAAATTTATTCGAAATGCGAAATGCTACTTCCTCTATACAAGTATGGTGGGATTTGTAAACGTGTGTACAGTGAAAGAAGAGGTTACCGTACGTTTTACGCGATATTCTCATTGATATTCATTTCCAAGCAAGAAAACAAGAAACATCATACTGCAGCTAGCACCGGCGCATCCCAAAAGAGCACGAAAATCTTTCCAGTGAATCTTCGCCGACAAAGGTGGAATGTCTCAAATCTATTAAGATGTATCGCCGGAGCTGTTTATTTTCAAAATATTTTCGTAACATCGTAATCTCGTAGACGGCAGATTACCTCGGTTCGGAATATTATGTTATTATTATTCATAATTGCGGGACACAATGGGGGTTTTCATCTCATTATATGCGGAACCTGTTGGTGGCTGTGTGGCATAAAGAGTCAAGAGAGCGGTCTAATAAGGAAACGACAACGTTCTGTGTATTACGGAGGTGGTTTCAAAGGTGCCGAGACACCGAGAAGATGGAACGAACGATCAAACCTTTGGAATTTGGAATTCCCACGCTCCCAGAGTATTTTTCGGAATTTACAAAATCACTCAAATGTAGATCATTGAAAAATAGGAGAATCTGGAAAATTCTCAAAAATTTACAATGTTGCCCTCTTTATGACAAGACCATGACCTCACATCATTCGATATACCAGGTGTCCCAGTATACATATTCCAATGGATTATCTCAGCCTGTCCCAGCCATTTCAAAAGGTAATAATTTGTAAATTTTATAAAACTTTAACTGAGAGAAACACAAATTGAAAGTAACTTACGGTTTGAGCGGAAGTAACTCTATCATTTTATTTTTGAATATAGCACCCCGTATATCAAATGTAAAATACAAAGTGTGATACATCGTTAGAAAAGCAATTTTGAGTAGGAATCAAAAATTGCAAAGAATATACAGGGCGCTATTTGATATAAAAAAAAAGAATCACTTCCAGTCAAACCGAAAGTGACTTTCAATTTTTGTTTTTTACAGTTTAAGGTTCCTTGAAAGAACTGGAAATCATGAAATTTTAAAAATTTTATCTTTCGACATAGCTAAGATAATCCATTGGAACAGGTTTACTGGGACACCCGGTATATAAGTACTTGAGATACACGGAATATAAATAATAAAAATGTGAAAATAAGTCTTTTTGAAGGTTACCATTTTGACTTTTTTGGTTGCGGTTAGCTAATAATTATTTTTCAAGAATGCGCGTAATCTGAAAACTACATCAGTTTATTTCCATATTTTGGTGAAAGAGCCAGATAGCGCTTACACGAAATATGAAAAGTGCAATAATTTTAAACACGCTTCCAAAATCATCTGCTAATTTTTATGCTCCAGTATAATTTATAGAATATTTCACGAACAAAGAAAAAGTTTTTTCCTAAAAATATCATACCTAGCAAAAATTTGCGCTAGTCACGCTTTCCTATTAAGTTTAGCACACAAATAAAAAATGTGTGGAATCAAATCAAAATGTTATACGCACCAAATCATAAGTTTTCACCTCCTCAGTATTTTTTGGTGTCATAGCGAAGATATTTCATTTAGTGCTGCAATTTTTCGATAATTGCATTAATCTTATGAAGAAAATACTATGTAAAATCCAATTCTATAGTGCTTAATATTCATGTTTTGGTCTCATCACATCACATATTTGTATAGGTACTAATAATCTGAGTGAAATTTCAATCCAATCACATTCATAGGTCTGAAATTTTTATTGAAATCGGGTTTCCTTTGATAAAGAAATCTCTTCTTTTATCGAATTTGTGGAACTCATTACTTAGGGAAATCTTCTAAGAAAAAATCCAAGATCTATAGATATCCTTCCAATATAGCATGCGCGGTGTTTCATATATAGATAAAAAAAATGTATGCTTTGTTGGAAGTCACCCTGTATTCGCGAACGAGAGCATTTGCATTGTCGACCACTCAACTTAATCACAACAAGATGAAATATGTCGCTGCCAACACAAAGTGTTCTAGTCTAGCAGCAGCTTATCGCTCCCGAGCAAAAACAAATTCGTTTTTGTCGCTTTCGACATAAAATATCTCGGCGCGTATATATGATATACATAATAAATGAGAATTATTACGACTAAGTCGATGGCTAAACATGATGTATGGTGCTCTCAGATCGCGAAAATATCGAAGGATAACACGTTCTCTTATCTGCACGCAGCAGCTGAATACCTCTTTATCGGACGGAGGTTGATGGCTTTATGGGTTAATGGTTGGATAAAATAGAATTCTTGTTCCAGAGTGTTGTTTTATTTTTTGTTTTCCAGAAACAAATTCAGCAAGTATTGATCATTTTTCCATGTTTTATTATCCTTTTAATAATAGTATTTCTTCCTTCTCATAGTCTCGGAAGTTATAATAAACACTATACGAATGATAGCTATTTGTATACTTATTTATAGATAGATATGTGATAGATTGCAGCTAATCTTTCTAGATATTATTTTTACCAAAGCAGTTCCAACACATTTTTATCTATTTTGACTTCATTATAGATCGCAAATGCGTATATCGAAATTGCCTCTGTTTTGATGCGCATTTTTTATTATTCGGAGGTTGGTACAATCGAACTGTCAAATGAAAGTCAGAAGAGTTAGGCCCAGCTTACTTCTGAGCGATTTTGGATTTGGTGATACTAGCAGTGAAAAACTCAATGTTTTTTTTGTTTTCAATTGACTTGGCCGTTACTTGATGAAAATACATATAGTTATTGTAAACAAACGAAAAACGATAAGATTGTCACCATAAATATATTTATATTTTTTTTTCACAAAATATTTCGCGAAGCTACATGTTAATGTGAATTTCAAATCAGAGTGTTATTTGATTAAAATTGACCAATAAAACCAACAACAACATTGCATTTGTCACCGCTGGTATATCGAAAACATCAAAATCGCTCAATAGTAAACTGGGCTTTATTCATCTATATTAAATACATGTTTTTCAATAAAATACTCCAAATTAATGCAAAATAGAAAAAAATGTTTTTGACTCACGTTTTTTGAGAGACGTTGTCGCATTTGTTCTCTTGGGGCACTCCTCTCATTTCGCAAAGAACGCTTGCGACAAAATACCGTCTTATAAAACTTGTATGGAACCAAGAAAAATATAGTGATCCTCAAACTAGGTAACTACCATAGGGTATGAAGTAAATATAATTGAAAAAATGTATCTTCTTCAATTAATATTATATTTTTCCAAAATAAGTAACACGTCTCAATTCTTATATTCACATTCTTTGATTGGCACCATGTCATGAATATTATAATTCACATTTTTAACCGATTTTCTGGTAGAAGGTTCGAAGTTAAAATTTTCACACTTTCTGCTATATCAGAATATGTGTTATATAATTCATCACAATAAGGAGTTCATTTGCTAGAAATGCAACATTTTCGCGCACGAGCGCAAATGCTGTCACTCAATGAAATTCCTCGAAAAACGTTAACTTCGTATTCGGGATCTGAAAGCGTCAGAGGCTAAGTCGTCAAACGGCTGAAGATAAAAATATTGAAAAAAAAACTACCTATTGAATTTTTAATACGACTTTTGGGCATCATGACATTTCAAGCGGAATGCATCCCTGTCTTGGTTATCTAGGCGTATATTTTGAAAACCGAAGAACCCAAAACCAGAAACAATAATGTACGGAATGACCATAACAGACCATAATAGACAACAGTTGCGGCACGAAATTGGACAACCAGATGGCGCTTATGGGGATGGAAATAATGTGGGGCTCGCGTAAGGCACGTGAAGTCATTTCAGAAATAATAAATTAGCCCTGCCGGTCCAATTATGAGGGTGTCTAATTAAATGATATCTCATAAATATTTTCCGAGTTTTTTCGTCGAACGCGTTTATAAGTCCAGTTGATTTTAATGAGATAGAAAAAGGGATACGATAATTGGTGACATATGTGTGTAATTGATTATCAATTGATAGAACACTCCGCATTCAGTGAATTACTTGGAATTCACGGCACGGCACTCGTTATAGTTACCATAACTGAACTTATAGAAAAGAAATCATTTGATATTTGAAACCTTTGAAGCAACTGTGAAATATTTGCTAATCTCAGAAAAACCATACAAGAAGACTGAATTAGTTTCAAGACAAAATTCATAAAGAAAAACTGCGTGAAAAATTATCAACAATTCATCATAGTCAGGGCTTTATTGCATTATTTGTTGGTTAATTTCGCTTAATTACATCGAACTTGTTTCGTCACACATTTCAGCAGTTATTATTTACTCGATTTTCAGAATGAGGCATCAGTCAACCCTTGTTCCGTATGATAATCGACGTGTCCAAAACGTTTCCGATAAAAATCGCGATTTCGTTGTGCCACCCTGTATAGACATCCCAAAGATACACATCGGAGACCCCATATATGAAGTATCAGTGGAAATTTTATCATCGCGATACTGTATTTGGTGTACCTATAGTCCATTAACAATCAGGTCATTGTTATTGTTCGTAGCAATGATAAAAATGAAATATTGCCATAATAGAAAATCTCGCTGACCTATATTTGCCCGAATTTGCTATGAAAGTGCTTATGCGGGTCAGACTTCCTTATATTGCTGGGAAAATAGTATTTTTTCGTATTTGCGTTCGCAAGTGTTGTTCTGACCATAATTATTGTAAAGCTACACGTGGAATGGTATACTCCAATTTGTTTTTTGTACTTTTCTGTTATGGACTTTTCGTTATTTTACCAGACGTGAAAGTAACAATTTCTAACGAAAAATTACAAGCAAATCTATTAAATTCTACTTTTCATTACTTACAGGTGAACACTGATGGAGACTGTACCTATCAGTTCATGTGAATTTCATGTAAGTATTTGCACAGATTATTTTTGAATCAATTTGTATAAAACAATTGATTTTTCTTCGTTTGTGCCGAGCAATCAATCTTTTAACCGAAAACATTGACTCTCATACTTTTAACGAGAAACCATCGAGAGATATATTTGAAAAATTTGTTTCAATCGTTTTCCATACACATTCGCATCAAACTCATTGGAAAATGGCTCCATGGAATTGTTAGAAATAATTAGATGTCATTTCGAATCGAATTTTTACAATTTTCTGCAGTAACCTGTAAATTTGGTTGAAAACGTGACTAAATTTAGCGAGATTTACCCACGCAATAGCACATGTTCTATCTAATATTCCTACCAAACGAAGAGCCCTGAATACAGCCCTGACTCCCGTTTCGGCATCCTTTTGTTTCCAAACACACACACACACACTTTCGATCTTTCGGCCATTCTACCTGGCACCTCATCATCCAGGAAGAGTTTCCTTAATTGGCCAACACCTGTCGCTGTCGCAGATTAGCACATGCCGTCGAGCAACACCCGAAGATGCACCCCACGCGCATCCTCTGGTGTTCTCTGCTGATGGGTCTTCTGTTCTCGATGCACCATCGATATCGGTAATTGGAATCTGGGGAAGAGGACGGAATGCGGCTACCTCGTAGATGGGTGTAGAACGCATCCGGGGTTGAGCGATGTGATGGGTGTGCCGCAGGGAGGCGTTTGGGGGCCCCTGATCTCTTTTCACCGCGTAAATTTGTTGTTTCGGTCGGAGTTCAAGAATTTGAAGCGCTTGTGTGTAATCTATAGCTTCGAAGTTCCTCTATGCACTACTTTGGAGCCAGAATAGAAGTGTCGGCATAATTTTTAGCTGAGGATGAAATCATTAGGCCATGTGAACGATTCTTACCAGATGTAGAGCCTATTATATCAACTGATGAGAAAACACTACATTCATAGAAAATCCGAAGCCTACGCCATTTATATGTAGTCCTAGGAGAAAATTCTTAGGAATTCATACCCACTACTAGATTCACTAACTCCCAAAACAGGCTTGCACCATATTTGATAATCGATATATTATTATCTCTAATAGCCTATCGAAACAGAATATTTTCGAAAGTTGCATAAACATGATGATGGACAGTTTCTCATTTGTTAATAACAATGGAAAGAAAAGCTGTGATTGAATTCAATGGAAGACAGTAAAGACACCCAGATGTTCAAGCATAATTGACGACGATGAATTTATATGATATATTAATTATCATCATGCTGTTTTATGAAGAGCATGGCCAAATGAACATGTAAAAAAGTGCAGAATAGTCATTTGATTGAGTGATCTTCGATCCGATTTATTTCTTTGGAGGTAACTGAAACATAAAGTCCATGAATCGAGGCCACAAACTGTTCAAGAACTACCAGGAAAGGAGATCTGCAAATCAACAAATGAATTTGGATGGTTCAATATGTTAGAATGGCCAATATTTTCTGCTACATCAGCAAGTCTGATTTGTTATAAGGGCTGCTGGCACTGCTACATTCAAGGGATATTTCGCAAATGACGCACTGTCAAATGCCCTTTGCTAAAGGCATGAATGGTTTATTTTCAGTGTGACTATACTATATCCCAAAAGTGGTTTGAAGCTATAGTAACAAAAAGTGTCGAATAGAATTTGAAAAAACTGCTGATCATAGCAAATGTGGGTTGCTATAACAGCCAACTCGAATTGTTGAATGCAAAATGAATAAAATTAAAAATTCATGAAATAGACGAAGTATCAAAATTGGAAGAAAAAGTCTTATCTAATTGAAAATGTTAAACACAGTACGAATTTGAATGACTGATAGATCAAGGGAATAAGACAACTACATTTCTGGCAAAGGATTAAAAGTAGTATCAAATGAAATAGAGCAGGAACAGATTGAAGTGATTTGTAAGTAGGTATATGAGCTATAACTGCGGGAACAAAACCTAGATCCTACAGTCACCATAGAAACTGAATTTTTTCACTGCAAGCACCTGAATTGTTTAGACATATCCAGGCAGGTGTCCACCTTCTGGACACCATCAGGCTCACTTGTTCCACCTGAGGTGGCGTATTGCCTTACACAAAAAGCGCGCCAACTGTTGCGTCACCGACAGTGCGTGAAAAGTCGTTACTATAAAGAAACACCTAGAACATTGGAAAAATGCAAAATTGACAATGTCCCCCTATGCGTATGATGCGCGTCTCTCTGCACGCTCAGTCGGCCATGCGCGACCGCACGTGGTTGGCAGGTGACAGCTGACACGCGCATGCGCATGGCGGAAGCGTGCGTGGAAATCGCGTTCGGCCACCGGAAAAAATTAGGTGAACATGAATATGGATGGGAATTGTGTCGGGGAATTATGGAAACACAAAAACAAAAAGGCATGTCGAGGGGAACGGGTGTATTTCGAAATTGATCATAATATGAAATGTTTCAAAATTAATATTGTAGAAGTGACTATCTGTTCTTTCGGTAATAACTCCTTATAAAGGGTCACTCACGGTCGATGGTACCTTAGACGTTTACGGAGAACGGGACCATTCTGAAAATTTGGTTTCTCAAGTAGTTGCTCTTGGTCTATCGATCTAAAATATTTTCAGCAATGCAGCATTGCCGCTTATACCAGAAAGTAGCAGCATCTTTGTTATTTCAAATGGGTCACCCTGTATTTTATTTCATTTTTAAATTCTTCCTGAAGAGCTGATTTCGTCTATCTATCATACTTGGGGTATAGCGCGAAATATTACAGAGATAAAGGGTGTGAAAAATCTAGATTTTTCAAATTTAGGAATTTTTTGTGCCGAAACTATCCATTCTTGCTCAAAACGGCTTACATGTCCCTATCTCAACTTTCCATTTACTATCGATTGATATTTAATTGAAACAAATACGGGTGGTTCAAAATTTTGAGTTTTGCATCACCCTCTATTTGTTTCTATTAAATGTCAGTAGATAGTAAATGAAAAGTTAAGATAGGGACATGTAAGCCGCTTTGAGCAAGAATGGATAGTTTCGGCACAAAAAAATCCTAAATTTGAAAAATCTAGATTTTTCACACCCTTTATCTCTGTAATCTTTCGCGCTATACCCCAAGTATGATAGATCGACGAAATCAGCTCTTCAGGAAGAATCTAAAAATGAAATAAAATACAGGGTGTTCTATTTGAAATAACAAAGTTGTTGCTACTTTTTGATAGAAGCGGCAACGCCACAACGCTGAAAGTATTTTAGATCGATAGAACAAAACTGATTACTCTAAAAACCAAATTTTCAGAATAATCCTACGTCCCGTTCTCCGTAAACGTCTAAGGTACCATCTACCGTGAGTGACCCTGTATAGCAATCTAAAGGATTTAGGTCTGGAGACCGCGGAGGACAACACATGCGATCTTTAGTTCAAAACACGAATATATAAATGACAAATTATTATTATATAGAGCCAGCTTGCATTCAAGTCAATGGAGATGATTTTAAATAGAACCTTGCATTTTGGTTGCATTAAACGCTACCATCAGCCAGATTTTCATCCGCATTATCAGGTGATGAAATGTGGGATATTTTCGACTGGGTGTTAGTCGATACGATCCCGAAAATGAATGAAAGAGTGTTTCTGTTGTGAAATGATGTCTTTCCTTTGTACTACTCTTCACTTGCGAACCGTGAAAAGAATGAGTGAAATAAAGTGGCCTATAATAAATCTTATATTTCATTTGACTAGACAACAAAGTGAGTAGACCATTGCGCATCTCGGATTCCTTACCTGTCGGCCTCGCATCGAGTACATTTTTTCGGAAAATTCCTCGAAAAACTGCGCCACAATGGTACCTTGGTCGACAAGTGTTTAACAAGTGAATGGCGTTCATTGATAACAAAAGAGCGTCTATTTTAAATACGGACCGAACAATGGGAGGCCTTGTAACCCGAAACCAGCGATTACAACAACAAATGCCTTACTGGGATCGTTTTTTCTTCTTCTTTTCTGTTGCACCTGAGAGAGAGTTACATGGGCACAGGATGTGGGGGTGGTGGACCCGACTAAAGTACAAAAATTCAGTATTTTTGATAATGCAGAGTCGGTCCAGCATTCAATATACCGCGATTGATCACGAACCTAAGGTAGGCACATTTTGGCAGTCAGTTTTACCGTCATAATTACGAGGAACAAATTGAAAAAAAAACCTTGAATCGTGTTTTACAATAAAACTCATAGCTAAAGATCGTTATTAAATGATAAGATCTATATATCCGAACAACAGACTGTATTTTTCAATAAATCGTACCCACTGAGAGTACCTATATTTTTCCTAATAATCGTGGTTATACATTTGAACCCCTCTGAAAAAACGTGTTTCTACGACTGGGGAGAGTTCACTTGTTCGTTGTTCTACTATCTCATGATGTGGGTGGCAAGAGCGCCCATTTAAACAAATGCCGAACGGCCTAGCAAGACAATGGGAATGGTATCGTTTTCCGAATAAAAAACATGTTTTTTCGATTGGTCGTTCACTATTATAATGTATTACCGTGTGGTTCAGACGAACTGTGTAGACAATTCTAATTTTATCAAGATTTTGATGTTAGCTATTCTTGACTCCTGTATTATAATATTGAAACTGCGCAAAGCACCCTCTTTATTTGGCGCATTTCTGTATAACAGCGCAATTGCAGGAGTGTGGTGAAAATAAATGAGTCCTAAAAAATATGTCCCGTTTCTTTATATCTGATATCTCAAGCACTAGCTAATATATCGAAGAAATTGATTGTTTTTTAACTGTTAGAAACGTGTATCCGATCATCGTTTTTTGTAACACGATATCCAAGATCGTGTGGACAACTCAAGGAGAATTTCCTGTTAGAAACTCGGTTTTTCTAGTTATAGATACGTTATCCTACTAATTTAATCAATCGTTTTAATCGATGGTGAGTTTATTCACGGAAGTCCCATTTCGTGAAAAATATATATCAGAATTGAATAACTAATCCTTTGTATATTTCATTTCCAAAAATATTGGGACAGCATTCTACAAAGTTGGTGCAGTCGAATTAATTTGGGTTTTACTACCAGTCCAAATGTCGCAGTTGTTTTGATTCCACTTGTTCATCACACTATTAGAGTATCAAGTACCAAATTTTTTTTTCATATTTTTGTTCTATGATGAAGTAATCATGAAACGCAAATGCGTATCGAAATAGCCTCTGTTTCGATACACATTTTTTATTATTCGGTGGTTGGTACAATCGAACTGTCGAATGAAAGTCAGAAGAGTTCTGAGCGATACTAGCAGTGAAAACTGAATGTTTTTATTGATAAATTTCGACTCAGAGTGTGATTTGATTCGAATTGACCAATGAAAATAAAAACAAAATTGCATGTTTCACCGCTGGTATCGCAAAAATCAAAATCGCTCAACAGGAAACTGAGGGCATTACGCTTGTGCATTAGATTTTAAATATTTCAATGTCATTATTGTTGCCAATCGAAAACATTTCTGCTATTAATCGATATCGAATCAATTTTCAACAATAGACTTAATAATGCGAAACAGAAAAAATTGTACATGACACACGTTTTATAAGACACGTTGTCACACTTGTTTCCAACGCGTGCGACTAAATATCGTCTTATAAAACTTGTATCATATACTATTTTGATTCTCGGAGATGATGAATGAGCAATATTGAAAGGACCATCAGACCATCGCATTTCATAAAGCAGATAAAGTTTTGAAACATCAAGGTTTTCATTGGATACCTCCGGCAATTTTGAAATTACTCGTTGTGAATTATTCAGCCATATAAATACAGTCTTGAGACAAAAAATGTTCTGCGAGGCTTCATTAATTATCTTCAGTTAATTACTTTCTTTTATATATGGCGCCTCAATCGTTCTACTCTCTGTATATAGGAGCAGGTAAAATTCGATGGTACCATCAGTGACAGACGAATGAATCTCTTGACCCAGATTATGACTTATGACCTCAAGTTGGGAAAAGTGGATTCATATAAACTTTTACATAAAGAGGTCGACTATAATAGAATAGAATAGGTGTTTGTTTGGTTTCGGCTGTCAAATATTTCACCGTTAATAAGATCTTTGTATTGAAAAAACGATAGATATATCATTGCGAGAGCCTTAACAGTCGAATAAAAAGCTGTAATTATCAGATATCGAACCGTTATTGAAAAGAACGATTCAATTTTTAAATTTAGATGTTCTTTGATGATGGACCAGTGAACGAAACATAATATTTTCCTCCAATTGTTTATTGAAAAGTAATAGGAAATGTTACTATCAAACTGATACGAATAAGAAGGAAATGCAGTTGAAGTAACAGTTTCGTTATCTGTAGCCACTAAAATTAGTATCTATAAGCAAATGTTATACTAATAATATTTATGACATTTCGGCTATGAAATGTTATCAAATATCTGACCTCCTCATCTATTGTCTATAGATTGGGCAAAACTATACTAGGTATTTATTACCAAACTTTACAGAATAATTCTGTAAACTTTGGTATATAACTTCAAGGGATTATTGATCATAGTCATTTAGAAAGGGGTAGTTGGTTGATATATTTCCTTCATTCACATAAAGAGTTAGATCGAATGAACTTGAAACACCTTGTGCATGATTTCAGAATATTCGTGCACCGACTGGTCTATATTGACAGACAGAGATGTTATTGTAATTTTGTAATTGTTGTTTCCTCGTGGATTTATGAATGCCCCGAAGACCCTGCATTCGTGCATTTTTTCACTAGTACTCATTTCGACATCTTAATTTCTAATCTGATTGGGCTGGGAAAAGAAACAGGTTATATATTTAGGCACATATCGAATTAGGTTCGGATGATACGGAGATAGAGATCTGATGTTGATAGAAATGAATTATTATTTCCTATAGCGTAACATACGAAAATAATGATTTGCTATAATGACTGAAATTTACTGCAGTAAAAATCAGTTCCCAATATAAACGTACTTGACCACCTGTTAGGTACCTTACGATATCAATATTCGAATTCATAGTACCTAATATAAGATAAATATTCACTTCCAGTGTGTCTGTTGAAGTAGATCACTATATTCATAAGATTGGCTATAATTATGTATATATACCTTTCATCACTCTATGTACGGATACATTAAAACAACGAATGCATTATGTTGGAATAATGTTCCTATAGGGTAGTTGAAGAAGTAAGAATAGTTTATGTTAAATGTGTGAAATAATGAATATATTCATTGAATCAATGAATATATTCGACATCCCCTGATGAGCTGAACTTCACAATATGTAAATGTATAAATATCAGTAATTGGTGTTCAAATCTACGAATACTAACTATTCATTCATATTAGAATAGAATTTCTTTTTGGGTTTTTTCTTCATATCCTTCGGTCCATAATATGGTGTCATCAGAGTTTCTTCGCCAATTTGCATTCGCATCATCAGGCGCGTCCTTCCTTAGTTCGATGACGAAAATTATGCACGCTAGGAAAGTTCACAAAAACATCTAATCCGATTTGATACGCCATACATTGTACCTATACGTTCGATAAATATAAGATAACTAGAGAAAATATCAGATGAAAACGTCAAATCGTATCAGTTCGGTAGTTAATTAATTAACGGGAATCGACCACACAACGTTATATTGGCATAGAAAATACTTTTTCGTTGACAAAGATGCACTAATGGTTAAAAATCGATCATTCGATTATAACACTTCGAGTAGTTTGCATACTACCTACTTGATATGTAATCTGATGATTGTGATACTTCGTTGGCGTTTTATTTTCTAGAATCTCTTTGCGTTACATTCGCTGGATAGAATAAAATATGAAGATAACGTTATATGTTGTTCGGAGGTTTAGATTTTACCTATCATCACCCTCAATCTATTCGAGGCCCGGGATTCCGAGACTTTGTACAAACTCAATATCAGTTTCCTAGGAGCTAAGTTACTGATATCGGAGGGCTTTGAGAAGGCTCCTTCCAGGAACTTGAACCTCTTGCAGAAGAGCTCTGGGCCTTCGCAAATCAAATGTTCTGCAGTTTCAGCGAAGTTCTCGCAGTAGCGGCATAACTATCACTTTCTGTTTTGCTCGTCTTTTTGAGGTGATACCTCAAAGTGTCGTCAGTTCAGTTTTAAGTATTTTTTGTCCAACTCGAAAAGCTGTTGAGATTTCCTTGGCGAAAGGCTCACTCTAGCCTCTTCGCTTATCTTTGTCCTGATGGTACTTTATTCCAGTGAGATTTCTCTCATCTGTTTCCCAACGTCGAAACCATTCTTTCTGGGTTAGCCCTCGGTTAACGTCCTCTGGTCATTATCCACGCCACAGGCCATAAAAGCCTACTTTACGCCCTTCTGATACTCGAATTATTTCCTCTGTTCTCGTTAGCACCATTCTTTGGTATAGATTTTCTATGGCCCATAAAGCAAAAATGTTGAAGACAGACTCACACTGTAGTGTTGTGGAATTATTGATAGGTACAAGTCTTTATAACTCATGCAAGTCCTAGACTTAGGAGGGTTGGCACTTTTCAAGTTCAAATATTAAATGGAAAATTCTCCTTCGGACGGTAATGAAGTAATTCAAAACGTCACATTTCAAACACACCATTTCAACCTTTTTCCGAAAAAAAAAAAACATTCCAAGTGCTTAAAAAATCAAGACTTGCTATGGAGATTTAAAATTTGAAACAACTTGTTCCTATTTCGCCATTTGGCAACATCTTCCAGCCTACTATAGGCGCTGTTGGCAATTTGTGAACTAGAAACAAATCGATTTAACATTTAAGACCCCATCATATTTGAAAAATTAGTTTAGATAGTTTCCGCAACGAATTCTAAAAATTCATTAATGAAACTCATAATCAATAAGTTTATACTTGCATTTGTTGTAATTGAATTGGCAGTATGCTCCTATCCCATGTTGAAAATGTTGAATAATTCGTGATATAAAAATTACAATCTACCTATAAATAATATGATTGATCTCATACTCAATGAAGTCAGGAAAAATAATTGAAAATATCAGTTTTCTTCGAGCAGAGGATATCTCAACCGATGATTAGCCCCGAATGTGTGATGGTTAACTGTTTCGAATGACTTCGCCAAATGTCTCGAAAAATTGAAAGTCACCAAAAGGCGGCGATGCATACAGACCTGTTACCAACCTGACTCTCGAAAAAAAAAATCTAATATCCTCTCGCGACAATAGCGAGCTCGCGCCCCTATTCGCGTTCTCTATATCAGAGGATAACTCGCATTTTCACGCACCTGTCGTTTGAAAACGTGAAAGGAAGGAAAAAAGGAGGAGTTGTAATAGCGGCACACTCCAGTGGCGGCGCCGGCAATATGGCGGACACGCGCCACTGACGACCCGACAGGAAGCATCCGCACGTGTGCAACTGGAATTATTATTGTTGTAATCGCCCGTATAGTTTTAAAATGAAACCTTAAAGAAATCGCTACCAGAAAAAAATATAGTTTGAAAAAATTACCAAACATACTTTTATATTAAGTTGAAATAAAATGTAATAATTTTCACTTATAGTATCACAAGAGCTTAAATTAATTCCGAAATCGATTTGAGATTATAATTTTATTAAAAGAGTTCTGCAGCACGTGAATGAAAAAGTAATTTCGAAAATGGTGGAAAAAGGTGCCAAGTAAGAGACTGATTGAAGAGACGAATAATTTATGAACAACTTCAGACTGACAGATAAAACATAATATTATGCAATGGGCTATTGCGAAATGGTACACCGTTTTTGCCATGTGTACATTTTTCTGCAACCGACAGAAAAGGCGTCCATTTTTGTTCTTGAAAAAATTCGATTGTGCAATGTGATGAATATCACTTTCGAAGCATCCAAAATTTTGCAACCGTTTGGAAAATCACCAGAAAGTAACGCCAATAGATATTATTAATGGCATTTGTTCACTATGGGTAGAGGCATTTTTTTGCCAGGAACTGTTTTGAAACTATTTGAAACAGTTTTAAAACACTCCATTTTCTTGAACCATTTGTGACGTCACACTTGATTCTGGTTAAAAACTTTTTGAAAGCGTCTCTTAGACCGTTTCAATCATATTTCAATAGAGTATTTTAGAATGCTGTCAAATTAGACCTGCTGGACCAGAACAAACATAACCACACATATTTTCGCTGTCATTCGAGTTGATTTTTTTTCTGTTGGAAGTATTTAAAATCAGTTCTTGAGACATGTTTGGTCCCGAAAGAGTCTAAATACTGATGATGTCCTTGGAGGCAACTTTTGGAAACAATGCCACGTCGGTTCCCATCACCTCATCATTTTTGATAACATAGGGATCAACAGAATTCATGACTCTTATTTTATCGATCCCTATATCACTCTGCAGCTTCACTACCAGAATTTTCTGAACACAATAAATATTCACTTTTACCTTAACAAGCCATGAACGAAATAATCTTGAAAATATCTTGAAAATATCTGGTAAATCAGCAACTAACTTTCTTGTTTATACTGACATTTACTTTAGGTCTGTTCGCTGTGTCTCCATTAACTACACTATTGTACAGAATAGAGTAGATTGTGTAACACTGATACCGTTCGGTGATTTTCCGTGTACACTTACACCATGTTCGTTGTTAAAATGTACGAAAAAAATGCACGAAAAAACCAGTTGTTACAATCGATTTTGAGGAGGTGTGATAAGTGTAGTGTAAATGGATATTGGATAATATGAGGTTAGAAGTATATAATGATATATTTTGAAAACTTCTTCAACAAAGTACGTAATGGTTATATTTGTTACCCGGGAATATTTTGTCCCCATTTACGAAAGCATCAAAAGATTTGACATCGATGCCATTGATTGATCGTCAGATGAACTTGTCAACAATTCATCGTCCGAATTCGCAATGATATTCTCTATCATTTCATTATCACTTCGCATGTTTGATACATTCAAAAGATTGTCAAGCAACAAATAAATACAAAATAATTATAAGCATAACCTCCAAATCAAAATCCTAGGATTAGCATAAAGCAGAATAAAAGCACCGAACAGATGTTGAACTAATTACACTCCACTTCACTACACTCATCTACAACGACCAGTGGGTGTAAGAAAATGTAGTGTACAATATAAATTTCATGCATAAACAGCGAACAGACCAATTGTATTGACATAATTTAGCGCCATGTTTGGTTCTTAGGTCACATATGCTTACGCTAGATACGGTATCCAGGTTATTCGTTTGGTAGGTCCAGGGGGATTCATCGTTTTAAAATTTCGACCATACATATGTATATGTTGTACCACGTAATATCATTGTACTTTTTTACAGACCCCTCTACTACATGATGCCGGATCTAGCGTAAGCCTTTATGATCTGAGGTTTGGTCCAACAAGGTCACGTGTTCTAAAATGCTCTATATGGCGAACTGTCATTTTTATATTTTGTGAGGTTAAATAACTGTGACATAAAATGATGACGTAGAGGTTTGAACTGTTTTAAAACGTTTTTCGAAACTGTTTCGTTGCAAAAAATCAAGTAATGAAAATAAAAATAGGTAAGTATCACAATTAGAGATCATACAGGGTGAGCCGGGAGGACGGACTTCCCCCTTGACTTCTTTCAACGGTCACTTTTCCACTCCTTTGGCACGGTTTATAAGCCGTGCTCCTTTGGCTGATGTTTCATACTCCATCATATCTCCTGTTTTTTTTATGTTTTGTTTGGGTGAAATTTTTTCACTTGAACCTTGTTGTCTTTTCCCAATCGGCATCAGCTGATCCATTTCAAACTAATCGAGAGCCAGAAAAAATCCGCCGCTTCATATCAACATATTCGTGATGTGTCCTGCAACCTCCGCGCATTCTGTCCGAACAAGAAAAATCCGATTAATTTCCAGACGACGCTGTGTTCGGAAGCCGCGACGAGGCTAGATCTGGTTGTCCAATTTCGACGTTCTTTCTCCCACATCAGTGTTGTTGTGGTCATGAAACTGTCAAAACTGAATCCGGGTGGTGTGTTTATTTCAATCGATTGCTTGAAATGAAAATCAACACCCGACGCTGATGTCACAAACAACAACAAATTGATAGAATTATCACTTATAATACCACTAGAGATTCAATTATTATTAGTGGGAATTTTCTCAAGAACACGGAATTCTTCTAAAAAAAAAGGTGTTTATATTATAAAAAAGTTTCTGTTTTTAATCGACGGCAGAGTGGTATTCGATAAGAAAATTTCACACTGAAATGTGGCTTATTATCTGAGAAATAACTGTGGACCAAAAGACTCCAGTTATAAGATTACGCTAAATGAAATACAAAATACCGACTTTAGTTGCGCAATAATAAGCTAGTGGTAGTTCAAACCGTTGTGCTTAATTAATTCCACTAAAATTGGTAGAAATATATTTTTTTTCAGGGAACTCGAAGTGGTACTACAGTATTTGAGGTTGAAATTGAATGTTATGCATAATGCATATCCCTCATAAAACATAAAAAAGGAGTATTAACCAATCTAGTGCACTTCTTGGATTAAAAAGAATATTGAAAAACCCTGTAGAAAGATCAATAGATACCATAAAACGAAACTTTAGCTGCTCCAATCTGAAGCAATATTCAAATACGAGTATATATTGGAATAAAACCGAAACACCTATTTTTTTGCAGTGAACAATAGGTATGAGATATCATTGTCTCAAACATATAAAAACAAAATAGTGTCTTATAAAACTTGTATCATAATATACTATTTTCTATTTTGGTTCTATAATGAAATCATTATGAAATGCAAATGCGTATCGAAATAGCCTCTGTTTCGATACGCATTTTTTATTATTCGGAGGTTGGTACAATCGAACTGTCAAATGAAAGCAGAAGAGTTAGTCCCAGCTTACTTTTTAGTGATTTTGGATTTGGGGATACTGGCAAAGAAGAACTCAATGTTTTTATTGGCAAATTTAAATTCAGAGTGTAATTTGATTCAAACTGACCAATAAAAACAATAACAACATTGCAGTTTCCATCGCTGGTATCGCAAAAATTAAAATCGCTCAATAGTAACCTGGGCATCACGAATGTGTGTCAGATTTCAAATATTTAAATGTCATCATTTCTACCAATCGAAGATGTTTCTGTTACTTTATCGATATTGAATCAATTTCTTTCAATAGAAGACTTCAAATTAATGCAAAATAGAAAAAATTGTATATGACACACGTTGTCGCACTTGTTCACTTCGCTGCTTCACTGCTCATTTCGCTCGTCGTACTCCAAACAACGCGTTCGACAAAATAGCGTCTTATAAAACTTTTTCCTCCTACCCCTATAGAAAGTACACATTTTCCTCCCTCAAATCAGGAAGGAAACTCATACTTTGCCTCCCTAGAGAGGAAAGTATTTTTCCTCCCCCTCATTTCAAGTAAGTTGCAAACGATGAAACTGGTGAATTCATTATATTCATATTGTTTCAATAATGTCTAGAACATCCTGTATATCCTGTTTTTTGGTAAAAATCAAACATTAATGTTACTTCAACGTAGTTCTTCAATACAAATTTCAACTTCAGGAATCTTAGATATACGTTTTTTGAGAATTCCGAAGGTCCCGGGTTCAGCTCCTGGCAAATGCAACTTTTTTTTTTGTTCAAGAACGTTATTTTACTTTTTTCTTGTTAGTGATTTGAATTATTGGACATTTAGATAGCTTATACATTTCGGATTGCTATTGAGTGATTGATCATTTTTTTTCTAAGAGCTGCGCTTGTAGAAAAAGGTTTATTTAGTGGGTAGGAGGAAAAATCATATGTATTACATGGGAGGAAAGTGCCTTTTCCTCCCTTGGATGTTTACTGCCCTCCGCTTCGCGTCGTGCAGTAAACTACATCCTGCGGGAGGAAAAGTGGCACTTTCCTCCCTAGTAATACAAATAGCTATTATCATGATACACCATTTGAAAACCGCAATTCTTCTGATGACGATATCCCATCAAATCAGTCGCAAAACACCATGAACCTTCGCGGCCTCAAGTCCGTAACCCCTTGTCAACCACGTGATGGTCGATCATCAGGTGGCGATCCACCTGTGGCGATGTCTTCCTCGGTGCCTCGACCGTTGCGACTCGCGCCTCCATGGGGGCTCCGCACCACCTGGACCCGCATCTCGCCGAATATCTCTCGGAGAACGACCTGCGGAATCGGAATACCAGGCGATGTTCCACAAAGACGCGTCGCTTTATCGGAATTGGGCGGATTTTGATCGTTCATACATTTTTGATTCGGTTTCAAGGAAATTAATAACAGAAACAATTGATTTGGAAAACTGGTATTGGTGTTAGATAACAACCGAATCCTGAAGAATACCGTAACATATTCGTATATAGAAACACTCCAGAAACAAATCTCCCAAGTTACTGATTATAGCTCGACTAAGCTGATAAATGAAAAATGGAAAAGTCATGAATTGGACAAAAATTTTTGATGAAGTGAAAACAGTCTATCCAATTAGAAATAACAAACATAGTTTGAAAATGAGTGTCTGGTAGACTACGAGCAGAAAACAACTACTTTTCTGTTAAATACCACGAATTTTATCACATCGAGATGTGAATTTGTTACGTCTTAGGAAGAAAGAAACATTTGATCTAAAAGAAACGACGATTTTCTAATCTTTATAAAAAACTTATGAGATAAAGCACCTATATTAGATATATGAGTATGCAGTTTAAAAATGGAAACTTCTTGGTTGAATTATGTATATAGAGCATCAGATTATACAGACACATATATTTATAATAGAATCCCCCATAAATGGCGAAAAAATTCATAGTAGATGTTCGAAAAACATCTACTATATTCATCAAAGACATGCTTGGAAAATCCATTTAGTTTATCGATATATGTTATCCCTATTTTACTATTACAGACGATTTGAATAAAAACACACTAATATTTCTCTTCAAAAATTCCTGATTCGTTATTTCTGGAAATTAACACGTGGAGGTTCAAATTCCATATCGCTATTATTCCTATTTCTTTTTCTTATTAGTGGAAGTAGGTAGGTACATAAACAAGTAACGGCGCGTTCAAATGACAGTTTTTACTTATCGCGGAAAACTCGAAAAAACATTGCTACGCAATAATTAATAATAATGACGTTGACTTGAACCTGAAAGGTAAAAAACCTGAAAATCATAGCTTCATTTTAGCGTGTGAATGCATTAGCCGAATTGACTAACACGTATGATTAACCTTTATTCTCTGCAAATATTTTTTCATCTGGTACAATGGAAAAATGAAGAACAACAAATTTTTCTATAAATGATCTCTCAGACTCTCATTGATCGACGCCATCTTGATCTCGCTGTTTTCAAAATTTGATCATGTGAAATTCAAAACAACCATTCGCTGGATATTACACAGTTTAATCGAATTTTCACACGTTTGGTAACCATCAATGAATGAATTACCCTGTATACGAACAGAACAGTGAGAAATTTATGAACGACCTTCAAGGATGCATTTTTGTGTCCTGCGTAGGCGTAATATACATAGTACTCGTTATCTTGGTGCCAATCGCAGATTTTATTACGGATATACAGGTTTTTTATGTGAAAGTTTAAATTTAAAAACAATACCCGATCTTTCGCAAGTGCGAGTCGGTATGTAAATTCAACACTTTCTCAAAAAGACATAAATTATCGTGAACATTTCAATGGAAACGAAAAAAGACGAGCTTGATTTATTGTCGTCAAATGGCGTGAATTGCAAAATCGCAGAATTTGTTTGCTAAATTGTTGTGTCCAACTTATCGAATTTATTGAAATGGAATAAACCACATAATCTTACAACTGGTATAGACCACCTCGTAGGTATACTCTGAATTTTTCAGATATCCAATTTTCGAACTGATCTGCTCTGAAATCCTTGCATATTCGTAATGAATGCAACGTCCAGTATGTTGAATATTTTTAAGTTATGACCAAATCCGTTAATAACCGATGAGGATCTTTTGTGATCCCTTTCTCATAAAACATCAAAACAATGGAGAGCGCTTAATTTCTGCCTTTTACGACTCGACCTGCCAAAATTTTACGACCCGAGAGCGAAAAGTTTCAGCTTTTTATTGCGACCGCGTGCTACTTCCTCCATAACCTCAATTTTTTAGCCCTTTTGACCTCTTTTCTGCGAAAGCACGGAATTGCTTTTCTCTCTCTCTCTCTTTTTTTTGTCATCACTTTTTCACCGAATGTAATCTCGAATTTATGTGCCCGCATATGAAAATTTTTTTGCTCACTCATTTTTCTGTGGCTTCAGAGGGAAAATAGTATATTGTCCAAGTTTCTGATTATCTGGATCATACCTTGCAGATCATTGAAATATATAGATGAAAATATCTGAAATATTGGAAAATGTTATGTAGAATTTGCGTATTCAGAGGGGTGAAATGAATTGGCACTGAAAAAATTATTAATTTTGAGTAGTTTGACATGGGTACAAAATGTGTACCTACTCAATCGAACATCAAGAACGACTTTTGAATTTTCCTCATATACTGACAATAAGTGATTGTTTTCTAGTTATCTATTTTTTCTACTGTAGGTATGTTTGAATTTTTTTCAGTTGCCCTGACAATTGTTTTCTGAATAGGTACTTTTGCTGGGCCAAAGGTCAAACGCCACTCACTGAATTATTCGATATCGTCACTATGTCACCTGGACATATTGTTCCACTCAAGGGTCAATCCTATTGTTCGGACGAATTTCCCTGAATATTAATATCGATGTTTGTATTCACATTCTGCACCAAAACTTTTGTGTGTTAATAACGATAATGATTCCACCTGTCCTGCACGTATCCTGTGTAGAGGTGTACACAATATACATACACGTTTTATACTGCGATTGAAATTAGAGCTAATTATTCAATGAACGATTGCCTCCACCTGTTTCCTCGTCATTCGAATTTGTTTGGTCATGTAAATTCACGTTATTGCTACCTCAGTTTGACGGAAATTGCACAAAACGAACGAGTAGATACTCATTATTAATATATATTTTCTCTTGGATTCGATGATTCAAAAATACTGCACAATACTGAACATTTCATGTAGTCACTCGTAATAAAATAAAACTCGACAACAATTGAGGAGCAAAAATGCAAAAACCGATAAATCCACTCTTAGTTATTTCGATATAATTGATAAAAACTTTCCTAGTGAGATCCCAAGAATATTCGAATATTCAGGTGCTTGTAGATCATAAACCATGATCCCAAAATATAATTATTATTATCGTCTCACTGTACTAAAATTATCTTTTTGCTCAATCAAAACTCACTAACTGCTGCTGCTAAAAAGTTTTTTTTGATTTCGATTTTTCCGATTGGAGAAACGGATTCTATGGAAAGAAATAGGCAGATTGGTATGAGCGAGGTTGAAAATTGGTCCATCCGTTCGAAAGTTATGGCGATTTGCTACATTTTTTCTATAATGAAGAAAAATTTCTTTGATTTTGGTTTTTTCGATTGGAGAAACGGATTCTATGGAAAAAAATAGGCAGATTGGTATAAGTGAAGTTGAAAATTGGTCCATCCGTTCGAAAGTTATGGCGATTTTCCTTCTTACGAATTCAGATCTTGGAAAAAGAAGGGAATTAAATAGAAAAATACCATCAGATGATATATTCGGATTTCCCCGTAATTCTCTCTGAATTCCGAGTATTATCTACATTTAGTTTCAAAATTCCATCGTTATTTGTTCAAATCTCGGTTCAAATTGACATTTTTCTTCCGGAGGAATTCCGGGGAAATCCGGTGATATATGAAATATTTACTTTTACCTAAACTAGCCATGATCGAAATAATCCTGAAAATATCTGCTAAATCAGCAACTAACTTTCCTGTTCACTGACATAATTTGACAATATTGATGTAGGCGCTATTGTTAGTCCTTAGGTCATATATGCTTGCGCTAGATACGGTATCCAGGTTATTCGTTTGGTAGGTTCGAGGAGGTTTAACGTGTTAAACCATTGATTGGTCGTTTTCATTTCTGTCCATACATGTTTTGTACCACGTGATCATAGTACCTACTTTCTTGCAGACCCCTCTAATACCAAACAAATACTACTTGGATGCCGGATCTAGCGTAAGCCCTTATGATCTAAGATTTGGTCCAACAAGGTCACGTGTTCTAAAATGCTCTATTCAATGTTTCCAGAGAGTACGTTACCTTTCTCGAATTCTCGCGAAAATTATAGCGTTTCGTTGGCCGTTCGTCGAGATCGAGCACCAGTGGCGTTCTATCTGACAGAAATCCTTAACAATACAACAGATTATTTTCCAAAAGTAACTCGCCTGTCGTCAGAAAAATCCGACTCGTGAGTTCTGTACGGGTGGAACACCCTGTGCTGAACGAATTCCGCTACGTGATCTATTCATTTAGCGAATAATGTCAAACGACGAAGCTCTTACGCATTCTTCTCTATTAATTCAATTAGTTTTAAGAGATATGTCACGATTCTCGTTTCGAGCATGATGGGAGAGTGGCATCGTAGCAGGAACACCGAATGACACACGTACCAAATTATACACGAAAAATGCATATAATAGAGAACGGGTCGAAATAGATCCCACTTAGGACTTAATGGACGTTACCTAATCCGTTCAGAGCATAACGGTTAAACTATAAATCTCTTTTGGCTTCCAATTACCGAGTGAGCAAAAGTGAAAACGTACATATAGAAAGCTTCAAATAATGTTTATTTTTGGTATCATAATGATCAAAATTATGTCTATTCACCATACCATTGTTATGTAACGTGGATGAAGTCCTTCTTCTCGTATGCACAATCCAGAATTCCAAACGCCCAAAGCGGTATTCACAACCAAACTTTTTGCGTTTTTGGTTTTTTCGTTTCGCCTTCCAATTGGTGGTGGTGCGTCAGTTTGTTTCCCAATTCTGCTTCACCAATCAGAAGCCGAAACGAAAAAAGCAAAACGCAAAAAGTTCGGTTGTGAATCCCGCGATTGACGATTTGCACCGTGATCAATGTATTGTCATAAACGGTGAACGAATGGTTGAATGATCGATATACATCATTTGACCCATGGCAAAACTGGAAGATTAGTCCGAAAAAAAATCTCAAAACTGCTGAAATTCGAGGTTATGAAGTATTATAAAGACTGAATTGAACCAAATAAGTTTGAAAGAACAATGTTGCCATGGTTGTATAGTTGCCATGGGTCACATCTTCACTGTTATGACAAGACGAGTCGCTGATAATGGTTGAAAATTGTCCCTTGTGAGTAAGAAATAATAGTGGACACAAAAATGAGGAACATTGGTGTTAGACGAAGGAAAAAGCCACAAATTGCACTAAGTAACGCAACAATCAAAATGAGATTTAAAATCTCGTACGTCTACAATTTACCTGAAAAACATCTAGAATGTTTGAAAAGGTAAACTACGAGCAGAAAACAATTACCATCCTGGCAAATACCACGCAGAATATTGAATTATATCTATCTCGGTGAACAGACTATGAGTAGATATAATTCAATATTCTGCGTGGTATTTGCCAGGATGGTAATTGTTTTCTGCTCGTAGTTTACCTTTTCAAACATCCCAGATGTTTATAGGTGAATTTTTGACGTACCAGATTTTGAATATCATTTTGATTGTTGGGTTACTTAGTGCAATTCGTGACTTTTTCCTTCGTATAATATTGCTTTGTCGAGCATCAGCCACTCCCATGTCTCATGACGTGGGAGCCTTGTATCTGGAGTGTTTCTTTTTTCCACCGCATTGAGTCGCTAGTTCCAAGCCTTACTTGGCACGCGGCTCAGTGCTATGAAATATGCGTCGATTGAATGCATTGGGACAGGAAACGCTTCGAGTAGAGATCTCAAGATCTCTTCTCGGTAGACTACCCTGCACTGATGAGGGCCAATAAGCCCGAAACCGGTCTGTAGGTTGTTTGGCGTGCCTGGCTCAATGTAATCATAACCATAAATAGGAAGAAAAGAGCATTTGCATTCTGAATTAAGTTAGTAGTAGATATAATTCAATATTCTGCGTGGTATTTGCCAGGAGGGTAGTTGTTTTCTGCTTCAAACATCCTAGATGTTTTATAGGGAATTGTTGACGTACGAGATTGTAAATCTCATTTTGATTGTTGCGTTATTGGTGTGAGAGAGAAATACTCTGGACCTATGGGATCTGGGTTACCAATGTTTTTCCAAAGGAATCATTTCTTAAGTCCCTAAAATTGAACTTCGGCTAGCTTTTAAATTCGTTTCGGTCTATTAATATTCCCCGGTTCGCAGTAATGCTTCCGCCTTTTTTTTTCGTCTGATGTCCATGAATGTTCTAATGCCAAGATAATTCACGAAAAGGGTCATTAGCGTGTTCGTGGGGTGTGCAAGACACAAGGTGCTACATATTATAGGTCTAGGTGCAACACTTGTGTCCGACTTCCGATTTGTTTTGCAGCTTGCGTCGAGTCGTTCGAGCAATACTTCCTTCCCGGCGTAGGTTTTTTGAGCACGATCTAAGTGCTATAGCTGGAATTCGGAAGGTCAATAGTTCTTCATATAGCAAGGTTTACCTGATTGCGCAGAGAATTTAATTGGCTATAGCGACTAATATTTAGGTACTTGTACCAAAAGTGACCGTACCGTCTACCTATTTCTTTTCTACATCAGCAAATTTCGGACAAGTAATAAGAGCAAGAAAAAAATGTTAGATGTTGGACAAACTAATGTCATAGCACTCTAGTATGAATACATGGCATTCAAGATCAACCAAATAAACAGGTATCAAACACAAAGTCTGCTGAAATGATTTGTTCTATTCATGTGATGAAATTGAATTACCTACATTTCCTCAGAAGTTAGAGAAAATAGTGAAACTGGCAACACAGAAATATGCCTATCAGAGGACTTGTGACGTCACTAGAAGCGGCCGTAATGCTGTTGTTTGAATGTCTCGCTGTATTGAAGAGTTTTGAAGCTACATTTATTCTAACATTACCTAGTATCTTCTGGGAAAAACTATAAATACCTGATATTTTGCCACTATGATTCAAGTAGAAACACGTCTCGCCTATACTGTTGAAATTTTGAAAAGAGGATCTGATAACCAGAACTCAAGCTTGTATTTTCAGTAAGAAGAAAGATCTCACAATACCTGATGTTAGAAGTTGAAGAAAACATATCCACTGTTTGGAAGGACTAACAAAACAAACTGTTGATAAAATAAATCAAGAGAGAAGAGAGCCGTCGTTACCAGAAATAAACTCGAGGCTACAACCAACTTTTTTATGTCAATTGGCACATCGGGGGCACACCAATTCCAAGAATATATCAATTAATTATAATAACGGCGACTATAACAACCGCATGTTATTAATCACATTAACGGCGATATATGGGCTAAGAAAACAATAAGATTCAAATTACCAAGTCGAAACAAAAGCTCTCATGAATAGAAACCCGATTAGAAAGAAATCTTAATTGCATCGCCCACTCCGTATACGAGACTGATACGAGTACAGTGATCAACCGATAATAGTATTTCGTTGTCGATTTTTGAGACCCCCGCACCAGACCAATGACAGGTGACATTTGACAGATGAAGTGAATATAGCTTCAATAGTATACTTGAACGCCACGAACGCTGTTGATGAGTTTGGAGCGGTTGGATTCGTGTCGAGTTCCCCATTGTTGGGTTTATCCCGAATCGTCTGTCATCTGTCGAAGTGACACGCATATCGAGGAATCCTATACTCTAATCGATTACCGCCGGTAATTAAAACATCTGAGGGTAATGAACGGAGCGTGACGCTGCTTTTTGCTAACAATTGCTTGTTGGTCGACATGTGCTAAGCCCCTTTGTGGTGGCAGTGAGGTGAGGTATAAAAAAATTCGAGATAATGAAACGTCCACGAACATTTCGAGAAAAATTAATAGGAATTGTGATGTAACCAATCACATGGAGGAACCATCACAAATATACGATATTTTCTAATGAGAATCACATTGATGATATTAACATCTGAACCACTTGAAGACGACCTTTTCGTCATTTAGATCATACCTTCTGACTATTTCACATCATGGAATTGTTGAAATTAATTCGAATTATATCTTGTTCTCGAATTTGGAAACCTGGATTTAGAAAACTATGTGGAAAACGGTTTAAGAAGAAGACATTGAGGGTTTCAAAACAGAAGAAAAGTGTCTTTCATTAAAGTTGAATAAATATATCAGGGTGTTTCTCTCAAATAGTTATATATATTCTTCTGACCTTTCATTTTCTAGTAATCATCAACCGATTCAATTTAGGTCTTGCCAAATCGAGGAAATATAAGTAGGAATAGGTACAGTATATATTTCAGAGATTATGTCGATAATACGTAATGAATCAATATAATCTTCGATCATCAATTTGCTGATTGAAAACATAATTATTGCTGCACAGGGTGTCCCATTTTCAATGTCCTTGGGGATATCTCGCTTATTTAAAAAAAAAGAGATTTGCGGTCTTCGCGAACTTTGGCTACTTTTTTGTGAAACTCACGATACTGCAAACACAATTCTTATAGCCTGCTTTGTTTTTGAACTGCATGAATTATTTGAAATTTTCATTCGATTCAAGTAATTACATTATTCAATCAAATCAAATCAATGAAATTGACTCGGAAATTGACCATAATATGAAAACATTACTGTAAAAAAATGGTCTATTGATTATTCTTCTGTTTAGAGAATAAAAAGTAATAGTCACCAAGCCACGAAACAAGACATTTTCAGTATTGGAATAATTAATATACCTCTTTGTTTTGTAGTAGGTAATGTTTTCGGTAATTTTGCACTTATCATGCGATCTATATTTTGATGAAAATTTTTGTTGGTACTTACTTATTTTGACCTAAAAAACACGAATTTTATTATATTATCGTGAACATATCTCTAGTTTTCGAGATAATCGATGTGAAAGTTCGATATTTCACCTTCTTTGTATGGCAACTTTTGGGCAAGTATTGTATCTTCTTAGATCCCAGGACATATTAAATGCATTTAGAATGGTTAATTATGATTTTCGTGTAAGAAAAACACCATAAATATGTAATTTTTCCGTATTTTCCTTATTATTTCTTCAACTAGGCTACATAAACAACGGCCATTTTGAAAACCTCTGTGCGAGTCTTGAACGAATAAAGGTGGATTCATAGCTGCCTTATAGCAATACGAGTCAGCGATATGTTTTTTCTCTCTTCAATACATGTCAGAAAGAAAGATATATATCTGTAAAAGAAGGTGAAATTTCGAACTTTAGCATCGATTATCTCGAAAATTAGAGATATGTTCACGATAATATTACGAAATTCGTGTTTTTCTGTTCAAAGTACGTAAGTACCAACAAAAATTTTCATCAAAATATAGATGATATGATGATAAATTTCATTGAAAAAATGAGCGATACACCTTCACGTTCTAAAATTACTAATCAAGCCGAACGAACAACCTGATATGTTCCCATGGTGGACCGCATCAGCAAGTGCCCCATTTCTTTTCTGGTGGGCCAATGAGTGTCTGAACGGAAAGCGATGCGTCGATCTGTGGGAATATTGACAGAACTCATGGAAGTATCGAATTCACAGATGCCCAACAGGTGCATCCTTTTTTGGATGGGCCGACCCGGTAAAGCACTCGAACATTCACCCTCTCACGATTTGGATACAAACATTGCTTTCCCACCGTGAAAACATTTCGTTTAACCGGATTCCACGGGCCCACAGAAAGGACCAACTCACTGCCTCGGCGGACAGGTATCTACCTAGTACTCGAAGGGTTTTTTCTTCTTCTTCCGTTGGATTCCCACAGAAACGCAATAATTATCCTGACAATGCCGGGGGGGTAGATTCACTCTGCGACCCAATATATATCCAAAAGTCTAATCAAAATGTGGAGGTTTGGAAAGTAACGAATTTTGTTGTTTGGCCATCGATATGGATTTCTCGAAATTTTCGTCATATTGGTAGCCACGGATTATGAGTTCTCCTGATAAATAGAAAAAATCCCATATGGAGTATTTTTTGTGAGTTTCAAAACAGCAAAATGGGTGTTCTATTTGAAAACCTATGGTAGTTCTCCACAACTTTGTTCTGAGCATATCAACTGTTTTTTCGTTAACATATCACAAATCACCAAACATAATTATGAAAGCTATTAATTTTTTTCTTATTTACAGTGTTTTGTTTGCATCAAGGTAAGTCATTTGAATGGATGAGGTTGGTTCATAGTGGCGTAGTTATTCCAGGATATATATCATCATCAACGTGGATCCATCATCATATAATACCTACTATTCAGAATTCTGAATGATAATTTGCATTAATGTTACTTACTTGAATAAAGGTCGATTCATGCAACATCACTCAACTTATAATTTAACCAAATTTTATGAGGTTTATGGGGTATACATACCTAAATGTATTCCAGCTATTACTTAACTTAATTTAATGAATTGTGAATGAATAAGTGAAGAAGCTAAATTAAGTGATGTTGCATGAATCCACCATAACTGAGACTAAATTCTTTTGAATTTGATTCACATTGATCTAGTTTTATCGCGCTCCTGTATTATAGGCTAAATTCGATAGTGATAGGCTGTTAGTTTCCTTTCAAAAAACAAAACAGCACATTTCGTGGGTTTGATCAAATTTTCAGATTCAACCAGTTCGTGTTATTATGAAGAGAGAAGAATTTCTGGCGTATGTTTAAAACGAATTTCTCTCAAGGTTTTTCATCTTTTTTTTCACGATTCGAGACATATATCTGAAGGAGATATTCAACATACAATGTACGCAAATCGTTAACCCTCAATTGGTGAGCCTGGGTCTTTTTGATTGATTTTGATTTTCGCGCTAAATCAAGTTGGTTGATGGTATTGATCAGGTGTATCTCAGTAGCTTCCTGAAGAGAATGTGTCAGTGCTGTAATATTTTTCGTGGTGGCAAAATATATTAGCCAAGTGAGTAATGTAGGGTCATTTTGACCCCTCGTCACCAAAATGTTGAAACACCATTAGAGGAGCTACCAGACGTCGGAACCAAACTCTACAAAAGGAAAAAAATTATACAAGAAGGACAAGAATATTTCATATGCTTGTGAAAAATGTATAAAATCGATTTGTGACGGGTACATTTGTAAAAAATGCTTGTATAATAAAATTTTCATGAAAAACCGAAATAATGAGTTTTTTTATTGGAATATATCTTATTGCTCTAGTGTTTTTATGTTCATAGCTTGATATGTTTTGACTTGTTCAAACCAATTCAATCTATTGTTTGCGAACTTTTATCCATTTTTTTTTTCAAATAAAGTTTTGTAAAAATTACCCCTCTTTTATTTTTATTACATATAAAAGAGAACAATGATTATGAAATTATGTCTCATTTCAAGAGTAAATGAAGTGTTCCGAATTGTGAGAGTGGTTTTCAAAGTAGTAGTAAAAAAAATGAGTGATAATTACCCACCTCATCGAATTCTTTTGTTGAAACCACATCACTAACTGAGGATTAATTGTGAACTCTTCTATATCGCATTAACTTGATTTCCTCACAATTTTTTTATCAAAATATTATGTAATGAGGGGGCAAGAGAGCAAAGCGCCCTTTTCTCCAATTATCTACGCCACTGTATGTCGAGTTGTATGTATGGCTGCCGCGACATTTTCTCTGGAACATATTTACAAATTACAAGATGAATAATTTTTTCAACAAATTTACCAGAACTTATCAGAATTTTTCTGAAGAGAGAACATGTCGTGTGCCAGGATGAATGTAGTCACAAGTGATACCAAATCATGCAAACGAATATCCAGAAGCTGTTCCTGACTTCCTGATGATGCTGCCGATCCTGGAAGAATGGATGAAGATAAATGAAGGTAGGACACTTTACATTTGTAGACTAGTTTTTCTCACTTTCATAAAAATAATTATAATTTCTGTGCTGCCTGCTCTGAAGGTTATAATCAGCAGTCAGAAATTGCAGGTCTTCCTAGAAAAAATCATACGAAAAGGAGTTCGACTGTTTGAAATTCTTTTGATCTACCTCATTATGTCCTTGTTAGATCAAAGCTTGCCTATACAATATTAATAGTTACACGACCATGACTCACGATAACCATTCCGCTACGATTTTGAGTGATTACCGATATTTTTTCGATTCCAACGAATCCTTTGTGCGGAATTAATGAGTAGCACAGCGCTTATTTTAATTACAGTGTTGCATAGCTTTGTTGACCCAGAAAATGGGATATACGTCAATACCGATATGGTATTTAAAGGTATTGTTCTCGATTTGTTTCTTCAGACTTGTAATTAGAGAACATTACTCGGTGAGTATGAACCGATGTAGATATGGTCATATCTAAAAGTGAACAGAATCGAAATGCAAAATGGGAAAGTTGTTCAGTTCCCTATTCAATAGGAATATTTTTTTTATTTCGGGCACAAGTACGCATATCATCTGTATATCTAACACATTATCAGCTGTATGTTTTTCATACTCCCATCTTATTTGGTAAAATCGCGGTCAAAGTTTGCGTTAGATCAGGTGCACAGGATGTTCAATTCGTCCTCGATAACAAAAAAGGATATTCGAATCAGTATTAATCAGACACCTACTTCTATGGAATGCATTGTTGCATGTGGAATCTGAGTTCTTCAGAACGAGATTGATTAAGTAGGTACTAATCTTAATGTGTGATAAAGATATCTGATATTTATAAAAAACATCCGATGAAATGAAAATTTAATGTCCAAGGTAGATGTTTGCTTCATAGTAGGTCTGATTTATTGAGTATCAATTTTCTGTAGCCCAATATTCGAATAAAAAATCCAATCACCGCTCATAGGTGGTCATTTGTTTTACGATCTCGAAATCTGGTTCCGACAACATTGTAAATCTTTTATTCATAAATGAAATGAGTCATTTTCTACCTACGGACTGGCACATCTATTTGACGTGCATTACAAGTTAACTAACTTTTTTCAGACGTTGTTGTTATTGGCGCTGCCCACGTATTTCGCCTTAATGGTCGGAATTTTTGAAGACGCCTTGTATTGCCCAGATAGATGATGAAGACGTATATTGCCTCGCAGAGTACTTCATTTCAATATGGCACGATGCATAAACATTTCCCTATTGGCCACTGACCATTGAAAAATTTGCGAGTATTATCACTATTTCGTGAGAGTTAATTTGGTTGATATTATGAATATGTATTAGAAAGACTAACAATCAAACAGTCAGTCGGATTACTCGATATATGGAGATGACAAATGAATAACAGGTTCTGACAATGTGAATCTATTCTAACTCCGAAGTAGGCTATGGTTATATTTCTCATCTACTGCCATAGTTCGCATCGATTGAATTCCAAGATAATGAAGCGAGATACAGATTAGAGATATGTACCTATCCGAGCGGTGATGCCAAATGCTCAAAACAGAAACAAGTGAAATTTCTGAAAAAAAAATCATCAATTTCAAATGGTATATTTTGTATACCTATTCCAATTTGCATTTAGGACGTTTTTTTCTGAATGAGAATATAGGTAGAACCGAAGGGATTTGAATGTTTCATTTTTCTGTTCCTCTTCTGAAGAAGTAATCACAAATGAAAGATTTTTGTTTCAATTTCGACTTACTGATGATGTATCTACCATTTTACTCATATTTATTGAATCGAGTTGTTTCTTCCAGATGGACATTCTGAATTCGAACTTCAAACTCAAAATTCGGAGTTCTATTCTGCAATTTCAATCTCAAATTATCTCTAAGTATACTCATCAATCTGAAAGTTCGTTTGATCTATTTAGTTTGAAATCAGATTTTTTTGTTCGAAAATTTCGCAAATTCAGTTTTGCTAAACATTTAGACATCCATCAGACTTTTCCTGTTCATAATGGCCGATATTTTCTAAACAATAATCCAAATATTTTATGGTGAATACAAAGTGACAACAATGCATTTCATCTGGTTCGCTAATTCGATCTCGTTACTCGAAAAACCACTCTAAAAGTCATCACGAAGTCGAAGCAAAGTGCGCGTTGTTTCGTCTTTAAAATCCTCAGCTAATAGTCCGACGTTCATCAAGATTGTGCAAAACGTGTTATTAATAACGCAAACAACGGTAAAGGCTTCTGGTTTATGGGAAGCGAACAACAAGGAAATGGAACGATGACGGGATTGCTCCGATTGTTGAATAACAAACGACGCCATTATCGTATCAACTAGTTGAAAAAATTGTTGAAATATCGACGGTTCCGAAATGCCATCAGTCTGAAAACACTTTTATTTTTCACTTGATCGTTACTGCTTTTATTTTTCACTTGATCGTTACTGCTTTATAATACCTTGGCAACGGTTGCTATTAACAGACCCATAACGCCCGGGGCGTTATGGAGGGCATTATGAATCATAACGCCCGCTAAATGTTTCATTTACGGTATTCACTCTGTTTTCATCTTTCCATTTCAGAAAATGGTCATACTCCTTCTCGTATAAGTGTTTGGATTTCACAGGCAGTAAATTTCCTAACGCTTTTTCAGCTTTGAGCGTCACATTCTGTGGGATCTCCATAATTATTATGAACACAACAGTTTTTAGTTTCCTCCACTAACAAGCTTGTCAATTCTTACAAAAATGCAGCGTCGTTTTATTAAATAAACAACCCTTAGCAACCTCTTCAATGTTTCCATGGCAATTGCATAGAAGCTCACTTGTGCTCAGTTGCCGAACAGAACGCAGTAAATACTATGAGAAAAAATTTATGAAGTAAACAACGTCGTTTAAGATAATTTTTTCGTGAAAAATAAAATCTTGTATGCACCACGAGCGTTACTAGATCCTAACGCCCATCGGGCAACATTCATCCCTCGGGCCAAAGGCCCTCGGGTGAATGTTACCCTCCGGGCGTTAGGATCTATATAACGCACTTGGTACATAAATAGCTATATAATACCTTGGCAACGGTTGCTATTAACAGACCCATAACGCCCGGGGCGTTATGGAGGGCATTATGAATCATAACGCCCGCTAAATGCAGCGTCGTTTTATTAAATAAACAACCCTTAGCAACCTCTTCAATGTTTCCATGGCAATTGCATAGAAGCTCACTTGTGCTCAGTTGCCGACCAGAACGCAGTAAATACTATGAGAAAAAATTTATGAAGTAAACAACGTCGTTTAAGATAATTTTTTCGTGAAAAATAAAATCTTGTATGCACCACGAGCGTTACTAGATCCTAACGCCCATCGGGCACTTGGTACATAAATAGCTATTTTTCTTCTAAACATTACTCTCTCAATTAACTACAGCAACTGCAAATTCTGGAGTATTCACAGTTGAAACTGTGAATTGGGAATTATTCACATCTCTAACTCTGAGTTAGGAATAATTCATAGTTGCAAATGTTAATTAAATATCAATTTTAGTTACTATCGTAAATTTGGGATAATTAACAACTGTAATTTGTGCTAATTTTCAGTTGTAACTCTGAATTAGGCATAATTCACAGTTTGCAACTCTAAATTAGGGATACTGTTGAGTTACGACTGTAATCTTGATGAGATAATCAGTTATAACCATGAATTCGAACTAATTTATAGTTAATACTTTGAATTAGAGATAATTCACAATTGCAACAATACGTTAGTATTTTGGTATACAGAATATTATTTTTCCGAAATAGACTTTAGTTTTTCAACTGGGACACTCTGTATATATTTCGACTGGAAGAAATCTTTTTCGCATTCGCTGCTTCACCCTGTATATTATTTTTCATGGCTTTATATAGCTCTCTTCCTCAGGTATTTCCAAAAATGTGTTTGCATATCCGGAAGTTTGATTTGGAACGATCACCTTTGGAAGTTCGACCTGAATAGGCACTTTATCAATTGTTGATATATGATGATATACCAACCAAACCTACTTGAATTGAAGAACTGACATGGCGCTATAGCATAGCATAGAAATTTTTCGAATCAGTCGCGGGCCCAAGAATATTATGCAAATGAATATCTCGGTTACAATGCGTTGCCTCTCATCAAGAAATCCATTGTTACATAGTTATATCGACACACCCACACAACAAGTTCCTGTTATATTTCAAAGATGGCTCTTTCAATTTTTGTCGCACGACGCAAAAAACGCGCGTGCTGCAACAGCGGCGTGTATTATTTCGTTAAGATTTATGAAAATTGCCCCGAGTGTTTTCCCTATTTTATTGGAATTAATTGGAACATGGAAAATTGGAATGTCTAGTTTTTGGTGACAGTTTCCTCAAAAAAAAAGCCCACGGTGCGCTCATGGTACCCTTTCGGTAGGAAGAGGAAGTGTCTGGAATGGATTTTTGACAAGAGCAAAAACTGAAATGAGGCAAGAGAAGCTGATAGTGTAAAAAACGACACCTTGCGTTGGGTTTTTTATTTCGCTAAAAATGAGACGGTTTCCGGGATACCTGACCCGATTTTATGCATTTGTGTCAGGGTCAGATATGCATATAGGAAATGAAGGATCGTTTTTGAGATTTTCAAGCCTGCACATGTGTTTAGTAGTTTAGTGACATTCGATCGCTAAGTCAGCAGAAATGGTGATTTGTATGGAGTGCAGCTTAAACAGTATCCGGTTTCAAATATGTTATGATGGAACAAGTGTTTCTACGACTTCGCTATATTATCATTGAAGGATGTTGACGTATCACGTATCATTTGATAACAGTGATATTTTTATTCACCATTCATCGATATTAGTTGCATACCTACTATATATCTACTGGAGATCGAATCCCATACCTTTTGTAACTTTCCATCTATATAAAACAAAAAAGCACAGCTTAGTACATGGAAATTATTGCCCTGAAAAATATATGGTAAAGTTCATAAATTCCAAGATGATGCTTTCTCGAATAATAGTCCTTGTTGCAATTTCTTTTCACCAAAATTTAATTTAGTCAAGGAAGGTTTTTGTTTTCGTTTTCGTTTTCGTTTTCTCAAAATAGTATACTTATGCATATTATGGCAGAAGATATATATTTTTGTTGTAAATAGTCTTGTTTAAATGTTCAATTTCCCAGAAAAATCGATGTCATTATCAAAAATAAGATTTGAATACGCCACTGATGTAATTCCAAATGCATCTCTGAAGTTGAAAGAAGTTGATGATGGCAAAGAAAAGTCAAAAACTAGAAATGTCATTTTTTAGAGCGAAAATAGTGGCAATGATGAAGTGCTTTTAGTTTGGTCTATCTCCGATAACTGATAAAGCAAGAAAAGAATCGAAATGATTATCAAAAAATTTATTCTTTTCCAAATACTTTTGTAACAAAAAGAGTTATCGTATTTTCCTTCATCGTGATAATGAGCATAAAATTACTCAACTTTGTCCCATTTTGTACTTCTTCGTATCAGTTGGCTATATGGTTTTCGAGACCTATTTTATGAGCATACAGGGTGTCCCCAATTCTGTTTTTCATATCTATTGAAATAAAGCCAATAAAAACCTTTTTTTTTCTGGCATATCCGAGTTCCCCGCATTGGCCCTCGACTCTGGGACACCCTGTAAACATGTGGATGAGTTCACCTGCCTGGGGGGGGGGCGCGGGGGGCAGGTCAAAGGGGCTTTATGGTGGGCGCAACAATGGGCAATCGCTCACAATTCCACCGACAATAATATGATGCGACATGGACACCACCAGATTGTGGCTGGCCTCTTGTCGTTCGTTTATCTCTTGTGCCCGCTCTCTGCTTTCGGTTTTCGATCTTTTTTTTTTATTTTTGTATTTCGCTTTCGGCTCCAAATTGGGTTCGGAGAGGTGTTGAGCCGACCAGAGTCGTAATTTGGAATTATAGCTTTGTGTGTAATCTGCGTGGGGGATCTCGTATTGTCGACTTTTCGTCGAATCAAAATATTTTTTGTGATATTTTTTGTCATCGCGGTATTGTTGACTTTTTTAAAGTCGAGATTGCGGGTACTATGCCATTTATTGTAGCGCAAGTGTATGCTATTCTTCATGCAATCTTTAATACAATATTTGCATTCTCATAATTGATATCATTTCTAATTAAGCATAATGTCGGTTACAAGAAACGCTCGAATTTCATATACCTACTGAAACGGAAATAATAAGGGAAAAAAGCTGAGAAGTCAAAGACTTTCATAAAGAAAGAAGATGAATGCGCACATCTGGATGGAGGATTTACAACGATTTCGAATTATTTAGTCAAAAAAGAAACAAGGAAGAAAACTTTTTGCGATTTTCGATAAAAAATAGAATTTGCTGATAACTTCTATACAGCATGTTTTCAATGCCCTAAACACGATAATCATTAACTCAGTTTTTGGATATTCAGTCTGGTTCTCGGGATATCTCTGTATTTCAGCTCCCTGCCTACACCTAGAATAAAAAAATCTTTTTTTCTATTGCGAGGGGAAAGGAACGACGCTGGTCCTCAATATATATAATGCCTTCAGGTCCATCCATTCCAAATTTGGAAACTCTACGACCTTTTCGAATTATTTAATCAAGAAAGATACTAAAGGTTAAGCCCTTTGAACTTTTTGCGATTTTCGATTTTTAGTCTGGTTTTCGAAATTTATGAATTCCAAGTATGTCCGGAGATATTCGAAAAAAAAAAAAATTGAAAATTTGGAAAATAGGTTTAATTTTTTTCCTTGCTTCATTTGATTGAGATTTCAAAATAAATTGCTCTTTCACAATGCCACATTTTTTGCGTTACTTACGCCCCAATTCAACTATCTTCGTATCTCTTACAGTTTTCGAGTTCAAATTTGAAATATCCGGTATATAATAGGATGATAGATCATCTCCATCTTAAACTTTTTTAGATATTTTTTGCATGTGGAATAATAGATTGAAAAACCACTAGTGCGATAATAAACGCCACCGAGGATATTCAAATTACAGTGATTACTTGAAAGATGAATAAAATTTGTCATATTTTCGTTAGTTATAGCCGTTGCCAAAAGACAGCTGTCAACAGCAATCTGAGATCATGTTTTAGAAATAGAAGTATACGAGTCATCATTTACAGATGAAATATGTAGGTACTGTTCTTGACTGGCTTTCAATTAATTGCTATTGATGGATTCGTTCCGCAAGTCCTCCTAACTATTTTAATCACCATAACGTATAGCATTCTATTTTGTTATGGTTTCTTGTGAACGCATTCTTGTTCAATTTCAGCTTTGAGAAGTGACAATCAAATACTCATAGGAATCTTTCTTCCATCTTTTATTCTCATTTTTTTGCCGTGTGGCAACTGTTTTATTTTTTAATCGTTTTGACTCAATTTGTGAATGAATTATGCCAATACCAAGAATCGAGAGTATTGACATTGTATTTTTACATGAGACACTGTGTACAAACAAAAAATACCACGGTTACGAGATCGCATCATTCTCTTTTCGCATCAGATAAGTAATAATTCTTCTTTAGTGGTAAACGTATTGAGATCAATCTGAAAAAAATCAGTTAATGTCACTTCGAAATCGGACAAGCATCGATCACGGGAGAAGAAAGTGTATCGATAACAATATTGTTACAAGCTCCGATTTGGGAAGTTCAAAGGTTACAGTCGCAAGATGAGAGTACACGTGAGCTCGGCAAGACTCAATTTAATCTATGGAGAACCGCTCAACTGGATTTCAAGTAAAAATTTACTGGTAATTAAAATGAAATTTCTCTGGAGGTGCCATGAATAAAAAAAAACACCGACTGCGTTTGGTGGCTCGTGTCTAAACGTACTAGCGACGTTCATAAAACGCACATAATTAGGTGTCATTAAAGTTTATATTATTATGTAGTTGAATTTTGGGTGTGTTGAATCGTTCGGTACAACTGTCATAAAAATGTAAATCCTCTCGTACTTAGCACGCCCATACTGAATCGAACGATGTTCGACTCGGCCGTATATAATCTCCGATGATGGAAATTCTTCTGATAAGGATAAAAATCGACACTGCCATAAACAAGATGATCTCTCCATGTATCGTTCAGCAGTCGTGCTTGAAGAAGGCCTTTTTACCTGTTTACAAAATACAAAATATTCGGGTAGGATCTTCAGTTTTTTCAAAAAATTAGGACCCCGAGAATTGAGAGCTGATCGCTGTATTCTTCATAATATTCTCTAATCAAATTTGTAATAAAATGCAGATTGTTGTCACCGCTTTTCTGGATAACCCTGATGTATATTTTTGTATTCGAGGATTTTTTACAAAACCCCCTAGTTTCGGAAATATCGAATTTATTCGATACTTTCGTCACGCAATGTATATATTATACTGTAGATACAGTCAACGCATCCAATATAAATATGCAATTTGTCATGTAAATTCCTTTTTCTCACCTTAAAGTTTAATTACTCAAGAATAATTATGAGTTACTTTGACTGATTATTGCAACCATCAACTGTTAGTTACATAAAGATGCAGATCTCGTATACCTTCTTGTGGATATGGGTCTTGCAGTCTCTGCTTTGGCCTGGTGTGGGTAGGAACCTAGCGGTAAATGGCAGAAGAAAGAGAAGAAGAAATAAGCATGTGTCTGTGTGTGCGCATTGACACTTCCGGTACACCCTCGCCGGCGATATAGCACCAATAATTCGCCTCCATATTCGGAAATTACAGCTTCATTTGCTTCGATTATGGAATGATTTATTCACGTGATCCTATTATATTCACCACATATCAATCAATCAATCAATCAATCAATGTTTATTCAGAGATCATTACATATAGCTAAAGAGTATAATATAAATCTAAATCTAAGTTGAATAAACACAGTTAATCGCTAAAGAACATTCTTGAAAGCGATATAAATGTGAACTTCATTAATAATATTTATTTAACTAATGATAATCCACAAAGGTGGAGTACACATTTGAAAACATTAATTGATAAATAATTAACAAAAGTAAAATATAATGATAATTATTAGTAGATAAGAGTATTGAGAACTTAAAGAAAGAAAAGATAAGGAAGCTGTTCTTCAATAATGATATATATTAGAAACATCCACATACTGATGAATTTGAAACCGTGGATTCTGTAATATCCACCAATTTATTTTCGTTTTGAACGTGTATATTGAGGAAATAGTCCTATATTCGTCGGGTATAACAGTATACAGTTTTGGTGCCAAGTACAAATATGATCTTAGCAGTGTATTTTTTTCAGGTCTCGGGATTCGGATTTGATTGGGTTTATTTCTCGTGTTATAGTTATGTTGGACGTAGTCCAATTCATTTTTATATTTATGTTGTCTTGAGACTACCATGAGAAAAAATATTTGTCTGACATCTAGCAGTTTGGTTTCTTTATATAATTGATCTGATGGGTAAGTCATAGGCTTATTATATACTATTTTGATCAACCATTTTTGAATTTTCTCCAAATTCTTTATAAAGGAATTGGCAGCTGCTCCCCATGCTACTATAGCATACCTGATATGACTTTCAGCTAAGCTATAGTAAATTATTCTCATTTGGTCTGAAGTGAGGATTTTTTTCAAATATTTGAATTTTGATAACATAAATCTCAATTTTTTAATTACATAATTTATTTGAACGTCCCATTTCAAGTGACTGTCTATGTAAATACCAAGGTACTTCGTGTTAGACGCTTTGTTGATTGTCGTGAGAATACCGTTATTACGAATGGTCAGTGTTTCATATTCTGGCAAGTATCGAGGATAAGAAGTAAAGGGAATGTAATTCGTTTTATGGAAGTTCACAGTAAGCAGGCGATTGTTGAACCAGTTGGTTAGTTTTATGAGATCTGCTTCAGCTGTATTCTTGAGGGTTCTCCAATCGTCAGCGCTGTAGATTACTGCCGTATCATCTGCAAAGCTAACAGCATCACCCTCGATATCAAGCTGAAATAGATCGTTGATATAGATATTAAATAAAATGGGTCCTAATACGGTGCCTTGAGGGACACCATAGACAACGTCTTCGGTAGAGCTAAGAATATCATTTATCTGTACCATTTGTTTTCTGTTCGATAAATAACTTTCAAGCAGTCGATAGGGTGTTCCTCTGAATCCAATGTTTTCTAGAATTGTTAGTAGTTGTTGGTGACAAACTGTATCGAACGCTTTAGTTAAATCGATAAACATGCATAATGTTGGACATTTTTGATCGATTTTCTTGCTTACTTTAGATATGACATAGGCTATAGCATCTTCTGTCGATTTATTCTCTCTGAAACCGAATTGTTTGTTTGACAATATGTTGTATTTATGTAAATAGCTGGTCATACGAGATTTCAGGATTCTCTCGAATATCTTTGCCAAATTGGATAATAGTGATATTGGTCGATAGTTGCTGATGTTGAGTTTGTCTCCTTTTTTGTGGATAGGTTTGATTATTGCATTCTTGAAGGCTGCAGGGACTTTACCTGAGTTGAAGCATTGGTTTATTATAAAAGCAAGTGGTTTGGCAATACTTTGGGATACTAATTTTAATGTTTCTGATGTGAGTCCGTCTATTCCTGGAGCCTTTTTGTTTTTCAGATTTGAAATCGTTTCCAATATTTCTATTTCATTGGTCTCAGCGAGGAAGAATGATTGTAGGGTTGCTGCTTCTACATGGGGTTCTACATCAGCCTTGATTTTTATCTCGTCAGCCAATTTTTTGCCAATGTTCGAAAAGTATGTATTAAATTCGCTCGCAATATCATAATCAGTATTTAGTATATCTCCATTTTCTGCTCTGATTTCGGATATATCTTTCTTTTCCGATTTATTCTTGGTGATGTCGTTAATACATTTCCATAGTCCAGATGAGTTTGATTTGTTTCGATCGATTTCATTTTGGTAGTAAAGCCTTTTAGCTTCATCAATTAGAATATTCAATCTGTTTCTGAATTTTTTATAATTTGATATGTTTTCATCATTTGGATTTCTTTTCATTATTTTATAGAGAATGTTTTTGTTATTTATTGAATTGACTAACGCAGCTGTTATCCAAGCCTTCTTTTTTGTTTTGCATGATTTTATTTTCTTCGTGATTGTACAATTTTCAATGTGATTTTTAAATTTTTTTATGAAATTATTCGTGCATGTGTCGAGATCTTCAGTCATATAAACTTCTTCCCAATTTTCCTCACGTAGTACAAGCATTAATCTATCTTTATTCAAATACCGTTTAGTGATAGCTACATCTTTCATTTTAATCTCTACATCTGGACAACTTACTTGGGCAACTATCATGTAATGATCAGTGATATCAGACTGCAGAATGGCCGATTGAATATTGTGTATTGATGTTATTGGTTTCTTGATGAAAATGTGATCAATGCATGAGTTTGACTCACCTTTAACTCTGGTGTGTTTATTGATTGCTGAAATGAATGCATTTTCTCCTAGTATATTCAGGTAATCTTCTTTGTGCTCTTCATGGCCTAGGATATTGATATTCATGTCCCCAACGAATACGTGAAAATCGGACCTCGTATTATTCAGATAATTTTGCAGTTGCCTGTTAAAATTATTTACGCATGTAGATGGGGGCCTGTAAACAGCTGTTATTAAAATATTTCTATCAGTAATCTTTGAATTTATTTCAATTACCTTCAACTCACCAAAATTGATAATAGAGTAAAGGTAATTAATTCCCTTTTTTATATACACTATACATATGGTATATTTGATTTCATATAACGCGTAATTCGAAGTGATTCTCGAATCAGCTTGAGGTCCCCACAAAAATTATCTGGCTCCGTATTTTTCCATATAATATGTGTCTTGTAGGCAAGCAAAGTTGTTTGATAAATGAAGAAATAGAAGTCTTAACCAATTCATAACACAACAGAATTGTATATTGACTGGTTGACAGCGAGTAGGAAACAACTTCTTTCCCAGCAAATATCACGCAGAACATTGAATCATATCTAGTAGTAGTCCATGAAACGGTGTCTACCCCAATGCAATCTCCGCCACGTTTATTTCACCGCACTTGAAGCGTTCCAAGAGATACTTTTAACTAGCGACACCATGCGGTGGAAGGAAGAAACACTGCAATAAAGTTTCCATGTCATAAAACATGAGAATGGCTGAAGGCCATATGAATTGGACGAAGTATCTAAATTGAAAGAAAAATCGTCTTTTCCAAATAAATATATCGAGCACACAGTTTATTGAATTCGAATGACTGGTAGGTCACGAGCAGAAAACAACTACTTTACTGGCAAATGCCACGCAGAACCTTCAATTATATCTACTCGTAGGCCATGCAACAATTCACACTGTGAATGCAGAATGCAAATGTATCTTTCTTCCTGAGACGTGACAAAGTTCACATCGGGACAGGCACGCTTGACAACCAGCAGACCGGTTTCGGGCTTATTGGTCCTCATCAGTGCAGGGTAATCAACCGAATAGAGACCCTGAGATCTTAGCCATGCATAATTCACAGCACTGAGGAAACTGAGAGCTTCCTCATGTTGATAATTTTCAAACAGGCGTACTCACTTATTTTTTTTTTATCACTGTCTCGAATGGGACGCCCCGTATATAGCTACGTGAGGTGAACCGTAAGGCCATTATCGGCGCGGACGTTGTATTTGGAGAACAAGCACATCACATTATTCTTCCACCTGATTCTTTTCTAATCGGATTACTTATGCATATATTCAAATGAGACCATGACATTCGAAAGATTGTTGCGCCGTATCGAATTTTTCATCTCGCGATAGATGTGTCCGAAGCTTTCGTCTCGTTCGCCTCCTTTCATCGTACGATTTTGATCGGTAGCACTTCTATACAGGGTGTACCTGAAAAGTTCGTTCAAAATAATGACATAGACTCATGTGATTCAATGTTCTGCGTGGCATTTTCCAGGGAAGTAGTTGTTTTCTGCTCGTGGTCTACATTTTTCAGACATCTCAGATTTTATTTAGTGAATTTTTGACGTTAAGATTTTACTATTTTTTTTTAAATGGACTACCGAAACCAAAATGATATAATTCAACTGAATTCTCCTTCAATACCCCCAATATTATTGATGTACTGAGGTGTATTTAATGCGAATATTCAAGGTTACATGATTCTACATAGATTCTACCCAATGATTGTTTGCTCGTTGACATTATATCACTGATATTTTTAGAGATGAAAATTGCACAACAATGGTTAAAAATATATATTTTCAATTCACCGTTTAATTTGAAAAAAAGGTATTCAGACCTAAATAAGGTTGTGCCAACTTTGACAAACTTACATCCTGCTCAAGCAATCCTGATGGAAATTCAATATTATGCTTTGAAAGTCAGGAACTTTCAATTTCACTCCGTATTGAAAAAACAAATAAAGCTGATAAAGTTCAGTTTGCTATGGCTGCAGATAGATTCATTATAATTCCGAAACATGTTTTTTTTTTCGTAAAATTTAATAAATGCGGGGCGGTAAAGTCCGAGCTAAAAGACTGGCTGAATTATTATCGATAAGATGGCGAGATGTTATTTCATCTCCCTGTACAATTTCGGTCGGAATGGTAATGTCCACATTGGACCTCGTTCAAGGTCGTCGATGCGAGTTCATCGGAATCAAACTTTTCAATCTGGAATTTGTTTCTATAACAGGCTGTCAGAAAAGCACTTAGGCTAATCTCTCCGGAATATCTGATGTACAATTCAACAAGCATAATCTTTTATAGAGCATATAGATCGTCGTACTGGTTTCGATTATGAAAAAAATTGCGGTACTGTACAGGGAGAACAGGTATTTTGGGTTTGGGCGAACAAAAAAAACTGCACTCGATGTTGCTGCGCTCGATGTTTTCGAATTTGGTTCGATTATTATTCGAGAATAAGAAAATCTACGAAACCAGGACCGTTTTGTCAAAAGTATTTCCTTTTTTTAATTGCTCTCGTAAACGGAGGTCATCGCAGTCACGGAGATCGGGATGATATATCTGCGAATAAGAAAGTGTCTATTTGTGGCAATATTTTTGTGTTGCGTTTTGGCTCGAAACAATGTTTTTATCTTCCAGCACGAAGACACTTAATCTTATTTTATATCGTTTTATTGCCTATATTTCGTGGATTATGACAGTGCTTTCACTAGCTCCTCCAGCTTGTGATATTTTAAAGTGTTTATGGGTTTTTAATTGCTGCTTAATTAAGTCACGAAATGTGAAAGATGACGTGATTTAAATTCACAGGGGTGGAAGTTAACTGGAACAAGCTGCCGAAAGAAATGATTTCAAAAGCCATCCTTTCTATATTTATTATTGTTTGGGATTCAATGCTGCATTGGTAGATTTAATGCATTACTTTCTGGAATTGTCGTCAAATTGATGATAAAGATTGATGAGGAAGCAAATCATTGATGAGTAAACAGAATTTGAAAATAAGGAATTTGAAGAAAATTATTTGAAAAATTCTGAATACGAAGCTGAGTGCTATAGTAGTAGTAGTAGTAGAAATTTATTCTGTGTAATAAAATGATATTTACATACATTTGTCAGTTTATACAACACATTATGTTACTAAGATAAAAATACATAAATACATATACAATAAAACCTAGAATAAAACATTACACAATACAAAATCACTCGTACATATTTAGTTTTAAACTCTACAAACCTGTATTAAAATGTTTATAAAATTCATCAACATGATAGAACACATTTTCTCTCAGGGAATTCTTACTACGTTTAACAAACTTGTCCGAACTCAATTCTCTCCATTTTTTTGGTAAACAATTGAAATTTTTTTTCAAATTTGTGCAAATGTTCAAAACAGATTACCTACAGTTTGATGTTCATCCTTATCTTGGACACACTGTATTCTGTTTCTTGAGAACTCGATGAACGCGCGCTTGTGCACTTTTTTAGGATTCCTCTACGAAAGAAGACAAACAGATTAGCGAATCCAAATTGGACTAGAACTAATAGATACTGAGCATTCCCAGCAGTGTATGTGTGACGGGGTTGCTAAATAAGCAAAAAACTCTACTCAATAGACAAGATCTCCTCAAGATGATGGTTTCTCTTCTAATGGAACACCATCTCAAGTCACTTGGGGCTAATCGAGATCAAAGACGATCCCATATTATGCAGATTGCCCTTGGAGGATGATGCATTAAAATCAGGATGATGCACCAGATGAAAACAACTTTTGTTAACATCTGATGGACCCTAAGGATATCCAACTCAGGAAGCTCCTGAATGAAGTTTGGCATTCCCAGCTGAATCACAAGCGATTTCAGTGAGTGTACAAAGGGCTCCATTTAGATAGGCCAGGGCAAGGGTTTTCTTACAACCCCTCAACAGAGGAAACCACAGAACAACATAATTGAGCGTTGTACTGAGGAAAAATAATGGTCGAACGGGAATAATATGCCAAAAAAAAATTTGCCTTGTGGATTCTGCTGTTCAAGTTTGAAAATAGCACCGCTGGTGCAGGTCCTGATTCTGTAGCGTCAAATGTGATCCAGTCGCCCCCGCGATTCGATAAGAGTTGCCCTCGTCCCAGGGCCGTAATTGGGCCGTAAAGTGTGGAAATGCTCGATGGAGACATCAACGTCTGCGAAGCCACGAACTATTCGCCTTCACGCTGAATTATTAGACAATTAGTCGAGATTAATGCGCATAATTTCGACCTTAGACGGAATTTATTGGCCTGCAATCTTTGGATCAATTATTTATATCAGGACGTTAATTCGTGTACTGGGCGATAATTCAAAAGCGGGATTAGGATATCCACACCAGCGTAGCTGATGGTTGCTGGTTAGATTCCATGGAAGACAGGTTCGTCACTGTTTGGCCTAGTTGATGGATTTTTGGTTGGTGACATTTTGAATTCCAGAATTGTTTGGAAGAAATACCTATAGAACATCTCAAACCACCTCACAGCCATAATTTTATAAAAATTATCAAATCGATCCGTTTCAATTTAAGAATATGGGTGGGCATATTATTAATTCAAGGATCTCTTGAAAAGTGCTGTTTCATTCTGAAACTGTTTCTTTCAACAGTATAAATTATATATTAAGTACCTGATAATTTTCTTGAATATTACTTCATTTCAAAATCAAGTGAATGCCCTGATAAATATATTAAAAAACTTCAAAACTATCACTCTGAGACAAATATTTCAGACGAAGTAAGTAGACGTATATATTCTGTTGAAACAAATCGAGTTGAAGAAATAAATTTTCTCTGTCTCTTGTCTCACAATAAGTTTGAGAAAGAAAATGATTTGTTGAAACTAGGTCTGATACGTCGGTGATGTATTCAGAATGAAGAAGGCTTTCAAGTTCAAAAATCGTTTTCAATTTTTCCGTGTTTCTTATGAAAATTAATAATTAAACGAATCTTTCACGAAATTCGAAAAACTGAATAATTTCAAAAGTAAATAAACAAGAAATGAAAATTATTCATGATGACCGACCACTTTCCATACAACACTACGCATATTTCAAAACGTAAGTTGTCCTCATATTGTATGTATATCTACGTGCATAATATAAATAAATGTATTCTACTCGACTTCTTTACGACATTAAAGATAATTTTATATCCATTTTTATAATACTGCCATTTTTTGATGGCTTTGAATTTCCTAGAAGACAAAGAAGCATAGCAAAAGAGCAGCATATTGTGCTCAGCGGCGACTCTTTCATCGGAATAGTATAGGTAAATAATTAGAACTAATGAGGTTTTGAAATTTGACTGATATTCATCAATTCTCGTTCGATTTCCTTATTTCCAGCTCAGTAAATGACAATCTGTGGGGCTCTAGAATCAATTGTTGCTGTTCAGTTCACCTCAATTTTCGAATAGAATCTTATTTAATTTTTTCTAACATACTAAATTTCCTCACAAACAGACGATAATGATCAATTGACTTCCATTTCATCTGTTATACTCGAACAAATGAATTGAGAACGCAGAAACCAAATTTTTGAAATTCCAAGCTAATCTTTCGACAACATCGCTGAATGAAAAAAGTGTATGAAAAGAGTTTTTGACCGTCAACTTAGTTGCAAAGCAACCCTATAAGTCTCATTGGGACTTGTATGAGTAAGGAAGACGGAGACCTTAGCTTTTTGAGTGCAATCCGAAGCACTAATGGATTGAGAGGTCGATCAAGCCTCTGGGACAAGCGGTTCTCTGGGACCCAGTCTGCTAATATTATCTGCGATAGTATATATATCATCTCTACAGGCCTAGTGGCCCTTGGCTAAGAGTTCTTTCACTCTCCTCCTCCATTTCTTTTTAACTTTTGCCTCTTCTCTCTAGTCTCTGACTCCCACTTTTTCTAGGTCTTTTCTCACTTCCTCCAACCATTTTTTCCTAGGACGACCTCTTCTTCTTGTACCTCCTCCTTCCATCAGCACTCGTTTGATCCATCTTTCTTCGGACGTCCTCGCTATATGTCCCAACCACCTGACTCTTTGCATCATCACTACCTGTGTGATGTTCGGATGATTGAATAATTTCTTTCATCGTTCTACTCCTGAATTCTCCTTCCTCTTTGATACCTCCATAAATTCTCCTCAAGATTTCACATTCACGAAGTTTGGATTTTTGTTTATTCTCCATTGTCCATGTTTCACAAGCTTGGTTGACGGTGGGTCTTATTACTGTTTCGTATATCTTGATTTTGGCAAAGCCCTTGAAACGTTCATTGATTTTATTATTTTCGCATACATACTAGCTGCGATAATAACTATACAGTTATAGTGAAACTTAATACTTAATCAAGTTCCATAGTATATCACATAGTATAGAGTATAATGAAATGACCAAATCCCATGGCCGGCAAACGTTTGGTAAATTTTTTTATAAAGGTATCATGTAAGGCAACAACAAACGCACCAGCAGCCATGCATCTGACGTTTCACTGATTCATGCAATGCACAAACCGCTCACCGTGTGCTCCGTTTACGAAGGTCTCGAGCGCTGCCGTTGCTACCAGCAGCTACCGTAGGGACATCAGATTCCATCGGGAGTCGTCCGTCTCTTCGGCAAAATAAATAAAACGCGGACTTTGTTTCCCGCGCTGCGCGACCAGATCTATTCGCTGTTCGCTTGTTTATGTCCGCCAAGGTGTCGGACATCGCACCTGGTCGTTCTTTATGAACGCCGAGAGGAGTTATTTGCATTGCTGTTCCTCCGTGCGCTGTGCTTGGGTGCATGAAAAACTGGTGCTGCAGGTTACAGGGGAAAACTTGGAGTTTTGGACCCTCTGGCGAAATCCGATTGGAGCAGCGATACCCGATAGAGAGAGAGAGGAATTTCAAGGCTCACAGTCTGGTCTGACTTCTCGATAACTTTAGAAAAATCTGGAAATTACTAACACCTAGTCAATGAGTTTTCAGACGATCAGGCCGCAGTTTAAATTTTCGAATAAAGGATATCAGTTTGAAGTTATTATATCATCTGATTCCTTTATGACACAAATCATCTTCTGAAGAAAACGTAGACACTTGTTGAAAGAGATAAAAGAGTCTTTCAATCAAGGAAGGAAGAAACACTCCAGAAATAAAGTTTCCATGTCGTAAAACATGGGAGAGTGGCTAAAGGCTCGACCAAGCTAGAAAGAAATTCGAAGAACTGTTTAAAATTTTGACCTTCAACTGTTATATTAAAAATGGCATACAGAAACAAGTTTGTCTTCTGTAAAGCTGTTCTTATTGCTGATTCTATATGTATAAAACCATGTTTAACGTCGAACACTTGGACTGTTTTGAACAGCATGAGGCTGATGCATTGGAAAAACTAAGATTTGATTTCAATGAAATGTTTCAACAGCAAAGTTAAGACTCATGTGATTTATTCGTTATATAACATTGTTCATGGAGTTGCGAAAAAGGAGAAATATCCTAATTACCGCAATTTTGTTCTGCTATGCTTCATTCGCATGCCAAAGTGTCTTCAAATATTATTGTCATTTGCTTTTATTCACCTCTGTTGAGGTGGATTCTGAACTCTCTTGCAGATCAAGACAAAAGCCAGGACTTTAAATTGGGTGTTCAAGGTGACATATTAAATTAACCTTGACAAAAATAACATCGTCAAGATTTGTAACACTTATGAAGCAGGTTCAATCTCATTCATCACATGAATTATCAATTTTTAATTCTGAACAATATGATATATGAACACTTTCCTGAAGTTTCGCCCCTTAATTTGCTTTTTTACTGTTCAAAAATGGCTGCTGGGAAAAGGCGGTACGCGATTCAAAAAAGTTTTGGAACATTCGAATTAGTAATTCACTGATGTCCCCTATCCTGTTTTCTGGTGTTGAAATATTTTCATCCTACATAACCAGAATACATGGTAAACTCAAAAGTGTCGTTTTCATCTGGATATTTAAAAACGTTGTTGTTTGTTATTCCATATACCAACGAGTCGGTTAGTTATTATGAGATTCAGGATTCACCCAATGATCATTTTTCTTTTCGTACGAATACAATGACATCGAACATGGAGTATCTTCCTACTTTTTGTTCGCGCTTCACACAAGAAGAAATATCTCATTCCGAGCCATGAGAAGAAGAAGAAGAAGAATAATGACGAGAGATGCGCGTAACTTGATAGCGTTTACTGTTTGACATGCGGACCACCTCGTATAAGACGTGTGCGACATGATTATCGCCCGTCTTTTGTCTCGTTTTTTCTCGATTCGCATTGCGATTGCGAGACGTATACCCGGTGTTGGAGATTGACCGAAACATTTTCGACACTTCGGACTTTATAGTCCGGGAAATTAAGGAGACATCGGCTTAAACATTTCAAAAGAGGTTTTTTTTTTTTTAATTTCGAAATCTGAAATAAGTAAATTACATAACAAGTGTGGAAAGTGAAATATTTCACACAGCAAAAACATAACGAGTGCAGGAAAAGCGCTTTCCAACGAGTTTTGTGCACTATTTTTCCTACGACCATGAATATTTTCAGTTCGCGAAAATCATGTCAAAGATGTAACTTGAGCGTCCTCTATAATTTCAGGTGTTGTCGATTAGATATTACTGTCTATTCCCATATTATAGGCGATAATTGAAAAACTTTTACGACAATTCCAGAATAATAATAATGTATGTAATTTTCGAATTTTTTTTTCAAAGATAAACATTAAAAATCTTGATGAAAAGTGCAAGTGCACAGTTAAAACTTGCTACGAATAACGAAACGGGAGCGGCATTCATCGTCAGCAGACGATAAACCGGGAGTTGTCGAAAGAAACAAAAAAAAAACCGCCGCTCGCTAGACGTAGGCTGTCTTAGCCCGAGCTGATGATTCCTAGAAAGGCCGCTCCCGGCTGTGTGGCGCTGACCTCTTTTCGCGTGACGAAAAAAACGCCTGCCCACGGATCACCGAACGCGCTGTCTATTGTTATGATATTGTTTGTGTACGCGAGATATTTATTCGATCCATGAACCAGAGACTGGAGAGAGACCTCTCTTTGATAGTCCCACGTTGAGGAGTGCGGATATGCGCAAAGTGCACACACGGCACAAATCAGGCCTATCAGGGGTCTTTCGAAGTGAATAGAGCCTTTTGGTGTGCTTGTGGTTAGTATATGAGCGTAGCTTGGCAGAAGTTAGAAAATAATATTTTCCTACGACCACGTATGAAAACGTCAGTAATCACACTGTTTTGTTATTCAGAAAGTAGCTCATATCACCATGGTATTGTTTATTTGAAAGAAAAAAAGTGTTGATATGAAAAATATCACAACGGTCGCCTGAATTGATAGAACTAATTAGGTGGATTGTGAAGGTACTCACTGTCAATATAAGCGTTCTCAAATCAAATTCATATTATCTATTGAAATTTCTGTCTCGTTTCGAATTATACCGAGAATTCTTCATCTATTATTTCAATGTGTCTGATACATAACCTCTGAATTCACTTCAAAACTGGAACCTATACTCTTTGCTAGAACTATTTCGATGTTGATGACAGAGGGTTAGATCATTCAAAAGAGTCCGGCTACAGTTTTATGCGCGGCTTGCTGCTTGCATCAGTTTGATATCACACTATCATCAAAGAAAAGATTCTTTGGTTATCACAGATGTTTGCAAGGAGTCAAGGACGCACTAATTCGAGTAACTGGAGTAACTCGTACGCGCTCGCGCACTACGTACTTCTATGGTTCTGTATTCCTGGTTGCGTGTTTACTGGCGCTAGCAGGCGTATGGTGTCAAGGTTGTTTATGTACGCTGGTGTCATTATCAATAAAATTTGTCCAAAATAAACTAACTCAATCAATCAGTAATTCGCATAATAAGGAATTGTCGGAGAAGTATTCAAATATCATCTTGAATATGGAAATAAACATTACTTGATATCGAATCAAAACCACCTGAAATTCTATAGAGACCGCTCAAGTTACATTTTTGACAAGACCTTCCGCGAAATGATATTATTCGCAGTCGTAGGAAAAATAGTGTACAAAACTCGTTGGAAAGTGCAATTTCTTCACTCGTTACGACTACTCGTGTGAAATATGTCATTTTCCACACTTGTTGTGTAATATACTATAATCTTATAGGTATGGTAATTCATGAAGTCTCCGATGAAACACATTTGATACCTGATGAGATCCTTCAATTACTGGTACTGGTTTTCAATCGATTTACCCCTTATTTTGAAATACCAACTCATCTCTTTTGATCTCCTGAAGAATCGGCATAAAAAATTATTTCATGCTAGTATTCCTATACTTACTTTTTTGATGATGACGAAAAACCATCAATGCTATTTAAGTCGTCGATTTTATGCCAGTCAAAATGAGCAGGTTGATAAACTAGGGCAGGTACCGACCCCGAATCATCGGGGTGAATGTAAGACCACGAGGGGAGATCCGGAGGGATGCTGTGTGGCCAAGAGAACGGGCGTGACCCGATCATATGGACCGGAACCTTGGGAAACAGAAGGGGACGAGATGTGAATCTCACACGGGAAGAGAAGACGGAATAACCGTATAAGCTTTGCCGACTTGCGAGAAGGTCATTTTCGGTGGGGGCCTTTGTCTTTTTCGGTTATATAGGGGCGGCTTGGTGGAATTCCTCGGTTTGCGTTTTTCGCATGAGAATTTTGTTCGCGTATAAGTTCGTTGCAAGGGAAAAGGAAACAAAAGCTAGTTGCACCGGCAACAGCAACGTGGGAGAATAAAACTGATATTTATTGAATTGTAACTAATGGTATAATTGTATTGGCTCTATATATTTAAGGACATGTTAATCACGATTCCATTGACCACTCGATTTCCAAGACAATAATAATTATAATAGACATAATACCTTCATATGCAAGACTCTTAATTGCGGGCGTGAAAATAGTAAATACTTTTTCCATGTTTTCATAATCTCATTGAAATGCCAATCAGTTTATCTGTAAAAAAAGTTAATGAAACGGTTTTCACCTACTATTCAATTTGCATAATGTTGATTATCGAAAGGCCTTCTAACAAAAAAACAAGTTTTGTGAATGTGATACAAAATCATATTTCATAGATGAAGGAACTTTGTTGTCATAATAATAATAAAAATAGTCGAAGATTGCCTGATACTGAAGCTATATTATGCCTATTAAGTTATTACATTATTTGTTATGTACAACCATTAATGTCAATAAGATAAATATAGTAGGCGCCATTCATTGCATAATTTTTTTTCAAATTATATAATTTCGTGAACTATCATCGACATAAACATAGTATACAAAGTGTTTCATTGCTTTGTTCCTACTAGACATTGCTAAGTAAATGAACTAAAAAGTAAAAAATCATTTTTAAGATTGATAAGGAAAGCGTATCAACAAATATGAAGGTAGAGTGCATTGGAGCAATACATAAATTCCATGAAATCGGTTTCAGAGGTCTGGCATATTTATAAAAAAAATGACACCTCGTATATAACTGAATCATTTCTTTGGCATGTTAAAAACCAATTAAATCGGTTATAAAGACTTAATCGCTTTCTATTCTGCCGAAAATTACTTGAAAGATTGAATTTTTTATTGGTGTAACGAGTTAAATTTTAATAATGAATAAATTAAAGATTATTTATCGAGCTGAGACGGTAAGCGCGTGTTTTCAGGAATTTATCGCATTCTCTACTAATTACAAACTTGTTTTGGAGAGACGTTTTCAGTACTAAGAATGCTATAGGTAGCACTTTTACTTCGGAAGATTATGGAAATTCCCATCTATAGAACCAATAAATAACTTATCGAAAACTGAGATGTTAACGTGTTTCTTTAAATATTTCCCAGTCTATCCCGAGGAAAAATATTCGAACATTTATCTTTCTGATATTGATACAATAAAAACATCTTCTGAAAGTTTGGTGTCAGTCCCAAAAATTATTCAACAGATGATCAAGTACATATTTGTTTCATTTGCAACGCATGGCTTAGCTGACAGCTTGATTGTATTCTTATTTCTCGAAATGAGACGAAAACGACAATGCAAGATTCATCATTTATTCTTAATTACTGCATTTTCCGAATTTCTTCAATTCATCGATCAGATATTCATGATCCGTGTAACAATTCTATCCTCCCACATCTTGATCTTAAACTTCACTTCACAACGGAACTGAGCATATATATATCGCGATATCTGGAGGAAAAACTCATCACCTTTCAATTTATATCTAGACCACACTTTCTATATTTCCAAAAAAATCTGCGACAACAATGGTCTAGGTGCACATGCCCATTTCTATTATAGTGCCATAAGTACAACTAGCGATCTATTGAATTCTTGATATGGCTCCGACTTTGAGGAACGGTGTCAGTCATTTTATATTTCTCTATGATAAATGGCGATGAGGGATAATACGGTTATGTGATCTAACATAGGCTGCACCTCAGGGATAATGGAGAAGTAGGTATATACTATAATAATCATTTTTTTTAGTATTGTGTTTAGTGTGTGCATGAGGTTGTGCAAAAGAGAAATCGCAGGTTTCGTATTTATATTGACGTCATAATCATGCCAAGACAAACTATTCGGTATTGTTACAAAACTGAAAGCTAATACTCAAACGTCTTCGGGATCTGGAATTAGTTTGCTATACCAAATATTTCGTACTATTGCTGTTTTTTTTTTGATATCCTAAATATCATAAAAAACACAATGTACTCTTTTGATGACATGATGGTCATCGTTGTCAAATAGTATATTATGATACAAGTTTTATAAGACGCTATTTTGTCGCACGCGTTGTTTGGAGTACGACGAGCGAAGCAAGTAAACAAGTGCGACAAAGTTTCTTATAAAACATGTGTCATATTAATTTTTTTCTATTTTGCATCGATTTGAAGTAATTCATTGAAAGAAATTGATTTGATATCGATAAACAACAGAAACGTCTTCGATTGGTAACAATAATGACATTGAAATAATTAAAATCTGACGCACAATCGTAAAGCCCAGTTTACAGTTGAGCGATTTTGCTGATATTTGCGATACCAGCGGTGAAACATGCAATTTTGTTATTGTTTTCATTGGTCAATTCGAATCAAATCACAAACTGAATTGAAATATACCAATGAAAACATTGAGTAGTTCATTGTATAGTATCATCAAATCCAAAATCACTCAGAAGTAAGCTGGGCCTAACTCTTCTGACTTTCATAAGGCAGTTTGATTGTGACTTTATTATGGAACCAGAAAAGATAAAAAATATTACAAATCTGAGCCGAATGTTGTCCATGTGACTGTCAAGTGGAATGTATGGGAAAATATAGAAAACGAGGCAGATGGAACCAAATGAAATAACCACCAATGTTATGGATTATATTGTTCTCAAGTTTGCATCATCAACCATATACGCTGAAGCTTGTGAAATCTGATGTCCAATGTAGACTTTTGCATCTGGTTGACGATTATATTTCACACCCACTAACTCACTGGTTTCGTGATATTTTCGGTCCCCTTTGAAACATCCATTCGTGCCGCCCCTGTCAACTAGGAACTCATTAACACCACAATGGCGTTGGCATCGATTCTAGCCGGATCAATCTATGATTCAAGTCAGATTTTTGACGCAGCCGAAGCAGCTCTGCCATCAGTGGGAGGATACATTATTTTATTGTGTGCCGATCGAACCTGTAGAGATAGATTGATATGCATCTTTTCAGGAGGAATATGCAGCTTGCTGAATTGCGAAATAGAATGTTGTGCGATGAATATCTCCATGAGTCATGACTTGTCAGGAAAAACGCATATTCTCTCGGCAAGACTAGTTGCTACATGGAAAAACTGATTTGCTGGTAGTGACTTGGATTTAGGTGAACGAGGAGAATTGATACATTGAGAGGCAGCAAATACCATCCATGTTTTTACTGCAGTAGCAGATCTATGATGGAAGCTTATATCGCTGTATGAGCTACATGCAACTAGTAGTCTTGTTGTTGTGGCAAAGTTATATATCACAGCAAGCAAATGCTCGGTGTTCTTGATCAAAATAGATGTTTCTAGATTTCACTTGATTTCAATACAATAATATTATTTCGCTATATTTATATTGTGGTAGGTAACTTTGTCTGGCAGATGGCCAAGGACCAATAATGATGCCACGCGGATATCACCGTGAAAAATTATCAAAATCCGTGTTTATCTTAATTTATAGTAGCCCGATCGGTATGCGGAACATGTAGGAGTAAAACAGGAATCCTCTTTCGCTCTTGCATAAAAAAATCAGTCTGACATGTTCCACTAGCGATATGCCGACCATTTGTTCAGCACGGGGCACCTCTACTTCGAAAAACTTCATTTTCAAGAAATAAAATCGATGAAGCGTTCTCAGTGTTATCGACATCATTTTACACATTTGTGTTGACCATTTCACTGAATTTTCAACGACATGAGATTTTGTTCAATCAACCTGAACTTTCCAATATTGAGGTACCATGAGAATTCAGCATTTAGTTTTACATTCGAAACCATCGAGATTGAACACAAAAAAATATCGACATATCGCCATAATATGACAAATTGAATTTCAATAGGAACTTTCAGACACTTTTATGCACTTGCAATATTATTTGTCAACTCTGGACTCATGGAGAGATTTGAAATTATGAGAATTGTTTGCCTAAGTTACTCCATGTGGTCGTTTATTACGGGAATACCGGTGTTCCACAAGGATCTGCTTTGGCACCAACTCAACGATCTATTAGAGGAGACCTCCTGTCTAGTCCACAGCTTTGGGGATAATAGAACACTTCACCTGGCCTTTCCTAATACCATCCAAAGATATGCCACCCTTTTATTTTCGAACTTTCCTCAACTCCGAGTTATTTTTCCATGGAACGGGGAATACCTATAAATTACAAGCCTCATTCTCTTGTAAAATAAAGGTTAGTTCGCAATGCAGCTTTTTTGTTTCTCGCGTCGCGCGTCATGCACTCTGGTTTGTGAAGCGGACATCAAAATTGCTGTGCGCTGTGCTGCTTTTTGTTTATTTTGATTGTTCCCAATAGAATAATCAAGTTTGGTTATGTGAATCAGCTGGATAAATGATGAATGAAATGGAGACGATAATAAAACAATAGCGAAGAAAATTTATTAGTTTATTTTCTACGAAAAGAAAGTTTCATACATATATTGAACTTTTTCGCTTCCATATTATCTGAATTCCGCTTCACCAATCAGAGTGCAAGACGCGCGACGCGAGAAGCAAACACTCTGCATTGGGAACTCATCTTTAGGGTCAATTTACGAGAAATATTATACACATTTGAACAATCAAATTTCCACTACCAAAAATAACAGTCACATTGTATAAAACGGCAACATTAAATTCCACTTAAGCCGCCGTATAGATATTTTATCGATAAGATCGTAAAACCTGTTGCTATGTCTGGGTTTCCTGATAGACCACCTTCCGAGGATTAGAGGGATCAAGGATTGTTCGAACTTACGTGCTCCTCCCATTTGTTTGAGTTTTAGGTCAGTTTGAACAATAAAAATACTCCCACACAAAAGGCATCGCCGTAAATAAATACCGGGCATTTCAGATATATAACTCAACGAACAGGTCATAGGTGGACTCTTTAATACGGTTCGACTTGCATTCAAATTCTTCTCGTTTCCAAGTGAGTCTCTCGAGCTTATAACCGGGCTATCGACCTCTTCGGAAATGTGCACTGATCTTGTTCTCTTTATTGGAGGACACGAAAAAAATTGCAACTCCAGAAGCATTGATCTTTCATAATACGGACCTGTCTTTTTTATATCAAATATTTATGAACCTTTAAAATCTAGATACAATATTAATTATAAAACCAAATGTGGCATTTTTATATGGATATTCCCGAATAACTCGAAAGAGCGAAAATTCCTGTAGATTTTTTTCGACCAATGTAATCCAAAAAAAAAATTTTTCATTCATGTATTACAATAGTATAAATCAAAAGTCAAATTGAAACTGGCATTGATTATAATATAGGTAAGTTAGTTAGGAACCGAACATATTCAATCTCAACCTTGTCTCACTATTTAGAATATTAAAATCATGTTTCAAGTCTGCTGAGTGATAAGCTGGTTTTTTTATTTCCAGAAATGAATCTATTATATACTAAGTAAACACAATTTTGAATCCCAAGCTACACGTCAACTCAATTTAATCCAATCATAAATTTCAGTAAGTTCTCACAATTCCTGAAATTTCATATATTTAATGAACATTTTAAATGAAATTCCATTTAATAACTAATATAGCTGGTATTGAAATTTTCTCAACCCTTCCACGAGGAGAAGTTTATCCTTAAAAAAGTATGTTTGTACTTTGAGTTCACAAATCCATCCATGGATGAAAACTCATGGAAAACTCATATAGGAAACCAACAAAATACGAATTGAATTGTGGGCAATGAACAACTCTATGAGAAAATATCTCTCTATGGATGAACAAGAACAAAGTTCCTTTAAACCTTGCGGCGCTTCTTTTATCTCTTCCCTTTTCATGACTTTCTTATCCGTAACTTTCTTCAATCTGTGGCTTCTTTAAATTGATGGACAATCGGTGTAACTGTTGAATTTATTTACCGCATTCAAAGTTTTCCGGATGTAAATTTAATTCATGAATTAGCATTGACTCGGTGGCAGGTTCGTAGTTCAACCACCAGCCATCACAATGCTCTGTATATAGTGTATATGCCAGCCGTGAACTTATGTAAATGCCTGTCTATTCATGAAAGTTGAAATTCAAACCTATAAAAGGAAATGCGGACACAAAAGAATTAATAACCCTGCTGGATTCTGTTTTATGTTAACACGTCTTTCAGAACAGTGAATGCTTGAATATGTTTTCGTTGTCGAGTTTCGTTGATGATTCCTTGTCTCAGATTAGATATTTATGTTTATACCACCAACGTTAGAACGTTTCTCTGATAGACATTGCAAGATAATAACTTCCTATAGTGAGATGGACATCCACATGCCATGTTTATATGTATTTTGTTCATTATTTGTCAGGATACTTATACAGATTGATATGCCTCACTCATATGAAAAATTAATCAGTTGACAAACATGAAACGAAATAGCTATTTGCCAGCAAGATCTACTATCAGCAATAACCTTTTTTGGAAAAATCACGTGAGGTCCATTGCCAAAAATGCATCCCAAAAACTTGATGGATTTCTGTTTCGAGCCAAGAGCTATTTCACTCCCAGTCAGCTGTTTATGATCTATATGACAGAGATGCGACCTGTCTTGAAATACTGTTCCCATATTTGGAGTGCGGCACCTAAACATATCCTTAAACTATTGGATTCTGTCCAAAAAAGAACAATTCGTCTCGTCGGTGATGCCTCGCTCACAAACTCGCTCACTTCTCTAGAACACCGTAGAAAAGTTGGCGATTTATCTCTATTTATTTTATTTTCATGGGCGATATGAAATATCAACAATCGTTCCTACATTAGCAGTATCTTCGAGATTAATCCGCCAAGTTCAGTGTTCACACCCCTTCGTGGTCACTTCAGAGACCTGCTTAACGTCCTCTTCCAATGACTCGTTCATCCAAGAAAAAACGAGACTTTGGAACTCATTGCCTATGGAGGTGTTTCCCGAGGCATACCATCTCCAGAAATTTAGGAAGAACACCAACTCCTACCTTCTTTCCCTTGGTTCTCACGACGTTCTCTGAACATTATAGTATATCCCTTTTCGTGAGAACCAGAACATTAAAAAAAGATCACCAGATTCAACCCCTTTCGATTATTTTCTCTCGGGTTATTGAAAAAACTAAAGTTGTCTTCAATTGATATAAATAAATTCATTTTTTTTAAGAAATCATCAATTTGAATACTTGACTTATTATCTGATTTTTTTTTGTGTTCTCAGCTCATCAATTTCTGATTGATTCAATCTAAATTCTTAATATACATACCTACAAATTTAGCCATAAATAGCTATATTATACTCATCCAAAATGATCGATGTTTCCAATTCTCAGTACCTAATACATTTTCTCATCTTCCGATTCTCACGAGCTCCAAAATCTGATGTGTCACCTAACTTGCACTGCATCTCCGAAAGATCATGGCAATGGCAATAATATACCTGCGCTTTTAGACGACAATGGTTCGACCGACATTGTACCATGGGAATTGTTACATATTCCGGGTTACACACCCTTTTCGCTCCTTTGACAGACTTCCAAATCCTCGACATGTTAATAAAAATGAATGAGCGTCTTGATTAAATAACGTTCAACCTGCAGAGATGCCAACAAAAAAATTGTAGTGAATGGATTGGAAGACGCCTAGAATAGTCAGAATATGTTCCAAGAGATCTCTAAGTGTTATTGTGGTTGGTAAGATTTTTTTTATTTTTTTTATGGTAATGTGTGAAAGAGTAAATGGGTTCACATTGAGCATTGAGTTAATGGTCATTTTGGATGGGGAGATGAACAGATATCAGTTTTTCGTTCAATAGTCACATTACCTGTGAGGAGTTTTTTCTTTTGAATATTTATGGAACAGGTACCTAGAACTATTCAGATAATTGAAATATGTTCAAGGTTTATCAACCTGAAAAATGTTTGAATTTTTATACATGGTGATGTATATCTCAGAAAATATTTCATAATTCGTACCAACCCAACCTTATTCACTACTTCAAAACGTATTTTCCTCAGAGCTTCGTGGATTTAAAACAATATTGAATTCATCATATTTCGAATAATCGTAAACGCAGAAAAAATCACAAGCGAATCATATGTTTTCATTGCCGTGGAATAAGTTCATATTCCCCATATCTGTCAGATTCATAATTCCAGCAAAATTATATTCCCGAAATTGAAAATCGGTCCATCAGTTTGGAGCTATATGGTGATTTCAGTAATTCGAAAATGTTCCAAAGGAACCTCATTTGATCTATGTTTTCTTTATAGGAAAAATTACAATTTTATGTTAAAATTTTGAAACCCGTTTTCTTAAAAAAAAAACTAGATGCATTACAACTCAAAAAAGTGCTTGAAGATTTTATTCTACAGAAGCAAGAAACAACCATGAATAAGTAAGTTACGGGGGTGGGTAAAAATATCACAAAATTCAAAATCACCATGCATATATCTTTCAAACGGTTCAATATCGATGTGCGGTTTTCTGATTTCTTCGTTTTTTTTACAACTTCAGTGTCCACTTTGGAACACCTTGTATACCTACATAACATTATGATCGAATTACATCTATTTTGAATTGTCAACATATTCTGCATTAGGGCACTAGCCAGGAGGATATCTGACTTTCTTCTGAACCCTGAAGGTACTTGGTTGACAAATTCTTCTCGGCCGGACGGTTTCCAATCCGAGCATGAATTTCGTGTAGACGTCTGAGCTATGGTGCGCCCGCGGTGTGGGTGTAACCCAGTTTATGCGAGAGACGTGAAAACGAGTCGTGGAATAGAAAGTGCTATCACCACGGCGTTGCAAAACGTATTTCGTAAAAATCCAGGAGGAAACCGAAAAACAATCATTACGCGCGGAGGAGACGAATTTTGAAAGTACCAGATTTCGATGTCACTAGATCTTTAGTACAATTTTGGTGGAGTACTAGATTTCAAACCTGTAACACAATATCAAATTCCAAACTATGTTGATATCTTCTCGAGGAGTTATACTATCGATTTGATACCAGACTCGGTAACGAACTTTCTTGATGAATAGGGTCAACATTTTCTATTTGGCAACAATGCACCTCCTCTTTCATAGAAAGGATCCATTTCGTTATGTCTGTTCCTCCTTGGAAGCGATGGTGGAATTCATGTATGCCACACGACTTCATCATCAGGCTCATTCAGGAAGTCAACTTTATTTCTTCGTCTATATCGATTATCTATGGGTGAGCGATTTGATGTTGCCCATGGTGATAGGGACAGTGGTTGTGTAATCATCGATTTTTTTTATCTCAATAATGTTCTCGTTTTGGATTTCAGGTCATGCAAAATTCAATTTTTTAATCGGGGAAAAAATTCCACTAGTTAGCAATGAAGAAAGTTGGTTGATCAGCCTGCGTCACTAGATACTATATTATTTGTTTATGTCTGATATCCTTATTTCTTGATGGAATTTATAAAAGGGCGGTAAAAATTTATTCTAAAATCTTTTTTGAAACCTTGAATCGGTTCAGAAATGAAGTCATAGATTTATTGGGCATTCGAAACTGATGTACGAAAGACATTTCATCATTACGACTGGACTAACTTTTCTCCTACTGGAAGACATTTTCGGGTATATTTATGTTATACAGGACATTTTTCGTTATCGTACCAATTATTTTTTCTTTATAATCATCTAACGCCAATTTATGGTATTCTTTAACAATTCGTTTTGTCGAGTGCCTGTTTTACAACCAATTATACCATTATTTTCTGTAATTTCCACTTATTCAGCAATTAGAACCCAATAGAAGAAGATTTCAGTCTATTAAACACTGACAGAATCATAAATTCTCGATATTCAACAATAGTAGGACTTGGTGCAAAACAACTCTGCAAAATATTTAGGATATAATCTGTTTTCATTTCTGATGTTATTAAAATTATTTTCCATATCATTATGAGGAAGATCATCATAAATCTACACAAGAATAATACTGAAAACTGCTTCTCAAAATAGGAGTTAACAATTAGAGATTTACAAATAACAAGTAAATAATCTCACCTACTATTCAGATTCAAAATGTTGTTCATTCTCCCAATCGACATAGGCCGCTATGCACCAATGATCGCTATCGAAAGCGAGATAAGTTTTACAAGCAACAAATTTCGAGATTTAATCTGAACGTTTTCCGTAAAAATCCCAGATACATTATTGCCTCTGTTCGATTGTTTATCTTCTTTAAAAATGTCTTGTAGGCGAGAGAGCAGATTTACCGGAATGCCAACTTTCGCCATAGAGTTATGGACCATTTTTATTGAGATAGGAAAACGTGATATATCGGGTCGGTGATTGGTATTTCAACGATTATTCAACGAATTACCCGACACATTAATCGGGAGCAGGTCTCTCTACAGGATGTCAAAACTCACTATAACACAAGTCTTTTTGAGGTTAGAATTCGCGTCTTTTTTCAGCTAAATGCAGCTTCACCCAGCATATAACTCTTATTTGAATCAAGAAAATGCGAGAGATTAACATTCAGGTCCAATGTGCATAAGGAAGAGAAAGACCCATCGTACAAAGAAAAGTATGGAACGAAAAAATATCCACTGTACAATGCCTTACGTATCGTATTATCTTCCTCTTTTGAATGCAACCGGATACACGAAGCTCCTGTCAAAACTTGACACCGAGTCCGAATTTAATTTAAACAATCGCAGTAACCCACGACCCGTACCTTCAACTTGTCACTCTGATGGAATTTAATTTATCGCTATTCGCATCAGGAGCGTATCAAAAAATAAGCGAATCGAAAAAAATATGTCGCGTCCAAAAATTATTTTTCCTACAAGCGTGCGTGATTCACCCTCTACCCGTACGCAATTCAGTTTGGAAAGTGTCATTTTCCCACACTAGTGCGGGAAAAACATTTATATGATATCCTCGTAAAATATAAGTGGTGGGTGACGAAATATGAAAGTTCAGGTTTTTTTGTTGCAATACTAAGTGAGTTTATTCAAAATCATCCATCATTTTGCACTATTTATTGAAAAAATGAACAAATATTGATAAATAAAAATGTATTGTTATGAAAATCACCCTATATATAGGCTTTGATTGATCTGATAACGAGTAGGTAACAATTGATGATGTCATGCCGATCAATACACATAATTGTCAGAGTGACAGACAAAGCGTTACTTATATAAAATTTTCGATTCAGTGAAATTGCCACAATGGATTATTCATCTGATGAAGAACTTCCACAAGAAATCGTGCAAGCAGCTACAGATGCGAACTTAGAGTTATTGCCAACGAAATCTAATCAAAGGTATGAGAAGCAATACACGAGTTTTATTGAATGGTGCAACAATCAATAAAAAAGTGAAAACACCAAATAAAGAAGAAGTATTCTTGGCTTATTTTCTAGAAATGTCTAAAACATGGAAGCCGAACACTTTATGGGCAAGATATTCAATGTTGATGAGTATTCAAAGTAAAGCAAAATTTGGATATTAGCATCAAATTGTACATTTACAATAAATATTACGAATAATTAGTGGATAGAAAATGTTACTCTTGTTAGTTGTTTCCGTTTGCATGAATAAATAATTGAAAAAAATAATTTGTTTCCTACGCTTGTAGAAAAAGTATTGTTCCTAACTCATGCGGAAAGTGTCTTTCCCACACTCGACTGCTTACCCGAACTCCGCTCCGCGTCGTTCGGGTTAACGGCAGTCGCGTGCGGGAAAACATCTCTTTCCGCACTTGTTAGGAAAATTACTATTATCCATTCGTTTGCATCCAATCGTTTTATTATTTTAAGGAAACCCTGGAACGTCGTTTCTTCTCAAATTCTTGTCTTTTTCTTGAATGATAATATTTATTTTTTCAAATTCAAGAACAGTTATTTCTGATATTTCTGAGAACTTGCAAATTCAGGAACAGTCATTTATCTATTTCTATTTTTAGAAAGTGAAACGATGGCCTAGGTATGAAAATATGAGATATTGGGTAAATTAAAATGTGAACATGGCAAAATAAGTGAGTACGCAACTGTTTTTTCAATACCTACCAGAGAGTGCGAGATGTCAAGCTTGCTAAGTGGCAGCTTTTTTATCATTTCTTCTTTGTTATTTTTGTAAGCTTCTCCACTTCTGACATGAGCAATGGAAAAAGTTTAAGGTTCAGTTACATGCGCTACATATAGGAATAAATGATATTTGCCTTATTGAAAGAGAATTAAGTATTTTCAAGAGTGCTCAAATTACTTTCGGAATTCATTGAACCTAAAGAGCATTTTCTCACGTAAATTTGAAGCAGTTTCGAAATTTGTTCAGTAACCATCTCAACCATTGAAGGTGAGACCATCCGATTAGATAGAGAATGGGAATTTCAATATATTCTTTCCATCATCGATGAGAAAACGAAAACATACCCCTTATAACCAGGTATATCTTATATGTATATAGTTGCGAAACAGGAATCAGGCCTGCTATAGGCCGAATTTTTCCGGAGATTAATCCTCTTGTGACAAAAATAGGATAACGTAATGTCCAAAATATACTCTCCGCGTATACCTGATTGTCATAAAGGCGCTCATTTTATCTGTCTAACCAAGAGGAAAGGATCCCCATTCAATGCTCGTTATAACCTGCGCATGAAAGGATATTTTGCGAGGCGAACGCAAATAAAGAAAAAACACCACCTAAAATGCCCTTTCTTCGGAGGCTGATATATAGAGGGCCGGAAGTCTTTAGAGCAACAGGTCGCATATTCGGTGGCAGGTTAAAGGTATACGACAGCGTCAATCAGTGCGTCCGTTTCCGGTGTCTCTTCTTCTTCTTCTTTTCTTTCTGCTCTGTCTGTCTACATGTGCCAGATTTCATCACACCCACGCTGCACAGCTGATTCAGCTTAGAACGCCTACAGGGTGATCCTGAATATGTTGAGGACATCATTAGAATTGTCAATCATGCATCATAGATAGGAATGTATTTTCCAGTAATCAATAAAACAAATGTTCTCCGTATAAAACGTCGCTATGAACATTTTGATTTCAGTTTTTCTTTTGGAACATCGAATCTAGTCGTAAATTACATCAAGATTAAAGAAATATTAAATGATCATTTCGAGAAGCGACACGCTATGGTATTAAAATTACTTATTGCCATTGCTTTTAACGCCTCTTTCCAAGTCTATGGATACGAAGGAAATCGAGGAAACCAGGGTCGTAACAGTCATATGGTCCGAGGAAAATTAAAAATATTAGTTACTATTTAGAATTATTATTTAATATACGAAAAGTTATTTATAGTGAATAGATGTATCTAAGTAACAGCCAGACAGAATATTTTTTATAATTGATTTCAGTGGTTAATCACATATTTTTTATTGGTCCAAAATATTGTTAGAGAACCTTTTGGAACCTCAAGTGAGTCCAACCAATATAAACCTCAGATGACGTGAATGCGATAAAGACATCGATCAATAATGATTCAATATTGAATAACTCGAAATTAGGCTTAAATACTATGAATTGAGCCTAAATACCTCCGAATCAAGCTATAACCCGAATTTGAGATTACATAACTCGAAATAGAGCTTCAATACTATGAATTGAGCTTAAATAACTCTATTCGTGCTTACATATTTTAAATTAAGCTTCAATAACTCTAAATCAACCTTAATTGTTTACTCCAAATTGAACTCAAATAACTCGAAATTAAGCTCACTCTAAATCAAGCTCGGATACTCGAAAAAAAGCTTATATGACTCGAAGTTAACTTTATATCCTACTCTAAATTGAGCTAAAAAAACTCGAAATCAAGCTCGGAGACTCCAAATTAAGCTTAAATAAATCAAATCAAGAAAACAAATATCGTATATATCAGCTCTAACCTTTCACAGAATTGCGACACCAACTGAAAACAATGGTGAAGGCAGAAAATTTGGATTCCAGAATCAAGGATTAAAAAAAAATTCGCACATTTTCGATGGCGAATTCAGTAGAAGGTGATGTCTGCAGCGCCTCTGCGTAGTGCTTTGAATACGAGCACGATCAAACTCGGGAATTATTTCGCACGAACGTTATTATCATTTATTCATATGGTACCGTGCGGAATTTATGTGAAACATCGCACGTAAAGATAGCCGATACGTTGGATATATCACGTGTGCATGTGTTTATTACTGTCGTCAGAGATCGCAAGCACAACTGTGGAATCATTGCAGATTAATTGAGTTATCTTGCGAAAGGAGAAAAAGAGACGTACTTGAAGCTATGAACGCCCTATACAGGAGACTATAAAGAGTTTGGATTTTAGCAATGCTCGAGAAGGACCGTTACTAGAAGATAATTTTTATTTTTCGATATATTTCTATAAAGAAAGGTAGTCACTGATGATCAGCAGTTCTTATTTATTTATCTTTTATTTATCTCACCAGACTCTTCCTAATTCGTATGAACAATAATAAATATCTTCGTCAATAAAAAAATATCCATTAGCATATCATAAATTCATGATGTAAACATCAAAATATTTTCGAGATTACGCAATGAAATAAATAAATAATATGACAGATCTAAAATGTCTCGAAAGTGCTATTTCGAATGAGGAGTCTATATATTTATATCAGTTTACCCATCAATTTTTTAACACTGATAGAGAACTTGACTTGCAGTGAAAGTGAGGTTACGAACTCTCAGTATTTCTCAACTCCGACAAATATGATGATCCATAATTAATTTTGATGAACCTGTGATGGGAAATGGGAATATAAGCATAAAAAAGATAAAACACTTCATGCATTGCTCCAGACCAGATAATAGAAAACACCAGTACTATGTAATTCCTAACCGAACATTTATTCGTATATAATGTCCGAAAAAAAAATTATAGGTCCAGTGATATTCTCATTATATTTATTGGAAATGAATAGTATATAGACCATATTATCCATAACATTTTTATGAGAACCTTAATATAATTAACAAAGAGCTTGAAAATTTGATGTTTTAAAATTATTTCGATGTCGAATTATTTCTAATGCCATTTCTCAAGATTTGTTGTATTTGCCTATTTGACTTGAAGTTGTTTTTTTCCTAAGTGGTGTCATTATCAAACATTCAATATAATTATTTCATTGCTCACAAAGTTTCATCATATTGATCAAAGTATTTTAGGTATGAAAACATTCTATGATTGGGTATTCATATTGTGAAAACATTAAGAAATTTTCGGCAAGTGGACGCGCCGTTTTTTGGAATCGAGTCGCTCGAGAAGCAAAACATAGTCCAACAAAGTAGGCTTTGTGTTAAAATGGTCGATCCAGTTGGGTAGTCAGCCCCAGGCGACAATTATATTACGATTATGTAAAATAATACCGTGGAATTGTTAGGTGTCTCGTGTTCCACTGATTTATATTTATAAGGTACCTATACTCTTGTATCGCTTGGACTAACGATGATTTTTTTCAAGGCGAATATCGCTCGTCGAACCATAAAGGAAAAGCTTGGATATCAAAAATAATTCAATAGGTACAATGAAATAACAGCATTGCGAGCACTGAGAGAGGAAGAAATCAATATCATATTTTGGGTGACCACCATTTTTGAAAAAAATACCGGCTGTTCGATACGTTCACCAAATATTCAAATAAATCAATTTTCTGGAATTGAAAAAATATTACTTCACCTATGTATTACATTATATGTTGATTTCCTGCGATTCTCGAAAAAACAGAGCTTGTCTATTTTGATTTCAGAAAAAAAATTGTGAGAAAGAAATTCCAAAGCACTTCAAGAATATTTATAATGAACCAACATTTTTTTTAATTTCAAGTTTTCGAATCGATCACTTGGTTAGTTATATATTCTGTTGCTTACATAGGTTACCTCGAATTAAAAAAAAATTAATCTAATAAACTACCATTACTACTTCTACTACCACTATAGGTACAAGATACCAGAATAAAAAATACATTTGATTAAAACATTGTAGTTGGGAAAATATTAATTATTACATATTCTCAATGAAATTGAAGAAATATAATTCGAAATGAAAAGTTATGCACAGAAATTTCGCAAAAGTACCTTACTAAAATTGGATACGATGTAGTCGCTGTATAATGAAAAGCGCAAATTTTTGTCCCACCTGGGAATAAAATATAAGTATGTATAATTCAATTGTTCAGCGATATAGCCGCGAATAATATATCGCCGTTCTTTTCGCATGACAAAATTTTGATTTGGAGAAAGGTCGTGGACTGTATCACGACCTGAAATCTATAATAATCGAGCAAAAACGTGGGAAAACGTTCGACTTATGGGTCTGACATCGCCTACCAAATACGACCCGAACAACGTAGACCTATTATTCCACATCGAGAATGAATAATTTAATACATAGGTATATTTATTACGGAGCATTCGAATCATTATAGTCGGGGGGCATAACTATATCGGAAACAGGAAACTCCAACAAATCGGTGCTGAAGTTACTGAAAACGCAAAGCATAGCGACCGCTAGCAATATTTTCTTTCGAATGGAAAATGTTTTCTTCAAAAACAAGATTGGTTGTCTAATTAAGAATTCTCGAAAATTTTGTATATTGTCTAGGTTAATGGATAGGGATGTTCTGAAACGTTAAGACAGATACATTATGATACAAGTTTTATGAGACAACGTGTCTTATAAAACGTGTGTCATGTACAATTTTTTCTATTTCAAATTGATTCGAAGAAAAAAATGGATTCAATATCGATAAATAGTAGAAAGATCTTAGATTGGTAATAATGATGACATTGAAATATTTGAAATCTGACGTACAAGCGTGAAGTCCAGTTTACTGTTGAGCGATTTCGATTTTTGGGATACCAGCAGCAGTGAAAAATACAATTTTGTTATTGTTTTCATTGGTCAATTCGAATCAAATCACACTCTGAATTGAAATTTACCAATTAAAACATTGAGTTTTTCACTGCTAATAACACCCAATCCAAATCGCTCAGAAGTAAACTGGGCCTAACTCTTCTGACTTTCATTTGACAGTTCGATTGTACCAACCTACGAATAATGCGTATCGAAACAGATGTTATTTCGATACGCATTTGCGTTTCATAATGACTTCATTATAGAATCAACATAGAAAAAGATTATTTACGTATGTATCTATGGGAGGAAAAATTAGTTGATCAACATGACAGGAAACATTCACTATGACCTCAATTTGCAACTTTTGTCTAGCATTTAAGATACCAGTCGAATCTTGGAGGTCTAGTACATCAATATAATTTTGATTTCAACAACGGGCCCTAGGTATGAACCCCGTGGCACCCCCGTTCGAGTCGAGTATTCCGATTTCCTCTCTTGCCCAGCGACTAAGTACCATTCGAGTGAATAGACCAGAAGCCGTCGTCGAATAACGTTCCACAAAAACTCGTACAGAAATAATGAAGAGGTCAGATTTATTATTTGCGCCCAACCAGGTGACTGTTCGAGTCATTTCCGTCCGATCGGACCATAAAGGATCGACTTTAAGAAACCGGAAGCCCCTCAGTAGCGAGCTTTGTACTTGCTCACACAATCGCGAATGCGATAATTAGACGCTGTGATTTTGTGTATGTGTGCAGAGGGCTGTTTATCTGTAGGCTATGATCGGAACTGATGCATCGTTACGATCGGTAAAGGGTTCGAGATGGGGAAAATCGAGAAATAATGTTTTCAAACACCGCTCGCCTGTTTGAACCTACCAACATTGAGATCCACGCGGGTCCACTCAGATACGACCTAACATTGCCTCGACCAACACAAGAATGCCAGAATGCAGAAACTTCCACTGCATGGATCCACTGAGGAATATCGCTGCCATTGATGACCGAAACCGCACCAAAACAGCAACTGTCTCGATTTCGACAAAACAAAAACTTTTGTTGTCAAGATAAGAAACATTTTGAAGACTTTGTGTCGCTAGTTCGTGTTTTCGTCAACAACAAAAAGTCCCGTCGCCAGAGTTCAAAAGATTTAGGTGAATTGTCTCTGTTTTTTTAAACAGAGTTCGCTATGTGGAAACGGCTGGCGACAATAGTTCACTATTTTGTAATGGTAGTCGTATGTGTCTTTGATGGCATGAAGAAAACTGTTCGTGAAGTCGAAACGACAAAAAACATTTTCAAAACAAAACACGCGACCAAACTAATTTTTTGTTTGGTTGGTGGAATTCGAGTGTCGAGTTTGTTTTCGAAACTACAAGTTTTTTGTTTCTGTTTTTGAAACTGAAACTAGTCGCAAGCGAGTCTGTTTGGTAGAAATCTGCTTTTAGGGAAGAATTGTTATCCTGATAAATCATGACAGATCATCAGGCCTGATCGTCAGTCGTTTGTCAAAGAGGCCTCTTTGAAATTTCGATTCAATACTGCTCTAGTTCCAATAATAAGAGTTTCACAAACCAATATATGTTATTAAAAGGTAGTAACTGGGGATTTTTTATCATCAACATCGAAGACGCAAGGCATGCGTACATTTTTTAAGTAACCGATCCGAACACTATTTGGTGAATTTTGAAGTAATATCCACAAGAGGAAAAGAGGTTTAGCAAACAGAAAACAAAAGTGGAAAATATCTAAACGGTCCCCACCGTTTTTTGTGGCCATCATATTTCACGGATGAATGATAATCCGATTAAGAGAAAAATGGCATCGCGCCGTATCAAAAGAACGAGAACACTTCCTCCCATCCATCAAGACGAATATAACCGTCGGTGGATGTATAAATCTTATCGAGGAGCGGTGGGCACCACAAAAAAGTAATTAAAACCATGTTGTATTTGTTTTGATTTTCAGCCACCGTTCGTTCTGCCGAGTGGAAAAGGAAACGGCTGCAGTTGTTTTTTGTCACTTGTGCGTCCTCGTAATCAGGTTATGACGTATGGGGAGGGGTGACGTGACAGGAAAGGGGTGCCAGGACCGATACCTAAAAGGGTGTAATTGAAAATGGTGTATATTGTTTTATTAGCTTTGCTGTAGTAGGTGGTATTGTCGCATGTAATACAACAAGTGTATTGATGATTATCGAAACACAAATTCCTTCGATTTTGAGAAACAAATCGTGTTGCTTGGAAACTACACGAGCGCACAGCGCGAGTGTTGTTTCCCAAAGAAACATGATTTGTTTCGAAAAAGAGAAGGAATTTTCGATAATCATCAATAACACAAGTTGTATTTGTTCAGATTATTTCATGAATAAAATCAAAGCCATTTTATTGATTTTCTATTTTAAACGTACAGTTCATGGAATTAGTTATTTTGATTATGCATTGTAGTTCGACACACCGTTATGCAACCAACAATACATGTATGCCATTGTACAATGTAGGCAAGATTACCTAAGCACTAGGTACTACTGAGTTAAAATCATTTTGATTGCTGTCAGAATTTGTGTGGTTAGGTTACATTAGACTTGCTGAAATTATCCATAATTTGTTGAAAATGAAGTGGATACATATTAATAGTGTGATTAGTGTGTGTTTATCATGGTTCAGACGAAAATTTGGTGTAGTGGCATTCATTCATTTACCAGGGAATCGGAAAATACTATGACAGATTGCAACTAGTAAGTCGTTGTTTAATTAAACTACCCTACTGCCTACGAATCAGAAAGCGAAATACAGAAACGAAAACACAGCATGTAGGTATCCAATAGCCAATCAGGAGCCGAAATACAAAATCGAAAACATGGTGTTGTTGCTTATCAACACAATCATTTCAACCAATCAAAAACGTGTATTTTAGCATGAATGAAATAATCAGTACAACTCGCCTTAATGTCGTACCCCTCAGTATATTCAACTCCATTATTGAAGTCTTCATCATATTGGCCCTAAATGAAAGAAAACTACAAGAGATTAGAGAGTATATAGGAGAGCTGGGGAATACAACTATGGTGTATACAACGTATAATTTGAAAATAGTATATTATGATACAAGTTTTATAAGACGCTATTTTGTCGCACGCGTTGTTTGGAGTACGACGAGCTAAGCGAAAAGTGCTTTAAGGGAACAAGTGCGCAACGTGTCTTATAAAACGTGTGTCATATAACTTTTTTTCTATTTTGCAGTAACTTGAAGTCTTTTATTGAAAAATATTGATATAATATCGGTAAATAACAAAAATATCTTCGAGTGGTAACAATGATGACATTGAAATATTTAAAATCTAATGCACAAGCGGAATTCCCCTCAGTTTCCTGTTGAGCGATTTTGATTTTTGCTATACCAGCGGTGAAAAATGTAATTTTGTTATTGTTTTCATTGGTCAATTCGAATCAAATCACACACTGAAATGTAATATACCAATGAAAACATTGAGTATTTCACTGTATAGTATCATCAAATCCAAAATCACTCAGAAGTATGCCGGGCCTGACTCTTCTGAAATTCATTTGACAGTTCGATTGTACCTACCAACCTCCGAATAATAAAAACTAACTTGAAAACTAACATTTTGTTAGGTTAATGGAGAATTTAAAAATAATCATAAAAGTGTTAATAGGGCATACCTACTCTAGAGTTTTTAATACGTTTTCGTGACCGTCATGCAATGGAAGTACTTTTTTGTGTGAAGGATAACGAAGTTCTGGAAAATACCTCCAGCAAAAAACAGCCCATGATAAGATTTTATAAAAACAACCACCAACCCTACAAATACTTCCCTGTGTGATTAAACGAATAATTTTTCGATAGCAGTTAATGATTTAGGGTTGAAAATAAGTTCGAAACTCTTTGTAATGTTTTTCTAATTCTATACTTATTATTGAATTTACTCCTTTGCGCTCCCATTTTCGTAGGAACTTCATTTCCTTATCATGATCTACTATAATATATCCTCCAGAATTTCCTATAATCGACATTGGGTTGCCCCACAACAATGCTGCGTGAGGCAACTATTGCGAGAGACATTGCCTCTCTCTGGGAACAACAAATACCTTTCCCATTTTTTCAAAGTACCATCGCATCGGTAGGTTATTCCCATGGTTTCATCAATGAATCTTGTTGCTACTAGTCTGCCACCACTTTTTGTGACGCCCCAACCAATCATACCTGCCCGAATCCCCGAACCAATTAATTTTTTGTGAAATCCACTGCGCACTCAAACATGGATGAAAGTTTCTTTCACCCCGATCGAAATCCGATACCCGCTTCCGGAATCGCATCAGCCTGTCATTATGTATTTAGTACTCGGAAACCCTCGGATTTGGTTGTGGAAGATTTGGAGTGCCTTGGTTTACGGGGTGAGACGAAACATCGCGATTGATAACGCCATTGATGCATTCGTGAAGAGAATATAAATTTTCCTAAGCTATTCTCAATTTCAAATTATTCAATCTTTGTTTAGATGAATAACTACAAGTTATAATATTAATTCATTCTTTGATATAATTCATACTCGTCCTCAATGTTTCTGGTATGAGGTTGAAATTTACAATTTTTGCTGTTGCTGCTACTTGAGGAGGTGCCTTAGTCACCACTCTCAACTATGCAAAAAACAAAAAAAAAACATGAGTTCGTTCTCAATAATATACCTATCATCACACATAAAAAGAATTACTTGATTTGATTTGATATGCTTTGATTCAAGAGTATGGCTTGTTTATTTATATATATACTGGAATAAATGTCTGCTCAATTCAAGACTATTATGTTTCCAACTAAATACACTCATTCCAATATTATAGATTTCTTGAATCGTAAATGAATGGAGTTCTTCGTGAGAATAATACAATATTTCAGATTGAGAACACAATATATTCAAATCAAGACAATCATAATCTCTCAATGACTCGCATTTTTCTTGAACAAAAAGAAACAGATTTTCAGTTTTAGCTGTAGATTGTTTTGTATCAAGAATTTTATCAAATTAGAGGAATTATATCGATTTCTTGAAATGAGAATCATCCACAACTTCCGTTCTCTTATTGGGGCTCTCATCAATCACATCATCACTTGCAAACCTTCTTCTTGACAACCTTTCCCCCTATTCGTAGATATTATTTCTGAACTTTTCCACCAGTTTACCTCGCAATAAAGTTGTATTCCTCTGGTTTCAAACTACTGAAAAATATAAAATATATCATTCACAACTCCATGTAGGTACAATGTGAGAGATAATCTGACTCAGCACAATGTATGGTTATTATATTTCTTCAAATCTGATGGGTTCACATTCTTACTACTGAATTCATTTTCCTTGGATCGAAATTTAGTAAAAGAATTTAAAAATATGTTAGGTATAATATGCAATATCAAAATACCTAAGATGTCTACAAGTTCAAGAAGCTCTTTTCCACTGTTCAATCAGTGTTTGGACAAATTTAAACGTTCATCCGCACATAGGTACCTAACCCCAATTTTCACTCACTATGCCGATCCTGGTTATTCAAGTTTTTCACGAATTATCAGTTTTCGAGATGATATTGCTACGTTAATTGATTGAATACACAATAATACCTATACCCAAGAATGAACGTTGATAAGATATAGGCATGTAACTTACCCCTAAAAGTGGTAATTATATCCTTAGATATCTCCTAAGACCTTAGTTTTTCTTTCATGGTAAGCCAATATTTCTATGCCAATAAAATAGGTTGAACTGGTTGAACAATGATGGATGCACGACAAGATCATCGAAACAACACACTCACACCGTTTGGCAACATTCTCGGCTCGAAGGGATCGCAATTATATTCAAGAAAATGTTATGGTCAATCCAAAGAAACTTTCTCAGAGATTCACTTATTCAGAGATTAAATGTTGAATGTTATTTTGAAAGAAGACATTCCGTGATATATTTTTCAAGAACTTAATTATTTTTTCTGGATACTTTGAATTTCTTGAATTGAGAACATTTTGTTATACCAAATGAATATTCCAGTGAAATAATTTTCTACAATTGACATATTCAATAAATTCATTTCAAATAAATTATTTCAGAAGAAGAATGCGCTTTTTCAAAACAAGAATTGGACGTTGAACAAATATATCGTTTTCATTGAAGAATTTGTTTTTATGTGTGCATGAGCGCAAATGCTGTCAAGTAATGACATTCCGCGGAAAAAAACCTTTTTCTATAAACGGTTAACAAAGCAGCCTTCGACGCTTTCAAATCTCAACACAAAGTTGATGTTTTCCAAGGAATGTCATCAAGTGACAGCATTGTCGCTTGTGCGCAGAAATAATGTCATTAAGTGACAGCATGTTTGCGCTCGCATCCATCATTGTTGAAAACGAACTCATCATTCTGTTGCATGATGAAAAATAATAATGGTGACAGTAAATTATCTAACACTTCTCCTGATGTAGCAGAAAGAGCACAAAAAAAAAAAAAAATCTCGCATGAAATGCTTGAATGCTAAATATATCGAAGTAAGTATCCTAAACTTGTCGCAATTCTCAAAAAAACATCAGTCCGTTGAATATAAAGCAAAAAAAGTTTGACTATACATAACGTAAAAATTCAGTCAAAAAGAACACGTGCATGGTACATAATTACAACCTTTTGTATTTAAATTTTTGATTATGATTGTGCTGGCTAGGTCAAATCACAACCCCTAACGTTTGGGGAACCGCTCAAATACGGGTTTACGTAATGCTGACGGTTTAAATATTGTTTTACATACGATTTTTTTCAATGTTCCAACAATTTTTTCCACCACATATGATCTCTAATTGTTAACCTTCCCCCCTTTTTTCACTGAAGATGAAGGATTAATCCTTCGAAACATGTCTGTCTGCTGCTGATGTAAGTCTTCCGACTACATCTCGTCATGTGCTGACTACACACACACATTTAATAAAGATTTTATTTGGTGGAGTTTGACTGTAAGTTTCCTACCTACCCAGTATACATAACGTAGTATATAACTGTGGAGATAGACATTTCAATTATTGTGGATTCAATTTCAATATAATAGTGAATAATTAATGAAATTAATGATTTAGATGAAGAATATTATGAAATATAAGTTAATTGAATGAAGTATCATCGATTTTTTTGTCTAGGAACTGTGTTTGGAGAAAAAAATCTTGAGTTTATTGCGAAAGTGTCTTGAAGCTGTCTTTTTCGATCGACTATCTATCACTTTGCGCTCAAAATACACAAATAGAAGATTGGAATGTCATCGTAATATGATTCACAATAAAATGGTGTCATGAATGTACAATATTTACGTTGAAAAATCAAAAGTATTAAAAAGACGACATTCACCCCACGTTCGCATTCACCCTGTAATGGTGCACAAACCGATTATTCGTGTCGTGGCTCGCTTAGCGTTAGAAATAGTTGCTGTCGATTAATATACAACATGATCCTACAATATAAGTGAATTCCCTTCCTAGTTCTTATTTCACGGCCGCGGTGTTCGAATCCACCTTTATAGAGAGAGCTTTTTCAGGCGAACTAATGTGAAATATTCACGGCTCTGGCGACGATAGATATCGCGCCGTGTTTTACATCTGTACCATGATAAACACTCTATATACCACCATTATTTAGTAGGAAAACCAGTCCGTTTGGTCTCCTGAACGGCTCGCCTGAATACGTTTTAGATTTATCTAGGAGAGCATTTCGGACGAGCCTTCGTCATTTTCGATGAATACATTTGAATACCAATTTCCATATTAGGTGTAATAATCGATGTAAATGGAACTGTGGTTGAAGATCTCGTTAGAATTTTGAAATAAATTGGAAACTGGTATTCTAGCAGAGTTTTGTGCAAACAAAACTCATTATTATGTCAGGCACGATTAGTTCTATGATATGATCAATATATGTTGTATCTATCTTTATTTCTTGGAATTATTGTGGAATTAAAATATTGATAATAATTTCGATATTATTTTATTATCACATCACTCCAGCAAACTTCAACATTTGTTATAAAAATATAATGTGATGTTCTCGGTGATGTATAGTAATAATTAATCCATTTCTAATATTTTCCCCCCGTCTTCGTCTTCGTCTTCGTTCCAGTTTCTTCCTTGAATCACTTCAATGTATTACTCTTGATTGATCAATCTGATCTTTTGTCGATTCTTCAATTTCCACGGTGTACAAACGTTGGAATAGTCGTAAAAGTTTACCAGTTCTTGTTTTAACATTCGCTTCTCTCGAAATTTCATTTCTCGCTGTAAAAAAATCAAAATCAAGGGTTTTGTCTATGACCTTTATAGCTATCTATCCAGATATAAAATGATTAATTGTAAACAATCTTCTTTTCGTGGATGATATAATATCGAAAGTATATATTTAATTTTTTATTCATTGATTTAATTCTATATGGAGATTCAAAGTTGTTTCGAAAATCGCAAAATCGTTGTTGAATATTCCGCCCAACCACAACTTTCTCTGTCCCCGCCTCGCGCAAAGAAAGGTCCGGGTCTGCCCGCCTCGAATAGGGCCATCATAACTGTAAAGAAAAAATCGCGCATAAGGACACTAAAAACAATATAATAAATACGTCGAGAGATGGTCCGATAAAGGTGACAGGTCGAACACGACTGACAAAACCACCTCTGATAAACCTTCAACCCATTGTGAAGCGAGAAGAGGACTGAGGAATTATATGGTAAAATATACGATTGCGACGCCTCTATGGGATGGGATCTTTTTTTTTTTGTACAACTGGTCGGTACCTAATAATGAAATCATTTTTGAAATATATTTCATCGTCATTGACGATAACCTTCGTTAGCGCATTGAATATTTCCAAATTAGAAAATTGACAGTGTTGAAATGCCTTGAATCTTATTTATACTGAAAGTGACAAACCTTTTCCATGAATTTTCGGTATTATTGTTTCTATGAAATGTATCTAAAAGACGTGACCAGATTGCTATCAGTATCAAAATTTTAATCAGAAGTGTTGTTTCTTTTTCTTGTGGAATGTGTGGATAATCTATTCAACAATTTTCTGTATGTGGGACAAATCAAGCTGTTTGTTAATACCCTGTGATAGATGTTTTTGACTGGTAATTTCTCAATGAGGCTTTTTCGTCAGAATTGTCAGAACTATCTTTGCCTGGTTCAATTTTCACTTTCTCTTTCATTTGCATGATTCTTCAATCAGTCATTACCATACTCTGATAACAATTTCTCACAAGGGTGAAGTTTAAATTTTTTCAGTTGTCAAGTTTCAGTTATGAATTTCTAGGTGTGTTACGAGGATTTCGACCTGTTTGGTATAATATGCGACCAAGTATAACTGATGTCCGTCGCGAATAATCGGTTTATATATTGAATTATACACCGAGATATTCGGATTCACTTTAACGCGCTTAGAATGATGGCGTTTATTTGCCTTAACGCCGTTATTTAAAATCGCTCTGAACAGGATAATAATATGAGCTCGGACTTGATACTCCGATTTTTCAATATTACCACCATCAATGGTATTACACGAGAAATTATTATTCGAATATTCACTGGATTCCTTCAATTCGCCATAAATAATATACCGAGTGCGATCACGATATCAATAGATTTGGATGAAGTCCATAATCACTTTTGATAGAGAGTAAATTTGACTTGATATTACTACTTTTCAAAGTGGTCACATATTTTCTTATGTCATCTATTATTTCCGCTTCAATGACCGGAAAGTTAAATGTACGCTCAGTATAACTATTTCGAACGGTCTTCCACTTCCTATTTAGCCGAATTTTCAGAATCAAATTAATTTAACTCTCCTAAACATGTCTAATCAACGTCACTCTGAATTATAATATACAATAATTCACTTGTGGGAATTTTTGACGTGCATGCTCATAGTTTATTGAAAACTTCCTCGAGTTATTCGATAACAACCTATCGCTGTTGGCAGTGGCACTGACACTATTTTCATTCAGCAATGTTTTATCGATTCTAGATATCGTAATCAATTTTTCGAAGACCAATATTTCCGAACGTCAATACATCCCAGTTGCTCCGCCTGCCTCGCAATAATAAATTAATTTTCATTTTATAGGAACACGTCGACCAAAAATTATCTGGCGATTATAATCGTCCGCAATCAAGGACCTTATCGCAGTAGAAATCGCTGCCAAAAAATACGCGCACAGTATCGGCATAAGTCGCGAGAACTTTTTCCGTACCCACGTATTAAAGTATGGTTTTTTCTTCTTTTTCAACCCATCGGAATGTCAGTACGAATGTACAGGATGATACAACTCTAGTTAGTTACTTATTTTTCATCGATTTGTTGATGCCAAAAAAATCTGAAATAGTTACTCAACCTAAGATAAGTTTCCATCAGACGGGGTAGGCAGGTTTAGAAATATAGTCACCTGGTTTATTTTAAGTTTCTCGAAAGTAAAACAATCAGATGACCATGTCACCATAACCATATTTGATTGTTATACTTATTATTATAATAAGGTATATCATCATGACAATTCAATGACAATGATGGTAACAATAGGAATATTGTGCTTATACTAACTAAACTATTTTTGTGCTCGTTTTTTTGGGAAACATAAAACTGAATGTCCCTGATTTTAATATATTTCTTGAGTAATTTCAGACATTCTGGTGGTCATATTTTACTAATAAAGGTAACATAAGCATGCTCAATTTTTGCACATGTCTACGTGTCTTATTACAATTTCAAAAATCGCCCTGTATTCGTACGTGAGTACGCCGTCACAGAAATAATTACATATACATAAGGATGCAAGATTTCGAGTGCATTGTACCTGATTTTGGGTAGGGGGAAAGGGGTAGGGTCAAGAGGGCAAGAGAGTGCAACAAAGGTCGTCTACTATAGTGCGGATATATACATATATATATGCATGAGCATTTGTGATAGTGCAGGACAAAATATCAAACTACTGGTAATAATTGTATGATATTCGAAGAGTATGGTTGTGAAATAATACAGAAAAATACGTCAAAACAAATCTTTCTTGTAGTTAGATTAATAATCATTATATACATATTGCCATCGCATATTACTTGAGAAATCAATCTTGCACTCAATTTAATGAATCGTTCTTGCATTTAGCAATCTCGTAATTAGGCTTGACACAAGGGCGTCGCTAGCCAATGGGCCAGGGGTGGGGGGGCAAAATGATGGATGATTGATATGAATTGTGGGTAAAATGAATACATTTTGTAGAGTTATCGATTGCTACAAAATGTCTTAATTGTAAATGTTTATATTTCTTTATGTTCAAGAGTAATCTTTCTTTGAAAACTCATCATTGCAAGTCGGCTAAGGCGATTTTTCTGACATGGTACTTCTGAGCAGGAGCGGCGAAGTTTATTTCGTCCATTGGGTGCCAAAATAGAGGGGTGTGGGCAAGGTAACTAAAATTGCGCCGCAGGCGAAAATTTTGTATAATTCTAGGTCAAATACCTTCAAATTTGAAGATAGATATAGGAGTAATACTATATATTTTGCATTACCTGTAAATTACCTCGACCAAAATATTATATTTTGTGACTAATAGGGTTTCAAATCTATAGGTAGTTGATATTGATATATGTGGACAAAGATGAGGAAAAATATATTTTGATTTCAACTTTTTTGGCCAATGAAATCATCAGCCACTGTTTTGATATGTTTGATTCATTCATTCGTTCTCTATAACAATGTAACATTGCCACATTGTTAGGTCGTTTTTGTTAAATGAAATGAACTGGATGAGTAGGTAGGTATCAATAGATGAAAAAATACAATTATCAACTTATCCAAATCGTAATACATACACAGTTTGATGACTGGTAGACAACGAGTAGAAAACAACCCCTTTACTGGCTAATGCCACGCATTATATCTACTCTGAGTCTATATGCAACGATTCACACAGTGGATACAGAATTCAAAACAAGAAAGAGACATATGAAGTGTTTCTATGACACCTGCACACTAATAATAGATACCTATCAACTCCCATATCAATTTCACCGATGGATAGAATAAAGATTGATCCGCTTCGTCCACTCGTCCCTAATCACCGATTGTTCGCTAACAGAATGTGTGGTACGCATCTATTATTTACCTGTCCAGCAATGTGAAATGTTTACAAGTGCTAAATACGTCCCTTTCTATCTTGATTTTCTTACACCCACACCCATTGCCTACATGGGTGCATTTTCCCGATGCACCCATTCACTCGCCGTCTCTGCTTCTAAGCCAGTTGATCTTAGAGACTGCTGAAGGATCGCTCTCTGCACACGTTGAAAAAGAAATTGATTTTTTTCTCTGATACAAGAGCTATAGAGTTACTTGAATCAAGCAAGTTTTTAATTTTTTTAGAGTCTCTAGGGGGGGGGCAGCTGCCAACCCCCCTGTCCCTCCTTGGCGACGCCCTTGGCTTGACATACATCTTATCTGTTAGTTACTGAGCTAATCATATTATTATAATGATTATAATCAGCAATCTCGTAATTGGGATCAATGTGTAAGATAACAAGTTGGTCTTGAAACTGAAGCTCAACTGTTAGATCAATATATTACAATTATTATTAGTGAAACTGGCAGGTCAATCTTGCATTTGTTATTCCTGATGCAGCGTGGTTAAATTCACATCTAATTCAGCAATTACATGAAAAATATATTGATTTTTGTGCTACCAATTACTAGATGAATAATTTTATTCAATAATACTAGCCTTTATTTATGATTAATTTATGAAAAATATAGCATAAGAATATAGCTTTCGTGCTATTACCCTTTTTCCGTTTATGAAAACAATAAACCAAGGTGAACCCAAAATGAATATAATGCAATATAAATATATAATAAAGATAATAAAAGTATAAAATATCATTGAACACGCGATGAATAGATATAAAATAACAATCGATATGCATATTAATTTCAAATATATTTAATCACATTTACCATGTATATATGTTTCTTTGTTTTTTTGAAAACATATGCTTTCAGAAATATTCACCATTTGATTTCGTCTGAATGATACTATTCTGTCTACTCTACTCCGCAGTGTCCTTTATTTATATGTTTTCAAAAGAAAAAAGAGAGTGATAGTCGCCGCTACTGCGAGAACTTCGCTGAAACTGCAGAACATTATTTTGCTTTGCGAATGCCCAGCACTCTTCTGCAAGAGGTTCAAATTCCTTGAAGGGGCCTTCTTAAAGCCCCCCGATGTCAGGAACCTAGCACGAAGGTCTCGGAATCCCGGACCTCGAAATAGATCAAGGGTTAAGCACAAAATATCTGATAGGTGGAGTTGCTTGATTGCTATGGTACAATGGTACCTCCTCCATAGACGGAACTAACTTCTCCTCTCCCGAAAATTTCAAGACGACCTTTGTCTGTGTCACCAAGAGAAGAGAAATCTCGCCTGACCCCCGAACTCACTCTTGGTACCGTTATGGCGGGCGCGTACGTTCCGCATCGTGCGGTACCGTCTCAGGGTACGACGCCTGATGGCCGAAATATTACATATCGGCGAGAGATATTAGCTTGATGTCGATGACGGCCAGCGGTACTGGTACTGCCGGTCCGAGACGCGACATGTAAATTTGGGAAGAGTACCGCCCTAGCTGCCCCCATGACCTTCATTATTTTATTTTATGGCATATGAGCGCGATAATCCCTGAAGATCTCTCCTCGAGTTGGCGATGAATTGATGGTTAGGTACTTTCGTCACGGTACCACCGAAAAAATTGGATGTTCTTCATCCTCGGAGGTCAGGAGAATCAACTAGGAGAGATCATAATCTCCAAATGAGATTCACCATATGGTGATCTCCTTAACGGTGAGGTCTGCTAAATGAGAGAGTTCATCAAGGCCTATATGAATAGTAATTTATGGTTTTCTGTTTACAAAAAAGCTGGAGTTGGAATATATGAGAGTAAAAGAAGGGTCAGAATCCATATTGACTGAAAAAGACTGCCTTGCCAAAGTTTCTCGGCCCAGAACCCTTCTGTGGTTTCTCCAAGGCCCACTTGAGAGAAGAGGATCGACGTTGGGAAACGGTTGAAATGAAATCTCACTGGAATAAAGTGCCAGGACAAAGACAAGCGAGCTAGTGAGCCTTTCGCCAAGGAAAGCTAAACAGCTTCTCGAGTTGGATAAAAAAGACTTGAAACTGGTAACGGGACTCATTACTGGACATTGCCCTCTGAGATATCACCTCAAAAAGATGGGTTAAACAGAGGGTGATAGTTGCCGCTACTGCGAGAACTTCGCTGAAACTGCAGAACATTATTTTGCTTTGAGAATGCCCAGAACGCTTTTGCAAGAGGCTCAAGTTCCTAGAAGGGGCATTTTTAGAGCCCTCCGATGTCAGGAACCTAGCTATCAGGAAACTGATAAGCTCTACACGAAGTCTTAGAATCCCGGGCCTCGAATAGATTAAGGGTTATGCACAATCTAATGAGTCGAGTTGTTTGAGAGGCTGCACAGCCCCAACGACCCCCCCTACACTGCAATCTATCTATCCCATATCGCAGTTGGGCCTTACTGGGAAAAAATGCATGAGCTATTTTGGATTTACTCATTTGATTGTTGATATAATTCCTGAATAAATCGAACCTTATTTTCCCCAACACCCGGTATCATTTGCGTCGCTCCTAATTTCTCGCGTCGAATGAGTAACTCTGTTTGTCATCCGTCCAATAATTCTACGAAAGTTACGAGCATTTCTTCTCTATCTTCCCGGGCTCTCATGGAATATGTTATTATTCGAAGCAGGTAGGTAAGTATGTAAATTCAGAGGTTCTCGTTTAGTCCACTCACTTGGATATACTATCTACTTAGCGAGACATTTATTGTAAGAAGAACAGACATCTAGATTCACTTCCTTGCTTCTCAGTCGATGCGATCGTACGTCTAGGTTGCTGCTATATATTTTTCGTTATTTACCGGCTAAAGAGATTCTCGAATATTCGACTCGGGATTGTTTGAGGAGAATTTCGAGGATTACTTTCATCCAATTATTCATTCGATGATTATGTTTCATCGTTACACAATGTTACCAAGAAGAAAGTAATATTTTGTACGCAGACGATCAGTCAGCATAAAATATTGCTTGTTTTGCTAAAGACCTATTGCCCCGTCACCGATATATCTTCTCAAAGTTACTGTCATTTAAGAACGTTATTTATTTCTTTCGCATATATATATTCGATTCAATCTCGCGGAAATTTAGCACAGCGCCAATGAGAATGATACCCAGTACAATGGTTGATGCATACGCAACTCCACAACAACAATATTCGCGAAATCATTTTTTGACTTGTGGGCACAGTGACAAATCGAACAGGTTCGCATGCCCAAAAAAATCAAGTGGTACTGCCAAGTCGACAATGGGATATGCGATCGATTCATATTCAATTAGTTCCTCATTTTTGATTGTCGTAGTATGCATTGTCTTTAATCTTGACCTTATTATCTTCTGACATCATTAGCGGCAACAATACGAAGAAAATATTGAAATAATATTATACATCGACTGCACCTTCTGCCCACCATTCATCACAGGGACGTACCATCTCGAAGGGCAAAAATGTTCCATCAATATATTCGGGAAAACCAGCAAATTGTGAAAAAAAATGTTTTGAACCAATCTATAGTTTCATGCAGGTCGATCGACAACATTTTTTGAGATTGAATTTGGGAATTATCTAATAATCGCTAGTGCGTTGATTCGAACAAAGCTGAAAATTGGGAACTGAAGTAGATAAGAATTCAAAATTAGCGAATCCTTTTGGATGGTGCAAGAAATAAGAAAGTTGGGCAATTAACCGCCGGGAAGTGATGAAGTTTCAATCAAGCAAGGAATAATTTCAATTTAAATTTTTCACTTATTGTTTTTTCAACAGGTATTACTAGAGAGTGATATTTTCAACCTTCTGAATAGCCCCATTCAATTGTTACAATTCAGGACATTTTGCTATTTCCTTCCTATTCCGATCTCATTATTACTAATGCTTCTGGAGTGAATGGAATATATTTTTTCTATTTTGGTTCTATAATAAAGTCATGATGAAACGCAAATGCTTATAGAAATAGACTCTGTTTCGATACGCATTTTTCATTATTCGAGGGTTGGTGCATTCGAACTGTCAAATGAATGTCAGAAGAGTTAGGATCAGCTACTTACTTCTGATCTATTTTTTGATACTAGCAGTGAAAACCTCAATGTGTTATTGGTAAATTTTAATTCAGAGTATTATTTCATTAAAATTTACCAATAAAAACAATAACAACATTGAATTTCTCACCGCTGGGTATCGGAAAAATCAAAATCGCTCAATAGTAAACTGGGCTTTACGCTTGTGCGTCAGATTTTGAATATTTCAATGTCATCATTGTTATCAATCGAAGATGTTTCTCTTATTTGCCAAATCCTCATAACCAATTATATGTATATATAACTCTAAATATCTCAATACCCAAGGTTATTAGCTGATTTATCTCGGTTCAATAATTCAATAATTTTATAATTTTTATCATGTAAAATTTTTCCAAATGTGATCGCATTCATATTCATTCATATTCATTGCTATGCAATACCAAACCTATACCATTTAAAAACAACAACTCAAATCTACCAACTTTCTCTTCATTATTTCATTGTTTTCAATTAGGTTTTATTTCTCCGTCTTTCTATACATTAACTCACATGTCGAATTATAGTAATTATTGTAAGGGTTACCGTAAAGAGAAAAATGGAAAGCAAAAAACAAGCCACTCGCGCTTAGTTGGCCTACCATTTTTTTTCTCTTCGAACGGTTAAAATGACCTAACTGTAATATTATGTTATTTTTGAATTGAATTGAAATAAATTGAAAAAATTGAAAAAATTGAAAAAATTGAAAAAATTGAAATTGAAAATTGAATTGAAATTGAATTTATTGATGTAAAATCAATTTTTTCAATAAAAGACTTGTATATGACATCACACGTTTTATTATAGACAGCGTCTTATGAAACTTGTATACTATTTGTAACTTGTATATACTATTTTTTTGGTTTGTGTTATCAGTTATTTGCCTGTTCTCCCAGACTCCCGAGATGAAAGAGTAGTGAAATTCGAAAATGGTTTCAAATTTCTATCAATATCTACCTTGCTAAATTGAACTTTGTAAAGTAGGAGTCAGGTATAAATTCTTATAAAATGGTACTTTTGAACATAATATTTGACTAACGATTTGTGCATATCTTATAAAATCTACGCCACTGGTAGATATGGTATAAAACGCTGATATACACAGGACAGGTCTTTTTACCTTTATGTCCGATGAGCTGCATTGGGCGCGTTATTCCATTTACATACAATGGAATTATTGCAATGATATTTTCGTACTTCCCCAAAATACAACTATAAATACCTACTCGGCGTGACTGCTTTTCGAGTATTCACGAGTTTTTGTTTTATTGTGGAATGCCGGAACGGCCGTATGCCGATCACAATCTCTGTTTTCCATACAAAAACGCTCAACAAAAAACATCGACAAAATTCTCTGCGTCCGTTAAAAAGCACTTTTTTTGTATTGTGCAATTTTTTGCATATCGGAATACCGTTGCTTTATTATAGATTTCTCTTGGCTGGTCTGACCATGGTCAACTATGACACTTGTATCTGTAACTATAGGGTAATGAGTTATAACTTCGAAAGTGGATTGGCAACGGATCATTCTCCATTCTTTTTAAACAAAAGTTCAAATACTATTTTTTTTACAGAAACTGGGCTTCTCGCTCGTGCGTCAAATTTTGAATATTTCAATGTCATCATTGTTACCAATCGAAGATGTTTCTGCTATTTATCGTTATTGAATCAATTTCTTTCAATAAAAGACCTCAAATTAAAATGCGAAATAGAAAAAATATATATGACACACACCTTTTATAAGACACGTTGTCGCACTTGTTCTCTTAGAGCAAGCACTCTTAGCTTCGCTCGTCGTACTCCAAACAACGCGTGCGACAAAATAGCATCTTGTAAAACTTGCGTCATAATATACTTACTATTGTTTAAATCAAAAAGAATTGGTTATTCTTGTTCATTCTTGTTCATTCTCATAGATCTTATAACGCTAGATCCGGCATCCTGTAGTATTTTTTTGGTATAGAGGGGTTTGCAAGAAAGTAGGTACTACATGATCACGTGGTACAACACACATGGATGGACAAAAATGAAAACGACCAATCAATGGCTTAGTAGTTTCAACCCCCCCGGACCTACAAAACAAATAACCTGGATACCGAATCTAGCGTTATAAGATCTATGTTTATTTCCCTCGCCCTCTCAGTGCTTTTTTCATATTTATATTAATAATGATCCACTTGGTTCACTGCTGATTCGACTCATTCAAAAAAATGTCGTTTACTGCGGTATTTTGGCTAACAACACCGCCGACACATTTTTTCCTCGATGACCGACCGCAAAAACCCGATCCGAATATCAAACAGCTCGTCCATTGGAATTTATTCTTTTGCTTTGTGGGTTTTTGCGAGCAACGCTTTCAAAAAAATCCACCTGCCGCCGAAGATCCCACAATCGGACGTGATCGACCTTGAAACAGGTATTCTTGTGTGTTGGTAGTAGTTGGCACAGGCGATGCGACAGGTGCCTGTCGTTGGTTTCTTTTTACGTGTTTTTTTTTCTCTCAAGTAAATCGTTTAGCATTCCTGCACGCTCCCTCGGTGGTTTTGATTTTCGTTGCATCGGGTGACCAAAAAATGGAAAGGATGATGTGGTTAATCATAGTCAAGATTGCAAGGCATTAGTATGATCTCCTGACGTTCGTTGATAGGTCTGAATGAGTAAAAGTTTGATGTAGTTAGCATCTTGTTTGGTGCTGCGAAGCTTTCGATTCTTTCAGACCTTCTTTCTGTCCTCAGTAAATATTAACGTTTGTTCGACTGGGAAAAGATAACTGAATATCATATTTTTTAAGAAATTGAGATACGCATTGTTGTGGGAAGACAGATTCGTTCTCGATATTCTCTAAATTTCAAAGAACTAGGAGAGTCTATGTCAGAAGGTACATACTACATACAACCCAAATTCTTCGCAATTCAAATCAGTCTTCGCTTTCTAGAACTGTTGAATCTTTCAAGGAACCGACCATCACCTTTCGAAGTTGTTGAAGTAGCTCAGAACATTGTCAGAAAGTGGAATACATTTTTCAGCAATAAATATGGCAAACAATGTCCATTTCCAGTGAAAACTATCAGGGAAATCGAAACAATCCAGGAACATTCGAGGTTAATGAGTTATAGAATTTTAAAATACGCGTTCAAGTCAGCAATGTAAATTCAATTTTCATCCTGAGTAACGCTTTTTTATGCATTCTGAATTTTTATTCTTTTTCTTTCATTTATTGCCATTTCCAGCAGAAAATTAAAAAATTTGATGCCTGTAGGGATTTTGTGGACCTGAAGTACAGATTTCTTTCACAGAATTACCTCATCAATGATAAATTTGAATAAAGTATATGTAAATTTACTATATACAGGGTCGCTGATATGTATGGAAACGGTCGATTATTTCCTAAAGTAAGATAGCTAGCGAAAAATGTTAGGATACAAAAGTTGTAGGGTTTTTCAAAATCCATTAAACTAATGAAAAATTAAGTATACAGGATGAGTCAAAAAGTCAGGACGAAACAAAGTTGCTTTTTCTCTAATGGGACGCCCTGTATATTATTACACATTTCAATTCTGCTCAAAATTCTGAACAAAATTGATGAAGCGCTTCATTTCCTAAATTCAACCGATTTCGAGATATCGAATTTTGAAAATAACTTTTTACTACTCTCAAATTTATTGAAGAAAAAGCACGAAATGATGCATATTTATTATGAAAGTCACAAAAGGTGGAGTATGTGGATATTATGATTACAATTTAATTATAATTTTTTTACAGAAAATAAAAAAAGCATAATTGTTCAGGGTTGATTAAAATGCAATTAAAACAATAAAATGTATTTTTTAATGAATGTCCAGGATATTTAAAATTTTATGAAAACAATAGTTAAGACAGGAGGAAAAGAGAGAAAACAAGTTTTAATAAACAACAAATTTTTCTTTGAAATTCTATTTAATAAGGTGCTCAAAGTGTTTACCATTTACCTCCTGACAGTAATGAACTCGCTGAACAAAATTTTGTAGTGAATCTAAAATCTTGCAACTCTTCGATATTTGGCGGCCTATTTTTGTAGACTACATTTTTTATGTGACCCCATAGAAAAAAGTCAAGTGGGGTCATATCGGGAGACCTAGCTGGCCATTCAATTGCTCCCCTGCGTCCAATCCATTTATTAGTTTCATCTAGATATGCCCGTACCATACGTCCAAAATGTGGAGGAGCCCATCTTGTTGAAACCATATTTGTTCTGCCGGCAAATTGGGATTGTTATTATTCGGGAATAATCGTCTAAGCTCTGGAATAATATGCTGTTATAAAAGTGATAAATATCGTTCAGAGTTCAAATTTCCGTTTATAAAATAGGGTCCTATGACGTGTCCACCAATAATGCCACACCAGACATTTACTTTTTGTGGCCGTTGAGTGTGAACTTCCTCCATCCAATGTGGATTTTGGTCTGACCAATACCTACAGTTGTGTCGATTCACGTGCCCGTTTAAACAAAATGTAGATTCGTCAGAAAACAATATGTGGTTGACAAAGTTGACATTTTCGCTCAATTTATCCATAATAACTTCACAGAACTCGATTCTACGATCAAAATCGTCTTCACTCAATTCTTGTACCAAATGAATTTTATATGGATGGAATTTTTGCAGTTTGCAAATTTTTTGAATGGAATATCGACTCATGTTATGATTCAAAGCCCTCTGTTGTGCCGAATTTATTGGATTTTCCACCACATCTAACATGACATTCAAAGCATTTTCTTCATTTGTAACGCTTACTGGTCTTCCACTTTTTGGTCGATCATTGAGATCTCCAGTTTCATGAAAACGCTGCAATGTTTTTGAAACTGTTGATTTAGAAATTGGTTCCCGATTTGGATGCAATTCATTAAAAATATTCACTACTTGGTCACAACTTCGTCTTCTATCACCGAATCCTATGATCATTAAAATTTCAATACGCTCAGTATTAGTTAAACGTGCCATTTTTGCGCGAAACTTATTTACACTAAATGTATTTTTGACATGTGTTGTCAAGATCATCACTGTTAGACAAAAGAACGACGCGGCGTTGTTATGGAGCTGAAAACTTTCAAAGGTAACTTGATGGACTATGAACTTAATGGACTAACATTTTTGGATAATTTATTATAAGTTATTTTCAAAATTCGATATCTCGAAAACAGTTGAATTTAGGAAATGATGTGCTATATCAATTTTGTTCAGAATTTCGAGCAGAATTGAAATGTGGAATAATATACAGGGCGTCCCATTAGAGAAAAAGCAACTTTGTTTCGTCCTGACTTTTTGACTCATTCTGTATACTTAATTTTTCATTAGCCTAATGGATTTTGAAAAACCCTACAACTTTTGTATCCTAACATTTTTCGCTAGCTATCTTACTTTAGGAAATAATCGACCGTTTCCATACATATCAGCGACCCTGTATATTGAATGATGCTATCAGTAAAATGCGATTTTCTCAGTGGCAAATAAATACCAAATGTTTATGCCATGAAACCATAACCTAGTGAGCCTTTCTCTTAGGCGTGATTTCAATGATATATACTTCATCTACAAAATATTTAATAATCTCATCGATTCTAATGAATGCTTAACACTTTTCACACTAAACTGTTCTTCATATAACATTCGTCATAGACAACTATTTTTTACTCCTTATTTTTCCACAAATTATTTTGGTAATTCTCCAATGATTAGATGTACTGTAACATTCAACACGATGATCTCTGATGATCTGGACATTTTTAAGCTTGGTGTTCACTGTTTCAAAAAGAAACTGAAAACGATCTTAACCACTTACATTACGCTCACCTAGTCTAATTTATATAATTTTCACTTCAGATTCTGTAAACTAGATTAAGTGTTTTTTTTCTTTTTTCTGCTAATTCATGATTACACAATTGTTATTTTTTATTGTTATCGTGTGTTATCCGGTTATTGGGCTCGTCCTGTTGGGTAACCGTTGTAATTAAATAAATAAATAAAACATATTTCACTATAGATATTCATGTATTCAATTGAAATTAATTTTAATTTCAAGCAGATTCATGAAACTCTCGTGAGGATTTCATTAAGGAACAAAGGTACCCCACAATACTTGTGTAAAATACGCAGGTTCTCATCATGTCAGGATGTAGTTCAAGAAAAAGTCAATTCTTCTCCGTCATAGAAATCACCTTGAAAAATATGCGCAGTTTGAGAGGAAAATATTTGTTTGATTTCAATACTTTCCAAATTGACTGGACTATGTTATAGTCCGGTGAATCTAGTATTTTATTGAAATTTCGCTATTGATATCTACCTACGTTTGCGAATCGTACCATATTCATCGAGGAGAATACTGAAATGGCCCATGGTAGCTGAGTAAGTCGAGCAAATATCTCGTTTGGGCCCATGGGCGATCACGAGTCCACCGTTGTTCATTAAACTTGATATCTAATTCATTTAAAATACTGTAATTTTCAACGGTAATATTATAATTTGTCGACCTTTATCATAGCCATTTATTTTTGTCTAATTTGTCGGGAGGCCATTAATGAAAAATATAGACGAGGTCGCCTCATTATATCACGATTGGGTAATTGAGATCTGATCAGGATGAAAGATGCCTGCTCTCTTAGAGAGTTGTGCAAGTGTGATTTCGATTGTTACCTTGAATCGATTTATTAGATAATCAAAGCACTATTAGAGTCACCTCAATGAAAGACTCAATTTTGTTCTCGTGTCTTGTATATACAAAGAGCAAAATAGAAATTATTTCAGATTGGAACGTCTATGGTGACCAATTGAATTGGAAAATCAGCTTCTTTTTCATTTAAGAAATAATTGTGTATATATTCATACATATGGATTTCAGAGCCAAATGCATTGTTTATTTTGCTAGATTTAGTACTAACACTGTAGTGTACCTAACTTAAAACTGGTTTCGATTTGGTTAATTGAAATACCTAAAGAGTAAAACAATCATCATGACCTCAGTTGACACTAGATGGTTTCAGCTATAGTGTGAGATGATGTATTTTTTTGTGTGAGTTAACCAAAACTGATCGATCATCATCTACTCAACATGTTTCGATCAGTTTATTCGAAATTCTAGAGCTGCATCAATTGAACACACCTCCAAAGGTACTCACACGCTCATTGTAATGTGTCTTTTGACACTTATTCTGTGCTCACCGGCGAGTTTCAAGAAAACCGATCACGTTACCCGCGAGCACTCATAACATTCATGTAACGTAACGCACATTCTCGATAATATTCTGGTTTCCAGTTTCACCTCGGCTATGTCTTTTCGACACCCGACATCTTTCTCGCTTCCAATAATGGCCATCCACCACAATAATAATAAACATAATAATAATTGTGTGTGTGTGTGTGTTGATAAAATATACGCGAGTGCTTTCGCGTCTCAGATTCAGATAAATCCACTTGCCATTGAGCCTTTGAGAGAGTCGGACATGGCTCTTTGATCTCCGAGCGATATAAACATTGTGAAGTGTCAGTTCGAATCTGCATATGATTACGACTTCATCGATTGAGGCTCACTCATTAATATGTATGGAATACCGCGACGATGTTATCTTCAGTGGCGTATGAATACCCCTGGGAAATGAGGAAACCAACATTTTCACTAGTGCCATCGCTTGCATCGACAGTGAGTGGTCCGAGCTTGTCTTCTAATTTCGATTAATATCCATGGGGTTAAGGTCCCATTGTAAGGAGGCTCGTAAAGACTCAAAAGCACCAAGATCTATTCCACTGGGAGCTAAGTTCTTGACATCAGAGGGCTTTAAGAAGGCCTCTTCCAGTAACTTGAGTCTTGAGTCTCTTATTGTAGAAGAGCGCTGGGCATTCGCAAATCAAAAGTTTTGCAGTTTCAGCGAAGTTTTTGCAGAAGCGGCAGCTATCACTCTCTGATTTGAGGTGACACCTCTCAGAGAGCAGTGTCCAGTGAGTAGTCCCGTTACCAGGTTCGAATTTTTTTTGCCCCACTGGAGAAGCGTTAGCTTTACTTGGCGATAAGCTCACTAGACTTTTCGCTTGCCTTTGTCCTAGCACCTAGCACTTTATTCCAGTAAGATTTCATTTCCCAGCGTCGAAACTTCTTTCAAGTGGGCTTTGAAGAGCTCACAGAAGTGTTCTGATGGGCCAGGAAGTTGTGAGTTGTCCTTCCTTTGGCGGTTTGGCATCAAAACAAGAGTTTTTTTTTGCCACACACTTTTCTTTAATTGGTTATATTGTTATTTTTTCTTTTTACATAAATTCCAAAATCGTTCTGTAAATATCTTCCTTGACAAGTTAACTCCCTTATTGTGACTTGGAACCTACATCAAAGGGACCTAGTTGTTTGCTGCCAATTGTCTCAGGGATTGGATTGTTTGTATAGTCCCAAGTGAGCTCAAAGCTATGAAGCACTAGGTTAACCATTAGATTCTATAACCTGTCAATAATAATCTAGTGGGTCTAGACTAAATCCAAACGCGCCACTGACGTGTACGACTCGCATAGACGTGTCGATGCTTTTTTGCTTGCCTTTCGCGGCCACATATTATATTTCTCGTTTTCGCGTAAAGAAATATGATTTATCCGGTCGGACGACGTTGTAAATCATTCCGGCCTGGTCTGCTGTGTAAATAAGATGTGGAAAATCGTCTGGATAGCTCTCGCAGCTTCCCCAAGGCGGATCTGTGATGGATGGGACGACGGGGTTATTGGGATTCCATGGATTGCGCTGCGAGCTAGAAATCCGACCGTGCGTGAACGCCATCGCCATGTACGGGGTGTTCGTGAGGGGTCGTAACGGATGGGTATAGTGCTCGGTGTGTTGAATGGCCATACCCTGTGGGATGCTTGGCGGTTCATCCATTTCTCATTTCACGTACAATGGTACTTGCAGATACTTGGCTTTAATTTTGTCTGAATGATTTTCGTTCAACACGTCAACGGAATCCAATCGGTAATTCTCAGAATATCTAATGCGGGAAAAAATACCTATTTTATGTCATCCTAGAAACATTCATAAAAATGAAGTGAATCATTCAATCTGCCAGAGTTTGGATTTTAGAACATGTCATCCATAAATAATGATATTTCTTCAGCAATTGACAGATCCAGATAGTGGACAGGCGACCTAACCTTCTATAATAGTGAGGAATAATATGAACATCAAACAGTTATTTTTGACGTATATAAACTTTATTGTCGTTGATAGAGTTCTACAATTGTTCTTGAAGAAAATCTCCTTGAGGCAGTGTATATAAAAATAAGTCCAAAGGATAAAACTAATACAATATTTGGTTTTTCTGTTTCCTGATCAAGGCGATTTTGATGTCCCGTATAGAAACATCTGGTTTCAACAAGAAGATGCGCCTGATGGACCTATTGAATGACCTTCTAGGTCTCCAGACCTTACTCCCTTATACTTTTATAGAGGTAATCGAAAAGCAGAGTTTTTGAGACGAATCCAACAGATACTGATGGGTTAATAACACGAATATCAAGACATTATCGTAGGTTGATTTCTCTCGATGTACCTAAGTTCTACTCGCATTTAGGATATTGCCAAATAAAGAATGTACAACATTTTAATTTTTCACTTACAAAAATATCTATAAGAGATAAACAGCAGTATTTTTTTATATGAAGAATGAATAAATGTACTTCTGTAATATTTCTAATGTAGGAAACACCTAAAGAGATTGATATTCTTACAAAAATCGAGCTCGTAACATGTGGGTTGGTTTTTTTAAATCCTCTTGATTTTGGGGTTTTGCTATAAGTGTCCAATTTGGAACCCCCTGTAGGTACATGTTTCAATCAATTAATGAATCAACAATACTTATTCTGTAAAGTATCAATCTTCAGAATCGGCAGCAATAAATTGAGAAAGATAAATATCGTCACTATGAATGTTTTTTGAGAAATACCAATGAAAAAAAATCGATTGGCAGTCTAACTGAAGAATTATAACTTTTTTGTTGCAACGATACCCGTATTTTCACTACAGCTGGTAGGATTTTTCCCATCCCCGCATGGGTCCTATTAATATCGATCATTGTTTCGCATCCATCGACTTGGAAATATCAAGTTACACTTGAAATGGGTATCGAACAAAAGGTCGCGCGCATTATTCCCGATGGAACACGAAAAAAGTCATTTGCAATTTTTGATTGTAACGACCCTCCTCTCCTCTCAGTCGAACAATTGCCAGTCGGTACCTGCAGAGTTGATGAGAGTCCTTATACAACTGTTCCGTTCGAAAGAGACGCTTAAAAAAATTGGACTCAGGAAGTGGAACACTCGTAGATACATTTTTAATCTCGCATTCCAATCAAGATCTCAATCGGCAGATAGTTTTTTAACGTTCGCGTATTTTGATGAGCGATGATGAGTGTTCACCTAATTGAGACATTTCGGATGTAGAATTAATAGATTGATGCATTAATGTCTGTCTAATGATAGCCGTAGGATCGATTTTGTATGGAGGCGGTACGTGATTTATCTCCAGCAAGAAAAATCATGCGTCTGAATAATTCGGTACATGGTATATTATGCAGGGGCATGGATTTTTATGGAGCTTTGCTCTATTCAAACGGCATTTCATCTCCAACAAGTATTGAAGTACGTCTACTACATGTATTATCTTTTTTCGAATTTGTTTTACATGTAGGTATACGTAACGGAAAAAACCTTATTCCCATTTCTAAAATACAAATATATATCATGTCTTCTAATTTCCTATTTAATTTTTTTTGATAATTTCTGAAGAATGAAAATAATTTGTTGAATCTTCAAACACCACTTAGGTGAAGTAGCCCCCGTTTTCATCATCAGAAAGGAGATATTACTTTCTTACCATTTCTTAATTAGAATTTTCTTTGTCGCAAAATATCTATTTCCCAAAGCATCAGAACCTTATTATTCAGTAGTATTGAGGAAATTTCTTCAAAAAAAAAAACGCCTCGAATCTCCGAGATGGAAGGTATGTTTATTATAAGACTTTTCTACTTCATTACCATTGGAAGTGGAACACCATGTATATTAGTAGCATTCGATGGTGAAATGGAAAAGCGACTGGTTGTCTGTTGTGTTTTCATCATAAAAATCGGAAGTGACAAAACAATGACTTTTTTCTTTCCTTTGACCGTGAACTCCCAAGAATGAATGATAAGTTTTCGAATCGAATAGCAAACATGCAAATATTGATAGGCAGGGTAAATAATGGACCAGTCACTATACTTCCTGTCTGTAGCTATTTTCAACGGTTTTTGCGAAGTCGATTAGAGATTACGATAAAACTGTTTTTATGCTCATCTACGCAGAATGGTGGAACTATCATGAGATAATTTCAATATGGTTGTATAGATTTTTTTATTAGAGGCTGTCGACAAATAATAGGTCAGTTCTGAAGGATCATCCTCACATTCAACTATTACCTATATAGTTATTGACTTGAATGTCTTTGAAAATTTCGTTTCGATATAGAGATAGATGTTTGTCTCCTTGTCTAATTTCAATACCACATAATTTGGGATTTGGAAAACCAGTGATACGAAGTTAATAACCGAATTGACTATCACTTATATAGATTTCTTTGTTGTAAGTACTTACTGAATTATTTTCTCTCTACTATTGGCATTTAGAAAACAGTAAATGTTACGAAGTTGGTTTTGAATTTTACTCACATAAGCTGCCAATTTCAGTGAAAAGTGAAGAGAGTTTTTAAATATTTCAAAATATATGGGTAGAAACCAAAATTCTCCTTGATGAGTTCAATTTTTATTAGAAGGATCTTTCTTCCCGGTTTCAAATTTTCTTTGATGTTCTGTACTGTAATTTTCAATACGATGTTTCGTTTTTCCGAGGTCACCCGCAACTATTTTTGCGAATTTGAACCTGTATTTTCGTAAATGAATTATTCTTTATCTTACCAAGTTCAGATATGAATTTTTTCACGTTTTTTTTATAACGGACTGTAATATATAGATCTCCTTGAACCCCAAATTCAAATCTGTGATACCTATCTTTCAAATGTATAAACGATCTTGTTAGTTCATATTGACAGCTGTTTTGAAAATGTCGTAGTCTCCTAAATTGTGTTCAAAGCATATCAATCAAAGATATAATAAATCGAGCATTGCACAAATTTATTGGAACTATACTTATATCATTATTCCATTGAACCTGACCCATTCTCTGAAGGACAAGAGAAAACAATACCGCGGATGATGATTGCAGATAGGGATTGCAGTTCAAGAGTAAATATCAAGCCGATGAGAAAACATTCGATAGAATATAGGTATGCATGGGTATCAGTAAACAAATAAACACATCGTATGCAAATTTGAATATGTTCTTCAGTAATAATTAGTTATCTGTTTAACATCTGTTCTCAGAACGTACATATAAAATTTTTTATAACCATTACTATAACATATGTTGAGGATCAGACATACCTAAAGACGAAAAACGTGGTTTTATATGAAACAATTTTTTCACTAATATTTTCTAGGGCTACTTCTGAGGACTACCGTTAGAGAAACGGACTATGTATAATTCATTGAACGTCAATAGTGAGGTGAAGCATTGTGCAAGACATGGGCAATCGCCAAAAACGGCATATAATCAACTCATACATCTCCATACCCATCGCTGAATTCAATAAGCGGCCATAAAATTCTTATCTCTCTTAATCTCTTTCAGACGAATCAGCACCAGCAATACCCATTGCAGATACTAACATACGTAGATTCTAATGAGTAATTCCACTTTAAGAAAATTACCATTATTCCTGTTTTTTAGTTCATTCAATCAATATTTTCATGATACGTACGACTGTTTGTTATATTCGGTTAAAGATTGACAGGGTTATTGCAATGTGTCATAGGTAGTATTTTTGTTTATTAAATGATAGACATATCTGAAAAACGGGTAGGTAATGAAAGATTGTTCTTCTTCAAGTGTATACAAATAATTGCATATTATCTAACATTTAATCTCGATGCAGAACATTTCTCAGCGACATGACTCCATGCCATCGGATATTTATATCGTTGTTGTTGGGGCACGAACCCGTTTTGTCCTTTTTAAATGAGATCAGGTTGCGATCGAGTCAGTATCAGCCATAATAATAAGTGCACAAGACAGTGGCCGTACCACGCATAATTTATTTCCAGTTAATTTAATTAAGTACCCAGTACATTGATGTATCTAAAAGCATGTTTCGCCTATCTTTCCTCGTCCACACAATGGCCATACGGCCGATTTCTTGGTGTGATATATCGTTATTTCATCCAATTCGTTGATGCAGCACACATGGTTCACTTTGGCCTCCAACTTTGTTCCTCCTGTCCCGTCCACAATTTCGCGGGTGATGGTACCCTTCACGCTAGCTTTCATCCAGATGTGTATGGCATGCCTACCATGTTACCCGTGATCGATGGTGCCATTTACGCGAACGAAACGTACCTTCTTGTATAGCCGACACCATCGCCGCTACCCGGGTAACCGACATCACTCTCCGCACTATCTGATGCCTCTCGAGAACTATTAGCCGATTATTTTCTATCGAGACGTGCCATACAAATTAGATGCGGCAGCGTTTAGCTCTCCTCCCATCATAGATTTCGATGAGTATAGAAGCGATCCAGAGCGTATGGATCTTCCTGATGGTGAGAACTTTGAGGGATTGTCACTGTTCCAATCTCACTGCTGCAGCAGTTTTTAATGAACGAAATGGTATGATAAGCTGTGAAAGTCACTGTAGATCGTTGGTATGTATCAGAGTTGATGCCAAAATAGATCCCTGTGGAACACCGATCCAGTGATCAAGCACTACATCAACATACAGAAGCATGCCTTTTCCATAGAGCCACTTCAACATTCCAAGATATCAAATGTGCAAGGTTGAGACTAGTCGATGCTATCAATGAAGATTTAGCCAAAGTTAGAAATGGAGATTTGATCATCAAAAGCTTGTATTTTCTCCAAGAAAGCGGACCTCACAATGCCTACTATGATGTGATGTCAGGCATGTATGTTCCTATGAAATCCACAAAATCCATGCTTGGTGTTACCATCAACAATATACCATATCTATTGCGGGAACTGCTTCACAAAAACTCGGTTTTCTGATTGTTGCTACTTCACATCTCATAATATCTCACTGTCATAGAGTTTGATGAGTTCAGCTCTCAAACATATTCTAAGGCTCCTGATGGATTCTATCCAGAAGGGATCCATTCATTTGAATGGTGAATTTATTGATCCCTCTAGAATATCGTAGGAAAGTGGACGATCTCTTTCTTTTCTGTAGATATTTCCATGGTCGATGCTGATCGGAAATCATTTCCACCAAGAGAGATTCCGAACAGGCAGACCAGTCGGAAACAGACTGGTCACCTTTTTATTGTGAAGCTCAACATCTGCAGAACTTCTTTCGCTCTCCCTCAGAATTATTTTTTCAATATCTTCGACATGGCCATAAAGTTGTGCATTTTTTTCGTTTTTTAACCTATTTAGCCTCCCTTTCCGTTTCCAATTAAACAATAGCGTACTATAAAACTTGCATCACCTTATATAGTGAGGTTTTTCCAAATTTTCAATATAAATTCCAATATCTACTTTCCCTTCCCCTCCTTTTATTGGCTCGCATGATTTTCCACGATATTTCCTTTCGTGCAATGAAAATATCGAAAAAATAACAGGCTCAGTAGGGTAAAAAATTATATATTATCGAGAGAATTGATATGAGATCTAGGTGAAGTGAAATAGGTGAAGTTAAAAATTCAGAATAAGCGATTTTTTTATTTATAATAATTAACCAATGATCTTGGTACCCAATAAACTCATTTACGAAAAAAAAATGAAAATATCTACTCCATCTTTTTGTCACATACTGAACGATTTACTTGTACAACTCTGCAAGAGAATTAACGTTTCTCTCAAATACCTCTCGCGAACATCGAAACCATTCTTCGAGCACTTGGTCGGCACGCTACTGCGAACGCCCTGTAGGTGCCGCAAAAAACCCCATCAAATCTCGATGTCGACCGGCAGTCGGCAGACCTGCTGAACCTTCGGTCCGCATACTCGAAAACCACGTCGCAACCGCCAACGCCAAGGTCACTAATCTCCGATGCACCTGTCGTCGTCTATATCGCGATCCACTTCTTCCCTGAAGGCTGGAGCTGTTGGTTTCGCTTTTGGGGTTGCCCTCCGTCCTGCTAGACCGCCCGATTTGACCCCCATCGACCGAAAAGTACGCGGGGGCGATTCGGGAAAACGGAGGGTGTGCCATATGGTGCGGTATAGACCGGTCAACGGACGTCGATGTTGATAATAATAAGAATAGAATTTGTTCAGTAGGATCAGCAGGGTGATATTGAGTGATTCAACAAACGAGATACCTATACAAATGCAATCGACGAAAATCACACAGTCAATAAGCTTATGATTAAAAATGTGTACCTGTACATCAGTAATAATTTTTCAAGATATTACTACTAAATTATGATAGTGTCATCGAGATATTCAATCAGCGTGTAATAATATGGTCTACTTACGACTAATACTTGTGGTGTCTAGTATAATGCCAATTCTCCCAGGGAATAATGACGAGACATTCCAGTCTCAACTTTTTCAAACAGTAGAGTGTTTTTTAACCGCCAACTTAGTTGCAAAGCAACTCTCGAAGTCTCAATGAGACTGGTATGAATAAGGAGTACAGTGTGTCTCATAATTAGCCTGCCAAACTTCACCAGCATCTTCTACGACCAAGAATATTGGAAAAAAATCGAATAAACATGGATCGAAAAATCACTCCTAAGGGAGCTTCTAAGGATGGTATTTCCGAAACGCTATGTTGATAATAATTATTGCTTGATGTGCACTACGTTTTTTTTTTTTAAATGTTCACTCTTGCAATATATCTAATAGCTTATTTTTTCAATATTGAATATTCTGGGAAAATCGCTAGATTCTCCTCAAGCCACAATTCCATAAGAAATAATTAATGGCATGGTAGATTGAAAATGAAAATATTGGAACCGATACGTGGAAAAGATAGGACACTCACTAATGGCGTCGCAAAAACGTGAGCCCATGACCCATCAATAGTGCGGTATTGATAGGGATCACCTGCAATATGGTAATATGGCGTGGCATAACCATTTACGGAAAGTTCTAGATAAAGCACAAACAGTAATATGCTTCGGTAGCAGATGAGTATTCATTTATTTTTGAGTTCACGAAATGAAAATCTATAATGTTCGTCGTGAATATTGCTGAAAAAATAGATATTGGGGTTTTTGTGCCTAAACCTCTATTCTAGGCCAGGGATTCAGATACCTAGTAAAGCAAAGTTCATCAGTTTCCTAGGAGCTATTCCTTGGGAGCTAAGTTCTTGACATCGGTCTCTTCGATCCAGGAACTTGAACCTCTTGCAGAAGAGTGCCGTGCATTCGCAAAGCAAATGTTCTGCAGTTTCAGCGAAGTCCTCGCAGTAGCGGCAACTATCATTCTCTATTTTACCCATATTTTTGAGGTGATACCTCAAAGGGCATTGTCCCGCTACCAGTTTCCTTATTCCAGTGAGATTTCATTTCATCCCCTTCCCAACCGAACCTCTTTTTTTTTAATTGGGCCTTGAAGAGTTCACAGAAGGGTTCTGCTTCCTTGTTGCATCAACTCCCTTTGTGACCTGAGAACCCACATCAAAGTGACCTGGGTTGTTTGCTGTCAGTTTTCTGTATAACTCCACCCTCGAGATTCGATTATATCCTCCGATCCCCGGGCTATTCCGCGGGCATGCACCAGACCAAGCCGACTTAAGATGACGATGACTGCAATCGAGCAGCAAGAGCGTCGGTGCCCATCGTGTAGTGAGTGTAGTGGGTGGACTTGCGGACCCACCAAAGGTAAACGAACTGCCTTGATCGAGTGGAGTTGCCGTTGGCGAGATGCGCGCTCCGCAGGTTAGGTTAGGTACCACCGGCAGTACCACCACAAATCGACCGTCGTTGGGTGCATGCCCAGAGCGACCGTGGCAGTACTGCACTCGATCGATTGTGAGAATGGTGATTTACGTAGAAAAATACGAAAAATTATTTATTTTCAGAGCAGAATTACCAACATTCAAATTATCATTCATACAGTTTGGAAATTTTGCTCAAAAAATCAGGGGTTGATTTTTTTTTCAAATAATACCTATCGACAAAAGTTTCTATGACATTATTTGGAAAACTCACCAATAAGGCAAATGCCTTCAGATTTGATTTTTTTCAAATCAATATATTTCTAATGGACACATTTTTTTCCGATTTGTTACACTTAAAGTTAAACTCGAATCCCTCAGAGTCAGAACTTAAACTGCCCTTGATGACCTAATAAGAAAGCGCAAGACTTTCTTCTCAATATTTTTTATGAATTTTTAAGATGTGAAACATTCTATTGATCTATCATGATAAAATGAACTTTTTCCGAGAAAAGCGTAAGAAAAACATATTATATACATATTATATTTTGGTTGACCTAAATGGTGTCGGAGGATGAAGTAATGATATAAATATTCTCGACCAAACAAAAGCCTATATTTGGTATCGTTACCATAGCAACTAGAGAACAATCTCTGGAAATTTTTCTCTCTTCCTCAGGAGACATTCAGATTAAACTTGAGAAATTATATGTGCCACTTCGAGTTTCTTGTGAGAAAGTATATTTTACCAACTTTAGTGGGATAAAGTTAGTTAGTGGTTTGAAATACCAGCGCAGCTACTTTATTATCATTTTGCGTAACTAAAATCGGTATTTTGTTTTTTATTTAGCGTTTAATCTAAACGGAAGAAATTTTCTTATCGAATACCACTCTGCTTCAATTAAGGACAGAAAATTCTTTCTAAACCACGTTTATTTTCCATAAAATTCTTTATTGTCTTCGACTGTCTGTCTTTCGGAGAATTGTCAAAATATCATGTTGTTCTCGACTTTACTTTAAAGCAATAATTGAAGCTCTAATGGTATTACAAGTGAAAATTCCACTAATCTGTCGTATCAAAATTACTTATATTAAATAAGGAAACAAGTCAGATCTGGTGATCCTACCAAAAGTTGAAAACTGTAAATTCATGATAAACCACAACAAAAAATGCTAAATTCATATTATTCTTAAAATAACAAACGCACATGACAAAAGTGACTGGGACACCTTGTAGAGATCCACAGTGAAACCATAATGAGTCTTGTATAATCGACTGAATTAATTATCGATCTCGGCAGACGTTTTTGCAATAAAACGGTAAACTCCTCCTCCTCAATCCGGGCTCATCCATTCACCTAGCGCTCGATGATTCATAATCCATTGTGATTTTCATCGCCCGTTTTATAGTAAATTGGGCAACAACTTCTCTTGGCAGGTGTGAAACGGGGGCGTATAGGTTTATCATTTATAGCATCGTTGGGATCCGGTACACCGACTTTCCCAAGTGTGGGGTCGTGGGGGAAGGGGGGATTCCCCCCTCCTTCGATCACAAGACGTCGTGTTAACGAGATGTTTGTTAAGAGACTCGAAGGAAATATCGCACTTACCTTACCGAGAGGATTAAGAGGAATTGACTATGATCGAAGGTTCCGAATAACAAACCCACTAGTATAACACCCCCAATTGCCTGAAGCCAACATGAAAATCATATTCATATGTTTTTCCCCCACAGAGATTGCCACATCGTAACATTCGAAAGTGGTAATCATCCCAAGACCACATATTTTCAAGGTTCCCAAATATATATATCCTTCTGTTAGTACTTATATGAGTCATATGAGTGTATCAAAAGCGATGTATTCAATGTGCTTGATTTATATATAAGTGGTTTATAGATAGCACGTCTTTCTGGAGATTGCGGCATTTCAGGTGAATGCGCCAACGCAGCTAATTTCGATCAACCGATAATCGACCGAACGCTGACAGTGACAGTGCGAAACGACTCATTTTCAAATCAAATTATGTTTGATGCTTCATTAAACAGCATATTTCCAGTTTTATGTGAAAATGTTTACATGATATTTCTTAAAAACCTTGTTTATTCTGTTCAAATCGACTTTGAAGGATTGTGAAATGCTGTGAAATGTGGAAGATACGATTTAAAAGTGGTGACCAGAACACAACATTCCACTGGTGAGTTACTCAGTGTCGTATCATTCGTAGTATAAACATTATTTACCCACCCTAATATGCAAAACGATTTTTGCTAATTTGAAAACATTCTCGGGTTTCCCCATCAAGATGAAAAGTTAGTGGATATATGTAAGAATATGATCATCAGGAAAGAAAATATTTCAAGAGTCGCTAGAGTTTGCTCACATCATTTTACTACAAGTGATAAAATGGTTGGCCCAAGTGGTAAGAAAATGCTCAGAGTAGTAGATGAGCCTATATTTAGTGGAATTGAAAAGTAATAACAACATGTTTGATGTTATATTTCTCAAGTTCGACACTTTGAAACTTTTTATTGACAGAAAATAAACAATATATTTGTGACAGTGAATTAAATCTATTATGTATATTTTCAGAAAACTTTGATATTACATTGTTTTCATTCAGTCTTGGGAAGAATGGATACGATCATTTTGTTACTAGGTCAATTTATTCAAATTCAGACTCTTTTAGCAAGTTACTGGTACTGGGAGATTCTGTTGTTGCTATACTAGTTTTAGAATGAGGTAACCCTAGTAACTGATTTAGATGTTGGCTTCAAACAACTACTGTGGAAAGGATTGAGAGTTATTCATCCAGTCTGTTATAAGATCGAAGGCATATTTCATCTTTTCTCTACTATACACTATTCAGTGGCCCTGAAGATGGCTTTGCAATGTGTAACGAAACGTAGAACCTACGAGTGCATCAATCATCCTAACGATTAAATCTGATATATTACTCTGAATATGCAGTAAACTAAGCCATAAAACAGTTGAATACTACATTCGCCACGTCGAAAAACTCGTTATGCATATATTTAATACCAAAGTAATAAGCTTTTAATGAAATATTACTGAAGCGTTGTTCTAATTGGTCGCGTTGCGCTTTACGTAGGCCTCAGACTCAATTTATTTATTCAAATATAATGGCATAAACATTGAGTGCGGCATAAACATAATGCCATGATGACTCACGTCACTCATTATAACTGCACCATCCCTAAATGAATAAACCGATCAACAAGCGAGATGCATTTCGTAAAAAAAAAATTGAGATATCCAGTCCACCAAAAATTATTGACATTTTGTATTACCTCTATTGGGAGCAAAATCACTTGGCCCATTTACCATTCCAAACGTTTTTTCTGATGCCTATATAGCCACTAAACAAGAAAAGTTCTAAGCCCAATATTCTGGCTTGAGCGATGTTCCACTATTTTCCATTCGTATAATCGAATCTCAAAAATGGAATAAGTTGTGGAAAGTTTACTGATAGTTTCTGAAGGAGTGTTGAAAAAAATCATTAGTTTCATTTATGTAATTCCATTCCCAATTATAAGATATTTATAGTGTGCGATGTTAAAAATATTTTTCTATTTTGGTTCTATAATGAAGGCGTTATAAAACGAAAAGAGGCTATTTCGATAGTCATTTTTTATTATTCGGAGGTTGGTACAATCGAACTGTCAAATGAAAGTCAGAAGATAGTTAGGCCCAGCTTACTTCTGAACGATTTTGGATTTGGTGATACTAGCAGTGAAAAACTCAATGTTTTTATTGGTACATTTCAATTTAGTGTTTGATTTGATTCAAATTAAGCAATAAAAACAATAACAACATTGCATTTTTCACCGCTGATATCGCAAAAATCAAAATCGCTCAACAGTAAACTGGGCTTTACGCTTGTGCATCATATTTTAAATATTTCAATGTCATCATTGTAACCACCAATCGAAGATGTTTCTGTTATTTATCGATTTTAAATAATTTTTTTTCAATGAAAGACTTCAAATTGATGCAAAATAGAAAAAATTGCATATGACACACGTTTTATAAGACACGTTGTCGCACTTGTTCACTTGGAGCACTCCTCGCTTCACTCGTCGTACTCCAAACAACGCGTGCGACAAAAAAGCGTCTTATAAAACTTGTATCATAATGTACTACTTCGAAGAAGAAGAAATTACAGTTTCTATTCTCCTCGAAGTTGATTTTTTTTCTAGATAGTAAACGAAGTTTCCCGATGAAATCGAAAATATTCTATTTGCAAAGTTGATTGTTGATGCAATGCATTAACCGACGAATACATGAATAAACAATCAGAACTGTATCATGGCGGTCTATTTATTTTTGCTGTAGGACAAGACGACTGGTCACTCGTTAGAAAACATTTAGCAGCAATTCACCGGCTCGATTTACTACCAATACGAGATAATGGGTGTGACCAAACCGACAAACGACTGCTTTTTACCGAATTATCTCGGGAGCATGTTATTCCTGCGATTATTAAAATGAAAGGCGTTATAATATGCGCTATTCAATCCTTCCGCAGCTAAATCATTTTATGCCTACCTATAGCTGTACTTATAGGTATAGTATTTCGAAATCAGACACGTCGTAAATATAATATATAGGTACTACTTACGAATTGAGGGTACTAAAAGTGGTATGGACAAATGTGACACTTTCTTGCAATGATAATTTGTACATCCATAAATATTGTGTATACGCTTGGTTCAATTGTAATACTTTTTTCCACTACTAACCTGAGAAATCACCATCATTCAAGAAAATCCTCCAATGAAATTAATGACATTTTGACCAACAATATCGTGTGTATTCTGTTGAAACGATTTTTTTTTTTGTTGACCTTGTTCAACCTGTAAAACATTCTCACTGTTCCTGATTCTAAAAATAATCTTATGTCGCTGTTCTGCTAATATATAGAACTAAATAGTTCTAGATGATGTGCTAGACTAGAAATTGAAAATCCAGCAATTTTCTTTCGAATTTTTGTTCTTTATTTGAAGTCAATTCTCTCTCCTGCACAAATTTGATTTTTTTTATGTTCTGGTTTTCACGATAAGGGATATCCTGTAATGTTCAGAGAACATAGTGAGAACCAAGGGAAAGAAGCTAGGAATTGGTGTTCTTCTTAAATTTCTGGAGATGGTATGCCTCGGGGAACACCTCCCTAGGCAATGAGTTCCAAAGTCTCGATATTCGTTGGATGAACGAGTCTTTGGAGAGGGACATTCTGCAGATCTCTAAAGTGACCACGAAGGGGTGTGAAGACTGAACTTGACGGGTTAATCTCGAAGAGATTGCTAATGGAGGAACGATAGTTGATATTTCAGAAGAGTATCGCCTATGAAAATATCTATAAAATAGAGATAAATCGCCAACTTCTCTACGGTGTTCCAGAGAAGTGAGCGAGGCATTACCGACGAGACAGAATTCAATAGTTTCAGGATATGTTTAGGTGCCGCACTTCAAATATGGGAACAGTATTCCAGGACAGGTCGGATCAGTGCCTTATAGATCATAAGCAGCTGACTGGGAGTGAAATAGCTCTTGGCTCGAAACAGAAAACCAAGTTTTTGGTATGCACTTTTGGCAATGGACCTCACGTGATTTTCCCAAGAAAGGTTATTGCTGATAGTAATGCCAAGCATCGAAATGGATGACTTCAATGGTAAGGTTACTCCTGACTGAATTATGTTGGGCACAGTGAGATCGGCTTTTCTAGAGAAAATACATGCTTCTGTTTTGTTTGCATTGAATTCTACCAGGTTATTAGATCCCCATTCGAGAATTGTTGCTGAGTCCATATTTATTTTGTTAACATTTCTTCCTCGTTCATTTCTGGTTTGACAGGCCGATATAGGAGCCTTGGAAGATAAAGTGCGTGAAAAACTCATCAGATGTTATAGCTGTGCCTGTCTAGTGAGGAAATTAACTGAGATGCATTTTTTAATTTTCACCCCGTATCTATTAGTCCTTAGATTCGATAATTTATTAAAATGGAATATGAAGAACAATCGTACAGTATAAATTATCCTAACATTATTACCAATTCAAATTGATTAAATTTTTCTCTACCAGGAAAAAAACGTATGAATAAACACCGAGTGATATTTGAATAAACCGGAGCGTACAGAGATTAGTATCGTTCGGTATAATCGATTCGGTTTGTGTATTGTTTTTTCAAAAGGAATTCATTAATTTCCAGCTCGACTTTTGAATTAATTATAATTATTATAATCGTCTGACACCGATCTCGATTTTACTGTAGAGATTAATTGTTCTCTTCGGATGTTATAAGACAGTGAATTGATTTCGATATTGATTGATGTCCGTCCAATGATACGGACCAACGATTTGAATAGATATTTTTGTGAGTGACTATAAGATGCTGCCTAGTATTTGTACAGGGTGCACAGGTTCATTTTCAGAAAATGAAGCATCACGACCAAAAAATAATAGTTTTCATAATTATTTCACAGTAAAGTATACCCACCTACCTATGTTTTCAACTAATTCTGAATATTTTTGTATGGTTTCTTTTTTTTGTAATGGAGTTGAATAACTACTCAATATCTACTGCGATACTAATTGAATGAATCTCTGATTCGTCTAATATTGTTATAAGCAACTTGAAAAAAATGTATTATGAAATACTAATACCTCATTATTTCGTGCAAACCACTCTCAAACATATGACATATGAAATTAGAAATCACATACGAAGACAATAATCAGAAGTGAATCAATTTTATATAGAGAAACATACACTATAGTTTCCTAGACTGAACCATGAACGATTCATCGCCGAAAAAAAAATTTCAATACCTATTTTATCTCCCAATATCCTTCTGATAGTTTGCACAAAGTTCTTCATGCAATTATTGTGTCGTATTTTCTGTAATTTTCAATTTGTGTGCTGAAAATAAAATTGAAAGCTATGATGATAATATTAGGTACCTATATAGAAAAAAATCTATATGTCTTTATTCATGAAATATTCCAATGAATAACACTCGTACATGAAAAATTGACAGATAATTCCACATTGAGGAGTGTTATTGTCCCCCATCTCCGGACTCTGGCTCCTTCACCAAAATATGAAAATAAATGGCAAATTTCAGATAACAAGCTTTCTTGCAAAATTATCGGTAATTTGTATGCACTTGTTCAAGTATCACCGAAAACTTTTGAAATTTCGCTCGATAGCGACCCATCAAGATTTTCCCACAGATAGCATCTTCCCTGTTGGTTACGATGAGTAATGGTGCGAAATATTCTGTTCTTAAACAATCTATTAACCGTATTTAACGCCTAATGGCCATAAATTCCATCGCTTCCAACTTATAATTAGCGATATTGAACAAACAGAGAACCATAACGATACAATATCTATTACAAAATCGAGTTTACCGACAGAGCCTAAACGAGAAAATCTCAACATTTAACAGCGCAAACTTATAATTTAGCCATTTTTCGTACACTGCCTTCATATTAAACGCAGAATCGTGAGCTTGTGTGTGGCACAGGCTTTATTGTTAATGAATATTTTCCATTGTTGCTATTAGCTGACATTTTACAACTAATTTGTTCGTATATTATATAAAAGTTGAACGATTGCAGCTTTAGCATTGAGGACTTCATTGTTGTTGGCTGGTGCACGATTAGCGGCGAATAAAACAATTTTTTTTCGACGACAGTGAGCGCATTGTTCTTCGATCGTCCTTGGAAAGTCACGTCAGAACTTTCCATCCTCGATGGTCTCTAGGGAAATAATCTGTCGTTACGTGATAGAAAGTATATATTTTTCATTATTTCCATCGTGACTAGACGATCATTACGTTTTCCTTCTTTGATGACAATTTCAAACATCGCGTCCAAAGAATTTGACTGATTCATTGCAATCAGTTGATTAAAAATTAAAAACTATTCGCTCGATGAAATATTTCATTTCATCATTAGAATTGTTTGTAGACGATGTAACGAACTATATTGTGGGACTTTCATACTATTCATCATCTTGACTGAAAAAATGCAAAAAATATATCACTATATACATTTTGTTGGCTAAAAAAAAAATTTCATTAAATCTCGATTTTCAGAGTACGAATTCTGAATAATCATGTATTCAGAGGGAGAAATGCCATTAAACGTGATTTTTTTTGTACAAAATGTGGTGTATTCGAATTTGAATCAACTTCTATTGGTCATCAATGTATATATTTTCAAAATAAAGTAGCTATTTCAAATCAGCTTTTTTTCTGATGTATGAAATTTGAAGATTCCTGGAGTTGTTTTGATGATGAAGAAACTGATTTTCGGGGTTTTCATTCAAACACCTCAATTATTGGTACCTATTCTGAATCTCTGATGAGATTCACAAATTGTAAACCAATTACAGAGGGGCCCGGCCTATTTCCTAGAAAACAACCAAGATGGCGGACGGAGGCCAACAGTGAACAAACACCAAACATTAAGCAATTGAAAAAAAAACTCGCCGGCCATTGTCAGCCGACAATTATAAAATGGCCGAATTAGCAATGCAGAAATTTGATTCGCGTTACTAATGAATTATACAATTACCACACACCAATCTTAATGAGGATGACTCACCAAGATAATTTATAGAGTCATTTACGTTGGTTGTGGGTTCTACACCGTCGATCTGTAGGCAGGTTGATGTTGATGAATAGCACAGCGCGTATACGAATCGGTTTTTTTTTTTTTCGAGAACCGCATCAGGTTCATTCGCGTGCTGTTTCGGGACGGGGGCTGTGTGACCCGAATCGGGCAGATATGCCGGCCGGAATCAGGTCAATAGTGCAATCGGTAATCAACATGATGGAAATTGCTCGTTCATTTGAAATTGCGAAACGCCCGGTAGGTAGTTCTGACCAAGACTTCATTAAGATGATTCTAGCTTGAATAATTGGGTGTCTTACACAGGTAGGTATACAGGGTGATTCTAAACCGACTCTCATCATTGATGGTATCTCGAGAACCATAAGATATCGGAGAAGTTCGAATTGAGGAAAAGTTACGGGATTCCATCAAGATCATTATCATGGTGGAAGGCAATCCTCGAAAATATTTGAAAAAAAATCGGATCACCATTTTCATCAACTTCTTGCATTATTATGGAAGATAGACCTGAACAGAAAGCACTTCTTCATTGCTAGGTACTTTATGCGATCTACATAATGGCATTCTTAGTTTGCTGATTCGATATTTCGACTTTTCAACATAAATTGTCTCCCACCCTTTCGGCAATTCAAACTCATCGTCAATTACTGATGCGATTACTAATGAATCTATTCTGGTTTCTATAGCATATTTATCTATTACTTCAGTGAAGAGCACCGACAACATCGAGTGTCTATCAAATGAACAACTATCATTATCGACTCTGTCGATTTTGTGAGAGCAATCGAAATAAATTTCATATAGATTAAATACTTGTCAGAACAGGTGATGAATAAGACAAAACATTCATATTATAAATAACTGTTTATTAAATAGTATAAAATCTGTATGTAGGCTTCAAAAAGACTATAATTAAGGCACTATACAATGGCAAAGTAACATTAAAGAAGCGTCAACGCTTCTTCTGACTAGAAAAATAACTTGGACCGCAATTGATCCAGGAACGAACTATATACAACTATTATAGTTATAAGTATATATATTAACTTCTCTTTCTCTTACGAACCTAAACCTACTAGTGATAGCATTTTGTACAAGATCCTCGAATCAGTCTTTATTTGGAAAGGCACTGTGACAGCTAAATACTGCGCTGGGAATGTCATCAACAACAACAACAACAACAACAACGACGACAACAACATCGCGCGGCTAGCACATCTTCTCCAAGTGCAACATGGTACACCCACCCTCCGTGTGCTTGGTCAACAGCGACATCCTCGAGAAGGTCTTGCTGCAGGTGGCACACGAGTACTTCTTAACATCCGAATGCGTCTGCAGATGAGCTCTCAAGTTGGACCTATCAGCAAACGCTCTGTTGCAGTACGTGCAGGAAAAAGGCTTCTCGCCAGTGTGAGTCCTGATGTGGCCTTGTAACAGCCAAGGCCTCGAGAAGGCCTTACCGCAGATGGTGCACTTGCAGGGCAGCGTGTGCGTCCTAATGTGCATCTTGAGCGCCCCCAGGCTCACGTACACCTTCTCGCAGTACTTGCAGCTGAAGGACTTTTTGGGGCCATCTCCAGCGGCACAGTGGAACTGCCGGTGCTTGGAGAGCCCCGAGAAGGTCGAATAGCTTTTGCCGCAGTCGGGGCACTGATGGCGCACCCCTTGCCTCCTCTTCTCGGAGAGGTCCTCCGCTGAAGAAGGCACCGGTGACGTGGTGGAACTGCTGGGGCTAAGCGAGCTGGCGGAGTAGACTGTGGTGGGCCTCAACGCCAGAGGCTGCAGCGGCATCTGGTGCGGGGGTGACCTAGAGCTGTCGCTGTAGGGTGACGTGGGGCCGTGCATGTAGACACCCTCGGGGGGGTAGCCATAGGGCACGTAGGGATGCTGCTGCTGCTGGTGGTGATGGTGGTAGGGGTGGTAGATGGGGGCGACGCTCCTGTGCCAAGTTTGGGGGGCGTATTCGGGGTAGTCTAGGCGCGAGGGCTCGACTTTGATGATGGGCGGCTGGTACATGAAGTGCGTTGGGGATGGGGAAGACATTGGCGGCGAGGAGGGTGGCGTGGAGGGTACGGTGGAGCGGGGAGAGACCGAGGGGGAGGGGGAGAGGGTTGGTGAGGATGGGGGTGAGACGGAGGCGAGTCGACCGTTGCGGCTGAGGTCTTCGGGCTTTGTCGAGAGGTTTTCGGGCTCGTCTGCAAGAGAAAATTCAATCGTGAGTTTTGATGTTGGTAGAGGTTGAATTTTATTAGATATTCTATAACGGTTCTGGAGTATAATAGATGATATAGAGTACAATAATTCAACTCTTTTATTAGTTGAAATTTCAATTCAATGAAACATCTTCTTTCATATTTTTCAAAGTCGAGGAATTCATTTTTCGGTGAGTGTTGTGATTGAAACTGTATAAGCTCAAAGTCTCGATGAGAAATTGCATTTGATCTTGAAAACAATAAGAAATATATATCGAAAATTGATTATTACAGAATTTTTGCGTTTTTTGTCTATTATTGTCATTGCTTCTTCTTTAACTTTTTCATTGCATGGTGTTGATGAGAATAGCTCCAAAATATAAAATTATTATTGAGTAGTCTCAAAGTGTATTCATGCTACATTATTTTATTCAACTCAACTTCCCCCAAGAAGATAAATTCATTGAACTTCCTAAGTTAAGTTCAGTAATTGCTTCAACACTTGTATCATTTTTGTTTACTTCAAGTTAAATAATATTGCATGAATCCACCTTGAAAATGTTGTAAGGAAATAATTAACATTGATGGTTAAAGCAGACACGAATGAAAATTATAAATTTAATTGAATTGTAACACTCATGGAAAAAAAATGATGTGAATATTTGATACCGAAAAAAACAGAAAAATATAAGTATATCATGAAAATTTAGAATTTCTGGTACTTTATTATTCGTAAGCTACTTTTGGAATTGTTCTATTATTAAAACTCCTGAATAGGAAAATTTAAATGGAAAGTGAAACCTACCAGGAACATCGTCAAAGACGATAGGCCTTTTCTTCAAAGGGCAGTGCGAGTAGTTTTTCGCCATAACTGTGACAGGCATATCCAACGTAGTCACAACAAAACTCAATCGGCGGTAATCCAACACAAGGCACAAAGTTCGAGAACTTAGGATCGCAATCCAAAAAAGAAACACACAATAACTGCAAACGGCAGGTCGTACATCCACCCACAAGCAACGAAAACGAAGGCACGAACGTTCAGTTGGTGGTCGGAAGCAACTCTGAGCACCTCTCCGCAATCCGCCAGTTATTAAAGCTTTTCCCACTCCTGGGGCTGCACGTGCCGGCCAACCAATCGCAGCACAGCTTGCCGAGCAGCTCCAATGGTCGCGCTCGCCGCTAGAGAGGGGCGCAAGCAGGTGTGCTCCTGAATAGGTCTCAATAGGCTATGGTAAAAACAGTTGATTGTTAGGTGGCTTATGTTCAATGACAAGCTGAATTTTTTTACGTGTTGATTTTCGTAATAGGCGCTCGAGAGCCGACGAGGTTTTGCAAGTCGGCGCTGGTCGTTGGTCGTTGTTGTTGTTGTTGCGTAATTTGGTCTGCGGTTGTTTTGTTTCTGCTAGCAGGTCGGGGAGTTCGATAGGTGGTTGGAACGGTTACCTGCTCGTTCGTATGCGAGCTCTAAGTGGCTTGATTAATGCCATGCTCATCGTTTGGCAAGACAATAGCTACTCTCTAGGTAGATCGTCTGGCTTTCTCAAGAATCTCTGTGTGATACATTCACTTTTCATTGAATTTTTTAAATCTCAATTCATTTCTCATTCAGTTTCCTGAGTTTTCTTACATCAACTCTTGATTATTTTTATTCACAACTTTGGACCCGAAAGAAACCTGACTCAACTCATTTGTGTTTATTTTCGAATATAAAACTGACAGTAGGTACTTTTGGGAAAAATCCAACAAATTGTTTATTTTAGCCAACCAACTTCATTCGATAATCATATTAACAACGTTCACACAAGAAATCCTGTTTTTGAGAATAGTTGAATTATTGTGATATTTCTATACAGTGATGAGTTATCTGAGTAACTTGCTTTATCCATATACCAATTAGGTATTTCCCAAGATTAATTTTTATTTCTCTGATGGAACCATTCGACTTTTCTCAAACTTTAGTTTAGATTTTGCTTTGCCTCCTCAGTCTAATATGGCTTTTACTACTGAAAATATAAGGTTGATTGGTCCTGAGAATGATTTTAACGAAAGCATTATATTTTGAATTAAGTTTTGTAACTGACAGAATATGAATGATATAATGAAGTATAGCAAAATTATCAACTATAAAAATAGTTGGTCTTATGGTTATCAAAATGGATTTCATTTAATTCATGGTATTGGAATGAAACAAGAGCATACATCTTTTCATGAAAAATAAAAATTAGGGAATTTTGTATTTCAATCGTGTAGGTACTCTGTTTGATAGGTACGTCCTTGAATAAAATTTCGAAATTTCGTATTCAAGAAAAAATCTGTATTACCACTGTTTGTCAGTCATCAGTATATTTTAAAAAAATTTAATAAACTGATGTTCAAATTCTCACGTTAGCACAATCTTTTGATTTTTCACTTTGAAATTCAATGGACAAGATAATTTTAATGTTGAAAAAATACATAATTTGGCTTAAAAATGTATATGATCAATGCGACCAAAATATAGAATTTGATTTAATGCCAAATTGAAATAATAATTTGAGTGTTTGAAAGTTTTTTAACCGCTTGAGTTTGTATGAGTTAGGAAGACGGGAAACTTAACTTTTTAAGTGTCATCCGAAGCACTAATTGGTGCAATCAATCTCTTTCCCAACAAGAAGTAAGAAAAAGGCGATATTTCATCATTACAATCAATAGGTATATCAATTGTTTGAAACACTCATCTGTGACTATTATCACTGTGATGAGTTCTGGTAAATCTGACCAAAACATCGAATTCACTTTAATGCCAAGTTGAGCACAACGTTTCCATATGGCTTAGTAATTTTACTGCCTAGCCGGCAAAATCATATTTTACTTTAATCAAAATGGGTATAAGAACATCAATGCCCCTCCATCGAAAAACTGAGATTTCTCTGCAATCACCATGCTTCGCGATCTCGCATTCATTCAATCTTCGATTTCGTCGTGTTTTTTTTTTTCGATCTATTCGATCTCTCGCCTATTTGGAATCATCGCAATCGCAAAGTGCATTGGCACGCGTTCGCCGCACCGCGCCAGCTGTGTTTTGGAAAGACCGTTACGAGCCCGACATCGAGTCGAAACGAGAGCACAGAAGGCCACCCTCCTTCCAGATGGGGCTGGTGAATGTGCCACGGCATAGCTACCCCTCCCCGCACCTGGCAGAAGGGCCATGCCATACCGCACCGTCGAATCGAAGCGCAGCGTTGATGCCGATGCTTCCAGAAAAACAGATTTTTTTTCGTGCGAGCGGCGTGAAAAATGTACTTTGTCTGACTAGACGGGAAAAGTGCACTTTGTCGGACTAGTCGTGAAAAGTGCACCTTGTCTGCATAGGCAGGAAAAGTGCACTTTGTTTGACTTGACTGGAGAAGTTCACTTTGTCTGCCAAGGCAACCTCAGCCTCTCAAGCGAAAACTTCTCTCAATCTTTACCCCCAGGGCAGGGATGGATGGAGGTCAAATGATACGCCTTAAGAAGAATTTTCGATTATCTATTTACGTCGGCATTTCACTTTATTTGTGAGCTCAAACGTTTATATACAGGGTGTTCAGGACAAAAATGAATCAAATGAAAGAAAAGTTGGCATTATAAGTTTCTTTTTGTGGCTCTTTAAGAAATTGATTATCTTCCTCGGTTTTCGAGATATTTGGTGAAAATCTAATTTCACATTTTTCTTGTTGCAACCATTTGCGCCTTGAGAAATGACGTCTTTGTTCGTCTTTGAGAAATCATCAACTCTGATAGTTCTTATGAGTAGAAAAAATACATTCGAGATGTATCACAATGTTGGGTTGTAGGAATTTTTCCTCCAGTATATTTCAAAATTGCCTATAATTTCTTTATTTTTATCTTTAGTCAAAATATACGAATCGAGAGAAATATCATGAAAAAATATTGTATGCATCAGGCTTAGGCAGTACTGTTCAGGTGCTAGGATTGCAGGAAGGGTATATGAACATTTTCACCATACTTTTTGAGATTGGGGTAGACTCATTCTTGAAAAACCATCTGACAACATCGCCGCACGAACCTCGATACAGAACATGTGCAGATATGCGATGATCACCCTCGGACGGGGTTGAAAGGGAAAGGAAGGTTGCCTTTTAGACCGACAATATAAGGATATTCGTGAATTATTTATGTTGGAGTATACCTATACCTATATTTGGTTAAATGGTGATATTATTTCGAAGTTTGAATTCCTTTCCCCAATGGTGGTGAAAATCAAATTTGATATCAGGATACGAAGTTGCATGGAATCGGAATTCTACGATATTCTTTCTCAATATTTCTTTCCAGAAGAACGTGGATTCGATTTTTAGGATTCAAAGATAATCAAACATACATAGGTAATTTATGAAACCAAAATGGAAATGGTATCCAGAATGAGTGAAAATTATTATGAGATTGTTTGAGAACATCAAAATGACAATGATTCCATGGATATGAACTTTGGTGAGAAAAAACAACATTCACCATCACGCTAAACTCAATCATGAGTTGCTATTTTTACGAATTTTCAGAATCTTGTTTAGGCAATAAGGAGGATCATTTTAATGTGATATTCTCGATGCTGATGTTTTTTTTCTTAACTTTATCACCTAAATATCATATCCTTCATCACCCTGATGATGATCGACAAGAACAAATCCATCGTATCGTTACCATTTTTCAACCTACCCTCCTTCGGGATTGTCTTTCTTGCATTTCAGTTTCCTTCTACCTAATTTGGGGTAGGTACATTTCCGGTATATAGATCTTTCACCGGGGCTTCCGAAAACACCCCGAATCTTCTCTAGTCCCTCCAAACGTCGAGTGATCAGACCTTCTAAAAAACTGCTTATTAAATCAAGGGTGCTTTGCCGTCGTATACCCAGGTGCGTACCTTACCTACTCGACCTGGTTTAGAGCCAGGTGCTCCATTTTAGGAACTCACCACGCACACCCTTTTACCTTACCGGATTTTTTTTTTTCGCCGAACGTATAATTTTTAATTCCAGGCCGAGGATTTACCCCTTTTTTACGCACCAAAACAAAAGGATGTACGGTCGGAGTTATTGTTTGTTTTTGTCTTCATGCTAGTAAAAGGCTTAATTTTTTGTTGCTATCTGCGAGTATTTGAGCAACCACAATCAGGTCACAATGACTGCGGTGATCCTTGGATTTCTAGGACAGCATAAAATATCAATTCACTGTTATATCAGGATGACTCTTGGAACATTTTCCGATGATGATGGAATCAAAATCCATTAGAATTACAAAGGTGGTAATTAGGTGATGTAAACACCGGAAAATCGACCTTCTTCCGATGCAAATGTAAATCAAAATTACCGATAATTGCTGGGGAGCATCAACAAGGCAGATGTTCTGGCGTACCATGATGGAGACAAACACATCTGTTCGAGGATGTAGTTTAGAATTACGCAAAGAAACGGCAGCAAACAAGGTGTCGATTTGTTCATCTGTTTTAATAATTATGTTCGCAGAGCTCCATGGCGTGACTCATTCGAAATGCAGTGATTGTCGATTGTTCATTACGTCTCGAGATAACAGAGGCGTTTTACTGATGGAGGCCTCAAAAAGTAAGTGCACAGAATAGGCATTTTCAGTGTCGTTAAATGTGCACTTTTTTCTCATATCTTGAAGAATATTCACGTCCGCCACTGTATTATGATTCATGAGAAAATTGACTGGACAGTCGAAAAAGATAGTATGTCGTATCTTTAAATGATATATATAGATAGTTTATCCACTTGTGAATGTTATCAAATATGTAAATATTTTTGTAAAATGACTGACAATTTCTCGTATCAGTTCATTCTACATTTCAAAAGTAATTTCGAAAAGGTGCAGAGAGTTATTATTTTCACGGTTGGATATTATGTGGCGTATTTACTGCACTTCCTCGAATCCATGCATATTATGCATTCATTACATATTATATGGACGTGTAATAATAAGAACGGCCATAAATAATAGATAGAGGTGATATATGAGTTTGCGTATTTTAAAAAATCATTTGCAAGTTGACAGCTTGATAGCATCAGCTTTCCATGTGATTGGTTGGTTATTCTTTTATATATATATATATAGGTAGTGAAGGAAGGCAATTGGATATTTCATAACAATAACGAGAACGTTGAGCCAAATTTGAAACCATCATTCATTAACCTATAGTTTTTCCGTTCATCTACACACTTGGAAAGTTTTCAAATTTCAGAACAGTATTATGTTTTGCATCAAACTGCACAACTTTGCCATAATTCGACCAACGTCTTGCGATGGTAACTTTCATTCACAAATTGTTCCACATCCATGATTTTATTCCCCTTTTCCCCTCTCCTCCTAACATCGGAAAATCACACAGAGCATTTGATTATTACCAGAGCGAGATATGCTCATGAAACATAGTATAACGTAAACATTTCTGAGAATGTTTTGGCAACATAACCTGACGATCCAAAACAAATCGTCGTAATCGAGTGGACGAAGCTAATGTTGTTTACTTTTAGTCGGAGCCTGCTCGACCAACATAAACAAAATGCGAATTTGTTTATTTGCCGATGACCGAATGGAGATAGATAATTTGATTTCCGATGGCATGGTGAGTCATGCATAACAACGCCAAGTATGCACCTGAAGATAGAGAGAAAGTGCAATTTGCAATAAACTTGTAAATAACCGCTTTGCTCGTACCTTCACAACATTTACCTGCTCATTATTATCTAAGAACTCAATTTGAATTTAATAGCTCCTCGATTCCCAAATACCAAATGCTCAAACGCTTTTATATATCATCCACGTGAAGGAATAAAAAATATTGTCACGTGGAGAAAAAATTTCAGCGTTTTTTAAACTGAGTTTACCAGGACATGGAACGAAGTGCCTGTCTTAAAAAATATTTATCTCTCTCTTTCCCTCTCCCTGTATCTCTCTCTCTCTATCTCTCTCTGTTTCTCTCTCTGTCTATCCCTCTCTCTCTATGGATACTTCCATTGATGAGCTCGAATTTCTGCCACCCTGAAAGTGTTGTACATACTATAAATATAACGCCAGGGGAAATGAATGATCAATGATTCTGAGAAAGGAGATCGTAAGAATATGATTATTTTTTCGAAATTCCTAAGAATTCATCATCTTGCCAACTTGTCTGTACGTATGATTTGATAACAATGTCCAAGAGATAAGAAGAGAGAGATAGAGATAAATTCATGTTATGCATTATAGAAATGTCGAATATTATGATTAGCTGAAAGATTATCTCGTACTTTCATTTCACCGTATCATTCGTGGACAAAGCAAAGACCATAGTGTTAGTTCTCACTGATCTTTATCGCGTTTACATTCGGATTAGTGTTTCATTCTAATAGGTCCGGACATCAAAAATCATGTTACATTTACGTCACTGGTCATGTAATAATCCGCCGCGTCTCAAAAGTTTTTTTTCCTGTTACTGGATACTATAATAAGGAATCAGTGTATCTGTATTATTTCTTAGTAGGTTTCAGAAATATATCAAGAGCTTTGTACGTTTGTTATCATTGGATTTGCTTCACCATTTTAGGTGGAGGATAAAAACTATATCAATTCGATCTCGAAGTGAAATCGTCGTATATTTTATTAGAAGAAACATTATTTTCTTGACGAAATTAGATGGAAAATTCAAGTTTTTTCTTGGGATCGGATTGTTTAGACTTTGGATCCTTTTGAGTTCAGCCATAGCAGTTGATGCTCTTGTATTTTTTTGAGCACTGCGTGATAAACTAACACACCTGAGATTGTTCGTCTTAGCATAATTTTCTAAGTATTCATCTCCGCTTAGGTACCTACCTTTGGCGCGGATCACTTGACCTGAAAATTTCAATACGAATGCAGATGAATCAGCACATCCTCCCGTCATCTTGAAAGGGCCTCAGCTCGACACAAAAAATGATCTCATTCATCGGAGCATTGAGATGCGCAGCAACCGGAACCATCAGCTTCCGGTCCACACCCTGTATAGGAGACGGAGGATATCAAAATTATTGCGCCGCATACGCGATACTTGTATTATGCTACTTGTTATGCTCCACAGGTCTGATTCTAAGACCATTAGTATCTTATTATAATGGGAGTAATAATATTGTAGGTACCGATTTTATTATAGGTTTAATGTGGTCTTCGGTATGGATGAAAAAACTTTGATCGGAATGGTTAAACAACACATTTGAATATTCCTATGCTGTATTTTTTGAAGCTTACATTCGTAGAACCTCTTCACCTATAGGGCGCTCAATTCGTATTATAGATTTTATAGGTATCTAGAATGAAAATTTCAGAATTTCAATATGCCCTTTTGGTTATTTCCTGGCTTAGATCACATTACAAACTACAGAAGGTAATAAAGATGATGGTGACAATGAAGAAGATGTAATAAAGCTAATAATAATAAATATAGTGAAGAAGGCGATGACTGAGATGAAGACTACGAAGATGATAAAGATTTAATCGAAAAATAAGGATTGAAACTGATAGAGATTACACCAATACTATACATGACAACAATAGTGAGGTCAACTTGGAAGTTGATCTAGGTGGGTTTAATTATTTCAAAAGTGAACGAAGGAAAAGCAGTAGGTATCCATGGGATTATCAAAGAATTTGAATATTATATGAATATTTCGCACTTAGGCAGACACTGATTACCCTGTATCGGTAATTCATTTCGAACATTCAATTAGTATAACGCGAAGAATTGCACCGGCAAATCCCAACACGTGCCAATGAACGAGACAAGCGTGTATATTTATCATGTTAGAAATGACACAATAATCGCCATTGTACTAATGGAGTTGTCTCTCACCCTCTGCACTCGAAACCGATCGTGATATGCATTAGAGATAGTACATAATATAGGTATTGTCTTTTTGCACTGGTACATTAACGTACCGAGTGTACAACGTAAAGTTACCATTATGAATAATTTTTCAGTCTCGAAGAAATCATAATCGAATCTCGGTGGTAAAATGTTAGTTTTTTTTTTCTTACCACTGTTCGAGGCATATTTTTGAAAGCTCTCAGGTGGTAGTATATCAACTCTTACATAATGGATTGAAGTTCTACTAAGCTATTTCACATTCGTTTCTACCAGACCAAATGCCACGTTGGTTCGAATTTCATGCACGTATATAAAATCCAGGTCCCCAACTTTCTGAACTTGTAGGTAAAAGCCTTTCGAATGTTTATTCAAAATTAAGAAATTTAGTGTATACATTAGATTTTCTGATGTTTATCTAGAGTTCATGTACGGCAAAATCACTATACGTTTGCAGAATATACAGTAAAATTTGAACTAATGATAATTGTGATTCGTTGAGTCGAAGAAATACGCTTCATATGATAAATCACCAGTGAGGGTCTTAGGACATATATTGTAAGTGAAATGCCGGCCAAGAATCAACTATTATATAAATTTTGAAAAAACTCGAATAATGGATGATGAGCGATCCACATTTATTTCCAATAACTATTATCCGTTCAAAAAAATTTTTTCTCATGCCTCTTCTTAGTTCTTCATTGATTACATGTTGAATTTGTCTCTAGTCAATCTAAAACTGAATTGCGACAATATCTTCATTCTCTATCACTTTCATGTAATTATTATTTCTATATTATAATTTGTCGATTCAAAGTCATACTTGATTTTCAATATCCGATGACTATACGACCTATTCCACAAATCACTTTGTATATATGCATTGGTACAAGCTATTACAAAACAATACATCATCTGGCACGTCAGTTTTGCCCGTGTTATTCTCCATTGGGTAACGGACTCGAAGTCAGTTAGCACTTGATAAAAGGTGTTACCTAACACCCGTGCCTATCTGGTTTAATTACCAATAAAGGATTTCGTAGTTGCAAAATTGTAGGTGTTGTTTTTGTTTCTGTCGATGATATTATTGATTTGATTTCTTATTGAACGGGCTAACGGTTTCTAATAACAAGCGGTGTGTATCAATCTGAAGTAATATTGAGCCATAAATCTTTCGGCATTTTTCTAGAGACGTAGATTAGCCGAGTGGAGGAGAGATTATCTAGATCCGTTCAGGGTCTTGTCAAACCTCTATATAATACGGTTATTTCGTCTAACAGTTGTTTGCATGTTGATATTTTTGCTGCAACGATTATTTTAGACCAACAGTCACTCACGTCATCGATTTGCGGTCGGTCCGTTCAGAATTTTTTAATCCACCTGAAGCAACAATTGAATTTTTCTGTAACCGACCCAAAAATCGCCCATTTTTATTCTAAAATCAGCTCCACAAGTTGACGTTTCTCACACTAATAAAATAAAATGATTACCAAGTTTGTTGTTAGTCTACACTCTACACATATATAAATAATTATAGACGAAACTAGTAAATATTGGGGTTTCGTCTCTAACTGGTCAGCAACGACTTCCCTTCCATAAATAATTATATGTCTTATCAAATCCCCAAATACTAAATAGTACAAATATCAAATGAACTAGACTGAATAGAGGTTAGGTTATTTCTTCTTCTTTTTTGTCTCATTGGCCTCTTTTTGTCAGAAAATTGGCAGGGCTTAGATTGAGCCACAATAGTGGTCACTCTTACTTGCATATCAATTCTTTTGGTTGCAGAAAAATTGCATGTTTCATTCAGATCGAAAGTGACTTTGTTTGAGTGAAAGTGTCACTTTTTTTATGTTCTGGTTCTCAGGAAAAGGGATATCCTGTAATGTTCAGAGAACATCGTGAGAACCAAGGGAAAGAAGGTAGTAGTTGGTGTTCTTCTTAAATTTATGGGGATAGTATGCCTCGTGGAACATCTCCCTAGGCAAAATGATTTTAAAAGTCTCGAGGTTCGTTGGATGAACGAGTCTTTGGAAAAGGACGTTCTGCAGGTTTCTAAAGTGACCACGAAGGGGTGTGAAGACTGAACTTGACGAGTTAATCTCGAAAAGACTTCTGGTCCTAATAGAACAATAATACTATTTCTATTTTTTATTCCATCGCATTTTTTACTGTGTCTATATGTCTAATCATAGATATTTATATCTCTGGTCTCCATGAAATTGAAAAAGTTCAAGTTGGATTTATCTAAAGGCTGCTCTTATGGTTTTTGCAGAGTAAATTGAGGCTATTTTTTTTTCAGTGTTTCAACTGACATTGCATGCAAGACCATACCAAAAATACCCTGGACCATATTATGATGCAGTGCTTCCATTGGATTAGCATAATGTTTATTACGAAGCGCATTTGAAATCACCAAATGCTGATTCAGCTTCGCATTTAGTTGAAGCAGGTGGTTGATATGATTCTGTCATAAAACTCTTATCAAACTATAAATTATTTTTGTTATTATTGTCAACTAAACAAATCATGAACTGAATAGTAAACTAATCTGATTCACCAATGCGTATATATGAATAGTTTGTTTCGATGATCAGAACTTGAAACTATATGAGTTATATAAACTGTGGACACACTGACGGGTCCAGTAATTTCAATTTGTTGCAATCTTTTGTGTAACCACCATTTTCAAGATATTCCCGTTCCTTCATACACCTGGTGGTTCTAATATTTCCAGTCGGCACATGAATTTTTCCCCGGCGTTGAATTCGCCCGGTCAACTACCGAAAATTACAATCTGAATGGCCATAACTGGATATAAAAAGGGGGCTGAAGGGGTAATTATGAGCGTTTCGCGCGACCCCTCGACGAAGGGCTAACCTGCTCTGTGACAGGTCAGTTCAGAGCCGGCCCCGGCTTTTATCTCGCATTACGGCCCATTCTCATTCATTTGATGGGGGCAGCTCACGAGGGGTGAAAAAGACCGGCCTCGCAGTTATTTGGACAAGTTGCGGAGTAAATCTGAAATATGATGATACTGGGCGATGGTTTATTCCGACACTTATCTGTTTTATCGTGCTCGGAATGGTGATCTCCCAAGTGTTCTCGGGTATTGTTTAATTTATGAGAGGGCGAATGTTTATTTCATTCGAAATTAATTCATGCTATGTATATGCAGGTAGATTTAGTGGTTGTTGGATTATTTTTCCTATAGAGATCCTCCTACAGATGTTTGATTTCTATTTGAAGAAACTGATTTGTCCTTAATGAAAGACTTAAAGGGAAGGAATAATATGAGAAACAAATAAAAAAGGTGTGTTTTCAACGCAAAGCCGTTCCAGAATGGTCATCTCAATTTTTGTAGAACCTACCTCCTCAATTCAAGATAGTCATCATCCCCACACGTCTTTTGTTTATATATTCCTAAAAATTCTTACGAATGTTTTGTTGAACATTTTGCAAAACCTTTAATTTGAATCGTTACGTTGCCATGACAAAGCTAGTGTTTTTTAAAAATGTTTCCGCTTTGGTAGTATCCAGAAACTGTTTCTACCTGTAATAATTCTGCCACTTCATCAATACTTACATTGAGTACACGACACCAGTTTTCATATATTCATTCAATGAAACTTCAAATTACATTTCGTAACAATTTGTTTACCTACATTGAAAATTATTCATCCTATTGAAATTTTCAGTATTCAATCATTCATTTCGGAACAAATCTGGTCTCTTTACTTTTTTTCGTTCGACGTTTGTTGTATAGTTTTCGTATATGATCTTAAAACGTAAACTAGCACCCTGTATGTCAAAAGTTGAGACATTCAGGAAATTGACTCAAGAATAAACGAAGATACAACTTTAGTTTTTGTTATGGTGCAAAGTTTTAGCTTATCTTTTTGTTTTCACATCAAAGGTTTTATGAATCCCAAATAATAAAACAAAATAAGTACGCTTTTTTGAACCTTTCATCTTTCCATAACGAATATCTATTCATTTGATAACATTTAATCAAATTGCAAAAACGTGCGAAATTTTCTAAGCGAAAATACCACTCGTCGTTATCAATATATCCTTCTAGTGACTATTTGCCTTCAAGGAATATAATTACCAATCTGATAACGTAATTCACTAGGCAAGATTTGCAGTAGATGCATTTTGATTGTCTTCAATGAGCAAAGTGAGTATTTCTTGCTTTTTTTCAATGAAACAAAAGTAATTATTGATGATGTTAAGAAAAAGCTGTAATGGAATTCATGACATTTGAATGTAATAGCTCACAATAACAATTATTATGGTTACTCGTGAATCCATTGAAACGATGTTCAAGTTTGGATATGCAATATTCATTCTCATACCCTATTACCCCTAATAGTGTTCAGGTCATCGTTGCATGTAATAAAATAGACAGAAATCATACAGGTTGTCTTGTTTCATTCTGGTATTTCCATTCCTTCATTTGGCACCTTAATCCATATTTTCTGAAATTGATCAGGTTCAAGCCTATGAAGCAATATAATTGTAATTGTATATAGTCACGTTCTTTTGCTGCCTTCAGGATGACCTTTTGAGTTGCGGGCTCATTCCGAACAGATGTGGGAAAATCTGATGTTTCTTGGAGTTGAAGAACATTTTCGGTTTCAGTAGGGGGATTTTTCGATGCTTCTCAATCATGATGCACTGGTAAATTTGTGATTCAAAATATTGTGGTTGACAAAAATATTAATCCATACCAATATTATTTATAATTAGGCTGAACTGTTATCAACCAAATCAAACAAAGAGTACTTGAGATAATGAACCTAGATGTTTCAAATAGTTGTAATCATCTGATGAATTACTTTTAACAAGATTAGTTGGGATTTCCCATCAGCATCACGCACCACTCAGTCTGTTTAGACACATATACTCGGGTGAGTGACACAGGTTTCTGAAAATCCTATTGATCTCGTGATGATTATTTAAATATAGAAGTCACCCCTGTTTCCTAAATATCTATCAGGAACAGAAATTGTGATCAGCTTTGTTTTCATGCGGTGATGTTTTAGATTTTGATGACGGAAATTCATTATGTGATTATGATACAAGTTTTACATAAGACGCTATTTTGTGTCATATACAATTTTTCATATTTTGCTTTAATTTGAAGTATTTTAATGAAAGAAATTGATTCAATATCGATAAATAACAGAAACATATTTGATTGGTAACAATGATGACATTGAAATATTTAAAATCTGACGCACAAGCGTACCTAAAAACCAGTTTACTATTGAGCGATATTGATTTTTGCGATACCAGCGGTGAAAAATGCAATTTTGTTATTGTTTTCATTGGTCAATTCAAATAAATGAATGAATTGAAATTCACCAATAAAAACATTGAGTTTTTCACTGCTAGTATCACCAAATCCAAAATCGCTCAGAAGTAATCGTATAGAAACAGAGGCTATTTCGCTACACATTTGCGTTTCATAATGACTTCATTATAGACCCAAAATAGAAAAAAGATGATTATACATACGGTCGGTTACATTTGAAACTTGAAATAAACTACGCAACACTAATTACGTCGCACCCCAAAATGATGCCCCTGTTTGAATTGGAATAACTTTTTTCTGCTATGTTCAATTTGAATTCTGTTTAAACTGTTCGCTAGCTCAGTCCTTCAGCTATAATCTCGTACTTCCTAGATATATGAGGTTTTTTTCATAAAATCGCCACAGGATGTTACTTGAAACTGTGCAAAATCTCGGAATTTTCAAAAGGATCCCAAATGAAGAAAAACATTGTTTTTTCAATTTTAATAGCGGAGGCATGAAGATGATCTCAATGACTTCAGACATTTTCAAAATGGTCCATTTATCTCTTTTATTTACAGAGTGATTTCAAAAAATCGATTTTTTGGTTTTCCAGTCATAACTTTTTTCCACGTCAACCGATTTTCAAAATCTTTGGCTCATTTTGAAGCTAAAACCTCAGATGAAGAGATATAAAGATCAGAATTTACTCAAAATGAACATTCAAGACTGAGGGTCTCCTCAAAGATGACCCAAATCTAAAACACCCTCTGAATCCCAGCAGGGATGAGAATTAAACGAAAATCAACTTGTTTTCGGAAGGATCATTCATTCTGGATACGTTCAGATCCTTTCAGTTTTCAGTAGTCGAAAATTATGCATGAGTAAACCAAATTGAAACGATATGTTTCCGAAAAAAAATCAGACCATTGTTCGCCTGAAATGCATAGCCCGTAACCAACGTAACGAAAATCACAATAAGTGATAAGTGATCAGCTGAGGCTCATTCCACAATAGCGGTTTTTCTTCCATCAATCGTATAGCATTGATTGTGTAAGTAAGCAAGAGCAAGAAAACAAGTTTCATTGAATTTTTAATAATCAATAAGAAGAAGAAATGGTAACTTGGATAACAGTACATGAAAAAAAATTAGTATTTAGTGGGTCCTCCCCTCTTGGCAACCACTTCTTCGACCCTATTCGGCATACTGGTTATCAGACCTCCGATAAATTCCTGGGGAATAGCCGCCCATTCTTGCTGTACCGCAGTCACCAAGTCATCCAAATTCTCCATTCGGCCTTCTCTTTCTTTCAATTTTAATTTTATACGACTCCAGACATGCTCTATCGGATTCATATCCGGAGACAAAGGTGGCCAGTCCAATCTCTCTATACCGTGATCCCTCAAAAATTCGTTGACAGTGCGAGCCCTATGCGGTCTCGCATTGTCATTAACGAGAATAAAGTTTTCGCCTATATTTGCGGCGTAAGGGACCACGATATCCCTCAAACACATATCTTTATACCTCTCACCATTCATACTCTCTCCTCTCAAAATCACTAATTCACTCCTCCAATTATTCGATATTCCACCCCACACAGTCACGCCTCCACCACCAAAAGCCACCCTTGCCTCCATATTCTCTTCCAGGAACCTTTCATTCCTTCCTCTCCATACTAACATGCGCCCATCCTTTCGAAACAAGTTGAACCTACTCTCATCCGTAAACACACTCTGCTATGCCCCAGTTTCGATGTACTTGTCCCCACAATCGCCTTGCTGCTCGATGTACAGGTTTCAGTAAGGGGCAGGCTGCTCGTCTTCTTGCATGCAAGCCAATATCATGGATCCGGCGTCGGATTGTTCGACTAGAAACCTGTACACCGGTTGCATCGATTAATTCTCGACGAATTTTGGGGGCGGTTGAAGTCCGGGTCCTCCGTACCGATCTTCCGATGAGGCATTCTTGAGCAGGAGTTGTTCTTCTTGTTGTGCCCCTTCTTGGCCCCCTCGGTCGGTATTGAATATCCCCAGCGTTAGCTCGGTAGTGAGCCCTTTGGACAGATCTCACTGTTGTTCCCAGCAGATTGGCAATCTGGAGGTTGGATAATCCTCGTTCTGCCATTTGATGAATCAGTTCCAGCTGGTCGGGCTTTAGATGCGGCATTGAAACGAGTGATTTATTCTTACCAGAATCAAAATTGACGTCTAATTAACCTGACTTGTCAGTCACTTATTGTGATTTTCGTTACGTTGGTTACGGGCCATGCATTTCAGGCGAACAATGGTCTGATTTTTTTTCGGAAACATGTCGTTTCAATTGGGTTTACTCATGCATAATTTTCGACTACTGAAAACTGAAAGGATCTGAACGTATCCAGAATGAATGATCCTTCCGAAAACAAGTTGATTTTCGTTTAATTCTCATCCCTGCTGGGATTTAGAGGGTGTTTTAGATTTGGGTCATCTTTGAGGAGACCCTCAGTCTTGAATGTTCATTTTGAGTCAATTCTGATCTTTATATCTCTTCATCTGAGGTTTTAGCTTCAAAATGAGCCAGAGATTTTGAAAATCGGTTGACGTGGAAAAAAGTTATGACTGGAAAACCAAAAAATCGATTTTTTGAGATCACTCTGTAAATAAAAGAGATAAATGGACCATTTTGAAAATGTCTGAAGTCATTGAGATCATCTTCATGCCTCCGCTATTAAAATTGAAAAAACAATGTTTTTCTTCATTTGGGATCCTTTTGAAAATTCCGAGATTTTGCACAGTTTCAAGTAACATCCTGTGGCGATTTTATGAAAAAAACCTCATATATCTAGGAAGTACGAGATTATAGCTGAAGGACTGAGCTAGCGAACAGTTTAAACAGAATTCAAATTGAACAAAGCAGAAAAAAGTTATTCCAATTCAAACAGGGGCATCATTTTGGGGTGCGACGTAATTAGTGTTGCGTAGTTTATTAAACACTACACTATACAGAAATTGGTCCATCCGTTATAGGAAGTTGTGGCGATTTGAAAATTTGGAATCTAAACAAAAATTTATTTTACGATTTTGGATAAGAAATTCGATAAGAAAGCTGAATTATATGAAAAGATGAAAAAAAAAACAATAAGATTTCGGTATTTTTGATTGGAGATTCGGATTATACAAGAAAAAAAAGGAGGAAAATGATATCCCCGGAGTGAAAAATCGGTCCATTCGTTCGAAAGTTGTGGTGGTTTGGAAGATGAAAAAATGTATTTCACTTGATGAAAAAAAAAATGAGAACCCTATGAAAAAAATCGGTCCATCAAATTAAATAAATATTTCACGATTTCTAATTTTTCCACCACAAAGATGGAAAAACCTTGCAAATAATTCAAAATTGTTCAGAAACCTATATACTTAGATAATTTAAACGTTATTTTAAGAACACTCGGAGAAAACATCACACATGCACACACAATCAACAAAAATGAGTAACGTCATGTCTTATCTACCCCTTTCGATGATATTTCTTTCCTCGTATCGCACGATCAAATAAACTAGACAGTGCTGACATTCACGTACATGCTATGAAGGAACCCTTTGAATTCGAATCCATAAACATGTGGGGTGTCAGCCATTATCAATCAAACGGAAAAAACAGAAAGCAAGGTGTGATTGGACAGAGCCGCTTCTGTCAATCGATGACCTGTTTGCGATATGGAAATTGGATCACAAGTGAATTTGGAATGTTTGTTTGCCTGTGGGTTTTATAAGGGCGCACTTGATGATTCGCTCGAAAATAATGTAACATGTGTTGGGAAACGTGTTTGATACCAATATGGGGATTTTATGTTGGAGGATATTGTGAAATGTAGATAAGTGGAGCTGAAATATAGTTGTATGTATGATGGATAACTGACAGTATTCACTTTATAGTCGAATTATAAGGCCTTGAATGGATCAAGTACGAAAATACCTAGCTCAGTTATGATTTTGACCTATTTTGATTGACAATAGCTCAGTCATTTTTCATCAAAATATGCAACTTGTTGATATCAATGAAATCAGAAAAGAAAGTTCTATCGAATTTTGAAAAAAATATACGTACTGTTCCATTTGAAAAACTGAAGTTGGTGTCCACTTCAAGAAAATGACAGACTCTGTATATATAAAAAAAATCTGTCATTCAAAATTCAAGTTTTCTATTTAGCATCTTTTCATATCTTCAAGAACAAAAAAATTAAGGAGGGGTTCCATTTTGAGTGGTACACCATGTATTGCTCATTCATCCATCTTTGTAGAAAATTCAAATTCATTCACCACAACCATCCGTTCACTGTTCATGACAATCCGAGTCAACAAATTTTTACCGGAACATCAATAAAATCCACATGTTGATTTCATTCATCGTTCTCGTGATTTTCCAAAAATCAGCACCAAATGTCAACCAACAGACAGCCAAAAATTCGTTGTCCCATCACGTCGTTTGTACCCTATAATAAACACCAGAAAATTTCCCACCGAAATTATTTCGTAGGTAACCGAAAATTTGGTCGGCAGATGTCACATCTAGCGAACCATCTACAGGATGTCTGCATTCTAAAAAAAATATTTTCGAACAAGTGAACATTCAGGTACCTCTCGGATTGATGAAATTTAATTTATGTCGATGCAAGAATCGCTGCAACTTTTTCATTCGATTTCAAACATAAATTCCATTTTATTGAGTTTTCTGAACCATTTAGTAATTTTAATTTTTTTAATCGGGTACAAAAATCACGTTTTACATAAGACAACCAGATGTACCTACCTATATACGTTTCAATAAACACCACACCAGTTATTAATTCACAATTTACATAAAATATCGAACAACCAACCTACCCCATCGAAAAAAATCTCATCAGTCTCATTGAACGACTACCCGTGAATGGAAAAAAAATGTCAGCCGTATTATTACCCCGAGAAAAAAATGAATTTGCATAATGACAGTCATAGCCCGCTACCGTAATGATATGCAATATGAAATGCTATTCAGCATTTATCAAAAGTATAACTTACTTCCACAACATTAACTGAACCAGAAAACTATTAAATTATATGCTGAGCAACATTTGAACTGAGGGGCATATGTGAAATAATGTCGAGCAATTTGAAAAAGTTATGCAAATTCGATGGGTTGATTCTGTGACGTCACCGATGATACCATAGCTGCATTAAGATATTAAGACATTTCACAACCTCTTTGAGAGTTATTTGAACATAAAAGAGATCCTTGATTTTAAATTCATTTTATTTGAATAATTTTTTCTGAAGAAGATCCGAGTGAATATTCCATTATTCGTCATAATATATCAGCATTCACACTTACTGTCACATATGATACGTCAAATAGTTCTGAAGTAATGGAAAAAGTCATGATTGAATCAATGAACCACTCTATGAGGACCCAAATTTTATATAGGAATTGATTTGGGTTGATTATCAATATTTTGGGAATCAACAGTTAAAATATTTCCAATTATTAAAATAGAATATTATACAGAAAGTATTATTTTTATATTAAAATTCCAAGTCTTCTGAATATGGAACTATATTACTTTTGGAAAAATTGTTTCTATATAGAGACAACTGAGATCTCTTTCTTCCATAGTAGGAAAAGTGTGCTTCATTCAACCTATAAACATTCCAGAATAAATTTGGGAAATGTCAACCATGTTAAAAACCCTCTATCAAAGATTTTATTGAGATATAGCTCTTATCCATCAATTATAATGAAATCTTACTCGGTACTTTTATTGTTACTCCTTCAATTACTATTCTTTCATCTATAAGTATACATCTGTTCAGTCAATGTTGGGGCTCTTTTTCCCACCGTTTAACTTAAACGCCATGTATAATGCAGAATTTTCAATGTAAAGCCGTTTACTATACACCTCCATTTTCTGAATAGTATTGTTATTTGTTCGTAATTACTAATACTGAGTGACGTCAAAACCTTTATGCGTAACATCGCCACCAAATAATAATAATTTTCATTGAAAGGCTGATCGTTTTCCCCTTCAGCTCTTAAAGACATGTTATTATAGTCGGTACGATTTGATTCGAAGCTATCGGGTTCGGGTTACAAGCACGGGAAAAGCAATATGCACTAAACACCTTTTTGGGCAGATGTTTTTTTCTTCATCAAATATCACAATCTAGAATGTTCAGACAAATGAAAAAATCATCGTATATACATGAATATCAGTTCACATTCATAATTGTTGTGAAACATATCATTATTAATGTGACGCCCTCTTTTCTCACGATATACAGGGTGGCTCACCAATCCTTGGGATTGGGAGTTATTATACACTCTTTGTGCTACCCTTTGAAACTATTTTCGAGTTTAAATAATACACCATAAGACCGGGGCAAAGCGCAGTAGGTATCTGTTTTAAATGGATCACCCACTATATATTCAGGGATCCAATGCAACACAGGGTGTTCGACAAGAAAATATAGTGTTTTCCTTGGTGGCATGGAGGCACTATGTGAAAAGACGTGATATTGTATCTATCTTGATTTTTGATATTGTATAAACCATCTATATCCTTTCGGTGACCTCTTCATATATTTTTTGACTTTTTCGTCGCACATGGTTTTTTGTAAAACTTGATTGAAATGTGAAGAAGACCAGTTAGATGATCCGTTCAAAAATCGCGGAAGGCATACCTACAGGGTGTCAAAGCGCATCATGTGAACCTCTTCAGATCTATTTGACTGATGGTGGCATTTCCACCGTCATTTATCCAGCACTTGACACTGATTACAGTGTTGTTTATCCAACGAGAGTGGACAACCGGACGGAAAGAGGAAGCACCATGCCTGCCATATGCTAAAGCCATCAATTCGGCCAAAAATAGACCGATATCGTCCACAAATTGCAGTCGGCATCTACGATAGAGGCCCTCCAAACGTCATTACATCGTTATCGAGCAGGCGGTGAAACAAAAGGTAAACATCGGAACGTCGCGAGGACGGACAAGAGCACGTGACCTTTCGGCACGTGACGTCTTGAGGACGGAGAGAAGGAGACGGAAGATGGTACGTGCCGTTTTCTGTTTATCGAGAAGAAGACGACAGATAGCGATGGAGAAGAGCAAATAGCAAGGGAGAGATAAGGGGCGTCGAGATGTGTGTGTGTGTGTATATAAAAGTGGAAAGCATGTGTCAAAAGTTTTGTATTCGTTTCCTATCGGTTTACGGGGAAAAATATACAGATGGCAATCCAGGCAAACTGTCAATATTGGAGAATGAAGAAATATTGATAAGTTTCACGAAAATTGTGCTACAAGACTGATTCCATGTTCAAATACGCAATTTTGAGTACCGTACTGATAAATATACCTACCCATCAATCGCATCACATACATTGTGACGTTTATCTACAAAATATGCTCATTTTATCTTTCCTTTCAACCTCAATTGGTTTTTGGAGTTGGATTAGGAAGTCTTTGGAAAGTGATATAGAATTGTGAATTTGCACCAACGGGTGCCTTATTCAAGATGATGTGTATCAATCATAATTTTAAAACTGAAAACAATGAGTCAACAAAATAAATGGTCTTCTTTAATCGCGTTCTAGAAGGCATATCACCTGTTGTTGCAAAACAACGCGTACACCATCGCCATCAACTCATAAGCAGTTCTCAGAAATTAGCACACACAGCATAAATCGACAGAAAAACAGATAAATCGATGAGTAATTATCGAAAATAAAATAATCAAGACGTATTGTATTTCTGACGATGTATCGTCAAAACACCGATTTCCCATAAAGCTGTGATTCATGCTAGACACTCCACAAAATCAGCTGATGAGTTGATTCACTATGAGAAGTATCCTAATAAACCACTATCATGATTACATCAAATTTGCAATTAAATTTGGGATATTTCATCTGGCTTATGTTTATTATTTTTGTTCAATCAAGGAATACCACAATGAGCAATCTCAAGACCAATCCTTTTTATGATTTATACCAACGATAAAGTAACAAGAACCGACATGGTGGAACTGATGAAGAAACAATTAATATAATTGAACTGATTGTCGGTTATTGTTCGAAAACATATCGTTGTTTTTGGAAAAAAAAGTCGATATTACGCCACTGGAGAACAAAAGCAAACTACTACTCATATCGCATGCAGCAAAGCGATATACACGTCGTTTGGGTGTACGCGGCGCTAGTAATAATTTATTATATCCACTATTTGTTGTAGGGAGCTATGATTTTTTAGAACGAATAAATAGCGGTCAGTCTAGAAGGCGGCGGCAAGTTGAGATATATTTATTATTCGTTGCATTCCCGGAATCTTACAACAATATTATTACAATTATTCAAATCTCATTGCCATTTCTCTGGAAAGAGAGAATAACAAACAGCGAGTTTATTTTTTGAGTGATTCAATGTCTATGACGTGCGTCAGTAAGTTGCTCTGATGCAAATGTCGGAGTTCAACTAAATACTTACAGACTTTCATTATTATATGATATTGAAGACAACAATACACGGGAACTAGTCAACTAGTAAAGAATATCGAAGAAAGTTCAAATAAGTAAAATACAGGAGCTACGTAATTGGACGAGGTATCTTGATTAAAAGAAAGACATATTATCTCGTCTTGTCCATCAAACACAGTTTGAATCAAATTTCATGGCTTTTCAATTTTGAAAAGCTTGGTGATTAAACGTCAATCGTGTACAATCGGTGTGCACTACTCGCACATTTCGAAGAAAGTCCAAATAAGTTGAATTTTTATTTATCTGATGAAAAAAAGGCAAAGATCACAGATAACTGATTTTCATCACTGTTCATCGCTATATTCGGGTCTTTTACTTATATATCCATCGATATGTTCGTCCTAATTGATTATTCCTGAAGGAAATCCACCATTAGAAGTCGTCTGCGTTTGTACGTGCATATGGCCTGATAGAAGGCAATCATTAGTGATAAATCCATTCATGGTCGGTGAGTTCTGTTCTGCATTTTTCGTTAACGGTATTCGACCATACAAGCTCGGCCTGTCGATTATTCTGTGGTCTCAGCTCAACTCTGATACTCCTTCCGCGGTGTAAATGATAATATTATTGTGTAATAAATGCAGGGGGGCATCCAGGTCGAAAAGTTCGATGAGGGCGGCACAAAAACCTCTTTGATCATTTGCCATATCGAATTGAAGAAGAAAAATCAAACACAGTTTGAATTTGAATGTCTGGTAAACTACTAGCAGAAAACAACTACTTTCCTGGCAATTACTACGCATCAAAAGATATCATATCTGCTCGTAGTCTATTCAACGATTCACACTGTGAATGCAGATCGCAAATTTTTCTTTCTCCATATCTTTTCAATAAAGGACCCCGCACAATAGCATGGGAAATTGGCCCACACAGTGGGATTTAGTGTCTGAAATTTATATAAGTTATTGGTATTGAGTTTAAATGTTCTCATGGGCCCAATCCTCTAAGACCAATAATTTAGCTCTCAGGACCGTATTTGCTATTTGGTGCCCCAATAAACAATGACATTTTCTCTCTAGCCCATCATTTTTTTATTTCAGCTGACCACTATTTCGAAGTTTTTTATGCAGATTTTACAAAAAACTTTATATTCAAGTTTGATACTATTCCTTATTTTGAATTTTAATCGATTGTTTCTGTTTATTGGACACCTATAGTAAATGAGAGCTATCATTGATCTTAGATGATTGGGCCCATGAGAACCTTTAATCAGAAACTCAATAATAATAACATGTGTGAATTTCAGGCAAATCGCACTCTGAGCCAATTTCCTATGCTATTTTTAGGGGTTTTTTGTAATGCCTAATTAAAGAAATCTTTTCTTTCTGGAAAAATAGCTTGTTTGAGTCGCACATTTTACATTTCAAACAAATTGTGCACTTTTGATCTTACTGAAACACTTTATATATCATATTCAAGATCATATTCCTTCGCAAAAAACGATTTTCGATAACTATCGTTTATGTTTTTTTCTTTATTATCAGGATAATTAGTCGAGTATTCTAGCAATGATGTGCATCAGAAGATCCGACACATTACAACTACGTTTGGTAAGGTATCAATAAGAAATCGTCCTGAAATTTACGTTACCAATATCGATTCCATGCATGTGACTGCCAAATTGCGTTCTGGTTGTTTTGTTTCGAGTACCTATATGGGGGGCTCGAAACTCCCCTTGGCCCGGTCCTGTTTTTTCGATAGACTACTCCTCGCCGAGAATGGTATTCCACATTATCTGGAATATTTACGATTTTCACTTAATGTGCAAGAAAGTCGAAGAACGAGCGGTCAGCGGCAGCGAATTGCCTACATAAGTATTCCATTATATCACGGGCGCAACAGGTGCCATTATAAAAATATGGACGAGATGGGCCCACGCAAGCCGTCACAGGCCGATGGTTCCGAACCGGCGAACACTCTATATAAGAATAACCGATCGCCGCGATCGATATGTCGATGCGATATTAATTAGTCGAGAAATCGCATGCATATTATACAGGATGTCCAAAATAGATGTTCCGGGTTTCACCATCAGGGAGTTTCTATCGATGATCGTTGAACATTTTTTCTTTCACTTGCCCATCAGGCTTGGTTTCATCTGATGTCGAAAGAGTTTAAAATTATTAAACTCCATCACTGCATTCTCAGAAAATTTGGGTGTGCTTCTATAGCAGTTTCTCTTAAGCGAATGGACCGGTTTTTTTCCAACAATGGCGAATAATTGTATCAATATGGGTTCAGAAAAGCATATATAGGAAAACTCTCGACATATTGATTTTCAAACTACATCCTACATCAATTGAGAATATGGTTCTTGAAAATCTTTTAGTCATCAAGTGAAAAACATTTCAATCTGTCTTCAATGTAGGTTTTTTTATAAAGAACAACAGATCAAATTTGTCAGGCTGATTTTTAAGGTTTCTTGTCTGACCAAGCGTTGGAGTCTCTCATTGAAATATATCGTTTTTCAACACATCAGGATATTTTATTGAAATATTTCTGGAAATAATGAAACTATCGTTTTATTGACGAGAAAACATGGTTGAATTTGAAATTATCATAAATAATTATGTACAATGTTCAAGATATAAATTCGGAAATAGTAAGGATGTGGATTTTCTGAAATACTTATACGATCCTAATTACGTTTCCATATATTCTGAGAGCTTTTCATGCGACATAACGACAGGTTGAATGTATTTTATAAGGAACTATAGTATCAAAAAAATGTCAACACAACTGAATTCTGACACTATTTATTTTGGCTTTGATTAATTTTCAATAGTTCTTCGAAATCCGTTTTGATTCATTCTCCGACACTGACCAATACACAAAAAGTCACCATTCACAAAAATATCCGGATTTCTCTCTCCATTCATGTATCTCTATTGTATTTCCAAATTGACAAGTGGAACGGTAATGATCGTCATCTATCATCTCCCAGAATTGAGCCCGTATACTGCTTTTTCAACAATACTCGCTATTCGAACTACAAAAAAGGTGACAGGTAGTTTTGCTTTTAACAAGAGTGCACCTGCACATCTTAAGTACCATCAGAGTAAATACATTTTGCGAAACAAGAAACAAACACAGGTGCCGACCTATCCAAGCTTCAACCCTTTGGATCGGCTTTTTTGAAAACCACCTCAACATTCTTCGGTTAACGTCAAGTACCTACTTCTCAACGGGTAGATTACTTTTACGTGACTAAAAGAAAATTACACCAAAAAATAAATTTGCTAGGTACTCACAGTGAAAATATAACTGCCACATACAATTTTATGTATACAGGGTGAGGCAGTAGTGTGGTCTCCACATCAGAAGGAAACTTTCTCATCAGTCAGTGAAAAAAAAAACTAAGGTATACAGAAAGTAATTACTTCATAGTCGAAGTAAACAACGTGATGTATTGTCAAATTTGCATGCCGCTTGACGGACGCAGCACCACCACATACACGCGACCCGAGATACTTTGCATGTGAATGGCAGCGCCGTCATAATCATTTTCAGTAAAGTTTAAATTTATTATAGTTGTTTTTCATTCATACTTTATTTCTATTACTCGTTTAGAAATAATAATTCGATACAGGTGGATTCCTCACAGGTTTATAGTCTTACTGAAAATTTTGCAGCGGTAACTCAGTCAGTCAGTCTATCTATAGGGTATCTTCAGGGTAATGGTCACTTGGAATCGTTACAAATTCTATTCTGTCAATTTCCATCTGTGTCTGTAAGAATTCGGAGTATCGAATATTTCACACGGTTTGATTGTTTCCAACCTGCCCTGAATTCGTTTTACAGAACAAAACAATCACTGTCAAGCAATACCCAGACCGACTAGAAAAAAAAGGTGGACATAAACGCTTTTCAGCATTGTACAAAAGAGGCTTAAGCATGTCCCATTCGAAATCCCGTAATTTTGCATGTTATCTCTATCTCTAGCCGCTGGAGATTGAAATCTGATAGGAATATTTCAGGTAGCACAATGTCTTTACCAAATCACTTTGTTTTCAAACATGTCAACTTACACCTTGTTGCTATAAACTTCGGTGAGTGCCTTTTATGAGATGTCTATCTTCTCGTTCTCGCTGTGGCCTTTCGAATATTCTCGGATGAATAGGTGGCATAAAGACTAGCCAGAATACATCTCCATTATAGAACAGAAAACAGGTATAGGTATAACTAAAATCATTTTAAATGAGAGCTTTATCTGTTCTGGGTTACAACAACCCAAAATGTTGTACAAGATAACAACATTTCGATGGTTAAATAGAAATGGAACACTCAAAATTTCGGTTTTTTTTTACTTCCCTCGAGACCTGTAAGTACCATTGTCATGGTTGATCTGGTATTTTGGCTAAGTTGGTTATTTTGGATTTTTTCATCAAACCCCTTAGCCTCTCCCATTTCCCGCGATTTATTTCACCGTTTGGCATCCACGTCTTGAATTGTTTGATTTGAACGATTCTGGACCATTCTTGTTTGGTCCTTTTGTCAGGTAAGTCAGCCTGTTTTGACACTTCTAGTGCTTCCAATCAGTTCCAGACCAGTTTCGAGTTAGCTAGCATAGAGCTGACTACCTGAGTCTTCGGCAATTTCTGCAATCGGCAATTCGGCAATTTCTGCTTGCGGCATATTTTTGCCTTTAGTTTCATCTATACTAGCTTCTGAACCTGTCCCATATATTCTTCAATTACTTCCTATACTTCGGTTATTTCATTTGAATTTCTTTTACTGACTTCTACTAGTGTGGCATGTGTTCTGCTCCAAGGAAGTAGGAACGACTCGTTTTTCAGATGGAAAATTGGCATTTATGAAATATAACATTGATGATTGTCACTTCTGAAATTCAATTTGTAATTGGTGATGAAAGGCAAATCAGATAAATTCAATCATTTAAAAAACCGTACTATTGAATCACACCCCCGCTCTATCATGTGTCCCGCGCACCGTCTTATAATAATTTTTCACATTATGTTTATTTATTGGGTCATTAATTGTCCAATATGATAACGATATTCGCAAAGTTGTTGGCTGTCGGTGAATAATGAGACAGGAAAGTAATACAAGGCCTGATCTCGCTTCCACATTGTATCCATCAGGCAGGAGAAATTGATTCACCGTTTGACCGGTTTATCACGGAAAATGATAGCGTTATTCACACCCAAAGAAATTCCGAAACCAACCGCGTATATTCCATATTCATAGAACTAGCCGTCTAAATCATCAGATAATATTTATTAGACTCCTGAAAGATGGTTTTTTTGGTTTAATAAGGATCAGTGATAGACCAGGGTCGATAATTTTTCAAACCAAAAAAAATTATAGTAGGATGAAACCCATTGGAAAAGAAAGAGAATATAACAAAAATAAAAGGAAAAATAATTTACGGGCGATCTGAGGTCGGGAAGTGGGAGAGGGGGGGTTTAAGGGGTAAAAAACGGTTTATCTCGATTTCCGGCAAAACTACAAATCCTATGGAGAAAAGTTAAATTGCAAAGTTGTAGGTAATTGAAAGATCTACAACTCTTGTTCCCACACTTTCGTCACATAACCTCAAAGTTTATGTTAAAAATTCAAATAACCATGTTTTTCGTTTCTTATTTTTATCTTTTACAAAAATAAATGTTTTTTTCACTAAATTTTGTGAATACTTACCTTTTCATATACCAAACACACTGTGTTTTTTTGGTTTGAAATATGTATTTTTTCACTATATTTTGACTTAATATCGAAAAACCACCCTTATTTTCAATCGAAAATTCTCACGTCAAAATATCTACTTTTTTGAAAAAGTCGGTGGGCATTTTGTTCGTTGAAATCTCTACTTTTTGATAGTTTGAGAAAAAATATACATGACTATGGAAAATTTTATGAGAAAATGCAAAAAACAAAAAAAGTCGAATCCGAATTTTATTTCCAATGGGTTTCATCCTACTATAATTTTTTTCACTTTTCACCATTTTCAAAGGCTTCAGCACTGGTCTATGAAGGCTTTCGAAGATTTGAATTCGAGTTTTACCTGAGCCGATCAGGCGCTCATTAACATCTCGATTAGTCACATTAGCACCTCTTGTCCTGCTCCGAAAACACTCGTGTCTCATGTTTTTCGTGGGTCCATTCAGAGATCGCTCGGCGGAGCTTATTAGGCGGAAGAACCGAAAGCCCATCATCCTGCACCTGAATCGGACAAGCCATGCGAGATCACGCACCCATTCAACTCCTTTTCTTAACCTCTTCGACCATACGTGATTGAATCTATGGAGATGAGGACGGTGCGCGAGAAGGAATCTCTATTGTCGTCGAGAGGAGTTTCAGACAAAACGAATTTTTTTTTGTGACGACGTGGTTTTTTGTCTCGGGGAATTTTTGTGGTCGGAGATTAGAGTCGATAGACAGCGTGATTTGATCGAAGATAGTTCACATATCTTACATTCGAAATATTTGTCAATGATGGCTGATGGGACATTTTTCAGGCATTCACAGGCTTTCGTTCGATCGATATTCACTTATAATACCACTAGAGCTTCAATTATTTCTGGAAATTCATTCGACAACACGAATTTTATACAAAATATATTCGTGTTCGAGAAAAAATTTACACAGTTTTCAATCGAAGCCTGGTGCGTTGAGGAGATAGGGAAGGTTCGACCTCGTTTCTCATTGGTCTAGACGCCAGGCAAGCATACAAGTGGTTAGTTGACCGTACGGCTGTGTATAAACAGTAAAATAAAATACAACGAGATTGACTGTTTGAGTCTTATTTATATTATATTAACCGTGAGTTCCGTTATTCAAGATGTGGAATTTCAATAATCGTCGTAGGACACGAATTTGATTCTCATTAACACTTGACAGTTTTCATAGTCAGCCCGCTACCGGTCCACTAGCCACCAAATCCGTATCGGCTATTTTGAAATATTATCGTAAATTGTGAATCAACAATTTAGTTCATCAATATTCATCGATACCGTCTGGATACATTGAATAATAATTACAGAAAATTCTGAACCACTGAAGTAAAGTTGGTAGAAATATTTTTACAATGAGTGCGCACCAGTTTCACTAATGGAAAACGCTGTTAGTATTCAAAGATAGATGAATGTGAGTAAATGTCATTCAACCTATTAAAGTCAAAAAATGTCCTGTGTAAAGCCTGGTTCATGCTTATACAAATTTCGCAAAATTCATGCGAATCGGAAAATTATAAATATTACATTGATATTCCTACTCTACAACACTATTGATTTATGTGGTATCATGATATGATATAAAATAATATATAATATTTCAACTTTATTGTGATATTTCTTTTCAGCGGTCATTTTATTCGGATACATTTTGCGATATTCGTATAAGCATGAACCAAGTTTGATACCATGCTCCTCCCCAAATGAAGAGAGAAAAATGTCCGGAAATCGTTCTAGTTGCTATGGTAACGATACAAAATAGAGGCTTTTGATTGGTCGAAAATGTTAGGTGCGAAATTTTCGATATTATACAAAAAGAAATGCAATGTATCATCAGGGACTTCCTGAAAGTAACCAGACACTTATGAATATATCAAAGTACTTATATTTCCAAGACATTAACAGTTCTGGTCACTACCTACACAACTAATTGCGATCCGCAGCAATGCTGATCCTGATTCGTCCATATTTCAAGCTCTTACAGCTTTCGTATCTAGTTACCGTTGAGTTGATAAAGATAAACAACGAGGTTGTACTAGGTATATACGTATAACACAAAAGTCGCCTCGCAGGCTAATATACCATTCGATCTTGTTCTTCGATGGTGATAAATCGCTTTCCTTTGCCACTCATTATCAACTTCTATCTTATATGTATAATATTCCTTTCTCCGACGCAAGTGCGGGCGTGTCAACGCATAGGCGTAACTAGATTCGGATGAATCTTATCATGTGGATTCCAGATGGTTTATTTTTAATACCTAACCTAACCGCAAGCTTTCGAATATTACAGAGCTTTGCTATATCATTCAGTTTCATCAAATCTTGACATCTTAAAGGGTAGTGGATTTTCTATAGAAAAGAATGCATAGTTTCACAGTCATTTCTCTATACTTTAATAGTTAGAAGGAAGTATAATCATTCAATTTGATGAATGCTCAATTTTTCAACTAAAGAAGTATGGAGATTACTTGGAGACTATCCATTCCTAAACAAATATGCCTGTAACCTGCCACTGGATTTGTTGTTGGGGATCGATGTCTTCAGTAAATCGGTATTCACGATGAGAGCCCTATTACATTTCTTATCTCTTCAATGCATATCGATGTCGTTGTTTCTCATAATGTACTTTTTTTGATGATTCACTAATGGAGTATAATATTCAAGTCGTAGGTGAACTAGTCAAATATGACACTAGACTTCCGGCGGTTTTTTGAACCCTATATACGAAAAGAAATCCTTACTCGAAATTGTTTGTTGGATAATTGATGCTGCATTTCACAAACCAAATGGTATACCCATTGTTTTAACGTCGCCTCCAACTCATAGTAGTTCTAGGGGGGTCTATTTTCGGGACAGGATACGCCTCTGCGTTGTCAGAAATACGTCGATATATCTCGAAAAATGCTAGATACGTTTCGGTTTGAGGCGATCAGCTATAGTCAACTCGGACAAGGCTGCCGATGTATATTTTTTCGGTTTCACTGTATTGTGTAATTATTTAGAACAATATTATTAGGTTCCCCATTGTTGTCGGTCGAAGATTTTTAATCAATGGATTCCTGATTACGATGCGCCCTCAGGGCTCACTGCTGTAATTATTCGGTAATGAAAAATCGTGTTTATATTGGAAACAATCATAAGTTGGCCTCCAGCTACTGTCATGAGGTGTATTTTATCTATGCCAACAATAATAGAAATAAAAGTTTTTGCGGAGAAGAAAGAATTCATCATATATTGCTTGTAGTATCAAGGCCGCATGACAACACAACGTATTTTTTTAGAGAATTTTATTGGTGGCAATCCAAGGTTTCAAGTGAAATTATTGCTACAATATATACATCCAAGCTATATGATCTTCATCAGTCCTGCATCACAAAAAATCATCAACAGATGTGTATCCCACAACATTCATAGGTGATAGCTCAGCTTATATAGCTGGAGCTCACATTCTTTTATTATTGAATTATTAAAAAGTATGGTGTTTCATAGTAGGTGTTTGAGAAATTGTACTGTTTATTTTAAAAGTCATCAGAAAACTTCAAAAATCCACATTGCTATACGCTGTTCGGGCTTTTCTTTGAAAAACAAAGCATGGGAGTTGAGTTGAGTTCTAAAAAAAAATCAAAATCTTTGTTGCACATGTAGGTACAATTGTTTATAGAATGAAGAAAGTTCTTCTCATCCACAACCTTTTATCAAAAATCAGCACCTACGGACTGGTGTTATTTATAAAGAATATTGTATTATAAATATAGAAATAACAATTAAACAAGAGTAGGTTTCTCTTTTAGGAACATAAATGGTATTTCGTTTCCTATATAATTTACGGTTTGCGGAATCGTTTTCGAAAAATTATTCTTCGAAGAACAATTCTTTGAAAACAATTTTTTCGAGTGACAAAGTTTCGAAAATATGTATCGTAATAATGAATTTTTTTTTTCGAAAAAAAAAATGGTTTTCGAAGAAATAGTTTTTGAAAACGATATTTTCGGGAAAAAAATCCGCATCCCAATATTTTCTAGTCGGTCGTGAAAAAATAATGTTTCGCCGTTCTACAAAATCCTGCGTGTCTCTCGCGTTTCACTCCTGGAAACCCTTCCTCTGTTTCTCACCCACTTGTTCCGAGAGACACAGATCGTTCTCTCTGCTGGCCGCTTTATTTATCTAGCAATCCTTGACCAGACAGGCGCCGCACTTATTAATTGATTTCGTTTCGGCCAGTGAAGGCGATCGTTGTCTCGGACGCGAAACCGCAGATAGGAATCGAATGCCATCGAAATTAATTTCCGTTTTGATTGCGTCATGCCGAAGCTCCTCCGGACTTCTTCGGATGCCCGAAGCATTCCGGTCGATTTGATAGATACAACATTCGAATTCAGCAGCCTTCAATGCTACAATCCAGATTTTAATTGGAGAATATTTATTGGCGACAAAAACATCGATTTTGAAAAAGACAATTTCTATGGCAGACTGCGAACATTGTCGGCTTGAAAGTAAAGGTTTACTGAGGTTTCTAGTTGAAATATATTGTCATGAAATTTATGCAAGGATTGCTTGAAAACGCGTATAGAGAATGAATCTATCGTACTTTGAAGAACAGAAAATTGAGCAAAAATACTTGTTCCGATTTATAGCATATTTATTTTTATAACACCGGTGAAGCGGATGAAAATAACATCTCAGAAAAGCTATGATCAGTTCGACATTTCGTATTCACAACTAACTTTACATCTACCGCGACTGCCTTCACAAGTTCAGAACTCACTGACTGCCTGGTTGAACTGATCAGTTTTTTTTATATTAGGATTATTTTTGATAATGTTGCATTTCGCAAAAGAAAGGTTGATAATCTAAGTTCACAAAAAGCTATAATGGCATGCCTGAGTTTATGTTCATACTTTTTCCAAAATTCACCGTTCATCGAATTTGAAGTTACTGACCTGACCTATGACTATGAATGAATAACTATAGGATTATAGAAACCCTATTTGTGACATGTACCTATAGACTTATTGCGAATCTCATTGGTAACACTGACACACTTCTTTTTGACATGCATTGAAGAGATATATTTGGAAATTGTACCTAGACATTTTGTATTTGTTTCAGATCAAATCCCTCTAGTTTTGTTAGCAATTATGTCCTTTAATTCTCCAATATCGACCGCTATTTTGAAATTAACTTTGGATTTGAGTGAGATATTTGAAAAGTCAATATTGGGCATGATATATTAGATGATTTTGATATAGATCAGTACCAATTGGCCTAGACCCTAGTGTCACTGATCAGGATGAATGATCCGAAACAGTTCGTCATCATCCGAATTGTCCCTAGATTCTTCTAGTCTATAGTTTATCATCATATGATTTATATTTCAATAGGTAATCCAACTCAGTAAAAAACACCGGAAGTGGTGAATAAAAGCACTGATTCGCCTGAACACACTCATGATATGGTGTTTCTTTCCACTATAAAATTATTCGCATTTACTTGCTCAGTGTTTAAACGCATCAAAGAGAATTTCGTTGAGGTAGGATTCGACATCAAGAAAATCACAGAATGTGTATCACACCACTGCGGTGTCAAATCTCACTTTCGTAAATGCATAAACAACACCACCAAAGTGATCATTATTCTGCTAAATTCGGCACTAACACTAGTGTTACTCACAACTGGGTTTGATTATTAAAAACACCTATGTGATAAGTCACATAACACCTTTACAGTGGTGAATAATATTCCGGTGTTTCCTGACACTAAAACAATCGAGACCTCAGGGGACTCCAGATGGTGTTAGCCGGTGTAAGCTGGTGTAATTATTCTTTCACTCTGTAGCTCGTTATTTCAATGCGATCCTGTTGTTATTTTTTGCTACATATTTCTCATTTCCCACCACAAAAAAAATGAATACTCCCTTGAGTTCACATGTGTGGTCTGAGAGGTGGCCATGAAAATATAAACAGTAACACAACTCTACAATTAATCAAAAAAAACAAGAGGTTGCCTCCGCGATCCGTATTGTTTAACTCGGACACGCAAATCAGTATAAAATTCTGCGAATCGGCATAATAACAACTCCCAGTATCTCTAAAGCGAGCAAAAATGATAATTTTATATGCAAGCATCGAGATAGAATGACTAAAGTAACCTATTACTGTCTCGGCGCTTGGCGATGTTATTAATAAGGCCTGTTATTTTGCAATGCACGTCCGATTATGTTAAGGTCTTAATGATTTATCATTAGCTAAATATGCGGATGATTCGATATACAGGGAGTGCTCGATATATAAAAGATCCATTTTTTTTTGTATAGTGATTTGGACTGATCAAAAAATGTCTCGGAGAGAAAAAATGTTCCCACCTCAATAAGATTGGTATACAATCTGATATTATCATGCTGTCATAAAATATCAAAATACTCGCATCATCTTCATCTCTACCAGCAGAACACCCTGTAAATCTATGTCAGGTGATTCCATCAACCTTCGGATCGAAATCGACGTAACCGCGTTTGAGAAGTAGCGTTTCATAACCAGTCGATCAATTAATAATTTTGTGCAATGAGTAAACAATAGGCCATCAGATTCGTGTTCAGAGGGCATGTGTTTTTCGAGCGTATCATCCTATTTAATTAATTATAGGCACACCCTAATTAAAAAGCGTATATACCTCTACTTACCTAATGGTTCTAATGGACCGATACCACAACAAACAGAAGTCTCCATGGATACCCTATTATTAGGTCGGTTAATGTTGCTTTGGTTCATTCAAATGCAATAATTATAAAGTAGTTTGAATATAGGAAGACGCCATTGTGGAAACTATTGCTAACTTATTCAAAGTTCAAGTGAGACTATATCAATCACGTGTCAATGGTGCAGTTGTTGATTTGAGTATATAACAAAGCTGAGTATGATGGATTTGCCAGTCGTATACAAAGTCACTTTTAGTCACCTACTATTTATCAAAAGTGTTTTTCCATCATTGAGCTTGAATATTTTCCATTGATTTTCTGTTTATGTCATAATTCTGATATATGATTGATCTTACCCGTTTGGAAATTAGATTTTTGTAATTTATTACTTGAACTTGCTTCAAAAACCTCTATTTTTTTATTTCCTGCTAAGAGATACTTGACACCACAACAGCTTCTCAGTTTGGAGTTCAGCTCCGATACATACGCTTAAGCTTCTAGATTCTATTCAGGAGTCAAAATGTGTGATGTTTAAATAATTATTTCTTAATTGTTGCCTCAATGTATATTTTCTAGACGAAGCAATCAAACGATAACAACCAGAGCGTTTCAAATAGTTAATTCATGATGGTAGGTACGTTCTCACGCTAAGCCTCATTTTTTCTCTGGCAGCAAATCTAACCTCAAACAACGTACCTACAAGGATTTACATATGCAATCCGGTAAAATATTTAGATTTATTAATTTCACAGTGTGAGATTAGGCCCTCGGGGTACAGAAGAGAAAAAAAAATGGTAAAGGAGGTACGGAAAATGCGGGTAGCTACTTGTGTAATGAATTTAGCAACAATTGATATTAGAGGATTGGGTACTGTACGGTGATTTAAAGGGGTCCAAAATATTTGCATTAGTATCAAAAGCCAGCGACAAAAAACGACTGCCTGCCGAGATACACATACCGAGGGTTTGTTCATGGGAGGCAGGGATATCAACAGAGCGCCGATGCGATTAGTCAACTAATTTAGCCGTCAAGTGGGGCTAGGGGACATTTTGTTCGACAAGTATCAGTCCTCTTACTCGAAACCAATTGTTTATACAAAAGAATAGTACATTGTTTTATTAAGATCAAAAGTAACACTTTGTTTGAAAAGCGAATTTTTCGCTTGCGAGGAGAACGAAGCCGGGCATGCAAAATTTGCGAGTCTCTTTTGATCCAAATTAAACATACTTTTCTTTATGCAACCAAAAAAAATTATATCTAATTTATAAAATGTAAGTGAAATAACCGCCATTGTGGCTCACGACAATCTAATCTTGACCAAAAATATGGCAGGAAGAGGGAATAAGTAGCAATGAAGTAGCCAATAAGACCAAAAAAAAAAACTATAACCTAACTTCTGGTAATATTTTAATATTCTTGTTAATTAGGTTTGGATTTGATCGAGACAATAAAAATTTATTGAATTGGAAGTACTGTAAGTTCATCATTTTAGACAAACTCAACTGAACTCACTCCAAGGGTGTCCCTTAATATTTTTTAAATGAAGAATGTGAGCAGTTCGAGGCCATGAAAAGAAACTGAATATTTATTATTCAAGTGTAGTTTCAATATCAAAATAACAAATTAATTGAATAATATGTCAGTATGCAATTTTATCAGTTTCTTGTTGAACATGATGAGTAATTAGGTACTATGTTTTCAAATCTTATATCGAGCTAGTTCTTTCTAAAATAGTAATCACAATCATATCATAATACTACTAGGTAAGTATTTCATTTGAAAAATCAATTTTATCTCTTGGGCACTAAAAGTGTTGAGAAACGTCAACTTCTAGAGCTAATTTCAGAACAAAAATGGACGACTTTAGAGTCGGTTGCAGAAAAACTATGATATTGATGAGTATATCGGATGTGTTTTGGAGATTTCCTCCCACGTAGATAGATCGGATAATGAACTGATGTGTGTCCGGCTAGAGAATTTGGGCAGATGGGACACCCCACGGTTTCCCGACAGGGCGTCGATACCTGATGGATATAGCTAATCAACCTATTATATCCATAACGCATCTGCTTAGATGGAAACTATTTTTCCGTTCGCCAGCGTCCGATTTTAGGGTTATCAGGCCGAAATAAATAGATGAGCGCTAGAAGTGGTCCAGTTATATACGATTAATTTCAACTGATATCACGTAACAAATGAAGGAATTCATTTGCAAAACCGAAAAATTGCATGCTTATCTATATATTACATGTTATCAACTAACAGAACCAAAGAGTGGAACATTGAAACTGCATCTTTTACGGGCAGAAAACCATCTCTGACTTTTTCAATATTGTAATTCATACAATGTGCCCAATATGAGGATACACATCAGAGAAAAGATCTTGGACATGGTATAAGTACTTAGAAGATTCGAATTTGGTTGAATTGAAAAAATGATGCGCATTTTCACAAAATAATACCAAACGAAGAAAGAAATCAATATCATCACGTTGAGTCAAAAATTTTATAGATTTTCCAAAAATTCACTCTTTTCGATAACTGAAAAACCATAAATGATTGTGGAACATTTCGGACTGTTGGACTGAATATATGAATATGCATCGTATTTTCCATCAAATCAAATTCATATTTTTTATTATCAGGTAACTTTTGTTTCAAGTCTTTGAGAATAAAATGAAAATATTTTATTAGAATAATAATGTCTGGTGCATTAACTGGATGATTTTTTAAGCAGGTGGAATCATTAAGGGGCAGCGAAATGGTTGAGCGGTTTATTTCTCATTTCGAAGGTATCGATTTTAGGGTTACATCTATAATAGGTCTGATGAGGTGCGAAATATTTTTTTATTAATTTGGGATGGGTTGGCGCCTCCATAGTGAAAATTGGACGTTTAATAGCTTTCTGAGATCTTTATCTTCTATTTTTGCTAACGAGAGGCATTGACGGAACTAAATTATACCCTTCTGGAAATACGGACATTCCATATTTTATTTATGTCGATTTTCAATTTCGTTCTGAAGCCACAGAAAGCAAAAATAGTTTTTGAAAAATTTGTTTGGGTACTTACCCTATGAGAGATAACCGGATATAATTTTCAGTCATTTTTGAATGGGTACTGTAGCATATTCATGTCAATTGAGCAGGAGTTCAATAATATTGTTATTGGAGCAGTTTTTTTCTTAACCCTATACTAGTTCGAAAGCACATGAAGTAATTTTTTTAATTGACTCAAGAACAGCCTCAAGTATCAGCATGGTGAGAAACTCCCTGTATAGTTGATAGGTTTGTAATACAAACTCACCCACACTGTATGCTAACGGATCGATAATTCATGTACAATTATTATTGTTTCTAATTGGCGCCCAAGCAGCCTATATCTCATGAACACCTGATCAATCCGATCACGTGATCACTGTTTTCATTTTCGCATCGGGCATGCCATCAGCTCAAATTACTCCTATCGACATCGAGATTATCATTTAATTAAAATCTGTGAAATTACACGTTTCCATTTCATCAAACATATAGCCAGCGCACTGAAAAACGGCAAAAATCTCGACATTAACTTATGACTCCATTTAATTTTCCGTAATATCCAGTTGCAGCTAAATTATATGATAATCAAGCTGGCATTATGAATTTATCGTTGTCATAGCGATCGTAGGCAATACTTTTTAAGTGAGTGAGTCGGTCAAAAACAGTGGCTCGTTTCTAGAAGGGATTTTATAACAAAAATACTATAGAGGAAGGCACCAAAAAGGAATGTTTGGTAACCAGTACTGAACTCTTTTCGAGGTGCAATAAATAAATCTTTACATTTTTCGTACCCAATTCACCCTCTCGAGAAGCTATACATTCCCTGTGGAGATATTTGACTTTCATTTTGGGGATACAAAAATAAATTTCCAATTATAGGCTTTGTCGCTTGAACCCTCATAGTTGCTGTAAATACACCCGGAATATGAAACTGGGATTTTTCTCAACAGTCATCCGACAAAAATGTTTGCTAGGTCAGGTTAGAGCAACATTGTCGTAGACATGGGCGTATAGAGTATAGCAGACAGAAAGTGTACCTGTGATCTGTATTTTATTTTCAATAAGGTTCTCTTGAATTCTTTATTTATCTGAAGTGTATTTCAAACTTGAGGTGAATATGGTGAAATCGCTTTCTAGAGAGTTTACTTATTTCTCTCTGGTATAGCAAATCATTCATCAACGCAAACTCCTCCCCTTGAATAATTATCTTGCTACGCCCTTGATTTGTGGAACGCAGTGAACAGGATTCCGGAACTTAGTTCTTCAACTTAAGCTCTGACATTATTATTTAACATCTCGATAATTAATGCAAAGATAATAAATAGATCAATTTGATCGCCGTATCTAATCAATTTCTTTTCTCGAATGGAAGTTTATTGTATATTTATAACAGTAATCACTCACTTAAGTCAGTACTAGTTGGAATACAATTGAAATGTCCGCCTGAGCTGAAAACCTGTTGGAGAAAATTATTTATGCGAATATGTTAATGCTATATACATTAACTATTTTTATCAATGAAAAAGAACATTATGCATGGAAAAATAAATTTTTGTGCACTGAATAGGTATATAAAACGCTGAAAACTTGGACAGAACCCCTAGCCCTAGACAAATCGAAAAACACCGAAACAGTTTCTTGGATGATTCATGTTATTCTTTTTTCAACAAAAGTTTCCTTCGCCAAAAATTCACACCCCTCACAGCATTTGATGAAATAATGGACCGCTCATTATCACATTTTTATGTTTGAAATATCGAATCAACGATAACCAGCCGAGCAGTGCTTCGGATGACACTTAAAAAATTAAGGTCCCCATCTTCCTTATACTCATACAGGTCTCAATGAGACTTACGAGGGTTGCTTTGCAACTAAGTTGGCGCTTAATAACACTTTTCAAACATTTTTCAAACGATGCAGCATATTCTCGGCATCTCTATTCAGTCCTTTTGGCATTCTGAATAATGTTCATCACCCACATCCACTGTTGCTCAAAAATATTATGTTCTCTGTAGTTTTCTACTCCAAGTCGCTACAACATTCTTCTCAGTGTTGCTATATGTGCATCAGAGTTCAAACGTGCTATTATCACTATTTTCCCATTGCAAAATATCACCCATTAACATCATACAAATATTACATATGAGGGGTGTGAGGGAAGAAAGATAATCATCTATACCATCACATAAATCATGACAGCCGTAGCTAAAAAGTCTGAACAATGACAACCTCGACGACAACAGCATGCAACAAGTCATCCAATCGACATGTATACAGGATGTCCAACGTCAACAGCCGAATATGTGAAAATAAACACGGTTACGTTGGTCACCTTGTGTACGGTACTTGTCCACCATTTGTGTAAGCGTTTGTTATACTATACGGGCACCGATAGCTGTGCAGATAGTATCTGCTGATCTATCACATTATCTACACGCCATAATTCAAATCCGTAATTGCATAGAAAACTTTATTTGATAAGCTAATGCATTGCGATATATCTAGATAGCTATGGGCGGCGCATTGTATCAACATGAATTATCATTTGCAAACGCACACAACAATATTGTTGAGGTATTTCCTATTGAAAAGCATTGCGAATGCGTCTGATGTACGTACAGGATTTGAACTATGTCAGAGCAACTTAGAGTGACGTTCAGAATGGAATTTTGCACCATTGAAAGACAAGTCTCCGCCTCTTGTCAAAACTTGGGTGAAATTTCAGCTCGTAGAAGTATCGACCAGAAGTATTACATCAACGAGTCCGAGTCAGATAGTTTGTCTTGGCACAGCAATGTCGCCAATTTAGTGAAAATGCAGTATCGCAAATGCTATGATTTATGATCCGCGCCAAAAAAAAAAAGCGTCAGTTCTCACACATGTTTGTTTTTTTTCTCAAAAACACTCCTTGATGAGGTATCTTAAGTTGGTTGAGAAAAAGCCGTTACAGATACTGCCATGTAGATTTTTCTTGAGATAGGAATCATAATTCACAAAGTTTACTACAAACATTTTGTATATCTGCAGAAAATAAAGGCCTTCTTGGAAAATACTGCAATTGAAATTATTGATTTGACGTCATTTATCTCTCTTTCAGCAGTGAACATTAGGTGCCAATGTAATAATGTAGTGATTATGTGTGTTAGAAATGAATTTCAAAGTTTGTTGAAAGACTTAATGCAAATGTGAGGTTATAGCTGTCATATCTCATCTTTTGCGAGACTGAGTGAAAAAAGACAAAAACTGTCCAGTTGAAATCCTTCAATCCAACTATATTTCTGTTGATTCCATGTTCGCGCAATCTATTGAGATTTTGTCAGTGTTCCACTCATTATTGCCCAATAAATCTGTGTTGGAACGGATCGTTATACCGTGTGTAAGCAGATAACCATCACGCTCCTCGGTATTCGACCTGATAGAATTCATATTATACTTGACGTGGGTGTGGTGTGCCCGTGCAAATTCCATCTAGTTGTTAACAAAAACAAATGGATTAATCTCCGAATGACACAGATTGATCCAACGTCTCGTGATGTTCTTGTTTTTGATGACCAACTTAGCTTTGGTGATAAAGGTATCTGTGTAATCCTCTATACGTATCAGGTCAGCAGCTGCCACGTGCGACTGGATGGTATACAGGACGTTTCCGAAAGAGGACAATTTTTTTGAAAAAAATTCGTATATGTCCATGAACTGATTTATTAAGAATTTTGGGAATATTTTTGAATTGGCACAAGTATATTTAAGAATCTTTCAAAATTTCACCAGAAAAAAATACATTATTCTCGCGTTTGCGAGAAGCCGAGCTAGCAAAATTTGCGAGTCAAACAAAGACACTTTTTATCCGAATAAAACTTGCAATTTTTTCTGCAATCAAAAAATTACGTTAGCGAAATAACCACCAATGTGGCTTACGACAATCTAATCTGTCAGAAAGAGGCCAATTAGACGAAAAAGAAGAAGAGGAAAAACTATAAACTTACCTCTCAAGTTTTCTTGTTAATTCGATATTTGTTAGAGATTGGAGTGGAAGTATTGGAGGTTCACCATTTTATACAAGCTCAACTGAATATCTATGGTTCACCTCAAATTTGGCTAAACATAACAGAACAGAATATTTTGTCTTCGTTACCTTTTCCGAATAAAGTTAATTCTATTTTAATTGTTGTTCCAATATCAATATCACAAATAGATCAAATATTATATATTGAATACCAGGATTTAAAAAAACAACTTTTGTTGCATAGCAACATACATATTGATCATTTTGTTGTCTTGTGTCAGTATGAGAAACGTCAGCTTCTAGAGTTGTTTACATAAAAAAACACTTTTTACAACAAGAATATTTTTTGTCAAAATTCCTCAAATGTAACAAACAGAATAAACAATAAACATATTAATCATTTTGTTGTGTCAGTATGAAAAACGTCAACTCCTTTCAGAACAAAAATGGACGAATCTTGAGTTGGTTGCAATAAAAAAACACTTAACAACAACAATATATATCTGTGAAAATTCCTGAAATGGAACGAACAAAATCTGGTATTCTGAATTCATTATAGATTCCATGAAATCACCACAGTGAAAAATATGTCAAGGTATATTTGCTATGAGCTTCAAGAAATATATTACATCAAAATGAACAAGAATATATTGGGTGTCCTTTTTGAAAAAATTATTTGGGCTTCATTTTCCAAAAATGAATGTAGATCCTGGAAAGTGAACATTTTCGACTTCTCGTTTCAACTGCAATTGATTATCTTAGCTGTACCGAAAATTGGACAAACCGTACATGTATGGATGTGATACTATGTTCGTGAATGAAATATCTGATGGTAAATCATTTAGAATCTTGCATATGAAGAGATACAAAAAGTGTTCGGAAATATTACGGGCGTTCGAATAACAGCGAACAGATGGAAAGATATAGCACATTAGGAAACTCCAGTTATGTAATTAGAATTGTTACCGCCAGGGGTCACACCCATGCGGTCGGCGAATCATATCTTTACGATCTAAAACATACCTTCAGGTCGATTCGTTTGTGTATATGGCTATCGGTGTTCGATTCAGGTGAGTTGTGATTCGCACGGGACGTTATTAGGAGCAAAGAAAGTGTGAAATCGTTTTGAATGTCGAAAACAATACGATAATGACAATAAACGAGAAATTATGTTTACGAGACACCATATGATATTGTCTTATTGCCACCCATTGTAGGATTAACAATATTTTCAAAGGATAATAAATCTCATCATCGGCTAAATGACAGTGAATGTACGTTATAGGGAATATCAATCAAGCCCAATACATCAGGGCCCCTATTCTTGAATTCTAGGAAATAGAAAACAGGTCTCCCGTCTCACTTCTTGACAGATGAATAATATATTTCCTTCTCCCTTTTCTATCAGTTTTTCTATTCCCCAGAATTCAAGAATATTCTGACCAAGTCGGTAATATGTTTCGGAAAGTTTGCCTGAATTTCAGTTGCCAGGAAAAGCTGAAGGCTTATACAGGAAAAAAACTAAATTTACTTTTTCACCCATGATTTCCTAACGCCCTGTGGCAAGAGTGAGTGTTTAAGCCAAGGTGGATATAGATTGGTGAAACAGCTCTTCAATTGTTTCTGCGAAAAACTTGTAGACCGTTTGAGAAGGTACTAATATTTCCACGACTTGAATGAAGATGGCGGTGAGATCGATTATCGAAGAAGATTTCTGTTGCTCATGTATTTCTGTGGTTCGCATCTGACAGACATGAGTTGAAATGGCATCAAAACACAATATTTTCAGTGAATCTAGAATAATTATCGATATTTTGACTCTTCTCAGTCATTTTTCATCTAGAATAGATGAAACTGATAAAAAGGTGACAGATGCACAGATTCTGTTTTACCGACACAAGGTATGTCGCCATCTCTGATAACTTCAGGAAATATTACTACGGTATGAAATCAAGTAGGCAAAGGTCTACAGTTTATTCTAGTGCTTGTTAATAGGAAGCTGTTTCACCATCCTATATCCACCGTGGTTTAAGCGTAGCGTAGCTTCATTTAGTTTTGGATTGAAGTGTGATCCCTTTTTAACACAGTGGTTTTTGATTCAAGATACAAGAGTTGTAAAGAAGTATTGAATTCTTAAATTTTTATTAACAATAATCCAGAACCTTCATGAACATCGATTCAAGAAAAATTTTAGGCAATTGCTCAAGACTGCTTCAAAAATGTTACCAACTTGATGCCAAATGGATTAAGTGCTGTAATTGAGGATTGAAAGACAATATATTGACGAAAACCAAAAACTTTTGCCACAGGACGTTCAGTTCCAAAAAGCAAAAAGTATTAGTAATCAAACTTAAAACAACCTGTTGATGAATGAGGAAGTGAAAAACAAAAACAAATCAATACGAATCTCTTCCAACATCATCAGAAACACCCTAAAAAACTGCCGCATCATCCCACCCATCAAAATTCCCGGCGTCTGCTATCAAAACCATTCAATCCACACACACGCACGCATGCACACCTATCCCGATGAATAATAGCACCCCGAAAAATTCTCCGCCAAACCTCACCTGCTCCCTCACACAATGCGGCCATACATCCCCCATCCCCCGCACGGTGCATCCCATCGCGCAAAACTCACCCCTAAGGGATGGTTGCACAAGGTCGAGGCAGCTTGGCACGCGTCCCGGGATGACCGTTACAGGATGCGCGTCTAGGTGGCTGTGGAACAATTGCACAGCTGCGCGTGCCTCGCCGTCGCTTGTTTTCCGATGCTGCGATCGGCCGTTGGAAGATGTTGCGAATCGGTGGATGATGATGGGATTGAGTTTGGGAGAGTGGCCTGGTAGGTGGACGGGGGTTTAACCCTTCGTCGGGGTAATTGGATATTTTGTGCATGGGGTAGGTGCGTTGTGGACAAAAGGGTGGTTGATCGAAAAGAAATTATCTCGTGATGGTCAGGCATACAATTACTGTTTTCGCAATATGGACATGTGCGCTGTTTTATTATATTTAGAATTGTTTATTGAAGTAGCATTTCACCACCACCGCATAAATGTCACTTTAATATAAAGGCTTTCTTATAAATATGCTGCTATAACTCCCGATTATCAAAATTTCAAAAAATGAAAAATCAAAACCAATGGTTGAGAAAACAATGAATCTGGTATCAATGCAATTCAGTTCAGCTCCCAAACGCTGAGACTCCTGGATTCTTTCGGAGAAAAGTTGTTTGTCTATAGTTGATGATCTCGTAATAACAAACTCATTCACTTCGCAAGAATATCACAGAAAAGTGGGCGATCTCTCCCTTTCCTATAGATATTTGCATATTTCTGAATTTTGAACCACTCTGTATTTGTTTCAATTAATTGTCAGTATATATATATATATATACCTCAAGTATAAGGGATCAACGGAATTAGCTATTGAGGATAAATTTTGCCGCAGAACTGAAAATATTCAATATCGATAGAGCAAAATTGATATAACAAGAAATCAATAAATTTTCAAAGAGATCTTACGTCCCGTTCTCCAGTAATGTCTAATACGCCCTCATTCACCGTGAATCATCCTGTATCTTATGATATATCTTTGTATTCAGAAAAAAAAACAGATTTCTCAAAAGTAAAAAGTTCAATATGGCGCTCATGTTAAAAAATCAAAGTTGAAAGATTTAGATTTATTTTAAATAAATGCTTCTTGAACGTCCTGGTTGAAAAACTCTTGGTTTCCGCCGTTTTTTTCAATAATTGAAAAACTAAAAATGACATATTTTTATCACTTAGCTTCAATTATTACTGAAAATTTTTTCGAGAACTTTATTAAAAAATATTCGTGTTCGACAAAAAATTTACAATATTCAATTGAAGCTAGAATGGTATTCGGAAAAAAAATATCCAAATACCGAAATATTACTGAAGTATGTGCGTTGAAGAGATAGGGAAGATTCGACCTCGTTTCTCATTGGTCTAGACGTCAGGCAAGCATACAAGTGGTTAGTTGACCGTACGGCTGTCTATAAACAGTAAAATAAAATACAACTTTGACGAGATCGACTGTTTAAGTCTTATTTATATAATATTTACCATGAGTTCCGTCAATCAAGATGTAACATTTCAATAATCATAGGACACGAATTTGATTCTTATTAACAATTGACCGTTCAGTTCAGCATTATTTACCAATACCGTCTGTATACATTGGAAAACCACCAATAGAAAACGCTAATATCAATCAACGTTTGAAGAATGTGAATGTCATTCAATCTATAAAGGTAAAAAAAATTCCAAAGGAAGAGAGCAAAATTTCCCGAAATAGTCGCTATGGTAACGATACAATAGGATTTTGATTGGTCGCAAATGTTGGGTGTGAAATTTTCCAATTAATTATTCAGTACGCAACTTTGCCCTGATTTAACCGACCTCGTATATCTCTTATAATAACTGAGATCTCAATGACAGCATATTTCTATCAGACCAACCGATCTTGTGATTTCTCGTACAACCTATCTTACTACAAGGTGTTCGAAAGAAAAAAAACCGAAATAGCACCGCATGCACCCCAAAATGCAATCCCACCAATCAGGCGCAGCATCAAAAATCCGTTACGATCTCCCGATGATGCACATGCTCCCTCATTCTCTGCCTCCCGAAGACATGACCGCACGGGCACGCATACGAGGCGTCGCATTGTTACGTTCGGCTATAGGCGCAGGTCCTGGGTCGGGTCCTTCCTTAGTCGACCAGGCACCCTGCCAACCCTGCGTCACCTGTCAGAATCCCGAAAGGCAGCAGCTGGCATCAGCGTCCCCATCATCAACGAGGCCGATGGACCGCGGCCGGGTCCATTGTGCCTGCCTGTGGAAGAGGGAAAGGACTGGTCTAGGTGGTGGTGTCAACAGCTGATTCTGCCAGTGAATGCCGATGAAAGCGAACGTTTCGGGAAATTGAGAGGAATGACGAAGATCGCAAAAAAATGCTCGTAGATGACGAAATGTGCATGTTCTCCTCGCCAATAAGGTGAAAATTCCTGATGAGATTTAGGATGAGTGACACATTTCTCTCACTTCTTCTACAATAGTAATTTACGTAACAAGTCCGGAAAATACTGTTTTTTTGGATGAGTGGACAAAATTCTAGGACGAGCGTTGCGAGTCCTGGAAGTCTGCGAGTCCAAAAAAACTGTTTTCGGGCGTGTTGCGTACACAATTTTTTCGGCAACCGTGTAAAATAACAAATCAAAGAAACACATTTCTTTCAAAAATTGAAATGTTAGCTAATTTTATGTCAGATAGCTGTCAGTCGTTATTTTGCTGCTATGGTAATGATCAACTGCATTTATCAAAACCATACTACCAAGATTTTCATATTTACAATGACAACAACGATGTGATTCTTCCCGGCCTAGTCCGGGAAGTACGTATATCATCTCATATCATCATATTTTCAAATTATTTCAATCAACAATTCTGAAGATTCCCTCAAACAATAGTAAAAGGAAAAAATCCCGCTTCATACTTCTGACGGTGATACTTGGAGTACTTTAAGGGTACAGCAGTTATTGTTGAATGTTCTATGATAATATTTTCACACTTCTGTTCGATATTACGAAAAGTCTTTGGTCGATCTAAAGGTTTCGGGTCTGGTGATTCAGGTGGTCACTCTACCAATATTATGTATGTTCAATGTCATAATGACACTACCAGCATCAATGTTTTTTAAGTGAATGTCAACAATATACAATGTATAGTCTGAATTATTAGCGATGTTGAGCCATTATCATAGAAGGAATTTTCAGGTCTGATAATTTTACTTTTTTCTCACCTAGTGGAAAGTATAACCATGCGGATACCTATTGCAAAAACACTTGCAGAAGATTTTTTCATGTATAATATAGGGCGTGTGCTTCAAATAATGTAGTCACACTCGAACAGAAATGGTTATTGTTTTCTACAGTCTACTTACGAACTAGTTTCCAACGACGCCGTATTGTTTTATTAGCTGAATTTATTACGTCGAATTCAGCATTGTCTTGTTTTTCATTGCTCATAACTGAACATTACTACCGGTGTGGGTTGGAACTGCCGCATTATGTAATGTATTATAATCCATTATTTGATCGCTAATCGAAATGTTATTAGACCGGGATTGTCTTCAGCACAGTCTCTTCTGATTTAATGGCAATGGCAAGTAATACTACATCAATTGTTGAATTTTCTTCTATTCGACCATACTTTTTCTCATTTTCAATGATATGCCACTTACAACATCAAATTAGGTTCTATAATGATGTCATTATGAAACGCAAATGTGTATCGAAATAGCCTCTGTTTCGATACGCATTTTTTATCATTCGGAGGTTGGTACAATCGAACTGTCAAATGAAAGTCAGAAGAGTTAGGCCCAGCGATTTTGGATTTGGTGATATTAGCAGTGAAAAACTCGATGTTTTCATTGGTACTTTTCAATTTAGAGTGTAATTTGATTTAAATTTACTAATGAAAACAATAACAACATTGCATTTCTCACCGCTGGTATCGCAAAAATCAAATTCGCTCAATAGTAAACTGGGCTTTACGCTTGTGCGTCAAATTTCAAATATTTCAATGTCATCATTGTTACCAATCAAAGATGTTTCTGTTATTTATCGATATTGAATCCATTTTTTTCTTCAAATCAAATCAAAATAGAAATTGCTTATGACACACGTTTTATAAGACACGTTGTCGCACTTGTTCCCTTGAAAACAACGCATCCAACAAAATAGCGTCTTATAAAACTTGTTTCATATTTATGCTTTTTCCTCTCGTACAGTGAAAAAATTGTCTCCATCTAATACATTTCACTCGACATCTAGGAAAGCACCGTTCGATTGGTGTATGGAAAAATGGGAGTGCAGTCCCTGTTTTGCAGAAATTTGATACAGGACAGGTGGTGGAGACCGTTATACGCGCACATTGCGAGACTTATTTCATTGAGGCAGCCTCATCTGGACCGATTTCATAGAGTGGATGCGTGTGTATGCATGTGCCTGCCATTCGAAATCGAACATGTGTTTCGGCTCCTCCACAGGGATATGTCGAACCTGATCTAATCCGAAAATTAGCATGTTAAATATCTTCTGGTTCTCAAAATTCCACAAGAGTTAACCCATGCAAGAATCGTCAAAATGTAACGAATCCATTCATTTTTCATGTCATGGTTCTATTCAACTCCTTTCTGCATCTTCAGACTCTTCTTTGTTCTATATTGTATATTTCACTGTTTTTATCTCTGGAGTCCATCATTTGCATATCAAGAATATTTCTATACCAAAAGATTGTCTTCTGAATCACTGGTCACTGAATTTTTCTTTAGTCTTAGGTCTGTCTTCCAGACCCTTTTCTTGCACACCCTTAATGTTTTCCTTATTCACTGAATGGTTAGTTTTTTCTGCGTTTTTTTCTACTCAGAACTCTTTTCCATTTTCTCTGTTTTTACTGTTTTCATACTGATTCCGTTCGACGATTTTGTGGACCATTTCTCATCACCTTTACGTCTTATATTCTTATGATCCAGCCTTGCATTTTTCATATTCTTCAACCTCTGACCCAACTGTTTAAATTTCCAAGAAATGTGAAGAAATATTAAATTTTCATTGTTTCGGTACGAAATGATAAGCTCACAGAGTACACCAGACCAATAAAACATGTTATCTCGAATCTGAGACAAGAATGAAATAATATATCTAAAGGTGCGATATCGTCATACGTATTTACCTCCCCTGGCACCCCTCAGTAGAAAAATAAACCATTATTATTTGTACTTTTAATAGACAGATGTATTGATTCCTGTCGATGGCAGCTGTTCGAAGCAAACTTCGAAAACACTGCGCCTTTTCAATGAGAATCGATTCCCGCTACAATTTGTTACAGGTGGGTATTTACACGGCTTTGTAGAGATTTTTCCCGAGGGGGGCATCGAAGACTTGGATGTTTACCTGGAAGGTGACACATTTCTTGCTAAGAAAGTCTCGATTTCCGCAAAATAATTTCGAGCGATTGAATTTTCGAATCGAGGAAAACAAGATGATTTAAACTAAATAGGGTTTCACAAGTATCTGATGACGAGGGGGAATTATTTTTTATCCATACAGCATTGTTACTATCAACATAATAATGAATTAGACATGTTTTCTAACAGTTTGAAATATCCAATGCAGAAATTGCTACTAAAGCACAATAGATATATGAAATGATAAAAGTTTAGTTACAAAAATATTCAAAATTCTTTCACAAAATGGGCATATAGAAATGGAAAATTTGTAGGACGTTATTTTAACACGGTGACTGACTTTCTTCATCTTCTCCATCATTGATATACATACCAAGCATTTCAAGAAAATTGAAATATTTTATGCAATTATCAACTGCACTTACCTTTCCAAAAAAATTTCATACCTACTACTATCAAGTTATATTATTCAAGGTATAGTAACAAAAATGTAATTCCTACTAACTTATCGAATGGTTTTATTTCACAAATTTCATTGAGGACACAATCATCAACAATCCACGTTAAAATTTATTTTGAAATTTTTAATAAATATGAAATTTCAAAACTCATGTCCCACTACGATCGGAATTCCAAACTGATTTCTGGCAAATGACTTCCATACTTTATAATCGCGAAGTCTCGAGCTTTGATTTATCTCCCTGTATACGATATATTTCTCCATCCACCTTATTCGTGCACTCGAAGGCACACTTGACACCGCCTGTAGGGCCTATCCTAACCCTTATCTATATTTAGAAAAAGAAATTATCTATAAATAAGTGCCATCCCCCTATCTATTCCAGACGGCACAGCAAACTCGACTAGATCCAATTCAAACACATCCGAAGATAACAAATCGAAATTTTCACCTTAATCTGTTTGAAAACGAAGAAGTTCGCCTATATGCACACCATATCGAACAATGTTTGATCGAAGATTTTGGGTGAATTATCACCTTGGACCCATCAGGGTGTCCTGTCAATAATAATATTCGATATTTTATCGTCTGAAAATCTAACTGAATGTAAATATACTGTGGAGGTTGGAACATCCTAAGTGCATTAGACATTGAGGAATCTCTGAAATGTTCGAAATATTGCCCCAACCTTGTTATTTTTTGGTGATGCGGATATTATTTCTATTTTAATGTAAAAAGTGCGCTACTGTAGTTGGAAAAGTGCACATCTGTCTCCTATTTACCTGTGATTCTTTGCCAAGTTTCAACTTTATTTCAAATCAGCAGTTAACAAAATGTTGCCATTGGTGCCAACACTTGGACAACATTTCATAGTTCATTTTAGAACAAAACGATATTTTTAATTGAAAATATGTTGATCTCAGGAATCAGAATGAAATAATGAAATTTTGAACAAATCACTACTTATTATCGAGAAAGTCCATGCCAAAGTTCGAAATTTCATCATATTTTTCTGATCTTTATATTTTCTTTTAACATGTACTTATTGAGGAAAGAAACGTAATACCACTGAGTGGTTTTGCTATATTATGGTGGATTTATTCAGCAATTTTAAGTCATAAGATTCAAGTTGTATGCCTTAAAACTTAAAACTGATCATAATTTGAGCATGCGTTCGAGGTCTTGAATTCTGTGATGGTTTTATAGGTTATTGTCTGTGATTGTGTTGTTTATTAGAATTATTAGATTATGAAAAGAGAAAAATGATATTGATGATTGCCAGCTTATAGAAATTGTAAAGTGACCATTGACACTGAACCACAGATATTGACCAATGGGAGATGCTACCTCTAAGACATAGTCCTTGGTAATTCCTGCATAAATGTTCTCTTTTTCCTTATGTCTCAAATCTTAATACTAAAAACTTACGACCCAAAGCTTATGACTTAAAATTGCTGCATAAATCCATCATTAATTAGCTATGAACATAGTAATCGCACAGAGTAGGTACTGATCTTGAAATAAGAGAGAAAAAGTATAAAAATGCCATATATATCTGATGTTTTTCATGGATAAAAATCATAATATAATGAGTCCAGTGATTCAAGAAGATACAATACTTGCAAGTCAAGTAAGGTAAAATTTCAAACTTTGCCATAGATTATCTAGAAAAGTAGTGGTTTATTCAATGCCATATCGAATTCGGATTCCTGAGGTCAAATTACATGGTAACAAAGTAAAGTAAATTGCATGAGCAAATCCTTAACATGGCCGGTTTCCTGATACTTGTTTTTACTAACTCAGTGCGGACCTAGACATAACCTAAAAATCTTTCGAGCAGACCTGTAAGCGAACTTCTCGCACATTTTGAGGGCCGCTAGCGTGATGGCGCATAAGGGCAAGGGCGATAGCATTATGAAAGTGCACAGAAAGAGATTTTCCAGACATGTGTATATATATGTGAGTGCGATGAGGAACGCATCTGCCGGTAAGGCACATGCCTCGACTCGGGTAGCAGGTAATTTTTTCATGAATCGAAAATTGAACTAACGTCAAAGGGCATTGTGCAATATCTAGAAGTTATCTACGGGGCGAGATGAGATATTGCCAGCGGTTGGCGCTAAAAACACCCGGAATTTTTCACAAAAGGGAGTCGTCTAAAGGCAGTTTGGAGGTTTTGGAGTTGCATCATGTACCGATCTCAACCATCAACCATTAGAGTCTGGATATCGCCAATGTAGTATACAGTGTGTCCCAGCTTGAACTTGTCAACCATCTTAACACGAGTAAACACTGAAAATCACTCAAACCCATACTGTCCTCACTGATGTAGAAAGGTGAATCAAATTATTTTTTTACAGGAGCTGGTCGCAAACGAAAATGTGAAATATATTAGATTGACTATAATCTTCACATTTAAACAAGTTCAAGAGGTGACATTTTTATTTTATGTGCGAAGTACACAAAAATATGAAGGAATCTAAAAACTTCTATTAAACCGACCACGATAAATATGAATCCTTCTCAATAAACACTCGAGTAATAAAATTTCACCCTTCCACCGAATTTTCACGACATTTCCGACTCCTTTTGTTGTCGCAATCAGCGTATCGCATAACATTTCCATAATACGGCTCCCACCTCTTATTTACTAGAATTACGACCACAAAAAACCGTTAGATTCGCACACAAAAAGCGTTTTGTTTTTACTACCTCCGTCGTACCAGGTGATGGGTATATCCAGATACGGGCCGAAACTAGATAAACCGGAACCACTAAAATATCATCCCTTTTCCGGAATGCGAGATGAGCGTCATGATGATAACCCCTCTGTATATTTGCAGGTCCGTTCTATTGTAACACGGCACTTTCCAGATGATTTAGTGCTCATAATTTCAGTCGGGGTTGACAGAGAGATAATTTCGTTATTCGATGGTGCATCCAAAATAAATAACAACAATAGTTTATTTCTCGTAGAGTACATGCTCAGACGGGAAAAAACTTGCCGAATTATCTTTGAGTTCACACCACTTTCCCAGTATGGTATTTTGAGAAATTCGTTTTTCCGAATAGGTACAACATCATTTGAGGTTCGAAAACTGAAGCACTGTCACTGTCAGACTCAGGAAATAAATATTTTCCATCCTGAATCATTTCTGAATCTTTAAGAAGAATGAATATATAAAATAACACAACATGCAGTATATTGGTCAAACACTTCGATGCATATAAACCAGATGCAATGAACATATTGCTTATTTCAGACATATAACATGAAAGTATTCCAAACTTGCCTCAAAAAACATAAGAAACGATTGAGAATAAAACAGTTTGGAATTTTGTTTTATATGTTGTGACAAGGCACCAAGATCTAGGATCTTTTCCATACTGTTTGGTTTGCTTGAATCACACAACAGTGATAACATTTTCGTATGAGTCATAAGACATGAAACTTTCCAAAAAAAAATGAACATTACAACTTCAGAAACAATAATTGCTCAAACTTCATACATCCAAGCGGGAGTGTTAACCCCAATTTTTTTCAAATATAGGAAAGAGAGTCGAATGATCCGTCATTGGAAAGTGCTTTCGATTTCCCACATATTGTTATTTTTTTAAATTAGAGGCGTTGATAACTTCTTCTTTATTCTACTTTACACAGAGAGAAACTAAATTCTTGAAATTTCAAACACTCTGATGGATACACAAGCTATCAACTGATGTGCATATTATCTTTGAGTCCAATAAACTTGGTGCTTCAATTTCCTAACTATTTTGAGTTAAATTCTGTATTTCATGCAACGCCACAAATCTATATAGAGCATCTCTACCCTATAACAAAACTCTCTAGTGAAGTAAAGCGAATTTACCAACCCCATCATCCCAAATAACTAGAACTCGATCTCCACCATCTCTGAATCCACAGAAACCGCAGATCACGTATCTCGTTATCGTTTTTAAATATAGGTTATGTTGCGGACAAGGCGCTGAGTGTGATTACGCGCCAGATTTATGATGTCCCCGGGACATGGCATTTACGTACCAGTAATCGCTCGGGTAGCATTTCCTCCATGACGGTGGCAGATGCGTCTGAATGTCTAGAAGAAACCGACAATCACCATGATAGGTACCGCGTGGAACAGCCAAGGTATATTTAGAAAAAAATGCCGTTTCTGAATTCATTTCGTTTGGTTGTTCCACACTGTATGCGGTGTAGTTTTGAGGCGTCTGCTGAGCGACACGTGTGTGGAAAAGCATTCACTTACATGCTCACGTGTCTAGGGAGGAAGGGGGTGGGACAAGTTCGACCCTTTACGGTTATTTTGTTTAACGTGACCATTGGGCAATGATGGACATGTGTGCTCGGAACTAGTTCTCATGGCACACCTCTTCTTCAGTAGGCTGTTTAGTGTAATTTATTGTATAGATGGATGAAAGTGCACCTCGCGGTTAGATCGCAGAGGAAAATGTTTAATATTGCTAGGGGGGAAAGTGTGATTGCCTACGACCACATATGAAATAGTATAATACGTAATAAGTTCGGAAAATTACATATTTTGCAAGAGTTGTCGTTTAGAAAATGTAACGAGTGCAGGAAATCAATTTGTAACTGGAGCGGCCTCTATAATTCTAGGAAACTTCTTTGACAATTATTCCATATGTGAATTGATGAATTTCTTTGTTTTCACAACAATTTCATTGATATTTGATACCACATGCCTACACGAATGTCACGAATATCAAAAATGTTTCAAATGTCACCTTTCATCTGATGTCGCCAGTAGGTAATCTTGCAACCAGGAATACATCAGTGCGTATTGGCATCAACCGAGAAATATAAATTGGTGCTTTATCTCGAAAGTTAAAAGTGGAAACTTCTGTGATGCAAGCCATACGCAATCAACTTCATTAAAGTTGTAGTAGAGATAATTGCAGACTAATTTCTATCAAAGTGAATGTAGAGGTTATGTCTCATTGACATATCGAAATTAATTATGAATAATCCTTATAATACAAAAAAAAGCAGAAACTTATATAGGGACCTAGTTATTTCTATACATACATGCGTTCGTGCTTTTTTTTTTCATTTCAACCCTTGTGATATTTTGTTGCGAATAACAAAGTCATGGTGATGTGAGCCACTTTCCTACTAACAAGATATTGTATGACAACGTCATAAAGCACAAGTAGTTCTTATCACCATTGCATTATTATTCGGAAGAAAGAAGCACACGTATTGAAATGAAAAATTATATGTGGATAAAAATAATTAGGTATAATAGTTGGTACTCACTGTTACATAATTTGTAACTAATTTCGATAAAGAACACTGGAACTATTTCTACTACAGGCTTATGATGTTAATGATAGCAGGTGACATCATCAAAAACTTGCTACTAGGGCTTGCATCTCGCATTACAGAGATGTTTGAATTTTTCACATTTGAGATAACGCACCAATATATAATTCTCGCACTGCTGTATTCTTGGTTGCGTGATTACTGGCGACAACGTATAATGGGTGGAGGCATGTGGTTTCAAATATCAATGAAATTGTGCAAACGAAGAAAAATCAGTAATTCACATCTGGAATTGTCGAAAAGGTTGTCAATAATTTATTATCCAAAATATGGAAATAGATAGACACCACCCAAAAAGACGCCGATCAAGTAGGGAAAATAGTACCATTTTTTGCTTATACGAATCTTCCCTAGCCTAGAAAACTACCAGTTCGTGTTCTCAAATCAATTTATAAAGCAACATCTTATTTTTTTGCAAAAAAAAATAGGAACTCCGTAAATTAAAAAAGGGATTTTGACAGATACTTTTTTATTCGCAAACACCCTGTGTATGTAGGGGTGCGGTCATCGAAGTGCACCGGAAACGGGTAGCTTCACGCGTCCGAACGAACACCACCCTCCGGTAATGCAAGCCACGTGACCCCACTCGACCGAATCGGTCCTGGAGAGAGATGCTGAAAAAGAGATATTTTCAGCGCTGTTCCGCATTTCCGGGCGGCACGCGTCTATCGACTTGTTTCCGGCACCAGAAAATATACTCACGGAGTTTTTCGGATCGTTTATTGACAGACCCATTAAGTTGTGACAGTCGATGCGCGGTTATTTCGAAGGGGACTTAAAATGGTTTACTGATATTCAATAGTTTTTCGCTTTTGTAGCAAGACGCAAGTAAAGTAATTTATTTCATGAGACTTGTACAAGTATAGAAAGTACAGAGTGTTTCAAAATTCGACCGATATAAATTTTCGGGATATCATGTGAAAATATTGAGGACCATCCAATTTAGAACATTGTTACCTCAAATCGTCAATTATACCTCCTTATGACATCACTATATGAACTGTTCGACATTTGTTTCATTGTTTCAGTTTGATCATTAAATTTAAATGAAAATTCAACCGGCTTCAAATCACGAAAGCACAGATTATAAAACCTTACAGATGAGACACTCCGCCCATTTTTGTTTGATGTACCAAAATCCGTTTTCATTTACTTCGGATCTTTAAATTTTGCGCATCGCAGTTGCCACATAGTCGTTGTCACCGCTGGAACTACTGATGGGCAATATAAAAGATTACCTACTTCTGAGTGATTTATTATGAATTATGAATAATTTGTCATCTGAAATCAGTTTCTATCAGGAATAAGATGTATTCTGAATGAATTTTAACGATATGAAATTCGAAAATAAAACACGATTGAATCATCTAATAAGTTATCAGATTCTGAATTCCTTAACTTGAAATGTAATATAAGGTATAGTATAGCAAAAATTGTGATATTCTCATCAAATGGAAAAGTTTGAATGAAGTCAATAATATCACTCAATATAAGTACTCACAGTTTTTCGTCCTTTGAAAAACAATGTAATTTGATGATTTGCAATCTTTATATACACAGCAATAGTTGCCATAAACATATTATTGTACCTGATTCACATTCCATATAATGAAAGTATATAAACCTATGATCACAGGTTGTTTAATCTGTGCTGTGATAATCCTCGAACCCTTCATCACTTTTTCTTCTGAATTATAGTTTATGGAAAAGGAGTTACACATTGTGAGAACATAAACCCATCCGAAATACTGGATCGTGAATTGTGTATAACGAAAACATTTGTTATATAACCAATAAACTGATGACAACTATGCAAACAAAATTTGATAAATATTTTAGCGCCTGCGCATATCTATGACTGGACCTTTAAATTTTGCGCTTTCGACATCTCTCTCTAAGTTTATTTGCTCTGTCTGACTGTCTCATCTGTAAGATGTTCTAATATGTGACGCAAGCAAACCTGTGGAGCGTTGTCGGTAGAATATCGAAACACCCTGTATCTGTAACTCAATTTCAGTTCGATTTTTGGTGTATCTTGCTTTTAAACACCTCATATCAATCATGAAAGTGTATGCAACTTCTCATCTTTAGTCCTCTTCATTTTTTATTCTAGTGTACCTATGAATAGAACAGATTATTAAAAAGATATGATATTAATAAGTTACTTTCGAAATTTCTCGACTGATAATACATCTAAGCTGAACTGATGGCTTTAATAAATGATTCGATTATATTCTGATCGTAACTCACACATCTTGTTGACAGTTTTTTGCCCACTGGGTGTTATATTATATTAATCCGTTTGTGCGATATTTTATTTTGACAATTCTCACCTATTCCCACACAACAAACGAAATCTGATCTATCGTGCCTAGATAAGATTAAATCGTTCGGACCTTTCAATACCTTGTAATCTTGAAACCTAAGCAGGACATCATCCATTTTACCAAAAATAAACTATATAATCTGATCTCGAGCCATGGAAACGAAGGAAAAAGAAGAAAAAATCGAAAAACACACTTTATCTTCGCCATCTAGAAAAATGAATGGAACAGAACTCCAACAATGGGCGATCTTTTTTCAATAGCTGACAATGATCGGTGAGGTGAAATATATTTTTCGACTTGGCAAATCAGGACGACAGGTAGGCAAAGTTCATTCTTCTCAATGAATGCGAGCTATTGTGATTGCCCTTTGTACTAGCAGAATGGACAGGTATTTCTTTTACTTGGCTTTCTGCCGCAGGGTCTCTTTACTTTGGACACGGTGGGAGAAAGTGGAGCAAAAATTATCAGACATTATTACGTACGTAATTTTTCTTTAACTTTAAAATGATCGATTTCATATAGTTATATGAAGCATCTAAAGAAGTCTCACAATATGTGAAATCTAACACTATTTTTTTTCTTTAAAAATCATATCAAGCACTTTAGCCACTTTATGACTAAAAACGACGTGATACATTATGAATCATGAGTCAGAATCATCAATAGTACCTACAGGTAGCACAACAAACGCACAAAAATCGTATTCCACCAAAAAAACCATCTAATGCGTTTTTCCCAATCTCCCCCAATCCAAGACAGCTGATCTGGATCTGTGCAGACACACACTGAGATCAGCTACCAGAAATAATTTCTAAGAAATAGCTCTGGCTTTTAAAATAAAGAGTGCACACAAAAAGACTTTGCAAAGGCTTTGGATCTTTTGTGTTCCATATATTTTTTTGCAGTCGAGCTATAAAAACTGAATAATCGGATAAGTATAAAATGCATTGTGACGAACGGATTCTAATTTAATTGCATTATTTCCTACAAAAAGGCCAATCTGAACGTTTAGCCCAAAAGGATTATAGAAAAAAAAATGGAAACAGGTAGATTTCAGACATGTAGCTTTGTGAGCAATAAGCATTTTCTCACTACGGGTCAAGTCTAGATGAAGGTAACTAGGAAGTCCAAGTTATAACTTTGCTATGTGTGATTTTATTTCAAAATAAAAAGTGAAAGATCTTATTTAATATGAAGCTGTAACATTCATATTGATTTTTGAATAAAAATGAACCAGAGTTCACCTATACACCATCTGAGATGAACCAAATTTTATATTTAGCTTAATGAAATCTTTTAGAAAATTTCACAAAATTTTCGACCAATGAAAAGCGTATATTTTGTATCGTTACCATAGCAACTACAAACATTTTCTCTCCTCCTTACAAGTACCATTTCAAGTTTCTTGTGAAAAAATATATTTCTATCAACTTTAGTGGAATAAAGACAAGAATAATGGTCCAAATATCTCTCTGATAACAAGCCAGATTTCGGTTCGAATACTCTAGCTTCAATAAAAAGAATTTTTTTCTCGAACCCGAATATTTTGAAGTCGAAGACCAGTAATAATAATTGAAGCGCTCGTGCAATTATAAGTGAAAAAATGTCATAGGTGTGTTTTCTGATGTCTTATATCTCCTTAGAAAAATGTTGATGTTAATACGCAATGGCCTTCTACTGGCTTTCAAAGTTTTCCTAACATTAGTCAAGATAAAAAAATATATCTCTTTCTTAGTTTAGTATCCACTTCAACAAATTTCTCCACGGTATTCGAATGAACATCTTCGTTCCATATCAACAGCAAAAATTGATTGTTGACAACATACGTTCTTCCGAATATCACCACAAAAAACACCATACAGTGCATCTCCTCTCAGGTACCTCCCTCATCACCGTTTCCATCCCTCGACCCCTAAAAATCTCGCTGAATCAATGACGCACGACATCGTCTGAAAGACATTCCATCGCTGCTTCCTAGAAAAGTGCGTAGTAAATTCAGCGTCGCGAATAGGAATGGGGGGAGGGGGTGGGCCACCCCTTGGTGCTGCCAGGCAGCCAGCCACACCTGCGGTGGTGGCGTACCGGTGTTCCGAGGGGGTGTAAGGGGATGTAAGGGGGTGTAAGGGACACGCGTCTTCGGTGATTATCGGCGATACGCGATGGGGGTGGAAGGGTAAGGGGGTGGGTTAGAGGGGATGTTGTCTTTTGGCAGATGGCGAACATGTGTCTTGGATTTTATATGGAGAGCGAGAGTGCGTGGTGCTTCTTTTTCGGTATACCTATCTAGATACGTATAAGATAGATGTCAAGTGGGCTAACTATCAAAAAGCTGATGAATATGTTGGCGAGAATGATAATCATTTTTTACCTACTACCATTATGTAATGTTGAACATTACGATACTGATATGAGCTTCTACTTTGGAATACCGAAAAAAATTATGTCATAAGCATGTGTCCAAAACTCTTCAGTTACTGAAGTTACATGGTATTGAAATTTATTTTTGTTGTTGTTTTGTCCAACTTGTTAACTGAAAAATGTTACTTGGGACCGATAAGATTTGGATAGGTATATGTTTATGTAGACTTTTTTCATGTTTGTTCCTTTCATGTCTAACCAAAAGTTAAAAACGTAGGTAGATCATATTTACATTTTTTCGTAAATAACTGTCGCAAATATATGGATACATTATAGGAGAAAAAAAAATATGAGAACCATAATTGAATCTTGTATTTTAGAATTCACCAGCAACGTACCTAACACGAATAAGTTCAGGGTGAAAAAGGGGGGTGAGACTCCTGAAATAATATCTCCTTGTAGATTCTCAAAACCATTTAGCATGCCCAATGAAGTGAGCTCTACAGAATAACCTGTAATTCAAATCTGAGCTGAATATCCTGAAAACTGCAGAAGCTATAAGGAAAAAACTATAAAAATCTTGAGATTTCAACATCCTGTAACTCTGAATCATCCCTATAAGTGCGTCCCACATATTATGAAACAATCTGTATGTTCGTAATTTTTCAAGATAGAATCATGAAACTCTCAAGATTGGTGAAAATGTGACAATTCTACCTCGAAAATCAAGGAAGATGGGGCTGCTTTCTTGAAAAGTGAGATAAATGGGGATTTTTGACTCGATTTTTGAGGACTGAATTATTTTCATGGAAAAGCTGTAATGCTGCTAAGTCTTGATCACCATAGTTTTTGATTATATTATTGTAGATATATATTTTTCGCAATTTGTTTCTGAGCGAAAGCAATTTTCCACTTGAACAGAAAACTGAAAATATACGTAATAATTTTATATAAACTTCATAAAAAAGATTGTCAATCTCAATATTGGAAACTTCCTCGGACAGAATTTGTCTTTTTTCAAGCTGTCAATATTTCATAATAATTATAGCTAGGACTTGACCCATATTCCTTCATTGTGTGAGGTGAAATGGTAATGGCCGATGCCAGAGGGCCTGAGATCAGAGCTCGAATAAAATCATTATCAGAGCAGCAAGATACCATTCAAATAAATCACCACAGCAACTCTAATCTCACGCGACCGTTTTACACAATTGTTATTAAAACGGCCAACAAATCATCCGCATAATCCACGCGTTGCCCACAACAGGTATATACAGGGTGACCAATTTCAGTCTTTTCGGGTCACTGAGGCAAATAATATGTCATTATATTTCGCGCCTCGTCCTTCGAGATCACAATGTAGTACCTCTACTTCCCGCTAGGTGTCACAAGTTGAAAGCTATTAAAAACTCGATCTTCCATGGCTACGTTCCTGCAACCACTAGGAGCCAACTTCATTACTCTATCTTGTGCTAGGGTTAACGTCACGTTTTTTTTTCGGGAAAGTTTTTTTTTAGAGAATTAATTAAGAAATGGGAAAAAATAAAAGAAATACTAGTGTTTCCAATTCTAGTTCTGAAGATGAGGAAGAAATACTGAAAAAGAGGCTCAGAACATTAGAGCTGAAGTACAAAATAAGACGCCTTGAGGATACCTGGCGTGGTTCAGGGCGTGGTTCGCGTTCATGCTCACCTGAACCCTCTGTGTCAAGTCGAGCATCGACTTCTAATTCGAAGCACAGATATAGATCAAGGGTTAGATCTTCTAGGGATCGGAGAAATTCCGAACCGAAAAATAATGATGGTGTCCAGAGGAGAAAAAATGTCTTATCAGGGCGGGACTCTGATACGTTGCAATCAGAGCGGGACTCTGATCCAGGGCAATCAGAGCGGGACTCTGAAAATCATTTTGAATTTGTGGAACCCAACAATTTGGATAGTGTCCAAAATCAAGAAAATCTAGACCCCTTGATCGAGGAGGAATCTCTGAACCCCGAAATTTTGGGGGTTCTTGGTGCTGAGGGAACTTCAACTACCTCAGCTGGAGAGGTAATCCATAGCAGTGTTGCTACTCAGTGGGTATCTATACTAACAAAAGGACTGGATGGTGAAACCAGATCTAACTTGGTTAAAAAATATCCACCCATGAAGAACTGTTTATTTGTAGCAGCACCTAAGATTAATCCTGAGATTAAGGTCTCAGTGAATGAAGCTGCCATTAGGCGTGATACAAGGCTTGCAGAACTGCAAAACCAAATTGGGGCCAGTTTATCTGCTCTGGGAAAATGCCTGTCCCAATTATTAGGAAAGCCTAACAAGTCTACAGAGAATCTCCAACTGATAGAATTGATTAGTGATGCAGGTAGGATGTTATCAGATGTTCATCATTCTGAGACTATGTCTCGAAGAGTCATTCTAGGCATGCTTCTTAATAAATCATATACAGAAGCCTTATCAAGCGCTCCAATTGATGAATGGCTCTTTGGAGAAGATCTTGGAGAACGACTGAAAACAGTCAAGGCATTAGAGAAGTCAGGGATGGATCTAAAAACCCCTTCAAAACTGAAACAATCAAGACCAGTCAATCATTTAAACTGGAAGGGTCCGTCTCGACAACCATTCAAGAGACCTCGTCAAGACGGACAAAAATCATCTCATATCAGACAACAGAAGAACGAAAAGAATCCAACACCCAAGAGTTATTACAAGAAAGAGAGGAGGAGGTATTAATGGATAATGTAAGTGCCTATGCTGGCAGGTTGTCAAATTTTGGAGACAACTGGAGAAAAATAACTTCAGACCCAATGATTTTATCCTATGTGAAGGGTTATTCCATCCCATTTTCTAGAAAAGTCTATCAAATCAGCCCTTCTAAAACTCCCAACTGGTCTGTATCAGAAGAAAAAGAGATCACTCTTGCCATGAAACATTTGATTGCCAATGGTGCTGTTGAAAAATGTAAGCCTTGCAAGAATCAGTTTATTTCAAACATATTTTTAGTTCCTAAATCAGATGGGTCCAAGAGACTCATTTTAAACCTGAAAAATCTGAACACATTTATTACTACAGAACACTTCAAACTTGAAGATAGGAGAACAGCATCTAAACTTATAAATAAAGACTGCTTCATGGCCACAGTTGACTTGAAAGAGGCCTATTTTCTAGTCCCTATTAGTGAGGATCAGAAGAAATTTCTGAGATTTGTTTTCAATAGAGAATTGTTTCAATTCACCTGCTTACCATTTGGCCTTGCAACAGCACCATGGGTTTTCACAAAAATAATGAAACCTGTTGTTTCACTTTTGAGATCAGAAGGTTTTCTATCAGTTGTGTATTTGGATGATTTTTTGCTAATAGGTGATGATATAGAGGAATGTTCAAATAATGTGAAAAGTACAATATCATTATTGAAAAATCTAGGTTTTATCATTAACTATGAAAAAAGTAAATTGGTTCCTAGCAAAAAATGTAAATTCTTAGGTTTCATCTATAATTCTGTGGATTTAACCATAGAGGTTCCATCTGATAAGTGCCTCAACATCACAAGAAAACTTCAAACACTCAAATGTTTAGATTCTTGTTCAATTAGAGATTTTGCTCGGTTAGTGGGGCTGTTAGTATCAGTATGTCCTGGCATTGCATATAGCTGGGTATATTCAAAAAAGTTTGAGAGAGCCAAATATTTGGCACTTGAGAGAGAAAATGGAAATTATGATAGACCAATGAAAATCCCAAACATACTGTTTGAGGAGATATCTTGGTGGATATTTAGTTTGTCAAATCATCCTGTTTGTCCCATTAGACAATATTCTTTTGTATTAGAAATATTTTCTGATGCTTGTCCAACTGGCTGGGGGGCTGTAGCTTGTGGACAAAAAGCAAATGGTTTTTGGAGTTTAGAAGAGAAGTCTCATCATATAAATCACCTAGAACTTTTATCTGCCTTCTTTGGATTGAAGTGTTTTGCAAACAATTATTCAAATTGTGAGATTCTGCTTCGCATAGATAACACCACTGCTATATCATATGTCAATAGAATGGGAGGAGTACAGTTTCCTAAACTAAATGATTTAGCTAGACAGATTTGGCAGTGGTGTGAATCTCATAAAATTTGGATATTTGCTTCTTATATAAGTTCTTCGGACAATGTTGAGGCGGATAAAGAATCTAGGATGTTAGAACCTGAAACTGAATGGCAATTGTCGGAATCAGCTTTCCAACAGATTAAAGATGTATTTGGTACACCTGATATAGATTTATTTGCTAGTAGGTTGAATGCTAAATGTGAAACATTCACTTCATGGTTCAGAGATCCTGAAGCCATAGCAATTGACGCATTCACAGTTTCATGGAAAAAATATTACTTTTATGCATTTCCCCCATTTTCAATAGTCTTGAGAGTTTTGGAAAAAATCAAAAGAGAGAGAGCAAAGGGAATTGTAGTGGCACCATACTGGCCTACACAACCCTGGTTCCCTCTCTTCGAAAAATTATTAGTATCTGATCCCCTGATACTTCCTCCTGATGAAAATTTATTAATTTCTTTCGGCAGAAAACATCCACTCTGGAGACAGCTTTCCCTGGTTGCAGGAGTCTTGTCTCACAGGCCTTCAGAATGAGAGGAATCCCGGGAAGTTCACTGGATATTATATTGGCTTCTGTCACCTCATCTACTCTAAAACAATATAATGTTGGACTGAAGCTTTGGTGGGAATTTTGTCTCAAAAAAGGAAAGGACATATTCAATGTTTCAGCCACTTGTTTGATTGAGTTCCTAACAAGTCAATTTCACGATGGGAAATCATATGGATCTCTAAACAGTTTTAGATCAGCCATATCTCTGATAACAGATTCAAATATAGGCAGTGATTACAGAGTGAAAAGATTTTTTAAAGGAATACAAAATTTGCGTCCAGTTGCTCCCAAGTATAACTCTACATGGGACCCTAACATTGTTATAGCATATCTGGGAAAGCTGTACCCAAATGAAGAGCTTTCTAATGAAATTTTGACCAAAAAACTTGTTACCTCTTTAGCTCTAGTTACTGCTCATCGTGTTCAGACCCTCTCCCTTATCAGACTACAAAATATTGTTAAAATAGATGGAGGTATAGAGATTAAGATCCCTGATAAGATAAAAACCACGGGACGAAACAAATTCCAACCAGCATTGTTTCTACCGTTATTTACTGAAAATCCCAAATTATGTGTAGCTACAACCTTGGAATGTTACATGAAACGTACTGAGAATATAAGAACTTCTACAGATAGACTTCTCATAACGTACAAAAAGCCATACCATCAGGTTTCTTGTCAATCCATCAGTAGATGGATAAAGGATGTATTGCAGAAGAGTGGTTTAGATACAACGATTTTTTCAGCACATAGTACGCGCCACGCTTCCACTTCTGCAGTGTATAGGAAAGGAGTTAGTCTAGATACAATAAGAAATACTGCTGGTTGGACATCGAATTCAAACACATTTGCATTGTTTTATAACAGGCCACTATGTAGTAGGGATTCGTTTGCAAATGCTTTGTTCAAACAGGCTCAGGATCCAAATGTTTAAATTTTAAGTCATTGATAATGCACTTATTTGTTCTTATGTACTACTTGTTTTTTTTTTTTTTTTTTTTGATGTTTTGTTAATAAAATATTCTTTTCTCTCAATGGAATATTTTGTTCGCAACTAGATTCTTTAAACATCTACATTGTGATCTCGAAGGACGAGGCGCGAAATATAATTATAAGATCAAACGAACTTACCTAAGTGAAGTTCGATCTTAATTATATGAAGCGCCTCGTCCGAGATGATCACACCCTCCCTATCCCAAAATGAGAACATTATAGGTTCTTTATATTTTAGTTTTACCCTGAAAGTTGCGAACTTAGCTTTGAAGTAATGAAGTTGGCTCCTAGTGGTTGCAGGAACGTAGCCATGGAAGATCGAGTTTTTAATAGCTTTCAACTTGTGACACCTAGCGGGAAGTAGAGGTACTACATTGTGATCATCTCGGACGAGGCGCTTCATATAATTAAGATCGAACTTCACTTAGGTAAGTTCGTTTGATCTTATAAGTATATTTGCTCGCATAATATTCCATATGTTGTTTTTGAGAGAAATCATCTTTTTATTTGGAACAAGCATATACAGGGTTATTCAAATTCGATGCTCATCATTGGGATCTCGAGAACCGTATCCATGTTTCTCCATATTTTTCACCATGAACTGACACCTGAAATACATCATTACTAATAGTCACTTGATCAACAACTCTTTCGAGATTGAAACTCGTCAATAATAAATAAATAAAATAAATCAATTCTTTGAGTGTCAATGTATTTCAGAAGTCAGTCCATGGTGAAAAAAATGGAAAAATATGAATCTTCTTATTTAGAAAATAAAAGTTGATGATGGCCGCAAGAAGACAAAACGTCGAACTCAAAATCTATGAATGCCATTTTGAAGATCGCAGAATGTGGCAATGAAGAAGTTTTTTTCGTATCTCCAGTAATAAAGCAAGAATAAAATAAAATGAATAATTCAGTTTTTTTCGAATATTTTGAAAACTAAAAGAGCTAGCGCCGAATTTTTTTCACCATAATGATGACCATCGAATTCCGCAACTTTGCCCAATTAATAAATCTTCGTATCTCTTACAGTTCTCGAGATCCCAATGATGAGCGTCGAATTTGAATTACCCTGTATCAGAAACATCGTCGTGGTGAACAAAATTGAAGATATGTGCAAATTATCCAATTAGGTGCAAGTTTCACTTCGACATTAACAAGGATACTAAAACAAAATTGCCAATTTTTTAAATATGGAATTTTAATAAAGTTTGTACAGTTTATATTTTGGGTAGCGATAAATTCAAGAATTATGCATATTTATTGATACCACGAGCTATATTTCTGTCTGTTTTTGATAAAATAATTGTCCTTAACGTAGTGATCAAAATTAAGGACATGTGCAAATTATTCAATTAGCCGACTCCACGTTACTTAAACCCATCAAGATTTATGAAGCTACTGAAACATAATATCCAATCTTTCAGTTTTTAATTACTGAATTTTAATATACCTTATGCATGAAGAAGTATATAGCTTTTCATATTTCGGGTTGTAATAACTTTTACATATCAGCATACCCATAAATACATCATTTTATATTTTTGTATGGGATTGAGATGATTGTCCAATATGACATCGTCAATATTTCAGCCATTTTTAACAAATAAATTATTTGTGAATTCTGTAACGCCCTGTAAACAGTCGCCGTGAAATATTCTCGAGTCTGAATCAGCACAAATCTCTAGAATTATTGGACCAATATTTGTGTAACTTTCCACTTGATCGGGTTCCTAAAGAAAATAATTTGATTTATAAGCAATAATTGTGTCTGCATTGGATAGAGTGGATAGACGAAGTCTACAGTCATGGGCGTAGATTAATAGTCCACCCTAACTGAAATATTTTCCGTTTTCAATATTCCGGCAAAAGTCCAACATAACTAAATGTTGCAGGAATTGTGATATTTGTTTTCAATTAAAAGAAGAAATATTGTTTTTGAAATTCCATTACCTATACCATCTTAGTTGTGGTAAGTAAATCTGAAATCAACTGTGGAGAAGTTGGATGCAAGGAAAATTGTTGGAATTGTTTTTATAGAAGAGAAAAAAGATTAAATGGATTCTCCACACTGTAGAATAACTTTTTTACATGCTGTACATTATATTTTCCGGCGCCCATCTGATGATTTCAGTTTTCCTCTCTGTTGGTGTTGTTTGAAAAATTTATCCGTTCCTTATTTGATCGAGATTCCGTAAATATTTTTCGCGCCGATTTATTCATCCCTTTTGTGGGACCGCCGCCCCTGTTTATCGGTCATTTCGAAATTGCATGATTAGTCCAAAGCGGCTGGTGGAACGCGTATTCTAAGCAGCAGGTTGTTCGGCATATAATAAGATTTCTTACACACCCACAAATACATTTATACCAATATATTACTTTTATAATGATATTATTATCTTAACTTTGGACCGATCTTTCGGTGCACGGAAATTACACGGAGAAAACATCATTCTGCAGTGGATGTTTCTATGAATTTTTCCAAGTCTTGTACTTGGGAATTTGATAGCTCTGTGAGGAGATTTTGTTTGTGTTTTCGCTATGTTGGTGAAATGGACATGACAAGACATACTGTTTGATATTGTGAACCACAACGTTGATGAAATTGGTGAAAACATTGGTAGATATAATAATTCTTTCGATCGTGACAGCATCTAGAGTTTGGTTATATTGAACTGACTTCCATCAGACACAACAGTTGATACCTTAATTTCCCCTCCATGTTGATTCCAACAAAAATTTTCATCTGAAGACTTTCCTTTTTCATCGCATGTATCAATCATCATCATTATTATTGTATTCTGTAATGATTTCTCTTAGCATCCATAGCATTTTTATAAAGTTCACCCAACCTCCTGGTATGATGCATTTTTCAAAGAAAGTAATTTCATCTAACAGAGGTTCACCTCGAGTAATATTTGCTTTGGAACTTTTTCACAACCGACATCGTCCTAATATTTCGCTAACCAAAGTTAAGATAATACTGGAAAGCTCAATATACCTTCTATGTTCTATACCAATTACCCTTTTACATTAAACATGTACAAGCTAATAGATAACTCGAAATCAAGAATTGATGAGTTTTCATGGACCCATACTGTATAGTAGAACCCGATTTTAAGAAAAACTGTATCGAACATTTTTCTCAGTGTAGCCAACGAGGAAGAACTTCGTCGTCGGCCATGACTCAATTAAAAATATGTTATAAGCTGACATGTTTATTATCGCGCTAAAAATTTTTTGAATTATCACCCACGACTTGGAAAGTGTATCACACAAACCTTAACTGTAGCATAATTTCCAAATCGACGTCTGATTCGTCGTTTTTTATGTACCTTGCGCTGTTATTATCTTTTTCTTGATCTCTTACGAAATGTACGATTAGAAAATCGAACTAATTACGTTTCGCAAGTAGGCGATGATTTAGATTTTCATTATTCAATTAGATATATTGATTATAGAGCTTTACGTTGCTGAAGTACTGACCTGAATATAAGCGTATTTTTTCTTCAACGTTACAATCCGTATACAACCTCTGGTAGTCCGCTCGAGAATAATGCCTCATTATTCACTCAATCAATCTTCTGCACCTGTCAATTAATACAATCATAAAGATTTCATTCAAAACACAGGGACGGCTCCACTAAGGGGGTGGATTCTTCGTGATATCGGGAACATATTAGATAGTTATTTTGGTAGGTTTCCTTCTGACTGGTATTACGCTGTTTGCTAACCATCACATCACTGAAAAATCTGGGGTTCAAAGTTATAAACAAAAGTTCAATTTTTCGCCTTCTAAGATACATCTGAATATCGTGGTTTGTTTATAAAGTTACGAGATAATACATTCTTTAGGCACTTTTTCCTGTATAATCCAGTGGCGTCGAGAAAATTTGGAAAAAAGGTGCAATTTCGAGCTATGGAGTTGTAGTTTTTCAAATTGGAATTATAATTGGCTATTGTATGGTTAGAACGGATATTTTTCGTTCAATGTGATTTACAGGCAAAGTTGTACGAAAAAGAAAACAATGCAACATCTTTCTACATTCATGATCATTTACTTCAAGATATATCCAGTCTTTTTAGGCACCATAGAGTCGTCTGCAGTCGATCAAGGCGTCGCGACGTTATAATTCAATGTCGCCACGCTTCTCGGACTAGGGACTGCCCACTGCAGCTTTATTGTTTTGTCTATTAGATAATAGAGATGATTTTTTATCGTCCGAGATAGTCGCCGGTGGTCTGCATTATTCAGTAGCAGAATGTTGTCGGTGCAGCGGGATATGAGCCCAACGTACACACAACGTTCATTATGTAAAGTTGATTAATTAACGTACCAACTGGAGGTAGTTGTAGTTGTAGTTGTTCCAGTGACTATGCGAGCGAGGTGTCAGCAGGAATCAATTGGTGCTCTATCGTACGATGTGGGTACCAAATCAAAAATCATTTTTTTGTTTATTGGTTTGTTTATTTTTCAAATGAATATTCAGTTTCATTGAACATTACATTCCTTGGCTATACTTATACTACATGCGTTGGGTACCATAAACTACGTAGCAGTTTCCCTGGGTTTTGGTCTATAGTATATGTGCTCTTATGATGATCTTTCAAGATTGAAGCTTAGTTTTCTCTTATTTTTCAAATTCAAATTCACCTTCAGGATGTTGCCAAAATGTAAGAATTTCTTATCTGTATCAGGTCGAATGAATCTAATAAATGAAACAGCCTTGTTTTTCTGAACCTTCTTGTTCTTATACATTAATCCTTATGAAGAGTTTTTCCGAATAACCTGTCATCAGCATTACTCAAAAAGTCTGCTCGTCGACGAATATGGCATCTATGTAAGTGACGCCATCTATCGTAATTTCCGGATACGTTGACGAGTGTTGAAAATACTGCATATATAGATTCCAGGACATGAAGGCCATTTTTGGTTTTTTATTATTCAAATCTAGAGCTGAACATTGGATCGAGGTCAATCGGTATGGGAGCAATCATTCTTTCATAGATCCCATCAAAGGTAATAACTTTCTCTCAATTGATACATTATTTTTTCATGGTTTCAAAAATAGTTTCGAGATACACCATAGATAATGTTCAATCACTTAATTATACATTTGATGTTGATATCTCTATGGAATATTGTTGCTAAATTCCACGAGGTATACCTTCATACCTCTGTATATTAACAACAGATACTGTAATTAAGAAAATAAGATCAACCTTAATTAGTTGTTGTCTATTATTACCGCGTTATACAAGCTCGATTTCACTTTCTGCTGATCATCACAGCAGATATTAGATTTTGGTAAAATAATGATGGAATTGATGCATGGCCAGGTATTAAATTTAGAAACCTAATTATAGGTCTTTACACTAATTTTGGGCATGATTAGAATTCGGCGTTGGGTGCTCCATCATATAGCCACGATTGCGGCGTACATTATAGATTCCTCCAAGAACTTAAGTATTCACATACACTATCGCCATGAACATGAAAATCAATCGAAAATCAGCAGTGCTATATGCACCACTGAATCTGAAAAATAAATCTGAAAGTTGCATTCAAAAAACAGTTTGTCGTGTATGTGTGAAAATTATCTGATTAGGTTTTACAGTGATATTGCGACAATAATTTATACTTTTACCATGCACCACAATCTGATATTTTTCTACGTATTGCGATTGACACTCATGTCGCTGCCAAAACAATTATTATTGCCTAATTGAAAAAAGAATCTCTTGTTGTTCTTATATAAATATCTATATTATTTCAAAGACTAGGCCAGTCGCCTTGGAAATAATCAACACCCCGTACAGGTTTCGTGTCGGATGATGGTTCATCTGGACTCGTCGAAATTGGAAAAGCACGAACGCAGCTCATGCACCATGTGATCATGACTGGCATGACTAAGGTGAGAACGCATCGGTCGATTGTCATGTGTTCGGCTCGTTTTCTGATGAGCCGAGACAAAACAATAACGCCCCGTTCGTTTGTCTCCTAATGAAAAATTCATTTGGATGATGTATGCGCAGCATCTGGTCCCTCTGGGGGTGATTCGGGGGCGAATTGATGGTTTCGAATTAGGAAGATGAATTGATGTGCGTAAAGTGGAAAGTGCTGCGATAAAAATACTTAGGCTAATGGGGCTTGTACACAGCCTTGTACGATAACTAGACGTTCGTCCAATCCAAAATCAATGATATTATAATGAATAGTTACCTGCAAATTGCAATTTCACGAAGGATAGGTCTCTGTGATGAAGAAAGACGTCTGGAAAGATCATCTAAGTGAGGAACTCACTTCAAAACTACACAGATGGAACTCAAGAGGTACACAATGGCAAAGACTTGCAGGATTGTGAAAATCCAATGACCTCCTCGGAAATGTTAAGCTCTATTCTATTAATCAACCTCAACAAGAAAAATCTGAAGACAGTAACGGGATTTATTGTCTGCTCGGAGAACACTAATGAGAGAGCTGGGCCTTGAGGGTAAAGTACCACTCAAAGGACAGAAATCTATGTCCTCAGCTGAAAGCTCTGAAGTCATACACACTAACTTATTATGAGTTCAAGCTGATTTAGGACTGTGAATAATCCTTGATACAAGTGGCAGCAAATAACCAGGTCACTTTACTTCGATATGATGGGTTGCAGATCACAAAGGAGTTATAGGGACAACGAAGAAACACACGATTTTCTGGTCCAGAACCCTTCTGTGGACTCTCCAAAGCTGAAACTGCAGAACATTTGCTTTTTGAATTCCCAGCGCTTTTCTGCAAGAGGCTCAAGTTCCTGAAAGGGGCCTTTAGAAAATTTAGATTATGGTTATATGCACAAAAGTTAAGATATGTCGAGGTGCTTGAGAGACTGCATAGTCTTCAGTCTCTGAAGATAACATCAGGGTCAGCAGATTCTGAGGGAAATTACCATTATTTTTCGAACGTGTTATCTGAGAATGTACCAGCCGATGCTGAAAGAAACACTTCATCTATAAATCCACTAACAATTTTCAAATTCCTGTAGGAGGTATGGGAACGAAGGGGTGGGAAAATCAGATGAAGCAAACTGTCATTGATTCTCCATGAAACATCACCCTGTGTGCTGAAATCTGTGAACTGATCGATCATTCTAGGTTCCTGACTTTGGGCAACTCGTCGTAATTCACCCTGTAGAAATGTGATTAGGCAAAGTGAAGTCCGCGTCCCACCCACTCTCTTGGAGAAGCCTTGGCATGAATTCGTGAATACTTCTGGAATTTTATTTGTCTCAAACTGGTCCGCTGCAACCTTTTCTTTACATCTGCAGCCACTAATTTGCCGCGCTCTCAGAGATCGAATCTAGATTTCTTTTTCTCTCCGATCATAATTTATAGGTAGTTGCGTTATTATCGTTGTTTGATTAGCAGCTCTGCGCGCCATTCAGATATGTCTTGTAGATAGGGAGTTACATAGATCGGTGATAACTAATTGGGAATCAATAAATTATCTATATATGCTCGTATTCAATATTGTTATGTACCCGTCATGTCAGGAATGTCTCAACTCCATTCATTTTTTTTCGATTTATTCACTAACAGTATCTCATATATGAATAATAATTTTATGTGTAGTATAATTAGATTCGTCAAATGCCTCTTTCGAATAATATTTATATCGGTTATATTTTACTTTCCTGATAATCTATAAAGGTCTATTACAAGAACCTAAAGTAGTGTTCCTATTCGACTACATGTGATATGTTTCTCCTATGGTAGTTTTTGATCAACCAGTACGTAACTTTTCAAAAATTCAGACTTATCTAGATTGATATTGAACACCCAAGCAGATAAGATTACGTAAGGTTCGCATTGCACACACATTGCCAGTGTGTGGCATTTAGTTTTCTATTCTTTTGATTAATTATTAGTCAGTGATAACGCCATTCGACATGACGTTGTTTCGATGGAATATCAGGTTTTTGAATAATGACAAACGTTTTGTTTTTGACATATTATTACCTATCAACTGACCAACATCATCGATGATCTCAAGAATTAGGCAGATATTATAACAGGTTGAAATTACATTAAACCTTGTCATCCCGTTGGTCGGGCTATAAACCTTTTGTCTAGGAATTCAAAATACCAATTCAGTCCCTAGGTGTATAATGCACTATTTATTACCTACCATGACCTTTCAGTATATCCAATATTTTGTAACTCAATATAAATTCCGTTCCATCAAATCGTGATATGGAACATCTTATTTGTGCTTTATGTTTTATCGCCAACATTAATTAACTCTACTTGAGTGTTGAATATAATTATCATCATGTAAGCAATATAAAATCTGGCAATCTCGTTGTACAAAAACTTCTACATCAATAACAGCGTGCTTTTCCAGCAATACCGGTAATGCTCTTTTTTACATGAATTTATGGTTTTACTATGCCGGTGGCCTCGTGTTCTCCTATAATAATTAGTTAATGAACTGACTATGCGTACCTACAGGTTTATAAATATCTCAATAGGAAATTATTGTCGATGTCTATCATAAATTTCATCTAAGTGGTTTATGCGGAACTACAAGAAATACTACACGATTTCATTTTGAGTAGATGTATGTATATCGGGTGTGTAATAAGATAGGACGACTTTTTTGAAGTTTGTAACAAGGCAGCTAGAAGTTGTAATCTCAAAATGCCAATTTCAAATTGAAAATTCTTTTAGTGATCTTAAAGCATTGGGATTCTTGACAATATTATTCGATATTTCTTCATGGGGAAAAAGTAATATGATAACACATTTAATTAGTTTAAGAAATATGATGAAAAATGTTTCTCTCGAAGTAAATTACGGATGATGAGTGTTTCGAATTTGAAACAAATCAAATAAACTAGCGACCTAAAAATTGATGCTCACTTCTGAAAATGCAAGTGGCCCGAATCAATCATAACGCAGCGTAACATTGACAAATTTGATCGATGGAAGTATTTTCGCGAATACCGTTTTCCATATTATATTTGAGTCGCAAATCGATTCTTAACGATCCTCTCTTGTTAACAGTGTGACATTTTGATTAGTGGTCGCTATATAATCGGCATTCATGAGATATTGAAATCAGACGAATGAAATTTCGCGCTGTGGTCGCAAATCCAAAGAATTACGTAAGTGGCAGGCCAAAAAATGTCAGAAAAAAGTATGAAATCTTTCCATCATTGATGCAATAAAATATTCAGGTCCGTATTTCAAAACAATCAACTTGATGATGACGTTTAGAACCGAAACGTCAGATTATCTTATTTGATGGTGTATTTCTGTAGGTAATGTTGATTTTTTATTTTCGTTTAAAACAAAAACGGTCTTTCCTGTATATCGCCCAAGCATTTTATAGACAAAATCAATTGGTGTATGCTCTTCTTGAGACCTTTTTCACGCACTCGTATATATTTTCTAGCAAAATGATCGACACAAATTTACAAAGACAAAAACAGTAACCATGGAACATGTATCGTTCTTGACAGCTGTCTCGAAACTTTGGCGCACGTCATATTTCTGTCATAATCATAAGATTCTTAACTTTCAACTTTCAAATATAACATTAACATAAGAACAATTTTATAAGAATACACGTAAAATACTTATGGTGATTTCATAAACTAAATACCTACAAACGAAAATCCCACCGAGGTTTTATAAAATTCATTCAAATTAATAATTAACAACTAAGAAGATGGTCATCTTTCATCTTTTCAACTAACAATTAACAATTATGAATTCAACGCATGAACCTAAGGCATATTTGAACAAAGAACCCTTTCTTTACTCTGACACCACTGAACTTTTGGCACGGAACAATAAAATAACCTAATTCCAAAATGATTTTTTTCTATTTTGGTTCTATAATGAAGTGATTATGAAACAAAACCAACAGTAAACTGGGCTTTACACTTGTTCGTCAGATTTCAAATATTTCTGTCATCATTATTACCATTTTTCAATGAAAGACTTCAAATCAATGCAAAATAGAAAAAAGATAACATGACACACGTTTTATAAGACACGTTGTCGCACTTGTTCCCTTGGAGCACTGTTAGCTTCGCTCGTCGTACTCCAAACAACGCGTGCGACAAAAAAGCTTCTTATAAAACTTGCATCATAATATAGTATTATATTCGTTGATTTAGTTGTTAATTCCTAATTGTTAATTCTAGTTTAGTTGAGTTTATAAATTCACCATTAGCATCCTGTGGCCATTGATCCTTTGCCAAAAGTGCATCCCAAAAGCTTGGTTTTCTGTTTCGAGCCAAGAGCTATTTCACTCCCATCAATCAGCTGCATATGATCTATAAGGCACAGATCCGACCTGTCCTGGAATACTGTTCCCATATTTGGAGTGTGGCACCTAAACATAACCTGAAACTATTGGATTCTGTCCAAAAAAAGGGCAATTCGTCTCGTCGGTAATGCCTCGCTTACAAACTCGCTCACTTTTCTGGAACACGGTAGAAAAGTTGGTGATTTATTTATATTTTATAGATATTTTCATGGGCGATGCTCTTCTGAAATATCAACAATCGTTTCTCCATTAGCAGTCTCTTCGAGATTAACCCGTCAAGTTCAGTCTTCACACCCCTTCGTGGTCACTTTATAGAGATCTGCAGAACGTTCCTTTCCAAAGACTCGTTCATCCAACGAGAATTGAGACTTTGAAACTAATTGCCTAGGGAGGTGTTCCCCGAGGCATACGATCATTCAGAAATTTAAGAAGAACACCAACTCCTACCTTCTTTCCCTTGGTTATCACGATGTTCAGAGAACCAGAACATAAATAAAACTAAATTTTTTGAGAACCAATAAAATTATTGATCTGTGAGATTCTGTATCAATTTAAATGATGCATTTTTCGTAATTAGTAATAATTTCCAATTTGTAGCAATACAACCCCACCCATCATCCATTCGCAGTTTATTATCCCAAACAAACCACCCTCTCAACCACCGGCAGGGTGCACTTGACAGCCGAAACAAAACACCATCGAGCGTCGCTCATCTTTTGTCGAACCTCGGGTCGGTCAACAAAAGGCGCCGCCGAGACAAACAAGGCGAGCGACGTCGCGACGACGTCGCGACGACGTCCCGGCGATGCGAATGTGATGTTACCCGTGGGAACGTGGATGAGGTCCCGTGGGATATGCTCTCGACTTTGGTGGTCGCGGGAAGGGAATAGGATTGGATCGAGGGTGATTGGCATTGATTCGCAATGGTTGGTTTTTGTGGGGGTGCTGGGAAAACATTGGATGATCGCATCATCGAGGGTACTTTGCTTTGAGGATGATTCGCAAAGCCAATGTTTAATTTTTTCCTTCACATTTCTCATCGAAATATTCGAGTTCTAGAAATAATTTCCATCAATTATTGAAGCTCTACTATGGTATTATAAGTGAAAATTACACTGACAATTTAATTCGTGCACTAAAAATGTCATATGTTGCGGTGTTTTGTCATTATGACAGCGAACAAATTTTGCCCTAACTTTTCCAGCGACCTTACTTTTGAAAACATGACAACAAGCAATGTAAACAAATTTTTGATGACGTTATGTCAATTTTTCTCAAACTTGCGTTGTCAGAGAGTTGGAGAGTGTTCGAGTGGAGAAATTGAAAAAGCCATCAATGATAATGTGCCTCGCAATACTGTGAATTCAACTATGTCAATTTGGTGACAATTTACGATGTTTTGTTTGGAAAAAATATATGAACTCATTGTAGAAACTTCCACTGAAGAGTTCTATTTTATGGACTGGGCATTCAACATGAACAAAAAAAATGGAGAAGTTTATAAAGAAAGTGCAGTCAAGACGATTTGGAACACTTCATATTCATTGAATGGTCTTACCAAATTTTCTTTTGAGTCGAAGTAAGATTGACATTTATGATTCGAATTTTGTTGCTATCAGGCAATTCAACTCAAAAAACTGACAGAAAAACAAGCTCTCGTGTAATTATAAATAAGAAAAAATCTCGATATATACCAAGTAATAATCAAAAAGGAATTCACAGAAATAGCTTCAAATTGACATGAATTTCATCTTTTAGTTATAGATACTCTATGAGCGGTATTTGTATTCAAATTTCGTGCTATTCCCGAAATTCGTATAGATTCCCCATTTTAAATTATCCGAATTGAAAATATAATACTATTATTACCATCAAGCAAGCACTAAAGTTTCATTACAATCTGAAGTAATTAATGGTATAATTAAATGGTGTAATTTCGTCTATATTTTTGTCAGTTCAGTAGAAGCCATGTCCAAACCGCAATATTTCCCGTAATAATACCACGAGAGAGTGAGAATAAATTGAAAATAATTCGACAAATTATCGAAAACTTGTTTTCCTTTGGGCTCTCGAGTTCATTGACGAATGGCAATATGTTTGAGAAAATGTCTGTAGAATTATTATCTACTTTATCGAACTGTCGTGTAGTATTCGATGAAATCATCAAAACGTTTGATGCATGATGGGATTCATTTCACGAATTTCTCGCAAATTACGTTTTTTTTTACGTTCTGGTTCTCACGAAAAGGGATATCCTGTAATGTTCAGAGAACATCGTGAGAACCAAGAGAACGAAGGTAGGAGTTGGTGTTCTTCCTAAATTTCTGCCATATCAAGAAAATATGTTGGCATGTTGTGGTTGTGATTGAATAAAAACAATGTAAATCGAATTATCCTCAATAGAATAATGTGGGTAGATTTTTTCCACTATAATAATGTTCTGATTGACTAGATCGTACATTGTGGCTGATATTAAAATTTATTTTGACTTTGAGTAATCACTGAAAAACTCAGGGTATCCAAGGCAACATTAAACTTACATTATATTTTCAATTTTGGATCAGAAAACTTATAGTCGTTGCTATGAATTCAAGTCAACAAGAAAACATATTAAATATTTATTTTGTAAGTATATCAGTTTTGAAACAAATTGATATAATCAATGGTTTTGATTCATGACTCAAGTTTATGTTGACAATGCTATCGATAAAGAGAAAAGTTGGGATAACCGAATAGCTAATGAATATTTTTTCATGAAATATTGAGAAAGAAAATCTTTTGATTATAGAATATCACAGCACGAAAGCCATGCTTTTGATAAATCTGTTCAATACTCGACTTTATGAAGCTCATTGTTCTATTGATAAAAAAATGCATGGAATCAGTAGGATATGGATTTTATGGGGCTGTTCAGTAAAATAGTACATCATATAATATGAGCATACTTGATGTAATGTGAATCTCGGACACTTAATCGTATTTCTGTTTCCTATATAGTCCATTCCCACGCTTCATCCCATAGGACCATCCATCACAAATCGAGCGCACCCCGACCGTATGCTCGCCGTTACTTTACAGCCAAACCACCCCCTTCTCACCCTCTCACCCACCCACTGGCAGCCCCAATAAATCCAAACAATGCGATATCGCGTTGCATAATAACAAGACTAACTACGCTAAACGCGTTAAATGCACTTGCGCCCCCATACCCTTCACGCCCTTTTCCCACGAGCCACCCCCTATAGCAGCCACCCTAGTTGCAGGACTGATATTTGCTGCTGTTCCACGGGTATTGGCCATCAGGGGTGGCCGCGGGAATTTATTTGTATATGGTGGTGGCGCGGCATCAGCAAGTGATGATGGTGATGATGATGATGCACTATTTGGGAATTCTAGGGGCGGAAGGTTCTCAGAGGTCAGCAGCTCAAGGTGCATCGGAGACAATGGCCGGTGTTCTGATGAAATCGTAAGGGATGAAGCCTTGTTATCCCCCTCAACTTTTATATTGATTTCTCTGGGAAACAAGTTTGCCCCTATTTGCTCTCTGCTAAATTATTTATAAGGGACGAAATACATGCACTAGATCCACCCATCATGTCGCAAATTTTGCTTATTATCAAATGGGAACATATACATTCGTTTACGATTATATTTGATCTAGAAACAAATTCACCACTGAGATCCTCTTATATCTACGATGCCAATGAGTGAAATAACCCTTTTTTTTATCACTTTTCGGACAACGTATCTTATAAAACATGTGTCAAATTTTTTTTTGTCTATTTTGCATTAATTTTAGTTCTTTTACTGACAAATATTGTTTCAATATCGATAAATAGCAGAAACATCTTCGATTGGTAACATTGATGACATTGAAATATTTAAAATCTGACACACAAGCGTAAAGCCCAGTTTATCGATTTTGATTTTTGTGATACCTGCGGTGAAAAATACAATGTTGTGTCTGTTTCTTTTGGTCAATTTATATCGAATTACACTCTGAATTGAAATTAACCATTAAAAACATTGAGTTTTTCACTGCTAGTATCACCAAATCCAAAATCGACTTTCATTTGACAGTTCGATTGTACCTACCTCCAAAAATAAGAAAATGCGTATCGAAACAGAGGCTATATTGTTTTCATTGAATGAAAACCACTAGACGACGTATCTCTTTGAACTGACGCGTCTGTCATATATATCCGCAAGAAATTTGAAAATGAATCCAAAATGATTGTAACATCAAAAACTAATCTATCGAATACCACACGAGAGTTCGATGAATTAGATATATATAGTACGTCTCCATCATGTCTCAAAATAATAATAATAATTAACGAGCTTTATTGGATACCCAAAAGGCTACCGACCGAGGTCCTTCAGCCTGTGTTACACACTGATTATAAAATGGTTTACAATCATATTCGTAGATAGCAAGACATGGAATTATTCAATTTCTACTAATAAAAAAAACTAATCAAGAGGAAATAATGTTCTGAGAATTTCAGTCTTCTTGCACTTGCGCTAAATTGATAAGGCATTCCAGTAATGTTTTATCCGGGAACTTCCGTCTTGGGTTCACTGTTGGATCTCTCTGTAGACACTGAGATTGAATAATCCGAAGATTGGATTCGTTTTTGGAAAACTTCAAAGTTAGATTTTTCAGTCTCTCAGATATGGGTTGTACTCTGGTCAGCTGGTATAAAAGTTCGTTTGATGGATGGTGAAGGGGATTTTGAGGGTGCCGGATTTTGGTAATGGCTCTAAGGCTCGTTCTTTCTGCTACTTCCAAATTATTCAGTGCCGTCTTCCTACTATTTATGTATATTGGGTGAGCATATTCAAGAATTGGGCGGCAAATGGTTTTATAAATATGTGTTGCTGTTCTTCGGCTAATTCCTTTGTTCTTGAAAGTGGGCTCCTAAAATGTTTAGCTCTTGTGATACACTTTTTTATCATCAACTTAGTATGATGATTGAAGTTCAGTTTTTGATCCAAGTGCACTCCTAGATATTTAATTGTTGCCCTGGTTCTTACTACATGATTGTTCACAGTTATCGTGGGTGAATTATCTGATATTTTATGATTGAAGATTATCAGTTGTGATTTTTCCGGATTTGGTTTTGACCTCCACTTGTCACACCATCTCATAGTGTTTCCAATTGAATTTTGTAACTCTTCAACTGCTTTTTCAAGTGATTTGTGATGGCTAATAATGGCTGTATCATCAGCAAATTGTATGTCATAGATGAATGTATTTGGATTGTGTAGATTTTGGTTGTTCAAGTTAAATATATCACAACAGTATATATTGTAGAGAAATGGAGACAAGGGTGAGCCCTGAGGGAGTCCTTGATGCGGGTGGAAAATTACTGATTATAACTTGTTGACATCAAGGTAGATTCATGTAATGTGCCTTACACATAAAAATTCACAAACTGTGTCTGATATTTTTAATTGGATAATTCTGCTATTATTGCTAGGAGGCTGTAGTGATGGATGCGAGCTCCATTCTCACACAATCGAAAGCTCGATTGATGTTTTCCCTTGCCGCATTATGAACCAATCATGTCAGGCCATTGCGTCATCAGCGACAGTCATAAACAATTCCCGCGGCAATGCAACCGTGCACAATGCACCTTGTGAATCGCCGCTCTCTCTAATGGCGGCCATTAATAATAAAAGCGCCACACTTTGCCTTTTCGACATGATTAGCTTTCGACGTTTCGAGTCACGACGGCCATCGGAAATTGACACATCATCTAATTATTATAATTACAGGCCGACGCCGGCCCTGTCTCTCTCTCTCTCTCTGGCGGCTTTCGATTTCGTCTCAAAACTTGCGACACCCGCTATATTTGCCGCTCTTGCGCCCGGTGCTAGATGTTTCTGCGTACTTCTCATGATTTACTGGGTGTTTCGGAATTAAATTTGAGGAATCTGTGGATGCGTCTTCGAGAAAAAAATTCGAATTCTAGAATTTCAACAATGAGAAAATCCATTTTTGAAGCAAATGGAAAAATTGCCTATAAATAGAGTGAGATTCTGAATTGAGAATTAATTATATATTAAAGTTTGTTTGATTCACGACATAATCCTAGAATGTTTTATTACGAAGATGCTGGGTTGAGATTTTCAATAATATACAATCCCACGAAAAAAAATAACTCATTCTAGTCACACGATATAACTTCTGAAATAGTGCGGTTGAACGCTTCAGTTTTTCAACTTCACTATAGTATAAACTCAAAAATATTCACAAAAATCGTATTCGTAACTGTCGAAAATAATCTGAAAAGAATTCATAGAATTCAAGAGAATAATAAAATGTACAGTGTTTCATTTGGAATAAGTAAGTTCTTGCCCATCACTTCCGGTCTAACTATTGAAATGCTATGCCACTGACTCCATCTCAAATCTATTATTCATAGTGATTTTATCCTTTTCTCAAAAATAACAGAATTTCATTCGGTTGACAACATCAAAAACTTCTGATAAACATGATACTTTATAGAGCTTGATGATAATGAGTCGCAAGATATTTACAGAAATACCTATTCAATACCCACTGAACGACGCTTATGATTTCACATGAATAGAATTCTGGACTACCTGAATTCATGGTGAATTCAAAATTTGGGGTTCCACCTTGTAAAAACATTCCAGTGACCATTTCACGCACTTGCCAAATGAACCAATTAGGAGTTCTAGTCAAGTTCAAGTTAGTTTCGGTGTTTTCAGATTTGTGTATGTGACAGTTAAACCTCAAATAGAAAATAATCAAATTTGGAATAATCGAATTTGGAATAAATTCCATCGAATTGGTCAATTTCAACCATTTAGTTTGTTTTTCAAATAGTCTAATAATAAAATTTCACTTGTTATTGAATTCATCTTATAACTCTTTTTTTATTTCATAACTGACAGACTTATCGCAAAAATTTGAATACTGAAATTTCACCGGTCTCAACTAATTCAACAACTGAAATATTTGTTGTCAAAGGTGGCCGCGTGGTGACTGGCGCCGGTCCTGGAATGGAGAAATATTTCTGAAATAATGTCGAAACGGCCGGACGACGTCATCATCATACCGATCGTCACTTGTCTATACCCGATACGGCCATCGGACCGTGTAATGTGCAGGCACGGCATTTGCCCTTTCGGCATGTTGTGGGCCCAATTACGGGCATTATCGCCAGGCTGCTCTTCACTTTCGCAATTATCCGCCTTTGTCGTTGCAAAGTAAATAAACACACGGATCAAAACCGGCAATCACGGCACACGATTGCGGCCATAAAGTAACATGAGAACATCATAATCGCGGTAATTCACGTTATGTAAACATAATATGCGAGACCGAGAAGGGAGTTACAGGTTAATCCATTACGTTGTAACTTTCCGGAAATGATGTTTTATCTGATTATAGTTAACACCCAGTTTTTCCTCTAAAGACAGAGTTAGTTGGAAACTGGCATTTTATCTTGGGATTGCAAACTCTTGAGCAATGCTCAATTCTTTGTAATTGCAATCCGGATTGTATCATAAACTTCATTTTGGTGAATATTTAAGCGCATTCACCATATTTTAAACTTGCAAGTAGGAAGTTAGCATCTAGCTTTCATTTTCACAATAACTGAATTCATGAAAAGTTTTTAGTATTGATTACATGTATTACTCAAGAATTGATGCATGATAGTGGATTTTGTTATAAAAATCCTCAACATCTAAGATTGATTTAAGATTATCCTATATTCTCCATTAGATTAAATTAAAGTAAAAAAGGAACAGGGGAGAGTTTCATCTCGATTTATCTGCTTTGTTAAAACTCCAAAAGCCAAAATCATGATAAAACTGGTTAGGTAGAGTAATAATACCTACTCATAGCAGAAATCCACTATGTATCCAAATCAGCAGCAACGAAATTGTTTCTATTTTCAAATTTCTCCACAATATCACAATAATTTTGAATAATTACGGGAGACAAATGTGTCATTTTCAATCACAAAACAATCGCAAATCTTATTTTCATTTATATACCATCAATTCAAAACATTTCCTAAGTTGGAAGTTGGTCATCTTATTTTATAAACATTATCAACGCTTCTTCTATATTCCATCTGTCTCAGGTGATAAGTCATAGATTTTGAATGATAAATTTTGGGTGCTTTTTTTTATAAAGCCACACTCATTCATTGTATGAAATGACTTGTTATACTTATTCCATCATCAGTTGAGATGTATGAGGTTATGGTGACATCAAATCCACTCGAACACTTTTCAATATGAACCTTCCATGATGACCCTCTAAACATTAAAAGAGAAAGAAATTCATGAAAGTCTTGTCGGTGGTCATTACGATCTGAATGATACCGAGCGTACCGAAAAAAACTCAATCTATTTCTAATATTAATTGTATGATATAACGTTAGAAATTCCACATCCGAGTACATTCCATCTTTTCTCGGACATCTTCAAAGCGCGATCCATTTATTTTCGTATACGTTGCCCTAACGTGAGTCCATCCCACACGCTCTTCTTTACGAGCTCTGCCGTTACAAATGAGGTACAAGAAGTGACAAGATGCGCTCGCCAACCATAAATTCATGGAAAACTCGTTCGCAGGCTGTTGGATGATATGTCTGGATCCAACAGAGCTCAAGAGAGGATTTTATAGTAACGAGTCTTGTAGAATTTCGAGCTTTTATTAAATCCAAGAAGAGGTACTTCAATATTTCTGATAGGTATCCATGTCAGGGGGTGAGGTCAATTGCGAAAACCACTTGACAAAAACTCGTTTTTCAGTTTCGTACCAAACCAAAAGAAAGCAAATTCATTCCCCAAATCTTCTCATGTTTAGAGATCAGCTGCCAAGTATCTACGATCCTACATTCTATCCGAAGGAAAATAATTGTTCGTCTGGTTGAGCACTGTTGAATGGATCGACCTCGAAAAGCATAGCTCTGATAGTTTGCTTCAGGCGAGTGTGGGTGGGTGTATGATGAGAGAAGAGAGGCATTATTTGTGCGTGTTAAATTCAGGTAGCTGGATCATCGATTCTTGAATAATTCATACGCAATGATTTATCACATAAAAACTGAAAAATAATCTAGAAGAATTGCATAAGAGAAGATTTCTTCAATCCGTGAACTTCAATATTAAAACGATTATTTCTTCTACTTCATCATTTGAAGATAGCAATGACTTTTTTACGAAACGGCACATTCAACAATTAAGAATGGCGAGTATTAGTATCTGGCGAAATATCACAATGATACTTAGGTAACTTTCAAGAATCATCATAAACTTGATGCTTAGCAATGAAATAGAACGTTATAAGTTCGTTTTCAAACGAAATTTTTCGTATTCGACATTGAATGTATACAAAGCATTTCCGAAATTTAAAGCCACTTTTTGAAAAATGGTTGATCGTTAACCAAGTTCAAAACAGGAAAAACTCCTCTCAGGGAATGTAACAAGTATTTGTAAGCATATTGTTTCATGGTCGGAAATATATCATCATCAAGATATAAACCATACATTATTTTGAGAAATGAGAATCCATAACTGAATTACGTTTGCCGATAATTCAGAAATCAGATTTTCACGGTGTCTTATACTAGATACAATATCAGTGAGTGAATTGATTGAACTCCCTGATGCTGTTTTCGTGAATACTACGAACAAATTGAAAACTTTTGTGCAAAATTACAAGTGAGAGAATTCCATAATAACATTCTCACAACTTTTTTCATCTTCATCTGTTTCAATCCTTTCAATTTTTCAATTGCCGGACTGGTCAACTAATTTAATATCACATTTTGAGACCATAGTCCTCTGGTGTATATACTATAAAAGGAAGCTTTCGAATTGATACTCGAATTTTCACAGTCGGTAGCTGTCCAGTATTTCTTCCTTGTCAATGGCGATATCAAATTAAAATATCTCTATAATTCATCGCGTCGAAAACAATTAATATTCAACCTCTCTGTTGAATAAAAAAAATGTAGTTACAGTTATGGCCGAATGAAAAACAACGAACACATTAATACGGATCGCAGCTGATAGTATCAATATCCAACGTTTAGTTTAGCAACCTCAGCCTTTGGGGTCAGTGGCGTGTTGGAAATGTTTCTTTTGTCAACAAATTTTCGGAAGATTTCGGTCCATCCCCACATGGACACCCCACTTTTGACTTCACCGACTGCCAGCATCAAAAGTAGAAATAGTACAATTTGGAGTTTATCAGTTATTAACGCACGGCATCATCTAATGTGATCAAATTTTTTTATGTTTAAAATTTGGTTAGAAACGCGAGTGAGTCACGCTGTATATTTTTGATATCACGTATAAGAATTCATTAAAAAATATATGTTAAGTGGAAGTTGAACTTCAACATGATCAATTGCAAACATGACTATTTTTTACTACGTACCTATATTTTGATTTAGATATAGAAAAGAAAGATTTGGGTGGATAAATGGAAACACCTCGTATACGCCACTGTATGATATTGATAGCCAGCGGCCTAACACACCGCGTGATTAGTCATTACGCTCATTAGATATACACTTCGGGTCCAGTAGTGCTGGGCAGTACCGGTATGGTACGTTAATTTTTTTGATGTACGAGTCCGCCTCCGTATATTTCGTCCCGAGTTGATGAATTATTTCAAGAAGAACGATGGACATGCCGTTCGATGTATTCAAGATTATATGCCGATAGTTTTGATTCCTATGATGTAATGCTCCCCAATTTTTCCGTCAGTCGATTTTTGGATTTCAGGGAAGATTCTGAGACAAAAATTGGTAGATTCGCATCTAGAGTGTGTTGGATTCGCTTTAAAATAAATACGGAAAGTGAAGGTGAGACATCGACAGATATGTCTCTGAAATTTTGTTGGTACACAGGAATTGTGGTTGTAAGTACAAATCTATAATTTTCACAACATCGATCATAATATATGGTGTTTCTGTGTTGAACTTGAATTGGCCTAATTGATTCTCATGTATGTCCTTAGGGATGTGTGGCCTCACAGCTCTTTAGGGTGAGGGTGATATCTCGAGAGGAACCACAAATACCGAACAAATTGTATTCATACCAAGAAACATGACAGTTATTGAACGATATGAATGATTTGCTTCAACAGTAAACTGCTGACTATCATTGGCAACATTTAGCAAGTAAAGTACATTATTGTTTTTCTCTTGGTAACCTTTCAATAGTCCGATATGGCCTCAATTGTTCTCGCAAGGAAAATGACGTCGTGACAGAATCTATAAGGATCTGGCCTGGTACAGCTAGACCTTACGCGGACGAACCCAACGGTACCCATACCATACTATATAACCACCATAACCCATAATATCCATCCACGGTGCTGGTGCTCGGGCCTGGGGCTCCAATTTATTAGGCAATTTGTTCGATGGTCGATTAAGAGTCGCGGCCGCTATGTTAAGGCGAGCGGGTGGAGAAATTTTACGTATCCGGGTGGAATTAGCACTAATCGCTAGTGGCACCACATGGCCGATAATCGGCGAGGTAACTCTCAGTGAGTTTTTAGAAATAAATCTGGATTGTTTGACCTCCTCATAGCCATACTGAATATATCTCTTGAACTGAAAGACAGCTTCAGTCCAAACAATGTGAAGAGAGGCGAAAATCCGTTCTGGTAACACATCTCTTAGACCCATGACAGAGTTTAGCATGAAGGCCTTCTTTCGTCATATGATTAGTTTTGCCACAATAATGTCGCTTAGTATCAAGCTTTTTCTGAATGGATCACTCTATCTAATGGTCATCTGATAAAATGGCTAGGATGAACACCAGTTTTCTGCAAGGATCTGTCTTGATACCAACTTAATTTCTACAAACATCAACTATCTATTAGATCACTACGTTTCCTCTTGATATCTAATTCCATAGTGAGGTAGTTCCTAGTGCCTATAACCTTCAAACCTCAAAGAAAAATTCTATTACCAATATCCATTAGCCCATTGTGCCTCTACCTTGACCCATAACCTCTTTGTGGTAGGTACACTGCGGATAACAAACAGCAGTACTTGAGAAAGTCTAAAGAGTTCTTGAAGGAACCATCACCACTACTCACTGACTACTAAGTTCTCCTACAATAGGGGAAAAAATTATCTGATCTAAGGACATTTATAGTGAAGACACGACTAGGCAAGGAACTACTCTAACCTAACATTAGTGCATTCTCAGTAGATCTGTGAAGGTCGAGATATAGCACTTATAGCCTAGCACAGAACAAATGAATCATTCAATCATTTTTCTATGTATGCCTGCAGGCATCCTTTCAGTTGAAAGATTACAAAAATCTCATCAACATAGTTCTAAATTGTGGAAATCATCCATTTTTCATAGTGGTTCGGGGATATTCGTGTATTTTTTTAAGTTTTTCCTCACTTAATATAGTTCTAGTTATTTAAAAATTTTAGTGGTCTTAAGAAGTGTATACATCAATAAGTATTTAGTTTTTCGACATGTCCCATGTCGATGGTAATAGTTCCTTCCAAGTAAACTGTTCATCCAAGATTATGCCCAGGTATATAAACTATTCGATAGAATAGTATCGAAGGAATGAATTCAAAATTTGACTTATTTCATTGTTCTCAACTTTCAAATATATATATTTCTAGGATGAAAAGCGTTGAAAAAATTCATATTATTTCAAATATAGATTGATTTTTTTTGTTGGCTACAATCGAAATCAGCCTTCAGCTGTATGTTTGTGCATTTTATTCCCCTACTGCTGATTATCGAATACTTATCCAACACTAAATAGGAAATTTATTCGGTATGAAATTCTCATCTGGTTGTTCGCGGAGAGAGTTGCCCTTTCGAGTTTCAGATTTTCTGTGCTAATGGTAGCCGTAACTTCGTTACGTCATGGGCAGGCAGAAACAAGTGCCGCAAATTGGGATTGTGTCGATATGCCAGTGGCATTGTTTTCGAGGGAGGCAATCTGGGTCACACACAGGTATGTAATTTTTATCATTGGCTTTTACTCGAAGTCGTGAGTGATCCAGTTTTTTTTTCGCCGTCGTCGAGCGGCATCTGCACGTGTTGAGTTGCGGTGTGCCCCGCGGTGGTGTTCGCGGGCCATTCTTGTCTGTCATTTATAAGCGCGATTGACTATCGGTAGCACAGCAAATTTCCCTAATCGATGCTTGTATGGCATTCCAGTTTACGGCGGTTTCTTGGATGTTTGAATCGAAAAAATACCAAATTATTCATTTCAGAAATTCAATTTACACTCATTGATCCAAAGAAAAATGGAATTCTTGCCATAGGGCACACAGAAAATGAACATAAACAACAGAGAATGAAACTTCATCTGCATATTCGCATGCTCTACTTCTCAATAATAACTTATTGCCTATACTATTTTGGAATTCTAGAATGGCTATTTAATTAGAAATATCAAACATAGTTTGAAAATGAATGTCTGTTAGACTACGAGCAGAAAACAACTACTTTCCTGGTAAATACCACGCAGAACATTGAATTATATCTGCTCGTAGTCCATGCAACGGTTCACACTGTGAATGCAGATCGCAAATGTTTCTTTAGACATGACAAATTCACATCGAGAGAGGCACGCTTAACAACCTACAGACCGGTTTCGGGCTTATTGTCCCTCATCAATGCAGGGTAATTATCCGAGCAGAGACCGTAAGATCTCCACTTGAAGCTTTTTCGAAAGAAATATTTGCGATCTGCATTCACAGTGTGAACCGTTGCATGGACTACGAGCAGGTATAATTAAATGTTCTGCGTGGTATTTACCAGGAAAGTAGTTGTTTTCTGTTCGTAGTCTACCAGTCATTCATTTTCAAACTATGTTTAATATTTCTAATTGAATAGTCTATTTACACTTTCAAATTTTTTTGGCAAATTCATGGCTTTTCCATTTTTCCACAAACTAATTTTTTCATTAATGCAAATCTATCGTGATATGAATTGAGAATTATATGCTGAAGAATGAGAGCGGTGATTCGACCACAGTTATTCGTGTTCTGCCTGAATTTGTAGGGGAAAGTAGAGACAATCATGATTGCTAAAAAAATCTAAAAAAAACATTGAGGGATTCATGCCCAACATTTTATTGTTCTTCTCGTAATCAAATTAAACTCTGATTGTTTCACATTGTATCGAGAAGAATGCTCTTTCGAGAGGGTAATTATAAGCCTCCCCCACCGCCCCCTATCGGGGCAACAAAAATGCCAACTGTATATCGACCTGTTAATCCTGATCATAAATATGAATAATATGCACTGAAAACGTCAATTATAATCGGTGATAAATCTCGAATAAACCACATAAACTGGTCGACAATAATATATGAAGTGGAGGACTGGCTAGCACTGGCACGCTATCAATTGTATAAAAAAATGTTTATCAGCGCGCATAGATCTTAGCGAGTAGTTTCACAATGACCCACGATGTCACTTGGAAATGAAAATATAGAAGAGATACTCCTCCTGTTCTCTCTTGTCACTATAATTAAAAAATGAGTAATGAAATTCCTCTAATTTTTCATTTGTTTATTTTATATAGTATAATATATTCCCATTTCTGGACCTAGATGACGCTAGTAAAATACCCTGTTGAGTGAATATTCCCTCTTCAGGTGGTGTCATAAAAACAACACCAACATTGGTGCGTCTTCCAATTGTTAAATTGTAAATTGCATAAAACTGATTAATTCATAATAAAACTTTGCATTTACGTGTTTCTCAAATATCATTTACTGTGCTTAAAAATAATGGTGACAAGTGGTAACACCTTTCAATATGACATCTAGGTTCTACCAGGTTGAACGGTGATTTTACTTGTCGGAATCTATCTATAGTTGGTGGTTTTATCTTAGCTCTGGTGCTCTAAAATACGTTCCGGGAACTCGTTTTTCCGGCACTACGGGATTAGAGACGTGAAATGTGCTAGTAGTCGTAAATTGAAGTGGAAATGCGCAACTTTAAATTCACTCCTGCAATTCATTAGTTTTCATATTTACTGCCATGGGCTCCAGTATTCTGATGTGCCATTTTCTAGATGGATATTCAATTAAACTACGCAACCATGCATGACAATTTAAGAAATCGGGAATAAGAAAAAAATTATTGTGAAACGACATTACGAAATGGAATCATATAGGCAAAGTTGGCTCCTCTATTACAATAATTTTATCACCTCTAGAAATGACCAACTTTTCATGAACATTACGTAACTTGACACTAAAAATAATCCTGATTCTTCTACAACCTTTAAATTTCACTGAAATTATATTTAATTAACAGTAACAATGATTATTGTTGAGATGTTAGGTATGGTAGTTGTAAAATCGTGTATTTTCAATCAAATGAATCATTCTGAATAACCCGCGGATCTAATATTTCTTTTATTGTTATGGATGACCCAAGAATACAACTAATTCATACCATTATTGGATTATTATTATCATTGACTCAATGCCATCCACACCATAAAATTGTTTCAACCGGGAGATTGAAATCCACAGGGAGTTGGAGAATTTCCATTCACCAACAACACAAGAATATTTCAGCTACGAATAAATAAAACGTTGTTTTGAATCACTTAAGCCACACTAAATTACTTTCAGTTCGAATAGAAATGTTTAAATTATGCTATAAAAATACTTCCTTGGTATTGTGGCTTATGACTAGCTTATAGATACTGGTTTTCTGTATATAATTTCTAGATATTCATCATAAAAACTCTGGTGGCTATTTAGTGCGTCCGTTTTAATTTAATAAACCTTCAAATTAGCACTATCCCAAGAAGAATGCGTGAATATCAATCATCATTATTACCATCATTTTAACCTCAAACAGTCTATTAAATCTCATTACAAACTGTTAAATATTAAAATCCGTTGATACATCATTCTGGCCTGTCGCCGGAAGCATTTTAGTATTCAAATTGAAAATGGTAATGTAGAAGATGAGAGGTTGATGATTCTTCGATCGAATCCAGTGATTTACTTGATAAAAAATGAAGGGGTGGTGTTTTCCTCGCAGGTAGAATTGAGAATTTGTTAGTAGGAGACAAAACGTTAGAAGGAAAATAAACTCATTCTGGTCAACGTCATATTTGAAACAAGCTAGCATATATTAATAATCACAGATTCTCTGGTAAAATATAGAGATTATTCCTTCTTATTATTCTATAATATTGAACAGTCTACTCCGAAGTTGTCTGCAAATTCTTCTTCCTTGGAGGCATCTAGATAAGATTCCCTTAAGATAAATTAGGTGAATATGATTGATGAATGAGAAGAAAAAATTACATCTTTTGTCAAAATTAGGGCCTGCAAACAGCGCACATCATTAGTCATGCTGGTTATAAGCCTTTAAAGTTGAGATCTTACTTAATATCTCGAATAACCTTGTGAGGGTTTATAAGGACGCGGGAATAAAATACCAAGAATACCATAAAATTAAATATCTTCAATCTCTGGAAGTACCTAAGGGGATTCATAGTGTTAGGAGTCAAGGAGTGTGTAAATAATTATAGCGAAAGTGTTAGAAAATAATGGAAAAAGATGTAATAACTGTGATGTAGTGTTTCGGTCGTTATATAGCCATAAATATTGGAAATAGTACAGTCAAATTATTGGATATCAGATATTGTCTGAAATTTATTCCATTTTCATTGATTGTTTCTAACATTCATTATCTTATGTCATCCAAACTTGTGTCAGTTGTTCTCATATTTTATTTCGCATCATAAATCATCCCATTGCTTTTTATACCCTTTCCCTTAGATTTATTTCGTCGGTTCTTTTTTTCAACGATTTGTTTGGAGTAAGTTATCAGTCCCTCTGATTACGTTAAGTTGTTTTTGAAGAGGAAATGTGTCAACTTGAATTTATATTACCCACTTCTAATGGAGTTCAACCAATTCCAAAACAGTATAAATAAAAAATTATAGACCCAATGTCTGCTAATAGTAATGGAGACATCAAACAATGTAAAGCTCATCCAATATGTGAAAAGATGTATATCTTTAAACAGAGATCAGCAGGAGATTTTTTTCCTGTAATGAAATGGTTATCAACGCCAGTATTCCACCATCAGAAACTCATTTATTCCTTCATTGATCATTCTATTCAGTCAGCATAACTAATAAGAAAGTATATTTCTACCAACTTTCGTGGATTAAAAATAGTCAAGAATAATGGTTTGAAGTACCAGCAGCTATACCTTATTATTATTTTGCGTAACTGAAGTCGGTATTTCGTATTTTATTTAGCGTAATCCCAAATGGAGTCTTGGTGTGAAATTTTCTTGCCGAATACTACTCTACCTTCAATTAAAAATTTTACTCGACCACGAATATTTTTCAGAAAATTCTCTCTTGTATCCAGTAATAATTGAAGGTCTAGTGGTATAAGTGACAAAATACAGACGATTCCATTTACAATCTATTTCGACTGCACTATCGCGAACGGTATACCAACACGGCACGAGATCCACCATATTAGAACCTCTGAGGTGGCCGATGGGCCTCTATTATGAACCACCAGCTGCCCATATACCCATTATCTCCAGCCCTCCTACCTAGTTAAAAATTATTAGGAAATTTTAGTGCGAGACAAAAAATATTCAATTAATATCTGGTATCATTAGATTACTAGATTACAGGTAGAGGTTTTTTTTTCTGATGGGGAAATGAAATGATGGACGCGCCTTTTGTTTTGATATCTATCTGACGATGAATCGATAAAAATTGTCTTGAGATCGGTTTCAACGAAAAGTTGTACATTTATACTCCATATATCCACAAGTCAACACGGTTGAATTTTTTGCCCCAGTTAGAATGAATAATATTAATTTGTTACAATGACAAATTTGCTCAGTTGCTTGAGCTTATAAATTTTTTCAAAATCCTTATCAGGTTTGTATTATGTGCAAATTTATTTTCAAAATAATCATTGCAAAGCGCTTTCGACAGTTTAGTCATCATCAGTATTTCAAGATTTCCATAAATAGATTCTAAACAAGTACATCTGGTATAAATTCACTCTAATATTCAAGGAATATTGGGATATTCTTTATATAAAAAATGTCAAAAAGTTCCAACGATTATCACAAGTTGTACTTCCAAATATCCATAGCAAAGTCTATAAAAAAAATACATTTTTATTGTTTTTTTTATTTATATACCCAGTATTTTAGACACTTGTATGGTGAATCTATTTGTATAGAGCACAATATGAAATTCTCGAGTAGGGACTTGATAGCCTGGTAGAATTCAATGCAAACAAAACACAAGCATGTCCTTTCTCTAGAAAAGCCGATCTCACTGTGCCCAACATAATTCAGTCAGGAGTAACCATAGAATTGAAGTTATCCATTTCGATGCTTGGCGTTACTATCAGCAATAATCTTTCTTGGGAAAATCACGTGCCAAAAGTGCATCCCAAAAACTTGGATTTCTGTTCCGAGCCAAGAGCAATTTCACTCCCAGTCAGCTGCTTATGATCTATAAGGCACAGATCCGACCTGTCTTGGAATACTGTTCCCATATTTGGAGTGTGGCACCTAAACATAACCTGAAACTATTGGATTCTGTCCAAAAAAAGGACAATTCGTCTCGTCGGTGATGCCTTGCTTACAAATTCGCTCACTTCTCTGGAACACCGTAGAAAAGTTGGCGATTTATCTTTATTTTATAGATATTTTCATGGGAGATGCTCTTCTGAAATATCAACAATCGTTCCTCCATTAGCAGTCTCTTCGAGTTTAACCCGTCAAGTTCAGTCTTCACACACTTTCGTGGTCACTTCAGAGACCTGCAAAACGTCCCTTTCCAAAGACTCGTTCATCCAAGGAACATCGAGACTTTGGAACTCATTGCCTAGGGAGGTGTTCCCCGAGGCATACAATCTCCAGAAATTTACGAAGAACACCAACTCCCACTTTCTTTCCCTTGGTTCTCACGATGTTCTCTGAACATTAGAGGATATCCTTTTTCGTGAGAACCAAGACATAAAAAAACAATTCAGTACAATATTCGAAATATATTAGGTAATTTGTATGTACGATTTGTAGATGAATTCGTGTCTTCTGATATTTTTTTGTTCTCAAATGAATATATTGCACTGCTGATTTCTGAAAAGCAATAACCATAAACCGAAATGAACTCCTGTATGTGTCTGTCGAAGGTGGTGCGTTATTTTCTCCAACCAAATTGATTTATCCCCATTGGCGAAACAATTTCGATAGGGTGTTAAATTCCTCAACTAGATAATGATGGGGCAGCGGGGCAGGCTTGTATTTTACAAAACCGACGATAATTCGTAACATGTTATTACGCCTGATGAAAGGGTTCATCGGTTGGTATACTCGGCAACAAAAGTATCAGTCGGTAATTCGTTTCGGATGGTATTTCATGCCTTTTGAACGGCAACAAAAATCGATGTTTCGAAATCATCTAGAATTCCACTAGGGACGAGAAAAACCAAACGAGTAGAATTCAACATATTCTTTCGAAGAAGAAATTCACGAAAAAGTGGAAAAACAAATTTTCTTTCAGTGTGAAAGAGCCAAATGACAGGACACTTGATTTTGAATCCTAAAATATACAAATTTCATTACCAAATCAAATCCCATCGAACGACAATGGTAAATCCTAAATTTTCAAACAAATAAAATAATTTCAATGCACGAAATGTTCATAATGACTTTCTATAACGTTTCATTAACCTATAATAAAAGTGCAAGGATTCATAGGAAACAAAATAGTTTCTAGTTGGATAACATTGTCATTCAAACTTTGCACAAGTATACGTTATCTTGCCAAAATTGACCATTTTTGTGAAAAAATAAAATACAACCGCATGAGAAAAAAAATTGCCACCTTCAAAAATAAGCCTCGAGACAGAATTTTGATCACTATACGAATGCTATTACCCATGAAATATTCTGCTAATATACTGTGTTCACCCAGCTCTTTTGTTGCCATTTATAGACTCAACTGTACATCAACACATCCGAATGCTTCTATGAATTCCACTAGTGATAACTTCCACAAGAAAGTTGTAACATTCACATTCAAAAGCTATATTTATAAACGCAGCCGTAAAACGTTGTAATGAAGGTGTAATAATCACCTATCTGTGCAGTTTGGGGCCAGCTCCTGACCATACTGTATAATTAAAAAAATACGTTTTTCGATGAGAGGTTATAGGCACGGGTCGGTAAATAAGCCCGGAACCGTGTGAGTGCAGTTTTCAGTTCGATTTCGATGTTTCTGACATCACACAGTACATCCCATGTCAAAAGAATACCACTATCTCACCGGTATATTTTCAACTTTTCTCAAATCATGATCGATTTGAATTCAAGAATAGTATATTATGATACAAGTTTTATAAGACGCGTTGTTTGGAGTACGACGAGCGAAGCAAGAAGTGCTCCAAGTGAACAAGTGCGACAACGTGTCTTATAAAACGTGTGTCATATGCTATTTTTTCTATTTTGAATTGATTTGAAGAAAAAAATGGATTTGATATCGATAAATAACATGAACATTTTCGATTGGTAACAATGACATTGAAATAATTAAAATCTGACGCACAAGCGTAAAGCCTAGTTTACAGTTGAGCGATTTTAATTATTGCAATACCAGCGGTGAAAAATTCAATGTTGTTATTGTTTTTATTGGTCAATTTAAATGAATTTACACTCTGAATTGAAATTTACCAATTAAAACATTGAATTTTTCACTGCTAATATTACAAAATCCAAATTGCTCAGAAGGAAACTGGGCTTAACTCTTATGATTTTCATTTGACAGTTCGATTGTACCAATCTCCGAATAATAAAAAATGCGTATCGACACTGAGGCTATTTTGATATGCATTTACGTTTCATAATGACTTCATTTTAAAACCAAAATAGAAAAACATTGTTGCCTTACGATTATTTCAAAACTGATTAATTGACATATTTGATGACTATTGAATTGGGGATTATGCTTGTAACAACTTACGGAAAAACCAAGTGAATATTAAGAATGATGATCATTGAATTAGTTACTGCTCATTCATGACGAGTTTACTCAGTAATCAACTCAATTCTCGCTACTGATTTAGTGATTGCAGTCCATCAATTTTCAACAAGAGTTATATATAAGGTAATTGAAACTATAGTTGCAATAACTCGTACATCCACAGTCAGCTGAGAATGACGTGGTTGATAAACTGGTGCTATTGTTTATGGTTTCGTTTTGGTAATATGGAGATTGCTCCATCAGACGCAGATCGAAATTAAAAACTACCAAAAACAAGCGAGCAACGAGTAGCCACGCCTGATGTGGCGCCGCCGTACCCAACAGGTGGGGAATTCAAATATACTGGTGCACCAACGCTTTCAGAGAAATAATGAATAAAAGCCGAACACACTTACGTATATTTTGCTGCTGCGATACAAGAGTCCAAGTCCATCAGTGAAAAATCTGAAGAAATCACAATTTCGTTGACCCAAAAAGTAAAGACAATGTCAATTTTTTCAATTTTTGTTCCATAATGAAGTCATCATGAAACGCAAATGGGTATCGAAATAGCTTCTATTTCGATACGCATTTTTTATTATTCGAACAATCGAACTGTCAAATGAAAGTTAGAAGAATTAGGCCCAGCCTACTTTTGAGCGATTTGGATTTGGTGATATTAGCAGTGAAAAACTCGATATTTTCATTGGTAGGTACTTTTCAATTCAGAGTGTGATTCAATTTAAATTGACCAATGAAAACAATAATAACCATTTTTCATCGCTGGTATCGCAATAATCAATATATCGCTCCTCAATAGTAAACTGGGCTTAACGTTTGTGCGTCAGATTTTAATTATTTCAATGTCATCATTGTTACCAATCGAAGATGTTCATGTTATTTATCGATATTGAATCAATTAGTGAGTATTCAAAATATGTTATATGATCTTTTCACAATTTTTTTTCAATTTTATCACGTCCTCAATTTTCTGTGCTCGATTTTCGGACACTCTGAATATGAGTTAGTATAGTAGGATTTTTTGGCAGTGGATAAACTCTCTTTTGAAGAGTTTGTATATTTCTTGAATCCTGTATATTTATGTTTTGCAATAAGGATGTAGAGTTCAATGTCATTATAATTGAGTTGAGACCAATCTATTTTTCAATTCGTCATTATGGAGGGTCTTTCCTCGCACATTCTAGTTCTATGGGCACATTGCATTCGTACACACGCATATCAGAGTGCAACCAAAACAACATGCGAGTACCAGTATTGTCGAGTAGTGTATGTACATGCATTACACAGACATTATTATTTAAATCAGTTTCTGTTTTGGTACAAACAAGAATATGTTTTCTCGTTGACAATGTCTTGTTAGACATTCGTGAGTCATTTTAATGATATTTCTTGTGGATATGGCTCGCTCGTGCTCTACACTTGTCTGGACGCATAATATAAAACGATAGCAACACTATAAAGATTCATTTTCCATTACGTTGTGTTCGTATATCGAATTATCTCGAATTATTATCGACCAAGTCTCAACAAGAATGCATTGATAATGACATGTCTTGAGATACTAAGTGGAGTTCCGCAAGTCTCTATATTAGGACTACTCTCATTCACTTTATATACAGTCGATGTTGAAGATGAGCTTGTGAGTCCTGATTATTAATTGGGGCTCATTAGTTCCTCATCATGTAGGTTTTCTCTAATCATCACACTATTCAAATCCTATAAAAACGTGAATGAAATATAAGGAACGAAATTTTATGCGGATCGCCGATTAAAACTGTTTTAATGAGGGCAAGCCAATGTGATCTTACTCGTCGTCGATCGAAATAATCCCAGAAACATTGTGGACATAATCCTATAAAAAGCTAATGCCTCACTTTGGAGGGCTTCAACAGAATCATTTTTCAGTCAGTATAACCGCGAATTCACAATGGAAGACTACCAATACGATGATGTAGAATATAAAAACTCCAAAGAGGTGAGATTGAATGAAATCTTTGATTATATATATCCCGCAAGAACAATATTTGATTGAGTGAACTAAATAGTGGAAAAAACTAATGAGATATGATTGAAAGTTATCTCAATGAAGTTTGGGAACTTATATGTACTTCTTATTCTTATTATATTATCTTATTATCATATAAGAAATGGCGAAAGTATTCAACCGTATAATGAATTTCGAATATATGGCGAAGGTGTCAAGTTTATTCTTTCATATTGTATAGACAAGATAATAACAAGTTTTGATCCAAAATAAAGTACTAATGTGAGAATTTGAAGCATTGAGTATACAAGAAATGAGTTCTATTTGTTGAATCGTTCGTGAACAAGTCAAATAAATAGACACACAGTTATTTGTATCCTTCATCCTGAGGTATTTCTTCAAGGACAATGGTATGGACATGGACGACTTGCTTCCTCGAGTCGGTGAGTTCGGAACTTACCAGAAACTCATGTTGTGGTTGGTATGTCTTCCTGCCTGTTTCCCATGCGGATTTGGAGCCTTCAACCAGCTTTTCATGGCCGACGTCCCGGAACACTGGTGCAACGTACCGGACTTACAAGGCCTCGACCAGGAAACGTGGAAAAACTTGTCCATACCATTTGATGACACTGATGGTTTTTCCAAGTGTAGAAGATACGCAGTGAATTGGACAGAAGCGTTGGAAGATTCTGATGCGAGAGGTATCCGAATCAACAAGTCATGGCCTACTGAGGGATGCCTAGATGGCTGGATTTATGACAGAAGCAAAGTTGTTTCCAGTATTGTGATAGACGTAAGTATAACCCAGAGGAGTATATCGAAATAGATCTCTTTCTTTTTTTTTTCAGTTTGATTTGGTTTGTGACAAAGACATTTACCCGACTTTGGGCCTGGTAGCACTCAACGTCGGAGGTCCAATAGGAGTTTATACCTTCGGAAGCCTGAATGACACCATCGGGCGTAAAAAATCCTTCTTCTTATGCCTCACTGCTCTTCTGCTGGGCGGCATATTGACGGTGACTGCCCAAAATTTTTGGTGGTGGGCTGGTAGCAGGGTCATTGTGGGACTAACCATTCCAGCCATGTACCAAATACCCTTCATCATCTGTAAGTTGTGCCTTACTTCCTACTGCAACCGATTCGATACTCTCCACTTTCAGCTCTCGAACTAGTCGGCCCCAACTATCGATCTTTCGTCACAGTCCTGACCTGCATGTTCTACACCGTTGGTCTGATGATGCTGTCTGGTATAACTTACCTGATACGCGACTGGGTCCACTTGGGTTTGGTCACTTCCTTACCGTTCCTGCTCTATTATTTCTACTGGTTCTGGCTGCCTGAGAGCCCCAGGTGGCTGTTGGCCAAAGGTCGGTTCGAGGAAGCCTCCGAGATACTCGAAACCCTAGCCAGGGTGAACCAGAAGGCTTTGCCAGACACCTTCAAACAGCAACTCAAGCGGAAGATCATGTACAAGCCGAGCAAAAGTGAGGAGGAGGCTCTCAAGAGAAGTCCGGGTTGTTTCGAGTTGTTCGGTACGCCAAACATGCGACTGAAAACCACTCTGATCACCTTGAACTGGTTCGCCAACGAAACGGTTTACGTAGGGTTAAGCTACTATGGACCTTCCCTGGGCAGCAACGAGCATCTGAGCTTTCTTCTGTCTTCCGCCGTGGAAATTCCGACTTATCTAGCTTGCTGGCTGGTGATGGATAGGTGGGGAAGAAGATGGCCCATATGCACGTGCATGTTGATATGCGGAGTCTGTTGCCTAGCGACGGCTATGATTCCTGATGGTGAGCACTCTTTCTTTCAAGACCCTGCTATTTATTCTCGTTATATTACGTTTCAGATGCTGTCGAAATCACTTTGGTGCTTTTCCTGGTCTCCAAGTCAGCGATATCGGCATCTTTCCTCATAATATACCCATTCGCTGGGGAGTTGTATCCTACTCAGCTGAGAGGTGTAGGAATTGGTACATCTGCGTACATTGCAGGTCTGGGGCTGATAATTATACCTTTCATCACTTATCTCGTAAGATTAGATCACCTGCGATGTCGAAAGCATAATAAAGCACTTTTTAGGGCTCAGAAATGTTGATTTTACCGTTGATTATCATGGGGGTCATCTCAATCCTGGGTGGTTTGACTGGCCTCAGGCTTCCTGAGACGCTGCATCATAAGTTACCTCAAACAGTTGAAGAGGGAGAAGCATTTGGAAAAGATTTCAGTATGGCTGATTGTTTACGGTGTATACCCCTGAAGTGCGCCTTATTTTTATTCCGAAATCATTATACGTTCATTTCAAATCAATATTTTATTGTAGGCCTGAAACATCTGAAGTCGGTTCGTACGAGGATTTGGAACTGACACCTGTCAAAGAAATTCCAAACGAGGACACGCCGTTCGAACCAAAGGTGCAGAAAAGGTTGTCTATGAGAAAATTGGTACGCCAGCAAAGTACCATGGATACGCAGATTAGTTCTGATGGTACGATGCAAATGACTTATTGGTTTTGAATTGCGTTATGGAATTAAATTTGATAGATATTTACTGAATGAAGTTTCGATACCCACTATGTTACAAATTCGTTATGTTGTTTTGTTCAAATCATCATTTTTCTGAAGGTACTGTTCTTTCAACCTTTGAGGAGTCAGAAGCATTACTTTTTCATTCATGAAATGAGTAATAAATGAACATCATGAATTCCAAAGCAGGTTATGAAATATATCGAATTCACCTCGTATGAAATGAAATATAATCATCGTTCCTCGTATTAGTTGCGAATGTGGTGACATCTAACGGCTGCTGATTGAAAGTATAATTTCGAAGGCAGATTCCTGGAATTCACATTTCGATTTTACTTGATTTGACGTGTGACTTCAGGTCAGAGACAAGTCACATGTCAAAATCTCCTCTCTGACATTTGTCATTGTTTGGTCATTGTCAATCATATGTTTCTCGGAGCCCAGGAGTTGCCAGAAGGCCAGAAGTCCTGAAAGTGTACTTTAGTGAAAAATTTTATAGTTCCTGAAAAATATGTTGATTTCAGACGTGTGCTGTAGTGATTTTATATGGAATAATATGTGAAAACTTTTGTTTGCTAACAAATAGCCTAAATATTCATGGTAGTGTGAATATCATAAACAGGTAAAAACAAAATTTTTCAGTGGAGAGTTGGAAGAAACTGGGAGAAGGAACTAAAAGGCAATATTTCTGATGACATTGCCCAACCCTGAATTATTTTGTTTAGATTTTTGTTGTATTTTTAATGTATTTGACCCCTGGTTAGTAAATATCACTATAATAATGGAGAAGTTTTAACCAGTGTTCACAATTATAGTTAAATGAATGAAAATAACAAATCATCATAGACTTTTATCTACATTGATAATACACACTTTATAAGACACTTTTCATCACTTTTTAAGGCTGATCTTGTGAAAATGAACAAAGATGACTTTGATCTGCTTCATCAGCTGAGAAGGGACCAAGCAGACAATGTAGCTTTGAATCTGATCAAAGGCCTGTTTGACAGACAAAATGGACCCTCCAAGAAAAACTCCAAGTCAAAGGAGAAAGTGGAGATTTATGCTGAAGAGGAATTCATCAGGAAGACAGACTTCAATGAATTGGTGAGCCACATACTTTAAGGTTACATAATCTGCTCAATGTCAATTACTTATTTTTATAAAGATTTGTTGATGTAAGAGCTCTCAATTCTATGCAGCGCTGTGAGATGCCTGGTGTGCCCAGATCCACCTTCTTGATGGTATTCAGCCCAGATGGCACCAAAGTAGCCTCAACCCATGGCAATCACAACATCTACATCACAGACCTGAAAAATGGAAAGAATATTAGGACCCTGGCAGGACATCCTAGAACCCCCTGGTGCATAGCTTTCCATCCTACTTCTGATCAAATTGTAGCCTCAGGTTGTTTGGGAGGACAGGTCAGAATCTGGGATTTGAGTGTAAGTAACAGTGTGATTCCAATATCCCACATTAAAGCTGTAAAATATATGTTTTGTAAGATTATTTGTGTGTTTTATTTCTACCTATTTATTGGTGTGTTGTTTTTTCCTTGAATGTAAATTCTGGGGTGGAACACTGTGATTCTAATGTTTCTTAGGGGGGTAGTGAAGTATGGACTGCAGTAAACCAGACAGTCATAGCTTCCCTGGCATTCCACCCCAATGACAGAGTGTTAGCCATAGCCACATACAATGGAGTATATTTTTGGGATTGGAGTCAACCTGAGCCGTTTGTCCATGCTGCCACATACAATGTCAAAGAAAAGGTAATCACTTTAGACATGGTCCACGCAGTTGTTTGCTGAATCGCCGTCTTTTCAGGTCAGATATGTGGCGTTTGATGCTTTGGGCCACAAACTCATCACGGGCATCGCCAACAGTCCTATGACGCGGTGGGAGAGGGTTAGGGCTCCCGTGCCGGTGCCTAGGCAGGAGAGGTGCGCTAGCCCCTACAGGAGGCGCATAACACAGCGGTTGGTGAATAGCGCGGCCCCTACTCAGAATCAGGTAAAATTTCCACCGTGAATAATCACCCACATGAGTAGATTTTCAAATCGGGAATATCAACAATTGCTACATTGTATCCAAGTAATGCTATGATGATTTGATTTCAACCTCTGATAAAAAATCGAAGGCAACCTGGATTAATGATAAACTGCGAGAGAAATTTCGAGAAAATAATTTTAAATGGCACTTCCTCAAGTGAAACGGAGTTATCCACTGAAATAATCGCAAAAAAGTACGGAGACGGCCTTATGTGAGCTCCAAAATAAAATACTTCAATCACTCGATAATAGGAAGTTTGAGATAGGACTCTTCAAGTCTGCTTTGATCATGATATTTTGTTATCAAAATCTTAGGGATATTGACTGAAGGGTATTCCGTTGCAGTTTTATAAATCATATTTATTTAAATGACAACATATTGTTTAAATTAACCAACATAAAAAGTCACCTCCTAGATAATATTCAAGTTGTTCTTCAATATTGGGTACATCTCTATTTTTAGTATTGGCTAATGACATATTTGATGAAATTTTCGTAATTTGTTATGTTGACGAGACTTAAATGATCAACTGTAGATGAAGATTTATCGGCATTACAATTACTTTGTGAGAATACCTATGATAATGTTTGATGTAAATGGTCTGGATCACCGCTAGTTTATGCTTTTCAAAGACTCAAATGATACAGTGTCCTTTTATGAACTCATCAAGTTATCAGGAATCATTTCTGATCAAAAGCTTTCATGGAACTCAAACATTGATATCCTTTGTGAAAAATTCAGAAAAGGATGTCATATCATTGTAGTGAAAAAATCTTTATAGATACCATTTTATTTCGCCCATTTTCATTTTTCTGTTCAAAGAGTATTTTTACTACAAAATATGTCATTAGGATAATAGCATAATTAAGTAGAAGAGGTTCATGTACATACATCTTCAAAGAGTTTAATAGAACTAGAAATAGGGCTACTTATACTTAGTAGCATTAGATCACAGCATGAAAATAATAGCAGATCAAAGAATTTGATTTCACCTTACCTGCATAGCACTGCTCTTTATCACAGAAATTTTGAATATATTGGATGTAAAAGGTTCGATTTTCTGACAATTCATATAGAGACTGCAGCCTCTTTAACAATTTTCAAAAACCGTCTGAAGTTACCCAAAAACTCCTACACCATGGAATATTTTTTCAGCGAAACGATGTTATGACGGAGTGTACATGCAGCATTTGATAGATATACAGAATATATAGAATCCGAGTAACCCATATATCTAATAATAACTATATAGGTAACATGGATACCAGAGCTGAAGCCGAAAAATAAAACAAATGACAGTCTGCGGGACCAATCGCGAATATGCGCATGCGCAAGTTTGAATTAAGAATCGACATTCGTTTTCATCATGGAGGAGAGTAGCTTTCTAGTGAGCGACAAACGTATGATAATTATCAAACATCAATCAAATGTGTCACGTAACCTTCAATTCGATGTTTTTATTTTATCATGACATATATTTTTCAAATATTCATTCATTGATGGATTGTTTGACGATATTGAATGATATTTGATGATAAATGCAGAAATGGGTGTGATCTACAAAGCGATACTTGCGATTTGCATAGAAACCTGTGTCGATAAAGTCATCGGAACAAGATTCGTGGGCTAATTTTTGATCAATCACTGTTATCACTCACTAATCACTTTTGTAAACAATCAGTAAGTACATTAATAACTATATTAACGCTCTTTCACATAATTTGAGTCAACAAACATACCTAACCTATGAAATTCTGAAAACGTCAGTGGATTTCAACTCGTCAAAACCCGCGCTTGCGCACAATTCATCATTAGCAAGCCAGACAGTCTTTTGTTTTTCCAAAACTGGCTTCATTTTCGCGTGAAGAGAAGAATAGGTGTTATCCATATAGTTGTTATTATATATATGGAGTAACCTTGTATATTCATGAAAAAATGTCACTAACTGCACGTCATCCCTGTCATAATATCGTTCCACTGACATTTTCTCCAATGGTGTAGCAGTTTTTCAGCCAAAAAACGTGTCTCCAGACGATATTTGAAGACTGTTGAAGAAGCTGCAATCTTTTTCGCTGATTGATTTCCAATGTTTTCCCAGTTTTTTCCACAATCCCTTTGCACTTGTCGCAATCCAATCGCCTCTTCCAGCCTGCCCCCTCGTCGCCGGATCCTCCCGCCTCCCCAAGCCAGCGGGCGCAGCCACCATCCGCGGCTAGCAGCCACCCGGACCGCCAGCGGCGCATCACCGTGTGCTACCAGACGCTGGTGCGGGAGTACGAGCAGCTGGTGCAGCGCTACCTGCAGCTGTACCGGCCGCCGCTGATGATTGACCGCGGCACGGATCCGATGGAGCCGGCCGGCTTGTCGGCTAGGACGGTGGCGGCGGTGGAGCCGGTGGCGGGTCCCTCGGGAACCTCGAGGTTCGGGGGTGGCACGGAGAGTGACGCGTCGCCGAGAGGTGAGCGATTTTTTGATTAGATTACTCAACCGAAAAGTATGATTTGTTTACTCAATATAGTCATTAAAGCACGTTTCTTCAGTTTTCAACAAAAAAACTAACAAAAACACAACACAATTGGTAAAAAAATCGTTGGATTATTTTTCAACATTATCGTTTTCTAGCCACTTCTTCTCAGTCTCCCTCGAAATCGGCGCACAATCTGTTGACGCCCAGTAGAATCTTCTCGGTGATCAAGAAGCCGAGCACGTTGATCCGCGGCACGCAGACCTCGGACTCGAAGAAGAACAGGCCGCCCGATGGTGGCGAGCCCAAGGAGAAGCGCCTCAAGAGGAACGACGATGGCGATGCCGCCCGAAGCGGCGGCAGCTCTGGTAGCGCCACGCCCAATGCGGCGAATCCGGAGACTCCAGGTGAGTGAATTGAATTTCAACATGTTTCCCAGAATCTTGGACAAATTTCTTTAAACATTGTTGAATGTTACAGTTGAAGAGTGTTGGAGATGAAAATGTTGGAAATTATTTCCGATATTGGGCAATTACTACAAGGAAATTTCCATCTGAAAGACTGAAAATGTTTTTTGGTATCAAAGAAAACTAATTTAAATATTCAAAAAGTACGCTTACCCTGCTCTGATTTGCTCATTCACTATTGTTTTATAACAAACAGTTGAAATAAATGATATAACCTATATTCACTATAGTGCCATAAAGTACACTAGGCAGCATGAATAATATTCATTTATGCATATTTTTATATATAATCAATACTCACTGTGATTCATATACTATTCGATAATATACTATATCCCTAATTCAACTGGACTCGAGACACAACACCAAACTCTTCGCCAAACGACGCATTCAATTCCCGGAGAAGAATGATTTCCACCAAACGGACAAAACAAAAACCTTTGTGTCAAAATACGAAACATTTTGAAGACTTTGTGTTGCGAGTTTGTGTTCTCATCAACAAGAAAAAGTTCCGTCGCCAGGCAGGAAGATCAAAAAGTTTCGGTGTTTTGCCCATGTTCTCGAAACTACAACAAGTTATTTGTTTCTGTTTTCAAAACTGAAACTAGTCGCAAGTGAGTCAGTTTGGTGGAACTTCGCCTTTATCGCACCAAACAATAAGCTTTGTCACCATTGAAATTAATCAACGGATTAACGTGACTATACGTTGTGATTCCTTACACACATAAAAAATAAGACCTGTATAACCTGGATAAGAATCACATGTTTTTGGGAATTTTGTAAACTTTGTACTCAATCGAATTTCTGAATATTTTTTCAATCTTGAAATTTCTTGTGGATTTTGAAATTCCCCCAGAAATTTCACTATTACCTTCCGAATCTATAAAGTTTTTGAACCCTTCAAAATCCTTTGTTACTATTAGGAATCAAAAACAGTTTGGGAACCCATCGGAAATCGTAATAGTCCAGAGAATCCTCTGCAATATCTATGAAACCCTCACGAAAATCATCAATTACTGAATAAAACTTCAGATAGTAATTGTTACTTTGGTCTGTTGACAAAATTCCCAATTTGGCAGGTCCTTCCGGTCTCGGGCTGCGAACACCTCCGGCCGATAACTCAGCGGGCAGGTCTCCAGGGGCGGGCCAATCGGGGCAGAGCAACGTGGACGAGCTGCTGTCGAACATCAGGCGCACCGCCGAGGAAGAGGTGCGCAACAGAATACTTCCGATCATCAGGAGCGTGCCTGCGAACGATCGACCAGAACTGATAAGGTATTTATTTCAAAAATAACAATCAATTATGAACTCGGTAAGATAAAGAACTTTGTTACCGATGGAAATCTGATTGCGCAGGCTCTTCGAGAACAGCAGGGAGCACGTCAGGATGCGCTTCCGGCAAATGTACCCTTCTCCGAGAAAGTCGAACCGCCCCCCGATCGTCACGACCTCTGACAGCAGCTCGTCGGACGACGATCGACCCGCGGCCGATCGTTCGACGAGGAGGAACCCCGAGCCTACGACGCCGCCCAGGTGAAAACTTTTTTTTCTTGTTTATTTCGAGGCGAATTGAATTTTGGTTCTCCCGAAAGGATCGGTCCGGCTGCGAGCAACGCGTCTTCGAGTGGAAGCAACCCTGTGAGGAATTTCAACACTGAGCTGGAGCAGCTGGTGACTTCTTTGTTGACCGAGATGGAGGGAAACGAGGCCGAAGGGGATTCGAGTGTGGACAGTCAGGCTGTCAGAGACGAGCAGGGTGAGTTTTGGCAATGCGGATATTATTTGCGTATGTGTTGTTGCGGTATTTCCACGTGGGTTCGACAGTTCATTACAATTATCGCAAATCACTGAAGAATGCACTTCCTTAGTTGTAGTTACATTCTTTCTTTGTTTGTTTTCTGCAACCTAAATAATTGATATTGTTACGAACCGCTGGCATTTCCGAGAAGGCCGGAAAGCATCCTCCCGACGTGTGACTCACAACGAAGGTATCGGTCGCAGACGCACCGCTATAATTAGCGGATGATTCATTGCCGTCGAATATGAAAAATACTTCCATTTTATTCCTGTTCTTTTTGGACAATGATGTTTTTAGCTATATATAAGATCCGCGGTTTTGCGGACAAGTCAGTTTAGAAAGAAAGCTAGTACAGTGAACATTGAGATTTGAAAAGCGAATATCGTTGTGATTCAACTAAGTGTTTATTGAGTTGTATTTAGTGTGTGTAGTGAAATAAATTGTTCAGTTTTGTACTGAGTGTTTAAAATTCACGAACCCATGTGGAAATAACGTAACAATATTTAATTCATGAAATGCAAGTGAAATAACCACGATTGATCAATTTTCTGACAGGAAGAGGTCAATTAGACAAAAAAGAAGAAGAGGAGGAACTAACCTTACCTCTCATTTCATATGTATAGTTTCCTCATAATTTTATACAAGCTCAACTGTGTTATGTGTTAATCTTAGATTCACCTCGAATGTGGCTCCATTTGAAAGCGATTTCGGTTTTTTTTGAATGGAGAAATGGATTATAAGAGAAAAAGGAGCAGAATGATATTCCCGAAGTTGAAAATCGGTCTATCCGTTCGGAAGTTATGGCAATTTGAAAACTTGGAATGCAAAGTAAAAAATCTGCGCTGTGTGAAGTTAGGGCTCAAATTTTATTTTCTTCATCTAAATCGAGATTTCCGTCAAACACTCTAGAACTACATCGAATCTACACAAACCCCCAAAAAAATCAAAAAGTCGGCGCCATCGTCACACAAGTGTGCCCCAGCCAACAAATTCCTTCGCCCACGAAATAATCGCATCGAACAAAAACGATTTTTCCGCAGACCACCCCCCGTCCCAGCCGACCGCCCAACGGTCCGCCCTCCCCTCCTCGCCTCCTGAGGGCCGCCTAGCGGCGGCGGCGGCGGGGGGCGGCGGCAACCTCTTCCAGGAGATCATCCAGCTGTTCCAGAGCCGGGAGAGTGCCGGCCGGCCGAACGTGCTGAGCAACACGAGCACTCGCACCACCAACTCCACGGTGTACACGACGTCGAGCGGCGGCGGCGGCGGTGACATGCAGCCGCCGCCGCGGCGGAGGTTTTTCTCGCACCGCATTTCCGCCTTCATACCGACCAGGGTGGGCGGGCCGCGCCCCAACTTCCTCAACCTGACGCCACCCGTGCTCTACGTGGGCGTGAGGCCGCGTAAGTGTCTTCTTCACTGCCACTCATAGTATTTATCCTACTTATTTTTTCACAAATTCGAAAACCAAGCTATTCTATTTGCCATTCACCGTCCAAGAGAATTTCGAGGTGGATAAGTTGGTGATTCATGAATCTGGAAAACTGTTGCAAAAATCTTTGTCATATTATTGTTACGATATTTCCACTTGGGTTCGTTAATTTAAAACATTTGGTACAAAACAATTTATTTCACTCAACACTCGAAATACAACTCAATAAACATCATCACAACGATATTCGCTATACAAATCTCAATATTCACAATACTAGTTTTTTTTCTAAACTGACTCTATCTGAACTCATACTGACTGTTCGCGACACTGTGGTCCTTTATATAGGTACAAAACATCCATTCTAGCAAAATCTTGAATATTCAATAAAGTTTAATTTCGAGAAATTGCGACGATTATGAGTCATCCGCTATTGTCCTCTAATTGGATACTTCGGCGACCGATGTTATCGCGAGGCCATAAATCGCAGCTAGACGAGCGCCGCCGAGATAATGACTTTCGGTATTCTCGGAACACAGCACAGTCCGTAACAATATCTACGCTCTTGTTTTTGTTACAAAAATGTTCATCAATAGCTTCTTCTGGCATTAAGTCGGAGCCTAATGATATTTTTTTCAACTGATTGAGCCACAAGTCCAAAGTTTTCAAAGCATCCAATAGCACATGAAAATCGATCTATAGTAATATTGATACGAATAGGCGAGATCAGAAAGAATATCAACCTCCAGAAGTATGAGATGTGGGTTAGGATTTTTTTTGTTTCGCAGTACTTTTTTCGAAATAAATTCTTGAGAAAAAGTTTCTTATTAAACACTATGGAAACCATGCCGACATGTGACGTAACAAGTTCCGAACTATCACCGAGAGTGTTAGAGTTACACCGTTGCCGAGCGTTATTTCTCTACAATATGAGTAGGCCGAAAAACTTATGATATAGCACCCAGTATACATACTTGTCAAGCACGATTAAATGAATAAACAGCTAATAAACATGAAATCTCCATTTCAATATGGTGATTGCTGAAACTGTATGTTTTATTCATTGAAAAAGTTCCAAAAAATTGTTAAACTGGCGACACAGGAGTTTGCCTATCAGAGGACTCACAAGAGGCGGCCATGATGCTCTGTTATTTGAATGTCTCGCTGAATTGAAAGGATTTAGAGCGGCGTTTATACGAACAGTAAATAATATCTTCTAGAAAAACTTTGACATTTGAACAAAATTCACGCGTTTGGGATCTCGCCTACTGCTCTTGTTAGGCTAAGAGCCTGCCCATTTCGACTCAACTTTCAATTGTGTACGGACAAATCGAAGTCCTTGGCGAGCCGTTCTCTTGTGATTCCAGTGTCGAGGCTGTCGGGCAACCGTTCGACCTTCGGCGGGGACGAGCTCACCAACTACTCCGAGCTGGAAAATTCCGAGGACGACCCACCGCCGCCGCCGCCGCCTCCCGATGAAAATCATCCCGCCGATCCGACCAACCCCGAGCTGGACATCGGCAGAATGTACTCGAACATCGTGCAGGAGCTGGAATCGAGTCTGGAGAACATCGTCAGATTGAGGGTGAGTCGGATTTGTGAGGAGTCATAGTCAGTTGAGGCAACGATACAAATTGAATCCTTCGAAAAACGGTCTGTAATGTTTTGTTAGCGGCATATTCTTAAAAGTTTCAACAACCGGCAGCCCATTAAAGTTTTGTTTCAATTGACTTTGAAAGAAGTATAGATCGTTTCTCATGCATGAAAATTGATAAAGCCAACGAGACAGAACGATGAATAATTGCAACAAATGAATTCTTAGAGATGCCGAAAAAGTAGGTGCTGTTTACCACTGATTGCGAGCTTATATATGTATAGCAGCCGTTTTCTTATATGATGTTTCTAGTGATACGATTTTTAATTTAGGTTAGTACTAGGCCTGGAGAAACTTCGAATATGCTGAGCAGCTTCTCTGAGAGGCTGGAGAGTATTCTCAGTCAGTCATCAGTCATTCTGAGGAATCTCACTAGTTCCATGGAAATGTTGAATTCCGGTACAAGAAGATTCAATACAGTTAACGTAAGTTACTTAATAATCATAATACATTTTTTACGGTTGCAATGATGGAATACATTTTATATAACGTTTTTTAAATTCAACGGACACTTTTTCATTAGGAAACTAAATGAAAACGAACAGCCTGCAGGACCAATGATCTTACCAATTTCAGTTTTTTTGAATGTTTCAGCCTGAATTATAAAAAGTTTGAGTGTCTAAATATGATGATTTTGTTATTTCATCTTATATTAATGTGTAATCTTAGTAATTATTTGCTTTTATATTTACCTTGTTCACTTATACTATCACTGTCAAAACTTCACACATACAGCTTCATTCTCGATTACTTTGAATCACCTACCTATTAATTCACTGAAAGAACAAAAAGAATACTTTTCTGATCATTTTACCTTCGTTATTATGTGTGTCCCTCCATAAACATATATATTTCTTGAGATCAATAAATGTTATTATCGATACTATACCCAAAAAGTCAGAATGCTTTGAAGTTAATTCGAATCGATCGGATCGCATATTGTAGTGGAGAATTTTTCAGTTGAAATCGGTTGAATTTGCAAAGGTGAAAGTCATTCTTATTCTTGTTCTTCTGAATATAATATATGTACAGGACTTTTCATATTCTGAGTGGAATATTAGGCGGATAAATAGCTTCTTTGAAATGAATAACCACCATCATATTAGAGCTGTCCGCGGAGTTCACTTGGCGTCGCACCTCAATAGAAATCCCTCGTAATTTCCAGTCGATCAGCTGGAGCCAGATGGACCCGTCGTTCTACGTGCGCGACCGGCGCCCCACCGCCCCCGCCACCACTGCCGCCCTTGACCCGCCCAACGAGGGCGGCGGCGAGCCGAACGCCTCAGCCGCCGTCTCAGACCACACGTACCCGCGCCACCGTCCCGACGCCGCCGACGTCGACGCCGGTGACCTGGCGGCCACGCTGATGCACGCGAGCGTCGGCAGCGGCGGCCCCACCCCCATGGTGGCCACCATCCACCTCACCGTGCTGCACATCCAGAGGCAGGCGAGGACGCTCAGGCAGCAGGTCGAGGTCATCGAGCAGATTGACAGGTGAGGGAATTTTTTATTTTTTCGAAAAGTACAAAGTAGATAGATAGATGAATTTATTGTTCATAAAGAATTTACAATTCTTATAACAAAGAGTTTCGTGTACTGTACCTGGTCTATGGAGATACCAAAAAATACAAAAATATATCCTCAACATTATAGTGTTCACATTAGCACTTCAACTGTAAGGTTATTGTGATGCAGATATTAAAATTTATAATGGTTCGTCACATAAATATAGTTATCTAAGATAAACAATATCAGCGTACAGAGAAAGTTGAGTAAAAATCAAAATAAAATTCTGGTAGCGATAATGCTAGTAATAAAATTTCTCATTCATTCAGGACGAAAGAGCGGAGCTTCAGTAGGCCTGCTAGGAAATTCACTAGATTCTGTAGGTTTTTCGGAGTGCCAGTATCCAGGGTTTCCAAAAGATCATTCATATTTGTAATCTGTGGCCTCAACAGGGTTCGGATTCCTTCGTAGATGGGACAATCGAAAAACAAATGTGAAATTGTTTCATTTGTGTTCAAATTGCAAATAGAGCAGAATTGATCCAATTTAATTATATGTGCCATTAGCTGACAAAAGTACAAAGTACCTTTGTACTTAACGCTAATCCGTTGATTCATTCCACTGGTGACAAAACTTATCGTTTAGTGCTGTAAGAGATGATTAGTGGAGAAAGTTTATAGACGAGCAGTCAGTCATGTAATATGTATTGAATATACAGGCCGTTTATTTTATTATGTGTCCAGCATCGCCCTTGGAAAATCATAAAATGACAAAAAGGAATATTATGTCTTATTCGATTGAATATATCAGACACAGTTTGAATCGACTCGGCACAACACCAAACTCTTCGCCAAACGACGCTCTCAATTTCTGGAGAAGAATGAAACTCTACAGGCCGTTTCTTTTATCATGTGGTGAAATTGCTATATACTAAACCGTCATAGATAAGACGATTAAATAGGGAAAAAGGTAACTATTGTGGTCAGAAAATTAGGGAAGGGCGAGAGTCTCTGTAGATTTTTTTGACCAACTTACTGTTCACCACAATAGTTACCTTTTTCCCCCATTTAATCTTTTTTGTATCTATCACAGTTTAGAATATAGCAATGTTACCATATGATAAAAGAAACGGCCTGTAGAGTAGAGAGTTTCATTCTTCTAAGGGAATTGAGAGCGGTGTTTGGTGAAGAGATTGGTGTTGTGTCGAGTCGATTCGATCCGTGATTCAATTTTTTCATTCTCCCAGGGCGATGCTGGAGGTGGAGCAGCTCCAGCTGATCAGGCACCTCATCGTCGAGCTGATCCAGCACGTGAGCGGCGCCCCCGACGGCGGCGCCGCCGCCCCCAGGAGCACCAACAGGGTGGCCATGTCGAGCATGCGCCAGATGATGGCCGGCACCAGGATAAGCGATTCCAGTCCGCAGGATTCGCCTGGAGAGGAGCCTACGCCGGAGCCCACAGCAGGTACCGGACTTTTCGGCAGTGTTGCCAATATAATTCACGTGAAAATTTGCCTAATTTGCTAATTTGATAACCGCCAGAAAACCCGCTAAAGTCAAAAGTTTAAATCTACCATATATCATAATTCATACTTTTTCTCGAATTCTCTGGTAGGAGGTTCAAATCTACAATGTTTGCTCTTTCTACTACATGAGGAGGTGCCTCAGATAATTCATAGTCACTATATTTAATCATGCAAGAGAATATGAGTTCGTTTTCAACACTAGGTAGAGGCGAGCGTTTTTTCAATATTTTCGCGGACGCGAGCGTAAATGCTGTCACTTGATGACATTTCTCGGAAAACGTCAACATTGTGTCAATATTTGAAGGCGTCAAATGCTACTTTGTTTACCGTTTATTCGTTGTCTCAAATACTATAATTATATAACCCTTGTTTGCCTCCCCAGGGCCGTCCGACGCCGCAACGCCGTCTAGCTCCGCGACCGCCCCCTCAGAAGGGCAGCCGGGGGGATCGGCCGCCCCTACCGCCAGACCGCGTCCGGGCAGCAGAAAGACCTACCCGCCCTCGAGGATGCTCAGGTACGCTGCCCAATGGTTTGGCGCACCCCGAAGAAAAATCGAGCCGCATTGTTTTCGCAGGTTGTCCAAGCAGGGGAGTCGCAAGTCTTCGGTGCTGCACTACTCCTCGAGGAGGAGCTCGAGCCGCTCCGACCACAGGCACGGCCACAGGGCGAGTTCGCAGCCGCGTTCAGCCTCCAGGAGTTCGCCCACGGCCCAGGACACGTTGGCCACCAGGTGAGCCCCATTTTGAAACTTGCAGCTGTCGTTTTTTTTTGATTGAAATTGGGTTTCCAATATTTGGTTGCGTTATATCAGCTGTTTCGAAATGTAGTAGGGGGAAACGGACTCTTTCATTTCAAAAGTTGAATTGCAAAGTATACAAAAAATAATGTGAAAAACAGAAACATATTACAAATTGTGTAACATTCAAAACCGACAGATATGTATTTAATATATCCTTGAAAAAAAAAAATGAACTGCACGTCATTCCTCTCATAATATAGTCTCACTGAAACTTTCTTCGAATGTATAGTAGTGTTCTTGTAGTTAATGTGCCTTCAGACGGTTTTTGAAGACTGTTGAAGAAGCTGCAGCTCTTATAGGATATGTCTGATAAACGAAACTTTTTTATCAAATATATTTAAAATGTCTCTGATACAGAGCAGTGATATGCCGGTAAGATGAAATAAGATGTTTTGATCTGATTATGTTGATGCTATACTCCAATAGCATAAGGAGTAACACTATTATTGAAGATGAAACAACAGGCCTCGAGATGTTTCAACATACCTTTGAACAGAAGAACATGAACCTCAATTAAATATTCCGTATCTCCGTATGGAAACGGGTGAATTTTTTTTTCTTTCAATTTTGGTTCTATAATGAAGGCATTTTTCATTATTCGGAAGTTGATTCGATCGAACCGCCAAATGAAATTCAGAAGAGTTAGGCCCAGCCCAGCTTACTTCTGAGCGATTTTGGATTTGGTGATACTAGCAGTGAAAAACTCAATGTTTTTATTGTTGAATTTCAATTCATTCATTTATTTGAATTGACCAATGAAAACAATAACAAAATTGCATTTTTCACCGCTGGTATCGCAAAAATCAAAATCACTCGACATTTAACTAGGCTTTACGCTTGTGCGCCAGATTTCGAATATTTCGATATTAAATCCATTAATTTCAATAAAAGTCTTCGAATTAATGCAAATAAAAAAAAATAGAATATGACAGACGTTTAATAAGACACGTTGTCGCATTTGTTTCCTTCCAAACAACGTCTTATAAAACTTGTATCATAATATACTATATCATAACAATGATTTGACATGAATTTAAATGCACAACCACCTTTTTTGAGTTTGCTACAAAGAACATCAATATGTAAAGTGAAACATTCGTTACCAGCGGTTGAAATCAAACAACACACGTATCAAATGTTGATATCCCCGATTCAAAAATGTACTCATCTCGCGTACCTGCTAGTTACCGAAAGATGTCGCTTTCCATCAGGTACCCGCAGTTCAACTCGATCTACTCGGGCTTGGACTCGAACCGGCTGGGGATGATGTCGCGCCGGCTGGAGTTGCTGCTCACCGAACAGATGCGGTCGTTCGCATCGGCGCAGCGGCCGCGGTCCAGCGCCAACAGATCGACGGCGATGCTTGGAGAGCACATTCTCGCACTCAGGCTGCACGGCTGCGTGCTGAGGATGAACCGAGTGTTGGGTGAGTGCGACGAAACGTCGTTCTTTGTCCTTTTGGTTTTTTTTTTGTTTCGAAGGTTTATCGCGAAGATTTGGTAGCATTGATGTTATGAAGCCCGGGGACCTCTTTCGTAACTGTTGAAAGGATAGTTTCGTCTCTTTCAATGGCATTTTGTCCCATTCTCGAATTCTACATAAAAAATAGGGGTGACTTAATTTTTATTGATGGTTTTCGAGATATTTTTCACAAGATTTTCATAAGATGATCGACATTCCTCTAGTGGGATGTTGCTGAGACTATGGAAAATGGATGAATTTTGTTGATGTGACAGAATATACAGCAAATGAAAAAGATTATACTTTTGAAAATACATTATCCTGGTGAAACTTTGTGTAGCTTTTAATCAATTACCGAGGGAAGTTTTAACACTTATGATTCATGTTATGCCAAGTTTCAGTATAATAATTATTTCCTTGTCCAATGATGGCCGTCAATTACTACTTTGAACGGTAGGCGAAAAATCGACCTTTGATATAGTGTGAAATAGTATATAACACAAGAATTGTGGACATATTCCACTCTAGTAGTAGTGCGGAAACGTAACGAGTGCAGGAAATGCACTTCCCAATGAGTTTGGTGCACTATTTTTCAAAGATGGAACTTGAGCGGTTTCAAGTGGTGTCGATTCGATATTACTGCCTATTTTTATATTTTAGGAAAAAATTCAACATTTTTCCGCCAATTTCAGAAGTTGATAAGTGAATTATTTTCGTTTGCACGCACAATTCCATTGATATTTGAAACCACATGCGTACACGAATCAAAGAGAGTTATTTCAAATGTCACCTCTCATCCGTTGTAAAATCTCTGTTCCTGTTCCCAGCTCAAAGTGATGAATTATTTAGTTCAATATTGAATAGTTGCGAAGTTCGAACAAAATTAACCCGTCCTATGATTTCATCAATGATATTATGGTAGCTTCTTTCAAATTCTGCACCGAAAAAAAAAGAAAAAGCCGATGCCTTTTCGGAAGGTGAACCGGACAATAAATAAAATAAACCACTGCCGAACCTGCGCAGGTTACCCGATCGGCGACAGCCGCGCCGACCCGACAGCAGCGGTGTCGCGCGACGGCGTGTCGCGCTACAACGCGCGCCACTTCGTCAGCCTCGTCATCGACGGCGTCAGCCGGCACGTGGAGGAACTGGCGGGCGCCGCTGCGACGTCGACGGCAACGACGCCGGCGGCGACAGCGGCGCAGCAGGGGGCGCGCCTTCAGACGCACGCCGTGCTGGCGGCGGCGCTGCTGCTCACCGAGCTGCTGCAGCTGGTCGTCGTCGATGGCATCCCGCCACCAGGTGGTGCGGACTTCAACCCCGAGAGGGGGGCGTTGGCGACGCGCATCGAGCACATGTGCAGCCAGATGTTGCACACCAGGTGAGATGGATTTTGAGACTCGTTGGCAAGTATTTATGGTGAACTGCATGACAATAGTGACGAATGTGTATTTTTTAGACCACAAAGTGATAGATTGCCGCTGAAATACACACAATATTTTTTCTAAAAACACACTTCCTAGACAAGAAAACTCAATGATACTTCATTCAATCAACTTAATGTCTATATGCTTGGTTTCGGAAATACACTGTTGTGTTGAACTCAATTTGAGTAGAAATAAATGTTTGCACGAAATTTGGTACCCAAGGTGTTTTTCGAAGTAGGAAATCATAATTTCGTATTAATATATGTGTAGCGTCTAGAGGTAAATACTTCCTCAACAACACTGGAGGATATTCACAATATTTCATATCGATGCACGTATAAAAAATTCAAAATTCCCTACTTAAAAAACATCATTTTTCTTCAATAGCATTCTTTGATAGTTTTTCACTATAAACGGAGTATTTTTTGCGACAGGCCGAACGCGTACTCTCAACAACTGACGAGATGCCTCAGAACGATGAGACTGACAATGAGGAATGCTAACGCCAACAACTCGTTTGGGGAGCCTTTTCACTCCAGAAGCAACGTGGTCGTGCCGAGACCTAGTCTTCCCGACAGAATATTACTCCTAGGTTCGATAAACAGGTAATGCATCCATGCGTGCTAAATGCCAATAACATTCAATATCTTCGAAATCCATTTAAATTCAAGAATTTATCAATATTGAAAAAAAAAATGCAATTAGCAATAGAGAACAGTGATAGTTTTTTCTATTAATGTATGAAAAAGTCATAATGCATATTGTTTTGTTACTATAATCATGTCATTTGAAGTAAAAAGGCTCGAATTAATGGATATAATAGCTATTTGTATTTTTAGAGCGAAAAAGACAGTTATCTTTCGAGAGCAGCAAGACACTTTGCGTCGAAATACACACATTATATTTTCTACAAACGCAGTTCCTAGACAAGAAAACTCGATTTCATTCAATTAACTTACATTCTATAATATTCTTCATCTAAATTAATTAATTTCATTAATTATTCACTATTGTGATGAAATTCAATCCAATACATTCAACAGAAAAGATCAGAAAAAAATGCCTTGCCCAGGGATTGGACCCAGGCTGGTGGCTTGAGAAGTCACGCTTTGAACCCGTTGGCTATTGAGGCTACTTGAAAACTTATGTCTATACCACAGTGGTTATAATACGCGTATTGGTGTTTTTTGAGAAAAACGACAAGTTTAGGATACTTACTTTAATATCTTGAGCATTCAACGTTTCATGGCATAATCCATACTTTTCCTTGATTTCTCTGGTAGGAGGTTCAAATTTACAATGTTCGCACTTTCTGCTACATCAGGAGATGTGTTAGATAATTCACTGTCACTATCATTTCATTATTCATCAGAATGATGAGTTAGTTTTCAACAATGATGGATGCGAGCTCAAAATATGCTGTCACTTAATAACATTATTTCCGTTCACGAGCGCAAATGCTGTCACTTGATGACATTCCTCGGAGAAAACTTTTGTGTTGAAGTTTGAAAGCGTCAAAGGCTGCTTCATTAACCAGTTGTAGAAAGATAATATTGTTGCCCAACACCAATCAGCCGTCGCAGGCAGGCGGCGCCCTTCATCCTGAACGACGTCCCGTCGCAGGAGGCGGCGCCAGCGTTCGTGGCGTCGTCACCCTCCGTCAACTCGCACGCCGTCTACAACGACTGGTACTCGACGATCTCGGACCTGATCAGCCAAAATGCGACGTCTGCCGACGGCGACGGCGTCCGCCCCCCCGCCTCCCCACAGGGACGGCCGCCCGCCGCCCAGAACGATGCGTCGAGCAACAACGACAACAGCGACGACGACGATGACGACAATACAGGTCGGTGGAATCGTTTGATGCACCACTACACGTTCGCGCTTATCTTGTCGGATGAAATTTAAGGAAGAGTTATTAAACTGGCATATAGCAAACAATTGACAAGTTCAGCCAGCGCTGAGAGAGAAAAAATATGTCTGCCCTGGTGTTAAAATGATGAAAATGTTATGATTGGGACGTAAAGAAAGAGAAGAAGACTATTATCACAATTATAATGTTTTTGGAATTATTCAACAATTATTGTAAGCTTACAATGCTCACAGAATATTCGAAATAATCGGAATAATGAAAATACCACAAGAGAAACAAACCAATTATACACAGGTTATATAAGTCTTCTTCTTTAGTCCCAATCATAGCATTTTCATCATTTTAAGTTGTAATCTTGATGACAAAGACAACAATAGGGCAGACATATTTTTTCTCTCAACGCTGGCTGAACTTGTCAATTCAAAATTGAGTAGTGACGAATCAGAAAATTTGAGAGACGCTGACATTACATAATAGACTAGAAAACATGCAGAAACAACGAGATAGTTATAGTTGCGATTTTCGTCAGCCTGATTTTCAGCGATTTTATTTTCGAAGAAGGACTTCTTAAGATCAATACATCATTTGACAGCCGATGGGGCTCCAGGTATGGTTCCGAAAAAAGGTATTGGAGTTTTTATTTGAATTGATTAATAGCAACAAGCTCAAGATGGAACATTTTTATTCGGTTCTTAACCTTGAAGTCCAGTGGTTGAGTAGAGGGAACATACTGTAATGTTTGAATGATTTCATGCCTACCTACTCTAGTGGATTTATTCAACTTACAAGATGAAACTATTTCTGAACTGGAAAGTTCGACTCGACTTGAAGGTTTAGGTTAGATTTCGTTCATCGAAAACTTTTGTTTTGGAAAGAATACCTAGTCAACGGCGTCATCAAGCAGAAAATATGTCCCGAAATTCAGTAAATACTTATGACAGACATCACGAGCAAATGAAAACTCGAAGAAATACCTCAACTATCGACATCCATTGACCTTTAGTGAAATTTACATTGTTGTTAAGGATATCCTTCGAGCACCAACAGCAACCTCTACCGCGCCAGCAACATCAACCTAGCCCCGAGCCACGCCGATTCATCCACTTCCATGTCCACTTCCGCCTCGCGCCCTTGGAACCTGCCCTCGGTGCGAATCAACGACGTTCCGGTATCAGAGCCGACCAGCTCTTTTGCCCAGGTGAATCCAACCCCTCCAACCCCCACCAACCAACCAACAACCAACCCCCTTTGGCTTGCTTGCAGCGTTTGATGTCGCAGCGGCAGCGGTTCGCCGAGCGAGTGTCCGAGCTGCGCTCCAACCCGCACGTCGGCCTCTTCCGGCCGCGCTTTCTCCACCCCTTCTATGCGAGCGTCAACCCCTTCGACGCCGATCTCGACGACCCGCAGCGCGAGCAGATCTACGACAGCGACATGGTGACGACGGTCACGCCCAACCATCGGATACAGGCGTGGGACATGTCCGATCTGACCATACCGAACATCGGCAGCCGTGAGTTGTTCGATTGAGTTTTGCGCAATCGGCGGTTTCGGAGGGCGAAGTGGGCAATGATACATCTTTGCCGGGGACGGGATGAACCCTTTACACTTGTTTGTGAAGTGCCTACTCAAGGAACGCCTCCAGGGGCATATATGTTGGGATTCACCAACGTTTTATTGCCCACATTGCCTTCCGAAAACGACTGGACTTTGAGAGAAATATTACCTGATGCGGAAAGAAGTCGGTTGTAGGTATGATGAAAGTGGCCAACATATAAATGGCTTGATTTTTTTCTAGTCCGTAGATCGACTGCTAGAAAGTGTAATCGCTTTGGCTAGTTGAAAAAACGAGTTTTCAACGAAATAGGATACAATTTTTTTTTTGTAAATTCGAAATCAATTTTGAACAATATTAATTGAAAACTCCAGTTTGTTTCAGCTGAATTCGACAAGAGTTAATGATACTTTTTTGCTCCAAATTAGTTTCAATGAAAGCACCATTCTTTCGAGAGCGGCACATCATTTTGCGTTCGAAATACACACCAGATTTTTTCAACAAACGCAGTTCCTGAACAAAAACACTCGATACTTCATTGCTACTACTACTGATGGTTTTTCCTTAATTATACTATAGGTTTTTTGAGAAATGCGATAAGTTTATACTTATACTTAGGATATAGTTCATACTTTTTCGATTTCCCTGGTAAGTAGGAGGTTAAAAGTTACAAATATTGGTATTTCTGGTACATGAGGAGGTGCCTCAGATAATGCACAGTCACTATTTTCGATCATGTAAGAGAATATGAGTTCGTTTTTAACAATACTCGAATTCTCCCAGCCACGCGCAACGTGGTGGTGAGCGAATGCAAGATCCACAACGACGCCAGCGTCGACGTGGCCAAGGACGGCACCATCCTGGTGACGCTGCTGCCCTCTGGCGGCTACCTAAACGTCACCAATCGGTTGGGTGAGTCGGCCGGCCGCCGCTGAAACGATGCGACATTCTTCTTCTTTTTTTCTTTTTCTGTCGACAGGAGTGTACAGCCTGCGGTGGGAGACGCTCGGCCAGTGCCTCTACACGACCAGCTTCGAGCAGAACGCCGTCTCGGTGTCGCTGTCGCCGCTGGGGCGCCACCTGGTGGTCGGACTGGCGTCGCGCATCGTGCCGAATGACAGGTAGGGTCGGGTCGATTCGATCGATTGTCGTTCTGATTGAAAGCCTAGTGGGTTGGAAGTATTCAATCAAAATGCTACCGAAAAGGTGTTGCTACTTTATAGAAGTTTCCGAGGTTGACGTTATGTTCTTTTTTTGTTATAAATTTATCCAACACATGTCATATTTGGTTCAGGAGATAGATAAGAGGAGAAAGTATCGTCCGTATTTGACGTTTACAGTTCCGTCATCTGTCAAGTTTTTCTCTTGATATGTCAAATGTCAAGATCCGCCATAATAACTTTCTATTTTCGGAAGGGTAAATTGAACTTTTTGCATGATTTCAAAGAGTGTCAGTTCAGCAGTTGAAGTAAACCGACTGAAATTCGAATATTTCTAAATTTCTGATTGGTGGAGGAGCTACTCGATGTACATGCATCAATTTATATTCTTATTCCAATGTTATATTTAGTACGAATAAAAAGCCACGAATTGCTAAAAGTTTAAATTAAAACAAAACAAGGATGCGTCAACGTCAAATATTAAACAACTATAAGATGTTTGAAAAAGGTAGACAACGAGCTTAAAAACTACTTTCGTTACAAATGCCACAGAGAACAGACAACAAATTTTTCATAGTCACTAATTCTCCGATAATTGAAATATCGATAATGTCGAGCGATTTTATGCTCAGCTCTGGTAAAAGGAGCTTATGAATCAAAATGTTGATAATAAAGCTAGGTTATGGTGAATTGTGACACTTCAAAGTTCGAACTCAAAATAGTTCACGGTTAGCTCAAAAGATGTCTCTAGTTTACCGAACAAACATTATTTCACCTACTAGGTGTCCACTTAGAACGACAATAGTTTGTTTGTATCGTTTGATCAAGCGTTTTTTGTATTGATTCAACTGCAACATCAGCATACGAATGTGATCCATAATCAATTTGGAACCCATCATATAACAATACCACATAAATGTTATTGTTTCATAACTATCCACATCTTAGAATGTTTAACAACTATTTTTCACCTAGAAGGTTTTAACCATTGTTACATTTAATGTGTACCCTCTAATTTCGATGATAAAAATCGAGCTGATAGAAATTATTCAGCGATTAATCATTTCTACGTGACTACCCCATAATCTGGCATCATGTTTTGGGTTTGGGGATATTCTATTCTAAGCGTGACTTTTCAAGAGTGTCATCCAGGTGGATCATGGCCAGAGTGTTCAAAATCAAGCAGAAGGACGAGCCACGCGACAGGCTGCCGGTGGTGCGGGAGCTCGAGCAGAGCAGAGACAGCCGGATAAATTGCATCAGGTGGCTGCCCAGCTCCGGGCAGGGCCTCATTTATGCCACAAACACGGGCAACTTGGTCGTCTTGACGTAAGTCGCGGTGGGGGGGCTCGGTGGAATTTCGTTGGCCGGGATCGGGATGTTGGTGGCGGTGATTTTATTCGGACATTGACAAGTTCTCCCAGCGTTGAGAGAGAAATAATAACGAAAATATTATGATTGGGACGTAATAAACGAAGAAGAAAAATAATCTTCTTTTCTTCTTCTTCTCGTTGGTTTTGGCCTGTTCCTATGAGGGAATTGGACAGCTCATTATTTTGGTAGTCTTCCAAGGATCATAATTAAGTGAGTCTCAGTCTGAATGTTCATACCTTTGTAGTCTTCTTATTTTTTTTACGTCCCAATCATGACATTCTCATTATTTTAAGTTGCAATCTCGATGACAAAACAACACTAAGGGCAGACATATTTTTTCTTTCTCAACTCTGGGTGCTTGGGGGATTTTTGGAGATGTTTTCATTTATGCAGCATCCTGGTGAAAAAATATTGCTGCCTAAATTCCACCTATGATCTTTTTCTCCATGTGTTTTATGCATGTTGGGAGTATGTTGATACGAACATCCCTTAATTATTTCTAAAACACTTAAGCCGAACCACATTGTCTGCATTTTCTAAGGCGATTTTAAGATTGATCGACGCACCTTAAGAACGTCTTGATTCTTCCTGTCGCTGTTCCTGATGATTCACTCTGTGTAATAAAAAATATCCATATTTTGTTCGAAGAAATCATAAAAGTTCCAAAGAAAATTAGTAAGATATGCGCTGGTAATTTTTGTTCAGCACACGCAATGTACTTTCTCTTCAGTTACAAACTACTATCAGCACATCTTTATATTGTTTGTGCCTTCAGAAAAAAAAAAGTTACCTTCGGATGAATCAAAAACGGTTACATGAAGAATGATGGATTCGCTGTTTTCTTTGGTGTTTAGTTTTAGGACAAATTATCAACTGATTTTAACTACAATATTCAACTATTCGCGATACAAAGCGAACATAAATTGTATGCTTGATTGAATAATTTTGTCATGATTCATTGAATTTTCATACTGGCGTTCCAAACTTGGACTCGAGAGCCAGAGACAATGAGTTCCCTTCGTTTTTTTTTTCCATTGTCGCCTTTAAACTTTCGAAAGGAACGTCCGTAATCGGTGATATTCGTCTTGTGTGATATACTTATTATTTCATCAATTCAATTGATGTGTGTTTTATTTAATTCGACAATTTACTATAGGTTATGCAGTAGGTACCACTGATTGAGTAATGTTTATAAAAAAAATTTGCAAACAAATTCATCAATTTCATTCTCTAAAACTGCTATAGAGCAGGTTTAGTTTACTTTCACTTGTTATTGTTTCCTGTTTTTTATGAAATCAGACTGCATGTAATTTAGTTTGTTATATTTTATCCAATCAATTTATACAGTGTGGTCACCCCTCGTTGAATTAATGGTTGGATATGTTTGACAGCTATTATTTCATTAGAGATGTCCACACTGTAGCTAGAAGAATGCAATAAAAATATTGTACCTAATTGTTGAATCTATTTTCGTGTGATTTATTATGTTTTGACTGAAAGTATGGAATTATGCTATGAACATATTAGTTCATTAAGGTTATAGCCATGTTTAATCACCATTAAATTTGTATATATAGTTGAAATAAATATATTAAGTGCAAGTGTCGAGTTATTATCCGAATATTTGATGTGGAAGTAAATGAAAAATAATATGAAATATCAAGAAAAGAAAGACGTGAAGTGTAAGTTCTGTGGTTTGATATCGAAGAAACTGGGTGAATCCCAAATAAAAAGAAGAAGAATCAGCAGCAAAAGAAAATGAATGAGTGAGTCATGTTGCCTAGATGTCTTCATGGGACAAGAGGCCAATACGACAGAAGAATAAGAAATTAGATCGTAATACAAAACAAAGAAGATTACGTTTCTGAACGGTTACTTAACCTTAAATAATATTTTTATTTTGCCAGCGTCCGTAGCTTGTAGATTGGCTTTGAATAGTTCTTCGAATATCACATCATGGCTCTTGCTAAACCGAAATCAGAAATGACCGCCGAGGAGCTGCAAGCCCGCGAAGACGAAGAATTCAACACCGGCCCCCTTTCGGTCCTCACGCAGTCCGTGAAGAACAACACTCAGGTGTTGATAAACTGCAGGAACAACAAGAAGCTGCTCGGCAGGGTGAAAGCCTTCGACAGGCACTGCAACATGGTGTTGGAGAACGTGAAGGAAATGTGGACGGAGCTGCCGAGACCAGGCAAAGGCAAAAAGAAGGCCAAACCAGTCAACAAGGATCGATTCATATCGAAGATGTTCTTGAGAGGCGATGCTGTCATCCTGGTGGTTAGGAACCCACTGGCTACAGCTAACTGAATAGATTAAGATATTAACTTTAATATTTTGTATGTGTGGAAAGTTTGTGATGAAGTTTTGATCTTCAGTTGCAACAACTTGTAGGTGTAATTACAATTGAATAAGATTTCTAAACATTGTATTTTTTTTGACATATTCATACCTTTTGATGAGCTGCTTGATATTGGAAAGTTGAGGGCCCAAAAATAAAACATGAAAGCAAATTTTGAAAGGAATTTTGTGGTTTATTGATAAATTCACAGTTATATCATAATACATCTAGAAATAATGCTTCTATGCAAAAATCATCTCATCCCTCCTTCTCTTGGGGGCATTCTGCTTCACCTGGCACTCTGAGTGATTCATCAACTCAGGTGGACAAGTTGATACAGGTGAAGAGATCAACATCTGCTTAAGATCATAGAAGAGTGCAGAGTCCTCCTGAGTGCAAAAGCTGACCGCAATTCCGGTTTTCCCTGCACGTCCAGTACGACCGATACGATGAGTGTAATCTACAAAAAAACAAAATTAGAACATACCAGACACATAACTGAATCATTATTTACCCTCAATGGTCTTGGCCATGTCATAATTGATGACCATGGAGACGTCCTTGATGTCGATACCTCTCCCTGCGACGTCCGTCGCGACGAGTATGTCCTTGGCGCCCGACTTGAGACTAGCCAGCGCGTATTCTCTTTGCTCCTGGCCTTTTCCTCCATGCAAAGTGCAGGCATTGTGGCCGAGTTTCTCGAGGCCTTTGGCCAACACGTCAGCGCCCTTCTTCTGGTTGACGAATATGATGACCGGGGGCTCGATTCCTGGGGAAATACGCATGGTTGGATGATTTTTCGCGACCCCTGTTTGTCGCCACTTACCTCTGGACAGGTATTCCATGAGCTTCCTTCTCTTGTCGTTCTCGTTCATGATGTGCACAATTTGCTCTACTCTCTCCACCGGTTTGCCGATGGAGCCTATGTAGACGACGGCGGGACGCCTTAGGTAGGTCCGCGCCAGGCGTTCGACTGCCGGCGGCATGGTTGCCGTGAACATCACGGTTTGCCGGTACTTTTTCTTGCTGTTGTAGTTGGCCAATAACAACCTGAAAGTCAATCGCATTGGCAAATTAATCCGGGTTGATGTTTTGGATCGCGAACTTTAATATCCTCGGGCATTTATATCATGAATATATCAGACAATGTCAGCGGTTTTCTGGAAGCTTGTTAAAAGTAATCATATTGTAGCATGGATCTCAAGAAAGCCTTTCATACAGTTGATCACTCAGTACCTTTAGAAAACTGGAATAAATTTGTATTAGAGGCATTACAAATAATGATCTTCCAAAATCCTCTTTCAATGACATAAGGACTAACATCAATAACGTTGAGACTGATGGATAAAATGTAAACAAAGGCGTTTAAAAAATTTAATGGATAATTTTTTTTGATGATCTTTTTTGTAATTCTGCTTCAGCTAATGTACCACCCACATATAAAAAGGTTATCTCACTTAGTATCTTCAGCTTCCTCTGTATCAGGCTTCAAGTTGGTCACAGGCATGTACTCCAGGATTTTCTGCACATCAGGTTCAAAACCAAGATCTATCATCCTATCAGCTTCATCGAGTACAATGTAAGTACACTGATTCAGCACCAGATAACGATTTTCAAGCACATCAATAAGACGACCAGGAGTGGCAATGACTATTTCACAGCCCATACGCAACCTGAAATCAGTTTTAATCACCTTTTGAACACACTGTATTCACATACGGCCGTAATCGCCGTATACTTTCAAGCTAAGCTTGACTTCAAGGTCGTTTTAAAAGCATATAATTTCGTATTGTTAAGCGAGCTTAAATCCTAAGCTTAGCCTAAAAGTATACGGCGAATACCATAGATCTTACTGCTTACGCTAGATCCGGCATCCTGTAGTAATTTTTAGGTCAAGAGGGGTCTGCAAAAAATTAGGTACTATGGTCACGTGGGACAACACATTTGTATGGTCAACAACTGAAATTACCAATCAATGGCTTAGTACTTTCAACCCCCCCGGACCTACAGAACAAGTAACCTGGATACCGGATCTAGCGTAAGCAATAAGATCTATGGCGAATACGGTCTTAACTGTTTTAAAACGGTATTCAAAACTGTTTCGTCGCAAAAAATGCCTTTTTATGTTGACAGGAATATGTCATCAACGTCAATAGTCATAAATGTCAGTTGTGCAAATTAAATCAACTTCAAATAAGCCCACCAGATCATTATAATTTTTCTATTGATGTTTTTTCATATTTACAATAAATTCTTAAAAAACCGGGATATGTAGACAGTCGCGATGAATGGCAGTTGACATTGATGACAGTTGACATTTATGACAGATTGTTACCAACCCTAGAACGCTCAAGAGACTGCCATCAATAGGTATATTCACCTGAACCCCTGCTCCTCTCTGCTCAACCCTCCCACGACCACAACCGTCCTGATTCCGAGCGGCTGGCCAAACTTGACAGTCTCCTCTTCGATTTGCTGCGCCAGCTCTCTGGTGGGCGCCAGGATGATCGCGTACGGGCCCTGGTCGGCGTCCTCCGTTCGCTCGATCTTCGGCAGGCTCTGGATCCACGACAGCAGGGGGAAGAGGAAGGCGAGCGTTTTTCCCGAGCCCGTCTCCGCCACGCCGATGATGTCGCGGTTCTGCATGCCGATGGGGATGGCCTGCCGCTGGATGGGGGTGGGGTCCTTGTAGCCGACCTTCTCGACGATCTCTAGGAGCTCCTTCTGGATGCCTGATTCTTTCCAGTTGCGTATGGGTTCGGGGATCTTGCCACCTGATTTTTGTACGATTTATTATCTTCGACTGCATGGAAGGAAAATAATGAATGTTCGTGGAATATTGTGGAAGCAAGAGGTTGGATATTGGGAAAGAGCGTGTAATCATGGTTTTCATGAGATAATCCATCCCAAAATTCGGATTCCTAAGGTCAAAATACATCGGTGGAACCAACAATTTGTATTGAAAAATATTGTATGATAAGTGCAAAATTACCAGGTTACCTTCTGTTTGATATACAGGAATTTTAAAAAAGTATTCAACTATAGATAGCTCAAACCGCAGATTATGTAATCCCGGACGTGACATCTGCGCGTTGCCTTAAACCCAATATGGGTTGTGTGACAGACAGAAAGATCAGAGATTATCCTTGTTCATCTCATTCATGAAATTCATGAAAGCAACACGGCGACGTCATGTGATGGGCTAACATTGCAACATAGGGATTGAGCTATCCTATACAGTTGAACATGCCTGTGGAAATATCTCAATAGGTAATTTGAATTTTGAGTTCCATTTCCATCAACACATAAGAAAGTCAGACCTTTGATTGTGATGTTGTAATCTTCCCTGAATATTCTCCAGTCCCTCTCGGTCATTTCAGGCAGATCTTTGTCTGTCCAATGTCTGTCATCCCACAGTTGTTTGTCCTCTCTCCTCTTGACTTTCTTCAACCTCACTTTCTCCTGAGCTTTTTCAGCTTCAGTTCTTCTCTTCTCCAGCAATTCACCATAAAATTTGCTCTGGTCCCTTTTCTGAGCTTTGATATCAATACCTGCCAAGTTACCTCTTCCATAGAATTGAACCTAGCATAGAAAAAAAACATATAAAAGAGCAATTATTATTCTAGAATCACAGACCTGGTGTCTTTCTTTGTACAAAGCATTATAATCCAAAGATGTATCTTCACCAGCATCCCAATCAAAAACAAACTTTCTGTCATTGAGTCTCCTAACTCTTCTTTTCTTCTTGACTAATCCCAAGTACCTCTCCTTGATAGCATCCTGCTCCTTCTCCTTATCTTTGTCCTTCTGTTTCTCTTCCTCTACTTCTCTATTCCTGTTCCTTCTGTAATCTCTTTCATCTTTCTTAGAATCATCTTGACGGCTAGTTTGCATCACCTCAATGATTTTGCGCTCTTCTTCTTGCAATTTTCTTTGACGATCTACTTCCTCTTGTCTCCTCTTCAGAGCCTCAGCTGCACGTTGTTCTTTGGTGAGAAACACTGGTTTGCTTTTGGCAGCCTCCTCTGCCTTTTTCTTAGCCAAGAGCTCTTCTAATGACAAAGGTTCTTTCTTCAAAGGTTCAGATTTTACATTAACTTTTGTATCAGGTTTGATAGCTTTCCTGTCTTCAATCTCCTCTGAAGTTTCTTTTCGCGACTCCTTATACTTTTTATCTTTCTCTTCATATTTATCTTTGTGCTTGTCCCGCTCGCTCTTTTCCTGCTTTTCATGCTTGGAGTGGGTATCATACTTATCTCGATCCTGCTTTTTGTGTCTATCGGAGCGGTCTTTGCTCCTCGACCTGGACCTTTTGCGTTTATTATCGCGCTCCTTATCCCTTTCCCGACTGCGAGATCTCCTCTTTTTTTCATTCCCCATGGAGAAAAGCAAAGGCTTTTCAAAAAATGCAAAACAAATACACCTTAACCCCACTTTCTGACGTTTACATAAACATTTATCAACTTCACAGAACATGAAGTTGATAGTGTCGAAATGTGTTTCTTGCTACGTTCTATCGTGTTCTCTTCAAAACATGGCAAGAGACGCTATCAAAGAAGAAGCAGTCGACAAGAGACCATGAAAATAAAAGAAGAAGAAGTTAACTTGCCTACTTCCACTAGTTCCACTGCTCTAAAGAATTCGGTGTTGTTCTTGCTTATTTTTGGGTTTTTCACAACTCGAAAACTATGAATTTGACTTGGCGTCCTGATTTTCCTCGCCCGCCGCTTTTTCGGGTTTTTCACAACTCGAAAACTGCATTTGACTTGGCGTCCTGATTTTCCTCGCCCGCCGCTGGGTTGGTGTTCCAAATCGGTCGACTTTCTTTGATATCTTTGGTAGGTCGTTCAAATTTTGAACTTTTTTTGCTCTCTAAAAAACTTATTTCTAATCGGCCGAAATTTCGAAAAGGAACAACGATTAGGACGAAATGTCATCATTAGATTATCTGTTGCAGGTGTACTTGCTGGCGGCCACCAACCGACCGGACATCATCGACCCGGCCATCCTGCGACCCGGCCGGCTCACAAGCTGCTCTACGTCGGCCTGCCGCAGGTTTCCGATAGAACGGACATCCTGCGGGCCATCACGCGCGACGGCAAGCGTCCCAAGCTGGCGCCCGACGTCTCGCTCGAAAGCGTCGCCGAGTCCAAGGAGTGCGAAGGTTTCACGGGCGCCGATCTCGCCGCGCTGGTTCGTGAAGCGGGCGTCGCAGCCCTGAGGTGAGTCAGTCGCACCTTCATGAGGAAATTAATTACTCTTGATTCGTTTGCACACTCAAACTACATCGGGTGCATCTGCTTTTCAGGGACGTCTTGAGCGGTGCCGCGGCGACAACGTCAGACGTGATGGTGTCTTCGGAACACTTCAAGAGAGCCTTCGGCAAGATCAGGGGTTCGGTGAGCGACAAGAATAGGGAGTACTACGAGAAGCTGAGGAAACTCTATTCCTCCGACAGAAAGGATAGCGAAGTAGAAGATATGGAATTGTCTTAGATCTCTTTGTTTGATTTTTAAAATATTTGAAACTGTTATTAATTTACGAGCATACAACCAACGTGTATTTTTTGGATGAAGTAGGATAACTTGTTCCAACAAATTCATTGCCAAAAATCACATTGTATGTATTCATCATTGTATTATGATTGAAATAATCTGAAATATATTTTCAAATATGGAATCGGTTGTATTATTTAGATTAGGTCGGCTAGGCCACGCTAGGCCATAGTCGACATTTCAATGATTGAAATGTCGTCTTTCGCCCAGTCGATTTAACCCATAATAGGAGTAGATCACCTACGCTACGGTGAACTTTTTAATTCCCGGGATTAAAATGTCATCACACGCCCAATCGACATCTCTTGAGAAGAGGTAGTTCGACTGGGCCAAAGCGAACATTTTAATCTTAGGGATTGAAATGTCATCATAAGCCCAGTTGACACTCTCTCGAAAAAGAGTAAATCAACTGGCCCAATGTGGACTTTTTAATCTTAAAGATTAAAATGTCATCCTTTGCTCAGTCGACCTTGCCCAAATTGGGAGTAGGTCACCTCTACGCTACGGTGGACTTTTTAATGTAGAGGATTAAAATGTCGTCATAGGCCCAGTCGACATCTCTCGAAAGGGGGTAGTTCGACTGCGCCAAAGCGGAAGTTTTAATCTTGAAGATTGAAATGTCGCCTTTTGCCCAGTAGACTTCATTTGAAATTAAATCGGCTGAGCCAGAAGATTTTCGATGTACGGCAAAAATTAACAAAAATATGCACACTAGAAATTAAATGCGAGAAATTATTGAAAAATACCCTTCCTCACTTCTGCGATCCTGGTACGAGATTCTCGATTTCACCTCGAAAATTGGATATTCGTGAAACCCGAGAAATTGTGGAAAAATACCCTTCCTCACTTCTGCGATCCTGGTACGAGATTCTCGATTTCGCCTTACAAATTGGATTTTTGTGAAACCCGAGTAATTATGGAAAATACCCTTCCTCACTTCTGCGATCCTGGTACGAGATCCTCGATTTCGCCTCGAAAATTGGATATTCGTGAAACCCGAGAAATTATTGAAAAATACCCTTCCTCACTTCTGCGATCCTGGTACGAGATTCTCGATTTCACCTCGAAAATTGGATATTCGTGAAACCCGAGAAATTGTGGAAAAATACCCTTCCTCACTTCTGCGATCCTGGTACGAGATTCTCGATTTCGCCTTACAAATTGGATTTTTGTGAAACCCGAGAAATTATGGAAAATACCCTTCCTCACTTCTGCGATCCTGGTACGAGATCCTCGATTTCGCCTCGAAAATTGGATATTCGTGAAACCCGAGAAATTATGGAAAATACCCTTCCTCACTTCTGCGATCCTGGTACGAGATCCTCGATTTCGCCTCGAAAATTGGATATTCGTGAAACCCGAGAAATTATTGAAAAATACCCTTCCTCACTTCTGCGATCCTGGTACTAGATTCTCGATTTCGCTATAAAAATAGGACTTTTGTAAAATCCGAGAAATTATGGAAAAATACCCTTCCTCACTTCTGCGATCCTGGTACTAGATTCTCGATTTCGACATAAAAATAGGACTTGTAAAATCCGAGAAATTATGGAAAAATACCCTTCCTCACTTCTGCGATCCTGGTACTAGATTCTCGATTTCGACATAAAAATAGGACTTTTGTAAAATCTGAGAAATTATGGAAAAATACCATTACTTACTTCTGCGATCCTGGTACTAGATTCTCGATTTCGCCATAAAAATAGGACTTTTGTAAAATCCGAGAAATTATGGAAAAATACCCTTCCTCACTTCTGCGATCCTGGTACCAGATCTTCGATTTCGCCTTTAAATTTGAATTTTCGTTAAATGCCATGATAATTCGGAAATTTTGTACCAGGATCACAGAAGTGGGGAAGGGTATTTTCCCACAATTTCTCGGGTTTCACAAATATCCAATTTTCGAGGTGAAATCGAGAATCTAGTACCAGGATCGCAGAAGTGAGTGAGGGTATTTTTCCATAATTTCTCGGATTTTACAAAAGTCCTATTTTTATGGCGAAATCGAGAATCTAGTACCAGGATCGCAGAAGTGAGGAAGGGTATTTTTCCATAATTTCTCGGATTTTACAAAAGTCCTATTTTTATAGCGAAATCGAGAATCTAGTACCAGGATCGCAGAAGTGAGGAAGGGTATTTTTCCATAATTTCTCGGATTTTACAAAAGTCCTATTTTTATGGCGAAATCGAGAATCTAGTACCAGGATCGCAGAAGTGAGGAAGGGTATTTTTTCCATAATTTCTCGGATTTTACAAGTCCTATTTTTATGGCGAAATCGAGAATCTAGTACCAGGATCGCAGAAGTGAGGAAGGGTATTTTTCCATAATTTCTCGGATTTTACAAAAGTCCTATTTTTATAGCGAAATCGAGAATCTAGTACCAGGATCGCAGAAGTGAGGAAGGGTATTTTTTCCATAATTTCTCGGATTTTACAAAAGTCCTATTTTTATGGCGAAATCGAGAATCTAGTACAAGGATCGCTGAAGTGATTAAGGGTATTTTTCGATAATTTATTTGGTTTAATGAAAATCTAATTTTGTACGCGAAATCGAGAATTCAGTACCAGGATCGCAGAAGTGAGGAAGGGTGTTTTTCAATAATTTCTCGGATTTTACAAAAGTCCTATTTTTATGGCGAAATCGAGAATCTAGTACCAGGATCGCAGAAGTGAGGAAGGGTATTTTTCCATAATTTCTCGGATTTTACAAAAGTCCTATTTTTATAGCGAAATCGAGAATCTAGTACCAGGATCGCAGAAGTGAGGAAGGGTATTTTTCCATAATTTCTCGGATTTTACAAAAGTCCTATTTTTATGGCGAAATCGAGAATCTAGTACCAGGATCGCAGAAGTGAGGAAGGGTATTTTTCCATAATTTCTCGGATTTTACAAAAGTCCTATTTTTATAGCGAAATCGAGAATCTAGTACCAGGATCGCAGAAGTGAGGAAGGGTATTTTTCCATAATTTCTCGAATTTTACAAAAGTCCTATTTTTATGGCGAAATCGAGAATCTAGTACCAGGATCGCAGAAGTGAGGAAGGGTATTTTTTCCATAATTTCTCGGATTTTACAAGTCCTATTTTTATGGCGAAATCGAGAATCTAGTACCAGGATCGCAGAAGTGAGGAAGGGTATTTTTCCATAATTTCTCGGATTTTACAAAAGTCCTATTTTTATAGCGAAATCGAGAATCTAGTACCAGGATCGCAGAAGTGAGGAAGGGTATTTTTTCCATAATTTCTCGGATTTTACAAAAGTCCTATTTTTATGGCGAAATCGAGAATCTAGTACAAGGATCGCTGAAGTGATTAAGGGTATTTTTCGATAATTTATTTGGTTTAATGAAAATCTAATTTTGTACGCGAAATCGAGAATTCAGTACCAGGATCGCAGAAGTGAGGAAGGGTGTTTTTCAATAATTTCTCGGATTTTACAAAAGTCCTATTTTTATGGCGAAATCGAGAATCTAGTACCAGGATCGCAGAAGTGAGGAAGGGTATTTTTCCATAATTTCTCGGATTTTACAAAAGTCCTATTTTTATAGCGAAATCGAGAATCTAGTACCAGGATCGCAGAAGTGAGGAAGGGTATTTTTCCATAATTTCTCGGATTTTACAAAAGTCCTATTTTTATGGCGAAATCGAGAATCTAGTACCAGGATCGCAGAAGTGAGGAAGGGTATTTTTCCATAATTTCTCGGATTTTACAAAAGTCCTATTTTTATAGCGAAATCGAGAATCTAGTACCAGGATCGCAGAAGTGAGGAAGGGTATTTTTCCATAATTTCTCGGATTTTACAAAAGTCCTATTTTTATGGCGAAATCGAGAATCTAGTACCAGGATCGCAGAAGTGAGGAAGGGTATTTTTTCCATAATTTCTCGGATTTTACAAGTCCTATTTTTATGGCGAAATCGAGAATCTAGTACCAGGATCGCAGAAGTGAGGAAGGGTATTTTTCCATAATTTCTCGGATTTTACAAAAGTCCTATTTTTATAGCGAAATCGAGAATCTAGTACCAGGATCGCAGAAGTGAGGAAGGGTATTTTTTCCATAATTTCTCGGATTTTACAAAAGTCCTATTTTTATGGCGAAATCGAGAATCTAGTACAAGGATCGCTGAAGTGATTAAGGGTATTTTTCGATAATTTATTTGGTTTAATGAAAATCTAATTTTGTACGCGAAATCGAGAATTCAGTACCAGGATCGCAGAAGTGAGGAAGGGTGTTTTTCAATAATGTTTTTCTCGGTTTTCAAAATTCTAATTCATTTAATGCCAAGTCAACGATAGCCAACAGAAAAATTTCAATCGCTAGTAGTGAAATATCATTAATAAACCTAGTCGATGTTCGTCGTGGGGCAAATCGATTGAGGATAGTGTCAATTCAATATCAAAGATTACCATTTCGTTTTCCATTCTCCCGCCCTCGGAAAAATGTCAGCTATGCATGTGACGACTTTTAAATCCATTAGAAATTGAAATGACATTTTCAACCCATTCCACAGCAAATGTCAATTAGGCAAATACAAGGTGAGTCGCCAACCATTTCTCACCCAGTTTGTATAGTGATATTTTTTCTTGAAACGATGAAAATAATACGAGTTCCAAATGGTTCACTGCAGACCACAAAACATGCGTTTCTTCAATATATAGGGTGATTGGTTATTGATTGCCACGATTAATCGACATTCTATACGGAGAGATGATCGTAAAAAGATAAACCGCAAAAAACACCGCGATGGCACTGCGAGTACTGTCAGATAACGAATATCGGATAATCGTTTCAAACGGAAACACTGTGAAAGTATTGAGAGATCAATTCCTCGATTAATAATTCATTTTGAAACAAATATGATCAAAATTTTTTTTCGTTCATAGATATTCACGGAAATTGAGAAATGTCGATAATTCGAATTTCCTATACTTGTAGGAATTCACGATATATACAGGATGTTCTTTAATATGTGGAACGCACTTCTAGTGTTGATAGATCGTCTAACGAAAATGAAAGTTTCTATAAATAAATATATGTGCAAAAATATTTCGTTTTCCAAGTTACAGGGTGTTGAAGCTTCAAGATTTTTCAAGTTTTTCCCTATTTCGTTCTCTCGTAGTATTTCCTTAGCTGAGGTTTCGAGTGTAACATTTTTCACTAAACAGTTACATAATATTTGGACTAAAAACTGCAGCTAACTTCCTGTGACACGGAAACTAGAGCTAATTTTCACCCCTAGAAGTGCGTCTCACAGTTTATGAAACACCCTGTATATATGGTATTTCTGAAAATCCTATCAACAGTGTTTCCATTAGAAAAGATTATTTTGTAAATTCAAAATTAATCACCCTGTATAAAAATAAGAATTCATGTTACACCGCGGCACTAAACCATGTGAAAATCATATGAAATAGAAAAGAACAAAAAGTGGGTGAAAACAATGCATGAACTGACCTGTAGTACATAATGACATTTCAATATTTACGATTAAAATTTCCCCTTCAGCTCGGTTGGCAAGTCGACAATCAGTTGCTGGTTAACCAAGTTGGAAGGAAAATTAAAACAAAAGTATGGTAAAATCGTGTTTATAATAAAATATGCGATATAAATACTAGAACAACGATAAATATTTTGGTCATCAAAAAAGAACACTTTCACAATAAATATGCCACAAAAGAGAGATAAATCATCAATCAATCAATGACAATAAAAATCTTCATGAGTTTTAAAAATAATCCGAAAAATGGCAACAGTCGAATTCAATTCAAAGATGGGCCATCAGAAGAGGAAGCTTCAAGTTCGGAAAGATCATCTTCACACAGCACGAAGACGAATTCCGAATATAAATGGCATATTATTAATTTACAGGGCGTCCCAGTTATTACCATCTTAGTATGGGGAGTTGATTGATGTACAGAGATTCGATTTTCAAATACATTTCTAAGCTGCTGGACATGGTAGAAATTTCAAGAATCACATTAAGATTCCACTGTGATGATAACTAGGACTGCGAATGAAAATGTGAACCCACCTCTGACATTAATTTTTGATGAAATAATCCTATATACACAGATATATCCAAAAGTGAATGCACTCCTCTTTGACGTATTAATGAAATTTTCAATTAATAATTTGAGAATCGCTCGCTTTAAGAAAAATCATTTCATGTAATTTAAAGGATTTGAAAACGATAAACATCGGTATCTGTCCCTGTTCGATCACATCACCAATACTAAAGACTTGAACACTTTGGTAAAAAACAAAACCAAATATCGTGAAAAGTCCTAAAAATTATGATACATGATAAAAGGACTACGATGATATGTAAACAATGAGAAATATAAATACACGATTGGAAATCGATTCAAAAGGCATCTAAATTGCTACTAAATTCGGACATTCTCCTTGGTCTGCTCTTGCCTGGCCTGCCATCGCTGGACCGGCGGAATCGCGAAGAGAATCAGTCCGCTAAGGCAGATCGCTACTCCAGCGAGGGCGAAACCCGGATCATACGAACCCGTCCAGTCATAGAGGCTGCCTGCGAAAAAACAAGATTTTGAACAAAGATTCTTTTTTAGAACCATTTTAGTATAGAACTGTCTGTCTTTCTGCGGATTCGTTTTATATTTGATGTCGTCCGTCAGTGGTCGTAGAGCCATCGCGCCATTATTGGTGAGTACTACCATTTTGTGGAAAAGAAATTCCTGCAAAAGGAATGGCATTGCGAGCACTGATGGACGACAAAACCTCAAATGGCATTTCTGAATGCCATCGAGTCGTTAATAAACGGAATACATGAAAAACAAAACTCGAAACGATGCGAGTGAAAATAAGGATGATGTAAATAAATGTTCATTTACCTGCAAGAGGGGGTCCGACCAACGAAGCGATTCCCTGAAACAGTAGCAGCAGGCCAAAGGCGTTGGTCAACTTTTCGATTCCCAGCAGATCCACCAAGATGACTGAGGTGAGTCCGACGTATGCACCGGCGGTGAAGCCGAACACTGTGCTGTACACCGCCAGAGAATAGAAACTGTCAAGGAAGGCACTAATCAAAGTGGCTGAAAAAAAAAACAGAAATAGGTATCACGACATCTTACCCAATTCGAAATATGAATTACACTCTGAATGACTGGGGTAGACCACCAGACCAGCAGAAAACTACTACCTACTTTCCTGGCTGATACCACGCATGAAATTGAATTATATCAACTGGCAGTCTATGCAACGATTTAGACATGTTCCTTGTGGTCTTCCATCAGTCATTCGAAATGTGTTTAAAGTCGATAAGTCTTTTTTTTTCATTTTTCGATACTATGAGAGTTGATTGTTGAAAATAGTTAAATTCGAGAATCAAATTTTTTCAATGATAGTCGACGAGAATTTTCACAATGATTATTGCATCCTAATCCCAATTAGAATTTGAACCACACACAAATCGAGATATGATATGAATAAAATAAACAAAGCATAACTCCTAATCCTTTTTCATTTGCTAATCATCATAATTTCATTGTTATCAAAATGTCAATTATCACAGTTCAGTTGATAAAAATAATCTGAAACTTCATGAAATTGAAAAAAGCGATCTCGACTTTGAACCATTTAGAATATCAATCGTAGATGACATCAATGATGTAGTTTTCACTACTAACAAACTTGACTCAACTTAGAAGATAATATCCATCAAACTTCTCCAGTGAAGTAATTGGCTGAAGGCTTACTTCAAACCTATTAATTGAATATAATTGGAAGTCCGGTGAATTTGAATTTAGGTGGAAGTCTGGTATATTTGAATTTGGTTGAAAGTCTGGTACAATTGAATGTAATTGGAAGTCCGGTAAATTTGAATTCAGTTGGAAGTCTGGTACATTTGAATTTGGTTGGAAGTCTGGTATATTAGAAAATAGTTGAAAGTCTGGTATATTTGAATTTAATTGAAAGTCTGGTAGATTCGGAATCATCTGGAATTCTGGTGGACATGAATTCAAAAGTGCCAAAACTATTTGAAAAGTAATCGCTGGGGATGCCATCAAAACCCACAAAAAAAGGACGAACCGCTCACCTGGACCTGTAGGAGGGTATGTTCATGAGGCTGCCCTGGTAGAAGGCGTCCGGCCTGTCGATCGGCCCGTGGTGGTGGTGGTGGTGCCGGGGGCGCAGGCTCTGGCTGCCGTAGCGCAGCACCGGCCGCCCGCCCTGCCCGCCCCCCTCTGACTGTGTCACCAGCATGGGCTGACTGAGGGCGAGCCGGGCGGCCCCGTTGTGCTGCCGCCTGCCACCACCGCCGCTGGCGTCGGCAGGCGCCGCCGCCAGACCGTTGTGGGACGATTGGAGGCGCCCTCTTTGCTGCGATGGCAGCGAAAAGTGGCTCACGCTGTGCGGCCGGTGCATGTTGTTATTGTTGCCGCCGCCGCCGCCGCCACCGCCACCTGTTGAGGGAGATGCATCACTTGATCAATTCTTTTCACTTCATGATAATGTTCAATTATGATCAAAAATGATCTATGTGAACAAACCAAACTGCACCTAATGGTATTTTGATGATTTAGGTGTAATTCCATAGATCTTACTGCTTACGCTAGATCCGGTATCCAGGTTATTTGTTTTGTAGGTCCGGGAGGGTTCGAAAGTACTAAGCCATTGATTGGTCGTTTTCAAATTTTGACGACCCGCGTTAGTTTGACACAAACTTAAAATTCCGACAAATGTCAACTATTGTAATCTTCAGCGAATTCCGGTGTCGATCGGGTCTGATTCACATAGTTTTGAGTGTTTTTATGTGAACAATTAGATTGCAATGCCGAAATCCTGTATGATTTGCAGTAACAAATTTGTAAAGGGTTCTGCCAGATCTTTTCATAGGTATGTACTTATATCATAGTATTTGTATTCCATAAACCATAGGCGTACTGTTGGGTAGGACAGGACGTAAGAATAGAAACTAAAAATAAATTATGAATACTTTATATTCGATAGATTTGAATTACTTATTTGGATATCCAGAATCTTTGTCCAGACCCTTCGGCAATCTTAAGTTCTTCTTGAATGAATTATTGCCATTTCTGTCAATTTGTTCACCGATTGCATGATGATACAGCCGTATATAATAGGTATGTGATATAAATGATTTCATTTTATAGGTTTCCCAAAAATATCGATATTGGTGCAATGTTTTGGGTATTACCGGAAATATACCTTTCTATGGAGTTTTGTGCTCTGATGATCATTTTTCTCCAGAAAGTATCAGAATTTCACCAGCTGGCAAGAAATCATGCACTAGTGGAACTTTACCAATTTTATTGATGTTTCAGTATTGCAGCCAAAGAATATTGAGAGGTAATAACTTTTCTTCAATTCTTTCACAAGTAACACATATTTGATAATATACGTTTTCTTTTTGTTGAGGATATCAACCATTGAGTCATTGGTTACTTGACAAGGAGAACTACGTGGAGAATATGCCATTGGAATATGGATTTGGAAAGCAAATCAAGAGATAGGTACATTTGAAGATAAATTATATTCGCTATAGTGATTCATTGGGGGGTTATCGAATCTACTCCACCGGCCGCCATCTTACTCCAAATGATTCTCCTGATCATCATCAACCTTAACAGCTTTAGAAACTGAGAGGGAATACCGAAAGCTATTTACAGGGTATATATGGAAGTATTTCTGTGTGTTATTATACTTATTTTATTCTATTTCATTCTCTGATTGAGAATAAAAACATCTACTCTGAAAATCCAGTTCATCACATCAAGAGGAAAAAATACATAGATATATTAGAATATCAGAATGATATTACCAGAATTGATGTAAATGAATTGTTTTATAATAATCAGATATGCCCAATAATAATAAACAATGTTCATCAGCAAGGTTTTCATTATTTAATCACCTCAATCTGTACAAAGTACAATTCGATATCTACCTACCCCTATTTACCTACTGTTCATTTTTTTTGTAACCAATGAAGTCAAATCATTCAATAGAAAATGAAGAATTGAATATGTTTTGTACCCTTCAAAATATCTCAACTGTACGCTACTGTATCATAGTACTTTCTTGCCCTTCACCCCCTCTCATCAATACCCCTCTGATACCAAACAAATACTACATGATGCCGGATCTAGCGTAAGCAGAAAGATCTATGTGTAATTCTGACAATATATTTGAATTTGGCTGGATGTATGGTACATTTTAATTCAGCTGGAAGTATGGTTGATTCAAATTCAGATGAAAATCTGGTAGATTTGAATTTGGCTTGAAGTCTGGTAGATTAGAATTTGGCTTGAAGTCTGGTGGATTAGAATCGTGGAAAATAAGTATTTCGCCTCTACATCTAAAGTTTATTATATGAACACTGAAATATTGAAAATTGAAAATAGGGCAAAGTTTTAATATCAACGCACTATCCTTATAAAAATGTTCAGGCAACTTCCTAATAGAGGGGAGAGATCTCGTAGGTACTCACCGTTTTGCTTGGGGGTGTCGTTGAGCAGCGGAAGATCGTTCTCGGACACGTGAATGTCGATCTTCGCCTCGGCATTTTTGAGCTTCTTCTCGTCGCTCGCCCTCTCGCGGAGGGCGCCTTCCTCAAGTGGCCTGAACAGTGCCCCGAACAGGATGCACTCCAAGACGATGCCACCGATGATGAGGATGGAGCCCCGCCAACCGTATTCGGTCAACAGACGGGCAATGATTGGCGCAAAGATGAAAGTGCCGAAACCGGAACCGCACACCGCTGAAAATTGAGGCATTCGAATGCTCAATCGTTGCTCAAGAATAAACGCCCCATGAACAGCATGGCGATCTCGGTAACCGTGAAAGTTACACAGTATGTCAAATAGACAAAAAATTGGGCAATCAATATATAGAAGTTGAAAAGTCCCAAACATATTTTTTATGACAGTTTAGTTTCGGAGATATTTGGTTTGGATTTTATTTGAAAAGTTTTGAAAAAGCTAAAGGCACTGCCACTTTTTCACAAACATTCACATATCTACGTACAACGTTTCGTAAATAGTGAGTGCTTTCAAACAGATTACCTCCAGTTTGTCGACATAAGTATATGCGCGTCACAGTGTGGATCCCCTTATATAGTTCATTATTCGAGGTTTATGGACAGTAAAAATTATTAATATAACGGGATATCAAAAACTTGGTGTGACTTGGTGAAGACTTTTACAAATAAGCAATGTTCAATTATTTTCTTATCGTCATCCTTTTGATTTTTTGGTCAATGGTCATCTCACCGCCTCTTATTCATTGTTCATGTTTTATACCATACCGTTAATTTCCGAGTAATAACCATTACATTTTTATAGCTCAATAAATCTGAAATTTGTTTTGGAATTGAGTTATTCTCCCTGGAATAAATGCGGTTGAATAATACGAAGGCAAAATTAATTGTGTCAATGCTGAGCGAATACAAGTTATAACAACATTCCAACTACATTTTCTTCAAAAGTCCGAAATAATAACTCTACATTGAACCCATTCCTATATTCAATTGGGGGATAAGGTTAGACAAATTTGTTCTTGAAAATACTCCAGAATCGTAAATCAAGCGGCGTGAGATCAGGCGAACGCGGAGGCCATTGAACTGGCAACAAATCAACACAATAAACAAGAGCAGGCACACAATTATCGAAATTAGGCAAATTGATAAATTTACAAAAAAGGAAGTACACGTTTCAAACTATGGTGGATACACACAATATTCAGAATAAATTGAATCTGCACGAATTTATCAATAGATAGATCATCGCCATAAGGTTGAAACTACAGTACCAACTTGTGGCCTATACTTTATAACTCAAAAATGAATTCAAAAGTAATTCACATTATGCTGACGGCAGCTGTTCGCCGGAGAACAGATATAGTGAGTTCGGATTTTATTTGGCTCGATGATTGAAAATTCAAAATTCAGAGAGCGCCCCTCAATTTAATAAATATATATATATATATTTGGAAAATTTAGAAACCAAATACCTACCTTCAAACAATACCTGAAATGATAGCATTAAATTTTCTTAGAAATCCGGGTTGGGCAAATAGAAGAATAAAACCATATCACATACAAGTATATAATAAAAACACCAAAAAGGACAAGAAAAAATATTATAAACCATAGGTAGAGTATCAGTATTATAAGATAAATCACAAGAAAATAATATATCATATCAAAATAACATGAAATTATATACCAGATGTTATATCTGTTAAAATTACCAGAATGAGATGTAAAAAAGTTGGTAGGGCTTATAAACACAAAAGATAATACTGAAGGTGCAAAAAAAACTGACTTACGGGTACAATCCTCCTATCAATGGTCCATATATGTAGCCCCTATTCAAGGTCCAGGTGGTGTAGTGCAGGTGAAGACTCTGCAAAGATGAAGACAGGAAGAAAACAGGAAACAGCACAAAAAGAACAACTAGAAGACAAGAAGGCTCAACCTCCCAGGTCAGCCAGGGGTTGATGTGGTGCAGCTCAGCTGGACGTCAGCCTCTACCAGCTACTACTGGTCCTCATCTGATGGTTGCCTGTTGAATCTGGCCAATATTTTAAAGCGACTCGGTGGATGGCCCTCCTGGGAATCTTGATCAAGGTCATCGAGAGTTGCCACAAGAGTCGTCGTTCTATGCCAGGCGTCTGAAGATGAGGCTAAGCTGTACCTAACACCCTAACAAAAAATAACCTCCTGTGAGGACAGGTGCAAACAAAAAAAGTCCGGAAGAGAAAAAAATAAAATAGGTATATTTATAACCAAAACGATTGTCATTGACGATGGCTCATAAACTCACCTTCTGAGAAGGGAAGTAGGGCTAGGTGATTGAAGATTAACAGCAGGACGAACAGTTGAGAGCATGATGGCGGCTTCCACTCATCATCTTGGCAGTTTCCAGATGGTCAGACAAATCCCAAAAAGGTTTCAAAGATCACAAAAATATGGTGGCAACTTGGACTCAGCAAATGACTCCTTCACAAATTCCCCAAGGGTGTAATCTACGGTTTCCTTACCGAAAAAAAATCACTCACTTTTGAGTCAAGTGCCTACCATGATGGTCACCAGGAAAAAGCAAAGATTAGTGGTTAGACAACAAGATGTTCCACTCCCCCTATTTATGAATGAAATAGTAAAATCACTATGAGTGGCCTTGAACAGGCGTGGAGGGAGAAGCGCAGCCTCGCATGAATGGGGAGGATGCTACATTCTATTGGTTGATACAGTCATGTGAACAAGAGAAATGACATATGAGGTTTTATTCACAATACAGCGTTTTTCGGCGTTCCACGCTTCGAATTTTGATTCGAGTTCATATGATTTCCTGACAGACGAACGAATTTTCAACCAATAGCAAGCCGAGTTCCTTTAAGCAACAATAACGTAATGATTTCAGCTTTATCAAACGATTGACACAAAATAGTGAGGTTAGATTACCTTCTATTACTATTTATATATTTTTAATTTATAATTATACTCAATCGAAGAATAGGGGTTGATTGAACTAATACTCAAATACATTAAATTCAGAGAATCATTGAAAACATGATGATAATTACTTGAAAACACTAGACATTTTGCTCAAATGGTAAATAAATCTATGATCAACATCTGTTGTTTTTATTCAGAACAAGATACTAGTCAAATTTTATAAATTCATTTTATTGAACAGGGCTACAGGTGAGTCTCATTATATAGTCGAATTCTTCAAAGTTTTGCTGCCTATTCTAAAAGTGTAGTTGGAAATGTATCATCTTTTGAACCTGCTTCACTCAAATAATTGATACTCATAAGCTGATAGCCCACCAATCCTGAAACAAGTATTTGGAAAAATACATCAATTATAATTGATTTCAAAACAATTACAGCACATTATTCATATTGGAAACATCACTAGCATTTAAATGCTTTTGTACATTTCATGTCAAGCTCTATGTACAAAGTATATAATGAAATAAGTAGGTACTTACAGAAATAATACAGCTAGATAGTTTATCTACTATATTCTGTTAATTCCTTTCAACTCATTAATGTATTGTCTCATCCATGGTCTCATCTATTGAACCAATTCTCCATTATTAATATTTCCAACCCATTAGCAGGTGAGTACATGAAAAGTATGATGGAAATGTAACATTAATAATGGATATGAAATGTTATCTACATCTAAATACTTGTGTACATTATACATATGTCTAGTTATATGAACAAAGTATTGCATCAAACAAGTACTTACCAGAAAAAATACAGCTAGATTGCAGATAATCCACTAAATTATGAATTATGTTATTTCCTTTCATATGTTGGATGTGTTTTCTCCTCTATGGAACCAATTCTTCATTATTTGCACTTCATACCAGTTAGCAGTGGAGGTCATGAAAGGTATGATGGAAGTGTCAACAGAAATAATAAATATGAAATTGAATTTTACTCACAATAAAGAGTTCTACACCTTTGAACTGTTCCTCAAATCCCAATCATCTCCATATGTACATCTATTAAAAACTATTTCAATGAAATTCAAGTCATCCTTGTATCATGTATAATCTTTGGTTATGTTGAAATAGTAGTCGAAATAAATATGAATGATGATAAATTCATTGAAATTTATGAAAAGTACACAAAATATATGCTTTATTCGGTTATTGAAGCAGTTTATCGTTTTTTTCATCTAAAAAAGTCACTGGTGAAATGTTCAGCCCTGAGTAGCCAAAGCTTTCATATATGAACCCTGGTACACAGAAAACGTAGTAAAAGTTTCAAGGACGCATGGTGAATAATTCCCGCGCAGTCAAGTGCCTTCTCTGTAACCTTACTGTACTCTGTGGAAAAAGCCTCGAAGTAAGGTAGAAGCTACTGAAGCTCCATTCCCAAAAATACTCCAAAAAAAACTCGACTTTCTGTTCAAAATCAGCGCCAGTTATAAATTCAGATCACCCTATTGGTCGAAAATCGAAACCAAGGTCGAAACCATAGATTCATACCGTCTGACAGAACATGGACAGAACGAGTTCCAAAGAAGATAATCAGAGAACAAATATCATTCTTCTTCTTTCATTCTGTATACGGACATGAACCTATATGGCTATCCAAACCAAAGTCAAACTGGTTGACAGAAGATCAATGACACCTAGCAATGACAGAAGATCAATGACAAGAAATAAATATAACCTATAAAATCATAATCTGAAAAATAAAGAAAACAATCAAGTGTTTTCTATGAAAACAATCCAGAATACTTCATTGTTTTGTTTTAGTTTCGTTTTCATTATTATGAATATTATGTTTCAATAGGAATAATACGATTATTTATCAAAATGGACAAGAATCAATTGTCTGCCGTCCTTCAAGTCCTGAAAAAATATAATCTGAAGGTATTCCTGATATATACTCACACGATTACTTCAACAGTTTCACTGAATTTTTTTGTTACAGGAAACTGAAGAACTCTTGAGAAAAGAAGCTCAGTTAACAGATAGCGAGCCCCACAACGCTCAGGGAGGGTCTGATGTTAGTAGTGTTTTGACTGGCTACAAAAGCGACGGGGATCCAGAAGACTATGAACTTTCTTACACTGAACTGAAGAGATTTGTTGAGAGTTCTCTAGACATATACAAACACGAACTAGGTACCATACTTTTCCCCGTTTTGGTCCATATGTACCTTGAAATGGTTTATAATGGGCACACACAGAAAGCCATATCACTGATGAAGAAATTTGGGCCAGAGCAAGATTCCTATTACCAAGAGGACTTGAAGAAATTAGCGATGGTGACAAAAAAAGAACATATGAATGGAAATGAGTTGACAGAAACATTCAAGTCCAATCAGTTCATTATCAGGATTTCCAGGGACACTTTATCCTTATTGAAGAGGCATTTGAATGATAAAAAAGCTGCAGTTATGTTGAATATTATTCAAGAACATCTGTACTTTGACATGTATGAAGGTGTTGCTAGAAACAAGGGACAAATTGATGCCACTTCAGGTGCCATTGGTGGGGAAGCAAAAAGACAAGGTAAAATTGAGAATCAGAGCATAGAAGACATTTTCATTTGCTATTCCTTTATAGATAACAAATCCAAAGTATACTACGGGATACCCAAAGCTCCAGACCTGGTAACCCTAGCTGGCCCTGTGGAAGATGAGGAGGAAGGTCAGGACCAGGATAACCCTGACAAGCCTAAAAAGAAAAAATCAAAGAAGGATCCTTTATTTTCTAAGAAAACCAAGTCTGATCCTAATGCCCCACCTGCAGATAGAATACCAGTGCCTGAATGGTAGGTTCAGTATAATATACTCTGTCAGTAATTTTTATCATATCTCATGAATAAATTGCAGGAAAGATAATGATAAGTTGGAAAAAATCAAAGCTCTGAGGGAAGCCTCTAAGAGAGTGACTTTGGGCCCTGAGTCAATGCCTTCATGTTGCTGTTATACACTTTTGAATGCCAATTACACGTAAGTTACCTATATGTATGTGGATTATCAATGAATAAATTATTTTTCAATTTGTGTTGAATTCAAGCTTTTACTAATTAATCTCTGATATACAGGGTTTGCTGTGCAGAAATCACAGAAGACTCTAGTATGTTGGCAGTAGGTTTCAATGATTCCATTGTCAAAGTTTGGACCCTTGTCCCCCAGAAGTTGAGGTCCATGAAGTCTGCAGAACAGCTGGAAGATGTGAACATTGAAGCTGAAGATGTTTTGGTGAGAAAAATAGCATTTTTGGTGAATATATAATTATCGCCCTCCCTGTAGAAAAATGCTGTTTAGCGGAACTTATGTAATTTGGCCTCCTTAACAAAAAATTCCAAGCGCCAAAATTCTCAACTAGTTGCGGAGATAAAGACAAGAAAAATGGGGGCCATCTGCATCCAAATCTGCTCAAAATTTCTTATTTTCATCAACAAAATATACACAGTCTAATTAAACGATTTTCAAAACAGTTTCAACATATTTTCACAAAAAATTCACCTGTAGAGTTACAAGAAATCATCCTTCTTTATTGTTGACAGACGATCGCTGAATAAAAAAGGATGATTTTTTGTAAGTTTGCAGGTGAATTTTTTGTGAGAATGTGAACTATAATGAAATTAGAGCCTGTTTATGGTGCTGATAAAAAGAAGGAGGAATGCCGTATCTCCAAAACTAGTTGAGAGAAATGTCATTTGAAACCTCATTCTCTTTTTGATGGAATGGATTATCTGAAAGTGTTTATACTGTAAGCGTCCAACGTGGGGCAAGATATCTTTAGAAACAGTATGACGATTTTCTGATTTATTGAAATAACTATTTTTGACAACATCAATACTATATCTATGAATATATTCAGGGTGTTCTTCATTTTAATAATTTCGACAGGTTCGCATGATGGACGATCGATCTGGGGAGACGTCACGGACTCTTTGCGGACACGGCGGTCCCGTCTACTCCGTATCCTTCTCGCCGGACCGTTCCCTGCTCCTGAGCTGCTCGGAAGACACCACCATCCGGCTGTGGAGCCTCCAGATCTGGACCTGCCTGGTGGTGTACAAGGGACACATGTTTCCCGTGTGGGATGTCAAGTTCTCTCCGCTCGGCTACTATTTCGCCTCGGCTGGTTTTGACAGGACCGCCAGATTATGGGCCACCGATCATTATCAACCGTTGAGGATATTCGCGGGACATTTCTCCGACGTCGATGTGAGTATGGGATCACTTTTGCTCATCCAGCTAGCTCTTTTGCTACTTCAGCCTAGTACATGCTTGACTGAATTTTTTCCGGACCCAACCATCCTTTTTGCTGACCTACCTAGTTCTTGTTCAGGCTCAGCTGAATCTTTTTTTTATCCAACTTCAACATTTGCTGCCCCAGCTAGCTCTTTTTCTTACCCAGCTAATTATTTTCCTGAACCAGTTATCCCTATTGTTGTTATCCAACTCTTCCTAGTTCTTTTTCTGCTACAACTAGCTACCTGCTTGATCCAGCTAGCTTTTTGTCTAGATTCAACTATTTTTTCTTCTACTCCAACTTTTTCTGACCCAGCTATCTTCTATGCCGACCTAGCTATCTGTATTTTGCTTCCCAGATATCTTTTTTCCTACCCCAGCTAGTTCTTTTGCTACACAGCTAACATTTTTCTGTCCCAACTACCTCTTTTCTCGACCAAGCTATCTATTCATCTGCCATAATTCACTTTTCAGTTATCTATTTTCCTACGCCAGCTATCCCATCCATCTCTTTCGCTGTTCCAGATTGTTTTTTCTTTTGTAAAAGTTATCCTTTTGTTGTCCAAAAGCAATATCTTTTCCAGAAACAAATACCACTTTCCCAGATGTAGCGATCATTTTCGCAGCTCTATCTTTTTTGATTCCTAGCCTTCTCTTTCATTAACCACAGCTATCTATTGCTGTCTCAATTGGTTCCTTTCCTGTTCCAGCAATTTATTTTCCTACCCTAGCTAGCTCTTGCTTCTCCAGCTAGCTCCTGCTTGTCAGGCTAGCTTATTTTCTTACCCAGCCATCTTTTTTCCTCTTCCAGCTAGCTCTTTTTCTGCCCCAGCAATCTCTTTTCCTGTCCCATCTAGATCCTTTCCTGACACATCTAATTATTTTCCTGTACCATCTAGCTCTTTTCCTGACTCAGCTAGTTCTTTTTCTGCCCCATCTAGCTTCTTTCCTGTTCCAGCAACCTATTTTCCTACCCTAGCTAGTTCTTACTACCCCAGCTAGCTCCTCTCCTGACCAAGCTATCTTTCTTCCTCTTCCAGCTTGCTCTTTTTCTGCCCCAGCAATCTCTTTTCCTGTACCATCTAGCTCCTTTCCTCAGCTAGTTCTTTTTCTGACCCATCTAGCTTCTTTCCTGTTCCAGCAATCTATTTTCCTACCCTAGCTAGCTCTTGCTTCTCCAGCTAGCTCCTGCTTGTCAGGCTAGCTTATTTTCTTACCCAGCCACCTTTTTTCCTCTTCCAGCTAGCTCTTTTCCTGTCCCAGCTAGTTCTTTTCCTTCCCCACCTAGCTCTTGCTGCCCCTGCTATCTCCTTTTCTAACCCAGCAAGCCACATTATTCCCAGCTAGCACCTTTCTCTGATGTCTCTTCTCGTTTCCCAGTGCATCCAGTTTCACCCGAACTCAAACTACGTGGCGACCGGCTCGAGTGACCGCCGCGTCTGCCTGTGGGACTGCGCCACCGGCAACCACGTGCGACTGATGACAGGCCACAAATCGCCTGTGCACGCGCTCGCCTTCAGCGTCTGCGGCAGGTATTTGGCGTCAGCAGGCACCGACTGCAAAGTGCTGGTTTGGGATCTCTCGCACGGCCATCTGGTGGCCGAGCTGACGGGCCATGACAAGACTGTCCATTGCCTGTCGTTCAGCCGGTGCGGCAATCTCCTTGTGTCTGGTGAGTGTCGCCATGTACTTTCTCTATAGAATTTTCCTAGTGTCCGAGCATGTTTCTTCATTTATTTCTTTCTTCTTCAGGTGGTCTGGACTGCACATTGAAGCTGTGGGACTTTACGAAGCTGATGGAAGAAACGAACTCGGACGACGTGAACGTGTCGCACAATCCGGACGTCAAGAGTGGCGAAGACTATTTGCTGAGGAGTTTTGCCACGAAGAATTCTCCATTGGTTAGCGTTCATTTCACTAGGAGAAACTTGTTGATAGCTGTAGCCTTGTTTGATGGTTCTAATACGTCTTGAGATCAATAAAAATGTATTTATTGAGTTTATGTTGTCATTTCCATTTCCTATTCACCCAGCTATCAATCTCGAATATTTCAAAATTTTTCGAAATTTTGGATTTTCTTAGGCCAATGTTAATGGGATGGGATTACAAGACGTGAATGTCTGCTTTAAAAATCATGTCGAAGGGTGTCTGTATCTCCAACGGTTTCCGAGATATGGAAAATTTTTTGAGAAATAAGGGTCGTAGAGAAAAACCAATACCATATTCGTGTTCTCCAGGTCGAAATCTATACGAATCGAGTATAAAAATTTTTTCGAGAAAAAATATTTTTCCGTTCCAGGAATTTTTCTAAATTTTCCGAAATTTTGGATTTTCCGAGGCCATTGTTAATGGGATGAGATCACAAGACGTGAATGTCTGCTTTAAAAATTATGTCGAAGGGTGTCTGTATCTCCAACGGTTTCCGAGATATGGGAAATTTTTCGAGAAATAAGGGTCGTAGAGAAAAACCAATACCATATTCGTGTTCTCCAGGTCGAAATCTATACGAATCGAGTATAAAAATTTTTTCGAGAAAAAATATTTTTCCGTTCCAGGAATTTTTCGAAATTTTGGATTTTCCGAGGCCATTGTTAATGGGATGGGATTACAAGACGTGAATGTCTGCTTTAAAAATTATGTCGAAGGGTGTCTGTATCTCCAACGGTTTCCGAGATATGGGAAATTTTTTGAGAAATAAGGGTCGTAGAGAAAAACCAATACCATATTCGTGTTCTCCAGGTCGAAATCTATACGAATCGAGTATAAAAATTTTTTCGAGAAAAAATATTTTTCCGTTCCAGGAATTTTTCGAAATTTTCCGAAATTTTGGATTTTCCGAGGCCATTGTTAATGGGATGGGATTACAAGACGTGAATGTCTGCTTTAAAAATCATGTCGAAGGATCTCTGTATCTCCAACGGTTTCCGAGATATGGGAAATTTTTTGAGAAATAAGGGTCGTAGAGAAAAACCAATACCATATTCGTGTTCTCCAGGTCGAAATCTATACGAATCGAGTATAAAAATTTTTTCGAGAAAAAATATTTTTCCGTTCCAGGAATTTTTCTAAATTTTCCGAAATTTTGGATTTTCCGAGGCCATTGTTAATGGGATGAGATCACAAGACGTGAATGTCTGCTTTAAAAATTATGTTGAAGGGTGTCTGTATCTCCAACGGTTTCCGAGATATGGGAAATTTTTCGAGAAATAAGGGTCGTAGAGAAAAACCAATACCATATTCGTGTTCTCCAGGTTGAAATCTATTCGAATCGAGAAGAAGGAAAAATATTTTCCCATTTCGGAAATTTTGAATTTTTCTAGGTGATCGGTATTCAAATAGTTTTCGCTTTTCTTCAAAGCCCTCATTTCCGATTATCACGAAAAAAAAACAATCATCGAATCATTTATTCAGGGTGCCGAAAGTACAAAACAAGATAAAGTGACATATCCACAAAACAGACGTGGAAATCGGGAAATGTTCAGCTGAACTTGCACTTTGAGAAGTCCATTTCTGGATGCTGCTCCATAAATCTGAAAAAGGTGAAGAGTACATAGTATTTATTATTTGTAATAACTTCAGGAATGAACTTTCTCATACATAGTTGAGAATCAGAATTGACATGTTGTGCTAGATTGGTTAATAGTAAATAGAATATATATCAATCACTCACTTCTTGATGACATCCTGCTTCTTCTGCTCGTCGCTAGTGGGCAGACCGAGTTCTTTCTGTCGCTGATCGTACATCATCTTCTCAACCAGACCTCTGGTCTCTCCATCCAAATCGCTCAGTTTCGAAGGCTCCGGGTTGATTTTCTTCGTGCTGATCTCCGGATCGGAATTCACCAATTTGCTCCACCAATTCATTTTGTTGATCTGAAAAGATCACCAGTACATCAACAATGACATTCAGACTGTTTTGAAGAAATATTTGTCACTCTTACTCTAAGTAACTTTCATAGACCACGAGTGACTCCCAAAGTAAAAGTACCCACGAGTAGCGGCATCTGACTACCGAATACTTCTAGTGACTATCAAAAATATCTAGTGATATTAAAGAACTTTTAGTGATTGGAAATACCACAACTAACCTCTATTCGAATACTTCCACTAATGAAAGTTCGAGAACACTCCTATAAACGAAAAACAAAATTTTCAATGAACTAGAAACTAACAGGGACTCCGAAAGATTCACTAAACAAGACTAACGTGTTTGCCAATAATTCTTGAACTACCATGTCACGTCCAAAAACTTTCACTATTAACATCAAAAGATAACCAGCAACTCTCAAACTCCTTCAGATTATCTAGTGATTGTCAATCCACTGCTAGATAGATCAAATTATCATTAAAAACACTATCACTGATCACGCTGATTATCCAAAGAGTCATCCAAAAACTTATATAGACCACGAGTCATTGACTCCCAAACACTCGCTATAACTTCTAGATATCTAGCAACAGCAGAGAATTCCAAAAACTTCCACTGAAGTACAGATGTGTATATATCTAGAATAAAATTCTAATGGGTTGCAAATACTGCCAACAACCTCTAGACTAGACTCAAAATACTCCCACTAAACACTTCTAAAAGTGACCACCAACTCTAGAATACTCCTAACGATTTCCCAAGACTAAAAAATACTTCCAGTGTATCTCCGTAATATCAGGAGACAACTATTAATTCAAGAACATTGCCACTGATTTCCCCATTCTCCAAGAGACATTGGAAAACTTAGCAGCATCAAAGAACAACTCTCGAACATTCCTAGTGATCCTTAGTGACTCAATAAAAATGCCACTGACTAAAAGACCTATTCCAGAAGGGTCACATCAGTCATTTGAAGAGACGAAGACTTTTACTGAATACACTTTCATTAATATCGATGAACCTTCATTGAAGGCCTGTGCATTTACCTTTTCTATATTGAAGAGCAACGATTTCCCATCTTCGATGACCCACGTGGATTCTTCCAGTTTGATTTCATGGGGAAAATCATCGTCTATAATCGGCGTCTGGCCCTTTATTCCGCAAGTTAGATGCTTTTTCGTCAGGTTCACCACCAGGTCTTTTTGTTTCACTCTGAAGTTGACATTGAGGGGTATTCTGAGCTGAAATGAAGAATAAATGAAATTGTTTCTTTACAACTATCAAAGAGACACATCATTTTAATTCATGGCGAATGCTGATATACTTTGAGAGAAGATGATGAAAAGACCATTGAATATAACAGTAACAGAAAATAAACCATTAGAAACTTGTTATTTATGGGGATGAGATACTAGTTTGAATTAGCGTGAACTACTGATCATGAGAGGAAGATTCAGCAAATGACACACTAACTTTGAACCTATAAAGCGAGAGCGATGATTATTTTCCAGGATGCAATGCCATTAAATTCCAACGGGAACTGAGATTTTTATCACTATAGTATACCGACAAGTACCCTCACGAGTATCCATTAACTACTAGGTACTACTCGGAAAATAAAACTCCGAACCATCATTGATTAGCATAATCACGAAAATAAAAAGAAGCATCCTGTCAAGGACGATTTGGTGATTCAAAGTTCTCCAAATCGAAGGTTAATGGCACATGCTGTTTCGTAATATTTGAAATTATCATCAAATTACAGGATATCTCGTTTCGAATTCACGAGCAGCTTAAATAGCCTCGGGTGCATCACGGAAACATCTTTTTGATATATAGGGTGATTATTAGAATAGAAGAAAGAATGGCGACATCGAACGAGTTTGAAAACTCTTGATTATACCGCTGCATATAAAAACGGTCCATATTTTTCAAATAGTATACATATTATGAAATATTAAGAAGACCCAACTATCTGAAATAATAAAGGCAAGTTTCTGTAAAATTCGGATTATTTTGAGATCTTTGCGTTTTCATCAAATTGTTTCTCCTTCATGAACCAAATTATAGCAAAAACATGCAAAAAGTTCAATGAAATGTATCATATGATCCACAACCAATGAACAATGGAAGATTTACACTATCACAAAATAATCTCAACGAATCCAAAATGTGATTGTATTCATTTAGATACCCCATAATGGAATAAAACTTGAAAGCATTTTTGATTAGCTTGAACAACTACCATTTATATACTTTTTTAAAGCGATGGGGCAGATAAGGTTATAGTGTCACATGCTGTTTTGATTCCCCAGACCTTCGGGTCTATTCTGTTTTTAAATAGCAATATGGTTTCAGAGAAGATATTGCTATCACAGCAAAGATTTGAGGAATTATCGTTTTAAAAATCGACTTTGAAGTATATAATTTGTTAATTTCCATGAAATCTTGCTATTTCATGTCTTAATCTCGGCTAAATAGTGAATATTAGAGTCATTATATCGAATTATATAAACATAACAATATGGTTATCAAAACAAGATTCAAACAGAATTGACCCGCTTGTCTGAAATGGTTATCGAATAACAGCCAGAATTACCTACTCTATCGTCAAAGCATGAAATATATTCATTCCTTATCATTGTCCATTCAGTGCTGCACCATTAATTATAGTATGGTGAGTAATATAAAGTGACAGAAATAATGCACTTTTTCGTCCGCATATGGTACTGTATGTACTTCCTTGCACAACCTTGCATCAACTGAATTAGTGGAAATTAATTGCCACAGAGGTCGGGATTATATTTTAATTGCTCTCGAGTTCTATATCGAAAGGCGTTTTTGCGACCGATAATTCAATAATTAGACATTTTTATCATGTTCACGTCTGAATTCCTTTTACCTGTTTCACACTAATTCAATTGCGAATTCTTGGCTTGGGTATACCGGATAATGTTATTCCTTGTCGGTGGAATTTCATACAAAAAGGTCCTTAATACTCTCAATTCAATAATTCTTCTTGAACAGGTGGTGATTTCATCTAACGATAATTATATCATCACCAGCTATTGAGATGAGTATGAGATATTTGAAAATTCGATATTTTTGATTTGAAGGATCTCAGCTAGGATGATTATCAGTTATTAATATCGATGGTGATCAATTATCTTGTTAATTATGGAAATTTCGAGATCACCATCCAAGATGGTTCAGCATTCACGAATTAAAATCATTGAAGATTACATCACAAGGTTCCAGCTTTAACAACAAATATAATCAAAATATCCAACGTCCAATGAACATAATTATTTAGTTATCAAGCTATATCCGATGAAATCTATATCTCGTATACATCTAAAAAATTCGCACAAAAACAAAAACCGTGATTTCCAATGTCAATACCGCTTCGTCGACGGACATAACCTCAGATTTGCGCAATGCCCACATCGTTTATTGAATACCAAACGAAAACATTGGAAATCGTAGATAGTAGGTATACGGATGGATCTAACCTCGGGCTATTTTATGTTAAGCCCAATCAAAAAAAAGTCCTTTGAACGGTTCTCGATCTCCATTGGCTGTTTGGCGTTGCAAAATTTCGTATCGACATTGTCGTCCAGGTTATGCAGGTCGTTTTGAAACTGATTGTTTTCAGTTGACTGCGAAACAATCGCTCGGCGTGCTTTTGTTCTTTTGTTTCTTAGTTTGTTTTTTCGGCGGTTCATTGCGATATAAAATGGAAGCCAAGAATATTGAGGCAAGTTTATTGATAAGTGCTCAAAGTAGCAGAAAGGATTCCTCTCAAAAACCTTACTAATGTGTTGGTTACATTAATTGTTTTGCATCTACAGATTTTTATGATCAAGTAGAAATACTATCATTTTTCCAATTACTCTCTTATACAAGGAACATTTTTGTTACGGTTTATTATTGAATTCGATTAATTCTTTCTTCAGAATCTGAACATATTAATCTAATAAAAACAATATTTTTGAATTTCAATTTTCAATGGAATAAAACATTAATTTTTATTGACAAGATCAGAATGAAAGAAGAACTCACTATCGAGTCACCCTGTATAGCAGTTGATCTCCTGACATTTTGGACATTGAAAACCTTTGAAATGGCATCATTTCAAAGTTTGTCACAATATCAATATAGATATCATCAACAAGAATGTCAAACATTAACAATTTTTATGCAGAAAACTATTGCACTAATGTTCGATGAGTACGATGAGCTTCGAATATATATTTTTCAAATTCAGTTTATAAATACATATCTTGAGTCTAAATATATTGAATAAATGCAAAACTATCACCCCTCAATATTATTTGAATACCTCGTTGAATTGCGCCTGTTACCTCACTAACTATTCGTCTGAGATCCAGACCTCAGTATATGCTGTAAACTTTGCCTTAACATCAAATATTCCGAAGGTACTAATTTTGACGATTATGGCGGATGCTCTTAATTTGAATATTTGGTGGATGTGCTTCCATCTAATAAATGGTGAAGGCGTAACTGTTTTGCGCTTCCTTATTATTAGCTATTAAAAAGTTGTAATTTTGCATGCAAATTTAATACTTTGCTTCATAAACTGTGTTCCAAACACGTTACTTGAAGAATTCATGGATGAAAAGGACATGACGATTGGACGACCACAAATTAATATCAATAATTAAATAAGTCAGATGTTGCCATACACATACAATATGACCAAATATTTGATTGGCTATAAAGTTGAATGGTTCAACTCGAATACAGCACCAAGAAAGTAACATTAATCATTTTCAAGGCGAAGAGATCAATCTAGCCAAATTATAAGCAATCATTTCGAAATTACTTATTACTTTCGGACATCCGGAAGTTCGATCCACATGTGAACAAAAAAAAAACAGCACTTACCCACTTCCGTATCCTGACACGAAGTTAATTGTAACAATTGCCAGGACCCGAAAAAAATATACAAATTTTTTGACATTGAACCGCAATCGCAAGCACAAAGCATTATCGATTGGGGCAATTGATAATTATTCAACGCGAATTTAGAAATACCATAGCGATGCAATTATGCGTTATTAATATTTGAAGTCCGAACGATCTCATACGCAGATTTGTTTTCAAGGAAAGATTGCGATATGCAAAATGGATCAGGCTCTTTCATGAAATGTTGATTGCCAAGGTCGACCTTTTATACCCAATATTTCGCAATATTTGACATTTCATAGCCGATATAGGAAATCCGTGTGGACTTATAAAACTCATTATCATTAGTAATTCATAGCTGAGATGTTTGTTTTTACCTTTCGACTGAACTTATGAACGACAACCTAAAATGATCGTGGGACATCGTGCAAGCCAGTCGAAGAATGAAGGGAAGGGATATAAATATGAATTTTTTGTGAAAGTTTTCAGGTAATTTGTACCAAGAGAAACCTCACTAGGAATGAGATATTGTTTTATTTTGGAGCAGAGATGACCTGTTTTTTGAGTAATCGATTACATTCTTGAAATTTCAAATTTGCCATGATTAGCTAGGTATATATTTTTCTGGTATATAGGGAAATCAAAGAACTTTGCGCTCCCAATTGTAAAGCAGACACGCATTCAATATTAGTTTGAAGGTCGTATTTTACTTCAGTCATTTTGTAACTCCGATATATTTTGCCCAATTACAAACAAATAATAATATTGAAAGACCGTGCAGATAAAGCAAGTTCATTCTAAAACGTGACCAATCAAATTTTAATAGCACGATAAAGCTCACAAGAAGACAATTGAATATCAACCTGGAGATAGATAAAATTCACTAATATAAGAAACTGAAAGTGAATGATTTATTATCGTCCAACTATCAATGTTACGTGTCTATATATAATTCACATACCCACTGAGAATGTCTGATGTTGAAAAAATGCTTTTTAGTAAGATAAGAAAAAATAAGAGGTTCGATTTATTTTATTTTCTGATTCAACATCTCAAGCTGTGTATAAATTTATACAACTAGCAGTAAACATTGAAACCTTCGTATTATTTATTAAGATTTGGTATAAGCAGGGGAAAAAATTCAAAATGATGTTTCAGCATGATCATTATGAACAAGTGGATAACATTAGATATTAGTAATGAATAAAGATCCACTTTTTCATCCTACAAGAAAGATTGTCGATATTGTAAAAAATAAATATATATATTATTTTTCTACAAAACTTACACAATTGATTCTTAAAACAAATAATGAAAGAGCTTTCTATATAATTTAGACTTACTCAAAAATGGTTCGGATATCGATGGATAACACTATTGACTCACCCTATTGCAATAATACCAAAAATAAATATTGATAATCACATTGATAGACAACCAAATGTGCGTTGATCTAAACAACTATTGTATTGTAATTTCTGGTTCATATTATTTACGATCATTAGGATGGATTTTACTACGTCACGGTCTAATTCCTTGGCATCTGGAAAACTAACATCATGTATAGGTACCTGATCGACATTGAAATAAACGACTCTGATGATGACGAAGAGTCCATAAAGAAAATATGTTGCTTATGCATAGGACTGCATGCCGATACATGGTGAAACAAGTTCGTTTTTCAACATTGGAATATTGAAAAACCCATGAAAAACCAATTTTATCTAAATCACTAATGTATCTGTCGCACCTATTCCCAATTTCATTAACCAAATCAAATGGAATTTATTCAAATTGGTCCAAGAATTATTCGAATTATGTTTACTACTTGTACATAATTGGTATTTTTCAATTCCATCAAGAAATGTTATTCAGAAATAAATTCAAAGTAGAATAACATTGATTTCTTTGTTTTTCTTGCGATTTCTTTTTTAAAAATTTGGTTAAATGACTCTTTCAGAATCTTCAATTTCGGAACTGGTTTTTAAAATGCACTTATAGTAATAAAATCGACCTGTTTATGTGTTATCGCCAATGGAATCTAAGATATATAGGAGTCATTACAGAAAGGACCCTTTGCATACCCGAAGCTAAGGAAATATTAACGACCATCTGTATACAAAGTGGCAGAAAGTCATAAACATTATTGACAATTCTCGGAGGTTCTTCTGTTTTACGATTCTTTAATCTATCCCAGCATTTTTATGACACGAATACAGAAACTATATCAGGAGAGAGAGAAATGTGAACAACCTTGAGAAGTTCGAACTCATATTTTATAAATTATTATGAATATATATTTGGAATAAATACGCTATTTACATAATTATCTGATTTGCCTCGTCTCTTATTTGAATGGTGCAAATATTTTCGAAGATACCGAAGGATTTTGCGACAGAAGATCATGTTAGATGAAAAAAATAATACGAGGGTTTGTTGATGAGATCATACTATATTTTGTTTAAACACTGTGTACAAATTTCCAGATAACCTGATCAACATTAACTGGGACAAGTTGCACACATTGTGAGGTTAACGTCGCAATCAAAAAGATTAATACAGTGCAAAGACTAATCCATGAAACATAATAAACCATACGAAATTGTTAATTTAATGATGAAATGCATGTGAATAGTACAGAAATAGTACACACACATTCGCATCGTGGTTGAAACAGAAAGGGAGTTTGTCGAATGAAATAGTGGTTTGTTGATTTTTGACAAAAAATGCATAACACACCATTCTCACCAATCAAATTCGAATATCATGAGTAGCGAAGAATTTTCTAAATTATAATACTTCACTTGAAACTTTATTTGTAATTTGATAAATACGTTTTGGTAGATTTGATCTTATACTACGCCAATCTTTTGACTGCTCGAAAGGAAAACCTGAAGAATGATGAGAGGTGGATATCGATATTGGAGGAAAATATATTTCTGGTAGAGAGAAGTTCTTCATGTTTTGGGCCCGACAATGATAAGGTGGGTGGCCAGTCTGTTTGTTTATCTTTTTGGTGACTGCGCCAAATATATGCCAAATAAATCTGACATTTTGGACTGGTTTGATGAGATTTCGATTCTAGGGAACTAGATTATGACTTGAAAAACGAGCTGGTTGAGATGGCGTCAGAGCAAAAGAAAAAGGTCATATCGCACACTGAGAAAAAATCAATTACCAGAAGCAGGTTTATTTATCAAACAATCTACATCGTAAGTTCTGTCGTATAGTTTTCATCGTGAATAACGAGTGATTGCAGTAGGTTTGATGCAAATAATGGTAAATATGACGCTCTCGTTGAGATTATTTATCGGACTATTTGGAAATTCGAAGGTTAGTATTTTATGCTAGGTACTTCAGAAATCAGTGGCGGCACCTGAATACCACTGCTAAGAGATATATTACATAATTTTTTTGTATATCGCTACTTCAAAGTTCTGAAGAGTCGGAATCTTAGCAGGACCTGCAGATTACAATGGAATCTGAACCATTGAAGGAACGAATATACTGGGAGGATTTGAACATTTTCAGGAAAAAATTTTCACACGAACATAGGTCCGCAACCGGTCCATTTCCAAGATATATAAAAATAAACAGATTTTTCCCATCAATATCTAATTCGATATGTCATGTTTTTTTTCCAGAAATAACAGAGTCATACATAGAGAATCAAGAACAGAAGATCTTTGAGTTATTGCCGAAAAGTTAATGTCAACTTGTCTATCCCAACTCGATATTTGAACAAAAAGCTCAAATGACAAGGCAGACAACTGGCATTAAAAAACTACTTTTCTGACTAATGGTATATCTACTCGCAGTGCATGCATTAATTCACTAAGTGAATCAATGTACATACATACTGCGATTAGATATAATCTAATAGTCTGCGTGATATTAGCCAGTAAAGTAGTAGTTTTCCGTTCGTTTTCAACCTCTTCATTAGAACTGAAAAATTTGCTTTCAACCGATGAATGTGCACCTCATGGATCCATTCCTTTGGAGGCCCTCCTTAAAATTCATCAACCATATATGAATGAAAATAACTTTCCCAACTTTTTTTGGCGTTAATCGAGGTTCCGTTTAGGTGGCCCCACCGTATATAGCGAACAGAAGCGACTATTTGTGCGCCACTGCTTGAAGATAAAGATCTCTATTTTTCCGCAAAGCATAAGGCTATAGAACTGCATAGACAGCATAGTAGTAGTAATTAGTGTACGGGAGTAAATCAATTTCGTTTTGCGTCACTACATGATATGTAGATATCTCTGTATAGGTATATCTTCGAGATAAATCTCCACAAACGGAAGGTCGATCTGTGTTTGTGTTTTTCAGGCAATTCTTATGTTCAGTAAATTATATTTGAATCGAAAGGGCTTGGAATTCACATAAATCACAGTTTTGCCAATGAAGTTATTCATTGAAAGACGCAGTGATAAAGCTAGGCTTTTTCCCATCAGATAAATGAAAGCACATTTTTAATTTATAATTATTCAAGTTAAGAGGTATGGTCATTGAAAAGCTATATGCCGGATGGAGCAGTTTTTTAGTAAACTTTTACTGATGAGTGGAGCAATGATTCGGATTTTGTCAATTGTTTTCAACAATGGTACAACGAGTTAACCCAGTGGCGTAGAGCAGTGAAAAACATTTTGATATTCTTAAAACAAGAACGGTGTTATGAATATTTATTCAATTCAACAAAATAACATATATTGGTACCAGAGAAGTTTTCTTTTTTCCAGTAGATAACTTGCGTTTCCACTGAATATTTCTTGATAGTACGTCAAGTTTCAGCAGTTACTCATCCACATAACAAAGACCTTATTCCACATCAGGCGCCCACTTATTCCGCTTTCAATGCTACACGAGAATAACATTTTTTTACACAATTACTATTATAATGTACAAGTACTCGTACTGGATTCGTGCGTTGGTAATAAGGCTAATTGTTTTTTCTGCGAGTTGCGTAACTTCTGCTACTAGTTAAACGCCTGGGTACATGAAATTCAATTAAAACGGCGATAATTTGTTAGCCATTCTCGTCGTGTGAAACTAGGCGTGAAAAAGTTATGTTTTTCCGCAGATTTTTTTCATTATCATTCATCAGATAACAGCCTCACTTCTAATTTGAATGGCTGCGAGTTAGAATTAATAATATGCTATATACGAAGAGTGAAAAACAATCGGGATGAAAATTCACAGTCCGACCCTGTCGTAGTTTTTGACAAACGTTCTGTAAGGACCCAAATTTGTTGCTTACACGAGGTTATACGGTCTTAAGTCTTCAAGGACGCATATGGAATGGTGAAAATTGTTTCTCAAGTCGATGAGACTAACAATAATGTGGTCTTTTATCTCTGGAATCTTCGATGGAATCTCATTATCGTTTTCAGGAATCTCCAATCGATCTGTTAGATTTATGGGTCTCAAAATATAACTTGGAATTTAAATATTTCGGACGCCTTATAATACATTAGGTCGATCTTGATTTTATTTTTTTTTCATTAATATTATAACATAATTATTTATTTTTCGAATAAACGAAACTGCCCACTCAAAATCTATTTTATTTAGTGTCTACTTTAAAATTTCAAGTGTATTACAATGTTTAGACTAGCAAAAAGACTGCCTGATTTTGGAAAAAGGGTGGATTTCATTATAAATAGTGATTAAGGGTGAATTTTAAAGCGTCCACAATTTCATGTATGCAAATACAGGGAGGGCCAATGGAAACTTTCCACCCTAATTTGTGGGAGTTCAAATCAACATCTTAAAAAACGCTCGAATACGTCGATATTTGATTTTAGGGGGAACTAATTTTCAGTTTTTTTCACCCCCGTAGCTTTAACCCTGTAGCTGGGGGGTGAACAACCCTCAAAATTTGAATAGGGAAAAGGGGTCGTGCCATACCTCTTTTTGAAGGTCTCATTGAGTTCTTCATGACCCTATAATTTTGCCCTATTATTGTCATCGATAACGAAATGACAGGTTGTCAAAATCTTGGTAAGAGATTATTGTTTTCGTTGTTAGAGACGCGATAGAGAATCGATTTTATTATTGCATGAATGTTAATGGAGGACATTTCGAACAGTTTGTACGATAACTTTAACGTGTATACGTGATTATTAAACTTGAAACTTTGATTTGGTATTTTTATTACGAAAACAATAATCTCTTACCAAGATTTTGACAACCTGTCATTTCGTTATCGATGACAATAATAGGGCAAAATTATAGGGTCATGAAGAACTCAATGAGACCTTCAAAAAGAGGTATGGCACGACCCCTTTTCCCTATTCAAATTTCGAGGGTTGTTCACCCCCCAACTACAGGGTTAAAGCTACGGGGGTGAAAAAAACGTCAAATATCGACGTATTCGAGCGTTTTTCAAGATGTTGATTTGAACTCCCACAAATTAGGGTGGAAAGTTTCCATTGGCCCTCCCTGTATATAGAACAGCTTACGGCTGCACCCATCAAAACGAATGAATGTCATTATTCATATCAAGAGAAAACAAGAAACCTTTGAAAACTTGAGGAGACAAAGAAGTAGTACCGGTTACCATTTATAATAATCTGATTTAGATATTCACAATTGCAAGAAATATTACAAACAGGAAAGAGAGTATCAAGAATCAGTCATGCATCGATTTACAAATTTAACAAATCATGAATTTTTTGTCTAAAATTGACTATCAAAGTTGACGGTTCCCTTACTGACAATCAATGATCAATATGTACGATGCTACGCAACACTTCTGGTGTCTAGGAGCTGAAATTGAAGTTTCACTACTAAGAACTGAAAATGAGGTAGTGTAGCATTGTGATTATTATTTTAGAAAAACCTAGGCCAAAAGTGCTCCTTTAGATTCTAATAAAACAATATACAATTGTTTAACTTCTAAAATCTATACCATAAATAAGTACAACTTGTGGAAATAAGTAGGTACGTGGACGAAATTAACATACTTGACTCAGTTCAGAATATTTCATCGATGAGATTTCAGTACGATCCTACTTTCCAAAATCGATTAACATTTCAGCAAGGAGCATTATATGTTCTCTTTCAGATAAAATACACGACGATTAGAAGTTTTAGTGGTATTTTACAACCACATGTTCTTCTTGACATGGCAGGTAAAAAATAGGATGTGGTCGAATGTTATTTAGTTTTTGTTCGAATAATCTGGTTAATTAAATTTCAAGAGCGGCTACCATGTTCAGGTTGTCACATGGGTTTTAAATCCATTCGGGTAACAAATTACATGTCACGAAAGATTTACTGAACGATTTCGAGAAATGTCCGCATAAATAGGAAGGGTGGACATTTATGGGTCGACTGGATAATATTTCTAGAAAAGAAAAAACCCGATAATGAATGGGCTTATATTATTGAAATATTATTTCAAGGCACGGGATAAGAAAACCTACAATTAAATCACACGAAAAATAAATAACTCGCCACTAATACAGAGGAACCCGAATTAAAAGAAGTCAAGGTTTCAGAAGATCCATTTTCAACGAATGTAGTCATCATACTTAGCCATTACTTGGTATATTTTATTAGACCACCAGTCCTGATCCGGGTATGATTTTGGCATTCAAACAACTTGTTAATCACACGTTTTAAGTTATTTTAATTAGCAAGTAGTTGTACGAATACGTACGGAGAAAAAGTGATTATTTGTCGGTAACGTTTTTGAGAAGGCTTCACTACATTCATTATTTATATGGGAAGAATGATCCGAGTGCCTTACAATTGATGACTTGGAAAATATACCTCTAAGACCGGAGCATCCTTTTACAGGGCGTTTCACAGTTGGATAGTGGTTCCGAAGCAATTGATCTAGCTGTTTGGTAAACAAGGAATTCAAATCGTTTTCAAAAAATAAAACATTGGGTGTCGAATCTAGTGAGCAAGCCGGCCATTTCAGTATTCCCTTAAGAGTCAGCAGTTTTTAATAATCAATTCAGATCTTATTTTACGACATTTATTCTGAGTATTAAAATTCCTTTGTATATAATTATACCCAGTAAAAATTGTTCAAATTCAGATAACAAATTGCTACAATGGGAGTGTGAGGAAGTGACCTGTAGGAAGTAGAACATTTCAATAAAAATAAATCAATTTCCAAGTAGAATTATTCTTGTTCAGATACAGCTGAGATAAGAGCGTACTTTAGCATTACGGCTTTCAATCTCTGTATCGAAATCTAAGAATATTGATTGACGGTAATGACGTATCGGTCGGAACTTTCATTATATACAATACCGATATATCCTAGAGTGAAAAAGGAAACACAAAGCTGCCATATTGAACGATTGACATAATGAATTTGAAGCTACAAAACGCATCTGCACTATGAATTTTCTTCCCAGAAGCTCCTGATGGGAAAATAAACAAAATAAAATTGATAGAATGATCACATAAACAGGGTTAATCTAATTCAGTGGTTTTTTGGCGTTTATGGAAAAGTAAGAATCTATTATGTATAGCTATATTATTTTGAATAGTTTGCTGAACTATCAACAATTAGGGTTTTATTTTTCCATCGTTTTTGAAAACGAGTATATAAAATATAAATCGGCCTTGACAATACCGAAATATAGCGCAGGTAAGAATCCGATTAGTTCAATTTTTATTATTTATAGTAAAGTGAAAGATCTGATTATCATCTGAAAGAATACGCGCCCAATGCTATGCAACTATAACAAATGAGAATTTTGCAATAGACACCTGCCAGTTCATACTAATGGCGAATAAATCAAGTTGGCAGCCATATCGTACACTATTCCCTGCGAATTGCAGCGAGCATTACGAAATTTTAACTATTTTTCCCCGAGAGGAAAACCATGAACTTTGGGAATGAAAAAATTACTGGAAGGCTACGCGAATCCTCACTAATTGAGGCAAATTGTGATGCCTTCATCTCATGATAAATGTTGTTTATAAATAAAAAATGCGAATGCATCAGAAAATACGATACAGAAACATGGATAATGAATGTATATAGGGTTATACATTTAGAATTACCCACCCTTCAGCATCATTGGTATTGCCTATTGAAAATAAAGTTTTACACATCAGTTGTGTGGTTAACTGAATCTTATTAAAGTGACAATAACAATTTGCGAAGAAAGGAAAGTAGAAGATTCAGTGCTGGAATTGAAGCTTGCCGTTTTTTTTTTCATTGATCACCCTGTATGAGGTTATCGTCACCTTGTTTCCTTGTCAAATCCACATATGCATATACATGTGTTCTTGGGTTGCGAGTGCTGACCTCTACCCATTTATTCTTATTGTCGGCAGGTTGTAGGATTGCGACATCATCGTCTCATTAAATAGCTGCTTATTTTACATGAAAAAATGCAAATTTTTCTCTCCGGTTCAGTGATCCGACCTCCTGAGGCGACTTGCCGCATGAAAACTAGTCTCGAATAGATCGAGAAATGGATACTGTTAGATCAGAAAGCGAAAAACCAACGTTCTAAATGAAATGTTTGGAGTTCGTTTCACGAATTCTTCTAAAAAATAATTATTTATAGCTGAATCTGAATTTGCTGCTATGGTTTATGGCTTAGGTGTATGCAAATTTTAGTGTTCAATTCGAGACTTGCTTTATTATCTGACAATATTTATTAAATTACATAAAAATAATAACACGAACTAAGACTATAATGAGATAAGCAACTAACAATATTCGAAAGCTCGTATAAACCAGTACTCGAAATTATAAAAAATAACCTATTTTTATACAAGTATCAAGATTCTTTTGAAAAATATTCGTCTTAGGCCTAAACTATAGAGTGAAAATTGGACGATTAATGTTTTCACCTAATTGTGGAACTTTTCTCACATTAAGAATTAGAGCAGCTTTTTCTTAAATAAATAAGCAAACCAGAGTTATAAATATTGAAATGTTTGAATCGATCTCTCATGAAAAAAAAATCTCTGGAAAGAATGACCACTGCAGGCTCCCCAAAATGCTATTCCATATGGTGGGACTTAATTATAAGGCAGGTAGAAACCTTAACTCAGCAGCAATGTTTCTTACAACGTAACATTCAGAAGGAACTTTTTTAGTCATGTTCATTAAAGAGTAATTCATTATGTATGAATAGACCTAGAAATCTGATTGATGATTATCTCTCAAAACCTCATGCCCAATTTGAGTCTGGGACATTGCAATTAGTAATGCATAAGATATTCTGCATAAGATATGCTTCGGATGACACTTGCTAGGGTTCCCGACCTCCTAACTGTCACAAGTCACATCAAGTTTTAAGTCGTAAGGAAAAATGAACCATTTATGCAAGAAGTTTTAAGGACTGTCAATAGTGTCAATCCTGTTATTTTGCGTGCTTATTTTCCTCATTTCCTTCGATTCAATTCAAATCTTCAATCTATATCCTATTCTCATTTATTTTTATTTGTTTAAAATGCATTCAACTTCCGCTATTTATTATTTGCAAAATCAGACGCAGGCGCAAATCGATCGAGTTTTAAGTCGTAAGTCGTAAGAGATAAATGTTGGCCAACTTTTCTTAGGACTTAAAACTTATGACAGCTGCATAAATGGTAACATTGAAAATCAATGGATGAACTTCTTATGACTTATTACTTGAGACTTAAAACTTACGACTTAAAACCTCCGCATAAATCCACCGTAAGTTGGCGGTTGAAATCGGATTTTAAAATAGATTAGTATATCCTTGGCCCCATATTTTGTAAATTACCATTTGTTCCTTGAACTACATACCTACTTGTAATATGTATATGATATCTTCTTATTTTTGGGCCATGGAAAAGATACTCCAATTATTAACGAGAACTGATTGCTATAGTTGCCTATTTCATTATATAGGTATTCCATAATTGAAAAATTGGATGAACGTGAACTATAAGATCCATACTCTAGTGGCTTTGTGGTGCACCTTGTATTTCGAAATACTATCCACTAACCTTTATTGTAGTCTTAAATTTGATTGCCAATGGCCATTTCTATAGCTATCATGATGATGGGTGTGTACCGACATTGTTATGAATTAATTTCCAACACCTTGTTTATTTGATTGCGACAGAGCCTGGTAAATTCGATTTTATTGATTCCCAGTAATCACCGTGGCCGAGGGTCATTTTCTACGAAAAACAAGCTTCATCGTTGAATTCTTTATTTTAACGAAGACAATTTGGTGTTGCTATTGAATCGTTATATAATTCATCGCTGTATATCTGATTGTCTTCATGGTATTATGTGAAATGATAGTGCAAAGTTGTAAGAACCAATATTTACATACGTGCTAAATAGCTCGTCCTCAGAAGGTTGTTGTCCTTCTTTTATCTACGATTATTGGTGTTAAGAGTGGGCAATGGGACGCGCAGAATACCGAATGCAGCACTCCCGCTCTTGACTTCTCATTTGAAAACCAATCAATATTTTCATGATTTTTTTATCCCATCATGTAGATAAAGGATCAAGCTAGGGAGGATACTATCTCTTTTTTCGAAATTTCGAAAAGAAAAGATATAAAAATATATCTGAACATAGCAAATTTTTAGCCAATTTGGCGAATCAAAAAAAAATATTTCTACATCAAATAATCAATTTTGAGATAGCATCCTCCCTCGGTAGAACCTTCATCTTTCTACACAAAAAAAATCAGATCAAAATATGGATTAGTATCGTCACAGGAAGTCAAGAGCCGAGGCTCTACAACGTCAGAAATACGCACGATTTATCCGATGATATTTGCGCCCCCTGGTGAAACTCAACGAAGTAGATTATAAACACGATACAATCGATAGTACGGGTGATATTATGAAATTAGAATAGGAAATAGAAATTTATATGAATCAGTTTGCTAGGTTTGCTAGTAAATATGGTATATTATATGTATAAAATAATTATACATTGCGTGGAAAATAAAAATATTCTGAATTGTTCACAATGAAAAAATTCTCATACATAATGAGGAATAGGTATGTATGATATTCAAATAAGAATATTTATATATACACCCAGAAGGTATACAATATGAATGAATAGAAACCTATCGACAAAGGTCGCTTCTATTTACCGGGGATCGATTTAGGATTTATCATTGCGATGATTTGAATGTTGAACAGATCTCAATACGTAAAAGTAGAGAGGGAACAGTATAAATATGAAACCGTGTTGTATTTAACATTGTATAACTGAATGATAATTTGCAATCGGGTATTGACACTATATATATACAGGATGCTACCTAATGGCATTTTAATATAGGAATTCTTAAATCTATTCAAAAAAATATATACAGTATGGTGGAAATGTATGGAATAAATTCATTATCTCTAACGCATATGAATTTTAAGAGAAATCCTGAGACAGGTCGATTTTCATTTTCAAATTGACATCTCTTGATATACATACGGAGTTTGTGACGTCATCCGCGTAGTTGTGGTGACGTCATCGATTATTTTTTAAATAGGAAGACACCCTGTTCAATTTTTTTTCTGGAAGGTGTTTCCATTGTCTATCTGACCATATACTAATATTAGGAAAATAAAGTGATACAGGGTGAGAAAAAATTATTTTATATTTACAAGCTAATAATTATGCTATCAATGTACACAGTTACCTAAATAGGTCGGAGAGGGTAAATCGAATGGCCAACTAGATCTCCTGATTCAACTCCTCTCGATTTTTTCCTCAGAGGTTATTTGAAGAGAAAAGTTTATGTAAGAAGCCGGAAAGATCAGATAATTTGAAAGAACGAATACGAGTGAATATTTCACAAATATATTCAGAAACGATAGCAAAGTTCGAGAATGATTTGTTCTCTGTCTATCACATTGTATTCTTGCAGAACGTCACGAATTTGATTATTTATTGTAACGATTTCCGTTGTAAATATTAAATAAAATAATTTTTCTCACCCTGTATTACTTTATTTTCCTAATATTAGTATACCGTCAGATAGATAATGAATATACCTTCCGAAAAAATAAATGGACGAGGTATGTTCTAATTTAAAAAAATAATCGATGACGTCACCACAACTACGCGGATGACGTCACATACTCCGTATGTATATCAAGAGATGTCAATTTGAAAATAAAAATCGACCTGTCTCGGGATTTTCCTTAAAATTCATAAACGTTAGAGATAATGAATTTATTCCATACATTTCCACCATACTGTATGTAATATCCTAAAGGTCTAAATTTTGAAGTAGAGGGTGCTGAAGAAGTGAGCAATAACGAATAGCACTCTTTCTCTATAGACTTGTCATAAAGTGAAGTAATCAATATTTTCATGACTTATTGACTTCATCAAGTAGATAAGTGATCCAGCTAATGGAAATACTATTTTATTTTCAAAAATATGAAATACAAAAGGTATACAAATATTCCTGAACATATCGACTTTGGCGAATAATAAAAAAAACACTTTTTAAATAGTATCGGACCTAGTTTGAATCCCCATCTTCCTACAGGAAAAAAATCACATCGAAATATGGACTGGTGTTTTCACAAGAAGTCCAGAGCGCGAATTGTCCGATGATATTTGCGCCCTCTGGTGATACTCCAAAATATGAAGATGAAAAAACGAGTCAGTCAACACAATATCATAGATTGGAACCATAATAAGTATTATGAAATTATTGGTGCAACTAATGATGAATTTGCGGATTTGCATAGGAAAAGCTTGAAATTTTGAAATTCAAAGGTGTAATGAGATCTAAAAATCCAAATGGAGAAGAAATTGATATTGTATTCTCATGTGGAATGTATATGATTCTGAAAATGGTACATATATTGGGACCAACGGGAGATGAATATCCAAAATACAAAATATGTAGTGAAAGCAGTCCTCAAAAATCAAAGAAATAAAAAGTAGAAGAATGAAGGCCTTAGGAAAATAAAGTCATTATTCATTATTATTCGTAAATAAATAATATTCATAATAACCTGTATTTGAATGTCTTTGATAATAACCGAGAATATAACTTATCAACGTTATTGAAAGTAGCTCTCAATCTCCCAATCACTCCGTATGGCTATTTTAATGTTATACCTCGTAATTTATATGACTCTTGAAAAGCTGTTCATATAAATAGATACAGAATTATCCAAATTTTGTAAGAGTTGCGAAGCATCATGATTTTTTTCAAATCAACAAAATAAGATTTTTTCGATTTAAAGATTGATTTTTTCTATTCATATTGATTTTTCATAATTTTTCAAATATGGAAATAATGCACAAATCAATTACTTATATTTTCATTATTCGATTCAAAACGTCGCAACCCTGGTTTTTCATAATGTTTATAGAATACAAATATTCATCATAGGTACCTACCTACTGGTGAATATACCGTCGATTATCAGATAAAGTGTTCGATCCTCGTTCCGCACACATGCAGGCGAATGTATCGCATCTACTGTCACTCATTGTTTGGGACTGTGTGGAGTCACAGGTTTTTTTCAAACATGCAAAATGCTTATTAAAAATAAATTGTTGAATATCCTTTGTAGCATTTAAATGACGACAAATGGTTTGAAAATATAAACAATTGAAGGGGTGTCAGTAATACATGGAACGTGTATTTTTTGAAAACTCGTTAACATGGATTTTCCAAATTGCTCGTTTCAACCATAATAATTTCCGTTTCGTGTAAACTTCGGTAATACCAGAAATGGAATATTATTGAATTCCCGAAATCTAAACAATGTCATTTTTGAAATCCAACCTAAAGAAGTCAGGAAAATATTTTCAGAATCTCAATTTTCAGAAATTGAAAATAAAATCACGAAATTCATAAGTTCATTTTTAATGGGTACCTCCTTTTGAACTTTTTGAAAAAATGATGGTAGGGGATACTGCCCAACTAGACATAGTTCCAAATAGGTATAGACGCCATTTTTCTACTTTCGTCGAATATTTCGGAGAGATTTGTTTGTTCCACGGAAGCATAATAGTTGTCCTCTGAATGTTTACCGAGTGGCATCTGTCAGTTTTACGAAAAAATTCGATATTCAGTGAGTGATATAAGACAATGCTTGATTCTTTAAAATTTTATATCGCAACTTACGTGTTTTTTCTTTTCAATTAACATTTGTCTGATTTTTTAATTACAATGCAATTTCCATTATATTATACCATGAAACTTTCATGATAAATCGGATAAGTATACCACAAACGTTTAGTATACACAATGTTTTATGAAGTTATACAGATTTCATATGATGGCATACCTAACCGAAGGAGAATTATCTAACCTATACGATGCCAGAATTGGACTGGAAGAAGGCATAATATGCCATCATGAGGCAGCAATGTGTTCAACTATTATTTTGTCAACATAAAAAAAATGAATGGAGTTATTTAATACCAACTCATTAAATAGGTAGATACTTCATTCATACCAATAATGTATATTTTCCTCTCATTTGATATACTGATGAAAGCTCGACTACACATTATGAACACAAAGACCAGTTGGCTGACTGTGTGAGGAGAGAGCCGAGCGCCGAGCGCGCGATAATGTAGTATTGTCTCATTAAATAAGTACATGTAGATATCTGCTACATGAAAAATTTTCATTCTGGAAACTTATTTCATCTATTGGCTCAATTTTGTTCGCAGCATGTATACAAAAATTTTCATAAATAAAATTTTTTCTCGATTACTGAAAATTGTCATTCCGAAAATAACAAGTTGAAATTTGCTACAGTTCTAGAAATTGATGAACATGAATTTTTCACCAATATTGTATATGGCAAGAAGCGCTATCATGTATACTTCAATTTGAAAAAAAAATCAGTCCGATCGCTCAATTATTTCCAGAAATATAACGGTAGGAACGATAAAAAACGTGTTCTACAGAAAAATCGTACTTTTTGTGTTTTTTCAGAATAAAAAAGTTCTTGGCCTAGAGAAAATGTCGTAAAAAGTGATTTGGAATACACAATCATTAAGTTGAAGATCCGCAGCAAGTCTGATTTGAATCTACGCCAGTTTTGTTTTCTCGAAAACTGAGAGACAGCATCCCAGTATTACTCGCATATTAGATTATCGAGCAATGCGAATAAAAACGTCAGTCGCGATATCACCCGTACTAGATGAGAAGATCGTTCGTTGAACAAGGATAACCGTTGATTTATGACGATTTGGTAACCGCCCACTGCTGTTTCCTCCAAACCCCCCCTGTCCCGGATTTGGACAAAGTGTCTGGCCTTTCCCAGCCTTAAAACTGGGACAAGCTGAAATATAATTTTTCTACAACCGGTTAACGAAGTAGCATTTGACGCTTTCAACAAAATTGACGTTTTCTTAGGAATATCATCAAGTGACAGCATTTGCAAAAGCAACCCTCGTAACATAACACTTGTATGAGTTAGGAGAACAGGGACCTTATCTTTCAAAGAAACAATATTTTCGAAATATCGAGGGGTAATTGAAACTGAAATACAAAACTTTTTTTACAATGCGATACCGAGAGCTAAAGGAAAACAAAACATATCTTTATGAAACTGGGATCTGAGGGTTGACATAAGTGCAAGTTTTCAGAGAAATGCCCAATAATTCTGATATTTTCAGAACAGGACTTGTTTATATTTAATTGTTGATCAAACAAGAGCCTGTTTGAAATTTGGACAAGGTTACGGAATTACTAGAGATATATCATATAGTAGGCGAGGTTGTGCGGTTTAGAAATACTATCGGTTATATTATTATTCGTAAACTTGTTTGAATGCGGTAATAGTGCAATATCAGACAATGTGATTGGATACATAATTCAGTAGCGTTACGTTAGAATGATAAAAATTAATAATAGTAATGTGAGGGAGCGACGACTCAACTGAGACATTGATCGCATACTTGTTGAACACCAAGTATTATGATATATGTTCCATAAATATATCGAAATCCAATGTAGTTGAATTACAATGTCAAACATTTCAACTGAAGTGAATTGTATCAAAATACACATACAGGGTAATGACTTGAAAAAATTATCCAAAGTCAAACAAGTAAGTAAAAGGCAGTTCTTATAATTTGCATTGATTACGACCAATATTTTGGTATATTTCTTCCTCAATAAGAGGATGAATAATTGTCAATGTCAATTATGCATGGGCGACCATTTATATGCGTATCATTCGGCCCCACCATTTTTATAACCCACTAAAAAGCCATAAATGTACTTACGACAAACGACAAAACCCGATGGGAAAAAATTGCGCACCTACGTCAATGGCGTAAATAACGTTTATCCGTTTTACGAACCCGGACCCAAGAGATATCAAGTTCACAAATTTCAACGACCGACACCGATTAATTTCGATGGCGATTTGGTTTCGCAAATCACGACTGGTTATCGGTTCAAGTGAAACTTGAATTTTGTGTAGGTAGGTAATGTTGTGTTATTATATAGATAGGCAGTAAAACAGCAGCAAGAGCATCGTTGCACAATTCATTGGACGAAGATTCATAATTGAAAGAAAAAGAGCCGTGTGCAATAAAAAATATCAAGTTTGAATTTGAATGGTTCGTTGACCAAAAGCAGAAATCCACTATTTTCCTGGAAAGTACAACGCGGAAAACATTGAATTATATCTGCCGTAGACCATACAACGATTCCTCAAGAATAAATGGAACTTAAATCGATGACAATAACAATAAGACGCAAGATACTTTTTGGGAGATGGTTCTCACACAGTGCCATGAGAAACTTCTTGACCAGAGGTATCCAAACTTGTCAGCCTTTGGGCAATTACCATTAGAAAAACGTTTCTAGGGCGAAGAAATCATGATTCTGATGACTGTGAACTTGTTCGATCAAAACCTTTTGTGTCTACCAATTCTACTTATGTTGAAAAAAATGTGTGTTTTGCTCTGATCCTTGTTGCATCATGCACTTTCTAAATTGACTTAGGATGAAACAATCAATCTGCAGGGAAAACATGGCACGTTAATTCGTTCTATTTGTTCAAGTGTCTCGCCTTGGTTACATAATCGTGTTTGTAAATGTACACTTTTCATCATTTTTTCTTTGTCGATTATATCCTGGAAGACGCCAAGGTATTTCCATTTATTATAAATGACTCAAGATCATCGATGATTGTATCACTCGTTAAAGAGTATATATAAAAATGATGGTATTTTTTACTTCAGTATTCAGAATATTCATATTAAAATTTATCAGGATTAAGGTTGTCATGTCGATTTATTTTTTTCAATTCTGCTTCGCCTTCGATCAAAATCTGCATCCGATATTGGCATTTTATGATGTGGGCATATCGATTATGTCATAGTAGCGCGAAAAATGCCAATAAAATTCGCCATTAGCTCATTTTTTCCTCTTTACATGAAAATAGAACAATAGGATATACCAGCGCAGCGCACCTAAGTTCCTCTAATTTTATTATTCCTACAAGCACTACTCCGGGGACTCAACATTATTCATTGGAATTGTTTCCATTAGTCAAAATATTAAGACATTATGAAACGCAAATGCGTATCGAAATAGCCTCTGTTTAGATAAGCATTTTTTATTATCCGGAGGTTGGTTCAATCGACTGTCAAATGAAAGTCAGAAGAGTTAGGCCCAGCTTACTTCTGACCTATTTTGGATTTTGTGATACTAGCAGTGAAAAACTCAACGTATTTACTGGTGAATTTTAATTCAGAGTGTGATTTGATTCAAATCGATCAATATGAAAACAATAACAACATTGCATTTTTCACCGCTGGTATATCAAAAATCAAAACAGTAAACTGGGCTTTACGCTTTTGCGTCAGATTTCAAATATTTCAATGTCATCAATGTTGTCAATCGAAGATGTTTCTGTTATTTATCGATATTAAATCAAAATCTTTCAATAAAAGACTTGCAAAGAAATGCAAATTAGAAAAAATTGTACATGACACACGTTTTATAGGACTCGTTGTCGCTTCACTCGTCGTACTCCAAACAACGCGTGCGACAAAATAGGGTCTTATAAAACTTGTATCATGATATACTATTTCGATACTCAAATAAATATAAGATGATTTTGCTTGATTATAAGGAAGATTGATTGTCAAATCTAATATTTGCCTACATTATTTTGCGCGGAGTTTAGATATATCATGGGAGATTCCAAGCTAGAAGACGGTACTGAATTAGAATGGTACCTGCGGCATTATCAACTCGTCAGTACCGTTTGTCTTATATTATCCACGTGTGAATAATGTCGCGGATCTGCTCTACCTACTTATTCATTCATAGTATTGATATATGCGTTTTGTGTAATAACTATATCGTTATTACAGATGATATCGATGGTCATTTGAATATGTTGAATGCTTTGTTGAGTCACAGTTACCAGCAGCAGCTGAGAGATTTTCAATTTCCTGAAAGGGTATATTGTGGAAATATAAAATCGGTCATCTGAAGAGAAGGAAAGACTGAGTGAAACGTGAAATCAATATTTCTTTACTTTAAAATTTGGCACACTTGTTACAAATCCTTTGCATCCTTATTGGTCCAAATAAGACTCAAATTTCTCAAAGACAAAAAGCCTGAACTGTCCTAGACCTTCAAATTATTTAAAACAAATTATGTTATTTATGGAAAAGAGGTAGAAAAAAACCTGAAATCGGCGCCGACACAAATTATAACGTTCCGACAAAAACATTTTATTAAATCGATGAAACATGGATGAATGCTGGCCATAAAAAAATAAAGTCAGCAAAGCCAAAACAGCTACCTACCTCTGCAGACAAGCATTTATAGAAGGTCTTTGTGTTGGTTCAAAAGATCCATTTGGTTAAGGAAAAAGTTTCACCAAAACGTAGATTGGTAGCGACACAGGCTTTGTGGATTGTTATTGTTTGTTTCCTAAAATGCTTGAAATAATTCGATATTATTTTTGACCGTTCGTTCTAAGAGACACTTGTAATTATCACGTTCAAACTAGGTATTTTTCCCTACAATTTTTTGTCAATTTCATGACTTTTAATTTTTCGTTTATTAGCTTAGCCGAGTTATCACATAACATGGGAGATTTGTTTCTTTCTTCTGCCGCATGGTGTCGCCACTTCCAACTGTCTCTTGGAACGCGGCTCAGTGCGGTCAAATAGACGCGACGAAAATGAATTGGGACAGGCACCGCTTCAAGAGAAGAACTCAGGGTCACTGCTCGATTAACTACCCTAAACTGATGTGGGCCAATAAGCCCGAAACCAGTATGTAGGTTGTCAAGCGTGCCTGTCTCGAGGTGAACTTTGTCCAGTCTTAGGAAGAAAGATACACTTTTGCGATCTGCATTCACAGTGTGAATCGTTGCATATGGACTACGAGTGGATATAATTCAATGTTCTGCGTGGTATTTGCTAGGAAAGTAGTTGTTTTCTGCTCGTGGTCTACCAAATATTAAAATTCGAACTGTGTTTGATATTTTAATTGGATAGACTATTTTATACATTCAATCATTCTATTTAGTCGTTAAGAGAAACATCAATTTCTAGAGCTGATTTCAGAAAACAAAAATGGACGACTTTCGAGTCGGTTGAAGAAAAAATCATGGGAGCATACTGAAAAGTGCCCGCATTAGTGAACCATCGCGCGACCCCGCGACTTTATTTATTTCTAATAGTAATGTGCTGCCGCGACGCGCTCGAAGAACTATCGGGGTCAAGTGCGGACGATCTCGCGGCTGTACCTACGCGACTCGAGGTAGAAGCGACAGGTGGTCACCGCGATCGATCGATAGTCGAACAGGGTTAGATAATAACCCCACCACGAATGTATACAGGGTCGTTCGTGGAGTTCACAGGGGAATTTTCATCTATGCAATCAATTTTTAGAAAGATGAACAAAAAACGTTCGAAAAATGGAAAAGCCATAAATTGGACAAAGACTTTTGAAAGAGAAAATAGTCCATCTAATTAAAATATCAAACATAGTTTGAAATGAATGTCTGGTACAAGGATGATAAACTAGAGAAGGATGGTTCATTGCAATAAGACGCAATGTTGGCACATTGGTCGACGCGAGGCGAGCGTTCGTGACGTCACTGACGGCCCTCAATCTTTGTGCTTGTATTTTATTTTAATGTGACATTGTCAACGTATTTTAATGTGTTTTTATATATACATTTTCTCCGACTTGCTATAATTATACAGAAATGTGTGAAAAATTGTCAAATAAATACTACTACTACTATGTTTCGATATTCATACTGTGGATTTCGGCTGTACGAATTGTTTTTTTGTCTTTTAAAATAGAGTTCACCAATAATTGTCTGTAGGTATAGACAAATTATGCATACTCAGTAAGAATAAGATTCAGTAGTGTGGATGATAATAAGTATATTATTACATCACCTCCATTGAAAAGTGTGTAGTGTGTATGAAATAATTTCAGATACCATCTGATAACCAGTATGACAGGTAGAAGATATGCTATTTTGTAGTAGTTGTGGTGTTACAAAAACCTAAAGGATTCCAGAGTATTATTTACCACACACATTTCCAAAAGGCACTGATTTTGTTTGGGATACTTTTTTGAAAACGTGGATAGGTTGTGAACATACAGATGTTGTGAATCCTGAATCCTCATACATCAGCTCAGCTATGATTTGTCCAATCAAATCTAAGAAAGAGATCTACAAAAAGGGTAGATGGAAACAAGACTTGGGAAATTATGATTATGTATTATGAAAAAGAGACTATTTTCTCTTTCATAACACGTTCGGTTATTCTGTCGGAATTAGATGGACTTTCTAGGCTTTTCCACGAAATTCCCAGACTTTCCGAACATTGTTGTGATGTATTTCGAGCATTTCCTAAATGGTCACGAGAAATAGCTATTTGAGTATATTTATAGAGAAAAGTGATAGATTGCCGCTCGAAAACGACAGCTTCAAGACACTTTGCATTCGAAATACACACAAGATTATTTTTCGGCAACCGTCCAAGAAAGTACGTACTTTCCAGACGATTTTTTTTTTGAGAAAGTGGCATTTTTCCGGCCTAGTCCGGGAAGTACGTACTTCCCGGACTAGGCCGGGAAGAATCACATCGTTGTTGTCATTGTAAATATGAAAATCTTGGTAGTATGGTTTTGATAAATGCAGTTGATCATTACCATAGCAGCAAAATAACGACTGACAGCTATCTGACATAAAATTAGCTAACATTTCAATTTTTGAAAGAATTGTGTTTCTTTGATTTGTTATTCTACACGGTTGCCGAAAAAATTGTGTACGCAACACGCCCGAAAACAGTTTTTTTGGACTCGCAGACTTCCAGGACTCGCTACGCTCGTCCTAGAATTTTGTCCACTCATCCAAAAAACCGGTATTTTCCGGACTTGTTACGTAAATTACTATTCTACAAACTCGATACTTCATTACTACACCTGTACTGATGGTGATTCTCAAACTACCATATAGTATTTTGCTTTATATTCAACGACCTGAAGTTTTTTGGCGACAAGTTCAGGATACTTACTTACTTCGATATCATTAATATTCAAGCTTTTCATGGCACCATGTCATGAATCTATATCATATCATAATTCATACGCAAATGCTGTCACTTGATGACATTCCTCAGAAAACGTCAATTTTGTGTTGAGATTTGAAATCGTCAAAGAATATTTTGTTAACTGGGTGTAAAAAAAGTTATTCATTTGTACATTACTCGAGCCCTCGAGCTACTAGATAATCTGTTATTGAATAACGTTTATTATTTAATAAATCATTACCAGGTATTTATATGAGAATATATCCGCCAGAAATAACGAATTGTTGTTGTTAGTCGTTTTTCTACTCGTTGGGTTTTGTGGATGTGCAAAATTGAATAAATTTATCAGCGAATTCTCCGACGAAAACATCATAGATTATATCGTCACAAGTCAATCCACCGAATTTCATTGAATAATTATTTACGTATACAAGGGGTTGGCATCATAAATACAGGTGCAGCAAATTGATTTACTGTTGCAATACATATTGCTTTTCCACATTTAATAGATTCTGATATTGTAGTCATCAGTTTGTTTTTGATGTGAAATGTTTACAAAAAAAGTTCTCATTTGCACATACGCATAGAATTTCGATAATTCCAATTACATCGATTTTATTTTTTCTTTTCTTGCGCCAATTTCGACCCAGGTAAATGACCTGATAGGTCTAATAAGAAAGTTGCACACTAAAGTTACATCAATACAATTTCCGATACAGATCAGACATCAGTAAATAATATTGTAATTTTCTAAACCTCGATGGGTGAATCATTGGATCACGAAAATGACAAAACAATCAATTATAAACAGGTGACAATCAAGGTTCTCTAACGAGACAAACCCATTTTTTACATAACTGTGGGCGGTTTGCAAAACTTCCCGATCGTTCCACACGATAATATTGTCATAAAGTTGAGACGTAACGATGGACACACAAATTTGGTATGCCTAGAAAATTTCGTAATTCGATTTACTTTGGAGTTATATAATTACAGAGTATAGGTTATATTTATTTATGAACCACCTAATGATGTGTGTGTATAAGTGTATCTAATTGTTATTTCTGCACTGTATATGTTTCCTCGTTATGTCATTGAATAGGCCAATCCCGTCGGATTTTCCGAACAATCGATTGTTAGTAATTATTATCGGAAAACACTAGCTATTTATGGTACGAATGTTAAAAGTAGCATTTTGTTTTGTCTTTCCTGATGTTAAAAATTTAAAAATTATAGAAAAAAATCATCCTCTTCCATTATCCTTCCTCTGGCTTGTTGCATGTTGCACTAAAATTAAGATAGAAAATGTTAGTGATTAAAAGGTCGAAGAGCATCAAAATACATTCAACTTCAATTAAGCCGAATTCAATAGACTGGAAGAATTTTAATTTTCTTAGAACTATGAGAAGAATTTTGCAACTGAATCGACCTTAGACTCATAATTGTGATGGATTATCACACATTAAGCGTCCAACATGCGTGTTAATTGAAAAAGTTTGTGAGATTGTCGTTTGTTGGGAAATATGTTGTTGCAAACGCATGGAATAACCATTTAATTTCTATACAGTGTGCCTCAAAATCAGACGTCTAATCTCCCTATCTTGATATAGGTCGGAAAATGAGTTTGGGATAAATATATGGCTCTGAAGAAATTATTTTCTGAATACTCGTAATAAGTCGAATGATGGGAAATTGTTCAAAACACTGAGAAAAATATGAATAGAAATATTGCTATTATGGTTACTATATTTCCAAATCATACAAATTGAAGTGATAGTTTGTTGGTTACCATAAGAATTGGGGAATTGGATGATAATGAAGTGAATGTTTTAAAAAAGATTATAAGTTCGAATAAATTACAGATAAAAATAACTCACACCTACCAGCCGATAATGTGGGAATTCCAATCTGCTAATAAAAATATTGTGCATTCTGTGCTCAATAGAAACCATTTAAATATGGTGAAATATGTGGGTACGGAATTCCGCATATTGTGTGTTGTTTTTGTGCTATTAATATTTTTTTCATCAGATCGGCGAAGTCACGATGAAGTGAATCTATTTTTATAGTTGTTATTTTGTCGAAGATTGACCGTTAGAGGATTCCTGAATATTAAGCATTATTCTTTTTTGAGAGGTTCTGAAGAGTACATTTTCTGAAGAATGATTTTTCATAATGACGATAACAAGAAGTTTGATATGAGATGAGTACATAAAATGAAGAAGTTTAAATGCAGAGATGATTAATATTTATCTGGTACCTAACTTCAAAATGATTATTTAACAAGTACTGACATTAATCATTATCTATTGGTTTTGAACGTTACTGAACATGAAATACTGAAAGCTCATCGGATAATGTATTACTATATGGTCCCTTGAATATCACACACGAGGAAGGTAATCAAACCTGTACTGAAAAATGGAAAAGCCATAAATTGGACAACAATTTTAGAAAGAGAAATTAGTCTATCCAATTAGAATATCAAACATAGTTTGAAATGAATGTCTGGTAGACTACGAGCAGAAAACAACTACTTTCCTGGTAAATACCACGCAGAACATTGAATTATATCTGCTCGTAATCCATAGTATTTACCAGGAAAGTAGTTGTTTTCTGCTCGTAGTCTACCAGACATTCATTTCAAACTATGTTTGATATTCTAATTGGATAGACTAATTTCTCTTTCCAAACCTGTACGGTTTATACCTATAATTAATTTTTACCCGATTTTTTATCTGTCAAGCAGGTTTGAATAAATCGATAACATTGTTGATTTCTTCTAACCGAGAATAAATAATATCGATATATCTGTGAAACAGTCGGTTATAGACAATGATTATATTATGAGTACCTTCCATATTTAGGAAGTTTTCCAATTCGCTTTTCGAAACAGCTTTAATTTTTTTATAAAAACTAAACAACACGTACGATTCGGACGAGTTGAGAATAAAATGTTGCATAAATTCTGCATGTTTATGAGCACTGAAAGTGTAAAACGTGTAATAAACAATAAACCTGTAACAACGAATTGTTTCGTTGAAAAACATGCAGAAAACGTGCTCTCAAGAGTTCATAGTTAAACGTATGAAGGCAGATGTTTTTTCCTCATAGGTATATTCAACTATGGATAACAAGTCTTTTTTATTTCAATGATGTAGCTTTGGAAAAATTCCACAACTAGGTACTATTTTGCCTTGCGATATGGCTTTGATTTTTTTATATTATCGAATTGAAATCTCTCTGTCTCTCTCTTGTGGAATGTATGTCGTAGATGACCTTCGACTTTGTTAGAAATGAGGCGTTAATCGAATTGTGTAATTGGCAATATTTTTTTCGATCAATGTTCATAACCATACCATACCAAGAAATATAAAATAATATGAATATAAATATTCATTACGAATGGGGCAAAAATGTTATAAAGAAACTGATGAACATTCTATCAGGTTTTTCATACACGAAAACTACATCAAGACTTCAAATGTGAGCATTAACTGATATAAGATTCTTATTTTTATTTTTGCTATTGAACAAAGTTTTTCTGTTGGTATCCTTGCATTCTCGTGAATATGATCCAGGCATAATAACGCCAGTCATGTTCCTTTTTTTACAGACACTACAAGTACAGGTTTCTCTGCTAAGAATAGATTGCGCCCCATGAGGATCTCTTTAACAATTGCAATTAGCCTTGAACCGATTCATTATCATCATGCATTTACGTAAGCACATCTCAAGCCGTAGGAAGATTAAAAACTTGTATAGCGTTCACCATGAATCTTTCTCCATTTTTATAACCAATAACTTGGGAACATTACTCTCTTCACTATATTTAATAATAGAACGTAGACGTTCACACTTCTGAGTGAGGAAAACACTTGCTCCCTAGGTTTTTTGCATGTATTTTCATTCTATAACAAGGTCAAGATGCGGTAGTGCCGCAATGCCACGACCGATCGTAGGGCGGTTCTCGGCGATATATTTACATATAGGCGTTTCCAGAAAACTAACCCATACGCTCGTTGGTACAAATGTCCACCATAATTTTTTCCGACGCTGAAAAATGAAAGCTTAGCATACGGCCGTGTATATTAGGAATGACTGATCACTTTCAAGCTCGAGCACGTTCTTACTCTCTTATCGGGCATATAAATGTATTCAAACTATTGGGAATGATACGGTTGTCCTCGATGTACCAATTAGTATCTGACTTGTTTCCCTGCATATCGATCACTACCGAGATTGAATGCGAATGCGGTTCATAATTGGTATTTGATAGCGTTCGTTGTAACATGTGTGAGGGAAGAGAAAGAAATTGCAGGAATAATTTGCATTTTCTCAATAGCGCATTGATACCTACGTTTCAATTTATCAAAATCAATATAAATATTCTATAACATGTCCTATAGTGGCATCTGTATGACCGTTGCTTAGGTTTTATATCCCTATAAAAAGTTAGTTGATTGCTTTATAAACATTTAAAATATACCAATAATAATCATTGCAGGTGTTTTGATTATTCTCGTAGTGATATCATGCGAAATAACTCAATATTCGTGATGTGTTGGTACACCTTGTTGTCTTCAAATATGTTCTTTTTCTTTGCAAGTAGTACAATTTATTCCGATCCATTGTTCAGTACGATACAAATTGTTGAAATATTCGTCCAATCATCAACAAAAACATCGAAAATACCCTTTCATTGTTCAACAGTGCTGAAAGTCTGCTTCTGTAAGTTTGATTACCATTTTATTTCTTGCATAGCTTCTAATCTGAAATGTTTTTTCAAGATTTCACCTTGGGAACAGATGAAAGACAGGGTGCCAGGTAAAGCGAAAAAGATGGCCAGAAGCCTCTTGACCGATAACAAGCTGGTGCATTGGCCCAATGAAAAACCCATAAAGAAATAATTTAACGTACAAGATGGACAGGTCTTAAGGAGAATTGTTCCCATAAAGAGATAAGTTAACTTACAAAGTGGACAGGTCTTAAGGAGAGTTGTGAAATATAGCGAGATTCAAAATTCGCATATATGTATATGCATATTGTACCTACGTGTTTTTCATTATGAGTAACCCTCTCCTTACCATCGTTATATTATTGCCGATATAGAGAAAAAATCAAATAAAAATAATACAATCAAACATACAATGGCGTGCATATTTCATGGTATATGAAAAAAATATGTACTTTAATTAAATCGGATGCCCTGTATATTATTGCATTTTAGGAATCATAATTTTTTCGCGATTGCAAAACATAACTTACCTACCGTTTTTGAGTTATCAAACATAAAATATCGTTAAACTATTTTTACTGTGAATAAGGAAAATTGAAATTATTAATGAGAGCAATGAAAATTACAACTATTTCTTTTTTGAAACAATACCATACGTAAAATTTACTAACGGAGATACAGTAAGCACTATTTGAATAATCACAATTGAATATGTATGATGAAAAACTGTAGGTACTGCAAATGAAACCATAAAATAACAGTGGATCATTTGCAATGTTGCCAGTTCACAACTCAATATCCTATTGAAAAAGTAGAGATTTATTAATTCATCAGATAATTTGACTTGTGACATCTCTCTTTTTATCGAGTTCTTCCTAGCGCAAAAATTAAAACTTAAAAAGGTTTTGAATGTACTGAAAATTTGACAGAATGGAATCTAATGTTTGAAATTGTTATAATATTGAAAGAAAGGTGTTCTGCTGCAAAAATTCCCAATATTTCTGTTCTGTCAGATTGTTATCAAAGTAGAAGGAACCTTTTATGAGACATTTATTTATTGATGGTCACTTTCATTCAATGAAAAGAAAAGGAATCCATATGCATATTGCCAAATTTCACAATCTATTCGAATTTGTAAGAAAAGAGAAGTAATTTTAAAAAAGTCACCGATGGCGTCAGAGCTTCTACAATAAAGCAAATCTGATATCAGAATCTGTGTAATTGAAAAAGGAAACGACCTGTTCAAGAAATTTGAGAAAAAAAAAGTTCAAAGGATTTTTTTCTCAGATGATTTTCATGAATTCCAATTCAGATTTTTCCTGACTCACCAGTTCCGATTACCATATAGGAGATTCGCTGAAATTTTCGTTGATCCGGCATCGCCACTGCGGAAAACCGAACATCGCCGAGTCTGCACCGGCCCTGGTCGACCTTTCCCGAACGCAAGAAGGAGTTATTTAAGAAAATGTGGTCGCGGATGCTGCAGTCCAGCTTGAATCGAGTAGGCTGTGAGTACGTGTCGTAGCCGACTCGTGCCAGTCAACAAAAGAGCGCGAAGAGAGTGGTGTGTCAGTGGATGATATCTGGTTGCTATTTTCTTTTGATTATTTAAAGATCGATACGATTTGAAATAATGAAGAACGAGAGTTTTGTCCCAGATAACGTAAGTTTTTCAGTTACTCCATCACGGTACAAAGTAATTACTGCACGAAAATAATTGAAGTAATTGCCCGCCGAAACAATTCGATTTCCTTAATTCATCTCCTACTTCAAATATTGTCTGCAGTAAATTATCCCTTTTCATTATCAAAAAAACATAATTGCTATGCGGAGATTCCAGAACTGTTTTCGAACTTTTTAACCAATTATACTTTTATATTCTCATCATTCGATATTAATGGGTTTTTTTATCTATCCACTCATTGAAGTCTCTTGCGGGTTTCTTGCTCAGAATATTTTAGGTTTCTTATCTCTTGGCTCATTTGTCTAACTGATGCTTACCAAGGCCTCTTGGGTTTATTTTTCTTCCCTTGAGTTTTAATGTCTACCCACCCACTGAAGTCTCTTAGGTTTCTTGTCTACCTAGTCATTGAAGTCTCTCCGGTTTCTTGTTTACCCAGTCATTGAAGTCTCTATGGTTTTAATATCATTGGAGCTTACCAAACATATATAGGAGTATCTAAGGGATTTTTGTCTTTTTCGTAACATTATAGTCATCAAAACCTTCTGATGTTAGGTTTTCATATCCTCAATCATTCAAATTCTTCAAGTAGTCATGGATATATTTATCGAAATATTATCAACTCAAATATTGTTTCAAGAATAAAAAAATGAAATCAGGGTATCCAAACCCCTGAAATGGTAATCTATAATGGAATCTGTATGAATATATATCTCGTATCTCCCTATATAATTAAACTTCTTTATTTCGAAGAAACGAAATCTTATGCAATGCATATTGTTTCACATACTTATAGTATTATGAATAACAATAATGTGAAATCTTTTGAATGAGAAAGAGATTATGATTTTCAATAAATATAATCATCATCATATCGATCTCCGATCAAAAGAAAATTATACATTTCAAAAAATTTCAACTGACCGAGTTTGTATTTTAAAATCAATCATTTCCTACTACTTCGTTCACCAGATGTACTTTTATATTACAAAGTTATAAATCATCAGTTCTGTGAATCACTTATAGAAAAATTGCTAGTAGGTATAATTCTGTTATTTTTATTCGAACGATTGTTGTCATAATTATTGTGCAATAATAATGAAATATGCAATTCCACATCTATGAGGTGGTATGTGTATATTATGATTTATACGATACATTCCTACAAATTCACATGTAGCTGAGTATATCTTGTTTGATAATTGATAATTAATAATATAAACCAATACTTCTCATATGGTGAAAATGTAAATTATTGTTCAATTCCAATTGTCATAGACCAGAATTTATTACGATATGATTATCTATTTATATGTATATACCATCAGTAATATATTGAAAATGAGATTAATTACTGCGCTCCCAAACTCCCTTTATCTAATTTCGAAGATATTGAGAATAATCATATGAGATCCCATCCAAAGATGTACTCTCATTCCAATGAGACCAATGAAGATATATGAAATGTACCGAGGTCAACAACAGATGCACAGACGATGAATTTCTTCTTTTTCCTCACTTTCAATTTTTGCGTCACAGCGAGTTATAGGTACATACAGAACTCACTGATGATACAACAGTTAAGTTACATGGCAGGGGTGAAGTCTTGAAAGTCGGTTGGTTCGATGAGGATATTGGGCAATCAAGATCAAGTTGATAATAATAATTTTTTACTCTGATGATGATCGCATGGGATGGGATTGTATTCTTGTGTGTTTTTTTTGAATTTCAATATTGCTTTTGACAGAATTGTAATTAAATTCCATCAACAAGTTGACAAGAAATCATAACAAAATATAATTTGTTTCGAAGTCACCCTCCATTTATACAGTATTTTTTGTCACACGCAGTATTGAAAACAGCTACCAGATGATAAAATACACAGAACTAATTATCTTGTCATATAAGAATGCAACAATACTGTATTATTTCAAAATCAAGTTCATTAGGCCAGACTTGCATGAAAAGGATATGTAATATGACTATAGGAGGCCTTGAAATGCTATCAAACTGTATAGAAATGGTATACAGATAAAATTTCAACACTCGCGGTAATATACCTCTCTACATATGTAGTTTTCGACATGCATACAAGAAAAAAATACAAGCAATATCAACTTATTTGCTGGTTATTTCACAACATTACGAAATAGCAGCAGTTTTATAGATAAAGTCTGATTAAGAAAAATTTGAATCCTTGTACTCTAACTTAACTATAGGTGATAAACCTACTTCAAGCAGTTTTCACTAACCGGAGTTAAAAATTATTAGGTAACCCCAGAAAAAAATTGTACTTGAAGCTATAAGGATTTCAATTTGGTATTCGAGAATTTATAATGATTAGTGGATTTCTTGTTGCGATGTTCAAATATTTTCAAAGTCGACAATAATAAAGAAGATCACAAATACTTTTTTGCCTGTACATGATCAAATGCACCAAGAAAGGGGCAGCACCATTACATGAGCGGTATTAAGAAACACATTGTATAATTGAATGTTATATCGATGAGTTATAATTTAGAAATGGCGTAAGAGAAATGTGAGTAGAGAACTCATCTAGAGCGTACATACCACAAAATGTCGAAATTTGCATTTTAAAGCGGATACGAGGTTGATCATTGATATGGTCACCACAGAAATGTATAGTTCGATTTCCAAGTCGATAGGTTGTATGGTTGGGATTTGAGGTTTTGAGAATACATTCGATATGAAAGGTTTCTCGATATGTCGAAATATGTGTATACCTACAGAATAATTGTAATTTGAAATGGATAAGGAAATATAATAAAATATTCAACATTCAAATAATCGATTATGGTGTTGACAAAAACAAGTTTTTTTGCCTGCATTGTCTACCATATTTTTAACAATAGCAACTAATCTCTGAATCTAATCAATAAGCGTTTGAAAATTTACCTAGCAATGTCCAACTAGATCATATTAAGAACGGTGTCACGATTTTGGCCTTTCTGTATTCTTTTATATTGTGATATATTTGTAGGAAACTCAGGTTTCGATGTATGCTTATACACTCCAAAATACTACTTAATATACATATTCAATATTACGTTTGCTAAAAAATCATGGAACCGCATAACCTCAATTGTTTAATGTTAGTAGGTGAAATTACCGCCAAAATAATCATTCCTCATACAACTCGTTCTTCAACTTTTGCAACATAAATGTTAATATTTCTGAAGTTATTGAGTTATAAAACGTTGATGAAAAAGTTAATCATCTGAATGTTTGTTAATTTAAGAGAATAGGACAATGACGATTCTGAAACAATCGACTGAAAAAATGAGCAGATGTCATTTTGAATCATTTGCATTAACAAGCTGGCAATTAGTGATATATGTCAATATAAATGACATCAGGTAACGCAGTAATGAGTAGTCACTGTTAATTAAACAACTTGTAAATGACTCAATATGGAAGTGTTTTGTGAGAGAACAGAAGGCATAAATCAAAGATATTGGTTCGCAAATAGAATAGTATGGAAATCATTAATCTTAATTGGTGGTATACTTTAAATATACGACATCATGAATCACACATGGCTATTGAAATTAACCGACGAACCCCACGGGACATTCTCAGAACGAATTCCTACCACACCATATCAGGAGAGTAATCTTTTTATTCCACATGAAACATCTTGTTGGAATATCAAAAGCGTTCTGTTTCAACTTATTCAACTTACCAATAATTTTAGGAACGAAACAAAATGTCTATCGTAAATGTAACGAACTCAAGTCAGCCTTCAATATACTCGAATCATGCTATATCACATTTCTGTCCCGCACATATTTGAACACAATGCTATAGACGATTTTGTGCCATTATCACCACACGTTTTTTGGATAGGGAAGGTTGACATCGGGCGAGGTCGAATTTCAAAATTTGATTAAAATACGAGAGAACGATGAACTGATGTCGAGGTTAAAGGTCTCGGACAATTTAGATTTTTTTACGATGATGCAGCGTGCATTGCCTTGATAAGTAGATTTATATAAATAAATAAATCATGAAACATACTTTAGATATCCTAACTTAAGCTTCTGACGATATTTTCTTATATGTCTCTATATATCATCATGTATTTATTAATGCATTGATTAATGATGTATCATTCTGTATAAGTTTGGTTCCACATAAAGTTATGAAACTGCTATATAGGTATACGAAATATTAAATAATATCAAACAAGTTACAGCTAATGATATGACGACATCTACAATAGTTTGTTAACAATATTAATTCAAATATTGTTCTACTGAAAACTTTCTTTTCGGACACACACAAATTGGTCTTATTTATTCAAATGGAGATTCAGATGAATAGTAAAGAGGGTTCCCCTTCGATAGGTATAGCTCGAATCATTAGATTAGATTATTTCCATCTATACCTATAGGCTGTTCGAATTTCACGGTATCGGCTAGTGATGATTTTTTCAAATGGACAACCTTTATACAATTACATAGATATTCGATTGCTCCATTCAAATTGCTACATATAACTTCCTTAATTTCTGAATTTGGCTGCAAAAAAATCACATCCTTTTGTTAGTCCTTCGATTACGGCACATTTTTCCTATTCAACAGAACTGGGCATCAGCAATTTTTCACGTGAGGTCATATTTGAACTTCCATACTATTATACCTACCTCAGGGTCAGGTCCTTAGGCCAAAATATGTAAAAAAGGTGTTATGAACATGTAATCAAAACTTTCTTGTTTACCATACCTACACCCATAGTCGGTTAGGACGTTTCATAACAGAACGACTGAAGGTTGAAAACCTCAGGATTCAATCATTCGCGTATCTCATTATCCTTCCATTACTCACGCTTCATTAAAATCATTATTATGACGAACGGTTTTCGTCTGGCCCCCGAAAAATCGAACACTCCCATATCGATGACGTGTCTGCCGCATTGATATTTTGCCGCCCGGTCTCTCGTCCAATGTTCTTCCTGTATATTTTCGGAATATCCTGACGACTGTTACGCCATATCCGTTATGAGATCAAGGCTGGTCCAAGAGTTACGTATCGGTCTGACATACATTGGAAATGTGCAAGTTTGTGAAAATTTTGGCGCCCAATATTTGGTTGAAAAGATAACTTGATCGTTCGGTATAGTTACTCGGTGATTTTTGTCACAGTTATATTTGACACGTTGATTTATTGAAATAATTTGAGAAATAGTTTGGGCCTATATCAAGGTCGAATCTTTAATTATGCCATAATTTGTCGCTTATTTATTACTTCAATATAAATTGTTGCTCATCGTTAAATAAATTCGTGATACTGATAGGTAATTTATTCCTATTAATTGATTATCACTTCGGAAAAGATTGTCGCTCATCATCATTTAAAAGAAATCCATGGTTCCGTTGGGCTGAAATGAAGCTACCACAGTGGTTCCCAACCTTTTCTTAACCACGGACCTTCTGGAAATTTTAATGTTGCTTGAAAAAGTCATGCTGCCGACTATCAGGGCGTAATGAATTGTGTGTGTCCTGGCTAAAAGCTAACCCAATAAGAAATGTATCACTCATCATTCATTTTTCATAGTATTGTGGGTCAATGAATTGTCCTCTGAAGGGCTATTAAACGGATAGTTTATATTAGTTCTATACCAAGCAAAAATACATCGCCAGGTATATTATGTAACAATATTGTTATTAAAAAAAACCGCGGCTGAAACTGGCGGAAGACGAAAAACACATGCATATTTATGAATGCCAAGGTCGTTCAAAGCTCTGATATATTATTTTTAGCACAAATATTTCTATTAAAAACTACCACGAGATAAGACTGAATGGATTCGTGAGATTTATAATCGTTATTAATGAAGAAGTTGAACGCATAAGAATGCTGCCAATTAACGTATATTTGAGGAGAATTTAATATCAATATTATTGTAATTATTGGAATAACTAAAGTTTATTTGATGTTCTTTTCAGATCCCAGCAGATCTCGACAAGAGTTGGCACATACCAAGACCCACACTAGCTCGATGCTCAAAAAGTAGTCAAGGTTCAACATCTAGCAACAACAGTACACAGGTGAAAAAAATGTTTTTTTCGCAAATATTGTAGAGACAATTTCGAAACTACTCTCATTTACGACATCTATGATTCATCCAGTACCTCATCTCAAGGGATTCTTCGCTATTCACTTTCCATAATACTAAGACTCGTTTCAAAACAAGTACTCAATTAATATTAATTATGAGTCATGATGTTTTTGCTGGGAAATTTGCTTACTTCTCAAGTTCAAGTTGAAGACATCAAGAAGTCGCGCAGTAATTTGTTTTATTAGTGAACACATATTTAACATGATCATTGAATGACATGCCTACACGAGAAATTGTTTATGACATTCTCTAGCTCCAATAGAAACTTGCAGACGATAATTTAGTCTGAGAATTCATTGGTCGTTCTGAGGGAAATACTGGTCAGTTCTGGGAAATTGAATTATTTGAAATTAACCTAAGAATTTCACCAAATAAATCATTTAAAACTTGAGAATTATTAGTGTAAAAATAAGAGATTGATTGGATTCAATTTTGATACTTCGTCCAATTCATGGCTTTTTCATTTTGCATATAAGCTTAGTCGAGCTATCATCCACTTCCATGTTCTGTGACATGGAGCGTTTCTTTATTCTGCCGCAAGGTGTCGCTAATTCCAAGTGTCTCTTGGAACGCGGCTTAGCGCGGTGAAATAAGCGAGCGAAGATTGCATAGGGACAGGCACCGTTTTCAGTGGAGATCTCTCTGGGCCTCTACTCAGTTGATTACCCTGCACTGATAAACCAGAAACCGGTTTGTAGGTTGTTACGCGTGCCTGTCTCAATGTGAACTTTGTCAAGTCTTTGAAAGAAAGAAACATTTGCGATCTGCATTCACTACGAGTGGATATAATCCAATGTTCTGCGTGGTATTTGCTATGAAAGTAGTTGTTTTCTGCTCGTTGGCTATCAGGCATTCAAAATCGAACCATGTTCGACCATTTTTTAATGTCGCACGATCGCGTTTCTTTTGAGACGGGGCCCACCGAATTTCCGAATTTTTTTCCTCAATCAAAAAACCGTTTTTCCCAGAGCGCCAGGTCCGGCTCGCTGCTTTTGACGGCGGCCAACCTGGCCCAAATCCAGCCGGAGGAAGACCCCGAAGACCCGAACGGCGCCCGCGCCCAAAATCTGCGCTACTACCTGCAGCAGACGGGGGGCGGTGCTGTGACGCTAGACGCCGCCGCCGCCGTCCATCCTGCCAAGAAGGACATCGATAGTGTCTCGGTGGCGAGCAGTACGCACTTCACCGTCGTGAACGTCAACCAGAGGCAGCGGGCGGCGCAGAGGGGATTCTGCAGGAGGCACCAGCTTACCATTCTGGTCACCACCATGTCGGCGTTGTTCACCGTGGGGATACTGACGGCCATTTTGTTGTTGGAAAGTGAGTGGACGGAAATATTTTTTTTCTACAAACGGTTAACATCGAAGGGTAAACCGCGGTGGAATTCTGGAGTACAAACATACGGAATTCCTTCGAAATTCCTGGATTTATTTGGAATTCCTCGGATTCTAATTCTAGAATCCTGATGTACGCACATTTGGAATTCCAGTGAATTCCATGCAATTACTTGGAATTCCCTAGTATTCCTTGGAATTCTTTAGAATTCCAAGGAATACCTTGGAAGTTCCTGGAATTCCTTGGATTCTAATTCTGGAATTCTGATGTACGAACATTTGGAATTCCAGGAAATTCCTTGTTGGGAATTCGTTGTTAGGAAAATAACTATTCCACAGTAACTTGTTGAATTTCACAGATTCAATCTATTATTTCGGTTTATTGGAGTTATACCTATAGTGAGAGGTCGCAATTTCCACTTTGAATTGAGCTTCTAATTTGTAGTGCAAATATCCTGTCATGGTCACTTTGTTGTTAGAAACTAAGTGGCCGCCATTTGAAATGATTCTTTTATATGTTATAATTCATCTCAAGGTGCAGTTCTTTCAAGTCAACTGAATAAAATGCAAAGATTTTTCACACTATGTTCAAATTATTTTAATATATATGAATTGAAATCGATATTTACACTCGCTTCATACGACTTCATTTCAATTCGTACAGGGTGTTAGTAAATAAGTGCGACGAACTTCAGGGGGCGATTCTGCTTGAAAAAATAATGACAGTTTGCTATATAAAATGTATGACTTCAAATGATTCGTTTTCAGACATACGGGGTGTTAAAGTTTTTCTTTAAAACTGACGATTTATTCACTGCTCTGAAACCGGTCGAAATATGCATATGAATTTTGGTGGGTTTCAAGAGGTAGTTATTGCGCATTTTTGGTATGCGCAGATAAAAATTTTATGTTCATAATTGGCACGCATACGGGTAATGATCTCATTTATAACTGAGATATTTCAAAACAAGAATAATTTTTCTTAACGCGAAATTTTCATGTCTTCAATACATTACCAAGAACCATCTTCTAATTCAATAACATTGAACCAGAACAAGTTACCCAGTTATTTAATAAGTAATATAATGAAGTATACTTCAAGAAACAATGTTTGATCAATAATTTATACTGAAATTAATATTGATCCATCACCTACCTGTATTTGTTTTGTTGAACTACTGTTGCATTACCTACTTTTCACTATCTTGCTGTTATTTCCATTATAAAAAGTAATAATTTTCTCAAAAATTATTCATCTCAGTACCAGATACTCCTAAGAATTGTTGATTGAATTTTCCATTTTTTTTTTGTTTCAGTGAGAGCTAAGAGCCAAAGGCAATGATCCACTGTCAATAGGAAAAAGTACAAGGCATTACATGGTAACCTTCACTTGAAGGATTCAAGGTCCTTAATTCTGAATACTATGGCTTAGTGAATATTATTTATGAAATTATTTAATTATCTATGATTAGTAAATAAATATATCAAAGAACCAAATTCATGGATGAAAGTGAGATAGAGGAAGAACAATCTAGAAATATTGCATTGTTTTTTTTTTCATGTTGAACTAGTACAAGTGCAAGGAAAGTTTCTTCCATATCTATCTTTCAACTGCCATTGCCATTATAAGTATTGTGTTCACTAGCAAAGTCACTGCCTCTAGTGAAATATTTGATTTTGTACACAATTTTCAACTCTATAATGTAATGATTATAGAAATATGTGTTTACTGTGCCTTAAGAGAATGAATGAAGTTAAGAATGATCAGATTTATTTTTACTGTGATATGTCAATTAAACTGTACAGTTAATATTTAAGTATCCATCTTGATCTGCACCAATGTGTAAAATTAAATTATCATAAGTTACCCCTTGTTTATTTTTCCAAAATAAAAGCCTCCTATTCCTCTAAATAATGACAGCACTCATCAATCAAGCAAGGTATTTGCCTGAGTTCACACAATTTTGGGGATTTGTTCAATATCCAAACTCAACAAAATGCTTTTCATTTACTAATTCCATCAAATCATGCAATGACTCACCTCTATGTCCCCCAAAGTCTGTGTCCACTTGTACTTATCCAAATCACACCCATTGCCTTTGTTGGGTAGAATTTTTCCTTTCTCAGATTCATCTTCATCTTCCTGGATTTTATTCACTTCAGGAACAGATTCAGCAGGCTTTGAATTGGCATTTTTCTTTGCATCTATTTCTGCCTGAAGCTTTTCAGCTTCAGCATCAGTCAGTTCAGTGATAGCTGCAGGTTGGACACTCTCTTCCTCATTTTTCTTAGCAGCAGCTGCTTTTTTACTAGCATCTCTTTCACGCCTTTCTTTGAGCTCGATTTCGTGCTGTTCTCTGCTGATTTTCTCGTACTTTCTGAATGTGCCCATAACTAACTACAATAACACATTTGAATGAATATGGATCTTTGAAGTAATGATTCAATTCTCACCTTTTCCCACTCTCCTTCTTTTCCACCAGTGAAAAAGTCTGTTTTGCGACTCAAAAAGTTGACAAATGTATCTAATAGCTGAAATTGTAGATATTCAACAGAGGTTAAAAAGTATCATATTAGAAAAACTCACCTGTGATGCTCCTTCTGGATGATGTTGAGCAATTGACAAAAAGAGGGTGTCAAATTGCTCGTTTTTTTCAGAATCACCACTCATTATTATTCTTTAAATGAATTTTCTGGATTGAGAAAAAGACCCGGAAAATCTTTGAAAACAATCTGAAATCAGTGAAAAGTTGTCAGTGTCATAAGGGTAGGTGGTCTGTGGTGTCATAGTCATAAAGTCATAACTGTCATATGTCAAAACTCAAAATACTTATGTGAAATACGCTGCCTGAGCTGGCTGCTTGTATTGCCGAATACACCCGTTTGACCAGTAGCGTGCAACTCCAATCATAAAAGTTTACAAAATGCATTTTAGTTAAACCTGCGGCAGTGCCGCAGGTGTAAGAGTTTCCGCTTCAACTGTGATTACCATCATTAGATGATTACTATTTATCGAATAATGATCACAAGCTGCTAGCCGACAAATGCATTTTGTAACGCTATGATTGGAGTTGCGCGCCATTGCCAATCGGTTATTTTCGGCAATCCGAGCATCCAGCTTTGGCAGTGCATTTCATTCACATAGGTTGTCAACAAAAGTACTGTCAAAAGCATGGTGAGATTGGTGAATTCCGAAATGTTCCTAAAAAGTAACTAAACCAAAATTTAATTAATATTAAAAAAAATTGAAGTTTTTGTCACAGGTTCACCGAATTCCTACTGTGTTTTTGTGTATGTTTTTCTTTATTACCTTGCGTGTTTTTAGTTTGTACGGGTCCAAACGTGGATTTGATTCAAAACTGTTTCGTAACGTTACACTGTTTTCGTTTTTTTGAATACTTCGTTTATCTACCCAAAAGTAGGGTTATGTCAAAATACCTCATGCTATTATTCCATTTATAATACTATCAATAAAAAAAACACAAAAATGGCAGAGAACAACCCCCCTAACACTACTGTCATGAGCGAAATTTCTTCCCTTGTTAGAAAATGGGAAGAGGAACATCAACAGCCAAACTATGATCCTGTACCTACACTTACAAGGTAAGATCTTCCGATATTTGCTTCAATATTCTAACAACTCCGTATAGGTTAGCTGAGTTAGTTGAAGTGGAAACTGAGAACTACCTGAAAATGGATCCAGACCCATTTGATGAACGTCATCCTTCTAGAACTGATCCTCAATGCATTCTAGGACAGATTCTCAAAGCCCTATTCAAGAAAGAGAATTTCACCAACAAGGTACAATATATTACAACCATATTAAATTTTCATAAATATTTGACAAGAGAAATTGTTGCAGCTTATAGGTGATTATATGAAGGAAACTTTCTACTCCAGAAGTGGTGTTACAGGAAGGGATATTGACCAATTGAACATATCTGCCTGTAGATTAATGCTAGATATCATGCCAGGCTTGGATACAACTGTAGTATTTCAAGTGAGTAGTTGACTTGCTTTCAGGTGAAATAGAAAATGTATTGTCTTTTTTACAGCCTGAATCTGATAGTTTGGTCAATCGACTCATAAAATGGGTGATCAATTCTATTGAACCCCTTCAAAGCTATGCTACTGGATTATTGGGGGCTGCCATGGAAATCCCAGAGATAGCTACAAGATTTAGGGAGCAAAATAGTACATTAATTCCACTGTTATTGAAGAGGATAAGGAGGTTGAAAAATTCCTCAGAATTTGTTAAGAGTAACAGTAGCAGTAGTAGGCCTTTTGCCCATTTTTCTGCCATGAGGTCTCCACCATATAGAGGAGAGAGTATAATGAAGTCCCCACAACCTATGCCTGAGAGGAAAGGTATATATCTCAGTTGAAATACCACATTTTTATTAAGTTTTCAGTAGGGAGGAGGGGGCAAAACAGCAAAATGCTAATAATATTCTTTTACAGATAATGAAAATGGAATGGTTGTGAATAAATATATTGGAATCCAAGAAAGTCCAGCAACAACATCTGGTACCCAGGTAAATTTCTTATAGAATAATTTGCAATTAAAGGAATGTTCTGAGAAAAATACCTCACTTATTGCATATTACAGGTAACTGAAAGAGTTCCTAAAAGGAGGAAGATACATGGAGGTTCTCCAAAGGATCAAGGAGTAAATAATCCAACATCACAATAATAACTATTCTTCAATATTCATTCAAATCACAAATAATGCTGAAACACTGCAAGTGAGAAAAGTGTATATTATTATTTGATTTTTCCAGATGGTAGAACCTGAGGAAGCTACTTCTAGAAAACGTGCCAAAATTGAAACCACAACCATACCAGATGCAGTTTATCTAGGAAGTCCCCAAAAGGGGAGTACAGTCTTCTCAGAAGCCAGCAACTCATCATGGGCAGAACTTGAAAATTTCATGATAGGCACTGTCCAAATATTTCCCCCCACTATTGCCACCAGACAAATTCTGATTCTAAGGTAATGAAAGTATAGTTTAAGTAAATAATAAAAAAACACTTTCATAGCAATGTGAACTAAAAATTAATCAATAAACCATTTGGATATCTGGTAGTTTGTGAAAATGAACTTCAAAGACATAATAAAAAAGTGTGAACTTCGGGAAGAATATATCAAATTCTTTCAAAAATTTAATAATGAAAAATATATTCTACTTTTCATAGGTATTTGACAGCAATGGGTGACTACCAAGAGTTTTTGAGTCACGTTTTTGAACACAATGCTTTGGAATTGATACTCTGCTATGTCAATGTTAGGGCAACCAAAGAAGCCCGCCTGGCTTTTGAGGCACTCAAATATCTAGCGGCACTTCTTTGCCACAAAAAGTTCTCCATTGAATTCATACAGTGTAAAGGTTTGGAGGTGAGTGGGAATCCAAAAAACTTGAATATGCTCGTAATTGTAATATGTTGATAAATAAAAATAATGAGTGACCAAAATGTTTTTCTCAACATAGCAGCAAAATCTGCGCTAAAACCAAACTCGCGGTTTTAGGCTTTACTGGAAGTTCCCAGGCCTTCAATAGCCGCTACTGGGGTATCAATTTGCCTTTACTATCTTGGCTACTGTGAAGAAGCAATGGAAAGAGTTTGTTTACTGCCCAAGTATGTCGTTAACAATCTCGTCAAGTGAGTAACACAATTACGGGCCAATCGAGCTATTTTTCGTATTATTTCCCGTTTTTTTCCCATCTAGGTATGCCCTCTGGCTTTTGGAATGTTCACACGATTCTGGCAGGTGTCAAGCCATCATGTTCTTCGGCCTAACGTTCCAGTTCAAGGTCATATTGGAAGAATTTGATGCTCAGGATGGTTTGAGAAAACTTCACAATGTGGTATGTGAAATGATCGAATTTCCAACACTGCCAAGAGTCTTATCTTCAATACATTTCAAACCACTTGAAAAATATAATCTTAGAGAGATATCAGGTTCTTTTTGCGTGCCTACCTACTGCGCCAATTGATATGTCCGTACAAACACCGGTTTATATTTATATGAATGCAAGGCTCAATCAACGAAATCCGCATGAGCAATCAATTCTTTCTTCACCATTTAGATCGCGATGTTGCCTATCTTGCAACCGGACGCAGACACCGGGCAAATCAACGAAGAGCAAGAAGGCGCCTACAGACAAATAGTACGACACGTGTGCGTCGCCTACCGTCGCTACCTCGAAGCTCACCTCTACATCAAAGTGGAGCTGATCAGGAGGTCCCAATTGAGGCCAAACGACAGACTCGCACAGTTGTTGCCGGTCCTTCCATCCTACAAGGTAATAATCGAGTGATTTGCCATTTTGTTCGGTGCTAAACAGATTCATCGTAGCCGTGAAAACCTTCGCCGAGAAGTACCATTTCACCGGTCGATTATTTTCCCAGGCCTGCAAATCATCGCCGGAAGAGATCCAGCAGCAAATCGACACGCTATTCCAGAACATGCCCTACCGCAGCCATTGGGCGCCTATCGACCAACTACTGAAGCTGGGCGGCATCACTCTGCTATTGAAGATTATCGCCTTGGCCTACGAGTGGAACTACAGCGGTAGAGCGGAAACTGTGAGAAGCGCGCTGGACGTGCTCGCCATAGCTTGCGTCATGCCCAAGGTGCTGCAGCTGTTCTGCGACAGGGTGGATTTGCCGGAAGAGACGTTGACAGTCGGTGAGTGAGTAATTTTAGCAGGTCAGGAATGGCAAATATCTGGTATGATTCACACCGGCTGAATATTAGGTCCTCTTGTGAGCCTACCTACTGCGCCAATCGAGTGCGATTCATGATTTATTATTGTTCCTTCGGTTCCTAGAGTTGAATTCGAGAAGGAAATTCTTCAGAATTGAGGTAAAGAGAGATTTGCGAACGTGAATATATCTTCTTTCAGGCTTGAACATCATATTGGGAGCAGCAGAAGGAGAAATTGTAGCAGATGCTGATGTGCAGAAGGCCGCCCTTAGAGTCATCTGTAACTGTGTCTGTGCTCCCAAATCAAGGGTGAGTCACCGAATCGTATATTGCCTTCAACTGTAGTATGAAGCCTAAAAATTCTCAGGGGCAATAGTTCACTATCTAGTTCATACCCAGTTATCATGTTCCCCATCTCTCAATTTGAAGTGGTCAAACTTTCTTTAACGACAACTGAAAGAAAGTAGGTTTCTTTTATCGGTTTCGGAAAAATTGTTCGTTGCTCAGGTGGGAGGCACCCTGACGAGGTTCTCGCAGAACCCGACCTCGCCCGTCAAGAAGATGAAGTACAAGAGCTCGGAGGAGCTCATCCAAAAGGTGTGGGACTGCGCGCGCGCCAACAGCGGCATAATGGTGCTGCTGCAGCTGATGCAGGTCAAAACTCCCATCACCGACGCCGATTGCATCAGGACCTTGGCATGCAAGGCGCTGGCAGGGCTAGCTAGGTCGGACGCCGTCAAACAGATCGTGTCTAAGTTGCCGCTCTTCACCAGCGGGCAGCTGCAAAGTAAGTCGATTCGTGGCCCTTCACGTATTCTCAATGAACGTTTGTTTTTTGTCAGATCTGATGAGGGACCCCATTCTCCAGGAAAAACGCCAAGAGCACGTCCAGTTCCAGAAGTACGCCCTCGAACTGTTGGAGCTCCTCTCTGGCAAAGGCAAGCACACGGACACCAACTTGGAAGCCTCGCTGGCGAACATCCACAGGGTAAGCAAAGTCCTCGAAACCGTCGACCGATACCAAAGTTGCGGTTTTTCCCGCAGGCCAACGTCGTCGCGCAAACCAGGATACAGTTCAACGACCGGCAACTGCTGCAGCTCATACACCAGCACCTGGTGCACAAAGGCTACGCCGATACGGCCGGGATGCTGGTCAAGGAGGCGAGTCTGAGCCAGGCGATCACCTCCGTTGGCGCCCAACACCCAACAAAGTTCCGGTACAGCTCGACGCTGACCCCGGCTAGGGTCCGCCTGAGCTTTTCTTCGCCTGCTGCCACCCACAGGGCGGTCCCTAGCAACCCCCCGGAGGTCATCTCGCCTCCTATCAACGGGATACCGCCCCCGACTGCGGGGATCAAGATCATCAAGTGAGAGGAAGCGCCGAGGTTCGCGAGAGATCGTTTCCGACTGTGTTTGTTTGCAGGAAACACCAGAACCTTCCCGCCACCCCCACGCAGAATTCCCGACTGCAGAAGCAGATCAGCGGGGAGCCCCACGTATGGATGTGCCCTGAAGACATCGCCCTTACCGCAGAGCAGCCCAGGATCACTTTGGACTCCATCATCACGGAGTACCTGACGAACCAGCACGCCCTCTGCAAGAACCCCATGGCGACGTGCCCACAGTTCAACTTGTTTGTGTGAGTGACATAAAGAAAAGTAAAAAAAAAATTATTGAAAGTGTGTTTTTGAAAAACTGCTGTTGGAAGCACACCTCTCACACCATAACCAAATGTGAACAATACAGAGGTAAAGTTTCTCTATGGATTATTCTCACAGAGAGTTCAGTGGTTATCCCACAGAAATATAGGTTATCCTACCCCGTGTGTTTTCACGACTCACCGCTAGGTGGCATATCGCTTAGCGCCATTCGCGAATTATCCGCATTTCGCAGGTAGATTCGATGGTTTCTCGTGGATTTTCAGGCCTCACAAGTGCCCGGATCCCAAATCGAGGATCACCACCGCCAACAACTGCGCCCTGAGGTGCGCCCGCAGACAGATGGGCGTCCAGTCGAAAACCATGGACAGGAGGTTCGTCCACTCGAGGTTCTGCCCGGTGCAAACCATCCGGTTGCAGAAGGACGACGGCTTCTTCACCTGTGCCAAGTTCATGGTGAGACCGCTCGAATGGTGGTGGCTGGGAATTCTTCGAGCTAATGGTTGTTTCAGCCGGGAGATAAGACTCTGGTGGTGGGTGACTACAACGGCGAGGTGCATCTGTTCAACCTGCACAAGGGCACGGAGACGAACATGTTCACGGCGCACGATAACTACATTGTCCAATTGGAGCCCAACCGGACGGGGGATTTCATTCTTACCAGCTCGACGTGGGGGAAGCCGGTCTCTGCTATGTGGGACATGAAAACTTTTGAGATGAGGTGAGGTTTCCAATGCACCACATCAGATACAACTTTCCTTCGACCATGTATGAATCATAATGTTTTGTTGTCATTTGGTGAAAACTATATAAGCACGCATATTTTCGCTGTCACATCTTTAATTTTTTTTATTTCAAGTGTTGAGAATCAGTGCTTGAGACATATTTTTTACCTATAGATAATTTCCTGTTCCTGAAATAACAGTAACAGTAATCTTGAGACGATCTCAGCTATTTCAGAATTCCTTATAAGAAGTGCTCATCTCAATGAGTTGTCGCCTGGTTGATGAGGAAAATTGATCCGAAAGAGTCGGTGGATATCTGCGAAATTAGCAACTTACGGTGGATTTATGCAGAGGTTTTAAGTCTCAAGTTTTAAGTAATAAGTCATAAGAAGTTCATCCATTGGTTTTTAATGTAACCATTTATACAGCTGTCATAAGTTTTAAGTCCCAAGAAAAGTTGGCCAACATTCATCTCTTACGACTTAAAACTCGATCGATTTGCGCATGCGTCTGAGTTTGCAAAAGGGTATCGTAACAAACAGCAGGAGTTGAATGCATGTAAAGCAAATAGACATAAATGAAAATAGCATGAAAGGCTGGAAATTTGGATTGAATAGAAGGAAATGAGAAAAATAAGCCCACAAAATAACAGGATTGACACTATTGACAGTCCTTAAAACTTCTTCAATTTTTCTTTACGACTTAAAACTTACGACTTAAAACTAACGACTTAAAACCTCTGCATAAATCCACCGTTAATTAACTTTGTTGGGCGCCATTATGGCCCGGCAAGGTCACATGTTCTGTGTCAATGAGACATAACCAATTTACGACTCACCGTGACTATGGCTGATGATATTGGTGGGTTCAGTTAACATTATTGTGACCTGATAGTATTGCTTGCACCTCAGATGTTTGCTTGAAAACATTCTTTACATTTTTGAATACAAGAAATATATGAAATGTTTGTTTGATACTCAATTTTGTATTTTTTTATGACTCATATAGACAATTTATATTGTACATCTTTTGTATTAGCTGCTAAATAAATGATTTATATATACTTGTGCTGTGTTTATATGAAAATGAATTGTATATATACAGTTTCTTATATTATCGAGTTTCCATTTTTTCTCGATTTATTGAGATAAATCCCCCGAAATCAAAAACAAATTATGTTCGCACGAAAAATGTTCGTTGGCTTCTTTTATAGGATGTCCTTCGACGATGAGGAGCACGTTGAATTCAGCAAAGTCACCCAAGAGAAGGTGATCGGCACCAAAGGGGAAATCGCCACGGTAACACCTCCCTCTCCCCTGGTCCCCCAAACCCCTATCTCGACCACTCGTTTCAGATCTTCGACGTGAACACGAGACAGTCCATGTCGCGGCTGGTGCCAACTGTCAGCAACCAGTACACCAAGAACAAAGCGACGTTCAGCTACAACGACGAGCTCGTCCTCTCCGATGGCGTCCTCTTCGACGTCAACTCCGGCAAGCAGATCCACAAGCTGGACAAGCTCAATCAGACGCAGAGCGGCGTTTTTCACCCCAACGGCTTGGAGGTGGGTGGAAATGGTGCCGTTGAGAGGGCCGCGGAAGCGTGATTGTCTCTTTCTTTTGCAGATTGTGTCGAACACTGAGGTGTGGGATATAAGGACGTTCCATTTGCTGAAGACCGTGCCGGTTTTGAACCAGTGCTCGGTGATGTTCTCGCCTGTGAACACCGCCATCTATGCGATTTCTATGGAGCAGGAAATGGATGATGGGGATCCGACTTTTGAGTCCAGCTTCAAGACCGTGGATGCCATTGATTATTCTAGTATAGGTGAGTAAATTTTTTTATGCACGACCGGGCGTAAAATGACACTTTATCGCCCGGATATGCGGGCGTAAAGTAGCACTTTACCGCCCTCGGACTACTTTACCGCCCGCCGGGCGGTAAAATGACACTTTACCGCCCGCTTGGCAATAAATTAGTTGAGCAGGCGGTTAACTTCATTTACATTCAAAGTAGCTTTCAACATGGAATAATATGACCACATAGAAGAGGGTTTACGAGATTTTGATTTTTCCAGAAAATATGCAAGAAGTACACTCTCTGTGTAATTCTTATTCTTCATATTATTTCTGTTGCACCAGCTGACAAATTCATCATTAAGTTTATATCGTATATTTTTTTTGATTTAGTAGGCAGCAAACTCAACTTTGCATCCTCAGCTGCCTTACTAATTTGTGGTGGAGTACAATTCCCACTCTCTTCATCACTGGATTGCATTTTGAACTGACTATTGTCTGTTTTGACAGCAAATATGGCTACTAGCATATTTATTCCTTATGGAAAAATTGACTAAATAACTATGGTAACGTGGATTCCATCACTTCTTGATTTATTTTTCCGATATAATCTGAACCTCACTGCATCGGTGATGTATTCCTATCTTGCTTGAGAAGTGAAGAGGTATTTACAATGAAATATAATGGTCATGCATAAAATGTTGTATGTAATTCGGGCGTAATTTGCTTTTATGGACCTAGGCGTGTTAATAGCCCTCGCTATCGCTCAGGCTATTACTTACACGCTACGGTTCATAAAAGCCTATTTTACGACTTTGATACATAAATATTCATTTGCTGCATTCGGCGGTGTTCCATAAAGCACACTCTTCTTTGGAAAGAAGCTCATATCACAATGTCATTGTTGTTTGAAATAAAAAGTCACGGACTGGATATGAACAATTATACAGGGTGATTCATTGGGAAATGCGCATACTGTAAGGATAAATATGGGATTCCGATGTGCTTCCAAATAATCTATATTTTATGGGTCTATCGTTCTTTATAACCAAGATACAGGATGATTCGTTGATTTTTTCAATTTTTTCAATTCATCATAACTTATGAACTACCCTATACATTTTTGTGATATTTGGTACTAATGTTCTTTGTCCACATTATTGTCGATTAACATAAATAAGAAAAGTCTTATTCCAGGTACGGCCTTTAAATAAAATAAAATAAAAAGTAGGTTTTAAATCGAAACAACACCCTGTACATCAATATTTTGAAATTCATTCACAGATTTGGAAAGAGCAGAAAAAACTCAGTAAGACTATGTGTTTTTGGTGTTTCCGCATACAACTTTTCCACATATTACCTTGAGTCAAATCTAGATTTTTCGATGAAATAAGTGGCACAAAATTAACAAAAATAAATTTTCTTTCCCAAATGGTACTTTTTCAGCTTTAATCCATGGAATCATCAACAATTTCTCATTATCTTGATTTCTGGATGCCAATCTTATTGATAAACGTGAGAAAATGTCCTTATTTGAACAAATTATTATTATACCAACGACTAACTTTTAAACACCTTGTATGCATAAAACATTATCACAACATTCATTCATTGATGAAAAAAATCATGGAAATTGGGACGAATGCCCATTCCGAACTTCATTTTGAACAATAATCACATTGCAACGAATACGGGAATACAAAAATTATAAGGAAAATGAGAAATAGTTAATGATTTCTTGGATCAAAGCTGGCCAAGTACCATTTGGGGAAGAAAACATTTTTTTCTAAATTTTGTGCGACCTCATTCCATCGAAACGTCTAGATTTGATTCCAGTATACAAGATGTCTTAAAAATAGTCATTGGTATAATAATAATTTGTTTCGAATAAGGACCTCTCATTTTTTCAATAAGATTTGAATCCAGAAATCAAGATAATGAGGAATGGTTGATGATTTCATGGATTAAAGATGGAAAATTACCATTTGGAAAAACAAATTATTTTTTTTTGTGCCTCTCATTTCATCAAAAAATCTAGATTTGACTCAAGTTAATAAGTGGAAAGGTTGTATGCGGAAACACAAAATGCATTCGGTCTCACTCAGTTTTTTCTGCTCTTTTCAAATCTGTAGAAGAAATTTCAAAATATTGATGTACAGGATGTTGTTTCGACTCAAAACCTATTTTTTAATTTTTTCAAATCCGGACCTGGAATAAGACTTTTCTTCATGATGTTGATCGACACCACTGTGGACAAAGAACATACGTATCAAATATCACAAAAATGTATAGGGTGGTTCATAAGTTATGATCAATTGAAAAAATTGTAAGGTGACTCATCCGCCGCCCTTGTTGGCTTTATGGCGCCCAACGAGGTGACTCACCCTCTGCCCTTGTTGCAGCCACGTTCGACGTGAAGAAGAGCATCTACGACCTCGCCATCGACGGCTTCGACACGCAGATCGCGGTGGTGGAGAACCAGGGCATGTACAACTCGGTGCAGGAGTCGGTGGTGCGCGTGTACGACGTGGGGCGCAGGCGCGACGACGAGGACGAACAGGTACGGAAATGGGCGGCAGGGGGGTGGGCCGCCCCCTGGGTGCTGGACGCGGCAGGCGCGTGCGTGGTGCCGACGGGGGGTGGTTCCCCCAGGTACCCTTCGGAGTGGAGTTTGTTTTCGTACTATAGCTAGCGCTAGGCTGATTAATATACGGTTGTTTGTTTGGTTGTGGTGGCTTTTTATTTACTTGTGCATGCCTCGGAACCTTTTTGATTGCTCTCTCCTAGTTTCAGTAGTATTGTTATCAATTTGTGCTTGCTTTTGCTTTGCTTCTCTGACTTGCATCCTACCAAACGCTTTTGAACTTTATTGCTTCCTTTTTTATCGAAAACTTTCTCCTCGAAATATAAATTGTTGCCAATATTGAAAAATTCGCTTCATCCGAACGATTGTTTTTCTATTCATGAAAACGCAATTATCCGAAATCCCTTCGATTTTTGTTCAAAACCAAATTGTTGTTGAGTTGTTTTTCAGATTTCAATCAGTGGAAACTAAAATGATGATTTTTGAGCATATGTTGAATAAAAAACTCCCTCCAAGTTCAATACAAAAATATGCAACACTACGAAAGATATGGAAAATACTTTTAATTTGTGATTTTGATCATCCTCTAGCTGATATTGAGTCCCCAAATTTTTTTGGTGAAGTTTTTATTTGCGATCCAAAAGTATATTTACTACCCTTTTCTCCAAAATTTGCACTTGATCACATTCTCTCCAGGCACAGAAATATGCAAGATGGCAACTTTAATACTAAAAAAATCGCAGCAGTGCAGGAAGGCATTCGGAAAGAAATAAAAAATAGACTGATTTGCTCATATTTTTGAGTTTCTCATTAATCTACAGTGACATGCAAAAAGTAGGTAAATAACAAATTAACAAAAATGAATTTTTCATGAAGATCTATACCAAAGTTTAGTAAACTTTGTCTATACTGTCTATGGTAAATTTTTTCATGTAATGACAAAAATTGCATGTCAGGAATTTATTCAATAACCTAAACTTCAATGTTTGGCGAAATAATGGAAAACTGTCAATTATTCCTTCACGTTTTATAGAATTCATTCTATAGTAAATGTTGTGCAAGGTTTCTGGTGTAGAGCACTGATTATTATTCAAATGGATTGGAAAACTCTAATCCATCTCTGTTTGAGATTTTGCTTTTTTCAAGATACTGAAAAAGCAAAGTAGGTTTCAAGATGAACCTAAGTTGCTTTATAAAAAGAACCGATTCGTTGAGCAAACGATACAGGCACAAACCCTTCAACCGCCGAATTTATTTTCCTTAGGAGGAAGAAGAAGACGAGGAAGAAGACGACATGGACGGCAGCGACGACGACAACTCCGACAACGACGGTAAGTGATCAAAAACTCCCCCATCCCCCGAAATTCCCCATTTAACCCCGCGTATTTCTGCAAAGCTTTCCACACGGACGGCGACAACAACGATGACAACATTGACAACAACGACGACGATGACGGCAACTCGGACAACAGCGGCGACTCCGACAGTTGGACCAGTTTGTCGAGTGGAAATGAGAGTTCCATCGGGGACTCTTTGATCGGAGATCTGCTCTTCGATTATCTGTAGCCGGGGTGTGCGGAAACTAGTGTCGAAACGGACGCGAGTCGTCGTGGGTAGACGAAATTGATTACCTTTTTGAGTTTGGATCCGGTGATGTTGGTCGAGTGAGCCCTTTCCACTTGATTGTGTCGTTTTATTGCCTATTTTGCCTTCTGAAAACGCACGTTTTTATGTTCTTTTTTTGCTAAATTTGGTTATGGTTTCACCTGGTTTTCCATTTTCAAATGCTCAGGTGAATCGTTTACTTGGTGTTGCTCATTTGACAGAAATTTTTGTTAGGGTTAGGAAACACCCGAAGTTGAAACTCGTAGAATTTGATTCTGTGGATCTTGAGAATCATCGAATGCGAGGTTCAAATCATGGAAAAATCGGGAAATGCGGTAATTACAGTTTTGTTTTCGAACTCGAATATCAGAAAATTTGACTCGTTGTGTAATATAAAAATCAACATTATTATTATCAACCCAAGACTTTCAGAAGAACAAAAGTAAACTGAAGAGAACTTCTTTCTACTTCAATCAACCACAGTTTTAATGTATTAACTTTTCGTTTTTAAAGTTATCGACCACAACTCACAACCTTATAATTATTTGTGCTCGCTATTTCATTTTAGCGTAGCAATTTCCTCACAAACACCCTGTATCTTCGGACCACCCACCCTTTTCAGAATTCGAAAAAAAAAAGTGTCATACATCAAGATCATAATTCTTCAATTACAAAAATACTATTCAATGGGACATTGGGCAACTATCTCGAGAGGGTAATTTTTTTCGTGTACGTACGGCCTTTCTTGGAGTTCAATTACTCCAAATAAAAATTGTTGGTGTATACACAGTGAACGCGGTAATAGTCTTTTTGGCGATGTGAGCCAATAAAGTAACTTGATGAAGTTGCTGAAAATTTTGAACTAAGTTATACTTTTATAACTTTTGACGGCCCCTAAGACATTGTAACAAAAAATCGAAACCAAACAATGTTATTTACTCAGATTGTATATTTTTATGTTCATTCGAATGATGAAAATACGTTGATTTCAAGGAATAATTATATTTGTGAAATGATTGCACTTCTATCTTCTACGTTAAACGTGGTAGATTGATTATAATAATAATTTTTGTGCAATCGTAATATTAATCGTTTTTAACACCTCTTTTATTTATTGTTCAACATTTTCACGAAATAAAAATAATTGTATTATTATTGAAGGTTATTCCATAGTTTTCTGTGTTTTATAGATTTTGTTAATCTTATTTCAATGTCCATCAATTTGTGTATATAATTCCTATATTTAGCGTTAAGATGTGATCAAACTTTGGGTTCGTCAATAAACTATGATTTCTATTGCGATATTTCAATTCCCCAAATCAATTATATAAAAACAAAAAATTCCAATTCATTTCATATGAATATCGTTTTATTAAATTTACGTGTGAAAAATCTAAATATATTTACAATATTCTTGTCTTATTACCTAAAACCATTACATTGTCTCAGTCAAAAAACGAAAAACAATGCCCTCGGGTCCGAATTCTAGTAAATCAAAATCATCCTATGACTAGATCAATAATTTAAGAATAATATATTACAGAACAAGTGTGGTAAGTGACATATTTCGCACGAGCAATCGTTTACATTAACCAGTGCAGGACTTTCTAACGAGTTTAGTACACAATTCTTCTTACAACCATAAATTTTTATCTTCTACAACCGGTTAACAAAGTATTCTTTAACGCTTCCAAATATGAACAAAAAAAATACGTTTTGCATTTGCACTCGTGAGCGGAAATATTGAAAAATGGTGGCCTCTACCATAGTTATATTGTTGAAAACGAACTCATATTCTCTTGTGTGATTGAATGTGAGTTATATAAGGCACCACCTTATGAAGAAGAAACAGCAAAAATTATAAATTTTAGAGGAAAATGTGAATGATATGATAGATTCATGACATGGTTCAATGCTTGAATGTTAAAGATCAAAAGATCAAAGCGAGTATCCTAAACTTGTTGCAATTCTCAAAAAAACATAAATCCGTTGAATACGAAGCAAACATAATATTTACTGAAAACTATACTTCATAGGTATATGGTAGTTTTGAGAAGCCACAGTAGTAGTAGTAATAAAATATCGAATTTTATTGTCTAGGAACTGCGCAAGTGTCTTGTCGCTCTCGAGCGGAAATCTATCAATTTGCACTCTAAATACACAAGTAGCTATCAGCTATTTTCGCGGGAGTAATTCTTATATCAGGTGGTGTCAATTATAGATATTACTATCTATGCCCATATTTGCACAAACGATTTCATTGATATTAGACACCAGTTTGCCGCCAGAAACCACGCAACCCAAAATACAGCAGTGGAATGATATTGACATCAACCAACCAAGAAATATAAGTGCGTTCATCTCAAATTCAAAAGCGGTGGATGATGGTCGCAGGAAAAAAGTGATTCAACTTAAAACAATAAATAATGTCGGCAACGTGATGACGTATTACGAATAATGCTGGACGATATATTTGATCCAACCGACGTAGTTGTGGCAAGTATTTTATATTATTTACATCTCAAGACATATTACATGCATTTACCATGGTTAATTATGATTTTTGTCTGAGAAATCAAAACATGTCAAATATGTGATTTTTACGTAATTCCCCTATTATTTCACCAACTAGGCTAATTTCGCGTAATCTTACATATTACTATCCATTTCCATATTTGCGCAATTCATTGATATTGAATACCAGCTTGTCGCCTCTAATCACGCAACCCAAAATACAGCAGTGGAATCATATTGACATCAACCAACCAATAAATATCAAATGCAAACCTGTGGCAAACATCTCGGTGGTGCAAGTGGTGGATGATGGTCGTAGGAAAATGTGATATTTGAGTTAAAACAATAAATAATGTCGGCAACGTGATGACGTATATTACGAATAGTGCTGGACGATATAGTTGATCCATCCGACGTAGTTGTGCACCTGCGTGTAGATCCCGTACTTGTTCCTTCTGCCGCACCCATCGCCGAAGCTGGTGATGCCCTGGACGCTGTAGACGGTGCGCTTGCGCCGCTTCGAGGGGCACATCAGACCGCCGCCGCTGTCGCCTGCGCATGTGTCTGAGCGTCCCGACGCCCATCCAGCGCACAGCATGTTGTCGCTGATCAGGAACTGCCGGTAGGACTTCCTGCAGGTCTTCGGATGGACTATCGGCAGCTGAAACAGGCGGCACGTGGTAGGTAACTCGGTAACTATATTGAAAAAGGAGGTGGCATTCTCGATCTCTTTGTTCGAGGCAAATTCACATGCATTTGTTTTTAGGTTATGAACAAAAGTACGATTTTTCGAGACATGTGAATATCATAGATGTTTGTGAAGTTAAGAGATGAACCTAGTCAAAACTTCTCTGATGGAGTTACCAGTTACACCTCTTTATTTTCGTCAAGTAAAACGGGACAGTTTCAATCGATAAAAAATCAGAATACCCTCGACCTCGACCTTGGTGATTCTAATACTTTCAGTTGAAATATCCATTAAACCCAATTCAAAATCCGAGAATTTCCAGCTGGGCTGGAGTCACAATATGAAAAAGCCATGAATTGGACTGGTGCCTGGTAGACTACGAGCAGAAACAACTATACTTTCCTGGCAAATGCCACGCAGAACATTGAAATATAGTCACCGCGTCACAATATTCATTTTTCCGACAAAAATCAAACCTAACCTATAGGTACGTTTTATTGGAAAGATTCCACTACTGGAATGTCGATTCTGGTAATTTTGTTGAACATTATTCTGAAACTGGTTGCAACTTTCCATTCCGTTTGCTCAGATGGAATGACAGGAAGAATATTGTGGAAGGGGTGAAGAAAATGGCGATTTAACGGAAAGCAAACGCGATTCAATAACATAACCACAAAATAATTCTCAAAAAGTAAGAAGATGAAGCTGTAATAGTACTGTTTTCTCTCAACTATCACAAATATATATATTACCTTCAAACCAAGGAGGATATAGGATGGTGAAACAGCTATATATTAACAAGCACTAGAATAAACTGTAGACCTTTGCCTACTTGATTTCATACCGTAGTAATATTTCCTGAAGTTATCACAGATGGCGACATACCTTATGTCGGTAAAACAGAAACTCTGCATCTGTCATCTTTTCATCAGTTCCATCTATTCTAGATGAAAAATGACTGAGAAGAGTCAAAATATCGACAATTATTCTAGATTCACTGAAAATATTGTGTTTTGATGTCGTTTCAACTCACGTCTGTCAGATGCAAACCACAGAAATACATGAGCAACCGAAATCTTCTTCGATAATCGATCTCAACGCCATCTTCATTCAAGTCGTGGAAATATTACAATCTTCTCAAACGGTCTTTTTCTCAGAAACAATTGAAGAGCTGTTTCACCATCCTAAATCCACCTTGCTTCAAATTAATGAACGTCAACAAATTACCAAGTTTGACGTCTTGTGATGTCGTTTTATTCGTCATTCCTACCACCGCTACCAGTAGAAAACCAATAAAACGCACCTTATAGCAGGAAATCCGCTGATTTTCTCACCTTGGCCTCGTGCAAAACCGGCACCCCGTACACATCCTCCGGATCAATTTTCCCCCACCCCATCACAGAGCACAGCTGTTTGGCTCGCGGCCTCTTGCCGGGCAGACAAGCGACCGGCGTTTCGACCGCCTCGGGCAGCATCAGCAGGGCGATGTCATTCTCGACGGTGCGAAAGTCGAACTTGGGGTGGGGGATGATTTTGGCGACGGCCAGTTCGACGTCGGCGCCATCTTGGGAGCGCAGGTCGTGCGCGTTGAGGCGCACGCGCAAACGCCTGCGCACGCAGTGGTTGGCAGTGAGCACCCATCGGGGGGAGATGAGGGTACCGCCGCAGAAGACTTCCTTGAAGAAGAAAAACACAAAATAGTGGTGGAAAAATGGTCCTATCACAGTGGCGTGCCTTCTGGTAGGGGGGGGGGGGGGGTTGGCGTTCAACCCCCCCCCCTTCCAGAGATCCAGCAATAAGTCTTATGTTGTTGAAATTTAATTCGCACAGAGTAAGATTGTTCCGGATTTTTCAGTTAGGTTACCACCCAAAACCCCCTAGGAAAATTTTCACCGAACGCCACTGTCCCATCTACGCGAATGTCATTAGAAAAATTACCGAAACTCTCAAGACGGACGAGATTAGTTTGGTTCTTGAAGTTAGATGATGGCCATTTTTTTTTTCATATATAGTTTATAGTTTATTGCTCACATATTACAGATATCGAACATTTCAACTATTTTATTATTCTCCCTTCTGATCAAATATGTTACACCTAAGCGTATTGCTTGTTCTGTGTATACATATTTGTCATCTGTGTGTTCAAATCCTACATAAAACTTTGTTTTTTCAAATGGAACACCCTGTATTTTATTTCATTTTTGGATTCTTCCTGAAGAGCTGATTTTGTCGATCTATCATACTTGGGGTATAGCGCGAAATATTACAGAGATATAGGGTGTGAAAAATCGAGATTTTTCAAATTTAGGATTTTTTTGTGCCGAAACTATCCATTCTTGCTCAAAACGGCTTACATGTCCCTATCTCAACTTTCCATTTACTATCAATTGATATTTAATTGAAACAAATACGGGTGGTTAAAAATTTTGAGTTTTGCATCACCCTCTATTTGTTTCTATTAAATGTCAGTAGATAGTAAATGAAAAGTTAAGATAGGGACATGTAAGCCGTTTTGAGCAGAAATGATTAGTTTCGACACAAAAAATTCCTAAAGTTGAAAAATCTCGCTATACCCCAAGTATGATAGATCGACGAAATCAGCTCTTCTGGAAGAATCTAAAAATGAAATAAAATACAGGGTGTTCCATTTGAAATAACAAAGTTGTTGCTACTTTTTGATAGAAGCAGCAACGCCGCAACGCTGAAAGTATTTTAGATCGATAGAACAAAACTGATTACCAAATAAACCAAATTTTCAGAATAATCCTACGTCCCGTTCTCCGTAAACGTCTAAGGTACCGTCGACCGTGAGTGAGCCTGTATATATAGTCATGAAAATAATATTATCTGATTTTTTTTACTTATATTTTTTTTTGAGGACTTACCCTATATTGGTTCAATACTGCCACATGCCAAGGCCACTTATACCTCTTAGCTTCCCTACCACCGATAATCTTCAACATTTTAGTTCTGCGACTTGGAGATCCACACCTCTTCTGGCCATCATTCCTTCTCCTATGTTGACTCACAACAGTATCATCATCGTTGCTGCTATATTCGAATCGTCTGTCATCTGAAAATCACCGGAAATAAAAAAAATCTCTGAACCAGCCAGCGCTTCTTTCTCCTCACCATGATATTTGTTTTGGCTGCCCATCAGTTCCACTACGTAAATCTCACAGTTGGAATTGTTATGGTAGCAATAAGCGTCCTCCCTCTGTATCTCTTTGTTGCACCTCCCAGGCTTCTTGCATCGCCTCAGCCTAAAAGTCCTGCAAGTCGCAGAACAAGGCCACCAATCTGACCACCTGCTCCATATATCAGCAGGAGCTTGTTTTATCAGGTAGCTGCTGCTCTAGAACAAAACAGCCATGCTTTCAGTCAAACCGGTTGTGGTACCTCAAGGATCCATTCTGGGGCCCCGGGGCCTCATCGAATGCATGCATACCGAGAAGTTCTTACCTCGTTGAGATGGACCACATTGAAGTTTTCATCTTGTCTGCGTTTTCTCTTGCAGCGTTTTTTGTGGCAAGGTCTCTCCTCGTACATTCTGGAGCCGTAGCAGCCAGAGCTGATGCACACCTTCATTCTTCTCTGGATGCAGTCTTGACATCTGCTCCATGGGGTCCAATCAGAGTAGGCCTCGGTGATGTTATTGCTAGTGGTGGGGTCTTCTAGAGCTTTTTGGGATTTCGAGTTGTCGTGGTGATGACGTGTGGCGTTTGATTTCTGAAATACCGTGAAATCAAGGATAGGGACCAAGGATAGCTTAAGAGCGAGTTTGGAGGATTCAGTTGGTATAGGTATCCGAAATCCCGAGATCAACTCGAGTTTTGACAAAAATAAATTAACTTCATCAATCAAAGATCCAACAATAGGTGGATAATACCTATTTATATATGGGGACTGACACAAAGAAGGTTTTTCAGTTGGGAATCTATCGTGGGTACACATAGATTCAGGGCCGGTTTATCAATGCAGGGTTAGGTTAATATAAACCAAGGTCAACAGCTAACTCTGGGATACAATGTTTATTCACTTTGAGGTGGGGTTAAACGCTATCAAAATCAAACGGGAAATTAGCTCTAGGATAAAGTTAACCCCGGGTCAGCTAACCCCTCGGGATAACCCTGCATTGATAAACCGGCCCTCAGTGTGTTCAGATCCCCGTCATTATATTTAAGTGACCAGGGTATTTAATCCTCGTGATTTATGACTATACTACGAGGGTGATTCTTTATCTTTCGTAACATCACCAGAACTGAGCAAGTTTTCGTTTTGTAAATAACTAAAAGATAATGCATGTTTCGCCTAATATGACGGTTTTGAATATTCCTGTAGTGCCTACTTGAGAAATACAATGAGGTCAACGTTTCATCATACTACGAGTCATTAAAGTGTCAACGCCTTTAGAAGGACATACCGTCCATTTTCACATCAGCTCTAGTTCATCAATGAATAATCAGTTCAATCGTCGACTATGAATCGGAAATAATAACTGAGCCTATGTGGGGGCGCCGTGCAATTTCCTATGCAAATCCTCGTCAATGGCAGATAATCGTAGTCATAACTATACCTAACAAAGAAATTAGACTCGTCGAGTTGAGTTGCTCTCGCTGTTTCCGCCAATTTCGACAATTGATTGCTCAACATCATCATGGAGTTGAATATTACTTGACCCTATTTCCTTCTACACCTTCACATACTTTGATGAATCTATATAAAGGGTGATGAGGCACCCCGAAAACGAAACATTGAATATATCTTTATACGTATAAGCATTTTTATACTACGCCAGTGCTTTGTAAAGTAGACGTATTTTTGTTTCCTTAATTTGAATCAATACTTCAGACATGGACTTGTAAACGAAGATTGACAATGAATTATTCATTAGAATAGAATGTGAAGCCCATTATTGTGGAAGGTCAGTGAATTTTTTGTTCATCTCACGTTGATCGTGAATTTATCAATCCATCCAGGGGTTCACTAAAAACTAATATGTTATCTTTTTTCTTTTCAACTAAGAATTAATTACATCAATTATGAATTCAACGCATTCACGCACATGGCATATATAATATCCTCAAACTTCTCTGATATTCATTTCAATAAATATTTATACTTATAGTCGTTAAAATATTAGATGGAAATAATTCAAACAGTAGGATCAATAGTGTCATAATAGCTTGTCCTGTAATATTTTTTCGTTTAATTTTTTTGAGCTAGTCAATTTCTATAATATATCTACGAGCGTGTTCCAGATAAAATAATGAGTACTATGACTTATTTCACTGATTCATGTTACGATATGTCAATTTTCATACATGATTAATTTTCGCAGCCAAGCGACTGTAACAGAGCTCAAAGAGGCTTTCAAATTTACTACCCCAGACAAGATTTAATTTCGATTCGAAAATAGAATCTTATTTGTGATGTTTCCAGTGAGATCGAGAATGAGATACTTATCTACCTACTGACAGACATGTGTGTACCAAATTTCTTTGTAGTCACTCGGAATTGCCTTCCTACGATAGATAGATGGCAGGAATATGCGTTGGAAAATCCAAACAATTCGAGTTTCTCTCAGCGGCACATGAAAATTCTTCTTTCGAAATTCGAAAACGTTCGCTTGGAAACATGTTCCATTACAAGTGTTGAGCAGTGTAGAAATTTACCTAGTACACCTGCATTTCATTCATGCTTAGTGCGTCAATTAAGAACCTCTGAGGAAAGAGTAATTAAAACACGAAGTAGGCACTGAAAACAAGTCTTGAAGCCTGGCCGAGAGTTCAAGCAAGTTCAAGGTATTATTACTAAATGCAAGACGGATACCGAAAATAAGTCACATTGAGGCATCCGAGGCGTATACTTTTCACTCGAAACAAGTGTTAAGTGCTGTCTTGCCACTCTTGCCAACTGATTTTATAAACGAAGGTTTCAAACCACACTTAGTTCGCGAGTAAATTGAATTCATTCGCATCTGTCTCTTTCCTGTTGTACATATTTCCACAGTTTTTACTCGTTTGCACGATGAACATTATTGGTTTTCCATCTTGCAGTTGAAAAATAAAAAAAATGTTCCCGACGTGGTGCATTCTCATCATCCGACAATGCAGCTGTAATGTTGCAATGTATACGTCACTGCGATGTAACGGATCATACATACCTGCCATGTATCAGAGCATACATCGATGCAATGATAGCCAAGACGTAACAGTGAAATATTTACTAGGCTGTGTACATGTGTCGATGTAATTTAAAAAAAAACAGATTTGTATTCCATGCATGGAGTACAAATCTGTTTTTTTTTTAATTGAGACGTAACAGGGCTTATTTATCTCAATTTTTACTAGTCTAATTTACAGATGCAACTATGAATTATAGGAAATGAAAAAAGTTTGTGAGGATTGCAATTCAGGATCGTTGTCAAATTTATTTTGACTTGACAATGAGACCCACATTCTTCCTACGTATTTCTTATATACTTCAGGAGGGATATTTAATTATTTCAAATCAGTTCCGGAAGATATAATATTCAGAGATGCTAATGGTTGTTTGGTAATCAATTTCCTACTGATGTTGAAACGAAACTGTTAGATCGTATCTATGTTTTTCATTCATTAAAACGAAGAATTCTAGTGAAATTTATCACTAAATCTTTTAGACATTTCAGACATCAATAAACGCTTTGCAGCAATCAACAGGTGCTTGAAAATGCAGTTTCCCCATGAATATTTATTGTCTATACATACAGGGTTAGCACTTCTTGTTTTTAATAGAGGAAAATTCTTTTCCGACTCTTTTCGTATGTGATGCACTTTGATCGTCTCAATTTAAAATAAATTTAATTTTTTTTAGTCGATTGATATTCATTTAAAAAACGTCATTCATATTGAAAGTTCACCTTCATAAACCGCAAAACTATTACGGTATTTTTAATTTTTCAATAATTGGTCGCTATAATTGAACCATGGAGTTTGTTTTCTAGTTGTTATCTAGGTAAAAGTTTAATGCCGTATATATTCTATAAAAAACGGAAGCTGAATTTGAAAATGATACCTACTGATAGTGTGAAACTGGATCTGACGTTTCTCACTTTTTTTATTGTGTAGAAATTAATATATTTCACAATAACAGTATGCGATGTAATTTCATCGTCACATGCAGTTTCATGTATTATTAGACCTGAGTGTTTCAATTGATTAATTACCTATCGGATAGTAGCTACAAGATTTTCTCATTGATATCAAATTAGGAATTTGAACAAAATTGGAATTGACAAAACGCATGATAAATTATGTATGTGATATTATATATTTGCCACCATATTCGAAAAACCTCTAGGAATCGATTGTGACACATTTCAAGTGACCACCAATACAGCGGCAATTTTCACTATTAATGGGCAAAAAGTGGGGTTATTTCGAAAAAAATTGTGATGTGATGGTGATGTGCTTCCGAGTGTGCTTCCGAGTGTGCTTCCGAGTGTGCTTCCAATAGAAAAATTTATGAAAGTTTACTATATAAACTACCGTCCAAAATGTTACGTCAAGCAAATTCCATTCATATAGCATTTAGCTCAACCTACTATTTTGCTTTCCAGAAACCCATTATTGTGATAAGTCTGAGAGTTTCCAACAGTTAAAGTTTTTTTGCTCTAACGTCCTGCACGAGTGCCTATATATTTCATAAATAAATTGCTGTTAAAAACAGAAATATTAATATGAAACATCTGCATATGCAAAAACGTCCATTTGAGCTTTCCTGTGCTTTAATTAGGATGACAGCTGCCACTGCTGCCAGACTATTTAGTGTTTTATGAATATGAGAAAATTTTGACATTATTGGGTTATTGACATCATTACTATGGAGTAGATACTTATAACATTCCATATATTCATCGATTTCAAGTGAGGTTTGACGAGCTGTTTATATGTCCATTGGGCAATCATTGGGAATATGGTTCGAATTCCAGTTTTAATTTTCCACTACATTATAGTCCAATGAGAACACTAGTTTTTCTTTATTTTCATGCATGAAAAGTTGAAAACCATAACGTTAGTCTCTTATTTAAGCCTGATTTATTTATTGGTAGTGCATTTATTAATTGATTGATCGAAATTTGGATGAAAAATAAACTATGTGCGATGTACAAATTTTACCAACCAGTTAGGGTGGCTTCATAAAAATATTTAACTCCTAAGATTTATCACTTAAGATTCATTATGGGAGAAGCATCGTTTATGATATAAAAACATTTAACATCTGAGATTTAAGAAGATGACCAACTTCCAATAAATTAAGAAATTGGTTTTAAATGGAATAAATGAAAATAGGATTTGCGCATGTGTTGTGATAGAAAATGACACCTTTGTCTGCCGCAATTATTCAAAATTACTGTGATTCCAAAGAAATTTTTGATTGCTGCTGATTTGGATTCAAAGTGGGTTTCCATTTGTGCTACGGGTATTATTACTCTAACTATATTTTTTGAATCTTATCAAAAAGAAACATTAAAACAGTTTATTCAAAATAAGACCTCTTCAAATAGGCATAGGAAAACTCTATTCCAGTTCAACCCAGTTCCTTTTTTGTTTTAATCTAATTGGGATCATGAAATATTGAGTATTTTTATAACATAATCCACTGTCATATTTCAATTCTTAAGTGATAAATGGTAAATGCTAAATGCTTAAAAGTCTTTATAAATCCACCTTCACTCGCTACTTTCAAAATTGACACACTGTAACGTTTATTTTATATGAAGGTGTATTAATTATTTTTAATCTAATAGCAACATCAGAACGTAAAAATATTGTTGAAAATAATGTTGCTCGAGTTGTCGATTGGAACTAATATATATTTATTTATTGATAAAGAAATTCTATGATAGGGTCATGGCCAGACTATCTTCAACTTCATATATATTATCAATTTCCTCATTCTATTGTAACTTGCTCAATGCAAATATTATGGTTACCTGCTATGATGAAATGGTAAATTATGCTCTCTGTAGAATTTCTCGTTTTTGGATAAAAAACGATAATTAATAAATCACTTAGGCAATATAATGTATCGTCAACAAGTACCAAAGAATAAATGAAGGGTTGATAGATGTGAATATGTCCTATATATTTAGGATTGGCACGCGACATAATATGCGTAAATATCAGTTCTGTTGAAGTTCTACCCACACCAGTCTGGTATGTGGGGGTCCCCAAATTGTATTCAATCAAATTCAACGGCTTTTAATGTCAGGTCTCTTTGGAACGTGAAGAGTTACTGCAGAAGGGTGTTTGAATGAAAGGGGATTGCCCTTTAATTCAATTTTGATGGAGATTAATTTTCGAATGAATTTTTGTGGGAAAACTTTTTGCGTTCAGTCCCACTTTTCAGACAAATGATCTTAGAAAAAGAAAAAGTTCCCCAGCTCATTATGGGAGATACATCAGGTGCTGAAGAGACGTTATTCCATGGTCATTTTGCATTAATCAACGAGCATAATTCTTAAATACTCTTCACTCGAATCTTCATTTATAGTGTTTCAGCAGGCAATAAAAGTCTAATTGAGGAATACAACAGCCGTTGAGAAGCTGAGTGAATGATATTGTATTCCACTCCTGCACTGTTTTTATGACTTAGGTAATGGGATTTTTCAAGTCAATCTGGCATTATGTCAAATGCATAGGCTGTACATGTTTACATCGCGAGATGTTAACTACACTGGAATGTTATGTCGATTTATTACTAGCTATATAACTAGGGTTTTTGACCACCTACCGTTTATACCTCGCTTTATACTGTATGTATTTAAGGGGATCGCATACATCGCATTCAGGAAACAATATATCCCCTCAACGATTTTTTTTGCATGCAGAAAATCAAATGTATTAATGTTGAGTAGAAAGGAATCGAGATAATTTTTATGAGTCCTGAAACATTCCGCAAAATTGACAAACGTTGAAGTTAAAATAAATAACTATAATGATTAGTTGGGTCCTAATGAGAAATTATTTGAATCCTACATAAAAAGACAGTGAAAGACGGTGTAAGATGAAACACTGATTTTATAATTATTGGACTCCTACGGCTACGGACGTAAAGATTTTTGTAAACTGACATCTTGTCCAATATCTGATAAGTTGTATAAATTATAACGTGTATGTCAATAAAAATGGGAGAAGAGCGTGAATAAATGATAAAAGCCGATCGAAAATCGTTTTGGTCTAGACGCTCGAACAATTTTCTTGATTTGATTAATGATTCCCGAGTAAATCCGGAGAACGAGATAATATCATACATACCTATTCCTCATTATGTATGAGAATTTTTTCATTGTGAACAATTCAGAATATTTTTATTTTCCACGCAATGTATAATTATTTTATACATATAATATACCATATTTACTAGCAAACCTAGCAAACTGATTCATATAAATTTCTATTTCCTATTTTAATTTCATAATATCACCCGTACTATCGATTGTATCGTGTTTATAATCTACTTCGTTGAGTTTCACCAGGGGGCGCAAATATCATCGGATAAATCGTGCGTATTTCTGACGTTGTAGAGCCTCGGCTCTTGACTTCCTGTGACGATACTAATCCATATTTTGATCTGATTTTTTTTGTGTAGAAAGATGAAGGTTCGACCGAGGGAGGATGCTATCTCAAAATTGATTATTTGATGTAGAAATATTTTTTTTTGATTCGCCAAATTGGCTAAAAATTTGCTATGTTCAGATATATTTTTATATCTTTTCTTTTCGAAATTTCGAAAAAAGAGATAGTATCCTCCCTAGCTTGATCCTTTATCTACATGATGGGATCAAAAAATCATGAAAATATTGATTGGTGTTCAAATGAGAAGTCAAGAGCGGGAGTGCTGCATTCGGTATTCTGCGCGTCCCATTGCCCACTCTTAATTGTTATGGAAAGATACAGCAACAGTTCAGAAATACGACTTTTTCATAGAAATGGTATTTCAAAGAAGTGTTCCTTGTGCCATATGCGAGTTGTTAACGATAACAAATTGTCTGAAAGGCCATTTTGACTGGCAGATGTTTGCGAGTCGAAAGATGAATGTAAACATAAGGATGGAATACCAATTTCGATTCTATTGTTTAGTCCATACTTATCGATTTTTGGTTCATGATTAGCAAGCGAACAATGGGAGAGGTAACTATAGAGTTATAGTCCAATAGAAGTTGAATTGAGACTATCAACGTGTTCAGTGACAAATGTTTAAAGTTCATTGAACAATAATAATCATCACATTGTTCGAAAAAGATAATTATAGTAGGTAGATGGTATATTGTATTATTAGGCTTGTGAACTGATGGACTATTATTCAATGGTCATGATCATCATTTGCGAAAACAGATAAAAATATATTTATAGAATTTATGATCACCAGTTAAAACTTGAAGTTGACTAAAGATCTTACAATACCGAGTACAATTCATTTCATGGTAGCATTGAAACACCGTGCGGACATTATAATCATTGGTATAGAATTCGGAAAACTGAGAAAAACACCTTGGGGGAAAAAGTCTAGTTGTTGAAAGTAAAAAAAAACTTACACGATGCATGGCAGTACCAAAGTTCACAATGATTAAAAAGCAGACTATAAAAAAATTATTCATAGTTCAATAGGTACCGCGAATCACAAATTCGATAATCGCCAAAAACAAACACTTCTTTCTTGGGCCCTAATACATTAATAACAAAAGCGTGCTACTCGCTGACATAATACTATTATATTAATCAATAAATAAGTGAAGTGAACCCAGATAGTGTTATCGAATAAAACGACTAAATTAAACAAACAAATACCGCGCCTCGACCGTCATAACAAAAATGCAGCAATTTTTGGCGCGCGTTCGCCGATTTTCGAATCAAGAGGGCCGCTTCGATGACGCGTCGCGCAGGCCCGGGTTGAAACAACTGACTATCGGCTGCAGCAGCAGCCACCTAGCCAACTCGATGGCATGGAGTGCATAAAATAAAAAGCCGAATATCGAAACCTGATCTAAAAGCCGCACGCGTCACTGTCTCAGATGCGCCAATGCAGACGAACGAAGAGATACAGGGTGAACTAAGAAAATAAACGAGGGTGCAAAGTCAGTTGAGACGCCGAATTAAAAAATTAATGAGCTGCATGGCGGCAAATCCATTGAGAAACTGCCGCTAGTTCGTTAGCGGCATATTCTCAAAAGATGGGGGTAATTATTCAACGCTGAAACTGAGCTAAATTTCTTGTTTTCATGATATATAGGGCGCTCTCTAATTCATTTGGATCTCTGGTATTGATAGAAAGGGAGGAAAAGGTTGTTTGCTTGAATAAGATTCAGTATTATGTTCGTGTTTATTATGTGAGAAAATATATAAATAATATAATTTATTTATAAATAAATACTTTTTTCTTTCTAGCAGTTCAACCTATAAAGTCAAATCCAGTCTCTTTATCACTAAAATATATAGCCTCATAATATTGGGTTGTTTTTATATGTCAACACAATTTAAATAATTTCAACCACTCAAATTCACCTTTATCCTAACATTTAGTTATTTTTCTTCATTGAGTAGAAATTGAATCCCTACTCTCTAACTAAATAGATCAACTAGGGTAGGATGTAACAATAAAAAGCAGCCTGATTTTCGATTTTATAACAATTTTCATGATTGATATTTTTCTTTCAATAGCTGCAGTCTCATTTAAAACACGTTTCAGTCATTTTTATATCAGATAATTCGAACATAAATGTGTCATCAGATCAGCATATACCGGAGGTACAACTATAAGGGTCAACAGAAAAAAATATTATGAAAATGACCAAGAAAATTAATTGTTTATAATATACGATTTCCTAAATAATGCTGATAAATGCACAAAATATAAAAATTTATCGAATACTGTTAAATTATCATATAATTTTGATTCAGTAGGTCATATATATGTCATATGTCAAGTATTTGAAGCTAATCGAACTATTCTAATGTCAAATTGGCACCTATAAGTCATCATTTTGTTGCTATGGTACGGCCTCTCTCAATTTTTTCCTAGATGTTTTCATGAAATTATCTTCTCTTGAGGCTTTTATACCATGGAAAAATATAGACATTAAATAGCTGAAGCTATGTTACAGTACTATAGATCCATCAACACCAAATTTTCCTAACCTCGAACGAAGAAAGCAGACAATTTTGTATCGCCTACTCAAAATTAACCATCTTGGTGATAGCCGTGGAAGGTAAAGCGACAATCTCCTTCCAAAAGCTGCTCTTGCTGTCAAATTCAACCTTGCCCAGCATGACCTTCTTGCCCACCATGTTCTTGGACATCAACCTGATCATGATGTTCACGTGCTCTATGTTGTACTTGTTGACGTTGGCCCTGAGGGTGGAAGAGTTTGCCTCCAGCTTCAAGCTGATGGTTGGGTCAAATTTGTCACTCTTCATCTTCTGCAGCAGGTCTTCGTCCTCGAAAGCTGTGATTTTGATGTACAGCTGACCTGCCGGGGGAAAACGGTCTGTTAGTACCGAGTCTGGTCGGCGTGGTGACCACATGGTGTTTTGAGTACCTACGCATATTACAAACTTGCACAAAAAGATTAGCTAAGTTTTGTTTTGTTGGTAGATAGATTAATTACTTTATCATGTACTAAATATGAGGTGATTATCTCATATTGTTACGATTCTGATAACACGATAAAAGTAGAAACAGAAGGGTGATAAATCAATGATGTATAGGCATTTGATCAAGGTCGAAAGGTATAACTACTCAAAGATAACACTTTTTTTATAATATGTATGAGTATGAGTATCATACGAGAGTTGATGTTTGTTATTCTGTGAATGGGTAATTTCAATACTTTGGTTAGTTGTATACCATTTACGTACCTCCAACTTTTTCATGATATTGCATCGTCTGTAAGCTACACCTGAATTTCGTGACTGTTACTTCTACAACGTCATTTTTGCCATCTTCACTGACACCATATTGAAGAGTTAGCTCTATGCTTCCTTTGGTACCGTCTCTCTAGAAATACGAGAAATGTGTAAGCTGACTAGGTTTAACGAAAAAAATTTAATGAGATATTAAATTTTGAACGTCAACAAAAAAACGTCTAAGATGTTTAAAAAGGTAGAATACGAGCTGAAAACAACTACTTTACTTGCAAATACCTCGCAGAACATTGAATCATAATTTTTTTTAAAATCTTTTCAATATGGAACAGATACAGTTTGCACGAAGTTCTCGTACAATATTGAACCAAATATTTGTACAGTTGGTTCCGTAGTGTAGCGGTTATCACGTCTGCTTTACACGCAGAAGGTCCCCGGTTCGATCCCGGGCGGAACCAAGTTTTTTTCGTGTTGTATATCAAAAAAAATCCTATAATACTCACTGGATGACTCTGTATTCCACTAGCAATTTCGTTTATATTCCTCCAAATATCTGGTGTACTTATTGTACCACCCCTCAATTTTTGAGTGAAAAGTTTTTTGTCTAAATTGTATGTAACAGCCCCTGAAAAATAACAACTGTTATTCATTTTGAGCGGTTGCCCATGATCATCAGTTCTCATAACCCCCTAGTGAGTACCAGAGAATGTCAATGTGATAGAAACTTCATTGGAATCATGAGTAGCCCCTCCAAATCGAAAATATTTTGGGATTCATACCAACCTATTGTCCTTCTGTTACTAATAGCACTGTTCGTAGTATAACTGCTTCTCCTCTGAGATCCAGACCTGATAAAACTATGACTACGCAACAGGGAGAAGAACTGTTCACCATCATTCATAGATAAGCACTTCTTCAGGATGCCTTTTGGTTTCTCCAGAGGCTTATCCTCTTCTACGTCCTTTCCCAATATAGCGTAGACGGTGAAAGATACGAATTTTCCTTTGAAGTATTCGTCGGAAAATCTAAAGAAAAATTATAGTGTGAACTGGTGAAGGTTCTCCAATGAAGGATTAGTCTATAGCTATCCAAAAAGATATTTCAACTTTCAACACCTCGACTTCTGTGTCGCTATGTCGAATCTTCACAGCTATCGTGTCAACTTGTGTGGCTTGGCTTTATTTGGCTAAAATGATGTTAGTATAATTGCCTACCTCTTGGTTGGTAAGATGAGATTGCAGGTGAATTCCTCGTTTATAGTCGGCCACGAGTCTTTGGTTGTCTTGGTTTCATATTTCTCCTTAGTTGGGTAGAAAGTTACCTTTAAAACAATGGATAAAGCTTCTTTTGAGGCATACAGTAATTACGAGATATTCCCCCTCCCAAAGTGGCCCTATTTCCCCCCTCAACTTCTGCTACATTCTTGAGGTGAAGCTATTATTGTAATATACCGCAACTGTTTATCTCCAAAGAAAACTGAGATATCATTCAAAAGTATCGAGAATTGAACACAATTATCACCATACAGGGATGACAATATGAAAATAAACTGAATAGTTATCTTGGAGTATCTTGGCAAAACGCCTTAGGTCTTGAAAAGAGGCATACTCAACCAACCTCACCTGCATCCACTCACCTTGACCAAGTAACCCCTGGGCCTGACACACCCATAGTCCGTGGGCAACCCCCTAGCCCCAATCACCTTCACCGAGAGGGTCCTGGCCTCCTCGCAAAAGGACACCCTGAAGCCTATCTGAGGCGCGGCAGCCTTAGAATGGCCCCCCAGGCTCTCTACACCCGAAGGCTCTGCCTTCTTCCTCAAAAAGCTACGCACCCTGTTTACGGTTTGCTCCATTTTCACGACCTCTCGGACCAGCACATGACAGGACAAATGACTAGCGTTGCAAGTGGTTAAGTAGGCGAATTAGGAGAATTGAAAAGGCCATGCTAAACGTTATTGTTGGATTTGGAATTGAGCGCACAGAGAGCGATGTGTTATTGTCACATGTGGATTGGTTTATCTCTGCTTGTTTATCTTATCGCTTTTGAAGTGTTCGCTGGATATAGGTTTCGGGGGAATTGGGATAATTAATATGTTTTATTGGCTGTCGAGTGATGATTTTATTGTTCGATTATCTCTTGTAGCACATCAGATCGCACTTCGAACGGGTTCTGTGAATCGCTCTGTGAATTGTGAAGCCGATTATGGGCCATAATCTGCGAGAAATTCATTTTCTAATCGAATTATCCGCAAGGATCAATTTTAGCACCAACACTATTTCTACTTCACATCAACGTTTTTTTGGAAGCAACTTCATGTCCTATACACAGCTTCGCGGTTGATAGTACCCTCCATACCGCTTTCTCTTCCAGGGCTCCTATACATATCGGCCCGTCAAACCAAAAATAAGGACACAGCAATAATTCTCGAGTGGGGATCTAATAACCTGGTAGAATTCAATGCAAACAAAACACAAGCATGTCTCTCCTCTAGAAAAGCCGATCTCACTGTGCCCAACATAATTCAGTCAGAAGTAACCATACCATTGAAGACATCCATTTCTTGGGAAAATCACGTGAGGTTAATTGTCAAAAGTGCATCCCAAAAACTTGGTTTTCTGTTTCGAGCCAAGAGCTATTTCACTTCCAGTCAGCTGCTTATAATCTATAAGGCACAGATCCGACCTGTCCTGGAATACTGTTCCCATATTTGGATTGCAGCACCTAAACATATCCTGAAATTATTGGATTCTGTCCAAAAAAGGGCAATTCGTCTCGTCGGTGATGCCTCGCTTACAAACCCGCTCACTTTTCTGGAACACCGTAGAAAAATTGGCGATTTATCTCTATTTTATAGATATTTTCATGGGCGATGCTTTTCTGAAATATTAACAATCCTCCATTAGCAGTCTCTTCGAGATTAACCCGTCAAGTTCAGTCTTCACACCCCTTCATGGTTACTTTAGAGACCTGCAGAACGTCCCTTTCCAAAGATCCCCGAGGCATACGATGACCAGAAATTTAAGAAGAACATCAGCTCCTACCTTCTTTCCCTTGGTTCTCACGATATTCTCTGAACATCGTGTTTTTTGTTCAGACTAATTATTTATAGAAAGCATTTTTATTTGATCCAGCCTGGCTCCATATTGATGATTCCACATTGACAATGATCTCTTCCTAACCTAACATAAATATACTAGGTGATTCATTAGGAATAGGCAGTCTCTGAACCAAATATAGTAAACACCAAAATATGAAGATTCAGTTCAATAAGTATGCATTATAAAAATGCTGCTGGTTTAGGAGATAAAGGGTGATGCTAAATACTTTTTTATCAAACTCATGACCGACAAAAACTTATTTTGATACATATATATTTGACAAATGTTGACACTCAATAAAATAGAAAACTCAACATATTAGTGATGGTTAATTTAAATTTGCGTTTTACATTTATCTAAAATATTTTAAGTAGCACACGAGCACATTATTCAAAAAGAGATAGAGTTGGACAAATCGAACAAGAATATATTTTTCATGTAATATTGAACGGAATTCATTCTACCATTATTGAATAGGCAAAGAAGATATGATCTAATTTAGTCTCTCTAATTTAGGGTTGTTGTTTTCAATTTCATGATTGCTGGAGTGAAGTGAGGCATAATATGAATGAAAATATTAATAAAACTAAAAGTATTTATTCTATATACATAATTATAACAAGAGAACAACAATATCGATAAGTATAAAAATACACCTAATATAAATTAATTACCTGCTAGTTTTCAATAAAGTATCAAAAATAAAATTGACAAACATGAGCTCGTAGGTACAAAAAAATCACCTGGTAAAGACATTTGAATTCTCGATCATCCACTTCCACACAAACGATGAGAACTCTGGTTCTTAATGGAATTAAATTTTGTTTTCAACTTCACCAAAATCAAGATTTTCACGAATTGTTACTTTCCGAATGGAATCCTCCCTCAGGATGAGCATCGTAGTGGACGATCTGGAGCTTTCCTTGCTTGTCGTAGTAACCATAGTGACCCTTTACCACGCCCTCCTTGTCCTTTTCTTCGAACCTAAACTGCCTGTTGTGCCTAAAAATGCAAACAATTTGTCGAAATAGTACCTATATACAATGAAATGAGTTTTTTCTACTTCAAATAATCCGTGAAAACTTTTTATTTCCTATTTCTAATCTAAATTTTCACTTCGAAAAGTAACGCTACAACCCTTCTTGGTATTGCCCTTAAAAAATCAATATTTTCATACCTATAATAAGTGAGTCTCACTGTATGTATGCAAAGCAGTATTTCAATTGAAGTTTCAATAGCATCAATTTAAGCTGCTTTTACACAATGAAATAATGGATTTAGTTTGGTTTTGCATTTCATCATACATATTTGTGAATGATAATTCAATTAAAACTTCAACTATCAATTTAAATTGATCATGTATAATACTTCCTCATGCTCAAATTAAGTATAATCTAAAATAGAAACTAATTACACACGTGTAGCACGTCTTCCCATATATGCTTCTAAATTATCATGAGAAGAAAATAATAAATAATTCCAAACAAAACAATTCGCAGTTTATGGCAAATTGAGTGTATTGTGATATGACAAGGTCATCTAGAAATTTTGCAACATTTAATTATGCAAATAGTTGAACTAATAGCTCACCTCGCTCACGATTCCATTTGAGAACGAGAATTTATGTAAAAAATCCATCGCATTATTAGATTTTTTCAACAATCAGTTATCTCGATTAAGGTTCGAATGATCATTCACAGATCATGGTTGATCACCAACATACATGAAATTAGTGGGTTATACAACATACCTATTTACTTTTATTATGACAGTATATTATTTTCATGAAAACAACAAGATGAGATAAAAATAGGTGATGATATTAGAATTATCAGATGAAGAAATAAGCAGAACAAATGGATAGGACTGAATTGCATGATAAAATTATATAGTTTCCATTGGAACCAAGCTGGGAACATGTTAGCTGAGTACTTTCAAAGCTCCCTCATCTATAGGCTATTTTTTCCTGACAATAAACAAAATCACAAGTTGAGTATAAATCTGTCTGGAATTATATACAAAAAGTTGATAGATATTGTACAATAGTTCGGCATTAAAAAGTTGAAGACTCATTAGTTACTTCAAGAGGCATTGAATTGAAAATTTTCAGTAACCCAGTACATTATGCAACATGAATACTACCCTTTACTGAAAATCTAGTAATATCTCAGGAATAATTATTTTCCACAGCATTTTTTGAGCGATTTTATCCCTTTTTTTTAATGGACAAGCATTAGAGAGTTAGTTACCCTTTGCCAGTATCATAGCCCCACTTATATGAAAGAGGTCCGTCATGCCCTGCCATGTGAAATTGAAGCCTTTCCCCCGCAGGCGACCCATGCGAAGCTGCAGGAATGCCCAAGGAAGAGGTCAGTTGCTCGCTAAGACCTGCCTCTTCCGCATGAACCTCTAGATCAGAAGAGGCGGGAACTGGTTCGTCACCAACAGATTTTGGAGGCTGTACCTAAGAGACACAAACCAGTCAAGACAAAATCCTGCCCGAACTGTCGTCAACAAGAGGCCAACACACACCTGAATGAGCTTCCGATTCTCTTTTTTGTTCAGCTGCTCCACCACCTTCTGCAAGTCCCTCTGCCTCTGCAAATACACCTCCTCATCGACAGGCTTCGGCTTCGAGGCGAGCGGCTTCAGCTTCGAGTGCACCTCCGTGTTGAACTTTTTGGGGAACTGCTTGGTGGGCACCTCCTGCTTGGTGAGTGCCAGGGGCACTTCGTAGTACAGCTTGGGATCGTTGTCGGGGTTCCATGCCCCTTCGGCTGGGGCTACCAGCTCTTGGTCGGGAATGGGCACTCGGTAGAAGTCTGGCTCCTGGTTCTCACTAGGGGCTACTAGCAGGGTTTGGGGTTCAGGGGTGTGGAAGGGGATTGGGTTGGGTTCTGCTCGGGGCAGTTGAAAGCTAGGTTGGTATGAGTCTGGTTGGATTGGAGGCTGGATGTCAACGTGGGGTCTGGTCGTGGGTGTACAAGTTGTTGAGGAAGCTAAGGCGACTAGGGTCACCTTGAAAAAGATAAATAACATGGATGAGCCTTGAATACCTTTCAGGGTACCTTTTTATGCATGCATCAAGGCATGGAGACACCTATAATAATATGAGTAATTCTGCTGGAATGTTACGGGTTAGTGTAAAAGGTATGTCATACTTAAACAAAATTCGAAAGCAGGGATACTACAAAAAATGTTTTATTTCATTCATATGGGATTTCGTAAGACTGAAAGGTAATGTCACTTCAAATGATTTGCAATTGTATCTATTATTGCTTTATTGGTTGTTGTTCTTGGATGAGTCTCATCTATTGATGGATAAATAGAATGTATGTTCTCAATTTTCTATAGGGTCACCTTAAATCAAGAAGGCATATTTCGCATATTCAAGGAGAAAACATACACTGATGACAATAAGTAGGTAGGTAATTAATTTCACAAAAATAAATCGAAACTCATTTTGCTCAGTTGATTTTTTGTCTACGGAACTGGTATAATAATAGACTCTTTAACAAACCACATTTTTTGATGTCATTCAACGACGTCGTTATGAAAGTACTGGTGTGTTCACTACGCGTATCTTATAAAAGACAAAAAATCGATTAATTCTTAGAATGAATGATCTTGATTGAACTTTTCCACTACTTTATTTGTTATTCTCATTGCATCATATGGCAAGCTTTTAGAATACTTACTCAACTACTGAGTAGTGCAATTCACAGAAATCTGAGCTTATATACATTTCATATGTTTTATTAAATGAATTCAGTTTAAAAAAATTTCGATGCTGTGAATACAAGGATGAGGCTTTTTGAAAAGTAATTTGCGACAAGCATCAATAATTTTCTGCTACAAAGTTGCTACATTTTTTTTGATGTGTTAGATGAACTCGATCTTCAAGACATCTTACAACCAAAAATCGAGTGGCATTAGATCAGGTGAAAGCAGAGTCCATTCTACATGTGGAAATATTCGAACTATCAACTAACTAATGAACCACGAAATGCAATTCACCCGATAAACATAGTAGGTATGTAATTGATTCATTACCTTACAAAATGTAAAAAATAAATAAATATCCAACGTGTCTAGACTTCCGCATTTCTTTGTTAATTCGAAATAGTAATTTGAATAATGAGAAAGCTCTCTTAAAAATGTTTTAGTATTTCACCTATATACCTTCTTCTGAATTTTTTTCCTTGGTAAAAATGAGGAATTATTATTATTGTTCGATGATGGGATCTTGGAATAGTTGAGTGAATGAATATGGATTTGAAACCCAATTAAAAATTTGTTTAAAATGCGCACTTGTTTCTCAAAACCTTGTCAATGTTCCCTACTGCCCATTGTTCATTAAAGAATAGTTTCCACTTTGGCATTTCAATCACCAAGGCCATAGTTACAAATAAGTATATTGCTTATAGAATTAAAATTGTAAATCCAGATGCCACAACAATAGCGAACGTCTCAACAATTTCCTGACAAGAATCACAGACAGAATAATGAAAACTGATTGAATTTTATATAAATCAAACATGAAAACATTTACATAATATCTCCATAACAATATAGCTACTTTGTAGTGTCTGAGAGACTGCTGATTATAGATACAGGGTGTATAGCTCAAATCGAGTGATGCAGAATAACCATAGAGTCAAAAAATCCATGCAATTATAGGCTGAAATGAAGTTTTATTTTATCCAATGATTTAGTGAAAAAGAGCTTCAGAGTGGAATATATGTGTATACGTAGATAGGTATATGGAAAATGTCCACTTTTCCAAATAGAAGATTTCAAGCGGAAGCATTAATTGAATGAACTATTCACGAAACTATTGCCATTGAATCGTAGAAAAGCTTTTGAAAGAACTAATCTCTGTTTATGAAAACATATAGGTACTGTTAATTGAAATTTAGTTGTATCCATTAGTTTCGCTATACATGGGAAAATTTGATAATATAGGAAATTGTTCAAATCCGTGAGAAATTAGTTAATTAATAACTTCCTATTATAGGCACAAGCAGTAGACAAATTCGATCATTATCCTCATGGTAGGTACGCATGATTATTCTCATTTTGTTAGGTAATTTAAGTCAATTTGAAAGATATTCGATATCCAGTAGTGCTGCTATGCTTGTCCAGGAGAGAAAGCTCGAGTATTATTAGTTTTTTTACTATTTTAGAGAGATCTGATCTGATTACTATCTATTTTTATAGACAAACAGATTATCTATAAATGATTTTCAATTGAATCAGTTGAAGTCATTTTGTGTGACCATCAGATGCAAATAAACTATTATTATAAACCATTTTCTTCCACTAATATTTTAGGTATCTTGAGAATACTTTAAACATTGATGCTGCATTCGCCAACCCGAATAGATTTTTGTACACAATATGTATAATACATGAAGAATATTCGAACAAAAAATGGTAACTCCAATTTCATTATTGAATTTCATAATGTGACTACATACAGGGTCATTATCATTCAAATCAATTTATCTTGAATCGCGTATGATTTGTTCTACTACTTTCAAATAAGTTATAGGAGTGCCCTTTGGGACTTGAATTAAATATCTACGAAAATAAGATTCAAATGCTAGCCGATGTTAATAAAATATCAGGGTAAGTGTGAATAGATCGAATAAGTCATTCTTATCTGAAATTATTTGTTTCTTGAAACTTGAAGAATACAAAAAAAAACACGTAGATGAATTGTTTGTGATTTAGATATTTATGAATCTACTGAAACATATAAATGTTTACTCACCATCTGAATGGTCAAAGTCATGGTAAATGAACTGAACTGACACTGCTGTCACGAAGTATGGACCTCGCGCTTATAAATATGCTTTTCCTTTCAATGCTGTTTATATACTTTGCCATTTCTCCTTCAACATCAGCGTCGGTGAATTCAGCCTCCTCAAAGATCCATTGTACCATATGACTTGATATATTTGTGTGGCTCTTTATCCCGATAAAAGCGCTAAAAGTTGAAGCATTCAGAAAATCGCATTTTAACGTTGATCAGTAATCAGTATTAGTGCAGAAGGAAGAAACGCCTTGTATGAGGAATACATAGGTTTATTCTTATTGGGATTCTGTATATTATCTTGTTGAAGAAAACTTCAAATCGTTTTTTAAGTTCGTAAGTTCATTTACTTTTGCTTCCGTTCACGAGCAAAAACTAGTTATATTGAGGCTTATTATTCTTGTATATACAAAAAGTAAGCTGGGTACGTTTAGAGTTAGTTTGAAGTGAAAAACTATTCATTATTCGAAATACCTGTATGTACATAAAAAAATGAAAGTTTAAGTTATATTTCTGAAAAAGTAGGGGAAATTTTTAAAACTTGGATGTGTCCTAATTTCATGTTTATGTTAGAACGTAGTACAGTACTTTTGAAGAAAAAAATAGTTTTTAGTGTTGCAATTATTTATATCTAATGTTCTACTTATGATCTCAAAAACTTTCAGCAATTTATTGAAATCATTTCGATAATAATTGTTCATTAAACGTATAGATAAAAGTATATGTAAGAAACCCCATATTCCAACCGATCTAAGAAAGTTGCATATTAAAATAATTAACATATCCTACACATGCGTGCATTATACCGTATCAGAGTTTATAGATTATAAGTTCCGTTTCTTTTGCGCTACATAACTATTAATGTGTAACGAGATTATTATGCTATTTATAATAGTAGAGGTCCTTGCTTGGTTACAAGGCGTCAGCCGAGTCAACCGCAATGCCCGAGACGGTGTTAAATCGCTAATGATCGAGTATTGCATTCAAAGCTTTATGCTTGTATCTAACGTATTATGCTTTCGTAACGACGTAGATTATCGTAACTAATGTATTATGAGTAACTATATAAGGTTTTGGTACGTTTATAATGTTGATAAATACTAATAAAGCTTTCATATAATAATTTCTTAATCTTCAAGTATATAATATATTCTTTTCTATGATGAATCTGATACAGAATAAGAACAATATTGTAATTATTGATATTCATTAAAACACAAATATATCGAAATACAATGTAGGATTCGTGAAATCGTCGATTATGTCTTCACTAGCCAAAAATGTATGAGTATACTTCAGTTACATAATACAAAGAGCCATAATATGATCAATATAGGTGAGCATCATCAACGACTCATAGATATATTTTGAAACTTTCTCTCAATCCATAATGGGATAAGGTATATATCTTTTCGCGAAGGTGTAAAAAAATATTATAAAAAAATAACTTGTTTTTCTATGTAGTGTGCATATTCAATAGACCCAAAATCTAATAAAACCATTTCCATTTCGAGAAACTATTTTGGTTCTTGAAATTATTTTCATTATCAGTATCCGAAACTTTTTAACGCAATCTGATAACAGTCGACACGAAATTGATTATGTTGCAAATTGACCCACTGTGTTAATTGCATAATAATAATCTTTGAACCATTAAAAAAATAATGAGTTTTACTTCAATGATTCAATTCATCGATATAAAAATGAGTATATAGGCTCTTATTATTGTCAACGCTGAGCTAATTCTTTTGAATTCGTTGATTTCTTTACTTCATAAAAGATTTCATAAACAAGGCGTGATATTTTTTTCAATGAGTTCATTGAATTCAACAATAAAATCACACAGTCAAGAGGCTCTCAGCTTTCGTGAACTACCGGATATACAATGAATTTAACAGGAATACATTTTGAAAAAAAATAATTTCAGCTTTTCTGTGACAATCATTTGTATTGGAGCCTAGAGTATTTCAGATATTTATCTTTTATCACTTTCTTTTTTTTTGAGTTGTATCATTCAAAAGCGATCATATTTGCAGTGTGTTTAATTTCTAATGGGAGACCCTGGTATATAAATTTGAGGTGTGTAAATAATTTTATTTGAATTTCGATACAAATTTGAATTTTTGCCATCTATTAGGCATGACATGAACTAACTATTATTAAGCTCCTAACACTCACTTGTAGGTGGCAGCATCTGATTACATTCTCTTGTGACGTCTCGTAATTTCCTTCGACGAATTGACGTAGACGTGTAGTTGTTGACGTTTTCATTTCTATATGTTTTCATCTTTATTTTTTGTTTCAATTTATAATTTCAATTATATTTGTTTCTAATTTTTAATCATACAATCGATCTGTGAAAACCACTCTGCGATTTAATGTGCAATAGAATTCATTCAACGAATAGTGATGACCTCAAAACATTTTTGCTTGAAATGGACCAGATTTCAGTCCAACATCCTGAGCGCTTTCGAAAGTCTGCAAAACACGGAAGATCTGGCAGATGTTACGTTGACATGCGACGGTATCAACATAAAAGCTCACAAATTCATACTCTCAGCATGTAGTCCCTACTTCAGGACGATTTTCAAAGTAAGTATTAAGTAGCACACGTCGAAAAAGTGATTGCTAAAGGCATTGCATTCTTAGGAAAATCCATGCCCGCATCCCATAGTCATCCTAAACTATGTAGCCTACGAAGATCTGATGGCAATCATCAATTTCATGTACCATGGGGAGGTCACAGTAACTGAAGAACAACTATCAACATTCTTGCAAACAGCCATGGTTTTACAAGTCTTGGGCCTGATGAACAATGAATACATGCCCTCCAAGAAACCACCCACCAAGAAGCTCAACCCCTTCATTGAATCTCAGGGGGCTCCACAGAAAAAGGCAAAGCTGAGCCCTAAACATAAAAAAACCCCTTTCACTACAGGACTTCTTCCTGAGGAGTCTTCCTGTGAAACAATCAAATCATCTCCTAGCCAGTTTGAGGTGGTGGAGGTGGACAAAATAAAGACTGAGGATGAATCCAGCAGCAATGATTATGGGGAGAATGTGGAGGTTTTGTTGGGTGAGAAATCAGAGACACAGGGGTCCATTTTGGAGGCTGCTCTGGAAATCAGGGATAAGCCCAGTAGTATTTTGGAGAGATCTTTGACAGCACATCCAGGTAGATTTATTTTCAAATTTTCCATAGTTGGTAATATTGCTGTTGTGGAACATGACTTTTTGGAAAACCAGACTTGATTCATACCATCATACTCAAGTCTTTGTATTCTCTTCAAATTATTCAGAATTCATTGAAACTCATTTCTGGAAAATTCCTTGGATTTTCTTGACATTTATTGAAAATATCGATATTCCTTGGAATTGCTTTGTGGAAGACATGAAAATAATGAAAAATGTATGACTTGAAGTTTTGGAAATTTCACAAAATTTCATGAAATTCTTCAAGATAGGTAATCAGGAATTTTCCAATATTGGATTTATATCTTTCAAATTAAAGTTAATCACCATGTATTTATATTATAACTACTTTCTCATTTTTCTGTGTGATCAAAATAGTGACTTCAGAAAAAATATAGAGATTGCTCAGAAGAGACTAGCAAATGAGTAACTAATTCATATTTGTAGACTGAAATATAATGAAATTGATAATGAGAAAGTTTCCAATATTGAAATACTTTATTTGGCACTGGATTCTACATCTCATGAACTAGTTATGCTTTACAGATCTGAAGATTGACTAGTCTTTCATATTCTTGTATTTTTTTTCAATTCCTAGAAGTTTATGGAGATTCTCATATTTGTTGAAGATTAATTCCATAAATTCCTAGGAGCTTCTTTATAACTAAAACTCCTATCCCCACCCCCGAGACAAATAACTTCTTCTAGGCAAATCTCCGTCCTCGCTGCCTTACCAGCCGGACAAAATGTCCCCCATCCACGAAGCCCCACGTGCCGCCCTGATACCGCGCAAACCCCCAGAATCCGACGCCGACAAGCGTCTTTCCAAGCCCCCCACCGACCCATCCGCCGCCGTCTTCGAATACCCCCTGGAATTCCTGCAGCAGCGCATCAAGACCGAGGACCACCCGGTGGAGTTGGCGTGTGCCGAGGACTTGGGCGCGCCCACCGCCAAGATGGCGGACCTGCAGCCGCACCACAGCTCGCAGGGCGGCAATTGCCCGCACTGCGGCAAGGTCTACTCCAACCAGTCCGCCCTCAAGTACCACGTGAGGCTGGTGCACTCTGACCTCACCAACATGTACTGTTGCCACCTGTGCCCCGAGGCGTTCGACTACAGGGAGGGGTACAAGAAGCACATGGCGGAGGTGCACCTCATTAGGAACTGAGGGCGGCGCGGCGGTCATATATCTTTGTTATACTTTTGTAACTGTTTTTTTTTATTATTATTATCGTGTTAGAGTCTATTTAATAAAGTGGTTTTTGAGATACTCTTGCGTGATTCTTTTTACGGTTGTTTTATCGGAACAACTCTTAACATAAGGTGTGCCACAAGGAAGGATCCTTCGCCCATTCGGTGTTTGTCATTCACCGGACGCATTCGTGATGTTATCTGTAATCAAAAGCCTGCCATTATGGGGAAAGGTTATACTTCTACAAACCGTTTTTTCTACAAACGGTTAATATAGTGGCCTTTGACGCTTTCAAATCTCAACAAAAAGTTGACGTTTTCCGAGGAATGTCATCAAGGGACAGCATTGCCGCTCGTGCGCGGAAAAAATGTCATTAAGTGACAGCATATTTGCGCTCGCATCCATCATTGTTGAAAACGAACTCATCATTCTGTTGCATGATGGAAAATAATTGTGACAGTGAATTATCTGAAGCAAAAAGAAGTTTGACTAGTATATCTTTTTGGTTCATAACATATTATAACTGTGGGGTAGACATACATTTTCAAGTAGCCTCAATAGCCAACGGGTTCTCAAGCCGTAAGAGCCCGGGTTCGATCTCTGAGCAGGGCAATTCTTTTTTAATAAGTCATTTCTCCTTGTTTTTTGTTGGTTGTATGAATTTCAATATAATAGTGAATAATTAATGAAATTAATGATTTGGATGAAGAATATTATGAAATGTATGTCAATTGAATGGAGTGTATCGAGTTTTCCTGTCTAGGAACTGTGTTAGTAGAAAAAAGCCTTCACTTTGCGCTCTAATTACACATATAGCTATTTCATTGTCATTTTCGTGCTGGAGTATATTTGAAGGAGTTTATGAGATTCACTTCTGTGCATATTCATTTGTGTCTCTTATTTGTAATTTTATGGAAATTCGTGACATAAGGTGTGCCTCAAGGAAAGGCTCCTAGCCCACTTGGTATTTCCCATTTACCGGACGCATTATTGATGCCATATGTAATGGAAAGCCTTCTGTCATAGAAAAGGATATACCCAAAAAGCTGCTATCAATTATTCAATTTTCGTTATGGTTTTTTACTATTTTCGTGTTGTCTATTTGATAAAGTTCATGAGATTCACTTCTGTGAGTATTTATGTCTCTAATCCACAACAACTTCTTCATTTACCTAACCCAAATAAAGTTGAATTTTTGAAGGTGAAGGATTCAGAATTCAAATAAAATCGTACCAACAAGAAGATAAACTTTTATTACAACATAACTTATGTTTCCATATCTTCATTATTGAGACAACTCACTACAAGGTCCTCGTAAGTCCATTTGGGAAACACTCTCTTGTAGAGGTTGAGCAATACTGTGTCTTGAGATTTGAGTTGTCCATCAAAAACACACTTCATGTGTCCATGAGTACCTGAAAACAAAGATTTTCATTTGAAAATCAGGAACGTTTTACCCTTGCTCCTTCTCACCTAGAGGCTCTTTGATGTGTCCAATCCTGCCTAGTTTGGTTCTCAGCTTGCACGGTTTGAAATAAACGATGTCTTCACGATTGAAGAACATGAACCGGATGACTGCAGACCTCTTGTTGATTTTCAGCGGGTGTCCTAGTGAAAAAATCAATCGATTAACCAAGAAATTTCCTGCAAACGATTTATTTACCGGACAAAACGATCCTCTTGATGACCAGCCGATCGGGATTGCAGGAAAGCAGGCTTCCTGTGGCCACGAGAACCAGCCGCCCCCCTACTTCCTTGTAGCAGAGCACGGGGGCGGGGGGAAACTGGATGGGCGCGTAAAAAGTCGCCACGGCCGTCGAGTCCGGTTGAAAAAACCTCTCGAACTAAAGAAAAACCCATTGTTACCAACTCCGTTTGGAGGAAACCAGAAACAACATACACAATATAGAGACTTGTCAATCAATGTTGATTTGTTGAAAACAGGATTATGCGCAGGACAGGGGCGCATTGTCCTGCAGTGGTGACAATATGTCAATTTTTGATTCAATTTTTTTTCGATAACGAAACTAATTCAAAAGGGCTCATTAATTGATTGTTCATCATCTATATAACGCAAGTCAGGTATTTAATATGAGTTAATAATATTTCTATAGGATTTTCAATACCACTTTTGCGAAGTCAATGAGACGATTGAACTCAATATAGAGACTATAAAATAGAGAAATAAAAATTAATTCAATTAATAACTTTATTGTCTGGGAAAGGTAGGTAAGTGTCTCGGTGAGTGTAGTGGTGCATCTGATTATATATTAAATTAACAACACAAGTTGATATTATAATTAAATATTCACAATATAATGTAATGAATAAATCTCATATAAACTCACATCATAGATAGAGTAAGTACTAAGAATAACTGAGGATTTTGAAAAATACATTTATTATTTACAGAAGTGCTTTCGTAATAAGAAATAACATATTCATGACAATAAAGATTTGGTTTACTAGCTTAAACCTATCACTAAAATACTTTGTGCTCACACTTCAGGTTCTCTTCTCATGATATTCATGCATGTACAAAGATTCAAAAAATAAGGATAAGAATTTTAACTTAGATCAAAATTATCTTCACAGCAATTACTTGCAGATGTAGCTGATGATATTTGTTATCCTACTGCAAAACACCAAGTTTGTCTCACATTAACACTTGGAGTAGGAACAAATATGTCTTTTGAGAATCCATATTCGCCTAAACTTTCGAACGGATGGACCAATTTTCAACTTCGCTCCTACCAATCTGCTTATTTTTTTCTATAGAATCCGTTTCTCCAATCGAAAAAATCGAAATCAAGAAAAAACTTTTTTTCATCATAGAAAAAATGAAGCAAATCGCCATAACTTTCGAACGGATGGACCAATTTTCAACTTCGCTCATACCAATCTGCTTATTTTTTTCCATAGAATCCGTTTCTCCAAACGAAAAAATCGAAATCAAGAAAAAACTTTTTTTCTTCATAGAAAAAATGTAGCAAATCGTCATAACTTTCGAACGGATGGACCAATTTTCAACTTCGCTCATACCAATTTGCTTATTTTTTTCCATAGAATCCGTTTCTCCAATCTAAAAAATCGAAATCAGAAAAAACTTTTTTTCATCATAGAAAAAATGTAGCAAATCGCCATAACTTTCGAACGGATGGACCAATTTTCAACTTCGCTAATTCCATGGAATCCATTTCTCCATTAGAAGAGATCGAAATCGAAAAGCAAAAATGTTCTTGTTATAGAAAAAATTTTAGCAAAGGGGGTACCCATGGAACTTTTTCGAATTCTTCAGATCGCCATAACTTTCGAACGGATGGACCAATTTTCAACTTCGCTCATACCAATCTGCTTGTTTTTTCCATCAAACCCATATCTCCAATCGAAAAAACCAAAATAGGAATTTTTTTTTCGAATTCTTCAAATCGTCGTAACTTCCGAACGGATGGACCAATTTTCAACTTCGCTAATACCAATCTTCTTGTTTTTTACCATGGAATCAATTTTTCGAAATCCATCGAAATCGAAAAAAAAATGTTTTTTATAGAAAAAATTGTAGCAAAGGTGGTACCCATGGAACTTTTTGGAATTCTTCAGATCGCCTTAAATTCCGAAGAGATGGACCAATTTTCAACTTCACCCATACCAATCTGCTTGTTTTTGTCCATAAAATCCATTTCTCCAATCGAATAAACCATAAACCGAAATGAGAATTTTTTTTTCGAATTTTTGGACCAATTCTCAACTCCGCTTAACTTATCTGCTTGTTTTTTGTTTGAATGCTTAAATTTTCTGAAAATAGTGGTCAGTGAAGAGTATAATGAACGCTGAACATTGGAATAAAACTCAATAGTAACTTACCTTGAATCATCCAGATATATTTTCAGAGGAAGAATTAAAATCGCCCAGTAATTTTTTACCGCCATCTGTCAAAGATGTGAAAGATGTCAATTCTTCTTTCACTTCGATTAATGGAACAGAACCACTGAACTCAAACAAGAAATGGAACGACAATATAGCAGGATGCGCGAGGATTATTTACGGCCAACAGGCGAATCATAAACCTTGAATCGAGCACATGCGCAATATGTGCCAGGGTTAGCTGGGCACGTCTGAGATTACGTTTTTGATGTGTTATGTGAACGTATGTCTGAAATTACATATTTCAGCCACAGAACCAAGAGTTGGCGTCAGCCCACTCGTCAGCCTATAAGGTTTGTTTACATTGTATTTGATTGCTCTTTGTTCTCGAATCTTATCCATTTCGATTTACAGCAAGCTGTTTTCGGCTTCATATTGTGTTTTTGTGTTCTTGTTGAATTATCTGTTGTTTAAAAAGCTGTGTTATTGAGTTTGTCATCTTTGGTAGTGCCGGTCCTGTGCAAAAGGTTTCTGCGCATGTTCCACATTCAATTTTGCTATATGATCACGTGGTATGCGCGAATTCAATTTAGCGTAAAACTGCTGAATTGCATTATCGTTCCATTTCTTGTTTGAGTTCAGTGAACAGAACCTACACCAACCTACCAGGTGACTTCACATTTTTAGAAAAGGATGGAGAATTTTTCGATTTTTGAATGTCGATTTTGGAAAAACCCTTGAAAATAAAGATTTTCACCACGAAAAAAAAAAAAGAAATGGTTTGCATAACACTTTGACTAGTCTCCATGTTGCAGTTTGTCTATGAGGGAAACCCGTACCTTGTGTTTCTGACCGTTGGTGTGGCTGCTGAAGACCGGATTGACCGCGAACCTTCTGTAACCGCACTGGAAGACGAGCCGCTCCTTGGATTTGACAGGCAGCCCGTAGTCCTGCGTGCGCCTCAGAGCGACGTTGACAACTGTCATTTTATGTTCGTGCGGAAAGAGGCCAATCAGCATAGGGGACGAGCCAGTTTTCTGGAAGGTCGACCAGAGCAGCTGCGAGACGTCTTTGACGTGGACGGTGAGGTACCAGCCAGACTGGGGAGTGAAAAAATCTAGCTTGGTATTGCGAGAGCCAGGAACGGTGCAGGGTTCGAGTTATATTTGCCCTATATTTCTCCAATTTTGAAAGAGACGGACAGTTAATTTTCTGAATTATTAGAGTTGAAACTAGGGAAAACCTGCAGGAAATGGGACTTGAACCGATTCCAATGAAATTATCACGGAACATTCGGAAAACGATTATAAACACTTCACCATGAAAAAATAACCGCGGAGTAGGAGACTTAGAGAGCAACGCTGATGCCGTTTCGAAAATTTCACAGATAATGAACGCTGGAAAAGGTTATATGGACGATTTCTGATATTTTCCATCCTTTTGTTCAATAAAATATGCAGAATATCCAAAATTAGTCAATATAATAATACTCACAAGGGCACCATCCTTATCTTCTTGTTCTTTCAGTACCCTTTTCTTTGTTCTGTCAAAGTTTTCAAATTGGAAAATTCTGGCATAATCACTAGGCAGATTTTCTTTGGCATCCCATGGAGAAGTTCTGCAAAGTAACAGTTTAAAGTCACCAAAATTCATGCAATCTGTTGAATCTCACCTAAAACTCTCTAATCCCCTGTATTTCTGGAATCTGATTCTTGCAGGTTCATCAAGAGGTGTGTCAATTTCATCTGGAAACTGCTGGTCACTTTTTGCTGCTTTCAATTTTTCAAGAGCTTCACGTTCTGCATAAAAGTCCATTTCCTTGTCATACCTTGAAAAATATGCATGCTTGATTTTTTTTCTGTCTGAATGAACATATTTTCCACGATTTCAGTTTTTTATTGGTGAACTGAATTCTATGAAAAAAAAAGGAGCGAAATGATCCAACCATTTGGAAGATATGGTGATTTGAAAAATTCGAAAAAGTTTATATATTGCATATATATCGCTATTTATTCTTTTAACGAGAGAAAAAAAAGATAAAACATTTGAGAAATGACTATTTGAATGGCCTGAGTATCCCATGAACGCAAAAAGTTGGAAAATCAGAAACCCTATCATGGAATTCATGGATACTTGAAGGATTTCTGCAGTTATGGTGATTATTTCTATGAAATTTCGTATCAAATACCAAGAAACTCTTTGAAAACCCAACCAAATCTTGTGAAAATAATGATGAACAGTCTCACATAGCCTTACTTTTCATCATTGACAGCAACTTCTGATACTGTAGCTGTATCAAAATCTTTGTATGCTTCCTCCTCTGATTTCTCAGACTTTTCCTCAGACATGGCATCCATGTACCCATCCTCAGATTCTTCCTCATCTGACTCACCCTCCTGGAATTCAGCATCATCTTCTGGAATCCAAGCAGCCTGGTAGTCAGACCAGCCTTTAGGAACTTTCTTGACTCTTTTCAACTGAAACAGGTCAAAATTCATCATTTGTACATATCAATTGTTTTGGAAACTCACTTTTTGCTCATTACCAGCCATTTCCAGTTCCTCATTGGTTGGCCAAGTCTGTTCTGCATCCATTGGATCAGGAATATTCTCAGAATCAAGAGATTCCTGTTTGGCAGGATCATATTTTTCCAAGATTCTCATTACTTGTCCATCAGACTCCATAGAATTTTCAACCTTATTCCTAAAATGAAATTTAAAACTGATATAATGAATTGAATGTTTCATTTCAGAACAAAACTCTGAAACAGTGCATCCTTTGAATGAGATAATAAATAGAAAACTATCAAATAACAAAATTTTATTCCATGAAAAAGTGATAATTTTGAAACTACTTTTATTCTAGGAGAGTAGGTACATACAAATAATTCAAATGGATCATTTTTGAATTTTAAAAGACAATTGCTATTATATCAATTTGAAAAACTTACTTTGTCTTCTCATGTTTAACAGGATCATTTGAAATGTCTATTTGTGACATTTGGAAGTCTCCAAGTCCAGGAATATGAATCAACTGATTCACAGATAAGGGAGAATCACCTCTCAAAAATCCAGTAATTTTCAAAGTCCCCAAAGTTCCTGAGAAATGATAACCATGTTGAAATATATAAGCATCACATTTGAAATTCAGATAATACCTTGAGAATCTGGAACATATTCAACTTCTTCACCCAGCAAATGTGGTCTACGATCTCTATACAAAACTGATCTCTTTTTCTGATTTCCTATCCTCCTTAGCAGATTTAAACCATCCACATTTTTGTCTAGTATCATGATTTTTTCTTCTGGAAACCAATTGTTCACTGATTTTTGAATCTGCTGTTTATGTTCTTGTTTTTTCTTAGGTGAAACACTTTCCAGATCTGTCACAGCTACAATAGGAGTGGGTAGGCCCTTAGAAAAACAATTACTGTTATAAGCAAACTAGTCTCATTTTGAAGTTTGACCATTTGTCAAGATAGTTCAATCCATACCTGAGCAAATGAAGATGTAATAATAGATTCACCCCATTTATCAATCACCACATCATTATTCTTATGCCCTGTTCCAGCAGATACCAGGAATAAAACAGTGTCAGCAATCTTAAGAGCATCCAGTATGGCAAAATCACTATCCAGTTTTGGCACCACAAATGAGAATCTCTGTTTGAATCTTGGCAGACTGAAAGCGGAATGGTTCTGATATGATGGTCTCATGGTTAAATTAGAGAAAATTACCTTATGTGGGTCACTCCTGTTGTAGTGTGTGTCACAAGTGCTTCATCATCACATTGTGAGAGAAGTATTAGAGCTGTGGTTGGGTCTAAATCTTTATTTAGAGGCACAACACATACCAAGAAGGGAGCATTTTCCATGCCACCCAATGACCGTTTTTTGGCCAAAACTTCATCTCTTTTATTCTGTCTGATTTGGGAAGCCTGATTCCGTCTCTGTTCCCTATTCAATTCACGTTTATTTTTCTTGGAGATGGTTTTCACGGATACTTTGCCTGAAATAGTGAATAATAATAATAATAATATGATGAATGTAGCTAATAACTTAACCTCACTTACCCTTGGCCGAGACGTTTATGGAGCCTTTGGATCGATGTTTACCATGTTTGTGCTCTTTATTTGTCTGCTTAAACACCCCTGACCTATGGGCTATGCCCTTTTCAATTGCCATTTTTGAAAATATCGACGAAAATCATTAAAATTCCAAACCACGTGTATTTCACAAAAACAAAAAACTGAGAAAGAAGAAACAATCGAGACGAGAAGATGACGAGAGCGTCGTAATGATGAAGAGGAAGACGAATGTCAAACGAGTTCAGTGGCTAATACCGTGAAAGTCAAGTCCAAGTTGCTATCATTGAGAAGAAGAATGCGAAATGACCGAACTTTAAATTCAAAAATATCAAGTGTGTTATGGAGAAAATCCTCTAACTTGTCGAGTCGTGTCGTTGTGATATTGTTTTCGGCTATTCTAGAATGATTTGTGCTTTCTCAGTGATATTGAATAAGTGACAAAATGTGTGCCATGAAGCTGAAGGGTAAGCCATTTCTCTCATATTTATTAATTCCTATGATTATAAATCTCTATCAACAGAATACAAATATTAATTTCGCTATGTAACATGATTTTTATCATCACAACATCCATATCATCTTCCCTTCTGAATGGGACCATATCTTCAATTGAACTGAAACTTCTGATAAGGTTGAGAAAGGAAAATAAATTGAAATCAATAAGTCTTGTTAGTATTTCAAAATTTGTTTATGTCTCGAGTTCGTGTAGTAATGTTTTCTTGGCCCCGAAGTCATAAATTTATCCATAGGTAAGTACCTACAGTGCCTCAAAAGAGTTACACAGTAGGTCAAATCAAGGTCAAATAGGCAAAAAGTTGGGCAATTAAGGGATCAATAAAAACAACGAAATTGGTCGATTCAGAAAACGTATTAAAAACCAAACCGGCAGTAAACAAAATTTTTGGGATTTCTCAACATCTATTTATTAAACCCTTAATCGCGCAACTTTTTGCCCATTTGACCTACGGATACTTATTTATTCTTTGGTTTCAAATATATAGGCAAAGGATTTCGTCACATACCTATTTACCTACTTATAATTGAGTATGTAGGTATAGCAAACAATAATATCGGTAAATACTTACTTTCATTATTCACTTAAGTACATATTATTATTGATAGGTAATTATAAAAATTACAATTATTTTATCACAATATCAGGAGTTGCAAAATTTAGAGAAGCCTCAGAATACATAAATCTTATTAAAAACATGATAAAAATATTCAATCATAGATCAAAATATAAAGAAGTTGAAAAAAATTGATTTCAAATAATGTTTCACGATTTAGATTCTGTCTCATTGGTTGTATGATCTTCATGTTCTGTTTCTTCCAATGCTTTATCGATATCTTCGTCAACCACAGGGTCAATTTGCAGTTTTTCTATATTATCATCGAACGCCACCGATTTTCTACGTTCCACCATTTCTACTCCTGGATCTTTCACAATTTCCTCTCCGTTTTCATCAAATTTTCTGTAAACAAATCCTGTTGGACGTCTTTCTTCTAAGGCTGACGAACCCTTTCGCCTGAAACATTTCATAAAAAAATTACAAGTTGAGATCGAGATTAGCGACAGAGTCGCCAGAAAAAAAATTCTGAAGGGTTATACCCTCGAAAAATAATTCATCATTTTTTATAGAAATCTTTCGTATCGCATTTCCGTATTTCAAAATCAATCTTGTGATGATAATATGTGATGCATAATCAAACAGAAACTCACTGTTTCGTGTTTTATTTTCTTTAAAATCAAAAATTGAAAGAGTTGAAGAGTTCAAAAAGGGACAATGGGAAAATAATTGCTTTTTCTCGTCACTAATTTCTACTTTGTCCGAGATAGGTACTTACTTTATTTCGTCTATTGACTGTTTGGAATTTCTTTGTTCAAATCTCACTTTGTTAGATCCAGTGTCATCTACCATTTTTTCATAGGACTTGGATCTGAAAAAAAGGTTGGGAATTGCCATATAACTGTCTCAATTTCCTATCAACACACATACCTGCGTCTCCACAAATAAAATCCAATGGAACCAACCAACAGGCCTAAGAGAAGTATACTCAAAATAACTATTGCTACCAAGTATCCTGTGACACTTGTCTGCTGTATTCCATCATCATGATTAGCAGTATCTGAAAAATTATTAGAATATTTGATTTTGATTCGTTCGAGACTATTTCTATAGTGGCAAAAAGATTCTCACCAATAATTCTCAAGTTCAATACAGCCTCTGACTTATGCGATGTAGATCTTATTGTTCCCTGAAGAACTATTGGAATAAACGCTAGTGATTTCAGTGTGTCCTGCGATACTGGTTGTAAGAGAGTGATTGTAACTTTTTTCTCAGAATACTTTGCTGTGAAGTAATTTGTATATTCTGCAGTAAAAAAAAAACAATAATCAGGAAATGAAGTTGTTGGATGTAAAAGATAAATTACCGTTGTTGGCGATCACAACTTCAACATTGTCATCAATTTCATCAGTATTGAGATTTATTTCGTTATTAACTGTGATGCTGCCATTCTTTGCTACATACGTGCCTTCATACAATATTTCTTCGAAATTCACATAGCTGGTACTATCTGAAAAATATATTGATATTAGCTAATTTTGAAAATACCCGCTACAAAAATTTTGTGATATTGTTCATCAAGTTGGTGAACAGTGACAAACAATTAAATTTTCACCAACAACTCTAAATACAAATTTTTTACTAGCTAATTTCACGATATATTATCAATCGAAAGGAAATTTTGACTACCCACTGTATGTTATCATTGGATCAAAAACTCGAAAAATAAGTTTCATTCATATATCATTGATCAATACAAATTTACTTGAATATGTATATACAGGGCTATTCAAATTCAAGTCTATGCATGGGGATTTCGATAACGGTAAGAGATAGAGGGTTGGTTAAATGGGGGCAAAGTTGTGTATTTCAGAGGTTAAATATATGGATGAAAAAAATCTGACATAGCTTCTTCAGTTCTGAAGTTATACAGGAAAAATCGAAAATTTCGAAATTCTTCTTTTGCCTAAGTATATATTTTTATTTTACGAAGATTTTTTAAAAATCTTGCCACTTTGCCAGAGCAACTTTTTGTAGCCTTTCCAAATATCTGAATAAAAATTATATACAGGGTGTCGTATGAATTGGGCCACGCTCAACTTTTAATTTTTAAATACGGACCTGTATTTTTTATTGCATTTTTTTTGAATGCCAAATCATTTTTCATATTGACGTAGTATTTTCATCTGAATTACAGAGTGTTTTGGAAATATTGAACTGTTACCAGTAAAATTTCAAATTTTTTTAAAATTTTTAATGTATAACTCCAGAACTGAAGAAGCTAGGTCAGATATTTTTCATCCATATAATTAACCTCCGAAAAACGCTACTTTGCCCCCATTTAATCAACCCTCTATCTCTTACCGTTATCGAAATCCCCATGCATAGACTCGAATTTGAATAGCCCTGTTTATATAATCAAATCAATTTTTACCCTTTAGGGTGTGATGATTAATTTACTTGAAACGGTCATGAAAAACTTGAGAAATCACGTCGGTTCTGTCAATACAGATAAAGGGTAGGTACTCACAGTAAATTCTAATGTTCAGAACAGCAGATGAAATATAACCAGTATCAATTATTTTTGCGTTCACGGTCAAAGGTATGAATTTTTCTTGTTTCACAATTTTGTCAGGTAAAACATCTCCTTTTATTTTCAAAGAAACAATTCCGTTCTGGTTTGTAACATCGAAATATTGGTCGTATTCATAATCTGAAAGAGAGTAATATTGTTGAATATTTTTCAATTTATAACAAAAAATCATTTACAGGACTGATATTGTATGTTCTCCATCATAAATTCTTGTTTTTTACCAATATCAAAACATAAATAATTTTTGCTCGGACTTTTTAATGTTTTTCTTCTTGGCATATCGAATGATGCGTGCCATTATCTAATTTTCCAATATGCAATCAGATAATCAGAAAAACTCACCATTCGAAATAGTGACTTCTATTTCTTTGTTCATCAAGTTGGTTTTGAGTAGCGGTTCTTCTATCTCGAGATGCCCGACACTTTCACTCTCGTGAATAGAATAGTTACCAGAATATAGTGGTTTTGAAAATGACAGCGTCTTAGTGTCATTTTTATCATCACCTATAAATAATCCAATGGAAAATATCAGATATACCAATATATTCACCCTCTTTTTCCATGACAGTAAAAAACACAATAAGTCTAACTCACTGTCACCCCCTGTATATAATTTTTCATAAATGTATACACACTTTTTTTCAGTAGAAAGTAGAAATTTCATGTACTCACCGACTACTCTAAGATTCAATACAGCTCTTGTCTCAATAGAAGTGTCTTTAATTTGGATTTGGATTAAGATCGGTATATTTGCTTGCGACAGCAATACTTTACTAGGCGATTCCCTCAGTAAATGTACTAGCACTTCTTTTTCCGAATATGTAACTTCGAAATCGCTGTCATAGCCATTGATTATTTTCACGTCGACATTATCATCTTCTTGATCAGTTTCCACCATAATTTGATCGTGAGATAAGATTACCTTGTCATCTTCAACTTGATATATTCCATTATATATAGAACTATTCAACGATAACTCACCACCTAAAATCATTGACTATTATTTTTTTGTTAATCAGCTGCAGAAACTTCAAGCATCAACAATCCTCGCACATCGCCCATTCTGCGTACCTCATTAATTTACCTACTCAGCTTATTATCTCTATTTAGTAAGTGATAATGATATTCTCACCGATAATTCGTAAGTTCAACACTGCCTGTGACTTATGCGATGTGGATTTTATTGTTCCCTGAAGAACAATTGGTATGAACGCCAACGATTTCAATAATTCTTGTGACAATGGTTGTGAGTGAGTGATGGTAACTTTTTTCTCAGTATACTTTGCTGTGAAGTAATTTTTATATTCTGCAAGAAATAACCACAAGGAATTAAGAAAGTAATGAGTTTGTGATGACATGTGAATTACCATTGATGATGGAAAGTTCAATGTTGTCAACTTGATCGGTATCGATATCTATTTCTTCACTAACTGTAATGCTGTTATTGTTCCTGACATATGTGCCTTCATATAATACACGTTCGAAGTTCACATAGCTAGTATCTTCTTTTGTATCATCTAGAAGAGAAAATAATTTTTTTATATGATTTTCAGATCTCACCAATAGCTCTCACCAATAACTCTCAAGTTCAGTACGGCCTGTGACTTATGCGATGTGGACTTTATTGTTCCCTGAAGAATGAGTGCAATAAATGCCAGGGATTTTAATTCTTCTGGTGAGTCTGATGTTGTTACAGTAATAGTCACTGTTTTCTCGGAATAAGTTACTGTGAAGTATTTATCATATTCTGCAAGGAAATCAATGAAAATTGAGAATTAGAAAGTGATTTTAGGTGAATTACCGTTGATGATGGAAACTTCAATGTTGTCAACCTGATCTGTAATGATATTAATTTCTTCACTTAGGACGATACTGCCATTTTTCGTAGCATATGTGCCTTCATACAATACATTTCCAAAGCTCACATAACTGACATCTCCATTTGTATCATCTGAAAAAAAAAATCACACGTAAAGGTTCACACACAATGTACTTTTACGTTAAAATTCTCACCTATAACTCTCAAGTTTAGTACCGCCTGTGACTTATGCGATGTAGATTTTATTATTGCCTGAAGAACGAGTGGAATAAATGCCAGGGATTTGAATGCTTCTGGTGGGTTTGTTGCTGTCAGACTAACAGTAACTTTTTTTTCGGAATAAGTTACTGTGAAGTATTTATCATATTCTGCAAGAAAAGAAAACGATGAAAAAAAGAGAAAGTGTTTGTAATCATAAATAGCTTACCATTGACGATTGAAACTTCAATATTATCAACTTGATCGGTATCAATATTTATTTCATCATTTACTGTGATGCTGCCATCCTTCTTCACATATGTGCCTTCATACAATACATTTTCAAAGTTTATATAGCTGGTATCTCCAGGTGTATCATCTGAAAAATATATGTATGTATAAAAAATTACAGAGTAGTGTAACAATAATTGTATTTCATATCAATTTGAAAATTGAAGAACTGAAAGTGTACTTTATAGATGGTAATTTACGTTAGGATTCTCACCTATAACTTCCAAGTTTAATACGGCCTGTGACTTATGCGATGTAGATTTTATTGTTCCCTGAAGAATAAGTGGAATAAACGCAAGGGATTTCAATTCTTCTGGTGGAACTGATGCTGTTAGTGAAACAGTCACTCTTTTCTGAGAATAAGTCAATGTGAAGTATTTATCATATTCTACAAAAAAAAACAATGAAAACTGTGAAATGATTGGTGATTATAGGTGGTAATTCACCTATAATTACCATTGATGATGGAAACTTCGATGTTGTCAACTTGATCGGTGATGATATCCATTTCCTCATTTAGGACGATACTGCCATTCTTTGTTGCATATATGCCTTCATACAACACATTTCCAAAGTTCACATAACTGGAATCTCCATTTGTATCATCTTAAAAAAAAAGCACACAGAAAGGTTTACACATAATGTACTTCATGGTTAGGGTTTTAAGTTAGAATTCTCACCTATAACTCTCAAGTTTAGTACCGCCTGTGATTTATGCGATGTAGATTTTATTGTTCCCTGAAGAACAAGTGGAATAAATGCCAGGGATTTGAATGCTTCCGGTGGGTTTGATGCTGTCAGACTAACAGTCACTTTTTTTTCGGAATAAGTTACTGTGAAGTATTTATCATATTCTGCAAAATAATTGTCAGGAATTAAGGAAGGATTGGCAAAATTATAGGTGAATTATTACCATTGATGATGGAAACTTCAATGTTGTCAACTTGATCGGTAATGATATCTATTTCCTCATTTAGAACGACACTGCCATTCTTCGTCGCATATGTGCCATCATACAATACATTTCCAAAGTTCACATAACTGGTATTCCCAGTTGTATCATCTGAAAATCACATTCATAAAACCTCTCACAGACATAGAGAAAGTAGCTGAAGAATTACAGTTCATATTATGAAAAACTGAGTAACTGGAAGTAAAGGTACTTTCTAGCTAGGAACAGAGGGCAAAATTCTCACCAATAACTCTCAAGGTCAAAACGGTCTGTGATTTATGAGATGTAGATTTTATCATTCCCTGAAGTACAAGTGGAATAAACGGAAGGGATTTTAATGCTTCTGGTGGGTTTGATGCTGTGAGACTAACAGTCACTTTTTTCTCAGAATATGTCACTGTGAAGTATTTATCGTATTCTGTAAAAAAAAATATGAAGAATTGGGACATGATAAATAATTATAGATTGATTACCATTGATGATAGAAACTTCAATGTTGTCAACTTGATCGGAATCGATATTTATTTCGTTACTTAATTTGATACTGCCATCCTTTGTCATATATGTGCCTTCATACAATACATTTTCGAAGTTAACATAGCTGGTATCTCCAGTTGAATCATCTAAAAGAAGAGAATCACATTTCAAAACAGGCAACAAAATATCATATACATTTCCTAGTGGATCGTACTTCTAGAACTACATTTTCTAGTTAGGAACAAAAGATAATATTCTCACCAATAACTCTCAAATTGAGAACGGCCTGTGACTTATGCGATGTAGATTTTATTGTTCCCTGAAGAATGATTGGAATAAATGTCAGTGATTTTAATGCTTCTGGTGGGTCTGTTGCTGTCAGAGTCACAGTCACTTTCTTCTCAGAATAAGTTACTGTGAAGTATTTATCATATTCTGCAAAATAATCAATGAAACATTGAGGAATTATTGGTATTCATAAGTGAATTACCATTGATGATGGTAACTTCAATGTTGTCAACTTGATCGGTTTCGATATTTATTTCATCATTAACGACGATACTGCCATTTTTCGTTGCATATGTGCCTTCATACAATACATTTCCAAAGTTCACATAACTGGTATCTTCAGTTGTATCATCTGAAATTCCACAGTTTAAAACAACTTCTAGTCGATTCTAAAAAGTAGCTAAGGAATATTAGTTCATATTATCAAACCGAGGAACTGGAACTATACCCTCTAACTAGAAACATACGACAAACTCTCACCAATAACTATCAAGTTCAGAACGGCCTGTGACTTATGCGATGTGGATTTTATTGTTCCCTGAAGAATGATTGGAATAAATGTCAGTGATTTTAATGCTTCTGGTGGGTCTGTTGCTGTCAGAGTCACAGTCACTTTCTTCTCAGAATAAGTTACTGTGAAGTATTTATCATATTCTGCAAAATAATCAATGAAACATTGAGGAATTATTGGTATTCATAAGTGAATTACCATTGATGATGGTAACTTCAATGTTGTCAACTTGATCGGTTTCGATATTTATTTCATCATTAACGACGATACTGCCATTTTTCGTTGCATATGTGCCTTCATACAATACATTTCCAAAGTTCACATAACTGGTATCTTCAGTTGTATCATCTGAAATTCCACAGTTTAAAACAACTTCTAGTCGATTCTAAAAAGTAGCTAAGGAATATTAGTTCATATTATCAAACCGAGGAACTGGAACTATACCCTCTAACTAGAAACATACGACAAACTCTCACCAATAACTATCAAGTTCAGAACGGCCTGTGACTTATGCGATGTGGATTTTATTGTTCCCTGAAGAATGATTGGAATAAATGTCAGTGATTTTAATGCTTCTGGTGGGTCTGTTGCTGTCAGAGTCACAGTCACTTTCTTCTCAGAATAAGTTACTGTGAAGTATTTATCATATTCTGCAAAATAATCAATGAAACATTGAGGAATTATTGGTATTCATAAGTGAATTACCATTGATGATGGTAACTTCAATGTTGTCAACTTGATCGGTTTCGATATTTATTTCATCATTAACGACGATACTGCCATTTTTCGTTGCATATGTGCCTTCATACAATACATTTCCAAAGTTCACATAACTGGTATCTTCAGTTGTATCATCTGAAATTCCACAGTTTAAAACAACTTCTAGTCGATTCTAAAAAGTAGCTAAGGAATATTAGTTCATATTATCAAACCGAGGAACTGGAACTATACCCTCTAACTAGAAACATACGACAAACTCTCACCAATAACTATCAAGTTCAGAACGGCCTGTGACTTATGCGATGTGGATTTTATTGTTCCCTGAAGAATGATTGGAATAAATGTCAGTGATTTTAATGCTTCTGGTGGGTCTGTTGCTGTCAGAGTCACAGTCACTTTCTTCTCAGAATAAGTTACTGTGAAGTATTTATCATATTCTGCAAAATAATCAATGAAACATTGAGAAATTATTGGTATTCATAAGTGAATTACCATTGATGATGGTAACTTCAATGTTGTCAACTTGATCGGTGATGATATCTATTTCCTCATTTAGAACGACACTGCCATTCTTCGTCGCATATGTGCCTTCATACAATACATTTCCAAAGTTCACATAACTGGTATCTTCAGTTGTATCATCTAAAATTCCACAGTTTAAAACAACTTCTAGTCGATTCTAAAAAGTAGCTAAGGAATATTAGTTCATATTATCAAACCGAGGAACTGGAACTATACCCTCTAACTAGAAACATAAGACAAACTCTCACCAATAACTATCAAGTTCAGAACGGCCTGTGACTTATGCGATGTGGATTTTATTGTTCCCTGAAGAATGATTGGAATAAATGTCAGTGATTTTAATGCTTCTGGTGGGTCTGTTGCTGTCAGAGTCACAGTCACTTTCTTCTCAGAATAAGTTACTGTGAAGTATTTATCATATTCTGCAAAATAATCAATGAAACATTGAGAAATTATTGGTATTCATAAGTGAATTACCATTGATGATGGTAACTTCAATGTTGTCAACTTGATCGGTGATGATATCTATTTCCTCATTTAGAACGACACTGCCATTCTTCGTCGCATATGTGCCTTCATACAATACATTTCCAAAGTTCACATAACTGGTATCTTCAGTTGTATCATCTAAAATTTAAAACAACTTCTAGTCGATTCTAAAAAGTAGCTAAGGAATATTAGTTCATATTATCAAACCGAGGAACTGGAACTATACCCTCTAACTAGAAACATAAGACAAACTCTCACCAATAACTATCAAGTTCAGAACGGCCTGTGACTTATGCGATGTGGATTTTATTGTTCCCTGAAGAATGATTGGAATAAATGTCAGTGATTTTAATGCTTCTGGTGGGTCTGTTGCTGTCAGAGTCACAGTCACTTTCTTCTCAGAATAAGTTACTGTGAAGTATTTATCATATTCTGCAAAATAAACAATGAAACATTGAGAAATTATTGGTATTCATAAGTGAATTACCATTGATGATGGTAACTTCAATGTTGTCAACTTGATCGGTGTCGATATTTATTTCATCATTAACGACGATACTGCCATTTTTCGTTGCATATGTGCCTTCATACAATATATTTCCAAAGTTCACATAACTGGTATCCTCTGGTGCATTATCTAAAGAATGAATATCGTATCGGAAGGATGACATAATAACAACGTCACTACTAGATGCAAAAAACATCACCATCTACTCACAGCTTATTATGATATTGAGTACTGCTGATGATTTGCTCTCTGTTCCAGATACAGACGCTTCCAGAGTGAGAGCAATAAACGAACTGCTCTTCAAAATATCTTCAGGCAATTCTTTAATTCTCTCAATTGTTACTACCTTATTCTTACATGAAGCACTGAAATACGTGACGTACGGAGAACCTGAAAAGAATACGATAATATCGACCTGCCTTTCCGATAGGATATCCAACTCACTTTCTGATATATTTACGAGGATATTTCGATCTACTGTCTCTGTATCTACGATTCCAATTGGGTCAACATTGAAGTCGACATTACCATCATTTGCGACTTTATAACTCCCTTCGTATAGGACACTGTCAAACTCTATTGAGGACGATTTGACTACTGCGGGCAGATTTATGACCAGGGTGGCTTGGCTTGTAACGTCTGTGAGGGTGGCAGTGATGGTAAGGACAATACTTCTTTGGCTGTTGAGAATCTCTTCCGGTAGTGGTTTGGAGACAACCACCTCGTATTTGTCGGATTCCTTCTTCAAGGAGAAGTATTCTTTGTATGCCGCTACCACACCTGTATCGAGGGAAATTCCGTATTCTTGGCTGATTAGGTACAATAGTTATTCCTTCAAGTCAAGCACTTACTGTCGGTTATTTCCACTGTAGCTGTATTGGGTGTGACCACAATGTCTTGGTTTAAATTCACTTTTCCGTTGGTACTATCATAGTCGGCGGTGTACGAAATACTGTTGAATTTGGGAACATTGTCCGACTCTTCGGTCAGATATAAAACCACTGGAACTGAAGCCACGTTGTCCGTTTCCGCACTCAGAGAAAGAATGGCTATGGATGAAGTGGAAGATACGGGAGTGAGACAGGATATGGTGACTGTCTTTGTGGTTTGGTCGAAGGTTGGTTTGAAATGGTCTTGGAGATCTGGAATCGAATATAGAATAGGTGTTATATCAATTTTGCATTCATTTGATTTCTGAAAACCGTGAAAAATATAGATTCGGTTGAATTGGAGGCGAAATTGAATTTGAACATTACCTCCAGTAAGTGCCAAAGATTCAGCAATTTCATCTGGTTTGTTGGTTGTCAGAGTGATATTCCCGTTTTTAGGACTTAGAGTACATTTTCCGTCTTTCTCAGAATAGGTGAAAGAATATGAAATTTTCTGGAACGCTGGGTTATCCAAACTAGTAGACGGATCTGGTAACAGGGTGACTTTTTGCGATACATTTCGAACCCCTGGATCTATACCGGAATCCTGCAATCAATGAAAATGACTTAATCATTTTACTGGAATATCTTGAGAAGCACAGAAGTCTCAGAGCATTGCAACAGTTCTTTACGACATCACAGTAGGAAGATAAAATTACACATATAGAGTGGACAGTGCATTTTGTTCAATTTAACCAAAGCTATTGACTATCTTGTGATTTCTTCAAGCATCTTTATGAGTTTTCACCATCTGCAGGAGATAATTCGAATTTGGGTGCAGATATCACGTATCATTTTACGACTGCTAACCACAAGTTGGTGCAGCTCAATAATATGACTCCATAATATCTATTACAGCGGTTGACTTATTTTTCTGACGTCATTTGTCTACTCCCATTTTGTGCATGTGATGATTTAGTCTGCAGTGCCAAGAGTTTCCAGGTTTACTCAGTTTAGATCTGATACTTTTCTTCACTGGATTCCAAAGGTTAGGTCATCATGGACAAGGATGTCTTCGAATGGTTCATTTTTTGTCCAGCCCTGGATGTATGCTTTGGCGGTGCTTGATGCTATACCAAGAGCTTTGAAGGCTGATTACAACGAAAAATTGTCAATTGGGACATTGTATGGGACATGACATATTCCATTTTATTCTCTGCATGCGTCCTTGTGGTCTGACTCAAGGCCTTGAAGATCCTGAATCGTTATATCCATTGTATGTTTTGTCGTAGTCATGGTAGGAAAATATTACAAAAAACCTCTTTTTTCATGTTATCCAATACTGGTGTGGGAGTGTGATATGAAGGGGGTGAGTAGGGAATGAGTATGTGATAGGATAGGAGCCTCAATCCAGTCTGTAGCTTTTGATTTTCGACGACCTATCTTTTATCGATAGTTGAATACGCGTTAAGGAATTGTTTTCCTGTTCTCCTATTGGATAATTTGGGAAAACAAAGGCCATGCCCGGCGTTCGAGTGATGCAAGAAAGGCTGCCTACCTTACTCTTGCATCAAACGGGCAGGACACGTCCCATCAATAGCGTTGGGAAGGGCTGTCGAAGGGGGCGGTTATTCGTTTTTCGAAATTTCGGTGAAGAGATCAGTGGACTCGTGTATGAGCACATGCTCACCGTGGCTGTGAGGGTGTATTCCTTCGACCCATCGACTTGGATAATCTTGTTCGCCCTAAAGACGGCAGTGTAGTTCTTCGACTCGCTGCTGGCTAGCGTCGTGATGGTGAAGTCTTCGGGGTAAATGGTGAAGGTCATGTGCTGGTTGGAGAAGTCAATGTCCTCGGCCATGACGGAGGAACCGTACAGGCTGAAGTCGGCCATCGGCATTATGGGGCTGGCCACTTTGTACTCTTCGTCCAGGCTCTTGAAGGTTGGAGGGTGGTTGTTGGTGTCGTTTGTGAAGATGGCGATGTTCTGAAATGCAGCATTAGAGGGTGAATCTATTTGTTTTTCTTCCTCACAAAACTCGTATTGTGTTCATGAATACGATTTTTGAGAGTTCTGCCAGTTTAACTAATATATCTTCGGACATGTTCCACAATTCAGTACCTATATATATATATACGTAGTCTGTCCTAAACTTTAATGTTCTATAATTTTGATCAGTATTTTTTTGAGTATTTTTTTGGTAGGAAAAACTTGGCTAAGAGCTCTAGATTGAAGTGTTTTATCAAGAATTTCATTCATCAGATTGACTTCACATCTATTTTTCACTGCGAATCGTTTTATAATGTCAAGTTCTTTCTAAACATTCTCTTCTGAATGTTGGACATTACTTAATCTATGGATCATTCGTTTATAGGTTTCAACTTTATGCTGATAGGAATGATTGAAATTAGCTTGAATGGTTAAATCGGTGTGTGGGAAGGGTTTTGGTAAATTGAGAAATCATATTTTTGTTGAATTTTATTGTCAAGTCCACTGAAGTCGTGGAGAAAGTGATAGTCTTCTACTCGCGTATAATGGCTATCGGTTCTATCGGTTTTTCCATTCTCTACAATCCAAGAATAGGGTTATATAAATATTTTCGAACAAAATTTTGGTTGAACAGACTGAAAAACATTACCTAATGACCAACTAGATTCAAATTAGAATGAGTTCGAGAAAATAAGTTGAATATGATTGCATTTGTTGTAGTTAGTTCAGTGTACTGATGCCTGAAGAAGCTATACTGTGTTAGGGAAAAATGTCGAGTTGTACATATATTTCATGAATATATATTTTGTGAAAATCTAATCGTTCTATATGTTATTCTACAATAACTACCATATATACGGATTTCCATCAAGTAACGGCCATGTCAATTGAGAATCCAACAAAGGCCAGTCAGTAGAGGGGTAGGAGCTTAATTTTTTTCTAGATTGTCGTGTACTTATTTATTATTTTGAAACGATTTTTTTTCTCATTCAAAAACGACTATTTTCTCAAGCATATCCATACTCACCAAGTTACTAATCCCAGAAGCACATGTCATTGAGCATACCAATGTTACACTAATGAACGATTGATCAGTTTTTTTGGTATTCAAATCAATGTTGTCGAACTCCTCAGTGGTTGCGACGATGAAGTGAGTCTCATTTCTGCTTATTTCGAAATAGTCTGGAGTAGTACTAGGGTCAGTAGTACAAGCAAGATTTTCTTGAAAAAAACAGACGCATGAAAAACTATTGAAACAGGTATTCAGGGAAATGACTTACCGAGAGTGCCATCGTAAGTACTTGTGAAAATATCTTGTTTCGATTGGTCATCCCGAATTTTCAATATTTTAACTTCCCAGTTAGTGTCATCAATGTCATTTATTTTACATCCACCATCTGAAAAGTTCGGGAATAATAGAACATCATTCTTATTAAAAAAAAAAAGAAAATAAATAACTCAAAGTCATCTCCACAACATTATTACAATAATCCAAAATAACAAGGTAGAAAACGAGCAGAAAACAACTACATTCCTGGCAAATACCACGCAGAATATTGAATTATATCCACTCGTAGACTATGCATTAATTCATATAAATGAATAAAAATGCAAATATTTCTTTCTTCGAACATGCGTTTATGCTCCCAACGAGACAGACACGCCTGACAACCTGTAGACCGGTTTCAGGCTTATTGGCCCTCATAACTCATAAGTACAGGGTAGTCAAAGGAGTAGAGATCCTGAGATCTCCACACGAGGCGAGGTCTTAATTACAATGAATGCCCAAGATGCCTTATGCAACCAACATTACATTTGTCATGTTCCGAACGAAAGCAACTTCGCTACATCATCTGATTCTTCTCCAGGCTTCCGCGATTTTGCACCCAATGCAGCATTCCAACAAAGAACCAATTTCTTTTGACAGTTGAGGATGAAAAATAATAAAACTATAGTTTTTTTCATTTGAAAAATAATAAAACTATTGTTTTTTTCATTTGTACACGAGCGATTGAAACTACTTAACTTTAGTAAACTTGAATTCGTGTGTATTTTGAATTATGCTTTTGCAGAACCTATATTTCTCTCCATATATTTCTATTTGAATTTGACAAGACGATGAGATATGGCAATATGGATGATATACTTGATAGTTTTAGATAGGTACACATATTATCAAAACGAGAGCAATTATTCGGGAAGTGTCATTTAGGTACCAATACACAGGGTGCTCTATCAGAGTTGTATTTTTTTCGTATTTTGAAAAAAACTAATATTCTAATATTGATAACAGACTTTTAATAGAAAATGAACACTGAAACTTACCATTTGCGCCATATACACTTGAAAATCCTATTAGGACAAAGTAAAACAATAACACTATCAGAGACATACTTTGCTTTCTTTTCACACATACGGTGCTTGAAAAAATAATCCTTAAAATTTCCCTGCGAATTTACGAAATCAACTCGGCGGACTGATTCGTCGTTGGTAGGTACTTTGTTAATTGAGTTTCCCTTATCTTTTATCTCAATGATGATATTCATCGGATGGTGTTTTAGGGACTACATCTTTATTATCGATATCTAGTGAATCAGACAGATAAAGCATTATTAAAGTGGGACCGAAGTAAATCATTTGAAGGATTATCTTTCGTAAAGGTATCTATAATTTTTGTTATCTTCAAATGGAATGGTTCCAATCAATCTTGATAGAAAACGTCATCGATACATTTAACACTATTGATAATATTCGGAAAATATTGATGTCGATTTTGATACACAGTGTAATTGCGTGAACCACATCCAATTATGATTGTGATTCAATCATTAGGTGTTTAAACAGAGAATTGAATGATCATTTATCTAATTCTCAAACAAGTTACAAGACCTTCTCATTCGGAGACTAATTGATCTTATTGTTTCGTAATCTATAAATAGATGTTTTTTTATGAAGATGAATCCCAAAAATCGATTCCGTGATTTCTCCAATGCTTGATAATACTCTTTACTGATACCTCATAACACTGTTATTACTGATATTCGAGTATATATTAAATTTACTGTCCACTCAATTCAATATCATGGGGTTTTCAATAACCATCAGAGATAATATAAAATATAATAGGAAGCAACAAGTTCTGATTTGTTTTTGAGAATAAACCAGAACCAGCTCATATTTCCAAGATTATTGTGAAAATATTTCAATTTCGATAATATGAGCATATCTCGATTGATGGTTAGGCTCTATATGAAAAACAGAAGGAAATCTATGGAAAAATTTTATGGCCCTTGGTCTATCCATCAAAGTAATATAGTTTATTGTGGATATAACTGAAAAAATAAGCATTCAGTCAAAGATCATTTCGGAATATATAAGAAAAAAATTGTAAAATGTTTGCATTGTGTCGCCCGAATTCAACGGCCATTTTAAATTACTTTGGAGTAGGTATATTATAAATAATTTATTAAAATTCATCTATTTTATTGTGAGTACCATCCTGACAACAATTATCAACCGTATATTTTCTAAATGGAAATATTCTCAATATCATCTAGTAACTTCAATTCGCGGGCATATACTAGAGAAGTTGATGTTGAGTTTATAAATCAAAAAGGGACTTACAAGATCAGTAGAAATTAATTTTTTTGTATGGAATTTCACCAATAACAGGTAACATTTTCTTCTAAAATTATACCATAGATACATAGACACAATATTTCAGAAACTGAACAGAATTTCCAGAGCAGTAACCTAACCTATTGTAAAAAGGAATTAAAATTGAAGGGAACTAACAAAAACAAAAAAGAACTATTCCATATCGTATAATCGTAGATGTTTTTAGAAAACAATCAAAGCCCTATTCTTTGGCCATATCTCCAACTTTTTCGATTTCTTCGTGCAACTTGTCCACTGGCACCCTAGGAGACAAATTCACCATGGAGGCCCATTGACCGTCGCAAAGATTTTCGAATCCCATCTCGCTGAGAAGGGACCCTCCTAGGCCCCCTGGACCCCTACAGGAAGGCTGGGAATCCCACAGTTTGTTTCTGTTCTCGTCGACCCAACTATAGAAGCAAACTCGGAGAAATCAATGAATCAAAATTCGAAACGTTGACAAAGAAACAATTGAGAAACCGATCCAAAACCAATCGGGAGGAATATCGCATCATTTTGTGCAATTCCAGAACTTTATACTTACATAGCCAAATACAGTATGTTGCAGTCACAGTGCCAAGGGTTTATAGCCAATTTGATGGATACAAGCTCTGTTAGATAATCCAGAGATTTGCTTGGCAAATAGTGGAACTTATTGCTATCTAGGTGCCTGAAAAGCCCGAGAAGAAATGCTGGTGAAAGGCAAATTCTTATTTTATTTAAAGAGTACTCACAATTTCTGTACACTCGGTGTGTACGAGAATATTCGGGAGTGAATCTCCTTCAGAATGTTATTGTTGATGAGTAGAGATGTCAAACTGACGAGGCCATTGAAGGTCTTTTCTTTCAGCTCTTCCAGATTATTGGAGAATAGGAAGAGCTTCTCCATGTTTCTATTTTGCACGAAGGCGTTTTCTGGAATTTCATTGATGAAATTTTGGCCCAGATGGAGCTCTACTAAATTGGTTAGTTTTCGGAAGTCGTCCACTGCAATCTGCAAAGTCAATATGTAATTACAGAAGGGTATCTTGAGCTTGATACAAAATTTTGTTGAAATAAAATATTTTTCAATTTGAAAGAAACTATTTTTTTCTGGACATGAATGGGAATGGTCAGTTCGATAAGGATGATATAGTTTGAAGCGTGATAAGAGACTTATTTGAAACAATAACAATTAAATCAAATGAAAATATTTTGTAAATGAATAGCAGGGTTTGACCGTGACGAAATCAAAAACTTTATGATATTTACCTGACCTATTTTATTATTGGTTAGCTGTAGGACTTTGAGATTCTCTAATTTATCAAAAATATTTGGTGCCAGGTGTGAAATTTGATTTTTCCTTAAAGTCAGTTGCTCTAAGCTGGATAGATGGTCAAAAATACCTGAAAAATAATAAAATGCAATACATTTTACGAACTGATAGTGGCATGTCATTAATCCATCTCTGTAGCAAATTCAAATGATTATGTTTTCTTCAATTTTCTCTACGACCATAAATATTTTCTTTTCGCGGAAGTCTTTACAAAGGTGTAATTTGAGTGACTTCTAACATTTCAGGTGGTGTCTATTCGATATTACTGTCTATCATCATGTTTTAGACGACAATTGAAAAACTTTTCGACAATTCCAGATGTGGATTTCTGAATTTTCTTTTTTTGCCCAAACAATTTCATTGATATTTTAAACCACATGCCTCCACGAATGTCACGAATATGAAAGTTATTACAAATGTCACCTTTTATGGGTTGTTGCCAGAAGGTAATTATGCAACCAGTAATACAGCAGTTCGTATTGACATTTACCTAGAAATATAAGTCGGTGCGTTATCCCAAATGTAAAAAGTGGGAAACTATGTGATGAAAGTCGTACTCTTTAGTAGCAAGTTGTGGATGATATCACTCGCTGCCATCAACATCATCAGAAATGTAGTAGAAATAGTTTTCTAATTTCTATCGAAGTGAAGTATATGTTATGTCTCATTGACACATTGAAATTAGTTACGAATTCTCCTTGCAATCCGAAAAGAGGTCAATAAATATCAATATAGTGTAACAAAAGCGATTATGGTAACAGTGAGTAACAACTTATATACCTACTTGTTTCAATTTTTTTTTTCATTTCAAAACGTGTGATTTTTTCTTTCAAATAACAGTGAAATGGTGATATGAGCTACTTTTCAAATAACAAAACAGAGTGCTTCATGACGTTTTGATACTTGGTCGTGGGAAAAAATATAACTATTCAAACATATGGAAAGTATGTGCTGACTGCTATACACATCGAGAACATTTCCGACTCTAGAAAAAAAAAATAGCGATTCATTCTTGCGTTTCATAAAGACACCCTGTAGTACCTGTAGGCAGAATGGCGATGTTATTCTCAGCCAAGAGCAACCTCCTCAGCGAAACCAGACCGACAAACGCGAACTTGGGCAGCGTCTCCAGCAAATTATTGCTGAGATCGAGGTCCTCCAGCTTGTCCAGCTTGTTCAGCACCTGCTCGGGAAGCTTCCGCAGCTGGTTCCTGGACAGGTGCAGCAGGATCAAGTTGGGCGTACCAACGAACAGGCTGGGGGCTAGGGAACTCAGCAGGTTATCGGAGACATCGAAGGTTTGCAGGTTGCTTAGGGAGGAGAGAAGATTCGTGGGAAGTTCGTCGATTTTGTTTTTGTGTAGGCGCCTGCGGATAATCACGTGGTTGGGGAACGTCGCGATGTGTTTTTGTTACTCACAAGTATTTCAAGGACTCCAGTTGGGTGAAGATGCTCTCAGGAAGGTGATCCAGTTGGTTATCGAACAGGTCTAGTTCTGAGAGATGCGACATTGACGCGAAAGCGTTCTTGTTCAGCGTGGTCAATTTATTGATACCTAAATCACTGAGAAATACTTTATTATTGGGGCCTTTAAGATATGGGTTAGGTTAACGTGATGTGAACTCTTACGTCTCAAGAAGAAAGAAACATTTGCATTGTGCATGGACTGTGTGAATCGTTGCATTGACTATGAGCAGATATAATTCAATGTTCTGCGTGGTATTCGACAGGAAAGTAGTTGTTTTCCACTCGTGGTCAACCAGACATTCAAATTCAAACTATGTTTGATATTTTTAATTGGAAAGATCCTCTCAATTTTGAGTTTATATGAGTTTCAAGGCGCCTCCAGCAGTTTTGACATGTTTCTAGGAAGTTATTTTTTCAACACTCTCATCAAATAGCTGGAATATGCGCTTCTACTGAAGAATAACCGAATGATGATTTTGATAGACCCTTGCATTGTTTGCAGAATCTCGAAAAACTTACATCGCTTTGACATTATATGGTATCACTTGATCGGCTGGTATTGTGTTCAAGTCGTTTTGCCAACAAATGAGGCTTTCTGTTTCCGGTCTACATTTGCATGGGCCTTTTCCGCAATCTATCCATCTTTGATCGGATTTCGAAATTTCCCAAACTGTAAATAAATTGAAACCAACCAAATATTTCTTCTACATTCAATTTGCATTATTATGAATATTATATTCGAATATATATCTATATGTTTGTTCTACTAATATTTAATATCAATGCTACTAAAATGATCATGTTTTTGGCATTCAGGAGATCAATTCACAATTATTATCATCACAAACAATTCCTAGTAATTGTATATTCATATCAATTTTTGTTAGGTGATATTATAGAATTGTAGCTAGATACCTAGTAATATGCCTATCTCCTATATTCAGTCACTCTTATCAGGTTATCATTCAAATATTGATCCATTGTATTTCGTTTGATGAAATGAAAATAATATTATATATTATTATAACATGGGAATTTAATGAGTGGTTCATGACTATAGTTACATGTTCTGTAGAAGAAAATTATGACTTATAAAAAAAATTAAAAAAATAGTAGACTGTAGCAGCACTGATCAATAAAATGAGAACAAAATAACAAGTTTGACAACGTGTCTTATAAAACGTGTGTCATATACAATGTTTTCTAATTCGCATCAATTTGAAGTCTTTTAATGAAATAAATTGATTTAATATTAATAAATGACATAAACATATTTGATTGGTAACAATGATGATGATGAAATATTGGAAATCTGGCGCATAAGCGTAAAACCCAGTTTATTGTTAAGCGATTTTGATTTTTGCGATATCAACTGTGAAAAATCCAAAATCGCTCAGAAGTAACTAACTCCGAATAATAAAAGTACCTAACTCCGAATAATAAAAAATGCGCATCGAAATAGAAGCTATGTCGATGCGTTTCGTAATGACTCCATTATAGAACCAAAATAGAAAAAAAAACGTTCTTCTCAAAATTTGGGTATAACAGTTGTGATCTCACCTGGCTGTTCTAAAGACCGGAGTCTTCTTTCCAACTGGACCACATAGCCGTTGCTATTCTTTTCCTCCAAGCTGTCGGAAAACTCTTTGAGGTCCATCTGACTCCTTTCCAAGGCCTCGCAACCTGTTATTTCGCATATTTGAGCCTCGATTCGAACGAGAAAACACAAAATTAGGACGCATCCGGAAACAACAACAGTTGTGACCTCCATCTCGATTTTTCGCGTGCTAGATTCTTGGCTGTTGACATGACAATGTCCGAGAGAGGGAACTAGACCCCGATTAGAAATTCATTGGATAATTCGTTGGTTTTTATTGCCGTGAAAATAGCTTCCAGCGAGGCACGGATATAATGTATCTTCATGAATCTAGTCTCCCATTTGATGTATAATGTTCCGAAAGTTTCTGGGAAAAACTGGATGGCAATGAAATGTAGCCTTCTAGGTCACCGGATCTAACTCCTATAGACCGTTTCGTTCCGGGAGTTTCCATGTGAAACTTCATTAATTCGCTGAGAGCATTTTTTACTAGCCCGGCAGACGAAAATGTATACTGAGTTGTTTTTGTCAGCGTTTTTCGGATTAGCAAAATTTTTTTGTTGGTAAGAAAAGCTAGGGAGTATTTATGAGTTTCTGAAATTCCTCTATGTTGTGCATCCTAACCTTCTATATGTCATTTTATTTGATAGTTGTCAGTGCTTAATGAATTTTCTTCGATATTACTTCCGAAACAACTCAATAAAATGCATAATAATTCCCCACGCATGGGGATTCCCCCAAAATCCCCAACTTTACCAAGCGTTGGCCCGAATACTTATATAATATGTGACGAAAGATCCAAACTGAGTGAGTATCGAAGAGCAAAAGTTTTGGAATGAGCCATCGAACTGTTTTTTCTTCCAGAAAATCGAGTTGCCTTTCTGAGTACTGAAGAAAAAGACCCCAAGTTCATCAAAAAAACCTTTTGTGATACATTTTATAGTGTCCCCGAATGCTTCGACATCAAAGTAATGTATAAAGGTCCATTTTTATTTCCATTTGTCTGGTGTATAAGTGAAATTATTATAATCCTTTATATGGGCTTTAGAAATTCTGAATGAAAATTTCATGATCCTCTTCACAAAATTTATTAGTACTGTATAATAATTTGGGGTAGTCTATCCAAAACTGCAATACATAATATCGAAGTTATGCAGACCACAATATTGAAGATCATCATGAAGAAGGACATAAGATATTCCACCGATGCACTTTACAAAGATACTGGTTTGCTCGGAATAAGGAAATTATACATGTGTCATTGTCTTTTATGGATACATGAAAATGAAATCTCATTAATAAAACACGACCACAACACTTGTACCAAATCTAATCAGCACCTAAATATTCCAATTTGTAGATTAACCAATACAAAAAAGGTTCGTTTCTTATATTGGACCAAAACTGTTCAACCAAGTTCCACTGGATATCCGACTTCTATCCAATAAACACAAAATGAAAACCAAAATGAAAGAATTTGTGATTATTGACTATGATAAACTGGAAATAATATCTGATAATGACAAAACAAACATATTGCCTCCCAAGGAAATATCTTGAGCATCCCTTTCTCCCCTTCCCTCTTGCTCTCATATATTTTCTATAACCTGTATTTTATTTTTTTGCTATATTCTTGTTTATTTTGTCATTAACGTTTATTATGAAGCTCTTTCTGATAGTCAATGTATAACTAAAATAGTCGATGTATATGTAATTATCTCAACTATCCTACAAAAGGCTGAAAACTACAACTCAATTCTCGATTAGGTAGCTCAGCCTGGCAGAATTCTTTTTGTATATTCTAAAAAACTGTAAATATGTGCTTAATCTGAATATATTACTACTACTACTAGTGTGTACCAGCCAAATGGAATAAATTCGTTAATAAATAAACGGTGGCATTTTAGGAAAAACGCTCGGACACGTCGATTTGTATCTTTAGTTGCGCTTTAAAAAAAAAAAACTTTTTATACAGGGTGTGTCATGCCACAGTGGCCAATATCAACTTTCTTATTTTAAATGCAACACCCTGTATTTTATTTCATTTTCAGATTCTTCCTGAAGAGCTGATTTCGTCGATCTATCATACTTGGGGTATAGCGCGTAAGATTACAGAGATATAGGGTGTAAAAAATCGAGATTTTTCAAATTAAGGAATTTTTTGTGCCGAAACTATCCATTCTTGCTCAATTGCTCAAAACGGCTTACATGTCCCTATCTCAACTTTCCATTTACTACCGATTGATATTTAATTGAAACAAATACGGGGGGTTCAAAATTTTGAGATTTGCATCACCTTCTATTTGTTTCTATTAAATGTCAGTAGATAGTAAATGAAAAGTTGAGATAGGAACATGTAAGTCGAAAAAATTCCTAAATTTGAAAAATCTCGATTTTTCACACCCTATAATAATATTGTAATTGTAATATTTCGCGCTATACCCCAAGTATGATAGATCGACGAAATCAGCTCTTCATGAAGAATCTAAAAATGAAATAAAATACAGGGTGTTGAATTTAAAATAAGAAAGTTGATATTGGCCACTGTGGCATGACACACCCTGTATAAAAAGTTTTTTTTGAAAAGAAAGCGCAACTAAAGATACAAATCGACGTGTCCGAGCGTTTTTCCTAAAACGCCACCGTTTATTTATTAACGAATTTATTCCATTTGGCTGGTACACACTGTATACAACTACCCTTTTTTGGCACAAGTAGCCAAAGTCTTTGATCGCAGACAGTTCGTCAACACATGGTGAAGGAAGAGTCAAAAAGGTCTATTGGACTAGAAAACTGAATCTTTTCCAGTTGTATTTCAGAAAGCGTCATAAAAATAAAAAAGATCTTTCTGCGACAAAATTTCGATATGGATTTTGTACTATTTCATGCATTATGAAATAAATGATTCTGGAAACTGTATGCCTCATCCACACAAAATATGTTTCTGCACCTAGCGAAATACGTAATTATTTAACAAGAAATAAAGGTTGTGTTCTATCGCCCTTACCTAGATCTAGTCTGAAAAAATCTATAATCATCTGTCAAATTATAGGAACCTAATTTCTCTGAAGAACTTTGATTTATTATACAAGATTATTGTGAAATTTTGTGATATATCATCTCAGAATGTATTTGTGTATTATGCGTTTCAATAGTCCTCATTTTTCTTAGGCTATTTGACAATATGTTTTTATTCCTACATGAAATATTCATATTTTATATTTAATAGGTATTTTTATCTACTCGACATTCTCTTATCTCATTATCTATAAATTTTTATTTATTCTCATGCTTCGTCAATATGAATCAACTCTTCAGACAATGAAGTATATGATTGATTGATTGATTAATCTGAAATTCAGTTGCCGCCTTCTGAAATAAAACGAAAAAAAAAAACCGATTCCTCTTACAGCTGGGCTCATCCCCAAGAAACAGGGCCCCCAGGTTCGCCCACCCAGCAGAAGAAGACTCCCCCGGACCGGGCGAGTACGACCCTGGGGTGCCCGGCTGCCCTGGGGCGGCCCAAAGACCGCCCACGCGGGGCAGGCTGTACGTCTGCCGCACGCCCTTCACCCTTAAAGGGGGCGGGCCTTCAGTGCCTACCTGGATCAACGAGAACGGGTATATTCTGGATGGGGAGGGGAATGTCATTCCCGTGCCGCCCAATGTGAGGGAGGCTTGTTTCTTTTATAATGTTGCCAGGGTGAGTATTTTTGATGATGGAGATCTACAGGGTGTTATGTACCTGAGTACGTGGCCAAACTCGAAGGGGTGACACTTTGGGTGATTCTAAGACGAAAAGTTGTAGTTTCAGTTGCTTGATGCGAAAAAAATACAAGTATTGCAAAAAATCAGTGGCGCACATATTTTTGGTCAAAAATATTGGTTGCGGTGCCTTCCGGGACGCCACTGGATATGGTGATTTCAATCTAGTTAAGGCTAAAATAGCCCCTTACTGCACCAAATAACATCGCCAAATTTCAACAAAATCGGCTAAAGGATTATTAAGACATTGGAGATAAAGCTATTTCTTTTAAAAATGTTTGACACCCTGTTTCTTGAAAACAAAGCATTATCGTACTTCGGTTATATAAACTTTTCGTCTTAGAATCACTCAAAAAATCACCCCTTCGAGTTTGGCCACGTACTTACATAACACCCTGTATTTTATACAACTGTTCAACAAAGAAGCATTTGATGCTTTCAGCATTGCTGCTCGTGCAAGGAAATAATGTCAATGTCAATAAGTGCGACAGCATATTCGCGCATGAAAACGATTTCATCATTCTGCATGATGGAAAATAAAAGTGACAGTGAATTATATATCTAACATATCTTCTGATGTAGCAGAAAGTGTTAATATCTTAAATTTGAACCTTCTACTAGAGAAATCGAGGAAAAGTATGAATCATAATTATTTCCCAAAAAAACACCAGTCCGTTGAATAAAGAAGTTTGACAATATCTTTTTGGTTCATAACGTATTATAAATGTGGGATAGACATAAGTTTTCAAGTAGCCTCAATAGCTTCTCAATATTTTTCAATCTATGAGTTAATTCTTTTTTTTTCTGTAAGATGTTTGAATTATTGGATTTCAATATAATATGATAGTGAATAATTAATGGATTGAATGATTTGGATGAAGAACATTTTGAAATGTGTTAATTGAAAGAAGCATCGAGTTTTCTTGTCTAGGAACTGTGTTATTGGAAAAAAAATAATATTCGTTTTCTAGCGGCAAATACACAAATAGCTATTGCCATGGCATTTTGAGAGAAAATGCAGATTTCTGATAATCCTCTATCTCGATAATCATTTCGTAAAAACTTCCTCATTATTTGAAATGTTGATTCTATCGATATCTATATACAGGTTCACTTACACAAAATTACGCAATATATTTCAACTATTTCTTAAAATTTGGTACAATATTGAGAAAAAACTTCCTCTATAACAATATTTGTTCTCGTTCTTCGAAACTTTCAGTTTTGTTCTCATAAAATATTCGAATTGAAATCGTGTATAGACTAGGACCTTTATGTATAATGAACAGTATCGGGATTATAATGTCTTGGAGATAGCTGACTACAAACACAGCAAATTCACAGTCTTCAAATTTTCTCCGAATAAAATAGAAATAGCATGCGAATCTTCACGAAATATCAGTTGAAATAATATTTTTGACATTACCAATGACATCTGTGGTCATAAATTAATTTTTTCAAAATGATTTTTTTCATGGCAAAAAATGAAATTTATTTCCAAACTTGTACATAATGAAATGTCATGAAAAACTTCATGTACAAATAAGTTTGGTTTTGAAAGCATCGATATTTGTAAAAAATTATTGATAATAGAATTTTGTGATGCGTACTTTTTGCCGGTCACTATATACATACTTTTATAATATTCGAATCACCAACAAAAACAACGAAACTCAAAACACAACAATATAATTTATTTATATTTATTTATTTTCAAATGAGAATTTCATTTTCGCACAAATCATTTCATTTTTCGCGAAATGAAAAATCAATCTTGGTGGCGCCACCTATCGCCCAACCACCAAACTATCGAGCATCGCTTCCTTTACAGAAACCTTCCTGCACCGATCGCTACAGAGGCTGCAAGTGGTCGGAGAGGACGTCGCGGCGCTCTTTCGCTTCTCCAAAAGAGGGGCCCGGGCCGGCAGACTACGACGTCGGCGTCGTTGCCGGACGTTGCCGGGATGTCGCTAACGAAGGGTTCCGCGAGATGGCGCGCCTGTTGACGTTTTTGCCGAGGTATCTTGATGCGCAGGATGTCAAGTTGAGGCGAGAGGTGAGTCTTGTTTGCACCCTGGTCGGAATTTTTTTGTTATTGGTCGGAATACTCGGAATGGTAGCGTTAAGTTGGGTTATGTTGGTTAGCCTTGCGCCAGGAACTTCTTTTACTACTGGCTGATGGCTGATAGCTGCTGCAGATCCGTCGGGACTTGCTATAAAGTTATTGCAATTTTTTTTATTGAACTATTTTTGTTGGACATTTCATGAAACTGTTTCGAAATAGACTACATATTTTTGGTGAATACTCTGTTAAGTATATTCTCGTAATGAAAGACTCTCTTATCTCTACACCACAAACAACTTTCTTTCAGATTCCCGCGAAATATGTGGTCACGTGATATAAGTCGCAACGGATATGCCATTTTTCAGAAATGCCCAAACGAATTCTCATCGAAGTTTTTCAGGAATTTCAATAACAATTTTTTTCCATATGTTGCCAACCTTATGTCGGACGCTGCATATATATTTTTATCGGTGTTGGGTTTCTTACGAAACACCTTTTCCAAAAAACTTCTTTGAAATCCCATGCAGCATCACTTATTTACTTATTAGAATCTGGAATCGGACGTTTCAAAAAACTCCAAATATCATTGAATTCCATCAACCCTGTATAATATGGAGTACCGACCAACCCACCTGATGTGTTCACCCACGAACCGATGTTAAAGACTACCCTGATGACGTAGGAGATAGGGACTAACACCTCTCACCTCTAATTATAGTAACAACTGTTGACATTTCGCGATTAATTCCAAACAGGCCACTGCATTATAAAATCAGTGGCGTAGTAGGAGCAACCGCCGATATAAATATGAGAAATATTGGCTCGATGCTTTTGCAAACTTTTTTTTCTACAAATTGAAACTTGACTAGTTTATGACTTCCGTCGTGCATAATGAAATTATTTGTGTCTACTGACTAGACTCCAGACTAGACTACAACATTAGACTGAAGGCCATATTACAGCGAAGGAAGGTTAACTTTTAGACAACAATAAACTAAACTACATGCTGGTCTATGGACTAGACCACAGATTAGATTATGAACTAGACTACATACTGAAATTATTCTACAGATTAGACTCTTTACAGACTAGAATCACTGCGGACTAATCTTACTATCGACCAGACAATTATACTATTCTATCTACTTATTAGACTAGAGACTATTGGTTATAGACTAGACTTATTATTGACTAACTATTGACTATGGACAATATACAGACACTTTCAAACGATAGATTAGACATCTTGCTCCAGAGTAGACTACAGACTAACTGACTATGAATATGGTAATTGGTTGTAATTAGACTAGAGACATAGTATAGACTAGAGGCTACTAGACTTTGATGCGAACAAGAATTCTGGACTACAAACAGAACTGCTGCCGCGAATACAGATTAGACCAGACTTAGGTTAGGCAATATTGTCAAACTATAATATAGGCTTTTCAGATCACCGAGATTCCGTCACAATAAGTTGCTTTATCGAAACTGTCGTCTTCGAATATGTTTTCATTCCGGCAAAATAAATGCCTGGTTGCATCGGAATGATTAGTGACTACATGCTAGATCATGTACATACTAGAGACTAGACCTCGGACTAGACTATACATAAAAGACTACAGACTAGATTGCAGGCCAGAGTACATACTAGACTACAGGCTCAACTCAACTGCATACTGCATAGAATAGACTACATACCAGACAATAGTCAGAATACAGAGTATTCTATAGAACATACTATGGACTAAGTAAATACTAGCTGAGACTACAGTTTGGACTACATACTGAAGTATATATTAGACTACTAACTAGACTACAGGCTATAGGCTAGACTACAGGCTAAACTACAGGCTGGACTACAGACTATAAAGACTATACTTCCGATTGGACTAAATAATAAGTTATAGATTAGACTACATACTCCATAAGCTAGACTACAAAATATACTATAGACTAAGGGCAGACTAGACTACAACTCATGTTATAGTTCAGACTGTTCAGAGTACAGATTAACTACATATTAGACTTTCAGGATATACTACAGAATATACTATAGGCTAGACTTCAGGCGGTACTATATATAAAACAGACACGGGTCTACTACAGAGTACAGACTACAAATACAGTATACAGTAGACCATACCCATACGAAAAAAAGAGATATATCGAGTGACGCCGCTGTAATAAAATCAAGAGGGCCGTCGTGGGTGTGTGAGTTACGTTTTCGTTTACTGTATGCGATAGCAACTGTCTCGACGAGTTGGTATGCGACTTTTCGCCATGCGATGTCCGTTAATTAGAATAAATTATGATGTATTCCCGCGTAATTTGGTTGGCGAGGTGAACGATGCGACGATGATTATCGCGGACGCGAATGTCCCGCAAAGGAATTTATGTCGGCCAGAAACGGATAATGGATCGGAACGTGATTTCGGGAACACAGTTGTGTCACAATATCGTTCGTTTCTCTGATATCGACGCAGCTCAGTCGTCGCTCAGCCAATATTCATCCCAGCCAGGATAAAAAGAAAACTAGTATCCGGCTCGAAGAACCAAAAAATATGGTCGCTCTCTCTATTCGAATTCGATGGGTTAAACTATCGCAGGGAAGGTCGGAACACTATTGAAATATGTTTCGTGAAACTTCGAAAAATCTTGACCTTTTTTCTTGTTTTTCATTCAAGAACTTGCCTGGACCTGGTCAGTACGACATTGCAACCAATCGGGCGCGTTGTAAAATCTGTCCAGGCATTTTCCCCAAACCGTTCATCAGTGCGAGCGCAAGATTCAGAGAAAATCTGGCGGAAAACCCTTCGCCGGCTGATTACAATGTTGCTGGCCATGCTAATTTTTTTCGGGCGAGTTCGGCTCCGTTCCAAGTTGGAGCGACTAGATTTTCGCGAAGAAAATCAGCTAGAACGCCAGGTAAAACAACTGGGAAAGTTGAAAAACATGTCTGCAATTTTGTTTTCACCAGGCCCTGCTGAATACGATGTCGACGGTGGTCTGAGAAAAAAGGAATCGCTCACGTATCAAGCGCCCTTCAATACGACATCTTCAAGGGATACTTTGAGTTTGAAAAAAGACGCTGCTGGTTTTCCTTCCCCAGCTGAATATTCCGTCGGTAGCAGGAACAAGTGCAAGATTTTGGTTTCGAGCGTGTTCAAGTCGAGAGTGAACAGATTTTCGAAGAGTTGTCTACAATCGGTGAGTGAAGACTTTTTTATCACCAAAAAATTTTGTCTCACAACTTTCTCGTTGCGTTCGGATTTCTCTCTTGGTGTTGCATCACGGATTATCTCGTTTGGCGGGAAAACTATCAATCCGAATGAACGTCGCCTTATCAATTAGCATCCCGAATTTCCATTAATTACCTAATTTACATCAATCTTGTCGCGCTAAATAGAAGGCGATTTGTCTTAATCATCGTGTTATTGGAGGAAAATACGAAAATCCTATGCCGTTAAACGGTAGCAAGTGCCACTTCGGCAAAGTAATTGGCAAAGTTTCTCTTCGGCCCTCTGACACGTAGCCGAGAGGAATGCGCAAATGGAAGTTTCCAATATATTCTCCCCAACAGATGAGAACAGTAGGAGATGATTTGCTCGCGAAGGCCTTTCAGATCACCGAGATTCCGTCACAATAAGTTGCTTTATCGAAATTTTCTACTTGGAATCTGTTTTCATTCCGGTGAAATAAATGCCCTGGTTGCATCAGAATGATGAGTGACTATATGCTAGATCATGTACAGACTAGAGACTAAACTATACATGGAAGACTACAGACTAGATTACAGACCAGATTACATACTAGACTACAAGCTCAACTCAACTACAGACCAGACCATAGGAAGAATACAAAATTTTCTATAGAACCTATGGACCAAGTGAATACTAGCTGAGGCTTCAGTTTGGACCACATACTGAAGTATATAATAAACAATAGTAAAAATTACAGGATATTCTACAGGCTAGACTACAGACTAGACTACAGGCTAGCCTACAGGTTGGACAACAGGCTAGACTACATACAAGACTATATGATAGACTACAAGCTAGACAATATATTATTCTACAGACTATAAAGACTACAGCATGTACTTCAGAGTGGACTATAGAATATGTTACAGATTAGACCACATACTCCATACACTAGACTACAATTTAGACGACAAAATATACTAAAGACCAAGTACAGCATAGACTACAACTTACGTTAGAGTTTAGAGTACAGATTAACTACATATTAGACTTCTAGGATAGATTACAGAATATACTAAAGGCTAGATTTCAGGCGATACTAGGAGATATACTACCAGTTAGACCAAATTCAAGACTATAAAATAGACTATGGAGAGTATTTTGTTGACTACTTGATTGCGAAAGTAAGAAGGTAAACAACGAGTGTCAAAACAACATGATCAGCGTCGACATACATCACAACTACAGCCTTAACTACATACTACACTACAGACTACATACTAGGTACGAGCTAAACTACAAGCTTCAGACTAGACTGCCTACTAAACTTCAGACTAGATTACACTACAGAATAGATTACAGACTATATCACATACTTGACTAGAGACTAGACTACAGATTAGTCTACAGATTATACGGAAGGTTTTAGCAATAATTATTCTCAAAATCTTGATTTTCTATTGAAAATTCGTCATTATAGATATAAATGATTTCCTCTTCTGATGAAATTTCCACACAGGACAAGCTAACATTCATTCATATTATAATTTCATTTGATTTTCTTGTTAAGGAAGACCTTAGACCCTACCAAATATTATTTTATTTGCATATAATGTCCAATGTCCACAATGATATCAAACTTTATCTATCGAACCGTGGCGAATGACGCAACCAGTCCACCGTTCAAAACAAAACCCGCACACGCACACGTGCATTTTTGCCCAGTCCATCCCGTTCCAGACTCGAAAAACAAATATGCCATACGCAAGCAGGAACATCAGGTAGTGCATCGCGTTTATCGAAATTGACCGGGCATATACGGACCCGTCAGGGCCACAACACAATCGACGTGTATTGCATGGGCCGAACGATCTCCCCCCTTACCCCCAATCGCCCCAACCGCACGTGTTTTCGATAACGAAGTCGATTAGATCCGTGTCAAACACATAACAAGCCCAAACAAACGATCAGTGATTGTTTCGAGCGAGTTATGAACCGCAATATGTTGTGCATCATCATTTATGGCGAGTGGACAGATCAGAGGCCCCAAAACCGAACCTTGCGGTACCCCGGCCGATTGACACGGCCACAACACGTTTTCGATAACGAAGTCGATTAGATCCGTGCCAAACACATAACAAGCCTAAACAAACGAACAGTGATAGTTCCGAGCGAGTTATGAACCCCAATATTTTGTGCGTCATCATTTATGGCGACAGAGGCCCCAAAACCGAACCTTGCGGTATCCCGGCCGATTGACACGGCCACAACACGTTTTCGATAACGAAGTCGATTAGGTCCGTGCCAAACACATAACAAGCCCAAACAAACGATCAGTGATTGTTTCGAGCGAGTTATTAACCGCAATATGTTGTGCATCATCATTTATGGCGAGTGGACAGATCAGAGGCCCCAAAACCGAACCTTGCGGTACCCCGGCCGATTGACACGGCCACAACACGTTTTCGATAACGAAGTCGATTAGATCCGTGTCAAACACATAACAAGCCCAAACAAACGAACAGTGATAGTTTCGAGCGAGTTATGAACCCCAATATGTTGTGCGTCATCATTTATGGCGAGTGAACAGTTCAGCGGCCCCAAGACCGAACCTTGCGGTACCCCGGCCGATTGACACGGCCACAACACGTTTTCGATAACAAAGTCGATTAGGTCCGTGCCAAACACATAACAAGCCTAAACAAACGAACAGTGATTGTTTCGAGCGAGTTATGAACCGCAATATGTTGTGCATCATCATTTATGGCGAGTGAACAGTTCAGCGGCCCCAAAACCGAACCTCGCGGCACCCTGACCGATCGAGATGGGATTAGCCGATTTGTTTGCTCTGCATAGAAACCTCTATCGAAAATAGGGAAATTAGTTGGGGTTGGGGGTAGGGAAATGTCGCGTCGGAAAATATACACGCGTCCGCCCCCTGTCGTCGCTTTCCCGTAATTGCTAAACGAACGCGAAACAATCGAGAGCGGGACAATAAATTCTAATTAACAGGCTTCTCGGCGTTGACAATGTGAATCACTCTGCTAAATGTTACTTGTTCCTTATTTGCACCCTCTTTGCGAGCTCTTTCATGGGAAAATTTCTATGTATTCGATATGCGTTATCGGTAATGAATGCTTCTATGAGAAGATACATGGGGAATTGGATTCTATTATGATGAAAAATAAGCGGAATTGAAAATCGGTCTATCCGTTCGGAAGTTATAGCGATTTGAAAAATTCGAAAATGTTCCAAGGGTACCCCCTTTGCTTCATTTTTTTCAATTCGAGAAAAAATTTTTTTCTCGATTTCGGTTTTTCTGATTGAAGAACTGTATTCTGTGAGTAGAAACAAGCAAATTGATGTACGCGAAGTTGAAAAGCGGTCTATCCGTTCGGAAGTTATGGCTATTTGAAAAATTCGAAAAAGTTCCGAATTGTTTTCCATGATTTCGGTTTTTTTGTGTGTAAACCATATTGTATGATGAAATTATGTCTTCTTCTCTGTTGCCTTCATCTCCCAGAATTGACATGCACACAAACAATTATAAAAATGAGTGTTTATAGATATATTTCACTTCATGAGCTCATTGAATAAAGCAACTATTTATCAACTAAAGTAAAAGTATTGAATGGGAAATAATTTTTTTCAGAATGAAATGAGCCCAGCTCACTATAACCCTACAAAAGCTTTCAATTATACGAAAAATCAACAGTCCCATAATATTCTCATGTTACCGTTCAACGCAGTCGACAAAAAACGTGGAGTTTTGGACAGTCTCAACTATGACAATCCTAGTAAGTGAAAACTAAAAAGACTTTTTTTTTGTGAAATCAGTTCAACTAACATTATCTCTAATATTCAATGGATTAAGTAGAAACTTTGGAAATCTAACATATCTTGTATTCAGGAAAAAACTCTTTTCAAATATGCAAAAATCAAGTATGGCGCCCATAAAAAAAAACAAAGTTGAGTGACATCAAGAAAGTCATAGAAAATACGATGAAAGGTTTAGATCCATTGTGAAAAAGTGCCCCGACACCGTCCTTGTTGAAAAAGTCTAGTTTTTTTAGGGGCCTTGTTTGAAAAGAAAATCACAAAAACTAAAAATCACACATCAACCTCGTATATCTCTTATAATAAACGGGGGTAAATTACGCATAAGTTGAGGGCAGAAAATCGAAAAAACATTCCAACGGCCACCAAAGGAATTACGCAATCACTCATGAACACCCTGTAAAATCTCTCAGGTCCTGCTGACTATCAAAGCCAAGGAAGCCTCGGCGGCAAAGGACATTTCATACCGATCACCGAGAGATTCAAAGCGGGCAAAGAAACCGCGCCCGGTCCTGGAACACACTGGGTGAGTCCGAAAAACGTTCCGCTTTCATGAAATATTTCGTCCGGCCTCGGTAACTTCATTAATGTTGTCATGGGGGTGAAAAATTTGTTACTAGATTATCTTCATAAAAAGTAATAGATTTGCAATAGAAAGTACTAGATAGATGACCTTTCCTCGTTTTCGTGTAACTTTTTGAAGGTGGATATTTGGATATTTCACTTCTGTTTGTAATCTTTTTCTTCGTCTATCTTTCTTCGACTGAAAACAGATATTCACTTATAATACCACTAGAGCTTCAATTATAATTGGAAATTTTTCGAGAACACGAATATTTTCAAACTTTTAAATATTTGAGTTCGAAAAAGAATTCTCTGTATTTAATTGAATCTAGAGTGGTATTCGGTGAGAAAATTTCATAACAAGACTCCAGTTAAAATTACGCTAAATAACACACAAAATACCAATCTTAGTTACGCAAAATAATAATAAGGTAGTTTCTGGTAGTTCAAACCATTATTCTTGACTAAGTTTATTCCATTAAAGTTGGTGGAAATATACTTCCTTACATTTTGTTGTTACGTTGTATATAAAAAGTACTAGATGTGTCCATAACAGTACTGAGGTAGGTATTGGATGATATCAAAAGGTACTAGATTTATAGTACGAAACCATCGACAGGAACAACGCTGAGTAACAGAAACGCCCTGTGCATTCCGATATCGGGATATCTCAGCCTTTTCTTCCCCCCCACAACACTTTGAATGATAAATTTCAATAAGGAAGCGCTTTACCAGGGATGACTCATCAGCGTCGTGACAGTAAAAGGGATTTTACGATCTTTCGAAAAGTCACTGGTTTCCCCCCTTACCCCCCCCCTCCAAAGTCTCCCCTCCCTGCCTGCTCGCTTACGACAGATATAACAATAAGGGCCCCAACGCTAATTCGTCCCTTTTTGGGGTGCGCCTCGAGTTATAGCTCGGAAATGAAGTGTTTTTGGATTCGGTCCTGGACGCGGGGTTGTTTAGAAATTGTCGAGAAACGATGAGTTAGAAAGTTTTGTAATTTTCTGCGATTCATACAGGGTGTTTCAAAATTTGGTACCAAGATTTCGGGGGGGGGGGGGGTGAATTTTCGGGTCAGAATAAGACGTTTTCGATCATAAATATGTGCCCGCAAACTCTTTGTTACCGATTCACAGAGCGATGAAGTTGCAAAATTTTAATTTTTTTTTCATTTTTTTAATATTAAGATAAAATTCGAAATAAAGGTTACGTTTTAGAGGGCTCACAACATCCATCATAAACTTTTTTAGGGTGCGCCGCTGGTGGATTCTGAAATACGAAAGGAATTTACCGTTACCTATGTTTCAAATTTTATCTCTGAAAAACTGAAAGAGTTATGAAGAAGAAACAAAATCTTGAAACTTTAACTCTCTGTAGATCTGTAACGAAGCGTTTGCGGACACATTAAAAACGTTTCAATTTGGCCTGAAAATTACGCCCCTGAAATTTGAAACACCCGTATATCCGAATTTTTCGTCGAAAATCCTAATTTTTCCCAGCTAATGTCAAATTTTAAAGATATATTGTAAATTTTTTTGATTTCATTTGAAGTTTGTGAAGCTTTCGTTTATGCATATACAGGGTGAGTCCCGAGGAACGAAAGGAATTTTATTATTCTAGGTTGATAGAAGGCTCTCGAAAGTAAGTTATGAAAATATTCACCAATTTACAGGGTGCTCTACAAGAGTGTACTGGCATTTTTTCACGGAACCTGTTTTTTATTGCATTAAAAAAGTGATATGGGCCTATTTGAAGTTATCCCAACTTTTTTTGATATAATCGTACTGATTAATAATACTATTTTTCGCCTCATTTCAAGCCTTCAAAATTTACTCAACCGTTAGGTACTTGATGGAAATTCATATTTCCTCAAAATCGAATTCACATGTTTTTCCTTCACAATAGATCTTCACCACTTTGCTGGAGTGCAACCTGATAATATTTTTCGGGCAGTTTTTTTAAAATCCTGATTGATCGAGGAACCGAATTGGTTTAAATCGTATAGGTAACATCATCAAAATTCACAGCAAAGGTTTAAACTTTGAGTACTTCTTCAGCTATTCAATTTCCTCCACTACAGACCCAAATGACTTTTTCTTGAAATACCATTGAAACGTCTCGAGTTTCCCTCAATATAGTCGACACCCCTCAAAATCGACTAAAGAAATCCAAACCGAGTTTCTACTTTCACCCCAAAACGTATACCCGCCTAACAACTGAGTCATCCTTATATATCATCAAATGTCGACGGCAGAAGACGTATTTTCACTATGCAGGCGTCCTCAGCAGAAGTACTCAGGATTGCAGGTTGCAATTATTGTGGATTTGTCCTATCTAGAGGGTCCACAGTGTATAATCGACCACACAAAATCGAATAGAATTAAGGACTAATCCATTTATGGAAACCTATAAGGTCCTTTTCTTGAAAAGTCAACGATCGCAACTTCTAATTCTTATCAAATCGGATTAGGATCAAGGAGGAATTAAACCTGGCGGACTTCTTGTGTAAGCGTTCTTTGACCTGAATACGGATAAAAATGTCACTATTAGACGATCCCTTTTTTTTTCACCTTCTCCTTGGATCGGTCCTAATAGTTTCACATGCAAGTCAACCTAGATCGATGCGTTGTGACCAGAAACTTTCCAGACAAAAAAACGGCCATTTGCAGATGAAATACGGTCCCAACTTCACTAGAATTTCGTGGTTCGCCATAGCATAAGGGCGTTTACATAGATATTAACAAGTAGTTTGACACTGAAAGACAGTTGAGCTTTAGAGGGTTAGGTAATTTCGATAATCTTTTGGTTCACTACAAGAAATTTCACGAATCAAATTGAAATAGAGTAGATAAGTTTTGTTATTTCGGTAGGGAAAATAACATAGAAAAACAATTTAAATGTCTTGGAATACATTAGGAACTGATCAGCAATAGGAACTACTTTTTCGAAAAAACTTATTATTATTATTCAACTCGCATTTCTTACGATTCGTTTGATTTAGTGAAATTACTCGTTAAGCTCTACGAACTTTGGAATGGATTCTGCCTACGATTGCAGCGCCATCAGTTTTATTATATATGGTGGTAATTTAAAGTTTCGAAACCGACTGTTATGCTGGATTTAATACGTGCCCCTATACCTTTATCGAACCCTTTCATGTAGGCGGTCATGAACAGAAAGAATAAGGAAAAATCGACTGCAGGATTTGTTGGATTTTTCGGATAGGAGTCAGCTCCAAGGAGTTTTTCATTGACGACACTTCACATTTCCAAATCTTCTGAACGAAATCATCAATATGAAAATCTGTAGAACGTATTAATATGATGATGAAAGCAAAACATCAAAAGAACCTTAAAAAAATTGAGGTTGGGATCAAGATGAGATAGAAAGGAACAAGTGAAATAAACAAGGATTGATGCAGTTTTCAATAATTAAATTTTTTTCAAACAAAATTATCCATTATTCGCATTTTTATTTTTCTGTGCGATCAAATTTGACTTCAGAAAACAAAATTAATTAAGCAAGTGAAATATCACGTTCGAAAAAGGAACGAATTCTAAAGATTCCAATTTCCGTTCTAGAGAGCAAGAATAACATACTAAACAGCAGAACTGAAACTTAATCTTCAAAAAATAACTTCACCATCCAACACGTATTGGCAACAAACAAAACAATTTTTCTCACAGTCAGTGAATAAACAAGACAAATACGATAGTCATTGTATAGTAAACTGCGTAATATACGAAACACGCTATTCTTCTCGATTTGGAGTGTTGGAAAAATACGGCAGTTTTCCAGGGAAAACAAGGTGAGTGCGCGAAGGTTAGCAAGTTGTCTCTGCATCAAATATTCAACCAGCGTTTTCGTTTTCTGGTGACCCGGAAAAGCGGCGGGAAAACGTCCCGTATCGCATTACGCTAAAGAATGGAAAATGGGGAAAGTGGAAAAACAAAGTTTGCGTTATTAATGGACGGCTGTTTATTTAGATGGAATTCAGTACCCGTTCAGCTTTCCTCGCATCGAATCAAATGCTGATTTCTTTAAAATTACTCTTCGTTGAACGTTCTGAAGCTCCTGGTGGTCAATGAGGGTGAAATCCGGTCAGTCTGGTGGCTGTATCTCGTCTTTTTTCTATTTGTGCGCTAAACCGACACACCCTGTATAGTTGTAGTTACGACAATGGAGGCGTTCGAAAGAGAATGGTTGTGGCTGTTATAATATCGAATTTATGGCGCCCATTAACATAGGTGCGCTGCAATTGGCAGCCATCTAGATCGGAGCGACGATTTGTGAATAAGTCGATAACTCATTGACGAAGAATATGCGACTGACGAGCGCCTCGTAAATTGCGTCCTTATAGGGGATTCTGCGGGAAAAAAATATTTTTCGTGTGGAAAGTATATAGATAAATTCGACTCTGACAGATACATTAACTGCACTTTGAGAAGATAGAGAAATAGCACATTCCAAAACTGATGTACCAATATACAGGGTGTTTATTGAGAACTGATAAAATTGGTATTTATTCCTGGTGGGTCCATTTTGAGAAAACATAAAGTTTTGAGAACAGAAATAATATACAGCGTCCGTGATGAAGTTGGCTACTTATGGGAAACAATTATTGTTATTGAAATTTCTGAATAACTGTAACCTAACGGTGGTTCGTTTCTGCATGTCTAACAACCAAAAAATCCGTTGCGACTTATGTCACGTGACCTCAGATTTGTCGAAAATTGAAAAAAAATTGTCTGTGATATAAGTCGCAAGGGATTTTTCAGTTGTCATACATTCAGTAGAGCACCACAATAAGTGTTTTCCAGAAATTTCAATAACACATTTTTTCCCATTTGTGGACACGATGAGGAAAAGAGTTGAATTCTTCAAACTTCGACCTTGAACGTCTATGAATTTGTTTTCATTGGCACTGAATAAGGTGAGACTCTCAGGTAACTCAAACTAATGAAAAAATAGTAGACAAGTCGCGAATTCATTCAATAGCATCGCGGTATTTTCACCCCTGTCTCTTAAGAACGCATCGAAAGAACTCTCGGAATTCCTTCCGATTCAAAATAATCGTCCCCATAGTGGAAGTGCCGATAAAACTTAACGGCCCGAGCCGGATCCTCGTATAGAATGCACTTCCGGTTAGATAAAATCAATTGCACTTCCGGTTTTCCACGATACGATTGAGACGCGATTGCATGCCCAGTTGTTCGGTCGGCACACGGTTTGCCTCTAAATTGACTGAAATCCTGATAAAAACCCGAGGGAATGCTTCAATGGTTTCCCAAGAGGTACATTACGCGAATCTATTGACTGAGTGAAAATTAGGAATTTTTTCAGAGTTTCTATCTGCTTTCTAGAATGGCAATTGTAATCTTTCGAATCCATTCCATTTTCAAAATACACCAATTTATATTTTATGAGGCGAAAACTATGATGTATCCTGGAATCAAGAGTGAACTTATCATACGTTCTATAACTCCAACACCAGCATTGATTTGCTTAGTCGAGCTATTAGCCACTCCCATCATGTTTCAGGACATGGGAGATTTGTTTCTGGAGTGTTTCTCTCTTTCGCCGCATGATGTCGCTGTTCCAAGTCGCTCTCGGTCTGTGGCTCAGTGATGTTGAATAGAAGTGATACAGTTTTCCTCTATTTGTTACCGAATACCACACTAAAGTTCGATGAATTAGATAATAATTAGTCTAATGATTCGCCTACGGCACACATCACAAAATTAATTCTCATGAGTAATGACTATCATTACACGTTCGTTGAATAATATATACTATTATTCGATGCATCTTGAATAGATTGTGAACTCATGCAAATATTCGCATAAACTGAAATCTGTCGTCGGATCCGTAATGAAGACAAAGCCGCGCCGTGCGGTAATCATAGTCAAATAAATTCGGTTGCAATAATAACAGAGAAGGATTGGGCTGCCGCTATTTGGTTTTAGTTCCGAGTATTAGTGTTCCCAAGCCTTTGTTGACTTTGCTGCTTCTGAACAGACCGAGGCTTAGCTTATGGAGAGAGTTTGGGTGAAGCGTATTTTCGCTTCCTAGACGAGAAAGTGATGGAACCGTGTTTTCCTAAATTAATTTTCAAGAGATATTTGTTCGATCGTATCAACAATATGGGCCTCGGGAGGCTCGAAATTGCGTGAAACAGTTGGTAACTACGAGTAACTGATGTTTATCTACAACTCTCAAGCACTATAGTGCCGTATCTATCAACGAACTTGTTCTACAAAAGTTAACAAAGTACCCTTTGACGCTTGTAGATCTCAACACAAAACTGAGATAAATTTTTTTTTCAAGCGGCAATCCATCACTTTTCGCTCTGAATTCACAAATAGCTAATCTCTTCAAGGACATGATCACAGCATGTCAAGATTTTTTACCGTTTCGGCATTTTTGTGTTTATGGATTCACGGAAATATCCAGAAAACAATCTTGTTTGGTACGCCTATCTAGAGGCTTTGTTCGAGAACGATATTAATAATATCCAATTATTTCTGTGCAAGGATGGAGAAATAGCCGAAATAATGGAATGATGGGAGGGAGAAGAGGAACCGGAACTCGTACGACCACGTGACGCGTAATGTGTCATCTTGATCGCTACTTATATTTCCGCCTCGAGAATGGAAGTTTCTCGCTCTCAAATGGAGTTCTCTCTCCGCCTAACCCAATTAGTTTCCAGCTGACACTTGTTTCGCAAACTAAATGGAAACATCACAAACTAGATTCTACCTCATGTACGGGGTCACCGTTTTGTACCTACTTAAATTTCTTGTTAAAGAAAACTCATGTGTCGTTTTCACCACGAGTAGTTTTTCTGTAATAAAACATTCGCTAAGAAACAGGTTCGGTTGTTCGCGTGTTAGTCAATTCGGCTTCTGTTTTGGTTCAACAAGTTGGATGACTTTTCGTGAATAATAGATATTGCTGTAAGGTAGGATACACCGCGAACATTGTGAATTCTGCTAGGTCATCGAAAAAAAAAAAAAAAAATTAATAAAAATATCGAATGTTCTGATTTGTGGCGTCACTTCAAACAATTATATGATTGAAATCGAAGCAAGTGGAGATTTCACCTCTTGAAGCTACTCCTACCATTTCACTTGTAGCTCCTCCTACAAGAAGTTCTGCTGACCAATCGCGGCTAATGCCAAGAGGCCACTCCCCTGGTCTGACGTGACGGCATACCTACTGATATTCAGTTTATAAAACTTCTGACTCGAACATTGTTCCAAGAACAATATCGGTTTTTTCCTCCACACCGAAGATAAGAAAAATGAGTTCACAACTGATATGAAATTATTACCTCGATAAACATTTGGCATAGCCGTCATGCATCACAATTACGCATTTATTTGCAATCCGTCTGAGCCGGCGACGTAAATCTTTTATTGGATTTGCCAATCTGTCCGTTTTTCATTTCACAAGAGGGTGAAGCAAGGCCGACATAAAACATTTAAGGCAGCGCACCGCCTGAAAGTCTTCGTTACCTAACGTTTCAATTACCAGGATAGGGGAACAAGGGATAACGACGTGAATTAACCTGGGACTAGGGATGCTGATCATATTATATTCCATCTGGGAGAGGGGGATGCATGGATAGCCAAAGTAATTGATATTACGTATGCGTTGGTGGGTTTCGATCAGTATGAGATTATGCGCAATTGAATAACAAGAAATGTATTCGATAAAAAAATGGCATACTTTTTTCAATTCATACATCGGTACCTCATCATTCTGGAGGCTTTACAAGAGTAAAGTTTTCAACGTGCAGCAAGCATCATCAGCGACTGATCTTTCGCTTTTGAATGTCAGTAGGATCTCTAGCACTCGAGACCACCCCCACTTCTCATCTTCTCACGTGACCGCTATCTGGCCAATCGCAGGAAGGTCTGACATTGCGGTATCCCTACTACAATCCATATAAAGGCCGATTCAGATTCATGCATTTCCATGCAGGGTTTTTGAAGCACGTGCGATTTACAGGCACATGCATTTCTGACGCTTGTGCCTGAAAAAGGCATTACATTTCACATATGTGCATTTCCATCGCAGTTCTTACCCAAAGGTCATATTTTAATTGGTTTTTTCAGTATTGTCAGTTCAAGTAAATCAAAAATTTCAGCTCATTCATTTTCTCTAGATTAAAATCACACCAGAGAAAGGCGGGAATGTATTAAAAATTTTACAGAATGATCATCAAATTCAAAATAAATCAAATGTCAAATTCAAATAAAAGATTGTCGAATATTCACAGGCTTTTAGTGATGTTTCGGCAAAAACGCATGCAATACAGTGGAAAATAAGAACTTGTCCTTATTCCATGCATGCCCACCACGCATTTTACAAGCACGCCGACAGGCATAGATGTGAACGATGACAGGCATGCATTTTTCATGCAGGGTCAAAAATGCAGGGTGTGCACGCATGAATCTGAATCGTCCTTAAAAAATGAAAGCGCTGTAAACGAATTGATGTATTTATCGCTAGTTTCATTTGTTAATATAAATATAATAAATATCCAATTAAAATTTGCGTAGCGAGGAGTTGGAATCATTTTTGAAATTTATGATTTGGAGAGTCAATCGCTGCATTTGTAGATTCATAACCGATTATAAACATAATGACAATATTTATTTATACAGGGTGTTTCGGTGATCATGTTACAAACTTCTAGGGTAGATAAAACACACGAAAATAAGAAAAAAAGTTCATGTGAACATGGGTCCGGAAACGCTTCTTCAGGGAGCTAGGGCCCTTCGAAGATGACCTTCAAAAACTACTCTTCGTTTTATAGCTTCAGTACTATTGCAGCTATCGCCACCAATTTTGGGACATGAAATCTAGTTGGTAGGTTTATCAATTTGAGCCTTCCGGATTTTGTCACCTTTAACCAGGGGCGTACAAACCAGGGGGGTATTTGGGTAAATTTGACCCTTCTCCTCTAAGGCGTCAATTTCTTGCCATTTTTATATCTGATTATGATTCTCCAATGCCTTTTACATAAAAAAAGTACCCTTAGTAATAGTCGCTATCTGTCACCGTTTCCTCGGAAAATGGCTATGTCCAATCGATAATAAATTATTGGTCTTAAACAAATTATTACGTTGAAATTTGAAAATGAGGTTCAGTACAGATAGTGAGCATTAAAAATTAGTCAAATCTTCTTCTCTAATGAAAATAAATTAGATTAGAGAGATTTATTGCCTTTTCGAAATTGGGGGTACAAAAAGTAAAAGGGAACGTATACAAAATATTCCAAAAAAAAAACAATTAAACCTACACAATCAAAACTAATAATAAATTTGCAATAAATCATTCAAAATAACAATTGCTGAAAATGCCTGCCACCACGTTCAATACATTTATTGCACCTACGTAGCATATTTAAATTGACGTCAGTGAAAACATCAGGCATGGTTTGGATCATTTCAGCCGCTAATAGTACCTTTTTTATGTAAAAGGCATTGGAGAATCATAATCAGATATAAAAATGGCCAGAAATTTACGCCTTAGAGGAGAAGGGTCAAATTTACCCAAATACCCCCCTGGTTTGTACGCCCCTGGTTAAAGGTGACAAAATCCGGAAGGCTCAAATTGATCAACCTACCAACTAGATTTCATGTCCCATAATTGGTGGCGATAGCTGCAATAGTACTGAAGCTATAAAACGAAGAGTAGTTTTTGAAGGTCATCTTCGAAGGGCCCTAGCTCCCTGAAGAAGCGTTTCCGGACCCATGTTCACATGAACTTTTTTTCTTATTTTCGTATGTTTTATCTACCCTAGAAGTTTGTAACATGATCACCGAAACACCCTGTATATGGAAAAGAAGAGATTGACACATTATTAAACATTTTAATTTTTGAATTTCGCGCTCAATCAACCTTTCTAGTAGACAAATAAAGATATATGAAATTTGGCTTCCCTTTGCTAACATTGTCTCTTATGGCGTATGGTCAATATCTATATGTATTATAGGTAATGGGATTCTAATCAATACGAACAAATCTCTTCGATTTTCATTCCTCTTCTTATGCATAAGCAATAATCGTAATACTGGCCTTATTATATGGGTATGTTAACCCAAATCATGGTGGGGCTGAACAACACTAAATAAGTAACAGTAAAATACGAGCCATACTAAAAGATTTACTGCTGACCAAAACACGGTTTATTGCTCCCTCAGTCCAGCTGCAATACCAACATATAAATCAAATAAAAATGATACAAATCGTATCGACATAGGAAAAATTTGCCACAAAGAAATTCGCTGATATAGATCTTGACAGGTGATTTTCCGTTGATGAAATCGTTGAACTTTCAAAATCTTGTGAGCCTCAAAAACAGCACGTCACACGGAAAAATATCAAGATTGCGTTCATCATGTTTTCCTTGAACATTTTGGACCTTACTTTATGCCATAATTTCCCAATTGAGAAAAAACACCCTCTTCCCGTAAAGTCAAACACAATATCACTTTGAGTATTTGAACGGTTATGTAAAAAATATCCTGGGATTTCAATTCAAAAACTCAAAATTCATAAACTCGGTTCAAATGAGATGTTTCGCCTATCACAATATATATAGGCTTATTTCATTTATTTTCCTTTTCGAACTGAAGCTTCATTTCATCAATCCACACCTCAAAATTTGTGCCCCCAAAAAAATGAAAAAACAAGAGATTCGAGAACACAAAAAAACATTTTTGAACAACGTACACTGAACGAAGAATCAAAATGTTGTTCAATGCACTAGCTTATACAACTTCTATACAGGGTGACATTGAAAATCGTAATACGAATTGATCTGTGGATGTACTTGTGAAGATCTATATTGGCTGATAGAACTGAGGCAAGGGAGAAACGCAGTTTTCAATTGAAAGGACCCCGTCTCGGAGATAAATCCGTGGTCATTCCGGATTTTCTTGGACAGTCACCCAGCGTAGTTTTCTCTGATTTCCATAGAAATGCAGAGGGAGAGTTGACTGTACTGCTGAAACTGCCCCCCAAGCGAATTGTTTCAAGCGATAAACACTGTTCCGGAGTTTTTATTTCAATATAGACCAGTGATATGAAGATGGTCGCATAGTTGAATAATTTGTTCCTCTACTCTTCGATGTAGATTTCTTAATTCGTGAAAATGCCATGCCCAATTTTGAGAGCTGAAACAATTTATTTCTTGAAAGAACTTATTTCTTTATCAGTCTGTAATAAACTACAAGAAGGCTGCAATCAAAAAATCTTCATTCTTATTATTGAATATTTAACACCAGGTAATTTTCCCAAGCTCATATATTTTTCAAACTTCGAGAAATTATTGTTTGAAATGACACATTGATATAGATGGTAATGGGAAAAAAGATAATTGTTATTGAGTGCCGATAATTGAAAACAGAAAGAATCGAATAATCTCTAGAATCTCGGTACTTTCCGGCCTGAATTCGCTCACGCTGAATTTTTCGCACCTTCCAGTTGAATTTCTGGCGGATGCTCTGGTCAGCGTGACAATTTGAAGTTGAGATATTCACCCGCAGGTTCTTTTTCAGATCCATCCGTTTTTCGAAAATAATAGTGTCAATAAAGCGTTCACGTCCCACAATGTGAAGATCATGGAGGAAATTTTGAGAACCCCTTTGCGGTATCGAACGTCAGACACTCGCGAAAAATGGCTGAGAGGTCTGAAGAAGCAAAAGAAAATGAGATGGTTCGCCAATGAAGGCAAAGGATTCTCGCACTGCTTCTGAGAAATAAAAATGAAATTCAAGAGTAATGAAAATTGTACGAAAAATTTAAATAAAAAAGAGGCCGATACAATTAAAAATACCAAACACAAAATAAATTTGAATGTCTGGTAGATCACAAGCAAATAACAACTACTTTCTTGACAAATACCAAGTAGAACATTGAATTATATCTGCTCGTAGTCGATGCCACGATTCACACAGTGAATGCAGAATGCAAATGTTTCTTTCTTCTTAAGACGTGACAAAGTTCACATCGAGACAGGCACGCTTGACAACCTGTAGACCGATTTCGTGCTTATTGGCCATCATCAGTGCAGGGTAGTCAACCGAGAAGAAACTCTGAGATCTCCACTCGAAGCGGTGCCTTTCCCAATGCAATCTCCGCCACGCATATTTTACTGCAATGAGCCGCGTTCTAAAAGACACTTGGAATTAGCGACATCTTGCGGCGGAAGATAGAAACACTCCAGAAACGAAACATTGGAGTAGCTGATAGTTCGACTAACCTAATTAATGTAAAATAAATAGCCATTAATTGAACGAAAAATTTAAAGAAAGAAGAGTCTGATCCAAATAAAAATATCAAACACAGTTTGAATTCGAATGCCTGGTAAATATTGATATAGATATAGAAGGAGGGTAGTCTGTGACTGACCAGTCGAATGAAAATACTGAAAATTCAGAAAAATAGACCAACATATCTATTTTCCTTTGAGGATGGAGTCAAAATTTCCGGCCTTCAAATGAGAATATTCTTAGTTATTCAGCCGAGCTTTCGGAAATGTTATTTCCTTAATCAACCTCAAAATTTGAGCCTATGAATATAACTATCTAGAAATAAAATTTTAAGAAATGGTTTTCATTATTGATGAAGATTTCACAATGAACAAGGGATCAGACATTGATAATCTAAGCAATGTGAACTTAAATATATATAACTGTACTTGTTTTTGAAATTAAGATTGTCTTCTGTAACATATCAGCGACTTCATTTTCAAGTTAGATAAGTGATGTAAATCTTTTAATACAATAACACTGTTTTTATTTGTACCATTTTTATATAGATATAATGATGAAGGAAATAAACATTTTCGAAAGCTCGGCTGAATAACGAAGAATTTGAAGGCCAAACATTTTGACTGCAACATCGAAGGAAAATAAATTTTTTATATTTTGGTTCTATAATGAAGTCATTATGAAACGCAAATGCGTATCGAAATAGCCTTTGTTTCGATACGCATTTTTTATTATTCGGAGGTTGGTTCAATCGAACTGTCAAATGAAAGTCAGAAGAGTTAGGCCCAGCTTACTTCTGAGCGATACTAGCAGTGAAAACTGAATGTTTTTATTGATTATTTTTTTCACTTGTCAAAATATGACATTTTTGGCATTTCAACCAATAATAGCGGTTTATTCTAGCCAATCATTCGGTTTTATACTGATAAAACTGCCTGGTCCTTGATAAAACATTGTTTACCTTTGAACTGTCAAAACTATAGGTTTACCGAGTCGATTCTATTGAACTGGCTTATATACAAGGTTAAAATATAAATTATCATGAATGAAAAGTTACCTTATTATTAATAGTCAATCACTTTTTCAGCATAATAATAACAGAAACGACACATTTCAATAAACATTCAAATTTCACACACGTAAATAGCTCATGAACATAACCAAGTTTATGGCAGCTATCGCAAACGACTACTTACGTTACCGACCGATCAAATACCTAAGGTTTCCTGAACTGAAATGAAGATGGCGTACGATTAATTTTTGTTAAATTCAAATTGTTTTTTGTGGTTTGAGACGAAATCGTTGTATGAAGATCTTCATACAACGACATAACGAATAAATTCATGTTCGTTCTTGCGCGATTTTCAATTAATAACAAGAAATTTTCAATTTTTAACCATGTACAATGAGAGGTGTGGCGCCATCTCCTAGTGTCGCTAGAAAGTATTAGCAAGGTTTGCTATAAACTGTCATAATTTCTAGATATCTATATCATAAGCACCGCGTAAGCATCATATCTCTTCTGGATCATAGAAGGCCTACATAATTGTTTGATATTTTGAAATTTGGTGAAATTTTTACCCATTCAAAAGTTTATTTAAAAATGAGTGCGAACCGATTTGGCCAAGAAAATATTGAAAAATTAATACAGAATTTCACTCCACTAAACACTGTGAAGACAAAAAAATCCATATGGAATCAGTTTGAACAGTTTTGCAATTTCAGAAACTACAAACTTGAAAGTGATACGACTATTCAAGAAATTGCAGAAATTCTAGAAGACTGGAGAGCGAATATGAAGAAATCTAATGGCGAAGACTACAAAGAATATTCGCTGAAAACTATTTGGAATGTAACTGCCAAACAGATACAAGAAAAATATTATTCTGAATATAAAATCAGCTTCAATCCGTTTCAGGACATTGAATTTAAAAAAGGAAGAGATGTAAGAAATGCAAAAAGGAAAGAGTTGCAAAGATGTGTGGATAAAAGAAAGCAGAGTGCTGCCGCCCTAGAGGAAGAAGAATACACGAGGATAATCGATTCTTGTGATGAAAAAACTCCATTAGGACTACAAATGAAGTTTTTTCACATAAGTTCTTATGAATTAGCCTGGCGCGGAGGTGAAGGTGTTAATTGCCTCCTTCATTATTTCAGAAAAGAAATTAATAATGCAGGTGAAGAAACTGGACGGTTGGAATATAATCCGATATTCAGTAAAACTTGCCAGGGTGGTAATAAAAAGTGCACAGACACCAAATGGTTGACACCTAACATTGAAAACCCTGATCGATGCCCCATAAGGCTATATAACGAGCTGATTTTACAACGTGGTCAAAATATAACCACCGACAGACTTTTTCTTACCCCAAATCCTTTCTGGACAAAACCGAATGCTGCATGGTATAAAAATTCACCATCAGTGGGCCAGAATGAAATAGGCAAATGGTTGAAAAAATCAGCAGAAAAATGTGGTCTCGACACCAAAAAACGAAAACTCAGCAATCATTCAAGTCGCTCGACTTTAGTTTCTCATATGGTGAAGAAAGGTTTTCAGGAACAAGAAGCTATTAAGATAACAGGCCATGCCACAGCCTCTTCACTGAAGCCTTATCTACAAATTGATGCAGAGCATCATAAAAATATTTTGGAAAAATTAAGAACAAACACATCAGCATCATGCATTGCTAGTACATCGACTGCCGCCTGCTCAACATCAAGCAATGTAATATCAACCAATGAAGAGACATCAAGTGTTTCTGCTGCCCGATCCATTTACAAAAACTGTGTTTTCAATAATTGTACATTTTCTAATAATTAAATTTCCTTCTTTTCTCATGTTAATGAAATACTAATGAATTAAATTGTTCTTCATTTGATTTGTTCAATAAATAATCACTCCAAATACAACTCGTTCTTCAAATTTAATGAGATAAATTTTCATTTTCAAAACACTCAAACTTTTTTATTTTGAGGCAAAAGCATTCAAACAAACCGAATTAGATAAAATCACTCGTCCTACGGACTCGTGATTTTATCAATCGGTTTGTTTTCATACTTTTACCAAATAAAAAAGTTTTCGTGAAAAATAAAAATTTATCGATAAAATTTGAAGGACTCGTGGTATTACCTTTGATAAATAGTAGAAACAATAACAACATAGCATTTTCCAACGCTGGTGTCGCAAAAATCAAAATCGCTCAACAGTAAACTGGGCTTTACGCTTGTTCGTCAGATTTTGAATATTTGAATGTCATCATAGTTACCAATCGAAGATGTTTCTGTTATTCATCGATATTGAATAATTTTTTTTATAAAATACTTCAGATTAATACAAAATAGAAAAAGTTGTATATGACACACATTTTATAAGACACGTTGAAAAAAGCGTCTTATAAAACTTGTATCATAATATCCCATTACATGTATTGAGTGTATATGCGACGTAAGTGAATTATGATTTATACACAAATTATAACCAGTTCCTAATTCACAGTTTGACAGTTACTTCATGATAAAACGATTAAGTAAAAATTCATAGAATTCAGTTTTGTCATCGAAAGTTCCGAGTTCTAAAATAAATTTTTTATAATTTCTAATAACTTCCGAACAGATGGACCGATTTCTCCCATCAGATTATCATTTTCCTTCGTTTTCAACATAGAATTTAGTTTTGATGAGATACATTTTTTTTATCTTCGAAATATTCTATCGAATCCAAACTGTGTCTGACAATTTCAATTGGATTACACTATTTTCTCTTCAAAAACTTAAATTTTAGCCAGCCCCCAGACGGTCTCGTGTGCCGTAATCGATATAGTGCAACCCCATCAGCGGCCTGCTTTATTCGGGGGGTGAAAACGCAGCTTTTCCGCTGCTTAAGAGCTCGATGCGACGTGCTGCGAGTGGCACTCCACATCTGGAGTATTTTAGGTCTTTACGGCTTCGAGTCGTAAATCCGTGCAGCCGGATTTTTCATTGTGCTCGGAAAAACGAGCGGCCACAGTTTGAAACTTAATTGAGTGGGCATCACCTGAATTATTGTTTGATGCAACGAGGGTTCAAAAATGTGATTTACCCCGTGAGGGTATTGGTAAATGAGGAAGGAGTTTGTGAGCGTGTAATATGGATTTGTATGGTAACAGGTGGCAAGCCGTTTTTTATCAGCAATCAAAACACAAGAGCTATTTTAATCGCGGATGAGTTTCTCTTGGTAAAGGGAAAATTTTGTCAATCTGCGATTTCACCAGAATATTGTCCAATGTCAGTTCTTCAAGTGAAATTATTAATGGAGAAATTTTTAGTAAGTAAAGATTAGGTTTATGCGAAAGAAAAAACGTTTTTTCATTTGGCCAATCAATGACAAATGAATCAACAACAATATATAAGAATAGGGTTATACACTTTGTTCGAAAAATTATATATGTGAAACGCGGGCCTCCAGAGAATACGTCGATATTTTTTTGAAATTTTTATTTTCAAGGGTTTTTCCAAAATCGACATTCAAAAATCGAAAAATTCTCCATCCTTTTCTAAAAATGTGACGTCACCTGGTAGGTTGGTGTAGGTTCTGTTCCATTAATCGAAGTGGAAGTAGAATTGACATCTTTCACATCTTTGACAGATGGCGGTAAAAAATTACTGGGCGATTTTGATTCTTCCTCTGGAAATATATTCGGATGATTCAGATTGGTGTGTAAGATGTTGAAAATTGGTCAATCTGTTCTAAAATTATGGCGATTTGAAAAATTCGAGAATTTTTTTTATATTTCGGTTTTTTCGATTGAACAATCGTATTCTATGGAAGAAAACAAGCAGATTGGTGTGTTCGAAGTTGAAAATTGGTCAATCTGTTCTGAAATTATGTCGAATTGAAAAATTCGAGATTTTTTTTTTATATTACGGTTTTTTTGATTGAACAATCGTATTCTATGGAAAAAAACAAGCAGATTGGTATTAGCAAAGTTGAAAATTGGTCCATCCGTTCGGAAGTTACGACGATTTGAAGAATTCGATCAGAGAAATGGATTTTATGGAAAAATACAAGCAGATTGGTATGAGTGAAGTTGAAAATTGGTCTATTTTTTTGGAAGTTAAGGTGATCTGAAAAATTCGAGAAAATTCCATGGGTACCCCCTTTGCTATCCCGTCGAAATGAAGATGACACACCCGAAACAGGCCAACTGCATCTAAGACCATACGGGCTGATTACAAATCGGACAAATCCCACCCTAATCCGTCACCCGCGACAATAATGACATGCCCCGGTTGAGTGGAAAAGAACAGCACGTGAACTACCAAAGTCGACACGAGACTCGCACACGACACCTCCAGTTTCGGCCCACCCCCCTTTAGAATAATTGTCACTTCATAAATTGGCACAATTCCGTTTAAACATGTCCTGCAGATGGACGCGGACGAGACAAAAACGGGGTGACTTTTTCACCCCCCAGGGAGAGGAGTTTCCATGAGATATGGGGAATTAGGGGGGTGGGGAGGGGAAGCAGCTCATTTGCTCTTGCACGAATGTTTTGTCCTCCCAACATGCTCTTCGGTTGTTTGCGATTTCCTCTCGATCCCGTCTCAATTTTTATCTTCTCAAAAATTTACCGAGATTGATCTATAGACACTTGCTGGTAGGTTAGCAGATTCAGGTCAGGTCTCCTCAAATGAATATGCTAAGCTTCAGGTGAAATTGTGTGAGAGCAAATAACAGGAGAGTGAATCTAATGAGAGCTAATTGTGGGAGGAAAATTTCTAATAGCAAATTTACCGAGAATATTAAATAATATGGATCCGCTAAGGACATGGAAACGGACCAGAAGATGTTGAGCTCTGGAGGTTTTCAGGAATATCCGGTTTCTGAAAGATTTGTGATCATTACGATCCATAGTTTTGATCGGAAGATCGGAATATTGGAAGAAACATATAAGTTGACCACTTCTATAGCTAACAGTCGATCATAATTGAGTTAATGCAGAATCTTTTTTTTCCCAACATCTAAACAAGGGTCAGTTCTTTTGGAGTAACAGTCAGTTGGATGCTTCATTAGATATACATTCTTATTCTTATTCAGGAGAGGTTTTGATGATTGATATAGCTCTTCGCCTCAAAAATTCAAAATTAGAAGTTGCATTTATTCTCTATTCAGATATTCTGAAGATCTTAGACGAAAACGTTCCTCAGCATTTTTATGCTGGTATTTTGTTTTGTCATAATGTCTTCTAGGTCTTTTCAGAAATGCAGAAATACGATCTGAAGGACGTTTATTTCCTCAAATATTAACACAAATTCTCCTATACTTGGTTAAAGGCAAGGCGCATATGTTTTGTTTAATTCTTTTTTTCAACACCAATCTGTCGTATGGTTAACTTTATCTTGAAGTTTCAAACAATTAGCATACGATTCGATCACCAAGGTAAAGCTTGACATCATCAGCAAAGAACAATATCTTCGAGGTATAGTAAAATGTAAGATCATCGATCAAAATATTGGTCAGCGAAATATATTTTTCTGCATTGCGTGCAAATTCTCTAGATACTATGGTATATTACCTTAACATTTTTGTAATGTTTGTTATGTTATGTTTTTGATTGAATTATCGATTGTGGTAGCTTCTTGCTCTGGTCATATAGCAAATCATCTTGCTGATTCACGTTGATTTGTCGAACCTGACAGCAGAATTGATAATGTAGCAGCAAGGTGGATATAGGATGGTGAAACAGCTTCCTATTAACAAGCACTAGAATAAACTGTGTGTAGACCTTTGCCTACTTGATTTCATATCGTAGTAATATTTCCTGAAATTATCAGAGATGGCGACATACCTTGTGTCGGTAAAACAGAATCTGTGCATCTGTCATACTTTCATCAGTTTCATCTGTTCTAGATGAAAAATGATTGAGAAGAGTCAAAATATCAATATTCAATCCAGATTTATCGAAAATATATTGTTTTAATGTCGTTTCAAGTCACGTCTGTCAGATGTGAACCACAGAAGTACGTAAGCAACAGAAATCTTCTTCGATAATCGATCTTACCGCCATCTTCATTCAAGTAGCTGAAATATTACTACCTTCTCAAACGGTCTACAAGTTTTTCGCAGAAACAATTGAAGAGCTGTTTCACCATCCTATATCCACCTTGTGTAGCAGAAACATAATATATCAGTGTTGATGACATAAATATTTAATTCCAAACTTCAGAAATTGCTTATTTTTGCTATGAATAGCAAACCAAGTGATTTTGTGATATTCCAGTTGGATAGACCATCACCAACAACCGCTGTTAAGAATCATCCCAACATCCCATTCCGTATGGAATGATGAATCTCCACAAATACTTTCTATTCTCCATAACCATGAAAAGATACCTTTTCAACTCTTTGTTCATTCTTCATCAAAGTAGTTTCGGCTTCTTATAGCACGTAAGACTCTCCTTACAATTGCTCCGTAATTCGTACCTCTCATACTCTCGACATCAAAGACGATAATTAGATACTGTGACAGAAACACCACAAGTCATTAGGGGGGCGATTAAATATTGAGAAACACCCGGTGTCTTTCACATCGCTCCGTATAATTTCATATCGCACGATGATGCATTGTATTCACGATCCACGGGAGGCTTTGAAACGTTGTACCTCCATTTCGAGATTATTGATGTACAAGGTGGAGCGACAACTACATAGTATCCTTATGGCATGAAATATAACTTGGAACAATAATTGTAGGGTTGATCGAGATCATAAAGCTTGATGATCCATTCGTTTCCAGAACCAGAAATCAAATAATCAAACGGGCATATCCTACAGGAAGTACTGCATGATTCGAATGTACTCACTCATCTATTTCACAATCTCAAACAGTTTTCTTCTCAGAGGTTCGTGGATTTTTATAGAATTATTGAAATCTATTATTTTTGGAATCATTGAATCTAACTCATAATGGCTTTTTTCTATGACTATGAATACGTCATTAAGCACACTGTTTTCTTAATTGAAAAGTAGCTCATATCACCCCGGCACTGTTATTTGAAAAAAAGGCACACGTGTTCGGTTTTGAAGGAGGAACTTTCATATTTTTGACATTTTTGTAGGCAGGAGGTTTCAAATATCAATTAAATTGTTTGTGTGAATAAAGGAAATTCAGGAATTCACATCTGGAAGTGGCGAAAAAGTTATAATATCGAATCAAAACCACCTGAAATCATAGAGGCTGCCCAAGTTACATCTTTGATATTTTTACAAGGCATCATGTTGGGCTAAATCTTCATATTTTATCTCTTGTTCAGTGGCTGCCCATCATCAATGAATCACTTTGTATATGGAAGAATATATTTTTTAATATTTTGGTGGTACGGTGGACGGGCAATCTTTGATCTGTCATATCATAATTCATAATTGCTCGACCTCAACCTGCGTCCGTATAATACGCTTGACACTTAATAAACTCCGCAGACATTTCTAATGCATATTAATGTCGGAAAAATAATTCGTTAACACGAATCTGACCTCGCACAAAACGTTTATTAACGAATCACCCGATCATTCATTGTGAACTAGGAGTACGATTTCATGGTACTTTCGATGCGCGTAGGTCTTTATGAGTGATTGCACTTATATTCCAACTAGAATCATAACAATATTCACAATAAGGAAGATTCTTTCGAACTGACACTCAAGGAATCATTGTTTGAATATCTAGTATTATATTTCTGCCGTCTATGATGACTGATATTATCCAAATAGTTTCAATTTTCAACATACAGCGATCTACACTTTTTATGACGGAAAACTATCTACATTTGGTGATATTTCGGGATATTCGTTGATTATAATGGACCTGAAGAAGAAGAAGTAGAAAATTGTAGCTGGCACTGTTTCCAAATTGAAGTCACCAATTTCTTAAATTCCTTAAAACATGGAATATTTGAGTAGCATGATCAACTTTAAATAAAAATTGCCATTAATTTGTACCTGGCCATAATTTCCTAATGAAAAATTACTCTATTTCGATATTCATGTCTGGAATGAATTAATATTCCATTGGACACCGTGATAAAATTTCAAAATATAATTTAGTTACAACTGAAATTATTGAACGAATAATACATTGGATATCATAGCGATACTAAGATATCAATGGATAATATTCGATACTTCCAGCAATATGTACAGGCGCAAAAGTGCGTCCAAGGTTTTTCTAGGTAGCTTGTCATCATAATGGTGAAGGAGCCAGTACTAATTTTTTGATACTTTTTTTCCAAGTCAAATTTTATAGCACGAGAAAAATAAAAAACATCTCTTAGATGAATTTTCACAAACTATAACGTGAAATATAAATCTGAATTTTGGAAATTTCCCCATTGATGAAGTCAAATACATCGAATATACCTGCCGAACCCTCGAAACTTTAAAATATTGCTCAACAATGAAAATTCCCAGCTTGATCACCTGAAAGGAAAACAATTTTTACTAGGTTAATAGCAATATATTTAATTCACGAATAAGTGGATTGATCGAGAAAAACGCACAAATTAACGCTTTGAGAACGATAACACAACACAATTGATTGATTGATTGACGAAAACGGCGAGATCTTCTCGTGGAAACAAGAAGGATTGACAATCATGAAAATGATGGAAAATACCAGTCTATGTTTTTCATTATTCTGAGGTTCATAACGAAACTGTGCAACTACCTCTAGAAGTCTATGTATTCTGGTTTTCCGGCATTTTAGATGAACCATGAAATGACGAGGTTCTGCGCTGTGTGATGGGCGAGAGGTAATTATTTTCGATGTCAAGCTGTGTAAATACCGAGATTTTGATTGAAATTCACCATCGAGCACGATTATGGAAATTCACCGGCTCTTTCGCGAATTGACGTATCAACACGTTTTGTGAGAGTATTGCACCGCGGCGGAACACGTCACTTTTTCCGTTTTTTCTGTTATTATGAGAATCATAAATCGTTCCACTCTCCGAACAACAAACCTACGCCCCAAATTGTCTGAAGCCAACATGAAATTCATATTCATATGTTTTTCCCCACACAGGTTGCCACATCCTAACATTTGAAAGTGATAATCATCCCATGACCACATTTTTTAAGGTTCTGAAATATATATATCCTTCAGTAGATACTCATAGTTATCAGACAAATGTTTCTAAATCTATTTATTCAATCTTCGTCATATGAGACAGTGCCTTATTTCAAATTAAAGTGGTTTAAAGTCAGCACGTCTTTCTAGAGATTGCAGTATTTTGGTGAATGCGCCAACGCCACTTATTTGTGACAGTGGCAGCTCGAAAAGACTCGTTTTCAAATCAAATTTTGTCTGATGGTTCATTAAACGCCATATTCCCAGATTTGTGTGAACATCCGAATAAGATTCCTTGTTAAGTTTGTTCAATTCGAGTTTGAAGGATGGTGAAACGCTGTGAAATGTGTAAAAGACAATTTAAAAGTGGTGACCAGAACACAACATTTCACTGGTGAGTTACTCGGTGTCGTATCATTCGTTGTATAAACGTTATTCACTCATCCTATAATTTGAAAACATTCTCGGGTTTTTCCGAGATGAAAAGTTAGTGGATGTATGGAATAATATGATAGGGAGAGAGACTATTTCTAGAGACGCTAGAATATCCACGCATCATTTTAATACAAGTGACAAAATGTTTTTTTCAATTATTTGTAAGTAAATTTATTCAAGTTTTATAAACACAGTGCTACATATCAAGAACAAAGCAAAGTTACACCAGGTTGATCTACCTAAGCAAAGCTTGAATTGTAGTCATCACCCTGGGATGTTATATAGGTTGGCCCAAGTGGTGAGAGATTGCTCAAAGTAGTAAATAAGCCTTTATTCAGTGGAATTTAGAGGTGATAACAATATGTTTGATGTCATATTTTTCAAATTCTAAACTTGGAAACTTTATATTGCCAGATAATAAACAATATAGTTTGACAGTGAATTGGATCTATTATCATTCGAGTAATAAATCAAAGATTTATATTTTCAGAAAACTTTGATTTCAGATTGTTCACATTAACTTCTAGGAAGAATGGATATGATAATTTTGTTAGTAAGTCAATTTATTCGAATTCAGCAACATAGCAAGACACTGGTACTGGGAGATTCTGTTGTTGCTATCCTAGTTTTAAAATAAAATAATCCTAGTAACTGATTCAGATGTTGGCTTCAAACAACTGCTGTGGCAAGGATTGTGCGTTATTCATCTAGATTCTAGTCTGTTATATGATCGAAGGTTCCACTCATATACAATGTATGTCACAACACCAGCCATTATTTTCAATCTGTCATCGTGACAATAACTCTCGGTCGAATGAATTTATAGTCCGACACCTGAATTTTAATTTGCAGAAACTATTCCAGCTCCGCGACCATTTGTCAATCCCACCAACGTTGGCCGGTCGCCAAATAAATACCAAAGTGGAATGTGTTCTTTGCCGAACTCGAAGCGTCCAAACGCCAGATTCTTCTGTTCGTACATCCGTCATTTTCTTTGTCTGATTTATCGAATCGAATGTTTGGGTTCGTTGATTGTTTAGTCTTTGTGCGATATCGAATTTATTCTTTGGGAACTACACCGAATTAATGGGGTTTCGAGGTCTTTCATCAGGAGGGTGATTAATTCATGGTTTCTGTAAATGCTTTACAGTGTGGAATAGCCGAATGTTGGTATACATTAGAAGATATTTTTTCGGCAACCGTCCGGAAAGTACGTACTTTCCAGACGATTTTTTTTTGAGAAAGTGGCATTTTTCCGGCCTAATCCGGGAAGTACGTACTTCCCGGACTAGGCCGGGAAGAATCACATCGTTGTTGTCATTGTAAATATGAAAATCTTGGTAGTATGGTTTTGATAAATGCAGTTGATCATTACCATAGCAGCAAAATAACGACTGACAGCTATCTGACATAAAATTAGCTAACATTTCAATTTTTGAAAGAAATGTGTTTCTTTGATATGTTATTCTACACGGTTGCCGAAAAAATTGTGTACGCAACACGCCCGAAAACAGTTTTTTTGGACTCGCAGACTTCCAGGACTCGCTACGCTCGTCCTAGAATTTTGTCACCATTTTTTTAGGTTCTCCCAATGAAAATCGAAACCATAGCTTTTGTTTGATAAGGAGAAAAACACTTTCGAAGATGGTATTTTACTAGTCCCTACTTCCTCATATTTGAAAAATTCAGAGGTTGCAACTGTCATTCTAGCGAGGTTAAATTCACGTATGAAATATTTATGATTTTTCATATAAATATGCTCAATAATTGAGATATTGTTTTATTCAATTTGGCGTTTCCATCGTTATACAGGCGGTTTATTTAGTGCCAATACAATCACATCAAGAAAACATTGGAAAGGAAAGTTTTCCAATAATATGAAAAAATGGAGAAGGAAAGTTTTATTGTATCTGAAATTTTTGTAATTTCATTTTGGATATAACATTTTTATGGATTTTTTTTAACTGATGTTTTTCATCGAAATTATTTGAAAAATCTTCGAAGTATGCAAATTCGTTTAGACGAAATCAAAACGAGACAACTTAATTGAAAATTATTGTCATTCAATTTGAATTTCAACGACTTTTAGACATTAATGATAAGAAAGCAGGTCCATATTCATGTGTTTGAAATTTTTCAGTTGCTCTCCCACCATTTACAATTATTTGCTGTTTCTTGGCAAACATTATCCTCATCGTTTCTGGACCAACATTTATTCTACCTCAATATTTTGTGTTTATTTTTGCTTAGGACATACTGAACAGTATTGAAACAATTACGTGTTTTTTTTATATACGGAAATTAACTAGGTTTGAGTTAAACCTCGTTCAGTTGCTATGGAATAGCCACTGGTTCACTAGCAACCAAACCAAGTTTAGTTTAAACGGAGCTCATATACTCGTTTAGAAAAACGGCCCTATAGTGCTTTTTTTTCTCGTCTAAATCTAGGTTTTGTTGCGTGTTGAACTTCTCTACTAGATTCGTAATGTATGCTCTGAAAAACTTTCAATTGAGATGTAATTCGATTGGAATATTGATCGCTTCCATTACAGACTCACTATTTTTGGTGGAGGCTTTGCCAACAGCCGTTTTACCCGCACAATGGATTCGATTTTGATGGTGTTTGTAGAGCCTCCGGGGTAGTTTTGATACTCGAAAACGCGATTCGACTGGTCGTTACTAAACAATCGCGGTTGGTAACATGTGTTCGAGTACTTTGTACGTGGGCCATCGCGATTGCTTCTATATTCGATGTGGATTCCGGGTTGATCTGAGTAGAAACTATCTACATCTAGTCCATGAGACTTTCCCAGAATTCCTTCGAATGTCTTCTCTAAATTGCCGTAAGAAAAAATGCCTTTGGTACCCTTTTTTTTAGAGAGATATACAGGATCTTCCTCCCCTTAGCTTGTTTATGATGTTAATTTTTTCTTTGAAAGATCTAAGTGATTCTTCCTGTAGATTTCATATTAGTAAATAGAAAAACAGTTGAAGATCTGAAAAAAAGTTATGGAAATCAAACATTTTTTTAATGGAACACCATATATATTCTGTTATTATTGGATGAAGTATATTTTTATGATTTCAAATATATATACAGTGTCACACATAAAGTTCGCGACATATGGAAGTTTTTTTTATTAATAGATATTTAGAAAATTTGACTTCGCAATTAGTTTATGCTTGAAAAAATGAGTAAAATACAGCATCTTTCCTTTTTTAATGTGCTACTCTATATATTCGCGAGTGAATGAATATATTCTCAGTTAGGCCTGTGCTGATTATTTTGTGTCCACATAAACCGAATGTCCACAAAACAATGATAACAATCTACAGAAAACCCCGAAAACGTCAACATTTCATTAAGTCTTGCTCGTGGTCGATCTAGATGTGCCTTTGTGTATCCTCAATCAGCCTGTCAACGCGAATCAAAACACCCTCTAGAACCACACACAACAGGCTAGCCAGCAAACCCATTTAGCGCCCTTATCAGATGGAGCGGACCGACCAACTTACACACCCTCTCGTATACACCAATCTCAGAAGGCGGTGAGATTTTTGAAAAATCCAGAGCAATCTGCGGCGATTCTGGGCAGCTGGGAGCTGTCATTTGTCAGTGGAATAATTTGCGCGTCGACAACTGAATGCTCAAGATATCAAGAGAAGTGGCGTGACTACGGGTACGATGGAACGTTTGTACGCATGAAAATTTTGAAGACCAACTCAAATCTGGAGCAATCATTATCTAGTTGAATCAAACGTTGATGGAGAAGCTTTATTGGCATATTTCGATCACATTTAGTAACATTCTAGTTCCGTAAGGAATTTTATAACGAATAAAATTCAATCAGCCATAATAATCAGATGTACCTATTGGAGCACAAATGAGAGCTCGTCCCTTTAAATTTTGCGCCTAGCAGTTGCCGGTCCTCAAAAATTTAAGATGAACTACTGGTTTGTAATGTTACCACAACTAAAGGAAATCTTGGTAATACAGTTAGCACACATAAATGATTCAGTGTGCTATTATTAGGAAGAAGTGTTGGATTCGGATTGGGTTTCAGTTTTCAGTTAATCAATTACAAAGCTATTTTTTAATACAAAGAAGATTTGGATCTTCAAAACAATTTCTTAAGAGATAGTGAGAAAATTGGGTAAGTGATTCAATTGAGATGAAAGACTAAAAGTTGAACAATTGATTTTATGTGAGTTTGCAATGATGTATTTGGATGTATTTGGTATATGGAAATTTTAAGATCCTCAAATTTTCACATTCTACTTGTTAATTAGAATTATCAGGAAGTACTGGAAATAATGATAATATCGTATCTTTTTATAGATATAGTAGGCAATAAGACAATAAAAGTATAGAATTTAACTGAGTTGAAGATATGACTAGCTGAAAAAACTGAAAAGTATCAAAATACAAGGCTAATACTCGAAATATCGAATTAGTGTTATATATCTTTGAAAAACGCGAATCATTTACTTTTCAAATGTGGAAAAATATAAATTTTTGTTATATCTGAATAAGGACAGCTTATTTCGGAAATATGATATGACGCCACTGACGTTAAAAAATGTATAAGACACAGTTCTACTTTTCTAGATGTTACTAGGCAATAAGACAATAAAAATATAGAATATTTGGAACAATGAACAAAAGATATACTAATATTTGAGAAAAGACATTTGAATTATAGGAATAGAGTGAATAATCGACTAATCAAAGTAAATGTTTCTCAGTGAATCGAGAGTCTAAAATGTCTACAAAAATATACTCATATTCATTTTTCCTCCGTATTTTCCACACTGCCCCCAGTGTCCTTCTATGACATAATCGAAAAATTCATAGCGGGAAATCTATAGCATCGTCTTATCCAATATGGCCCTATCGTCTTTGTTATCCAGCGACCAACGATGGACTTATGAAGCGTGGTGGCCCGTAACACGATATCCGGCGCGTGAAATCTAGTGATCCGTGAAAGGAAATCTGAATACAAAGTCTCTGCAAATACCAGCGAGACATTTGACATGCCCACGAAGTTCGACGTCGAATAATAGTATGAGTTTGTCATGTAGCGGAACCTTGATTTAAACGATAAAAAAACACTTATTTCAATCCTATTAACTTTTCCTATTCCTAATCCTATTTACTTTAACAAAAAGATACACGAAATTATAAATGTGAAATCAAAATTGGTCCACACACGCTGAGAAACATTTTCGCCAAGAAATGGCAAGGAATAGTGAATTTCTTGGAAAGCAGTGGAACATTTTTTGACAAACTTCGAGCTGCAACTTCCTTCCTATCCTTGATCGATATTTGAACTCAAATTCCGTCGTAATTTATAATTTCAGGACAGTTATCATTATGTCCTTCAAGCAAAATTAAATTCTCTCATCTTCTCTCATCAAAGAAATATATTTGAGAACTTTGCATACCAAATTGCGATTGAAGTACCTATTTCTATCATAGTTTTCGTGACTACTTTCCATTCATAGCAATATTACATATTGTGAAGTCTTGTTGAAAAGCTTTGTGGATTTTAATCTTGGCTCAGGAAATCGCCTCAGGTTATTTGGGTATGCTCTATCCGTATCAATTTGAGAGGTCCATTGTTCGGTAGAGATTGATTTGTTTTTGTTTCATCATGCTCTATAGCAGTACTGAACATACGAGAATCCTCCTTGAATATAAGATTTTTTTCATTAACAGGATGTTCGATTTGCATCAACAACAAAACATGTATTTTTTATTTTTGAAATGGTGAATAGAAAACGGTCATTTATTTAATGGCAGAATTTTTGATTTCAAACATGAGAAAAACGTGAGTATTGATAGTTTTTATGCGAAATAATATTTTCAAACGACTCAAATTTGCATTTTCTGTTCTGAGCATATGAAGATCTGAAAGCATATTCAAGTGTATCTGATGATTGATTCACCCCATCATGCTCGATGATGAATTGAAATAACAGATTTTCACAAATTGAATACCAAAACTCGAGAGTCAAAACCGCTTTTACAACATCACAACCGGATGATTGATTCGACCACCAAACCCCCGTAAGTTTTCCAAACAATACCCGAATCATGCATCGCTCCCAGTGTTCCTATCAAATCAAGACAGAGACAAGCAGCGGCGGATCCAAAAAGGTTCACAATCAACCTTTTTTTCACTTTCCAACAGAAAAATGTGGATTTCCAAAACTGCAAATTGGCGAATTTACTTTCTATTTTTTAGAAATAACGTTCTGCTCGCCTTTTGTTGATGATACTCGGGATATACGTGTGGATTTTCAATGATCTGTATCGCAATAACAAGAAAGGCAAGTATGTTTGTGGCTTCATATGTTTTTGAAAAAAGTTGGACAATCAAGTAAAAACCACACCTCTCTATCTCCAAAGATGACTCGTTGAAGCATAGAAAAGTTTGTACAGTGTGTCCAATTTTAGATACTTTTGCGCGATATCTCAGTTGTCTTTTGAGGTAGAGAGTTGCGGTGTTCACATTGCTCCCCTACTATTTTGTAAAACAATTATCTATTTTAAAAGTGATATTTGTCTCCACTAGCTGAAAAAAATGTCAAATTATCAAAATACAGGGCTAATACTCGAAATACCGTATAAGTGTTACTTATCTTTGAAAAGCACCAAGTATTTATATTTCAAATGTGGAAAAATATAAATTTGGGTTATATCTGAATAAGGACAGCTCACTTCGAAAATCTGGATTCTACGTAAAAATATTTATAAGAAAGAGTTTCAACTTTTCCTATAAGTTGAAAGATAGCTGAGATACAGGGGTGTCCCAAAATGCAATATTTTCAACTCCGCCCTGTATCCCAAAAATATCAGGGAAGGCTATTGAAGTTCTGTTTTCTACAATATTCATTTCATAAAAAAAGTAGAGGAGTAATGTGAAAACTACAGATCTCTATCTCCAAAGACATCTGAGATATCGTGCAAAATCCTCGAAAATTGGACAGACTGTGAAATTCTCTGACTGATTTTTGAGATATTTGGACTCGTACAGGGGGCTTCGAGAATATATTGCTGATTAAAGGTATGATCATTTGCAATTTCCCACAGAAATAGGGATCTGATAATCTAAAAATGTTCACTGATTTATCATCGAATGATTACTATTAGGTATGAGAAAAATTTCATCTGATATGGAAGTAGATCATCTTCGAACACTTTGGCGCAGGGTCGTCTTGGCCCATCTAAAGGCACATTTAGAAAAAAAAATGACGACATCGTTGAATACTTTCATTGATTGACTTTATTGGTTATTCGAGTTAAATATGACTCGCCTCGAAGAAAATATGGTGTACCCGCTCGTGACCGACATAGGATGTAGCGCGCATATATAGGATGCCCCAACCGTTCGATCCCCTGTCAAAATCCCGCGAAATATCGAATTAAATCTTTGGCAGAGGGGTCGCTGCTGATGGAGAGCCCATCAGAGACCGCCACTCCAGGAAATTAACAGTAATTAGTGATAATTATGTCGGGATGACCGGCTCAAAGTTGAACGATCGATTCAATAAGCATGCGACCAGAGCAACGTAGTGCAGTCACTGAAGCAACAACTGGACATTTATGGACGGAATTTGATGCTGTACAACTTTTTTTTCCAACTAGAGGTTTAATTTCCAAGCTGCAATCTCGGAAAAAAATTGTAATGGAATTCGGCAAACTAAAGAAGAAGTATCGCCGAGGTGACTATAGAATAAAGTATACTCCTGTATTAGACACTCCAGAGGATCTAGAATAGAAAAGGATGGAATATACTGAGAGCTGTCAGATGGATATGGATGACAGAAGAATGATATTTCTCGAATATTAGTTACGTGAACATCGTTCATAACCACAAAAATAAATATTCGTTATAAATATGTCAATAAGTGTTCGTGTTCACTAACGAAATTTGATATAATATTTGAAAAATGTTTTATAAGAACGATTTTTTATTTTTTCAATGAGGAATTCGTGGCAAACGGGTCTACCAATGCCAAATCCCTCGCAAAAAAAAGAATCTAGAATCTACTTACTTTTTTTACTTACTTATATTTTTACGACATTGATGATAAACCCACCTTCTGCAGCAACATACTTATACCATATCTCTACTGGCTGGTTTATGTTTTCATTGGAATAATCCTGTATTTTGTTACTTACTGTTATCAAAATATCTATGATGTGAGCATGAAAAGTTCTTACATTGTAACGGCTAGTTTGGCGTTACAACACAAATTCGCGAAAATCTCTATGATAGATGTACCACCCTGTGAGTTCATCTACGAAATACTGGTTGCCTATCACTTGGCAATAAATCGCTCCATGATTCGTATATCGTAAATCCGAGTATCGCAAAAAACAATACCTTTTTATTGGATCTATACTGGTTTATTTGGATGGTGAGACTGAAAAGAGTCGATTGAATGAACGTGGCGAATGATTCACGAAGAATTGAGTGTTTTCTCATTCATTAGTGGGATTTTTCTTCGTGAAGCTTATGAAATTCTAGTTTCAGTTTGTGTGGGTCAGTAACGTTTCTAGTTATTTTTCTTTGCGAAACTAGTGCCTTTGAAGGATTTATATTTGTTCACGTCATCTTTCATATATGTAAGTAACTATTTAGTATATTATGCAATTTCGGAGACTCGATAGCGAATCATCCTTTCAGGCAAATCTTTCCACAACGTAATAACGTCGTTGTTATCTTCCGTTTCACGACCGACCCTCCATCTAGAGGGTCGTAGTATCGGGCTAAAATTTGTATCATTGGATAGTCTCATTGAAGCCATTTGAAATATTATCCTAAACACAGCCCTATAAGTATTTTATTGCTTCAGTAGTATGGAGAATGTACAATTTTTTTCCTCGGTTATGGAGTCCGAGATTGGAGCCTAGTAGCCGTTATACCACCACTGAACCTCAAGACAGTCGCAGATAAGATGCATGATTGATGTTTGTGACTGTCCGATACTTTATAATATACTTCTCAAATATCTCATTTGCCCTCCAAACAGGGTTATTGTCTTAGATTGTTCAAAAGTGCGAAGCCACATCTAAAACCACAGACTACCCATATTTTTCATGTTATCTCTAATTTAAAGTGTAAACTTTACGTGCGCACGTTCAGTAGATGAATAATTATTTGACTATACCCCCTTTGTTTGTTGCGAAATTTATATCTACAAGGGTATACAGGGGAACTATCAATTTCAGTGGTAGCATCGTGACATTCAATCAATTTGTAAAGACAATCTTTAATAAATAACCTGTTTCTACGTTTACATACCAACACATCATTTTGTCATAAATTACAATAAAAAGAAAGGGGTTCAGGGTATAGCTCGCTATTTATTCTCAATCTCCCATTTCCACGTATGCTGAACGAATTTCTAGGTTGTCGTCAATGTGATTTATAATACAGGGCGGTCTCCAAAACAGGTGGAGGTTTCCAGTTTCAATCTGCGGTCATAAACTAGTGGTGCCCATTTATCAGATATTTATTTTCAATTATCATTTCGTGTTTTCAACCCAGCCTACTCTCTGGCTGAGCGCCGAGCATTTAGATACGCGCTTACCGCATTCCGTTCTGAATAAATTGCTGAAAATTTGTCGTTACATAATTTGGGGCGTAACAACATCATTAAAAAACTAGATGAACATGCAATATGACAATCTAAATCATATATCAAAGTTTGTTTGATTGTATACCGAATATGAGGCTAATGCATTTTCTGGTGAAGTCGCGAGTTATTTGCGCTAACTGACTGTTCTATTGAAATAAAATGCGCTCTTTACGAAATTAATTCATATTTGTTGGAGAATGGTCACGTTCCGTAATTGCTTGCATTGTAGCAGAATGAGATTTCAGGATCAAAATACACTCGATGCGGTCTATATATTTTCAGTCCGAGATTTGATGTGAAATGTTCGCTAATCTCTTGAAAGAGTGATTAAAAATATTTGCGGCGAATGTAAACGAAATTCCATCAGTGTTAGCAAACAAACCATTTCAAATTCGATATTCAGAGTATTACAGTGAATTAATGGAAGTATAAAATAATTCTTCAATCTATTATTCTGATGACTTACAATGTAACTATAAACAAAGCAACTTTCGTTATTACTCACACAATTATATTTTCTCCTGTTTTTGTATGGATGATTCTTAATATTTTTGAAGCCGGTCCTGTTATAAAAAATCGTTTCCAAACGATGACAACCATGTTTACTTCGGGAATAACAAAAAATTCCATTCGTCATCACGAAATAATGACTTGAATCTGCCTCATTAGAGATCTGCTGATCCTGGCAGATAATTATTTGGGATAGGGTGGCTTGGGATTAACCAAATACAAAGTGGCTCATAATGCGGCATTGCCAAATCTCCCAATCAATACTAGAAGAGGAGATTATTCTTCCTTTATAAGTTCCAAGATCGAATTTTTGAATAGTTCAAGAAGAATATCAACATATACTTTACTATTTTTTCTCGATCATTTATCACCCTCATTGAGTATTTTACTTTTCAGAACAGGGCAATGGGAAATATGGTTTATATTATTAAAAAAAGTAGGCTTCGATTGTTCTCGAAAAAAAAAAGGTTGTCATGTAGGTAAATAAACAAACTCGTGTCATATTGTTACGTTACTGAAACCGTGGAACACGTGCCTGCTCTAATTTTTAAATGCTTTCATTTGCTTATAATGACGAATACAAAATGTGCAAAAATAGTATAAACGTGTGAACCACCGATGACCAAGAAACATCTTGCTAACTTGGCAACCCTTATGCATTATCTCTTGGGAAAATCGAATAAGGGAGCATTGCCAATGGAAGCTTCGTCCTTTCTGAAGGATGTTTTCAAACTTGGGAAATGCCGAGGCAGCGTTAATATTTATACGGCATAAATGTAATATCTATCCTCTTATATATTTTGACCAGCGTTGCATTCCTTAGAAAGCCAGTTGCCTGGACGTAGATATCCTGTTAATGGTGCAGAGGCATGTGACGAAAATGTAATACAGAGAGTTCAAATTATCGATAGCAACGTGGGAATACTAAGTATACCTTTACAACAAGATTGGAGATAATATAATTTGAATTGGATATCGAATATTGATGATGGACTATTTTGAGTTTGTTATACCCTTGCCTCCTAAAGGGGTTCTACAAAAGAAAGCATTTGTTGATGGTTGCGTTCTGGATATAACCCCATAGAGGATAGTTTTTTTTTCTAATAAGTACCTCGTTCAATGAAACATTTATTCTGCAAATAATTTGATAATAGATGGATATACAATGTTAGAGCTCTTACCAAACATATAATTTCGTGTTCGAGAATAAGATATATTTAGTTTGTTTACTCGGAATGACAGATGGTTGATTTCTCATGGAAGTTCTTTTATTTATTAGACATGCATAAATGCTATTGATACGGGCAGTTATAGGGAATTTTCTTCGGTGTAATGATTCGATTTGCGGTAGGGACACTGGAAACCGCAATAGATCAAGATAAATATTGGAATTGTTATAACGCATAGACGTTTCGCTTCAACTTCATTCGAGAATGGAGAATTCAATAAAAATATCATGAATTATGATGAATAAGTACCTTATTGAGAGAAAAGTAATCATGAAGAACTCAGAAATTGTTTTCATTTTGGAATGAACCATTGGCGTTTCTACTATTTTTATCATTGAAAATATCAAAACCAGTGCCATATATACATATAAAGTCAATATTGGTAATCAAACTCAGTCACTGGTACAAGGTAGAGTGAAAAAAAACGAATACTGTTGCTAGCTAATTGGTCTCAGCATTTATTGTGCTCAGATTCCGATAGGAATGGCCAGGAAATTTCTTTATATATCTGTTGCTCTCAAAGTTCACAATCACTTTCTCTAATGAAAGAGTTGAATTACCCTGTATATTATGTCAGGTTTATATATTATCAGTAAATGTAGTTATTCGGTTTTATTTTCAATCTCTCCATTCAGAGAAACTCGTATATTTCTGGCCAGCGACGTCCCGTTCACACCTAACCTTACTTCGGCAAGGCTGTCAAATGCAGCTCCCATAATATTGCTCAAACTCCTATATATCTATCTCGCATTAAAGGGAACACCGTGAGATTGACGTGGCTGCAGATTGAACATTTCCTCGACGACAAGTGAAAAAAGTCGATATAACATGTGTGCGGGTGTCACACTATTTCCACTTGTCTGCGATTGGTGAAAGTGATTATTTTTTCCTTTAGTTTAGCGAAACCGTATAAGGAAGTTTCAGTTTGGGTTTTCATCCAGATGATTGGGCGCTGAAAAAAAAACATGTTAGGAATTCTCGCTATCAACTCTCTTTCGACTGGCTTAGAGTATGTCAGTAACGACATACATTGCAAATATATTTTCATTCGTTTTATTTAGTTGATGTTTTTTTTTTCTAGAACGGCTTTCTAGAATGGCATTTGGAATTTTTAGAATTCATTCCATTTTCAAAATACACCAATTTATATTCCATGACGTATCATGTGAATCTAGAGTGAACTTAGATATCATAGTACGATAACCACAAGGATGATATTCAAACGATAGACTTTCTTGCGACTAGTTTCAGTTCCAAAATAGAAACAAAAAACTTGTTGTAATTTCGTGAAGTAGAAACTCTTAATTCTACCAAACAAACAAAAAATTAGTATGTCGCGTTTTTTGTTTTGAAGATGTTTTCTGTCGTTTCCACTTCACGAACAGTTTTCATCATGCAATCGAAGTCATCTACAAGAACAAAATAGTGAACTTTTGTCGCCAGCTGTTTCCACATCATAGCGAACTCTGTTTACAAAAAACAGAGACAATATACAAAAACCTTTTGATCTTTCCGCCTGGCGACGGGACATTTTGTTGTTGACGTAAACACGAACTCGCGACACAAAGTCTTCAAAATGTTTTTTATTTTGACAACAAAAGATCTTGTTTTGGCGAAATCGACAAAGTTTCCGTTTTGTTGCGGTTTTGTCCGTTTGGCGGAAATCCGCCTTTATGGTGTCATCGATTTATTATATATTATTGCAGACATAGTTTTCGCATGTCATAGGTACTATGTGTTTGATATATTCGTAAGTTTTTTCGTATATCTCGAAAAAACTTGTATGTCCGAACTCTGAATCCTGAATTTGTTTCTTGTGAACGCGGTTTTTCATTTGTTGCGTCATCAGAATGGTGGAGGAACCAAAAATAGTTTCCAATTTTTGTTTCTGCTTGATCGCACAAAAAAATATAAATCACATATCTATGTGATAATTTTTGTAGACTTTATGAAACAATAAAAATCTCAATAGTAGAAACTTCCTTATTGCACGAAATGCCTTTGAGCATACATTTCCTGATGCTTGTAACCACCCAACTATAATTTTTCTCGAGTAATAAAAAAGTAGGATATCGACATCTACTTTAGAAGTAATCACCGCGATATATCACCCAAAATTTCCAACAAATTCCCCACAAATTCCCCAATTATCAATGGAGAGCCAAAAACCTCCTCCACCGCCAGTAGTTTTCAATTACGTGCTCCATTATTCATCACAATAGAGAAGATATATCGGCCCCGAGGACTTGGACAAACTTAATAAACCCTTAATATCTCCCTATCCCCCACGGGAACCTATCCGCGGAGAGATTTAATTGCGGAAATGAGGCTCGAGAAGTTGAACAATATCGGGATTATTCGGTATTAGGAAATGAGGGCCCCGTATATTATAATGCGAGGTAGCGAGACAGGTAGGTGGATATGATTTGAATGCGGCCGAGTCTCTGTTAATTTGGTAAGTGGAGCTGTGGTGGTGGAATTTATCAGTTGAGGTAGCAGAGGTAACTTGGGGAAGGGGAAATAAAAAATTCGGTTTCCATCAGTAAAAAACTCAGGAGTCATCGATTTGACTCGTTTATATATAAACAATGTGACGTGGATTCTTATCAAAATGAACAAATTCACGTCTTCACTAATCCGAAATTAAACAGTAGGTTTAAATGACGAGGTAGACAACTATACTTTCCACATTTAACAGCATAAGAGTAACTTATAAAGAGCGACACCATGTGGCGAAAGAAAGAAACACATACATCCATTAAAAGTGGTTGATAGCTCGACTATAGCAATGTCATAAAAGTGACAACTCCACTCATGTATAATACAAATTCCTATTTTTTTATGTTCTGGTTCTGGATATCCTGTAATGTTCATGCAGAGAACATCGTGAGAACCAAGGGAAAGAAGGTAGGAGTTGGTGTTCTTCTTAAATTTCTGAATGATCGTATGCCTCGGAGAGCACCTCCCTAGGCTATGAGTTCCAAAGTCTCGATGTTCGTTGGATGAACAAGTCTTTGGAAAGGGACGTTCTGCAGATCTCTATAAAGTGACCACGAAGGGGTGTGAAGACTGAACTTGACGAGTTAATCTCGAAGAGACTGCTAATGGAGAAACGATTGTTGATATTTCAGAAGAGCATCGCCCATGAAAGTATCTATAAAATATAGATCCAGAGAAGTGGGCGAGTTTGTAAGCGAGGCATCACCTAAGAGACGAATTGCCCTCTTTTGGACAGAATCCAATAGTTTCAGGATATGTTTAGGTGCCGCACTCCAAATATGGAAACAGTATTCAAGGACAGGTTGGATCTTATAGATCATAAGCATCTGACTGAGAGTGAAATAGCTCTTGGCTCGAAACAGAAATCCAAGTTTTTGGGTTGCACTTTTGGCAATGGACCTCACGTGAATATAAAAATCTTAGTTTGCTATCGGCTATTCAAGAAGAAACAGAAATACAAGCGAAGTTTTCTATCCATGAATTCTTGCGAGCTCAGATTCTTGCGGTGGTTTCGTTATATCCACTTTTATTTAGGTAGTTTAACTCAATCTGATCTGACGAATCACGAGAACGTAGCTAAAGTGATTTTGTTTCAGTTTTGTTTGAATCAATGTATATGCTGCAAGTGGATATTATCCGTGGTATTAGCCAGGAAAGTAGAATAGGTGAAGACGTGAGTTTTTTAATTTTGTTGTCAGACATATATATTATAAGATATATTACATTTGCTGTATTTTTTCTGCTTCAAAAGATTATCTTTCTATTTTGTTAACCAATTTAGACTACATGTAAGGGGATCCCCTACACTGGCGTCGATATAATAACCCCATGTATATCGCAAAAAGTGAAATCTGATCATGAATCAGCGTCGTACTTTTCACATAATAGCCCACAAGGGAACTGGGATAAGAGCTTAATGAAATTGCCCGGTTATATTTTACACAGTTTTCATTGTGGAATTTAATTTAGTACACGCTCTTCTGCTATTAGTGATCCTCGCCATACTCAGTGGCGTCGCTAAAAGAATAGTAGGATGTTCATTAAATCATAAATATGCGGAATTATCTACGAATCGAAGCCAAGTTTCATCCACTTTTCTTCATCGTTATTCAAGATAACTCCTAGAAAGGTATTGGTGTTGAAGAAAAAAAAATTTGCTGAACAAAGTCTACGATAAAATTGAAGCTATTTTGTGATAATATTTGTCAGAAAACTAGTTCTTCTTTTTAACAAAGTAGTATTTGACGCTTTCAAATTCGAAGACAAAATTTACGTTTTCCGAGGAATGTAATTAAGTGACAGCATTTACGCTCGTGAGTGGAAATATTGAAAAAACGCTTGTTTCCCTCATACATTTTTGAAAACGAACCCATATTCTCTTGCAGGATTGAAAATAGTGACTGAATCTTCTAAGACACCTCCCCATATAGCAGAAACAGCAAAAATTGTAAATTTGAACCTCCAACCAGAGAAATCGAGGAAAAGTATGAATTATGATATGATCCGTCCGTCGAATATAAAGCCGAAATGATACTTACTGATGAAGGTGAAGGATATGTGTGGGCTTGAAAATTTGTATTTTTTTATATAATTGATTTTTCAATTCGCTGTTGTCCGTTTTTTTTTAAAAGAACTCATAGATCAACGAGACGATCGAGGATTCAATTCAGAAGTATCAGTCAATCAGAGTCAAGGATGCATGCATTATTCTACTACTGGAATATGCAATATTTTCTGAAGAGAAAAAATATGTAAATTTGACACGCCACTGGATGCCATTGTTTTCGAGGATTGCTGCGATATCCGCTTCCCAATTACGATTGCTGACTAGCTCATGATATCGAAACAACTCGCTGCGCGACGATTATTCAATTATTTTGGCCGCAGACATTTTGATTTTGCATTACCCTTTGACCGTTCGATTCTCAGACGGTTACAGCGTGGAATAATGCGAGTTTCACCACTTTTTCACCATCAGATTGTCATCATTTTTTCCATCTGGGACCGAAACTAGTGAGAGTCGCTTAATGAATCTCAAGTTTCACGTGTTTTTTCGAGCAGTGGTTATCAATCAGATTCGATCAAGCCTGCTCTTCGAGTGAGGTCTGGGTCAAAGAATCCGACAGCCACATTCGAATTTGTCGCCCAGTGAGGGAAGGAAGAAGAATTTATAATAAAAAAGGCACCCCAAGAACGAACTAGACGACACGGGTTCACGTCTTCAAGCGTTAACTGATTGGAATTCTCTCGAGAGATTGGGTTATTTGAATGTTTGATGGTGGCATTGACGAAGCCCCTGAAGTAAGAGGAATAAATTGTCAGCTCAAGACGTCTCGAGGGTCTTGATAATTACTTGTTCCAAAATATCCTGAATAACAGTTGTTCAGAGAAGCTTTTGACTCGCAATGTTGTCCAAACTTCCACCTAAAGATAGTCAGTAACCTTCGAACAAATGAGGAACGGTTTCATTGATCCTCAGATTGAGAATCCAACATGAAATTTATTGATCACTTTCGAATATCTGCCAAGTCCTTTCACACTGACAATATTATGGCGAGGTTCGTTCTGGTTGGGTTGGAAATACAAGATCAGATTTATCAAAAGATCTTCTAAAAGGTTTCGATCCAGTTTTAATGAGAATTTGTCAAAACTGGCGATGCATAAAGATAAGGAAAGATGACAAAGAGATCGAGAGATAAATTCATATGGCACATGCCTCGGCATTCTTTTCTTGTCAAGTGTGGGATTAACTTTCTTTTGACATCGTATAACATCTTGAATGGAATAGGTAGTTTTTTCTACGACAGTTCACAGAAACAACATATAGTAGGTACTCACACAGAGAAAAAATATTATTTATTCGAATGTTCTGTTTGATATTTTTTTTCTCTCAACTACTTTTCCTACTTTCATTTTGTCTTACCTAAATTTAAATACCCAATGAATTCAACCGTTGTATAAATTAGTGTTATAATCTAATTTTTCAGAAGCCCGAAGCTCTTTTGTTATAAGATATGTAATCATTAGAAACAATAAAAATATGCTTCTGTCTAACAAGATGATGATCTCACCCATGATATGTATATGTATATTCAGCAATGACTTTTTGAAAACCAGCGCTTCCATTTGAAGAATACCACAGTTTAATACATCCACATAGAAAACACTTTGAAACAAAACTTAACTATTTATTCATATTTCGACTTGATATCTTCACATTCAATAACCTGTGTACCCCAAGAACTATACTTTCATGAGAGAAATTGAGCAATTTTGGCCCAAATCCCGAACTCATATTTTGACCTCCCTGTATAAGTATAGCATTCTGTCGCGACTACACTCCGGTTGTCAAACGTCACTAATAAAGGGCCGCCGCGATGACGCAAGTAATTGTTTTAATTGTACGTAGTCGCACGTTCTGATTGGACGATGTTTCGTATTCAGCAAATTATAAACCTGGCGCCTAACGAACGGTCTTTGTTTTCCCTATGGATCAGCGAGTGCTGCACAGGACGTCAGAGCCAGACAGGACATCACCATTGGAGCGAAGTCGTGATTATGGTGTATTTCTGGATTTTCGGGGGTTGAAACGAGGTGGGTGGGAGGAGGGGGTGGGGGGTAACGAGAGAGATATCTTGTCATTATACACTCGGTGTGGTTATGTTGCAGATGAAAATTGACAGGGCTGGAATAGATGCATTTTTCCATTTTTCTTTCTGGTAATTCGTGTGAGAATTTCTTTTGGTAGGTGATGAAGTCGCCATGAATATGATGGGTGTTGAGTCTTCTGAATCAGAACTGAAATTTTGACATTTATACCTTTTGACAGGTGGTCCAATATCTAGAGAATGAGACATGGTAGCCATATATGATAGGCTTTTAACGATTTATTATTTTAAGATCGTTTAATTTGAGATAAGAAAATGTCAACTCATTATTTCTTGCAGTTTCGACAATAGAGAATATCAGAATTAGATTTTAGATTGTAGAGGGGGTCGTTGAGGCTGTGCAGCCTCTCAAGCACCTCGACCTATCAGATCTTTTGTGCATAACCCTTAATCTAACCGAGGCCCGGGATTCCGAGACTTCGTGCAAAGTTTATCAGTTTCCTTTAAGAAGGCCCCTTCCAAGAACTTGAGCCTTTTGCAGAAGAGTGCTGGGCATTCGCAAGTTTCAGCAAAGTTCTCGCAGTAACGGCAACTGTCACTCTCTGTTTTGCCCATCTTTTTGAAGTGATACCCCAGAGGGTAGTGTCCAGTGAGGAGTCCCGTTACCAGTTTCAAGTCTTTTTTGGCCAACTGGAGAAGCTGTTCAATATCAGAGATAACAACGTCGTGTCGTTGGGAGGGGCAATAACCAATTTAGTTATAGTTCAGATATGAAAAAATCACAAAGGACAAGCAGTCAAAAAAATTAACGCGTATTCGCAAAGACAACTTAATCTTATAGACAAATAGTTTTTTCTAAATACTTGATAACTAGTTGTTCCTGAAGGTATTTGCTTAGGCCATCATGCATATAAAAATATATAGGATAATGAAAATTGTAATAATTTCTTGAAACTTAAACAAAGTTTTCTGATTTTTTCAATTGACTTGGCCGTTACTTGATGAAAATCCATAGTTATTGTAAACAAACGAAAAACGATAAGATTTTCACGATAAATATATTTATATATATTTTTCACAACATGTTTCGCTAACACTGTAGCTTCATCAGGTATAAGTACACTCAAACAAACCAGAACATCTTTATACCAAATATATATATTTTTTATTTTTCACAAACGAACCGCCTTGTATTAGATTCCTAAGATCATCTTCGTCATAGCATTTCACACTGGATATCACATTTATCAGTCGCATTATGAATATTCCTGTTTGTGTTTTTTTTATTCCGACTAAAGCTTAGCGATTTTTACCTCATATTTTTGAGAGAAATGGAGGATGTTTCGCCAAGTACAGAAAATGCATGCTCTTGTTATGAAATTTTAATTTCTGGTATTTGTGACCAAACGTTATAATTATTGCTTTTTGAAACACGAAGCTGAGAATTTGACTGATGAACAATCTCCGAGAGAAGAAATTGAACCAATTGATTTTGCTTTACATACGAACTTTCCCAATATACTCCCACATAAGAATATTTAATTCCCTGCAAGATTTCATGATTACAAAGTAAATCTAGTTGAATATGACTTTCCTCAAACCCACGACCAATGAAAGGAAGCAATATGTGTGGAACTTTGACGCACTGGTGAAAAATGGCACATGGGAAATTGTTTCTAGACCTACACACAAGAAACCAATCAGCTTCAAGTGAGTGTTCAAAGGAAAACCGATATAGATCAGTATTATCAATATAACGCTCGTTTATGTAATGTGCAGAAGGATATTCAAGAATACAAGGTTACAAGGAGATTTGATTCAATCAGGGTATATTATTAGCAGTAGCTGCAAAGAATAACTTTCTTTTTGGTGACAGAACCAAATGTGGCTTGGGTTTGACACCGAAATTTCCTGACAGAATAAGCATTCTGCTGTAGTAAATTGATACCAGCAGATCTTGTGGTATGGATTTGGTGGTTGTTGGACCAAAGTGTATGGATCCTGGATGGAATGCTTCATCGCATCTCATACATCTCCCGATTCCATCATCTCGGCAGCTTCTGGGCCCGTCTCTGACCATCCGAATTGAAATGCCACAATCAACCGCTCTCATCGAAAGAGATTTCGACGTTGCCCATGCGTTTTTTCGACTGGAAAGTATTCGCCCGCGCTCAAAGTTCGTCTGGCCTAGCAAGCTTCGGGGGTGACTTTCCCCGAGGGAAGGGAACAATTATGTTTGCGTCGTTAGATATGGAGAATCCGGTGTATTGGAAGAGCTGAATGCGGTCATCACGGGCGCGACGACGCCCCCAGAAGAGCGTCGCGATGCTAGGTAGAAAAAATGACGATCGGGCTTACTCTTGGATACGATATGATACAAGTTTCATAAGACGCTATTTTGTCACTAAATAATAGAAACATCCTCGATTGATAACAATGATTACATTGAAATATTTGAAATCTGAAGCACAAGCGTAAAGCCCAGTTTACTGTTGAGCGATTTTGATTTTTGCGATACCAGCGGTGAACAATTCAATGTTGCTATATTGTTATTATTGGTCAATTTCAATCAAATCACACTCTGTATTGAAATTTACCAATTAAAACATTGAGTTTTTCACTGCTAGTATCACCAAATCCAAATCGCTCAGAAGTAAACTGGGCCTAACTCTTCTGACTTTCATTTGACAGTTCGATTGTATCAACCTCCGAATAACAAAAAATGTGCATCTAAACAGATGCTATTTCGACACGAATTTGCATTGCATAATGACTTCATTATAGAACCCAAATAGAAAAAGGTGGATTAATGGTTGAATGAGTCCCATATAAGGCACTTGGGTTACACAGTAGTGGGCAAAAAGTTGTGTAATTAATAATTAAGGGGTCAATAAATAGATGTTTAGTAATCCCAAACATGTTGTTTACCTCCTGATATATTCAAAAAAAAATCGAGATTTGTTTTTTTTTCTGAAGTTATTTGAATAGTTTTGAAAAAACCAAAGGCCCTTTCCCATTCTTTTTTATATGGCACGAATAGAAGTACACCCTGTACAACATAGCATTTTTTATTGCGAATGCAACGACATACGGCACATTTGTTTTCTCATCATGTTTTTATTCAGAAAACATGTTTTCAATAGTTTCTCAACATTTTCTAAAATTCAACAGCAACTCAAATAATAAGAACTAAAATGGCAAGAATTATTGTTGAACACGGTGTTCCCATCTCACTGTGGATTCCTATGCTGTTCATCATGATTGATATTTTGAATCCAATCATTGAATGATCAAAAGGGGGGTATATAGGGAAATGGAAGGAACACAATTTTTGACTATGCTACAGTTTGGACCAGAAGGGAGGTAAACATACTAAGAGGCCGCACTCCTAGAAGTTGAGCGGGGCATGTAGGAACCCCATTTTTTCAGTTTTTTGCTTATGTCTGGAAACTATGCATTCTAGCGATAAGATCATTTCTATACAAAAGTAAAGGTGACAAAATATGCTACAATTTTGATCTCTATTTTTCAATTGCCAGACATTGGTTCCGAGATATTTGTGCTCGAAATTAAACAATCGCGCGTTTTTTGTCTTATTGATCTTGATAACTCTTCGGTCCTTCGTCCTACGGAGAAGTCATAGGAAAAAGAGTTGCGGAGCATCAAATTTCCTTCAGGAATATGTGAAATTCAATGAAATCAAAAGTAAAAGCAATATTAACTCAACATGTGTGAATTCTGAGATTTTTTGCAGAAAAAATTTACTTTCGTTTTTTTTATATATTCCATTGCTCCTGTAGGACACTTGGTATGTGTGGGTGGTCGATTCACACTTCCATATGATTAGAGTAGTTGCGTTGTACTTATGATTCATATTATGGAGACTCACACAACTGATAATGGCTCGACTCATCCCGATAGAGAGGATGAGTTACAGTTAGTCTGGTAAAGATATTGGAACTGTTCGGATGCCAATATTGTTAATATAGTCGCCGTGTTATCATTGTCTCCGACGGTATCACAACCCCTCTAACACTCCTGATCTATATATGAGTCAGTATTATTTCATCGCTGGGATGTAAAGTTTCAAGATGTTAGCGAAAAACTGAAAAAATGGGGCTCTTACGTGCCCCCTGGCACCCCGCTCACCTCCTAGAATTGGGGACTTTTAGTATGTTTACCTGCTTACTAGTCCAAAAAAAAATACCCAGTGTCTTTCTCATTATTCGTAATTTCGTGCTGAAACTAAACACGAGGCGTATTTTTTCCACTGATTATTGTATTATCTGTTATTGTTACATGAAGGCAGAGCGCACACAGCGTGGATTCGCAGTAGTTCCACCATCTTGAAATGATTCGCGAAGTATTACCTGATTTAAGATCTTTGCTAAACCAGGCCTACTGGTTTTGACGAAAAACAATTGAAAACTAGTTGACCATCTTCCATCCACCTAGGATGTGAGGAATGGAGTATTCCAGGAGTTAGCTCAAACAAGCATATACACGGGATATAATAAATATAAAATGTGTAGTTTTGACTTCGAGTGCACTGAAATGAATCGTATTATCTCTAATTTTTTTGGTAACGCTACTGTCCTCCTCTGTTCGTCGTAACACAAAGCAGCTCGTCTTCGGCGGGGGCAGCTTTTCTTTTATTGCTTGAGGGTAACTTCTTGGCTTCCAGTGACATCCCGCAGATAATCTGACAGCTAATATTGCCGTTGTAAATCCATGGAGAACAAAACGCTCCCATGAAACATGATGAATCCTCGGTGGGATGATGCTGCTATCATATAGCTCTAAAATAACGGTATAGGCTCTTGAATTAATCCAAATATGTTTTTTGTTCCACATCGAGTATCTTGTGTTGATTTTAACAATTTTTTGCCTGAGATTCCCGAAGAGTGTTGAAAACCGTCATTTCATAATTATTCACGAAAGATTCTGAAGGTTTTTGAATGTTCCGTAACTTTTTTCAAAGGCAAAAGTTCAAAGAAAAACTTTTTTCAGAAACCTTATTCTCCAAGAAGTTTTTAATAATATTCCACAGGACAAAATAATATTATAGCAGTTATCTGAGGATTTCATAGAATTTTTACAAGCACATTTTTTGAGATTGTTGGTAGTTTTTCAATAATTCACGAGGTGAACTTTCAGATATGTTTCATCTCTGGGTATAATATTTGGAAGATGAACTAAAACACCCCAACAATACTCCATTATGGGTTGATTATGTGCTTTGAGACTATATCCGAGTTTGAAGCAAATTGTGATCTTCATACCTATCCGACAAGGAGCGGTAACTTACTGAGATTGAAACAACATCGCACTCAGTTATTTGAAAAGTCGCCTTTTGTAGCAGGACCGAAGTTCTTCAATTGCCTCCCCCCAGATATAAAGGAAACATCAGCTTTTCCAATTTTCAAAATAAAAGTTAAAGATTTCTTGTTGGAAGGGAGTTTCTATTCTGTCAATGAATTTCTTGAAAGAAAAATCTAAATACCGATCTTACTTGAATACATACTTATTTCAAATTTTTAAATATAATTTATTTTTATATATACCAATAATTGCCCAACTTTACTTTTTAATATGTATTTTTTTAATGTATTTTTTCAAATGTTTGTCTTTAATACTTTTAATATGTAATCCTATTTCTTTACTTTTATACGTAATGTATTTTAATGTATTTAATCTTTTGTGTTCTTGACAAATTCACACATTTTAGTGACGATTCCTATATCATTTTATATGATCAATTTAAGGAATAAATATTATTATTATTATTATTATTATTATTATAAGAATCTGTTAGAGTATGACCATGTGTACGAAAATCACTTTTGGCAAATGGCAATTGACACATTGTTTATGATAATACCGAGCATGATATTGATGAGAACCCAATAGCAACAGTACCTGAAATCATCATATTGCTAGATTATCAGATTTCCATTTCTGATTTCAAGCCAGATCTTCATACTTGCACCTGGTTGAACTCTTTTCGAATTCCGGAAAGATTGCAGGATGATCCTCAATTAACTTCCATTACTAAGATCCCAATAATGTAATGAATAATTGAGAAGAGGTTGAAGATGGAGATGAAGATTTTGAGAACTCCCAAATGACCTTGAATTTATCAAAAACCAGTGACAACGAAGCCCACATTCGAATTGAAGTAACAATACCATTATGGAGGGCTTCAAGGCTTCAAATTTGGGTCGAAAATTCATCGCTCTGTAGCGCTCAGACGGGCAACAGACTGAGAAATTCATCCTCTCTAATTAGCCGACTCGAGCCACAATGGTCGAAGTAATTTCCCTTTCATCGCCGTCCATGATCAGCCTCTGTACACAACGGGGATGATATGATTAATCAGCTAACCATTGATGTACTTCAAATAGAGCTCGAAACTGAGATCATCAACAACTATACAGTGTGACATTGTTATGGTTATCGATGAGTATCTCAAAATTGCGAGGTTCTTATTAAATTAATATTTTGTTCTGGAAGTTCTGATCCTGATGACAGTATCCGTTTTATTATGATGACGCATTGCTATTTCCTGTGAGTTTCAGCAATTTCTGTTCACCAATATCATTCCTGGATAGTTCAGTTTCAACAGCAGCTAGTCTCTTGTCGTCTAGTTCAATATTTTTCGGCAAAGGTTTGGACCATTTGTTCCAGTAGCAGAATTCGTCAAATTCTTTTGTTTTTTGATGGGGCATTCACAAAACTTTTCACATTTAACAGTTTTTTCTTTGGTATTTGTTTCTTTTCTTGCTCTGGTGTCTGAAATACTGGATTTTATATTCAATCTTTTTGTCTGATTTGAAATGGACTATCTCAGTATTTGCTCCTTCTCCAACTCTCCAGGTTGTGGTAATTTCTTCTTTAAAACCTTGTAGGCTCTTTTTCATTCCAAAATAATGCCACTTTAAAAATATGTTTGGTCCTTCAGAACTCATCTTTTTTATTATTGCTGGTAGTAGTGCTCCGAATCGTATAAGTCACAGTCTTTAGACATCTCATTTGAAAACCAATCAATTTTTTGACTTTGTATAAAGATGAAGGATCAAGCTAGAGAGTATACTATCTCATTTTGAAAAATTTCAAAAAGAGAAGGTATAACGATAAGTACACCAGAATATTGCCAATTTTCAGCCAATTTGGCGAATAAAGAAAATTTCTGTGCAAAATAATCAAATTTTCAAATATATCCTCGCTAGATCGAACCATACAATTTCCACATGAAATAATCAGATCAAAATATGGACTGAAGACGGGATGTCAATGGACATTTCTTTCACGATTCCGTATTTTCTTTTTATATACCATACAGCGTATTGCCGCCAAATATTTCTTCACATTGAATGATTTCAAGGTATTTGTTTATGTTCTGGTTCTCACTAAGAGGGAAAACCTAAAATGTTCAGAGAACATCGTGAGAACCAAGGGAAATAAGGTAGGGGTTGGTGTTCTTCTTTAATTCCTGGAGATCGTATGCCTTGGGGAACACCTCCCTAGGCAATGAGTTCCAAAGTCTCGATGTTCGTTGGATGAACGAGTCTTTGGAAAGGGACATTCTGCATGTCTCTAAAGTGACCACGAAAGGGTGTGAAGACTTAACTTGGCGGGTTAATCTCGAAGAGACTGCTAATGGAGGAACAATTGTTGATATTTCAGAAGATCATCGCCCATGAAAATATCTATAAAGTAGAAATGAATCGCCAACTTTTCTACGGTGTTCCAGAAAAGTGAGCAAGTTTGTAAGCGAGGCATCACCGACGAGACGAATTGCCCTTTTTTGGACAGAATCCAATAATTTCAGGATATGTTTAGGTGCTGCAATCCAAATATGGGAACAGTATTCCAGGACAGGTCGGATCTGTGCCTTATAGATCATAAGCAGCTGATTGGGAGTGAAATAGCTCTTGGCTCGAAACAGAAAACCAAGTTTTTGGCATGCACTTTTGGCAATGGATCTCACGTGAATTTCCCAAGAAAGTTTATTGCTGATAGTAACGCCAAGCATCGAAATGGATGACTTCCATGGTATGGTTACTCCTGACTGAATTATGTTGGGCACAGTGAGATCGGCTTTTCTAGAGAAAAGACATGCTTGTGTTTTGTTTGCATTGAATTCTACCAGGTTAGAGAATTGTTGCTAAGTCCATATTTATTTTGTTAACATTTCTTCCTCGTTCTCTTCTGATTTGACGTGCCGATATAGGAGCCCTGGAAGAGAAATCGGTATGGAGGGTACTATCATCCGCGAAGCTGTGTATAGGACATGAAGTTGCTTCCAACTATATATCGAGTTATCACTTCTATCGATTGATCAATGGCAACGAACAAAATGAAGTGACTAAATACGTCCCAATGAAAATATAAGTCTGTTTGTAACTACCGAATGGGAACCTTTTCAATTCGACTTGGTACCGTAATTATCCGTACTGGCGCTTTGTTCTCGCCTCTCCAAGCTCCCTAATCGACTTTTTGTCGTGTTCGAAACGTCGACAGGGGATTACAGTTTCGCGAGTCGCATTCGGAAATTGAGTTGATTCTGTGTTCGGGGTATCGGATTCCGGTGAAGATCCCCATTGAATCGTTGAATTGAGGCTGAGGCGGTCTTCGAGTGCGAAACGTTCTCAGATGGAAATTATGTCGGATGACACACAATGGGGATGTGTGGGCGGCTTATATTTGCATGAGGAATGGGAAAAGTTGGGAATTGACAGGTGTTGGGATAGGAGGTATCTCTTCACCATCGTGACTTAGGTTAGTCAAAGTTATTGTCGAAGATATCATATCATAAAAGTATTGAAACATAAAGTGGAGAGTTGGAGACTTTGACTCAAGAATATAAAATAAATGAAACATATATAGATAACAAATATATTAGATGAAAAACTAAAAAAAATTCACAAAAACCACATCAACTCGAAAAAAATCAATAATCAGTACCTTCACCAAGATTTATAAAAAATACGTGGATTTAAAAAATGTGACCAAATTCAAGGTTTTCTATTGAGATAAGCAGGTTCATTTGAACTGTCAGCTTAACTGAAACAATGGATTGTTTCGAAGGGTTGACCACTAGGAGAAAATGTGTACACTGGAATTCCTATAAGCCGGAATTCCTCTGGAATTCCCCGGAAAAAAGTTCTTCTGTCCATCTGTTCGAAAGTTATGGCGATTTGCATTTTTTCTATGGAGGAAAAAAGTTTTTTCTGATTTCGATTTTTTCGATTGGAGAAACGGATTCTATGGAGAAAAATAAGCAGATTGGTATGAGCAAAGTTGAAAATTGGTCCAACCGTTCGAAAGTTATGGCGATTTGCTACATTTTTTCTATGAAGAAAAAAGTTTTTTCTGATATCGATTTTTTCGATTGGAGAAACGGATTCTATGGAAAAAATAAGCAAATTGGTATTAGCAAAGTTGAAAATTGGTCCATCCGTTCGAAAGTTATGGCGATTTGCAACATTTTTTCTATGAAGAAAAGAAGTTTTTTTTGATTTCGATTTTTTCGATTGAAGAAACAATTCTATGGAAAAAAATAAGCAGATTGGTATGAGCGAAGTTGAAAATTGGTCCATCCGTTCGAAAGTTATGGCGATTTGCTACATTTTTTCTATGAAGAAAAAAAGTTTTTTCTGATTTCGATTTTTTAGATTGGAGAAACGGATTCTATGGAAAAAATAAGCAAATTGGTATGAGCAAAGTTGAAAATTGGTCCATCCGTTCGAAAGTTATAGCGATTTGCTACATTTTTTCAATGAAGAAAAAAAGTTTTTTCTGATTTCGATTTTTTAGATTGGAGAAACGGTTTCTATGGAAAAAATAAGCAAATTGGTATGAGCAAAGTTGAAAATTGGTCCATCCGTTCGAAAGTTATGGTGATTTGCTACATTTTTTCTATGAAGAAAAAAAGTTTTTTCTGATTTCGATTTTATCGATTGGAGAAACGGATTGTATGGAAAAAAATAAGCAAAGTGGTATGAGCAAAGTTAAAAATTTGTCCATCCGTTCGAAAGTTATGGTGATTTGCTACATTTTTTCTATGAAGAAAAAAGATTTTTCTGATTTCTATTTTTTCGATTGGAGAAATGGATTCTATGGAAGAAAATAAGCAAATTGGTATGAGCAAAGTTGAAAATTGGTCCATCCGTTCGAAAGTTATAGCGATTTGCTTCATTTTTTCTATGATGAATAAAAGGTTTTTTTTGATTTCGATTTTTTCGATTGAAGAAACGGATTCTATGGAAAAAAATAAGCAGATTGGTACGAGCGAAGTTAATAATTAGTCCATCCGTTCGAAAGTTATGGCGATTTTCCTTCTTACGGATTCAGATCTTGGAAAAAGGAGGGAATAAAATAGAAAAAGACCATCAGATGATATATTCGGATTCTCTCGTAAAATAAAATCTACATTTGGTTTCAAAATTCCATCGTTATTTGTTCAATCCTCGGTTCAAATCGACATATTTCTTCCGGAGGAATTCCGGGGAATTCCAGGGGAATTCCGGGGAAGTCCGGTGAAATCCGGTGAAATATGAAATATTTAGGAAAATCACACACAAAATCATTCGGGATTCCCGAGGGGATTTCTGAGTTCAAGATAAACTTCAGACCTAGCTCCAGAGTGATGTCACTAAATATTACAGAATCTGACTAATACCGAATTATATTGATATCAAAATATCGAAATTTGTCATCAGTAAGGCTATATTGTATTATATCGAAATTCTCGTTGGAAACAGAATATATCATCTGATGGTATTTTTCTATTTTATTCCCTCCTTTTTCCAAGATCTGAATTCGTAAGAAGGAGAATCCAAGAAAAACATTTTTATTCAGAAAAAATTCTGCAAATCTAGCGCGACAGAGATTTAAAGCGAATCTGCGAAACTTTCAAAGTTTTTCTCATTTCAGTAGTTCATACGTTGATGAAGGGTAAATTTTGAAAGTATTTCGAAATATACAATATTTCCCAAAAATTGTGGCACATAAAAGTTATATTGTTTCTTATGGAAGTCCATGTATTTGGTTGCATTTTTATATTCTTCCTGAAAAGCTTATTTCATCGATTTATATCACACTTGGGGTCTAGGAAGAAGATATATGGTTTGGAAAATCAAGATTCTTCAGCTATATAAATTTTTTGTGTCTGTATTTTTTTCATTCAAATATAAATAATTGATGGCGAATAAAAAGTCAAGATAGGGACATGTTAGCCGTTTTGATCAATAATGAATAGGTCCGACACAAAATATTCATTATGTTGAAAAATCTCAATTTTTCACACCCTATATTTCTGTAATCGTTCCAGCTAGACACCAAGTGTAATAAAATCAGATTTTCAGACAGAATCTGAAAAAGCAATAAAATATGAGGTGTTCCAAAAGAAACAAGATAATTAACATTGATATGCCACAATTTTTTGGAACATCCTTCCTGTACATTTCATAGCCTTCATATACAAACTACTAAAGTTACAAAATCACAGAGTCAGCAGAAACTTTTTTTCTAAAAAAAAAGACGGGGATGAACTTATCGATGATCATGAGTGGTTAAAATAATTTATTCACCATTTTTAGTGAGAATTTATCAGAATTTATCGTATTTTTTCTGGCGTAAAAAAGAAAGGAATTTCCCGGAATTCCCCTGGAATTCCCCGGAATTCCTATCAATTGTGGACCTGAATTCCCATGTGGTCAACCCCTCGGATTGTTAATAAGGATTTATATATGTGTCATGCATTAGCAGATATTATATAGGAGTGTCGATTTTTATTTGAAAAATTGAGCCCTTACACGTTTGACCATCAATAATGAGGCACATACTAAAGAATATAATAATCCCGAGCTATCAACGAATTCGCGTTGATCCCCTCAAAACATCATCAAAATAAATGAGCGAGCATCCAACGGACGATCCATTTCCTCGAGGACATCGCTGTGGCAGGGCCAGACATCAATTTCTCGAGTCGCCTCCAAGGCTTCGAGACAAATCTCGTGGTCCACGACACAGCATCACGCCCCAGACCCGCTCTGATCCCGTGGGGATGGGTGCCGAGACGCGAGATGAAGAATTATGGAAATTAGAGCGTTATGAATGTGTCCGTGTTGATTTACGAGCGAGGCCAGACCTCTACGAGGATCTCTTAATTACCGATGGTAAGCGATTTGTTACCCCGGAAGGCCCTCGAGAAGTCTTACGAAATTGAAGAGTCCAACAGCAAGTTGATGGTTTCGAAAAAGTATTGCTTAGGCCACCAGGTTGGCCTGATCTGACTCCTATTGACCAGGCGGTGCGTTGAACAAGCGAAATCAAGGCGGCTTCCATAGTCTTATGGTGGCAAAAGGTGGAAAAGTCCATCAGCAAGCCATGATATCTGTCGATGGAAAAAGATTGTTGACAATTTTGAAACATAATTGGTGTTTTGCTTACGCCTCCAGGTAGGCCGAATCTGACACCTATTGACTACGCGGCGCGTTGAACAAGCTGACTCGAGGTGGCTGAAAACAAACAAGTGGGACGTTCCATCGAATACGCAATAACGAAAAAAATTATATAAAATAACAAAAACAACAAATATATCATCAGTAATTTCTTTCCTCATCTATAGGTACTCCAATAAATTTAGAATCTCTAATCAAAAACATTCAACTATACTTGAAAGCGATTAATATTTGGAGATTGAACTAAAAAAAGTAACTCAAAATATTTTTGATCTTGTTTCTCGAACTATTTCCGGAAGGGTTCTTGAAGGGTTATGTTGAATATCCTTAGATAGATATTGATTATAATAATAATTTAAGTTTTTTCATCACGCAATCAAGCTATGAAAACAAAGTTTCCCCATTAGTTTAATTTTGCCATTACATCCAAACCTCCTACACCTGACTACTTGGACACTAGTCAAATTAAATAAATATCGAATGATTATCCCTTGATTAGAAAGCGGGAAACAGATCAGTGATTATAGCATTAAAATGAAATGTAGATACAACTAACTACCCATAGACGAACGATTGTTCTCGATGAATTCAAGTTTCGTGGATTCGTGGAAAATAATAAATATCCTGACATTTGAAAAATTCAAACTATAATTTCAAATGTCAACAAATGTCGCTTCAGTAGATAGCTGATTCTAATATTTATTCACTTTTTATTGCTTTCCAATGATCTGAACTTTTAGTTTAGGAAACTTCATTACTATAAATGAAATTGTGATGGAACAAGACACTTTCAATTAAGTTTACGAAAATGGGATTTCTACAGTTGAGAAATCATTGTTCCTTGTTCATGCAGCTGGTCTTTCTATTTCTGTAGCTGCAGAATCAAATTTTGGTATCATTCTCCCATACAGCTACAACTTTTGAAGCAGCACCCATAACACAGAGGAAAATTATTTCCTACAGGAAGGAAATTCGATGAAGAATACGGAAGATCGTCCATGGGTAGCTATATAATTTGTGGTATTGTAGCGATGACATTATCTGTATTTTATTCACTTACATGCATCGACATTATGATACCGAATCCGATATAGACAATAATGGAATAATAAATGCGGGCCCTACTGTATCGAATATATGGGGAATCACGCGATATCTGTTATGCATACATGCGATCTGTGTGAGAAAATCCTATTTGGATTTTATTGGGTTACCGTAATTGTATTGATTCAAAATATAACGTAATGACAAGATACACACAAAACCCTGCTGGGAATCTCCACATATTTCTTTCTCGAATTTTTGTAGCATCACAGTCAACAATTTTTTTTATTCCCGCGAAATCTGAGGCACGTGATAAAAACACGCAACGGATTTTTTCTACAACTGGTTAACTAAGTATCCTTCGAAGTTGACGTTTTTCGAGGAATGTCAGCTAGTGACAGCATTTGCGCTCGTGAGTGAAAATAATGAACAAACTGCCGTCTCTACGATAGTTATATTGTTAAAAACGAACTCATATTCTCTTGCATGATTGAAATTGGTGACTGTAAACTATCAAAAGCACCTCCTCATGTAGCAGAAAGAGCAAACATTGTAAATTTGAACCTTCTACTAGAGAAGAGTATGAATTATGATAAGATAGATAGATAGATAAAATGCTTGAATGTTGAAGATATCAAAGTATGTATAGGTATCATAAACTTGTCGTATTTCTCGAAAAACGTCAGTTCGTTGAATTTAAAGCATAATAATATGTACTGAAAAGGTAAATTTCAATTAGAAATAAAGTATATAGAGTTTTCTCGTCTAGAAACTGCGTTTGTAGAACGAATCTTGTGTGTATTTCAAACGCAAATTTTCTTGTCGTTCTCGAAATATCATTGATAACTGTTTTTTTTTGAGCGGCAATCTGTCACTTTGCGATCTAAATACACAAATAGCTATTTTCTATTTTGGTTCCATAATGTAGGCATTATAAAACGCAAATGCGTATCGAAACAACCTCTGTTTCGATACGCATTTTTTATTATTCGGAGGTTGGTATAATCGAACTGTCGAATAAAAGTCAGAAGAGTTAGGCCCAGCTTACTCATGAGCGATTTTGGATTTGGTGATACTAGCAGTGAAAAACTCAATGTTTTAAAAGGTAAATTTTAATTCAGAGTGTAATTTGCTTCAAATTGACCAATAAAAACAATAAAAACATTGCACTTTCTACCGCTGGTACCGCAAAAATCAAAATCGCTCAATAGTAAACTGGCCATTACGCTTGTGCGTCAGATTTTGAAATATTTCAATGTCATTATTGTTACCAATCGAAGACGTTTCTTTTGTTTATCGATATCAAATCAATGTCTTTCAATGAATTACTTCAAATCGATGCAAAATAGAAAAAAATTAATATGACACATGTTTTATACGAAACTTTGTCGCACTTGTTTACTTGCTTCGCTCGTCGTACTCCAAACAACGCGTGCGACAAAATAGCGTCTTATAAAAATTGTATCATAATATACTATTTTATTCATCAGACATGCAGAAACGAACCGTCATTAGAGTTTTTCAAAAATAACAATAACACGCTATCTTCCGATATTATGGGGCCAACGTTATGACAGACGCTGTACCCATAATTCGGATATCGAAAACATTTATTATCAGATAGCAGAATGAGAAGAATGAATACTTCAAACCTTATTTTCCTCTGGGAAAGTCTCGTTCTTTGTCTCTCAAATCCTTATTGAATCTCCACGGTGCGACCTTTCACGCCATAGTTTGAATTCAGCATTGAAATTCGACAATACAATGAGGGTGTGGGGGGGGGGGGAGTGAAAAAGGTGGGGGTTCAGACGACGAATCGGAATCGAAATTACACCTTTGAAGAATATCGTTTACAATTCGAACGATCTCTAGGAATTAATCGGTTCAAGTTTGAACATTGCTAACGGATCAGGACTTCCTGAAATTGGACGAATTCTGATGGTATGGATGACGAATCTTCATACAGGGTCTTCTACAACCACGTGATTTCATTATCCTCACGATATATTGTTAAGGCGTTTTTCCACAAAACAGCAACTGTGTCAATTTCTACAAAACAAAACTCTTGTTGTCAAAATAAGAAACATTTTGAAGACTTTGTGTCGCGAGTTCGTGTTTTCGTCAACAACAAAAAGTCCCGTCGTCAGGCGAAATAATCAAAAGGTTTCGGTGTTTTGGTCTCTGTTTTTGTGAACAGAGTTCGCTATGTGGAAACGGCTGGCGACAACAGTTCACTATTTTGTTCTGGTAGTGGTATGTGACTTTGATGGCATGATGGAAACTGTTCGTGTAGTGGAAACGACAGAAAATATCTTCAGAACAAAACACGCCAGAGACTAATTTTTTTGTCTGAAACTAGTCGCAAGCGAGTCCGTTTGTTCGTAATCCGCTTTTAGGTTGTACCCGAAATATCCAAATCGAGGATATACCATCGGTTACTTTGTTATTATCGAAGATACAGAATGTCCCGTGGAATATCTGAAGTGAACCAACTTCATGTTTCTCCTTGTGTCTTTTAGAATCGATATCTTTCAACAACAACCATCCGAAAAACGAAAATCCTTAATGAACGCCTCAAGGAGTTCGATGAGATGTTCGCTAATCACCAATTACGTCGGACTAAGCTTATACACCTATAACCCAAATTTAATTCATGTACACCAGCGAGAGCCTTCAATTCCGGGTTCTTTCCGGGTAATGGCCCAGACAGGATCTGCGACATAGTCCGAGAAATGGAGGAAAGAGTATCTTGTTGAACCTTTGACTGTATTTCTCCAATGAACTGTTCCAGCTCAATTGCAGGTCAGTCAAGGGTGTTGAGGAATATTGAGATCTTTGAAGGTAATTTTTTTTATGTTCTGGTTCTCACGAAAATGGATATCCTGTAATGTTCATGCAGAGAACATCGTGAGAACCAAGGGAAAGAAGGTAGGAGTTGGTGTTCTTCTTAAATTTCTGGAGATCGTATGCCTCGGGGAACACCTTCCTAGGCAATGAGTTCCAAAGTCTCGATGTTCCTTGGATGAACGAATATTTTGAAAAGGACGTTCTGCAGGTCTCTATAGTGACCACGAAGGGATGTGAAGACTGAACTTGACGGGTTAATCTCGAAGAGACTGCTAATGGAGGAACGATTGTTGATATTTCAGAAGAGCATCGCTCATGAAATTATCCATAAAATAGAGATAAATCGACAACTTTTCTACGGTGTTCCAGAGAAGTGAGCGAGTTTGTAAGCGAGGCATCACCAACGAGACGAATTGCCCTTTTTGGATAGAATCCAATGATTTCAGGATATGTTTAGGTTTAGGTTGTTGAATAACGTTCTGAGGTGAGTGAGGTCGGTTAAAGCTCGCTAGAGGTCGTTCGGATATCATTCAATTTAGAATTTGAATTATTGTTGTGATGGAACAACATATATATGCAACAGTGATGCAACGGAACAATGATGTTTTATCGATTGAAACTTCACTTCTAGTCTCAGTTATAGATGTAATAAATTTTCTTCAATTCTTCATTTCGACTTTTCATACGAAGTTTGAAAATGTTTATGTTTGGAACGACATCTCCTGTACTATGAACGACCTGAGGCTCACGAACATTCTCGCAATCTGGGATGAATTTTAACTAATGTTTAAGTTTGAGGTAACGCCTGGATCGAAACTGGAGCCACCTGGAATCTGGAAAGTCGATTAGAATGCCCGTGATTTCACAAAAAGCTGAATAATCATTTATGTCAGTTATAAGTAAGGAGAAGACATGACATTATCAATTTTGTCTGAATTTATCACTATACATTGTCAAGATATTTTCTCTATCTAAAACCAAATCAGAAATATGAGAGTTCGGAGGAGGGTCTGTAATTTTTGTTTATCTTACATATTTTATTGGAACCATGTAATTGTTTCAGTAGAAAGACAATTCTTTAAATGCATCCTCTCGAGGTCCATATAGCTCTCTTATTTGGTATTTCCAGCATTTTTATTAATGCTTCCATCTTCCATAATTTGTTATTTTGTTTCATCAATTCGACGACACCCTGTACAAGCATTCCTGAGATTCTCAAGTGTATTTTCGATTACCAAACACTTCTTCGAAAAGTAACGCTACAAGGACATCACTAGGACATGTTATGCGTTTTATATCAAATATTGACACTTTCACGTCTTTTAACGTACTTTCCATTCGAAATCGATTTCAACGGTTCCGTTATCCTAATTTTTTTCTATATATGCCTGTCTGTTTGACCTATCGCAGAGCGCCATGGCGAACAATAGAATGTAAACAAATTCTCCGCATCCTAGATTTATACGTTACAATCTGCTGGGCGATTCCAGCGCATTCTTCGATGCCATCGTCGCATGTCGCGTCTATGGAGCTGCGTTTCCTCTTTTTTGGTCTCATTTTCGTCCAAGAATCGGAAACCAGGGGCGACTCGAACATCAAGAAGGGAGCCAAGATAGAGTTTCTCCCCGTAGGCGTTTTACGAATTTTTTTGTATAGGAAACAGGAAAATCTCTATAGAATTCTTGACCGTGATTTTGGCCAGGTAATTTCTGTGATTTGTAGATCATGAGAAGGTTGAACTAGCACGTGGCATGGAAGAGGAAACTGAGTTTTGTGAAGTTATTTTGATGTAAGGACATTGTGAGGTCAACCTTATTGAAGAAAATACAAGCTTAATTGAATGAAATAAAAGTTGAAGAGGAGAAGCCGTTATGTGACGTATTTCTATATCATTCACGATGCCTTGGACGCGGTATAGGAGATCTCTAATAGATAGTTGATGTGTAGCGGTGCTAAAACAGATCCTTGTGGAACACCGGTGTTAATAACCATCTTACCAGAGAAGATTATATCGACCTCCTTCCTGGGGAGGGATCAGAAATATAATTCACTAAAATTCGTCCTCCATAATATTGGTATTAATGGAGATGTTCTTCTCCAAAATGGCCGCCACTGATAGAAGCACGTCGTCAGCGCCCGGTTTCGGACATTGCAAGAAAAACGGCGAGATTTATTAGACTAGTCGGAGTTTGAGACGTTATTGCCGTGTTTAAAATGCGATTTGTTTTGGAATCGGCTGTTTTTGCGTATTCGGAGACCACCCAGTTCGAGCACTGGTCACGTCGAGACTGCGGCACATGGTTCGAAATATATTTTTTCTATACTTCAAACTACGTCTTTCGAGGTTGTAGCCACATTCTATGAGGAGTTTGTCAAAAAATATAGAAACATCGTGTTGACTTCTCAAGGACATTTCCTTGTATAGAGCTAGATTATTCCTCCAGCCGTTTGAAGAAATAACACATGTCATATCTTTCAGAATCGAAAAGCTGAAACTATCTTTTGACTGCAACAGAGCAGGAAAACCTATATTGTTCATGGGGGAAAATTTTGCAAGCCACTATGAAGATAGCTATAGGAACTGTAATTTATAGAATCTCTCCAGAACTTGATTTCAATATTTTTTTAGTTTGCAGATAACCTGACCGTGAATGATATATTATTTATTGATGCTAATACACAGTGAAGTACTTACATGAGTCAAAAAAGAAAAAAATTGAAGAATCGATTAGGTTATCCAAGAATTAAAGAGATATAGATGTTAGTCAAACTGTTAACAAGCAAGACACATAAGCAATATCAACAGTGAAATTGTTCGATTGAGTAGAATGCATTCTGAACTAAGAACAGTCTAATAATTTGCCTTTCAGAGATTTTCAATTCCATTACCTTGACTAAAGTTGTACCGTGTAAAATGATAAGTGATGATGAATTTTCTATTTCTGAGACTCTTCCAGAACTGGTTGAGGCACTGAGCCTTTTAAAATATAAATTAATTCCTTATAAACAACGTGTTTCCAATCATTTATGTAGACAAACAACTGTAAGGAAATGATTATTTCCTAACAGTTAGGAAATCTTGACTTTTTGATTGAGAAATGTTGTCTGTAATGTCAAAATTTCCTAGCGATTTGCAGAAAATGTCTTTTTCTGGACGCAACATGCCCTCCTGCTATCCAGAAATCGCATGATCATATCCAGACTCCCCCCGCATCCCATTAAAATTAAACGAGCCATTGAATGGCCCGGCATCGATCTCAGTAGATGTCCTCAAACGGAACTAGACGACCCTCCCCTCGCCCCATTCTTTCCTATTCCGCTAATTTCGAGGCAGCTTTATAAAGGAAATTCTCGACTGACTGGTTAATGTCAGCTTCCGACTGTGTTTTGCCCTTTGCCGGGGCCCATTGTCGCAAGACCGTGCGTTTTTTTTCGATCTGTCGATTCCTTGGGGTCTCAAACGGACTGACAAGTTATGACTGCACGTTACTATACAGGGTGGGCACATTTCGGTGTTCGGTTGGAGACATCTTATTGTGTAGAAGTTGCGATTAAACTTCTTACTAACCAAGTAATCGATGCGTTTCCCCATTGAGTGATCACCCCACAACTCCTTAGGTTTTGATACAGGGTGAAAAATTTCAAAATTCGACCTTGAATTACAATCACTTTACACGAGATTTTGCTCTCAAATTGGAGGTATTATAGCTGTATCTGAATCGAATAGGCTACCCACTTTTCCGAAAAATTGCCTTATAGTCGTTTTTAAATTTCGACCACTGGATATTTCAGATTTGTCCACCTTTACAAAGATACCTCATTGACTACTAGGTTATGGAATTTTTGTTTTTGATAATCGGTCAAGGGGTTGCAAATCAGGAGGGTGTTACGAGTTGAAATCGCACACACTTCATATGAGGATTCGAAATCACAATGCATCAAATTTTGGCCCAAAAAAACATTGGCGTTTATTCAAGTGCACTTGATGCCACCACAAATGTTTAGACTTTCAATAGAATGTTCAAAAATATCATATTTTTTAATTTTCACAATGTATTATTGCACATTTTGCAAGTGGTTCAAGACTGAAAATGTCATGTCATGTCATCTATTGAAAAGCAGCTGGTTATTTTTGAATTTTTTATCAGTAGTAATAGTATATTATGACACAAGTTTTATAAGACGAGCGAAGCGAGGAGTGCGGAGTGAGGAACAAGTGCGACAACGTGTCTTATAAAACGTGTGTCACGTACATTTTTTTCTATTTTCAATTAAGTTGAAGTCTTTTATGTAACAAAAATTGATTTAATATCGATATAAACAGAAACATCTTCGATTGTTTACTGTTGAGCGATATTTTGATTTTTGTGATAACAGCGGTGAAAAATGCAATGTTGTTATTGTTTCCATTGGTCAATTTGAATCAAATCACACTCTGAATTGAAATTCACCAATAAAAAGTTTTTCACTGCTAGTATCACCAAATCCAAAATCGCCCAGAAGTAAGCTATAGGCCTAACTCTTCTGACTTTCATTTGACAGGTCGATCGAACCAACCTCTGAATAATAAAAAAATGCATTTGCGTTTCATAATGACTTCATTATAGATCCAAAATAGAAAAAAATAGTTTTATGTTAGAAAAAATGTAATATAATACTATACCTAACTGAAAAGTTTTTGTTAATAACTCGAAAATAATCTATGATGGCAAAGTTTTGGTTTCCGATATTGGATATCCCTCCAAAACAAGATGGTGGTATCTTCTATATTTAACGAGATTTCATATGAAAACATCTATAATAACATGCAAACCAAAATTTTCCATTTTCATCCTAGATTCCTCATTTATTTGTATGTCATCATCTGAGGTTTCGAAACAAACACAAACAGTATACTGGATGGTTTTACGCATGTAAATACCTATATAAACTGCCGTCAATGATTCAACTCAAATATTGTTTATACTCTGCTATCCACACATTCTTCTCACGACTCGTATTTCGACGTATCCATTAGCATTAGCCAAATCGAATTTCATTTCATCGATGTATATGTTTGATCAGTCACGGGACGTTACGAACTCCTGAGCTGTCGCAAGATCTGATTACACGTTTCTCATCGCGCAGGTAGATGCGTCTAGTTTTTCAGACGTTTAAATGGCTTTCGAACTGGAAAATATCGAATTACAACGTATATCTTTGAATGCGTTTCTCTATAGATGGCACAAAGAGAAATAGATGTGCTTGAAGCCACCCACAATATGTATGCTATATACAGAGAACAATAAGTTGTAAATCGATTAAAAACGGTGTGATGGGGGCTGAGCTCTAGTGTTTGGTGTTGAGTTTCTGTGTTTCACCATTCTATTCATTTGACACTTTCTCAGCATATCAATCCTGTTACTAGCCATTGATGAAGAATACTTGATTCATGGTCTCACTTCATCTTTATTCTCGATAACTATATAAGCACACACAGGTTGAATATTTTATGTTCTTTTTCGCCTATATAGTGTGTATATACTGTTCTGTTTCTTCATCTCATGTAACATTCAACAAAGAATCTGGGGACCAATAAAGTTGCAATATTCCCTGGGTTTTATATTTACCTCTTTCGCGTCGTAAGTTATTCCGAAAGAATGTAAGAGAGAATTTCTGTGCCAATAAAATATTCTCTTTCTTTGATTCACAACCATTCACAACAATAACACATATATATGCGTACAAGCATATATACTACATCCGATTTGGAAGCAACTAATAAATTCGACTTTGTTACCATGGCTTCTGAAAATAGTTGAATTTATTTAGGTACGTAGCAAAAATATGAGTAACATTGATACAGCCAAAATAAGTGAATTATCGCAACCAGCGAATCTTTCCATCTTATTTTGCTGCAACAGCAGATTGGAAAAAGCAAACAAAATTACAGGAAATTCAGCTGTATGACAAAATTCCTGCTGCTATGGTTGATTTGCTTGATTTTTTATTCTGGTTTGATTGCTTAGATTTTTTGCTAGTTCCTTGATATGAGGTTCAAGCAATGATAATGTCAACATGCTCCACATCATCTAAATTGCAAGGGAGCGAAAGGAAAACTGAATTCATTGGAAAATAAACAATGGTTTATTTTATGTAGAAAGTGTAACGTGATGTTGTTCTACAAGTGATTTATATATGAGGCAGCGAATTTTATTCCTGCGATATAATTTCGTGACTTCATGAAAGAAATATCATAAAGACATAAAAATAAAAACACCATCGTTGTTGTCTTCAACGTGATCAAATGGTTTCAGAATTCCCCTCTAAACTCGAAACTAAGGGCCAAAGTCCACGAACTCATTGAAAAGGCATCGAGCTGGTAGGTAACTCGACACGACTTGAAAGCGAAAATTTCATGGATTCTTAATCAGCAGCACCTGGCTAGAAGACCGCGACCTCGTTATTTTTAGACGCGGCATACTAAAAGTCACGGTAACGGACGTTTTGACAGGGCCGCGGTTCTCAGAGAACCCTTCAAATACAGAATGAGCTGTCACTCAAATGGCTAACGAGATGATGCTGCGGGAAAACGGTGCACAAACAAATTGGGATAAAAGTTATTGATTTTGGAATTTATGGAATAGGAGAAAATTTTAACTGAAAATAACGTCGAAGTGGTTTTTAAGTTGAGTCGAGAAATATAGGTTGTTCAAGTATTCTGACCGAATATGACCTTTTCCTATTGAGCTAGTGATTCTTTTTCTGTAGTTGAATAATGAGTGTCAGAGTTTTTCACTTCTATAGATGTTTCAGCGTTACTGGGGCTGAGGAAAATTGGTAGTTAGGTATTCTTTATGATCCTATGGCGAATGGATTCGATTTTCCTCTATCCTCTGAGTACAATCCTGGGTACAAGGTAAGGTATCCAGACTGAATACTCTTTCAATTTATTTTTCAGTTTGAAAATAATATATCTTTTGACAATATGATGGCGATAACTCTATATCTTTATAAACAACAAAGGGTTTTTAATGGTTGAATGAATTGCAGGACACTATATATCAGGAACTTTTTGTTATTACCCATATAATTATCCATCTTCCATCTATATCAGATTGTTCTATACAGAGCAAGGGCAGTATAGGATAAAAGAAACAGTTCGAATTCAAAACTGTGTCCAGCACAGTGAACCTAATAATGGAACAATCTGCGTTGTGTGTCTTCTGTGATTCGGAATAGTGAATTCAATCAATTAGAGCAAAATGGCGTCCAGATTGCAACCCATTGTACTCTCGTAATGTACGTTCGGTATTCGTGAATCTCGCTTGCTTACGACTCAAAACAATTGACTCAGATTTAATTGATAGATTAAGCCGGCCAGTCAGAATAGAAACATAATCGAGTGAGCCACATGCTGTTGCTACATTTCCGATCGATGTCAATATTCTGATCGGGGTTCCGAAATTAGATGGCAATATCCAGAGTGATCTAGATCAGGAAAAGGTCGGTAGTTTCTTGTAGATATCTGTTATGATAGTTTCCATGACGATTAGATGAAAACAGTGTCGGGTCGAGGTATATTGCGTCCCTTGGCAACATAGGAAGATTTTGTTGGGTCGCAACACCAACAAAGCCTGTGGATCTGATAGAATCCCACCGATTGTTCTCAAGAAATGTGCCCCCGAACGAACACCTGTTCTTTGCAAGTTGTTCGACCACTCTTACAATTTGGGGGTATTTCCGTCCAACTGGAAATATGCAAGGGTACAACCAGTCCCCAAAAAAAGACAAAAAGACCTTACCTAGCAACTACAGACCTATCGCACTGCTATCAATTATTTCAAAGGTCATGGAAAAAGCCATCAACATCGAGCTCACGAAATATCTGGAACACTCAGGAATTGTCAATGATAGGCAATATATAATACGAGGAAGAAATATTGGTAGAATTCAATGCAAACAAAACACAATCATGTCTTTTCTCTAGAAAAGCCGATCTCACTGTGCCCAACATAATTCAGTCAGGAGTAACTATACCATTGAAGTCATCCATTTCGATGCTTGGCGTTACTATCAGTAATAACCTTTCTTGGGAAAATCACATGAGGTCCATTGCCAAAAGTGCATCCCAAAAACTTGGTTTTCTGTTTCGAGCCAAGAGCTATTTCACTCCCAATCAGCTGCTTATGACCTATAAAGCACAGATCCGACCTGTCCTGGTGGAATACTGTTCCCATATTTGGAGTGCGGCACCTAAACATATCCTTAAACTATTGGATTCTGTCCAAAAAAGGGCAATTCGTCGCGTCGGTGATGCCTCGCTTACCAACTCGCTCACTTCTCTGGAACACCGTAGAAAAGTTGGCGATTTATCTCCATTTTATAGATATATTCATGAAATATCAACAATCGTTCCTTTATTAGTAGTCTCTTCGAGAATAACTCGCCAAGTTCAGTCTTCGCACCCCTTCGCGGTCACTTTAGAACGTCCCTTTCCAAAAACTCGTTCATCCAACGAACATGGAGACTTTGGAACTCATTGCCTAGGGAGGTGTTTCCTGAGGCATACCATCTCCAGAAATTTAAGAAGAACAACAACTCCTACCTTCTTTCCCTTGGTTCTCACGATGTCCTCTGAACATTACAGGATATCCCTTTTCGTGAGAACCAGATAATAAAAAAATAATACAGGAATTTTATCTGTTGTCGCCATTGATATACAGGTGAATGTCTCGAGTTACATATTATAAATTGATGTAATCATTTTTTTCTCAACTTGTCAAGTTAGAGAACGAACGATGTTTTATTAGTTCAAAAAATAATTCTAATACAGCTCGAATTAGTTTGAAGCCATCACAAAATATGTCGCTGCTTTTTCATAACTATGTAATTTATCCTTGTAATATAATTCGTTTCACTCCATTTAGCCTGATATCGTGTTCGTGTCCTTTACACACGACGTTTCTATGATTTATCTAAACGCAGTCGCGCTAATGGTCGTATTCAACATCCGAAAAATTCAAACGAGCACTCTTCGACGACTCCTATTAATCAAAATAGGTGTCGTAAATATTAAACAACTTTTAAGTAGCATCGCCCATTTATTCTCGTTCTGGTAACACCGGTAAATAGGGAAGGATGTGTCGGTGTAATATTTCCGAAGGTGGTATGCCTACAGGAACGCGCTTCCCAAGCCCACTTGGGAACTCCGAAAGCTCGAGATGATTTATTAATGGAAGTTTCCAGTGGCCTAGAAAAGCGTTAGAATTTACAGGGTGTCCCACTTGAATGTGTCACCTCCCTTTAACCTCGTATAATTTTCTCAACATATCTTGGTATCCAATACAAAACCTTTTCTGGAATAATTTTTCACGAATTTTTTGAATCTGAGCTCACTTTTTCCTTCTATCAGCAAAATACAGGGTGGCTCAAGATGACATTCAAATGAGATGATTTATATTTTCCACTTCAATTCAATAACCGCCGAACATAAAAAAATGTTTGAGTCGCCCTGTATTTGGTTGATACAGAGAAAAAAAATTAAGCTCAGATTGACAAAAAATCGTACGAAATCATTCCAGAAGGGTTTTTGAATGACAAAAATATGTTGAGGATTATGAGAATAAAGGAAAATTACATATTTAAGTGAGACAGTACAGGGTGGGCCAGTTTCGATGTTTGTACAGGGTAACTCGGTTCTATAGGAGATACAAAAAATGTAAGGATCATCCTCGATCTTTTTTTTTAAGATAAATTCACTGAAGAAAACAAACATTTGCTATCGTCCTTTGTTTTTTAGTAATAAACAAAAAGTTCGAAATTCACAATATATGAATATCATGGTTGTTTGTAAAGTTGCGAGATATTATTTCTTACATTCTCAAGGCACTTTTTCCTGTATAATCCAGTAGCGTAAAGAAAATTTGAAGAAGAAACAGCATCTTCGAGTTATGACCTTAAGTTGTAATTTTTCATATGCTGGGAATTTATATTCCTTTTTTCAACTGGAAAAAGTGCCTTGAGAATGTGGAAGTTTTCATCTCGGAACTTTACAAACAACCTCATTCACGTGTCAAAAAGTCGAAAAATCTAAGTTTGTTTATAACTAAAAACAAAAGATAGCAAATTATTGTATTCGTCAGTGAATTTCTCGAGGAAAAGGAGATCGAGGAGGCGCCCTCCATTTTTTTGTATCTCCTATACGTATCAAGTTACCCTATACAAAGACCGAAGTTTGCCCATCCTGTACATAGGTACACATTTTCAGAAGAATGAGAAAGCTGGAGCCCGTTTTTCAAGCTCCACCATGGGTATCTCGGTTATTATTATAAGAGATACGAGGTCGGTTAAATTGAAGCAAAGTTGGCCATTTTCATGCTGAACAATCAACTGAAAGAAGATTTAATGTGTTATTTATAGTTTTTGAATTAGTGGAAAAAAACGGAAATTTTCAAATACAAAATACTGATTATGAAAATATCTATAGAAGAATTCCTTTACTACAATACCAATGCCCACACTGTATACTGTCATCATCATGATTTATTTTTCAAACAACGAACTACCAGATGCTCATATTAACAAGTTTTCAACTACTCTGGCGGTTTTATACTTGACATAGATAAATGAGGTATTAATCAGAGGTAATGCTCATTCAAATATTTCATCCGAATCTGCCATTCGAAATTGATTTTCCTTCCGCCTTTTCTCACAACTTAATCCCAACATCTTAGACTGATTATTTTTTAATTACCGAACCTACCTAATTAATCTCGGACATATGCTAAATGAAAGCAGGAACGAGATGAACGAACAAGAAACAGAGACGACAACACTAATTCGTCGTCGGAAAATTGAATCTTTTGTTGCTCGCTGAGCTTCATAATTAGTTAATTTCGGTTAATTCTGTTAGTTTTGTTTGATGTCTCCCCCGAAATCCGGTTGGATGTTGCCTAATCTCCATCAGATAAAATGGATGCACGTTTGCTTCATTTGCGTCAGTCGCGTATCTACCATGATGATGTAATCGACACGAAACGTCGCCTTCTTTGAATATAATTCTGGTCCCAAAGAGAAACTAAAGGAGATTTCAGGTCACATTTTTTTAGTCAAACATGTGTAATCACGGTTCTTGTTTCAAAAAAAAAATTTGGAGTTCAACAAAAACTCACTACTTCAAGTAAATTCATTTAGCATCGATTCAACTGTCATCTAACATTTAGAAAAAATTAAATTCAAACTCTTATTGGAGGAGATACCAATGAATATGCCATCTCAACAAGAGTTCTCGTTTATATACAGGGTGATTCATTAGGAATCTCAGAACTATATATAAATAAAGTTGGCTACACATGGAAAAAAATGTGTTATTGATGTCTCTCAAAAACTCTGATGGCGGTTCGTTTATGCATCTCTGACAACTAAGAAATATGTTACGACTTATATCAAGTGACCTCAGATTTGGCAGAAATTTGAAAAAAAGTTGTCAGTGGTGCTAAAAAATGGGTCAAATTGACAAGATATCAAACAATTTTTTCCATATTGACAAACAAATCAAAAATTCAATATTTATTCCCTACCCTTACTGAAAATAGATTTAATAACCTAAATCACATGAGGTTGGGTCAAAACTAATAGAATATTTTTGGAATAGACATTTTGTGGGAATTAACCTCCCTTATGAAAACACGATTTAATCTTGTCACTAGGTGTAGCCAACTTTATGGTGGACACTGTACATACGGTAAATACCAAAGTAAGATTTAGCCAAACATGCCTCAAAAAATGTTGCTGGTTTAGCAGTGTGTTCAAGCGAAACTTTTATTTCAAATTTTATTGATAACTATAAGTTTTAACGGAAGCTGACGGAAGTATTAGTTAGGTTTTCTGGTGAATTTTGCAAATTTCAATTCGATGTTATAAGTAATATGTAAAATGAAGAGCCATGAAATGGACGGATATTTTTGAGAAAAAAGGGTCTAATTCGAATAAAAATATCAAGCATAACACCCTGAGATCTCCACTCGAAGTGATGCCTGTCCCAAAGCAATATTCGCTACGCGTATTCAACAGCACTGAGTCGAGCTCCAAGAGACACTTGGAATTAGCGACACCATGCGGGGGATGAAAGAAATACTCTTGAAAAAACCTTTTTCTGCTCGTGGTATACCAGGCTTTCAAATTGGAACAGTGTTTGATAATTTCAATTGGTTCAGACACTTTTTTCTTTTAATATAGCAAATAACTCAAAACTTGAAAAATAAAATTGAACAAGAATGAATTTTTTATGTATATTTGAACAAGCTTTCAGATCCAATATTCTGAAGCCAGAAAACCCAAAACTATAAAATGTTAGGTTAATTCTGTTGAAAGTTATGAAGTTATTGAGACATTTTTAAATTCAATAATCCCACTGAACTCACTGTATCTACCAAACCAGCAATATTTTTATAAGGCATGTTGGGCTATATATAGGATATAGGTACTGAACAGTCACTGCTTTATTTTATAATCGACATGAAAGTAATGTTGAAAAAAAATGTAGAAGAGCGAGGGAGCGAGATATCAGGAACAAGTCTTTACGTGCTCTCGTTTCCATGTCGATTGAACATCATCCGCTTTTCCTCAGAGTACTTATACGTGTATGAGTTGATTTTATTTTCTTTACAACGAAACGCACACCTAACATCCAGCACACCCATATACCACTCGATCAATTCCCTGAAATAATTCAAGTGTTATCTGGCTCTGGTGAAGGTGAATGCGGCGCACTCGTAGCTAAAAATACTACTCCTACAATACCATTAAGAGCAGCATATCGAATTAGAGCGTGTTTTAGTATCGGCGGAAACCTCTTCATATAAAACCCGATACACGCCATATAGGTACGCTTGCAGCAGATGTAAATGTTATGATGCTAGAGTGGGTTTGGAGGTCTTTATTTCGATTGAGAAGGTGTGCGTGGTAATTCAGCGAGCAGATCCTGTTACCACCGTTCGTGGGGTAATACAGATGGATTGTCAACTGTGTATGTACCTGATTGATATTGCTGTATCGGTTTTTAAATAAGCTACAATATCGGTAAAATGGACAATAGCTTTCAGGATTTCAAAGCTGTTATTATATTTAAACAGATGTATTTAAAATAATCGCGAGAAAAAATTATTGTGAGTTTTTGACAAACATGTATTTTGGTCATTTGAGAACAATACTGTATTTTGTTATCAATATATTATTATGTGCACTGTTTCAAAGCCTTTGCGATACAAATTATGAGTTTTTTACGAGATGAAAACTATAAATTGAATTTTTCTCACGGACGCCATATTGAATTTTGATTGATTGTCAATGAATACTACGATAAAAAGAATCTGAGAGTTTGCAAAAAAAAACATGCTGCTGTGATTGATTGGACTATAGCAGGCCGGCCCCACAATTAAATTGATGTATATCCTAGAATTGTCAAATTATTTTTATTTCTGTCTCTTGTATTGATTTTTCTGGGGTGGATTACAAACTTGCAGAATGTGCAGTATTATTGTTGGTCAATTGGTGAAAATGCACCCATTCTGAGGACTGGTGGATTTTGTGACCTGCAAGATCCCCTTACATTAATCCCCTTGACATCAAGAATGAAACCCACGCATTTAAATTAGTCAAAAATGTTGCAGTATCAAAGATTCAAAATTCAGTTAATGAACCTTGTGAATCCACTGATCGCAGATATTCATCACAAGAATGGAATGGATGACAATTATCATAATGAGAATAATAATATGATGATGATGATGGAAACGCATACTGCATAGAAACCTGATGCACGTTCAGTTTGGAAACATCCCGATCAAATTATTCATAATTTTTGAGTTGGTACCTATATCAAATCGCCAGCAGGATCGCCAGATTTAACCCTGTTAGTTTGAATTCTCTGAAGCTTTTCAAAAACTAAAGTTTTTTCTATATGGTAAGAATTCTAGCTCAATGCTCAATTCCTCAGATTGGCAATTTGAATGTTAAATTTATATAATTTTCCATAAATATGATCGCAAGAAATAGTTTACCGTTTGAATTTTCGAAGTTGGGGTATCTTAATAGGAGTCGCAAAATACAGTCATCCAGTGCTATTTTCGATCTGTTCTTCCACATTCTTTATATCTTCCGGTTTACGCTAACCTCGACAGTAATTCCAATCGAGATCAAAGCTCGACTCGGATCCCTTTTGAATATTCAGCAGATCTTATCGCTACCGAAAAATTAATCCACCCTTACAACTGTCGACTTCCGCCCACCCCCTTGTCTCTTTCCCGCCGCTTTCCATACATGTCATCAAAGTCCTCGAATCCGGACCCGTATATGAGGGCGCCCATGCGAAAAAAACCGAGAAATTCGATACCGAATCATTTTCCAATTTGGATTCTTCCCCAAGCCCAAGACTGCCGCGAAGATCGTGGATGAATGCCTAAGCAAAGAAGGGGGTAACTCGATACGTCCTGCGGTAACCTTTTGTTGATGTCGCGAACCCCTTCTGCTTGATGGGGGGGGGGACGATGTCAACAATTTTCTTGTTCGTCCGGGCATGGGAAAGTACACAAATGAATCAGCCACGATGTGGGCGGGGTTGTCGAAAAAATTAATTAACATTCATCGAGGGTGCTCGGTTTTTTGTTGGGCCTCGTTGGTGTGGAAAGAGGGCAGTAGAATAAAAAGTGGCAGGTGTATTATCTATCAATTATTATGTGAACCTTTATGTGTTTATTGGGGTGGTTGACTTTTAGTCGCAGTCAGAGAACGAGGTTCGTTGCTGGGAAACAGAGAAAGTGCCAGGACAAAGACAAGCGGAAAGGCTAAGAGCCTAACGCCAGAGCTAGAACTGAGCAGCTTCTGAGTTGGACAAGAAATACTCGAAACTAGTAACGGATCTCCTCACTGGTCACTGCCCTCTGAGGAATCACCTCAAGAAGATAAGTAAGAAGGTAAAATTATTGCCGCTACTGCGAGAATATCGCTGAAACTGCAGAAAATTTGCTTTGCGAATACCCAGCGCACTTCTACAAGAGGCTCAAGTTCCTGGAAAAGGCTTTCTTATAAATCCATTCGATGTAAGAAACTTAGCTCCCAGGAAGCTGATGAACTCTACATGAAGTCTAGGAATCCCGAATAGATTAAGGGTTATGCACAAAAGATCCAATAGGTCGAAGTGCTTGTGAGACTATATAGTTTTGACGACCTCTTCTACAATATAATCTAATCTTAATGCAGCCAGAAAGATACGGACTCTGTAGAAACTGGATAGGTTCTATATAGAGACTATACATTCACGGACTATGACAAGTGTTACTATAAAGTTTAAAGAGGCTAAGATACACCAGACCAGATAAAAAAGTTAGCATATAAACTACTAGGAGTACCAGCATAAACGAAAACAATCAGAAAGACATGGTGGACTAAAAAGAGAGCTAACATTCGAGAGAAGACTAACTTTCAACCGCACATTTCCGAGATTCCATGTTCCTAGTGGAGGACATCTTCTGCATCAAATTACTGTCACAATTATTTCTAAATATTCTCACGTGTGTCTAGCCAAAAAGATACGGGGAACGAGGCAGATGTCGGCCTGGTGCAGACACACGCATTAACCAAGATTGTTTTGAATTAAGAGGAAAAACGGCTATTTCGATTCGATGTGGCAGCAGGAGAGGATGCACAGTCACGGCGTGTTTGGATGTCGAGAAATTATATCAGAGAGAGGCAATGAGTTATATACTTACTTGCGGGTCTGAAATAGATCATCATCAGGTTGCGGAACCAACTGCAGAATGTCTATTTGATAAGAGCGGTCTGGTGATTAATTTCTTATTGATCTTACTCAATGAAGAGTCTATAGTTGGATTCATTATTATGTATTTCCTATATTGTTCATCTATATATTTCTTTTCTGACCTGCTTAGCTACCCTCTGTCCCAATGCATCTCTTCATTTAATCTAGAAGGCTGGAAATACTTCATAAACTATTGTAATTAGAGATATGAGAAGGAACTGTCAACTAGATTTCTTGGGATGAGAGTTAAGAAACTGAAGCCTGAAGCCCGAAGATTTAAGTGACTAGAGACTAGAGACTAGAGACTAGAGACTAGAGACTAGAGACTAGAGACTAGAGACTAGAGACTAGAGACTAGAGACTAGAGACTAGAGACTAGAGACTAGAGACTAGAGACTAGAGACTAGAGACTAGAGACTAGAGACTAGAGACTAGAGACTAGAGACTAGAGACTAGAGACTAGAGACTAGAGACTAGAGACTAGAGACTAGAGACTAGAGACTAGAGACTAGAGACTAGAGACTAGAGACTAGAGACTAGAGACTAGAGACTAGAGACTAGAGACTAGAGACTAGAGACTAGAGACTAGAGACTAGAGACTAGAGACTAGAGACTAGAGACTAGAGACTAGAGACTAGAGACTAGAGACTAGAGACTAGAGACTAGAGACTAGAGACTAGAGACTAGAGACTAGAGACTAGAGACTAGAGACTAGAGACTAGAGACTAGAGACTAGAGACTAGAGACTAGAGACTAGAGACTAGAGACTAGAGACTAGAGACTAGAGACTAGAGACTAGAGACTAGAGACTAGAGACTAGAGACTAGAGACTAGAGACTAGAGACTAGAGACTAGAGACTAGAGACTAGAGACTAGAGACTAGAGACTAGAGACTAGAGACTAGAGACTAGAGACTAGAGACTAGAGATTCCAGTATAACTCTACCTGTGGGATATATTCACTCTCGAAACCAGATGCAGGCACAAAATCGTGAATATTGATAAAGTTGTCAAAGTGCTATAAACTTTTATGGGTATCTCATTGGATGCGACCGTCAGTCGAGAAAGTTTCGAATTACGTTATATTTGCTTGTCGAACTTTTGTGGCGCCACCAGAATGTATACAGACAATGCCAGCGTTGCAAAGAAAATAACATCGGCATTTTAATTCGATGTTGAACGGAAGTGCCGAAATGTGTGTCCAATTATACAGACACGGACATCTAAACAAACATTAATTCGTGATTTAGACTCTATTTTTGAATTTAATTGATGTTTCGACCATGTTGGGTAGTCTCGATTTCTCCCTCAAGTCATAATAGAAATATTGTCATTTCATAAATTCTTATCGAAATTCTCGTTCTGGGATTTATGAATATAAGACAAATTCAATGGATTCGAATGGTTGCACGTAATTCACAATCAATTAACAGCAACAACAATCAATAGCGAATTATTCATAATTGTGCGTTTTAGCGAATACCAAATGAACGATAATTGTCGTGAAAATGGTTCAATAAATTATTATTAATTATCGTTACTCGACATTGTGATTATTGTGCATTCGCCATAATAATGTATAGTGCGGTCGAGTCTCACTAATAAGTAATCAGAGCTGGCCATCAATTAAATTCTCTAAAAAAATTGAGTAAACCCATCAGCCTCCGAGAAAATAGCTCGATGAAATGATGAAGCAGAAGGTCGTTTGTTATATATAATACACGGATGGTTGTGAAATGGAAGAACACATACTGTGATTAACAAATATATTTGCAATAAAATCATTTTTTCCGTTTTACTGACAGCTTCTGATTAATGATTTTTAGTATTATTAGTTAACTATACACATTTCTTATTGATTTGCTTATTGACTCATTTAGAATTGGTAGTTTCTATTCATAATTTTCAAAAAAAAGTTGTGTGCTACACTTTTGGATATTTTCATTGTCTGCCACACGTTACCTGATAAGGATTTGTGCATTCATTGTAAGATACATTGCTTTCGTTGTTATAGAATAAGAACATATTTATTTTTGGTCTTATAGGTTGGCCTTGCACCGAATTGCATATTCAATTTCTCACAGTTTGAACATGCATATATTATTATCGCTAGCCCATGTGGCCCATTTTATCGCTCTGAATAAACAAATAACACAGTATGCGCAAACACCGGATCATAAAAATTACCTGCTCACCACAATTTGCTTCCTTGATTTGAATATTCGAACCGACGTTATCAGTCGGAAGTGGATTATATTTTTTCAGAAACATTTCGTAGGATAATGTATAATTCATAGAATTTTAGAATTTTTTATATTTGATCCCTCACTGCAGTTGCTTAAGAATTTGATAACCTAAATGGTATGATCTAAAAACACATTATCGCATCCATTTAACTAATGTCACCAGCTGGCTACTCAAAAGTGTGCGCTTAAGAAAATCGACACTTTTCTGTGACGTTCCGAAAAGAGCAACATCTTATTATTTGGAAGCACACACAGCTCAGGCTATAAGATTACAAAGAAAGCTGATGCTCTAATGCCCTTATTTGTAGGAATCGCATGGAATGGAAAGGCTATAACAAAAGGATTTGCTGACCATTATCTGCTGGAGAGTGCTTTTGCGTTTAGTTGAATACAGGATTTTTTCGTATATGCATTTACTTCTTCGTCTAGCGTTACTGCTCTTGTTTTCTTTCACAAAAGTTATTCCATACTACGGATTACAGATTTCACTTTTCCAATGGAATACTGTACAGGGTGTTACCATTACATATACGGAATGCATTATGCATTCATACTTCAATATTTATGATTATATACAAATCATATTGTTCTTTTCTGGCATTCTTGATTGATTTATTTTCAAAACGTTTCCTACAGCCCCATTAAAATATCCTATAGGAATAAATTTTTTGATCAATGAGGTCTTTTTTTGTAGATTTTTGGAATTCTTTCTCACGTGTGGGGTCGATGAAGTGATACTTCTTTCATAATATTTCATTACCTCTTGTTCTCTTCCTCAAGTACACTATTCCTTGCGGGATATCAAGTTACCTCAGGATATTAATATTATGTCTGAAAGATAATGAGCATCGTTGAGCTCATCTCCGGAAAATAAAATAAGAATTACCCACGTAAAATATTCATCATGACATTATGTTCCTAGCTATCTTTCACCTGAAACGTATTTTTCGTACTTCCGGGCCTAAAGTGACAACTTCACTCCCTTGTGACAGGTACTAAAGTGTCACATTTAATCCCTCCGGGATTAAATATTGACGAAACTCCCGGAACGATTAAATCACAAACAAACGAATTTAAGGGATATTTTATTGAAAAATATAATTAATTAGAATGGTAATTAACGTTAATATTCAAATTAATATTGTGACAGTTCGTCATATTGACCAGTCTTTCCTGGGTTAATGCAGCAGGTAACTGACGAGTAACAGATAGGTCCTTTTCATATTGAACTGCTGTTTGTTTCGAAGATCCTGCGGAAACAGGAAGCGAGAATGAGGACTGTGGCATAACTATAGTGGACGAATCGGCGACTTGACCAAATATTTTATCTGAAATTTTTTGTTTATTTTTAATAGACGATTCAATATATCCCTCGGCCACGTTGGAGGATTTCCATCCTCCATGTCTCTTCAGCACGTCTATTGTTGCTCCCGAATCAGCTAACAAAGACGCAGATGTGCGCGTCTAAAACAATGTCCCGTATAAGACGTCGCATTTTCTAATTTCAAGAAAGCTGCTATTTGCCGTGGAAATGTACCAAACATGTTTTTTCCTACTAATCGCGTAGTACATTCCATGTTGATGTATTGAACAAAAAATTTTGAATGAGGTGTCCCTGTCTTTCGCAATGCCACATATTCCCGAAATATCGCCACAAAACTGATGGCACTGTTTTCTGAATTTTTGATCACAAAATTTCGGTCAATTTTATTTTTGGTGTTTCTAATCGCAATTAGGAAGGAATCGCCCAAATCTCTCACATCGTCGATATCTAAATCAACCAACTCTTTTCCACGACAAGCTCCCGCAACGCCCAAAATAAGTGCAACCTACAAAAAAATTGATTTCTTAAAATTTCTGAATATAAACAAATTTCCAAATTTACCTTAAGTATTAAATATTTATCATCCGGAGCCTCCCGTAAGAACTGATCTACCTGCTCAGACGTGAGAATTCTTGACTTCTTTGGCTTAAATCCCTCATTTCTTCTCTTCAAAAAAGCTAATAATTTTGGAAATTTACTTATATCAATATCTTCTCTAATGTTAATAACCGATTTCAGCATTGAGTAATGTGCCCAGAGAGTTGAGGCACAAACCGCTTTTGATTTATCATCGAAGTAGACTAACAGCGCATTTTCAGTAGGTTGTCTCACATTTTTTAAGCGGCACCACTTTTTAAAAGCATCGTACTGCTGCTCGTATAGTTTTCTAGATTTCGGTGGTAACAATTCTTCACCTACTTCGGCTGCTCTTTTATCAATATCAGATACACCTTCTTCACTCATGATACCAATAATTATCAATAACAATGTTTCTTTACAATGACACTAGTAATGACAATGTTTCTAAATTATAACTGTCACAACGCAATGTTACTATGGTAACTTATTTTAAAGACAGTTTATTAAATTAGTTGAAGAGAGAAAAAACTGATTGAAATTATTGAAATAATTAATAAAATCATACCGGAAGTACGAAAAGTATCGTATATACCTTGCGACTGAAGTACATTTAATCCTGAAGGTAAAGTTTATGGCCCGACCGCAGGGAGGGCCATAATTTACTACTTCAGTCCCGCGGTATATAATGTACTATTTTAATGTTTGTGTTAATAATCCGAATAAATAAATAGAGCAGAAACGACAAGAATATTAAATGCTAGAATATTCGATTCTGTTATTGTGATTGGATTTTTTTTTATATCTAATGGTCCACTCAGTTTCAAAAGAGGATATCTAATGACTCTTCTTGTAAAATGCCATTCGGATTGTATTGTATTGTGTCTAGTGGGATCCTCTCCAATATGGATATGCCAAGATTATTTGGTTCCTCAAAGTTCACAGTACCTCTCATCGTTAAAAAAACGCTGTGTAGACTCTGCAGATTCTGAAGGAAAGCAACAATCCCTATCAGCTATATCAGTGTTTTTTCACATTCACGCCAATGTTGTTTTCGTTTGGAACGAAAATGGGTACCGATAAATCTCATGTAGCACCTAACGAGATATCTTGTAGTAGGTAGGCTCGTTATTTTTTCGAAGAAATCCAACATTTCGGTGTTTTAATCTATGATCGATTCCACCATTTCAGTTCGTGGCGTTCGAGGTCTATCGAAATGCCACAAGAATAAAGGTTAAATTAGTATCTTCCTCCGCGTTCATAGATGTTGGCAAGTAGTTTTACTACTCATCAAATGTTGAAGCTTGAGCTGCATAGATAAAATCAGGTTCTTCGTCTCATAGCACCACTTCAAGAAACGCGTAGATTAGATGAAAAGATGCCTCGAGGATTTACTGAAAAAGTTTATGAACATTTCTTCGAGATCAGACTGCTGCATCTACTCGTTGGATACTATGCGAGCTTTCTTGACGTTCACACTATGTAAATTTTACTAATTTAGTTGGATTTCTACGTTGGTAGGTATTGAAGGATTTGTTGACCGTTCGTGGTGTAATTAGGAACTTGGAGTTTAGTTGGTATTTTGTGTGCGATGTTATCTCTCTGGAAAAGACTTTGGACTGAAAACGATCATATCGAGTCCCGGCTACTGACTGTGCGGCTCTAGAGCCATAAACCGAGGAATTGAGCCATAAAATACAATAATGCCCACCAAAAAAGGTGTTTAGACGACATGAATTCCGGTAGGAATTTTTTCCAGGCGATGATTGAAAGATATAAATGTATACCATGTGTTCGGCAAGAAATAATTACCCATAAATGAATAACATTATACTGAGTAGACACTTTATGGGAGTATCAAAAGATTTTGAACGAAGATGAGGCTGGATTGGACACAATTAAAGTGTTGGGAGTCATAATTACAAATTCGGGGAAAATTGATTTGGAGGCAGATAGTAAAATTTGAAAATTTTTCTTTTATATTATATGTTCTTCTGTAGACCCTCCAAAACCTACTTGAAAGAAGTATTTCTGGAATGAAAACAAGCGAAAAGGCTAGTGAGCATATTGCCAAAGTCTATCGCCAAGAAAACCTAAACAGCTTCTAGAGTTGGACGAGTTTCTGCTGAAAGTGCAGGGCATTTGCTTTGGGAATTCTCATCGCTCTTTGGTCTAATAGGTTGAGGTGCTTGTGAAGCTGCAAAGCTTTCACTACCACCCCCTGTACACAAATATACCTTTCTTCCAATTGCCCTGTTGAATTTTTTGGTCTGTTTCACAAATTGAATTGAAGATTTGGGGTATCTCTTTCGGATTTCGATGGTATGCCACTAAAAAATTGGGAAAAACTTCCGATATAATGACATATAACAACTGTTTCAGTGCTGACTGGACGTATATTCTGTTATAACTTTCACGGTGACATGGTTGTTCCGCCGCTGTTTTTTTTCTTATGAGAGTCCGGCTCTTCATAAGCGTGAAACTTTAATGGACCCTTTGTCATATTATCTGTGAATATAAATATCCGGGATTCTGTTGATAATAATTGTGGCGTATCTCCATGGTGAGAGCGTTTTTGTAGAGATTGGGCTGACTGCCAGATGCACCGCCAAATCAAATGCTCCGTGGAGTGGAATCTGCTGCGTTTCAGGAATAAACTCGTTGGAGGGGTTTCCCAAAAATTGATCTGAAAATATTGATTGGAACAAATAAAATATTATAATATTGAGATAAAAAAATTACCTCTTTTTTTGAAACAAAATTGGGAAAACCATATGTGTCTGATACGTAAATTATCGGAAACCTCTTCATCCAATTTTGAGGCAGTTATTATTCGATGTTATTCAAAAAACTCAGTTCATAAGTTTGCAGTTCCATCTAATACTTCATCTTCTTATTACCTGTTAGATTAGTGTCAAGTTCATTTTATTATTCTTCTCGTACAAAAATGGCTATTTCCTAATAAGTTACCGTTCATGAATTAAGTTTACTGGAAAATCTTTGAAGAATTCCCATTCATTATGATTCCAAACTGAAGGAAACTATTTGTTACAGATTTTCTTCGTGATGTGCAGTGAACCGTCCGAAAAACATTCTTCAGGTAAGCAAGCTTTGTTTCAAAATTCACAGGAAATCAAGTATCACACAGGGTTTCCATTTATTTTGAGAACATTGAGATTTTCATTGTCTCATTCAATTTCTGGTCACTCAAAAATTATAATATATATATTTGAATCCGAATCATGAGAGGAATCCACCAAGAATTACGTGAAATATAGGGTGTTCTATTGAAAATAACAAAGATGACGTGAAAATATAAATATATATTCCTCATCTCATCAAACGAAAATTTCGTGGGGAATCAAAATTTTCAATTTTCATTGATTAAAAATGTCTCCACCCCTGACTAGGTTGCCGATCCTGAAAGAACACATCAGGTCGGCCCGGCCCGTATCTCTTCTTAAAAGCATTTCAAAGTAACTTCGGCAGATATTTCCGAGTCAAGTGTTACATTCGGAACATGTGGTCATGATATTACCGATCGGATGGCAGTAAATCAACTTTTCTACTTTGAACCATCCCCACCGTAACTCTACGCGTCACATTAATGATCCAATAAAAATCGAAAGCAATTCTCGATTTTCAGAATCATCTATCCGACAGGATGAATTTGAGGAAAACTTTTTTGCATCGAAAAATTATTGTTATAGTTATTTGAGTACTTGAAAACTGAAAATACCAAATATCCACTCTTGATTTCCAACAGTCCGTACGTTCTCATATAGAACAATAGAGGCGCTACCGTCGAACGATTTTTGAAAACATTTGTTCCAATCAAGAGATTTGGGACCAGGCCCTGGATAGGAAGTGAATTCACCAGTCTGTATCCATCTCTTATTAGAGAAAATGATAAGGACGAATTGATTATCTCATGATGTTTTAGTAATTAAAATAAATCGAAAAATTCCAAAACGTCTTCTACATCCAGAATTTCTAAGACTATATATAATATTTTTTCGGCAACCGTCCGGAAAGTACGTACTTTCCAGACGATTTTTTTTGAGAAAGTGGCATTTTTACGTACGTACTTCCCGGACTAGGCCGGGAAGAATCACATCGTTGTTGTCCTTGTAAATATGAAAATCTTGGTAGTATGGTTTTGATAAATGCAGTTGATCATTACCATAGCAGCAAAATAACGACTGACAGCTATCTGACATAAAATTAGCTAACATTCAAAAATTATCAGATGAAAACAATCAATGTGAAACGGAAACTTTACCTTCTTGTTCTGACTTCAACAAAAGGCACTTAAATATACCAAGCATTTCAAACAAATTGAATCTATTCAATATTAATATAAATAAGAATAATTGAAATGTTCGAAATTTTGTTCTAATAAAGAAATGTGTTTCTTTGATTTGTTATTCTACACGGTTGCCGAAAAAATTGTGTACGCAACACGCCCGAAAACAGTTTTTTTGGACTCGCAGACTTCCAGGACTCGCTACGCTCGTCCTAGAATTTTGTATATCACTCCAATAAGGGTTAGTATTCTTGGTATTCATTAGTTTTCAAATATGGAGAGCTTATTTTCGATAATAATCTGTTGAGAGAAAGGAGTTTGTTTTGTGGAATTTGACAATTCACTATCGTTTCTATTTCTTTTCAGTTTTTCATAACATCGACAGATAGTAGATTATCTAACTAAATGTTGATCGAAGAAGTGAAAAAAGTAGAGGCCCCAAATTGGAACCTTGTGGTACTTCAGATGTTTCCGTAAAAGTGAATTATCCGCCGAACAGATTACTTATCGATCAGGCGCACATTCTCTCAGCTCATATTTTTTCAAAATTGATAACGTGTCAAGTCCACCCCTTGTCACTCTGCTAGATATTTGCATGATGTATATATTCACGAGGTCGCACTCAAGGGTTGACATGGCGAAGAAGCTGGGTGGGGGAAAGTGGGGGGTTGTTGGGGAGGGGGGCAGGGGAGTTGGGCCGATTTTAATCCGTTAAGTGGATTCAAATCCGCCGCCACCGAGTATAGCGCCGCCTCATCTCCAGCATTTGTTTCCAAGCAAAGCCGACTCTTCGAACAGGACAAGTCGGTATTCGAGAGAAGAACAAATACTTTGAGGGTGTAAGCGGAAAAGAGGAAAAGCCGGGAAAAGCGACAAGCAGTGGCGTAGTTGGTCAAAAAAAAGTACAAAATCGCTTTCGATTACAAGCTAAAACTTGAACTTGACTTTTTCTACGATTATATGGTTCAAATGTTCTGCTAATATTACAAGTTCCGTTCGAAATGAATTTTTGAGTATTGAAAAGATTTTACATTTTCTCGAGATACTTCCATAAATTCGGGTGAACGTAGAAGCCATCAAACTGGTCCATTGAACAGATCATTAGTTTAGTCGAAACTCGGAGACATTCACTGCCTTATCAATGTGCCAATGGACAATTTCACGAAAATAATGATATTTTGTTGGCAAGCAATTTAAAATTTTTTTTCAGCTGATTTTGCGTGAAAACCAATTTGTTATGTCCGTATCTCTTACTTAATTAAAAAAAAATCGAACACGAGTCGACAATCGTTGACGTGGCATGAAATCGTGTGAACGCAAATGCCATCAAACTGGTCCATTAAACAGGCCATTAGTTAAGGAAATTTTATTTTCACTTATTATACTACTGGAGCTTCAATAATTACTGAACGATAACACGAATATTTTGAAAATCATTCTACGAAATATTCGTGTTGGAGAAAAAATTTACATGAAAAATGGAAAAGCCATAAATTGGACAACAATTTTAGAAAGAGAAAATAGTCTATCCAATTAGAATATCAAACATAGTTTGAAATGAATGTCTGGTAGACTACGAGCAGAAAACAACTACTTTCCTGGTAAATACCACGCAGAACATTGAATTATATCTGCTCGTAATCCATGCAACGATTCACACTGTGAATGCAGATCGCAAATGTTTCTTTCTTCCTAAGACGTGACAAATTCACATCGGGACAGGCACGCCTAACAACCTACAGACCGGTTTCGGGCTTATTGGCCCTCATCAGTGCAGGGTAGTTATCCGAGTAGAGACCGTAAGCTCTCCACTCGAAGCGTTGCCTGTCCCAATGCACCTTCGTCGCGTTTATTTGACCGCACTGAGCCGCGTTCCAACAGACAATTGGAAGTGGCGACACCATGCGTAGTCTACCAGACATTCATTTCAAACTATGTTTGATATTCTAATTGGATAGACTATTTTCTCTTTCTAAAAAATTTACAGTTTTCAATTGAAGCTGGGGTGGCATTCGGTAGGAAAATTTCACACCGAAATATTATTTGAAGTCTGTGCGTTGAAGAGATAGGGAAGGTTCGACCTCGTTTCTCATTTGTCTAGACGCCATGCAAGCATACAAGTGGTAAGTTGACCGTACGGCTGTGTATGAACATTATAGAATAAAATACAACTTGACGATATTCACTGTTTAATTCTTATTTCTATTATATTTACCGTGAGTTCCGTTAATCAAGATGTACAATTTCATTAATCGAAGAACACGATTTTGATTTTCATTAACACTTGACAGTTTTCATAGTCAGCCGCTACCGGTCCACTAGCCAAATCCGTATCGGCTACTTTGAAATATTATCGTAAACTGTGAATCAACAATTCAGTTAATCATTATTTACCGATACCGTCTGGATACATTGATTAATCATGACAGAAAAATCTGAACCACTGAGATGAAGTTGGTAGAAATATATTTACACTGAGGGCGCACCAGTTTCACCAATGCAAGACGATATTAGTATTTGAAGTTAGGTAAATGTGAATGTAATTTTTAACCTATAAACGTCAAAAAATTTCCAGTGTCCTTTTCCAAAGAAAGAGAGAAAAATTTCCGGAAATCGTACAAAATATAGGCTGTTGATTGGTCGAAAATGTTATGTGTGAAATCTTTTAGAAAACAGTGAGAGTTAGGTATAAGGAATCTTGAAAAAAGTCCATATTATTCCTCATGCCTAATACAACTTCGTAGGACACACTCTTGTGGAGCACCTTGTATATTGGTTATTATTTCGAAATCGTAGTATGCAGTGCCCCGAACGAGACTGTTTCTCCTCTTCCGTCCATTCCTCGTGACTCGCCCTGTACATCAATCCAAACATTAACAGTCCCTTCGAGATTAACCCGTCACGTTCATACCCCTTCGTGGTCCTTTTAGAGACCTGCAGAACGTCATTTTCCAAAGACTCGTTCATCCAACGAACATCGAGACTTTGGAACTCATTGCCTAGGGAGGTGTTCCCCGAGGCATACCATCTCCAGAAATTCAAGAAGAACACCAACTACTACCTTCTTTACCTTGGTTCTCACGATGTTCTCTGCATGAACATTACAGGATATCCCTTTTCGTGAGAACCAGAACAAAAAAAACGTCAATCGACGAATGTAGTCCATATCTCAAAGTGGAGTATGAAGATTTGAAGGGGAAAGAAAAACTCTAAGTTTTCTCCACACAGAAAGGGAAAGTATTTAATTCTTAGGCGAAAATACCATACATGTTTCGATCACAGCTGTGATCATCTTCAGTGGTAGTAAAAAACATGAAAGAAAATCATTTAGGTTAACATAGATAAAATATAGTTAGGTAATAATCTTATCACCCTTGGGTGAATGGTATTTTCGCCTAAGAATTAAATACTTTCCCTTTCTGTGTGGAATAGACTTAGAGTTGTTCTTTTCCCTTCAAGAAAAAAAAACGTGATGGTCTCCCCCTAGCAAAACGCGACGGTACGCCCTTGGGACGCCTCTCAGCTGGCGCTCCGACTGTACAATTGATGCTAAGCCGATCATCTTCCAGCTAGCGAGGACGCACAAAGCTGCCGAGCAAAAGTTCATCTTCGCCTCTCGAAGCTGAAAAATGACGTCTCGTTCGTCGTCGACTCGACTGAAAAGCTTCCCGAATCGCTCTTCTATTGACAGAACGCGAATAAGTGCAACTAGTGCGGGCATTATTCGCGAAGGAGTTTTGAATCTGGCGAAGGATCTTATGAAATATAAGTTCCGGAGTCTCTTTGCCTTCGGATCGGAATAGGCATTCAGACGGGATTTTTCAACACAATGGGCTCTTTTTGTTTGTGGAATTATCGGTTGATTGTACAAGTGCATAATTACTATGGTAATTTTGCTATAGAGCGTGTTGTCTGAAAATTGCACGAGTTTATTTTCAAATTTTGGCAGAAAGTGGGCATTAAAGAAAAATTATTTAAAAAAAACAAGCTTCTTTAGTTCCTTGATCTAGGTAACTCTGATGTGAGTAACAGATACGAGAGCTTGTTGCTCAAGATTAGATCAAATAATGAAATTAATTATTTTTCTCTTTTTAGGGCATTCGTAAAAGTGCTAGTAATTTAAAATATTTCTTTTATTTTGGTTCTATAATGAAGTCATAATGAAACGCAAATGCGTATTGAAATAGCCTCTGTTTCGATACGCATTTTTTAATATTCGGAGGTTGGTACAATCGAACTGTCAAATGAAAGTCAGAAGAATTAGACCCATCAGATTACTTCTGAGCGATTTTGGATTTGGTGATTGTACCAGTGAAAAACTCAATGTTTTTATTGGTTAATTTTGATTCAGAGCGTGATTTCATTCAAATTGACCAATATAAACAACATCGCATTTTTGACTGATGGTATCTGCTGGTAGTTCGATTGTGGAATATTCACTTCCTGTACCTTGTTATATGAAAAACAAATTAATGCAAAACACATAAGGAGTAAGTGTATTTTCCCATGCACTCAAGTGAGAGATTTTTCATTCTATTATAGTAAAAATGATTTCCAAATTAAGAAGTTCATCAACTACTGGTCGTTGAGGATAATATTGTTGGCTGGCCATCCACATCTATTCCAAGAATTGTAATCGCAAATTAAATATGCGAGAATTTCCCCATAAACTCCAGAGGAAATTCATCAAAACCAGCCGTTGAAACGCCCTCAATATTCGAGTAAATATGACATTATCTCATACTCAAGTCGACTGCTAATTTTTCTGGAACCCATAAACTCTCTGTTGATAGATCGTTGTCAACACTTCTGAGGTTATAAAATAAAATACGGCGATTTTTCTTCGGAATCTGGTCTCGAGATAAATTCGTCTGTGCTGCTTCTTGCCGTTCACAAATAAATATCGTAAATTTGTTGCTGCGAGAATTTTTGGCGTTGACAGCCTGTTCTTATACACTGCTCACTGAAGAAATACAATTTAGTTTACAAAATCATTCTGTATACTTGTAATATTATTATATATTATTGTTGTTATTCCTTGATCCATCCATTGAGTAGGTAGGTACCTATTTCATTTTATTTAGGATCGAATAAATCAATATCCCAGTTTCATATAAGATTTCATTCTTGGTTTCATCATATTATCTAATGCAGACAGATTATACAGCGTCTACCATAAAGTTGGCTACATAATAATGGACTCATATCACGTGACCTCTGATTTGGCCGGAATTGAAAAAATGATGGTTGTATGTGGTAAATATCAAATTGCGCAAGGATATACAATGTATTATTAAGTTTCGATTACGAATATTAGTTGGTTCAAATCTTATTTACGGGTTGAGAATATTGAAGTATAATTACTATATTCGTCTAAACAACTTAAAGCAGTACATTTATTCTTTTTGTTGATCTATTTCTACATAAATCATATGGTTCGCTGAATATACCTAATATTTTTGAGATGTTATGACGGTTTCATAGAAATCATCGAACAATACAACGTTTTTGCTATCACTTTAGTTAACTTGTCTAAAAAAATTATATTTTTCGTGAATTACTATTTTATGACACTCATCCTAACCTCATAGAGAAATGACGATCTGATCGAGTGAGTTTCTCTTGTGGGGCAGTATATATATCTATGTCACTTGACGGTATAACACAATATCCCGAGAGACGTACTTCCAGAGAAGTAATAACATTAACCGCTCCAACATCCTGTCGTAATTCGCCTTTAAAAGCGACACATTGTCATACCCTCCACTTAAGAAATGTCTTCTAGACTGGAGGCAGAATCTACGAGCAGAAACATCAATTATCGGGTATAATATATCATACGTGCGTTTACCTCACATTCACTTTGATTTAGTTCATCGACTTATCGAGATATCATACCGTATATAATTCTCCATAACCTCAAATTTCAATGATCTTTTGAAATTAGTCCACATAAACAATTTTATTGTTTTATTTTTTTTCACAATATTAATGATGTTTCCATGATGTATCAAAACACCGTTATCAAATAAAATATCTGTTGGGTTTTGTATCGTTGAAATATGTTGAGAAAACTGTCGGCCTACTTTGGTTGAACAGATCATAATGTACCACATTCAGATCAATTCAATATAGAATGCTCGAAAATTTGTAGAATGCTCATGAAGCATAGTGGAAAACGATTTCATTAATATTTACAGCAACCTGTATATCTATGAAAATTTATTGGATGATCCTCGTAAACGCCATTAGTGGGGACCGCTTTTTGATAAGAGTCTCCTTTGACGAAAACATGTATCGAAGAGTAATTGGTCTTGAATTTCATGCGTCATTTTTTAAAAAGAAACGAGAATGATAAACGTTTCTTGGAAATTGATAAAAAAAGTTATCTGCACCGAAGAGGATAGACATATCGTTGTTACTAATGCGGCCGACCACCCAGTATGTACAATCAGTTCAGACGTTTTATTGAAAAAAAAAAGATTTCTTTCACTGTGCAAGTTTCCAAAATAACCTTGAATAAAAGGCCTTGCATGATGAAATCAGGAAAAAATCACCTCCTCTACTATCTCCTGTCTTAAAATCAGGGAAAACATTAAACTCCATTTAATGGAAAATCATGATGGATTTGTTGGACAAAAAAATTCATAGTCGTACCTTCCCAAAACCGTCTTATTTGAATACCTCCGATCTCTCAAAGGCTCCGGTATGGAAGCATTTGATAGGATTTCCGTGTTTCCACGCGAATTTCCGTCAGTGGAAAATCGTTCTAGCCATGCCCGCCTGAAAGCTTTGTTTCTCCTTATGAATAAATTATGCTGGAATCGACACATCTGTCGCTTGTGTATCTCTATTCGGTTCTCCTTATTTGATTTGCGTGGATTACGTGGATGATGCCATAATGCATACATTATTACATCTTCCATTACATATTGGAAACATCTGCAACCACGGAATGAGTCATTTGTGATGGATATAGCTTCGATAAAAATGTCAACTGAGCCATTCGAAAAAACTGATTTTTCTGCAAACGACTTTGTTGAACAAACGTTATTTTGAAAACCTTGAATTCTTCTGAGCTTTTACTTTGTTCTGTTTATGGGATATTTCAATACTTGTTTTAAGAACTATATTAAAAAAGTTAATGTTTTATAAGATGCTATTTTGTCGCACGCGTTGTTTGAAGTACGACAAGCAAAGCAAGGAGTGCTCCAAGGAAACAAGTGCGACAACGTGTCTTATAAAACGTGTGTCATATAATTTTTTTTTTCTATTTTGCAGTAACATAAAGCCTTTTATTGAAAAAATTGATACAATATCGATAAATAGCAGAAACATCTTCGATTGGTAACAATGATGACATTGAAATATTTAAAATCTGACACACAAGCGTAAAGCCCAGTTCACTATTGAGCAATTTTGATTTTTGCGATACCAGCGGTCATAAATGCAATGCTGTTATTGTTTTTATTGGGCAATTTAAATCGTATCACACCCTGAATTAGAATGTATCAATAAGATGGGCCTAACTCTTCTGACTTTCATTTGACAGTTCGATTGTACCAACCTTCGAATAATAAAAAATGAGTATTAAAACAGAGGCTATTTCAATAGGCATTTGCGTTTCATAATGACTTCATTATAAAATCAAAATAGAAAAAAAATCTTTTTCGAAACGTATTTTCCGTAGCAAGCCTGAATAATTTTGCCTGATGGAAATTCCCCAATAAACAATGGTTTTCCCAGTGCTTGCTATGACTTTTGGCCATGACTGATGTCGATCCATATCTCAAATCCCCGAGTAGGAAATTCTGCGTTGTTGCCAAGCGCCATTTTCCTCGAAAAGTTCGGTACAAGCGGCGGTGCATAATTTGTCAAAGACTCCCAGCGTCGCCTAGATAACATCACATATCATTCCGTCTCCAGAATGATGTTGCTGAAATGCAGGAAGTTGTTCCATTAGCGGTGATGAATGTGACCGATCCATTATTTTCGGTTCGTGTGTATCGAAATGGTGGCTTCTTCTTATCATCATCGTCCTTAGAAATACACAAACCCCTATTTGTTTTGGTGTTTTCTATATTGCCTCGGAACATTCAATTATCGTACTGGGTCTGAGACAGCGCGACCGGTTTTGTGAATAAAAATTTTTTGGGGGCCAAGTGCGGGTCCCTGTGGTACTCCACAGGCGAATCGCGTAGCTGTGCGATGGATTTTTTTTATTTCTCATTATATGGATCGAACGTGATTCGCAAATAAAATAAAAATCACACTATTTGCCGTCAACTACACACTACATCGAACTTACTGCATTTCGACAGCGCCAACTTTGTGTTTCTGGTGTTAACAACTCGAAATTGAATTCCCTAACAAGGTTCATATAGTAACTTTGTCGTTCGAAACATGGCATTATTTCGCTCGTATTTCAATTATTCTGTGTTTGTAGGTGGAAAGTATGCGACATGTATGACGTTGATAGAATATACAGGATGTTCCATTTGACTTTGTATATTTAGTTGGGTCAGAACAAGTGATACTTGTGGACATTCCATTTCATCTCAATCTACATCAAAAAGTAAAATTTTTACAAATTATATCTCCGATATCTGATTCGTCCCGAGTATGTTAATATTGCACATTTAAGGCGGGAACATGACAATAAGAGAAAGAGATTGCATGCATGGAGTGGATTCAAAGGGAGTTTAAATATTATGTAGACCTATAGGAGATTTGTGAATTTGGGTTATCTAAAGTCTCAAGAGCTGCTGTGGAAGAAGCAATAATAGCTAGCCTTCTTGGAGCATCACCAAAACTAGGCGATTTAGTCAGGACAAGATTATCTTTTATGGGTATAACTGAATTCAGAGTTGCGGAGTTCTTTTTTACCCAATTCTGGATATTTTTCAAGACGATATTCATTAGCCTGATTAGTTGTAACTGAAGAGGTCGGGCTAGATGAATCATTAAACGATTATGACAATGGATCTGAAAAAAAATGTAGGAGAGGAAACTTGCCAGGAGCTTTTTATTTATGAATATATCATAGTTGACATTCATCTACAATGCTTTTGCATGGAATATGATATGAAAACACTCTATTTCCAAAGACAGCTGATATATCTCGCTGAATTATAGAAATTCACACACTGAACATGTCAGTGTTTAGGACAACCCAGTTCGAGTGTTCCTCGATAATAGATTTCAATTAAATTCGATATAGGTAGAGTTCGCTGAAGTTTTTGTGGGGTTGTTACGTTACGTCAAACCTCATGAAATCTGTGAACCTGTAAGTGAGTGTCACGTTGAAATAATCTACAATATATTAAATAATCCATCTAGGGTGTTGACATGACGATCATTGTTTCAGTTTCGATATGACTCCATCGAAGCATTTCACATTTCAGTTGTTCCCCCTTCAACTCGAGACTACTTAATTTACCCGAACCAATTAATATTCATAAGAAGACTACAATGCGTGCACATTTCTGAACTCATCCTCTGCACAATTAAGCCCTCTCCCCTCTCGTGTGATGTTCGCGCACCCATCTTCCTGATGAATATTCACAAAAAATGCCCTGTCAATCCACGTAGACCGAAAACTTTTACGTAAGTCGTTACTCGAACCGATTGATATGGAAACTGTAAAGCTAGCCGTACTTGGAAAAGCTTGCCTTTGTGGATAGGATAACACCATAGGCGAATTTTACACCAAAATAACACCACTTGGTGTAACTACACCATTTTAGTGTGAGATTTCATCACATTCATCGGATTAATTCTCGCAAACGGTCCTCATATCTGAGTCAATAGACATTTTCGCACTCGTTGATATTTGAGTCTTAGTGTTACTTCGACTCCAGAGGTCGAGGAGAATTTCAACTTCAGCTCCTAGACATTAAAAGTTTTGCAGAGTGAAATAGGTACATATCATTTTATTATGGCAGTAAGAGCTAATTAGAGAACAAGAATGGATGACTTTTCAGTCAGTTGCAGAGAAATTGTATTTCTAATGGCGGCTTCTTCAAACAATTATTTCAATTATTCTTGAACGTTGATGTATTTCCATTGATTGATCTTTTTTATATACATTTCCCTTGCTTCGATCACAGTTTTTTCAATTATTGGGAGGTTTTATTAAACCAAAACATCAAGACAGTGAGGCTCGTGGTTCAAGGAATGAATTGATTGAATAAGAACTCATCAAGTCTTTCCATCTTCATATATGGCTAGCTAAAAGCTCAGAAAGTCTAAGGGTTTTATCTGGATGCATTAGACGGGTAGCAAAAAATGTGAAAAAATGCCGAGGAAAGACAAGTTACTTGAAGAGGCTTTTAGTGCAAGCGATTGTTTTGATAGAGTGGGTGTTTGGTTGGATGTGTTAAGTGTGGTATTTGTTAAGTATACCGTTTTTTTTTTCTTCACGTCGGTATGTTTATTGTGACTCCATCAGTAATATAATGGTGATAGGTTCGATGTAATAATAGCTTTATAAATCAGTGTGTCTCAGTTGTTATCTAATTTTTTTAATCTCAATGAAAGTGGTGAGGTGTGACCTCAATTTAACTTGAAATGAATTTCAAATATTGTGTTCTTATTCGCCCCCCCTGCCTATAATGTATCATTTCTTTCCAAAAATGTTAATCCTTTGAACTGATTTTCCTGACACCAAATACAAGCTACATAAAGATAACTCTTTTAAATTGAGAGCCCCAGCTGACTCTATCCCGATGTTTCTAGGCTTGCAACGTCGACTTTATGTGGGGGTGGCATTATTCTACATAGATTTTCACAAGTAGTGTCACTCACACACACAAAAATCATACTCATATGGTTTCTTTTTCGTCACCTGAAATATTGTTCATATTTCTGATGTGGAATCAAAATTCCAGAACAAATTACTGAATTGGGATTTACTCAAGCCTCGTGAGGACCTTTTGGAATGTAAATATTAGATGCTAAAAAAAAGGTTACATGATGAATGCCCTTTCACTGGTCGGAAAAGCGTATACAGTTCATCGAAAATGTAACAACAGAAAGTATGGGGCTTGTGTAAATCGTCAAATTTTACTTACTCACCTCGTTTTAATCTGACGCTATTGAGTATATCCAACGATCGATTTTTTTCACTATTCTGATCGACTGCCCTACATGCGACGAAGAATTTGAATTTTCACCTACGTTGACAATTTTTTTGTGTGGTCGGGATCATCATGTTGTGCAACTACTCTTCGTACAGTATATGTGATCCGGTCGGGTATCATCTATTATAATAACGATAATAGATGGATGGGTGCATACATTATGGGTGGATGATGTAGGTCATAATGGGGAAGACTCGAGGAAGCTGAGGGGGTGGGATGATCCTGCAAGGATGGTGTGAGGGAATGATGGACTTGTTGTTTGGACAGGGTGGATCGATAAAACATATCAGCAACAGGGGCATACGGAATGGTATACATTATATAACAAGTATCGGAATTAGCTCATGATTTGTTTTGGAAAATTTATGTTTATCCCAATTTTACCGATAATCGAAAACATTCCATATCTTTACAAGTATGAATATAAAGAGTGGAAGTCGTGAAATAAGATTCCCAAAGGTATATATTGGGTCCCATTCTGTTCCTCCGGAATATTAAAAGGATATAAGTTGAAAGAATTTGATTAAATATTACACGATTATCTGAACACAACTCGGAACACAATTTGAATTAGAGGACTATATTTGTGATATTATTGATTTCATTATCATCTTGTACATCATAATATTCCCTACAGCATACTTCGAGGGTGGAAATCATAGATTTGGTGAGGAGAAATGGAAGCAACTGATGACTTCTAATTATTGTTGTTTTTTCTGCGGTTTAAAATTGAGACAAATTCACTTCAATTTCGCTGGTGATAAGGACTTGTTCTAAATTATAAATTCCAACTTATATGTTGACTAACCGGCTTTTTCTCGATAGAAAGTTATTAAAAGTATGTTTTTATCGCTTTCATTAAATATCGAATTAATTCTCGCTATCGGTCCTTAATATCTCTATGGTTGGATTCGAAGGATGGAGTTTTTTTGTCGAGAAACAAAAACTCGTTTTAACGACATATCTCAATGCTCGACCATTTCTAATGAGGTAGGTAGGTGTTGATGGGTTTTGTACGCGGATTTCATTACATATTATGTCGTAATAGATTATTTACAATATTGCGCTGTTGGAAAACTGGTCTCGAAAAACATTTACTTTGTACCTCTGATGAGTTCACTTTTGTTATTTATTATATTAACCAGGTATCCTACACATTATTAGTCCCGCGATTAGTTCACTTTTCTACCGAACGATTAGTTTTGAATTCAAGCTAGATAATTGGCAGTACAATTTCGTTGTTTCTTGTGGAGCATCTCAAAACTCGCCCGGTGTGATATGTCCGCTATTTATCTTTTAGGAATATTGAGAATGATGTTTTTCAATCAGAATTGAAAGCGTGATTGTGCGAAAACTCTCCTTTGCTTTTCTCTCTCCCTGTCTCTTTGGCAAAATCCCGTCATTACACAGAATGTCACGATTCCGAACAAAAATGAAGTAGAAAACTTCTTTCCTCATTGCATTATTTTGTTATTGATTACCTAATCCTTGTTCGTTTTATTTTTGCAGCAATTGTCATGTTCCTAATAAATAGGAGAGATTCATGGTAATTCTTCTAATGCCCTGTATATTTTTGGATGATATTCATTTGATGCATTCAAATAATCAAAGAGGGTTTGAGAAGTTTCTGAAGATCTCGTTGTACTGAAGATTCTGTAATATCTGTTGATTCCAAACCTAACATAACCTAACCTAACTCTTCTGACTTTCATTCGACCGTTAGTTTGTACCAACCTCCGGATAATAAAAAATGCATATCGAAACATAGGATATTTCGATACTCATATGCGTTTCATAATGACTTCATTAAAGAACCAAAATAGAAATTTCTACTGGGTGTCCCAAGTAGAAATATTTTGTAAAAGTGCTGAGATTCCTTTTTTTTAATTCATCCGCATCAACCAATGAGGTTATTGGTTTGTAAATTTGTGGTTCAACAGCAGACCTTGAAGGAATTCGAATTTCTAGTGTGATTTACCCTTCTCACATGAATCGCCTGATTTGTTTGTCGAATTTTTGATTATTTTTCTATATTTTCATCGAAAAATTTTAAAAATAACTTTTGTCTACAGAATTTTCCAGAGAGTTTTCCAAGGAATCTTTTTCTGAAGATATGTCTCGAATGTGATCTAGCTGAACGATCGCATACACCGTTCGTTGCGAGGTTGGTTGTCATTTCTTCAATCACACATTTCCATACCAGATCCGATGAAGACTTCGACGCATCCTCCTTGGAACATTCTCCGTCATCATCCTATCATCCTCGACGATTGCTCCGACATCCCCATAAATCGACGTTGACATTTCCTTTTGTCCACTGACGCTTCTTCGGGCGACCGAAGAAGAAATATCCGAGATTGTCCTCATAATATCGGGCAATTGACTTCTTCGAAGCAGCGGCTGTAATTAAAGTAATGACACGAGAGATTCCGCCGGCATTCTTTGCCTGCGATCGAAGAGAAAACTCGGTTACTGCACGGGTTGAGGGGGGAAAATAAGTGGGGGACAGGTGTAGATGACCGGGAAAACATTATTAGAAATCGCGAGATCGCGGCTTATAGACATGATGGGTCTGGCTAGTTTTGTATAGACCATATTAGTTGGGTTAGAATAACTCTCTTGACAGAGGAGATCCATATTCAATAATTTGTATCTTACTTCAACTTTGGGATGGATGAAAATGAGCTTTCTAAAAGTAAATGTTAGCAAATATTGGGTGCCTTTTATGGAATTCAAGGTTTCACTTTTTTTTAGGATTCTCAAAGATATTCTAAAACTCTCATTTCATAATTCCTGGAGCTCTTGAAAGTTTTTCCAATATCCAGAAATATTTGTTGACATTCCATGGATTTTTTAACTTTTCTGTTAATTTTCAAAAATGATGTCAAGATTTATTGGGCTCTTTTCTCCCAGGATTTCCATTATCGAGCATCCAATGTTTTCAAGAATTTTCGCATACTTTCGCAAGAAGTTTTTTCAATATGGAATTCAAATATCCACTTGAATAAATTTATTCCGAGATGTTTGATTTTTTCACATTATGAAAATATTTTTTTTCATGATTTTCTGTTTAGTCTGAAATTTTTTGATAATTTCCCAAAAATATGACATGTTTTCAAACAATCACCTGATTTCACGATCATTCAGGTACGCATGAAGGATTTTTCAGGAGTTTTCAAGAATATTCAACCATATTATCGATGATTTTTCAGGTATTCAACTATAACTTTCCATTATTGAGTATCCACCATTTTCAAGGATTTTCGTATACATTCGAAATATGTCTTTTCTATGGAATTCAAAGATTCACTCAAATATTTATTTTTTTTTCGAGTTGTTTGGATTTTTCACATTATGAAAATTTTAAATATGTTTGCATGATTTTTTGATTAGTCTGATTTTTTTTTCAATTTCCCAAGAATCGGTCATGTTTTCAAACAATCACCAGATTTTTAGATCATTCAGGTACTCATGAAGGATTTTTCAGGTGTTTTCAAGAATATTCAACCATATCAAAGATTTTTCAGGTATTCAACTATAACTTTCCATTATTGAGCATCCACCATTTTCAAGGATTTTCGTATACATTCGAAATATGTCTTTTCTATGGAATTCAAAGATTCACTCAAATATTTTTTTTTTCGAGTTGTTTGGATTTTTCACATTATGAAAATTTTAAATATGTTTGCATGATTTTTTGATTAGTCTGATTTTTTTTTTCAATTTCCCAAGAATCGGTCATGTTTTCAAACAATCACCAGATTTTTAGATCATTCAGGTACTCATGAAGGATTTTTCAGGTGTTTTCAAGAATATTCAACCATATCAAAGATTTTTCAGGTATTCAACTATAACTTTCCATTATTGAGCATCCACCATTTTCAAGGATTTTCGTATACATTCGAAATATGTCTTTTCTATGGAATTCAAAGATTCACTCAAATATTTTTTTTTTCGAGTTGTTTGGATTTTTCACATTATGAAAATTTTAAATATGTTTGCATGATTTTTTGATTAGTCTGATTTTTTTTTTCAATTTCCCAAGAATCGGTCATGTTTTCAAACAATCACCAGATTTTTAGATCATTCAGGTACTCATGAAGGATTTTTCAGGTGTTTTCAAGAATATTCAACCATATCAAAGATTTTTCAGGTATTCAACTATAACTTTCCATTATTGAGCATCCACCATTTTCAAGGATTTTCGTATACATTCGAAATATGTCTTTTCTATGGAATTCAAAGATTCACTCAAATATTTTTTTTTTCGAGTTGTTTGGATTTTTCACATTATGAAAATTTTAAATATGTTTGCATGATTTTTTGATTAGTCTGATTTTTTTTTTCAATTTCCCAAGAATCGGTCATGTTTTCAAACAATCACCAGATTTTTAGATCATTCAGGTACTCATGAAGGATTTTTCAGGTGTTTTCAAGAATATTCAACCATATCAAAGATTTTTCAGGTATTCAACTATAACTTTCCATTATTGAGCATCCACCATTTTCAAGGATTTTCGTATACATTCGAAATATGTCTTTTCTATGGAATTCAAAGATTCACTCAAATATTTTTTTTTTCGAGTTGTTTGGATTTTTCACATTATGAAAATTTTAAATATGTTTGCATGATTTTTTGATTAGTCTGATTTTTTTTTTCAATTTCCCAAGAATCGGTCATGTTTTCAAACAATCACCAGATTTTTAGATCATTCAGGTACTCATGAAGGATTTTTCAGGTGTTTTCAAGAATATTCAACCATATCAAAGATTTTTCAGGTATTCAACTATAACTTTCCATTATTGAGCATCCACCATTTTCAAGGATTTTCGTATACATTCGAAATATGTCTTTTCTATGGAATTCAAAGATTCACTCAAATATTTTTTTTTTCGAGTTGTTTGGATTTTTCACATTATGAAAATTTTAAATATGTTTGCATGATTTTTTGATTAGTCTGATTTTTTTTTTCAATTTCCCAAGAATCGGTCATGTTTTCAAACAATCACCAGATTTTTAGATCATTCAGGTACTCATGAAGGATTTTTCAGGTGTTTTCAAGAATATTCAACCATATCAAAGATTTTTCAGGTATTCAACTATAACTTTCCATTATTGAGCATCCACCATTTTCAAGGATTTTCGTATACATTCGAAATATGTCTTTTCTATGGAATTCAAAGATTCACTCAAATATTTTTTTTTTCGAGTTGTTTGGATTTTTCACATTATGAAAATTTTAAATATGTTTGCATGATTTTTTGATTAGTCTGATTTTTTTTTTCAATTTCCCAAGAATCGGTCATGTTTTCAAACAATCACCAGATTTTTAGATCATTCAGGTACTCATGAAGGATTTTTCAGGTGTTTTCAAGAATATTCAACCATATCAAAGATTTTTCAGGTATTCAACTATAACTTTCCATTATTGAGCATCCACCATTTTCAAGGATTTTCGTATACATTCGAAATATGTCTTCTATGGAATTCAAAGATTCACTCAAATATTTTTTTTTTCGAGTTGTTTGGATTTTTCACATTATGAAAATTTTAAATATGTTTGCATGATTTTTTGATTAGTCTGATTTTTTTTTTCAATTTCCCAAGAATCGGTCATGTTTTCAAACAATCACCAGATTTTTAGATCATTCAGGTACTCATGAAGGATTTTTCAGGTGTTTTCAAGAATATTCAACCATATCAAAGATTTTTCAGGTATTCAACTATAACTTTCCATTATTGAGCATCCACCATTTTCAAGGATTTTCGTATACATTCGAAATATGTCTTTTCTATGGAATTCAAAGATTCACTCAAATATTTTTTTTTTCGAGTTGTTTGGATTTTTCACATTATGAAAATTTTAAATATGTTTGCATGATTTTTTGATTAGTCTGATTTTTTTTTTCAATTTCCCAAGAATCGGTCATGTTTTCAAACAATCACCAGATTTTTAGATCATTCAGGTACTCATGAAGGATTTTTCAGGTGTTTTCAAGAATATTCAACCATATCAAAGATTTTTCAGGTATTCAACTATAACTTTCCATTATTGAGCATCCACCATTTTCAAGGATTTTCGTATACATTCGAAATATGTCTTCTATGGAATTCAAAGATTCACTCAAATATTTTTTTTTTCGAGTTGTTTGGATTTTTCACATTATGAAAATTTTAAATATGTTTGCATGATTTTTTGATTAGTCTGATTTTTTTTTTCAATTTCCCAAGAATCGGTCATGTTTTCAAACAATCACCAGATTTTTAGATCATTCAGGTACTCATGAAGGATTTTTCAGGTGTTTTCAAGAATATTCAACCATATCAAAGATTTTTCAGGTATTCAACTATAACTTTCCATTATTGAGCATCCACCATTTTCAAGGATTTTCGTATACATTCGAAATATGTCTTTTCTATGGAATTCAAAGATTCACTCAAATATTTTTTTTTTCGAGTTGTTTGGATTTTTCACATTATGAAAATTTTAAATATGTTTGCATGATTTTTTGATTAGTCTGATTTTTTTTTTCAATTTCCCAAGAATCGGTCATGTTTTCAAACAATCACCAGATTTTTAGATCATTCAGGTACTCATGAAGGATTTTTCAGGTGTTTTCAAGAATATTCAACCATATCAAAGATTTTTCAGGTATTCAACTATAACTTTCCATTATTGAGCATCCACCATTTTCAAGGATTTTCGTATACATTCGAAATGTCTTTACTATGGAATTCAAAGATTCACTTAAATAATTATTTTTTTTTCGAGTTGTTTGGATTTTTCACATTATGAAAATTTTAAATATGTTTGCATGATTTTTTGATTAGTCTGAATTTTTTTTCAATTTCCCAAGAATCGGACATGTTTTCAAACAATCACCGGATTTCACGATCATTCAGGTACTCATGAAGGATTTTTCAGGAGTTTTCAAGAATATTCAACCATATCAAAGATTTTTCAGGTATTCAACTATAACTTTCCATTATTGAGCATCCACCATTTTCAAGGATTTTCGTATACATTCGAAATGTCTTTTCTATGGAATTCAAAGATTCACTTAAATAATTATTTTTTTTTCGAGTTGTTTGGATTTTTCACATTATGAAAATTTTAAATATGTTTGCATGATTTTTTGATTAGTCTGAATTTTTTTTCAATTTCCCAAGAATCGGACATGTTTTCAAACAATCACCGGATTTCACGATCATTCAGGTACTCATCAAGGATTTTTCAGGAGTTTTCAAGAATATTCAACCATATCGATGATTTTGCAGGTATTCAACTATAACTTTCCATCTCGCTTTCCATTCTTGAGCATTCACCATTTTCAAGGATTTTTGTATACTTTCGAAAGAAGTTTTTTCTATGAAATTCAAGATCCACTTGAGTTAATTAATTTTAAAACAGTAAATTTTTTTCAAAAGTTATCACTCTCGAAGAATTCAAAAACTGAAAATCATCAACCCCACCCCCCCAACACCCTCTCAGACGAAAGAAACACCCTTCCCCTTGCCCTGCGCAAACCGTGAAAACATCGTAGAGAGCGGCCCACCACCGCGACTTTCAGAACTCTAGACTTGGCCTGAAATCAGTCTCGCTGACGACGCCGTGCGAGCAGCCCGCGCAGCTTCGTACTCGGTTTGCTGCGCTTCGTCGCGTGTTTCCCAAACGGAACTTTTACTTTCGCACTGCGTGGAAAACTTTGCGTTCCCGCATCCCCCGGGTGGTGTTTGTACATGCCAACGTTGATTTTGGGCATCAGTGTGTGTGCTCGCTTCAGGATAGTTTTTGAGGCTCGGAATATTGTTATTTGATTGTCAGGTACGTTTGGATTTTTGTGGGGTGTGTGAGGTTTTGGCAGTTGGAAAATCTTGTTTTACAAACCATTTATATCTTGTCGCTATACCCCAAGTGGGATAAAATTCTATGAAATAAGCTTTTCCTGGACTTCCATAAGAAACAATATAACTTTTATACATGATGCCACAATTTTCGGGACATTCTGTATATTTCAAAATTCTTTCATAATTTAGCCAAACAATATTCAAACAACGTTAATATTATTTGATTTAGCCTTTATCAACAAACGAACTACTGAAATGAGAAAGACTTTGAAAGTTTTGCAGTTTCGCTATAAATTTATGTCGCGCTAGTCGTAAACCACCCTGTATGCAAACTCAAATCATTTGTTCGATAGACAGTTGACACCCTAGATTTGCTGATTTTTTTCAATAAAAATATGTTTTTCTTATATTTTCGTTCTAACGAAATGAGATCTTGGTAAAAGAAAGGGAATAAAACAGAAAAATGTGAAGTCCGAGGTGAAATCAGACTGAATCCGTCCATTCGTTCCTTGGTATTTTCTGAGGTATTGTCAGATGATAAAATTTTGATACCATCAGATGATTTACTCTGTTTCCGACGAGGTTTTCGATACACAATACAATACAGCCTAGCAAATTTCGAAATCTTGATATCAATATAATCCGGTATTATTCAGATTTTGTAATATTCAGTGACATCACTCTGGAGCTAGGTCTGAAGTTTATCTTGAACTCAGAAATCCTCTCGGAAATCCCGAATGAATTTGTGTGTGATGTTCCAAATTATTTCATATTTCACCGGATTTCTCCGGAATTCCCCGGAATTCCGAGTATTATCTACATTTAGTTTCAAAATTCCATCGTTATTTGTTCGCATTCCGTAGGAATTCCGGATAAATCCGAGGAATTCCGGGGAATTCCGCACAAACACAAATCAACTTTGACTTCAAATCAGCAGCAACCCATTTGTTTCCATTTTCAAATTTTTTCAAAAAATACACAATAATTTTGCGAGGTATCATTTTCGAGCACAAAACATACACAAATCCTATTTTCATTTATATCCATTCATCAAGTTGGAAGTTTATGATATTCTTAAATCTCAAATGTTGGTCTGTGAATGGTCTTATAATATTGACAACTTGATTGACAATGCTTTTCCCATATTCCATCTGTCTTAGGCGGTCTTAGGTGATAAGTCTCAGAGATCTAAATTGTAAAATCTTACGCAATTCTAGTGTTTATTTCTGGACAACATCTATAAACAAATTGATTAATTTCCAACAAGTATCAAATAATATTCATGGATTCAACTTTCAACATTAATAAGCAAATATATAGGACATAAATACCCAAGAAATTGATTTTGTTGAATGGAATATAAGATGTTTATTGGTGGGTTCCGAGAACCTATTTTCAGACTTCAAAGGCTCATTTATGGCTCCTATCATGGATTTTAATTTATAGTATTTATGTATTTCTTCTTTCTTCTCAATGAAACAAAACTTGAAGTTTAGATTCCGGTTGATACTTGATAGTCCAATAGTTTTCAAAAATGTCGGCTTGTTTACTGTTCTCTAAACTCCCTAAAAATTTTTCACATTATAGTCCGATTGGATTTTTTGACTATATTCTTCATTATATCAATATAGATCGACCAAACCATATGTTTGATCATTTTAGGGCGAAGTAAATTCGTGTGGACATCAATGGCTATTGAAAATTCACTTTTCTTGTGGAACATTCCTATTTAACATTTATTTATGATGATAAGTGCATGTATTACAGATGAATTCATTAATGGAAATTGATGTTGAGAACTGCAAGATACTAGTTTTTCCATTGGTCTCTCGACTTGGAATTCATGTCGGACCCTCTTCAATTTAACTGCTTTGAAATGAACCAGATATACATCTCCTTCATCATGTTTTATGTATAAATGTTTTGTGACAAATATTTTGAAGCATCTACAATAGCAGAATTTAACATTCGAAATAGGCTAGAATGATGCGAGTTGAGCTGCGTTGAACCGCTGGCTTATAGTTTAAATCCCGCGGCAACTATTAGAAATATTCATTTATTTCTATAGTATCGTTTTGCGGGAGGAGATAGATGACCAACCGAACATTCTTGGTAGGTAACTAGATTTCAATCCTTCGGACTCTCAACGATAGCCAGCCGGGTAGTGCTTCGGATGACACTTAAAAAGCTAAGATCCCCGTCTTCCTTATTCATACAAGTCACAATGAGACTTCGAGGGTTGCTTTGCAACTAAGTTGGCGGTTAAAAACACTTTTCAAACACTAAAAACACATCTCCCGCTATACAATTCCTTCAGATTTTTGTTCAGGTGAAAAGCAAAATTATTGAAATACAAACTATATTTGAGCAAAAATGTTCCATGTAGTAGCAGTTTTGATCAAATTTCATCAGAATTATGGTCTATTATTGAAATGGAAACCTAAAATGATTTTGGACAAAAAAATCTATGAATGCAGGTTAGAACTGCGAGAATCCTAACACACGGATGATACTCATAAAAAAGTCTCGAAAAAAGTATTCAAAACTTGGGAAAGATTGAATAGAGGTGGTCGGAAACTCATACAAAAGAAGAAAATTTTTAATTACGTCCTTAACGAGGAAGCTAATGAAAATTTAAACGAGAATTTTATTCAAATAGACGTTATCTGAGTTGCAGATAGTTGGTTTTATATTGAGGAAATGAAAGTTTGGGAGGAGAAGTTGGATTTTAAGAATATTCACTGGGTTGAGTAAGTTTCATCTCAGTTTTATATTATATTATTCATAAGCCTTTACAGTTTAAACTCGTTTCTTTCATCAGCGGCAACTTCATTAGCAGAGAGTATCTCCAATTACATTCCAGTGAAAATTGTAGCCAAGTTTTATTACCCCTAGATCGGAATAAAGTTATATCATTGCCAACCAATAAGAATGGGAAAAACCATGCAATTTATTAATTTGCATGAGTGATTGACAATGATGGATAGTTCGTTGAAGACGGAGAAGAAGTTCCTCTACCCAAGTGGACTTCCTCCAAGGAGGGTCCTTGGCAACCTCTTAAATCAACTGCCACCGATCGGTGATCAAACAGACATCCGTCTGCGAGTCCTATACTAACTAAGCTTTTTAGCGAGCAACAAAACTGGTTCACTTAAATCGCTGATCCTTTCAGAGATGCTGTCCGTGGTCGGTGATTTTTCCAGTCCCTTGTTTTGCATGAACTGTCATGCGAATGTTAACGTTTTAATCTTCTTATGGGGACCTTGTCATGATCCGTGTCCTGAAAACTACTCGAGTTGGGTTTACTGTTCGATCTTAATAGCATGATAGGCGTTGCAAATGTTTCATTCATGATCGTTCAACTCGTTCAACGGCTATTATGATTGGAGATTTACTCCATCATGACGAGTCGTTCGATAATGTCAAAGAAGCTAGGCAAGTCTGGGTGTTTATGCAAATCTCGTGGTAGGTAGACAATCGATAGAAAAGGTTCGAAACTGCTTGGATATTGATTCATGTATATATAGTTCAAATATTGTATAGCAGAATGCTTATCCGAATATGAAATTAATAAGAATGTTCTACTCATTGTTTTTCAAGGTTCAAGATCTCTTTTCATCATAAAACGGCAGTTTTCCTTCCATTCAAAGATGGTGTAAAACCTCGAGTGGAACATTATGATCTAAGTTAAAGAGGCTAATCGCGGCAGAAGAAACGCCCTCAAACTTTTTAACAGTTCCTGATTGATTATCGGTTTTAATTCTGATGATGAAACTATGATTTGGCTCTCAAAAAGTCATCAATGTAAATAAAAACGAGAACATGCATATACAGTGTCACACATGAAGTTCGCGACATATGGAAGTCTTTTTTATTAATAATAATGAATTTAACTTCGCAGTAACTTTGTGGTTGAAAAATGAGTGAAATACAGCATCCCTTCTTTCTTCATGTGCTACTCTAACCTATCAAATTCGACATTTTCTTCTAAAATCCTCAAAAAATCAGTTTTTTTTTTTGCAAATTTCGAAAAATGCCAGAGAAAAAAGTTGCTCAGTTTCCAATTTTATACATTTCTTCCAAATTTGGACTCTCTACTGTAACTTCGACTACTAGTAAGTGAAAATTTTATTTCGATTTGATCAGTACCTACTATTTTCATCCCGAGATGTTGCATTGTCTTGTATTGTTCAAAATCACGAAATTTTATATCATGTCTAGTACAAATCGCTAGAACGAAAGTCTTTTGAATAGTTATGAAACTGTACGTCATTGTTTAGTTTACAGAAAAGTATGATATTTCGGGTTTGATTGTAATTGAATTATTGGTCAGAAAAATAATCAAACTGGATAAAAATCTGTTGAAATAGAAATACGAGTGTAATAAGAATGAAGAGAAATTCGTTTATTCGATTAATGACATAATATTAACGTCTATACATTGAAAATCCACATCAGTTTAACAATGATATGAAAAAACTAGATGAACTTTGCAACAACAAAGACGAATTTCTGGAGATGCATTTTTTTATTTCCTGGTAACAGGCCAATGTGAGTATTTCCTGGGCAAGATATGATATTGAAGTCTCATATTCATCAAAATTATGAAATTTGAATCATGTTTCGTTCGAATCGATCTCGGAATCGATACAGCGAAAGATTCAAATAATTAAAAAAAAATGGAAAAAAGTGACAGTAGAGAGTCAAAATTTCGAACAAATGTGTAAAATTGGAAACTGAGTTTTTTTTTTCTCTGACATTTTTCGAAATTAAAAAAAAAAATCAAATTCGACAGGTTTAGAGTAGGACATGAAGGAAGGAAAGATGCTGTATTCTACTCAAGCACAAACTAACTGCGAAGTCAAATTTTCTTCATATCTATTAATAAAAAAAACTTTCATATGTCGCGAACTTTATGTGTGACACTGTATATTATATTATAAAACTGCATAGAGAAAGAGAAGAAAAAATACAATTCCATCATATTTAAAATGCGAGAGTCATTTGAACTAATACTGAGCGTATTAGAATCAATATTTTTCAATTTAAAACTGTTTGGTTTGGTATTCGAAAGATTATCGTCTCAGAAATATATAGTATGAGTATGAGTGCAGCGATTATCAAGATTTTTCCCGGGTTTAATGGGGAGATATTATACATCTTTATAGCCTTTGAAGAATGAATAATATGAGCTTTGAGCTTTCATACCACACCATATATTTCATACACGCAGTAACTAACGATCAATTAGCGTTTATCCATACACGATACTTTGCTTTATACTCTAGCACGACCCTTACTAATCCCAAACACGTCCCACCTATCAATTTCCATGTGCCATAAATCTGAAATAGAAGTTATTCTCAATTGAAATTATGGTTAATATCCTCTATTACAAGTTTAAATTCGAACTTCATCGATTTGTGGCGAACGATAATATCTATAATTATGGCGGCACATACTATATACTCATACGGGCCCGACATTGAAGAATCGACAAAATGCGCGTGCGTATACACTGCTCAACAACAGAAGGGTACAGCCAATCGAAAATGTTCCCTTTGTTCTAGAGCAGTAGTGGAGTTCAAAATGTGAGATTTTTAAAATCAATTTCAGCTAGCCAATCAATAAGATTACGTCTCATGGCAAAATAGCGATATATATTGATGGGTATGCTAATGATTCTGTGGAGCAGCTTATATATTCGAGAGACATATAATTACGAGAAGATAATGTGTAATCCAAAAAAATATTGCATCGAGCGGCATTCATAATATGCTCGTGCTGATATCAGCTGCATCGTGAAGCTATAGTTCAATTGATTTAGCTCTTTTTAATAAGCGGGCAATTATCGAGGCAATTATATTGAAATTGAATGCATATTCCGCACTCGTGCATGATCATATCCCAACATACCAGTCAACAGAAAATCGATAACACCTTCTTAATGTTCTGATTTAGGAGGGTCCTCATCCCTATCGCCTAATTTATTAGCCAACGGTTGGGAGGGTAAAAATAGTTTTTGACAAGGTTAAACGCTCCGGCCTATTCAGAATCCAAAATTTCCATTATACAGTCGTTTTATTCTCATACCGCTATAATGGCGTAATTATATGGTTGGGGGGCCGTGTTTTGATGAAAGAAATATGTGTATCCGACATACGTATTACGGCGTTATCGATTATTGATAGTCGACAGGGGTGGTCTATCATTTATATCAGATTATGTCCCTTTATGAATTTCAAAGTCAATAGATTTCCAGAGACATTCAAGCATAGCAGTTGTAGATTGATGAGGAAATTCATTTAAGCAGGTGATGAGAAAGAATGGTTGGTGTATGTGAAATGCACACACAAAAATTTACTCTTGATATGAGAATAATACACTTATCTCAAGATTATCATGACTTTCATATAGCCTCAGCAGAGGAATCAAGTCTTTCTTTCGATACCAAATTGGTTTCACGTTCGAGGAACTACGATGAAAGTCATATTCCAAGAGTATGAGGTAGTTTGATTCGGAGTCATCATCATTTTTCCATTGAGAATATCATGTTCTGGTTCTAGTCTAGAGATACCACGGCTTTGGATTTGAAATAATGAGTACATGATGGGACTGAGAATATTTTCTTTATTTCCATACAGCTTTCTGAATAGTATTCACTTCGAAATTGACACATCAAGACTATAAATGCAGCATATATGGTTGAACCTTTTGGTGCCTAGATGATGCTAATTTTTTTATGCTCTTTTGTGTTTCTAAAAACAAAGAAGTTGTTTATAACACCCAACTGATCCATGCACTATCTCTCACCTGAACGTGAAATAAGTACCTACTATAATCCTTCTTGATTCGACCTTCTTCGTGTTGGGATGAAATGGGTCAATAACAATAGCCCTGCTAAATTTTTATCTAAGTGATGTTCTAAACCTGAATCACATTCACCTTACTTATGGAATATTTGTGTCATTTTCTGATAAATATTCCAGTATTTAAAAATATATTTCATTACAAATTAGCCAAACACAACGCTCATATATATATCTATCATATATCTAAACTGATCTGAACTGAACCTTTCCCGAACTAAAGACATACTGAACGGTTTGAAGGTCGTGGCCCCTCCACGTCCTGAAAATTATTAGATTCAAGAAAATCTTACTCTTGCTGGATCAAAAAACCGTTGGAATATTATTCACCCAAGAATATTCACTCATATTGTTTCAAGGACATATACATTATGATACTCTTGGATGAAGATACTTGGTCATCTTGGTTCCAATAATATACTGTTCTCAACGTAAGAACACTAGACCTCAAATCAAAAGCAATGTTCTTCAATTGAGAACATGCACTGAAAGAATAGTAATTTTTTTTATCTTTGATGGTTTCAGATTCAAGGATAAAGTTTTTTGTGAGTGATAGTTATTGCTGAGATTTTTGCAATTATTAAGAATGTTGAATGTGGATGATTAAATTCAAAATGGCAAAAGAATTGAATGATTAATGAATTGTTATCTTTGCCATGAAATTATTTCTCCAAAATGTCTTGGTGAGTTGGTGCTGATGACGGTTATAAGCTCGGTTATAAGTATGTATCAGAAAAATGTCAGAATGATTTCTATTAGGAAACATTAAAATGATCGATTCTCTTATTTCAACATCAATTGTTTCACCAAATTCACTATTTCCTATTACCAACAATAAATACCTTTCAATATGTACAAATTACTAATAGAATTTCGTTTCAATGGCAATTATTGGGATCGGTCTTATTGATTCCTTCGCAAGTGTTTAGCTAACATTATAGAGGTAAATCAACTCTAGTTTAGAGTCATCACCCTATACGTGCATATGTCTCTTTCATAAGGAAATAACTAATTTTGTGTTACTCATTTCCATTGGGATACCGGAATATTGTCCTAATGCGAATTAAATTGGAATCTTTTTCATTCAGGCGTTCCTGTCAAAAACTCAGTGTTTTTCACTTATTTCTGTGTCTTACTCTCCTTAATTGTGTCTTTATTATTAAATTATCCAATCTAGCGTCGAATAAAAGAGCCCCGTTGTCTGCAATAAAATAATTACAGTCCCAATTGGTTAAATGAAAACTTAATTCAATCAAGACAATAGACGTTTCGATGATAGTTGATAATTTTCGTTAATAAAAGTTCCCCAAAAAAGTTTTCCTCGCTAATTGAATCTTCTGATGTGTCCTCTGATGAAATTGGATTTTTTTAATTGGTATCATCCGAAACCTGTTTGGAATTCATGGAAGCTCAGTAGAAAGTAATTGGTGTGAAATATAATCAAATAATTTTCTAAATTCCTGAGAATTATATATGCATAATTAAATTTATTATACTTCAGATGTTTGATTCATCTTGAAATAGCCCCAATTCTTGAAATTATTGGAAAACAATTTAGGTATAATGAAGTCAAATATTCTATCTCTAGATTACGCATCAAGCATATTATAATACTTGAGGGATTTTTTGTATGTAAAACGACCGATGAAAAATGAGAGCGAAATGTTCTATTCAGACCCAATCAAATTCGACTTTCCAGTCCTCGTCGTACCTTCATGAATGGTGAAAATCTCATCAACTCTCAATCTCCCCAACCTTTGCCTTGTGTCTCTCGAATATTCTGTGACGGCCTATGCCTTTTGCATAACTGAGTTTCGAGGGTAGAATGGTGAAAAGATGGCTTGGCTTTTCGGGATTTGCCGATACCGACATGTGGTCATCGTATACCTACCTCAAGAAGTTGAGTCTCTCAGACGCCACCATGAGCGTGCCTTGATATTTTGATAGAGGGAGGACCATAAATATTAAATATTAAATTCAACAGCACAAATAGGTACAATTTTATTGTGACCAAGGGCAGGGCATGCTTCAATTTCTACCATCATCAACATCTTCATTTTCGTATCGCATAGATCTTATTGGTTACGCTAGATCCGGTATCCAGGTTACTCGTTTTGTAAGTCCGGGGGGGTTGAAAGTACTAGGCCATTGATTGGTCGTTTTCATTTTTGTCCATACATGTGTTGTACCACGTGATCATGTAGTACCTATACTTTCTTGCAGACCCTTCTTGACCTAAAAATTACTACAGGATGCCGGATCTAGCGTAAGCAATAAGATCTATGCTGAAACGTCTCAACCGTTATGTCCACAAACTTCCTGACTAATTCTGTGAAAGCGGCTTTGGATCTCGTTTTTAATGACGTCCTCTTACTGACCCAATCGAAGTCCTGAAGTAATTAATTTGACAAGACCCTTCTTATAAAGTTATGGGTTGGAGCATGAATAAGAAATTTCGGGGATATCCTACTTTGATTCATTGAAAGGAAATACGAAGGGAAATCAGATAAAATGAGCAAATGCGAATGTTTTCAGTATCAATAAGCTTATCTCAATGAAATACTGGTAATCATTCAAATACTCTAATACTTCTGTGAAAGTGACAAGGTTTATAAAAATATGGAATCGAATTATCTTCTAAAGGACTTGATGAACTATGATGATGATTCGTTATTTGATAAACATGACATACTGCCAACATATAAATATTGATAAACGAATCTGAATAATGGCAAAATTGCAATTGTTTACCCACAGACATATCTCATCCAGATAATATTTCCAATAATTATAATATTTAACCTCTGCAGACGACAACACACATAATAACCTATCGACATTCAAAGGTTATCAGAGGTTAGAGCCTGCATTACAGAGGATTTTTACTGGTGATATTGTAGTGCCAACAAAGAACAATCGAGGATTGTTCCAAAACAAACGACTACGGCGCTCAAATGAAAAAAGACATGGAACGGTGCTGGTTGAGAGAAAAATGCTAGTTTTACTTTAAACATGTTTTTCTATTTTGGTTCTTTAATGAAGTCACAATGAAACGCAAATGCGTATCGAAATAGCCTCTGTTTCGATACGCATTTTTTATCATTCGGATGTTGGTACAATCGAACTGTAAAATGAAAGTCAGAAGAGTTAGGCCCAGCTTACTCATGAGCGATTTTGGATTTGGTGATATTAGGATTGAAAAACTCAATGTTTTTGTTGAAGAATTTTAATTCAGGGTGTGATTTGATTTGAATTGACCAATAAGAACAATAACAACATTGAATTTTTCACCGCTGGTATCGCAAAAATCAAAATCGGTCAACAGTAAACTGGGCTACGTGCGTCCGATTTTCAATATTTCAATGTCATCATTGTTCGCAATCGAAGATGCTTCTGTTATTTATCGATATTTAATCAATTTCTTTCAATAAGACTTCAAATGAATGCAAAATAGAAAAAATTGTACATGACACATGTTTTATAAGACACGTTGTCGCATTCGCTCCCTTATAAATCTTGTATCATAGTACACTATTTTAGGATCGAGATTTGATAGTTGCTGTTTTTGCTCTACCACTAGAATCACGCTTGTGTTTCAATGTTTAGGAATGAATATATTTCAACAATAAGATATCGAGTAAGTGGTCATTAACTGGAAAGTCCCCTTTGCAATCACAATCCCATGCGATATTTCAACTTCATCTCGTAGCCCAAAGACGTCGTACGCAGTTGATAGTTGCTTATTTCGTAACCTCGAGCATTGTTGCTCGGATGAAATATCACGAAACTTTATCGAATCGGTCTATAAATTTCAGTCACAGAGGCAAATAGGAAGTTCGAAACTAGTCGCGCTTGATTGACTTCAATGAGGAAATGCACGGTGTTTCGGTGCTGGTTCACCTGTTATTAGCTGGGAACTCCAGATCTCTTCAGTTTCGTGCGTTCAGTCGGGTTTATCGAGCCGAAATTGAAGTGAGGCTTCAGGAAACTTTGTTCACGGATATTTCGATGGATGACTTCGTGTGGTTTCTTCCTAATATTCCTGTTTGCTGGTTCATTGAATATAAAGTACTGTATATCACACAAAATAAATTATTTGGGTGGAAAACATTATATCTCTTGGCTAGTACCACACAAATAACAATAAGAACAATAATTGATAAATTTAATGATTATTTTGTTTGAAAAATATTAGACAGGAAAGCTAATAATTCAAATCATGATTTTTTATATATTTTTATATATACCTTATATATCACGAGGCCATTCTGAAAAGAACCGTTGATTGTCTTGAGAACGAAGGCACACACTTTTCAAACACATAAGCAACTTTTGAATAGCCTTGATATTGCACAACCTCAATCTAAGCATACCACAAACGTTTAATAATCAAACCAAGTTGTAATTAATCAAGGTAACATCCTCCAAACTCCAAAAACAACTACTACACTACTTCGACGAATTCGCGTATAAATGACTCAGTTGGTTGGTCAACGCATCCCATATTATATCCTCATTTATCTTGCTTCAAGATCTACACGAATGTGAGCCTCACATATAATAATGTATTTATATTTACATACCTACACCAACTTCCTGTGTAGCGGCTGCAAATTAAATATTCATGAAGTCACAGTACATTCATCAAAATACGTTTTCGACATATTCATATAGGAAGGAGAATTGTGAACATTGTTGTGGTTGATTGAGGAATCCTATCCGGATTTTTACCAACAAGTAACAGTTGATAATGTCAGAATTATTTCAGAAAAGAGGTTGAACTGACTGTTGCAAATCCTTTAGTTTGCTGTTAGGGTGTTGGGGATCCAAAGCAAAGGCTATTCAATCAACTACAGGTCTACAATTTCGAGTATCCCATCCTTTGTTGTGAACAAAATATCCGTGTGTTCCGTGCTTCAACTTTACATTTCTTGATTAAATTTACAAACTCCAACTAATGAATGCCCCTTTTATTACCTATAAAGCAAATTATAGTGCAGACAGACTGGCAATAACGATTGCAAATGGGGTTGGCAACGTATCGAGCCTCCCTCCCCCCTTCATGTCTCGGCCCCCCTTTTCGAAATTATAGGTTATGGCCACCTATACACAACATCGACGGGCCCGAATCAGATAAAAGCCGAATCGGGCGGGTCCCACAGGTTTATTAGGGCAACTAAATGGTTTATTAGGGCAAGTAAACGGTTATTACACGAAAATGGTTGTTTGTCGCGAGTTGATACGTTCATGTACGCTTTGATTGAGCGAACAGCTCATTTGCTAGGTTCATTAACAATAAGTGATGGATTCAGCTTTTCCTTGATCGAAACGACTCGATTTACTATTTTCACAAAATCAACAGGGATAAAATGATTTGCTTTACTGACGGCAAAAGATTTCTATTAACCATATAGGAAACGTTTTTATTGGCTTTTTAGTCTTATCGATCAGTAGTCGATTAATTTGATGCATTCTGATGTCATTTTTGAAGCATGTATTCTTTGCCTTAGGTGATTTCTATCATGGAGTGTATCGGATTATTCTCTTGATGTTTTGACGGCTATCTTTATAGATTTCCTCGAAACAATAAAATATCTACAATCTTCTCGAGAAACTCCTCTTCAATATTCCTACGCTCCACATCTATATCTCGAGGCAACTCTCTCCTATAATTTCGAAGAATACGAGCCTAGATAGAAACATATACTCATAGGCGTATATTTCGTCAAGCACATTGATTATTATGAACTCGTACGGAAAAAGTACCCAAAGATGTTAAAGAATTCAATAGAGTTGTGGTACACGAAGTTTGTCGAGGAAAAGTACCACCTGTATCTGTCATATCCTTAGCAGGGGCGCTGCCAAATGTAATTTACCGAAATATTTTCCACGCCACTGTCGTGAGAGATGTGTGAGATCTGCAATTTTGTGGCTGTGGCAGCTAAACAAAGACGTACAAAGCGTATGGTGGTCATGGCACATAAAAACGTAAATAGTTTTAGCATGAGCCAGTCACTGGTAGAGCCATTATTGTTTATTACAGTGGAATATAATGAGAAATAAATAATAAAAGCGTGTTATGTGTATGCGGACACACGGAGACTATTTCTTGTTGTGTAAGTTTTTCGCACCATTGATCGCTTCGTACAAAGGAGCAGTTAAAGGAAATGCGAAGAAACAGAGGTGGGAATAATTCATTAAGACGATCAACCTGAAGTAATGGCACATTAAGACAAGTTTTATAATCGTCACTTGATGCAACATTATATTCTAATCACTAATGTTACATTATTACGAACAAAAACAGATTTGAATATCTGTGTAGCAATGTTACATCCATGAAAGTATCTCTTCTACTGGAATGTATTGAATTTTGTTGAGCCTGTGTAATCGAGACTAACAAAAAGAGAACGAAGGCTCTTCTCACCTTCATATATTATAAATTTTTTCGATACAGCTCAAGATGTTCTGAAAGCTTACCATCTATGCTTGTATAGATGTTACCTCAGATATCACCGAAAAGAAGGAATGAGGAAAAATTTGCAATAAATAATATTTGTCTATGATATTGTCACAATAATACGTTTCAATATCCTTTCCATTGCAATACTGTCAATCCTTTATGAAGAATGTAGTAGCCAATATCCATCCGTATATTTCTGACAGAACGCCGTCAGCGCCATTCATCTTCCTCCTCTGACTCAGATATTGGCTCGAAATCCCTGAAACTTTCATGAAACATTCAGCAGCGAACTCTGAAATGTCTCCTGGTATGCTCTGCATGTATAGATCTCTACAAGTAGTTGAACAGATGATTGTTAGAAATGAGATCTGAGTTTATTTCCGAACAAACGTACTGAATTGATTTGAATTCATGTTTTTTGAAAGGGGGAAGACGTGAAATCGGATATTTGGTCTTCTTGACACTAGAATGCCATCAATCTATTTCGAGTAGTTCGAACTCAAGAAAGGAGGTAGCAGCCTTCTTTCGGACAGAAGACCGATGACAAGTTTCCTCGTTCAATCTGAGCGTGCGATTTCGATATCTGGGAGTAAAAGGGCCTGTGGAGTGATAAATAAAGACGGGTGCCATTGTTTCCTGTGCCGTGACAGGGATATACGAGAGAATAAGAAGGATCCCTTGGCACGGGAAAGCGTTTTCAATTGGAAATCACTCAACAATGGCGACGTTTTTTTGTAATTAACGGAATTTTGTTTCTTGGCGGAGTATTGTTCCATACTTTCGCGGTTTACGTGGAGTGAAAGGGGGATGATTAATAACAGGGATATGCTGAAGACAGAGACTCAAAGAAATGGTTACATTGTTCGGGATTTGTCTGGGAATAATTGGGAAGACATTGATCGATAAACATGGGATTCGTAATGGATTAATAAGGTTCAGCGATGAGCCGAGAGTATACAGGGTGAGACGCCAAAATATAAATCCATGCCCTGGTGGTTTGACGCGTTGAATATGTCCAAATCGATGCCAATAATATACAACATATAGTCCAGTCATTTGGTAGCTTTACCTGGAAAGTTTTCCGGGAGTTTTAAAAATTGTCAATTTTATAGATTTTAATAGTAAAAATAATGTTTTTACATCAAATTGTACTCCCGGAAAACTTTCCAGGTAACCCCTATTTTAAGCACCAAATGACTGGAGTAATATTTTCACACAAACCATCCGGAATAGAATCATCAGCACGAATTCGAAGATCGATTTGATAAACTTAGCAGATACATCATCCGACGTAATATGGCAAAGTAGCTTCGGGTTGCGGGGCAATTTTATTTATTGCCGACTCCTTCCTACCTATACCACATGTTGGATGATGCGAACTTCTGTGCAGAGGTAATTTTGAGTTGTCTTCGAGTCCGCAATGGTCCCGAAGAATTGTGATTGAGAACGTCTTCAGGCATCCTTTCAACTTCGAACGCTGTAATGAAACGCGGATAATGGCGAATGATATGGGAAGGTAATTGGTTGTGACGTATGAGGAACATTACAAATAATAAATTGCACAGCAGCTGACACTTTTCCCCTATCTTATTCTGTTTTTGGTTGGGTGGAATTTGAACATTTGGTGGTCTTAGAAAAATTCTTGAGAATATTTTGAGACGTTCCTAAGTTACTTGATTCATAAAATGTCATGAATAATTTCCATGACCATTCGATTTCGTGAGTTTTTTCAACAAAATACAAATATCACCATTAATTTCAACATTTCCATATCATCAGAACTCTGAATCGTTAATCAAATCTTTGTTAATTGAAAATATCAAAGACAATTTTTAATTGGATATACTATTTTTCCTTCAAAGTTTTTTGTCCAATTCATGGCTTTTTTTTTCAAATCTTGGTGAGTTGACATATCAATATTTTTGTGTGGTTTAAAAAAGTATATTATAGGTATTGCATTTCCTAATTCTTCATTGATTACCAGTAAACTTTTCTAACTGAAAATGTTTTCAAGACTCAACAAAGAGTCAAACTACGAATGATTTTGATTCCTATCCAAACATTATTGAATAAAGCAAAATAAATATGCACGAAAATGCGAGGACATTTTCAAATTTGAAATGTGAAGATTTTTCAAATGAAACCTCATTATTTTGATCATTTATTTTCCTAAAAGAATAGGAAATATTTCTGCTTGAATACCCTCAATATTTTTCACTATTTCTAGGACAAAACCACCATGGAAAGGTCGTTGATGGTGATGAAAAGTGTGGCGTTCTCCATTGTATATATGTGTGTGTGCATAAATTGAAAATGTCGACCATACTGTGCATCTTAATTAATTTTGTTCGTAAAATTAGCAGGTACGAAGTTATCTCCATGTCGGAATTTGGCTGTGCAATAACGAAATTCTCTGCTAACGATGCCATTTAATCTTTCATCTGTCTCACCTAATTTCTCGCATCGGTCCCTCACAAAGAGCCTCACAAAAGCCACATACAGAGAGCTTCACAAACGAAAATCTAATTTCATCTGTGAGGTCATTAGAAAAATAATTGCTCTCTTTCGCAGTCGGGATGATTATCAATTATGATAGGGTTGACAATTTTACTGCGGAAAATTGCAATACGGGACAACATTCAAATTCCAGAGTTCACCAGAGGGCATTCGTTACGAGTACCCCGTCGAGTTCGGTACAGAAAAAAAAGTTGTGGATGTGTAATAAACCAGGTGTGCGGGTTATTCAATTGCACCCATGAAATGAAGGGGAAAAAGCGTATGTACACTCGAATTCCATTTCAATTCATCGACTCTTATTGCTACCGTATCACAATAACTGTTACAGAATTTTTGGTCATAAGGTTTTCTCGAGGGGTTGACCACTAGGAGAAAATTTGTACACTGGAATTCCTATAAGCCGGAATTCCCCTGGAATTCCTCCGGAAGAAATATGTTAATTTGAACCGAGATTTGAACAAATAACGATGGAATTTTGAAACTAAATGTAGATACACGGAATTTGCTTCATTTTTTCTATGATGAATAAAAGTTTATTTTGATTTCGATTTTTTCGATTGGAGAAACGGATTCTATGGAAAAAAAATAAGCAGATTGGTTTGAGCGAAATTGAAAATTGGTCCATCCGTTCGAAAGTTATGGCGATTTGCTTCATTTTTTCTATGATGAAAAATATTTTTTTTAATTTAGATTTTTTCGATTGGAGAAACGGATTCTATGGAAAAAATAAGCAGAGTGGTATGAGCGAAGTTGAAAATTGGTCCATCCGTTCGAAAGTTATAGCGATTTGCTTCATTTTTTCTATGATGGAAAAATGTTTCTTCTGATTTCGAATTTTTCGATTGGAGGAACGGATTCTATGGAAAAAAATAAGCAAATTGGTGTGAGCAAAGTTGAAAATTGGTCCATCTGTTAGAGAGTTATGGCGATTTGCTACATTTTTTCTATAATGAAAAAAAGTTTTTTCTGATTTCGATTTTTTCGATTGGAGAAACGGATTCTATGGAGAAAAATAAGCAGATTGGTATGAGCGAAGTTGAAAATTGCTCTATCCGTTCGAAAGTTATGGCGATTTGCCACATTTTTTCTATGATGAAAAAAAGTTTTTTTTGATTCCGATTTTCTCGATTGGATAAACAGATTCTATGGAAAAAATAAGCAGATTGGTATGAGCGAAGTTGAAAATTGGTCCATCCGTTCGAAAGTTATGGCGATTTGCTTCATTTTTTTTATGATAAAAATAGTTTATGAACCACTCTGTATTTTTTTCATTCTAATATAAATAATTGATGGCAGATAAAAAGTAAAGATAGGGACATGTTATAATGAATAGGTTCAACACAAAATATTCATTATATTTCTGTAATCGTTCCAGCTAGACCCCGGCAGAAATTGTTTTTTCTAAAAAAAAAGACGGGAATGAACTTATCGATGATCATGAGTGGTTAAAATAATTTATTCAACATTTTTAGTGAGAATTTATCAGATTTTCTTGAACATTTCGTATTTTTTCTGGCGTGAAAAAGGAAGGAATTCCCCGGAATTCCCCTGGAATTTCCCGGAATTCCTATCAATTGTACACCGGAATTCTCATGTGGTTAACCCCCCGGGTTTTCTGGACTAAAACATATTCATATATATCATTAAATTGAAATAAATATCCGCGAAGCAGATTGCTGATTGGTTGCTCTAAACTGGTAATCAAACACTTTACCAGAGCTTTACTTTCACTCAAGTTGAAGTACAGTAGTTATGACGTCACTCTAGATACCCCCTTCCACATCCCTTTAGCCCCGCCCTCTACGGATATAGAGGTGGAGGTGGTATTCAAGTCAAGACACACATACTATCGCTTGAAATCATTAAGGTGATAGTTTTGTTTCAACAATCATGAGCTCAAATGAATGTACATATTTTTCTAGGTCCTGTAACATTGCGGATTTGATTGGAGTGTCGAAAAATGTATACTTTCAACATATTATTTTCTAAAATGTAAACTGTTTTCTTTCTCGCCAAGAATCGATTACCGATCATCGATAATGGAGGTGCCGATAAGAATCTCTCGACAGTTCATCGCCGGCTAGATTCATTACGCAATTTCCTTTCCTCACTTCTTCCTGTGTTTCTCATTTCATTACTCACGTTTTGATAGATCGCACCTCACCGCCGACGGCACGTGATTTTTTTCCACTTCCAGCGACTAATTAGCAGAAAAAGCAGGTGCCCCACCGTATCGTGGCCCATTAATCCTGCAATATCTGTATCAATTTATAATTCCGGGCCGCCTCCGGGCGAGGAATTGCGGTCGGTCGGGGGCACGCAAATCCGGAGTCCGGAGTGGTGAATTGGGGCGAGCAGAGATAAAGGAAAACACGAGGGAAAACAGGTGTAGCAAGAACCGGAACACTACTTGATACAACATTCGATAACCGAAACGCGGGGGGAAAGGTGGAGAAGAATGATGGGGGGAACTGTCGTGATGGTGTATTATGTTTGTCGGAAGATTTTCCGGGAAACTTCACCCTATTTTAAGCCAAGCGGGTACTTATGTTCTCGCCTTCTGGGAAATTGGATTCTCTTCATGGAATTTATGTACAGGGTGACCTTCAGATATCTCAGTTAAAGCTAACTGGATAGATGAAAATATCTTACAGATATTGTTGATCATCTGACAGATAATGAATGAATAAATTTAAGCAATTTCATTGGTTGTTCTAATTCCAAGGTCACGACTGTTTTCAGTGCAGTGGACTCGAGAGTGGACTATACTGTGAGAACCAGTACAACTATGACTTTCATGCAAATGGGGTGAAAATGCTTCCTCTTTTCTTCGTATTATTACTTTCCATTTCAAATTGGAGAAATATTCATCGTATCAGAACAAATGACTCAGGTCTGGTTATTAATTCGAGAAATTTAGGTAATAGAACTTTTCTGAGTATGCCACTGACTCGTGCACTGACCATATCAGAGTTTCTTGAGATGTTGTTTAGCTTGAATATGTCATGATTTACCTGATACTCTTCGGTGAGGTAACGAAAGAACTTACTACTTAATTCTGTATTATTTTCAATAACTCCTATATGTAGTCTAGAATTCACCAGACGTGCTAATAATAGATCCATTACAACGATTTTTACCACGCTAATAAAAACGATTATCTGTCACAATAAAATTATTAATGCTTTGCTATCAGCATAGCTATGTCTGCATCAGCATTTGTTTAAAAATAACATATTTTTAATAGTGTACGTAGAACATAATGTACCTATAGATTATATCAGTAGTTGTCTGTACAATCAAGATATTTCATGCCATCAGTGATTTATGAACTGATGGGTAAGGGATAGCGGCATTATGCATAATCCTAGGAAATAATTTACAAATAACGAACTTAATAATGGTATATATTTTACCCAATTGAAAGTGATTGTAAGATGACGATGATACATGTGATTATTTTCCTCAGTTCATCTGGTAGAAATCTTCATATAATAATTAATATTTTTTCTTCAAGATTTCATTTCCTTCTGATATATTATAGTGTTTCCAAAAGAAATAAACATTTTGTAATTCGATACATTTGCAGCGCCACTTGTTTCATGTTCCTAGAAAAACAAATAGAGAGCCTCCTGTTCTAAAATCAAACAAACACGTGTCATATCCAAAGTCCCACTTAGTATCTTGAATTACACGAATATTACCCCATCCTCGCTGTCACTCGTAATTCATAAAGTTAATGTGCTAAAAATAATGCGACTCGCACAATATCTCCTTTGGAAATCTAAAAAATAAATTGGACCCGACAGACTTCTCCGCATTACTCACGATTTTGCTGCTGACGTGTATTTTTTGTTGCCCGGAGAGGTGAAAATTTCTCCTTATTAAATCACGTTGGCTGATAAGGACCCGGTGAATGCACAAAAAGCACTTATCTCTTTCAGGGAGAATAGACCTCGCAGTCGTTATTTTGAGGTCCTAATTGTGTATTTCCACTTGTTAACCATTCATCTTCCGAAGTTAACAACTGGGTCCCGAAATCGTTTAAAAACTACCTGAGCCCACAGGCGTACAAAAGAATATTGATTGCGATTATTACGTTAAACGAGTCTGCAGTTCGGAATTGAGAAATCTCACGAAACAAAAGTTGTAGAGTATCAAGTTGTGCAGGCTCATACTCATTCGATGTTATATCGAAACTACTCCACAATAATGAAGTTATATGCGAAAAAAAAAACATTCTCCCACGTTCTCCTAAGGTCGCCATTGTTAGCTATTCTGTTTTTTCTACCCCACCTAATGCAACATGTCCCTTTGTATCAATTCTCTACAGACTGGCACACAAGTGAGATAATGTAATGTAATTATTTTCTCCTTTCAGAAGACTTTCTTCTATGATTATTCAATTTTGGGCACCTCTGGTGCTGAGCTCGTGTCTACGCCTCTGTGCGGGTTTACACCCCTTAGCCGCAGTTATCACTCGATCTGAGGGCTCTCCAGGGGATGTGCTACATGTACGCAAACTTACCCATGTATAGGGTTTCTTCTTTGAAGACTGTGATAAATTAAGACTATAGGTCTATCGCTGCTTTTGACCCATCAGCAAAGTTGGCACTGGTTTTAGCGAGCAGGTAGCTTAGGAAAAGAAACATGTTCTGCTTGGATTTGGTATTCGTGTGGGTTATTCATTTGAATTCCTATCGTGGAAAAATAAAATAACCTTTTCATTTTACGATGTCCCCAGGCACTCTGTAATGTTTTTTATTACTTCATTCGTGTTGAAGCTATTGTATTTCAAACTCGCTTATATCGGCTTTTATCTCTCAAAGGAATCTTCTATAATACGTATTAATATAAGTACCGAGTCTGTGGGTGGATCTCGAACGCTAAAAGCCCTAAATTTAGTGCTAGGCCAGCAGAGAGATTATAGAGCCCAAAATCACCTGCACTTTATTATTCAATTTGAACGCCTTAATTTAGCGATAATTTTGAACCTTTTTCTAGAGCTTTTAATGATGGTGCGTGAAGGTGTGTTATTAAAGTAATCACAAACCTACGCTCGGAACTGGTTCTGTAGGTGAATTCTTCACCTTTCTTGGCCTTCGAAGATGACTTGGTGGGTGATTTTCCAGAGGCGACCCAGAAAAAGTTTTTTGAGTGATAGCTTCATTGGAAACGATAATCTGAAGGGTACACGATTTTCATCTAGATGATATAAACTATCCTTTGAGGTCCTGATAATGTGAACTGGCATTTTCTTCACCACATATGATTCTCTGAATGAATCATTTAACTCAGTTGTGAGTGTTAGAATTATATTAGTTCTAAATCCAGCAGAAAGAACATTTCGATGATGTTAATTGGTGGTGTAGGTACTAAATATACAATCATTCTTGACGTTGAATCCTGCTTCGAGGATATTATCTTCGCTGCATTTTCACAAAGAGCAGTAATACTTTTCTGGTGAGTAGAAAAAAAGCTGTAATGACGTAAAATTCAGATTAAACAAGTTGTCATACGATTTTTATTGCAAATTGCATTTTTATTGATATTCCTAAATTGGTCAACTTCAGTTTGGAAATTATTTAAAACAAAAAAAGCTCGCCCGAGCAGGGACTTGAACCCTGGACCCTTGGATTAAAAGTCCAATGCTCTACCGACTGAGCTACCCGGGCTGATACTTATTGACTTCGATATTCCATTTACATTGCTATTGGTAACGTCAGGTTAGATTCTTCATGTTTCATGCATGGATATTTTGTTTAATAAAACATGATAATGAGGTATTCAATCGCTTCACGATGATATGAAAGTTTAATCGAATCGATGAGGTCATTGACTATTGGAAGATTTTAGATTTCTTCATTATAATAGGTATATAAAACCCATGAATACTATCCCTGTCAACACTTCCATTTGTTCGTTTGACTTTTGTCATTGGTAAGACGGTGTATCGATTTAGAGTCCGAATGTAATTACCTTTATCCGTTATTCGGAATTCATATTCCTCACTTGATTCGGTCTAAATATTTTGACGATGAGAAAATGCAAGTTATGAATGAATTTCCTAGTGGAAAATGTTTGGTATTGATTGAAAAATATCTTTATTTACGGAGACGTTACTAAGACAGCCTGTGGCGATATAATTCTATTTGTGAATTCGCGAGTATTTCCCTTTTCATTACGAATGAGAACATTCGAATTTCATGGTAATTTAATGTTTTAATTAGGTTTGTACAAGAAGTTTAACATTTTGAGATGCAGTCGCCAGATTTGTTCCACATCGTAGTCTGCTAAATGTGCGAGGAAACAGATGGAAAATAAACCACAGCCAGCAGGGCAGTCTGCGTTAGATTTCCCAGATAAAAGCATTCGTAGATTTTAAATATTCAGCAACTTGCATGGATCCTTTCTGAGCTTAACTGAATTGGACAAAAAAATCACATTCAATTAAATTAGGGCAGATCGTAACAATGTTGGTATCTACATAAAATGAAAAAATATAGTATGCTATAACGATAAAAACAATATCAAGAATTATATAATTATCTTCGAATAAAAAATGTTTTCAGATAACCCAACTTCATTGTAGATTGAAATATCAATAGAAAGTGAATGTAAACAAGCCTCTGAGAGCGTTTAACTTCACTCCAATTAATCTTCTCGTCCAATTAGATGAACGATTATGAATGCATTTAATCAGAATGCGATATGTTAAGGTCTACCAAATATTTCAATATTTCCAATAATCATTAACACACGTTGATACAGCTCATCCCTGCTCATGACAGATTTAATATTCTCGCACTGCATTGTGATCACATGCACGCATCAAAGTACCACATTAATTCGAAAATTTGCATAATAAAACACAAACTAGAATTGTAAATTACACATTGTTCAGCTTTCAACACAAAAAATAATTCTATAAGTCCGAGGCATTGTTTGAATAACCAGTTTCATAACTGCCGATATCAAGTATCGACGCATCGAAATGGTAATAGGAGTCTCACCTCTTACTCAGAGAATGTAAATCCACCCTTTCTGAATATAAAAACAATAGGAATACAACACCTACGTGTACCTTGAAGAAAAAAAATAGAAGAAAAATGATTAATCATCGAGGCATGTGGAAGACCTCCAACCAGTGTGGTATCATTTCTGTGAAAAACGATACTTGATGGTCCCTAGTAGCTGTGAAACAGATGTTATTCTCGAGCAAGATATTTGATACGGTCGGTCGGCCTACGTTAATAATATAAAGTACAGCCATAAGGTTATCTAATGAAACTGCAGTTATTGAGGATTAAGTCTTGATGATAAAGTCACTCCATCATCAATCATTCTGATAAAATCACTGGAATATTTGTAACACAAAAATATGGGGTCGATGTTTATTCAATCTCGGAGAGAAATAAAATGATTTGTTACTGAAGATTTATTGTTTAATTGAATACAATTTTATGAGGACATAAAGGAAGTCTTATCAGTGCTCTGACATACTCCATGCATCGCCTTTTCTAGCGACGTTCCTAAAAACGTTGATCTAGGCCTTCTTGTCGAGACCATAAACTGAGTTTTATGGTAGCATCAGTATCTACCCGGCCATTAGCAGAGACTTTCACAGTCAATTATCACGATATGTTTGGGACAAATATAAAAGCATTAGGTAATAAGGTCCTTCCTATAAATGGGCCGAGAGTTCTTTCCAGAACACATGTCTCCACACTGGCCCATATATAAATTCACGTCTCTCGAATCTCAACTGAAACCTTTTAGTATGTTGTAGCTGCTAAGTGCTTTTTAATGTACCCCAGGACCTCCTATTTCTTTATTGGTTCGGAAATTGTTTCATAGACAAGATAAACGTCCCGGGGAAGGTAAAAAATTGGGCCAGCATCCCTGAAAGGATAGACTTATCTCTGATGGATGGCTGGGCAGGCAGCTATTTTTGGCTCTGCTTCTCCAACAAAACAAAAAACCTCAACCCGAACTGTTATCAATATTCACCTGTTCGTTGTTCACACAACCTTATAAAGTCTTCGGATGGTCAAAACCTGTTGTTGGAGATAAAAATCTCCGAGATATGATGAAAGCCTTCAATATAAATATAACGATTTTATAGCAGATGGTTCCAGTAAATGTTTGTTTAGTGTTTCTACTTGAATAATAATTAATGACTAGTTCATTTATGCCTGTAGAGATGAGGATCGTAAAAGGATGAAAGGGTCATGATGGGTGTTTATTGGTATTGAGAGTTTCACAGCGTGTTCTCGAAAATAAAGATATTAATGTCGGATGCTGCGTACCTGTAATAAATCTTCAGGATGCCATTAAGAGCCTCCAATAATTCACTGAGGAAAATGACTCTAGGAAGAAAAATGTTGCTTACATTCACGTTCAAAATTTTGAGTTAGATTTCATTCTTATCCGCTGCGGTAAAAGAGATTCTTGCTTTCTCCTTCTGCGAAAACCTAAATATACGGGGTGAGCGAATTTCCAACTGTAACTGTGAGGCCTACCGACATATGATACGTTTAAACGTTTATAGATGTATTCTGTTACAGTTACCGGGTTACTCTATGAAATTTTTTCACCCATTAGTCCTTCCTTCGCTTTGACATTTCAACTCCAAACTTTTGAGTGGACCCATGCATTAAATTTGATTTCTCTCTCAACGAAGCATGTCATCAGTGATTATTTATGAGTTATATTTTCGCAATTGACGTTAATGAGCTACGAGATTCACATCTCTCGTTTTTGAATTATTTAAAGCACACTTATTTACATGTCGGGAGCCAAATGTTTAATTTACATAGCAAAGGATGCACATTATTCCGTTTGTGTGAAAGCTCCGCGTGATATACGGATATTTCACAACAAAGATATTGCATAATTTTGTTTGGATTCTGTGTTCTGGAAACGAGAAAGCTTAAGATAACGTCTCTGCAAAATCTAGGCGTGGAATCTGTCAAATCGCTAAACTGAGATGAAATACTACTACTGCATTTCATAATGGTAAACTTGCTGCTTGAATTCGAGCTATCAATGAAATAATACTGATAGTGCGGAGAACTTATATTGAATAAACCCACTTTCATAAGAAGGAGATTTCGGATACGGGGGCAGTGCAATAAATTTAAATATCCATATATGTCAGCAGCACATTATGAATATCCCTGAGGAGATATAAACTTACGCTAAATCATAATCCATAATTTGGATGCACAGTAGTTTCAAATCATGATACTAGAACCGATATAATAAAAGTGATCGAGAATCACTAGAAGTCATTTGATTTGGTATGTGCAAGATCGAAATAAAATCAACTTTTCAAGACTTTATGAGCACTCGAATAGCTGCTAGTCTGTAAAACGCAGTAAAAAGCAGTATAAACATCCGAAAGGTGTCATTAAAATAGTTTCCAATACTCGTTGCGACTTTGAATCAATATGTTCCGAAACATAATATCAAGAGGTGGTGTAGTTCAAAGGATATAACTGGTTTCTCTGACAGGTCGATTTGTATATTTCATTATTTTATTTGACGCTGTTCAAACACTATTTACATTCTCTTGTCTGTATACACCTTCGAAACGCAGAAGAAGAGTAAACAACCTCCTGATAAAGTAAAATAACTACACAGTTTCCTTCCTCAAGCACGCATGAACAAAAAGGATGAATGGAACATTCTCATTCGGAGATCAGTAACAGATTGAATGTATCTACCGGAAACGATTCCTATGGAAGTTGTACTCGCATTAGTAGCTCTTTCAGATGTTTGGTGCAAATTGTTGTTATCAATCGGCCAGAGTTTCGCGTTTTATGCTATTCATCCCCCAACCCGAGCTTCAACTCTTGTGTGAAGTTTGTATTTGAGAGGGTCCTCGACGCAAATTTCTCACGAAAACTTTCTTCGCGTGTTCTTTGTTAATCCCATTCGGTAACTTTAGCTCTACCTTCAACGAGACGAAGTCGCAGCACAAAAAGTCGCGGCCGATTTTGGTCCTCATTTAAAGGCGAATAAATCATCCAGGAGTACTTTGTGAGTCAAATGAATGCTTAATTAAGAATTTGAATTATGTTATGGCTCGTACGGCCCGGTCAGAGCATTATATCTGAGAAGGGTTTTCGGCACTGATTATCACATGAGCCGAAATTAAATGCAACCATGTCTCATAACCGAGATTTACGAGGAGCTTGAAAAAGTCGAAGTTGCAGCCAACACGTTTATTGAAAAAAAAGCACGCGATTAGTGAACAATAACTGGATGTTTTTTGTGTGCTCTCACATGGTACCCAATCAAGTATCTATTTCAACATCATAGACGTCGATGTTATTGAACGAATAATGTCACCAGTCCAATAATTCGGTAAACAACTACGTCTAGAGCCGTGCACTACTTTTTCCCACCCATTTCCTGAGACCCATTCTTCATGCAAATCGGTTCAAGCCTCCACAAAGTCACTTTCACCTTTCGAAGAACTATCTCCGATATTTCCAATAAACTTCCACCCGCGTTTCGATAGACGGATTAATTCACCTTCACTATCATTTATCATTGTTCCGCACTGTCAGGTCAACCATAACAGGCATTTTGAGCAACAATGAAAAGGTGAGTTGTAACGAGTTGAGAATCCTATAGAAGAAACTGGGCTCGTATACCCAACCTATCTCGGTTGATAAATTCGAATTTTTTCTCGGTCAACTCTGCTCGAGACTCTGCTTTCAATTTCCATCAGAAGAAGATTGTTTTCAACTCATCCAAAGATTTCTTAAGTTGAAAAATCTCGATTTTTCACACCCTATATCTCTGTAATCTTTCTCGCTATACCCCAAGTATGATAGATCGACGAAATCAGCTCTTCAGGAAGAATCTAAAAATGGAATAAAATACAGGGTGTTCCATTTGAAATAACAAAGTTGTTGCTACTTTTTGATAGATGCGGCAACGCCGCAACGCTGAAAGTATTTTAGATCGATAGAACAAAACTGATTACTCAATGAACCAAATTTTCAGAATAATCCTACATCCCGTTTTCCGTAAACGTCTAAGGTACCATCGACCGTGAGTGACCCTGTATATTGGATAATAGATAACGATATTCTAGTAGAACCATCTTCGAAAATTTTGGATGAGTTGAAAACAATCTTCTTCTGATGGAAATTGTAAGCACAGTCTCGAGCAGAGTTGACCGAGAAAAAATTCAAATGTATCAACCGAGCCCAGTTTCTTCCAAGCATAATGGAACCAATCTCAAAATAAGAGTCCTAATAACACATCTTATGAACCAATAAACAATTTTTTTCATGTCTAGCTCGCAGTGTAGGCGACTATCCCAATCCTATATCATCGTTATTATATAGCTTGTAACAGCTCAATTTGTGAAAAGGAACATCATGTCCTTGATGGATTTCTTGGAAGGGTATTTCAGTATTTATATTGAAAGCAGCGATTTTAAGATGGACCGATTTCCTTTCTGAAAGGAACCCATTTTTTCATCATTCGCTCGATTTAACATAAACGTGACTTCGTCGTCTTGTCTCTGATATCGTCGAAAAAACTTTTTAATTAACAATTTTCGTGATCTCACGAAACAAAGGGTGGAGGCGAATCGGAAATTTGAATTTCCAATTATCAAAGATCTCACTGTTATTCTTGGACATGCCATTCTCATAACTTTTCCGAACAATGAGAAACGGAGCTGAAATTCAAACTAGGTTTTTACCCAAAATGATCAACAAAGTTTAGCCACAGCATTTTCATTTTGACCCGTCTGCTCCTGGTTCACTCTTTATCATTTCTCCAGTGCCAATGAGTGATTGAGGAATTCTCAAAAAGCGAGCTAAAACTAATGAAGATCCATCTACCTTGTCCTCTAATTGACGTGGCATTAATTCATCTACATCTGGACAAAGTTTCGGTCATTCCTACCTGCCAGTTTCTCTTTTTGTTCCCTGTCAATTCGACCTATGAAATACTGTTCTCGTCCGACTTCGAACAATGAGATGTCTCCGTGTTTGACAAACATACCACCGTGCTTGCAACGAAAAGAATATCGATAATGGTCGGGCAATGAAGCTTTCCATTGTTGATACGTCGTTGCTCACAGAATTTTTTTTTCTCAGCGAGACGAAGATATCTCTTGGTTCTTTGCTGCTTTGATTCAAAATTGGTAAGTGTGGGTTCTCGATGAGGTTTGTGATTGTGAATCTTCCATAAAAAATCCTGAATTCGAGATGATAAATCCATGACGAAAATATGGCTGCTGCTTATAGATGAGTTTTGTGAATTTTTGATTGTTCTCACATTCTTTTCTTTCCCGAAAAAAAAATCCCTTTCGAGTACTCATGCACAAATGAATAAATAATAATTTGCATTTTTATGTTCAACAAGCTTGGACTAGAGCTGAGAGATGCACAAAATAACTGTGAGCATTCCAAGAAAGACAGTAATAGTATACAACCTCCATTCTGTCTACGATGACGAAATTGATGCGTCTAGAGTCGCTTCCTTATCTCGCGTTTGATAATACTGTTCTACACGTTCCATGTGGGTATACGGAGATATACGGATACTATATACGAACATATGAAGTTGCTTAACGTTACGTTTGCCGTCATAAACGTGGTATATGTGTGTGTGTTCCCGAATGCAAGGTTGATATATTGGATGGAACACTTTAGATAATAGAATACGGAGACAAGATTGACGATACCGCATTATGATTCGAATTTTTATTCGTGGTAAACTGTTTTAATATTCTCCGGATGCTTCCACGATAACATCGATAGAAAAAAGTTGTGGAAGGTAATATATGCTCATAAATTGAAATCTAGACTAGAATGGTAGGTATATTAAACGAACTACCGTTGGAATGATCGGATCATTCTTCATTCTTGGCACCAGTGACTCCGTAAGCACAAGCGATTGGACAGACGATTGAGTATTTGATTCGTTTGTTACTATTGATAAAAAATCTGAAAAGGCGACTACGTCACAGTATATTATTCAATGAAAATCTCACATCTGACATTTTCAACCAATCAAAAGCCCATACTTTGTATCGTTACCATAGCAACTAGAACGATTTCCGGAAATTTTTCTCTCTTCCTTTGAGGAAGGAGCATGATTTTACAATGGACATTTTTTGACGTTTATAGGTTTAATGACTCTCACATTAACCTATCTTCAAATACTTATATAGCGTTTTCCATTGGTGAAACTGGTACACACTCAGTGTAAATATATTTCTACCAACTTTACCTCAGCGGTTCAGAGTTTTCAGTCATGATTATTCGGTATCGGTAAATATAATGATGAACTGAATTGTTGATTTACAATTAACGATAGTATTTCAAAATAGCCGATACGGATTTGGTGGCTAGTGGACCAGTAGCGGCTAACTATGAAAACTGACAAGTTTTAATGAGAATCAAAATCGTGTCCTACGATTATTGAAATTGTACATCTTGATAAACGGAACTCACGGTAAATATAATAGAAATCATACTTGAACAGTCTCGTCAGAGTTGTAATTTATTTTACTGTTTATACAAAGCCGTACGGTCAACTGACAATTTGTATGCTTGCCTAGACCAATGAGAAACGAGGTCGAACCCTATCTCTTCAATGGAATTTTCTTACCGAACACCACTCTACCTTCAATAAAAAACTATAATTTTTTTCTTTTGTCAAAAAAATTTCCAGCAATAATTTAAGCTCGAGTGGTATTATAAGTGAATATATCCTAATCATGTATGATACAACATCACTTTTGACACAGTGGCAACAAGTATACCCGTTCACTAAACACGTCGTTCTCCCCCTTTCTACCAACAAGGTCGACCTAGTACAAAAACCAACTTGGACGCTCGTATAATCGTGTTGTTGTACATGATTGATGACATCTCTCGGATATATAGTAGCGCATCAGACTCATAAAAGACATCCCGAAATGGATAACGTGTCAGATCCAACGCTATGTGGTCATGTAGCTAGTCCAATGTAATATAATGATCTAGACAGCAACAATTCTGAGGAGAGATAAAAACGAGAGGCGAACCAGCGATTTTCCTCTAAAGGAAATTATTCGTATGGTTTGATTAGTCGACTGATCGTTTTCATCTTTTGTCCATCCTATTTTGGAATAATTCGAAATATACTACTAGCTTATAGTGTCCTAGTCCTAATGAACATCCTCTGCAAATTTCGCTGGTTTCTTTTCAGCTCGATTCTGCGTGGCATCGGATATAGTATGTATGATAGGAATCCTTTATGAAGTTCCATTGATAATTCAAATTAATAGGATGAAATAACACGTGGGAGGATCGTTGTTGATCGTCCGTTAAATCATTGCAGTGGAAAAAAGACGAACTCGAACGGCGCCGCACGTCTTTTGGGCGTCGAAAACAAGTAGTGGGATGCCTGAAGCGAGGCGTGTGTATGCAAATAGCGTTTTCCTGTAAACACAGTAGCCGACAAGGTCGTTTTTCATGTCTCTCGGAAAATATTAGCCAGGATAACACGGAAGGAAAAGAGAAAAGGGTTCGCAGTGACTGATTCCGGAAATGAGAATGTTGTTTAATCACGACGGACCATCAAAATCATACGTTTCTTCAACTGCAAGGAATTGTGGGTTATTTTGAATAAAATACATGTAACAGTCAGTTTGGAGCAATGTGAAAACATGTATTCCCTTGTTAACCCATTTTCAACCCATCCTGTTTAAGAAGGGCGAAGGTTATAAATTCCATCATGATGTGTATTTGTTCTGAAATACTTAAATAAAGCAAAAAAGTACGTGAGTGATTGAAATAAGCTATATATCTAGCATAACTGAATCATTTTCTCCCAGATATTCTCCTTTTGTTGTCAAATTTATTTGGGTTGGTTGACAGATCTAACTGTCTAGTTTCTGACATATTGAACAATAAAAATGCTTCGAAAACTCCATATTTCAAAGCTCATATCGTTAGTGGGTAATAAAAATTTATTGTGCTGCATGAATACTGCATGATATTCCCGATATTATACTACATGGTCGCTTCAACAACACCTGCTCACCCTGTGTAAATAAACTGGAGAGTCGACTAAGAGATTTCAACGGATACCACACTCCATCTTTCGTATTTTTGAATTAGTAGTTGCTACCCCTTAGACTTGAAGGGGAAGGTGATTGTGAAGCAAGTATACCCAAATGACGAATCGAAAATATGAACCAACGCATCAATTACCTATTTTAATGAAATATCAATGTCCGTGACCTCAAAGAAAACAATTCACATCTTAAACCACTAGAACTTCAATCATTATTGGAAATGTTTTCGAGAACACGAATATTTCTAAAATTCTCCCGAGCTTAAGACGAATTTCCAGAAATTTTTGTAGTTGTTTTGGTAACGATACATAGACTAGGGAATAATCTAAGCTCGTATGGTATTTGGTAAGAAGATTTCACATCCCAACTATGAATCAAGATCTTGAAATGCTATATATGTGGAACTACAATCGGTAAAGATGAGATGGCAATGTGTAGATCAACTCTTCACTAAAATATCACCTCACCTCGAAAAAAAATCAAGGAATTTTTCTGGTTCCCGTGGTAACGAGTCAAAATCATTGAGTCATCTTCTGGTTTCAGAGTAGAGGTGTGAAATCTTCATCAAAGATCTTAGAAAATATGCTGGTTAATTCTTCTGTGGTGACATTGTTTCGGTACACCCTGTATACAATGCAAGACCTACTCGTCGAGATGAAACAAAGCAAAAACACACCAGGGTGCGTTTCTAGCCTGTTGCGCTCCTCTCATATCGAGCATATCAGTCCATCGAAACAATCGACAAACGAGCCTGTCACATCTCCACATCCGTCTCTGTCCAATCCATCAAAAACAATTCGCTTAGATTCTTTTGTTTTACAGGCCATCGCAGTCGCATCGTCAGCAGCGATGTGACGGTCGCATTAGGACCGCGACCTGTCAAAGTCAGATAAAAAAATAAGAGAAGAAGAAGATGCTGTCCGGTGCCTAGCCCCGGCATCGCAGACACCGACGTCCGTAACCATGGCGTCGCTGGCGTCGCTAGTTTTGGCGTTTTTCCTTGTCGCCTTGGCGCGTTGCAATCAAGGTTGGTATCGGCTCATGGAATTTTGGGGGGTGGTGGGGGGTAAAGGGGCAGGGGGAGAAATTGATGACGTGGGTGTGTGAGATAGTGGCTGAGCAAGATTGATCTTGGAAGGTTTGTTCATTATCGAAAGTGCAGGGAAATTGAGTTTGTTCCTTCCAAAAGAAATTGCAGAAACGCCAAAATCAAATGAAGGTTTATTTTAGGATAAACGAAAAGGTCAAATATTCCGAAAAAAATCAGAGGTGGCTGAGCACTAATTTTTAATAGTATCTGTCGAACAGTTTTCGAGAAAAAAAAACAAACGTTATTTTAAGGAGATTTCCAGAATTTTCTCAATATCTAATCGACAGATTTCATTTAGAATATCATGGTACATCAATGTCTCGATAAGTGACAATCATGATTTTTTTTGAAATGAGAAAAACTTTATTAAATAATCCATAATTGATACTAAAAAGTGAGAAATGATTACTTTTGAGGAGCACCCATTTTTTATTAAACTAATTTGCAAATATATGATTATTTTCAAATCCATTGTGACTAATGTCAAGTGTCGACCAATATGACGCGGTGATATAAAAAAATCATAACGAATAAACAAAAAGTGGACATTTTCAAAGATTGCTTTCAGTCCAATTTGATGATATCACTTCATTCATACGATTGACTATACACTTTGATGTTGAAGATGATAACAAGACGATTGCGCATCAGTAGCCCAAACACAGTAATAAGTAAATAGGCAAATACCGCAGCAATACCTTTGCTTCCCGTAGTACAATAATCTCATGAACTATTTCGTAGTAATTCGGCTGGTGTTGAGATTTTGCAACACTGAATGAAAAATAGATGCAACTATAGTTACATGGATTAGCGCGTCAGCCACTTTATAAAGCATCATAAGAATTTTCTACAGATTCTAGTGAGAGAAGTTCCCTCAAAAAATTTAACAGTTCATCTGTCGATGATGATAACTTGGTTGTTAAAGTCAAAGTAAGTTTGTCAGAACGATCTTTATTATCCTGTATATGCTATACAACTCCACCTACTGTAGTAACCGTACAAAGTAGCAATTTTTATAGATCTGTACTTGAATTGAGAAGTATGCTCGAGTGCAAATGATGTCGATAAATCACATTCACACTTTTATCACTGAATTTATTCGTGCGGAAACCGCGGCTTCAATCTTCAATTTGGGTTAATGGACTATCCGGTCTCGATATGAGTGTCTAAATATTTACTTGCCGATATTTTTCCAGACTTTATTGCCACCCATGATCATCCTTTGAAGATACACCGATGCATTTTCGTTAATAAACATCGATGATAATGATCGAATGTACATTTTCAGTTACCTATCTCTGATGAACCATTTTCTGGAAGTGAATTTATTTGTGTATAAACCAGACATCGATTCATGCCGTTCCAGTAGCTCTTTTGATGTTGAAAAGAAATGGAACTTCATTGACTTTGGGAAATAATGTATACAAAACATTACAGAAGTCGTCAAGGCCACTCTTGATATACTTTTCATTCTCATTTCAACTTGCTTTATAAACAAAGATAATTTGTTCATGTGAGAGTTGGGTCATTCAATTGGACGATGTAAAATAAACTATTCTAACCCGCTCTTCCATCAACATTAAAGTCTCCAGCTTCCACTCCATCAATCCATGTGACGCTATAGCTGACAAAACTCAAAAACTCTCCGCTTGTCTTTGGACAGACCCTCTTGCTAAATTGCGCTTGTCGAGCATCTCTCATGCCTCAAAGCTTGCCTATCTTCCTCCCGCTTTCTGAGCCCGATCATAACTTGTCATCCCAAGCAATCCCCCGTACACACACACTCCTGTTGACACTCCAAACTCCTTCCAAGCTCTCGTCCTTTTTCCCTGTGTGTACAGATTTTTCGGTACAACGCTCCCGCGTCGGAATTGTCACTTAAACGTATCGAGCTTTCGGGGGGAGATCGGCTTCAAAGGAAACATTCTTTCCCCCACGGTGGGGGGAACACTGACGTTCTCTCGGGGTTAGGGTTAACACGATAAAATCAAATGCTTATCGACCAACATCAAGATCGCCTTCGAGCTTCAACTTTCTCTTTCGTTGTGACGATTGTGGCTTCAATCGTCTTCAGCTAGCAGATGACTATAAATGGCAATGAAATAATCGATTGGAAGGGCTGCGAGTTCTGGATACGCCACTGGGGTGGGGGGTGAAGCAGGAACTCGTGTTTGCCTTCTGTCGTTCTGTGTGGCGTCGTGAAGTGAGATGCAAATAATTTGGAAGGGATTTTAGATAAATTGGCAGTTTGGCTGTCACGTTAGGTTATGTAATGTGGGAGTGTGGCTGTGAATGGAGAGAGGTCTTGATGTGACAAGCTCACTCGTATTTCGATGTCGTTGGAAATTGATTTCGCACCCACCGATCTGGGAGTCTTACAAGTGGTGTGCCATTAAACAGGCACAACCACTTTGGATTTTTTGAATTTTGGCCATAATTGAAGGCCGATTTAATGTTTATTCATATGCCCAATAGACTGATAGTATCTCTATCAGGATTATTTTTGGTAGCAATGGTTGATATACGACCCAAAAAGAAAACTAAAGGCAATACATTCGGCGATAGGCTGGAATAATAGCTTCTAATGAGTCTCAAATCATAGTATGTTTAGATTTTCCATAAAACTCTCTGTTATTATATTTGGTTTCGCTAGCCTAACGGTTAAGCTAGCAAACACCACGAATGTTTTAAACAAAGATCTAACAAAATCAGCCTCAAATTATCCGTTTGAAACTATGTGTTTTAAAAGTAGTTTGCCAGCTCTTTTGAGCTAACAGAACACCGAAAAATTCGGTAATAAGGCGATAAGTTAGCTTCAAATTGTAGCAGAAGAAAAATTCAGCTCCAATATTCCTACCACAAACATATCTTGGAACATCATTTCCATAATTAGTATTCAATCTCGTCAGTGCTTGAATTTCTAATATAAATCACTCGTCACTTGAGTGAGAAGGTTCGCTTGTCAATCTGCATCACCGTCAGTTGTTTTTCAACAGAAGATGGCAAGACGTTCAACTAGCATCCATAGCACTTCAAACGTCAAACACGCTTCATAATTCATGCAAACAAAAGCTAGATGGATGCACCGACTGACAACAGTAAATGGTGGCCCAACCGACTTGTCATGCATACGGCAGATGGTCAGTTAGACACGGTCGATGGAAGCGCAAAGCGTATAGCCACTGCTCGAAATGTAATAATTGCCGACGTTGTTTATACATCGTCGATCAATTAGATATTTCCGAATGCCTCTGCATGCGACTGTGAATGAGATGCAGTCAATGGAAACCGGTACCTGTCCATCAGTGATAGACTCCAGTGAATAACTTTCGTAGAATAGATATTTTTTAATTGCTGATGACATTGAAGGGTGAAGTTTTCCTCAAATCTCAACTACGGTCACTATTTCAGCGGATAAGAAAACAGTATAAACAACAAATAACTTATAGGCTGGGTTATAGTCAAGCAGGGACATTCACGTTTTAAGCTCTTACTGTATAGACCTAAAGACGAATTTCCACCAAACGGACTTGCTTGCGACTAGTTTCAGTTTCAAAAACAGAAACAAAAAACTTGTAGTAGTTTCGAAAACTCGAATTCCACCAGATACACAAAAAATTTGTCTGTCGCGTGTTTTGTTTTGAATATGTTTTTTGTCATTTCCACTACACGATAACAGTTTTCATCCATCAGCCATCAAAGTCACATACCACTACCAGAACAAAATTGTGAACTGTTGTCGCCAGCCGTTTTCACATAGCGAACTCTATTTACAAAAACAGAGGAAAAACTTCTGATCTTTCCGCCTGGAGACGGGACTTTTTCTTGTTGACGAAAACACGAACTCGCGACACAAAGTCTTCAAAATGTTTCCCATTTTGACAACAAAAGTTTTTGTCGTGTCGAATCGACACACTTGCTGTTTTGTCCGTTTGGTAGAAATCTGTGTTAACTTACCTTACTAATTTAGGATATAATCACTCTATTGGCGGAAGATCCATATCTACCTATTCAATTGTTCTACATCTTTTGGAGGTTCAACTTGAATTCAACTTACATTGAGGCATCAAATATTCTGAAATTGAAACCAGTGTTGTTCGGAAAATTTTAGTAGGTCATATATAAGAATATACCTTCTTTTGGAGGGAACTTTAAGACCAGTTGCAGGAAAATAAACTTGAACAAATGATTAAAATTTCACACTACTTTCAATTTTCTCATCCTGTTTATGATCGGAGCGAACATTTTCCTTCTTATTATCAATAATAATCTGGCATTCTGTTACCAGAATGTAATGATAGCCAGCGTAACAAGGCAATTACTACCGGTAGACGTCATTTAATTGTAAAATATGGCACGTAATCGCTGATCCTAGATGCCTACCAGGAGGTAAAGGCCGTACTGAACCGTTTGTTTGATTGGAAATTTATTATAATCCATCTGGCGACTCCTCGTTACTTCTTAACGATCCATCGGGATATTTCAGATGCGGAATTGATTGCACCGACAAAGAATCGAATTGAGTAACAACTGTTGCTTGGTTTCGAGAGGAAAAAAAATGAGATAGGCGGACCTCGCGTGATACCGACAAGATTTATGCCACAAAACCAGTGAAAAATGGCCGGTAAATCGATAAAAATGCTTCTCCCGATTAGCTCCGACTTGGACTAAATTAATGTTTCAATAAGGCTTTGTGCGTGGGCCGGATTGTGATATCGAGGTGTTTTATTTTTACGGCTTATGTTTTAATTGCTCGTCGGTCTTGTATACTGGATGTAAAGGGGACATTTCTGGAGGAGTGCAGGAACACATGTGAGACGTTAAGGTGTCATAAAACCGTTCGATTATTTATGTTCTGAATGTTGTACTCGCACCTCAAAATTCTGACTAGTCTTTTTTCACGTAGACGTTTTCATTCATGGAAATATGAGCTGAATGTGATGCCTGTTTTGGTTCAGCATATCATCTTCCCTAATCAACGTTCAGTTCAAATAATAAAAGCAAAGTTTACTTCTCATATGCTCTTCCGTGGACAACCAAATAAGCAGAAAAATACAGGGTATACCTGAAAACTCACTAATTACTCTATACACTTGTTGATATTTTGTCACGTTTTTCTCGAAAAAATCTCATATTATCGTGATAGAAAAAGTAGGACATTTTTCGAATTTTTTCTATGTTCTTCAATTATACGTCTTCAAAATTCAGAAAAAATTCAAGAAAACAGTTATGGGCCTTTTTCAAGGATAGTTCTTCAGTTTTGAGAGATTCAAGTCTAATTTGGACAATAATGCAAAGTATTAAATGTGCCAAATTTAAAAAAAAAACCGTACATAAAAAGTTACAAAACATATTCTTTTCATGAAATCATCTTCGAAGAGCTTTTTACTTCCTAATAAGTAGGTGAGTTTTCGAAAAATTGAGATAGGAGCGTATAGTAATATTTGGCATTTGATTTTAAGATATACCAAAAACTTTGGGACCCTCTGTATGAAAAAAAGTGTCATGGATGTAAGTAACGCAAACAAAGACATCTGAGGCAATATTCTAGTTTAGTGAGGGTGTTCTAAAAATTTCAACTATCGAATGGGGCAATCGATTTCGCTATCCTTTCATCTGTCAGCAGTTTCGAAATCACAAAACGTGTGTGACACATCATCGCAACCATATGTTGGAGTTCCCTTATAAGTCCATGAAAGTCCCACAAAAATCCAATATCTCCTATGCCGAGGAAGGTGCGAAAACGAATGTTTTCCCATGCCCGTAAACATCTCTACACTTCGTATATTATGATGGTTATGTTGCTACAAGCTGTCGACCGACGTCTTTATTTGCTTGGGAGCCAGGAGTGCGATATGACCCTTTCCTGCACTTCATGATGGCTGCAGCTTATGAAAAATTTAAGGTTATCGCTATATAGGAGCGTTTCTCTAGAATGTGTTCAGGTCAAAGCACAACGAAGCCCTCTTGACGTTTGAGGGGGCGGAAAATATGAATACACATATGGTATAAAAGATCCATCCAAGCACAGTATATTTGTCGAGATGAAAGAAGAGATGTTGGACTAACATGCGTTGATACTTTTGTCGGTGTTGATATTTTCTATTTCTCCCTTGAAATATTGTAAACAACATGACGCAGAAGGGATTTCCATCTCGCAGATATGGAAAACATGCAAATATGAGAAATAATGAGATCTGACAACATAAATTATTACAAAGTAACATGATCCAGAGCAAACAAACTGATACTCTGTTTGTTTTCTGAAAAGGACAATCGGAGGTCATTTCAGAGCAATAATATAATAAAGCATCTGAAAATCAGCTCGTGTGTCTGGCAAAGGTCATCGTTCGTGGCTACTATAAATAACAAAAAGTGTGGTCTGAATACTTAATGGAATTATTGTATCGAGAAGATTGAATTAGTGTGCCAGTTTGTTGGATGCAGGGTGATTAAATTTGTGTGGGGTCAAGAATTGGTGGCACACTTCCAATTCGATATTTCAATTGTCGATTATCGTCTTATCATTCTTAATCACAACAGCCTCGTAGTGCCAACTGTTTATTTCATCGTTGCGATGTGGTTCTCAAGTTTATGCAATATTTTAATAATCTCAGGAAGAAGTCCATGGCATCTCAAAGTGGAGTGGTAGATATCAAAGTAGGAAAAAAGCTCCAAGTCATCTCCACATCATTTAATTAGAACAAAGGTTATAGGGAACATGTTTCGAGTACATATGTACTCATCATCAGCCCGAATAAAATATGATTGTTGAAGATGAAAAAATTACATAACAAATTGGAAAATTATTACAGGAAAATTTTTATAAGGGGCCCTGTACCCACAAATTAGGGATATCAGGATGGTAACATAGTGAAAATAGTTTTGTGCAATACTACAGAATAAATTATCAATGGTATCGACCACGACATTTTGCACTAGTGCATCTTCAACAATCATATTTTATTCGGGCTGATGATGAGTACATATGTACTCGAAACATGTTCCCTATAACCTTTGTTCTAATTAAATGATGTGGAGATGACTTGGAGCTTTTTTTTTCCTACTTCAATATTTTTAAACCAGTAACTATACATACATTCAAAAATATGGAGAAACTTTAGCCGTGGCATCAGATATTTCCAAGGCATTTGTACGAGTTTGGCACCAGGGACTCCTCGCCAAGCTTCCATCTTATGGTTCGCCCCTTCAGCTGTGTTCTCTGCTTGCTAGTTTTCTCTCAAAAAGGTCTCTCCATGTAGTGGTCGATGGAGTTTCATCTGATACTGTACTCATAAAAACAAGTGTTCCGCAGGGATCAATTCGAGAACCAACACTATTTCTACTTCACATCAACGATTTGTTGGAAGAAACTTCATGTCCTGTACACAGCTTCGCGGACGATAGTACCCTCCATACCGCTTTCTGTTCCAGGGCTCCTATATCGGCCCGTCAAACCAGAAATGAACGAGGAAGAAATGTTAACAAAATAAATATGGACTTGGCAACAATTCTCGAGTGGGGATCTAATAACCTGGTAGAATTCAATGCAAACAAAACACAATCATGTCTTTTCTCTAGAAAAGCCGATCTCACTGTGCCCAACATAATTCAGTCAGGAGTAACCATACCATTGAAGTCATCCATTTCGATGCTTGGCGTTACTATCAGCAATAACCTTTCTTGGGAAAATCACGTGAGGTCCATTGCCAAAAGTGCATCCCAAAAACTTGGTTTTCTGTTTCGAGCCAAGAGCTATTTCACTCCCAATCAGCTGCTTATGATCTATAAGGCACTGATCCGACCTGTCCTGATGGAATACTGTTCCCATATTTGGATTGCGGCACCTAAACATATCCTGAAACTATTGGATTCTGTCCAAAAAAAGGCAATTCGTCTCGTCGGTGATGCCAAATTCAGTCTTCACACCCCTTCGTGGTCACTTTAGAGACATGCAGAATGTCCCTTTCCAAAGACTCGTTCATCCAACGAACATCGAGACTTTGGAACTCATTGCCTAGGTAGGTGTTCCCCGAGGCAAACGATCATTCAGAAATTTGACAAGAACACCAACTCCTACCTTATTTCCCTTGGTTTCCACGATGTTCTCTGAACATTACAGGATATCCCTTTTCGTGAGAACCAGAACATAAAAAAATAATACAGAATCGAATCCCAAAATGATTGAACCATAATATATTACAGTATTGACTATACGCCATAGGAGACAATGTTAGCAAATTGAAGCCGAATTTCATATATCTTTCCTTGTCTATCTGACAAGGTTGATAGAGTGCGCATGCGCGAATTCGAGCGCGAAATTCAAAAAATAAAATTGTGTCAATCTTTTATTTATACGACCCATCTATTTTATATCTGAATTAATTTTCGATCATATCCGAGTCCATGAATGTGTATATTGATGGTAAAATACATCAAAGATCCTAAGCTTTGACAGAGAGTAATCAGGACCACTCCTGATCAGGAGATTAGAAAGAATGAAGCAATGAAGATTGAAACAATGGCAGGCATAAAAATTTTCCTGAACTCTCACTGTTGTTACACATTGTGCTTAGATTTCTGCACGATAAGAGAGAAAGAACACCAATTCTGCTTTCATTTTGACGCAGCCTTACTAGATATATGAATCGAACCTAGACACGAAAAATGTGCAGTTTTTGAGTAGATATCCCTCTTGTTTCGCTTGGTTCCTCATAAAATCATGCTCCTAAGAAGCTGTGGATTCTTTTGGGATTCGCGGATGAAGCATCAAACAAAGAAGGAACGCAAGTTCCAAGGCCGCTGTTTCGTGTTCGCCAAAGCTGGTTCCCATTGTTTTGAAGGATTTACCCATAAATCCGGAATATGGCATTAACACGACAGCCAGCGGATTGTCACTCCCACTCTGATAGGTACACAATGTCGTACCGAGTGGTTGATCTGTAACGATATGCGACTGAAAATCAAATAAAGCGATCTGCGTGTGTTTGTCGCGACTGAAATAAACAATGAACGAGAATGGCATTTGCAACTCCAGCATCGTTTGACACCCACGACAGCGTTTGCGACGTCATAATAGATTCAGATTTATCGGTTGAGGCGATATGGAGCAATCAACGCGGCGCTAATGCATTTCAAGCATTGGTCTATATCAGAAGGCAATAACTCATCTATTTCTGCTAATTGCTCAATAATGCAAAGTCTTTCTCTTTCAATGGTTTTTCTGACGTGTTGATGGTGCAACAAACTTCAGGTGGACATTGAAGAGACGGGCGAGTAAATATTGCCAGAACTTGTCCCAACCAACTAGTTAGAAGGTGTCTGGGATCCATTGAAACTACCGAAACTTCAAATTGAAGTGAGTCTCGACGCTCCGTTGAGGATGTAGATCGACTAAATTGAAGAGATGAAATTCATGTACCTGAACATTTTCCAAGGTTCCAAGGCAAATATGTTGACTCCCAGTTTGAAAGGACTTTGAGTTTCGGAAGTCAACTCAAATCAACGGTACATGAATATATTTCTTGGAAATAAATGTTGGGTAAATACAGGATGGGGCATGGAGAACGAATTGTTGAATGAAAAACTGGTTGATGTTTATTCCAAGTATGATGTTCGATCTGCCTAACTTTTTATTTGTCACAAGTGTACACATTGGGAACTCCGGCTATTTCCTCTAGGATTATCACGTTGGATGGATGTGCGTATGAATAGGCGACATTTTAGTGCAAACACAGTGGATAATGAATTTGCCCGCATGCATTTCCCAGTATTTACAACGTACCGCTGTTCATAACTATTTCACCGAATTTATTTCCGTTGGTGTGTTTACATTCAATTTTCATAGGATGTAGTTTCAAATTGGAATTGTTATTCATTGCTGGTGAAACAATTATTGGTCGAGTTGAGTTATGGACAGTTTGCTGCCGATTGGAATGCAGTATAGCCTCTGTAGTTAGACCAAATGAAAAATTCAAACTTTTTTTTTTAAATTTGGTTTCCGATGACTAAAATGTTTGCTTTACATTATAGGCTACGATCGCATGTTTGCCTCTTGGTCACTGCGACATAAAAAAATTTGGAGAATAAGGAAATTTGATTTCATGATTTCGGAATTTTCGATATCTAAACTGAATTTCAAGATGAAAAATAAGAAAACTGAGCACCCGATGGGAAAAATTGGTCCATCCGTTCGAAATAATATTTTAAGATAAAAACATTACTCATGATTTTGCATATTTCGACAACAAAACTGAATTCTATGTTGAAAATAAAGAAAAATGAGAACCCTATGGAAAAAATCGGTGCATCTATTCGAAAGTTATTGAAAATTATAAAAAATTGATTTTAAAACTTTGAACTTTCGATGACAAAACTGAATTCTATGAAGACGCAAGTATTTCCGTAGCCTCATAAGCATCAGGTTCAGATATTTACTGAATCGTTCTATCACGAAGTTACTGTCAAACTATGAATTAGGAACATTCTGGTTATAATTTATTATAATTCATTCAAATCGCATATACACTCAATACATAAAATAGTAGTAAATAGTAATAAAAGTTTTATAGGACGCTATTTTGTAGCACGCGTTGTTTGGAGTACAACGTGTCTTATAAAACGTGTGTCATATACAATTTTTTCTATTTTGCATTAATTTGAAGTCTTTCATAGAATGAAATTGATTTGATATCGATAATCTTCGATTGGTAACAATGATGCAATTGAAATATTTAAAATCTGTCGCACAAGCGTAAAGCCCAGTTTACTGTTGAGCGATTTTGATTTTTGCGATACCAGTGGTGAAAAATGCAATTTTGTCATTGTTTTTATTGAATTTAAATCAAATCAAACTCTGAATAGTTGATATTTACCAACAAAAACTCTTCTGACTTTTATTTGACAGTACGATTGTACTCACCTCCGAGTAATAAAAAATGCGTATCGAAACAGAGGCTATCTCGATACGCATTTGCGTTCCATAATGACTTCATTATAGAACCAAAAATCAAAAAATATTTTTTTCGACTTGCATAATGAACCGATTGATTCGATGTAATGGAACACGATGATCAACCCTGCGCCCCTCTCAAAACAGGGTGCGGCAGCCGAGGAATCAATCTTGGTGAAACAAAAGTGATCCGGGGTGCATTACAGCTCATCCCCTCGGCTAGCTGTCATCCGCCGAACATTTGATAAATCACCGAGCGCAAAAATCAGAGCTGATGCTTGGTACGAAACGTCATCAGCTATAGCGAGAGTGTAAATCGTCGATATATATATTCGCATTCCCGCATCCCCTAATTGAAATATCCCTAATGGCTTTCCACTATAAACAATCGACGGTGGCTGTCCGTTGAGGGTGATACGTCACTTACGAGGGCGGTACCAGGACATTTGTTCTGCGATTGGGACTTTTCGGTTTGTCCTGCGGGATATGCGCGGGTGGAAATCTGGCTTTCCGAATGTTTTGGGGTGATTTATGCCAATTTAGAATTGTTTTTGGAGTCATCGGAAAAAGTTTATTCTGTGCCTGAGGAGACTGGTCAGTGCTTGGAATCACAGTGTGATGGTTTCAAATGCTTGTACTCATTGTCATCTGCATACTATATATAAGGAAGGCTTTTTTCAGTCCAGCAATGTTCTTTTTCTCAGATTGATGATTAATTCTACACTGAGAATCTCACATCTAACATTTTCGACCAAACAAAAGCCTATATTTTGTATCGTTACCATTGCAACTAGAACGATTTTATGAAATTTTTCCCCCTTCCTTTGAGGAAGGAGCATGGTTTTACGGCTGGCTTTTCGCTTTTTGGCTTATGGCGCATTGTGATTCCATTGGCCGATCTTTGTGAGCGCTCATCAAGGTCATCCGCCAAAAAATCGAATACGTTTCGACTTTCGCTTAAAAGAAGCTCCGATTTTCCGCACCGTTACACTGGAAATTTTTTGACTTTTATAGGTTGAATGACATTCATATTTACCTAACATCAAATACTACTAGCGTTTTCCATTGAAAATGGTGTGCCTCTATATAAATATATTTCTACCAACTTTACCTCAGTGGTTCAGAGGTTTCGGTAAATAATGATGAATTGAATTGTTTATTCACAATTCACGGTAGTATTTCAAAATAGCCGATACGGATTTGGTGGCTAGTGGACCAGTAGTGGCTGATTATGAAAACTGTCAAGTGTTAATGATCATCAAATTCGTGTCCTACTATAATTGAAATTCATCTTGATTAACGGAACTCACGGTAAATATAATAGAAATAAGACCTAAACAGTCAATCTAGTCGAAGGTGTATTTTATTTAACTGTTTATACACAGCCGTACGGTCAACTAATCACTTGTATGTTTGCCTGGCGTCTAGACCAATGAGAAACGAGATCGAACTACCTTTCCTATCTGTTCAACGCCCAGACTTCAATAATATTTTGAGGTGAAATTTTCTTGCTGAATACCACTCTAGCTTCAATTAAAAACTGTAATTTTCATCTCCAACACGAATATTTTGTAGAAAATTCTCCCTCGTCTTCGACTTTGCAGAATATTCGTGTTATCGAAAAAATTTCCAGTAATAATTGAAGCTCTCATCTAGTGGTATTATGAGTGAAAATCTCATTGGATAATTTTTTTCTCAATCAACTACCATTCGATGCAAAATGTTGATTATTTTCCCATGAAATATCAAGAATTCTTGTGAACCCCAACTGAATAATTTCACTGCTTCACTTGATTCGAGTGTGGATTCCATCAAGTTCCCATAACGAAATTGAAATAATGGTTCCGACTTTCCCACACTGCATGGATCGTTGACAGTATCTCTGAGCTATTGTTTCGTCTGATGCTATGGAGAATTTCTAAGCATTTTTTCCGTAGCGCAACAAAACAGCTAATTCACATTTATATTTGAATGCGGTTGTTACTACTCAACAATGGAACAATGGGAAATCGCTTCATTATATAAAACGTTTTTGCGATTTTTTTGTTCTATGCAGAAATGAAAAAAGTTGTACTCAAGCATGCTTGTGTAAGCTTATATCACAATAGTATATAAAATAATTCCAATATTTCAGCTGCCCCTACAACCTACTTCAACAAAATCCCTGCTATATTTTTCCATGTTACTCAATCATGTAAATACAACAATGACTGACACCCGATCATCTGATAATTTCGTCATTTGCTTTCAATCATACTGCAATCCAGGATAAATGAGAGTTTGGAACAAAAGCGGTCGAAATAAAATCCAGCCAAAATGTTTCATTGCCTTTTTTTTCATTGTACGCTGTTCAAATTGAAACCCCCCCTCTACGCTTTAATGGAAAATCGCACTGGGAGAAATCAAGTGTCACTCCGGCTCGCTATTTATTTTACATATCAGTTTTAATTCGCTGATGCATGCTTTTTTCGACACAAATCTGGCTTAGCGATGAGTAATGGCAGCGTAGGTATAAAATAAATAATTTTTGGAAATACATCATTCAGGATGTATGCGTGAAAATGAGAATGAGGAATGGCTATGATTTTCAGTCAGTGTGGAATGAATCGATCAAACTCAAAGCTTTTCTATATCAATTGTGATTCTGCCTTTCGTGCAACTCAGGCTGATAGATATACGAACACTCGTTTCACTCTGATGCTGAAGTGAGGTGAGTTGGCGTTAACATGGGCCGATGCTTTCAAAGATTGGCTTTATTGCATTAGAAGAAGTCATTTGCGGCCTTTTGACCACTCTGTCGGTCAAGATAGCTAACTTTATTGTTTTACACCTGTATACATTTGCGAGAGAAAAAAAAAAGACGATTAGTCTTAGAGGGTACACGAATGACAACTACAGGCTGCTCATCGCCAGCTTGAATGAAAGTTGATTCTTGATCACGAATATCGGTAGATACGTAAAATCCTGTAGGAAAAGTGTAGGTAATAATGTATTCAGAAACGTCCGAGTTGTTAGCACACTATCTGGCAAGCGATCTCTCGATATAAATTAAAGTAATTAACCGAATCATGCTGAAAGACTACTGTTTTCAGTAGCCATTTAATTATGTTTGACTATGGTGGAGAGTCGGAAGAAAGCGAACTAAAGAAGGTTCTGTCTTCACAATTCAATCCTCTAATGCTCTTGATATCTCATCGCGGATAAAACGTTTTTTCTCAATCTCCAAACTATTGATGTTATGACCATTCACAGGAATACTGTATACCTATTCGCAGTGGATATGGATCCTAAATGAAAACCTAGAGTTAGGAGCGATGATATATCAAACACGACATATTTACAGTTACCTATAAGTTATAGTTTGTTTATATACCTCGCTGCAACCAAAGAGAGTGAATACAAGGTTTTTATGGGGTTTTAATGGAATGTGCTGATATTTTACGAGCCATTTTTAGTGCACCATTCAATTTCGTCAGTATGCGACCATATGGCGATCTGTTGAATAGTTTCATTTGTTCAACAGTGGATCGTTATCTGACTGGACCCCATTGATGTAACAACGTGAACAACTCTATTGATGTAGCTAATTTGAACTCTACACCACCTCTCAGTCTCCAAAAACAACTCTACGTGTAAAATAAACACTATTTGTTCAGGTCTAAACCGCATTATTTAATGACGACCCTATTATATACCCAACAAAAACACATTCAGTTCGCTAAGGGTCCGAAGCCCGTCTCCCAGGACCTCTTAAGCTTTCCTGTGGCGCCCTCTCACAGACAATGTATAACAATTAACCAGCGGCCCGCCTCACAAAAAAAAACCCACCCGGTTTACATAAATTTACATGCCGAATGGGCGGCGCAACTTTCAACGTTTCTACAAGATACATGGATGATAACCGTTTAGCATTTCATTTCGGCTTTATTGTGATTTAACATGTGTTTTGTGTTTCTCGACGTTTGTGATGACTCCCGGTGCATGACTTGCGAAACGAATTACGCGTTTTACAACATGAAGACGCTAGCAGACAATTTCAAGTCATAACAAATGGAAAGCCACGTTGAAGTTATTCTTAAAGACAACAGAGGCTCGCAAAAAAATATATCACCAGGAAGTTCGGAATCACTTTCTTAAAGAACAGATTCCAAAAAGAGTAAGAAACCAGCACCAGCCTTATTGGCCAAGCGAATTGTCCTATCGCAGATCAAACCGCTCAGGTGCTTTACAGGGATATGACCCTTTTGGTGATGGTTGTCATTTAGAGCAGAACGTGAACGACTGTCCACATTGAGAATAATCGCGGTCCAGAGAACGGAATATGTTTCGATAATGGCCGCTTTGCAGTTTGCGTATTACTCTGCTTGGAGAGCAGAAATTACTGTTATCAATCTAGGAAGACATTGTCAGGGCTATTGTGATTGCACTAGCGGGGTTGCTTGGTTATTGATGATGCAGATGGAATCATAAATGAAGCTTGATATCCCTTATGACAACAGAGAACTGACCCGAATCAAATATCAGCTCGAGTCTAGGTATCAATCAGCAATGGGTAATGAGGAAAAATCGTAGAGTATTTGATCTTTTCGAATGATTTCTCACAAAAGAGAAATGGAGATGCTATTCGTCCAATGAAAGCGCAAAACCCAGAGTAACTGACGGAGAACGCATTGAATTCCCTCCCCTGAGCTCATTCATGTGTATTTTCCCATCAAGCAAGAAGGTCGTCAACTGCGAGTGCAATTTGGCATTGATCGAACGAAAAGATGCCAATCTACCTTGTTACCTACTCACACCCTTATCCCCATAGTAACCGTTCGTGAGTCTGACTCTGGAAATAATCAACTACACAATGTCCCGCGAGAACCTGTGCCGTATCTCAACCATCTCCCCACACGTTCTCTCCATTGAAAACGTCGTCTTTATCGGCACACGGAGACCATTCGTGTCCTTCTGGCATTGTGATAAACAAATGTTCCCTCCGTGGAGCGGATTCGCGCCAGACCAAAGACGATAAGTCGGCCGAAAGGGTTTTTTCGAGAGGGCCCTCGAAAGGCTCATTGACTGGTGTTGTCTGCGGGCAGAGAAGAAAATGGAGCAAGAGGATTGGGGAATCGGGCTCTCGACCTGATCTGTCAGTTCAGGAGTTATTGCTTCGATTGAGTTGTAATTGTTTCAATTCAGCCGAAAGAATCTTCCCAGTCGAATATTTGTACACCTGCCAGTGTTTTTGCCATCCAAGTCTAATGAACTTTTGAACTGAGAAGTTCCATTCAAATCCAGTTTGCTTACGGACAACTGATTATATCTTCTTTTTTCGTGTCCTCTCAGAAAAAAACATGTTCCGGATCCTCTCACTAAGATTAAGTAGGTAGCTACTGTGTCGTAAATTAACATTCTGATGTGTTTTCCCTTGATAATAAACGTTTCTGTATACCATTCTACCGCATTACATGAACAGGTCCATCTTCATTTGCATTTTTATTACTAACGGCGGTATATGAAATCCCGGCCTAAACAAAAGATTGTATAACGAAACAAAAGGAAAACGCGACATTAGCAGACTCGAATTTTAATTCGAAAATAAAAAAATAACCCGACGAGTATTCAGTGAAAGAGCTACGACGCGATTCTCTTCCAACCTCTTTTTTCATCTCCCTCTCTCTCTTCTCTCTCTCTCTCTCCCTGCTCATTATGCTGGTCTTTAGCATCGTCATGTTGAAGTAAAAATTGCGTGAGAAAGATTGAGGAATTAAAACAATGGGAATTAAGTCTCCGGCATCGTACAACCCTAATAAACTTTTTCCTTGTGGAAGTAAATGAATACAATTAAGAAAACACATGTTGGATTCCTGCAGGCGATTAACTTTGTTATTCAGGTCTAATTGTTCGTATTCTCTGGTGGTCTTTCTGCAATTGAGCTGAATATATCGATACGCGGTCTTCTCTACTACCACAGCAATCTCTGAGATAGATCAGAAAGGTTTGTTGAAATCGGAACCAAGGTGGATATAGGATGGTGAAAGAGCTCTTCAATTGTTTCTGCGAAAAACTTGTAGACCGTTTGAGAAGGTACTAATATTTCCACGACTTGAATGAAGATGGCGGTAAGATCGATTATCGAAGAAGATTTCTGTTGCTTACGTATTTCTGTGGTTCGCATCTGACAGACGTGACTTGAAACGGCATTAAAAAATATATTTTCTATAAATCTGGAATGAATATTGATATTTTGAATCTTCTCAGACATTTTTCATCTAGAACAGATGAAACTGATGAAAAGATGACAGAAGCACAGTTTCTGTTTTACCGACACAAGGTATGTCGCCATCTCTGTTAATTTCAGGAAATATTACTACGGTATGAAATCGAGTAGGCAAAGATCGGAACCATCTTGTCCCAGTTCGGGGTACTTGGAATTTAGTGGGAGCATTTTTGAACCTGATGAATGGAATTTCGATCTGCTCCAATAGTAGCGAAGAAACAATTCGAGATGTTTTATACTGAATTATTGTCATTTCTACAACTTTTCCAGTTGTATTTCAGAAACCATCAAGTTTATTTCAGAAAGCGTCAATTGAATTTCAGATTAGTCACATGTATTTCAGAATAGTAATTTGAAATTCAGAAAGCGTCAAATGTATTTCAGAATAGCGAGTTTAATTTCAGAAATCATCAATTGTATTTCAGAATAGTTAAATCAATATCAGAAAGCGTCAAATGTATTTCAGAATAGTCAATTGAATTTCAGAATTCGTCATTTGTATACAAATGATATATTCTGAAATTCAAATGACGAATTCTGAATTTCAATTGACTATTCTGAAATACATTTGACGCTTTCTGATATTGAACTGACTATTCTGAAATACAATTTGATGCTTTCTGAAATACAAGTGACTATTCTGAAATTAACTCAACGCTTTCTGAAATACAACTGGAAAAGGTGTAGTTGATAGTATTCAATGTTAAACGAATTTGAAGGACAAAAATGAAAAAATCCCAAATATTTGTTGTAGCATTTTTTCTAGTTCTTTTACTGTTGCAGAATTAAACAGTTGGACAAGAAGCTGTTCTTGTTATGATTTTGCATTCCGTATGAAATTACTCTTCAGATTCAACACCACCTTCCCTACTAAAAGGGTTCCCATATAAACTTGTTCGCGTGGTCGGTAACCATCAAGAGCGGTGAATCTGCAGACTCGGCTTAAGTGAGCTCGAAGCTCGTAGCTTTATCTATATCTGCGCTTTTTGTCCATCCGATGCGCTGAAGCATTTACTGCCGTCCGAGACTTGTTTAGGGACTTGTTGTTTATGGCGTACGCACGAGTGCAGCAGAAATAGTCTTAATTATGACTCATTGTCATCGGGAGCCAGATGATTTACCGTAATGGAGTGAAGTTTCTACCGCAATTTTCGATATTTATAGTCTACTAGCTATTAGCATGGTATGTCGAGAGCCCGGAGCTATTAGCATCAATCGAAAGTTGAAAAGATTATCCGGGCTTCACATTCCGATAACTCGAGTGCGTTTTACTTCACTTAGATCAAGAATGTAACATCGAGAAGTGCCAAGAGTGCTGATGAATTCTCTAGATTCACGAGTTTAAACATTGCTTAATGACTGCTAATGATGAAAAATCCGATGTTGCTATACAAATGGGCATCATGTTGAAAAGTCTGTAGCCATGTCAACCGTTCGAAGGCATCTCGAATCTCATCTATTCATATACGTCCACACCATTTCGACAAACTAAATTTACTCCGAGTTTCCTATTGTATAACTTTCCGGTCGATTTCTTCGAGAAATACCCTACATTAACTCCGCATTCAAATTGCCTTCGACTCCAACAGAAACGTCACTTTAACGGTCTAACAAACTTACATCCTGACAAAACTAATAATGCATTTTAAATTTATGTCGTGTAATCTTTTTTAAACGCTCCACGTCAACTCGTAACCTGATGGAGAATGTAATAATAATTTCTTTAAAGAGTTTGAGCAGTGTACTAGTGTCGGAAGCTTGAAAATAACTTCAGAGATTGCCAGCTAGGGAAGAAATGAGGGAGCTGATGAGAGGAAATAGTTTTAGTCTGGAAAAATTAATGCTGATAAATATGGGAATTTTTGTTTCTGTTGATGCTCTCATTTAATTCTCCCTGGGTCTTTGTAAATGTATCGCCAAGTGGATATATTTCATTGGGGACATGTCGGGAACACTGCCAGAATCCATTTGTGGATTACCGTATGCATCATGCTGTCATGAAGTCCAACGCAAATCTACTCTTCCGATAGGTGACATTTGTTGATGGTAATGTCCATGCAATTATTGAGGAATTATTGCCAGTTGATTACCGAATCTTTGATCTCCTATTGGATTCAGCATAGAGAGATCACAGAGAGAGTGCTGGAGGTATATTTTGCGTCTTTGTTGCGACTTCTGATTCGATATGGAATTTTCTTGGATGAAATGGATTCCGAGGACTATGTTTATCAAATACTCCAAATCTGGATTAGAAACGAAGAAAAAGCCGATTCGAAGTCTCCTCGAGGGAAATCATTCTTCTGTTTGTGCTACTCTCTTTTCGCAAGAAGTCTCACGCTGACTCGATGTTTCTTTTTAATTACCCACTCTGGAGGGTCTTTCAGCTGTTTTAACGAGTTCACGTTGAGTAAACAACTATACCGTATAGTATTTTCTTCTGCTGATTCATATTCAATGCGAATCTAATTGGATTTGCATTGTGAACGTTTATCAGCCCAAAGACGGCGGGTAGTGTTTGCGTTATTTTTTACAGTCAATTCGTTAGACTCGAGATTTCTCTCTTGGGAGGACGATTTCGAATTTCGTATTTGCCGATAGTTTTTGTCAGACTTTAATTGCTAATTTATGTCTACAAGCTATTGTCAATATTGATGAGATTCTAACTAAGAAGGCACTACACGTTGGCGGCTGAATAAAAATCCTCATTTATAAGCACCACTCCACTGTCATCATCATACTTGAACAAGAGACAACAACTTGGTTAAACCATTTCAAAACAGAGTTTGGTCACAACACTACAACAAACATCATCGACAGTTGTCTGATGGATGCAAGAAACTTGTCCTTTGGAATTTCATTGATTTTTTTAGAGCTCTAGACTGTATTGATTTTGATACTTCATCTATTGAAGAATTCGGAGTTGATTTTAAAGATCGAAACGAAAAAATCAGCGTTGAAGGTGTCCAGATAAGTGCCACAGGGTACCATATTAGGACCACTTCAATTCATCATTCACATCAATGATTCACTGTCGATTGTTGAACAAAATCTAACTATCACCATGTATGTTGATTGTTGAAGATACCACATTATCGTTTACTGCTTCGAATTTATCTCAACTCACCCCTTATTTCAAAAGACAGAGGAAACTGAAGCAGTAACATCGAACTCAATGACTATAAAGTTCATTTTTCCATAGAAAGTTGGTGCTTTTCGAATTTTCATTAGGTATCCTATCCCATCATTCGATTCGATTGGCTTGCACGATGTTCCACGAATATTATAGGTTTTCTTTTCGTGCAGTCATGAGATAAGAAAAGTTGGTAATTTTAGTGCAAACAAGTTTTCTATTCTAACAAATTCTATTATATGAGATCCATATATTAGTGGAAACAATGTATGTACCTACCCCTCATTTTTTCTCATATGGATGAACCTACTCGAAAATAATATTATGGCAGTAAACTTTTTACTAGCGTAACAAATTCACTAATACACCGAAAATCCTCCTGAGAGGTTTCGGCTTGTTTATAGCCAATGGGTTATTGTGTTCTAGCCATAAATATGGAGCCATAAAGTAACGAATGCGTGCATGCACAAAAAATAGTTTTCCCAGAATTGATTTAATATTACGATGTAGTTCTTTATGCGATGCATGTGGTAGAGACCCAGGAGTTGATGTTTTCTACTGAGCCGCGGCTTTCTCAATTTCACCAACTTAAATCTGTCTCCTCCACATAGATAACTGAAACGAATGGCTTTTCGAGCAAAATAAACAACTCGGTTTTTAATTGGGGACCGTCGGTATTGTAATCTATTCTGCCCACTGATCCATGACCACGCTCGTATCTTATACACCTCTATACTCGGGAATAAACAATAATAAACAACGATTTTTCAGACCGCGATAATATTGCTTCTGCTGAGAGCTACTGTAAAATTGAGGCCCTCGGGAGATAAACCCGAGTTGGCAAACGTGAGCAACAATTTCTGCGGATTGTTTCGTTATTGTTTGGCCTTAGGCAGATTCTTCGGCGCCGATCTATGATAAGACTAGCGCTGAATTGATTGCACTTCACCATTGGATTACGATAATCAGACGGGGGAATGTTGAGCCGCGGATTAATTGGCCAGAGATTCGTTCACTGAAAAATTCTGACTTATCAGAGATCGGTACAGGGACGGACTCAGTGGTTCAGTAGATCATTGAAAAAATAAATATACACATGTCCTCAAACAGAAGACCAATAAAACTAGTTCAACTTGCGACTGAAAGCGCATTTTTAGACATATTCGTGTGGGAAACTGATTAGAAATATGAATTGAGCAGCGGAAAGCCAAATACCAACATTAAGGATAATAATTTCACCAGTTCATGGATATAAACCTCCATCGAATATATCATTAATTCCAGGTCCTACTTTACTTTCATCTCATGAATGGAATAGGAATATGATTTTGATAATTTCGTTAAAAGTAGCAAGGTACAGAAAATCAGGTAGACACTGTAATTTTGGAGATTATTGATACCTGGGCGTTATAAATAAAAATCAACAATTATTTACGGGTTTCGTAATTTCAATCTAAAGTATTCTAAAGAATATTATCTTGACTGATCATGAGATTACTTCTCAAGTCCCTTCTGAGAGTGGTGCACTTTTTTGGCTGGTAATTTTTTCGATATTTTAATGATAAAACAAAATGGCGATAACAAGATGACGGATACTTTTTGTGACTATAAATTGGTATGGAGTGGTTTTCAAGGTGGAAGATTATGAATCTTTAGTCGGAATCCATACATTCTGGTTGAAATCTCCCAAATGGCGAATGTTTTACGAAATTGATGAGTGAAGATTTTCTGAGTTGAAGATTATGATGACATCTATTTCAAAACCCATGCAACCATCATCAATTGGTAACTATATTCTATTTGTGTAAATCACTAATAACCGTCATGAAATAATCAAATTGGCAATGACATGAATGGATGTGAATTACGCGCTTTTTTCTTTTAGCCGCATTTACTGACGATAAATAGGATCACATTATCAGTTCATCAGCGGATTAATTTAAAATTCAATTTCCCATTCGAATTCACTATTCTCTGAAATGAAAACCAAACATTTGCCCAATTCGTTATTCAATGCATTCCGAGTGACTTCGAGGGGAATAAAGGCAGTTACAACGTTTAAGTAATTCAGCAATTTGAGGTCCATACATATGGATTGTAGCCTGCAGGCATGAAAGCACCAAACCGGAGATCATCTATTTCCAACAGAGAAATATATCGGGTGAAACTTCAATACTCGCGAATAGGGTCATCGACCTCGCGTAACTGACTATTTTCAATATTTGTGTTGCAATCTAAAAAGGCGTCCTTGTGGTATCATTTTGTGCATATATTTCATAAAAAATCAAGTCATTAAGACCAATTTTCAACTTCGCTCATACCAGTCTGCTTATTTTTTTCCATAGAATCCGTTTCTCCAATCGAAAAAATCGAAATAAAAAAAAAAACTTTTCATCATAGAAAAAATGTAGCAAATCGCCATAACTTTCGAACGGATGGACCAATTTTCAACTTCGCTCATACCAATCTGCTTATTTTTTTTCCATAGAATCCGTTTCTCCAATCGAAAAAATCGAAATCAAAAAAAACCTTTTTTCATCATAGAAAAAATTAAGCAAATCGCCATAACTTTCGAACGGATGGACCAATTTTCAGCTTCGCTCATACCAATCTGCTTATTTTTTTCATTAGAATCCGTTTATTCAATCGAAAAAATCGAAATCAAAACAAACTTTTTTCATCATAGAAAAAATGTAGCAAATCGCCATAACTTTCGAACGGATGGACCAATTTTCAACTTCGCTCATACCAATCTGCTTATTTTTTTCATTAGAATCCGTTTATTCAATCGAAAAAATCGAAATCAAAAAAAACTTTTTTTCATCATTGAAAAAATGTGGCAAATCGCCATAACTTTCGAACGGATGGACCAATTTTCAACTTCGCTCATACCAATCTGCTTATTTTTTTCCCCGTAATTCCTCCAGAATTCCGAGTATTATCTATATTTCGTTTCAAAATTCCATCGTTATTTGTTCAAATCTCGGTTCAAATTGACATATTTCTTTCGGAGGAATTCCGGGGAATTCCAGGGGAATTCCAAGGGAATTCCGGCTTATAGAAATTCCAGTGTACCCATTTTCTCCTAGTAATCAACCCCTCGTTTCGAAGTATAGCAATATTTCCTGAAGCTATAGCAGAGATGGCGCAATACCTTGTGTTAAAACTGTGCATATGTCATCTCTTCATCAGTGTCATCTGTTCTAGGGGAACAAAAGATTAAAAATATCAATAATAAATTTACTTAAAAGATAGTTTCTGAATGTCATTTCAATTAACGTAGATATGTCAGATGCGAACCACAGAAATTCATAAGCAATAGAAATCTCCCTTGATGATCGATCTTACCACCATCTTCATTTAAGCCGTGGTCATATTACCACCCTTCTCGAATGGTCTAATAGTTTTTCGCAAAAATAATTGAGCGCAGTTGTTTCACCATCCTGAATCCACCTTGGTGCGACCATAAGTCTACGTCATACATAGACCATCAACCCTCTTACTTCTCGGTTGCAGACGGCGCCCTCCTCGAAGACCAATCCACCCCGAAACCCACCCCCGAGCAGGATGAGTCCCTGCTGCTCAACACCGACCTGCCCATCTTCCTGGTGGAGCCGCAGCAGAACGCTTTCGTGGTGAAGAACAGGCCGGCCACTCTGCAATGCCGCGCCGCCCACGCTCTGCGGCTCTACTTCAAGTGCAACGGCGCCAAGAAGGTGGAGACGGTGGAGAACTGGTTCGTCGATCCGCAGAACGGCGTCCGCATCTACGAGGCCGATGCCAACGTCACCAGGGACATGGTGGAGGAGTTCTTCGGCAAGGAGAAGTTCAAGTGCGAGTGCTACGCTTGGAGCGGCAGGGGGAGCATCAAGAGCCAACCGGCCACGGTGGAAGTTGCATGTGAGTTGATTATGCCTGACTTGATGTGACAACGGTTAACAAAGTAATCTTGAGTGACAGCATTGTCGCTCGTGCGCGGAAATAATATCATTAAGTGACAGCATTTTTGCGCTCGCATCATGAAAACGAACTCATCATCGCTGTTGCATGATGGAAAATGATTATAGTGACAGTGAATTATCTAACCTAACACATCTCCTGATGAAGCAGAAAGTGCGAACATTGTAAATCTGAACCTCCTACCAGAGAAGTCGAGGAAAAGTATGAATTACGATATAGATTTATGAAATATGGCAGAATGCTTGAATGCTAAAGATATCATAGTGAGTATCCTAAACTTGTTGTATTTCTTAAAAAATATTTTAGGTTCATAACGTATTGTAACTGTGAGATAGACATTCGTTTTCGAGTAGCCTCAATAGCCAACTGGTTCAAAGCGCAACTTCTCAAGCCGTAAGCCTGGGTTCGATCCTTGGGCAGGTCAATCCTTTTACAATCTATAAGTCATTTTCCCTTCTTTTCTGTTAAGACTTTTGAATTATCGCATCTCGCGATAACTGTCTTTTTCTAGTGGAAATCTATCACTTTGTGCTATAAATACACAAATAGCTATTTCCTACGACTACGTATGAAAACGTCAGAAAGCACACTGTTTTATTATTCGGAAAGTAGTTCATATCACCATGACATTGTTATTTGAAAGAAAAAAGCATACGTGTTGTAATGAAAAAAAATCTCACCCTCGCATGTATGGATAGAAGCAATTATGTATACAGGGTCACTCACGGTATCAAAGTATTTTAGATCGATAGAACAAAACTGATTACCCAATAAACCAAATTTCCAGAATAATCCTACGTCCCGTTCTCCGTAAACGTCTAAGGTACCATCGACCGTGAGTGACCCTGTATAGTTGTTACTCGCTGTCACCATAAGATCTTTTGTTACATCACATAGATATTTATTGGATTTTTTGCCTCTTTTCGAATTGTAAGAAGAATTCGTAACTAATTTCAATGTGTCAATGAGACCTAACCTCTACATTCACTCTGATAGAAATTAGTATGGAACTATTTCTACCACATTTTTGATGATGTTGATGGCAGCGAGTGATATCATCCACAACTTGCTACCAAAGAGTACGACTTGCATCACAGAAGTTTCCATTTTTTACATTAGAGATAACGCACTAAATTATTTTTCTCGGTTTATGTCAATACGCACTGCTGTATTACTGGTTGCGTGTGTTAGGACACTGTGGGTGGTTGATTCACACTTCCATAGGATTAGAATAGTTACGTTGTACTTATGATTCATATTGTGGAGACTCACACAACTTATAATTGTTCGACTCATCCCGATAAAGAGGATGAGTTACAGTTTTAGTCTAGTGAAGATATTGGAACTGTTCGGATGCCAATAATATTTTGTTGATATAGTCGCCCGTGTTATCATTGTCTCCGACGGTATCACCATCCCTCTAACACGTGATTACCTACTGGCGACAACTCATAAGAGGTGACATTTGAAATATCTTTTATATTCGTCACATTCATGTAGGCATGTACTTTTCAATATCAATGAAACTGTGCATCGAAAAAAAGCAGTAATTCACATCTGGAATTGTTGAAAAGGTTTCCATTTGTTACCAACGACTAAACGACTGCACATACAAAATTTGTCACTTTCCACAGATGTAATATTTTTTGTGACCAATCACTACGAAAACCTGTACGACTCTCTGCATCTCTCTCATTATCTCTCCGATGTATCAGTCCTGCAATTACCATGCATAAATAGACACATGCGTGCTGTTTGCTCCCTTTCGCCCTGTAATGAAGCCCCAACTGCGCCAATTGAAAGGCAAATAGTGGCCTTATTATAAAGGAGATTAATCAAGGCACATACATGACATCTAGGGCTCACACTAATAATCCCATTTGTTGTACAAGTAGGTTTGGTTCTCAGGGACAATCAACCCTACACGAGTTGCACATGATAGAAAGAATCAATCATCGACAGGGTCTTTAATTGAGAGTGATAAAAACCAGGCATTTCGAATGGGCACTACGTGTTTTCTAATTCAGATGGTTGAAATTCATAATTCTCATATTCATTCTCAGAACATACGACTGCGGTTTGTGAATGTGTTGATAATAATTCAAGCTCCATGAATATGAAAATAGAATGTCTAAAAGTTTTTCGGTTAAGACTATCGGTCTTGAACTCGCTACCTGATTCTATCGTCAGTTGGCTGATTTAAAATACAGTTTTTATTTCTGTCCGACAAACTCGGACTATCAACTTTCACTTATCTTGCAGATTACCCACGAGACCGCAATTACACCTTTTTATCCGGTACGAAGAATTACTACCTCCATTTATATGATAAACGGCTTTTATCCATAAAACAATAATTGATGTTTTAATTAATCGACGTATCGAATGACAACAACATTAAAATATGTTAATCCTTGATGGCATATTTGAATTTGAAAGTAGCGTTTGTGTTCGTTGACACTTCTTCTTTGGATTTACAGCAATCGTATATTATCCAGACATCATGATGATTCGTAATGTTTTACAGAAGTGTATCCAAAATCCCTGGTTGTTTTGGAAATATCGAATATATTCGATACTTTTGCCGTGCTCTCAAAAAGATATTGTTACGTTATTTCCACTTGGGTTCGTGAATTCAAAACACTCAGTACAAAACTGAACAATTTATTTCACTAAACACACCTAATACAATAATAAACACTCTTTCCAAACTATAACTCACTCGTCCGCGAAACCGCGGCTCCTATATAGGCAAAGACATCACTGTCCAGAAAGAACAGGAACGAACTGAAAGTGTTTTTCATATTCGACGGCAATGAATCATCCGCTAATTATAGCGGTGCGTCTGCGACCGATATCTTCGTTGTGAATCACGCGTCGGGAGGATGCTTTCCGGCCTTCTCGGAAATGCCAGCGGTTCGTAACAATATGATATGAAATTTCTTCTTTTTGCGCAAAATCTGTTCTAGAATCTGGAAAATTAATTATCTTGAGGAGCTTATTTACACCATTCGAATGAAAAATCCTATGCAGAATGATGCTTCTGAAAAAAGAATCAACAATACTGGTACTGAGATCGAAGTAACTTTTGAACAACCATCACAAAACAAAATTTTTTCTTCCTACCGACACTTCAACAAAACGACCGTCATGGAAACAATTGTTGGTCGCATAATAAACTTATTAAGAGTTGATTTCATCAACTCAATCAGTCCACTTTGCAGATTCAATTATTTTAATAGGCGGTCATTAAGGTTCGAGATAAGGCCGCCATTTGCATTCGGACTCGTCAACAAAAAGTTGGGAACTTTTCTGTACGTTGCCGCGGAATTTATGGAGTCGATGAGTGGAAATCTCATTCAATTTGGAAATTCCGAATGGATAGAGTTGGTGAAAAGCCGGAAAACGAACTGTTATCCATTTAATTCACAACTTTTTTGTTTGATGACTTCCAGTTTTTGGCTTTCCTTTTGTATTACAGAAAGTTGAGATGGAAGTTATGAAACATAAGTCGAAAAAGACTTGCCTAAATAACTCAAATTTTAACTTGTTGAGTGAAAACTTTCATTACATTCAGAGCAATTTTTCCAAAAGTTAGAATAACCATTGCACAAAAATTATATTGTATCTATTTAAGAATACATTTCGGATAGACATGATAGCTTGCTGATGATTCATCTATAGGTTGAACTAAACCAGTAGAAGATCCAATCAAAAATGTCCAAACAATCTATTAAATATTTGATATCTAATTCATTCTGCAAGTTATTCTAGGACATCCTGTAAGTATATGTACGATGTCGATTTCACCGTATCTAATACAAACATATACATTTGAATTAACTGACATACAGGGTCTTCCACTCAAATCTTCCGAGACTATAGGACTAAATTGAGATGGATGTGCCCTTAGAAAAGGGACAGATCTCAATCGAAACACACGAATTACCTCAATTAATAAATCTAAGTGATGGATGGGGCGGATTCAAAAGTTTTGAACAGCAATCACGTGTCCTTTCATTAAAATCGTATTCATCCCCAATCCGAGCCCGTATATGGCTCGCACTTATTTTTTGTATATAAATGATTGAGGCAGGGCCTTTAATTTCTCTGACCGAGCTGTAATTTTGTCGAAAGTTGCGATGATTGCGTTATAAAAACTGTTCATCAATTTCGGCCATAACCCCCAAGGGGAATTTTGTTGGCTTCAAAAGGTGCTGAATAGCTTGTTGATACGAGGGAACTACAATAATTTATACAGGGTTGGTGTTATAATAAGTCACAGGGTATATTACTGAGCCTTTTCGAGTTTGTAAAGAATGACTTGAAACTGGTACCAGGACTTTCCACTGGACACTGTCCTTTGAGGGATCATCTCAAAAAGTGAACTCTCAAGAAACTGCAGAACAATCGATTTTTGAGTGTCCAGCGCTTTGATGATTCTCACTAAATCTAGAATAGATTGGGGTCCAATAGAGCTACTAGCTAGCAAATGATATTCTGTTTTCAAGGACCCGCAATCCCTCGAGGTGACCTCGATATATTCGCCACCCTGTACAATTGTCTAATCCCCCTCGTAACAAAAAACTCTCCAACACTTTAATTGCTTGTGCGAACGCTTTCATTTCAGAAGAGAGGCAATTTTTCGCTTTTGACTCTTGCGAACGGTGCTCAAAAATTGCTCAATATCCGAAAGCCTTAAGGCTGTCGTCAGTTGACGCTTACCGACGAATCGTTTCTTTTAATTTTCACCTCCCAAGCGTTCCAGGGATCTCGAATATTTACACCCTATCGAGCCTCGAAGTGCCCTTTGCAGGATGAAATTGCTAATCGCAAAGGAAACGCGACAGGATATTGCTCTGGCATCATCGAACGGTGTAAATATGTCCTAGAGAATTTTTCCTGATGAAATGCGATGAAATTAAATATGTTAACGAGCTGAAAAAAATTGGGGAATACTGAACGTCATTATCCTCTACTTGTTGATGATATTCGAGATTCTGAAGCAGGATTGAGCAGATTGCTTTTATTGAGCAAAATCCTCTCAACATCGTTTTTCTCTCCATGTGTGCTTGCATTCTCAGCAATATCATCAATTAACCGGTGGATAATCATAATCAATCGTCCCCCATCATCTAACAGCACTCATTTGCGAACCAGCCAGAGCACTTAGCCATGGTTCCGACTCGAGCACCATCCTAAATGTACCATCAGGTATGCTAATGGTGAGTCCGAGAAGACAAAACGAGAAGCGGGCCTGTATCTAAACGACTCGAATGGAGTATCCCCGAGATCGTTTTATCACAATAATTATACAATTAAAGGAGGAGCATTTGCATTCGCCGTAATCTGTATGATGACCAGCGAACACTCCTTTGCGCCGAGGCAACTACCATCATGACGTACCCGCGGTCAATTTGTAATACTAATCTCGTCCAGCGTCCAGATGGGTTTATTTATGGGACGTAGATAGCGGCTGGGTTGTTCAGGATGAGCGGATGATGAAGGTGCTTCAGGGCAGTGATTTTTTTACATCTAATTAAATAGTCATATATGAGTTATATATTTTCATTGCTATGTATTATCAACTCCAAACTTGATTTTGAAAGTGAAATACTCGATTATCAGAATATATACGACTTTTTTACGACGTTGAATATGGCAAAACAGTCCATATGAGATAATGAGAGCATTCTACATTCCATGATCACTATTTTTGCATAAGTATTCAAAAGCTTGCGTTCTCCTCAGCAAATGATACATACTTATGAAATATACAGGCAGATGAAACTCAAGTCGACACTATTGCTAGCTCATTTTTCATTGAAGATACGAGATCGGTTAAATTAGAGAACTAGTAGTATTTTTCTGCTGATATGAACGTGGTGCTAACAAAAAAATTGAACATCACATCTTCGATTTACTCGAAAAAAATATATACATAGGTAAGTATTAATTTCAATCGATGTCCAACTCCTTCAGAAACATAAATGGTTGTTATAAATTACATCCCAAGAAACACAAATAACTCCGTTATTGAAGATATTTGTTCTAATAAATCGAGAACGCGATATTCAATTGTTTTTCTGATAGCACTTTTAGATATAACTATTAGTTCTCTAATTCAATCGACCTCGTATCTTCAATAATAAAGAAGTTAGCAATTGTGGCGACCTGAGATTGATCAGCCTTTTTATGTATATACATTGATGATTGATATATACTTATATATCCAAATTGATATAGTGATCTGCTTATGTGGTATTACGGAGTAGGTATACAAATTTCATATTTCAGTGATTATCGTTTTAAATTTAAGATCATATTTATTTATTTGATATTCCAAAGAAAATGTGTGGAAATTGTTGAAGATTTGTTCCAATGAGTAATTATTTCGAAATATTCTGAATTTATCCTCACTTAGAATATACAGTATAAAATATGTTTGTACTCATAGACAATATAGACATAGACATGGATAATTCCTTCAATCCGTTTATACTATGCACCACACAGAACAATGGTAGGTTATAACCTCGCTAATTTTAAAGATTTTGATATTCTTAGTATCTGAAATTCTATATACTTGTCTTGTCTTCAATTATCTTTTCTTTCGTTGATCACATTTCCAAAGGTTTTATTTCAAAAATATCAAATCTGACAATCTCTATCAACAACTTCAAATAACCTAGCAAAAATAAAATAACAAAAATATACAATCTCAGAGTAACATTACAAGGTAACAGATTTATTAATTGATTGATTGATTAACGTAGTCGCAAATGTCGCAGCTGGAGAAGAGATAACCACAGCGAAGTATAAACATGAATTTTTCGAAGGAAGAATTGGTGCCAAACTCCTCTGTCAAATGCCAAATAACAATGTCCGTGTTTTTTAATAGACATAGGAAGACAAATATTCGAATAATGTTTAGATTGTCGACTGTTTACACCCAATCAAATTCCTCCAGACATTGGATAAGCTAATGCATCATGAAGTGTAATTGGTGAATGCAGAAACTCTGAACCCATTTCACGATAATTACGGATTTTACAGACACGCCAACGTGTGTTTTGCCGTGAAATCATCGGTTGAAAACAAACACACAATCCAGTACGATCTCTTCCAACTATAACCAACGAAATTGACAGTTATCTCATAATTAACCACAATCTCGACTTCGAAGATCTAATCTGCGTCACGACTCACAAAACATCGAATGATTTCGAACGCTTTGTGCGTTCCATGCACCCCTGCTTTCCCCCCCTGACCCCCAAATAATTACAAGGCGAGAAGGAATAACTCCTAAAAATACTTTCGTCGAGTCAGGATCCCGTGTAAAATAATTACTCTCCGACGTCCAAACGGTAATCTATAATTACGGGTGAGTGTAGGCCATTATCTCCGATATTCATCATGGTACAACGTCATCATAGGCGTAGAAGAAATCATATCCAGAGTTTCAACCAGGTGAAGAGATCTTCAACGAGTCCAATGCCTCCTCAGAAGGATAGCATATCCTCGGACATTTTATTTAGCGGAAAATTTCACATCGTTACCTTAGCTACAAGAACGATTTCCGGAAATTTTTTCCTCTTCCTTCAGGGACGCAGGATGGTATTACACTGGACATATTTTGACGTTTATATAGGTTAAATGATATTCACATTTACCTAACTTGAGATACTAATAGCGTTTTCCATTGGTGAAACTGGTGCGCACTCAGTGTAAATATATTTATCGGTAAATAATGATAAAATAGCCGATATGGATTCGGTGGCTAGTGGGCTAACTATAAAAACTGTCAAGTGTTAATGAGAATCAAATTCGTATCCTGTGATTATTGAAATTGTACATCTTGATTAACGGAACTCACGGTAAATATAATAGAAATGAAACTTAAACAGCCAATCTCGTTTACTGTTTATACACAGCCGTACGGTCAACTAACCACTTCCATTCACTGACCGATGAGAAACGAGGTCGAACCTTCAATGCTGTATTCCACAGAACTTATGTAGGCATTTTTAACTGAAACAGACTTGAATAACAGTTAGTGTGAAATTTTCTTACCGATTACCACTCTGGCTTCAATTTAAAACAGTAAAGTTTTTCTCCAACACGAATATTTTGTAGAATATTCAAAATAATCTCTAAAGTGGTATTTTAAGTGAAAATCGGAGAATATGTGACGAAACTTGATTAGCAGTCATGGTGGATGATTTCCTATGCTGATGGCATATGATGGGCAAGGGATGAAAACTTCCGTAGCCTTACCCATTAGAATTTAGGTCTGTCCAGAGTACAAAGCGTTCGATGAAAAGGAAAACGAAAAATCCACTAATTGAAAGCGAGAACGTATACGGTGTATGTTCCCATCAGCTCCGAAATTTGATTTTCAGCGAGCTGAAAATGTTTGCTTCCTTTTTATTTTTTCAGCCAGTATAGAACGCAGTTTTACAATTCAAATGAATCTTATTAGTCTAGCTCGTCGCATGGAAATTCGAAAAGAAAAAAAAGGGTTGGGGATTTTCCGAACAATTATTCAAATTGTCCTGGGAGGAAATCTACGGGAAAATTAAAAGTTGCAGATTTTTCTCGCGTGCTCAGCTTGAAATTGAGTACTCGCACAGAAACATTATTATCCGAATCATCGTGAAGAATTACTAATTGGTGAAAAAAAAACGCTTCTTCTTCTCAATGGTCCGGAAAATACTGGTTTTTTGGATGAGTGGACAAAATTCTAGGACGAGCGTAGCGAGTCCTGGCAGTCTGCGAGTCCAAAAAAACTGTTTTCGGGCGTGTTGAGTACACATTTCAATTCTTATTTATATTAATATTTATATTAAAATTAGAACAATTGTTAATATTGAATGGATTCAATTTGTTTGCAATGCTTGGTATATTTAAGTGCCTTTTGTTGAAGTCAGAACAAGAAGGTAAAGTTTCCGTTTCACATTGATTGTTTTCATCTGATAATTTTTGAATGTTAGCTAATTTTATGTCAGATAGCTGTCAGTCGTTATTTTGCTGCTATGGTAATGATCAACTGCATTTATCAAAACCATACTACCAAGATTTTCATATTTACAATGACAACAACGATGTGATTCTTCCCGGCCTAGTCCGGGAAGTACGTACTTCCCGGACTAGGCCGGAAAAATGCCACTTTCTCAAAAAAAAATCGTCTGGAAAGTACGTACTTTTACCAGAAAATGTTTTGGATGGAAGGCTCACGAACTTTTCATGCATTCCAATGAATTGTATATTCCAAGAATCACTCATTCTGCACAATTGCTCAGAAATATAACGCTGAATGTATAGCTGAAAGCGCGACCTCATCAATATTTATATTGTCTGACAACGCTTCAATGTAATATACTTTAGGTGTCTACAACTGCATCTTGATATTTTTATATTCCATCGCGATTTGGTATTCAAAGTAGGATGTCGTCGTGTAAACAACCGCTATTTTAATATTGATGCAAGTCCATAACACTCTTGAATAACATAATGAGCTGAAATTTCTGAAAACATTCGTTAGAAAACGGTCAGCGATCTGTTTCTGATGAGAAATATCTCCATAGCAATTACATCTACCACATAATTAATGTGCATTTGGATCTAAATTTATTCATAATCGATTCCGAGACATCGATTGGAGATACAATCAGTGATAAACGTGCAGCTCTAATTAAGATCGTACCTCAAGTTTATTATTCTCATTAACCTTGGAATAGGCCATTGCTACCAAAACGGTAGAACACTTCTGAACAGGTGTATCTATGATGATCATTACTCAATCTAGACACAAGTTTCTCGATGTAAAGAACCCAGCCAGGCACAAATACGAACGAGGAACACCATAAACAATATCGAGACAAATTTATAACACTCCTACTGAACTGCAAACAATACCGAGTGGAAATATGATATCCTTATTTGACGCTGTGCATCATCTTTCCCTCTAGTTTCATTAATATTATTCTCTTAGCCTGCGTTCCTTTATTGTATCATCAAATAATATCTCCAGAACTGTCACCTACCAGGTAATGGATTTGGCTTCTTCAACAAACATTTCAAAAGTCCTGACAGAAGAATGTACTCATTGTTTTCGATAGTTACTCCAACGGGACGTTTGAACAAATTATGACCAATTGAGTTATCGCAATATGTTGTAAACCACAATAATAGCCGACAAGACAAACTGTAGTGGAACTAGTTTGTCTTTAATTTTATCGACACATGGAAATTGCTATAATAAATACTTGTATTCTTCGTCTATAGATAGATTATTAATGGAATGTTGAAACTGACAGTCATTTGGATAAATGTATAACAAAAGAGGAGGATGATATTAATCAATATGTAAATATATCAGTTGCCACATTTATAGTACATAATTTTTTTAAATGCTGTGAGATATAGCATTCATCCATTCATCTGACATTTTTGAGACCTAGGTAGAAATTGAAGACATTAACGAACGGAAACAGGTGCTGATTGGTACATTTTCTCTCGCAGCTGATATTCTAGAGTTAGATGAAGCAGTTTTGGCAATATACCTAAGTGATCATCTCATGATGAGGCATTGTTGACGATAATACATGCTTGAGTTTTCATAATAATTCTAATCATTAACTGTCTGGCCTTACATTACATTGGATGATAAAGGGGCTCTAATGGAGATAAACAAAGTTGGTGCCAAGACAGATCGTCAAGAAGCAAGCGAAACAACTCTGTCTCTCTACATGAATGAAACCATCAAACTGTCAGCAACCGCTTAAAAATTGCAAAACCTCTTTTGGTTCGCATCCCCCAACGCACCCCTTTCACTCGCGTAATTTAATACACAAAACTTCCAAACTGCCGTCTAAGTATTCAGAGCTGGGTCAAAATAAAGCAAAGCATAAAATATTCACGGTTTGTTACTGCAGCGCTCCATCTCGGAATGTTTCCTCTTTCTATTCCTTAAGGATTCGTTGCGATATTTTGGCATACAACAAACTTCGAAAACAGGACTCTTCTCCTCCATAATATAGATTTAAACGAGTGAAGGCGATGCTAAAACCTTGCCACACATAATTTGTCCTTATTTTTTCCACTCGGATGAAGACTGCAGAGGCTACCAGAATGGTCCAGTATTGCTTCCCGTTGATCGATTGTTCCTGAAGTTTGTAATACCATCACTTTTTTCTCGTGTTTTGAGATGTAAATTGACCAATCTCTTGTCGCTTAGGTGACATAATCAATTCAGCAGCGGAATTGATACTTCCTGTCAGTTTGTAAATGGGTGAAGAAAAAAGGCTTGAATCACTGGAAAACCACAACGGAATTTTGCAATGGAATGCGCTGATCCTGATCATTACAGTATATCATACGAAATGGTGCTATTTTTACCCAATATGATGAGCAATTCTCTGACAAGACGAATGTTGACTGTTCCAGAGTGAGTTCAGATAATGTGTCGTTTCAATTGTCCAATTTGATGCAAGACATATAAGACTGCTTATAGAAAATACAAGGTGAGGTGATTCATACTGCATTGTTCTCACAGCAATGGTATAGAATCCAGACAAACTTTCCAGGATTCTAGATGAACAAAATATCTGGAGAAGCCACTGAAACTTATCTTCATTGGTTGCAGTGCCAGATGCTTTTGTAAAACACTGATATGGAATTTATTTATCATTCGATATTATCTCTGTATATCTCAGAGTTTTCTGCAAATTATCCTGAATCGTTCTCGATTGTCGGCAGAGAGATAACAAAGATCCAGGGGAATTGAAAGTACGTATCGTGTGCAAGTTATCATATGCGAAACCTGTTCGTGAACTCTACCACCATTTGTTCACTTGTACTTTCTCATAATCAACTATGCTTTGAGTCACAACCTCTGAAGGAATATCCAGAATAGTCGAACTCAGTGAAACTACTCCTCGTAATCTATTCACCTACCCCGGTTTTCCGGAAAGATTTCCAGCATCAACTCTTCCCATATACTCTAAAAAGTATATAAGGATGTACTTGCTCAATCCTGGCTGCGAAGATATTTTGTTTTCGAGGAGAAAATCTCTCAGTTGTTTATTCGAATGCAATAAAAACTTCAGTGGATTGCCGGTAGTTTGAGATGATAGAAATGTAACAATGCGCCATTGCTGACGTATCTCGATCACGGTAGGGTGGAATAATATAGTGAATAGGTACTTTCTTCTATACGACCAATGAAGAGATAAAAGTATCGGTAGTTTGAAACTACATTTGAATTGCAGGAATATAAAAACTGTTGCAGGCAAATGCCCTGGGATTCAGACTATGTTTTCTCAAGAAGGTTCAATACAGAAAAATTGTGGATTGACACCAATTAATAATCTTGCACCCTGATAGTCGTCTTCTGGTTATTGCCCCAAGTACAGTCCTATCCCAACCATAAGATAATTTATCCATAATTTCCTAAGCCTCTCAGGCGAATTGTTTTTTGCTTCATGAAGGACAGTATAGACAATTCTTCATCTAATCCATATCATTGCTATATCTGCATGCGGGAATGGATTGAAAAATGATACCTAGCAAATTGGCCTTGTTATGATCAATATGTACGCAAAACGCAGCAAGATATTTCTGCTCTTTGCGCAAATTTTTTTAGATGTGTTTAAAAATCCAGGCTACCAACCTCCACTTGCTGCATCAGGTTATCCATTTGTACCTCCAGCAACATTTGCTTATCAACTGCACGCTCAGATGCACTCGGGCTCCACTTTCTTTTCTGAAAGTGTAAACACCCTAATGAATTACAGGCGTGTATCTCCCTTACACCGTGAAACTCCCTTATCCAAATCACAACTATCCGAATTTCCAACCGCTGATTCCTAGCGGGGAGTGTAACCCGAAACAAAGTTTAGTGTTGCATAAGCCATTTAACATATATCTATGGCGAAGTTAGCAAGAGCGGTATCCAAATGTATACGTCTCGCCATATCACGAGATCAGTCAGCGTTTATGCTCTCTGATATTCCACTGAGGATCTCTGTGAGCCATCCAATGTCACTTCTAATTATCGTTTGAAGCCTTCCGAAGGGTGATTATTCGAAGATATTCATAGGTTTGTGAAGGCTATATATGTTGGTTGTTGAAATCAAAAGCTCCTATTGTATTTTATTTAGAATTTTGTAATGGCTAGTTCTGCATAGATATTTCAGGAACTGTTTCTGTAGCAGGAAGATTCGATTTATGAGTTGTCATCTTCAAAATTCTCAAAAGAAACTAACCTATAACCTCTCTTGAAATATATGTCAAGTTCATTGGCGACAATTCTCACATCGAATAAATCTGAAGCCAGCTTCTTACCTGAAAATATGATGTTTTCATGGAATTTTGAGTAACTGTGATTCGAGGAAAGTACACGACAACAATTTCGAGTGTTATCGCCTCAAATTCCAATTCTACTTCACTCCATACTCTCATCGTGTTATTGGCCCAAATCGAATTCTGTCTTTCGACTAGAAGGGGTCGAGATCAGGTGTTTCCAGAGGCACAATAATAATAAATGTGTTGATTTTGTCCGGAAGGAACGTCCCTTCAATTCCCCTGGATCTTTGTTCTTTCTCTCTCTGCCGAGAATCAAGATCGATCCAGAATAATTTGCGGAAACCTCTGAGAGATACAGTGGAGACAGAATAATATCGAATGATAAATAAATCCCATCTCGGTGTCTCGCAGAAACATCTGGCACTGAAGATAAGTTTTGGTGGCTTCTCCAGATATATATTTATCTAGGATCCTGGAAAGTTTGTCTGGATTCCGTATACCATTGCTGTGAGAACAATACATCAGTATTATTCACCTCACCCTGTATTTTCTGTAAGCAGTCTTCTATGTTTTGCATCAAATTGGTCAATTGAATGGAATAGTCAACATTCATCTTGTGAGAGAATTGATCATCATATTGCGAAAAAGAACACCATATCGTATGATATAATGTAATGATTAGGATTAGCGCATTCCAATTCCGCTCTGGTTTTCCAGTGATTCGAGCAACATCATTATCCCTCTCGTCTTTTTCCATCTCCCATTTTGCATACTTATTTTGTTTATTATAGTAAATTGCGGCAAATTATCATCATGGCACGGCTGAGAACTCTCTAGCATTTTCGAATAAGGTATTTTTTGCTTTATTTTGCTCACGAATGAGAATATATTTGGCGAAGTGCGCGTAATATATTTTTTCATATGATAAGACTTCTCAGGAACATTATAGAATAATATAAAAAAGACATTGAAATTCTCTTAAGATTTGAAGACAGTCCAGGAAGTAGAATCTAAAAAATTCATGAAAAACAGACACATCCACTAGCGGTAGATGTAAAATGAGAATAATTGAAACCATTATTATATTATTCACATGATGGTTGTCAATAGGAGAGTCAATTCCAGACACGTTCATTCATTATCCAAACAATATAATCGATTTCCTGTTCAAATAATCATGATGTACTCGTTGATAGTGGATATATTATTCATAGTGAATATCTTGGTCAATGAAAGTAATCGAACTAATATCATTGATGTAATGTGTTTATTGTTTGCAGGACAAAATGTTTGTCAAAATGAGGTAATGATAGAGGTAATGATGAAGTTCTCTCGGAAACATTACATGTTGGAATTCACAACCTGTAGTGTTCTTCTTCTGATATTTGCTACAGAAATTCACCTCGAAAAACTGTTTTTTTTTTGCGCCATAAAAAAATGAAATATTTTTGTGTTCTATCTGGAAGGCTATATAAAACGTAAAAAAAATTTCCAATCGTTCAAAGGTTATCTTTGAACGATACTCATTCGAAAACTGATGGTTAGCTACATTTCATCTATACGCCGTGCGTACTTCGTAATGAAACAATTTGAAAACATCGCAATTCATCAGACAATCACGCCCTGATTCTTAATTAACCGTCCTTTCCTCGTTACATCTACGGAATCGAAACCACAATCTGGACAGGGTGATCTTGAAATTTTGACAGGATACTGATTTGTGTTGTTGCGCTTAAACGCTCGTTGATATATCGCTGAGAATCTCGAGATTGAACGTTTCTTCTATCTCCATCGTCTGGAAAAATAACTACAGGACAGCACATCAGGAAAACAAATTGATGGATGCTTAAATAACCAGAGGACTTATTATAATTATCCAATGCATCAATGCCATCCTTGAGGAAGTAAAAGCTGGAAAACCATTTTTGCCTATATCAACCTCCAGAGGCTCTTGAGGTATGAAGATTTCTTTTAAAAAATGATATGAGGATTACAATAGGTATCATATTACCTATAAATAATCAGAAATCAGACATTTGCCTTGCGAATTCAAGTAATATGTAGATGTTTTTCAGAAACAGCGCATTAATGAAATGATGGGTCTACTTAGTTTCTTCCGTAATAAATAGTTAACTCGAATAATAACCATTATCATTTGCATAACTTCGGTAACTATCTTTTTATGATTGCATCCTCTATAATGCTATGGAAGTAAACAGAACCATAAAATGTCCCAACACATTTTACAACCTACTATAAATTCATTGAGTCCGTGCTTGTCGAACTTATCAGGATATCCGATCGTAAATCAATGTTTCTGGAAATGAAAGAACATTTTCCTGTTTTCCCCTGCCCAATTTTTAATTCCCCAAACGTCATTATATTCCTTTCGGAATCCCAGTCGCCTTTGGAATGCTATCCTGATGAAATTCGGATTTATGTGTCGGTATTGCGATCGCACCAATACATTGTTCTTTTCATGCGGTACCGAGTGTTGTATGTACCAGATATTCCATGACTGTCGGGACAAATTTGTTCGGAATTTGCGGGAATTTGCATTTCCATTCAACCCGAACTCTACGTTGAATTCTCAATTCTATAGGCAGGGTTTTGTGGTTTATCAGAAAGGAATTTTCAAAATACTGGCATCAGCAGTGATTGTTCCATCTGCACCTATAGTAGAACAGTGCTGGAGTTTCTACTATAGGTAGGTACTCTTCTTGATTCTAATTTTCACACTGAGAAACATTTTTAATCGTCTCATTTAATTTTTCTGCTGCTATTGTCCATTCGAAATTGATTAGAAGATAAGAGATATCGTAGTGGCGTAGAACTTTCAAGACCCTGCATTTTATTAAATAATTGTGTTATACGAGAGATCTTCCTAACCTAACCTAACCCTATAGTGGGTGTTGGGATCAAACGTTATGGGTTGCTTATTTATCCCCAGACTACATACATACTTTATCTCGGTACATGTGAATTTATTACAGCAGATACAAACGTGAATTTCATGCAAATCGTTTTATATAAATGGTGGAGGTGGGTGATGAATTGGAGATAATTATAAAATGGTTGTCGAACCATAATGGCGGCGTTCTGAATTTATGAGGCAAATCCTTATTGTTTCATGAGCAAATTGACAGTAATGATGAGCGAGTGGGATTGAAACACACGCATGATAAACGACCTGTAAACTGAATCCAAAGACATCTGGGGTAGGTGCCTATACTATCATTTTCAGATAACAAATTATTTTCGAGCACAAATTATTTTCCATAACAGTTTCGAATTGGTGAGATGAACTTGCAGATATTTGAAAGTATAATACTCTCAAAGAACTGGTATTATCTATGTTCGCAATACTCGCATTCATCAAACAACTTGCCATATACTGTAACATGTTCAAATGATAAATAATATCATGATATATAAACCAATTCAATAAAGTATCAGCATCTTTGGAATAAATGAAACGATCCGATACGTTTTCCGGCATCCTGCAATTCTATATATTCTCATTTGATCGCATCAATCGTAATAGAGGTCTAAAAAGAGGAAATGCTTATTGAATTGAATTGAAACATGATTTGAAAAGATACTGACATCGGATCTTACTGCTGCTACCAATTCAACATAGCCTTGAGGAAAAGTTTCTTTGATATTCTTTTCGGCTCCAGACTTCAGACCTGTTTTCTGTATTCATTCTATACCATGTGTTTCCTCATGGAATGATGCAAAAGTAAAAATTTCCTACACTAGCAAGTGAATTGGATAAATATCATGTTTGGGTTTTAGTCAGGATACGGGAATCCATTCAAAGTTATCTTCCAACTCCATCATACCAACAAAACCCCGACTTCTAGTAAACCATTTTTCAAGTGCTGTGATTTCCAAGCAAACAGAATACCATCGTTGTCCCATACCCATAGCCTCTTGATACCATTAACCTTTCTAAAACATCGCAGGAAAGAAGGCAATCTCTCCGTTTTCTCTAGATAGATTGCTTGTACGATGTTCCCTTTGGTACAGTTAAAAGATAAAAAAAAGTATACTGGCTACCTAACTATTCTAGTATACATAGGGCCTGAAACTTCATTGAACATATTCAATTTTCTGCTGCCTTCCAAATCATCGTATATATCTTGAGCTTCATCGGAAATCTAACTCATCTTCCGGAAAGCATGTATGAGACCCCGTTGTTCGATCATGTTTTTGGTAATTTCATAATACCGATGTGGGCCCGCAACCCTTTATCTCCTCACAATGTATCATTCTCCTGCTGCCGTATCATCCTCCTGCTGGCGTAAAAGCCTCGACGTAGCGCGTTTCATTAACCAGGCACAATGCAGATCGAATTCGCGTATAGTTTCATTGAAAATTGCGAATTATTATCGCCCCTTTCTCATTAACGACGAGCAACAAATAGAGTTCAGAGCAGCGACAGCGAGATACAGCCAGGGACAATGAACATGCATGTCAATTTTGATGACGGCCTGTCTAGGGTCGAAAAGTTGGAGCTGATGGGGATCACTTCGAGATACCAGACGCTCTTTCATGGCACTGTATTTTGGAAGCATCTATTTTAATTCTGGAAATGTCTTCTTGTTTACCCTTTTCGTTGTATCAATTATTCTTGCTGATCCATGGAACCTGGGAAATTTCTATATCGGGATCACAGTCTTCAGTTCTGATGCACGATAGTGTTATTGTTCTCAGCTGCTTCTCCAATTTTCGGCATCTATTGATGTATTCGCACCTTTAGTCATCAATTTATCCTTTGAACCATGACATTTCTCGTCTCCAACACTTTCAAATATCGCTCGGGATGGTTCCTCAAATTTTTCCTCATTCAATAGGACAGAATCCTCATCTACTTCCTCCATTTCAATTTCATTTTCACTTTTATTTTGAATATCATTTTCTTCTTCATCAAAATCTGCTTCGTTGTCACTCTCTTCTGCTTCATCATCAACAAAAGCAGATTTTCGCTGTTGGTTTGATTTCTTTTCATCCTCTTCTTCACTCGACTCTGACATTTCTTATTCTCCATCATCTAGAATATCATTATCGCCACCACATCCCGATTTTTCTCCCTCATAGGTGTCCTCATCTTCTCCTCGCGTGTCATCTAATGCAGTTTGTTTTCGCCAAATTTCAGATCTGTTTTATCTGATCTCGAAGATTACATCTGAGCTTGTCGGTGTTGCTTCACTTTCTGTAGGATCATCATCATCGTCTGCACTCATAGCTAGAGTTTCTTTGTGGATCTGCCCACTTTCCACACTAACAATAGTCAGTTTCACCCGGTTTTTATGGTCACTTGGTGAGGACGAATTATATATTATAGAATCGCCAAACGAACGAATATAGATGATTCGCTTATTTGAAGCTCCAAACATTTGAACAACACTCCATGCCAAAAGTGAAGTCTTTGTGGAAGCTGTGAACGGTCACTTCTGGTGATGATGCTGGATCACATTTCTTGGGAACGATCAAGGGAAATCTGGCTTCAAAGCATTTTCGGTATATAGAACCGAGAGACGTTATTGTACTAGTCAGACCCTGTAGCATATACCTAGTAGTTCCCGTTCAAAATGAACTATGATGCTACCCACGTACATTCAGAAATTGTGGTATTACGTTACAGAACTCGGACAATATGCTGTCGTTGATGTTGGTTATTGATTATAGCAATGTCCGCTAATCGAAGGAACAAATCGATTCGCTTATGCTCCATACATAATTCACTATTGAAATGTAAATGTGGTGAGACCAGAAATAGACCAGAAACTGGGTGTTGAATGAAATCATCACTAGGTGCATTCCTAATAGACCATTCGTATCAAATGATTGTGAGAAATGTTCGGTTTTAAATTATGATGACTACACTAACGGTTGGAACGATGATGTAGCAGTTTGTATGCAATTTGGAATGCGAACTCCCTTTCAATGTCCAATACGATATCGATGTCGATTGTTTTTTTCATGCCACGGGTGGTATATTTTTGTATCCCACGTCGAAGAGGATTGAATAAAAACACGGCCAAGCACTTTGAACGATCACGATATGCCGGCAAACAGAGGCGTAGGAATTAACATTTGTGCTAAAAAATTTCGTTGATGATTGCCTAACAATCAACCAACTAGGATGTCAATAGCTATTTGTGTATTTCGAACGTAAAGTGTTAGATTGCCACTCGACAAAGAGAGTTAAAATTAACCATTCGAGAGCGGCAAGACACTTTGCGTTAGAAATACAAGATTTCCTCTTCAAACGCAGCTCCAATATGTCTATCTTACATATACTGATCCTCAGATAGGTACCTACCATAGAGTTTGAAGTATATAAAACTGAAAACTTCATCTTTATCAGTAGATATTCTTTCCTTCTACGAAATGAGCCACCAACACGTTTTCTCAATATTTATTCACCTTCTCCGATTGGCACCATGTTATGAATACATCATATTGTTCTCAATTCTTCTGGTAGGAGGTTCAAATTAAAAATTTTCGCACTTTCTGCTATATCAGGAGGTGTGTTAGATAATTCATCACAATTCTCCATCAAGCAGGAGAATGAGTAGTTCGTTTTCAACAATATAAGTACCTACCTATGCTAGAAATGCAAGAGTTTAATCAATATTTCCGGTCATGAGCGCAAATGCTGCCACATAATGACATTCCTCGGAGAATGTCAACTTTGTATTGGGATTTGAAAGCGTCAAAAGCTACTTTGTTAAGCGGATGAGGAAAAACATTGAATAAGATCTTAGGGAGAGTTAGAAATGGTGAGGCATGCATACATAACAGTCGAGGGCGTTATGAGAAAATGTCACCAAGTATGTTTCGCAATTATACAATGTGACCATCATCAATTCCGAAACAATGACAGCCTCCAGAATCCCATTAGTTTCGAATGCTCATCCCAGCTTCGTTCCAAAACATTCCAAGACACCCTTCCTGTCCGCGAGTCGCATCTTCAATCACGCGAAGGTGTGACTGCACGCCGTTATTAAACTCCCCCCTCCCCCGTCGCCCGTTCCCCTTCCATGTCATAATTCACGTCAGTCATTCGGGCCGCGTTTCCTGCCCAAAAGGGGGCCCTGCGGGGGCCCGGACCGGCCCATTGTTCGGTGTCATTTTCGCGCCGGTGAGTTTCCAGCATAAAGGCCGATTGTTTCGACCGGATTTCTGGATGTGAGTTTTCCCCAGTTTTCCTCGCCCGGCAGCGTTTTATTTCGGCAGGATTTCGGATTTATCTGGCAGTAATATCGCTCTGATTAATTGTTCGGCGGTAATAATTGTCAAGCGAGGTTGGTTATCAATTTGTTGTAGCTATTGTTTGTAGCGGTGGGTGAATTCGTTGTTTTTCTATGCATTGATGCGTGAAAAAACACTATATATGAGGCTCATATCTGGTGAGATAGCGGCAATAACTGAAGATTTTGGAAAACATCTCATAATTAACATTTTCCTTAACATATTTTGTATCGTTACCATAGCAACTAGAACGATTTCCAGAAATGTCTCTCTCTTCCCTTGGGAAAGTAGCATGCTATTAATGTCAATGGGAATCGAATTCGTGATCCACGATCATTGAAATTGTACATCTTGATCAACGGAACGGAATATAATAGAAATATAATAGAAATAAGACTTAAACAGTTAAATCTCTATTCTACTGTTTATACACAGCCGTACGGTCAACCAACCACTTGTATGCTTGCCTGGCGTCTAGACCAATGAGAAACGAGGCTGAATCTTCCCTATCTCTTCAACGCACATACCTCAATAATATTTCGGTGTGAAATTTTCCTATCGAATATCACTAGCTTCAATTAAAAACTGTAAATTTTTTCTCAATCACGAATATTTTGAAAATTCTAATATTTCCCCAGAGAATGCATGTCTAAAAAGACAGATATCCTGCCAGTTAGGTACGACTTCCAAAGTGCATTTTGAAGTGGTCATAAACCACCAACAAATCTGCATAGGTGGATCCAAGATGGAGGAAAGGGCTGCAGTGGTCATTAAAGGTCAATAGGAGTGCCTCGATAGCCAAGCAGCACTGAAAGCTCTGAAGTCATACAATCGTGAGTCTGAGCTGACTTGGGACTACAAACAATTCCTGAGACATTTGGCAGCTAATAACCAGATCACTTTGGTAGCAGACTGCCTCGCCAAAGAAGTGGCAAACACACAATTTCCCGGTCCAGAACTATTCTGTGGATTCTTCAAAGCCTGACAGGATTGGGAGCCTTTTCCCAATTCTATCAACAGGTTTTCTAGTCGGACAAGAAAGAGTTGAAACTGGGAACGGGATTTCTCATGGATGGATTCTGTCCTCTGAAACTTTATTGAAACTGATGAACATTTGCTTTGCGAATCAGTTTTTTTAAGCATAAAAATTAGTGACTCGATAAATTATGACTAGGGAGATCCAGAGAGGAGCGGAAGAAAAATCGCCTCGAACAAAGTCTTTTTGTATGGATGAGTTATTACTCCTGTGTGTGGGTTTGCGTTGGGATAATAAATCGGGAGTTTTTCTTTGGTTCTGGTCTGCGCGGATGCCAGAATGCATTTGTCACTATAATTTTTCTCTCGGCTCCCTTTTGCATAATACCTGCGTAAAGAATTTGCGGAAATTTACATTCGAGATTTTTTGTACGGAAATATTTTCATCTTTTGTGCTGGAATTTCAATCGGGATGTTACTTTCCTCGAGTGACAAAGGATGAATGGACCTATAGAAAACAACAGAAAGTTAAAAATGATTGATATTTGTGAAGGCAGCTCATTTTGATGATGGGCATTCAGGAGTTTCTGAGTTTTTGGGAATGTCCAACTGAAGAGCCACATCTCTCGGAGAAAATAATTCATGCTGCTCAACAGTAATCGAAGTCTAACGTTATCATTCGCGACTTCTGCATCGTTGCTCCGATTTTATAATGCAGCTTCTATCTTTCTGGATCTCGTCTGGCTCCGAAATATGCTGGAGAGACTAATTAATCTGGCTTTTCTAGCCGCTTTTTTTTTCCAAGGATTAATTGAGCTTTTTGTTGATGAAGACGAGAGAGCAGATGACTGGGATGAACAGCAGCTCTATTAAGTTTCTTAATTATTATTTGAACCCGATTCAGCAGACTAACGAAGCTGATATTGATAATGGGAAGTCAAGTTCAGTCGAGCTACGTAAATTCAGTTTCGTAGCGAATTCGTTGGATAGCTTTAGTAATATGAATAGGTTACCTTAAGATGGTTCATTATCATTGGGATATATATGATGAGCTTAGAAAGTGTTATAATTCTCTGTAGAGATTTGAAATTTAGTTTCTTTATTATCTACGAATATGCTTATCGCATGAAAAATATTTATTGTGTCTAAGATCTTAGTCTTAGAAAAGTTTGTTTCTCTATTTCAGCAGCATCAATTTTGATGATTGAAAAGCTTCATATTGAACTAGTTTTAGTATCCCTTCCAGATCTCAAATTTCAGGAAGCATAGCTCGAACATGATTCACATTCTGGTAGGATGATGAATTTTATGAAAAATCGAACTACCTTTCTCTTTCTCTATCATGTGAGCATTATGCCGTGAGTCCCATGCGGCATACATATTCATTATATCTATATTAATATCGAGTTATTGCCAACTTTAGCAATAAACCTGGATTAAAGAGTTCCCAACGGATTATGGTGTTTAGGTTTTGAGTGTATAACTTTAGACTGCCTTATTTAATAGCGTTAAACGTCGTTAATATACTTTAATATCCTCCACGCCCAACTCACCTCGAGACCCAAAGATAGTTAATAATAGATAATAAGCTCGCTTGTCAGAGCATCAATTTTGAAAATGTTCAGGAATGCCATTCAGATTCATTGATAAATTTCAGCCTCACAGAATGATCTATTCCTTCCTTCAAGGGTGTAACCATCTGTCACTTTAATGATGTAAACGATCATGCAACAGCTACTATCAGGACATGGTCCACATTTGGAAACTAATGTCAGATTTATGTGGGAAACGTTTGGATAAAAGTGCACTGACTACTCTATTTGGGTTTTTGCGTTACTCCCTAATTGAATGTAGCTGCAAAAATTCATGTCCCGGGCACTGCTAATTCCATTTGGGGCCATTTGCAAAGTTGTTGGCGCTCCTGATGAAAAACAATGTTATATTTTAATTTTACATCGAAACACTGTCGCTCTTTTGGAATTACAACGGTCAAAGTACATTTGGCTGGCTTGATCAATTATTCACGAGGTAATTTCGTCACCACTTGATGTGCTTTCAGTGAATGTGGTAGTTGCCAGTGAAATGATTCCAAATCAGAGTATCAAGTGACGAAATGTTTGTACAAGTTGCTCCAATCATCACGTTGATAACTTTTTTGTTAGGGAGACAGTTCGAACGACAACATTTCACTCATTTCTTTGGGACTTTCAAGATGTTTTTATAGCCAACATTAAAAGCTTCAAAAAGAAAATGGCAGTGAATTTGAATGAAACTCGCACAATAGCAATATCTGAAATGAGAGCTAATGAAAACAAGGAGTACTTAGACTTTTAGTCGAATTCAATGAGTGCGCTCTGACGCTGCATGTTATTGTTTGCTTTAGGGAATTGGCGAAGCATCGCTTCAATTATTTTTCTTTCCCGTATCATCACGATAACTGTTAATGCAGACCCAATTCATCTTTGAGAAATAGCTGAATATATCTAAGTTTCGTGGGAAATGAGTCGTTGATCGTTGGAATGGAGTTTCTCGTGTCCGAACAATTTTTATGTAAATTGAAATCGATTAAACAAGCAGAAAACAGCTTGACCATTCCTCTTCTTGGTGGGCAGTGGGCTTTCACACAACGTAAATTGATTTTCGTAATGCATGGCGTCCAGTCCTCTTGAGTAGGCGTTCCTACTCGGCAATAAACTAATTTCGAGAGCAGGAACTCGTCTTTCTGGCTTCACGTACTGAACAGTTAGTACGGTTGCAAGCGTATGCTCGATTGTGGTAATTAACTGCAGAATGCGGTTGACGTAAATCCGAAATGACAAACGACTTGGAACTGCATAAATCTGCAATTCAATATACTCTTACCCGTATTATAAAACTTTCGACCCAGTCATCAACTGAAAGAATGAATTTTCATTCGAAGACTCATGTCAGTGGCAGGGTATTGCCGACAACTGTAATTTATTGCATAAATTTATTAAATGCGACCCATTGCATGTCCACTGTATTTCCCCAAATCGGGAACAAGCTATTCGCGAGGAACTATTTTGTTTGGGCGGACATGTTGCGGGCTGATTTATATCGAGCTCTGTTGCCCTCTCCACAAACCATAAAAAATTAGCTCATTGCTTTTCATTACACATCACTAGTATGCAAATCAAACTGATATATCTTCTTCCTTTCAGGTAAGTTGAAGCTTCAAATTCCGGGATACAATACCATACTGTAAGTCAATCAATCTTTAATCATATCAGATACGAACCTCAATACCCCATCAAGCCTCTATTACCACACACCTCCCATTGATCTAACATCGAAGAGTCGATCTATATCCATTGTGATTCATTTCGACGAATGATGAGGACACGATGAAAGCAAACATATTTGATAACATTCTGAAAAAAGCACAGCGCGCCCACCTGATATCTCTTTGAATGCACGCCAAGATCAATATTGATAAGGCCCCATCGATATTACAATGAGAAAAATGGGATTGGTACGTTAGTCGTGCCAGAAGGACTAGCACATTGTATTCAGATTTCGGTCGCCACAAATTATAGGCAAAGTTTCCCATACGAGGCCATTAGGGTTGATCAGTTGGAAGAGATGAATCAAAGTTGGTCCATAACAGATGTATTGGTGACAGCTAGAGTATAGCTTCATTATCCTTTTCTCCTCATGAATACGATATTTTAATCATCCGTTTGTAGGTAACGTTCCTTCAAAGTCTGAAGACGACAACCTCACAGATTTAGATGTCAACAATTCCAAAATTTCAAACCCTTCATGTATGTATTTTGGCATATAATAATTGATGAACAGTAGGTGGGCACTTTGAGCACCATCAGTTTTTTTAACGATCAGTCCCTCAGTGTTTTAAGAAATTCACTAAAATTATTTCAACCTACCTGGGATCAGAATATGACTTTTTTCCCAAAACAAGCAATACACATCGCAAGTTGGAAAAATTGATAGTTCCTTGGTATTTTGGACGCTCTATATTCATTTTCTGCTCCAAAAATGAGGTAAACCTTATCAATGAGGGTCGTCCTTAGCTTGGAATGGTAATTTCCATCAGACAATATATAAGAACAGAAGCGAGAAATCGAGTGGTATCTATATTTCTTTCATTTCTACTGAAGATGGGACCTTAGTTGCTAAAATACGTATTTTCTGAATATATTCTTGTATAACTGACGAATTTTATGAGCACAGCAAGTTTTATCACACACTGAAATAATATTTTTGCCACCTCTTACACACCTTACAATTTTTATTTCTGCCGAGATGTCTGCATTCAAACCACATTCTTGCTTTACTGCTCATACATCCCTCCAATTTTTTGTGTATTCAGTGCTAAAGCATCTTTTATCCACTGAGGTTTGGCAAACTGAGAGTCATTTTTGGATCTTCATTCAATTCGATAATGAGTTTCTCGTGAATCGAAACAACGGCCAGAACGAAGTTAACTCATAACACCCCGAATCGTATAGTGTGCATGGAGTCTCTCGGACGTTATTGCTTTGTTTTCGGTCCACTTGTTGCCGAATCGCAAGTGGGCCGAAACGAAGTCCCCAGAGGCCTTAATGAGTGCGTGGTCGGAGATATATGGGGCGGTGACCCGGAATGCATCATCGCTCGGTTTGCACCTCGGATACGTACCGGACCACGCCCAAGAATCACGGCAGTCAAATGAAATTTTTTTTTTTTGAAAAATTGCAACAGTTAAGACTTTGCGCTATACTCGGTTAAACAGGACTTCCCAAGTGGTTCACCATGAAATCAAAACAGTCCTCTTATAACCTGGCCTTATAGAAATTTTCCGGACTTCTGCTTATGTAAAGTAAAACAGGAAGAGCTTTTGGAACTCCTTACTCCGATAACACATCATGGATCATTGATCATTCCTTCAATCCTACGTGTTTGCAATGAAGGCCACAAATTAAATCTTTCAGAAATTTTGGAGCTCTAGAAATGCATCAACAGCCTTCATAACCAACTTTTCTTGATGATCAATTCTAACGAAAGCAATCATATTTCCCAGATTGTACATTTCTCATAACAAATCCTGCCATAGCCCTATTTATTTCGTTCTGTTATCCTCCAAGTCAACTTCTTTCTTTTTTGTTCATTGATCACATTATTGTGATACCTCTTCTTTGTTTCAGGAGAACTGTTTTACGTTTGCAAAATAATCTACCTGAATGTTAATTTATTCAATTTCCTTAAAATTAGGAAAAGTATTGTTTTTCAAGAATTTTTTTCACACTGAGTCAACCAGGTTGATTTTTTCATTTCACTTGTAATCTGTCAAATAACTTCTGATATCTGGTTCTGATCTTTCAACCATTATGAGTTTCATTGGCTAATATATCATTCGATGAGAAACATTTTAATAGTTTCAATCAAGGTGGATATAGGATGGTGAAACAGCTCTTCAATTGTTTCTGCGAAAAACTTGTAGACCGTTTGAGAAGGTAGTAATATTTCAGCTACTTGAATGAAGATGGCGGTAAGATCGATTATTGAAGAAGATTTATGTTGCTTACGTATTTCTGTAGTTCGCATCTGACATATGTGATTTGAAAGGGCATTAAACAATATATTTTCTATAAATCTGGAATGAATATTGATATTTTGACTCTTCTCAGTCATTTTTCATCTAGAACAGATGAAACGGATAAAAATATGACAGAAGCACAGTTTCTGTTTTACCGACACAAGGTGTGTCGCCATCTCTGATAACTTCAGGAAATATTACTACGGTATGAAATCAAGTAGGCAAAGGTCTACAGTTTATTCTAGTGCTTGTTAATAGAAAGCTGTTTCACCATTCTATATTCACCTTGGTTTCAATATTGCTTCTACCGACACTTGTGACTTTTTGAGGTTTTTCAACTCTTTCAAGCAAGTTTTCATTATGTTATGTCAAACACTTATTCCTCCTTTTCCTCATTTCCCAACAGTACATCATTCTAGGTACTTTCACACTTCTGAAGATGACCGTGAAGCCTAAACTAGTTAGTTCCAATCATAATAATTTCGTAGACGGCCAGCCTAGTGTTTCATTTGGCCTTTCCACAGTTCTTCTTTATCGTCATTCAAATGTCCTCGGCTTCCGCAAATCCACAGGGCCGATGAAACCGTTTCAATTAGGACTTCTCTCGCGATCCCCTGGATATCTGGACGTCGTTGGGCCTCATGGATCAATGGCCGTCCATCTAACGACACACTCAGAACCCTGGATTAAGGGGATAGCCTAGAGATTCGGGGAATCGTTTGCTAAATGAGCAAGGATGAAGACGGCGATGACCGTTCAATGTGCTGAGGGGGGAAGGTTTCAAAGTCGTTGAACAAATATGGGCGATAAGAGAAAGGAATTTGGGGTTGTTTGATTGGTGTTTCTTTGTTTTATGGTGTGAGTAAACTGCAAATATAAAGAGTTAGTAGTTCCACTATGATTCAAAAGAGATCGATGTCTCGGACTATATATACATTTCTCGTTATGCCTCCTTTTGTATGAGCATCCAAAATCAATCGGCTTACGCTACATTCAATTTCCTTGGAATAAAAAAGGCTTTCCTCCGCGCGTATATATGGTTGAAAGGCTCTATAGATAGCGGGAGCCGTCTTTCTGATTTTAATTTCAAAAAATGCTGCTCCCTCCAAGGAGGGGTTTATATATCATCGTCCATGATGGAATTGTGTAAAAACTCGGAGCCTTGAAAGGGGGGAAAATTGGAATGCTCTGGTGATATGTCGGCGGGAACAAGAGAAGTTGGAATTAATATTGGGGTTTTTGTTTAGACGTGAACACCCCCTTGATGTATCGTGATTAACTTATGAGGGCAAGGTTTCTGTACCCCGGGAGGTTTTTGATTTGTGTCGATCCCCTGTTCAAATCAATGTTTCAGATTCCATATGTATGAAATTAGTATACCACTGAAAGAGAATGTCTAGCCATTTGTTGTGTTACCGTTTAATCAACAAAATTGAAGTCTTATACCGGTAACGTTGATGTAACATTCGCCACCTGCGCTTTTAAAATTCACTGCCCCTCTTTAGACCTCATTCTCCACACCCTCCACCCTTATTATGGTAAACTTGGCGCGATCTTCTATTCAACCCTCCACCTCGCGTATCCCGAATGTGTGCCGTGAAATATTAAAATCGGCCTCGGGCAACCCTGCACACGATTCCAGAGAGGAAAGTGAAAAGCGGAGAAAAACAAGTTACTTAATGTAGTTGCGAACTGACACAAAATGTGGCCATGATGGCCGAACGTGCGGTTCGCTCGTAAAAGAATAGGGAAATTTATATTTTTATGAGAAATGGGTTGTTTCACACTCATTCGATAATTCATGGAGATTGTTTTCGTCACTTTGCTTTCCTTTGTCTGAAACTTCGTCATATTTACTGTACATTTTGTGACTCATCGAATTTATGAGAATATTAGTGTTTAGAAGAATTAGAATATTTTCTTCGGTGGATTTGAAGCTTTCGTTAATTTGTTCTAGTCAATATGTCATTGTCAAAAATTCCTTATATTTTGAAATGTATACCGGGTGTTTCACAGTGGATGGAACATTAGAAGTATCTGGAGAACAGAAAGACAGATCATTACGAAAATTTGTGGGCGTCGATAATCAAACTTGCTCTATCCTTCTAAAATATTTTCATCAATACAGTGTTGCCGCTTCTATCAAAAAGTAGCAACAACTTTGTTATTTCAAATGAAATACCCTCTGTATTTTATTTCATTTTTAGATTCTTCCTGAAGAACTGATTTTGTCGATATATCATACTTGGGGAATAGCGAGAAAGATAACAGAGATATAGGGTGTGAAAAATCGAGATTTTTCAAATTTAGGAATTTTTTGTGTCGAAACTAATCATTTCTGCTCAAAACGGCTTACATGTCCCTATCTTAACCTTTCATTTACTATCTACTGACATTTAATAGAAACAAATAGAGGATGATGCAAAACTCAAAATTTTGAACCACCCGTATTTGTTTCAATTAAATATCAATCGATAGTGAATGGAAAGTTGAGATAGGGAAATGTAAGCCGTTTTGAGCAAGAATGGATAGTTTCGGCACAAAAAAATCCTAAATTTGAAAAATCTCGATTTTTCACACCCTATATCTCTGTAAACTTTCGAGCTATACCCCAAGTATAATTGATCAACGAAATCAGCTCTTCAGGAAGAATCTAAAAATGAAATAAAATACAGGGTGTTTCATTTGAAAAAACAAATTTGTTGCTACTTTCGATAGAAGCGGCAACGCTGAAAGTATTTTAGATCGATAGAACAAAACTGATTACCCAATAAAGCAAATTTTCCGAATAATCTTACGTCCTGTTCTCCAGAAACGTTTAACCTACCATCGACCGTGAGTCACCCTGTATAAACTTCATATTTATAGACGACTATAGTGATAGGTTTAAAAAATAGTGTTGGCATACTATTATTCCTATCTCGATTCCATCAAGAATTTGACGTTTAGATTATGTCGAATTTCATTTCTATTTTGATGTTGGGCTTTTTCTGATGCGCGTTTTCGAATCGATGTTACAAGCACCATTTCTCAAATCGAACTGTACAGGGTGTCTCAAATTCGCAGGCCAACATGGGAAACTCGCTAACGGTTAGATATACAGAGTCGGTTAAATCATGATAAAGTTGTGTTAGTTAGTTTTTTGGTTTTTGAGAGATTTTGAAGAAACCAAATTTTTTATTTTTCATTTTTATTATTTATTGGCTTTATTTCAAAGTCTCGATGTTCGTTGGATGAACGAGTCTTTGGAAAGGGACGTTCTGCAGGTCTCTAAAGTGACCACGAAGGGATGTGAAGACTGAACTTGGTGGGTTAATCTCGAAGAGACTGCTAATGGAGGAACGATTGTTGATATTTCAGAAGAGTTTTAGAAGACTTTTCTACGGTGTTCCATCAGAGAAGTGAGCGATTTTGTAAGCGAGGCATCACCAACGAGACGAATTGCCCTTTTTTGGACAGAATCCAATAGTTTCAGGATATGTTTAGCACTCCAAATATGGGAACAGTATTCCAGGACAAGTCGGATCTGTGCCTTATAGATCATAAGCAGCTGATTGGGAGTGAAATAGCTCTTGGCTCGAAACAGAGAACCAAGGTTTTGGGATGCACTTTTGGCAATGGACCTCACGTGATTTTCCCAAGAAAGGTTATTGCTGATAGTAACGCCAAGCATCGAAATTGATGAATTCAATGGTAAGGTTACTCCTGACTGAATTATGTTGGGCACAGTGAGATGAAAAACAGCTGCGAGAAAGTGTTTTCCTTTTTTCGTATCTATCAAAATAAATTGAAAATTTGGTATTTTCAAAGCATATCAAAAACCAAAGAACTTTCTACCAATTTATTTGCGGCATATTGTTCCGCTTTTTCCTAATTCAACCGACCCTGCATCTTCAACAAGTTCACCATGTTGGCTGCAAATTTGGGACACCCTGTACATTACCTGTGATATAGATGTTGATGAACACATATTTTGACGACAAGTCGATTTGGAGGCGAACTCGACACAGGGTGGTAATGTCGAGCGATGTTAATCATAAACGCAGGTAACTGATGGCAACGCATAAATCATTCCGGACGAATGAATTTGATAGCGACATCGCATGCGGTTATACGTTGGCTGTATTCGGTATCGGGCTTCACGATAATTGACAATGATCGGAGGCCGAGTTTGCAATTAAAAAGCGATTAATCGGATGTCGTATTCGGATACCAGTACGATGATTGAGGTCGGCGATGATTCTGTCAGAGATTGTCAGAAATAATCATCTCTATATTGTATATATTCATCTCCATATATTGGTTGTGGTTTTGAAGATGACTGCTACTGCACTCAGATGAGGTTTTTCTTGGGATAATCTTCAGATTCTTCAAAAAGGAGTTCTTTGCTTGCTGACATTGATAATACCTCAACTAATAGTAACTTTGTCACTCCTTTTAGTGTTAACGCGTCTGCTATTTCTTCACTTCGACTCTGACAGAGGATATTCTTCAATTTCTCTCAAACATGTGCACTTTACTAATAATACTGACTGAAGGTTTTATTTTCAATTCATTCAATGATTAGCACAAATCTTGAGACCCAAAAGATGACCCTTGTTAGTCGGCTGCTCTGTTTTTTTATATAAGAAGATATTTTAACACCCTGTATCTTGAAAACAAATGAAATTAGAGGACATATGTTCGTAAGAATTTTTGTTCCTAAATTAAACCACAAAGAAATTACCTGTTCCAATATGGACATGACATTTAGGAACACCCATTATGATCGAAGATTCATGCAGAACCGAGAGCAGAACTCATAATTATATTGTTGAAAGAAACATATAAAAGACAATTTTCATTGAAATACTGTATTGGCACAACGATAATTTATTATAATTGAAAATGGATTTATTGGTGCTGTATATCTACAGCAATAAACGTCTAAAATGAAATATTGATTGGCAAAATAACCATGACAACGTGTATGACTAATCAAAAACCGAATGTATTTCGAATTAAAGTGTGGGGATATGACCTATGACTCATGGTATACCAGAAGGGTTTCTCAAGAACAATTCGTGTTGAAAACACAAGAAATAATGATGCTATTGGGGTTGGTTCCCTTCCGTGTTTAGAAGGGGTTAGCGGTTTGGAGTATAATTGGAAAAACGAAAAATTAACTAGGAAATATTGTATTTTCAAATGATCCAATGATTTCTCTCGAGGATTCACAAAAGAATATGGATTTGCCATACATTTCAATATGAGAAGGAAATACTTTCTTACTGAAATATCTAAAATAGCAAATATATTAGAATGACTTGAATGAACACTGAATATATTTCAATATTTGGTATCTTGATCATGATGGGAGTTTACAGTTTCCCCTTAAATTTGGTTGACTCTGCATTAAGTGATTTTAGTCACTTTATCAAATTATTTTCCATGTTTCACGTTGAGCATTATGTACGTGTTGTCGCATGTTCGTTTTCAGAAAGATTGATTACACTCCTTGACCCGTTGGTTAATGTTGATCTTTTATAATTAATACTAATTAACAAAACAGTATAACTTATCGTGTATATCTTTCCATAATGGCTTGATTATACAAACATTAAAATTCTAAAACGTTACGAGAGGCCTTAGTTGTACGTTTTATGGCCGTGGTTTATAACAATCAGTTTCAACAAGGTGTTTATATTTACATTTCCTATTGATTCTTAGGAAACATTTACGTGGTCCACAGTTGAACGCCTATTATATATAGCGTGCTTAAATTAATGTAACGATTTGATTGATGATTTGCATCTACATCATTCAATTGATAATTAGGATTTGAAATCAACTTCACTCCATTATAAGTCATTCACTTCTGAAATAGTTTCACTCTGTATGAATAGCAGAAAGGACAGTGTACAGTTTCAGTATTAATTTCAGTTCATTGACCATGACTAATTTTCTTAATTGTTATTGTCTATTACAACTCATTTAGTAATGGTTATATTTTATAACCTCGATTGGGGTAACATGAATTCTTCATAAGGTATTATAAGAATTATTCCTGAAACTGTTCATGGTAATGCTTGATTGGATTGATTGTGAGTATTAAAAATGTATCATAAAATGATGAATGATTGATATCACTTGGAGAAATAATACCCAATCACACATTCATTACAGTAAAAATATCTATTATACTGATTGGTGACTTTGATACAAACTGAAGGATTGAAATATAGACCACAATATGCAACTCTCCTTTCAATCAGCTGTTCATATATACATTTTGTGAAGCTAATTGATTTCAACATGGAAGCCAAAAATTCTATATCGACAATAATAATAAATAATCACTGTCATATCCGGTTAAAAAATGGCTTAAAATTGATATATCGATATTACCTCCATATTTCAAGTGATAACAATGAAATATCTGAAACTGGATTCATTGTGGTTTTAGAACCCTCCCAGTTATAGAAAACCCAGAGTCATTCATTATCTATTTGGCTCAGATTTTAAGCCACACCAAATTTTTCTCGATTAAATTCCGTTTTCAGATTATATCGAGTATATTTCAACTGTTGGTGATTTTTCAACCCACAGAGAGCATAAGTGAAGATGGATAGCAAAGAAAACAAATATATCACTCTGAATCCCATTGTTGCCAACTTCTCTACGAGTTAAAAAAGATGTACGAGCACTTGTCACTTGTCATACAACGAGCAGGAAATATTTTTTCACGCAGCGTGATGCCTCTCACCGTCTGAGTCCAGAAAAACTGAGAATGTCCCAAAGAAGAATTCACCAAAGCGGAAGTAGAAATTCATGAACCGAGAAAAAACTGCATATAGATTCCAAGAAGTAGTTTCAGCTGGTGTCAACAACGTGTTTCGATGTGATATTTGATGATGATAATCCGATCCTCACCTTCCTTCCTTCCTTCAAAACAAATTACAGTGATGAAAAACAGTTTCCCTCACCATCCGAACGAGTTGGGTGAGCATTAGTTTTTCTCCAGCTCGAACATGAATTGAAAAATTTTTTGTTGAATTTTCTGATGAAATGATTTGTCCACACTCGTTGCGATTTATATCTCTACGCTGGCAATATAGGAGTAGCAATGGCGGTTCACAGTTGAGCAAGCACTTTGCTGTAGACAGCTCCAGAGACATAAATATATCAGGCTATGATAGCCATGACAAATGGTGCGGGGTTGGTGAATGCCGATAGATCTGCACCCCTCTAACAAGAGCCAGTAGCTAACTGAACCGTCCATAGTTTGGACTGTCACGCACAGAGAAGGATCCGAAAGAATTTCCACACCCCAGTCCTATTTCCCAATTTACCAGATCCGAGAGAAATCCTTCCAGTATTTCTGGAAACCACCCCTGGATTCATCCCCTGCCCCAAATTGTCTCTGCCCCGAACAAAAACTTCCATATCCATACGCGTTGTAAGAGATTTGTTTTTATTCTCGAGATGACATTTTGATACGACTCGGGGTCCTTATCGCTATCTGTATCGATTCTGCTGGCATAACTGATTCTCCCCCTCTGGACGGGGCGAAATGGTGTGTACGTTTTTAAAGAGTGCCTGGTTTCGGGAGATTTTTATTTTTTCGGGGGCGGCCAGTATCGGATTTCAATGGGAAAGAACGGCCGGAACTCATTTATGGACAGGATTTTTCAATTAGAGGATTGATGGAAGGGTCCTTCATAATCCCGATTGATTTTATGCCTCGTTTGGGAAATTTCGTTGAGTGCTTCGACTGTTGTTGCATAACTTCGGACTTCGTCAGTTTATTTTTCACTTATAACACCACTAGAGCTTCAATTATCACTGGAGATTTCTTCGATTATTTCATTCATGCTAAATTACACGTTTTCGATTGGTTGAAATGATTGTGTTGATAATCAATAACACCATGTTTTCGATTTTGTATTTCGGCTCCTGATTGGCTACTGGATACCTACATGCTGTGTTTTCGTTTCTGTATTTCGCTTTCTGATTCGTAGGCAGTAGGGTAGTTAAATTAAACAACGACTTACCAGTTGCAATCTGTCATATTATTTTCCGATTCCCTGGTGAATAAATGAATGTCACTACACCAAATTTTCGTCTGAACCATGATAAACACAAACTATTAATATGTATCCACTTCATTTTCCACAAATTTTAAATCTAATGTAACCTAACCACAAAAATTGTGAAAACAATCATAATGAATTTAGCTCAGTAGTACCTAGTGCTTAGGTAATCTTGCCTACATCATACAATGGCATAAATGTATTGTTGGTTGCATAACGAATCTTGTTGTGTCGAACTACAATACATAATCAAAATAACTAATTCCATAAACTGTACGTTTAAAATAGGAAATCATCAAAATGACTTTGATTTTATTCATGAAATAATCTGAACAAATACAACTTGTGTTATTGATGATTATCGAAAATTCCTTCTCTTTTTCGAAACAAATCATGTTGCTTTGGGAATCAAAGGAATTTTTGTTTCGATAATCATCAATACACTTGTTGTATTACATGCGACAACACGAATATTTTGGAAATATTTTGGAAATATTCGAAAAAATTCAGTTTTTAATTGAAGCTAGAGTGGTATTTGGCAAGAAAATTCACATCGAAATAATATTGAAGTCTGTGCGTTGAAGAGATAGGGAAGGTTTGACCTCGTTTCTCATTTGTCTAGACTAGGCAAGCATACAAGTGGTTAGTTGACCGTACGGCTGTGTATAAACAGTAAAATAAAATACAACTTTGACGAGATTTACTGTTTAAGACTCATTTCTATTATATTTACCGTGAGTTCCGTAAATCAAGACGTACAATTTCGATAATCATAGGACACGAATTTCAAAGGAATTTCAAAGGAAGAGAGGAAAATGTCCAGAAATCGTTCTATTTGCTATTGTAACGATCAAAAATATAGGCTTTTGATTGGTCGAAAATGTTAGGTGAGAAATTTTCAGTAGTGATACCACAAGTGATTGGATTTTCGCGATAAGCTCGGCGATAAGTCTGTTGATTTAAATGAATCCAATCAGGAGTGGAATTTTATAAGATTATTTCACAAGCAGACTGGATGGTTGAAATTGATTGAATCGATGAAATCTATCCCACAAATCTGCTCATTTTGAAATGTGTGAACAATGAGATTGATTTTATTTGAGGTTTAACTGTCACATTCACAAAGCTGAAAACACCAAACTTGGCAGGCCAATCAGAGTCGAGAGTCATGTTTGTGTTATCGATAATCCGAACTTGACTAGAGCTCCTGAAATAGTCAATAAGATTGAAGCGAGCTGATGTTAAAAATTCGCGATGAGTAAGCCACTTACTGTTTCCTGCTCCACTATGTAAAAAAAGTCTGGTAGCTCATGCTGCAGTTGACAGAATAAGATAGGAATTATCCTTCGCTAAGAGTTATGTTCAGACGGCAGTTGAACGTGGGCCACTATAACATTACCCTCTATAGGTAGGTAGCGTAAAATGAATAATTTATCGCAGAAATAAAGAGCACAAAAGCTTGCAGCATTGTTACGCCGTCGCAGTTCCACAATGGTGTCAGTTCCAAAATTAACTCGCAGTGGCTCGTTTCTAGCAGGAAATATAAACCTATATTTTCGCTACGCTTCGCCCATTGTCTCGAAAACAATCATACCACCAACGAAGTCTGCATTGTGTTCCTCTAGATGAGGATTGAGGATTCTATAATACGCTAGCTTCTTGCTCCGAATTATTCATTCTTTCCTACTGAAATATGTACGTTCAGTATACTGCGCCAGATGATTTTCTCTTCACGAATTGGGGTGCCCAAATATTCAGCATCAAGTTACTTAAAAGAGAAAAATAGTTTTTGTATTTGGTTTTCCTGACCCTATTCAAATATGAGATGGAAATGGAAATGCCACATTCCCAATTGATATCTGAAGTTCCTCAAACACAGTGTATCCTAAATTAGGGTAAAAATATCAGCGGAGGCTCCTAATCGAATATAAAAAGAAGTTATCATTGTGAAGGTAGCTTATCTACAAGACATTATTCAGAATTTAGTCTATAAAAATTGCAACTTATCGTTATTAGAACAGTTAATTAATATTATGTATAATAATGACAAGAGAATTGAAAATCGAACTATGTCAAGATGGTGTATCTAATCGGGATCAAACAGTTGCACATTTTCTTGAAAAAGACATGAATGTTTCATAATCTGCGAACAATTTTCAAAGAATATCAGGACCCCGATTATACCCTGTGTGATATGCCCCTGAATTAAATATTTTTCCTATGGTTTCAAGCATCAATAAATTAGTCACCCCACAAATTTTCATCATTATATATTGATGCATTTGAGAAATATTCAGGAAAAAACATCTTTACATTACCCATTTCCCTTCAAACAGTCATTCATCGATTTTCTAATTTTTTGTTCACAAACTGATGAATGTCTATGCACAATGACGATGTAATAGTCAAACTAGAATACTCTTTGAGTAGATCTAGCTGAAAATGCCGAAACCCTCTTGAACCTTATCTAAACACTGAGGACCCTGCCTGCCAGAGAAAATTCCTCTCAATTTTCGTTCGAATCTAGTAGATCCGTCGTCAAAAGTTCATTTCAGAGGGTGGGACTCGAGTAGCATCTGTTTTAATACACCTAAAGTGGTCGGAAATGGGGGGTTTGCATCCCCTTCGCATTGTCCCCGTCAGTTACTCACTGAATAAATAGTAACCTTATCTTAAACACCTCAGCAAATAGACCTTTTATGGGGCAGATTATCCTGTTTGGATGTTGATTGGTCCTTGAAAATTGCTAATCCCCAAAATCGGGATCATTCAAATTGTTTCTCATGGTCATTTGATTCTGATGGAATTTATTTTCCGTGAATCCTGGACAAGAAACTGAAGCCAAGCCTTCGTATCAGTTTCTTCTGCTTAGCACTAAGACAGTCCACCACAATAGCATAGAATTCCTTCTGATTTTCCTCCTATTACATGGGAAGCCTTCCTCACCCCGAAACGAAGACGTTCGCTGTCTTTAGATCACATGTCTGGAAGCCTCAATGGTCGGATTAGGGTTGCAGGGTTGGTAACCCTAGCTTATTCATGGCCACATTGCCACGATTGGCGTTATCTTGTAATTGGATGAGTGGGAATCATTCTGGGCTTTCGGTTTCTCGGAAATGTATCAGGTATCGGTTATTAGTTTCCTTTGATAAATCTTATTAACTCCGTAATCAACTTAGGTGACTTCGATGAGAGGAGTTTTGTTTTCTCTTGGCGAGCAATTGGGATCGATTTTGTACGGGAAATTCGATAGACTGATTCGGTTTGTTAGACGAAACGAACACCGCAGACAATAAAAACCATTGCGGTGGCTCGTTGGAAGTATTTGCCAGCTGAAACCTAGGAAACCAAGATTGAATGAGGCCTTTCTGGAACACAAAACATTGTAAATATTTTTCAGACTACGGAGAAACAAAGAACCACCTGATTGCAAATAGAGAGGCCAAATTGTTCTCACCTGTCCAGGACATTTAAGTGGGAGCTTTTTCGAAATTTACCATCGAATGGTAATCGTGATAGGATATTATTGGAAGATACTGTACCATTGCTTTAGTCTATTCATCATTGTTCACACTTATTGAAAGTCAATGAAAACTCACACCCGCCACTGATTTAGATAATCGCCAAATCTTCTAAGTAGGCTTGAAAACCCAATGTAGGGAATTGGTTGCGCGCGCTTCATTGAGTAGATTTCTTGACAACAAAACGTTTAGCTCATTGTTATTATTCCATTTTTGTGTTTCTGTAGTGGAATGTGCCGACTGATTGTTGACAGTGGATTATTTGATGATGTTGATGTCGATATCGAAAACAGAAAAGTAGTGTAGTGTTATATGGTAGTGTATTTGCTGATTGACTGGCACAATTTGAGTCTATGGGGAATGGCAAGGTAGATTGCGTTATAAATTGAGTGCATGGCATTGGCGTAATTCGCTTTTTTATTTTTAATCTCATATTCCGCGAAAAAAACCATCATCAGTCATATTTCGATGATTGTGCACGTGTTGAATTAATTGAACATTGATGAACAACAAAACTTTTATTAGATAGCGTTTATTATTTTCTCCATTTAGATTCTGAAAAAATCCATTTATATATCAGGAATTTGAAGATCCATCTATACAAAGGTGTTTTATAACTACGGTACGAAACTTCAGAGGGTGATTCTTTGGGTCGTTCAAAAAAGTTCCCATGCAAATATGTCCGGAGTTGCTTTGATTCTGAGATATAGGGTGTTGAAGTTTCAAACTCCAAGTATTTTTTACCGAGTTTTTGACTTGTCAAGATAATCAATGACAAATCGATTGCAGTTGTGTATTTTAACATAAGATGGAATATTGCTCATTTACTTCAAGGTCGAAATTGTTTATTTCTTACTTTTGTTTCTTTATATTATCTATGTTGTACATGCATAGTTTTTAGAATGGGTTGGTTTCATTATTTTCTCGAAAAAGAAGCTTGATGATATGAAGAAACAAAACAAGAGACAAAAATGTTGTGATTTCAGTTGCTTAATCTAAGAAATTAAAAAAACTGAATACGAATTCAGACCACTTTTCATCTTCTTCGAAATATGTTAAATTTCAAAATAAATAATTATTGAATTTTTTCATTCGATACCAACTTCATGAACGACAAACATAGCTAAAAGGATAATAATGAAGACGTATGTATAGTGAATCTAAAGTGAACTAGAATGCAAATATCCCTTCGTCGAGACTCCGAAAATCCTCAATATTCATATACTTTTAGCGCCCATTAAGAGTTTCGTGTCCACATCATGCTGAATATTAATACGTACGAAAAATCTCGTGGATCTTCATTAAATTTTAAAAAAAAGTGACTCCTTCAGTTTCGCCTGAAACTCTTGAATAATTCATATTTTATTAAGGGTGCAAAGTTCTCCAAGAATCCCGTTAATGAAATGTCTTGAGTAGTTTTTGAATGACGAACCGCAAAAATTAAAACATTAAGCTTCCAGTAAATCAGAGGAGAGATCGCCGTCTCTTAAGATGCCTTGTATTAATTAAATTCAGAAGCGAGAAAGTCGGCGCCAGTTATCTACCCCTGCACAGGGTGAATTTGTACATTGGATATTATTCAGGGTGATGCAATTCATTTCAGTTTTTTCAAGTAACAGCTGGAAAGTAATCACTTTTCAATGTAGAACTGTCGATTGAGAAATGAATTACGCCATTCTTCACAGCTCCGAGGAATCTGGCAATTCAATTTAAGAATACGTTTTCCTCTTACGTTTTTTCAGGAACACATTGGCATAAATCTAAAACAGAATTCAATAATCCCTCGTGCCGCAAATCAAAGCTGGAAACTGCTCTCTTCCCAGCAAAAAATATTCACATTCCTCATACCCGACATATCCAGACGAATCGAATCAATCTCTTCCATTGTAAACCGGTTAAAAATGCATTTCATCTCCCCATTTTTCCCCATTCTCCTCCACACTGCCGTACGCGTTATTCACTCTCTCCACGCTCGTCTTCCATAATTTATAGTTTTATTTTTGAACAGGGGGGACCTTTCAAAAAAGCCGATATTTTTGGGGTTCAAAAAAAAACAGAAGCGATAATAATCATGAGGAATCTTGAAGTCACATGCAGACTGAAGGGTTTATCGAGAATGCTGCACAGAAAAAATCTTATTCGAGTTATTCCTAAGCAAGACGAATAAAAATACTAGATAAAGAAAATAAACGTGAACGATATTTTTGAAAATGAGCTTTAAGCATTATATTTTGTTTAAACATCTGTTTTGATACTTTCAATATTCAATTGAATCTGCCCATAACTCAACAACTGAGCCGCCATATCAATCCTATGAATTCTGACCAGAATTTCTTAATCTGCGACGCAGAAAACTAACATAATTATTTTCAATAGGATAGGGCTTTTATTACAATGTTCGTCCGCCATCTTGAGGCCACCATTTCGAATTTCTGAATTTCAACAATAAATTCATGATTTCCGGCCCCATCAAATTGAATCGGACCAAAATAATAAAACTCGTTTGTCATTGTGGAGACGCCATCTTGAATTTTCTGATTTTTGGCAGAAACATCATAATCTGCGACCTTGAAATCCCCCAGATACCAATTTTAAATCGAATCTGATGACCAAAATCACAAAGATTTAAATCATAATCATAAACCTCATGCGCTATTTTAGAGACGTTATCTTTAATTTTCAAATTTAGACAAAATAATCATAATCCCCGACCACAAAAAACCTCCGCACACCAATTTTGAATAAAATCAGAACAAAATCACAAAACTCGCCTGCCATTTTGGAGCCACCATCTTGATTTTCTGAATTTCGACAGAAGAATTATGATCTCCTACCCCGAAAACTCCCAGATACCAATTTTGAATAGAATCGAACCATAATCACAAAATTCCTCCGCCATATTGGAGTCGCCATTTTGTTTTTTCCTCTCACAATTTCATCGAAATCATGAACAACTATCGAAATTCAGCTCAATCAGAAGTCGGAAAGTGCTTGAAAATTTTTTGAACCGTAAAGATATAATGACATACGAACGAAGCAAGTAAAATGTAACCTCGTAATAACAATACTTATAAAAATAGACAAATAATCGAATCCCTGTGAAAGTATCTGAAATCAGACATCCTGTATCCTAATATCCATTCAATCTAACAGTAATCAGAGATGATATTCTATCTCAAGAGCCTTTGAACAACCAACAGATTGCACCGAATCGGTCCCAAAGTGAAGCAATCAAATTGCACGTGCCAATTGTACACCGATATAATTATTGTTCCTGCATTCGATCCATTTGGGAATTTAGGTCGTGGAGTCCTTGTGGGAATGGCAGCCGGAAGCGACGGGAAGTAAACCAGCTAACCGAGCAGGAGTTGCCTTATCCCGGAGTGTTCCCGAAACGCTCCGGGGTCTCAAGGCTGTCTTACAAATATCTATAGCATTATTCGATGTCTGTCGACAATTGCAATAGGAGTTATAGGTGATGAAATAAGAAATGTGGAAGTTATGCTACGGTTTATTAGGATCTTATAGAATGCACCAGAAACGTTATTACATTCAACAGTGCCCAATTTCAATTGATGTTTATGGAAAAATATTTGCATGAATTGAATTGAAACTTGAAGAGAAGAAACAGATGAAATAAAACAACATTTACTATTACTTTTCTAAAGTCTGTCAGTGTTGGTGGAAAAAGATTCTGAAGGGTTGAGTCTGGAAAACCATTTTCCAAATATTCTTGAATTTCGAGATACAGGTGCATCAATGTTTTCGAAATTTTTTTCTCGATTTCGGTATTTCTGATTGATGAACTGGATTCTGTGAGTAGAAACAAGCAGATTGGTATACGCAAAGTTGAAAATCGGTCCATCCGTTCGGAAGTTATGGCAATTTGAAATATTGGAAATTTGAGAAAAAAATTTCTCGATTTCGGTTTTTCTGATTGAAGAACTGGATTCTGTGAGTAGAAACAAGCAGATTGGTATACGCAAAGTTGAAAATCGGTCCATCCGTTCGGAAGTTATGGCAATTTGAAATATTCGAAATTTGAGAAAAAAAATTCTCGATTTCGGTTTTTCTGATTGAAGAACTGGACTCTGTGAGTAGAAACAAGTAGATTGGTGTACGCGAAGTTGAAAATCGGTCTATCCGTTCGGAAGTTATGGCAATTTATTGAAATATTCGAAATTTGAGAAACAAAATTTCTTGATTTCGGTTTTTCTCATTGAAGAACTGAATTCTGTGAGTAGAAACAAGTAGATTGGTATACGCGAAGTTGAAAATCGGTCCATCCGTTCGGAAGTTATGGCAATATGAAATATTCGAAATTTGAGAATTTTTTTTTCGATTTCGGTTTTTCTGATTGAAGAACTGGATTCTGTGAGTAGAAACAAGCAGATTGGTATATGCGAAGTTGAAAATCGGTCTATCCGTTCGGAAGTTATGGCAATATGAAATATTCGAAATTTGAGAAAAAAATTTTCTCGATTTCGGTATTTCTGATTGATGAACTGGATTCTGTGAGTAGAAACAAGCAGATTGGTGTACGCGAAGTTGAAAATCGGTCCATCCGGAAGTTACGGCAATTTGAAATATTCGAAAATGTTCCAAGGGTACATTTTCTCGATTTCGGTTCTTCTGATGATAGACCAGGATTCTGTGAGTAGAAACAAGTCTTTTGCAATATATACCTATGGCATTGCATCTTTCCTATTTGAAATATACACTCTTGAATCTCTCTCCAATATCAAAAGTACATCTGTAGAATAAACTAGTAGTTTTCAAACAGGAAATGGAAAAAAAATGATTTCACATGAATTCATGGGTCGGTGAATGGTTGATAAATCATAGCAGAAGCCGTAGCTTGCGTCCATTAACTGCGCCAATCGCTCGGAATTCATTCCGAATGAATAATCAGCAAGCGATTCACGAGGAGTCCAATCATCCCTAGGTACACACAATCGTACGCGTTCCCTCTGAAATTATTCCCGCCGACGATTGCGGTGCCAGAATCTCGATCGGCTAAACAATTCCCATAATTCCCCGACAATGATATTACGTACAGATGATGTACGTTTCACGTACGGCCGATCCTACATGATCCCGTACGTTTCTGAAGTGTCAGCTGTGTGTCACTCGGACAAATACGCGTTTCCCGGCTCGCACCACAGATTGAACCATGCACAGATTAGAGTGGGATTCAACGCCTCCCGAAACAACAGGGACAGTTTCATTCGCGTTTTTCCGTCACAATTGTCGACTGTATCACGAGAAAGTTTACAGAATTGACCAAACGCAAGCTCCCATAGAAGACCAATTGATGGGGATTGCCAACTCCAAAACAGTTTCAACAGGCAGAGAGGAGTAGGTGAAGAAGTATTGTCGATCTAAATGAACAATGTCGTAACTTTTTCTGTAAGGCAGATACATATTCTGGTTATAACCGTAAACTATTTTGAACTCGAAGTGTTATACTGGGCATAACCTAACATTTTTTATTGATTCATTTCCGCTAAAAAGTGTTAAAACAAGTAAATGTGGTGTTTTAGTTGAAAGAAAGTCGAATTTTGTGATTTAATTTCAAATGGTCAAACTAGCGTTTTGACTTCGAATTCTTGGTCAAGATGCTAAAATACGTGAATACCTCCAAAATTTTCCTTCTTTCCCTTGAAATGACCAAAAACTGGTAGGTGTTGGACCTATTTGAGTAAAAATATGTAAGAAAGAAAAATATGTCATATATTAGGATAGGTACATAATATGTGCTGAAGTTACAAGAAAAAGAAGAACATAACTCCAACCTAAAATTGGGTCGCTGACAGTGAAAAAACTTAAACAAATGAGCATCGAACGACTTCCATAAAGTAGCGACCTCAACTTGGTAGACATTTGAGACTTGAGTGAACAGACAATTATATAGTTCCAGCCTACTAGGTTTCTATTCAGAACGACAATGGGTGAAGGCCAAGTCAAAGTCAAGAGTATCACAAAGCTTACGTGAACATTTGTGAAATACTCCAATAAGCAGAAACCGCATTAGGCAGAAGAGTTACTAAGGCAAAAGTTTGAGGGAAAAACCATCACCATTTACTCTGACTGCCAAGCAGCTGCGAAAGCAGTCAGATCTAGTTAACTCTAAACTTGACTTGGGAGAAGAAAATTAGTGATTCTGAGATATCGCTGACGCGGTAGGGGTCCATCTGGATACTCCTGCGAGTCCTACGCCCTCCTTTGTTTTTGCGCCACCGTCCAATCTCAATCTAATCCATGATTCATCTACATACACACAATGCTCACCAGGAATTAATTTCAATTTCTTGCCACCGCCAACTTGATTGTGTACTCCCGTGTTTGGCGATATTTCACGCGTTGTTCGCCCCTTAAACATTATTAATGGCAAACAATATGTACTAATTGTGGTTGGGAACGGGTCACGCGATGTCTTGGTCGCCCTCAAAGCCCTTCCGAACCTTTATCTGGACTAGGAGGCAGTTAAAGTTTATTGTGATTTCAAGACTCGAGCTGTTAAACTAGGCAGAGATGGGATCTCTAACTGAAATATATGGGTACTTTCTTTGCCCAACAGGGTATCCGTATGCAAGGAGTATATACGAGAGTTATACGAATACAGGGCAGTACACAGTAACTTGGATGTAATTTTAATCGAATGGATTGTAGAGCAAACTCCGATGAATACAACACCTGAATATCAAAATTTCACAATTGAGTGTTAAGTGGTGTTAAGCATAACGATTCTGAAACATAAAATCATAAGAAACACCAAATGATTGAAATATAATATTCTCGCATGAAAAAATACCTATTATATAAAATTAACACCAAGTTACACCGTGTCATATCACGATAGAATCGAGGTAGTGTATGGTGTCAATAATCATCCTTTGAGTATTCCACCCGGAATACTAAAACAGTCAGAACCTCAGGGGACACCAGACTGTGTTAGCTGGTTTTTTTTTTCATGTTCTAATGTCTCGATGTTCGTTGGATGAACGAGTATTCGGAAAGGAACGTTCTTCAGGTCTCTAAAGTGACCACGAAGGGGTGTGAAGACTGAACTTGACGGGTTAATCTCGAAGAGACTGCTAATGGAGGAACGATTGTTGATATTTCAGAAGAGCGCCCATGAAAATATCTATAAAATAGAGATAAATCGACAACTTTTCCACGGTGTTCCAGAGAAGTGAGCGAGTTTGTAAGCGAGGCATCACCGACAAGACGAATAATTGCCCTTTTTTGGACAGAATCCATTAGTTGCAGGATATGTTTTGGTGGCGCACTCCAAATATGGGAACAGTATTCCAGGACAGGTCGGATCAGTGCCTTATATATATCATAAGCAGCTGACTGAGAGTGAAATAGCTCTTGGCTCGAAACAGAAATCCAAGTTTTTGGGATGCACTGTAGTGCAGGTGTATTTTACTGAGAATTGCTTGGAAACTTCCAATCTGTTTTGGCTCCAACTTTGTTACAAATCAATGACCTATTAGATTTGAATTCCTGTCAATTAATTTAGTCATGAAATATTCTCAAGCAAACATGATTATCCTTTTTTTCTTTCACGTTACTTTCCATTGTTGGTGTTCATTTCAGCATCTTCTACCTTGTCTCCTACGTTCACATCAAGCAGAAGCAAATGTGAATGTTCATCATAGACAATAATTCATGGCGATATTTTCTCAGAACTTCAGCCGAATTATCTACGCATGACTTGGCCGGAAACAATCCTTATTGCGTCGCGTTTTTCCTTTTTCCTCTTCCTCATTCATTTCTTTCATCTCGCATTGCTGAAGCTAATGAAGACGTCGAAATAAGGCGAGCTCGAACAGCAACAACAACAACAACAACGCCCTTGCAACACTCAAAAGAGCAATAAATAAAAGTGTGAAAAACAGAGAATGTGCTCTTGCTCGTTGCTGTGTGAACTCTTCACGGTCGCTCTACGGAAAATCCTTTGAAACGTCGTATTTTAGGATGTTGAGTAAGCGAGGGTAGCGAAAAAAACATCTGCTGCTATGTATCGCAGGATGACAGACGGGCGCGGGTTGTGAGGAAGTGGCAGTTTTTTCTTCTTTATTTCCATCTGACTAACGTAATCCCCTTTCATGCAACGAATGAATTGGATACTTACTTTGGAAGTAGCCGTTATTCTGCCCGATTCATGGAAACTCCTTTCCAGACCTTTGCTATAAGCGAGCAGAATATACTGTGTGAACTATTCAAGATCATGCTCCTGAAAAATCCGCATTTCGAACTCTGATTTGGCGATTATAGCACAAATTTGTCGAAATTATGTTCAATCATACGAATAATATATAGTTATATTGAGGCTTATCAGCTCTGCTTCTTCAGGACCATTGAGTAATTTGAAGATACAATTGAGAAAAATATTCCTGAAACTTCGTGATACATCTTGAAGGTCATTATGAAGAGTTTATCGGGATACGAGGTGTATTTTTCTTCTACCCGAAAATTGCAATCAGAAAGTACGCATTATTTTCCAGTTATTGCATGTATATAATACAACAAGTGTATTAATGATTATCGAAACACAAATTCCTTCGATTTGTTTCGAAAAAGACAAGGAATTTTCGATAATCATCAATAACACAAGTTGTATTTGTTCAGATTATTTCATGGATAAATTCAAGCCATCCTGATGATTTCCTATTAATTGTTTAAATTAATATTAAACGTACAGACGTACTGTTTATGGAATTACTTATTTTGATTATGCATGGTAGAAGATTCGTTATGCAACCAACAATACATTTATGCCATTGTATGATGTAGGCAAGATGTAGGCACTAGGTACTACTGAGCTGAATTCATTTTGATTGTTGTCACAATTTGTGTGGTTAGGTTACAACTTACATTAGATTAATTCTTGCTGAAATTATCCATAATTTATGGAAAATGAAGTGGATACATATTAATAGTGTGTGTTTATCATGGTTCAGACGAAAATTTGGTGTAGTGGCATTCATTTATTTACCAGGGAATCGGAAAATAATATGACAGATTTCAACAGGTAAGTCGTTGTTTAATTAAACTACCCTACTGCCTACGAATCAGAAAGCGAAATAAAGAAACGAAAACACAGCATGTAGGTATCCAATAGCCAATCAGGAGCCGAAATACAAAATCGAAAACATGGTGTTATTGATTATCAACACAATCATTTCAACCAATCAAAAACGTGTATTTTAGCATGAATGAAATAATCACTGAAACAACCCTGGGAATAGATAAAAACGAGAATTGTGCGGAATCGTGACATTTTTGTTTCAAAAATCTCCAAAACTCAAGAAGATAGGCAACTTCTGCGAAAGCCTGATATAAAAGTCACTTATATCGCGCAAGTTTTTTCTCATTGAACCAAAACCTGAATCTCCTTCCGTTCTCCACTAAGATATCCATGATGTTCGTTATTATTTTGGCCACCCTGCATACAAGCATTTCTTGATAGATTTTCCTATATGAACTGATAAATTACAATTATAGGAGTGTACTGGTGTATTTCTTTAATACTGATCAATTTTAATCAATAAAAATGAAATTATTTGATCATACAGATAATTTTTTCTTCGGTCCCATAGATATAAAATGCAGCAGAATATTATTTGAGATTTTTGATTTTTTCAAAAATTTCGACTGCACGCCACCAATGGCATATAACCTCTGCCACTTAACCCCACTCCGAAGCGATTTTGTCAGAAATACCATCATCCTATCTGGCGTTCTTCGTGCTCTAATAGGTGGAATCAATGAACACAAGAAGGCTTTTAGGAGTTCCCTACAGCAACTAGGGAATTTTTCATATCGGTTGACTTCCTATCAGATCGCCAACGAACTATCCTATACACGGATGCTGGGCAACATTCCAGATGTGCAACCGAATTAGGTTAATGGTTGAATCCAGTAAACTGTAAAAATGTTTACCTTTTTGAGGTAAAATTCCAATATATCAGGTACTTTCATTCATTTCTTGCATATTAATGTAATATTTACGATTCCTTCTGAAGGCATCAAAAAATCGGCTACAGTCATTATAGTATCCTGAAACTTGCAAATGATACAGATGCTCTGAATTTACTGAAATACATTGAATAATTTTTTTTCTCATCAATTTTCGAACATCATCCTACATCATGAATTTCAACGAATTTATAATCATACAATTCAAATGTTAAATTGTCGTTATTATAGCCCATTTTCATCGGCTATAAAAATACTTTGTACGTAACTATTGAGGTCTTTCTAAAAATAAATGAATATAAATAGATCTTTCTTGGGGTCACGCGAAATGGGGTTGCATTCGTATAGGAATGCGAACATCTCAGTTACTATAGCTTTTTTTTTCATCCCTTTGATATTTTCCCGTACGTATAGACATTTCATTCCCAGAGTACTGGAAATGAAAGCAATCCTCTTTTCATCGCAAATTGAAAATAAACATCTCACTGACAACTAACACTTTTGCCGTTGGTTTTTCCTCCACTTTTCCCCCGTTCTTTTTACTGTCACAGGAAAGAGAGCAAAGACAATCGTGCCCGTAAGGGCATTCCTGCTCGTTTTCAAAACAGCACTCGATTGTTTCGAACAGAGAAACGTATATATGCATTGAAAAGCTGGAAAAGAACAATGGCTGGAATTTTTTATCGGTGCCCTTTGAACTTGAATTTGGAAGTGTATTGGTATTCATTGGATAGAAGATTTTTAGAAGTCTCCGAGAAATAGTGTTCATAACTCGCGCAATAGCTATTCGTGTATTTAGAGCGCAAAGTGATAGGTTGCTCGTTATCTTTCAAGAGTGGCAAGACACTTTATATTTCTTATACAAACATAGTTATGTTTGCTAGATATGAAAACTCTATACTTCATTCAATTAACTCACATTTCATAATATTCTTCATCCAAATCATCAATTTCATTAATTATTCACTTCATTTTATTGATATTGAATCCAATAATTCATGCATCTAACAGAAAAGAAGAAGACATTATTCATAGATTAAAAAATGATTGCCCTGCCCAGGGATCTAACCCGGACTGGCTTGAGAAGTCGCGTTTCGAACCCGTTTGCTATTGAGGCTATTTGAAAACTTATGAAATTGAAATGAAGTTGAAATACGTTATGAATCAAACTTTATTTTGCTTTATATTCAACGGACTGATGTTTCTTGACAAATGAGACAAGTTTAGGATACACACTTTGATATATCTAGCATTCAAGCATTTCATGGCATGTCATGATTGAACCTCCTACCAGAGAAATCAGGACGTGTGTTAGATAATTTACTGTCAATATTATTATTTCTCATCATGCAACAGAATGATGAGTTCTTATCCAACAATGATGGATGCGAGCGCAAATATGCTGTCACTTAATGACGTTATTTCCACGCACGAGCGGCAATGCTGTCATTTAATGATATTCCTCAGAAAACGTCAACTTTTGTGTTGAAGTTTGAAAGCGTCAAAGGCTTATTTGTTGACCGTTTGTAGAAATTAGTATGTTGTGCAACCAGTGCTCGAGAATATGATGATTATGATGAGTGGTTCATCATCTTGTCAAACTCGTATCAAATATCCAATTTTCTGCACGAGTTGTACACTATACTTTTCCAACGACCTACATAAAAAACATAGGTATATCGGATTTTAATTTCGCATGACTGTATTACCTACTTACAAATCATTTTTACAGTTAACCAATTCAATTGCCTGTAGAAGCATATAAGAAAGATGTATCACACAAAGAGAACAAATTCTATTGAACATTCAACAAAGATATTTGGGTACATTTTTGTCAGTATTTATGAAATATTGATAAAATAATTATTGATGGTAATTTTTGAACAATTGTTCAGTACTAACGGAATACCACTATTATTTTCTTTTATCAAAGCTAAATGCATAGGCAGTAGAATCTACCATTTCATCGTCGGATGACATTGTAGCAAAGAAAACTGAACAAACTATACGATTCGGTACCTATCTACTTGGTATATCACATTTACACTATAATGTTATGAATTCGTTTGTAGATATGTCATCGTCACAGCTACCTATGAGTAAAAATCAGAGTATAGTTAACTATATTAGGTAATCGCACCAATCGCTGAGTGTGGGGATGAGTATTTCATTTCAATGAAATATCTTATTTTGTGCGAAATGATACGTATTTCAAGTAGGTCGTCGGAAAAATAGATTGCATCACTCGCACCTGAGTGCATTATCGCAGAATAGACTCGTCGTTGAATTTTTCACTATACGCTGTACTTAATTTTTTCCCATAATGAGCCGATGGGTGTAGTTTAATTATTCATTTCGCTGGCTCGTACGATCGTCGATAATTCTCCTTCTCCGCATGCTACTGCCGATAATCTAAATTGGTTTTGTTTACATGGCAATGCCGTAGAGAAACCTTTCGGTTTACCAACGTTTAGATCTAATATCAGCAATTAACATGAGAAGGAAAAGTTATGGAGTCGTTTCCAGATACGTTTTATCGATACATTTAATCTGCTCGTAATCTTCAAAGATATTTTTCGAATAGGGATCTCAGAGGCGTACGATATACAGTATTGAGGAGTTTCCGCCTATTTGATAGCACAGTAGAGCGGATAAGGAATCTTCCTTCAGAAGAATTCTCGTCAGATAAGTTCAGTTCTTGTTTAGTATGTTGTTCATGCTTTCTAGAATATCAATAGGATTTTTCCAAATTCACCAATGACGTATCATGTGTATCTAGAGGGAACTTACAGACCTCAGAGTCAGTTGTTTTATCCAAAAAAAATTGAACACCCTGTATTTTATTTCAATTCTAGATTCTTCCTGAGGAGCTGATTTCGTCGATCTATCATACTTGGGATATAGCGAGAAAGATTACAGAGAATTTTTCTTGCCGAAACTATTAATTTTTGCTCAAAGCGGCTTACATGTCCCTATCTTAACTCTTCATCGAATATCTACTGACATTAAATAGAAACAAATACAGGGTTGTGCAAAACTCAAAATTCTGAACCACCCTGTATTTGTTTCAATTAAATATCAATCGATAGTAAATGGAAAGTTGAGACAGGAACATGTGAGCCGTTTCGAGCAATTATGGATAGTTTCGGCACAAAAAATTCCTAAAGTTGAAAAATCTCGATTTTCACACCCTATATCTCTGTAATCATTCACCCTAGACCCCAAGTATGACGAATTGACGAAATCAGCTCTTTAGTGATAATTCGAGAATGTAACAAAATACAGGGTGTTCCATTTCAAATAACAAAGTTGTTGGTAATTTTCGATAGAAGCGGCATCGCCGCAACGCTGAAAATATTTTGGATCGATAGAACAAAACTGCTTACCCAAGACACCTAATTTCCAGAATCGTCTAACCTACCATCGACCGTGAGTGACCCTGTATTTTTCGCATATTATATATGTTATTTTTCATTAAACTTATCAATCTATCATTAAATTATAATTATTCATGTGATTGTATCACAGCATCTATCACATATATCACCTAGACCTTTCCTTCAGTTTCAACGGATATCTATAATAGGAATAACTAGCATGACAACATCGTATCCACACGCTAATTCGCAATTTGTTTCTTTGTGAAAGTGGTTTTTTACTTGCTGAGTCATCAAAATGGTGGAGGAGCCAGAATTTGTTCAACAATTTCTTTTCTATAAAAAAATGGATTAGCCATAAATTGGAAAAAATTTTTGAGAGAAAAATAGTCTATCCAATTAAAAATATCAAACATAGTTTGAAATGAATGTCTGGTAGACTACGAGCAGAAAACAACTACTTTCCTGGTAAATACCACGCAGAACATTGAATTATATCTGTTCGTAGTCCATGCAACGATTCACACTGTGAATGCAGATCGCATTTCAAACTATGTTTGATATTTTTAATTGGATAGACTATTTTTCTCTCAAAAATTCTTTTCTATAGTTGAATTAAATCGCACAAAAAAATAATACGTATGCGATAGTTTTGCATAAACTTCATGGAGGAAAGATAAAAATTGCATTCGCTTGCCTCTTCGAAGCATTTACTTCTTTTGAATAGAAAATTATTATATTCGTATTATTATTTTGCTGTTCATAATGATGAAGATTAGGCATTCATAAAACATCATTACAGTTACATTTTCACTAAGAATTACGTTTTTGTAGATCAAAACACAGTCGTTGTTCAACCTCAAAATCTTCATTCTTAGTGAAAATGTTTTCATAATGATATTTTATTAATCCTGCAATAATCAAAGAAAAGTCTACGAAACTTTTCAACGGCAGCAACTATACCAAACCTAAACCCACCTCGACAACAACCAACCACTTCATCTCTCCTTCCTTGCAGACCTGAAGAAGCAGTTCGAGGTGAACCCCGAATCAACGCACCTGGTCGAGATCGGCCACCAAGTCGACCTGAAATGCGTCCCTCCCGTCGGCATGCCGCCGCCGCGCGTCTATTGGCTGAGAGGCGGGCAGCTCCTCCAATCGGATACGGACGTTCTGGTGACTAGCGAAGGCCACCTCCTCATAGGTCAGGCCCGGCCCCAGGACTCTGGGAACTACACGTGCGTGGCCGAGAATATTGCGGCTAAGAGGACTGCGCCAGTCTCCCAGATAGTCGTCTATGGTGAGTGGAAGTTGAATATTAAGTAGCGAGGGTGGAAAGTGGTATTTTGCGTACGAGGAGTCGTTTAGCATCATCACGCACATAATAGTAATTTACGTAACAAGTCCGGAAAATACTGTTTTTTTGGAAGTCTGCGAGTTCAAAAAAACTGTTTTCGGGCGTGTTGCGTACACAATTTATTCGGCAACCGTGTAGAATAACAAATCAAAGAAACACATTTCTTTATTAGAACAAAATTTCGAACATTTCAATTCTTATTTATATTAATATTTATATCAAAATTAGAACAATTGTTAATATTGAATGGATTCAATTTGTTTGCAATGCTTGGTATATTTAAGTGCCTTTTGTTGAAGTCAGAACAAGAAGGTAAAGTTTCCGTTTCACATTGATTGTTTTCATCTGATAATTTTTGAATGTTAGCTAATTTTATGTCAGATAGCTGTCAGTCGTTATTTTGCTGCTATGGTAATGATCAACTGCATTTATCAAAACCATACTACCAAGATTTTCATATTTACAATGACAACAACGATGTGATTCTTCCCGGCCTAGTCCGGGAAGTACGTACTTCGCGGACTAGGCCGGAAAAATGCCACTTTCTCTAAAAAAATCTTCTGGAAAGTACGTACTTTCCGGACGGTTGCCGAAAAAAAAAATCTGCATTTAAGAAAACGTATTTCTTCAAGTTGAATTGTACAGTATTTGTCTACTCTTTCTGAAATAATTGTCTCAAAATAAAAGTATTTCATAGCTAGTTCGTCATGACATCACCAGCTGAAGACACTTATTGCTTGTAGTGCTAGCACCTGAGCATAGCAGCTGGAGCATTATCATTCTGAATGGAAACCTAGTAGGCTGGAACTATATAATTGTCTGTTCACTCAAGTCCCAAACGTCTGCCAAGTTGAGGTCGCTACTTTATAGAAGTCTTTCGATGCTCATTTCTTTTTAGTTTTTTCTTTTGTCAGCGACCCAATTTTGAAAGTGTTTGAAAAAGTGTTCAGAGGAAAAATTCTACATTTAAAAAAAAATATATCGTTTTTGTAAACACGAGACTTTGATTTGTCAATTTGACATTGTCACAAAGTTCAGCTCCCGTCATGCCCAATTATCAATGTGTTATGTTATATGTTTTGAAGGCGATTTTTTCAAATATACTGTTACGAACCGCTGGCATTTCCGAGAAGGCCGGCAAGCATCCGCTCGACGCGTGACTCACAGCAGAGGTATCGGTCGCAGACGCACCGCTATAATTAGCGGATGATTCATTGCCGTCGAATATGAAAAACACTTTCAGTTCGTTCCTGTTCTTTCTGGACAGTGATGTCTTTGCCTATATAGGAGCCGCGGTTTCGCGGACAAGTTAGTTATAGTTTGGAAAGAGTTGAGATTAGAAAGAAAGCTAGTACAGTGAACATTGAGATTTGTAAAGCGAATATCGTTGTGATTTAACTAAGTGTTTATTGAGTTGTATTTAGTGTGTTTAGTGAAATAAATTGTTCAGTTTTGTACTGAGTATTTAAAATTCACGAACCCAAGTGGAAATAACGTAACAATACCTATTAGTTTTTTCTCCTTACAATTTTTGAAAACAAGTAAAAAAGGGTCCAGTTTTTGTGTGATTTCTTTAATGGATATGAATTATACGTAGACCAACTATACAACTCAACGTAGGTGATTGAAATTGTATTACTAGATTCTGTAGCAATTCATGCAGTCTACGCGATTCCATAGATACTGAAAGATTAGAAATAACTAAAGGCAACGCAATATTTCACTTGAAGAAAGATTTTCCTTGGTTCAAAAGATATTATATGTCTTCACTTGAAATGACCATCACATTCTAGGAATAATTTCATCATTGAATTGATAGAAGACATTCTTGATATGAGCATCATCACTTGGTTCAATTGTTTCTACGACGCTTGTATCCGTCTGAGTATACCGATGCAGGCATCAATAAAAAGAAGAAATGATAACCTGTCGAGGTGTTTGAAAAATCCTTGAAAGTCCGCGAAAGCTCTCAGTTTACATGATACTCGAATGCCCATCCGCAGTTGGTAGGGGATTATTTTCTGATTAATGCCACCGTTACTCGACCTGTGTGAATATGACGGGTATATAAATTTTGGCATCAAAGGCATCAAAGCGAAAACTGAAATGAATATGCTGCGTTCGTAAAATGGACAGGTCGTATATATAAGGTTGTTTTAGATATATATGTAGATCGTACATTCTTTAAAAAATATGCAGTGGGTATTTATCGATTCATCGTCTATCACTGGTCTGACATTTGAACCTTGTGGAACTCCAATCCTTAGTAGGTACCTTAATATCGCGTGAATTCATCAAGATATACCCTTCACACCTCGAAATTGTCTTTTGTGCAATCAATACATCTTTCGACTTGATAGAGATGCTCAAGCAGAATTCTTGAAAATGTTACTCTGCAGTTAGATTCTCGCAGTGTTATCCCAGAAATTTTACTATATCTGCATCAGACAAAACTGCACTATTGGAATCCAGCAGTAATTCAACCACTGGGCTGTTAGAACGCATATAACGATATCTGAGTTAAATCTGTTGATGTATGTCAGAAAGTAAATGGGTCCCAATATGGATCTCTGTGGGATACCTCAAATACCGATCCCATTCTCAATGGCAAATTTCAAATCAAATCTTGATTTGAATTTTCAATAATATATCGTTGGTTGCCAGTGTTATGTCATGTCGGAGGCTGCTGCCTATCTAAATATTTGATGCAGAGTTATTTTTGAAATTTATTATCAACTAAACGCGAAGAATGTGAAATATATACGGCGCACGCTATAGTATAGTGGGTGGTCCGGGCCCGGACTGTTTTTTCCACCACGTCCTCGTGACACCTTTACGGTTATGTCCTCCACATTTCACGGGAAAAACCCACCCCGAATCCAATCTCACGTGCCATCGCGCTCGAAAAAAAGATGTGACGAAGAAAAAATCCTTAATTAGTCCCGATCCACAAAAGTGGGAAATTAGCGGAAACCTCACCAGAAAATCATTAACAACTGTCTGTCGTCTCGCTGAAATTTCCTTAATTGTGTGCACCTTTCGGTAGTCGAGAATAGATGGAGAAGAAGACGAATAGGAGAAAAATCTACTTGGGTAGATCACAACGAGTAGTCGCACAGGTTTTGCTACAGGATTTATTCTGAGTTCTGGTCTAGGGACCAATTCATTAAAAATATCATGTATCTTTCGAAAATTATCTCGTTTTTACGTTAGGGGTCTATTTTTTACAAACAGGAGCTAATCGATTGAAATTTAGTGAAGAAAATTATCTTCAAAAAAAACTAATCCTGAAAGATTCCTCACATTTACTAATTAACAGTTAGCACTAGCGAGATTTTTCTTCTATTTGTAATGTTTTGCAGAAATTTCAAACTTTAACTATCCTATTATAGCACTATTAAGAAACTTCTTACTTTGATGAATCTTTCGAAAGAGATTCTGATAATTGATTGTTCATCAGAATGTTTTGAATCACATATACAATGAGAAAACAAAACTACTTGCTGGAATTTATGTAGACTGGAGAAACGCGAGACCATCAACGACACGAGACTGGTAGGTACCCCTTCGTTTGTTTCCTGCTATTTTTAAAAATAATTAGTTTCGGAAGCTCAACTGGCTTCGGTTACGGAACTGTGAGACTATCTCGACTTCAGGAGAAACCGAAACGGTTGCGACTACTCAACCAACCGAACAGCTAATGGAGAAAACTAGAAATGAATTCATAACAAAAACTATTTTTTTCTATTTATTAGGTTTTATAATGAAATCATTATGAAATGCAAATGCGTATCGGAATAGCCTCTGTTTCAATACGCATTTTTTATTTTTCGGAGGTTGGTACAATCGAACTGTCAAATGAAATTCAGAAGAGTTATTAGGCCCAGCTTACTTCTGAGCGATTTTGGATTTGGTGATTATACCATTGAAAAACTCGATGTTTTCATTGGTAAAATTCAATTCAGATTGTGATTTGATTCAAATTGATCAATAAAAACAACAACAACGTTGCATTTTTCACAGCTGGTATTGCAAAAATCAAAATCGCTCAACAATTAACTAGGCTTTATGCTGTGCGTCAGATTTTAATTATTTCAATGTCATCATTGTTACCAATCGAAGATCTTTCAGTTATTTATCGATATTAAATTAATGGTTTTCAATAAAGACATCAAATCAATGCAAAATTGTATAAAATTCGCTTCGCTCGTCGTACTCCAAACAACGCGTGCGACAAAATAGCCTCTTATAAACGGTTCTCCCTGAAAACGAAACCTCTAGGTTTCTTGAAACCTGAATACTTTAAGATATAAACAAGTTTTTTTATCTCATGAAAATATTGATGATGTCTTTTTCATTAAAACGTATATTGATATGTTTTTTAATCCATCATTTATTATAGATCAAATGACTTATATAAAATAATCGCACATCAACGTAATCCTTGGAGAAACTTGACATTTCTTTTAAAAATTTGTTCTATGCATTTTTCTACTCGGTTACGGTTATGCACTTGCTTTTAAACTTTTTTGTAATATTCCACTTGAATTTTCACAGGACCTCGAAGTTTTTAAGTATACTATTTTCCATTATTATTGAATTGGTTTGGTAGATGTTCGTACCGTTCGTTCGGACGAACAGTCACTCCCAAAATCCAACTTCAGCTTTGCAAGTAGTATTTTAAGAGAGGAAAATCATTAGCGAGAGTAAGTCGAAGACAAATTAAGACCAAAGGTAAATGTTGCCTTTGTAATAGTATGGGCACACCATCTGATGTTCCGCCTGCTACGATTAACCGTCATATATCATGGGAAAATGCAAAAAGGCGAACAACCAATTACTTTGCTAGCATGAAGAGAACAGGATTTACGATCTCCCATCAGATTTGACAGTCGTTCAAAATATGAAAAATTCGCGAGTGTGAAATGGATGAATAAACAACGTCGGTATAATTTATGAAACTCAGTTTTCTGGAAAGAATAATGTTTGATATGATTCTTGATCTTAATATTAGAGTGAAAGAACTTGCCCCACTAAATGATTGGTGAATTATGTATGTGATGCTGAGAAAAAGCGTTGGAAGACGATATTTCATTATTTTCAGAAAGCAGAGTATAAATACATATATATATTTGGGGCGGATATCGGGAGAAACATCCTGGCCAATTTTCCGTGAAAAATACCACCCCACGCTCCATTACCTTCCAGGGAGTAAAGTTCCAGCGTCGGAAAATCTCCGGAAAAAAACAAACTTCCGGTGCTGACCGACGTCTTTCAGCACTATTTGATTCGCGATAAAGGCCTGTAAATTCCATCTTTGAAGAAAAATCGTTGGCAAAAATTTTATCGTACACTGTAAGATTTGATTTCTTTGAAATGTTACCCACAATTTTCATTTGAAGCAGTAATATAATTTCAAACAAAAAGTTCTTCAAACATGTTAATCATATTGAATATCTTCATCTTTTCTAGGTGTATTTCAGAAAGCGTCAATTTAATTTCTTATTTCTGCACAGGATCATTCATTTTCTATTTTGTATGAATTTTTTCGTAGAAAAAGACCCAATTCTGTTTCCGAAAAACATTCGATTAAACTGACTATTCTGAAATACAACAGACACTTCCTGAAATACAAGTGACTATTCTGAAATTCAATTGACGCTTTCTGAAATTAACTAGATGGTTTCTGAAAAACAACTGGAAAAGGTTTATTAGGAGTGAAGGAAATTTGCTTGCCTCAAAAGAATAATATCTTGGCGAGGGATCCATATCATGAGAAAAAAATGACTTCAAAGATATTAACTGGTATTGAAATTCAGTTACGTTCAAAAATTAGCTATTCTTATAAATCTCATACGGTTGTTTTCTTATGTTTTTCACTGTGTAGCTATGGGCAGTCGATCGTTCAGGATTGGCTTTTCACTACGGTCGAGCTTTCCAGTCTCTACGAAAGGAATTTTCAGTGAGACGTCTTCTGAATAGGGGTTTGACGTAGGTAGATCGAATGTGAAAAATCCGTTCTGGATCTATAAATCGGGTGATTTATAGCAGTTTGGGGATGAAAGGTGTTTTCAATAAGGATGTCCTCGTATGGCGGTGATGGATTTCCTCTTCTCGTTTACTTTATATTGTGGTATATGGGAAAAGTGGGTCAGTGGGAAAAGTGTCTGGAGAAAAACTTTTCATCGATAATACTTCAGAACGGAAAAGTGTCACGTCTAGTTCTTGTCGAAAAGCCTATGTCAACTTGGTGTCTCAAACATAATATCGAAAATTTGGTGTGTTTTGAACGTATAAATCTGTTACAGAACTAGTGGCGAAACTAAATAGCTTGATTCCTATTTATTTCTGAAGTTCTTTTATAATTTATCGAAATATAATGTGTACTTTCTCGTTGGAACTTTTTGAACTTCTAAAAATGGCGATATTGAAATTTGAGTCCACAGTTTCGTTTCTGAGATAAAATATAATATATAATGGTTTCAGAATGACTATTCCCAGTTTATTTCTCATATTTCATTCAGAAAAAACCTGTGAAGCTGTTTACATCGTCCAAGATAGTACTTTTCCAGCTCGTTAATTTCTTGGTCACTCTGTATATGCTGGTTTTAGTTCAGTATCAACTTTATAGGGGATAATTGAGTAAAACTAAACGTAGGCCACCGAGTTAGAAGTAGCACCCTAAGAAAGCATTTTCAGATTGATGTTGATAGATACTGTTATTGGTATTTTTAATATCGATGCTAACGTTTTTCTGGTATACACCCGTTATAATGGAAAACTTGTTTTTGTGAGTATTGATTTTAAATTTCGTAACATTCATGATGAAAACAGACGTTAATTAGTTATCCTGGAATCTGCCCAATCGAAAATCGTGATAGTAACATCACGAAAATTCATAAAACTAAACTCGGTCCGCCGAACTCTCGTTAGAAGAGAATCTCCATCACCCAACAACACGAATACCATAAATCATGTGCCGAAAACCCATTAATAACGTTCTAACCGGCCGTTTAGCCTTCCGAAAACGTGAAGCCCGAAAAAAACTCAAAAATCATCATAATCCTCACATTGGTCCGCTTTCGTCGAACAGCTGCCGCACCAATTTTGATACCGCGAAAGGGATATAAAGATCATTATGTGTATAAAAAATGACTTTTGACAGGTGAATTCTGAGGCGTTGTAGATTGAGATATTCGAGGAGCGACAATAATTAGACTTGATACAGAGTTCTTTGTGTGCCCACCAAATTCATAATGACATGATTATCCTGCAAGCACTGACAGATGACAAATATTCATTTGAGAGTCATCAAGTGAACAGGTTCCATAAGTGAAGAATAATGTTTGTTCTATGGACTTTATGAGTTGAAAAATCATTGATGCAGATCGATCATTGATAATTTCAAATGTAAATGATGAATACGTATTTTATTTCCTCCTCTGAGCCAAATTTCACCGAATACTTTATCTATTCTGTAGTCATTGTCTGAAGCATATTCTATAGGATTTTGACAAAAGTCACCTCACATTTCGTTAGTACTTTCACAAGTGAATTACTGTATGGATATATTATGGAGAATCGGATCTTCACTAGCCTCTTTTAACTTCCCAGCTCTTCTATAAGCAGTCCAAGTCAGTTTCAAGTTGTCTTGCATCGAGCTGACTGCTCTGCTATCGGAGCATATGACATTGATTGTGTTTGCAACAATTTCTGCTTGAAATCCGCTTGCGGCCAGTGGAATTCTTGTATTTGATTAGATTATGTCATACTGTCAATATGCCTTGCCTAAGAAGTGGCAAATACACAATTTCTAGGCCCAGAACCCTTCTGTGGACTCTCCATATCCCACTTTAAAGAAGAGTTCCGAAGCTGGGAAGCAGATGGAATGAAATCTCACTGGAAAAAAGTGCCAGGACAAAGCATCTCGCCAAGGAAAGCTAAACAGCTCCTCGAGTTGGACAATAAAGACTTGAAACTGGTAACGGGACTCCTCACTGGACACTGCCCTCTGAGGTATCACCTCAAAAAAATGGGTAAAACAGAGAGTGATAGTTGCCGCTATGCTGCGAGAACTTCGCTGAAACTGCAGAACATTTGCTTTGCGAATGCCCAGCACTCTTCTGCAAGAGGCTTGAGTTCCTGGAAGGGGCCTTCTTAGAGCCCTCCGATGTCAGCAACCTAGTTCCCATGAAACTAATAAACTTCGCAAGAAGCCTCAGTATCTCGAATAGATTAAGGGTTATACAAAAAAGATCTAATAGGTCGAGGTGCTTGAGAGGCTGCATAGCCTTAAATACCCCCCTACAATCTACAATCTACTATCTACAATCTACTATCAATATTAGATTGGAGATAACCTAAACAGTACCACCATCAGTACCTGCCTACTGCTACTGCAGTTTTAGCGTTCATTTTCAAACAGCTCCACTGAAATATTCAGTGAACTTCCAGCAAATTTTCCGGACTCCATCCGGACTCCATCACACAATTTGCAATCTTCGCGAACAATAAAGACCTTTGTTGGAATAATTATCATGAATCCGATGAGAAGTGGGTTCATCCGGTAGGAGATTGGCTCCTTTGTATTTAATCTACGCCGGAGCATACAAAGTCGAAGCGAAACAATGAAATGTGTTTCCGTTAATATAAACAACGCATTCGGACACGCACACTTTCGATATTCAATACGCTACGGCGGGCCAATACCAATATTTACCTGCGGCTAACCTAATCTGCGCGAGAAAAACGTTCACGGAACGTTCTCTGGCACGGAACGCGATGATGAAATCCGATCCGACGTCACGGCAGATGGCGTGACGCGGCTTTCATACAGGGTGTTCCGTGTGTCCGTGGACAAGCCAACCATTCAATACTTCGATCATATAACATACTAGATGAAAAACGCACAATCCTTGCCGCAGTAGTTGTTTGAAGCCAACATCTGAATCGGTTACTAGGGTTACCTCATTCTTAAACAAGGATAGCAACAACAGAATCTCCCAGTACCAGTGTCTTGCTATCTTGGAAGAGTCTGAATTTAAATAAATTGCCTTGCTAACAAAGTTATCATATCCATTCTTCCTAAAAGTTCATGAAAATAATCTAAACTCAAAGTTTTATGAAAATAAACCACTCAGATTTATTACTCAAATGACAATAGATTTATTCCACTGTCAAATTATATTGTTCACTTTCTAGTGATATTATATAACATCAAACATGTTGTTAATACCTACCTATCGATTCCAATAAATATATAGGCTCATCTACTACTCTGACCATTTTCTTACCACTCGTGCCAACCATTTTGTCACTTGTGCTAAAATGATGCGAGCATAAAATAGCGTCTCTAGAATTATTTCCTTTCCCGATAATATTTTTCCATATATTCCCAAACTTTTCATCGCGGTGAAACCCGAGAATGTTTTCAAATAACCACAAATCGATAAATAATGTTCTTACAACGATTGATATTACACCAGTGAAATGTTGTGTTCTGGTCACCACTTCTAAATTCTCTTTTACACGTTTCACAGTGTTTCACCAAACTTTAAACTCGAATTGAACAGAATTAACAAGGTTTTTAAGTAGAATCTCATTCGAACTTTCACACAAAAATGGAAACATACCGTTTAATGATCCATCAAACAACATTTGATCTGAAAACGAGACATTTCGCGCTGTCACTGTCAGCATCATTTGAACGAAATAAGCTGCTTTGGCGCATTCACCAAAATACCGCAATCTCCAAAAATACGTGCTATCTATAAACCACTTATATTTAAATGAGGCGCTGTATTATATGACGAAGATTGAATACATAGCTTTTGATACACTCTTCTGACTCATATAAGTACCAACTGAAAGATATATAAATTTGGGAACCTTGAAAAAATGTGGTCATGGGATGATTATCACTTTCAAATGTTAGGATGTGGCATGGTGGCAACCTATGTGGGGAATAACATCATGAATATGAGTTTCATGTTTTCTTCAGACAATTTGGGGTGTTACCATCCAAAAACCTACTTCCTCCAACTCTCCACGATAATTAGAACCTAAAGGTCACTCCGTTCTTTTGTTTTAATTGGTTCGAAAGGGCCTCGGGACGTCGTGCGCAAAGGGCCGTTTTTCTATCGAGAATTTCTCCGGTCGCCGAATCTAGCGTGGCGTTCTCAAAGTGATTCGTTTCAATTAACGTTTCACCCTTTTCGAACGATCAGAATGGATGGCCGGTCTGCTTTTGAGGTTTTCTATTAGGTACGTGAATTATTTCTCGGTATACGGTAGTTTACTAGACGCGTGCTCCTTCTTCCAAAGTAATTGAATTCGGATGGATGGTTATGAGCCCAATACTTCAATAATTATACCGTTAAAGTTGAAAAAAATTCAACAAAAATTTGATGGCGGTCAAATTTCAACGTTCACGTGATATTTATCCCAATTGTGTTGCAGGATTTAAACGTAGGAAACTGTTTCATTTTCAATACATAGATATCCAGTCATGGAAATACTTGGATATTTTCCATCTGATATTTTTCCAATTTCCAATTGAGAATTCTGACTTTTTTAAAATCAATACCTCCCCAGAAATTATCCTGAAAGATGGGTAATAGTGGCTAAACAAATTTGCTTCGAATCGAAGATTATTCCACATCTGATTTTATAAAAATACTGTTCATACTTTCGAATAGAATCAAAGTTGTTGCATAGTCATCCCCAAATTGTGAGATATGAAGGCATTCGTTCAGTGAGGAAAATGCAACTTCGATATGCCCTCTAAAAAATGGGAATAATAAAATTTCATTATACAAATTAACCACATATATTATTTACAATGGAAATTCAGCTTTCCATGTGCGTTTGTAATTTGTCAGATAAGTTGTGAAACACCCTGTATATACATTCCAGTTGTTCCGTCGGAGTCCGTCCCGTTTATCGTGACTCGCCCTGTATGGATAATGAGAAGAGAGGAGGGGCGGTACAGTTTAATAATTTTATGGTACTCAATAATTAAACACCTTTACATCTCGTCCACCATCATTCCACATATAGCTTAATGTCATCGCAATTCATAAACCCGTTTACATCAATAAACCTTGACGGAACACCAGAAAAACGGATTTAGGGGTATCGCGCCATGTGCGTTGTAATATTTTAAACACCTCTACTTTGTACTTAAGTTATGAGCAGATATAAACGAAGTGCATAAAATAAGATTATAATCCTGAAAAATGTTTTATGGTTGGGTTTAGTGTCATTTTACAGGTGTAGGAAGCGCATAAATGTCGGTGTGGTAGCTCAATGCAATTGACAATAATTATTTATTCGAAAAGATTACCCCAGTTCAACACGACACTCTAAAACGCCCTTCCCTTCGCAGTCAATGAGGACATCAGACGGGCGACTCAACAAGAAGGGTACGACCTCTCCTTCTTCTGCGGCGGTACCAGATGATCGGGAAGATCCACGGGTATCTCGTTGCCCTTCAGCTTCACATTGATCAAATGCATCGCCAGAGCAAACTCGTCCTTATCCAGATACCCATCCTTGTCCACATCAGCCAGCTTCCATATCCTACCGAGGATGTTGTTAGGCAACTTGGACTTGACTAGCTCATCCTTGACGGTAGCTCCAGAAAGCTTTCCGTTCACCGGACTCAAACTTTCAAACACCACGTCGAAATCAGCCCTGTCCTTGTTCACTATCCAGTCTGGCTCCCCGAAACCCGCATTGCAGCCTTCACCGCTCTTGTACCCAAAGGGGGTGGCTTTGTCCCCAACGTTGTTGAAGGCCCCACCTCGCACCTGGTGCTCGGTGCTCGGGCCAGAGTCGTGCGGTATCATGTTCATCAACTGCGATATGTCATTGGACAACATTTCATCCACCACGTCCATCAGCTTGGGTTTGATCGAGTGGAACCGACCAAAGTCCTGCTTAGCGAGCGTCTCCTGCATCTTGCATAAGTCGGGAAAATCCCCCATGGAGATGCCGTGCTCCCTCTGCAACTTATCGTAGACGCTGGCCAGCTTCTTGATGAGGTCCTTCTTCTTCTGCTCCTTTCCGAACATGGGCATCTCCTTCTTGAGCTCCGCTATCATGTACGCGTGCACTTTAGCCAGCCTGGCGCGCTTGATGAGGTCGTTTAGCTTCCTCAGCGCCGAATTCTTCGGCAGGCTCTGCAGGTCCCTGAACAAGTCCTGGGTCTCGTCTTCGAAGAGCCTTCGGTTGACGTCGAACCGCAGTGGCTCGTCCCAGAAGGAGCCGATGTAGACTCGGACCACTTCGGGGGTTTGCAGAACTTTTCCCAGGGACCACATGAGGGCGCCGTACACTCGCATCAGTTGTTGGTGGTCTATCATGTCTGCTTTGTTGAGTACTATGCGGATCTTGTCGTCGTGCCCTCTCAAGGCCTCGATGGACCTGCGGAACTCGTCGGATATGTCGAGCTTGTGGGCATCGAACAGAAGGATGATTCGGTCCACTCGTTCGGCGAACCATTCTAGGACTCCGGTGAAGTCATAGCCACGGTCTATCCGCTGCTTTTCTCCTGCAACCAAGTTATTCTGAATCAATCTTTACTATTTCAAGGGTAGCGAGGTAGGTGAGTCTGATGCCCATAACGATAGGTAACCCTGTGGCTGTTTGTTTCAATTTACCCTGAGCAACCCCATTACTGGGGCTACGCGCGATATTTCTCTCCTGACCCGGCGCAATCCCTTACCTCCCACCCTCACCCTTCCAACCCTCTCATCAGCAATCGGGCACGATGCATCACCGGTATATGCTGCTACCCCCGAAGAATAAATTAAGCCTAAACAACGCGGAAAACATCACCGGCATATTCTTCAGCGTTATTAGGCTACGACGACCCATATTTTAAACAAATCTCGGTCCATACATCAAGTAGATGCGCTCGTAAATCAGTCCTTTCGCCTCACGTTTCCTCTCATGGCGTAATATCACCTTACATCGATCTCTGTCTAGAGACCGTTCGTGTATCAATAATGGACAAACTCTCGCCCTTGATGTTTGCTTTTCGTATATAGGGCGATGGAAAAATTCTGGACTCTACGAAAGATGTTTCGTTTTGGGAGGTATGGAATGATTTTTTCCTTCTGGAGTTGAGTGAACATTCACCATTTTCCTTTCTGAATCTTGTGAAATATCAACACCGATACAAAACCCCGAAGTTTCCCATATATTCTGCTAGCCCTCCGTTCGAGGACTGCAATTTAGCCTAATATCTCACGCGTCGAAATCCTATATTGCCTTCATTCGTGAAACACCTCAGTGGGGGGAAGAAAGAGAACAAAAGACGAAGGGAATTCGTGTGCTTCTTCGTGGGTCCTTTAATCCAGAAAGCGGGATTTATGTGTAGAAAAGGAAAGTGGAGATGTGTAGAAGATATGGGAGGTGCACTTTGGTGCATATAAGATTCCGTACCTGATAGTATCCCAGGTGTATCGATGATGGACATCCCTTTCAGTACGGAGCACTTCATTGTGGAGCACTGGAACCTGTTGAGGAAGGAATTTCCGAAGGTAGACAGCGGCCTGAACTGTTTCTTGGGGTCTACCACCAGAGCGTTTCCGGGTACCACTCCTTCGTTCTCACCGTACATAACAGCAATAAACCTGAAATGAATCATATTTTCTAGTTTTTACGTTACGTAGTTGAATTTTTTAATGTCAAGTTTTTCAACAATGATAATGATTAAGGTCAATATATGGAGGAAAAAACTATGACTATGACTTTCCCTGATTTCTAACTTGGCAATCACCTCTAAAAATAAAAAATATTGAGAGCTGGATCAATTCCGCGTGTTGTGTGTGACACAAATTAAGATAGAAAAAGTGCTTGGGTTTCTGAATATATTTCTCAATGTAATGTTTTTCATTTTATTTCTTAATATACCGCATTATTCATCATTATTCATTGTTTGACTTTATGATATTGCTGGTGTCAATATTCCATCCATCATTTTATTCAGTGATTTTTTAATAATGTCGATTTCTTTGTATCCATAAATAAGCTTGACAGACAAGGGATGATGAATACTCTGATAGACGAAAAAGAATATGCTTGCGAATAAATTTAGTCATCACGATATTTGACAAGAATGTTTTATCTGTATGAACATTATCATAGAGCCAATAGAAAGTTGATCATATTTGTGAAAAACTCGGTGAAAACTCTTTCAGTGCATACCAGGAAAGTCCCAATTTTGACAATTTCTCATTGATAAAATTCATGAGCCCTTGGAAGGATGAAAAATTATAAAATAAAGGACCACGCTAGTACGTACAGGGTGATCGGCTGTGGATTTCACGACTTTACATACACAGCCCCTGTATAATAAATGATAAAATCAAGTGGAGAAACATTCTTTAAAAAGTGAATTTCTCCAAATCTAGAATAATTATCTCTTCGTTTTAGAGATATCCCTGTACATACAAAAAATGGTTTTTTTTCACATCCAAGAGAACTGCATAAGAAGCTATTAATATATTTTTCAGGATATCTGAAGTCTTTGACTCCACTCATTTATTCAAAGTCATACATTTTTTTGACGAGACTCAATCCCTGCAAGATTTTACTACGCAATATCACGACCCACTTTCATTCATTCAAGAAATTTGGAAACTGACAAAAATGGGAAGTGAAGCAAAGTAAAATTCCATCCAAGGTGGATATAGGATGGTGAAACAGCTCTTCAATTGTTTCGGCGAAAAACTTGTAAACCGTTTAAGAAGGTAGTAATATTTCCACGACTTGAATAAAGATGGCGGTAAGATCGATTATCGAAGAAGATTTCTGTTGCTTACGTATTTCTGTGGTTCACATCTGACAGACGTGACTTGAAACGACATCAAAACAATATATTTTCGATAAATCTGGAATGAATATTGATATTTCGACTCTTCTCAATCATTTTTCATCTAGAACAGATGAAACTGATAAAAGTATGACAGATGCACAGTTTCTGTTTTACCGACACAAGGTATGTCGCCATCTCTGTTAATTTCAGGAAATATTACTACGGTATGAAATCAAGTAGGCAAAGGTCTACAGTTTATTCTAGTGCTTCTTAATAGGAAGCTGTTTCACCATCCTATATCCACCTTGATTCCATCCATCTCCCAGTGTGGGCCAGAATGATGAAAACAAACCTGTCAGTGGTGGGCTCCGGGCCGATCCTCATACCCGGAAAATCCCTCTCGAGCAGGTACTTGATGAACGTGGTCTTCCCCGTCGAGTACTGACCGACCAGCAGGATCATCGGCTTAGCGTCGAAGTCGGCGTCGTTCAAAGGGGGCGAGTGGAACTCGTGGAAGAGGTAGTGCTGCTCGAGGGGCAGCATCTTGTTCTTGTAGATGCTCTTCAAGCCCTCGACGACGGTCTCGTAGCATTCCGGCTTGATTTCGGCGGTGCGATTCAGCCAGCTGAACATTTTGCTGGGTGCGAGAAGGATTCACATCAGTGAGCGCGATTTTGACACTTGGTGACAGTAATTTTGTTTGGCAGGAGGAATATAACGGCTGTCGTTGACAGAAGCGTTTGAGATGAAGCTGGGATCATACGTGAGCTTCCTACTCTTTCGTATCGATTCCGTTTTGGATTCAGATTAAAGTCAGCTAAATGGAAAAAATCTAGTCTTCCGTGCACTATAATGTCTGCCCAATCAGCGAAAATCACCTACAGTGATCTTCCAATAAAAATTAATACCACTCAAGCAGCGCCGCTTCCTCTAAACACTATTTTCGTATTTCTATCTCTGTTTTGGACCTAACCTAGGATATTGGCAAATATATTGGGTGATATTCTGATATAGTGAATGTTGGATAAAATAATATGTGAAGTGGCCAATATTTATCTATATCACAGAAGGATAACAAAAATGTTAGAGAAAACACTCGAGAATTCAGTTCACTACCAAATACACTAAAATTTTGGACTTACCTCGAAAAGTTGTAGGCACACAGCTCTTTTTGAGGAATTTCAGTATCAAAATGGTAAGCACAAATGCCACAATATTCAGAAATCTCTAGAGACATTCTAAAGCTTGAATGAATAAATTTATATTACCTACCACAAAGATTCTTCATGCAAACTATAGGTACCTATTAGTATATTTTCTTGCCCATCATGCTTTCCAAAATTGAAGTCACTGGCGAATTCATGAAATCCTATCACTTTTTATTGTTTGGTTTAAGTTTGAGCGCAAAGTCGTGGCGTGGATGCATTTTCGCGGAAATGAAAAAGTATAAAAGTACAAAAGAAATATTTTGAAGGAATGTGACATTTACATGACTGACATGTGCACCCCAACCAACAAAATATGTGAAAAATCAAAAAATGGCATAAAATGTGTTATTCACTTGTTATACCACTCAAGCAGCGCCCTCAAACAATCATACACTGAACTTGGCCATTGAACAGACATTATAGTGCACGGAAGATTAGATTTTTTCCATTTAGCTGACTTTGTTTAGATCAAAAATCAATAAAATATTAGGAAACCTAGATTTTATGAACTGCACTACCGAAATAAGAGTCTGAGTACATTTTCCATGAACTCATGTATGAGTTAGATAACTTAGAGGGACAGTTGCATACATTTCAAACCTCGAAATTGACATACCGGAGAAATTCTAAATCTACTCAATATTGAGAGAAATCTGATGGAAAATGTTATGACATTTCATTTCAATCATCTATTTTTCATATGGAAGGTTTTTAATTTTTGTTGACTTTAAATCAAAAATACATTTTTACAACGAATAGGTGTATTTTGTAAGGTCGGTTTGAATTTGAAATTTTTGGACTTTTATTCTGAATATATCATCCTGTATATTGATGCATACCTATTAGACTTTCAGATTGAATATTTCACTGATATTCTACACCTATTTTCAACAGATTTTTGAAATAATGACAGGTGAGAAGTGATATTTTACAACTTTCGACAGCCTATTACCGCATCTTGACAACTGAATTGAATAATTCAAGTTTCTAGACGCATTTTGATTCAAGACCAAGACCATGACTATCAAGACCAAGATTGAGCCATTCTCGTCTTGGTCTGGAAACGTCAAAATCAATATACCAATACTACTATTATTGATAGTTATGTTATTAGTGTAGACTCATTGCCATCACCCCGTATGGCGAATGGCTAACCTTCCAATTCTAGTTCAAGAGAAATGAATTATTAATCAAAAGTATAAATCAATAAGGGATTAAACAAAAGATAAGATAGGTATATGATGATGATGAATGAGGTAGAACAAGCAGTCGTAATTAGAACACAAAACTGTTAGAGTAGTGCCCTTTCCAACAGTTGTCATTTTTTGTCTATGGAGTCTGATCTGAAGTAAAAATCATCTTTCCATATTTTGTTTATTACTCACCTACTTGTATTACCATCAACATTATTAGGAGCGTCTTTCAACGTCTGACTGCGAACAATCTTCTTTTTCCTTATACTCTTAGTTGGAGGGACTGTCTTGACTTCTGGAGCACCCAAATCATTATTGGCACTCGACACTTTCGCATTTCCATTAGCTTTCACGGTGTTATTATTCCTCAAATCTTCCATACTATCACTCACAGTAGAACTGAATCCCTTACTTTTATTGGCTTCGTTCTCATCATTCATCGTCGCAATGTCTCCCTCAGTCGCTGTCTTCTTTTTCACTCCGTTGACTGCATCAGCTTTGCCATTTTTCTCGCTGCTCACTTCGGTCTCTGCACAAACTTCAACATCACCTTTGGCGTTCATTCTCCATCAATGAATGGACTGTCGTTCTGCAACATCAAAACGTCGTGAATGGACATTGTCCGACAGAAATGAAGCATATAATTGATCCAAGGACGTCGAATATCCGCTAATCTATGGGATTGTCTATTGTGACGGTCAATTTAAAATGGACGCTGGATATGCTAATTCGGGAAATGCATTCATCTCAATTTGCCAAATTGCATAACTGAATCTTTTTTGTGTCAGCCGGATAGGCAGAGAGGCCGTCCGGAATAGAGTATGGCTTGGAACAATCTGCTCATTGGTTTTGGGTGTTACCAACTATTCCAACTTTAGCGGAATCGGGAAGTTTGAGATATGCAGCTCTCCCGATATGATGGATTGGATTCTTTTAAGAAATATATGTCGTATAAAGAAATTGATATTACTACGTTGAATTTGATCATAACATATATCCATAAAAAAGAGAATTTAACGAAAAACCATAAATAATTTTGAAAATGTTTTAATACTATCGAAGTGTTCTTTTGAATATACGAATTTTTCTCCCTTACCCAAAATGGCATCTTTGCTTATCTTGAGCGCACTCTGTATGATGTACAAGCCGGCACACCTTATTTTCACGTCAATCTCAATGTCAGGATTTCTACTTAGATATTCGAACTACAAGTTCGAATTTTGAATTAACGATCCAGAATACTATAGTTGAATCACAAAAATGGAAATAATATTTGGGATTCTGAAATAACCACATTTGCACTGAATTGTCACGTTTCTGATTATTAGCAATACATACTTGAACTGATATCTCAAACGAACTATAAAGTGAAGCCAACTCCTGATAATCCGTGGTTAAATACAACAATGAATGATAAATGAATTTAAATTTAAAATAAGGTTGTCACAGCTGATAACATTTCAAAGGTATCAAGAGTCAGTTGATTTAAAACAATATCGATGAGTCATTCTACTCATACAGAGTGGATGAAAAGTTTCTCTACATTGATTGATTTGTGAAATGATTCAAGGAATCCTAAGATGACACCAGATTTACTATTTCATTTCCATCTGCTTTAACTAAAAGGAGACATAACATAACAGTTTTCGCTTTATGAACTTCATGATTCTAAATTTTCATATTTCTCAAATGCCTAACCTAACCTGAGTTTTTTTCTTGGAGTAACTGGAAAATGTATCTTGTCAAAAATATCCCCAGCTCTCAATTTGTGGTTTTAGAAGTCCGGGAATCCGAGCGAACATGGAGCCTTCAAATTAAACTTTAGAAACTCTGTTTCTGTATCTCAGCGATCGAGTTCTTTGTGTTTGTCAGTTGTTCCTACTTTAATCCACAAACTTCCAGACGTGTTCCACCTCACTTAAAAAAGTCTAAATCTACTTCGAGCGGCTGATTGTTTCTATTTGCTCCATACTTCCTTCTCGATGCTGTTCGTTTTCGATTATATCTTGGTACAGATGAAGTTTTTGTCCTCTTTATTAATCGCGAATTGGAAACTGTAGTTGTGAGAAGAATCAAGCTTTCTTTCAAATTGATCATGGACTGCATATACGGTGGTTGATCAGAGAACCAACGCCGGTGTTCCACAAGGATCTGTTTTGGCACCAGTTCAGTTTCTGCTACCCATCAACGATCTCTTAAAGGAATCAATCGCAGAATCTCGAGGCTCAGTGAATCACAGCCAACTATGTGAACGAAAACCCACTTAGCTGTATCGTGATATGTTTTTCCAACTCTTCGAAACTACTCTCCACGCACTGACCCCGATCTCAGCTCATCAATTAAAGAGATTTGCCCATCATAAATACATTGTGTGAACATTGAATTCATCCTTGTTCCCTAATTAACCCGTGTCAGAAGATTTGTGAACTCTTCCAACACGCAGCAAAGATACATTCACCGAGAATCGCTTTGGTGGTCACGATCAGCGGAATCGTAAAGACGAAGGCGGACTCTTGAGATGGCCAAGGGGGTTTATGTCTTGCGAACATTATATTCATCACGAGAACAACTGTACCCCATAATCATAATAATGTGGAAGAAGCAACTCTTAGAGGAATTAGATTGTATAGGAAGCCAACAATTTTTTTGACTTGGATGGAACTCTTTTGTCTTTTAACTGTCCTTTATGCTTTGGAAAGGTGATTTTCATCCTCATTCTGGTACAACAATTGATATTATGACGTTCAGCTCCTGCTACTCTTCTTCTTCTACCTTTAATTAAGATATTTTGCTCTCTGAGTTCATCATTGGTCCATGCGACTATTGCCTGAATCTTTGATTTTTACCGACGAAAGTGATTCGATTCAACTTAAAAAAGTTGCCCTATTTTTTTCAAATCAATTTATACACACACGAAAATTTAGCCAACAATAATTCGAGAAATGATAAAATTCCTACGAAGCATGTTTTTCCATTCTAATGTCAATTTTGCATCATCCCAAAAATACGACTTCTTTTACCCTTTCAAGAAAGTGTTAGAGGCCGCCCCTGTTCGTAAGGCTGATGGCAGGTGAATTAATTTTCTTCTTTCTTTACACCAGTCATGTTTGTGGGTGGGGTGAAGGGGCTATTTTGGGTCCTCTCGCTAACATAGTTCGGTCATGAATAATTTATGAAAAACAAAAGTTTACAAGCGATGATGGGTGGATTGTCTATGGGATTTTGGGCGAGTTGTGACATTTGCTTTTTGGAGTCTATGTACTATTCGAGATGTCAACTCAACATTCACTATAAAAACTCGGAGAAGATGGATAGACAAGGTTTTGGAATTTTCCGACTACTCGAACCCAAACAGAAATTCATTTATATGCCATCTCTGAACTCGAGGAATTATCTAGCATTCGAATAATAGCTTGAATCCCCCTTGTTCATCAATTCTGTTGCTACCGGAATTCTTCCATCTGATTAATCTAGATCTACCAGAAAAACAAGAACATTAGGAAGAAACTGACAGTGGCCTGTAGCCTTCTTAAATAGGACAATAAACGGTGAACAAAGACCACGTAGGCAAAGATAACATCTCTTATCTTATCCAGCGTGACTGGTGAACAAATAGTCTTTGAAGTTGAGTTGGGAAGCACCTGCCATTCAAAAATGAATTCATGGTATTTGTCGGATTTTTTACGCGAACCAAAGTATGCTTCATGAAACGCCTCTGGTTCTAGACAGTAGTAACTTCTTCAGATAATCTCTCGATCAGATGATGGCATGTTTGCTGCTTTCCGAGAGATCCCGGATTCCTCCGTGAACTGTGAGATCGTTATCTGGAAGTTTTCGAGCTACTAGCTCTCGGAATTTCCCTATTCTGGTCAGCTTATGAGCTATAAAAGCGAACATCAATTCGAGAATTTATCTTATTTCTAAAGGCGGCCAGCATTCTTTCTGTTAACTGCTGAAGTAATTTCGAAAGCTCCATATGAATTCACCCGTTCGATATCTCAAAACACTCCTTGAGTTTCACCTCTGTTAAGTGTCAATCCGAATAATTCTGATGCACCAATGTTTTCCCCAAGTGAAGATTTCATTCATAATCCATTATCTCGGAGTTCTGTTATTAAACATAGCATCATCCAGATTACTTCGGTCGAAGCTGCTTGTAATGATATCACGCTGAGTTTGATCCAGTTTCCCCGTGATATCCTTTGTCTTTCAAAGAAGAAAGAAGGTAATAAGATTTCTAAATAATTGCTTTAATGTGCTCTCATTGTTTTGAATGTTTTGAAACTGAAGGCGAGGGGATATTCGGAAGCCAGACGATAAAGAAAAATTGGAGGAACGACAGGTGAAAAAAATATCCAGGACATGATTTATACCATCACCCACCATAAATTTGACCGTCGAAGAGGTTTTTCGTCCAGAAGAATTCAACCACTGTTAAATACGACTGTCACAACATAGCAATGCTTTTTTTCCCATCATAGTCCTTCCAAAACGCAGCAGGACACCATTGTCTGCAATGTTCGAGTATTCGGAGAGGATGTACGACAAGCGGTGAAAAAATTCTGTGTGTTAGCATAATGTGGATGTAATGTATTCGAAAATATGATGAATGATGCCGCTCGAAGTATATACAGGGATGATATACACTCTGAGTGGGCTGGGAAAAAAATCCATAACTGGTATCATAAAAGCTCTGATATATACTTACTGCGTTGTTCCTACAACATATGCATTACTTTTTCAATACTCGAGCACTGTTTTTTCTTGTTAACTAGTTATTTGAATGGATGTTCCTACCAAAGATGTTAAATTACAAACAATAGCAATAAAAGTCAAGAAAGGCATGAATATGTCTGTGGATATGTATGGCCTTCATTATTCATTATGGAAAACGGCTAAAAACTCTGTCATGAATACAACTTCCATTGTTCATATCAATATGAATTAGGTGACTGCACAAATACAGACATTATCATCCTTTCAGATTCAGATCACCCACCCAATAGTGTCAACAATAAACATAACAGTTTCACCAGTATGGTGTACTAAAGACTAAGAAACTCATGTCCTTCTCTTTGTTCTAGTGAATGGAGGTTGGTCATCCTGGTCTGCCTGGCAGGATTGCAGGTGTCCTGGGGCAAATCTTTCAGCAGGGAAAATGAGCACGAGGACTTGTACAAACCCGTCTCCCACAAATGGCGGCCAAATGTGTCAAGGATCCAGCATCAAGAGGACCAAGGACTGCATTCCTTGTCCCCAAGGTCAGAATAATTTCAGAGCTAGATAACTTTTTTATGAATACAATTCGCAAAGGAAAAATCAAAAGACACAATAAAGATAAATGATGATCCACTCATGAATAACAACAATTGACAATATGCTAACTGTTAGAATCATCAATTGAATTATAATGTCAAAACTTTCAGTATGGTACTCAAGCTATATTTGACTCTTTCCTCATTAACCAAGCTTTCTGCTAATCAGCTTCAATTTGTGCTGTAAGTAGGCTTGATGTTATAAAGTTATGAGTTGCTGGAGTTTCATAAGATACCCATCAGAGACTTGTTTTATTTATTCATGAACTTATGAATTGATAAGTGGAGATTTTACATAGTCGAGATTCATAATTGTCACCGAGGTATTTTATGAATGTTCAGCAATTTCAAATTTTGTTACAAATAGATGTAAAGTTGTGATATCCTTACTAACCTATCGCTATCTAACCTCCCATGCCACATGCTTCCTTAGAAGAACTCGTGCTGGATACTGCTTACGACTATGACATTAGCGATAACGCATACGGTAAGGGCTAAATCGTGCTTCTCACACAAGAATCCTGCATTTTGAAAAATTTCAACTTCATTTCAACAACGAAATTTTGAAACTCACTTTCCAGATAAGTTTTCCCCAAACTATCATAACAAAATGTGGGATTCTTGTTGAGCACCATCAAACATTCTTCAGTTTTTATACGATAAACAATCTTTTTCACCTGTATTGACACCACACAACACACAGGTATGTTATGTATACAATATTATACTGATTGTTTTATTATTTCCACATTGAATTGACATAATAATTATGCTTTGGAAGAAAGAGAAACTGAACATATCGGTATTCATTAGCTATGGTACAGGGTGCGTCAAATACGCACACTTTCAAAGGGAAAGTCCTATTTTCAGACTGGATAGATGGAAACTGATGGGGGTTAATTTTTATGACAAACTTGATGTTGAAAACCTTATATCGATATCTGTCACCGTTTCTGAGCTATAGCATATTTTTCTAAAATCTGCATTTGTCTTCAAAAATTTCTTATTTCTATGGAAACATTTCCAAAGTTCTCTTTTACGTATAATTCAATGGTTCAAATAATGTATATCTTCAAATCATATATAAATACTTATTAATGATAAAAACAATTTTTTTCATTGGGACAACCTGTATATTCCTGCATATTTCGACAGAAGTTGAAAATACAATTTCAAAAATTTAGCACACTTGATGTTTCACCTTTGAAATGCACAACCTTCAGGTTTTTTCATGTAGACTTTGAAACCCAAGTAGGCTTTGGACGACGTGGATAAAACAAAGCAAATATTTACTGGTAGCTGTCAAATGTCAAGAAGAGATGTCAACAGCAGTAATTGAAACTCATAGTTGCAATAAAACTAATGACACGTTACACTACAGGGTGTTTCATAATAAATGCGCAGGACTTCAGGATATGATAGCTCTTTCAAGAATATGAAAAAAAGTTCCTATTGACTTACCCTCTAAAATGCACCATTTTCGACATACAGGGTATATTTCTGGAACCGTTTATCGCACAGAAAACAGATTTTGTAGGCATTTTCTACTCATAATAAGCTATGTTTTGGGCTGATTTGTTATTTTTTTCATAATTGGTGAAAATTTTGAAGGGGTAGTGGGTGTTATTTCCTCCAACTTTTACGCCAATGGAAAAAGTACAATTTTGAGCCACCTTTTTGAACCGCCAATGTTTTCTACACAAAAAAGGTACTTCTGTTTATAAGCTCTAACGTTGACCGTTTTCAAGAAAAATCAACTTTCATGTTGAAAAACATGGTAAATTTTTTTGAATAATTTTTTTTAATAAGTATACAAAATTTATTTAAACGTTAGAACAAATAACAAAACCAAACGTTAACTTCATATTTGCAAAAAAAAAATCATACTAAATTAAGTGTTGGAAATGTCCGCCCTGTATGTCGAAAATGGTGCATTTTAGAGGGTAAGTCAATAAAAACTTTTTTTCATATTCTCGAAAGAGCAACACCCTGTATATTAAATACTAAGGAACAGATCATCAGCTTTTTTGATAGATATCGATATCTGCGATTTTCACCATGGAGTTTGTCATAAAAATTGAACCTCAGACAAGGACTTTCCCTTACGAAGTGTCCAATTTGGCCCACCCTGTACATAGCTCAGCCATTATCTTCCGTTGATTGTCTTCTTCTATCCCATCATAGATTATCCTGCATCAATTGTGGTATTTAGAAATGAATGAAGAACAAAAAAAATGTTTCAATTCCTCTTTCTATAAACTTCGATTGCTTCGACTCACGCTCCATCTTTCCCCCCACCAGTCGAACCAGCTAAATGGTCCTCCTGGTCGGAATGGTCCGAATGCAACCAGGAGTGCAACAAGATCCGGAAGAGGCAATGCCTTCCGGGAGGGGAGGGCGGGAAAAAAACCTGCTCCGGAAAAGACACACAGAGCATAAAGTGCAGCTCGGAGCAGTGCAGATCTATGGAGTTGAGTCGAGTGAGAGAGGGTGAGTGTTTTTTCTTTTATTGGCGCAACAATTTTTGAGGTGGGTGTCCCACAAGGGTCTCACCTGGGCCCTCTCCCGTCCAACGGCTTCGTAAATGGCGATTATAATCAAGTGATAATGAATGAATGGACGGTTTAGTGCATCATGCTTTCTCACGGTTTTCTCCACTATATTTTTTTAAAAGGAAATTACTGATTCTACTCACTGAATCGGAAGTGAAGCCACCAACAACGTGCCGTTTTACCGCATCTTATTATTCAAATTACAATCGATAACATCAAAACATGCGGCGTCATTTCTCCAGAAAAATGTATTCAGTTGGCGCCACGAAGATACCATCTTTGATCAACAAGAAAGAAATTAGATGATACTGCGTGACTAGACTTCGAGTAGATTCTTTACTTGATGCAGAAAGCAGTTTAAGTTAGGTTCGGAGTCCACTATAAACTGTAGGTTCGTTATTCTTTTTATTGCACGACTTCGTAATCTTGCAAACATTCCGTACTCGTATATATTTTATGAATCTTGCAAATCTTACGGGTTTATTGAAATTTACGAATTCTTAAATTTTTTAAACTTTGGAAATTTTGAATATTACAGAGATATAGGGTGTGAAAAATCGAGATTTTTCAACTTTAGGAATTTTTTGTGTCGAAATTAATCATTTCTGCTCAAAACGGCTTACATGTCCCTATATCAACTTTCCATTTACTATCGATTGATATTTAATTGAAACAAATACGGGTGGTTCAAAATTTTGAGTTTTGCATCACCCTCTATTTGTTTCTATTAAATGTCAGTAGATAGTAAATGAAAAGTTAAGATAGGGACAAGTAAGCCGTTTTGAGCAGAAATGATTAGTTTCGACAAGTTGAAAAATCTCGATTTTTCACACCCTATATCTCTGTAATATTTCGCGCTATACCCCAATCAGCTCTTCAGGAAGAATCTAAAAATGAAATAAAATACAGGGTGTTCCATTTGAAATAACAAAGTTGTTGCTACTTTTTGATAGAAGCGGCAACGCCGCAACGCTGAAAGTATTTTAGATCGATAGAACAAAACTGATTACCCAATAAACCAAATTTCCAGAATAATCCTACGTCCCGTTCTCCGTAAACGTCTAAGGTACCATCGACCGTGAGTAACCCTGTATATTCTTGTGTTCTCGACATCATGAATTCAAATTGTATTCGTTCGAAATCTCTTATTTTAACAGGCGTAATCCCAAATAAACATTCCTCAATCCACCTACGGAAAGCATCCCTTTTTCCTCAGGTTGTTTTCAATACAGGTTTGATTACTATATTAGTGAAATCGCCAAAAAAGTTTTTTTGATGGTACACATCAAATCAGATACATATGGTACAGATGAATTTTTGATCAATTTTATCATTTCACTACCCAAACACTGAGCTGATAGCACCAAATGATGAATCTTTATCAAATCCACAAAGCATGCCTGTCTATTATACGAATTATATGAGTGTTTCCGAAATGGATGAAAAAATTAACATCTTCCATCTGCTCACCCGAAGAGATTACTCAGGTAGTCGATAGGTATTCGAACGTGCTCGTATTTTTGAAGAGGTCCTCGAAATCAGAGCGGTGCTCTAACACACACGCGAGAAGTGTGTTTGACTCCTTATTCGGGCCAGAAAGGCACAGTCACAATTATTAGCGTGAGAGTCTTTCTGTTCAGTGTTCAGTGTCTGAGGGTTCCACCGACTGACAATGAACGTCAAAAGAGATTGTTGCGTCTACACAACTTTTTCAGTGAACATCGTACATGCTAGCTTTGACACCTCATACCCCTATGAACAGTTTTACCACACAGCAAAATGTTATTGTTGTCACTTCGACACTTCATGTTTCGCTAATTGAGTTAGCTGAAGATGATCCTCAAGCTGCTAACATAGTCGAGGTGATGTAGAAATCGTTATGATGATGATGAAATCATCCTCAGTGAGAAGGAAATATTGTTTTTCGCAAATCGCTAGGAAATTTTGACATTAATGTCAGGACTTCCTTACTGTGAGGAAATGTCATTTTCTTACTGTAAGGACAGTTGTAAGTGTTCTACATAAATGATTGAAAACACATTGCTTATAAGGAATTAATTTATATTTTGAAAACATCAAGTCATTGCTGATTACATTTTTAAGATCAATTTGTTATATTTACAGTAATTTGACAGTTAGTACAATCATTGAACATTGGAGGAACACTGTTAAAACTATGAGAAACATTTTGGACAACATGCGGGGTGGTAGGGTTATTTTGTTGAATATTTTGTACTGTGAAAATTTTATTTGCCACCTCAACCTTATTGTTAAGCGATTCTTCGATATATCCTCCAGCAACGTTTGATGACTTCCATCCGCCATGCCTCTTTAAACTAGTTATGTCGGCACCAGAGTCAACCAATATTGTTGCAGATGACCGACGAAAGCAGTGACCAGTGTATTCTGTCGGATTTACCAAGTTCAAATAAGTAGCAACTATTTTGGGCATTTTTCTAAATTGATGAATTCCTACCACTTGTCTACAACCCTTTCCGCTTTGATATTTAAAGAAAAATCGGTCACTGTTCATATTTTCTGGTCTTAACGAAACATACTTTCGATCAACATTCAAGTAGATCTGATTAATTACAAATGATCTTGGTTTGTTGGTTTTCGAATCAGGTATGCTGATTAAAAGCTTAGATTCTAGGTCTTCTATATCGTGTACAGTCATTCGGACTAACTCATCCATTCTACAGACCCCAGAAATACCAAATATTACAGCCACCTTAAAAATAAATAAATGTACAATCTAAATAGAAATTAAAACTTTGTAAATTACCTTAATCATTAAATTTTCTGTATCTGGAGCTTCCTGGATACATTTTTCAATTTCCTCCTTCGTTAAAATCTTAGATTTCTTTGCCCTATAACCTTGAGCTTGCCGTTTCAATAAAGAACGAAGTTTTGAGTATGTAGATATATCTACATTGTGTTTAATTGCAAGGGTTGACTTCAGCATTGAATAATTGGCCCATAATGTTGAAGATTTCATCTTCAAACAAAGGTCTAGGAAGTATGCCATTACAACATTTTCTGATAAAGAACTCGTATTTTTACTCATGCGATAATCCATAAAACGTCTGTATGCATTTTCGTACTTTTCTCTTGATTTCTTTGGCAATAATTCTAATGAAGCAGTATTCACTGCCTCAACCAGCTCTGGAGGAGTCCCAGGAATGGAAATTTCATCATCACTTATCATTTTACTTTCGAGAACACCAGCAATTAAATTTATAAGCGTCAAGTTTGACAATTCAACCTCAATACGTTTCCATAGTAGCCCAAGTAATTTTATTAGGAATTTCAAAGCACCATTTATTTGGGAATAAAATTATCGCGTTTTTTTAAAAATCAATCAATATCTGTCGAATTTTAAACGATTTGCGGAAAAATAGTATGTTTACCTCGTAGGAAAACAATTCTCGCGTGATTTTTTCGGGTTTGGTATCTGAGAGTTGGTTTCTGGTAAGCAACCCTCAGATGATCCAGAGTAGTTTCCATATAATTGAATCTGAGAGCTTGATTGATTGCTGTTGGTAGTACTTTCTTGAAATATTCTCCAAGATATTTGCATCCTTAGAAAGATATCAAGGTTGGGTTCATGACTATCATACTAGTTTAGGGCACTCTCTTCGATTTCAATTCAATCTCCAAAGGCTTGTTTGCTTTTGATATACCTCCTCTAATTGAGACCATTGCTCAATTGACACTTTCCTGTATCATCTTCTTCGTTCTAAAGGAATCAAGTCTTCGTTATCTAAGTTTTGCTCTGAAGTTTTATCCGAGCACTCCTCTGATCAAAATTGGTGTCGTTGTCCTTCTCAAAATTCCCCTTCTGTTTTATTCTCACATGTTCTGTTGCTGCTTTGGCACTCACGTGGATATTTCGATTAAGCTACCCGTATCGTTATTAACGCTGGATTGCGGAGAGCAAGCAGTTGAAAATTTTTCGTAAGCGGGACCACCATAAAACTCCGGTGTATAGATATCATCTCGCAGGATCCCTATACCTCTTTGATCTTTGCTGTGATCCGTAACCGCATTAGTAAATTGGATAGGAGCTGAGTGGCACAAAGTTTCTATGTTGACGCTGGTGAAAACTGAACTGAACTGACTGAATTTTTCTCAATGATATTTTGGAGAATTATTGGAGATGTAAAGGAGTTTTACTCGTATTTGCTCACTTGATATGTTCTGCTTTTCTCGAAGTCAGTACCTAATCCAAATTGGCTCGATTCTCAATCATCCCTCTCCTTTGACTCAAGAACCGATGAAATTTTCCAATACGCCCTGCCGACAATGCTCAGCATATCCCATCATTTTCCGGTTTTCCATCGAAAAGGAAATTCCATTGTGTGATGAAGATATTACATTCGGGACGAGAAATTATTCGAAGACGCCTCGATTTTCCGCCTCAACGGCATGTAAAACTATTATATTCTAACGAAGTTATCCTTTGTGGATGGCTTCTCAGAAATTCGACATCGTCCTCCTGCATTCCGGCAGTTTTGGGATTGTTGCTTGTTTCACCAAACGGGAGATCAAAAACGTTGTGGCTTTTCCTCCTAAAATAATATTCACACAGTGATCACCATGAATTCATTGAAATCTCACAAGAAAATGCTCCTCTGATACATATATTCTCATTTTCACTGTCTCACTCGTAAGGAACTGTTTCCCAGTGTCAAAATTCAGACTTTGGAAAGGGCTCTGGACCGGGAAATTGTGTTTTTGCTCCCTTGTAACCTGGCAATCACATCAAAGTGACCTGTAGCCAGTTGTCTCAAGAATCACAAGTAATGTATGCATTCATAGGTTCCAGTCTTGCTCTTCTAACTGAGAATATAGATTTGCGCCCTTCGGGTGACCCTTTAGAGGCACTCCTTGAAAGGTGGTTTGGGTGTTACCAAAGGGATTTGAGAGCGTATAACTTGGCCCTGGAACGCCCGGTACAGTCCTTTCATCCATCTTGGATCCATCAGTGTGGCACACTGATGAATCTCTTTCCAGTTTTGGTCCTTTATCTGTGCATGGTTATAAACTTGCATTTTTAATGATGCTCTACTTTTTTTAACTTCATTTATTCTATACAACCTGTGTTTATAAAATGGAGTATCTACAGGAAATTCAGTAAATTTTTGATTCAATTCTTCGATAAACATTGATTGAACGTGTCGGAGATTGACTTCAACGAGAAATGTTCCTTTAAGGACATCGAATTTTCAGATTTCCGTCCTGTCGCTTTTCATAAACTAGCAAAGGAATCTCGACACTTGGGCGAAGACCACAAAGCAAATATTGTGACACGATTCAACACGTGTCATCTCGGTAGAAACCGTTTAAGAACCACGTCGCCTCTCTCATTCCGAGAGATGACATGTTTTTCAGGGCGAAGATGTTTTCATAACGTCGCGGAAAATAACAAATCGTTCAGAGGGGGGTCGTTTGGAATATTAAAAAGGTCGCGTGTTCATAATCTTGGAGGCACTGGATGGAAGCCAGAATCATTTTAAAGGTACAGCGAAATCGTTTTATTAACATTCAGTTGAAAGATCATCATTACATCCATAATCCGTCCATACTTCCAATTAATCGGTAAATCAATTAATTCATTTATTGTTCAGGCAAAAAAATACAGTTTTATTAACCAAGAATTTGGCTATTCATTGAAGTAAATATTATAATGTTAAATAGAAACAAAGCAGTCTCACTTTTAAGATCATGTCGTAGCGTATTTATTTGGAATAGATATTTTTGTTTGTGGATTTGGCAACCTCGCGCTCAGAAATTCACCTGCGAAGTGGATTGAATGAGCAGACTCGAAAAATATGTTTCTCGATTGTCGGTAAATTCGAGTGATTCCTCTTTAAATTGCGGTAAAATCGGGAAAATATATAGAATTTAGTATTACGGAGTGCTCACATTGGTTATGCATAGACTCTGAGTTTGGTGTTTTCCTTTTTTCTTTACTTTCCTTCCCAACGCAATTTCCAGCACCATAAGAAACGAAGAAGACGAACTTCGAAATAAGCAAAAGTAAGAAGAAATATTTCTCACAGGATAATATCGGAATATTCTAGAAATAGTACAAAACAGATCATATCACAATTTTTTAATGTACGTTATAGAGTGCCTCAGTGCTCAGTTTTGGGACCCTTACTATTTCGCCATGTACATACTGCACAGCTTATGAAATGCCGAAAATAGTTTTTCGTCAGATATGATAGATGATAGATATTGGAATAAATAATGAAATGAAAGCATTTGTGGACAAATCGTCTGCCTCTATTTGATGTAAGGATTATTGTTTCCAATGAATATCTTAACAGGCATGTGGTACAACTCATCTTTATTGCATATTAATCTTTGTTGGATTGGGCCCATTCGAAATTTACCCACGGAGACAATATTATGTATAATTGGTTATTATGTAACATTTTTCACATCCTGCAATGTATTTTTGATGTTGAGATGGATATTCATAGCACTTGAACTACTTCGATCTAGTGACGATGTTTAAAAGCAGAAAGCGATTTTAACTCCACTTCGACACCGGGTTGTCATGTTGACTTATTTTCCCATTTCCTCGTCCTCATTCACAGAGACGATTATGCAAAATGGAAAATAAGAACTGCCTCTTTTGTGCCTTGGTCTCTTACGCGAAACGGTATAATAAAGAAGGCCGTGTTTCCATGAATTATGGCAGATGTAATGTCCCGTGGAGTCATTCATTATTATTATTATTCGATGATTTATAGAGTTTGCGAGCGAAAGCGATGAGGTATTCCTTTTGAATCATTTTTTATTCAACGCTCCATTAGTGAATTTACTGCAATCAGAAAAAGAAATCAATAAGTCTTCAAAGAAACAACTAAAATGTAGCCACGTAGTATCTAATTTCAAGGTTATTACAATAATTTTCAATCCTGAGGAGGATTCTCATCGCTCCAAATCGTCATTCATAAAATAATCGTCACTGTAACAAAACAGTATATTATGATAAGTTTTATAAGATTCTATTTTGTCAACGTGTGACAACGTGTACAGAGGCTATTTCGATACGCATTTGCGTTTCATAATGACTTCATTATAGATCCAAAATAAAAATAAATGTTTTATTCGTGTTATGACTATAAATCTTCTATCGTAATTATCCTCACCAAGTTCTTGAGGAGTCTTCTTAGGGCACCGATGAAAAGGTCTAATGGTTATGTCACCTTCTTATTTTTCAATTTCATATTCATGGTCCTTGTGCTCAAGAATGCCACACCAAACGTTCAAAACGATCCTAATTTGCTGAAAGATATTTTTCACGACTACTCCAAGATTTTCCTGTTGAAGGTATGGAAAATTGTACACACTGTACATGAGCCAAATTCCATCAGACTTGACACCTGATCACTGTGCAACGGGTGTGCCAAACAACTTACCGTCACTCCGGAGTATTCCTCGCGCGATTTATTCACCCCGAAACTTGGCATAAACTCCCGGAGTTTCCTGTCAACTTCTCCTTGAATATTTCAATATCCACATCAAACGCTTCCCTTTTTTCCCATCGCGAATTACAGAAACAGTGTAAATTGTCGTGCGCTATACCGGGAGCGACAGAGCAAAATCCTCTGGGAGAGCTGGGGTGCATTTATAATAGAAGCAGTCTGTGGGACAGAAGGGCTCTTCATTCGGCAATTTCGCTACACAACTAACGCGCTAGAAGCTCTAGCAGAAAGCGTCGGTGTCATTGTGCGAGTTGAATCGTGGATATTTGCATTATCCTGAACGAATTTCGTCTGGATACGGTCGGTCGTACAATGAGCGACGATTTGCGGGTACAGAAACTTGGGGTGTAGCTCTATGGAGGATAATTCAACGCTCATGTCGATTCGTCCTGGCGGAATAAGTACCTCGGTTTCCGTAAACAAGACTGAGAAAGTCGAAAGTAACAAACATGTATTTTGAGACAAGTCTCCATAGATCTCAAAAGTCAACACGCGGATTTATGATCTTTCTACCGTATAACCAGTTCGATAAATATTTCATAGTTGCTGAAACGATTGACAATGTATTAAACATAGTTTTCTCGGAGGCATTTGACAGACTAGAACATGGAATATTATCTATGTTCATTATAGGCACTCAAAATCTCTGTTGTACTTTTGATTCCTATCTCCTTAAACAAAACGTTATTGCCAATGGAGTCAAGTCTCCATAATAACCTGTGATTTTCGATGAAGTACCGCAGGGGTCTAATCTGGGCCCACTATTGTTCAACTCAACAAATTCATCAACGATATTGTTGATACAGTTGTTATTGAATGTCTCAGTTTACATAGATTGATATGTTCGTCCCTCACATTAATAATAATAATATGTCTTTATTCATCATATTCAATGGTTTACAATTATGATGAATGGTCGGAGTTCAGCTATTGAAGCTGCTTTCAATCCAAACCTTCGACGTACACACTTGATCTATAAAATCATCAAAAACCTTCAATTTCAATAAACATATACATAAAACAAGTAAATATGGATAATAAAGTGTCCTTCATAAAGTCCGCATCATATGGGAAAAACTTTTATTAATGATTCATTTTGAAATTCGACTTGGGCGTTAAGTTGTGTTTTAAGAAATATGAAAAATAACCTACTCGGATGTGGTCACGTGACTTTCGCTACCTGTCAAAAGTAATATTTTTTTGTTAGATAAAAGTAAAGAAGTTTTATGATGTTTTGAATTATGACGTTGGTATCATTTTAATACTGAAAAAATCCACTTAAATGAATTCTTATCCTACATGCTTGAAGATACGTCAACTTTGCATCAAAAATAACAGAAATGTTAACCAGTAATTCTCATTTTCTTGAGAAAAACATATTTTTTTGGATGATTCGTGATTGAAAGTTAGTCGCATATTAGAGCTACTAGTATAAAACAGTTTTGTCGAAGTTACGAATTTTTTAATGTTCCAGAAATATTGTAATTATCAAAAAAATTGCAAAAAGTGAAAGTTGCAATATCAAATTTGAATTTGAGATGTAGGTGTAAAATCGAAAAAGAAACAACTTTTCCGCCTAAAATTTTTCGAAATTCGAATAAATAAGCCTATTTTCAGCGATTACTTTGAAAAAATATTACTTTTGACAGGTCGCGAAAGTCACGTGACCACATCCGAGTAGGTCATTTTTCATATTTTTCAAAGCACAACTTAACGCTCAAGTCGAATTTCAAAATAAATCGTTAATAAAAGTTTTTCCCATGTGATGCGGACTTTATGAAGGACACTGTAGATACAGGAAATATAGGAAACATAATTGACAACATTGTGACTGCGGCATCCAAAATATATCATGAATTTGTTGTTAGTACGAGTCGAGAATTTTCTGATGTATCCACATCTAAAAAGCTATAATTTTCTTTTGTCAGATCTGAAATGAAGTGAGCCTTTCTTGTTTAGAATCAGTTCAATCATTCCTCCAGATAATGCATCATAGATTCCATTGAATGAAAAATCCTTACTTTCATTATATTCGTAAGGAAGAGCTGAACCCTTCGCCTTTATTATTCCACAGGTTCTGAAAACACATAACTCAGAATGATTTCAGTATATCCTACCTCGTAAAAAATTTGCAGTTCTCTCCACAACCTCCTTCGTCTTCTGAACAAGGAAAAACTCATTCCCGGTTTTCCTTTACGCTCCAAGCCGCGTTGAGTATGAGGCGCAATTATTTATTTAGCAATTTGCCCGCTATAAAGAAGAGGAAAATTATACGTCTGGCCTAGTGAGACGGAGCCAGTTGGTGTATCGATTATTCATGATGATGCATGGCCAGATATGATATTATGTTTTCGAGCTGGAAAATCCATCAATACAAATACTGCCTTTGAAGTATGATATCTTTCTCGGTTTTTCACGTGACGTGGCATTTCACAAATCGCTTCCAGAGTCTATTATTAACCATTGTCCTAAGTATCAAATTAGCTGGAATAAAGTTTTTATAATAATTTCGCTTCCAGTTTTATCTCTGATCCTAGTTTCCAAACCCTGTCCCAGCTTATTGCTTGGAGCTAGGAGAACCAACCCTTATCCGTCTGTCAATATCAACATTCCTAGGCGTCATAAAGCGGCCACTGACTAATGTCGAAGATAATCCGGAGTTATTGCCGAGTTGGCGAATCCGGGCACCGGATTAACAAATATTTGATCAGCAGATTCACTATGAGGGTGATGAGACAAAAACTATATCGAGAGGTTATTGCGTCCTCATTTCTTCTCCCAAAAACCAATTTTCCTTTGGAGCTGAAATAATTCGTGAGCCCTGTTCCTCATTCGATATTCCTTCTTCAGATGACAATCGTTCGTCACCAGCCGCATCATTAGGACTCCCTAGGGGTCCCCCCCTACCCATGCACCCGCATGTGTCCCAATCAGTTTCACACATATGCGTCCCCTGGCCGTATTATACAAGGAGTACTAGTATGGACTGCGCTGCGTGTTATTAGATAATCATTGACTTATCGGCATTTGTTAGAAGAGTCTGCATAGAGAGGGTCCCCGAAGCGTGTCGAGGCTGGATTTCCAGGATTCAGAGCGCGTAGGGTTGGGACAATACAGGCAGAACTACAAGTAGCTTTGATAGAAAATCTCTGAAAGAACTCAGATAAACAAAAAAAGAAGAACAACTCTCCTTCTTTTCAACAAACGAAATCGTTCCATTGACCGGGTTCAATTTTGTCAGGTTCACTTTGACCTAAGGACGGTCCTGTGCTATGGCATCGGGATTTTTGCCGCGTAGTAGGCTTTGAAAGGTGGCACATTTCCATACGCGACAGGGGTGAATACTCTTGGAATACCATTACATTTCTATATAGATATGCGTATAATATGACAACAAGAAGCGATATAGGCCTTTTCTTGGGATATGGCCGAGGCTGCTTCTTTTCATGGATGAGGGGATAATATCAAAGGGGGTCCCCTGGATGATTCATTCTCGACTTCCTGAAAAAATAATTCTGGATGTTATGCTTACAGCGCCAAATTCTGATGGACCATTATTGAAAAACAAGAGTTTGCGAATAGATAACAAGAATTTATGTTTCGAGGTCGAGTGAAATTATGTTAAAAATGTTTTTTTTTCCTCCTCGGGATCGCTAGTTTGAATGGAAAAGAGGCAAAGGAATAACAACTAATAATATATTCACTCGAAAGAAAAAATCATTGTTAAAGTTTTCCTATTTATCAGTGGAAGTTTCCAGCAGCAAGAAATATCGCGGAATTTTATTAAAGCAGCCCCATTCCAAAAAAGAAGTCGAAAAAGTTCTTCTATAAACCTCGTCATTCGGTAGTTTATCCTCGCCATCTCTGAGCCATGCAAATGCTCTTATTTTTGATGAATTCGGGCGTTCCTTAATACGCAATATGGGCATGTAATTCCACATTCTGGACGGCTTACCGAGTTATTACAGCCGTTGCGTACTGCTAAGTAGAAAGCCCAGAATATTAAAACGTCCAGACCATTGGCGCCACATTGGATTCTAGATTTTATAGATGGATTGATGTTAGAAGTTGGATTGCTTGCATATTGCACCTCATTTATTAATTCCTTGATGAAGCCCCTGTGAATAAAATGGGTACAGCTCTCAAATTTATCTCTAGAGCGATAATTAATAAATTAGTGACTGAGAGATCCATAAGGAATTTACTTGCATTCCTCTAGTCATTCTCATCAATATTGCAACTGAATATTTCGTTGAAGAATTCAAAAGCATTGTTCTTTTAGCTCATCAGAGAATTAGGTACTGATAACGTTCACTTCATCATGAAACAATGAAAGAACGTGGATGAAGAATCGAGGATATACCGGGTGTCCCAGAATTCCCGTTCCAATGGATTATCTTGGCTATGTCAAAAGATAAAAATTTCAAAATTTCATGATCTCTTATTCGTTCAAGGATCCTTCAACTGTAAGAAACAAAAATTGATTTTATTTCCAATAGCACCCTGTATATTTTTCACAATTTTTGATTTCTACTCAGAATTACCATTCCAACGATGTATCACACTTTGTATTTCATATTTGATATACAGGGTGCTATTTGAAATGAATAAGTTAGAGTTACTTCCGGTGAAACCAGAAGTGACTTTCAATTTTTGTTTTTCTCAGTTTAAGGTTTTTTGAACGAATTGGTGAATAAAATTTACAAATTTTTATCTTTCGAAATGGCTGAGACGAGCTGAGATAATCCATTGGAACATGTATACTGGGAAACCCGGTATATAGGTAGAAAATCGACGTGATAATCCCGAAGAAGTATTAAGCTGAATTATAATCGACTGACAGTGAAAAGTAATAGCTCAAACAGCTGAAAGATCTTGAATTCAAATGAAAATGGAAGTATCAGAGCTAGTTTCATGTCCAGAAAATATACAATGTGTCAAATGGAAAGTTTCCAGTAGTAAATTTTCATCATCAAAAAAAATATCTGACTTTGTTCGATTTGCCTAGTTCTTTCACTTTTCCCATGCAATTCCAGATCTTTCTTGCATTGTAAATTATACTATTGGCAATATTCAATGAACAATCGTCACCGATATTCAATGATCTTGATTATGACACATTGTATAACAGATAACCGATCTCCCCGCGATTAACAATGTCACTTGATCAATGTCACCACCAGCGGCATCCCATCTCGCTCAATATCACACACCGAACATACATACACGCATAACCGTAATGACAAAACTATATCAATATCCTGCTGCTAACAGGACTCCTGCTAGCGGCTATGTAGCCGGCGGGCGGATCATTTAAATCACTCACAGCAGAATTGGCGCCCAACGTGAGGGATATTGACACCTACGTCACAAAGAACTTTCGCCACACGTCAATTGCCTGGAAAAATAGATGGGAACTTTGGAACTAGACAGAAAAATGTGCGGGAATCTGAGTGAATTTTGGTGGTGGAGATTTTCCCATGGTTTTGGGATAAAGTTGAACTTGTCAGATATGTCGCTTAGGAGAGATAAAACATACGTTGCGAGTGCAGGATACATCACGAGGTGTTAACGTGATTCATGTACCTTGAACTGACGTAGGTTTAGATTTTTATGCAAGAAACAGCCAAATATGTTTCGCATATTGTGGTAATCATGTTGAACGTGCGATGATACGTCTGTGAGATATTCAGTGAGGAGTTTATGTCTACCAAGATGTATGAAATGATGCAAAAATAAAAAAAAATATTGATTGAATTGAAAAAAAAACGACATTAACAAAAAATTTCGCCGTGAATTTAAGAGTTCTGTTTTGTCACTTATTTCGTTGTCTGATGTTTCTTATACCCTACTTTTGTGCAGTAGTAAAGTGGAATTATAAAGTAATAATCCTAAATAATGTCAGAACTAAGATACCATTTGGACTATGATATTCATGATGATCTGCGGAAACTCAGAAATTCCGTTCCAACAGATGATTCGTGAGAAAAACAAGTACCGGATCAATAATTTTCGACTAACAAATGCCAGAAGCTTTTTTCTCACTGGCGCGTCAAATAAAGAAATCACCGGCAATATAACACTAATTCAATTGATGCTACGAAAACAAATTGCTGTCAGGCAGCGTGCTCCCAGCATCTTTATGTGGATTTTTTGTTTGTTTTCTCGAAAAATTCTCACACGGCGCACCAAAGAAGAGGAGTCTGGTTGGTACTTCTTGCGCCGATGCGTTTATTTGTACTGGCATGCGTATTATCGTTCACCGGTCATAAAATATAATAATAAAGTCTAAACAATGCCAGCCATAAAAATAACAAAGGGTGTACTGACTAGTAGATATTTCATATTTTATTTGACGGATATGATATACGTGACGTTCTTGTTCGAATACGATGACTTTATAACCGAATTTAAGTACGGCTAGACATAAGCGATTGCATTCTAATTAGGTATTTCGAAAAGAATACGAAGAATTATATTGAATGGTCACTGTACTACACCGTATAAGATCGATTATGGAACGAATTCGAAGAATTTCTCAAAAAGCGCACTCTACGCTCGACAGCACGATATTTATCCAAAGATATACGTGGTTCTCGCTCTCTTAAAATATAATATTATGAACTGTCGTTCACTGAACATATCGGTTATAACACTTAATCCGCAAAAAGAAGTTTTATGGAAAAGCGTTCATAGGATCATAAAATATCAAGTAATCAGACCTGTTAATAATAAAAAATAATAAATGAATATGCGAATCATTATCAGGGTCTCAAAAAACTACTATTTATAGATGAAGCTCTGCGGGATCCTTCGTAACTCAGAAGAACTGAGCAAAGCTCGAGTACATCACGAGAACAGGAATATTCACATTTCTTATCGGAAACTGCCACTCAATAATTCAGCGTGAAACGAAGTATCCACTAAATCGCATATTTATGGTTATTTTATACGATCATGGGTTCAACTGAAAAACCTGCTGCTTCGCATACATTAGGGCCGAAAGAAAAATTTACTGCGATACCTAAGTCAGTCTATTATAGTGTTTGTTATACAAAGTATATGCATAAAATCTCTGGTGAAATGTTAAACTTGCATTGATGAGTTTCGTGAAATTCCAGTTGCTATGAGAGACATAAAGGGTTGAGGTTTTGCTCACAGATATTGATGGATGTGTTGTGAAAGAACCATCATTCTATTCCTATTATTTCAGTATTTCATTGTGAATGTTGTAAACAAACATGACTGAACGCTCGGTAGATTTATCTGTTTAATCTTTGTATTCATTGTAGGTTTATTTTTGTACAAACAAGATTAGTTAAAAGCTTTCAGGTTTCCAGTTATTTACGCTTATTAGACACCGAAGTTGAGTATCTAATTTTAGAAAAGTAAAAAGACACATTCGATTGTTGTGTTGAATGGAAACACATTTACGGATTCTCACACATCCTGTATCAAAATAAACAGTTGTTGAGCGACAGAATCGTCAAAGAAACATGAGGATTTATACTAGGGTGGTCTCAAACACCTGATCCCAATTCCATAGATGAAAATGACGATTAGATAGACGATAAAATTTTCCAGTACTTACCTAACAGAAGAAGTTCTTCGTACGAATCATCAAAGAAACTTTCATACCTTCGTGTGTTTGGTTTTTTTTTGAGAATCACTTTCATCTAGCATTTAATACAATCTTTATTTTCCTATTCGGAAATAGAATAGCTAAGGAAATGCGTTCTTCAAAAAACGAACAGGTCCTATAAGCCATGCCAGGAATGGGAATTGCCCTTTATGTCTCATTTTGTAGCTGGCATGGAATCCTTTCAAGGCAGACGAAAACTCTCAAGGATTTTTCCAGAAGACATGAGTGCAATCTCATACACAATGGGAGGTTATTTCTTGGCATGTAGACATTCATAATAGAGTTTTCAACATCGCGAATCTTTTTCATTGTAGTAACAAAAGTGTTTTTTTTTCTCGTTTTTTTTTCTTGTTTGTGAATGATAATATTACTAAATGAATGAATACTTGGAGTTGGTGTCAAGTTCGATACGTTTTTGTTTTTCCAACATTACGCATACTTGTGCGGCAAAGTCTTCATTCTATTTCAGTCCGAAATTAATGAAGCAACATCTCACCGCAGTATGGGTAAATAATTCCGCGTGTTTCATCAGTTGCTTGGATAGCAACGTGGAAATCAGTTTAATTAGCACTGGCGAGTTCATATGTTGCATTTGGCACAATTTCAGAGTATTTCGGTATATTTCAGACCTTTCAGATTTCAGCACTTTCAGATGCCCGCTGAAACAAGCTATGCGAGGTGATTTAACGCGGGGATTGGTATTCGGAAAGTAATCTTGAGCAGAAGGGGATGAGGATGAGATCGAAATTATTCGAGGTTTTTTTTATGAAAAATTGGGGAAACTTGGGATTTGTTTCGGGTATTGAAATACGTATCAGTGTAGAATAAAAGAGCTTGTACACAAAAGGAGAATCAAGTTGATGCAAATGAAAACTCACATTCTGATAAGGCTTTGGAAAATTTCATTTGAATTTCTATCTTCGGATATTCAATATTTTAGGCAAAGTGAAGTCCCATAACTCTTTTTCTGTGGAGAAAAAAAATCATCCGGAATTTTATTATACATTACCAGACCCAGATGAAAATGTTAACGCCTATACTTTCTCACAATTGAAAAATGTTTAATCTACTACAGTGATTTTTAACTTTATCCGATAGCCGATCAAATTTATTCTGTACGAATTGGTTTTGCATCTCGATGAAAGTTGATTTTGCTCTAATCTACAGAAAATCAGCGCATATTCAAATCTACTCGGCAATTCCTTGTCTGTGTGGGAATCTCGTTTCGAATGATAATCATCGAAATAAAACCATAAAAAGCAGCGCAACCAATGCAAAAACGGAGAAATCGAGAGAATGACATCACAGAAGGCTGTTTTTGACGTCCGGCTAGGCAAGAAAGCCACGGCTAATTACATTTTGTCCCTATTTAAACATTGCGTAGGTTTTTGCTAGACGGCATGTTATTAATATTGCTCTGACACCGCGAATGGATATGAAGCTCTCTCTCTCTATCTCACTCGCTGTCAGTCCTTGTTTATTGATAGGCTGCTAGATGGTGGAACATGTGTGTGCCTAGCTTATATAGATTTCAACAAATACTACTAGAAAATTATGAAGAGAACTGCAAAAAGTAGAAAATTTCAAGAAGTCGAATATATTATGTATATAGGTATCTCTAGAGGAAATGCTTACCTCCGTAATAAATTGCCATTTGCGTAAAAAAGCACAATTTTCCTTCTTACTTAACTATTTTTTTGAGCAATATTTGTTGATTTCTTTTAACTCTTGAGCCTGATGATTGTTTGCGGTTGGTGATTGATAAAATATACGTGATGATTCGACTCAATTTCAGATAATGTCCTATTCATATTTTCAATAGATCCTCAAGCTCTAGGCATTCACATGAATCGGTTCCCGATCTGCGGATACGAATTCATATGAAGTGTGACACTACTTGTTAGCATCTATGTTGGCCTGTGTGTGCGGTGCATAAGCTGTTATTATTATTTCATATCGCCCACGATCTCTGGAAACGATTTGCATGTTCTCTTGTAATAATTATTGTTATCTCCCGGACTTGGTGGTCATAAGGAAATGGCGCCACAAAGTTTTTGTTTATTTTCCTTATACATTCCTCTGGCGTAAGAACGAGCAATAATTCGCCATGCCTAAATATCGCATACAGCTGCGGCAGCCATTTAATAACAATTCCAACCAGCTAGTCTTCATAATTTTCACAACGAATCGCAAATTTTCATCTCCATTGGCACACACCAATTGAGCTGTATAACTTTTTACCACAGTCATAATACCAAAGCATAAATGGCCATCCCATCGGCACAAATTTAATTCCGAATCGTTTATTAAGTCCCGCATTAGCAGGATGCAATGAAAAAACGATAAAACACACCGAGAGTCTCATCTCTCAGTATGCCAGAGACAATGCCTCCCCTGCTAAGCATACGCCATAACAATAAATAATCGCAGACAGCTCTGAATTTCCTGTACCCAACTGGGTTTGTTGCTAGGCCACTTCCGGTTCCAAAGGCGTACCAAAATACAATTCGAACAAGGCCTTCTCAAGGACACTTCACCCCTCCCTTTTCAATGAAATCGTTCTTGGATTGATCATCAGATCAGCTACATCTAACAAAAAAGCATCTGGTATCTGCTGGACCAGTCCACATATTATGTGACTAATCCCCGAATTTCGAGCGCATCATGGTGAACAAATAGAGTTGTAATAGAGGCTGCTCCTGACTGCGTGGGGGGACACTGAGATAGGGGAGCAAAAACACTGATTCATCCGATAAAAAACGAACTATTCGGACTTCTGGAATAGAAGCGGTGCCTCTAGAGAAGTGATTAAGCCCACCCGGATTCAATTGGAAGGTTTGGCGAAAGATGATACGCTGAGTCATCCATATGGAAATCGTTACATTCAGAATGTAACTCTGTTAGAAACAGGCCACTTGGAATTATTTGTGGACGTCCTCATAAACTCCAGTGTTTGAGTGTTGTGGAAGAATACTTGGTCACAAATATTCTTGCAGTTAGTTAGCATACGTGAATGAACGAAGAAGAAATGTTAACAAAATAAATATGGACTTGGCAACAATTTTCGAGTGGGGTTCTAATAACCTGGTAGAATTCAATGCAAACAAAAAACAGGCATGTCTTTTCTCTAGAAAAGCCGAACATAATTCAGTCAGGAGTAACCATACCATTAAAGTAATCCATTTCGATGCTTGGCGTTACTATATCAGCAATAACCTTTCTTGGGAAAATCACGTGAGGTCCATTGCCAAAGGTGCATCCCAAAAACTTGGTTTTCTGTTTCGAGCCAAGAGCTATTTCACTCCCAGTCAGCTGCTTATGATCTATAAGGCACTGATCCGACCTGTCCTGATGGAATACTGTTCCCATATTTGGAGTGCGGCACCTAAACATATCCTGAAACTATTGGATTCTGTCCAAAAAAGGGCAATTCGTCTCGTCGGTGATGCCTCGCTTATACAAACTTGCTCACTTCTCTGGATCTATATGTTATAGATATTTTCATGGGCGATGCTCTTCTGAAATATCTACAATCTTTCCTCCATTAGCAGTCAAGTTCAGTCTTCACACCCCTTCGTGGTCACTTAGAGACCTGCAGAACTTGTATTTTCAAAGACTCGTTCATCCAACGAACATCGAGACTTTGGAACTCATTGCCTAGGGAGGTGTTCCCCAAGGCATACGATCCCCAGAAATTTAAGAAGAACACCAACTCCTACCTTATTTCCCTTGGTTCTCACGATGTTCTCTGAACATTACAGGATATCCCTTTTCGTGAGAACCAGAACATAAAAAAAAACTTGAGAGTTGTGTTGACTACTGAACTATGATCAGAAAGGAATGAACATTGTATTTTAAATTAATTGTACTTCTATCCCCTGTTCTGTAGTTGGGTTTAACCTGTAGAACAGTGTAAATAAATAAATAAATAAATAAATAAATAAATAAATGATGAATAGCATTTGTGTTATCTAAGGAAAACTAGCGTCCGTAAAGGAACAATACAAATGATTGTGGCCTGTTTTGGGTGAAACTTTGCTCGTTAGTCGGTCCACTAATTGGTGCTGGTAAAACTAGGTCTTCTTTGTTATGTACATGGTGCTTTTGCTGTGACTAATTTTGTTTCGCGATATTTTAACGAATCTCCAAAGTGAGGGTATACGTCCCTGTTTGGATGCTGAAAAACGAAATCTGAGAACTACCCGTATACATCAACAAATCACAATTAGCTACTAGCATGTAACATCATATGATGTTGTTTTTCTACAAAAAGTACGAAACACAAGACTGGAAGTTTGCATTGCTGAATATTATAGTTGTTAAAGTGAATATTCCACACCTAACATTTTTGACCAATCAAAAAGCCTATACTTTTCGTATCGTTACTATATAGCAACTAGAACGATTTCCGGAAATTTTTCTCTCTTTCTTGAGGGAAGGAGCATGGTATAACGGTTAAATGACATTCACATTTACCTAACTTCAAATTCTGATAGCGATTTCCATTGGTGAAACTAGTGCACACTCAGTGTAAATATATTTCTACCAACTTTACCACAGATGCTGATGCTGCTAACTTAAAATTAATTTTGAGTTTTCCTGTTTATTCTGTTCTGTATGTCTGATAAACATTGCAATTTAGGTACCATTATTGCTTATAATAGTCAAGAGACGAATTTGGTGGCTAGTGGTCCGGTAACGGCTGACTATAAAACTGCCAGGTGTTAATGAGCATCAAATTCCTGTTCTGCGATTATTGAAACTGCACATCTTGATTAAAGGAATGATAAATATAACAGTCAATCTCGACAACTTTGTATTTTATTTTACTGTTTATACACAGCCGTCCGGTCAACTAACCACGCGTTTCGACCAATGAGAAGCGTGGGTCGAACTTTCCCCATCTCACTGTGACTTCAATAATATTTCGGTATGAAATTTTCTTTCCGATTACCACTCTAGCTCCAATTAACAACCGTAAATTTTTTCTTCTGCGCGAATATTTTATAGAATTTTAAAAATATTCGTGTTTCCAGTGAAAAACATTGGTCCTAAATGTATGCCAAATTTGTAACATCCCAATGAACTAGGAAAATGGGCGTAGATATCAATCCCTGCTGCACATACCATAAGTCACAATTATCGCTATAAAAGCTGTCAAGAGTGCGGAAAGATGAGACGAAACACGTCGCAGCCCTCAGGTTTTCACCTATCTATATTTAAGTCCGGATGAATATAATATATTTTCGACGTTTTATTTGCTCAAACTGCGACGACTGCTGTAAATTTGCTTGTCATAATAAAGTAGTGTAATGTTTGTTTAAGTACGGCGAAATGATCTTGACGAGAGGTCTAGGTATCCAGAAATTACGTGTGAAACAAGTCTTTGTTGTGCATCCGTTGAGATTGAAAATGTACGCCGAGATGCTATATGGAGATCAAAGAATTGTTTTCGTTTACACGAAGTATGGTGTTGAGACAGTCTTGAAAGTATGTGTACATCATTTCGCTGACACCCCATATTGAATCAGGACTTGTAGCGTATTAATTTTATAAATTGTGAATTCCTGGCATTCACTTCCAAAGCATTCCTGGCATGGAATCAGACTATTAAAGCACGGAACATCAGAAGGAGATGAATTATAGAAGTAATGGCAGGTATGAAAGAAAACTTCAGCTGCTACAAAGTTTTAATTCGAACAATCATTTCTGGAGATTTTATTCCATACCACTTTATCGAAGCTCTGAATGTGAAAGAAATGATTATGTTCTTAAATTGTTGAGGTAAGCCGGCATCACTTGAAAAAACATCTAATTTCAGATTTTTAATTATAATCGCAGCACGACAGCTGTATCACTTAACTATCTCGTTAAAAACTCTATAATCTTTTATTAAATGAAATATTAACATTGGATTCCAAACCTACACGATTCATTTGAATTTAAATGATGTTTTCGATGTCCAATATCATGTATAATGTGATGTGCAACCGTTAGTCAAGAAAATGTATTGATAAGATATTTTCAATGTGCCATTGTTTAATGATACCTAGTAATAGAAATAGGAATAGGTTTATATTTCTGGAAATATTTTGTGGTGAAATAACACAAAAAAAATAATTTGCTGCTCACCAACAAAATTGTCGAAAAACACAACATCCATATCCTTGAATTAGAATTCCGGATTTGACCCGAGCCATTTTCCCCCCAATAATCATCATCCCGAATTATAATCACGTGCCATGGGTGTTGGATATGCCATCTGCACCTAGTTGGGGGGGGGGACATGATACATGGCCCTTTTTTCCGGCACAAAATCCGGAGGCGCTCGAATGCAAAAAAGAAACAATAAAAAGGCTACAGGTGAATTGTGGGATAGTGAAAAGGAAAAGGGGGCGTAACGAACAGTTGAATGTGACGGTCGGGATTTATCGGTATTTTTTAATGTTATGGGTGTTGCGAAACGAAGGGGCGGCGAAATAATATATCAAAGTCCCATTCGGATTCGTGGAAGATTTCTATAAATAGATCGTACTTCAAATTGGGATGCCTTTATATTGAGTGTGCTAAGTAGTGTTATTTGCCGGATTCCTAAAGAGGAGCCAAATGGGTCTGAAGTACTTTAACTGCGAAGCTATTTCTCGCACCATTAGGAAAAGAAATATACCTCCAAAACAATATGTCACTACTATGGCGGTTAAGGATCGTACAAACGCAAATATTTTTTTCTTTCGTCATCACTTTTATGATGCGTGCGATATACTCAATATCCACTTCAGTAAATTTTTTTTTTAAACTCCCTAAGAAATTTTTGATGATATCATAATCTGGGAGATTAAGTTTAGAGAAGTCACAGGCTGAATACTGCTTTAATTAAAGCCGGTTATATCTCGCTTATTAATGCTCTTTTTACGAGGATTTTTTCGCTTCCTCGGGAGAATATTCCGACATAGATAACTTCTTTGCCCCCACTTTCTCATAAACCGAAATTAATTATACGAAATTGTTTTTCGCAGACCTACTGACATGTTTTCGGCAGAACTTCCAAATTGATTGAGCTTGATGAATTTTTTCTTCGACTAATTTACAGCTAGGATGATTGATGTAACCGCAATTAATTTTTGTGATGACAAAGGAAATTCAATTTCGGAAGGAACTTCGTGACAACATGATCCTCAATATCATTATCAAGATCGAGATAATTTGAGGCTATTAAAACGGAATTGATGTATAAACAGCCTGAAGTCCATATCATCGAATAATTCTCAAAGTTTGATTTTTTATATCTGCAAAAGAACGTTATATTCAGATTTAAAAGAAGGATATAGCATCAATTCATGGCTTATAAACTGAATATTTCAGACACTGATGTTCAACACCTATTCCGGAAATGATATTGCGAACATATTTTCATAGTTTTCTAGGTTGATGTTCGTTTTTCAACCCATTTTATTCTCCTGTGACTTTATGATCGCAAATGTTCCTTTCTTCCTGAGTTTGACAAATTCCATGGCTTTTTCGTTTTGCATTGATTCAGCTTAGTCGAGCCATCAGCCACTCCCATGTTTCCTGACATGGAAGCTTCATTTCTGGAGTGTTTCTCTCTTCCGCCGCATGGTGTCGCCAGTTCCAAGTGTCTCTTGGAACGCGGTTCACTGCGGTGAAATAGACGAGTGAAGATTGCATTATCTGTAGGTTGTTAAGCTTGCCTGTCTCGATGTGAATTTGTAACGTCTTAGGAAGAAAGAAACATTTGCAATCTGCTTTCACAGTGTGAATCGTTGCATGGACTACGAGCAGATAAAATTCAATATCCTGCGTGGTATATGCCAGGAAAGTAGTGGTTTTCTGCTCGTGGTCTATCAGACGTAATATGTCTTTCTTTTAATTTACAAACATTGTCCAATTTCATGGCTTTTTCATTCTACATGGAAAATAACCACGTTTCTTGTATCCTACGATGTTGCATTCGAATTAATTTAATCTGAATTTCTTCTGACGTCATTTGCGGTTTGCCCTCATCGTGGCAGACCTTCTGGATGGTCCCGGACGCCGGATTTTCGGCCCTTTGACCCGCCCGGATTCCTCCGGTGTTTCGACTATTTGCCTTCGCATCGGCGGTCACCCGACCGTAATGGCGGCCCCGAGGCTGAACTCTCGAATCCAAACACAAATTTCGATTTGGGTCGCGCCGAAATTCGATTCGAATATTTGTGTGCAAACAGGGAGGCAAAGGGGTTCGTCGCCTTTTGTAGTCCAGCACCGAGTTAATGCGATTGAATGTGGATGGGATAGCTTGCCTCGTCTTGCTAATAGCCGAATCATCGAAAATCTTGGAAGGTTCACTTATTTTTCGAGCACTCTGTTTAGTTTCGAAACATATTTTCTATAATATTCAACTTCTTCCTTTGTTGAATCCTAGTAAACAAAAAACGTTGAAACGGTTGACATGGTTGAAACGGTTGAAACAATGATACTGGTTGAAATTTTCAACTTCGAAATTAGGTTCAGAACAACCAATTTATAGAACACGTCTTCATAACCGTTAATCTCTTTTTTATACCTTATGTCAATGCACAACATATTTCTAACGTTGACAGAAAACGTTGTTGATTGGGAGAATAAACACATTTCGATAACTTACTATTGACTATGTACTGAAAATAACAGATATTTCACGTTATATAAATAGTTTATTCAAACAATAAACTATTAGTTATTGAAACGTTAGAAATTAACGAAATATAAACGTTAGAAATTAACGAAATATGATACGTCTCTTCAATGTACAAGGATTTTGTTGAATAAACGTAGACAATGATTCATTTACAGACGTTTCATACGATTATATCTCATATTATGACTCCATGTCTTACACCACGACCTTTATTGAACGTTGAAATTAAACATTGATGAGTCTAAGGAATGAGACGTTATTTTATCCTAATACTACACTATGACAACCAACTATCGAATATTAACTGAAAATAACACGTATCATGATAGTGGAAAAGATGATCGATACAACTAATGATTTTTTATTTCAACGTTTCAAATAACGTACGGTTTAAATCCGGTGGATATAATACGTACATCCATTCATGAACGTTTTTCGTAACTCATTTCATGACATATATTCAACTTTGAAACGAATCGTATGACCGAAGTTAAAAGACGTCAATGTTAATAAATTGCGTTCGATATTTCAACTTTTTTTCTCATCGATTTTGTGCCACATACCGCGAAAAAATGTATCTTCTGAACGTTTGAGGTGACGTTTCAGTACTAATCAAAACAACGTGGATGTCAGCGATATTTTTGCGTTTAATGAACGGTACCATTCATCAATTGCCACGTTACTTCAACCAAACGTTGTTTCGACGTAAGTATGTTCAGTGGAATGTTTTTTTTTCATGTACGTTGAAAACGATGGACCCTTGGTCTTGAACTAAGTCAAGGCTCACCTTCTGCAACATGGACATGACACCCTGTGTATTCCATTGCGTAATCCGCATTTTGTTATGCGGTCAGCACCGCAAGCTTCTCCACGGATGGGGTGCCAGGGAGGCGATTCCCCACGCAACTTCACATGCCGTTGACGATTTGAGGGCAATTAATCGAACAATTTAGAGCCACTCGAGGTTCATTTGTTTCTCTTTGGGTGCACGTGCGCTGGGGTCGTCAATTGTTCTTAATAGGATGCACCGAAACTGAGATCCCCATTTCATTAATTCGTAGGTCATTCGGGGAAATTTTGAATTTGACTGGGAGTTTGATACTGAAGTCATCGGTTACCAATTTTACAGCCTTGATCGATGGCTGGACATCATTTGTCTTGATTTTACCACGTTTTCTCGTACTGTAGCTAGATTTTCTTTTATGCGTTGGTATCTAAAAACACTAGTCATTTGATGTAACACGTGAATTATTTTCACTGTTTAATAACAGGTTATCGAAGAGAATGAATATTTAACTGAAATATTTTGATAAGAAACCTAATCAGATACAGTTCATTTTCTAGATATTTGAAATATGGAATCCAATGATCCAAAATCTACAAGTATAAGTCTGGTTCACCTGTTTCGAATTCCAAATCGAACCATCTTCAGAACCAATCCTTGAAGTCCTCCCTCGTTAACTATTTTTCGACCTATCCTCATGTGAACTTTTTTCCTGTATAGAAGAAACCTTCGTCGAAATATTTCGCGCTAATTCTGAAACACCCTGTTTATTTCCATATTCTGTCCTCAATCAAGCTTACCCTTATCTAGCTGTCGATTACGTAACAATCTGCAGGTACTTCTACACTCGAATTTGGGTCGTCTCCTGTGTACAATATCGCAATCGAAAAAGATAGCTATAGCGTGACTGCCGATTCTCACGGAAAATGCCCATCATCCCGTTCTTCCCCTCGTGGGAACATCATTCGAGACATTCCTCACTTATCCACACCTGTTGGCCTCTTCCAATTAGATTTGATAGCGCGTGGTGCATCGTTGCTGATCCTGGAGCCTCGAATCAGAAGTGGGATAAACACGGCATCGCGTGGGATTTATCCGTTCTCTTTCGTCATGATACGAATTATTGTTTCAGTATACAGCTGGAGCGTTTGGAAATGATTGTTGTTGTTGGAAATTTCTAGAGACGACACGTAGTTGTAAACGAACCGTTCATTCTCGAGTAAAAAATGCACCGCATTGTGTACCTCCTGATAAATTGTCGACTTAACACTGAGCACAAAGAGAGAGAGTACGTATACGAGTTCGTGAGAACCTAAGAGAACGTATTCAAACACGGTTTCGCGCACATATTCCAGAAATACGGCTCAACGGTAACACGGGTCGCATAAATTCGAATTTTTTTTTGCGGAATCTCGCGCTACAAGATCACGTGTGAGGGTGTATTATGGACCCGAGAGGTCACAGGTCGATTTAGAAGCAGCTCTGCGGGAAACGAGATATGAGACTTGAGATCGTGGGATTTGTGAAATTCGTACAATAATCTACGGTGTTTTTTATTTATCATTCGACTACACGATATGAAAACCTATAATGTTGATCGAGCCAGCGGAATATCTCATCACTAGTTAACAAGTTGCTCAACTTCTTATCTTATATTGAGACCACCTTTTCGATGTATATCAATGAGTGTCACTCACTTCCTATTCAGCTCAAAGTGTTCCATACCTACCTGAGTCGGGTGATCTTCATTCGCATTTTCTCTACTCTTTGCCTGTACGTTTATTCCTGTAGCTGTCAGGCCAGCTGTCACGCTGCATTTTGCTAAACGAGAAGCAGCATCCAGCGGACAGAGGTCGGAGAATTATCATCTCTAATACGAATCTCGATGTTGAGAGTCTTGTCAGGCGTACATATTGCTTATTCCTCTTTGCGGCTTTCACCAGACTAGGAGCAACTTGTGTGTTTCAAGTTGAATGAACGTTTCTTGTTTTTTTTTCTATCTAGTTGGATTTGCGAAAACATTAACGGGGTATCTCAGTGTTGCATTAGGTGGACAGAAACCTAGTTAATTGTTGAAATGTTTTTGTTCAATTACAAATCATTGAATATTTGGACCTGGTTCAAGGACATTATTAGTAATGGCTGATGTGTATTCACAGGCTGCCCAACAAAAAAATCGGCGAGTTATAACCTCGCCAAGTATATGGAATAAAATGTTCTACTATCTGTTCAAAAGAATACATGTTAGTCGAATTGACGATAATTTTAGTACAACTAAAGACACTGTTTATGAAATCTTGACATGGCATGAATTCAGGTCAGATTTTTCTCAAAAAGTTTGAGTAGTATATGTACTTGAACGTGATGCAGTTGTTTTCACATCAGGAAAATAGTTTGGTTAGAGCCAGAAAATTCTACACATTTTCCAATTGTGTTTCAGGAAGTGTCAAGTTGATTTCAGAATATTCACTTGTATTTCTGAAAGTGCCAATAATTGTATTTCATAATAGTAAGTTCAAATTCAGAAAGCGTCAAATGTATTTCAGTCTAGCTAGTCTGATTTCAGAATAGTCAATTGAATTTGAGGACTTGTCATTTGAATTTCAAAAAATATCATTTGTATTTCAGAAAGCTTCAATCGAATTTCAGAAAACAAAAGTTTATTGTTTCTGAAATACAATTGACTCATCTGAGATTCATCATTCGACGCTTTCTGATATCGAACTAACTATTCTGACATACAATTGAGGCTTTCTGAAATTGAATTTACTGATCTGAAATTCATTTGACGCTTTTTTTTAAATTATTTTGATGATTAATGAAATATAACTGGAAAAAGTGTCGAATAGTCGCTGATAACTTTCAGCAAAAGATAAGCTTGCAGGTTTGGTGTAGCACTGTTAATGATTGATTAATAGGACCATATTTCATAGATTGTACACTAACTAGTACACTGATTGTTCAAAAATATCATTGGTTATTGACAAGACTCAGATATCTTTTTGATTCACTACAGATGAATATAGAATTCACTTTCAACGAGGTAAATGAAAATGTTGATTGACGGTGAATTGGAACTCATCGAACTCATTGATTGATATTGGTATTTAACTCAACCCCATTCAGATAATTCAGAATTTTTTAAGGACAAAATTATCAACGAATGTTGCGAAATACCTCGGAAATTAAACGCTATTGTGGAATATCTACAAGATGTTAATTTCCATGATTAGCCCAAAAAGCCTAATATCATTATAGTCCTAGCTCTCGAAATTAATATCTGCACACAATATTCAACCCGCACAACTGCAAACAGCTACTCGCAGGAGTTCAAACACCATTCCCGCACTCAACAAACATACTAATAACGGCCCACACAGCCCGTTCCAATGACTCTTTCGACCCAATAAAGTAAATAGTGCAGTAAACTCCCGTACCCGATACAGGGAAAGTCCATTACTTCGTAGTGCTGGCTAGCTGTGCCCTATCAGGACCTACTATATGGAGGCGAGCCCTCAAAGGGCTTTTGCAAATTCTCGTAGCAGCACGAAAAACACGATCCTGGGCGAGCTTCTAGCTAATTAATTAGCTGATGAAAAGCTCCGCTACACGGGAAATGCGTATAGGTATATATCGGGTTCGGAAAAGTGTTGAAATGAAATGGACACAGCGAAAAATGGGTTATCCGAAGCGTGACTATAAGCCTGTTCACACTATTTTGGATTTACAGCAGCTCGAAATGGTAGCAAAACATGTTTTTTTCATGCAGTGGAAACAGTTATTCTGATTCCAGAATATTATGAGCATAATCCTCTATGTCTATATAGTATTGAATCGGTCAACAAAGTATATTTTTGAAAACGAACTCATATTCTCTTGCATAATTGAAAAAGTGACTGTCAATTATTATCATAGGCACCTCCTTAGATAGCAGAAAAAGCAAACATTGTAAATTTGAACCTCCTACCAAAGAAATCGAGGATATGTATGAATTATGATATGGTAATTTGAGAAGCTCCAGTAATAGTATATGGATAAAGTATCGAGTTTCCTTGTCTAGGACCTGCGTTTTTAGAAAGAATCTATTATCATGGTAATGTCTTATTATCAATATTATCATAGGTGTAAAAATCTTTAGGGTAACTAAATTATAGTCTGGTATGGAAATTTTACGTACAGGTCTTTCATTGAACTAAAATTAACTATTGATTATTTCGAATACTCATCGGTTTTATTTTTTCTGAAACATGGCTACTCTCAATGAAATAAATCAAGAGATCACTAATCTTTCAAAATTGTGTTTGCATTGGAACATATTCGCATTCACCAAATTCGATTAACTTTCTGGTGAATATCACTTAAATATTTCAAGCGATTCTCCCATTGTTCCTAAGCATCCCGTATTTCCTCAAATAGATTATTCTCCATGTAGAATTCACAATTCGTTCTTTGAGACTGATTCAGGCTACAGTTTTTTGTTGTTTTTATGCTATCTATCGTGTCATGAATAATGAAAACAGTGCCTGGTAGAGAAAATATCAGTTACGAAACAAATCAAACGCCAAAAAGAGACAATATAACTTATAAATTGTCTTCGGTCGCCTTGGGCCGATACTTCATGGCAAAGTATGATAGGTTAGATGTATCTTCGAGAAATGGGGCACAAACTTCAATACAAATCTCTTCAATCTCCTCATATTTTGTCCCGACCACTCCGGAAAATATGCCTTGAATTATTCGTTTCTGATTCAGCGATTTCAGCTGAAAATAAGCCAATAAATCGAAAAAGAGTGACGTATTTCATAAAATTCAAATCTATGATCATGGATCATAATAATAGTTAGGATAATAGTTATTGAAAACGTCTTGTGTTATTTTTATTTCTGTAAAATTAATCATAGCCGGCTAGTGCAGCTTTGTAATATTTTCTTGAACACGCTTTTTCCACAGAAATCGAATTGGAAGTCTGGTCGATCCGAAATCTACATGAAAAACTGGTCGATCTGAAATCGACATGAAAATCTGGTAGATATGAAATCGACATGGAAGTCTGGTCGATCCGAAATAGAACACTCTGTATTCAATATTAGAAACAAGTGCTTCGCGTTTCTCAAAAATATATAACTTTTACACGATATTTGGATAATTTCACTTTTTATAACTAGTCAAGACAAATAATACTCGAATAGATTGAACAGATTTATATTTTTGTTTGCACAGTCTCAATATCTCATCAAATTCATCCCAACTCGATATCTTTTCATCTTGATTCAACGATTTTTCATCAAACTTTGCAGGCCTGCAAACAGAAAAGCAAGCCCTCATTAGATGAATCCGGGAATAGAATTTTCCTTTTTCGCGTACTCGTTTCCAATGAAACAACTCGTAAACCGTTTGCATCGCGTATGAATTCTGATTCCGATACCATATCCAATTTGAATTCTAATAGGCGACCAGGGCACAAATCACTGTCCTATGTTCGTTGCAAATTAAAGCGAATCTCTGGACCCCACCGGACTGGAATATATATCTACCACGAATAATATTACAACGAATCTGCATATTATTCGGAGAGTATCCCTCTCGTGTTATATTTGTCGCCATATGCAGGTGTACGAGCTCTGGAATGTTATACAGGGTAATCGATTCAGTTTGGCACACACACTCCATGGATGCACAGACCGCGGACCGCCAGCAAATTTTTATTTGAAATTAATTACGAGTAAGTGCCCTGTGCGTTGTGGCTAGAGGTATGTCTTGCTTCTGATTGAAAATTAAATGCACAACGGCTTGATATTGGTTTTCCAAGCTTTTTTTAATGACTGCCCAATTATAGCGTCCCGCGTTCAGCTCGAAGCCTGTTCGTTCCAATAAGTATGTACATGGTGTTGGTACCAGATCCTCCGCCAAAAACGCAATAGGATATTTCATCATTTTTTTCCCTGTTTCTCACGATATATTTTTCCGACAATCAATCAGATCTAATGAATAAAAATAAATTGTTTCTCCAGTATATCCTACATTTGGTTGTGGTCGAACTCTAAGAAATTATTTAATCGTAATGCTGGGTCTATAGATTCAACTAAACTAAAAATTAAATCAACAACTAAGAATTAAAAATGATGAATACACGAGAACGTCTATGATGGTTTATACATTTACATCTGTCACTTAAATTTACAAAAGAATTAAGAAATGTTGTGGACAGTTAGTCGTTTTTAAAATTGTTTCTAATAGTGTTATGGGTTTCAGGTTCAGGAGTTTTTTGGTTCTTGGCTCATTTGATTGTTATTATTTAATTCAACTCTTTCAAATTACATTGAGCAAAATATTATCTATGGGAGAAAGGAAGCAAGAATTATAACCTCGAAGTGAAAAATCGTTCGGAAGTTATAACGATTTGAAAAATTCCAAGGGTACCCCCTTTGCTTGATTTTTTCTCGATGAAAAGACATATATTTTCACGAAAAAGTTGATTTTTTTCTCAGAAAAAGAATATTTTCTTATGATTTTGGTATTTTTGATATCGGTCCACCCGAGCGAGTGGTATTCAGAAAAACTTTTCCACGAATACTTCGAATATTCCTCTCGAAAATCGCATTCCCGCCGACCCCAACGAACCATCTCGCCCTGTAGGGCGCATTCTAACCCTTTGGATTGCCCTAGAGGCTCCATGCACACCCCCGCCGGCATATTCTCGAAGGGCATTCCGTATTCGACGGGGGTAGCCGACATAAAACCTGTTCCTTAACCCATTCGGGAGCGGGCGGTCACGTAATGAACGTTTCCGAAAATTTCGCATTCAATTCCAACATAAACGGATACAACAGAGGGATTTTCCAGACGCGAGATACGAGGAATCTCATGCGTTGCTAAGCCCTTGCGAATATTGGTGTGGGATAACAGAACGAAATGAGAAAGCATTCGCTTGTTCAACTCTCGTTTTGCGATTTATTTCAACAGGAATCAAGTCATGAATTTGACGAAAAAAATGGAAAGAAAGAGACTTATCCAATTGAAAATATCGAACATAGTGTGAATTTGAGTGCTTGGTAGACCACAAGCAGAAAACAACTACTTTCCTGGCAAATACCACGCAGAACATTGCATTATATCTGCTCGTAGTTCACACTGTGAATACAGATCGCAAATGTTTCTTACTGCCTAAGGCGTGACAAAGTTCACATCGAGACAGGCACGCTTGACAACCTACACACCAGTTTCGGGCTTATTGGCCCTCATCAGTGCAGGGTAGTTAACCAAGTAGAAAGATAGAGAGATCTCCACTCGAAGCGGTGCCTGACCGAATGCAATCTCCGCCACGCATATTTTATCGCAATGAGCCGCGTTTTAAAAGACACTTGGAATTAGCGACACCTTGCGGCGGAAGAAAGAAACAAATCTCCCATGTCACAAAACATGAGGGTGGCTGTTAGCTCGACTAAGCTGCGTGGTTTGATATTTTCGAATGGATTAGACTTTTTTTTCAATGTAATTATTTATGCAGCCGACCCTGAGTCTACTGTCTTAAGGTAACTATTATTTAGCAATAGTAATAATTCTTACTTGAACAGATTTATGATGTCTCGTCTCATTTATATAAGCATTGAAATTGTTGACCGACATTTTGCTAGCAGATTTATCATCTGAAAAAGTGTATTTTGTTAGATACGATGATCAAGATTTTCGTTGATACACTCGTGATTTTCTTCAGAAAATGAAGAAAAAAATATGAGAATAAGAATGTCATTTGTATTTTATCAATATTACCTGCATTGACATTTCGTTCAATCAAATCTTGCGAAGCATATTTTGAAGATAGTCATATCTGAAGATGATTTCATCTTTCCTAGCTGGAAGCAAAAGTTCAAGAATATCCATGAAAGGCAAGGTGTCCCATTGAAAATATCAAAGATGATGTCACTTTCGGGGAAACTGGAAGTACACCAATAACAAAAATATCCTAGATAAATTCTAAACATTTACTTCACTGTCTGTACAAATTTTCAGAATCGTGCTACCTATATATAAATCGAGTTAACTTACGAAGATATATACAGGGTGTTCCGGTGATCATGTTACAAACTTCTAGGGTAGATAAAACACACGAAAATAAGAAAAAAAGTTCATGTGAACATGGGTCCGGAAACGCTTCTTCAGGGAGCTAGGGCCCTTCGAAGATGACCTTCAAAAACTACTCTTCGTTTTATAGCTTCGGTATTGCAGCTATCGCCACCAATTTTGGGACATGAAATCTAGTTGGAAGGTTTATCAATTTGAGCCTTTTGGATTTTGTCACCTTTAACCAGGGGCGTACAAACCAGGGGGGTATTTGGGTAAATTTGACCCTTGATCCAAACCATGCCTGATGTTTTCACTGACGTCAATTTAAATATGCTACGTTGGTGCAATAAATGTATTGAACGTGGTGGCAGGCATTTTCAGCAATTTTCATTTTGAATGATTTATTGCAAATTTATTATTAGTTTTGATTGTGTAGGTTTAATTGTTTTTTTTTTTTGGAATATTTTGTAGACGTTCCCTTTTACTTTTTATACCCCCAATTTCGAAAAGACAATAAATCTCTCTAATCTAATTTATTTTCATTAAAGAAGAAGATTTGACTAACTTTTAATGCTCACTATCTGTACTGAACCTCATTTTCATATTTCAACGTAATAATTTGTTTAGGACCAATAATTTATTATCGATTGGATATAGCCATTTTCCGAGGAAACGGTGACAGATAGCGACTATTACTAAGATTACCTTTTTTATGTAAAAGGCATTGGAGAATCATAATCGGATATAAAAATGACAAGAAATTGACATCTTAGAGGAGAAGGGTCAAATTTACCCAAATACCCCCCTGGTTTGTACGCCCCTGGTTAAAGGTGACAAAATCCGGAAGGCTCAAATTGATAAACCTACCAACTAGATTTCATGTCCCAAAATTGGTGGTGATAGCTGCAATAGTACCGAAGCTATAAAACGAAGAGTAGTTTTTGAAGGTCATCTTCGAAGGGCCCTAGCTCCCTGAAGAAGCGTTTCCGGACCCATGTTCACATGAACTTTTTTTCTTATTTTCGTGTGTTTTATCTACCCTAGAAGTTTGTAACATGATCACCGGAACACCCTGTATATACAGATTCTTTTGAAGCCACATAAAATGGACCACCCTGTACAGCCGTCACCAGGAAATTGAAACGGAACCAACCCCGCGTCGACTCGGCGAAAAATTCAATCACACCAAAAAACAATATTTCCCCGGTGCACACAAGCACGGACCGATCTGACGTATGTCACTCGAAAATCTCTTCCCCCCCCCATACGTCCGCCCTTGCGGGATATCTACCCTCCCCCCCCTTGTGACAGGCGAGCGGGAATTTCCGGTCGGAATGCCCGTCATTCCCGGAGAACTCGCTAATTGTCACCCCCCTAACCAACCCCTATATGTTCAGATCGGGCGTCACATGTGAAGAAACGGTGGAGGAAAAACTGCATTAGAATTGCAGGAAATTTTTTGTTGTGATGAAAAAATTTTGGTGAAAATTGGAATTGCATAAGTCACCTCTTCGAAAGTCACAGTATAATTAGAAATCTCTCACACAATTCCATTTCTTCAACTCTCCAGTAATAGCTATTTGTGTATTTAGAGCGCAAAGTGATAGATTCCCGCTAAAAAAAGACAATTATCGATAATCTTTCGAGAGCGTCAAACACACAAATACAAACAATATTTTTTCTACAAACACAGTTCATAGATATTAAAACTCTGTACTTCATTCAATTAACTTACATTTTATAATATTATTTATCTCAATCATTAATTTCTCATACTATTATATTGAAATTCAATCCAATAATTCATACATCTAACAGAAAAGAAGGTAAAATTACTCATAGATTAAAACGAATTGAACTTTCCCAGGGATCAATCCCGGGCTGGCAGCTTGAGAAGTCGCGCTTTGAACCCGTTGGCTATTGAGGCTACTTGAAAATTTATGTATATCCGACAGTTATCTACATTATGAACCAAAAAGCAATAGCTCAATTTTACTTTATATCCAGTGGACTGGTCTTTTTTAACAAATACGAAAAAACGTCTTTATTCATCAGCGAAAATTACATAGCGATGAAATGGCGAAGCGTTAGTGTTAACTGCTTTTCAGCTTGGCCAGAAAAAAATAGATTCTACACATATGAACACACATACGCACGCATATAATGGTACTCCATAAAACAAAACGAAAATAATAATAAAGAAAATAAAAATATTTACACATGCGTTATCAGAAAACATTTGCTGACTATATACCTACTATAAATACAAATGTGATGTGAAACACCTGATTATATATTTAATTCTAAGTAGAAGAGAATGATAATTATGACATAGAAATTGTCTCAAATTCAACAAATGATTCCGCCCGGAAGTCTCAGATCATCTTTCAACCTCTTTTTGAAATTCACTATACTGAAATGTCTGTATTTTTGTGATAAACATATCACATATCATAATAATTCATACGTTTCCTCGATTTCTCTGTAAGGATGTTCAAATTCACAATGTTCGCACTTTCTGCTACATCAGGGGATGTGTTAGGTTAGATAATTCACTGTCACTGTTATTTTCCATCATGCAACAGAATGATGAAATCGTTTTCAACAATGATGGATGCGACTTCAAATGTGCTGTCATTTGATGACATCATTTCCGCGCACGAGCGGCAATGCTGTCTCTTAATGACATTCCTCGAAAAACGTCAATTTTGTCAAAATTCATGCAAACGCTTCTTTGTTAACCGTTTGTAGAAAAAATATATTATCATCTTTGGAATCGCGTGTAACTTTTCGATGAGACGCCTAAGAGCTTTCGTTCACATGATGAATTAAAGATCCCCTTCAATATATTGACACCCTGTCCCCGATTGCAAGTCGCTTCCCTGCATCCCCATGATGGAATTGGACAGTCCCCCATCACGTGTTAACTTCCAATTTTGATGTGTATCGAATTCCAGTAACTTTGTACCGCTCTACAATTTGATATGCCTTCAGAGGGTAACACGGTATGTTTCCTATGTGAATTGTTTTTTTCGATATTACGGTATTTGTAAAGGGGCCCACAAGATCACTTGATTTAATACCAATTGATCATTACGGGTCCATGAAAGTTTCGACAGCTACATAACGTTTTAGATGAATTTCCACTCTCCCACACTAGAGAGATTTGGTTATGTTCGTTGAGTTCTGGATGTAATTTACGCTCGCATCGCTATTGTGATGGATGAAACGACTTACTAGAATTGAATGAATTGGAAAATGAGTCAATGTTCATAAAACGTATCACCCACCTGCAGTTCAGACTATAGATACTCATTTTTACAAGGTTTCTTCCTCAAAGACAATGTTTTCAGTGTATCATTCAAGAATTGTGCGATGAAAAAATTCTCACAGAATCCTCTGCAGGAATATGAAGACCGTTCAGGATGTGATCTTGTACTTCTTATAAATAAAATATTGAAGCAACTGAAGTCAGTATTTCAATGCATTTTTATATCAATTCTAACCGATCCGACCTCTCGGAAACTATAAACCCGCAATAATGAACATAAATTCCGCCTAGGAAGAAGAAACGGCATAAAATCTCAATGGAAAGAGTAGGTACGAGGCGCAGTCGAATAACTGGATAGCTGGGTCGACTGAGAAAAACGCCTTGTTAGCTATAATGAGAAAAACGATACGAAGAATTCTTTTGGTAAACTGGAAGCTTTGAACTTTCCTATCATTTGGGAGCACGGCGAGGTAACAGCGAATAAACCTGTGCCTCTGATAACAAACTCGGCCATTATTCGTTGTCATACGAGCTCATAACCAGTTCACTGACTTTGATTACGTATACTCTTCTAACAAACGCTGTAGTCGCCAATTGTATAGCTCGTCATATTTTCGTGTTTTGTTTTCCAAATTGTTTTTTTTATATTTTCTACCTAGGAAACTTGTTATGCTTCAATTTATTTTGATCAGGACGTGTATAATGGAGTGAGATCTGCCGGGATGGGCATACTTCAGGGATCTGTTCTCGGCCTCTTCATTTTATATCAACGATAGGCTACACGTCAAAGCTCTGTAGATTGACTTTTGCTGACTCCAAAACCAATATACTATCGTTCAAATATTACATTGAATATATTTCACTCGAATATTGTGAGAGATACTCATCAGTTTGAAGTGTGACGTTATCATTGAAAATTATGTTACAGCAATGGGCACACATTTATCGTAGGCTTGGAATTATTGAGTCATCAATTATAAACCCAACGAGATAAGGTTGGCAGGTTAGATTACATGTCGGTGACTACCTAGAGGGCCCACTAATCACCTTTATCCGAAACAGTTAATTATTGAAGAAAAATCAAGATGACGCCCATGCTCGTTAACTTTTGAGAAACATAATTATTATCATGGAAGAAACACACTGACAAATCTATAGCAGTAACAAAAAGTATACACTGCATATAGTGCAATGAACATTGTTATCTAATTTAGTAGCAATATTGAATAATGATTAAGCCTTTTCTAATTGTTTTGTTGTACTGTTCGGATCTGTATCCGCTTGGGAATAGAGTTCATGTTTTAGAGAAACTTTATAAATCAACTTCTAAACTGGTCAGAGCTTTCTGATTGACGTAGATCTGCGTAATTAAAAGTTCCCAAAAAGCGATTCCGTTTCTGATCCGGACTTATGGCACTTCGGCCGTTGGTAATAACAAGCAATTAGCTCTAACGAATACCGAGTAATCCGGAAATAATGACCCACGTACCGCCAATAAATTAATCCTCTTGAATTACATCCATAACCATTGGCGTACAAAGCCCGAAAAATACCAACTTTTAACGACCTTATTCTGAAAATCAATAAGCATATTGGACTTCTTATGAATAAGCGATTCCCAAAGCGAAGTATTTCCTTAGTGAGAGGTATTTGACGTAGCATCAGGAATTTCTATAATGAGCAGACGTTTGATGTTCAATCATAATGTATCAGATATAGTTGAAAAATTATCTTCTGGTTTTGAGATGATATGATTAAAAAAGTTTTTTTTCCACAACCGGTTAGTAAAGTAGCCTTCAACCCTTCTAAATCTCAACGTGAAATTGGGGTTTTCCGAGGAATATCATTAAATGACAGCATTTGCGTTCGTAAGCAGAAATATTGAAGAAAACGCTCGCCTCTACCATTGGTATATTCTTGAAAACGAACTAATATTCTCTTGCATGATTGAAAATAGTGACTGTGAATTATCTAAGTTAAAAGGCAGAAAGAGCAAACATTGTGAATTTGAACCTCTTACCAGAGAAATCGAGAAAAAGTATCAATTATAATATGTGACAGTTTCAAGACATGGTGGCATTGGATGCTTGAATGTTGAAGATATCAAAGTAAGTATCCTAAACCTGTCGCATTACTCAAAAAACATGAGTTTGTTGAATATAAATCTAATAAATATATATAATATATAATCTGGTAGTTAGAGAAATTCGTCTCGTCGGTGATGCCTCGCTTACAAACTCGCTCACTTCTCTAAAAAACCGTAGAAAAGTTGGCGATTTATCTCTATTTTATTGATATTTTCATGGGCGATGCTCTTCTGAAATATCAGCAATCGTTCCTCCATTAGCAGTCTCTTCGAGATTAACCCGTTGAGTTCAGTCTTCACACCCCTTCGTGGTCACTATAGAGACCTGCAGAATGTCCCTTTCCAAAGACTCGTTCATCCAACAAACATCTAGACTTTGGAACTCATTGCCCAGGGAAGTGTTTCCCGAGGTGTACGATATCCAGAAATTTAAGAAGAACACCAACTCCTTTCCCTTGGTTCTCACGATGTTTTCTGAACATTACAGGATATCCCTCTTCGTGAGAACCAGAACATAAAAAAAGTAGTGTAGTCGTAACAAAGAATCGAGTTTTTTTGTCTTGGAACTGCGTTATTAGAAAAAAATCTAGTGCGTATTTCGAATGCAAAGTCTTACCGCACTCGCTGTATTTTTCGAGCGACAATCTCCCAATACACAATATTGCTTTTTTGTATTGTTCGATGACAAGGTCACACTTTAGAGATGCAATTTATTACAAAGGAAAGGGTTTAAAATCATTTGATGCGTACATAATATAGGCTTTCAAATGGTAATGGACCATCGTCGTCAGCCACTTTGTGGGCTTCCATAATAATAGTTTTTTCTGTAAGAAGAGATTTTCTTTAATTTCTTATTCAAACCATGCCTTGCTCTTTCTGTGTAGGTACTATATTTATATCCAGTGTCTAACTTTGCCTCCGTTTGTTCGTTCCCTGGTATACGTTGTTCGCTTTAGGCTATAAATTATCAGCACTACGTACTTAGGAATTTTTCCCTGTCGTCGTCGTATTGTATCTGCTGGATAAATTCGCGCAGACAATGAGATCAATTGCGAGGATTGATGAATGGAGGGGCGTCCCATATAGCGGCTTATTACAGACCAACTGTTTAAGTGATTTCCCAGCGATTTATGGGCCCAGATTGAGATTGTGCGGTCTGCAGAAGGACGTGGAATGCATTTCATGGTGGAATCTCGAGTACCTTGGCGAACAAGGCCTTTTTGAGGGGTGCGCACATTGGGAAATAATGGATCTGTTGGATTGGTGGCAACCACCCTATCTATGCAAAACACAGAAAAAGCACATTCTTTTACTGTAGATTGAGAATTTCCGCATTCTATCATCAAAAATGATTTCTGGATTATTACATTCGTATATTTGAATCTCAATCCTTTGATTCTATTCACCACTCTCGATGAAAATATTCGCCGTTTTTAGTAATCAAGAATTCATATTTTAATCCCCCCGTTGAACATTGCATTCACACAAATGAAGTTTCATCCTCTTCAATCTCAACTTTTTGATATAATGGTGGCCTCGAGAGGGCTAACATGGAAAACATTTTGAGCTATTTCCGGTCAGAACGAACTTTAAATTAGTTGATAATCAAGTTGATTTGCACAATAACAATTTACATGATCCAATTTCGTTCCGACTTGGGAATTCCGACTCAATTTGTGCACCTATCTCTCGAATTATCCACGTTAAAACATTTTCCATCGTGTGCTAGGGGATTGGTACGAGACTCGCTGTGAAGCCAATTTGAGATCAATTCTGATGGAAACAGTATAAAAATGTCAAGAAAGAAAAAAACATCGTATACTTCATGACGGAAAAGTATAAAATATCCGATTATTTTTTAATTGTTAAAAACCGGTTCCTTCGCCAAAAATTTAAACAACATATTTACTTTCCAAATCGGTAAGATTTCTCCATACATGTACTGAAACACTGTTTTCAATAAATATTTATAGAGTATATCTACAATTTGAACTTCGTATGAATCATACAGGATGATTCAATTCAGTGTGCGTCCTCAAATTGTATTTTTTAAAATGAAATGTACTTTATTGTATAAACGTTCTCGGAACAATTCTGCAAATAATTATATCAATAATTTTTGTTTCAGCTAACATTCAGAACACCCAGAATGACATTCTGCTCTACATAGGACTCACCGTGGCGATATTTTTAGTCTGCTTGTTGTCGTTTTTCATCATCAAAATCTACCGCAAGAAAGGACAACATCAGAGCCTCTACAATATGGCATCTAATGGTAATTATTATTATCCTTGCAATTTATTCTTCCATGGGATTTCATTCTTCACTTATAATCGAAGTGTTTGAAAAGTCATTCGACTCAGATGCAGAAATGAAACAAATGTTTTAGAGACTCTCGGCGAGACACCATGTAAACTTTGACAAACGCATCGGAACTGTCACTCTGTACTCTGTCAGGGTCCGTCACCCTAAATTTTTTTCATCGTAAAAAATTGCCGGCGACCGTTTTTTGTCTTATAAATCAACGTGCCCACATAGATAAAGGCTCCCATGTGGTTCGAAAAGGTACTTTACGGCCAAAATTTACATGAAACATCTGCCGCCGCTCACAAAATACCTCTATAAATAATCGAGCACCGTGTAAATGATTTAATCGTCGAGTTACGTATGTATAACATAAATTTTGACATCCGTGTGGGGATATACAGGGCGGTGAGTGAGTCGAACATACAAGCAATATGATAACCTGACTCATGTAGATGGCAGATTACTCGTATGAACCGAAATTTGGGTCCCACTGTACATGTTCCGGGTGTAGAAACAATAAACTTTTATTTTCGGGTTGATCATAAAATTTTATGTATATGTATGTATATTCAAGAAATTATTGACGATTTATACAGGATTTTTAGATATATCAACTTGAGTTGGTTGTTATTGCAATAATTTTTATTATATATTCCATAAAAAGTGGAAATCTACCAACAATTACGATACTTTTTTCTTGCACTCAATATGAATTGAGTCAAAAGTAGGGAAGTTATCGTTTTATTTGTCTTAATTTTCACTATTTTGGAGACTTCTACAGAGTTAACACCAAATATTTCAAAAAATCAAAATCAAACTATTCGTAATTCATGGATCTTCATGATTAGTGTTGATATTATTGAGTTAGAAATAGATGAACCGGAAGTAAAAGTTATTTTTTCATAAAATATATCCCCATTACTCCAAATAAATATCGATATCCATACCCAAGCTAGAACTTTGTAAATAGTATCGTGATCACCCAGTATGATAAATTTCAATAATTAATGCTCATCTATTTCAATATATACTAGATGATATTATTAATCAGATATAGATCACGGAATATTTACGCTAGACTAATTCTCATTTCCCTCGGAAATATTAACAGCAGACGTGTTTGGGAATTTTTCCAAATGAAAAAATATGACGAATAAACGGCCAGTCAATTAGAGGCATGCCTAGAATTTCAACGTTGTTTCCTAATGAACTCCCAAAATGAAGAACATGTGTGCTACACTTTAAATGATATGCGAGCATAAAAAAAGTCATTTTATTATCGTAGGTTTCGAATTTTATACGTCAATTATAAGGTTGTAGCTTTTATGTGACTTTTTGATACAGGGTGATGCTTCGGAATTTAGGATATATTCACTTTCAATAGGAAAATTTACGACATTATATCGAATAATTGGAAATCTGTAGTCGATGTGAATTGATTTTTATACGTTTCAACATTGAAACTTTCAATATTGGAGTATACCTATTGAAAATCATAGAAATTTCTTGATCGAAATTCACAGAAAATCAAAAATATTTTCATTTCGAATTGCGATTGTAATTTCTGTATTTCGATTGATTATCTAGTGATCCACTTCACTCTTTTGTCCATGGTTGACTTGAAATGTTTCATACTCAACTTGATGTTCAGTGTACCACCCTGTAGTGTATTTCTTCGAATCGTTTATCTTGCAGCGAAATAGATTGCTCTGGAAAATCGGGCATCCTTAGGAAAAAAACGAAACACTAATGTGGGAGGCCGGCATAGAAGAAGAGTGTTTGAAAGTTTCGTTCCAGACAAGCAAAAGATTAACGATGTTTTCAAAACGTTGATTTCACGGGTCGTGCTCTTTTAGTTAACAACTACTGTTCACGTGTCCCAAAAATGTCTCTGGCTAGTACAGAGTTGAGAGACGCTATCGGAAATAAATCGGTGAGAATCCCAAAAGGAAAGATAGATTTTTGTGGTTTCAATAAACATCACTTTCGTAAATGAGTTTTATTTAGATGTATTGCTTCCAGTATTTTCATCCGGTCCGAATCGACTTGGGTTTCCTTTCTGTTACTTTTATGCAGGGTAATTGTTATTTATGGAGTCAAATGATAGTTTGCTTTATAAAATATGTTTCGTTCAAATTTCCAAAATTAAAATAAATCTTCAATTATCCTTCCAATTTGGAAGATAATTGCTCTATCGAGTTTTTTCCTACGATCTTCCGTTTATAAGAAAAAAATCGTAATTCTCCGACCACATTGTAAAATTATAAATTTTTCCACAGAACTAGTTATGACTGTTAGTGATGACCAAAATGTATCAAAATATCGCTTCAAATAAGTTGGGGCAATCAGTTGCTCAGAACACAAAACTATCAAGGTGCAACTATAAGTTCGATTTGGAGAAATAGGTGAAATGTGGTATCATGTCTCAATTTCGGAAAAGTTCATTTCAAATTTCGACAACAGTCATCTTAAGCAGATGTTAATCGAAATCCAATTTGCCGTATTTATAAGGTAACTGTTTTCCAAAATCGAAAATACTGATATAAATTTTGAACTTGAATACCGAACCGTTAAATTCCAAAGTGTCAACCACCAAGATATCTTCCGATATATCAATATAAAATACGGGTATTTTCATATAACAAGTTCGCAAAGTTTTACTTTTCCGCACGCAAATACAGTTAGGCGAACGACGCGGAGTTCGTATAAGTTTTTGCGTGCAGAAAATGCACTTTGCGCTCGTAATGGGAAAAAAAGCTAATTGAATGATTACTTTTCCGCACGGCGTGTGGAAAAGTTCATCATTGCGCACCCGAATGTATGCTGAAAAGTACTACTTTGCGCACGCTCGTGAAAAAATATTTTTCTGTAAATCTCCCCAGAAGACAGAGTCAACTCCCCCCCATCTGTTCCAGACTACCACCCAGAGTTCTTTCCCGATCCCGACAAGAAGTCGCTGTCGCTGCAGCCGGACCTGACGGCGACAGTGCCGCCCTGCTACGAGTACCCCTACACGACGCCCTCGGCGACGTCAGTCACCAGGTCCGTCTCGGAGCACCACTACGACGTGCCGCACCTCACTTCGGGCAGCGACATCCAGATGTCGCCCGCCACCAGCTCCACCTTGGGCTCTTCTAGCGGCAAACGCAGCCAGATGAGCGGACTCACCAATAACTGTGAGTTAATCAGCCCTTTGTTGAAGTTGCAGCTATATTTCTGTCCTAATCTTACAGTTGCACTTGTAAATCAGTCCTTCTTTACATCTCACAGCACCGGTTACAACTGTCAGTTTCACCATTGTACAGTTGTTCACAGTACTGGTTACAATAATAACACGAATTGACAGTTTCAAGTGTGAATGAACCATAGTTCGTCGTTTAATGTTAATTAGACATATTTAAAGTAGCAACTAATCCAAATTTACAGTTCACTATGCTGATTACAAACACCAGCTCACAATTGCAACAGTAGATAACCCCCAACTTAAAGTTCATAGGATTGTGAATCAGATTGATCCATAGTTGAAACTGTAAATTGAACTAATTTACAGGTGCGCTTTGAATCAGTTCAAAATTGGTAAAGTTACACCAATTAACAGTTATTCACAGTACTGGTTACAATTGTGAATTGGCAACTGTAAATAATCTTTCATTTACAGTTACAATCATTGATTGGTCCTGATTTACAGTTCACCGTATATTACATCGTACATCACACCAATTAACAGTCACAACTGTTAATCTGCATAACTGTGAATTAAACTGACTCTTAGTTGTGATAGTTGCAACTGATCGTAATTAACAGTTCACAATACTGATTACAAATTGTCAAATTCAATAATTCACAATTGTAACCGAGGAATCGAGGATAATTCTGAATTAATAGTTGAAAGGAATAGTTATCAGACCAATTCATCGTTGCAAATGCCCAAAGTTGCAGTTGCAACTGTAAATTATCTCTGAATGACAGATGCAACTGTGAATCGTTTCAGTTTACAGTACTTTCAGGTTAATTTAATGTTAATCAGAACCGGATATATCTGAAACTGGATCAATTTATGAATCATTAAACTGGTTACTGTAACCTGTAAATTAGCCCTATTTACAGTAGTGTAAATTTAGCTAATTTAGTACTGTAGGTCAGCCTAATTTACACTTAAAACTAATTTATTTTACAGTCGCGACTATAATTTTGACTGTTTTGAAATGACAATCATAAATTATCCTCAATTTACAGTTTCAACTGTGGAGATGAGGCTGGTCTCTTCAGTTGAAACTGTGATCTAAGGTTGACTAATTTACAGTTGTGACTGTAAATAAGGAGAAAAAAAAGATGTTTTCGGCATGGCAGTCGTATAAATAAAAAAGCAACATATCAATCGTTCTAATTGCAGCTGACTCGACCTACGAAGTGGCCACCGACACAGTCACCATCCCGATCGCTTCCCTCCCCACCGCTTACGCAGTCACCCCCACCACCGGCGGCAACTACACCAGCTCCACCCTGAGCCACGCCGGCGGCTTCCTCAATCTCGCCGACTCCGGCGTCAGCCTGCTCGTGCCCGAAGGCGCCCTCTCGCGGTCACGCAAGCAAGAGCTCTTCCTCTCCATCCTCAACGAGGACTGCTTCAGGCCCAAGCTGGCCGAGGGCCTCACCCAACTCAGCCCGGTGGTCTCGTGCGGCCCCAACATCTCCCTCAATAAGGCCGCCGTGCTCAAGGTGCCCCACTGCGCTGCAGAAGTCGCCCGCAACAACTGGTCCATCTCGGTGCTGCAGAGCGACTGCAGCGACTCGCAGTGGCAGAGCGCGGTGACTTTGGGCCAGGAGACCATCAACACGGTGGTGTTTTGCCAGCTGGACAAGAGCGCCGCTTATTTGGTCACCGACTGCCTGGCTAGGTTCGTCATCGTGGGCAGGTCCTCCAACGGTTGCGCCATCAAGCGATTGAAGCTCGCTATGTTCGCCCCCAAGCTGTGCTTCCAGTCTTCGGGCGACTACAGCATCCGGGTGTACATCCTCGAGGACACGGACAGCTCCATGGAGACGGTTTTCGGGCAGGAGAAGCGGCTGGGTGGCTTCTTGCTCGACGAACCGCGCACCATAACCTTCCAGGACGGCAACAACAACCTCTGCCTCGCTCTGGAAGACATCAGCGAGGGGTGGCGCGCCAAGCCGGCATCCAACTACCAGGAGATACCCTTCCGGCACTTGTGGCAGGCCAACAGCAACAGCCTGCACTGCTCCTTCACGCTGGAGAATCTCGGGATGAACCGCGAGCTGAGCTTCAAGCTGCGGGTGAACCAGAAGGGCTTCGACCACGTGCAGGTGTTTGACGTGACGTGTGGCGACGACGGCGACGCCACCACCACCTCCTCCTCGGGCAAGTTCAACCACAACGAGTTTGTGCCGAGGGGTACGAGCGAGACTTCGCGGTCGAGTGACAGCAAGAAGAGCGCCAAGTGCTTGATTGTGACAGATCGTGGTGTTTCTACCTGCGATGACTTCAACTTCCGCTTGGGCAAGCCGTTGCGCAAACAGCTGTGCCACTGTTTGGACCCGCCCACTTCGAGGGGCAACGATTGGCGTATGTTGGCGCATGCGCTCGGTGTTGACAGGTACATCAACTTTTTTGCGACCAAGCCGTCGCCGACTGACTGCATTTTGGACTTGTGGGAGGCGAGGAATAGGGGCAGTAATGCCTTGGCGGAGCTCAAGCAGATGTTCACCGATATGGAGCGGTTCGATGCGGTGAATGTGCTGGATAACTGCCTCGGGCCCAACTGGCTCTAATTCTCCCACTCTTCATGTATATATATATATACGCTGTGTACTCGAGACTTGGTACTGATAGACTGGATCAAAAGGTGGTTTTTTTTTTGGTCCGGGTTGATATGCTCTCCGCTTTATTTAAAGATTGCTTTCACGAATTTATATTTATGTAAAAATAGAGATATTTTTATGGTTACTATAGTTGTTATACATTGTGAATTATTATCGTTTCGAGACTGTGAGGGATTCTGGATGGACTCCGAAATTTTGTGCAATTATAATACCTTGATAGCTTCGAATAGGTACTTATTTAGGACGTGTCTCGATGAAACGAAATGTTTCGAAAACAAAAAAAATTGACGAAAACACTCGAATAGACGAATAAATAGAAGGCGTCCGTATATATACGGATGCAGAAAAGACGGAGTCAAGTTGATATTTGCTGGAAAGGATAAACATTGTAGCGTTTTTTGTTTGTATTTTATCAAAACGTATTTGACAGAAACAGTATCACAGGGTGGCCCTACGAAAACCGGAGCAAAAGAGTAACATTCTGAATTGACGTGATTTGTTGGTGGCAGTGCCGGATTATCCATAAGGCCTAGGGGCCCCGCACTGACTATAGGGGCCCACGGGGGCATAATTGATGTTGAACGCACCAAGAAAAATAAGGTTTCATTCGTGACATTCCCGATTATTAACATCCGGTGATGTCACCATAGAAAAAATGATGAATGCGGAGACAGATAACATCGTTTGGATTGATTTTTGATAATATGGTACAATCAACTTTCCCAGATGTAATGATATCATTGCAAATACCTATATAGAAGTCTGATGATATCAAACGCCAAAAATATCAACTTCCATCAAGATGATTTTAACGATGTTGTATCAAAAAAGAATTGCTATTTAAACTTATATTGTACCTACTTTAAAATCATTTCATTCAATGAAAGCAAAAAGCAGGAGTCGATCTGATCGACTCGACTTTTGTAATAAAAAAAATATATTTCGGAAAGTAAGAAAACGGGGCCCCGAGAATTGCATTGCCTAGGGGCCCCGGTTGGGGTTATCCGGCCCTGGTTGGTGGTGTCACCCATCCGAATGGTATTTATATATTACCAAATCGAAAATTCTCAACAAAGCCTGATTATAATCGTTCTGTTATAATATTTTCCCCTCATTCTTAAATAATGGAGTTTTTTAGTTTTGAATTTGTCGTTGACAATATTCGTTCACTCGTTATAAAGGGCACAGAAAATCGAGAAAAAAAGTATAGTGTAATTGCTTGACCTACGGAGTGGTCGATAAAAGTGTTGGATTTCTTATAATTGTTGATTATTCTCGGTTGGAGTACGACTGACTGGCCTATACAAGGTATCTCTAAAACCTAAAGTGTAACAAAGCAGATTTTTGGATTCTTTTTCTCTTACTTCGTTGAAGTTCATATATAAATATATTCGAATTATGTTTGTGTTAGAACAAAAATATTGAAAGTACTGCCAATAATTGAAAAGTTTAAAAAGTATTTGAAAAACACTTTTGAAACTTCTCAAACACTGTCAATAATTTCAGTATCTTTGAAACTGTTCGAGTACGATCGTTTTTTGCAAATAACATTGTTGGGTTCATCATCAAATCAACTGAAACTCTAATTTTTCTAGAAACTCGCACTTTCTAGGGTAAAAATTCGTTTATCACACTCCTATGAGTTCGGAAAAAAATTTTGGTGGAACTTACGTATTTTGACCTCCTGATCACGAATTTGAAGTCAAAACGCGGCGGTCTCAAGTATTTTTTCTGAACTCATAGGAGTGCGACAAACGAAGTTTTACCCTTTCTAGATTTTTTTCAGATAGTGTGCTCCTCAAAACAGAAAGAGACAGAAAAGGGTCAAACATATTCCTCTTCTTATTTTTGATGTTTCGTATTCTCGTATTCCTTGTTTTAATTTAATTTGAATATTCGCGGTTAATCAGCGCGCTCGAAACGCAAGAATTCATATCCACATGAATACAAGCATAGCGATTAAAATCCACCAATCAGAAATATCATAGTTGCGCCTGCGTGTTACGAAGGATTTGAGACAACAGTCCAATTAAAAACGATTAAAACGAAGCTAGTAGGATTATGACTTGTAAGGTAGATAGACTTCAAAAATTCACAAATAGTATTGATCCCTGCCTTCACTGATGTCAATAAACCTTCGTCAATACCGCCTTTATCGATACCAGCCATTTCGAACCTACCGCCAAAACGTAAATAGTTGTTATTGGTGGATTTCAATAGCTATGCTTGTATTCATGTGGATTTGAATTCTTGCGCTCGAAACATGCTTCCCTCCCTCCAGACTCTGGTTCCGGTTATGCACGTGAACCAATCAGGAGAGTTACCGGTCAGATTCTCGCGGAAAAATAATGCCTTGAGAAGAGAAGCAATCTGGATGTGCAGTGATGTTCCACACCCTACAATTGTACTAAATTCAGTACAATTCGATTTGAATAAGTACAATAGTACCTCTCGATCCATTTCAGTACAATTTATAACGACCATAGGAATTTGAGGTCTGTTCGCTGTGTCTCCATTAACTACACTATTGTACAGAATAGTAGATTGTGTAACACTGATACCGTTCGGTGATTTCCCGTGTACACTTACACTATGTTCGTTGTTAAAATGTTGTAGCACGAAAAAAATAGTTGTTACAATCGATTTAGAGGAGGTATGGTACGTGTAGTGCAAATGGATATTGGAAAATATGAGGTTAGATGTATATAATGATATATTTTGAAAAAAAAAACAACTTCTTCGACAAAGTACGTAATGGTTATATTTGTTACCCGGGAATCTGTTGTCCCCATTAACGAAATCATCAAAAGAATTTACATCAATGCCATTGATTGATCCTCGTCAGAGGAACTTGTCAACAATTCATCGTCCGAATTCGCAATGATGATTTCATCATCACTGTACATTTTTGATGCATTCAAACGAGATTCACAAGCCATAAATAAATACAAATTAATTATAAGCATAACCTCCAAATCAAAATCCTAGGATTAGCAGAAAGCAGAATAAAAGCACCGAACAGATGTTGAACTAATTACACTCCACTTCACTACACTCATCTACAACGACCAGTGGGTGTAAGAAAATGTAGTGTACAATATAAATTTCATGCATAAACAGCGAACAGACCTTTGTGGTCTACTATTTCACTTTTACACACACTTACGGCCGTATTCGCCGTAAACTTTTAAGCTAAGCTCAACTTAAGCTCGATTTGGAAGCATACAATTTCCGTATTGTTAAGCGATCTTAAACCCTAAGCTATGCTTAAAAGTATACGCAGAATACGGCCGTAAGTACCTGAGTTTGTCATATTCTATTCGCATGTCGCATACGGATCAAGGATCAACTGGATACTTTGAAAAAGGCAGGAAGAAAGAGAAGAACAAGAACCAGGTTATGAATTATTATTTTGTTCATAAGTTCAAGACTTGTTTCTTCATATGGCTCACTATCATCAATAATAGTTACTTGTTCTATATACTCGATCTTTCCGAATTGGTTTTGAATTTGATTGTGCCAAAACGAGCAAAACATAAGACGCTATCCATAAATAATCCCTGTCTTGAAGAAAAAGAACCATAAAACTTTCAGAATCGAATAAGATCAGAACTTTGAATTTGGCGCCACTTTTTCAATTTAGTACAATTTACTCCGATTCAGTACAATTTCCTGCCTAATCTTAGCACTTTTATTTCAATCCGTAGAACATCACTGTGTGTGACTGGAAGGATCGAAGTTGTCGCGTGTGATCCTAAATTCTCCAATTTAGAACAAAACTAACAATGGACAACAAATTCACTCATTAAGTGTTAATAGCAGCTGTGGAAACGGCAAATCAGACACTGGGCCCAGTATAATATAACGTGGAAATCATCGAGCAATTTGACCCCCAAGCAGGTGAGTGGAAGTCATGATCAACTCTGGCTCGCTGATACGCTGATACGAATTTGTGTTTGTTATCTGTAAACGTGTCTCTAAATTTCGATTGTGCGAAACACTGTTATAGATGACATTCACTGTAGATGACATTACATATGAGAAGCTAGAAGCTTTTCTGAACACAAAATATATTTCTATTTGAAATTGATTCAAGAACTGTACCAAAAATTTGAGAGGAACTGATAATCAGATTTCCTATCATCAAACATATTACAAGTTTGATGTTTATCATTGTCAATATGATGTAAGAATATGTACTTTTCAAAGTAGTATTAAATTGAAATACGACAATTTTGATCCTGGTCTGACTCACCTTGTATATGTTGATATTTATCTGAATTTTCTTGTTATATTACTCACTGAATATTTTGATTACAACGTCCTATGAAGACAGACAGTAACAAAATATGAAGACAGACAGTAACAAAATTTAAAATGTAGAGTTTTATACACAAAAGTGAATCAAAAGTAGTTTTCTAGATATTTTAGAAAAAAAAATGTTTTGTACAAATGGATGATATTCATGTAACTATAATATAATAGAAACAGTTCCACGTTGATATGTACTAAGTATGTATTAGAAAGTATATAATAACGATGTATATAATATGGTCAATATACTGACAATTTTTTTACAAACTTGTTTTTTTTTACCACATTTAATCTACATAAAATGTTTATCTTCGACCTCAGAGAATGGTAATTCATGTAGATTTCGACCTGGAGAATAATATATTTCACATTGTATATACATAACACCTACTATTCTCATTCTGTAATCTTTGTCCTTACCATAGGATGAAAATCATATTATAGTTTTTATATCATTTAACTTTATATTGCCTGTAAATAAACATAAAGATATATTCTTATTCAAAATTTCATTGAATGAAATAAGAAACAAAGAAAATAACTCAGGAATATATTTTCAGGTACAACAATAAAGTCTAAAAGCAATAAGTAGGTACATGCCTTGCCTTGAAATATTGAAATGTTTTTCCATTCCTTCCCATACTTTTTTTCATATTTGGCATATCTGCCCTTGCCCATCAGCCCATTCCACGTTCCCTATTTCTCAATCTGAATCGCCATTCTCGCCTCGTTCTTTTTTGATACTGATTTGGATACTGATAAGTTTGTCAAACTCAAACTTCTGCTGCTGTTACACGTTGACAGCGTCAACATCAAAAGTCACAGAAGCACAAAACAAATGAAACAATTTTCGTGGTCATATAGAAGAGTCCATGAATAAACAAAAACAAGTAATAATACCTGCTAACTTCAAAAGAATGACTGAGCCTGGTGGATGACTTCAATCTATTTGGAGTGTAAGGCCACTGGAAGCTCGAACTCCCGATATCCCAATTCGCCTAAATTGTTATTTAGAGTAGCCCAATTGGTCGCCTGTCGCCAAGCACTATTTTTGGTCGCCCAAATGGGTACGGAGGTAGGTTAATCTTCAATCTTCTAGCCCTACTTCCCTCAGAAGGTGAGTTTATGAGCCATGAGCAATGACAATCGTTTTGGTTATAAATATACCTATTTTATTTTTTTCTCTTCCGGTCTTTTTTTGTTTGCACGTGTCCTCACAGGAGGTTATTTTTTGCTAGGGTGTTAGGTACAGCTTAGCCTCATCTTCAAACTCCTGGCATCGAACGAAGACTCTTGTGGCAACTCTCGACCTTGGTCAAGACCTTCCTCGAGCGCCGCCACTCGACGTTCAGCCACAAGCGTCGCCACCACAACACCTCCGATGGCACGGACCTCGACGAAGACGACTCCGACGTCCCCCACAAGGTACGTTGACGTCGTTTATTAACGACCGGCGCTCACCCACACATATCATATCTCAATTTGTGTGTGGTTCAAATTCTAATTGGAATTAGGATGCAATAATCATTGTGAAAATACTCGTCGACTATCATTGACAAAATTTGATTCTCGACTTTAACTATTTTTAACAATCAACCCTTATAGTATCAAAAAATGAAAAAAAAGGACTCATCAACTTTAAACTCATTTTGAATGACTGGTAGACCACAAGAAACATGTCTGAATCGTTGCATAGACTGCCAGTTGATATATTTCAATGTCCTGCGTGGTATCAGCCAGGAAAGTAGTCATTTTCTGCTGGTGGTCTACCCCTGTCATTCAGACTGTAATTCATATTTCGAATTGGGTAAGACGTCGTGATACCTATTTCTGTTTTTTTTTTTCAGCCACTTTGATTAGTGCCTTCCTTGATAGTTTCTATTCTCTGGCGGTGTACAGCACAGTGTTCGGCTTCACCGCCGGTGCATACGTCGGACTCACCTAAGTCATCTTGGTGGATCTGCTGGGAATCGAAAAGTTGACCCCAATGCCTTTGACCTGCTGCTACTGTTTCAGGGAATCGCTTCGTTGGTCGGACCCCCTCTTGCAGGTAAATGAACATTTATTTACATCATCCTTATTTTCACTCGCATCGTTTCGAGTTTTGTTTTTCATGTATTCCGTTTATTAACGACTCGATGGCATTTAGAAATGCCATTTGAGGTTTCATCGTCCATCAGTGCTCGCAATGCCATACCTTTTGCGGGAATTTCTTTTCCACAAAATGGTAGTACTCACCAATAATGGCGCGATGGCTCTACGACCACTGACGAACGACATCAAATATAAAACGAATCCGCAGAAAGACAGACAATTCTATACTATAAGAGTGGTTCTAAAAAGAATCTTTGTTCAAAATCTTGTTTTTTCGCAGGCAGCCTCTACGACTGGACGGGTTCGTATGATCCGCGGGTTTCGCACTCGCCGGAGTAGCGATCTGCCTTAGCGGACTGATTCTCTTCGCGATTCCGCCGGTCCAGCGATTGCAGGCCAGGCAAGAGCAGACCAAGGAGAATGTCCGAATTTAGTAGCAATTTAGATGCCTTTTCAATCGATTTCCAATCCTGTATTTATATTTCTCATTGTTTACATGTCATTGTAGTCCTTTATCATGTATCATAATTTTTAGGACTTTTCACGATATTTGGTTTTGTTTTTTACCAAAGTGTTCAAGTCTTTGGTATTGGTGATGTGATCGAACAGGGACAGATACCGATGTTTATCGTTTTTAAATCCTTTAAATTACATAATGAAATGATTTTTCCTAAAGCGAGCGATTCTCAACTTATTAATTGAAAATTTCATTAATACGTCAAAGAGGAGTGCGTTCACTTTTGGATATATCTGTGTATATAGGATTATTTCATCAAACATTAATGTCAGAGGTGGGTTCACATTTTCATTCGCAGTCCTTCATCACAGTGGGATCTTAATGTGATTCTTGAAATTTCTACCATATCCAGCAGCTTAGAAATGTATTTGAAAATCGAATCTCTGTACATCAATCAACTCCCCATGCTGAGATGGTAACTGGGACGCCCTGTAAATTAATAATATGCCATTTATATTCGGAATTCGTCTTCGTGCTTTGTAAAGATGATCTTTCCGAACTTTGGGCTTCCTCTTCTGATGGCCCATCTTTGAATTGAATTCGACTGTTGCAATTTTTCGGATTATTTTTAAAACTCATGAAGATTTTTATTGTCATTGATTGATTGATGATTGATCTCTCTTTTGTGGCATATTTATTGTGAAAGTGATCTTTTTTGATGACCAAAATATTTATCGTTGTTCTAGTATTTATATCGCATATTTTATTATAAACACGATTTTACCATACTTTTGTTTTAATTTTCCTTCCAACTTGGTTAACCAGCAACTGATTGTCGACTTGCCAACCGAGCTGAAGGGGAAATTTTAATCGTAAATATTGAAATGTCATTATGTACTACAGGTCAGTTCATGCATTGTTTTCACCCACTTTTTGTTCTTTTCTATTTCATATGATTTTCACATGGTTCATTCAGTGTCGCGGTGTAACATGAATTCTTATTTTTATACAGGGTGATTAATTTTGAATTTACAAAATAATATTTTCTAATGGAAACACTGTTGATAGGATTGTCAGAAATACCATATATACAGGGTGTTTCATAATATGTGAGACGCACTTCTAGGGGTGAAAATTAGCTCTAGTTTTCGTGTCACAGGAAGTTAGCTGCAGTTTTTAGTCCAAATATGATGTAACTGTTTAGTGAAAAATGTTACACTCGAAACCTCAGCTAAGGAAATACTACGAGAGAACGAAATAGGGAAAAACTTGAAAAATCTTGAAGCTTCAACACCCTGTAACTTGGAAAACGAAATATTTTTGCACATATATTTATTTATAGAAACTTTCATTTTCGTTAGACGATCTATCACCACTAGAAGTGCGTTCCACATATTAAAGAACATCCTGTATATATCGTGAATTCCTACAAGTATATGAAAAACTCGAATTATCGACATTTCTCAATTTCCGTGAATATCTATGAACGAAAAAAAATTTTGATCATATTTGTTTCAAAATGAATTATTAATCGAGGAATTGATCTCTCAATGCTTTCACAGTGTTTTCGTTTGAAACGATTATCCGATATTCGTTATCTGACAGTACTCGCAGTGCCATCGCGGTGTTTTTTGCGGTTTATCTTTTTACGGTCATCTCTCCGTATAAAATGTCGATTAATCGTGGCAATCAATAACCAATCACCCTATATATTGAAGAAACGCATGTTTTGTGGTCTGCATTGAACCATTTGGAACTCGTATTATTTTCATCGTTTCAAGAAAAATTATCACTATACAAAGTGGGTGAGAAATGGTTGGCGACTCACCTTGTATTTGCCTAATTGACATTTGCTGTGGAACAGGTCGAATGGGTTGAAAATGTCATTTCAATTTCTAAAGGATTTAAAAGTCGTCACATGCATAGCTGACATTTTTCCGAGGGCGGGAGAATGGAAAACGAAATGGTAATCTTTGATATTGAATTGACACGATTCTCAATCGATTTGCTCCACGACGAACATCGACTAGGTTTATTAATGATATTTCACTACTGGCGATTGAAATTTTTCTGTTGGCTATCGTTGACTTGGCATTAAATGAATTAGAATTTTGAAAACCGAGAAAAACATTATTGAAAAACACCCTTCCTCACTTCTGCGATCCTGGTACTGAATTCTCGATTTCGCGTACAAAATTAGATTTTCATTAAACCAAATAAATTATCGAAAAATACCCTTAATCGCTTCTGCGATTCTGGTACTAGATTCTCGATTTCGACATAAAAATAGGACTTTTGTAAAATCTGAGAAATTATGGAAAAATACCCTTACTTACTTCTGCGATCCTGGTACTAGATTCTCGATTTCACCTCGAAAATTGGATATTTGTGAAACCCGAGAAATTATGGAAAAATATCCTTCCTCACTTCTGCGATCCTGGTACTAGATTCTCGATTTCGACATAAAAATAGGACTTTTGTAAAATCTGAGAAATTATGGAAAAATACCCTTACTTACTTCTGCGATCCTGGTACTAGATTCTAGATTTCACCTCGAAAATTGGATATTTGTGAAACCCGAGAAATTGTGGTAAAATACCCTTACTCACTTCTGCGATCCTGGTACTAGATTCTCGATTTCGCTATAAAAATAGGACTTTTGTAAAATCCGAGAAATTATGGAAAAATACCCTTCCTCACTTCTGCGATCCTGGTACTAGATTCTCGATTTCGACATAAAAATAGGACTTGTAAAATCCGAGAAATTATGGAAAAATACCCTTCCTCACTTCTGCGATCCTGGTACTAGATTCTCGATTTCGACATAAAAATAGGAATTGTAAAATCCGAGAAATTATGGAAAAATACCCTTCCTCACTTCCGCGATCCTGGTACTAGATTCTCGATTTCACCTCGAAAATTGGATATTTGTGAACCCCGAGAAATTGTGGGAAAATACCCTTACTCACTTCTGCGATCCTGGTACTAGATTCTCGATTTCGCTATAAAAATAGGACTTTTGTAAAATCCGAGAAATTATGGAAAAATACCCTTCCTCACTTCTGCGATCCTGGTACTAGATTCTCGATTTCACCTCGAAAATTGGATATTTGTGAAACCCGAGAAATTATGGAAAAATATCCTTCCTCACTTCTGCGATCCTGGTACTAGATTCTCGATTTCGACATAAAAATAGGACTTTTGTAAAATCTGAGAAATTATGGAAAAATACCCTTACTTACTTCTGCGATCTTGGTACTAGATTCTCGATTTCACCTCGAAAATTGGATATTTGTGAAACCCGAGAAATTGTGGTAAAATACCCTTACTCACTTCTGCGATCCTGGTACTAGATTCTCGATTTCGCTATAAAAATAGGACTTTTGTAAAATCCGAGAAATTATGGAAAAATACCCTTCCTCACTTCTGCGATCCTGGTACTAGATTCTCGATTTCGACATAAAAATAGGAATTGTAAAATCCGAGAAATTATGGAAAAATACCCTTCCTCACTTCTGCGATCCTGGTACTAGATTCTCGATTTCACCTCGAAAATTGGATATTTGTGAACCCCGAGAAATTGTGGGAAAATACCCTTACTCACTTCTGCGATCCTGGTACTAGATTCTCGATTTCGCTATTAAAATAGGACTTTTGTAAAATCCGAGAAATTATGGAAAAATACCCTTCCTCACTTCTGCGATCCTGGTACAGAATTCCCGATTACGCCTATTATCATGGCATTTAACGAAAATCCATATTTTAAGGCGAAATCGAGGATCTCGTACCAGGATCGCAGAAGTGAGGAAGGGTATTTTTCCATAATTTCTTGCTTTTAACGAAAATTCAAATTTGAAGGCGAGAAATCGAGGATCTCGTATCAGGATCGCAGAAGTGAGGAAGGGTATTTTTACATAATTTCTCGGGTTTGAAAATCTAATTTTAAGGCGAAATCGAGGATCTCGTACCAGGATCGCAGAAGTGAGGAAGGGTATTTTTCAATAATTTCTCGCATTTGATTTCTAGTGTGCACATTTTTGTTAATTTTTGCCGTACATCGAAAATCTTCTGCCTCAGCCGATTTAATTTCAAATGAAGTCTACTGGGCAAAAGGCGACATTTCAATCTTCAAGATTAAAACTTCCGCTTTGGCGCAGTCGAACTACCCCCTTTCGAGAGATGTCGACTGGGCCTATGACGACATTTTAATCCTCTACATTAAAAAGTCCACCGTAGCGTAGGTGACCTACTCCCAATTTGGGCAAGGTCGACTGAGCAAAGGATGACATTTTAATCTTTAAGATTAAAAAGTCCACATTGGGCCAGTTGATTTACTCTTTTTCGAGAGAGTGTCAACTGGGCTTACGATGACATTTTAATCCCCAAGATTAAAACGTTCGCTTTGGCCCAGTCGAACTACCTCTTCTCGAGAGATGTCGATTGGGCGTGTGATGACATTTTAATCCAGGGAATTAAAAAGTTCACCGTAGCGTTGGTGATCTACTCCTATTATGGGTTAAATCGACTGGGCGAAAGACATTTCAATCTTTAAGATTGAAATGTCGACTATGGCCTAGCCGACCTAATCTTAATAATACAACCGATTCCATATTTGAAAATATATTTCAGATTATTTCAATCATAATACAATGTGATTTTTGGCAATGAATTTGTCGGAACAAGTGAAAACCGTTATCCTACTTCATCTAAAAAATACACGTTGTATGCTCGTAAATTATTAACAGTTTCAAATATTTTAAAAATCAAAAAAATAGATCTAAGACAATTCCATATCTTCTACTTCGCTATCTTTTCTGTCGGAAGAATAGACTTTCCTCAGCTTCTCGTAGTACTCCCTATTCTTGTCGCTCACCGAAGGCTCTCTTGAAGTGTTCCGAAGACACCATCACGTCTGACGTTGTCGCCGCGGCACCGCTCAAGATGTCCCTGAAAAGCAGATGCACCCGATGTAGTTTGAGTGTGCGAACGAATCAAGAGAAAAAAGAGGAGATCTCGCAGTCGGGAAAGGGATAAGGAGCGCGATAATAAACGCAAAAGGTCCAGGTCGAGGAGCAAAGACCGCTCCGATAGACACAAAAAGCAGGATCGAGATAAGTATGATACCCACTCCAAGCATGAAAAGCAAGAAAAGAGCGACCGGGACAAGCACAAAGATAAATATGAAGAGAAAGATAAAAAGTATAAGGAGTCGCGAAAAGAAACTTTAGAGGAGATTGAAGACAGGAAAGCTATCAAACCTGAGACAAAAGTTAATGTAAAATCTGAACCTTTGAAGAAAGAACCTTTGTCATTAGAAGAGCTCTTGGCTAAGAAAAAGGCAGAGGAGGCTGCCAAAAGCAAACCAGTGTTTCTCACCAAAGAACAACGTGCAGCTGAAGCTCTGAAGAGGAGACAAGAGGAAGTAGATCGTCAAAGAAAATTGCAAGAAGAAGAGCGTAAAATCATTGAGGTGATGCAAACTATAGCCGTCAAGATGATTCTAAAAAAGATGAAAGAGATTACAGAAGGAACAGGAATAGAGAAGTAGAGGAAGAGAAACAGAAGGACAAAGATAAGGAGAAGGAGCAGGATGCTATCAAGGAGAGGTACTTGGGATTAGTCAAGAAGAAAAGAAGAGTTAAGAGACTCAATGACAAAAAGTTTGTTTTTGATTGGGATGCTGGTGAAGATACATCTTTGGATTATAATGCTTTGTACAAAGAAAGACACCAGGTCTGTGATTCTAGAATAATAATTGCTCTTTTATATGATTTTTTCTATGCTAGGTTCAATTCTATGGAAGAGGTAACTTGGCAGGTATTGATATCAAAGCTCAGAAAAGGGACCAGAGAGAAGAAGAAATAAATAAATGAAGAAACGTGATACGGCACGTAAAATTTCGGTCGATTCAGACATCTCCAGAGACCAATACTCCAACTGTCTCTCCTAGTGAAACTCCCACTGACTAAAATACCTACGCAGGGACTCCAAAAAGTTCCCAGTAATATGAAAAAAAACAAGATTTTTCAAGGATTTTACTGAATAATATCTCTTTAATATTATTAATCTTCATTGAAGGGCCACAAGTGTACATTTACCTTTTCTATATTGAAGAGCAGCGATTTCCCATCTTCGATGACCCACGTGGATTCTTCCAGTTTGATTTCATGGGAAAAATCATCGGCGTCTTTCCACAAGTTAGATGCTTCTTCTTCATGTTCACCACAAAGTCTTTCTGTTTCCCTCTAAAGTTGACGTTGAGGGGTATTCTGAGCTGAAATTAAAAATAAATGTTGAGTTAGCTATATCAATAATTTTTCTATATGGTGTTCAATTATTAATGCGAAATATCTCAAGTTTAGAATCCTATTGATACCCAATCCAAATTACTTAGATTACATTTGTTTTATTTATGTTTTTATGTTTTATTTGGGGATTCAAAAACTATTTCCCCTTCATTTCAAAGTTATTTGACGTATCTGTAACCTATTTGGCATGAAGCGTAGACACTGTAAACATTATTGAACTCAAAATGGGTGTGCAGCTTTATGTTCAATTTTGAGTAACTCGAAAAACAATGACTATAGTTACAAAGGAAAATCAAGTAGTAGTCGGAACCATTTATTCAAAATAATTCACCGATTTTTACAGTGTCTACACTTCCACGAAACAAAAAAATAATCGATACAGCAAATTTTATGGGATAAAAAATCTAAATCCAATATTTTCTTCGACACACAGCATTTGAATTTTGATCGTCTGACTAACAATAAGATCAAGAGATGGCTCTCCCTAACATTTACTATCGCCATCTCTGAAGGAAATCTCCAAGTAAATATAAGAAAGTGTAAAAACAGATAACCATCATGTGAATGGAAAACGTATGAAAAACAATTCCGAGATGGAGACAAATCACCAATCGATAACCTCATGAAACCTACAAGGAATAAATCCTTCGGCAGTATCGTCATCTAGTAGTGAATTTCCGCAACATGAAGAACCATTCGAATCGCAGTTTGAGCGTACAGAAATTACAGAATAAACCACTCCGGTTCCCTCTACCGGGGCTGACCTAAACCAGAGCTGTTTTATTGCAAAGAAAGCATATTTACAGGAAACTAACTCACCCTGTTATGGATTTTCCGAGCGCCATCTGTTGCTGCTCTGCAGGAACACGCATCATCCTGTCGGTGATGCGAATCTCTCCAGTGTAGACATCTATTCGTTTCTACTTCGTAGACTTCCTGGAACACGAGAGAAAACTATTTCAATTTGACGTTTTGACTTTCGAGAGGTAGAGGGAGTTGGTCTCGATAACCGAGGATGATTTCATACGTCCCAGTCAAAATTAGTATTTCAATTTTTGGCGAAGTCGCCCAAACAAAGAATTTATAATAGCCTTTATAAGTATTCATCCAGATTTATTTCGGCTTCATGATATACGACGATCATGTTGAATTGGGGTACCTGAAATTCTATTATTTTGTAGTTTTTTCATCAAAAAATCCCAAGACAAGGTAGCATCGCATTCATAAACCGATATGATTTCACTTCACACTTTGTATAAGTTTGGTTTATTCTATCGTATAGTTAGAGCTAGAGGCTTTATTGAACCAAAAACAGAACCACCAGTATTTTGTTCTGTTCGGATAGCAAGAAGGAATATTCTTTTCGGATGTATGAAAAAATTGTGCTATATAGACACGCTTTCAGTTTCATGTTCAGAATGCGAATTGAAAATTATAGTAACTATAATACAAATTGAATGGAGCACTGACACATTATGAAAACGTCTATACATTAATTTCGGAATCCACTCAAAGTCTCGAGAGAGAGTTGTAGTTGGTCCAAGGAAAGTATAATTTGTATGATTGTTTTAAAATCAATCCACTTTCCTGAAAGAACGAATTTTCGGTCCCAAAACAACCCATAAATCACACATTCTTTATCTGTGTGAAAACTCTTTTCCACCGATGACCAAATATCTAGTCGAAAATGTCCCCATTATTCTCGACTAACAACCAATAAAACACAAAATAAAACGTGATATGGACTGCGAGAATGGCTTTTATCAAATTGAAGATTACTTTCAGAGTGTCATATAATAATAATCCGGGTGGAGGACATCGACAGAGAAGGATACAGAGGGAGATATATGGCCCGGGGGCCAAGCTTGCCAATATGACAGCTCATAAAATGTAAGTGACTGTCCATCTAGGACGGGTAATAGAATTGGGATAGCCACCTTTGATCGAAAATCTCCAGAGGATGCAGGAAATTGCCCAAAGAATAGTAAGAAATGCTATAAGATATACTGTAGTATATTAATATTACAGAGGTAAACACTCTTGTGACCTTTTCGAAAATAAGATAACATAATGTAACAATTGTCAATACAAAATACGAGGTTAACATTCAAAATATATGTTGGTTAAGTATTCTCAATGCAATGAATTAAAAAGATTTAGTTGCGTCGTAAAGCATGCTAATACTGAGGCATGATATTCACCTCCAATTGTTGAAGATTACATTTCGTACTCGTCCTGATGACTACCAATCAAACCATAACCAGATCCAAAACTATAAAATTTTTGTAGCAGTATTTTATGATTGACGATATAAATATTCAAATCATTGGTAAAGGGTTTAATTATACCTTGCATTGATGCTTGGTGTGAACAAAAATCACTGAAAGGAGTATGAAACTGTTCGGAGAAAGATGTGAAGGAGTTTATACTGCATATATATATATATCTCTGAGTGAAACGATTCAATTCGATACTATGACATGGTATCGTTTCATACCAGTAACCCAATTCCCCAAACCTAATACAAACTCAATTCCCATTTTACTCAAAACTTCAACACGATTTATCCCACTCTCGATTGTGTCCACTTCTGAGGGACCAGAAAAAAAATCAAAAGTCCCGTAACATCATTATAAAATCCAATAAGACTGGTGATAGATCTCCAATTTGATTATCGCCGTGAAAAGGGCCAATAAATGGAATAGGATCTTGAAAACTTTTCGAGAGATCTCGGAACACTGTATACGAAGGGTGACCAGTTATATATGAATCAATGATAGGTAAGATGTATACCTGGACTGGATTTTTGTTTCGAAATAGGGTTCATGAATATGATGATTATGGGAAAGGGAAGGTTAATCAAACTCAAGCGAAGAAATTTCAACTATTTAGAAAAATATATAAATCAGTCAATGAGTCTTTAAAATATTTAAATGCTTTAAAAGAAATGAAGAATTGTCCTTTTCTCATTATACGAAATCTTGAGTAAAAACCAATGGTTTCAAATCTTACTAGGTCAAAAATGTATCATCTACCTGAAATCCATGAGCTCAGACTTATCTGGTACCTACCTAATTATATAAGTGGCTGACAAATGAATTCAATAAATCATTTTTCCCACAAGAAACTTCCTCAGTTTGAAATTTGTGAAATCAAACTGTGCGCATATACACAGTTGGACAAAACTATATAGAAAAATGTAAAATATTTGAAACAGAGAAGGTTCCATGCTCCAGTGCAGAGAAAAAGAAACGGGCAATTTCGGTTTTCCTCGTATATTTCAAAAATTGTTCGTGATACATCCGATTTAGAAGCATCGTTTCATTGTTCACTAAAATAGGCAACTGTTGTCTTATCTAATCTAACCAACTTGGTATCATATACCGTTTACGTCAATAGTGGTACGAAATAAAAAATACGACCTGTATATACGATATGTTGAAGACAGACATTTTTGATAGTTTTGATACGTTATTCATAATTGAAGAATCGAGAAACTATGTATGTCAATATGGTATGAAAGATTCACAGGTAGCATCCATAAAAATATTCAGACTGTCTGCCGCCGTCCCATTTTGTTCGACCACCCTGTAGGAGTATTCGATCGGGAGTCAAGGGGAGGGTCGCAGGGTAAGCCGATTTGGGTGAGAAGAGGAGCAGCAAGGAGGCAATAACGAAAGATGACACTCTTTTTAAATAGCTCGCGATAAATGACGTCATCGAGCATATAGAGCGGATAGCGCAGAATATGGCGGAGGATGTCCCTCCCAAATTATTACTCGATCAGGGGTGTCTGCCAACAAAGACAATTCACGTACGGGATATTTTCGATCATAATCAAATGATTATTTAAGTAGCGTCCACAATAATTATTAGCGAGGAGGAAAAGTTCGAATGATGGAAAAGTTTGTTTTTTTCCACAAACAGTTCACAAAGTCTTAAACTAACAAATCTCAACAAAAAGTTATTGCCGCTCTTGCGCAGGAATAATGTCATTGAGTGACAGCATATGAGTGACAGTGAATTATCTAACCTAACACATCTCCTGATGTAGCAGAAAGTGCGAACATTGTGAATTTGAACCTCTTTCCTACCAGATAAATCGAGAAAAAGTATGAATTATGATATGTTTGATTGATGACATGGTGCCATGAAATGCTTGAATGCTAAAGATATCAAAGTAAGTATGCCACACCTATCGTATTCCTCGAAAAACATCAGAATATAAAGCAAAAATAAGATCGACTATATATTTTTGGTTCATAACGTATGGTAACAAACTGTGGGATAGACATAAGTTTTCAAGTAGCCTCAATAGCCGACGGGTTCAAAGCGCAACTTCTCAAGCTGCTATCCCAGGTTCGATCCCGGGGCAGGACAATTATTCTTTAATCTACGAGTAATTCTTCCTTCTCTTCTGTTAGATGATTGAAAAAATGTTTGGATTGAATTTCAATATAATAGTGAATAATAACTGTCTTTTTCGAGACTCTGCGCTCTAAATACACAAATGACTTTTGTATTTTCTGGAGAAAATGAAGACTTTTATATAAACTTATAACTACAAACTGATCCCCTATTTTAATCTTCACATCTTATACTCTATTCAAATACACCACTACAATAATAACAACACCCAATACATTACTGAACAAGCCTTTTTTTTTCTAGGTGTTTTAATCTTCAAAATGTCTCACTGCTACAGACTTAGCTCATACTCTGAACTTTTTTACACCTAGTGAAATGATTAGCTATCACGAAATTATCCAATCTCCCAATGATATTGCCCCATGTTCTCGTATGGTTGCATCTAGGAAAAGTCCAAATATTTTCTAGAATTAACAGAAAAAACGCCATACTGAACTTCAAATTATAGTTCACTATGGTCATTCTGGAATTTGCTAAAAATTTCCATACATCGAAAAATACGACATTGATATTACTGATCACTAGAGTTATGTTTTTATATACATATACATAATTAGATATCACGAAATATTTGGTTTAGGTATTATTTGGTTCAAATTGAATGTGACTTTGTTAGCATACGTCCTTTCTTTGTAGAGACTTTCAATTTGCTACTTCCAATGAGGAGACATCTTTTTCTTTCTTTTTATATTTTAGAAGAAGACAGAGCGATTTCTGGGTGAAAACCAATGGTGAATAAGACGAGAAGACATTGAATACGAAGAAGGAAGGTAGGATATTTTTCCTATCACCATTTGAAAAATTCACTGTGTATAATCAACCTATACGTACTTCAAAATTGTGTATTGCTTCTTGTTTGATTATGCAGTCAGATTAAATTGAAATGGGCGTATGGTGTTATGGTTACTGGACCCATACGGACAACAAGATTCCACGAAAAGTGCCTCTCCCTTGTCTTTTTTATGCGAAGGTTTTGAAGTCGACCAAGGCAGCCGTTTCTCTGCAAATCCGATTGTCCGTTATCTTTTTTGCCATTCGCGCGATTATGGTCGTAAATTATGGTGAAAGCGACGGGGTGGTATCAATCGTGAAAACTCCCGCGGACAAAGATCTGTCGCTTTCCGGCAGGCAATGTATACTTCATACAAGGTGTCTCAGACGATCGTAGCAAGCAACATTCGAGTGGAAAGCTCACCGGGAGTCTTCAGCTATTTGTTCTGCCACTTTAGTATACGACAGACAATTTTTCTTCATGATGAACCTTTCAATTCTACTGAAGATGGCAACTTAGTTGCCGAAATATTCATATATCAAATAATAACGAATTGTGGTTCATAAAGGTGGATTTCCACCAAACGGATTCGCTTGCGACTAGTTTCAGTTTCAAAAACAGAAACAAAAAACTTGTAATTTCGGAAACAAACACGAAACTCGAATTTCACCAAACAAACAAGAAAATTGGTCTGTTGCGTGTTTTGTTTTGATAATACCATATACAGGGCTATTCAAATTCGTTTCTGTACATGGGGATCTCGTAAACTATAAGAGATAGAGTGTCGGTTAAATCGTGGCAAAGTTGCGTATTTTAGAGACCTATTGAATTATGTGAAAAAATCGAATTTAGCTCTTTTGGTTCTGGAGATATACAGGAAAAACCAAATGTGAAAGACTTCGAGATTGAGGATTTTGAATGCTTTCGCAACAATGCATCAAAGAAGTGTATTAAAGGCAATAAATAATATGAAAAAACGAGTTCAAAAATGTCTCGAAATGGAAGAACTCCAATTCGAACATTTATTGCCCCATTAATTTTGCTATTCGCGGAGTTCATTGTAGAAAACGTTCAAAAAGAGCATTGAAAATGTGAAGAAATATGAATTGGTACCTAAAAATGAACAAAATACTTTCAAAAAACACACACATGGTACATGGGGAGACGTGAAAGTTGTGTTTTTATTTAACTCAGTCAACCAATTTCCAGTGCCGTAATTTAAAAGGGAATAATTCACCCAATTATAATAAAATATTACCGAAACATCCCGAAATATAATATTAAATTTGATTTCTTAGTATGAAGTGAACGTCGACGATCCAAAAACTACAACAAAAAATATAGGTCCGTATTTAAAAATTCAAAAATGGGGGTGGCCCAAGTCAGATGACACCCTGTATAGAAGATTCATGAACATATTCTGATAGCCCACATCAAGTGCCAATAGCAAAATGTGGATGGATTTTCAATATGTCTGCGAATAAAGAAGATACAGGCAAATAAATAATTTGGGATTTTTTTGTTTTTCCTGTATACCTCCAGAACCAAAAGAGCTAAATTCGATTTTTTCACAACATTGAATAGGTCTCTAAAATACGCAACTCTGCCACAATTTCACCGACACTCTATCTTTTATCGTTTACGAGATCCCCATGTACAGAAACGAATATGAATAGCCCGGTATAACAAAATAGTAAACTGTTGTCGCCATGTGAAAACTCGAACTCTGTTTACAAAAACAGAGACAAAATACAAAAAACATTTTGATCTTTCCGCCTGGCTACGGGACTTTTTGTTGTTGATGAAAACACGAACTCGCGACAGAATGTTTCTTATTTTGACAACAACAATTTTTGTTTTGTCGAAATCGACAAAATTGTTGTTGCGGTTTTGTCTATGGAAAAGCCTGATGATTTACTCATAACTGTGATGTGTTTTTATGTGTCTCGTGTGTTGCCTTATCCCAGTTAGATAGACCCCAAGAGAGGCGAGAATGTGTCTGCACGAATAAACAAATAAAACGATACAAAATTGAGAAAAAGTCTCGACACAAACAGCTCTTCGCGACCATATAAACATATAAAAGAGCCGTAAAGCGCGAAACTGCAAAAACAATTCGCACTTTTCGATCGATCCCTCATTCGCCTTCTTCTTCTTCTTCTCTCTCTTCGGGCCGTTCACACCGAATAAAATATGATTTTCATCCATACGGATACAGTCCATATAATAATTCCGAGAATCGAATAAAAATAACCGTAAATTTGCGGTATTAGCATAGAGAGACGCTCCATGCAAATTCCGACGCAGTCGAGAATCGAGAGACGCCATCTTGCTGACGTGATCTATGGCAGACGCGGCAGCAGGAGAGTTGCTCCAACTTTATTTGATGCTTTGGTCCCCACATTGCTGTTTTCGGAAATAAGGCATTCTTTCTCAATCGGAACGGATATATTTCCTCGACAATAACATTCGAAAAAAATTCTTATGTTTTACTTTCTGGCAAATATTGAATAATGATATTTCAACGCTCGTATACATCATTTTATATATTTTGAAATATTTTCGAGAAATATTGTTGATTACGAGCAAATTATTATATTGTGAGCGTGTGTATGATGAAAAAATGTTATATAAATTTGCAGATGTGCTCAACCATTATCTTCTTACCATTAAGTAACGCTTAAAAGTCTTTCTAACTCTCCCAGAAGATGTCATATGTGTTCTAAGTCCACAACGCAGCAAGTCTTGAAAATTTCGAGAATTCAGATTTTTTAACCATTCTGTATGTAATTCGATTAAATATCATTAGATAGTCGATCGAAAGTTGAGATAGGAACATGTAAGCCGTTTTGACCAATATTGAATATTATCGTTTTTCATACACTTTAATCCTGTACTCCTACTAGATAGACCCCAATCGTAAGGAAGAATCACAGAAAGAAAAAAAGATGTTCTGCATTTATTTACCAAAACTGAAACTGCATATAGGTAATTAAAAATTTTGGTGAATGCATATGATCATCCACCAGAATTCGAAATGTGTCAAACACTTGACTAATACATATTTTATTTACCAACACCATATGTATTTAATATATGCCAACACCGAATCAACCAAATATATTTAAAATTTTGGTGAATGCATATTATCATCCAGCAAAATTTGGAATGTGTTAACAGATTTAAAATTTTGGCGAATGCGTATACACATTCTCTAAAATTTAAAATGTGTCAAACGCCTGAATAATACATATTTCATTTACCAACATCATGTGTATTCAATATATACCAACAGTGAATCAACATCATATATTTAAAATTTTGGCGGATGTATATGATCATCCACCAAAATTTGAAATGTGTCAAACACCTGGGCGATCCATATTTCATTTACCATCACCATGAGTATCTAATCTATGTCAACACTGAATGAACATCATACAATTAAAATTTTGGCAAATGCGTATACTCACCAAAATTTGAAATATGTTTCTAACACCTGGGGACGACAAAATTCAATGAACCTTGAGGCAAAGAAGACAATCATGAATCATTGCATAGTAACTGAAACATTTATTGACAACCATCAATGGATAGCTATTTGTGTATTTGAAGCGCTCGAGAAAGATAGTTATCGGAAGAAGAATTGCGATGATATTTCGAGAGCATCAAGAAACTTCGCGTTCGAAACACACACAAGAATTTTTCTACAAACGCAGTTTCCAGAGTCAATGAAACTCGATACTTTATCACTACTACTAAAATTGCTTTCCGATATCACTGAATTTACTGATGACAGTCAGCAATTTCGGAACGAATTCAGGTTCAGTCAAGTACTGGTGCTTCTGAAACTACCATAGAGGATTTGTTATCATTGATATTAACATTTTGCAATAAATATAATTTTTTCTTTGATTCAACAGACTGATGTCTTTCGAGAAATACAAGTTCAGGACACACACTTTGATATCTTCAACATTTAAACATTTCATGGCATCATGTCATGTAGCTATCATATCATAGTTTATATTCTCCTCGATTTCTCGATTTCTTTGGTAAGAGGTTCAAATGAAGAATAAAAAAGTCATGAATTGGACAGAAAACTGAAAGGAAAAATAGTCTATCCAATTGAAAATATCAAACATAGTTCAATGGTGAATGTCTGGTAGACTACCATCAAACTATGTTTGATATTTTTAATTGGATAGACTGTTTTTCCTTTCAAGAGGTTTGAAGTGACAATATCTGCTCTTTCTGCTACATGATGAGATAATTCACAGTCACTTTCTTCAATCGAGCAAGAGAATATGAGTTCGTTTTCAACAATTCACTCATGGTACGACACGTGTATAATAAAACGTGTGTCATATGCAATTTTTTCTATTTTGAATTGATTTGAAGAACAAAATGGATCCAATATCGATAAATAACAGAAACATCTTCGATTGGTAACAATGATGACATTGAAATAATCAAAATCTGACGCAAAAGCGTAAAGCCCAGTTCACAGCTGAGCGATTTTGATTATTGCAATACCAGCGCTGAAAAATTCAATGTTGTTATTGTTTTTATTGGTCAATTATATATCAAATTACACTCTGAATTGAAATTTTCCAATTAAAACATTGAGTTTTTCACTGCTAATATCACCAAATCCAAATCGCTCAGAAGTAAGCTGGGCCTAACTCTTCTGACTTTCATTTGACAGTTCGATTGTACCAACCTCCCAATAATAAAAAATGCGTATCGAAATAGAGGCTTTTTCGACACGCATTTGCGTTGCACAATGACTTCATTATACAACCAAAATAGAAAAATATATTTTCAGTCCCAATCCATGATTTTCCAGATGACGCTTCAGTAAAAACTACGAAGCCTGTTATCACCCCCCTCAAGTAAGCATTTTAAATTTCTCTCCTGATCCGTTTATCCAAAGACTCCGGCATCCATTTGACCCATAAATCCAAACAGCCGATGATGGCCACATAGATATGAACTGAAATCAACAACATCATATTGGGCCGCAATTAATCAAAAGGGGGGCCCAGTTTGATCCTCTTTGCGGCGCAGAGGAGATTATTTCAGGAGCGGATGATATTGTGCCGCAGATTAGGTGACAGTGTGTTTCGAGATCCGACGGATACCCCTTCAGTAATTGGCTATGTCATGGACACCTTGAGGTTCTCAGTAGGTATAGGAAACGGATTCTGGGTCGAGAGGAAATACTCAAAATCACGTGAATTTACGAAACACAAATATTAAATTCTTGTTAAACGGAAATATCTAAAGCATTTTATCATAAAGATCATGTGGATGAATCATTTATAAATACCTAATTCCAGTATATTGGATGTAAATAATCGAATTTCACATTTTTAAATGGCGCTGAAGAATTGTTTGAGTCCAACGTTTTTTTTAGAGAATTAATCTTCCACTTTGATTTTTCTTATGATGGGAAAAACAAAAATACACATTTTCTACAACTGGTTAACTAATTAGCCTCTGACTCTTTCAAATATCAAAACGAAATGGAAATTACTGTAGTAAAAGTAAAAATTATTTTGAACCTACTACAAGAGAAATCGAGAAAAAGTAGCTATGAATTATATGATATAGATTCATGACAGGAAGTTATGATATGCTTGAAGGTGAAGCGGTACAATGAAATGGTGGTTGCCTACTTCCAGGCCTAATTATTTGAATATACCTATACCTGTTCAATCGGTTCCAGCGCGAGCGTTTTTGTTTCCTTCAGTAAAAACGCTGGTTGTTATTCTTCAATCATTTTGTATTCGATCATTTTATTTGGTTGTTCGACGATAGATGTGACCTCGTGAAATTTAGAAACTCACGAAATTCTGTACCTAATTCGAATGGGTTTCTCGTCTGGCACAGGTAAGGGTGTATCATATTCTAAATTGTACACAAATTTGAATTCATTAGTTTTCTTGTCTAGGAACTGCGTTTGTATGAAAAAATCTTGTGCGTATTTCGAACGCTGAGAAAATGTTCATGACATTTGAGATTTATCATAATGTTTGGTGCAAGGAAGATTTCCTCCAGTATATCTTCATCAGTATGCTCATAATTCATGTAGGTGGAAAGCTAAACAGTTAAATTTTATTTGGCTGTCCTGTAAAGGATTTTGCATTTGAACAATCATAAGCTAATATAAAAATATTTCTAAATTGGACATTTGTTATATCACAAACATAACACATTGAAGTAATTTCACGAAGAAAATTAAATTTTTGTTCACAATTAATGATGCATGAAATTCCTGATATGTGTAGAAATTACGATAAAGTGGATATAATTATTATTACCTATAATCATCAAATGAATGAAAATATGTTGAAATCAGAAACTGAAAAATGTCTCGATATTATAAAAATCATGATCTAATGAATATTTTGAGAGAAAAATAGTCTATCCAATTAAAAATATCAAACATAGTTTGAAATGAGTGTCTGGTAGACTACGAGCAGAAAACAACTACTCTCCTGGTAAATACCACGCAGAACATTGAATTATATCTGTTCGTAGTATGAATATATTTCAAGGGTACATTTAAAAGCTATCACTTCAGAATAGTTTTCATTGAATCATGTAACTTGTTATTTAGCATGCCAAGAAGAAAGAAGAATCAGGTGATATACAGTGTGTTCAGCCAAATGGACTAAATTAAAAACGATAGGACCCGTCGGTGTTCAGAAGCGCATGTTTTCAACATGTAACATTGGTCAATACCAACTTTCTTATTTTGAATTCACCATATATTTCATTAATTCATTGAATTCTTCCTTTTTTATGCTATAACTTTTGTATAGGTAATTCAACTCGAGCTCCCATTAAATCATCAATAAAAGTGAGTATTCGAAATCAACCACAAAAAATATATCTTGCTCAATCTGAGCTCTCGACAATTTCAAAGTTCATGTTGCTCCGAAATAATAGCAGAAAGAATCACAAACGTCTGTTTCCCATGGACCACCTTGTATTATATGAAAGTGGACATGCACAGTCCAACGCTTTCCATCAAAATGAACCTCATCAACCGTAGCATAGAAAGTAATCTGTGCTTCGTGAGTCGGTGACACTTGTTCGCCGTTTTTTCTTCCGTCGAGCAAACTTAATTTTCCGGCTAGTGAACTGAGTCCGGGAGTCCGGGGCGCGGACAAGGAACAATATCAGATTAGCGGAGATACGCCGTATACCGCAGTGGAGTAGAATGGCAGTGATATCCGAAGAATAACAATATTCGCAATTTGATTTAAAAAAAAAATTAGATCGGAAAAAAAAAGTTCGACATTTGATCGAGAATTGGATATACGACTCCAAATAATAAGTTATTCATTTATTATTCAAACAAGGTTTGTGAACTTTCAAATCAACTATCAAATTATTCAGTGATATGAGCTTTTTTATAAATTTCTCACTGGCCTACCTACACTATGTCCTAGATTAGTGCTGCATGTATGTGATGCAACAGTTATTCATTAAACATGAGCATCAATTTTCAGGCCTGCTTTTATATTTAGACTTTAGACACTTGTTTTTAGAAATAAATAAGTTTTCTTCGACAAATCACCGTATATCAGTTATTTGAAATACAATCACAATATTAGTGGATTCTTTGGAATGCAGATTAAAATGGAAAAAATAAACACGAAAAAATTGTAGCATTAAAATTATTCTTTTATTTCTATTAGCATTTTGTGTCTATTTGGATTAGAGGCTTCCGTAACAGCTAGAGCGAGACATTCTGTGAATCGTGGTGAAATTATGAAAATTTCAATTTCAATACTTTCTTTCATTCGCAATTCAATTCTTGAGTCACCCAATATAGCATACTTGAATTATACCACTTCAATCACTCAAGATGGACTTTTCATATATAAATATTTCCTGATGACACCATTCCTTTAAAAAATTTGACACCCTCTGGAAACGGAAAATATAGACAATTCACTAACTCAACAAACAAACAAAATTGGTTGTCATTAAATTCATAATAATCATTCGACAGTGCCAAATGTAACCCACAATGATGATTCGAAATATAACGAAATTGAATATTTATTAAAAACATTCACAAATTTCTGAGACAAAAGAGATTTGAAGTAGTGAACTCACTATTTATCTGGTGGAAAATGAAGAAAATCTGGCAGAAATGCCCCGTACGCTACTGTCGTCCGGTTTCAAAAAATATCAAGCGACGGCAGAATCTGTCACAAGGGCCCTATATCTGACGGGAATTCGACACTTGTGGCAGATTAGCTTCCGCGCTATATTTATTACATGTAGCCAGATTAGGATCTCGATTAGTTTTTTAGTATGGTTATGTGGGCCGGGGATCCATATAAAGATTAGAAGCATATACCCGGAAACATAACGAACAAGGGGTGGGGTGTGTCTTCTGTTCATGGAAAGTCGTTGTCCAAAGTGACTTCTGATAATTCCGATGATTTTCATATCAAGTTCTAATCACATTAATAGCACATTCGTATCACATTCGTATTACGTTGAATCACGTTTTAGTGACATGAAAATTATGTTGGATTCACGTTTTGATGACATGAAAATTACGTTGGATTCACGTTTTGATGACATAAAAAGTACGTCGGTATTCACGTTTTTATGACATGAATATTACGTGATTCAATTGTAATTTTCAAGTCATCAAAACGTGAATCGAACGTAATATTCATTTCATCAGAACGTTCGATTCACGTTTTGATGACTTGGAAACTACAATTGAATCACGTGGAAGCAACATCGAGATTCTTCACACCATCCCGGATTATTCGCGCCGACAGATTTTCTCGTTCCCGGAAGATTCCCGCCCGAATGGCCGTATCCGTTATGCGGCATACATTATTGGTCAAAAGACCCACGAAGCGCATATATTCCGATTGTGAATTATGATTTTTCTGCGACTGCGAAACGAATCATATTTTCTACGGCTCGTTCAATCGAACCACGGCTTGCCGTCCTTTTCCTGTCTGCTTGTTTGTTTGTGCAGGGGCGTATCTGTGTACAGGATTTTTTTCTGGTTCATTCAGAATAATTGATGAAAAAAGTACCTACATAAACCCACATGAAAATGCAGTGGAATTTACTAAGCTGTAGTATCAGAATGTTATCCAGTTTCATTACCAGATTAGAAACAGCCTACTTACTCATAAGTTATCCTCAAAATTATTGAATGAAACTGAAGAACTGAAACTATAGAATGATACAAGCAATAAATTGAATCATACAACTGGAAGTACCTACAGAATAAATCGTAGTAATCAAGGTTTATTTGGAGACAGCGACATCACTAAAAATACTGAATTTAGTTGTTTCATTCAAGAGCTTCTATGCAAAATTTTTAGGTTCCAAACCCACAGGTTTAGGTATTTTTTTCGTCGTCCGTTAGTAAGTTCGTTTTTGACTTTCGCCAAGGCAAATATTGAAAATAATGGCTTCCAAATTCATCATCGATAGAAACGTGTGAATAAAAAGATAAGTCAAGATACGCCTATGCCTTTCCGGTTGGCTTTCCACCCCATTTTTCTTATTTAGACCGATCAGGCATCGGCAACCGTGGAAATTATTATTGATATGTAACACTTTGAGGGTGCCAAATAGACATGTTATATTCATAAGTGGGGTCTTTCTGACCTAACTATAGGACTCTTCTTCTGCATCAGGGAACTTATGCCTGCGGTATCACCTCGAATATATAAGTTAGATGAGCCACCAGAATTTCATTCATTCCACATAGTTTTCATACTGGGTGATCATAAATACAGAAGATTTCATTTCTATTCAAAATTTGAGTACCTAGTACCTACTCAAACTTTTTTCGTCAAGAACAAAAAGGGCAACAAACAAATCAGCAGGATAAACATGAATCACACAGCTTTCTTTTTAGTCTACTGGAAGAAAACCGAAACCAACAGCTTGTATTGAATTATCCGTATCCTATGGGAAACATTATCCTTTTCTGAAGTATGGTATATCAATTTGGGATGGAAGTGAATTATGAAAACCATGTTGAATATGAAGTATACAGAATCTTGTCGTGGTATTTTTATAAAGGTCATCAAATGCTTACTGTATATGCCATCTATATATGTATGTGCAATTTTAGCATATGACAATAAATCAAAATTTTAAATTGCCACATATCAACATAAATACTTCACGAGAAATAAATCGGATTTCGTTTTCCCAAAGCATAGATTGAAAAACATAGAGAAAGGTCCACACTATGCTGCCATCGAATTTTACAACCATATACGAGGATTTTTTGGTAAAATAACATAGTGATTGTCATCGATGTATTTTCTCATTTTAATTTTCATTTATACATGATTTTATGTATACACTTATTAATGTTTCGACTGTGATATTTTATCAGATTTAGCTTTTTCGGTTATCTTAGATTTAATATGTGATTGTTATAACCTGAGTTTTTCCACTGTTACAAATTGGAAGCTTCAATAAATTATCTATCTATCTATCTCTATCTATCTAACTTAACATAGGTATGAAACACTAATTCCAAAATGGAAGTTTTGATTAAATTTAGTTCTCATCTGATCTGATTTCGATGTCATCGATTAGTTTGGATAACACGTGATTCGCGTAGTAATAATAATTTTGCTATCATTATTCAGAATAATCTGCAGAATTACCAATGCATACAAGATTCTTGATACCTATTACATATTCATAACTTATTTGGCACTTATATATGCATTCGATAATGGCGTTAGTAACTATACACATCAATTCGAGCTTAAACTATGATCTATACAAGGTGATGCAAAAGATATTTATATTAACGTTATAAAATTCTAGACATTTAGTAGATGAAAATGCATTGATGTGGGTAGGTATAGGGTCTTCACGTATATTTTGTTATATTGAAAAATTGAATTTTGTTGCTCGATGGGATCAGTATTTAATCAATATCGTATAAATTTATTTCGAAATTTAAACCGATTCTAGTAATTCTGTGTTATGATTCTATAGAAGTTTGAATTCGTTCATATATATGTTCGACATTTTCTGAAATTATCATTTATTTAGATTTCAGACAATGGCAGTCCGGATTCTCACCACTCAATACTCATTTGTTTCTAGTAAATTTTACTCCACTTGTAATTTTTCTTTCAAAACCTTAAAATTTAATTTAGAATCGAGCGCGACTCTCAATTCTTCAAGCGGACAATTTCTCACCTTTTCCACAGTGATCAAAATGAAAAAAGTGATCGAGAAAAGGGGACAAAGGGGAGGATGTCACCCGCACCCCCCGCACTTCTTACTTCATCCCCCCAACACTCGGCCGATGCCCATAATTCACGCCGACTATAGCTGGCAGATAAAGCAACAATAATTTTATCAGCAAAACAGTTGAACTGCTAACCGAACGCAATCTTGTTTCGGGACCATTAAGTTAATTAGCGAACCCTTTCGCGACTCGCCGACAGAGAGAGATGGCGCTGCCGTCGACGATGGTTCGCCGCTCGGCTGAATGAAAGAGTGATAAAGAAAAAGACGCAGCGCTATCGCCGCTATGATTTATGGAAGTGGGGGGTAGGGGGTTGGGGGGTGGAGGGAGATCGTAGTGATTATTAATTTGTTCCGTTCTAGGGGTGCGATCGAGCTGGTGTTGCTTCGCGATTAATTGGAATGTATGTGCTTTGTTTTGCGTTTTGAAACGAGCATCATTCGTTCCGGGTCTAAGCGAAGTCCAAAAGAATTTTCCTATGAGTAGTGTGTGAGTGAAACAACCTACTGTATGCAAAGGAATTAGCATTAAAATCGAGAAAATTGACCCAGATATAGTAGACTTTGTGCTCTGGTAGCATTTTACCATAGTTATGATCCTAGATCATCTATGCTTTTGCTAGATACGGTATCTAGGTTATTTGTTTGGTAGGTCCGAGGGGTTTAACGTACTAAGCCATTGATTGGTCATTTTAAAATTTTTACCATACATATGTGTTGTACCATGTGATATCAAAGTACTTTCTTGCAGACTCCTCTAATACCGAGCAAATACTACATGATGCCGGATCTAGCGTAAGCATATATGATCGAAGGTTATAATACTCGACTTGAGCTTCGAAAGTAGGTATGATGAATAGGAAAATTTTGTTTTTCTATTTTCGTTCTGTAATGAAGTCATAATGAAACACAATAATACGTATCGAAATAGCATCTGTTTCGATACGCATTTTTTATTATTCGGAGGTTGGTATAATCGAACTGTCATATAGAATTGGGACCAGCTTACTTCTGAGCGATTTTGGATTTGATGATACTATCAGTGAAAAACTCAATGATTTTATTGGTAAATTTCAATTCAGAGTGTAATTTGATTTAAATTGACCAATAAAATCACTAACAACATTGCATTCTTCACCTGTGGTATCGCAAAACTGTAAACTGAGCTTTAGGCTTGTGCGTCAGATTTGAAGTATCTCAATGTCATCATTTATACCAATCAAAGATGTTTCTGTTACATATTGATATTAAATCAATGTCTTTCAATAAAAGACTTCAAGCATAGCTCGTCGTACTCCAAATAACGCTTCTGACAAAATAGCGTCTTATATAAAATTTTTATCATAGGTCGAGTTCCAAAATTCCCAACTAGTACTGTTCAGTGCTTCAGATCGTTCTAAAATTACTGAATATACTGGTAGTAGCTTACTAAACCTGAATTCGTTCCAAAATTGCTGCATGTCATTAGTAAATTCAGTAATATCGGAACGCGGCTATTATATACTTTTTTCAAAAATGGCCTGCTGAGTTCTTCTCAAGCCACAGATTATTCTACGAATGAGATAAGGATTATTTTTGAAATTAACTTGAAATTATGTTACCTATACATCGATTCGGAATTCGTTTGTGGCATTGCTTGATTCTAAATATAACTTTTTCCCGCACTAATAGTGGAAAATGCAAATTCGTGATAAACAAAAGATAACATAGCTGAAATGATATATTCCATATTTCCCGAACTTCGTTGGAACAAAGTCTGTCGTTTTCACAATACCGACTCTTCATCTTGAAATATTGTTATTACAGTCACAGGCAGTGTATACCCATTGAAACGTAGTTGCCGCGAATGTAAAATAGTCCTATAAAAATATTCATTAAAAGAATAATAATATCCTTGGTTCCGGTTTCCTGTCATTCTTCTACCCGAGCTCTCTTCCTTTCCCGAAAAAATCTCCATATTATTTTTCTCCGCTGACGTCTGTTGTCCCTGACAATGCGGCCTTTCTCTCTTGAAATAAAAAGGGGACATTTCCTATAGATGAATGTGGAAATTTGGGGTTCACCAAAAGAAGATACCATAAAATTATTAGATTATTAATTCGTGTTCATCTCTTCAAATCCATTGAACCATTAAATATTGTTAAAAATATATTTAGCATGGGTGTTGAAAAGTGGGTTGATTCGAAACAAAGTTTCAAAGTTACAAGTTATTTTCATCAAAATTATAATGTTATGATAATATCGGCTACGATAAATCCATGATGTATTTAGTATTGCTTAATAACCTACAATGTGGTCTTGTTCATCTACACATTTCTTCAAGATTTGTTATGTTATGGCGGATTTCCACCAAACGGACAAAACCGCAACAATAGCAACTGTGTCCGATTTTGACAAAACAACAATTTTGTTTGTCAGAATAAGAAACATTTTGAAGACTGTGTCGCGAGTTCGTGTTTTCGTCAACAACAAAATGTCCCGTCGCCAGGCGAAAAGATCAAAAGGTTTCGGTGTTTTGTTTCTGTTTTTGTAAACAGAATTCGCTATATGTGGAAACGGCTGGTAAAAACAGTTCACTATTTTGTTCTGGTAGTGGTATGATGAAAACTGTTCGTGTAGTGGAAACGACAGAAAACATCTTCAAAACAAAACACGCGACACACTAATTTTTTTGTTTGGTGAAATTCGAGTTCGTTTTCGAAACTACAACAAGTGTTTCGTTTCTGTCTTTGAAACTGAAACTAGACGCAAGTTAGTCCGTTAAGTGGAAATCCGCCTTTAGTAGTTGAAAAAAAATTCGTTTACTACCAATCGATCAAAAAACTGTCATTGAAATCACAGCAGTATGCACAGTATAAGAAAATACGTTTTTCGGCAACCGTCCGGAAAGTACGTACTTTCCAGACGATTTTTTTGAGAAAGTGGAAGAATCACATCGTTGTTATTGTAAATATGAAAATCTTGGTAGTATGGTTTTGATAAATGCAGTTGATCATTACCATAGCAGCAAAATAACGACTGACAGCTATCTGACATAAAATTAGCTAACATTTCAATTTTTGAAAGAAATGTGTTTCTTTGATTTGTTATTCTACACGGTTGCCGAAAAAATTGTGTACGCAACACGCCCGAAAACAGTTTTTTTGGACTCGCAGACTTCCAGGACTCGCTACGCTCGTCCTAGAATTTTGTCCACTCATCCAAAAAAACAGTATTTTCCGGACTTGTTACGTAAATTACTATTACAGATGCTAGACTAACATTACAGAATTTAGCAGCCAAGTGAAATAATAACAATATCTCAGTTTTTGGGACTATTCATTGAAAAAATCCCGATATACACGACGAATTCAAATTTCGAAATGGCATCTTGCAACGCATATTTCTCTTCTCTGAACTTATTATTAGAGTCACAGATTCAATTCTTGAATTTTGGAATTGGAATCAGTGGCTAGTAATTACTTAGATGAGTTTCTTGAACTTCTTGGCAGGCACCTAATAAAAAATAAGAATGTCTTCTAACGTATTCTAACATCTGAGATACCTACTGACTTTATTTCATTCTGAATATATTCCATCCAGTAGGTACATTGTGAGCAAATTTCAAATTGGCTCATAATAGAGTGATAATTAACATTTCCAAATCGACTATTATTTTCGAATTTAAAAGTACATATGCGATACAAACAATGTGTTTGTGGGGGGTGGTAGGGGGATAAAAAGGCGCCCATAATAGAGCCGGTGTGTTTAGTTAGAGCCGAGGTTAGAGCACTTGTCGGGGCGAGCACACAATATCGTTTAATGACTTTTTGGCGTGGAGGCCCATCTGTTCAAATGTTCGCGGCCCAAGCCAACATATGGTGGTGCCGGGGGGCAAAACTCCATACTCGAAATCTCAAACACCCAGTGGCGTATACGCCAGCATCAGGGGTTTGAAAAATATATTCGTCGTGAAAATTTAGAATTTTCAACCTTCAGACATTTCCAACAATGGGGAAGTTTCTTTCTGAAAGCGAATTTCCAACAAACGAACTCGCTTGTGACTAGTTCCAGTTTCAAAAACAGAAACAAAAAACTTTTTGTAGTTTCGGAAACAAACTTGAAAATCGAATTCCACCAAACAAACAAAATAATTAGTCTGTCGCGTGTTTTGTTTTGAAGATGTTTTCTGTCATTTCCACTACACGAACATATTTCATCATGCCATCGAATTCACGTACCACTACCAGAACAAAATAGTGAACAAAACACGAAGTCGCGATACAAAGTCTTCAAAATGTTTCTTACTTTTACAACAAAAGTTTTCGTTTTGTCGAAATCGGCACAGTTGCTGTTTTTTTTTTCGATTTTGTCCGTTTGGTGGAAATCCGCCTTAACAAATTCTCTAGAATGGAATGTTTCAAAAAATTTCAATTTCCTAAATTCAGCGATTTACAATTTTATGATGGAACACTATGACGTACTACTTGGTGCCATTCGGGGATATTTATTGATTATAAGTTTCTGGACATAATTAGGCTGAGTCTACGGACCGAAAAAAGGAGTAGAAAGCTGCTGCTGCTTGCACTGTTACCAGATTGAAGTGTCTGAATTTCTTGGATGAATTGAAATATTCATTTAAACATTTTGTACCTGGCCATAATTTTATAATCAAAAATTACTCTGATCGAAATATAATGATCCGGTTACTCAAACTATTGAACGAATAAAACATTGGATACCTACCAAAGCAATACCAAAGATGTTAGTTAAATGCAGAATATCCGACTTTTTAGACATATCTATACCTCCGGCAGCTGTATGAAATTTGATCACAGAAAAAAAAACTGAGAATACGTATCCGATGAATATTCACACAACTATAACGTAGAATAAGAATCTGTATTTCGGAAAATTTCCCATTATCAATAAATTTAACTATAGAAAAGTAGTTCTTTTTTATTCGTTGTCTACCACAGTATGAATTGGACACGATATTTATTGATACTCACCAATTCATGGCTTTTCATTTTGAATTAATATACTGATTTTCAAGTTGATGGTATCTCATATATTTTACCACACAAGGAAATATATTCATTCTTACCTTTATCTACCTCAATACCATTTATTTCTTCAATTGCTATATTCAAAATGTCATGATAAAACAATCCATTTTAAAAAATTAAAACTGCGCCGAATTTCGTGAAAAGGATTATGTTTTGTGGCAGGCATGTCAGGAACTTGAAGAGAGAAATTGCCGGATAAAGTCGAACGCCACACTATTGTCAATTTAGTCCGAAATCATGAATCTAATCAGGAAAAGACAGACCACATCATTTTTCACAAATAATTCTGAAATTTTTCTCTATACAATTGAAAAATGATCGCAGTGCATTCAGAGATGCTCAGTATTGATCTAGGTTTTATAAATATACTACAAGCCATCTGAAATTTTCCCTGGACACCACTGAACCCATCCACTGATTTTCCACCCCTTATTAAAAGTAGTCTTGATCCGGTGGATGAAATGAATAAATACTTCAGGCTTTAGTGGAATTAGCAATCCCTCATGGTCGAAAACTGCATCGAAAGAAAATTTAGAGTCCTCCACCACCCTTCCCAGGGATCGAAAGACATGGAGGTGCTCAATAGTGATTTTCGTTCATCACAAACGAACATATGTGCAGGTTATACGATTCTTATTGAAACGTATTCAGCGGGATTAGAGTAGTTCCGTATGCGGGGGTTGTGTTCATGTTCATCAAACAGATAGAAGTTGCGCTCAAATCGAGTGTGTCGACCGAAAAACTTGCTGATAGAATGAAATAATGATCGGAATGTGTAATGAACTGGTGCTTTGGTTTTACTTCAGCAACATATGGCGATGGAATTGTATATGAAACGAATAACAACTAGCTACCATCAGTGTTTAATAAGATATGAATTGATGAACTGAAATAATATAGATTTTTGAAATATAGTATAATATGAAGAGTATTTTGATGCCAAACCACCAAAAAAAATGAAGATAATGAGAAAAACAAAATATTATTATTTGTTCGAATGAGTAAAAATAGAAAAGTAAGGAGAGGACAATAAATTGATACCCAAAACTGAAATAAACTTGAGAAAACTGGTGATAAGAGATTTTAACCACTAAATTTGGAAGAGACAATCAACAAAACTCGAGCTAGACAGAATTGAACTTTGTGACAGTGTCAAGTTTACAGATCAAAGTCTCGTGTTTTCGAAGAACGATACATTTTTCAAAAATATTTATTCGCTGAAAAGTGTTGAAAACAAGTGTGTGTGGTGTTCTAGTTGAAAGAAAGACGAATTTAGTGTTTTTAGTAGCATCAATTTGAAATGTCAAATGTTGTATTTACGAAACAAACGTTTCTACTTGAGTACCTATATCAAATTTTTTTCTTCCTCTAATGTGTCATTATTGTTCCTAAAACCTGGTATTTGGACCTATTTGAGTGAAAATATGTATAAAAGTATGTCAGATTATGATATATAGATAATGTGTGCTGAAGTTAGAAAAAAACATAACTTCAACATGAAATTGGGTCGCTGACAAAGAAAAAACTGAAACAAATGAGCATCGAACGACAAAATTTTAGGACTTGATTCCACCGAATATAATATGCTTATCTACCACTCTGAGTATTATCTTACCACTTGGGCCAACCATTTTTATCACTTGTAGCAAAGATTGCTTGTAGTAAAATGATGCGAGAAAACTCTAGCGTCTCTTGAAATATTCTCTTTCTTGATCATATTTTTACATATATTCACTAACTTTTCATCTCAGGGAAACCAGAGAACGTTTTCAAATTACCAAAAATCGTTTTGCATATGAGGGTGATGGGTGAACGATACGATACTGGGTAACTCACCAGTGGAATGTTGTGTTCTGATGGTCACCATTTTAAAATCGTCTCTTACACATTCAACAGCGATTCACCATCCTTTGAATTCGATTTCAACAGAGTAAACAAGGTTTTTGAGTAAAATCCTATTAAAATTTTCACACAAAACTGTAAAGATGCCGTTTAATGAACCATCAAACAAAATTTGATTCAAAAAACAAGACGTTTCGCGCTGAGTCAGCGTTCGGTCGATTATCGGTTGAACGAAATTAGCAGCGTTGGCGGATTCACCAAAAATGCTACAATCTTCAGAAAGACGTGCTATCTATAAACCACTTATATATAAGTGAGAAGGATTTATATATTTGGGAACCTTGAAAAAATGTGGTCTTGGGATGATTATCACTTTCAAATGTTACGATGTGGCATCCTTTGAGGGCTAAATAACAAATGAATATGAATTTCATGTTGGCTTCAGGCAATTTGGGGTGTTACTATTCTATAGCGGCTTTGTTGTTCGGAGGGAAAAACTCTCCTGGATGAAATTTTCTCGCGCAATTCTGGATACTTTTTCCCCGGATTCGGCAAGGCAAGTAATCGACGATGATCCACAGGGTGAGTAATGCCATCGTATGTGGAATAACGAATGAACCGGCGACACATTATTGCGGCTAGCTGAAGTGGATAGGGACAGATCTAGATGTGCTCGACCGGAATACTGATGTAATCAGATCCCGGAGTCTCCGGGACGGTATACGCCGCAGCCGGACCCGACGATGACTTGATAATAGTTTCCGGAAGGTGACTCGAATCCAGAAAGGATAACGGATGGGAAACTTCCATGCCAGGTCTGCTTGTGGTTATTTTGGAATTCACGATGAAATCGAGGAGTTATTTATCGGAGTAAAAATTGCAATTGTATCAAAGTTGTTTCTTGTTTAATGTTTCTTAATGAGCTTGTTCTATCTAAAATAATTTATTTATTTATTTCAAGTTTGGGATACAAACAGGTGAAACCCATACAAGCATCCACTAATAATAACAATAATTATAGATATTTCGGTAATCTAAGAGGTACAGGAATAAACTAAATTGTATTCATTATTACATTATGAATTGAAGATATGTCTTACAGTTATTTTGAAAAAATTGAATGTCATGGAGAATATATCTAAATTATTACAATATTTATTGAAAGAGTAACACATTCTGGTGATTGGAGAATTTTTTCCCAAATTCGTGTTATAGCTAGGACTAGTCAGTAATTGTCTATTTCTAGAATATCTTTGAGGAACATGATAAAAAATCATATACACTAAATTAGGAGAATCGTAATAATTTTTTATGATTTTGTATACAAATAGTATATCCGTAATTATCCGTCGTTGTTCGAGAAACTGTATATTATAAAGAGAACGAATTTCACTGATGCCAACAGTTATATGAATAACCTTTGTAATTTTGAAGTGGAGAAACCTTATAAATCTATTTTAAAGTCTTTCTAAACGTAATTTATAAACATTATAATGTGGGTTCCATACTACACTGGCAAAATTTAGTTTGCTGTGAACAAAAGCATAATAAATAGATTTGATGGCTGACTCATTATCAAAGTCCTTGCATGTTCTACAAAAAAATCCCAAAGCTCTATTGCAAGCATTAATTAGGTACTCAAAATGTGGGTTGAAGGTCATTTTTGTATCGAAGTAGACACCAAGATCCCTAATTCGATCCGTTCTTTTGACTGTACTGTCGTCCAGTAAATATTGGAATTCTATAGGGACAATGTGTTTACTGAAAGATATACTCGCACATTTACTGACGTTGAGTTTCATTTTGTTACGGTTACAAAATTCAGTGAACCTATTTAGATTTTCTTGAATCTTTGAGCAGTCCCTAATTGTCAACACTTCTGAATATCTTCAAGTCGTCAGCATATAACTCGTCGGCATATATCTGTGTATGTTTGAAACAGCTGTTCAGATCATTAATAAACACTGAAAATAATAAAGGACCCAGATGTGAACCCTGAGGGACTCCCGAGGTTACCACGAAAGAGGCAGACCTATACCCATTTATGTTCACAAGTTGACTACGATTATAAAGATATGACTAGAGCCATCTCAGTAGATTTCCCTGTACACCAATGATCACAATCATGTCATAATGCTTCAATAGGTATCTCATTTTCAAATCCTAGGATTTAAAAATCAACTCATGTCCTAGACAATAATATTTTTCACCACCAAGAAATCATTATAAATTATTTTAATGAATTAAATAGATCTTTTAAGGTTTGTTTCAGACATGGTATTTTTCGTATAGTGAAGCATGGTCAAACCATTAATGATTGTTTCACATTTTTGTGTCCCAATAGACTGTTCCAATACATCTTTGGAACAAAACAAATCAAGAGAAGATTAAATACTATCGAGACAACTTCAACAACTCCGACACCTTCTTTAATCTATACCTACCATAGCTGACATAGTACAGGAAAATTATAGTATATTTTCAACAAAATTCAGAATAAAATCCGAATTTTCCTATATATATGTACCATTTCAATGAGCAACTGTGATCGAATCGTTAACTGCGAGCTCCGTGAGACAAGTATTGAAGGATACATCGTTCCATCACTGATTAGTTCTCAACCCCGATTTCGTGAAATTCGATCTCGTTTGCCTGTACTATCAACAGATCGGAGACTATAATCGTCGATGGACTCAACTCCACTCGATTATAGCCACATGCGACCTTCGGGCGTAACATCAATCAAAGCGTCGCGTCGAGGGACGCTGCTCCTGAATCACTTTTTTTTGCCAAATTAATACATTTTCCGTCGAGCCAATGTTTCGCTCGGACGCACAACAAAATTCCGTGGGAATATCTCTAGTAAGTCGTTTTATTCTGTTCGATATTCAATTGAAAAGATCAACCAAAAACACCACAAATATTAATAGAAAAAGAGTATATGATCCATCAATAAAAAATATCGGTAAAACTTCGTTTATCGCACTCCTATGAGTTCGGAAAAAATTTTTGGTGGAAGTTACGTATTTTAACCTCCTGATCACGAATCTGAAGTCAAACGCGGCGGTCTCAAGTATTTTCGGAGATACGGCCCCATTTTGTCTCAAAAATGCACCATTTCAAATCTCCATTTTCTGATATTAAAAACACACAAAATTAATCCTTCTTTGAGCCAAAACATCACACATGCTCACATTCACTTGTTTCCAACACTTGTTTGCATAAAAAACTGTTATTTTCACAAAAATTCGCCCTTCTTCAAAAAGTAAACAAAACACCTTTTTTCACTGATTTTCTGGTTATTTTTATTTGAGATGTTGGCATTGGTCTTACCTTGAGCCAAACAATCACGTTGCCAACATCATAAATACAAATTACCGGAAAATCAGTGTAAAAATGTTGTTTTGTTTACATTTCAAAGAAGGGTGAATTTTTTGGAAAATAATAGTTTTTTTCTGCGGAGAAGGTTTGGAAACAAGTAAATATATGCGTGTATAGTGTTTTGGTTCAAAGAAGGGTGAATTTTATGTATTCCTAATAGTAGAAATTTGACATGTCATCAAATGGTGCATTTTTGAGAACAAATGGGGCCGTATCGCCGAAAATACTTGAGACCGCCGCGTTTTGACTTCAGATTCGTGATCAGGAGGTCAAAATACATAAGTTCCACCAAAAATTTTTTCCGAACTCATAGGAGTGCGACAAACGAAGTTTTACCAAAATATCAAACGTTGAATTTGAATGCCTGATAGACCAAGAACAGAAAACAACTACTTTCCTGGCAAATGCCACTTAGAACATTGAATTATATCTGCTCGTAGTCCATGCCACAATTCACACTGTAAATGCAGATCGCAAATGTTTATTTCTTCCTAAAATGTTTGTGACAAAGTTCACTTGCTGACAGACACGCTTGACAACCTATAGATCGGTTTCGGGCATGTTAGCCTTCTTCAGTGCAGGGTAGTTAACCAAGTAAATAACCTGAGATCTCCACTCAAAGTGGTTCCTGTCACAAAGCAAACTCCTCTAGCCTATTTTCCGGCAGCGAACCGTGTACCAAGAGACACTTGGAATTAGTGACACCATGCGGCGTTAGAAAGAAACACTCCAGAAACAAATCCCCCATGTCACAAAATATGAGAGTGGCGATAGATCGTCTAAGCTGTTAAATGTAAAGTGAAAAGCCATGAATTGGACAAAAATTATTGAAAATGTCGTAGTAAACTCTAAATAATGTCGAAAAAAATCCATTCTGATCACCAAAACTAAGCCGTTTGTGACATATTATGTTTATATGAACTATTCGTTTTAAAATCTTCCAAAGAATCATGTTTCGAAATTTGTTTACATATACTCACTAAATCAACTCTCTATGATCCAGATACCGAGATCAATCCTCATCTGCTTTCAGATGAGTTATTTGGGTACGATTCATATGGAATGTCATAACTGTACGCACAAGCAACACATCAACACGAAATTAACTTCACAAACTCTACTCAGGGAATTCGTATGAACAACTGATGGTATTTAGAATATCATTCATATCTATCAGATAGTCAAGAAGGCAGTGTTGCCAGCTGAATAGTTATCAATTCATAGGGAATGTTACATTTTCAACCCCAGGATGAATAAGGAATTGATCATTTTGCAGTCAAGTTATTTAAAAGAACTATTTATTTAAATACCACCATGTTGCATATACATAATATGAAAAGTGATGAATAATCCGATTGAATAATGAAATGAAGCAACTGAGTTTCGACTCGACGAATTGTGTAGGTGAACTCGATAAAAAACATCTACGTTCTAACCAATCTAACCACTTTTTGTTCTTCACGCAGGTTATTTTATGTCTCACCATTTCATATCGCGAAGTACAAAGACAGCAACTCAATACACAGGGTGAGACATCACCGCGACAGTGAAACAGATAAAATAAATGCATTTCAAGAACATCATCAAAGACACAAAATGGAAGAAAAATTCAAGAAAGACATAGACCCGCCACTGTGCTGACATAGAACCGCCACTGTGCCGACATCCAATAAGACCTGCAAACCACAGCATGACGTATACGGGGGGGAGTCATTCAAAGTATTTCTGTGCGGAATATTAGGGCAACATATGGACAAGTGGTATTATGCATCACCCTGGAGAGCTGTCAAAACCTATTTAGGTATATAGGAGCGGAGAGTATGAGAAGGCCAAGCTTCATATGCGTTGTGCACCCCTATATGTGGGTCTCTTCCCTTCGACGATTGCTGGTCCTCAATGGGGTAGGGGGGAAGATCTAGATGAAATTAGATTTTCAGCCAAATTTGTGGAGTTTCAAACATATACAGAGTGTACAGCGTGAGCCATGATGTTTCCAACATACGGATTTTCTTTTATCAGAGTCACAAACAATACTTCGAAAAGGGGAAACCCTGAAATCCATCTTGATAGATGACACGTGACAACCACTTTTGAAAAATTCGTATTGAGTTAGGAAAAAGTAAGGTTATTTTCAAACATAGAAAATAATCATAAACTTATTTGATCAATGGAATAAAACATGTGTTTCCGAATGCTAGTATAAAATTGAAGAAACTGGTTTCCACTTAGACTAAAATGGATACAAGATTCACATGGGATTTGAACTAAGAATATATGGTGTTCATCATCAATTATTGAGAACATCAGGAAATTCAATTAACTGTCAAAACTGACACTGTTCATGAATGTGGTTGTCATAAATAAATGAAAATAGGTATTATAATAATATGCTACTATAAATATTCTTGAAGAACCACATAATCACATCATGAAATGATAAAATTGATACAAAGGACCTAGAATTTCGACATATTTCAACCATGTCCTGTGGACTGTTTGACAATAGTAATTTACGTAACATGTCCGGAAAATACTGTTTTTGTGGATGAGTGGACAAAATTCTAGGACGAGCGTAGCGAGTCCTGGAAGTCTGCGAGTCCAAAAAAACTGTTTTCGGGCGTGTTGCGTACACAATTTTTTCGGCAACCGTGTAGAATAACAAATCAAAGAAACACATTTCTTTATTAGAACAAAATTTCGAACATTTCAATTCTCATTTATATTAATATTTATATTAATATTTATATTAATATTTATATTAATATTTATATTAATATTTATATTAATATTTATATTAATATTTATATTAATATTTATATTAATATTTATATTAATATTTATATTAAAATTAGAACAATTGTTGATATTGAATGGATTCAATTTGTTTGAAATTCTTGGTATATTTAAGTGCCTTTTGTTGAAGTCAGAACAAGAAGGTAAAGTTTTCGTTTCACATTGATTGTTTTCATCTGATAATTTTTGAATGTTAGCTAATTTTATGTCAGATAGCTGTCAGTCGTTATTTTGCTGCTATGGTAATGATCAACTGCATTTATCAAAACCATACTACCAAGATTTTCATATTTACAATGACAACAACGATGTGATTCTTCCCGGCCTAGTCCGGGAAGTACGTACTTCCCGGACTAGGCCGGAAAAATACCCCTTTCTCAAAAAAAAATCGTCTGAAAAGTACGTCCTCATAATTTTTAATTATATTGATATTAGTTATAAATTGATGTAAGTACAAACTTGTGCATGAACGACTTGCTGTTGCAATGGTTCGTATCTCACAAATTCGTGAAAATTGAAAGAGTCTAATAACTTTTCGACCACAAACAAATACCTATAAATGCTTCATTGGATGGAAATGGAAAATAAGGTTTTTCTCTGAGGAAATAATAAAAATGGTGTAATGTGAAAAATCTCAAGTTTACATGCTGTTCCATAGAATTTTAAGTTTTTACATCAACTACTGCTAATATTATATTCTCTCTGCCACTTTTTGAAAACAATACCAACTAGTTCATTCGATTTACCCTTTCCACACTGACACCACCATGTATATAATCCTGGACGATAATAATTCTAACCCGCCAGTTCGCAACAAATAGACGGGGCATATATGTTTAATCTACACATACGTACATGGTGAACGAGCATTGTACACTCTCCTAGCCCTTTGTGGTACTTGACGGGCCAACTAGACACCTGCCATGCGGCCTAGCACATATGGTCCAAGCCATCCAGCATCAATAGCCATCCCCCGTTGGGGTATATAAAGGGACCCGAACATATTGTAAAGTATTTAGCGAAGCTTTAACTTTGCCTATATCAGCAATATACAGGGTGAACCCTCTATTTTCTTTTTGTTTTTTGACGATATGAAAACTGGCAGGATTGAAAAGTTGGTTGAGATAACTTCCGAAATGGATACTAAACTCACTTGACTGCTGATTCGTGTATATTTTTATTTTTTTTTCCATTTGATGATTGCCACAAAGTTGTAAATCGACCATTCTTGGTTGAACCCTTCGGTTTGTGTGATATGGTGCAGAGATACATAGCGGTATTCTGTTGATATCAATGGATTAAAAAGAATAATCAGCCTGATAAAGATATTTTAAATACCATTTCTGGAAAATATGTATTCAAAAACAGAAAAATTAGCAAGGATTTCAATCTGAAGATACGCACACTGTACAGGCTGTCCCATATTCGGGATAATTTTCATTCTACCCCATATAAATGAGCAAAGTAATATAGTGCCAAAAAAACTATTTCAAAAGTAATATTTGTATTGACTAGTAACTAGTTATCAAAATACAAAAGTAATACTCAAAATATAGTAACTTCTCCAGTAAGTTGAAAGATAGCTGTGATACAGAGGGGATCCCGATCCCAATTTCGCCCTATATCTCGAAAACGAAGGGTGCAACATCGTGAGTTTTACAAAAAAATAGCCAAGCTTCGGGAAGACCGCAAATCTCTATCTTTGAAAATAAGCGACATATCTCGTAAGGACATCGAAAATGGGACAGCCTGTATATGACTTATGGTCATATTTTATGTCAGAGAAGCGCGGCCTGTATAGGTGGATATTTTTCAATCCAACATATCATTGTTTACATCCGTTATAATCAAATTCTCAAAGCTTTTTCTGATTGTAGATTTCAGAAACGATGACGATGCTTTAAAATTAATGGTTCTCATGACGAAAACAAAAGAAGGCAGCGAACGAAAACGAAATAGAATTATTTTGGTCCATTAACTTATGGTGCGAGATTGTGAGCATACACTCGTTAGTAGGCCATGAGCATCCATCAATCATTTTTGTGTAACGAAAAAGGCGATTTTTCCGCCGATTTATATTATGGAAGCAGCGAGCTTTGATTGATTGTAGCCATTATTTAAAACGGAGTGATTGGAAGGTTTAAAAGTGCATCTTATCGCATTGAAAGCATCATCAATTTACTGATCAAGCTTGAAAAAAGTGTCCAATTCTTAAAAGTAGGATTAAAATTATGAAGATTTTATAAAATATAAAATATTTAATTTCAAGTTCGAACTTGTTTCGGTCATTATTTAATTTTTTATTGTTCTCTAAACATAGCAAATGTTGAGATATTAATTTTTTTAGTAATTTTTTCAAGAGAAGAAAAAAGTTGTATGCTATTTATGATATCGAAAAATTTAAGAGATCTATACCTTTCTCAACATTACCGATCAATTCTTCCAAAAACAAAACTTGCGGATTTGTGAGATATTTTTGATCGATGATTTCTCCCATATACTTTTCGTGTTCGATCCTTCTCATTTTGGTTTCTTCATTCGTTTTCAAAAATGTCATAAAATAATACATGTCTTCATGTCAAATGCAAGTCTTCCTTCGTAGGCACAATTCATAAACAGATTAGAACAATCTCATTCTTTCAGATCCACAAACTGAAGATACACTGAGAGGTGTACCTGATGAATGCATAATCACCCAATATATTTTTCATGTACAGCATCTCGAGTGAACCAATCTCTGGATGAACCCAAAACCCTCCACTCAATCAGGCCACCCACATTCATCACCACAAACAATCTAATTCCCCATTAAAGAACTCTCCAGTCCACATCATCCCAGCAATCTGTCCATCCCGACAACCCTTCGCTCTCTCACAGCATCCCAATCCGACAGCGCCGAACATTCAAAACCGTATTGGCTCAACGTATTCGCCGGCTCCTCCCACCCCGAAAGCTCCATTGGCTTGATTTCACCCCGAAACTTACGCTCACCCCTATAGGAAGCTTTCGCGGAAATGTGCTTTCCTAAACGAACACACCCCATCCTTGTCCAACCACGTGCAACGCCCCATAGCGCCGTCCTCGTCCCACAATAAGGGTGGGAATCCCAGATGTTCCTCGAGGGTAGGTTTGGAATCGCACGATATGTGGAGGCGAGCGCGCTCCGTTTCTCGCATTATGTACCCAGCATCCCTACCAGAAGCCTCGTCCTCTCGCTGCTGATGTTCGATACCAGTCGCCAGTGCATCGCGAGTGCTAGCATGGAGTTGCACCACAGAAAGTTTGAGGTCAAACGAGAGATTCAGTGTGAGGAGCAGACGCAGCTGTCTCCCAAAGCTGTGAAGAGGCCCTTTGATGTCGCCTTCCTGATGCTTCCCGACGAGAAGCTCAAGCAGAAGCAGAAGCTGGCCAAAACCTACGAAAAAGACGTCGACGTCTGCTACAACAACGACGAAGAAGAGGATGTGGAAGTGGAGGACAACCCGCGTGAGTACAAGCCGCACCAAAAGTTCTTCACCCAGAAGCAGCAGATTTTCGACGATCCCGGCTTGGTGAAGCCCAAGAACCTGGAGGACTTGCGCCAAAAACCTGTGGCAAACGAGCAGAGGAGCGCTTTCACCAAAGTCACCCTCACCAACAAGGAAGCCAGGCTATCGCCCAGTCTAAGCGCCAGCCCAGAGCTGAGCTACCAGCACTCTCTCTCACCATCACCACCCATCAACAGAAACTACCAGACCTTCCCAGCGGGGATACTCTCCCCCAGCCGCCTCTTCAAGAACCAACAGCTCGCATATCAGACCAACCAGTTCATCTCCGAACCATCACCAGCCGAGACCAGCTTCTTCAAGGCGCAGCAAGAGATGATGCAGCCGGGGTTCGTCAAGATGCGGCCAATGTACCGGCCTGACCTCTCCTACGGCTACCAGCATCAGTTTCCCAACCCGGAGATGCTGAGGATGTCTGCACCCGACTTGAGGCACCCTGCGGCTATACTGACGACTTTGCTGCCGCCTTCGTTGGCGGCTTTGTCTTTGCCCGCGCAGAACGTCTGTGCCAAATGCAACATCTCCTTCAGGATGACCTCGGACTTGGTGTACCACATGCGGTCGCACCACAAGAACGAGGCGACTGACGTCACCAAAAGAAGAAGGGAAGACAAGCTGAAGTGTCCAGTTTGCGCGGAGTCGTTTAGGGAGAGGCACCACCTGACTAGACACATGACAGCTCATCAGGATAAGGAGGACGATGATAAGATCGGGAAGAAGGGGAGTTACTAGTTTGATTATCGGTGCTGTATGTAATCGAATTTGGTTCGTCGCCGTGTAAGGGTGAAAAGAACAACTTTTTAGTATCCACGTCGCAGAATTCACTGTTGTAGTAATAAATGTATAGGGCCTTTGAGATGATGTAATCTGAAGAATTGGAGAATCTGATCAAGGTTTTCGTGTGTTTCACCATGTGAGACATTCACTGATCTGAATGTTACTATGATTGTAAGTTTTTGTATAATCATTGTATATATAATATAATAACCAATGCGAGCTGCTCTACAGATAATGATTTAGTGGATTCATTCATCCAATACTATACCAATATGTAAATATTGTATATCTTAGTTTCGATTGTTGACTTCTGTTATAAATGTGCAATATTTGAATTGATTTAAATAAAGTTATGGAATATATTTCGCATTATTTTTTTGCTTCATCTGATTCTTTACACAGATTGAACCTTATACATTGTCTGAACAATATCCTCCAAGATACTTACATTTTTGTCAGTAAGAAGTTTTTTTCTTGATATGTTAGTGATGTATTGATCTAGAAAATATTATGAAGTATTCGATCCAAGATGAGATAAGATAATCATTCAATTTATGGAATTTCTATACACCCCCTTCCCAAGTTCCAGAATCCAGTAATCTGAATAAAATGAAATAAAATAACGTTTAATACAAAGATAATACAGAATCAATGTCTGTATACAACACTGAACTGCCTTCATATGGATGAATTAATCAGTTTGGAAAGATTTATCATTGTTAACACTTGATATTCTATGGTTGAAAATGTATACTTCTCCAGATATATACATATATATGCAGGGTATTCCATTTTATAAAATATTGTTATGACCATTAAAAAAATGTACCGGCAGACCATTTTATTTCATCCTCAGTGTAATAAATTTTTATTCTAACTCAATTGAATAAATTTGAGAGAGCAGCAAAATAATCGGGAAAAAGGACATGAGTAGGTATCATGTAAACCAAAAGACACTATTGGAAGAATGTGGAAAAAACAGGGTGACCCAACCATATCCCACGGTATATCATCGGTCAAAAGAAATCACACGAGTTGTCAGTAGTCGTTAAATGTTTTCAAAAATGTTGAACGGTAAGAAAATGAATGGTGTTTGGAGTTATATATTTTTAAATTATTTTTAATAAATCTTTCATTTTTCCCTCATATACGATGATTTGACTTTATAATATGAGTTCTATGAAGTTTGATTCCGCAATTATATCGCAGTTTCTAAAATGCGAATGTTAGTATGTACATACCTTATAATATATTATGATAGAAGGTTTATAACACGCTATATTGTCACACGCGTTGTCTGGAAGGGAACAAGTGCGACAACGTGTCTTATAAAACGTGTGTCATATAAAATTTTTTCTATTTTGCATTAATTTTGAGTCTTTCATTGAAAGAAATTATTCAAAATCGATAAATAACAGAAACATCTTCGATTGGTAACATTGATGCCCAGTTTACTCTTAAGGGACCGATACCAACGGTGAAAAATGCAATGTTGTTATTGTTTTTATTGGTCGATTCAAATCAAATCACAATCTGAATTGAAATTCACCAATAAGAACATTGAGTTATCCACTGCTAGTGTCACCAAATTCAAAATCGCTCAGAAGCAAGCTGGGCCTAACTCTTCTGACTTTTATTTGACAGTTCGATTGTACCAACCTCCGAATGATAAAAAATGCGTATCGAGAAGAAGCTATTTCGATACGCATATGCTTTTCATAATGACTTCATTGTAGAACCAAAATAAAAATAGTAATTTACGTATAACAAGTCCGGAAAATACTGTTTTTTTGGATGAGTGGACAAAATTCTAGGACGAGCGTAGCGTAACGATGTGATTCTTCCCGGCCTAGTCCGGGAAGTACGTACTTCCCGGACTAGGCCGGAAAAATGCCACTTTCTCAAAAAAAAATCGTCTGGAAAGTACGTACTTTCCGGACGGTTGCCAAAAAAAATATTTGAATCGGAAAATAACTTCAAATTCAAGAGGCTAGAGAAGGTCCCTAACCAAAAAATCCTTCCTCTGCCTTATTTTTTCTACGGACTTACAATAATGATAATAACGTGCTATTGTTTTTACTGAACTCAATTTTGAATATTTAAAGAATAATAATTGACATCAATTTTCAGGTTTTTTATTATGAATAAGTAAAATCCTGTTTATCATAAAACCCGAGGCCAAAGACAGTTTGACAAATACAAGGACCCCAACCCCCATCCCTACCGCTAATGACCCACCGCGAAGACGTAACTCACCCCCATTTCTCTCTCACCTTCTCTATCTGTCTCTTTCTCTCTCCCTCGCACTTGCCTGGCATCCGTCGAGCTCGATATTCAATTATTTAACCCTCTCTTAAACAATAGGTGGCTGTGAAATGAAGTGATCATTTTATAATGTTTGAATCGCGGTGCGACTGTTTAACGTGATTTGGATTAAATGGTGCGCGAACTCGTTGATAAGCGATCAGGGACGGCAATGGAACTTTTGTCCGGGGTGGAAAACCAACTTTCGAAAGCAGCGAATATTCGAAAATGTCGAGAAATGTGCTCCCTGTGATGACTGATAATAATAACTCAGAAGTAATGTCAAGGTTTTATACAAATGGAAGATTTACAAGGCTGTGTGAATGAATCGATGTAATTGAAAAAAAAAACAAATTTGTATTCCATGCAAATTATATTTCAAAATTTGTAGCAAAGCGCTTTCGACTGTTAGGTCATCATCAGTGCATACTCGTCAGGTATAACAATTTCCATAAATTTAAAAAAAAACACATACATCTGGTATACAAACTTTTCACATTAATAAAATATGTTTGGTTTTCTCAACATTGAGATAAACCCGTTGAAATTTTGAAAATTTAAAATTTGAAACTTTCAACGAATTTTACCTGTTGATTGTTCAATCGTCCATATAGTTTTGCTACAAATTTTGAAATATAATTTGCATGGAATACAAATCTGTTTTTTTGGAATTTATACAAATGCACTAAAAAGGAGAAAATGTATTCATTCATTGTTTGATCTGCGAGCATTATCATAATCCCTGATCCCAATAATCCCTAAATACCATTTTTGAATTGAATTTGACCATCTTGTCCACCATTTTGAAGCCTAAATCTCGAATTCTTCAATTCTGACGATAAATTTGAAATTCCCGACACCAAAAAGACCCCCAAATACCAATTTTGATTCGAATCAGACCGTAATCACAAAACTCGTCCACCATTTTGAAGTCGTCATCTTGAATTTTTCCACATTGACAATTAATTCAAAATTCCCGAATCCAAAAAGCACCCTGGATACCAATTTGAATGAAACTCATACGCCATATTGAAGCCGCCATCATGTTTTTTTACGAAATTATAATATAGGCATATCTGCCAAATTTTAAATTAATCAAACGATTAGAAGTGTGTAAAATTTCATTTAAATTGATTAACATAGTGAGTTTCAAGTGAAGCTAAATAAAAGCTTGTAACATCTGGACAAGTATTTTAGGAAAAAACATCCATCTAGGAGTGGAAACGAGACTATTTGACATAAAAAAAGTTTTTTTTATGTGTTTTTTACATCAAATCGGAGTTTTTTGCCACAGATTTTTTTTTATTGTTTATACACTTATAAACGCGTATGCAAATGAGTATTTTTTTAAATCTAGATATAGTTATATTGATATTTTTTCTTTGTGTCCTTTTCAATCTGAATCGAATGAATGAATATGAAAAACAAAATTTACGAAAGTGAAAAGATTATATTTTCGAAAAATTGTCCTAATATCGTAAACATTGGTGTGGCGCTACTGTGAGCGATTTGCAATCGGTGATATTTCGGTCGGTACCCCCCCTTACCCCCATTTACCCCACTTGGGGGGAACAAATTCGCGGATGGATACAAACAGCGAGTTGCGACTGTTAACGTTTGGATGCATTTTATTTCGGTTGGTCAGATAAGATTCTGCGACGTTTCTGTTTTTTGCCAGCTAATATAACTGGTTTTGTATTTCTATATACGGTGTGGTTCATTTCCAATATCCCAAAATCAATAGATTCCTTTATAACGATGAAAAATGTCAAACAAACATAGGTATTTGATCGACTGGTTATGGGGACATAAAACGTTGAAGATTTTATTCAATATCTGAGAAAAAGACAACTGAGATAGTGAAATCACCAAAAATGAACATAGAAATATCGAACGTCCCTACCAAACCTTCTCAAAGAATCAATTTTCAAATAATTTTCTCAGTGCTCAACCAAAGAAGTGTAACCGATCAGGCTTGATTAGGTGGAACAGTCTGTCTTGCACAGGTTGACAATCGATACATATGAAATCTAGAATATCTGTTCATATAGACCATATAAATTAGTGATGATTGTTATATTATGTTTAGTTAATACGAATCAATATTGGCTTCGAGAGTTATTAGGCTCTCAGTTTGAAATGATATACTCTCAGGATGAGGTAAAAACAGTCTTCCATCTAGACATTTATGAATTTCTGATCCTGGATTACGAATAATCAAGAGGAAAATGGGTTTGTGGAGGAATCTAACATCATGATAAATAAACCATCAAATCACTATTATCGGATGTGTAATATAATACAGCAGCAAACAAAGACGTGTATATTCTTCATGGTGTATACTGCAAAGTTCCCACATCCGAATATGTCATTGATTCGCTTCGCCTCGTCCTCGCCTCACTTCCCATATCAAAACGCAGCATCCGTCACCTCTTAACAACATTATTAACGTCAGATGTGCTCCCTTGCCCTGTCGCGAACTCGCTACCCGGTCGCTCCCATGTAATCTCGTCTCACGGTCATTGTGCCGAGGCCGCTCTTACGAGGCGTGGCCAATCGATCCGTGTCCTGGGATTGGTCACGCCACGGGCCACGTGACTCCTTTATTTGTTCCTGTCCCAAGTCTTCGCGGTGGATTCTTCGCAGATCATTGCGCTTTGATGGTCGCGGACAGATTCGGCGAGCTGTTCAGTGGAGCGTGTTTGATTTGTTTTTGTTCGCTCCTCGGGTTGGTTTGTTTTGTTTTGCGTACAAGAATCCTGCCGAGATTGGAATGATTCATCGAATTCCTTCCTAGCCAAATGGAAGTCAATTTCGTCATGGCTAGATTTGGCATTGATTTCTAAGAATATTTGCACTGATTCGTTCAGATTTCGTAAAGAAACATGCGATTCATGAGCAGTTTGCACTAGTGTCAAAACATTCATTCACTTCCACAAGTCTTTGACATCATCGACTCTATGCACTTTATCTTTGAGAACAACGATTAATATCAAATATAATTATTCATCAATTGAGCTTTTGTATTCATAAAAGCTTCAATCATTGAGATTGTAGATTGTAGCGGGGCTCGTGAAGGCTATGCAGCCTGTCAAACACCACGACCTATTAGATCTTTTGTGCATAACCCTTGATATATTCGAGGCCCGGGATTCCGAGACTTCTTGCGAAGTGTATCAGTTTCCTGGAGGCAAAATTCCTGACATCGGATGGCTTTAAGAAGGCCTCTTTCAAGAACTTGAGCCTCTTGCAGAAAAACGCTGCGCATTCGCAAAGCAAATGTTCTGCAGTTTCAGCGATCGAAGTTCAAGCAGTAGCGATCACTCTCTGTTCGCCTTTTTTTTTGAGGTCATACCTCAGAGGGTAGTCCGAGTCCCATCACCGGAAGTTCAAGCAGTAGCGATCACTCTCTGTTCGTCTTTTTTTTTTGAGGTCATACCTCAGAGGGTAGTCCGAGTCCCATCACCTGTTTCAAGTCTTCCTTGTATAACTCGAGAAGCTGTTCAGCTTTACTTGGTGAAAGCCTTTTGGCTTGTCTTTGTGGCACTTTATTCCAGTGATATTTCATTTCATCTGCTTTCCAGCGTCGGAACTCTTCTTTAAAGTGGGCCTTGGAGAGTTCATAGAGGGATTCCGGACCTAAAAATTGAGTGTTCGCCACTTCTTTGTCAATCATTGAGAGTTCGTATTCATAATTTTCTCTTAATGTATGTAGTAGAGTTGGGACCCAAGGATCCATTTCCGTTAAGGTAAACTCCCAACAGCAATTATGAGTTTTCCCGTGTAGTAAGCGGGATAGGATGCAAACATATACGAAACGGTCTGAGTCTCGACAGGATGTTGGTGAGAGAGCGAGCAATTAGTATGATAATGTCGCGATATGAGCCATTAGAGCCGAGAGTCGTTTTAGAGTCTCGGAAAGACAGTTCAGGACAAGCTTGGAATATCCAAAGAGGTAGAAACAGACACGTCGCTGCTGTTAAGATAACCGTCTCGACATGTATTTCTGAGAGACGAGCTGGTGTATACTTACACTGTACCTGTGGATGGGTTTTTATATTATTTATTTCTGACAGTGACATTATAAGCTTATATCGTCATAGTTACGATATCTATAATAAGGGTCATAACTCCCTTGGGATATTAAGGTTCAAAAACTCCCTCTTACCTTTTACAGGTGAAAATGATACAAGAAATGCTTATAAACGTTTATATGTAATGAAAACTAAGACATATTTTCCTTATTCACGTCTTTTCTTTTCTCATATATGGTCACCATCGATTTGAGCATTGACCATTTAGCCCATAACGAATTTGGGCTAAAAGTTTCTGACAGCAACGAATAAATACAATTATTACCAAATCTACCAGAAAATACTGAAAATACTTTACCAGTTCTTGAAAATATGCCAGAAAGACAGTTTCGTTGGCATCTTTTGACATAACATTTCTCTGTGTCAGCCACTTCAGATATAAGTTGTATTCTTTTTGATATAGGGCTTCACTTTTCGATGGAAGTAATGATTGTCTTGCTTTTTCCGCTTCTTTTGTAATATCCTCCATTATATCAGAAAAAGATCGTCGATTTGTGGTAAAAAATAAACACGTTTTTAACGGAAAAACATTGATTGATAAAGAAAGTTTGCTTATAAACATGTAACATAGCGACAACCTAGCAACAACCAACAATGCTACAATCAACGCTATCTAATTCAAATATACCAGAAAGGTTATGAATTTAATCATTTATTGCGTTCTAAATATGGACATATTGTTATGAAAATCGGTCAAAAATAAAATTATCTATGTACCACGGGAATTATATAGAGCCTTAATAACCTCTGGCAATTGCTGTCCCTCGGGCCAGAGGCCCTCGGGACGCAAACTTTGCCATCGGTAATTAAGGCTCTCATAATTCCCTTAATACATAAATAACTATTGAAGCATGCTAACTGTGAGGTTTCGTATTAGCTGGTCAATTTTCTTTCCAACATAATTGGGATATACTATTCCTAGATAATACATATTGGTGGCTTTTAGATCACATGGGCTAAGTCAAAGAAAACGGATAAGTATAACCATCAACAATACCATGAGATGATCATGTGAAGTCCATTGCAAAAATTGCCTCACAGAAAATGCCTAGTTCTCATCCCAACTACTTCCCTTGATCTACGGAACACAGATTCGACTTGTAGTTATTTTTCTATTGTTTAGAGTTCAGCTCCCAAATATACGCTGAGGCTCCTGGATTTCATATGAAGGAGATCTGTTTTCTGCAATTTCTTTGTTTTCTTCTCCCAGCGTCTTACTGATAGGACCTGCATAGGATGTCTTCTGAAAACAATCTTTTATGCCCTAGCGACGAAAACATTTTGGAAAAACTATATTCTCCATTACCGCCCGGATTTTTCGTATTCCGAACGGTGTAGCACAGAGAATGGCTGGAGTAAAATGTAAATTTTGCGATTTGCGAAGAGAAACCAAGGAAAGCACGTTGATCTTGGCTTGATGGGGAGCAATTAAGCATGCCATCGTAATTAGGGGGGAAACGGGGTACTTACCGCCAAGTCGTCTCGCACTCGCGGTGTGTATCATCTTAAGGAGGCGGTCGCGATAACATCGTTCCTCGGTATATTACGTTGGGGCGCGTTCCGCATTGAATTCCGAATTAAGAGTGGAGCATCTCGAAAGAGAGGGGTCGCCAAAGAGTAATAAGCCTTTATGCCATTATTTATAACCCACCCTTAACTTATATTGACTTAATCTCAGAAATGCATAAATTGTACATATTCATGATTTCAATTATATACAGCGATTTTCCAAAATCTTGCATGCTTTGCAGAAAACTTTCTGGCAAAATTCAGAATTTTCAAACGAACAAAAAAATAGGAATGTTTATCATGAATTAACTATACCCTCATTCATGATGTAATCAAAATAAATTCATTCGAAAAGTTTGAATTACAGCCACTCACACTTACAAATGTTTTATTTTATTGTTTAGTGTTAATCAATTTATAAATTTGATCATTTCTATCAATTAATGAATACTGATAGTTTTCATATGGACATGCAATATACATGCATAGTGAAATTTCAAATATGAATCAATAAACTGGTAAACATTATTATAGTCATATGAGAGGGGCGCAAGAAGTGTATAAATATGATATACTGAAGTACTATTTATGAGGCTATAGAACTGTAAACAAGAGAAATAACAATTTCATGCGAAGGTGGCTGTGATTTTAAAAAATAACTCTTATTCTATATAAACATTTTTGAATATGTGGAAAAAGGGCGGTTAACTCTTGATCAGAATTCTATATGTTTTGTTATTCCGATATAGAATTCAGCATTTCACATTCAAAATATCAATATCAAATCAAATTTATTCAAATCAATATGAAGTACAACAGTGGATAAATTTGTATAAAGATTTATCCTAAATGGGTAAAAAATACCATAGGCAAACAAATGCCTGTATTGTGCTTTTTTACTCATCTATGGAATAAAAATTAAATGTACAAAGATTTATGTTTGACTATTAGTGAATTGGTATTACTAATTATAGAGAGGTTGAATAATTTATAGTATTGTAAAATTGATATTCAATACAATGAAGACAACATGATATCATGAAGAAATTGCAATAGTTTTTCAAGACAGTGTTGACAAAGTGACGAGTTGTTTTTTATTTTCCAAAAATGTTATTGATTTCCGGATTCTCTTTAACATAGTGTTTCGTCGTAGTGGTTTTGTATTTATTTATGTTATTGATATTCTTCAGGTTTGTTGGAAGGATGTTATATAGTTCGATTATATGATTGGAAACACTGGATTTTTCCAAATCTTCGACAATTATCCCGTATGAATAGGCATTACTGATGTTGATCTAAACTCACCCTGTGGATATCGAAACATATTCATCACGATGCCGTGAATCAATCATTTTGTTTTTGGGTGAAAATAGCATCCTCCGTGACTCGCAGAACCATATCCTGATTGCCTTATTGAAAATAAAACCAAAAATATGTTATGGACGGCCGGCAAATACGACAGGGCATTCCTATCACATCGATCTCAGGGGGTAGAAGAACTCAACAAAATCAGAGACAAATGACACGATAAAAAAGCCTAACCGGCCATATATTTCCTGTCAACGATGACAAAATATCCCGAGACGAAATACGTTCCATTAGTTAATATATTTAGTGAACTACCATCGACACTTACTGGATGAGTTGCAGGGTGGGGGGATTGCAACCCCCTCTCGCCAAAATACATCTTCATATTCATAAGCATGCATCGATTGCAGCGTCACAAGAAGTGAAACTCCAGTATAATCAATCTAATAGAGAGGAGATGCGGAACTGAGCCAATAACTCAACGCGCTTCAGTTCCATGTGCATTGCCTGTTGGTTCGTCTACCCTAAAACTACAATCACTACTCGAAAGAGATAGTCCGTGGGCGAACATAATTCACTGTACCAAAGAAAAAGCTATAATGTTTGTGGAACATCGTGCAAGCCAAACGGCATTTTACAATTTTACAGGAAAAAAATAATTCTGCATGGATTTTCTCATGGTGGTTTACCTAGTAGAACTGATTTCTGATGACCATCAACCATTGAAACAACTATTAAAAGTATAAATAATCACCAACATGTGCTATCTATCGGATAGCCTAAGAAAAAATAATTTCTATCGTATCAATTGAAATCTCTAAAATGTTTTTTTTCATTCTGAGAGTATCAGGAAGAGATATCATCTCAGCCAATGGGGAAGTTTCCTTCGAACTGATTTTCATGCAATTATTGTTTAGAATTACTGTTGGAATCATCCTAATAATTTTAATTTTCAAATTACAGCGATATAAAATTTTTATGGCGGAACACTATGACGTACTAATTAGATTTGGTAACATTTGGGGATATTTGTTGATTATAAGTTTCTGAACTTAATTCGGTTGAGACTACGGACTGAGAAAAAAAGAAGTAGAGAGCTGTTTCTTTCACTGTTGCCAGATTGAAGTCACTAATTTCTCGGATGTATCGAAATATTCATCAAAACATGGAATATTTGACTAGCATAATCAACTTTTACCTGACCAAAATGGAAAAATACTCTATTTGAATATTTATCTTGTCTATAATCAACATTCCCTTGGGCACCGGGATGAAATTTCAAAATATAATTCAGTTTTAACTTGAATTATTGAACAAATGATACATTGGATATCATAGCAATACCAAGATGTTAATGAAGAATATCCGACTATTTAGACATATCGATACTTCCGGCAATTGTGTACAGGCGCAAAAGTGCTAGCGTGCGTCAAGACAATGATGAAAATATCTATCCATCTCTGTCAAGGCTCTTCTAATTAGTACGTCATCAGGATGTTTTTTAAAGTCAAATTTGATAGCACGAGGTAAATAAAAAATACGTATTCAATGAATTTTCATAAACTTCAACTTGAAATAAAAACCGAATTTAGGAAACTTCCCCATTGTTGAGACCACAAGGTAACGGTCAAATTGGTTCAAAAATATGTTATTCAAAACTAATGCAACTTGTTCTTCTAATATATAAGTTAGAGTTCAGACAGTTTTGGATTCTGAATATTCACCTAAGTGCCATTTTCAATTGGTTAGCCTACTCAGTTTTTCCCATGAGCATCATCACTTGAAAGCATTTTAGTATAGCTGCAGCCCACGGACCATGCTCATTGGCGGATAATCAATCTGCGAAATATGGCCTAGTCGTATATTATCATAAAACGTCATTTATTAGATTTATTAAATCATTCCTCGAGGATGAATCCGGCTGGATATAAGTTGATCGTTCTCGAAATACATTCGTGGCCATTTGTAGTTTTTACAGTATGCCATCGATTTTGGCGAAATGGCCATTACATCGGGACGGATCTTTTATGTACCGAACGATAAATTTAATAAGCTCCACTATCACGAATAGGATGAATATAATAGGTACTAAATCGAGTCAGGTCATTATTTGTGTTGCAAATTCGCGTTATGTAGCCCCATTAGTTATAAATGTATATTCTGAAGATTTCAGATGATGTAATAGTATATTACACAACCAAGTGTGGAAAGTGACATATTTCACACGAGTAGTCGTTTAGCACGAGCCGCGTAGCGGTGAGTGCGGAAACGTAACGAGTGAAGGAAATGCACTTTCCAACGAGTTTTGTACACTATTTTTCCTACGACTCCGAATACTTTCATTTCGCAGGAGGTCTTGTCAAAAATGTAACTTGAGCGGTCTCTAGAATTTCAGGTGGTTTTGATTCAATATCAAGTACTGTTTATTTCCATATTCAAGATGATATTTGAATACTTCTCCGACAATTCCTCATTATGTGAAATACTGATTGATTGAGTTAGTTTAGTTTGGACAAATTTTATTGATATTGACACCAGCGTACATAAACAAACTTGACACCATACGCCTGCTAGCGACAGTAATCATGCAACCAGGAATACATAACCATGGAAGTATGTAGTTCGCAAGCGCGTACGAGTTACTCGAGTTAGTGCGTCCTTGCAAACATCTGTGATACCAAAGAATCTTCTCGTTGGTGATACTGTGATATCAAACTGATGCAAGCAGCAAGCCGCGCAAAAAACTATAGCCGTACTCTTTTGAATGATCTAACCCTCTATCATCAAAATCGAAATAGTTCCAGCAAAGAGTATAGGTTCCGGTTTTAAAGTGAATTCAGAGGTTATGTAGAAATTAATAGATGAGGAATTCTCGGTATAATTCAAAACGAGACAGAAATTTCAACAAATAATATGAATTTGATTTGATAACGCTTATATTGAAAGTGGAGTACCTTCACAATATACCTAATTATTTCTATATCAAATCAGGCGAGCGTTGTGATATATTTCATATCAACACTAGTGCTTTTTTTCTTCCAAATAAACAATACCATGGTGATATGAGCTACTTTCTGAATAACCAAACAGTGTGATTATTGACGTTTTCATAGGTGGTCGTAGGAAAATACATTAATTGGTGTATCTATTCCTAGAGATATGACCCAAATGATATGGAAACTAGAAGCTTCTCCCATGATTGAAAATAACGAGAGAAAGCCTTCATCAACCAATCTCTTCCAAGTCACAATTAGTGTGTAGCAAAAAAAAAAGTTGGTGCCAAAATAGATCCTTGTGGAACACCAGCACAAACCACTACATGAAATGATCTAGCTTGACAGTAACCGCCAAAGTTGTGGTGCTGGAAGTTTTTCAAGAAAGAGAGCATTGGTGTCAAACTCATCATGGAATGAGCTCGATATTCAATTATTTGTTGCAGAAATCTGTAGTGCAACGAGTCTATAGTTATCAGGAATTGGATGAACTCTAGCTATTGCTTTTAGTTCGAAGGAAATGTGGTATAGGAAGTATAGTATAGGAAGTGCAAAGAATTCTGAGACACATTTCTTGAGGACGATTGTAAAATTCCATCTGTCCTGATCATCGCAAACATTTGAGTTGTCTTCAGAAACGGGAAGCATAGCCTCAGCTAGGTTTCTGTCATATCGCATTACGAGATTCATAGATCCACAACTCCGAGAGTGAAAAACTATCTTGATTGTCTCGCGGGTTGCCCCAATCCAATATGTTAATGCTCTCGAAGTGTACGTCGTCCAAATCACATTGAGGTTATGAAAACCTGATGACGTACGCGCCGGGCAATATGGCCGCCAGAGCCTGGTGGCGGTTAGAGAGCGGTCGGAATCCATTTGCGAGATTACGTTCTGTGATTCATTGTAGCGGAATGGAGAGTTGTCACATATGTCGGGCCCGACTCACGACTAAGTGGATAGTTAGGTCTCGTGTATGTAGAAAATATTTTCGAGAGGCAAAAAGCGCGACGCTGCTAGCCGCCGCGACGTGATTTAGGTGCCGTCGGACAAAAGAGCAACGGGGCTAACGGACCGTCAGCCAACAGCGACTCTATCTCTGGGAGTGGAGCGGCAGGCAAAAAATCGGAGCAGCCATCTGGCGACTTTGGATTTTCCTCAGCTGGTGAAGCTGCCAGAACGAAAGACGGAGAACTATGCAAAATTCAGGAATACCATAACGTACAGGGTGTACGAAGGAATTTCAATGGCCACAGAATACTCCGAGTATCGGAACTACCATCTGGTGTTGGTTTCAATTAATTTCTTGAGATCACTTTTTTTATATTTTCTTTCCACAATCTATAGGAAACTGTTTTCATGAGACAGCTGCTAATCGACCTTATACCATCAGCTTCCAAGATAGATTGAGAACTTTATGTAAACATAGATCCGCAAATGATTATTAAATTATTTTCGAATCAGTTCAAGATGAAAAATAACTATCATTTGAAAATTGGAAAATAGTATATTATGATACAAGTTTTATAAGACGCTATTTTATCGCACGCGTTGTTTGGAGTACGTCGAGCGAAGCTAAGAGTGCTCTAAGAGAACAAGTGCGACAACGTGTCTTATAAAACGTGTGTGTCATATATTTTTGTTTCTATTTTGAATTTATTTGAAGAAAAAAATGGATCCAATATCGATAAATAACAGAAACATCTTCGATTGGTAACAATGATGACATTGAAATAATTAAAATCTGACGCACAAGCGTAAAGCCCAGATTACAGTTAAGCGATTTTGATTATTGCAATACCAGCGGTGAAAAATTCAATGTTGTTATTGTTTTTATTGGTCAATTCAAATCAAATTACACTCTGAATTGAAATTTACCAATTAAAACATTGAGTTTTTCACTGCTAATATCACCAAATCAAATCGCTCAGAAGTAAACTGGGACTAACTCTTTCTGACTTTCATTTGACAGTTCGATTGTCCAATCTCCGAATAATAAAAAATTCGTATCGAAATAGAGGCTATTTCGACACGCATTTGCGTTGCACAATGACTTCATTATACAACCAAAATAGAAAAAGTCCTTTTTTTAATGCAAGTATTCAGGTACATAGTGCTATTTCTAGTTACTCAATGCAAGATATCTAGTGGATGCGTTGAAATATGAATTAGGTAAGAACAAAGAGGCAAAAACGGAATTTGAACTCCAAACAACAAAGATGATCTTTTTGAGGGCCTGAACACAGATCCAACATTTTTTAGATCCTGATGATTTGTTAGAGGACTAAAATTCAAGAAATGTGTGACACTGGATTGAAATATTTTGAGGACCGATGAATGGCATACATTACCAAAAGTAGGTAGATAAAAGAAATGAATATTATTGAACTTCGAAAAAGAAATGCAAACTGAACTGAAAGAATTTCGAATCCAAAGTAAAAAAAACAACGTAGTTTATAATTTCTATGGCAGGAAATGCTACGAATTGTGCGGAAAAATGTCCGAAAATGGATAACGTCATCATCGAAAATGTAGAGCCAATATAGAGCCTACCAAAGGCGGAAGAGTCGGCATTCTGGAATTTTGACTAATTGTTTGAGATTTCCATATGAATGAGATTATGAAATATGGTAACATTAATATGGATATATGCTCGAAAGCGAATTGTAAGCAGTCCTTGGTGACCCAACGTTTCGAATGCTGGATTTTACTAGCCATCCTACCGCGGACGAACAAAGAACATTGGCGGAGAAGAAAACATTTTCCATGACACAAAAACTGTAACATCAACCAAAACATCAAATTAAGTAGTAACGTAGTGGTTGACAGCGTCTCCTCTGAATGCCTGTCCCGTCCACGCTTTGTAGATCATAGTACACTTCATTGCGCCACATTTGGAGTAGAGCTCACAAAAAAATCGTTCCACCATGAGACAGTCTCATATTGGCCACCCTTTCATTGTCAGACTCAAGACCTACCATATAGTTTCTTTTCTCTATACCCGCGAATTCTTAATCTAGCACAACACTGTTACATTGAAGAAAATACATCGATAATATATTTCCCTCAACAATTTATTCTTGTTTTTCCTGATTTAGAAAATACATTTTAATAATTTTAATTTGTCTGTAGATATACAGTGTGTCCGAGATTCGCTTATGATCTCAGATCCTATTATACTTATAGCAAAGGTTAGATGCATGGGAGAAGTTTCATACACACTATCGTATTCCTTTTGAAAAAATTTCACATTTTGAGAGCTGTCAAATTTACCGTTTCGGATTTACTGGCGAAAAACTAAAATGTATAACAGTAGCCGAGATCCCTGTATATACAAGCGAATCTGGAACACTATGTATATGTTTGGGTGATGTGAATATCTGACCCTTTGAAAATTACGATTTTCGGTGGCAATGCTCGACGAATCTGAATTCCCAGAGGCAAGCTCCAATCTCTATGTATGAGATTTTCATTAATTTGCATAAAATGTGTCTCAGTGATTCATATATCTTATTGTGTTTGATATACGACTTCAGGCGCGGTCTGTTTATATATCAATTTTGGCGCAAAATACTACAGGGTATTAGGCAACGAGTATTTCATAAACGTAGAATTTGGATATGCCAAAGCAATTTTCTGTATAGCTGAAAGGTGCAACTGAAATTTCTGAAAAATCATTTCATTTACTTAAAAACTAGAGAACAATTCTTGATTTCAGGAAAGAAATGCTGTTTTACCTTGACCATTTCACTCATGTATTCCATGCAAGAAAAACTATTTTTAACATGTTCCATTTCGCTAAGATATTTTGTGGAATTTGAAATACATGGCTAGACGAGTTTTTGTATCATTTCGGTATAGAAAGTTTTGCTTGTCAAATTCCATCTCCACTTCACGATCGTACGTTTTTTCTTCAATATGCAATCTTGGTGGGCGTCTACTCAATTCTAGCGGCTCCACATATTTTTCCGGTGGAAAACGATTTTCCCGCGGCACATATTGGCTCCTGACCAAACAGCCGTCCGATACAATATTCCAAAAGCTCTTTTCCGTTTTGCATGATATTTTTCCCAGCATCCCCCGAGGACCTCTCAACTCTCCCCGGACCATCCAGAAGTTTTGATTTATTTCTCGTGCGTATACTATATGAGGATTCTTTATACCTTGCGATGGAAAACTGAAAACGCAGTCCGAACTCTTTTTATTCACTGCGAAACATTATCAAATTCCCAACAAACGTTTGGAATCCTCATTTCAATTTCAAAAGAAACTGCTTTTCACAAATCTATAACAAATTCTTGTAAAGTTAACAAACCTTCGAAGCACGGTCAATGAATCGTACCTTTTGGATTCAAGAATTGACCCGCCAGATTTAAGATTGAAAATTGAGGTTTTGGTGGATGCGAATACACCATTATATATTAATAAGATTGCAATTATTGGAACGATAGAAAGTTACGTCATCCTTGCATTTATTAATGTTTCATATATTTTATAAACTCTAACGATGAAGATCATTATTACACAAGAATGTGCATCGTCGAAATTATTAAATAGTATATATCAATAATTTCGGAAAGATATTTCTCAATACTATCGCCATAATCCTGATCAGGAATCGCAGGTGCTATGCAACCAATAGGGTGCACTGAAATTAGAAATGAGCTTTCACATTGGGACACCATTCAGAAAGCTCAATCTGATTTTCCGACTTCTGATAATTCTCCCTTCAATGTCATATTTTCTTTTCGCATTGCGTCTTTGTAATCTGATACTTGTATTTTGAGGGGAAACAAGCCTGCAAGGTATCCAAGGTTACTCTTTATATTTGGATCACTGCAGGCTACTCAAGCGAGAGAAAAGCTGAACAGGACAAAAATATGAGATAAATGAGAAGATATAATCTCATATTATCCAAAACCAGAAATCGATTGGATTTGAATGATATTCGTGTAGCATGTTTGCCCCAGAATTTTCCAAAGCTTTCATCAATTTTCACTCAGAATAGATACCACTAGAGCTTCAGGTTATCTCTATTTTCAATTGAAGAAACCAAAATGTGGCTTGTTATCTGAGAGATATTTTTTGACCAAGACTTTTAGTTCAGTTTACGATAGAATTTGAAATACCTACTTTAGTTAGGCAAAATAATAAAAAGGTTGGTGGTAGTTCAAATCATTATTCTTGACTACACTACTTACGGCCGTATTCGCCGTTTTCTCTCTTGAGCGAAGCTTCCCTGAGCTCGCTTAAAATTTAAGCCAAGTTTAAACTTATGCGTTATGCACTGAACAATGCAGAACCCCGCTTAGCCAAGCGTCTGGGATTTCAAATTCAAACTTTCGAATTTTCAATTTTATTTGCTTATCTATAGTTATGCATAGCAAAATGAGTGAAAAAGTTAGAGTTCAAAACTTCACATCATCGAAGAAGCTCCAATCGTTGAGAATTATTTCACATAATCATGCACCCATAGTGATAGGGAGGATACGAAAACCAATGGGGCTTCTGGTGCGAAGAGGGAAAAGACCTGAGAGCAGAGCACAAATGATTTCAATGGTACTTCATCTACTGGTATTTTACGCAGTATGACTTCTTTGAAGAAATGGAGAATAGAAAAAAAGTGCTCAGGAAAACCTTGATGGATGAAAACAGGGATGATACTGACAATTTTTGATGTCGATAATCAATAGAAATACAATGGTGGGTTTTAGAAACAAATTTGATGATGATGGAGATCACACTATTGTGTGTTTAAAGATCCTGATGAAGAAACTGAAGTTGAAATGTTGGAATACATAGTTGAAATGAAAGAGGCAGCTATAAACCACATGAAAGAAGAAAATGCTCTCATAACGAGAAAAAGAAAATCAGAAATAGAAATATTAGAGACAGAGAGTTACTTTTGAAACAGAAAAATTTCGTATAGATAATAGGTATAAAGTATTCATATTACAGAGTGTGAGAATATAGATATTAGTGATAGTATTATTATTATGCTACATTTGATTATTAAATAGAAATACATTATATTGTCACATCCTTTTCTTTTTTTCATATATGTGTTATGATTTCATTATTGATTCTCGGTTTGAAAACTAACGTAGTTGCAACAAGTAATTTCATATTTTGATAGAATATGAATTCCTTCTACCTCCATTATTGACTTCCATAATTGGTTTTCATTAAATAAGATTGAAACAATCAGTAGAAATCAAAAAAATGGGGTTAAGATGTCTACATAATCCTGGCTTAAAATATAAAGCCGCCGATTGTGGCCGCTTAAAGTTGAACGAGCTCAAATGACTTCGTGGATACGGTGCATACAAATTCGTAACGTTAAGCGAGCTCAAGCCTTAAGCTTAGCTTAATAGCATACGGCGAATACGGCCGTTAGTATCTGAAGTCAAATGTGAATGTCATTTTACCTATATATATGTCAAAATATGACGAAACGAAACATTTTTCATATATGTAAATATGAATATTTATTTTGTATTTTGAATGATAAACTATTAACATTCAATGATTTTATTCCTGGATATCGAAATCTGAGTGTTCCTTCTGTCAGTTCGTTCGTTAATTTAATTGATATTCTTATTCAGACGATTTTGACGTTAGAAAACAAGGATGATCGCGAAATGTATCAGACTATTAAAAATCGTTTAAGGCTTCCGAGGTGAGACGAAAAAGTCGTTCCTAGGTCTATTTATCGGGGGAAATAAAGCGGAAAAGCTACACACACCCGAATTCGAAGTAGAGAATGAGCTCGAGGCGACGGGATAATGAACCGAAATAACCACTTTTTCTGTTCCCAGACTTCCTGATAGTCGATATCGACCCTTTCTTTACCTACACGTACATACGAATATAGGGCGATTTCGATTTTGTACCTTCGTTTTGACAACTCATTCAAGTTGCCTTCTAAATTTAGAAATCGGAAATTTGAACTAAAAGGTAAAGATCACTCTTTTTGCAGAAGATATCATATTTTTATAGCATGACAAAACAGCGCGAAAACTGTACGATAAAATGAAGAGATGCAGTAATATTAGAAAAAATTGTGGGACTCAAATACTCTATAGTAATGAACCTGTAGAAATTACGAATATCATTACATTTCGCTGCAATCTGCCCCACATACTTTTATTGTTGATTAAAAATAACTGAGTTTCTTGGTTTTGAAGATTTGTAGGACATTTGAAAGTGTCTATATAGTTATTTGCACATAAAGCCGTAGAAATATTGATGGTGGATATAATATGAACAACGCTTTTCCATTTATCTGTTACTTTCTTTCACTATCGTTACAATTTCATTCAATTTAGCTAGAGTAAATACTCAGAAGAATCAATAAATTATACACTTAATACAACATTTTTTCATCTCATCCTAGGTACAATCTATGAATGTATTCAGCTTCCAATAATCTTTCTCCATGGATTATGATTGTCTATTTTATTTTTTCTATTTTGGTTTTACAATGAAGTCATTATAAAACGCAAATGCGTATCGAAACAACCTCTGTTTCGATACGCATTTTTTATTATTCGGAGATTGGAACAATCGCACTGTCAAATGAAAGTCAGAAGAGTTAGGCTCAGTTTTACTTCTGAGCGATTTGGATTTGGTGATATTAGCAGTGAAAAACTTAATGTTTTAATTGGTAAATTTCAATTCAGAGTGTAATTTGATTTGAATTGATCAATAAAAACAATAACAACATTGAATTTTTCACCGCTGGTATTGAAATAATCAAAATCATTCAACTATAAACTGGGCTTGCGTCAGTTTTTTAATATTTCAATGTCATCACTGTTGCCAATCGAAGATGTTTCTGTTATTTATCGATACCAAATCAATTTCTTTCAATAATAGACTTCATCGAGTACCTCCAAAACTATAGACTTGTTCTGGTATATCATATTCCTTCACTAATTTTGTCGCAGCAGGCCAATTTCCTGGATTATCTTGGAGACAAAAAAAAAACAACCTCACCCCCACCCATAAAATGTATCAAACCACCAAACGGCCCATCCAGGGTGTTGTTTTTGCTGGAATATCCGGAAAAAAAAATCTGCATAATCGAATGACGGCGTTCCGCGAATATTTCGAACGGCGCGCCATTCCCAACAAATATTTTCATAAATCTGTCATCGATGATTGCCGGTCCGGAACTGATTCGGAAAAACTTTTTGCCCGACTGCTGCGACGACGTTCAACTGTCTCTAACGACTACGCGTCGAGCTGGATGGATTCGAGCATAAATTTCCGATAAACGGATGATAATGGAAATGTGCGGCGGCAAAATTGTGTTTTCGAATTTTATGGCGATAACGCGCAAGTTGCCGAGGTAATTGACCGACAAAGAAAATCACTGAATTCGAATATGATGCTTCGCAGATTAAGAAAGAAACATTAAATAGTCCAAACTGGGAGCTAAGATAGTAGTATAGCTAAGCCGCTTCTAGCTCACTTTGACCCGTAAAGCGACACCAGCGCCACCATAACAACGCCATCTGGTGGCGAGAATTGGAACTAAAGACATATTCAATCTACAATATAATAGTACATATTATTCAACGAGCGTACTGATCCGAGTAAATAATAGTCATTAAGCGCGACTATACTTTATCTAGAAGGTATCTAAAAATCTAACCAAATTGCAAGTTCACAAATGACTCATTGAAAATCATATAGGTAGTTATTTCTTAATAGTTCTATGGTGGAAATGAACATTTCTATATGTCGGAATATCTTGAATCAATAAATTTAACCAAATAGCTTACAAAAACATTGCCAGGCCTAACCTTTATCAACATAATAATTGATAATTACATGATATTTTATGAAAATAGTATGCGAAATGTATAATTTTATTACAGAATATTAATTTTACAAAAATAGTATCGACGCGAAATGTCCTGTAATAGCAGATTCTCAGAAAATCAGCTACTGCCATAGTAACTGATCTATATATGCGAATATTGCATACAGCTCAGTGCTGCTACAATGCAACTGAGATGCCTTAAGCAACCAATAATACATTTTTTTCTGCAACCGACTCAAAAGTCGTCCATTTTTTTTCTGAAATCAGCTCTAGAAGTTTACGTTTCTCTTCCTGGCACAATAAAATTATTAATATGAATGTTGCTAGGCAACACTTTTATATAGTGTCTAGGCGATAAAGTAGATTTTTTAAATCCTAGGATTTGAAAATTAGGTACCTTATACCATAGCATTGTGATAATATATGTTATATGATCATAATTTTAGAAAGAACTTACCCATTTAAGAATAACAACATCGTATCAATTATGTTTACAAAAAACTGGTACAATTACATTCCTACATATAATATTCAATCCATTTCTGATATCGATATTGAAACTATACTTGAAAATGAATAAACCTGATTTTTCAACAGCTACAAATAATAAATATTTTGTTGTTTCTTCATATAACCTCAATCTGTTCCTAGGGCAATTGCATGACCAGCACATTTTTCTAGACTTTTTCTATGGCCACCTTCGAGTGTGAATTTACAGTACTTCCACTCTTATGACATTTATTACCCCTCAAATGGAAATCAAATCCCCAAATTCTGCATTCTTGAAGTTTTTAGACCAGGAGAAATATATACGAAGGAAACAGCCACGAATTGCACTGAGTTACGCAAAAATAGAAAAGATATTCAAAATATCGTACGTCAACAATTCTAAGATGTTTGAAAAGGTAGACTACGAGCAGAAAACAACTACCTATCTGGCAAATACCACGCAGAATATTGAATTACATCTACTCGTCACGCGGTTCTGATTACATTACTACTTTATTTTCTGAGGAATGTTCATGTTTTGGTTTCATCCTATTACACTAAATGAGACTGATCTCTAAAAAAAATATCGTGTGTTTTGCACTTGATGATCGAAAAATTCCCCGCCCACGACTATTAGCGCATAGGTGGCGTTTTGGGGTGATAATAATGAGCCGTTTTACATGTTTATTGGGTTGAAATGGAAGCTATTTAGAGTGTCCCGGGGCGGTATTTCAGCCGCCACCACCACCAACAACGGAGACACGCGCCTAACTGAGTTAGTACGCCAACTTTCGCCCAGTGGTGTACGTGACGAATTCGGAAAATTGGTTTTCTGGTAGCGAGAGAAGCATTAAGTTGATTCACACGGGTTTATTGGCTCAATAGCAGCTAAGATAATGATGAGAGACACCTTGTATAGCTTCTCGAACACTATTATCAAATATTATTGAACACAAATTCATTCAGTCTTTTCATTGACGACTTACAAACGAATGCGCTGGTGTAAATGTCACTCGATGTAAAGGAAGTAATAATTATTACCTGTCACAAGCAATTTCAACAATTGCGAGAATGTCATACCACTAGGTATATCGAAACGAAATTTTGAGGGCTTGAATGAGAGCTGAAAACCTATTTTCTCATTAGAAAATATCAGCTCAAAGTTTTGAAATAGCGGCTGACCGCCATCTTGAATTATTTTTTAAATAAAAAACCTGGTAAATCATTTTCATCATCATCATCATTTTCGAAATTTACTCATAATTACAGTTTCATCTATTACACTTGATGTGATTATTTCCGAAATATTAACGTTAGACAATCGAAATTTTGGTCATTTCATACCTAAAACAATAATGTTTTGGTCAATCGAGTTTGTATATGAAAAAAATCGTTTCGTTTTGTTCAATGTCAAAGTTCATTCATTTCTAGTAAGCCAAATATTTCACCGGAAGTTACCAAAACTGATACTTCATTTGAAACCTAAATGAACGTTAATTTTTCGAGAACAATTGACTTTAGGATATGAAGTATATGAGATGAAACTGTCAAGAATTATAAGCATTTTTTGAAAATGGAACGATAAATGGGGTTTTCTATTTTGAAAAATAGTCCAAGATGACCTCATTTCAAAACTCTTAGTTGTCATTTTTTCATCGAACAATAGTTTATCATATCCTATTCAAGACATCCGAATTTCGTTACTTTACCATATACCAGGTGGTTCAAAAATTAGTAGGTGGAAACAAACATTATACGGGCACTATCACTGTATGCAGGTGTATATTCATGTATTGGTTGTATTGGGAACGAAAACTTTATTCGTACGCCCCTGGTTCGCATTCCCCCGGTAGCTATCCAAGCAGCTCCTGTATTCACGACGACTTTTAATGCACAATTAAAATACTGTTTTCCTAATCTGACTTGCTTAACAACATTGTTTCGAACACGGCTGATTCAATTTCGAGGATAACCGAAACCCCAATAAGGAACACCGTACCTTTGCATTTCAATGATTTCATCGAGAAACGAATAGGGATAATCTAGATTTTGCCATCATATACACGGAATATTTGTTGATAAAAACTCCCAAGTAGAAATCAGGAAACAATAATATTTCCTCACACTGTGTTCGATACTTTAATTGAATAAGGCAAACTTTTTTCTTTGAATTTTTTGTCCACTTCATGACTTTTAATAACAATAATAATAATAATAAACGACTTTCATTGCGAATAAAGAGAAGAAACATTACAGTTTAATAAAACTGATGGCGAAGTCTTGCTTAAAGCTATTCTACTCAACCACCAGAGGGCGATTGCCCAAAAAGGAAATACAAAAAATATATGTAAACAGGTCTATTCAAATTCGAGTCTATGCATGGGGATTTCGATAACGGTAAGAGATAAAGGGTTGGTTAAATGGGGACAAAGTAGCATATTTCAGTGGTTAATTATATGGATGAAAAAAATCTGACCTAGCTTTTTCAGTTCTGGAGTTATACAGGCAAAATTTAAAAAAATGTTGAAAAGGTAGAAAAATAATTGTTCAAAAGTTTTTCAGTGTTTTCCAAGAGTATATAATATAATATATAATTTCAGCATATACTGATGAGTTAGATCTATTGACTATGTTCAGAGTAAGAGAAATCAAAGCTAGAAATGAAAACTTATTTGTAGTTAGTATCGGTGAAGACCCTTTTGTGGCAAACGCACTTCTCGCATTAAGGGATGTTTTCTCTATACGGAGAATGGGGTGCATACATTAAGAGGGGGTGCACATACATATGTATATCTTCAAATTGATTTGTCACAGCCGAACAAAGTCGCGGTTGTAAATGTTTTTCGCTGATAACTATCAAGTAGATCCAGAGTCCTCAAAAGTTTGTGTCGCATCATCAGAAAAAAGTCAATGCAGAAAAACAAATTCAGTCTCCTTTCGAAAATACTCTATTGACAGACAATATACAAACTGAGATAACATATGACAATTTAGAGTGAAAGGACAAATTAGGACACATTCTTAATCGAAACTTGGTACATTGAGGTTAAAAATGAAAGTCCTTCTTCATAATATTATTCAGCAAAGAACGTGAACTTTCCCGATATGAATATGTGGGTTATATCGTTGATATACAATGAAATGTGCAATGGTCCGAGAACATATCCTTGAGGTACCCTACATCTAATTTATATTTCCGCAGATGTCAAGTCTTGTGCATTGAACAATAAAAAAATGATCCCTCTGAAACCATATACTTTTCGCAGCAGAATTTTATTATTGAAGCAGGCGAAAGCCTCCATATATTATGTGTATTGACGTAAGCTCCAGTATTTTTCATTAACAAAATGTATGAACTATCATAATAATACATTGTAAAATAAATTAGTTATTTCAGAGAATTAGGTAGGAAGTGTTGAATGAGTATGTTTATTAAAATTGTCTGAAATGTCAAAACTTCTTAGGAGATCAAAAATTATTAGAAAACGACAATTATTAAACGAAATTCACTGAGATTTTCAAGATACCTTTGAGAATAATTGATGTTGATAAAGATTTTGGGTACTGCTGCTTCACCGCATACTACCCTCCGAGTTTTGACGACTGTATCCCGTAATAGAAAGTTATCTCTCAAAGACATTCCACTAATAAATTCCGAGATACGAATCGTGGCTTTAACTTTTTATTTTACTATTTTCCCTTATCAATTCAGATTTGCGGCGGTCATAATTTTTTCATCCACTGTAAAACGAAATAGAATAACACAAATCAGATATGAACGTTGCGCAGTTGAATTATCGAAAGATGGCATGAAGCATTCAACGAATTTGAATATATACAGTGCGGTCATAAATAGTCCTTCCCCTCTGCTAACGTTAGAACCGTTTAGGTTATTTTTATGAAATTTTGATCAATCAGATATGGTAGGTACATTATTTCTCAGCAACTCTAATAATTTTCTTATACCTGTCTGTGACCTTTTACAAGTCTAAAAATTAATTTAATTTTGATGAACATAACAAGAACTCAGAAACATTTCAATTTCTGACTTGACGATGGAATCTCAAGTCATTTGAGACGTATTTCATTTACTTTGTTCACACATATGGACTTAGCAACATTTCTCGGGTGGGGATCTAATAACCTAGTAGAATTCAATGCACACGAAACACAAGCATGTCTTTTCTCTAGAAAAGCCGATCTCACTGTGCTCAACATAATTCAGTCAGGAGTAACCATATACCATTAAAGTAATCCATTTCGATGCTTGGCGTTACTATCAGCAATAACCTTTCTTGGGAAAATCACGTGAGGTCAATTGCCAAAAGTGCATCCCAAAAACTTGGTTATCTGTTTCGAGCCAAGAGCTATTTCACTCCCAGTCAGCTGCTTATGATCTTTAAGGCACAGATCCGACCTGTCCTGGAGTACTGTTCCCATATTTGGAGTGTGGCACCTAAACATATCCTGATTGATATGATTCTGTCCAAAAAAGGGCAATTCGTCTCGTCGGTAATGCCTCGCTCACTTCTCTGGAACACCGTAGAAAAGTTGGCGATTTATCTTTATTTTATAGATATTTTCATGGGCGATGCTCTTCTGAAATATCAACAATCGTTCCTCCATTAGCAGTCTCTTCGAGATCAACCCGTCAAGTTCAGTCTTCACACCCCTTCGTGTTCACTTTAGTGACCTGCAGAACGTCCCTTTCCAAAGACTATTTCATCCAACGAACATCGAGACTTTGGAACTCATTGCCTAGGGAGGTGTTCCCCGAGGCATACCATCTCCAGAAATTTAAGGAGAACACCAACTCCTACCTTCTTTCCCTTGGTTCTCACGATGTTCTCTGAACATTACAGGATACCCCGTTTTCGTGAGAATGACTATTGCTACGCCACTGGCAGAGGGTGTCGTATAGGATATGGCTATGTATGCAGATATATGCTGCTATGCTGCCATCGTCAATTGTTTGTTCAGCAATATTTTCGATTAATTTGTCAGGTGGCCGTAAATTCTACCAGCGTGACGATTTCGCTGGTATGATGAGTTGAAAGATTGAATTTTTGGAGCATCGCTGGTCCATTTCATTGAAACGATCGCTTTGATTTATACGTTGTGAACGATTGCTATTTTCGACGCAAAAAAATCAAAATTGTGATTACGAAGCATATATTCATTGGAAAAAAGCCGAATGACCATAACTCCAAAACAGTTTTCTGAACGATTGTTGATTTCTTTTTTTTTCAATTAAATTTTCTTTCTACAAAAATCCACCGAAAAAAGTGATCTGTTCTCTCACTGATGGGTTTGTTAATGCGGATTTTCATCAAACTGACAAAACCGCGCCAAAACAGCAACTGTGTCGATTTCGACAAAACAAAAACTTTTGTTGTCAAAATAAGAAACATTTTGAAGACTCTGTGTGACGAGTTCGTGTTTTCGTCAAAAACAAAAAGTCCCGTCGCCAGGCAGAGAGATCAAAAGGTTTTTGTATTTTGTCTCTGTTTTTGTAAACAGTGTTCGCTATATGTGGAAACGGCTGGTGAAAACAGTTCATTATTTTCCGTTTGGTGAAAATCCGCCTTTAAATTAGTCCCATTGAATAAATATAGCATAATAGCGCGTTGATCTCAGAGTGATATATTCTGCGTTTTAATCACTCTCCGCGTTTTCTCCAAAGAGCGTGTTTCTCACTTGCGCCGCAAGGTGTCGCTAGTTCCAAGTGTCTCTTGAAACACAGCTCAGTGCGGTCAAATATGCTTAACAGAGATTGCATAAAGGGACAGGCAACGCTACGATTGGAAATCTCATCTGCAATCACTCTGTGAATGAGTTCGTGGACTTTGAGTAGATATATTCCAATGTTATGGCGTGAAATTAGCCAGGAAAGTAGCTGTTTTCTGCTCGTTGCCTACTTGTCACCCAAAATGTGATTCGGTGGAAAGTTTTCCTTCAATTTTCGGGATAAATATATGATGCGATGATGGGGGGGGGGGGGGGGTAGCGGCCTGCCCCCGCAAAAACAAACGAGCATCGTCGCTTCGAGAGGCGATCGCAGGTCACGTGACGCCTGTAGGTAGGTATATATATATATGCGGTCGGGGTGTATCGAAAGGAAACGAACTCTCGTTAATTCGGTCGTCCACAATGGCGGCAGGAAAGCACATGTTAAGTTTAGTTCGTTAATTATGACGTCACACACAATGGAGGCACTTCCGGAGCGCGGGCCGTGCCGGAAATTCCTCGCTCGTTGTGCCGTTTCCAAAGCCGGAAGGGGTTGGTGGTGGAAGGGGTAGGGGGTGATTTCGGGTGCAGATCGTCCTGCCGAAATGCTGCTACCGAAAACGGGAGGCCCAGTGACGTCACTTGAATTTTCAACGGATGCATCGAGAAAATATCATCATCATGATATAGAATGATGAATTTCAGAGGGCTGGTGAAGAATTTCGAATTTCATGATTATAACTCGAAAAATATTGTTTTTATTTTGGTTCTATAATGAAGTCATTTTAAAACACAAAGGCGTATCGAGATTAGCCTCAGTTGAATTCCAATTCAGAGTAATATTTGATTTAAATTGACCAATAATAGTTATTTATGTATTAAGGGAATTATGAGGGCCTTAATTACCGATGGCAAAGTTTGCGTCCCGAGGGACAGCAATTGCCAGAGGTTATTAAGGCTCTATAATTCCCGTGGTACATAGATAATTTTATTTTTGACCGATTTTCATAACAATATGTCCATATTTAGAACGCAATAAATGTTTAAATTCATAACCTTTCTGGTATATTTGAATTAGGTAGCGTTGATTGTAGCATTGTTGGTTGTTGCTAGGTTGTCGCTATGTTACATGTTTATAAGCAAACTTTCTTTATCAATCAATGTTTTTCCGTTAAAAACGTGTTTATTTTTTACCACAAATCGACGATCTTTTTCTGATATAATGGAGGATATTATAAAAAAAGCGGAAAAAGCAAGACAATCATTACTTCCATCGAAAAGTGAAGCCCTATATCAAAAAGAATACAACTTATATCTGAAGTGGCTGACTCAGAGAAATGTTATGTCAAAAGATGCCAACGAAACTGTCTTTCTGGCATATTTTCAAGAACTGGTAAGTATTTTCAGTATTTTCTGGTATAAATATGTCTTAGTTTTCATTACATATAAACGTTTATAAGCATTTCTTGTATCATTTTCACCTGTGAAAGGTAAGAGGGAGTTTTTGAACCTTAATATCCCAAGGGAGTTATGACCCTCATTATAAATATCGTAACTATGACGATATAAGCTTATAATGTCACTGTCAGAAATAAAAACAATAACAACATTGCATTGTTCACCGCTGGTCTCGTAAAAATCAAAATCGCTCAACATTAAACTGGGTTTTAGGCTTGTGCGTCAGATTTTAAATATTTCAATGTCATCATTGTTACCAATCGAATATGTTTTTTGATATCAAATCATTTTTTTCAATGATTCCATATCAATGCTTATTAGAAAAAATTGTACATGACACACGTTTTATAGGACTCGTTGTCGCTTCACTCGTCGTACTCCAAACAACGCGTGCAACAGACAAAATAGCGTCCTATAAAACTTGTATCATAGTATACTATTTGCGGATGAAAATTATTTCAGGAAAAAATTGTTTCGTCTGGTCCGGATCACGAATCAAAATGAATTTTCATCCCCTTTGGCCATCCAATATTACCTACTTAGGTCAACACTATGCCGCAGTAGATGCATTCTCATCATTTCGATTAGTCCTGAGAGTGTATTATAAGTAGACTCGATCACTATAATACGAAATTCCAGCCATTTTTTCGAGATCAAAGATACCATAAAATCAACAACCAACGTTTCAAAGAAGCACTTCAGATTATAAAATGTCGAAAAAAGTTTGTTATTTTGGCAGAGTTCATAATTGGATGAAAGTTCTTAAAGCACCCCATCAAGAATCATCACTTGCTTGAAGTAGGTAGGTACTTACTCGTATATAAAAAAGTATCTTCATGTATAACGATTTGATACTGAATTTTCTCCATCAAGAAACCCCAAATATTGAAAATCCATTTCTCAAAATATATTTTCAAATCTCTTCGAATTCATAGAAAACAAACCAGTCTTTCGTGAAGTCAAAAAATGAGAAACGCTTCCATCAAAACATTTCCGGGGAATGTACGCAAGCTGCTCTGCATGACAAGAAGATCGTAAATATGATTTTTCTCTGTGCTCATTCGGATGTCAATGAGAAATGGACCATTTAAATCTGGGCCAGCCTAAACGTTCAAATTGAATCCGAATGAAATTCTCCATGAATGCACAGGAAGAAGATTAGATAAGTATAATTACTGATTTATTTGCGTGGAGGGATGAAGAGGGTGAGCTAGCTAATAGGCTGAAAACTCTCGACTCTCAATCGAAAAAAAACTCCATTTAGTATATGAGCAACATTATGAGTCAATTTCAAAATCGAATTATATTACCTGAATCACCTCGCAAGTCGATATAATGGTGTCTGAGAGGGCAAAAATGAATAACAAAACAATATCAGATCAGTCCAAATATACCAAAAAAAAATCGTTCATCTGGCCTCGAGAATTCAAAAATCATAGTCTGCATCCAATACAAAAGCCATATTTTTCGTTCAATCATCCCAGTTTCGTTTCCAATCTTAAAGAACAATCAAATGGAAATTGAGTTTCTGGAAATATTCCACGATATGAAACAATTTCGTTCAAACCGTCTTCGCAAGATTCTCCAATATGATTGGTCAATAAAGACTGGCTTCCTATTTACTCACTCAGAAGTTTGGAGTTTGAATCATTTCGTTGATGTGCGAAATAAAAGTTTATTATTTAATGGGAAATGTGAATAACATCTCGAATAACTTCACACAGGGATGGACTGCTTTCTATAATGCTAAATATTACAGTCTAATACAAATTTGATAACCAAAAAACGTTCGCCAATGTTCTCACATGTAATACCGCTAGAGCTTCAGTTACTGGATTTTTTTTTGACAAAACGAATATTTCGAGAGTTTTCTACAAAATATTCACACCGAAATATTATTGAAGTATATGCGTTGAAGAAATAGAAAAAGTTCGACCTGGTTTTTCATTGGTCTAGACGCCAGGCATCAAGCATAACAACTCAGATTTGTCAGCACCGACCGTACGGCTGTGTATAAATAGTAAAATAATATTTCTATTATATTTACAGTGAGTTCCGTTAATCAAGATGTACAATTTCAATACTCGTAGTACACGAAATTGATTATCATTAACACTTGACAGTTTTCATAGTAGGCCGCTATACCGGTCCAGTAGCCACCAAATCCGTGTCGGCTACTTTGAAATATTATCGTAAATTGTGATCCGAAAATTCAGTTCGTCATTATTTACAGATACCGTCTGGGTACATTAAATAATCATGACAGAAAATTCTGAACCACTGAGGTAAAGTTGGTAGAAATATTTTTTCGTCTGAGTGCGCACCATTTTCAATGGAAAACGCTATTAGTATTTGAAGTTAGGTGTGAATGTCCAGTGTAATACCAAGCTCCTTCTTCAAAGGAAGAGAGACAAATTTCCGGAAATAATTGTTCTAGTTGCTATGGCAACGATACAAAATATAGTCTTTTGATTGGTCGAAAATGTTAGGTGTGAAATTTTCATATTGAGCCTTCCACAGGTCCGTACCGAGTAGAACTACCGATCAATTCATCAGGCACTCAAATTTCCTCGAGCCTGACCTGCATTACCCCCAAATCATCTTCCGACGGTGCAATCTCTCTCTCTGCGAGAGGAAACGAGCGCCAGCGTCGAAGATGTTTTTGAAAGCATTTGTTCAAACCATAAACGTTTTATGGCTAATTGTCATCGGTTTATGGTTCAATATGGCGACCGGTCTAGTTTAAACGTGATTGGTCTCACGAGAGACGCGGAGTGCCATAAAGCGATTTTCGGGTGACAGAAAATGCGCCGTTTCAGAAGTGGGATAATAAAAATTAATTGATTCCGGAAAAGATTCGGACGTTTAAAATTACAAAGGATTTATCAGTATACTGTGACTCTTTCACTGATTTCTCCTATGTCCGGAAACAAGTTCAGCAGATCTTCTTTCACAACTGGTCTATTTTTTTTTCTAAATTGCATCATCACGATTTACAAACTTGACATATAACTGTCGTACTTGGAAACTGACTTACAATGGTCTTATTGTCACAGTCCGCAAATCGAAAAAATAGCGAATAATTGTAGTTATCATGAATAAATGGTGTTTCGAAATTCGTAATAAAATTGGTTGCGTTACTATGGAAACGTATTTATGTTGAATTGTCAAACTTGACGCAAATAAATTTAATTGCTGGTGTTTTCGAAAAAGAAACAGTCTAAAATGGCAAGTGACGATGAATTTTCCATTTCTTGGACTCCGCCAGAGCTGGTTGAGGCATTGGCTACCCAAATTATAAATTATTTCCTTATAAACAACGTGTTTTTAATTATTTATGTAGAAAACTAACAACTGTAAGAAAATACCAATTCCTTATAGTAAGAAAATGAATATTTCCCAACAGTTAGGAAATCGCGACTCTTTCGTTAGGAAATTTTGCATGGAATGTCGAAATTTATTAGCGATTTGCGGAAAAAATGTGTTTAACGCCCAAAAAAAACAAAAAAAATTCCGGTACCGGGAATCGAACCCGAGCCTCCTGGGTGAGAGCCAGGTATCCTAGCCACTAGACCATACCGGATATGTAAATGATAAATTTTTTTATTTACATCAATTAAACTTTTTATATACAATTCATGTAGAGATACATTTTTGTTCTCAATTGAACTTTTGACGAGATGTTGCAGTGATAATGTTCATCAACTGATAATGCTGATTAGAATTTCAGTTTTTGAAGATTGAAGAATTGGTTTCATATACTTTATTTGAGATTGTATAATCCGGTATGGTCTAGTGGCTAGGATACCTGGTTTTCACCCAGGAGCCTCGGGATCGATTCCTGATACCGGATACATTTTTTGAAATTGATTATTAGTGCCATCTATGAGCAATTCTCCGAACTATGAAGTTACAGATTCTCTCTCAATCCACAACTCAAATTACAGAGACCTATAGCTGATTCGAAGAAAGCGACATCGATCAACGGTTGAGAGATAAATAGTACATTGACTCTATAGAGTCACTGTAATAAATAGAAGGATAGCCGTTAGTGCTACACTGTCGACATCTTGAGGTTATAGACAACATTACACAACAGATACTGGTAGAAACCTAATCGCCTCTCAGAATCTGCGTTAGTCGATTCATCACTATATTGTAGGGGTCACTGACAAGCGATTTGTTAATGTGAAATATTGAACAAACACGAATGATCATGGACATGGCAAGGAATATAAAATGAACAATAGCTGATTGGATCGATCGAAGTTTTTGTAGTATTCGATGTGAACACCAATAATGTAATGAATCAAGAACGCTTGATTCAGATATGAATCAAATTAAATGATTTTTGAGAAATATCCCATAGCTTACCAAGATAATCAGTATGAGTTTTGATTATTTACCGGATCCAGCTTCCCTGATGAGTGTTCTCCTATAATAATTATTATTGTATGTACGCAATTGAAGAACAGTACTTTCTCGTGCAACAATAGTACCCAGATATTTTGAATGAATAAACATTCAACTTCTAACAGGTAGGTATATTTTCTGAATAGTAAAACAAGATTAGGCAGGCATGTTTAGCAAGCAATGAACACCTGTGGAAAGTGGGAAAACCCATCCTCTAGCCCACCATATAACCTGCTGGATCGCCTTTTCACTTGAATCTTGTTACCCAAACTGATAATGATAACAGAACAACTTTCATCTTTCGAATAGAAACAGGTAGTATTATTAGACAACAATAGCAGTGAGATTAGGAAATCCCCATAAATAAATAAATGATTATATAGGATAAACAGATAAATGTCACCCTTCAGAATTTTGAGGGTAGGTAATTATTGCACCTCGGTGTCATCAAGCTCCTACAGGTTAGCAAGCACCTTCACCTATAGTATCTTTATTTTGTATCTTTGTAATACCATTTATATGACATTATTATCATATTGATAAATGAATCAATAATATTTTTAGAAACTCGGATTTTTTCAACAACGATATCTTTTAATGGATCAATAACGAGAAACAAAACAGGTGCAAATACTTATTCTGCAAATATTTACATTCTCATTTGGTGCAGACATTCAAATGCTGAAATAAATTCGCCGCTTACAAAAATTAGACAGTACTCCCCAGATAAAACGCATAAAATTCGATAATATTTCAACCAGTTTTGGTACTTCGTAATGTTACTTTGAGATGAAATTAAACAAATTGTATGTTTTTGGAAGGAGATTTTTAAGTTGTTGATATAGATTTGTCAGATTTGATATTTCTGAAATAAAACCTTGGAAAAAGTGAATACTAGGTTAAACGTTGATATTTCATCTCCAATAACTCGATTTGGTTCCGTTTTCATTATGCAATTCCTGATTGAGAGAATCTGAAAAACTATCAAATGGCCACCAAGATCACCAGACATAGCTCCACTCGATTTCCTTTATATTCCTTATGATCTGGACGATCTGTGGAGTGGATATCCGTCAAACTGGCAACGTGCCACGAAAAAAAACGCCCTTTTCTGATTACCTATGCGATCGTTTCCCGACATTTTATAATATCCGATAAATCGTGAATCGGAATAATGGCGGGCGCCGGTCTGTTAAACCGGTGGCGCCAGCTTCCCTGACGTCGCGACGCTGGATTACGACGCCTTACTGGAGGCGCTGTTGTCAAATTGAACAAAAAACTGGTGGAGTTTGATAAAGAGTAAAAACTCGAGAAAATGCGAAGTAACTATTTTCTCAGTGTTCTACGTCTACATATAATCTCATTCTTATGAGATATTAGGAAATACGAAAATTTCAGAAAAGGTGAGCCATTCACTAATTCGTAGTTTCTGTACTTTCGCCATATTTATAGGTATTTAAATGCTAATGGAGTTAAATAGTGTCTTTATTTCCACGAATAATATGCTAGGGCATGTTGGTTTTCTATTTTGGTTCTATATAATGAAGTCATTATGAAACGCAAATGCGTATCGAAAAAGCCTTTGTTTCGATACCCATTTTTTATTTTTCGGATGTTGGTACAATGGAACTGTCAATTGAAAGTCAGCTTACTTCTGTGCGATTTTGGATTTGGTGTTACAATAGCAGAGAAAACTCAATGTTTTTATTGGTAAATTTTAATTCAGAGTGTGATTTGATTTAAATTGACCAATGAAAACAATAACATTGTATTTTTCACCGCTGGTAGCAAAAATCGAAATCACTCAACAGTGAACTGGGCTTTACGCTCGTGCGTCAGATTTCAAATATTTCAAAGTCTGTTATATATCGATATTAATTTAATTTCTTTCAATAAGAAATAAAAAAAATTGTACATAACACACGTTTTATAACACATGTTGCCGCACTTGTTTCCTTGGAACAAACAACGCGTGCGACAAAATAGCGTCTTATAAAACTTGTATCATAATATACTATTCTACCACTAATAGGTACATATTATTTGATGAACTTTATTTCATCCACTAGTTTTCATCGAAGTTTTCATTCATCCTTTCCTTAAAAAATCAAACAGATGAGGTAAAACAATTTTTTTGCTTAAGATGGAAACTTTTTTTTATCCCCGTGATGAAATGAAACGATATGTTCTAGTAGGACATTGAAAAATAAATATTTTCACACCGATAAATGTTGAATAGTTCCAATAATACATCAAGAATTGTGAAAGTTTTATGTGTGGAATTTTTTTCTTACGGCTATCACCCTGTATGCTGGTGAACAATTAAATAGGCGCATCGAGATAATTCCCTAAAATATTTATTCACACGATCGACAAACGGTATTCTCAGAGCCCACCTCAATAATAGACACCTCATTTCCCGATTTTTTGTCACTTTGACAAATAGTTTTTGTCCACAAATGTCGGTAAAAAGTAAAGGTCTCCGTGATGCGTATTAGAAAAACATTCCTCGAAAGCGCTTTTGAATGGCCAGGTATACGTACAATCGGGAGAGTCTTAATCCCTTTCCGTGTGTCCATGACACGATCTTCTAATTCACGTTCTCTCTAAATCATATTTTCCCGAAACAGGTATATTTATGAACTTTCTTCGCACCTTGTATCATGAGTATGGACGAGCTCGAAATAATGAAAATTTACTGAAAAAATAAAAGGGATTTTATAAATAATTCACTGATTTCGAGGTATATCTATCACACCACAGCACCAACCATCATAATAATATGAAACCCCATTGGAAGTAACATGAAAAAAATTTTTTTCTTGTTATAGAAAAAATTGTAGCAATTGTTGGAACATTTTCGAATATTTCAAATTGCCATAACTTCCGAACGGATGGACCGATTTTCAACTTCGCGTATACCAATCTGCTTGTTTTTTACCATGGAATCCATTTCTCGCCAATAGAAGAGATCGAAATCGAAGAAAAAAATGTTCTCGTTATAGAAAAAATTGTAAACTTTTTCGAATTCTTCAGATCGCCTTAACTTCCGAAGAGATGGACCAATTATCAACTTCGCTCATACCAATCTAATTGTTTTTTTCCATAAAATCTATTCCTCCAATCGAAAAAACCAAAATCGGAAACAAAAATTGTTCGAATTCTTCAAATCGTAGTAACTTCCGAACGAATGGACCAATTTTCAACTTCGCTCATACCAATCTGATTATTTTTTTCCATAAAATCCATTTCTCCAATCGAAAAAACTGAAATCGGCAAAAAAATTTGTTCAAATTCTTCAAATCGTAGTAACTTCCGAACGGATCGACCAATTTCCAACTTCGCTCATACCAATCTGCTTGTTTTTTTCCATAAAATCCATTTCTCCAATCGAAAAAACCGATATCGGAAAAAAATGTTGTTCGAATTCTTCAAATCGTAGTAACTTCCGAACGGATGGACCAATTTTCAACTTCGCTCATACCAATCTGCTTGTTTTTTTCCATAAAATCCATTTCTCCAATCGAAAAAACCGAAATCGGAAAAAAAAAACTTGTTCGAATTCTTCAAATCGTAGTAACTTCCGAACGGATGGACTAATTTTCAACTTCGCTAATACCAATCTGCTTGTTTTTTTCCATAAAATCCATTTCTCCAATCGAAAAAACCGATATCGGAAAAAAATGTTGTTCGAATTCTTCAAATCGTAGTAACTTCCGAACGGATGGACCAATTTTCAACTTCGCTCAAACCAATCTGCTTGTTTTTTTCCATAAAATCCATTTCTCCAATCGAAAAAACCGAAATCGGAAAAAAAAACTTGTTCGAATTCTTCAAATCGTAGTAACTTCCGAACGGATGGACCAATTTTCAACTTCGCTAATACCAATCTGCTTGTTTTTTACCATGGAATCCATTTCTCCTATAGAAGAGATCTAAATCGAAAAAAAAATGTTCTTGTTATAGAAAAAAATTTAGCAATGTGGGTACCCTTGGAACTTTTTAGAATTCTTCAGATTGCATTAACTTCCGAACGGATGAACCAATTCTCAACTTCGCTCATACCAATCTGCTTTTTTTTTCATCGAATTCATTTCTCCAATCGAAAGAATCGAGAAAATGTTCTCATTATGGAAAAAAATTTAGCGAAGGGGGTTCCCTTTAAACATTTTCGAATTCTTCAAATCGCCTAAACACGAGTAGTCGTTTAGCCCTATTTTTCCTACGATCATAAATATTTTCATTTCGCGGGAAGTCATATTGAATATGTAACGAGTGTGGCCTCTAAAATTTCAGCTGATATAGATTCGTAATTAATATCTATTTCAATATTTTAGGTAATAATCGAAATCTTTCTCGATAATTGCAAATGTTAATAAGCGAATTTTCTTCATTTGCACATACAATTTCATTGATATTCAAAATCACTCGAATGTGCGAATCCGTTGTCGCTATTGGGTAATAACGCAACCAGAAGTACAGCAGTGCGTATTGAAATCAACCGAATATGTCAAATGTAAAAACTATTGTAATGCAAGTCGTACTCTAAAGTAGCATGCTCAACATTATCAGAAAAGTATTAGAAATAGTTCCAGACTAATTTCTATCACAATGAAATAGAGGTTATGTCTTATTGACACATTGAAATAAGTTACGAATTCTCGTTACAAACCGAAAACATTCAATAAATATGACTTGACCAATTATCAGGAGCTCTTGGAGAGAACATTACCCGCAGTGTTATTGGGTAATTTTCTCGAAAAATACGTCGGTATTGATACACACGAAGTGAGAACACACCTCACGCCTTTTCTCACGCATCTCAATTCTAAACAAATATTTTCTTCTTGGTTTTAAAGCAGTTCGGCTACTAATATATGGGGCAAATATTTTCTTTGGGATTATAACGTGACCAACCGATCAAGGAATTCTGTGTCTTCCATTGTTTGTCTAAGGCCACTGGATCACACTTCACTTAATTGACGTGAGAAGGAGGGTTTGGACGTGCACTTTTCGCATTTTCGCAGGATGTCGAACACACTCCTTCCCCTCTTCATCCGTACCCAAAGTACCTCAAGGGGTAAAGGGCGGGAAAGAGGGGAAATGATGAATTTTTTTTAATCTCCGATTTCGATGTGGGTGTCAAAAAAATTTTTGGGGAGGAGGGGGTCAAATTTTTTATACAGTCTTCTTGGTAGTGATATTTTCGTTTCGATCAAACAACGTCTTGTATATTTTTCTTTTTTAATCGGGATTTCGAGGGGAATTTAGATTTGGGTCACCTTTGCCGAAACCCTTGATCTTTAATATCTATTTTTGGTCAATTCTAATCTCTATGTCTGTTTATCTAATGTTTCAGCTTCGAAATAATCCTGAGATTTTGAAAATCGGTTGAAGAGGAAAAAAGTTATGGCTGCAAAACCAAAAAATTGATTTTTTGAGGTCACTCTGTAAATAAAAGAGATGAGAAGACAAATCTGGAGATGGCTCAAGTTAAGGAGATCACCTTTATGCCTCTGCTGTTAAAGTTGAAAAAAAAACTGCTTTTCTTCATTTGGGATCCTTTGTAACCAAATATGGTACAACTTATCTTTATTTCAACCTGTCAGCTGCTCTAGATTCGGTGGGTCGTGGATAAGGAAAAATTGTTGAATTGCTTTTAGGTAGAAATGTTAATTCAAGATACAAGAATGATACAAATATGTCATCAAAAATTGAGCGCCATGTATTTTATTCAGGTTAAAATACAAAAACCTGTGATCTATGCAATCCTTTGAACAGTAAAACTACTAGATACAGTTAACAAAATATATTTTCTACAATATATCTATGAATTGTGAATGAGAACGATTTTGGAATCCTAGCAAAAAAAAACTACTAATATTTTTACAAGAAAAAATATCTATAAAAATATCTATGAAAATACTAATACAATTTTAATTTCAGCAATAATATTGAAAATCATTACAATGAAAATCCGGTGCAATAATTCATTAACTTTATAAATGTTCTCCAGAAAGAAAAACCAATTGATATCTAAAATTAGTCAATGACCTGTGGCTGGAACTTTGAGTATCTCTGGATCTCAAATAGAGAAACAACACTTACTCTGGTCTAGAATATGAGGTACCTGGATTTCCCTACACTTGGCAGCTCTAGCAGACTTTGATTTCAAGTATGAGAGTCCAACTACTCAGTTCATCAGACTGCATCCATACTTGGAGTCTCTAGCAGAATTGGAGTTACTCAGTAGTAGATCAGGAACTAGAAACAGGAACACAGGATACCTCTTTTCTCAGATCAGGAACACAGGATACCTCCTTTCAATTTCAGATTCCAAGGTATTTGCTCAAAGCCCTAAAAGCACATTAGACAGCAGTATATGTCCCTTACTAGAGCATCAGTTTGTTTCCTCTAGATCATATGTTGAGCCAGTGTTTGCTTGACCTCAACTCAGAATTATGCACCAATTAAATTTATATAATCAAAAGAAAATCTATTCAAATGCTGAATATTATTAGATATCACAAATTTCTATGAACTTAAAATTTAAGAGGATACTTAGTTGGATGATGGACTTAATTTCTCTTTACTTAGATCTTATATAATTGAATCATACAAAGCTCATGCAAATATGTCAACAAGAAAAAAAATTAATTCCAAGACATTCTCATTATCTTTTGACGAACCCCCTTCCTTGCTCTCAAGAAAAAAAAACTGCAACCACTAGACGTCTTATCTCTAGGAAGCTTGACCGTCGAAAGAGAGCGAGTACCCGTCTTTTTTTTCCTTCTTCATAAAAATTGTCGGATAGCGAATAGCGTGTAAAAGGTTGTTGCCATATTTATTTAAATTCGTTCAATTAAGAGTCATTCTATGATTGGCATTTTTATAATCAATTTTGATGTTAGACATTTTAATTTATTCAGTGTAATATTCCTCTCAAATATCCCATCATAATACTGAAACACTTAATTTGTGCAGAGAAAGCAAGAAAGGATCGAATTAGTTGAAAGGAACGGAAAACAAAACAGCAATAGCCGAAATAGTGGTCAAGCGACAACAATGTGCAAGGCGAAAAACCCATTTAATATACTTACCTGTCAACGATCAACTAATCAACCAATCAAAGAGCACTAATTGAATTTGTGAAGCCACAATATACGAGTTAGAGAAGGCACAATATACGAGGGAGATGAAACATATCACTGAAAAGGAACGAAATTTAAAAGCGTGAGAAATTTCGTTACACCTTTTGAAAATTCCGAAATTTTGCACAGTTAACATCCTGTAGCAATTTTATAGAAAAAACCTCATGTAACAGAAAAGAACGAGATTATAGCTGAAGGACTGAACTAGCGAACAGCACAAACAGAATTGTTCAAATCAGAAAAAAGTTATTCAGGTTTCAACAGGGGCCAAATTTCGGGGTGCGACGTAATTAGTGTTGCGCAGTTTATTAGGGTCCATCAATAAGTTGTCAGACCTTCCATCGACATCAGTTACAGAAAATGTTAATCATGTCAACTTTTCCCTTAAAAAACGGAATTTATTTCCCCAAAATTTGTTTTTAATGAATGTACGAATGTAACATTAAATATTGTTAATAACAAATGATATGCAAAGAACCATCATGCAGACGTAGGTACGTAGTACGTTTTCTTCATAGTTTCTCCCCAGATTGTATGGAAAAGCAATAATTTCTTCAATAAGATGATGAATTTTGGAAAAAGAATGATATTTGAATGAAGTAAGAACGATTTTCTGGACACAAAGCTGAGTTTCCTAAACTGCTGTCATTTTCTATTTTGGTTCTATAATAAAGTCATTATGAAACGCAAATGCGTATGGAAATAGCCTCTGTTTCGATACGCATTTTTTATTATTTAGAGGTTGGTACAATCGAACTGTCAAATGAAAGTCAGAAGAGTTAGGCCCAGTTTACTTCTGAGCGATTTTGGATTTGGTGATACTAGCAGTGAAAACTCAATGTTTTCATTCGTAAATTTCAATTCAGAGTATGATTTGATTTCAATTGAACAATAAAAAAAATAACAACATTGCATTTTTCACCGCTGGTATCGCAAAAAACGAAATCGCTCGACATTAAACTGTTGGCTTTACGCTTGTGCATCAGATTTTAAATATTTCAATGTCATCATTGTTACCAATCGAAGATGTTTCTGTTATTTATCGATATTATTTTCAATAAAAGATGTAATATTAATGCAAAATAAAAAAATTGTACATGACACACGTTTTATAAGACACGTTGTAGCACTTTTTCACTTGGAGCACTCCTTGATTCGCTCGTCGTACTCCAAACAACGCGTGCGACAAAATAGCGTCTTATAAAACTTGTATACTATTTTGTTTGAAATTTACTGAAGCAACTGAACTTACTCCCTTTATTAGGTACAAGATTTTATTTAGCGTCACTTATAACTAATTAGTTAGATAAAATACAAAAAGGCAGCTCCAAGATAGTGGACGAGGTCCTATTAGATAGAAAATAATTGCTGTAAAAATATATTATTGACGGATTGGATAGCCAACGAGTGGGGTTAAAAGTGTTTACCAATCACGAAGAATTTTTCTGTGAATCGAGTATGTTGACCCTCAAACAACCGATGCAGAGAGATTGCCGTGCGGAAAAAGGACGTCGAAGTGAGAGGCAGGAACGACAAGGAAGACAGGATGTTTTCGTCCAGATCCTATATGGGGCACTTCTTCTGCGCCAAAATAAATGACAAACAGGCAAATTCAAATCCTCGATCTTTTATTTTCTGTGAAATTGTACAATGTTTCATTAGGACCAAAAGTGATTTCAAAAGTGGTTATGTTAGTCAAATAGAGTCACTTACTAATCCAAATAAAACATGTTTGTTTTTTTGCACCGAAATAATTACCAAATATATAATTAATAAGATAAATGTGAAGTACGTAACCACCATTGTGGCTCTTTTGGATATCCTATTAGCTGATGACATTTATAATATACCTACCTATATCTAACCTCCGTCGATTCTCTGACAAATTGATCTAGTTGAGTATTATTTTCGATATCAAAGACCTGATAAATGATGCATATTTAGAGACGGTAAAAATCAGTTGGAATTGAACCATGTATTCTCACTTAAAAAAAAAGAACTTTAAGCCATAGTTCGACAATACACTTTTTTCAAATTCTCTCGATGCCTCTGAAGTAATTTTCTTAAGTAAAAAATAAACATGATATTTAAATGTGGCTGAAAGTCGAAATATCGAACTTTTGTTTATACATATATAACGCGAAATTTTTATTCCTGCAAGTGAATCTGTCTCAAAAATGGTATCAAGAATGTGAGCTAAATTTTTCTTTATGTCTTCCTTATCGAGTTAACTTGTACAAACATCAAAATGTGTCTGGAAAACCTGATAAAGTATTCTTACTCACAATCAAAATCAACTGAACTTAAAAATGATATTACAGTTTCAGATATCGCAATATTCTTGGCGAACTGATTCATCGTGAATCGGTGAATTTTGGTGGCCTTGAAGATTAACTTTTCCATAGTCGAGAAAAACCGTCGAGTATTGTATAGGCAAACTTCCGCAACTCCGTTCCAAGAGGCATTCGTTCGTTACTAAGTGATGAAGTATGAGGAAAGTTCCAGATCAAGGAGGCACAGGATGTTTTTTTATTCCTTCCCAGTTTTAATAACAAAGATATCTAGGATTTTTTTTTATTTCGGTTCTATAATGAGGTCATTATAAAACGCAAATGCGTATCAAAATAGCCTGTTTTGATACGCATTTTTTTATTCAAATGTTGGTACAATCGAACTGTCAAATGAAATTCAGAAGGGTTTGGCCCAGCTTACTTCTGAGCGTTTATGGATTTGGTGATACTAGCAGTGAAAAACCCATAGATTTTATTGGTAAATTCTAATTCAGAGTGTGATTTGATTTGAATAAATCAATAAAAGCAATAACAACATTGCACTTTTCATATGTGGTATCGCAAAAATAAAAATCGCTCAACAGTAGACTGGGCTTTACGCTTGTGCGTCAGATTTTAAATACCATCATCATTGTTACCAATCGAAGATGTTTCTGTTAGTTATCAATATCAAATCTATTTTTTTCAATAGAAGTATTCGAATTGATGCAAAATAGAAAAAATTGTACATTACACACGTTTTATGAGACACGTTCCAAACAACGCGTGCGAAAAAATAGCGTCTTATAAAACTTGTATCTTGATATACTATTTCATGTTTCTGATGATAAACTCAAAAAAGTTTAAAAAAATAGATTCCGGTAAACAGTTTTTTTTCTATTCAATTGAATTCGTATACACACTGTATCTAAGTATACTTATGATAATTATTGTAAACGATACCTTTGCTATATACACTTCGCTGATTTGAGTAATAGTATATGTTCGAGTGGGAAAAATTTGACTACAGTCTTGGAGCTCGTCTGCCTAAGCAGAAGATGCGTCGAAGTGTCGACAGATCCTAAACAGTTACCAGATTTATACGCAGTATGTTTCAAACACCCAGCCCACCAATACAATCAGTACATTATCATAAAGTGTTCTAGGAAATGAAATCATGCAATCATTTATAGAATATTCGGAAACATGTTGCTTCTTCAGGTTTTCCACCTGAAAAGTAGGTAGTATATTTTCCAATCTAAGAGAAGAGCAGGCAGCAAATGCATTTGATTTATCTCTCAATTCGATTCTTGGCTATGCTATCGAATAAAAAAAGTAACAGGCATTGTTTTCTGTCAGACAAAATAAGAAACGGGCGCACATTCACTGAATATCCTCAGGCATTAGTCCACAGACACTGCGTTTTCTTGAAAACTTTTCAGGTTAATAATAAAACAGAAAAGAAATCAGAGAACTAAGAAAGTTCCTCTATAAATAGTTGGAAGTGGAAATGTATACGATTGGGAAGTATTTTCGGATATGCGGTCGTCTAGCTTTGAGTATGATTTTTATTATTATTTTACTATTATGCCATATTGTGGAGTATCGATTTACGAATGATTTGTCACTATGCCAGAACGTCACCACAAAAATGAAAATTTAATCATCCTCCTCCATGTGCACTTGTCAAAACCCTATTACGACCCATTGGCGTACACATCACGTGGGTGAATTAGTTTAGAATACCGGGTGACCAATAATCATCAATGTAATTTTGATGAGATATTCTGGATGATGATGAAGTGGAGATTTAGAGAATGCCGGCTTATGAAAACACAACAAATGGAAATATAACCCAAATAACTATACAAAAACTAAAAAAACGCAATACGCATTTCGTCACCTAACTAGTGCCTAGCCTAGTTAGGCAAGAAAATGTATATTCATGACATCAAATCCATGTACCAAATCCAAAATATCTGGATAATTCAAACGTACCTATTTGGGCGAGTACGTCCCTGTTCGAATCCGAATTTCCAGGGGTTCCAAACGAAAATTCAACAAAGTGCGACGACAGAATTGCAAGTCACTAGACGACATGCTATGGTCGAAAAACCGTTGTAATATCCGTTTTCATCAGCATTTCCGGCCCTGTCGGATCTCGATAAATGCCAAACGAATGGCATAAAGAATAATTGAAAACGTTGAACCCATCAGAGATCCTGGTCAAAATACATACTATGATAACAAAGAAGGTATGCTTTTGCATTATTGAAACATTGAACTATTTAATCATATTGATATATGTAATAATTTCAATTGAAAGAATGTCCAAAATATATAATATATATCTGAAAAATATAACTGACGTCATTACTCACATGTGCATCACCCTGTAAAATGAGATTTTCTTCGGATTGTAGCAAATTGAAATATAAGATCGATCTGTTTCAGCGATTTTATCAATCAGTATTTTCGTTGAAAATCAAATTATTCGCTTTTCATGAAAGTATTCACTGTAGGTACCTATTTCAAAGTTGAATTATGTCAACGTTATAGGCATATCATTTATTTTCCAGACTCTTTTCTTGCGAGTAACACACAAAAAAAATTAATACGAGTGTCACTAAAATACGATTGCCCGTTGAAAATATTCGATGGTGCGCCTCTGAACTGAATTATTGTAGGTGTGTGTGCCAAAATCGAGGTGAACCTCCAGACAGACGGCTATTTGTCGGAAACTAGACCAGAGCTTATTCAACTTCAAACGAATAAATGCACTAAATTTTGTCCTCAGTGGATCCTCTAATACAGGACGTTATTTAATGAATGACTACAGCGTGGATATCAAAAAATGAAATTTGAAAAACTTACCCTTATTTTAAACAATAATCAAGAACAATAGGTACAATATTTCATATTATTATTTAGTTGAAATACTTATAGCTGTGATACAGGGGGGTAACAAAATGCAAAATATTTTCAACATTGCCCTGAATTTCGAAACCGAAGCAAGCTATGAAAGTTTTGTTTGCGGTAAAATTTGACAGCCTGTACTGGGAAATCTAAATACTCACTTTTTTTTATGCAAGCGCAGCTCTGCTGGCTCTCATGTTACCAACTTAAAAAAAATGGGTTTCGATTGCTCTGATGATGATTTCATCAAGAAATATGAAAAAAAGTATTATAGCTGGTTTGAAGCTGTTGAAGTATCCGCCAGATGAAAACATCTAGATAGTATCAAGCCATTATTTCGCCCGATGTATACCGATTTCCAACTGCAGATTAACCAATTACTGAGTAATTCAAAGTGAACGAGATTATAGTCCTGACTGAGCAATTCGATGAATAGCCTGAAAATAGACTTCTATGTTTAGATGCACCCAGTCGATATGAAAGAAAACCGTATTTATTTCGGTGGTGTGAGAAACATTAAGCTTGAAGAGAAAGCCGTTTGATGAACCGAAAGGTACCATTATTGCCGGTATAGACGTTTGTGTATACATCCTTTTCACTTGAAAGGTGAGATTCGCGCCATCTTTACCAAAGGATAAAGACAGATTAATCACAATAATAATTAAAAACCGAATAGCTGGATAAATATCAATTTCAGAGGGTTCCACATCAATTTTGTGGTGGATCCGACTGAATATCTTAAAAACTTTGATCCCTAGTTGTATTTCATACTAATTCCACGAACATTATAGATTCCCCATTTATATATATATACATATATAAAAAGTTGCATTCGAGTAACCAAGTTTTTAAATTCAATAAAGGAAATTTCAAACCAATTTTAACCATTCAATTATTGCACATTTCTAATAAAAAAATCATGATTATCATAAGTCGGCAAGATTTTCGCAGCCAAGCTGTAATCTCGATCTAATTAACGAGAAAATAACAGGTGGATATCAAAATGAGTATCACACTACAATAAAACAAATTCATGAAGGTCCAATATGATTATTACGTGGATTATCACTATATAGGAAATATTCAATTATATCTCGAATATTATCTTTAGCGATAAAATCGTTTTTCACTATGCATGGCGCCAACATATTTTCATCCAGTGGCGTCTGAATGGCGAAATAAATGGATACCTAATGATTAATTGTCAAAGTCGCTCAGGGTAGCTAAAACCACTCAATTTTACGGCGCTAACTTTGTTGAGCATTGTAGCGCTATATACGTTTTACATCCCTAGAATTCCAAGTTCCTTCTATACTTGAGAAGGCGGTAACTGACATGAAATGTATGTTATTTCCTTGTGGCCAAACAAAATTGAGCTCCAAAATGCCTTGTTCTTTTATTCCCTTCGATAGAATCGAGATTTTTTTTTCTTTCGAGAATCAACTTCGAATAGGTTTGTATCCGTTCCACGAAAATCGCACTATCGATAACGCCGTTTCGTTGAATGAACAGAACTGCAGTGTACAAACGTTGTTATCTTATCACCTCAATTAAAGGTGTACCGCTCCAACAATGCCCAAACACTCGAAACCAAGCTTATCAACGAATCATTCTCCAGAGTTCCCCCAAACAACGAACCGACCGCGAGCCTCAACGAGGCAACCTCCTCCATATCCTCCAACCGTCGCAGAACCACGCAACCCCGAAGAAGAAGCGCCGCAGCAGCCAGAAGCCAGCATCCCGCCTCGGCGGAAAGAGAACGACGTCGACGCCGAAACCGACGGACGGCCACCCGATCTGTCAGCCAGTCACAGACACAAACCGACCGGTGGTGGGGAAGACGCAACTGACGCGACCGTCCTGCCGTCAGTGCAGCTTGAGCCTTGCGATCGCAAACAACCAGCCAGCCAGTCAGCCAGTCTCTCGCTAGTCGCCACCGATCTCCCGGTTATCGCGTTCCTCCTCTTCCTCCCTCTTTCTCCAGTAGTGTGCCAGTGATGTGCCGGTGATGTGACGTGCGGCCACCATGCCATCGCTACCCCATCGCTAGCCGCCGGCCAACATGCGTCTAGCTGCTGATCCCGAGAGCTGAGCGCGCTCCACCTCTCAGACATGTACCAAAAATGCGTGTGTTTCCTCTTTCTGGTGATGCTAGCGATCTTCAGCTGCTCGGGCTTCCGCATCGACAGCCTGGCCATGACTGACCTCACCGACACCAAGAAGAACTCACTGCCGTTCTCTCCTTCCCCCTTCCAGCTGCGGGATCAGCGCCGACCCAACCACCACCGGCTGCGCCACCAAAGACACTACCCCTCGAGGGAAACTTCCCCTACGCTCTTCCCCAGCCAGCAGCTGGCGCAGATTCCGCCTACGGACGTCTCCATCACCAGGAGGCTGGGACGTTCAAGGCGGGCTTGGCTTCCCAAGCAGCCCGAGGACTTTTTCTGGAAGGCTTACCAGGCGGAGCAGGTGTACCTGGCTGTGCTGACTGGTCGTCATCGGAACGCGACGGGCTGTGAAGTTTATTTCAAAGTGAAACGCGACTTCCAGGGCCATCGGCCTGGTTTCAAGAGCGCGGTGGACTGCCGTCTGTTGGACAACATCTACGCGGCCAGGAATCTGTTCAAGGAGTTCGCTCTGCTCGAGAACAGCACGTCGTCTGGTGAGGCGACCATCACGGCCAGGCTGACCGACAAAATCGACATGCACAAGTTCAACAAGACACGAAGACATGGGTTCGGTAAGTGGTGATGATTATGGTTGAGGTGTTTGGGAAAACTGATCCAACAGGGCGTCATGCTTCGATGCCGACTACGGAAAAAACGCGAATAAACATTCGGTGCAATCGAGGTCATGATCCAGAAATACCTGTGCTACATAGAGATCACTGTCTCATGTGTAGCTGATGCCAGTTGGCTGTCTCATTATCTACTCGACGTCTTCTGCATTAACGATAGTGAATAGTGTGTCAAAAATATTTCATAGGACAACCGTGTATATTGAAGGTATATGTAGGTGTGTTTTCCACTCGGTTTTCCATTTTCCAAAATTTAACGCGTCTGACCAAATGTTTTAGTGGGGCAAGTACACTTTCCATACTTGTCAGGGTCAAGGTTGCGTATTGTTTTTAATGGTTTTACCGACGTCTCATCGGTGCATCTATAACTTTTTCATCAAAATACAAATCAGCTTCAACTGAAGTAGATACTAGATAGTAGAAAATATTGTGTATTGCATAGTGTATATAAAATGATAACTATAATCGAGACTATAATCGTCTGGAAAACAAAAAAAAAATAGTGGAAATAATCTCCACTCATTTGAAAATTTATCTTTTTCTGTAGACAATAATCAAGATAATATAATAATAACTTTGCGAGTAAGTTTATTTGCATAAAAAAATAATAAATGATAAACATGACTAAGTTACAGAAGGGTAAAACAGTTGAACTGTTATACTAGACTTGTGCGTGACTTTGATTATGAATTGATTAAATGAATGAGTGAAATGTAGATAAGAAGGTAGGTGATGTATTAATAATCTAATGCTCGATAAAATGTCATAATATCATTTGGATTAGGAAGAAAGTTGGAAATAAGTATGATGTTTCTATTTTTCTATAAACAGGGAGTCAATTAAGTATACCTACATTGACAAACGCTTGGCTTTCGAGTGGAAAAACGTCAAGATTTTTAAAGTTTCCTTCGACATTTTCAACAATAAGGGATCCCCTTTTTTCAGAATCAAGGATTTTTCCGCCGCCGCTGACAGATTATGGAAAAAGAATATTCATATGTCGTTTCTTTTCTTTTTCTTGAAGTTCTTTGCTTGTACGGTTTATAACTCGGTTTGGAAGCTATAATGGAAAAATTAATGCAGATAATATTCGCGATTTTTTCAGTACCTATCACATGAGAACCTAGCCGTTCGAAATATAACTCGGGATATATTAAGTATGTTATGTATATGGAACGTTTCATTCTGAAATCATTCAAAGAGTCACCTAGTATGCATAAACACCAAAATGAAAATAAATGTTACAAAGTTACAAAAATAAAGATCTATATTGTTCGATTTTGTCATTCATCAAAAATCACAAACACTTTGTACCTATTCTAAGATTATGTTTATATGTGGAACGTTTCATTCTGAAATCATTCAAAGATTCACCCAGTATGTATAAAAACCAAGATAAAGATAAATGTACTCAATTACTTTCTGAATAAGTGTTACAAAGTTACAAAAATAAAGATTAAGATCTATATTGTTCGATGTTGTCATTCATCAAAAACTACAAACACTTTGTGTTCTAAGGTTCAAACCTCGGTTCAAACCGACTTCAAACAGATTCGATTACCTCCAGAAAAAAAATTCGGCCGGGTGATACAAAAGTCGTACAAAAGTGAAAAAGTTTCTAATCATAATCTTATCGTTGATTGTGGATTATGAAAGGTAATTTACTTTATTTCACGAATTCTTGGGATCATGGTTATTTTTGAATTCCAAAAAGCAATTTAGGACGATCTTCCGTGTTTTCGCTCTAACCGTTATAAACCAATATCCAAAAGAAAATCCGCGAATTTTAATGGAAAGAAGCCGCTTTTCCATCGAATATTTCTCCGGTCCCAACGAGATTAGCGTCAGAATGTTTCCAAGAGGGCTTTTCCGGGTTTTCAGAAGGAGCAAATAATTGCTAATGGAATTGTTTGATCGGGAGATTTGCGTTTCAGCTTGTTATTCTTTCCAGAGACGAATCGAGCATTGTTCCCTTCAAGTAATTCATGAATGGCGAAAATGTAATATGCCGGTGGTAGAGTTTTGTGCATTTTCCAGGAGTTATGTTATTGTTTCCATTTGGCAGAAATTCAAGCGAAAGGATAGTAAATTTCAGCGCAAAGAGCTGGACACTTCACGTACACCTTTCAGCGCATGGTGTTATATGTTTGTTATTGTGTTTGGATTTGCCAATTATTTCCCGCGAAAACTGATTCGAATATAGCAAAGAATTTCGAGGAACCAGACCCGAAACACATACAAATCGGTGGGATTGGCGTCATAATTCGGCTCACTGAAAAAGGGTATTGCACTGCGCATCACAAATAAATTCCGTAAAAAAAAAAGATAAAATCGGAGCGTTTCGTGAAAATATCCCAAGCGATCAGCACGGTTTGTATAATAATTATTTATGTTTTCAGCAAAGAGTCCTAATGAGCGTTATTTAACGGAAGCTCTCGGGAATAAATACACTGCTCAACAATTGGCGAAGTCGCCAATATGATTTCATATTTTCACGATCGATCGGCAAGCTCAGTTGTATATCTCCTGATGGCAGGCACAGACAAGTTTATGCAATTATGGTTTATAACCTCATTATGAACTCGCACAGCCTACGACGTAGTAGGTATGCGAATGAATGAATTGAATATTAATCAAGGATTTCAATCTTGAAGACCTGCAAAGTGGCCATATATTATTCTCGTGTGACTCAAATTCCGGCACACATTTTAATAAATCGGTTTGTTTTTCTTCGAGTTCTAACAAGTTTGCCGAATTTGTTTTGAAACTAGAGATGGGAATACTGCTATAAATTCTAGCAGAGCCATCGACAAATTTCAGGATCATTATAGTGCATAGTAATTGGCTCGGTAATTGATTATCAATTTATTACTAGTTTATTGCCACATTCGTTTATCGGCCTCGTTTAACAAGTTTTTCATCGCATATCGTGAAATTATTTCGCATAGTATACAATATTTGACCAAAATCAAGTATCTAAAATTGTTTTGTATAACGAATTGGTTTTTATTTGGGTTATTTCATATTTCATCGTGGTATTTCATTGATTGAACTGACATTAATAATATTTCAAACACCTTTTCTACTTCATCGTAAGGTGAAACATTTACTCTATATTGTAGAAATGGATTCTACGAGAAAAAACAAATGATACCCACGAAGTTTTCGAGTTTTTTTTTTTGTATAAACATTTCTGCAATTTTAAATATTAGAAAAAGTTCCAAGAGTACCCCCTTTGATACATTCTTTCTTTGGAAATCATTTTCCGATTTGGCTTTTTTCGATTGGAGAAAATGGGTTATATAGGCATTGGCGTAGCCAGAAATGGGCGAATGAAATGAAACAATATATTTTTAATGAAAATTATTCAAAGTAGGTAGTTAATAAATCGAATATTATTGTAGAACAAAAACTATAAAAAACAACATACAAACTATGGACAAAAGCCGAAAAAACGGAATCTACCTCTTGTTCTAACAAAATTTGTCACTAACAAGATGTGTAAATGTCTTCTTGTTCTTCAGAATCAAACGAGTTCTGTAAACACTCTAAGCCATGTTTTCACCCTTCTCAACAAACTGAAACTTTTCTCCATGGTTGTTGATGGAAACGTTAAAAATATTTGAATAATGTTTTTGATATTCGGAAAAAAATTCCATTAATAGATGTCACTGATCAGATTGAAATAATCGCTTCGCGCTGATCCGTTGATCGCGTAATCCCAGAGGGGGCGACGCCCCCCCCTGTCTACGCCCATGTCTATAGGTAGACCAATAAGACAAAAAAGATGAAGAACTAATCTAACTTCTGTTCGTAAGGGATTTGATGGAATTTTAATATTCTTGTTTATTTGATTTCGATCTCATCGAGACAATAAAAATTCTTGGAAGTACTGGAAGTTCATCATTTTATGCAAACTCAACTGAACTCACTTACCTCAACATCAAAATCACAAATGGATTAAATATTATAAAGGTATGCAATAATTGTATCAGCAATCTTAATGAGCTATTTCTTTCTGAAAAAGTAATTACAATCAAATCACAATGCCACTATAGGTACTTCATTTTTTAATCCTATAGGATTTAAAATATAATCTTTATCTCCTAGGCACTTGAAGTGTTGCTTAGAAACATACATATTAATCATTTTATTGTGACTTCAGAACAAAAATGGACTACTTTTGAGTCGGTTGCAGAAAAAATGAATATGAACATTCAAACATGATTCAAACTATCAAAGACAGTTGTTTTTCATGATGTTTCATGTTGGCACATCAAGTCTCAGTAAAAATCTTCGTTCACGTAATTCGTACGTATCGATCGAGGATCGAGGTGTCTATCACTTTGTTATCTATCACCTTATGGGTGGGCAATAGTGCATGAATCCTGGTCGGTCTGTGGTCGGCATCCGCCAACACTACTTACTCACTGTTTCCCAACTGATTTCACGAATTTTACGATTACTCGAAGACGTAAAAGCGACGCGCCACCGGCTCCTAATAAAAAAATACAGAGTGGCCCAGAACAAGACGGAAAATTAACTTTTTCGGCAACCGTCCGGAAAGTACGTACTTTCCAGACGATTTTTTTTTGAGAAAGTGGCATTTTTCCGGCCTAGTCCGGGAAGTACGTACTTTCCGGACTAGGGCGGGAAGAATCACATCGTTGTTGTCATTGTAAATATGAAAATCTTGGTAGTATGGTTTTGATAAATGCAGTTGATCATTACCATAGCAGCAAAATAACGACTGACAGCTATCTGACATAAAATTAGCTAACATTCAAAAATTATCAGATGAAAACAATCAATGTGAAACGGAAACTTTACCTTCTTGTTCTGACTTCAACAAAAGGCACTTAAATATACCAAGCATTTCAAACAAATTGAATCCATTCAATATTAACAATTGTTCTAATTTTAATATAAATAAGAATTGAAATGTTCGAAATTTTGTTCTAATAAAGAAATGTGTTTCTTTGATTTGTTATTCTACACGGTTGCCGAAAAAATTGTGTACGCAACACGCCCGAAAACAGTTTTTTTGGACTCGCAGACTTCCAGGACTCGCTATGCTCGTCCTAGAATTTTGTCCACTCATCCAAAAAAACAGTATTTTCCGGACTTGTTACGTTAATTACTATTCCTTCCTATCCACCTATCGTCCTATACCTATATTTTATATTTCGAGATCAAACACTGTCAAAAATTCACTCTTAAATTGATAAATTATTCACGTGATTTTTGTTTTTTTCTGTAAATAATCGAATGTTTTTTGCGTAGACATGGAAAAAGTTTTCACTGGCTTCTGGCATTGAATTTATATTTTCTGATACACTTTTGAGATTTGAAAATAGCATCGGCATTCAATGTTCAAAAAGCCGATAAAACACTGAAAGTGACCAAAACGAAAATATCATAGAAAAATAGACGAGGAAACTTCAGATATCGTAGAGGAAACTCTTTCGGCGTTTCGTTCATTTTCTTCGTTTTTTCCAAAGACTGTTTTGGTATGAAATTTGGCCCCCTCTGGAATTCTGAAGTTCCTCAACCTATGACTAGGGAAAAATTCTACCACTTCAGAAAATTTTCCAAAACAAAAGAATATAGGTACCTTTTTTTATGACAAAAACATTAAAAGTCGAATGGTACTTGAGATGTTGCTGATAAGACATCCAATCGAAAAGACGAAAGGTACTTGAATTAAAGGTGAATTATATGAAGGACTTATTTTTTATGCCGTAAGTACCAGTATTGGCACTATTGGCATCTCTAAAACGGTGAATAATACGAATTTTGTTGAATCGGACGAAAGTTGCCTATTTTAGTTAACAATGAAACGAAGTTTCCAAATCGAAAATATCACGAACCGTTTTCGAAATATACGGCGAAAACCGAAATGGCGCGTTCTCTTTTATTTGCGCTGGTGCGCAGTTAGTTTGTGATTGAAAAATGAGTAGAATACAGCATCTTTCCTTTTTTCATGTGCTACTCAAAACCTGTCAAATTTGAAATTTTTTTCGAAAATCTTCAAAAAATCTTTTTTTTTTTAAATTTCGAAAAATGCCAAAGAAAAAAGTTGCTCTGTATCCCATTTTATACATTTCTTCCAAATTTGGACTCTCTACTGTCACTTCAACTTTTTTTAATTTTTCGAATCTTTCGCTCTATCGATTCGAACGAAACATGATTCAAATTTCATAACTTTGATGATTATGAGACTTCAATATCATATCGTGCCCAGGAAAGACCCACATTGGCCTGTTACCAAAAAAAAAAAATGCATCTTCAGAAATTCCTCTTTGTTGTTGCAAAGTTCATCTAGTTTTTTCATTTCATTGTTAAACTGATGTGGATTTTCAATGTATGGACGTTAATATGTCAGTAATCGAATAAACGAATTTCGCTTATTACACTCCAGTTTCATTATTTTTCTGACCAATAATTCAATTACAAACAAACCCGAAATAACATACTTTTCTGCAAACTAAACAATGACCTACAGTTTCATAACTATTCAAAAGACTTTCGTTCTAGCGATTTGTAGTAAACATTATATAAAATTCAGTGAGTTTAAGCAATACAAGACTAATGCAACATCTTGGGATGAAAACAGTAGGTACTGATCAAATCGAAAAAAAAATTTTCACTTAGTAGTAGTCGGAGTGACAGTAGAGAGTCCAAATTTGAAACAAATGTATAAAATTGGAAACTGAGCAACTTTTTACTCTGGTATTTTTCGAAATTAAAAAAAATCTGAATGTTTGTGGATTTTCGAAAAAAATTTAGAGTAGCACATGAAAAAAGGATAGATGCTGATGTATTTTACTCATTTTTCAAGCACAAACTCGAGGGGCAAACAACTCCTCAAAAATGCGTACACCATATTTAAAATACTTGTAATTAAGGTATTTAAAAGCTATTTGTGATTACTTAAAATAATTAGCAAGTATTTAGAAGTATTTAATATACTTGAAAGAATTGAAAATATTTAGAAGTCATGAGTAGATTTTCGAAACATTTAAGGGTAATAGTGGTAATACAGCAGTATTTGATAATAAATAGAGGAATTAACAAGTATTCAAATCTATTTCAACAACTTAAGAACTTTTTAATGATATTTATTAAGGAATCAAAAGACCTCCTGGAATATAAATCAATATTGATTTTTCCTTATTATGAATAAGTAGCTGAATAATTCAAGATTCTGAGAATATTTGCTATAGCATATCATAGTGTTCAAAATTTATAGGATTTCAGTAGGTATCTACTGACCAGAAAAATTGGAGGAAAAATTTTACATTTTTTAATGATGTATTTGCTGTCGAAAATTGAAATAGTACATTATATACCGCGGGACTGAAGTAGTACATTTAAATGTACTTCAGTCGCAAGGTATATACGATACTTTTCGTACTTCCGGTATGATTTTATTAATTATTTCAATAATTTCAATCAGTTTTTTCTCTCTTCAACTCATTTAATAAACTGTCTTTAAAATAAGTTACCATAGTAACATTGCGTTGTGACAGTTATAATTTAGAAACATTGTCATTACTAGTGTCATTGTAAAGAAACATTGTTATTGATAATTATTGGTATCATGAGTGAAGAAGGTGTATCTGATATTGATAAAAGAGCAGCCGAAGTAGGTGAAGAATTGTTACCACCGAAATCTAGAAAACTATACGAGCAGCAGTACGATGCTTTTAAAAAGTGGTGCCGCTTAAAAAATGTGAGACAACCTACTGAAAATGCGCTGTTAGTCTACTTCGATGATAAATCAAAAGCGGTTTGTGCCTCAACTCTCTGAGACTGGTCAATATGACGAACTGTCACAATATTAATTTGAATATTAACGTTAATTACCATTCTAATTAATTATATTTTTCAATAAAATATCATCCCTTAAATTCGTTTGTTTGTGATTTAATCGTTCCGGGAGTTTCGTCAATATTTAATCCCGGAGGGATTAAATGTGACACTTTAGTACCTGTCACAAGGGAGTGAAGTTGTCACTTTAGGCCCGGAAGTACGAAAATTTATGTCGATAACAGAGAGAGATATACTATAGCCGAGGCAAATATATTCAGAATATTTTGTATAATCCGAAAATCCAATATTATAATGTAATAATATGGTGTTTGTTTTGAAATTTCAAAGTTGGTTCAGTAACACTAGATCTGGCCACAGGGTAGCAGTAAACATATTTTCAGAGGCTTTCCTATGCCTTTCAAAATTTAAAATGACAGAAAGTATTAACAATCAGTAATAATACTGGTGTAATAATATAATGATGATTTTTATGATTATTCTTCAGAAGTGAACAACTATAGTACAAAAAAACACGTTTTTTCTCGCGTGAACTGAGAAGTAAAAAAAATTAACAGTCATGGAAGAATCATCACAAGCCGTCGGGACGCGGACGGGTAAAAATTCGAGCCGACATCGGAGCCGATATATGATATTTCAACGTACATCTGATATATTTAAAGGATTTAAAAATGTATTTAATGTACTGAAGATGTAATTAAAGCACTTAAAAAATATTTAAAATAATGAAAAAGTACTTAAAGGATTTAGAAAGTATTTGAAAGGTAATTGAGAAATTGAAGACGTAATCAAGAGACTGAAAAAATAATTAACAGGTATTTGAAATAATTAAAAGTATTTAAGTACTTAAAAATTCAAGGTGTACACCATATTTAAGAGTTGTTTGCCCCTCGCACAAACTAACTGCGAAGTCAAATTATCTTTACATCTATTAATAAAAAAGACCTCCATATGTAGCGAACTTTATGTGTGACACTGTATAATTATATAAAAAAATCCATTTCGGAGGGGCTACCGAAGTTGCGAACAATAAATCGAATAGCTCCAGGCAAGTTCGATTGGAACTTTCATTGACCGAAAACTCGCCAATTCAATCCCAGAAAGTTGTTTGTACTCCACATGGAAACTCCCGCTGGTTGCGTCATCGCAACGTTCGAGGACTATATAGGGAGCAGGGTCTATTTTAACGTGTGGGCGTGACTCTGATCAGTCATAACTCGGCGCGACGTGCCATTAGCTACGTCCGGAAAACACTCTGTTACGAAATACGGAGCGTTCGATCAAAGCATGCGACCGCGGTAAATTGAGGCCTCAGTAGAAAATGTCAAAACGGTCGTTTACAGAAAATAGAGAAAATTTTAGGTTGATATACAGGATGAGGTTCGCCCTGAATGTAGTTTCATTCGATTATCTGCGAATACAAAAACCCTATTGAAATATTTTCATAAATAAAGGAGTTATCCAGGAAACATGAAAATTGGGTTTTTTGTTCATGAACAACAAATAAATTTCTTCGAAATATTTTTTCACATTATAGTTGGCCTCAATTAACTCCTACAATGGCTGAGCTTGCCCCAATTTTCGAATGACGGATTATTAAATACTTCGGATTTCTTAATTTTAGCTCGTGAGTAATTCTAGAATCTGCTCAAAATTCTCGGTTGATCCGTTTGCTAGATCATCCCCCGTAAAGTTATTGGTCCATATAATTGAATAACAAAATGCAGATAAACATTATTTTTTGCTACGTTCTCATTCAAATGTTCCATTTTCAGTTCAATCAAAACCAACTCTTGTTATTTGTATGGGTCTCCAACTTTTTTCATCCATGCGCGCCAAATGTATAAAGAAAAAAACGCAAATTATTACCCAATTTTTGTCCATATCGTTATTGATACAAAAATAAAACAACGTATTTCGATATTTATCAAAACGATCAATAAAAATGAAGATATAGAAAAACTTTGAGAAATTACTTGATATCGCAGAAAAACTACAGGTAGGTAATGAAATTAGCTAATTACCTTTGTACAGAGTGAACAATGGAATGGAGGATGCATCCTTGATCTCTTTTTTCGAAACAAATTCACTGGCAAAAACAAAAACTCGCTATCGTCTTTTGTTTTCGAATTATAAACAAAGTTCTATTTTTCGACTTTTAGACATACGTCTTTGTTAGTTTGTAAAGTTGAAAATGTTTCATTTGAGAAAAATAATATTTTGTGATTTTTATTTTGCGATTCGCATTTATTGTTTGTCTGGGAAGTGCCGATGAAACCCTACAACTTTTATATCCAATGTTTTTTTTCACCATTTTCAAAATATACGAGGACACCCTGTAGGCCACTGGCGATGCCCGCCACACGATTATGGTCAAATGTGTCGAACAACGTGTGCGCGAATATTCGCAGCCCGACAAAAAAAAGTGTGTCATCCGCGTGTAAGTCTATACATTATTCTTCCTATATACTCGCAAACGCAAAACACACACACACAGAGTGTTTCATCATGCGTTCCAACTCACGCACTTCATTGCACACGGTGACCCCGCAAATTCGCATAGATTTCAACGAGTAATGGCACTTATTTCCAAAATGATACAATGTCGTAACAAACGTTATATTTTCACGTGCAGGAAAATGCTCGTTGTCCCTCGATTCTAATATGATACGATATACTGAGTTCGTTCCTACAAAATTAATGAATGTGTCCATACTGACGAGATGATCTTCATGAGATACTTCTTTTTTCATTTAATTTTGAGATATGCTTGTAATACTGTGGAGCCTTTTGTTTTGTATGTATCCCAAACATAACAAAGTACACACAACCTACCTTAATTCTTCCCTAAAAAAAATATGTTCGAAAAAGTGATTCAACCTCATCAACTATGAAGAGATTAAGGGGACTCGAAATAATGTAAGGCATACATGTGATATCAATGTTAAAAATTCATTGAGAAAGTAGCATTTTTCCGGCATAATCCGGAAAGTACGTATTTCCCGGCCTAGCCCGGGAAGGATCTTGATGGTTTGTATGGTTTCGATAAATGCAGTTGATCATTACCATATAGTAGCTAATTAACGACTGACAGCTGTTTGACATGAAATTAGTGAAATTTTGTTCTACAAAGAAATATTCGTTATTATACACGGTTGCCGAAAAATAAGTGTACGCAACACGTTCGAGAAAATAATTTTTCTGGACTCGCAGACTTCCAGGTCTCGTCCTAGAATTTTGTCTACTCGTCCAAAAAAACCGGAGTTTCTTGACTTGTTACGTAAATTACTATTCCTTCCAATTCCACCTCAGAAAACCAAAGACTTCGTTAATCGACCAATTTAACACTTTTGAGATCAAAAAATCCACAAGTGATAATCTAAAAAAAAATCTATACAACGTATCACTGATTAGTTCGAATTTTGGGCTGGAGTCATAATCGTATCATTATTCTTCGAAAAAGCAATAACAGCAACAGTTAATACTGCTCGCCTTGCTGCTATGGTGAAATTATGTTCTGGTTTTTCATGCCTAAGAACATAATTATCCTGTAGCTAAATTGATATCATGTTCGATCTCCGAAATCTTCTGAACACCGATCCGCTTCAACAAAATTCTCTTTTGATTTCGTCTCATGATTCAAAATCTCCAAATCTCCTTTACGCAGAGATCGATAGTAAATGGAGATGGGTTCGATATCTTCATCCAGTTGAAATGTGCGCCAACGATGATACCTTGTGAAATTCCATGGGTACAGATCAGAGCATTGGAATCATTACGGCTTGTGATCAGAAAGACCGGAGATAACATCTGCTCATTAATTTGGCGAAAACCAGATTGATTCGCGAGAAGTACCGAAGTTGTGTGAAGTCGGATATTTTACGTTCAGGCGGGATCATATTTTTCCAAACCCTACACAAGATGCTAATGGGCACGAGTTCATTGATTCCGCATGAATATGGCCAAAAAGGCCTACAGAAGCTTGATACTGGTGAATTTAGGTGTTAACGATTGATCATTAACATTCTGCACGCATTAAAAGTTTACTTCAGTGCATGATATTTCGATTAAAATGTTTATTTAGTAAAAGAAGTTCACGGTGATGGCCAAAAAGGCCTACAGAAGTTTTACTGGTGAATTCAGAAAGGTGTTGACGATTGATCAACATTCAGCACACATACAAATTTTTCTTGAGAGATTTTGCCATGTTTCGATCCAAATGTTTATCTAATCAAAGTTCAAGGTGCTGGTGTCACCTGGTCCATACCAAGTTGAGTTTGATGATACCAAAACTCAAGCTTTCATGCAGACCTCGCAATGACTAATAATACAAATTCCTCAATATTAATGCTTGGTATCACTATCAATGGGATGAGGTCCGTTGCCAAACTGTCGGTTTTCTCCTCCTCTTCAAGAACTTTTCTTCATGTGGAATATTTTACTTTGGCTTGGAAAGTAATATAGTGATCTACCTACTTGGATTATTCTATCTTCCGTTTATTTATCTATTATAGTAGGGGAGGCCGAGACGCTGAGGTTATGTGATGAGCGTGTCAGACTATAATGGATTATTTATATATTATTTTCGTATATTCTCGGTATTTTCAACTACTGAGTATTTTTTAGAGCACAATAATGAATAAACCAAATCGTTGTACACATATGTATCATGGCAACTGAAAGTATACGGTGTGATAAAGTGAGAAATAGAGAAAGTGTGAGTAGGACAATTTTAACTATTTCGGCTTGTGTAAATCGTCACATTTTTGTAATGCCCACTTTTCTACCTTGTCTTAATCTGACGCGTTCGAGTATATCCAACGATCGATTTTTTTTTACTATTCTGGTCTGCTGCTCTGCATGCGCTGCTATATATAGAGGGCTGAGATTTGGTGGAGAGGTGTTCAGCAGGGTGTAAACAATGTCCACATGTTAATCTGCCGCGCTCAAGGAAATCATGAAATCCGCGCTTGTGCTCCCCTACTATTAATATGATCATTTTTGACGTTTCTCAAAACCAATAGATATTCAATTTCAGTCAATAATATATGGTTCTAGCCAATAAAAATATAGTGGGAAACATCTACTTACAATATTCCAGCGAATTCGATGTACTGAATGACAACCACTGGATCTAATCTGAAACATTCGGAAGAAATTCATGAAATGAATCCGAAATTAGTAATTGTGTCATAAAATGTATAATCTATTGAATACCAAACGAGAGTTCGATAAATTATGTATTAATTCTCCATTATTTTCAATTTTTATTCTGGCTCTCTCGTGATTTTAGATACTACTCAAAAATCTTGATTTCGATCAAAAGATTGAATTGATTTGACTGCCTCGATATTTTTACTATGTAATCCAGAAATCCCGTAATGACATCATCAAAATATGTTCATAACATTAGCAGTCATATATTTTCTACCTAATAATTAATAAAAATCGATTAAAATTGTATATTATGATACAAGTTTTATAAGACGCTGTTTTGTCGCACGCGTTGTATGGAGTACGACGAGCAAAGCGAAGAATGCTCCAAGGGAACAAGTGCGACAAAGTGTCTCATAAAACGTGTGTCATGTACAAAGTTTTCTATTTTCCATTAATTTGAAGTCTTTGATTGAAAGAAAATGATTTAATATCGATACATAACAGAAGCATCTTCAAATCGATTATTTGAAATCTGACGCACAAGCTTAAAGCCCATCAGTTTACTATTGAGCGATTTTTATTTTTACGATACCAGCGGTGGAAAATGCAATGGTATTATTGTTTTTATCGGTCAATTTCAATCAAATCACACTCTGAATATAAATTTACCAATAAAAACACTAAGTTTTTCACTGCCAGCATCACCAAGTCCAAAATCGCCCAGAAAAAAGCTGGGCCAAACTCTTCTTGACTTTCATTTGATAGTTCGTTTCTACCAACCCCCGAATAAATAAAAATGCGTACCCGAAATAGAAAAAAGATTTTCCCCAAATTAACACATGTTTCGAATTATTACAATAAGAGTCAAAAATTGCCTCTTTAAGAGTCTTCCTGCATAGTAACCTTCTGTCTACTAACAGGCAGTGATGTTCCAAGGATTGAAATGAAAGTACTAAAATTAGGCAGGGAATTGTACTGAAATTGTACTAAATTCAAAAAGTGGCGCCAAATTTAAAATTCTGGTATTATTCGATTCTAAAAGTACCTTTCTATCGGGGGATTATTCATGGATGAAGTCTATTAGTTTTGCTCAAAAATACAAATAAATACACAGTAATTCTCCCTGCCTTTTTCAAAGTATCCATATGATCTATTCTCGAAATGTTCGAACACAAAGAAGACAAACTTACATATCTATGTGTGTAGAAGTGAAGTAGTACTTATGAGCTCGCGTCAAAGCTCGCGTGTGTTCTCCGTTATGGTTCATCTGTGGTGTGTTCTCTAATTATAAATTGTACTAAAATGGGTCGAGAGCTACTATTGTACTTCTTCAAATCGAATTGTACTAAATTTAGTACAATTGTAGGGTTTGGAACATCACTGCTAACAGGGTTTCTGAAATATGTGATTCGATTTGTTGATAATAATTGTACGTGCGGACCAAAAACGTATCTTCCTGTATAGGGTTGCCCGAAAAAGTGAAATTATCCTTGGTAATCTATACGTTTATTTGACCCCAGAGTCAGAGAAAGAAATCGCTCAAGCGAAGAACCACTCCATTATTGTTTGTTGTCTGAGCCAACTACGAAAGACCACCATAATATGACATTCGAAAGACAAATTGATTCGGGTCGTGTTTGACGGAAGGAAGCGCCGATTACCCCACCCGTACAGGGTGAATCGACAAACACACCGGTTTGGTCCTCATTAATCATGATTACCGTTTTTAACGACGGGAACACATATTTTTCTCAACAAATGAGTAACTTTTTCAGCAACCGATTCAAAAGTCTTCCATTTTTGTTCTGAAATCTGCTCTAGAAGTTAATGTATGTTGTTAGGCAACACTTTTAGTGCCTATAGGACATAAAGTTGATTTTTGTATTCTAGGATTTAAAAATGAGATACCTTTTACTATAACTTTGTGATATGTTATATGTAACATGATAATTTCAGAAACTAAGAATGAAATACATCGTATTCATTATGTTCAACAAGAAACTGATACAATTACATTACTATACATATAATATTCAATCCATTTCTGATATCGATATTGAAACTACACTTGAAAATTGAATAAACCTGATTTGTCAGCAGCTACAAATAATACATATTTTGTTCCTAGGGAAATTAGCAGGCACATTTTTCTTCACTTTTTCTAGGGCCTCCTTTAATGAAACTATATTCATTCAGTCAGTTGCTAAGTATAAAATGTTGAACTTGCAGTACTTCCACTCTGATAACATTTTTTATTATCTTTCAAATAGAAATCACTCGAGAAATCAAATTCCCAAATTTTAAATACTTTTATTTCTGACAGTGACATTATAAGCTTATATCGTCATAGTTACGATATCTATAATGAGGGTCATAACTCCCTTGGGGTATTAAGGTTCAAAAACTCCCTCTTACCTTTTACAGGTGAAAATGATACAAGAAATGCTTATAAACGTTTATATGTAATGAAAACTAAGACATATTTTCCTTATTCACGTCATTACAAATAATAAATGTACAATTTTCAAATGTTCCCTGAAAATTACTTCCGCCGCTGGAAACAATTTCTTTTTTTTTTTTTAATATTTTCTTGAAAATATGCCAGAAAGACAGTTTCGTTGGCATCTTTTGACATAACATTTCTCTGCGTCAGCCACTTCAGATATAAGTTGTATTATTTTTGATATAGGGCTTCACTTTTCGATGGAAGTAATGATTGTCTTGCTTTTTCCGCTTTTTTTTTATAATATCCTCCATTATATCAGAAAAAGATCGTCGATTTGTGGTAAAAAATAAACACGTTTTTAACGGAAAAACATTGATTGATAAAGAAAGTTTGCTTATAAACAAGTAACATAGCGACAACCTAGCAACAACCAACAATGCTACAATCAACTCTACCTAATTCAAATATACCAGAAAGGTTATGAATTTAAACCTTTATTGCGTTCTAAATGTGGACATATTGTTATGAAAATCGGTCAAAAATAAAATTATCTATGTATCACGGGAATTATAGAGCCTTAATAACCTCTGGCGATTGCTGTCCCTCGGGCCAGAGGCCCTCGGGACGCAAACTTTGCCATCGGTAATTAAGGCCCTCATAATTCCCTTAATACATAAATAACTATTTTGAACCGGCTTCGTTGTCACTTCGCCTCGTGAACGAAAAAATCGCTTGTCAAACAAAGTGTCAATTTTGATCCTAATAAAACAATATACTATCAAATGGTATGAAACCTGTATGAATATAAATAATAATCAAAAAAATAATGCATAATCTCAAAGTCGAATTATAATCTCAAAGTCGAATTATTTGTACCCATAGGATTTTGTTTGATTTTTTTAAAATAAATGACAAAAATACGGTCCGTTATCTTAATAAGAAAAATATCACTAGGAATTCGTTACGAAATCCTGCCGAATGCAAATCAGAAGAAATGTTTTTTCGTTCGTCCTTGAGAGCCTATCCTATCTGTCATGGCTTGCTGCGATCGCTGATGTGTGTCACATTATGTGCAAATTTTGTAATTGGGACCATTATCCTAGATCGAAGATGCTTTATGTACTCCATACGGATCGTTAATAGATGATAATCTCGATGATAATGTACCGTGACAGACATAAATATCCGCGATTTCTCATGAAAATAAACATCGAAATTGAAATTTTTTCGATCTATCTCGATACTCTCTGGGCGCATCATTTCCTGAGAAGAGATATAATACTGAGTGTCATGTTTCTTGTGTGAAAATCCTTGATATTCCGTATTTAACGAACACCATTGTAGTTTTTGCTTCTCATTAATCATTTCAACAATTTCTTTCTGTAACGTAAAACTTGCATTAAGCTTGAGCTTCGCATGAATATTCATTTTGTTGATTACCCATTGAAATTTAAGGAATTCTGAGTTTTTATAGCGACAACGACGGTTAACTTCTGATTCTTAAGTTGCGGTATTGAGTATAGTCAATTATTGTTTCATTATTTATTCAAATTGAACTACACTGTAAGAATTTGTTTTTACGCGATTAACTATACCATTTGGAATGGACATAATCTTCTGTTCGTGCTTTCTTCTTCTTCCCAATTATATAATTATACAGGAAATAGGAAAAAGACCTCATACGATGAAATAATTCCAGAAAGCATTCAAATTTCCACTCTTTGATAATAACATCTACGAAATTCTATTCATAAATTTTTCGCACTACCCTTGTTATTTTCTTCGGTGGAAAAGGTACGAAATGATTATTTTTCGTTGGCAATTCTTTCGAAGCATGTCGAATAAACTATATTCTATTTTGGTTCTATAATGAAGTCATTATGAAATGCAAATGCATATGTTTCGATAAATTATTCGGAGGTTGGTACAATCGAATGTCACATGAAAAGCAGAAGAGTTAGGCCCATTTTACTTCTGAGTGATTTTGAATTTGGTGATACTAGCAGTGAAAACTGAATGTTTTTATTGGTAAATTTCAATTCAGAGTGTAATTTGATTTATATTGACTAATAAAAACATTTCTCACCGCTGGTATCGCAAAAATCAAATACGCTCAACACTAAACTGGGCTTTACGCTTGTGCGTCAGATTTTAAATATTTCAATGTCATCATTGTTACCAATCGAAGATGTTTCTGTTCGCTCGTCGTACTCCAAACAAAGCGTGCGACAAAATAGCGTCTTATAAAACTTGTATTTCCAATTCCAATACCGAAAATCTTCAGTTAAGGTGAACTTGAGAATCCACAGTGCATAAGCTCAAACGACCCACTTCAAAAATATTGTCTCCTTGTGTAGCATAATAAATCTGAGGAACAAGTAGCCAGCCCACTTGAATCAACGACACCCTAGGAGGCAATCAATTATGCAGAGAAGGACATTTTGTTTACCTCATGATACATTAACTAATTTGCAAATATTTCATGGACTTTATGATCTTCCAAGTGGTATGACAGTTATTGCCTCCTTAGCGTTAGAAACACTTAGCAGAAGCTACTCTTTGCGCCACTATATTATGGAATGATATTGTTACAAATAATAATGTTCTCATTGAAGAATTGGCTATGCTTCAGACTGTGCTTTTATGTTGTTTGGAATAAATTTTGTTTAGCTTCAACAACTCAACTCAATACAATCAGAACTCGATAAAATATTGATAAAATGAGTTATTGTTCCTCAACAACATAAAAAATCCAACTACTCATCCCAATTGAAGAGTGTACCCATATCACCATCATGAAGTATGGAAAAACTAAAATGAAACTGATATTGGAGTTTGGAATTAATCAGAATTAGAAATTATTATCAGGTTTAATTTATTCTAATATTTATTCCCAATATGCGCATCAGAGGCAGCGCTATAATTATCCACTAAATTATCTGATCAATTGGTTTCATTTCTTCATTTTTTCACAAACATAATATATACCTACATACAATTACGGTAATGTTCAAGACAACTTACAAAACTGCGCTCTTCGATTCTGATCATTTTCGTACAATGTCTGAACATTTCGAGAAATATACGGTCTGTAAATTACGAACAATGTACAATGTATACTATTTCGATGCAATTAAATTATTTTGCTATGGGGCTGTTTGAACACAATAACAACATTGCATTTGTCACCGCTGGAGCAACGCGTGATGCGACAAAATAGCATCGAATAAAACTTGTATCATAATATACTAGAATTTTATTTATTTGAGTCACTTCAAAACGTGTTTCGCTAACTATGTTAGAATCATCAGGAGAAGATTAAATGATGAAAAATCGTAAAAACCCAACATTTGTCTTCAAAAACTGTACGACTCTGTATATACGCCTACAGGCATCATCATCCGTGTCTAGAATTATTCTAAAAGACGAGAAGAAGAAGAAGAGTATGGGGGACGGCGTCCAGACACCCAGAAATAGATAGACGACTTTTTGGTGTATCCACACAGTCGCTTTACCAAAGTGTCTGCACTTTCTACTAAATGACTCAAATGAGTCCAACGAGAATAAAACCCAAGGGAACTTTATTCATTGAGGGTTATTTGTGGACGTAACTGAACCGATCTGCCGACTAGTGGTGATTGCAACAACACATCTGGCGTGGAAATGGAAATTCTGGATGGAAATTAATGATCAGCCAATTATTGCCGTTGCATTCTGAAACTGTCACTTTCAGCTAGGAGTATATTCTTGTAGTTTCGCAGTTTTTGGTGAGATTAATATCAAGGCGCCACAATACCAATAACAGACCTCCAAGGAAACAAGTGCGACAACGTGTTTTAGAAGAAATGATAACAAAATAAATATGGACTTAGCAACAATTCTCGAGTGGGGATCTATAATAACCTGGTAGAATTCGATGCAAACAAAGCACAAGCATGTCTTTTCTCTAGAAAAGCCGATCTCACTGTGCCCAACATAATTCAGTCAGTAGTAACAATACCATTGAAGTCATCCATTTCGATGCTTGGCGTTACTATCAGCAATAACCTTTCTTGGGAAAATCATTGCCAAAAGTGCATCCCAAGAACTTGGTTTTCTGTTTCGAGCCAAGAGCTATTTCATTCCCAGTCAGCTGCTTATGATCTATATAAGGCACTGATCCGACCTGTCCTGGAATACTGTTCCCATATTTGGAGTGTGGCACCTAAACATATCCTGAAATTATTTGATTCTGTCCAAAAAAGGGCAATTCGTCTCGTCGGTGATGCCTCGCTTACAAACTCGCTCACTTCTCTGGAACACCGTAGAAAAGTTGTCGATTTATTTCTATTTTATAGATATTTTCATGGGCGATACTCTTCTGAAATATCAACAATCGTTCCTCCATTAGCAGTCTCTTCGAGATTAACCCGTCTAGTCACTTTAGAATGTCCTTTCCAAAGACTCGTTCATCCAACGAACATCGAGACTTTGGAACTCATTGCCTAGGAAGGTGTTCCCCGAGGCATATACGATCTTCAGAAATGTAAGAAGAACACCAACTCCTACCTTATTTACCTTGGTTCTCACGATGTTCTTTGCATGAACATTACAGGATATCCCTTTTCGTGAGAACCAGAACATAAAAAAATAAAACGAGTGCCATAATTATACAGTTTTTCATATTTTGTAATGATTTGAAGTATTTTATTGAAAAAAAAAGATTTGATATCGATAAATAACAGAAACATCTTCGATTGGTAACATTGATGACATTTGAATATTTAAAATCTGACGCACAAAGTGTTAAAGCCTAGTTTACTCCTAAGCGATATTGATTTATGCGATACCAGTGGTGGAAAAAGCTATGTTGTTTTTGTTTTAATTGGTCAAATTAAATCAAATGACATTCTGAATTGAAATTTACCAATAAAAACATTAAGTTTTTCACTGCTAGTATCACCAAATCCAAAATCTCTCAGAAGTAGGTAAGCTGGGCCTGACTCTTCTGACTTTCATTTGACAGTTTGATTGTACCAACCTCAGATTAATAAAAAATGCATTTTAGTTTCATAATGACTTCATTATACAACCAAAATAGAAAAATTAATTTGTGTTATCTATGAAATCGTAATTCGTAAGTCTTTGAGCGTCTACGCGGCTCGTGCTAAAAGACTACTCGTGGGAAATATATCACTTGTTATGTAATTATACTACGAGATCTAATTTTTTCTTGGAAAACGGACCTCCTCTGAGGCCGCTAATCGAATCGAATCGTCGCCCGATGCGACACTAAAAATCGAATGCAAAGTTCGAGCACAGCTTTCGCTATCGGTATGTCACACGGTGTGAGTTTCGCTGAAACAAACGCATCGTTTTTTTTTCATTTCCCATTTACTTCGACCACCGGGTATCGGCGATTACCAAAACGAACCGTGGGAATCGAGGTGAAATTTCTCGAAAAAATTTCCATCGCAGAGCGAGAAAGCACTATAGTAAGTGACCTTACAAGGTCCTCGGATCAAAACTGCTTTCCAGCATACTTGCGAGACCAGGGGCTGAGTTCTATAAAAGAATAAAGATCAAGTATATCATATATGGAGAGAATCACTGTAAATGGAAAAGCGAGATGGCCGCCGCTATGGGTACCACTATAGGTACTTTGTGTTTGTGTGCACCATGCGAACAGACGACACATCTCATCCACGAGGTACGCACAATGTGGAATTCCTTTTATCTTCGATTATTGCTCGCTTGTCATGCGCTTCCACACAATCGGTACTGTTAGACGACCAAATGCATCGTCCGAATTCTTGCGATTTTTCCCAGGTGACGATCTCTCTCTCTCTCTCTCTCTCTCTCGTCCAAAAAAGGGATCTTCTGACAGATGTAGCGGAAATTTTATCCCTAAAGGTTCGTTGGTACCGTCAATCGGAGCTTACATCATGGAAAATAGGCTATTGGATTGACAATTGAACTATGTAATCGACTGAAAAGAAAATGGGTTCCTATTACATTTTCTTTCCAGGTAGGTACCAGGTTTTGCAAATATGTCAATTATTATACAGGTTGAATTCCATTGGAAGTCTGCTTTTAACTACACTGGTATAGTCTCTGATAGTCATTGGTACTCACTGATAGTCACAGGTAGTCATTGAGTCATTGGTAGTCTGGTGTGCAATTTTTTTTTTTTTTTTGAGATTATCACACCCTGAATAAACTTGTTGATTTTATCACGTTTTGATCGGAAATAGCTCATTCCATCGCGATAGGTCTTAATTTCTTGCACAGAATAATAGAAGAAAAAATCAGGTTTTATGGTGTTTTTCTGAAGATATCATCCGTATGCTTAGCATTGAAAAATCGGATGTCATATTACAAGAAGAATTTATAGAAAAATTTGAGGCATTATCTACATCATATTGAGATATCAGCAAATTTGGGCTTAGAGAGGCATAATCTTTTCTAAAATTCTGCATTAGGTTGTATTATTTCAAAAAAGAAATAGGTTAATAATCATCGATTGAGGAGATCAAGGTTAAACCTAACTAAATTGAAGCCAAATATAAAAAAATACTTTCGAATGATCATTTTGTTTGATCTGTATTTTGACAATCAACATTTTTTCAATTGACTTGGCCGTTACTTGATGAAAATCCATAGTTATTGTAAACAAACGAAAAACGATAAGATTTTCACGATAAATATATTTATAGTATATATTTTTTCACAACATGTTTCACTAACACTGTAGCTTCATCAGGTATAAGTACACTAGTAATAGTTAGTTTAGTGTACTTATACCTGATGAAGCTACAGTGTAAGTGAAACATGTTGTGAAAAAATATATACAAATATATTTATAGTGAAAACCTTATCGTTTTTCGTTTGTTCACAATCACAATAATCAACATTTTGTTTTGTAAAATTTTCACTCTTCAGTTAATCCTAGCAAAATGCACAAGTGCTATGGTACATGTGTTAGCTATCAAAAACAAAGTTCATACCTAATACACAGTGTTATATGTATACGTACGGATCCTAATGTATGCCATAAATAATTGCAAAACTTCACATATTTTCTAAACGAAACAAATAATCCCATCTATTTACGTCTAATTTCGTTTTTTTATTCAATTATCATCTCATTGTCGAGAGGAATATTGAGTCATTCTAAAGAAGATTAAAATAAATGTTGTTATTATTAAGCCTGTGGATTAGAACCTACACCACAAGGTATCTAGGTAAATATGCTATTAACACAATCATTAAGAGAAACAATTATTGTAACAAGCCCAAATAGGGAACGATTTTTTTTTTTCAATTTCAATTGTTATACCCAAGTGAATCAACAATTCATATTCTCGAAGGTGTGTTTGTGAAGTGATGCAGCTGCAAGTAACAACACCACAGTTAGGTATTTCATTTTATGGTAGATAAATCCATCATGGGAAGATACCTACTCAAACACTCAAACAGTTTCTTTCAAACTGGCCTAATAGAATGCGAAACAATTTCGAATGTATAATGTGATCAGCAAGCGAAACATATGAATATGTATAATGATATATAATGCGATATGATTAGAAGTGATTCTTATTTTCTAGACCAAGACTCTTTATTATCCCAAATTATATAGATACTATAATCGGCACTTCTACATGAAATTATGAAGCTTTCGGGAGAGTTCAGTGTTTCAATAAACATCGCATAATTTTCCAACGAATTTCAGCGTGAATAATGACGATATAAAACATCATTTTGGCTTCGATATTCAGTAGAGAATAGGGATCGAATGCGTAATTTATTTTATATAAAGTACTGTACTTATCCCTATTGGAATTATACGACGGATAGTTATTTGCATCATCAATTTTGAGTATCGAACTCATACTAATTTTATGTTTAATGCAAATGTGTGAAATTTTCGTACCGAATACCACTCTATAGCTTCAATTAAAAACTGTAAATTTTTTCTCAAACAAGAATATTTTGTCTTCGACTCGGGATACTTTTCAAAATATTCGTGTTGCCGAAAAAATTGAAGCTCTGGTGGTATTATAAGTAAAAATATCAATAAGAAATTGGATGCAACTATTTTTTACACGTTGGAATCTAACTTTTAAAATCACTAAACTTTAAATCAGATGATTCAGATGCCGTAAAGGTACCAAAATTCTTTGATTATATTTGTTGTTGGTTGGTTGCTATGCCACTTTGTAATATGCGTAGTACGTCTGTTCGCTGAAAATTGGGTCCTCCTGAATCCTAATGAAACAATTTGCCGAACTCGACAAAACCCACTCCCAGGCAACATTGAACCATTCAATTTATAAGTAACGCAAGAAACATAGTCGGCAGATAATTATTTTCCCACCTACTGCTTATCTGTCGATGTTAGGATGATCAGACACAGCAAAATAAAACAATTGTCGTTATTATTCAGTCTAAATAAACACTGTCTCAGGTCCCAATCTTCATGAGATAAAATTAATGAATGTGGGCATTTGCAGGCAAGCCATATCAAACTTGCAAGGTTAAAAATCGCACAAAAGTTTATATGTCTCTATACGGAGTGTTTGCCGCTCAGCAGAAACATCTACTGAATGTTTCTCGACAGAAACCTGCTCACAAACCCAATCTCAATCTTGACAACACATTGTATGTGTGCTACCCAAATACCGTGTCAGTTAAAATTTTGATAATGGTCCTCATCTAACCTTGGTCCTCATCTAACCTTGGTTGATAAGACCATTCAGTATCAGCTGTTAAATAAAATAAAAAATACGTTATTCATCATCGTTTTCATCAATCCCCACTTAAAAAATTCATCTCCCATGTGAAATGCATCATTGGGAAGGTCTTCAAAAATGGATTTTTTTATGTTCTGGTTCTCACGAAAAGGGAGTCTTTGGAAAGGGACGTTCTGCAGGTCTCTAAAGTGACCACGAAGGGGTCTGAACGTGACGGGTTAATCTCGAAGAGACTGCTAATGGAGGAACGATTGTTGATATTTCAGAAGAGCATTGCCCTTGAGAATATCTATAAAATAGAGATAAATCTCCAACTTTTCTACGGTGTTCCAGAGAAGTGAGCGAGTTTGTAAGCGAGGCATTATCGACGAGACGAATTGCCCTTTTTTGGACAGAATCCAATAGTTTCAGGATGATATGTTTAGGTGCCGCACTCCAAATATGGAAACAGTATTCATGGACAGGTCGGATCTGTGCCTTATAGATCATAAGCAGAGCTGACTGGGAGTGAGATAGCTCTTGGCTCGAAACATAAATCCAAGTTTTTGGGATGCACTTTTGGCAATGGACCTCACGTGATTATCCCAAGAAAGGTTATTGCTGATAGTAACGCCAAGCATCGAAATGGATGACTTCAATGGTATGGTTACTCCTGACTGAATGTTGGGCACAGTGAGATTGTCTTTTCTAGAGGAAAGACATGCTTGTTTTTTTGTTTGCATTGAATTCTAGCAGGTTACTAGATCCCCACTCGAGAATTGTTGCCAAGTCCATATTTATTTTGTTGATATTTCTTCCTCGTTCATTTCTGGTTTGACGGGCCAATATAGGAGCCCTGGAAGAGAAAGCGGTATGGAGGGTACTATCATCCGCGAAGCTGTGTATAGGACATGACGTAGCTTCCAACAAATCGTTGATGTGAAGTAGAAATAGTCCACTACATGGAGAGATCTGTTTGAGAGAAAACTAGCAAGCAGAGAACACAGCTGAGGGGGCAAACCATAAGATGGAAGCTAGGCGAGGAGTCCCTAGTTCCAAACCCGATCAATGTTACGCTTGAGTATTAGTTAGTGTATATAATCAAGGGTGTTACCCAATTTTGTAGATCAAAACACTCAGTCAATATATCTATACTAGTGTTGAAGGCCCGAAAGAACCATTGTTTTTCTATTATATATATGATTTCATTCTTGGCATTTTCAAAGTTACTGTCAAATTGAATACCTCGTTTTGAGAACAAAATAAGATCAAGAAAGTATCTGAATTCGGATCTCAACATTCTGATCAGATACACTGAAATTGCAACTCAGGGAGTTCAGATCTTTGATTTTTTTGACCGCTGGATTTTATCCCTAAAATATTTTGCACAAGTTTGTGAACTACAAGAGGTATATTATTATTGAAATACACAAATTGAAACACGTGTGTAACCAGTGCATCAGATTTCATTTTGCATGACCCACACATACAGAGCAGTTGGTTGTAGAACAATGAGCGTATCTTATTGTATACTGCTTAGCGCACTGATCAACCAAATCGAATTTGTATCAATTGCTAAATTACTTTAAAAAAATCGAGGGTATACAGAAAACATATACTCGATGTTCTCCTCAAGCTATGTCAATGCCGCAATTGTGATAAGCAGCTACCATCAACTATTTTTGTGTACGAGACTTCTCTTTCTGTATCACACCCACCTGTTTGGATGCATCACTGATGATTTCATCAGAAACGAAGGCATACGATATTCCTCGCCGATTGGCATTCATAATTCAATTGAAACAAAAGAAGAACAAAAGGTTGAGTCGGACATTTGGATTTCAAGATCACTCTTTATTGATGTCTGTCCTGCATTTCGAAACAAACGAGTGAACATCGTCATTAATTTAATCATGTCTGACATCAAGTTGGATACATATTATGGGTGAACAGCATTTTGTACTTAGTTGTCAGTGGTTCGTTTTCATATTTATGTATTTATAAACGACATTATAATTTTATGAATAATATTTATCATAATCACTCAATATGTGTACAGATTATATCAACCAGCTAAAAGTAGGCAAATGAAAATGAAATGAATTTTGAATAGATGCGGTCGATACTTCATGAAAACTCATAATTGTACACTAATACTAATTAATTCACTAAATTACGAAATGTTCTCTAAGGTTTTCAAGCTACAATTCGTATTTCGTTATACAATAATATCTTCATCAAGTTAAGTATTAAACCATACTTGATACATTGACAAACAGTTTGAAAAGTAAGGGTTCTAAACGAGACCCCTGTGGTAAACCAGATTTAACTGATTGAGGAAGATAATGAGTTATTCCAGATTTCATGCATTGAACTCTACATCGAGATAATGTCCAATGTGAATATCAAAACCATTCAAGTTTTGCTCAAAAATAAATTATAATTCATCCGCTCAAACTCGGCTCAAACTCTTTGTAAAAATCGGTATAAATAGAATCAACCTGCCTTCTATTTTCGAATGCAGTTATTATGAAATGTTGATGAATAAGCAAGTGATCCACTTATATGAATTGGTTTCAACTTTCAAAAAGCTATCATTCAAAAAATCTGGATGGATGTTTTCAATGAAATATTGAATATTGCATGACATGTTTATACAATGGAACAAATACGAGCCATGATTATAGAGAAAGTTTTACCCGTTTCCAAAAAGTCCTTAATGACTATCTCCCGCAATCTTCACATCAAGTGCGTCATTGAGATATCACTAGAATTGGCGAGTGCTTTTTCCTGTTGTCCTTCTGATAAGGGCTGTCCAAGGTTAGATTTAATGCCTTTATCTATGAGATATAATACGCGAAGAATGCAGGTAGATTACCAACTGCCCGAAATATTTGGCATTGTTGTGTATTGAGTCACTACACCTACATCATTGATAACAGTGGTCAATAAATTCATTACTTGTTTTTATGAGGTAAGTATATGGAAAACAATCTGGCGATCATGATATTAAGTTGTGAAAATTAAGTATAGCCGGAAGATATATTATTGCTTCCAGAATCTTTGAACAAAACAAATTCAAGAAGCCGTCCCAAAAATAAAACTAATTTTTGACCGCAAGTCAAAATACAAGTAATTTACAATGCTACGATTAATCTGCAAAAAAAAGTTTACATCTTGGCAAACCCACTCGTATGCATGTTCGGAAGCCAGCTTGATGAAAAACAACTGAAGAAAAACCAGAAATGATTCAATCCGTTAAATTTAGTTCCTGAATCCTTGGAATGCATTATAGTTATTTATGTATTAAGGGAATTATGAGGGCCTTAATTACCGATGGAAAAGTTTGCGTCCCGAGGGCCTCTGGCCCGAGGGACAGCAATTGCCAGAGGTTATTAAGGCTCTATAATTCCCGTGGTACATAGATAATTTTATTTTTGACCGATAACAATATGTCCATATTTAGAACGCAATAAATGTTTAAATTCATAACCTTTCTGGTATATTTGAATTAGGTAGCGTTGATTGTAGCATTGTTGGTTGTTGCTAGGTTGTCGCTATGTTACATGTTTATAAGCAAACTTTCTTTATCAATCAATGTTTTTCCGTTAAAAACGTGTTTATTTTTTACCACAAATCGACGATCTTTTTCTGATATAATGGAGGATATTATAAAAAAAGCGGAAAAAGCAAGACAATCATTACTTCCATCGAAAAGTGAAGCCCTATATCAAAAAGAATACAACTTATATCTGAAGTGGCTGACACAGAGAAATGTTATGTCAAAAGATGCCAACGAAACTGTCTTTCTGGCATATTTTCAAGAACTGGTAAAGTATTTTCAGTATTTTCTGGTAGATTTGATAATAATTGTATTTATTCGTTGAAGTCAGAAACGTTTAGCCCAAATTCGTTATGGACTAAATGGTCAATGCTCAAATCGATGGTGACCATATATGAGAAAAGAGATATCACCAAGTTCAACGAACTAAAGGCTTTTTTGAAACGGAAAAGTAAGGGGTATAAGCCGAAAAAGTCTGCTGTCTTATCTCCTAAAGATGTCATCAAATTTCTAAAGGACGCCCCTAATGAAATTCATTTATTGCATAAGGTAATTTTTTTCTCATAATTTTCTTTTTCGTTTGTTTATTTCGTTTTATTTGTTATAGGTTGTTCTAATTATGGGTTATTTTGGAGGATGCAGAACTCAGGAACTTCTAAATATGAGTATAGCAGATATAGAGGACCGGGATACTGTTATGGTAGTGAACGTACCGGAAAGTAAAACTGGTGTATCGAAGAAATTTACAGTTGTGGATGAAAAAGAGTTCTCTGCTTTGCCTTTATCGAGACTTTATATGTCCTTGCGTCCTGAAGGTACAAAACGTTTTTTTTGAGCTTCCGACAAAATAAATGTATAACTCAGCCAATTGGAAAGAATATGTTTGGCAAAATTCCCAGCAAAATCGCAATGTATTTAGGATTGCCAAACCCACTAACCTATACGGGACATTGCCTTCGTCGCACTTCTGCTACTGCCCTAGCCAATGCAGGAGCAACTATGACAAACTTAAAAAGACACGGAGGTTGGAGAAGTTCCACGGTGGCAGAGGGGTATCTGGAGGACAGTATTGAATTGAGAAATAAAACGGCGCGTATGCTGTCTACTTTGCCATCAGAAGAGGCAGGCACCTCGACTGTAGTGAACAGCAACAGCACCACCCATAAAAAAGAAGAAATTGTTTCCAGCGGCGGAAGTAATTTTCAGGGAACATTTGAAAATTGTACATTTATTATTTGTAATGACGTGAATAAGGAAAATATGTCTTAGTTTTCATTACATATAAACGTTTATAAGAATTTCTTGTATCATTTTCACCTGTAAAAGGTAAGAGGGAGTTTTCGAAGCTTCATATCCCAAGGGAGTTATGACCCTCATTATAGATATCGTAACTATGACGATATAAGCTTATAATGTCACTGTCAGAAATTAATATACTTTCGCACATGCAGATGTGGACACATAAAAAAAAGTGAATTAACACCTGAATAATGGATTTGTGTTCAGTTAGTCTTGTTAATTCTTGCGTTAATGAAGAAATGAATTTAGCTCTCTCTGGACGTGACCTAAATCGAACCGACAAATAAAAAATCATTCAATCAGGGCTGGATAAAAAAATGAGTAAACAAAAAAATCTCTGAAGGTAATCAAAATCAATAAACATTGTTTCTTGTATATAATCTTGCTCGATATTGCCTGGACCATCGAACAGTGTGTGCGGTGAGTTTTTATCACTGCCCCAACTCAGATACCACTGGCCGATCATCGCCATGCAGTCTAGAACGATATATTAGCAAGCTCTCCACAGTGTGCGCTCACTGAAAAAGCATTGTCAGCACGTATACAGGGTGATGCTCAAGCATGGGGAAATGCCGTAGTGGAGGAAGATAAACAAAAAGTGGAAATCGATGTGGAAGATTTCAAGTGGACGTCTGGAGGATTCAGGTCTAGGAATTTGGCAGGCCAGCGTACCGGAGTATTAGTGTTCAGTGATAAAGGAAATTCACACACAGACTCTTTGTTACGCTATACGTTTTCATCAATAAACAATAAAATGTAGCAGGATAACGAACATCCAATATGGAATTGTTTTTTAATATATTCATCGAATCTAATATGCATGAATGATAATTTTTCTTGATGTTCGAATAGAGCAAATGGAGTTGAAAAATTGTGATTAACTTTTGAAGTTTTCAAGTATGTGCGTGGAAAATTGAGAGACTAGGAAGAAATACTGAACTCAAATTTTATTTATTCATCGATATAGATGACACCATCATCATGTAATTAGAAGAATTAATTTCGTGAATTAATGAAAAGGGCACCCACTGAAGAAAATATATATTATGATTTATATTATGGAAATTTATCGATAAAAACATTGAGTTTTTCATTGCTGGCATCACCAAATCCAAAATCGCTCAGAAGTAGGTAAGCTGGGCCTAACTTTTCTGACTTTCATTTGACAGTTCGATTGTACCAACCTCCGAATAATAAAAAATGCGTATATCAAAAAAGAGGCTATTTCCATATGCATTTGCGTTTCATAATGACTTTATTATAGAACGAAAATAGAAAAATACGTTTTCAAACGAAAGCAGAATTTATTTCATCAGTAACAAAGTGCAATATTGCTATCGATCGAGCTATCGCTATTATTTTTCTATATCGATATTCTCGAGCCAATTCTCGTCCATTGTAAATGTGACGAATTGCCCTGTATACTCTATACCAGTAGTAACTGAACCAACGAATTAATTTATTCTCATTATTCCAAACGCGTTTCGTTTGAAGAATTCATAATGTAGTCAGTTGACTTCATAATAAAAATTGATGTGTGAGAAGCAAATGTTGAAGAAACAATGTTTATAAAAAAGCAATGCGGTCACGATCGAAATACTCCCATTTATACAGAGTGTGCAATTCTAACTAGCAATTCATATATGATGAGAGCGAGAGTGACATTTTCTTGATGAAATAAAACTGCAAAATACAGCAATCCGGCATGATATGTTGAAAACCAATCGAAGAGTATAACGTCACTTACGTAATTATGTTTTATTCGCCAAAATCAAGATACGTCAGCCGTGCACCATGGTAAATGGCTCAAATCCGTTCGCAAAATAAATAAGATGAGATGACTGCTAACCTTATAAAATTTACATACACTACTTTACGTCAAATTTATCTTTTTTTTTGTGTTTTATAGTACTTTGGAACCGCACACTTTTTATACACTTCAGAACTCAGGTATGTTGGCACTCAATGTTCACTTCTGATGAAGATAGAAATGACGTCACGAGCATCAACCGCCATAATCTGGCGAGATTGGAGTGAATTTAAAAAGAATATTCACAATTGCAATGTTTTCCATCATCATTTTCTGGAGAAATACGATATTTGTTGGAAAAACGAGAAACTTTCAAACATCATAAACATCAGACTCAAATATATTTGCATATTGCCTATTGCTTGTCAGATGTAGTTGTTTCATCAGACTATAGGCTCATGTTTTATGTTTATAAATATTCCTGCTACTATTCGATTCTGAATTTATCGGTTCTTACAATATAAATAAATCGCAAGTTTGTTAACCTCATTGACTGTAAAAACTTGCGAATGTAATATTATTTGGAGAACAAATAGTCGATTAATCTATTACACGTGTTATACTAACAAATCCGCTAGATCGGTTTATTTTCTATTTATCTTCACGTCATTTCAGTCTGAGATGCAAAAATACACGTAAGCAATCGTCGAGAATACTTTTTCTATACGGTACTGTACTGGAATATTGAAAGTTTGCTTGGAAGTTTGAGGATTAAACGAATGAGTAAAGATCTAACTGGCCCCATCTTGCATTCTATTATTTAGATATTTCTATGGAGCAGTTTTTGCGAGGATGGATATTGAGGATTCATAGGCATGCTGAAGAGTGAGGAGTCATTTTATTTTCACTTATAGTATACTACTAAAGCTTCAATTATTACTGGAAATTTTTTCGACAACATTTACAGTTTTTAATGGAAGGTAGAGTAGTGTTCGGTAAAAAAAATTTACCCCGAAATATTATTGAAGTCTGAGCGTTGAAGAGATAGGGAAGGTTCGACCTCGTTTCTCATTGGTCTAGACGCCAGGCATGCAAGCATACAAGTGGTTAGTTGACCGTACGGCTGTGTATAAACAGTAAAATCAAGTCTTATTTCTATTATATTTACCGCGAGTTCCGTTAAACAAGATGTATAATTTCAATTATCGTAGTTTACGAATTCGATTCTCACTACTAGCCACTAAATCCGTATCGGCTATTTTGAAATATTATCGTAAATTGTGAATCAACAATTTAGTTGATCATTATTTACCGATACCGTCTGGATACATTGAATAATCATGACAGAAAACTCTGAACCACTGAGGTAAAGTTGGTAGAAATATATATTTACACTGAGTACGCACCATTTTCACCAATGGAAAACGCTATTAGTATCTGAAGTTGAGTAAATGTGATGAATGTCATTCAACCTATAAACGTCAAAAAAGTTCCAGTGTTCCCAAAGGAAAAGAGAAAAATTTCCGGAAATCGTTCTAGTTGCTGAGGTGAGAATACAAAATAAAAGCTTTTGATCGAAAATGTTAGGTGTGTTAGGTGTGAAATTTTTCGCTCCAATCCGAGTAGTTCGTTGTTTTCTGCCAGCTTATCCGTTCATGATAATTATGGTATCGGTATCGCTTCTTGAACCCGATATCCCGCGTTCGTTTATATGTATGTGTGTTAATGTTTCAGTTAGCCGTTTCTGCTCTAATGAAGTCTTAAAATCATCGAGACGAATGGGCTGCAGTGCGAGGAAAGCATGAATTTCATGATTCATCTGGTGCGGCCATTGGCTCGTTTAAAATTCCCCATTCCGTACGGAGTCGTTAATGCTGTAATAACGCAAGTTTTCCAAAAATAAAGAATCATTCGGAACGTTCATGCGAAAGCATACAACTGCTGGGGCTTTGGCGGTGGTCCGGATTCCACTATGCGAGCGATAGGTCCCGTTCACCACAAACTATGGGAAGTGTCTACTGTATTGGAATAATATCACCTGGATTCTTGAACGGAGCTCATTGACTGCTTGCAATATGAAGGTGTTTGGTCAGTTCACAGTCATTTGAATTTCGTTATTATATTTTTCATTTCAACATTCAACTGGTAATAAGTGTTTGTCGTTTCTCAAAACCAATAAAAAATTTCAATTTTAGTTTAGCCTCTGAAGCACATCCAACTATCAGATCTTTTGTGCATAACTCTAGATTAAGGGTTATGCACAAAACTCAAGGCTCGAGATTCCAAGACTTCGTGCAAATTTTATCAGTTTCCTGGTAGCTAGGTTCCTGACATCGGAGGGCTTTATGAAGACCCCTTCCAGGAACTTGAGCCTCTTGCAGAAGAGCGCTGGGCTTTCGCAAAGCAAATGTTCTGCAGTTTCAGCGAAGTTCTCACAGTAGCGGCAACTATCACTCTCTGTTTTTCCCATATTTTTGAGGTGATACCTCAGAGGGCAGTGTCCAGTGAGGAGTACCGTTACAAGTCTTTTTTGTCCAACTCGAAAATCTGTTCAACTTTCCTTGGCGAAAAACTCACTAGCCTTTTCGCTTGCCTTTATCCTGGCACTTTATTTCAGTGAGATATTTCATTTCATCCGTTTCCCAACGTCGAACCTCTTATTTGAAGTGGTAACTTGTCGCTGTGTTATTTGATTGCTATATCAAAACATTTTCTAACCGAATATCCCTCTGACAATGATAATAATTTTATGTCGAATTTCTCAAGCACGTTTGTTGTTAACAGCCTTTTCCCCTTCCACTTCAGGCTGTTACTAGGCAACGTGCTTTTGATTGTCATTAAATTTATCTCGCGCATTATCAATGCCCTTAGGGATATTATACTTCTCGTTGGCTTGGAAAACAAAAGCGTTATTCATTTGTTACGAATTGATGATTCAATAAATTGTTGATCTGTATTTTTTAACGGATTTCAGTAATCCTTACTCTCACCAAGTTGTATCTGATATGTATCTTACCTGGTATTTGGTCAGTATATTTGGGAGAATGAACAGGAGCAAAATGTAAAATGTCAAACTTATTTCACATACAAATCATACCTAATTTTTTTCTTGACAAGGTGAGATAAATTTTCGTAAACGCTATAGTATAGCAAGTAGTAGGTATGACCACGTATGACCTATATGAATGAGACGTTTGATGGTCCAGATCTCATTATCACTCTGTTTCGTTAGAGAGTCTGACTAGAGAAAATAAATAAAACTTATTTTTACATTTTGTTCTAGGAGTAACGGGCTCTCTAAAACTTCATACGTTCCGAAACACTGGCGTAACTTTACACCATGAGCTCCCACACTTGATAGAAATGTGATTGAATTTCATCATTTCGGATTATTATCGAAAAAGTTATGTTTCTAGGAATATGAATTAGTTCGAACGTTGGAATAATGCATCCACTCGTAATGAAGTCATATACTAATATATTTTCAAAACAAACTTCTCTTTAACAACCAGCAACGCATTAATTCACTGCATTTCATCGATTCTAAAAATAAATATCGACGGTGCTGATACAATCAGTAATTTCTCAGTACCTAAATAACGATCTTCAAATTTCCCCGTTTATAATCTAATTTCTATCTCAGCCGCGGTTCCTATGTGTTTCATTTGTTTTGAGTGGAACAATTTATTAAATAACAAATAAACACACATGTCGAGATCACATGGATGGATGTTTATTATTCCAACTGACTTCGGATTATACAATGTTGATCTTCTCTTCGATACAGTGGTTCACCGAATTCACATAGTACGCATTACTGTACGAGCAAAGCAAAATGAATAATTTCTGTTCGATGGGTTATTCCGTTTATTTGATCCCCAAACTCAGTGGTCACAGCATCTCGCAACACGAAGATCTTGTAGATCTCTCCAAGGGTTCTAATTGATTTCCTGATCATTGTCGTTTTAAATGGAAACCTAGTAGGCTGACACTATAATTGTCTTGCTCAAGGCCCCAAACCTCTGCTAAGATGAGGTCGCTACTTTATAGAAGTCGTTCGATGCTCATATTTTTCAGTTTTTTCTCTGTCAGTGACCCAATTTCAGGTTGAAGTTATTTTCTTCTTTTTTTTCCTAACTTCAGCACGTATTTCTATCATAATCTGACATATTTTTACTTTTATACACATTTTTACTCAAATAGGTCCAATACCAGTTTTTAGGAATAATAATAAGGCATTCAAAGGAGAATTTTCTTATAGATTTTGGACTCCAGAACAAGAACCCAAAGCACTCTTCGCAAAAATGATTTTTTGCCAATTTTAACCAGCATGTAAGATTCGAATATATCGAGTCATACTAATCAGAAAAATATAGACTTTTCAAAAATGTTAAAAACCAATGGCGCCCATGAGAAAAACCAAAGTTGAGTGTTGTATCTCTGATACCAAGAACGCAATGGAGAATACTATGACAGATTAAGATTCTTTGTGAAGAAGTTCCTCTTCTCTAAAACATCCTAATAAAAAACGTCTATATCGCTTCGTTTTCGATTGAAAAAATAAAAACGAAAACTACAAGATTCAATTTTTTTCCAATATTTCAAAAACCAAAAATGATACATGAAATTTTCTTTCACATGATTGTTCAGCATAAAAAAGCAACTTTGCCCCAATTTAACTGACCCCGTATCTCTTATAATAACTGAGATCCCCATGGTTAAGCTCGAAATACGGACACCATGTATAGGATGTCGATATAAAACACAATACCATATATTCATTGACCAGCATCAGATATGTCCCCGAAAATAAGGTGAACGTTCTGGTGAAATAACCTCATTTTTAAAGGTTCCTGCGACTTTTGAACATCATTAAATTAATTGATAGTTTTATTTATAGCGCAGACTAAATAATGCCCATCTCGTTCTCGTCCAGATGTTCGGAAAAAGTTTCCACTGTGTGCGCGTTAAGCCGCGCTAACACCGAAAAGCAATTGATACAGCTAAGAAAATACGGCACGATAGTTAATTACCCGCGAAATGAATGCGAATTAGGTGGAATTTGGAGCTTTCATGAAAAAACCAAGATAATCAACCCACATCATTTATTGTTATCGAGCAGAAAAAAAAGGGTGCTGAATTTCGCAGTTTTCGATTGTCGTTTTCATCCATTTTCGAATTTTTTTCAAGAGTTATAGGAAGAAATAGTTTCGACCCATTGGAGAAATAAATGTCAATTCTCAGAAACGAAACGTCCGACTGAAACTGTTTTATGCTCATTTGACATATCAACAGATCGTTCTGAAAAAAATATCGTCGAATTCATTTTTCTTCGAAAATCTTGAAAGATGAAATAAATTAGTAATCTTCTAGGAAAACCTCGTGAAAAGTCTGTGACTAAGTAGGAAACTCCCAAAGTTTTTTTGGCATTATCTTCTCGGTGCACTGCGATTTGTAACTCAGAAATTTTCGTGGTAGGAGCAATTACTAAAAAACCACACAAGTGATTTCGAAAACCTCAGATAGCTCGATATTTATGAATTTACTGGATTTGTTTTTGGAGACGCGCCTTTAGAGCATCGCTTCATTTTTGTTTACAAACCGATTGAAGATAATCCATATTTTTGGTTCACTCGGACAAGATTCATTTCACAGTCGTTAGTCCGTTGTTTTGTTTTTTCGTTTGTGTGTTTTTCTCGCTTTTAGACTGTATGGTGGCACCGTGAGTTATACCAGCAGTTTGGCACCGAAACTGAAATTTATCTCACGTTGGTATTAAGAAAAACCATTACGAAAGATTGATATGGATATGTTTTACAGATGATGAAAAGCTTCCACTCTCAAATGCTCAAATGAGCCATGTGATTGTAGCATATCAATTACCGAGATTTTGAAATTGAATACTGAAAAACTCACGAATGGTGACTAGTGGTTATTTTCGTGGGATATAGTTACCTATAATAATTAATGCTCGTATATGTCAATGGTAATGATTTTTCACTTTCCACTAGCTTTTGGCTGAATGGAATTGTGGAGATGGTTCCGGACTCTCGTTCACCAAAAGGATCTAATCTAATGCAACTCCTCGAAAAATACGACAACTATTTCATTAACATTACGTCTGGATTCTGTCGACCTCCTTTTCCAATCCTTCATCACCTGATATCAGTTATCTCTTATCTTGCCGACTCTCGACAAATTTTCAACGCTACGCTCCCTGGCTTGAGGCTTTTAGTACGGGAGATGGCGATCCATTCTTTGTGCCGACTTTTTTTTCGCATGTCAACATGGGATGTTTCTGTTATTTCAAACGATAGTAATGCGGAATACTAGTCAACTATTCGGTTTTTCACTCATCAAATCGATGACCGCCACTGGAAACAATTATTGCATCTTGGAAAAGTTATATACAAGTTTTGAAAAAATCTGAGATAAAAAATTTACATTAATTTCTTATCATAGAAAAAAAAACTTTTGGATAAATTTCTGACGGAGAAACTCATTGGTAAAGACAACAGTACTATTTGAGTATTTGACATAATATCTCCATTTCATCTGTGATATGAAAGAAACAGCTTTCTACTTTTTCTTTCTTCAGTCTATAGGCTCAACCGGAATGAGTCCAGAAACTCATATGCAACGAATATTCCTAAATGTCACCAAATCTAGATAGTACGTCATAGTGTTCCGCCATAAAAATTGTAGATCGCTGTATTTCAAAAATTGAAATCATCCGAATAATTTCAGTAGTCATTCTGGACAGCAGAAATATAATAAGTACTAGTTATTCAAACAAAAATTTCATGAGAATCCGTTCCAAGGAAACATCCTCATTGAATGTTTAAAAATGGAAATACCATCCGACTCGAAAGACCAACTTTATTATTTTTGACTAGAGTTATTGAGACAATAATTTGATGAGAATTCGTTCAAGGGAAACTTCATCAATGAATGGTGAAAAATGGAAATACCATCCGACTCGAAGGACCAACTTCCTCATTTCCAATCGGTATGACACCATGACGTGACTCTCGCAAATATAACACCACCACCCCTACTACGAGTCGGTCGCGATCACTGCGGGCGCCATCTGGCAGAGTCCCATTCGCCCAAACGAACCGTCGCGTCGTTTCGAATCGCGCCCCATCGGGAAGGCTGGCGATGGCCGACAAACAACGGCGCATCATCATGCGCTCCCGATTAATTGGGCCCACTCGGTTTAATTACTTTCGTGTTGCTGAAATTGTTGCGCTCAATCGACGAATCTAATAGTATAGGATCCCGCTATACAACGACCTTCACCGAGATGCTTATTTAATGAGACGTATTTTTTATGTTATTAAATATGCCAATAAATATATCCTATATGGGTTGCCTAACAAATTTCAGTCCAGAGTATTTTTAATTAATAATTCAAAAAAATTGTCTTTTTGAACATTGCACCGGTGTGATTATTAAATAAATTTGATACCAATCGAAAGTTTGAAGCCCATAGAATATGCAAACGTTAGGTTGCCTATTTTTTTCCGGTCACAACCACGGGTTGCCAGGTGTAAACAGGTAAATCTATACTAGCATTTTGCAACGGTCTGATTATTGAATCAAACTTAGATAAAATGAAAGATTATTTCATAAGGAACACGGTGGTATAGGGTTGCCTGCGAAAAATCAGTCCCGAATTACGGTTGTCGAATTTTAAATAATAAAATATCGCTGCGAGTGAATGTGTGTGAGAGAGAGGTCCCAGACCAACCATCCCATGCGGTAGAAAAGGACGCAGCGTAGCAGCTGTTTAAAGTCCGCCCATGAGAGTGCGCATGCTATTTGTGCTTGGAAATGAAAAGGATAGCGATAGACTCGTATATGCTGTGCATTATTTTGGAGTAGATTGTCGCTATAGATACAAGTGAAAAAACGTGCTGCTATTTATTGTTGGAAAAAATGGCCAAAAAGTGTTTTTTGTGTGATTCGGATGACGGAATAATTGATTTTGATGATGAAACTTTTGAAAACTGTGCATTAAAGTTAGCTTTTCGTAAAAAAAAAATTTCAAATACAATTTTGTTGAGCTACCCAGTGCGTCACTCCAATTTGTAGGTTATCATACCACGTGCTACAAAAAAGTGACTGTTTTGAATAAAAAATATAACGAAGAATTTCTTAAATTTATCGCTGAATATACAGTGAGTACATAATAATTGAATCTTTAAAATTATCTAAGCTAATACATCCTCTATATTGTTGTCATGTTGAAGTAATTGCTAGTAAAACTCACTTATGGTTTTGTTAATTTTCGACACACATATTTTTTTTTGTAATTTACTTAAAAAACGGTAGTTGAAAATTGAACAAGAAAATGTTCTGATTTCCTTTTTTTTTTGGAATAATTAAATTCCATGTGGCTTAATGCAACGGATCCAATATGCGTGAAACTTCAGCCTGAGAACTGCGGTTGGTTCTTAGATGAATATTTAAAACCAGTAGGATTCATTGGGGATCATACACCTTTAAAAATAGAAGACATTGTCGAAAAAACTGAAACGGAGAGTGATGACGAAGAAGATTCAGAAGTTGGAGATCACAGTTATATGTCCGATGACTCGGAACCTGAATAATTTCTAAAATTTTTGTATTTTGAATTTTTTTCAATAAACAGAAGTATTCTTTTAATTGTTGTTTTTTATTTCGGCTCCCAATAATAAAGATAAAATTTGCCAGATAAGTAATATATATGTTTTACTCTAACTGTCTTTTTTACTAAAGATGTGTATATACTTTAGTGTCACATAAACAACAAACATAGATAAATAATTAATTGATTAAAAAATAAAAAATTAAATAACTATTTATGTATATTAATAATTAACTACTCCAAAATAATGCACAGCATATACGAGTCTATCGCTATCCTCTTCATTTCCAAGCACAAATAGCATGCGCACTCTCATGGGCGGACTTTAAACAGCTGCTACGCTGCGTCCTTTTCTACCGCATGGGATGGTTGTTCTGGGACCTCTCTCACACACATTCACTCGCAGCGATATTTTATTATTTAAAATTCGACAACCGTAATTCGGGACTGATTTTTCGCAGGCAACCCTATACCACCGTGTTTCTTATGAAATAATCTTTCATTTTATCTAAGTTTGATTCAATAATCAGACCGTTGCAAAATGCTAGTATAGATTTACCTGTTTACACCTGGCAACCCGTGGTTGTGACCGGAAAAAAATAGGCAACCTAACGTTTGCATATTCTATGGGCTTCAAACTTTCGATTGGTATCAAATTTATTTAATAATCACACCGGTGCAATGTTCAAAAAGACAATTTTTTTGAATTATTAATTAAAAATACTCTGGACTGAAATTTGTTAGGCAACCCATATAGGATATATTTATTGGCATATTTAATAACATAAAAAATACGTCTCATTAAATAAGCATCTCGGTGAAGGTCGTTGTATAGCGGGATCTTAGGCTATAAAGGCCGATCTGTACCGCCATCAGCGAGATGCTGAAAATAAAAAATGTTGGGTCGCATCTAGAACGATCTGGCAGTTGGCGCTTATTTTGATATTGATCTCATCTGACGGACAGGGTGATTAAGTAACAAAGTAACATCACAACATCATATTGAAGACACTTTTCGTCAAGAAACACTTCGAATTCAATCTTATCCAATTAAAAATAACAAACACAGTTTGAATGACTGGTAGACTACGGGCAGAAAACAACTACTTCCCTGGCAAATACCACGCAGAACATGGAATTATATCCACTCGTAGTTCAAACAACGATTCACATAGTGAATGCAGAATGCACATATTTCTTTATTCTGGATTGTTTCTTCCTTCCGCCGCATGGGGTCGCTAATTCCAAGTGCCTCTTGAAATATGCGTGGCGGAGATTGAATTGGCGCTGCGTACGCTGTCAATATTTGTTTAATATTGCCCTAATTTTTGGACAGTAAACTTTTGGTACTTTTGATGAAGAAACACCATTTTCACACCTGTTTTGAGTAAAAAAAGGTACACTTCTCTCAAAAACGCTTCAGGTGATTGTTTTCGGGATTTCTAGTTTCCTATTCGATGCTCGTTACTTAGCTTGTTGCTGAGAACATTACAAGAACTAAGTATGTGTAGACTCGGTGGTAGATCTCTTCAAAATGAACAATTTTTCCTATAAAATGTTTATCGAAAAATGATGGCACTGTCCAGGTCACGTGAGAAGCCTACCACTATTCTTACTCCCTTTGTCTTGGTCTTGGCTCTATCGTAGTCCTTCGATGTGAAGTATCGATTGTCTCATGCCAGATGCAATTTGGCATTTTGCAACCAGAATTTTCTTCAAGGTTGACTTACTCCATGATCCAGGAACTCCTAAAATTGTTTCTGGTCCAATCGCTGAGCTACTCGCACCTTGTCTGGTCAGATAGCAGAGATAGCTCCTTTTTCCGGCCCAAAGTAGTTTAACCTCATTGGCCGTAGATAGCCTTTGCGGATCATCAATGCATACCGACACCAATAATAGCGGTCTGACTCTGTATGATGTGAGGACCACATCGTTTGATCGTTTGAGACTTTCAATCAGTTTTAATGTCTCTTATCTTCGTATCAGCAACCTGAGTAACCAGCGACAAAATACTCGTTTCTCTCTATTGCCACTTGAATTCAAAGAAACTGACAATTAAATATTTTTATGCTCCAATTCGGTTTGGTTGCTTCACAACCTCAAGAGGATTAAAGTTATAATCTGGTGAATTAATCTTTTTATCTGCAGATCTGAATTATTTCCCAACAGTTTTAATAAACACTCAGTTTATATGGAATATCGACCAGGGTATACCTATATGGCGAAACGGTACGTCGCATGCGGCAAAATATATGTCACGGTTTTAGAAGTATCTGGCGAGTTAATTCCAAATCATTGAACGTGGATATTGGAAGTCATCTATTTGTAATGTTGTGATTATCGTTGCTCCATCCTTGGTGGCATATTCGAAAACTAAATTAGCAAGGAGTTTATTGTTCACGCTGTCGTTCGCAACTCAAAAAACAACGTTCAACTTGTTCGCTATCAAAATTTTATTAGTGCATTTCGAAACGGAAGCGGGTGGTCTTCAGTGACGTACCTACCTCCAACTATAAGATCCGCCATACGTTATTCCGAAAATAATTTTTCGTACTTCCGGGCCTAAAGTGACAACTTCACTCCCTTGTGACAGGTACTAAAGTGTCACATTTAATCCCTCCGGGATTAAATATTGACGAAACTCCCGGAACGATTAAATCACAAACAAACGAATATAAGGGATATTTTATTGAAAAATATAATTAATTAGAATGGTAATTAACGTTAATATTCAAATTAATATTGTGACAGTTCGTCATATTGACCAGTCTCAGAGAGTTGAGGCACAAACCGCTTTTGATTTATCATCGAAGTAGACTAACAGCGCATTTTCAGTAGGTTGTCTCACATTTTTTAAGCGGCACCACTTTTTAAAAGCATCGTACTGCTGCTCGTATAGTTTTCTAGATTTCGGTGGTAACAATTCTTCACCTACTTCGGCTGCTCTTTTGTCAATATCAGATACACCTTCTTCACTCATGATACCAATAATTATCAATAACAATGTTTCTTTACAATGACACTAGTAATGACAATGTTTCTAAATTATAACTGTCACAACGCAATGTTACTATGGTAACTTATTTTAAAGACAGTTTATTAAATGAGATGAAGAGAGAAAAAACTGATTGAAATTATTGAAATAATTAATAAAATCATACCGGAAGTACGAAAAGTATCGTATATACCTTGCGACTGAAGTACATTTAATCCTGAAGGTAAAGTTTATGGCCCGACCGCAGGGAGGGCCATAATTTACCTGAAGTCCCGCGGTATATAATGTACTATTAATGATAAATAAAAATGTTCACGTTTTTGGGTTCTTTAACGAGTTTACGGAAGACTGTACAAACCAGTATAAAGTGACATTGTCAATGAAATATAGTTTGAAAACTGAAAAACTCGCTTCAATTGACAAGTTCAGCCAGCTTTGAGAGAGCAAGAAATATGTCTGTCCTAGTGTTATCTTTGTCGTCAAGATTGCAACTTCAAATAATTAAAATGTTATGATTGGCACGTGAAAAAGAAGAAGACTTATATAACCTTTAAATAAATGGTTTGTTTTTCTTGTAGTTTATTTTCGTTTTTCCGTTTATTTAGAATATTTTGTTAGCATTCTTAGCTTATAATTATTGAATGATTCCAAACACATTATAAATGTGTTATTAGTTTTCTTCTCTTTTTTCACGTCGCAAAAATAACATTTTCGTTATTTTGAGTTGCAATCTTGATGACAAAGACAACACTAGGACAGACATATTTTTTCTCTCTCAAAGCTGGAATAACTTGTCAATTGCAACGTGAACTGAAAAGTTGACTTGAACATTGGAAACGTCCAATGATTATAGTTCTCAGTTATTGATACCTGTTTTGGTATTTGATGTGAAAAATTCAAAATTATTATTGTTGACATACAAATCTTAATCCCTGAAGCCGAAAATTCATATAAACCGATTTTAAATCTAATCTGACCATGATTTTGATGTGGCTTACGTATATTTTTCGTTGAACCCTTCGGCCCCCCGTTTGATACGCTCCAGTGATTCTTCGCACCGGTTCACGTGTGAAATATGAGGCGAGCTGTATGAATATGAGCGTCAAAATGCATTGCTACTTTTACGAGGGTGGCTTCAGTAGATGCTGTTGTAAACAAAAAATATAATATATGTTAAATGGATCAATCGATTTTTGATGTGCGATTCACTGGGCTAAATTGAGCTAAAAACGAATACACGATGATTGTGTATAGTTTCATTACAGCTCCGATTTGGTAATTCGCGAGATTAATTGTTATGTCGACGAATTGGTAATGGAAAATCAAGGTTTTTGCTTTTGTAACCTTCAGAGTATCATTATCGCCAAAACCTTTCAATATTACATTCATTTAGAAGCAAAAAAAAAGTCATAATAGGATGGGGCGGAGTTTCCGAAACTCACTTGCATCCATTATTGAAAGTTATTCAGAAAAAAATCATCAAACTGACATTGAATAAACCATCACAGTTTTGAAGAAAATACAAGACTAAGTAGACCTAACCATACATACACTACAAGACAAAAAACTTTATAGTAACTTTCGGTCTAAAGACACATGGCAGAGATCTCATCAGATATTTTTTATTGTAACATCGGATTATCAAATACTTGTTTTTTCTTATTTATTATCTTTTAACGATGTTGTTCATTAATTATAAATTTATTCAATAATGCCTTTAGGGTTGAGGGTTACAATATTGGAAAAATAAACTTTTCAACACAAACACTTTTCTGTGTGGATTTCAATTTGTATTTGCTGAATGTATAATGTTTCTTGTATTCCACTTTTTTTATATAATGGCGAATGAATGATGATAACTTCGAATTGTTCAGTAAATTTTTTTCATGTTAATATATTGAGACCACTGAGAGTCTATTGCTGATTACTTCATATAAGCACACCGTTGCCCAATTTAAGAGCTTCGTATTGGTTTTCCTCGGAACCCTTTTGGAACCGTTCTAGAACAATTCTGTTCATGCCCATTTTCTTCAAGTGAACAATTCGAAGGCAATGCGCATGAGCAGTATCGTTCCCGAACGCTACTGAGAAAAAGCCAAAACAAACATAGATTTCAAAAATAAAGGCTGGGAAAGCTCAAGAAAAATGATTCGGAAAAAATGCAAAGCACGTTTGTTGAGAATTCCTGTTGGCTGCATTTTCATATATAGAGAATTTTTCCCCAACCCTCACGAAGGGCCTGATGAGTATAAATTTCTCTAGTTTCTCAAAAGTCAACCTGGTGAAAAAATCGCTGTACCCTCGTAGGTGGCGTTAACCTTCCCATAGAACAGACCATCGGCCATATCAAATTATCAAGCGGATCACCGCCGCTGACGACAAAAACAAAAGCACATCGCCCTTACGTCATCAGTCTATTGTGCGAAATTGAGGCGGGTCGGGAAAAACACGCGATCGATAACCGGGAGCGAAACGACGAAATAGTCGAGGGGGTTAAGGTCTGGTGAGCTAGCTGGCCATCGCCTTCCAATACGACAATTCGAAAAGGGGAAGCTGATTTAAGCGGGGATCAGCTTGGAGATGTTCATTCTAGCTTTCTCACGTTCCATAGAAAGCTAGGAGCGATTTGCATGCTTTATTTGTATAATTTAAAACTGCGATGTTCTGAATAGAATCGTATTGGATTGAATATTCGCCATTGAACCCTATAAGTATGCCTTCTCGCATTCGCATAGAATTGTCTAATTTATTCACTTTATTGTTTCACATTGATTTATGTCTTATTTTGTTCCATGTGTCGGAAATACCTGCACTACTAGATGCCACTAGTATAAGGCATAATAGCGTGGTCAATTTACGTTAACATTAACATCGATCGTGTATACAACACATTTTTGCTACTAGTTGAACATTCACGTAAGTCTACACATATATATTTAGAAATTTTTCGCGAATGGCTTTAAAAAATTGTTCCTCAATGGACTTGAACTCCAGTAGCATTTATTCGAATTGAATAATGGTATAAACTAATTGATGAATTTTAGAAACACCGTGAAAAACGAAGGTATAGGAACTTCTATTGGGAAAACGAAATACTCAACCCGATAAAACTATTGCGTATACATGCATGCTAAATGTGGAATCTTCATTTCACAAAGAAAGTGGCATGTGAAGATTTCAAACGGAAATCAAAGGTAACACGATTGTCATCAAGCATACTGATGAGCTTCCTGAAATGATTCGATACTGGTATTAGTGTGTGTTGTAATGTGAATCTAATTGCGTAATGAGTAGTGCTTGACATTAGAAATAAGAAGCATTTCAGTGCAGATATTAAATCTGAAATATCGATGTTCCTCTGCATTTATGCTGACCAATCATGGTAAACTATACTGTCGCTCTAAAAATTCTGAATGTCAAGAATCCTGAAGGTAAGGGTTCCAGGCTATTCGTGAAACTTATCTATATCTACATATTCCTCGACTGTCTGCTCCTTTATGTACTATAAGGATATACAAAATTCTACCTTCGCTACATCATCATATTTCTTATCATTTTGAAGTACTAACGCTATTCAATAAACTCTGTTTTATCTACTTCCTGTTCCTACACTGCTTAAACTATCTCCTACCCAATCTTCCTACGCTATCTGCACTTTGTCCTCTTCATTCCCTCTACTTGTCAAACTATACCTCCTCTTTCAGAAATTGTACTTACATCGTACCTAGGGCTACAGGCTATTTATGAAACTTCTTGTTTTCTCTACGACTTCCTTCTCTATCTCATGTATTTCCTCTTCTCCTTCTCAGCTCTAAAGTTACTATCTTTTCCACCACATTTATCTCATCTTTAGCTTCATTTTGAGGTACTGAAATTATTCTTACTCTGCTTCAACTTCCCACTCTTCCTCTTCTATAACTATGGCCACTATCTCCTATTCTTTCCTTTTTCACTTTTCGAATGGCTTTCTTTGCTAGAAGTGCTGGAACCTATCAATCTAATTAACATGATACGAATTAACATGATACGTCAGATATTCACATCTACATTTCTCGGCAAACATCGTACCAATAATTGGGATTATTAGCGCGATTCGCAAACCATGTGTTGCGAGTAGAAGGCTAATCTGGCACATTACTCTCGGTCACGAACGTAAACTTCGCCCCAAATTCGCAACTTCCAGATTTGTTCGCTATATATATATATGTATATACAGTTGGCTTCGTTTTGAATTTCGCGGTTGGCATACCAAAACGAGGAAGTTTTGCGGCTGTACACATTCGAAACTTCGTGACGAGATGCAGTTCGTGCACCCAGCTGAGAAATACAGGGTGTTGAAATTTTTGGTAATTTTTTTTTCTATTTTGGTTCTATAATGACGTCATTATGAAACGCAAATGCGTATTGAGGATAGCCTCTGTTTCGATACGCATTTTCTATTATTCGGAGGTTGGTACAATCGAAATGTCAAATGAAAGTCAGAAAAGTTAGGCACAGCTTACTTCTGAACGATTTTGGATTTGGTGATTATACCAGTGAAAAACCCAATGTTTTATTGGTAAATTTTAATTCAGAGCGTCTTATAAAACTTGTACCATAGTATACTATTATTTTAAATACCATGAATTTGCCACACATGACCTGAAGAAGTGACTCGATGTGTTTGATATTTTCAATTGGATAAGATGATATATTTTTTTCAATTTTCTCAAGTGATTTCAGTGAGCGTTAAGACAGAGAATATGTATGCAAATTCTAATCAAATAACTTTTAACTAAATGAGAAACTTCAACAGATAACAATAATAATAGTAAAAAAAGCCAATAATAAGCTAAACCAATTTTCCATTCCATTCTGCTGAATGACAGCGTTTTTTGAAATATCTCGATAAATGATGTATCAAACCTATAAGAAGAGTTATATTCAAATATGGACATGGTCAAAATATTGGTGGATGATTCAGATACTTGAGAGATTACGAAAAATCTTACGGTATATTAGGTTGGGATGGAGTGATTGATGAAATCTTGAAAAAATATATGGATGTATATCATCAAACAAGGACATAATAGAACTTCTTTCTAATTCATAAGCGACGATAAGTTCATAGAACCCTGCGTCTAAGAGAATTAAACTTTTGGCACAAGTTGCTATAGAATGATGATCTCAAAACGGTGGATATGCAATCCAGATTGTAAAATATTGGGATTATCAGAATAGATAGGTATATGAGACGAGCTATAAACTGCCTGGCAAAATTCAGGACCACCTGAAAAGTTGGCCTGAAATCGCCACATAAAGGCTCATCCGAGCAGAAAAAGGGGGACCGGACCACACAAACATCTTCAAATCAATTCGGAATTAGTTTCGATTCCTTGGCATTCGGAACTGACAGAAGCGCGGTGTTGCCGGAAAAGTACTTAGATAATAGGTACCAACAATTAGGAAATTCACATGAAAAATCTATATAAAATGATGAAAATCGATATTAAATCATCAGAACGATTGAGAAATCAATCTTTATGCAATGTTTCCAATATAGTAAGCATCGGTGATAATGAACAAAACTAAAAACGTAATGAGGGACAAGAAATATTCATTTCAATATGAGGGAAATGATCAATAGAAAGCACTGCATAGTGCATTTTTGAGAACAGTTTCACTGAAGTCAATGTCAAGTGACAAAATAACAAGAAATAGCTATTCGTGTCTTTTGAGTGCAAAGCTGCAAGACACTTTGCGTTTAAAATACACACAAGATTTTTTCTAAAAACACAGTTCGTAGACAAAAAAACTCGATTCTTTATTACTACTACTGATGGTGCTTCTCAAACTACCATAGAGTTTGAAGTTTAATTGAAATTCACATTTTTCAGTTAATATTATGTTCATATTCAATGGGCTGATGTTTTTTGAGAAATGCGACAAGTTATGCATAGTTTTAAAAGTGAAAAAGTTTGAAAAGTGTTTGAAAAGTGTTTTTAACCACCAACTTAGTTGCAAATCAACCCTCGAACTCTCATTGAGACTTGTATGAGTAAGAAAGACGGGGACCATGTAGCCTTTCAAGTCATCCGAAGCACTGACGTTGTTTTGATATCTTTAACATCCAAGCATTTCATGGCACCATATCATGAATCTAACATATCATCATTCATACTTTTCCTCTATTTCTCTGGTGGGAGGTTCAAATTCAAAAATGTTTGCTCTTTCTGCTACATGAGGAGGTGCCAAGACGGGTTCATGCAACATTCATTATAATTACATTTGAATTATTTTATAGTTACATCAACACTAGAAAAAACTTACACTAACGTCAATTTTGTGTTGATATTTGAAAAAAATCGTTCGACGTCGAAAATCCCCAGATCCGACACAAAGTGGACGAAATGGCAACACTGTATCGTGTGATGGTTACCGTTTCGACCAATGTCCGCGCGTCCCGACTTTTTTCCAGTGCGACATTTCGTCCTGAGACTTGGACCGTCCGAACGAACTTGTCCTGCCCATAAGAGCAGAGCCAGTCGAAAGGACAAATACGTATTCATGAGGCTTAATGTTATTATTGAGGTCACGTGATGGATACCGGACCGCGTCTCGAACCGACCCGTACACACAGGGTGTTCCGACAATAATTATTATTACTGGAACGGATGACTAATCCATACTTTTCACACTGATCCATACAAGTCGCGCTGACCTGTACATTTCACACTGACAAATAAATGTCACACTGATTTAGGTATGGATATACATATCGCACTGGTCCGTACATCAAGCAATGATTAACGCATTTCGCGCTGACCCATAAATTCCACACTGACTCGTACATTTTGCAGTGATACGTACATTTCTCACTGGCCCTTATATTTCATACTGATACGCACATTTCGAAATGGTCCAAACAAAACATATGAATAGCCTTGATTTATACATTTTGCACTGATTGGGCACATATCCATACATTTCACACTGATTCGTACATTTTGCATCGATTAATAAATGTCACACTAATTAATACATTTCGCACTGACCCATATGAATAGCCTTGATTTATACATTTTGCACTGATTGGGCACATATCCATACATTTCACACTGATTCGTACATTTTGCATCGATTAATAAATGTCACACTAATTAATACATTTCGCACTGACCCATATGAATAGCCTTGATTTATACATTTTGCACTGATTGGGCACATATCCATACATTTCACACTGATTCGTTCATTTTGCATCGATTAATAAATGTCACACTAATTAATACATTTCGCACTGACCCATATGAATAGCCTTGATTTATACATTTTGCACTGATTGGGCACATATCCATACATTTCACACTGATTCGTACATTTTGCATCGATTAATAAATGTCACACTAATTAATACATTTCGCACTGACCCATATGAATAGCCTTGATTTATACATTTTGCACTGATTGGGCACATATCCATACATTTAACACTGATTCGTACATTTTGCATCGATTAATAAATGTCACACTAATTAATACATTTCGCACTGACCCATATGAATAGCCTTGATTTATACATTTTGCACTGATTGGGCACATATCCATACATTTCACACTGATTCTTACATTTTGCATCGATTAATAAATGTCACACTAATTAATACATTTCGCACTGACCCATATGAATAGCCTCGATTTATACATTTTGCACTGATTGGGCACATATCCATACATTTCACACTGATTCGTACATTTTGCATCGATTAATAAATGTCACACTAATTAATACATTTCGCACTGACCCATATGAATAGCCTTGATTTATACATTTTGCACTGATTGGGCACATATCCATACATTTCAAACTGATTCGTACATTTCGCACTGACCCATATACGAATTTGTACATTTCCTACTGATCGATGTATTATGCATTGATTTTCATGATTCACTCTGATCCATTTTGTATATTCAACTCATTAAAGTTCTGAGATCAAAAGAAATACAATATACAGTTCTGAAAACACTACATAGACATATTTAGGTGATATTCCACAACTTTGTATTATAGATATAGCGCATTCGCCATTTTTCAAATTGGTTATCTCATGACTATATTGAGATTTCAAGTAAATATATAAATGAAGATTTCTAAGTCGAAATCATATCATATTAATGATACATAGTAATCACATCAGAAAAACAAGAACCAGAAGAATTTCAAACAGGGCCAGAGCTTTCGAAATGTGAGTTCATGTAAATTCTGAAACCTATTTTGTTCCAATCCATGTTCTTGTTTGCTTCACAATTCCACATTCCACATTTTGATGGCGTCTTGACAATATTTATGATAACGATTATAACATTGCATTGACGTGGTGAAAAAATTATCTATTCACAGTAAGTCTCTTCAAGATCTAAATTTTTTTCCTGCGTGCAAAATAAAAATCAACAAAATCTCAATTATAAAAATTTGTATTGTTGTTATCATCCGATAAATGGATCCAAAAGTTTTCTTGTCGCCATCATCGTCGGGTCATTCTTTCACAACGTTACAGTTTTTCTTATTCTTCTTCTTCCTCTACTTACGGTTCTCTAACATTCCATAGTCGTCTACTTTTATTATATGGATTTATGACGTTCGAGAAATAAGAATTCTCCGTGATCTGAATCGATTACACGCCAGTTACGTTATTGTTGTCATCTACTTCGGATAAAGGTCAGAACAACAGCGTCTAATGAAGAGTTTCTATATACTGGAAAGCGCACTAACAGACATACCTTCCCATATTATGGTCGTGATAGGGAGATTTTTATTATATCTGGAGCATGTTTATCCAAGCTCGTTCCTGACAGCAACATTTTCCTCAGCGAATACATATTTGGGATGGTGACAAGGTTACTTCATTGTCAGCTCGAGAATTTTCTGAGACAACAAAACTGTTCCCATCAGCCTTGTAAAAATGGTTGATAGAGGAAAATATGATGAATTCTATTCCTCCTTTGATATGATTGCATATTGAAACTTTCTCCGATCAGTATCCTGTGTGCTTTGTATTGCTTGGTATTTCATCAAGATTATGAGTTTTCCCCGGATAAAGACTTATGCTTGGTGCATAAAAAGAGAATGAGACTTGGCAAAAGAGATTGGCGTATATTTCAGAGGGATTTCTTGCTTCTTCGGAGGAATGTCATTAGACAACGTCGAACAAAAATCAACCGATATTTTTTGAAATACAAACGACCCATTATGAACTGACGCAGATTTCCAATCTCTCATATAATCGGAAAAATATTCGCAACATTTTCATCCTGACAATGCAACTGAATGTTGCAAGAGAGGAATACGTCTTAGCTCCAACTTTCAAAGCTATCTCTCTAATGAGATGTCTCATGGACAATTCACATAATTTTGGCGAATTGCGGGATAACGGGACACTCTGTAGTCTGTAGTATAAGAGTGCGTGTGTGTGCCGTGTCTTGAGACTGTCTTGAGATATTTCCAGATGGCTAAAAATAAAGCGTATACAGCTGGCAGCGCGGCTATCGTCTTATTGTACATTTTTATTTTACTTCAACTCGGAGAAAACGGGATTTCATAACATCCACGATAAAATTTCACAAGTCTGACTTTTTGTCTGGTCGGCCAAGGAAACATTTTCCCAAACACATCACTCCAGCAGGCTACCGTACAAACGAACAAGCAACAACGTAGTGTAGAACATTAATTGTCAATACTCAGAGATAAAATAAATCCCATGAATCGCAGGAAAACCACACTCGAATCCAATCAAAATCTCGCAAAATATGTATGTGCACATAGAGATACAATTTAAAAATCAATATCGATATGCAAACTATATGACTGCGTTGCAGCAATTTAAAATATTGCTCCTATGATGATACTTGTTTCATCTGATGGATGGTTTTTATAACTCGAATACATTGTCATAATTATAGGTACCATGTGCGATTTGATAAGATGTCTGAATCTTCTATCTGAATCTTATTAGTCAGGCAATTTTAGAATCCATGAATGAACCATCATGATTCATTCTTATCAATGCGATGTCAATTCCTATAATCAAGTCCAAATTTGTTTTCGGTCAAGTATTGATGATGATATTGAATTCTACGATGTCCTTTCCATCTCCTTTTTTTATACCACGGTATGATGACAAAGTCTCAAAGGCATTATAAGGCAATCCTGTGTGAAGATATACTAATATTAGAGCTATCTCAAGAGAATCCAGTGGAAATTATTGCATGCCATGGCAACGTATATACAATATGCTTTTTTTGTATAAAAATCGTACTGGCCAAACAGATTTATGTCGGGAAAGGATAAAAAATCCTGGCGATCCGGCGGCATCAAAAATAGCCCGTTCAATGTCCTTAAAATTGGACCAATCACCGAACATCTGGCATATCTTCCTGTCGACATTTAAAGACCACTTAGGGTGGTAATTATTCGAGGCGATTAGCGTATTCTCTATAGGAAAGGGGGAGTTTTACTGTTACAGGAGCGGATCCAGAAACAGATAAGGGGATGATTTTAACGAGGTTGAGACTCAGATAATAATTTGTGGTTGAGACAATTGAGACATAAAACGAAAAAAGTACAGTCGAGTTTAATGAAAAAATGATTCTTGAAGATTATGACTTTTCAGGTTCCTTGATAGTTTTTGCAGTCCGTCCAAAAATACAGAACTTCAGAAATTATACAGATATAAGTATAAATACAGGGTGGTTCAAATTCGATGGTCTATTAGACTTTTCTGGAGAACGGGTCAGATTCTTCCGAGGATTCTTCTGGAAATTTTGATTCTTTGGAAATCGATTCTGCTCCATCGATGTGAAATATTTTCTGTGCTGCGGCGTTGCCGCTTATATTAAAAAGTAGCTGCAACTTTGATATTTCAAATGGGACCCGCTATATTTTATGACATTTTCAGATTCCTAGCAGGAATGCATACAGAGATATAGTTTGTGAAAAATCGAGATTTTTCAACTTCAAGAATTTTTTGCGTCGAAACTGTTGATTATTGGTCAAAACGGCTTACACGTCCCTGTCTTAACTTGTCATGAACTATCTACTGACATTCAATTGGAACAAATACAATTCCGAATTATGAACCACATGCTGAAACTCAGAGTTTCATTGGTGCTTCTATACTGAAGATGGCAACTTTGTTATAACGGAATACGTATTTGGGTTATCAAATATTTTAGTATTTCTTGGAGTTACATTTTCATTTGTTTTATATTCTTGAGAATCTTGAGCTACAGTCTTCAATTATCTACTTCATCAAAAATAACCATCAATATTTCATTCGATCAAATCAACAACTCTTTCCATCAATAATTCTTTTTTATTTTATACTCAGCTGCAAAGAATAATGACGCTTTTCACGTCGCAGTGTGTTAGTGTCACTATAGAGATTTTTTTGTTATATATCAAGATGATCTATGGACCCAAATCTAACTGTCTGACGTATAATATTTCACGAAAACATATCGTCTATCAGAAAAAGTGATAGACGACATAAGGAGCGCTTTTTCCTAGTTTTTTGTATTGCCCTATCGGCAATTAAGGGTAATTTCCTTGGATGAAGTGTTTAATGTGAAGATGTTGAGCACCATGCAGAATCGGACTTGGGCTGAAATATCGATTAGAAATATGTTAATTTCTCACTCTTGAAAGATGTTTGAAATAATTTATTTTTCCTACAAGCAGTTAACCAAGTATATTTCAAATCTCAGCACAAAATGACATCGTGCCATGAAATGCTTGAATATTAAAGATAGTATCCTGAACTTGTCGCATATCTCAAAAAACATTTTTTCCACGTCAAAGGAAGTCGATTAAAGGATGCAACTGATGCTTGAATATCAGCGGCATTTCATTCATTCCGTTCGGCTGTTTCACCCTGTATACCTTTAGCCGTTAACCCATATCGATCAACAATGAGCAATTCGCGCCTGCAACAGTTTACATCTCGCAGTAGTAAAAGCGGATTCCACAAATCCACACATTGGCAAACATGTGTCCTAATAATTTTTTAATGAGGAAATGGGCACCAATTTTAGTACTTCGCGTTCGACCTTGATGCACTATGCCATGTAAGGCTGTTTAAAAGATAATTTTATTTGAAAGAGAAAATAGTCTATCCAATTAAAAATATCAAACATAGTTTGAAATGAATGTCTGGTAGACTACGAGCAGAAAACAACTACTTTCCTGGTAAATACCACGCAGAACATTGAATTATATCTGCTCGTAGTCCATGCAACGATTCACACTGTGAATGCAGATCGCAAATGTTTCTTTCTTCCTAAAACGTGACAAATTCACATCGAGACAGGCACGCCTAACAACCTACAGACCGGTTTCGGGCTTATTGGCCCTCATCAGTGCAGGGTAGTTATCCGAGTAGAGACCGTAAGATCTCCACTCGAAGCGTTGCCTGTCCCAATGCATTTTCGTCGCGTCTATTTGACCGCACCGAGCCGCGTTCCTACAGACAATTGGAAGTGGCGACATCATGCGGCAGAAGATAATTTTATGTTACACAGCTTCTAGGATGAATGCAAATATCATTCAACACACAGGAAGAGAGATATTTAGGAAAAAAAACTGATTTTTGCGACCTTTGACTTTCAATATCTTGTGGACTTGAGAAGTGTTTGAGATGTTGATTCAACTTTTTTTGTGTTCTAGGCAAACCAACAACCGTTCTGGAGAAAAGTATAATCTGATTAGCGCCATTCGTTGAATACGACTGGAATTCCAAATATTCTATATACATAATCATTGAATATTTCAAGACCAATACTCAATTTGATGTCCATGGATGAAAGCGCGAGTGCAATAATACTATCGAACCGAGTTCGATATAAAAATATCAACCGATTCTAAAAAGATTCTGGCATTTCTCCAACGTTTCGCGACTCGGATTAGGTGAATCATCTTCAATACGAATATCTGGTGAAACTACAGATGGAAATCATTTAGAATTTTCAAATTGTATTCCGAGTTTTCCACATGAATCAATAGTAGGTTCTTATATCATATCATGTATTGTATTTGTTTGGTATTAGAGGGGTCTGCAAGAAAAAGTACTATATGATATCAAATGGTATATCAATACCACATGGACCTCCAAACAAATAACTTGGATACCGTATCTAGCATATATATATATATGATCTAAGAGTACTTTCAGAATATTGATTGAATCAAAGTTAAAATGACTATATCATGCGTTCCAATAAAGAGATAGGTATAAAGGTTCGGGAATTTTATAAAAATAAACAGAAAAATTGGATATTTCACTTAAATCATCGACTATTTTTTAATGTTATAACAATTTTAAAATATGAGTTTTTCTATTACCGCTATTGATCAATTAGTCAATTATGTGGTGGTTCCATCAATACCGAGTATACATTTTTCAAACGATAAAAAAGCATTACGTATGGTTTTGACTTGACTACAAATTTGAGTTTTTTAGCTTTTTTTAAAAAGCAATTCTTCTGATACAATCTTGTCGAATCTAATGTTTTTTTTTTCGAAATGAGCGGAACACGCATAGTTTCATATTTCGTTTTCATTTACCTTTGTATTTGAAATAATATTCGATGTTATTATTCTTTCTCGCCTATAGATAATCCAGTTCGAGACACACATTCAAAAACAAATATTTGACAAGAGATTAACAGCATATTCCGGGCCATTCACAATGAGCTTTGGAAAGCTTCCGCGTGCCATTCAACTTATCAACATCAAACAATATAAAATATATAGCGATTTCCCTTGTCGGTCCGTACATGAAACAGAGTTTATTTTTCACGAAACCAAAACAAACGTTTGATTAATTATTCAGGTGATTCATGAACACCATTCATCAGAAGAATACGAAGATTTAATAAACAAATATTTAACAACCAATTTACCTCTTCTGGATCATATCCAAACTCTTTCACATGATTTTTCAGGAGTATTTGAGGTTTCTCATTATAGGAACTTTACAAAAGAAAAACATTCCTCCACGACCAGTACTGGATGTAATAAGTACGAATTTTTTTATTAATATCTATATCTATTTCGCAAATATTTCCATTCCATAACAAGGTACAGAAAGTGAACGACGTAGATTGCCGTGAACAGTACTCTCACTGTCAGATGTAAAAATGTCAAGATGACAGTACGTAAGGCGATGAGAACGAATTCTTTATATTATAACCTTGTTAAATAAACTACTATTCACATTTCCCAACTATAATATCAACATCCACAAAGCCGTTGTCTAGATATTTTGAATTATAGGATAACGTTAACATATTAATGGTGTTCCACTTTGATTACAGGGTGTACATTCAAAAGGAGATACTTCTATCTTGAACTGTCCAACCTGAACAGGCTGTCCTGTTATATTTTGACCCCTATATACCTACAGCTTAAACTATACGTGGTAAAAAAAACATTAGAAATATAAGTTGTAGGGTAGGGTTTCACCAGTACTATCTTTAGGCACTTCCAAAACTAACAAATACGAATCGCAAAATTGAAAAAATTACCAAGAATATTTTTTAAATGGAACACCATGTATATTTTCTACTATAATGAAAGAGTTTTTTCTTTTATTTCGAATATAATATAGATTGCTAATGTTCTCTTTAGCCATTTTTCACTTACTTCCTTTTCAATATTTATTGAAAATTACAAAAAAAAATTAGATTTCCTTGGATACAATAGAATACCATGGAAACTAGACGATAAAACAAACAAGTGAACTTCTCAAAATTAGAAGAAAAAAACGATATCCGTTAATCTGAATATTGCTTACCTTGTTTCAATATTGAAATCTTAATCTTAAAGTGAAAAACGGCTTGAGGAAACATAAGCAAACTATATATATTTGAAAACAGGAGAAAAAAGCATTTCATTATAGTTGAAAATATATGGAATATTCCATTTGAAAAACATTTTTGTTGTTATTTTTTCAATTTTACGATTAGAATTTGTTTGTTTTGGAAGTGCCAAAAGATAGTACCGGTTGATCCCCACAAATTTTATATTTAATGTTTTTTTTCACCACATATAGTTAAAGCTGTAGGTAGGGGTCAAAATATAACAGGACACCCTGTACATACAGAAAGAATCTCAACAAGTTGACTAATCAGTATGAGCTTCAGAAATTATACTCCATCCAATGTAGCAATAACATCTTTTTAGTTGCCTATGAAAATTTCATTATCAACTGTTAAAAAAATTTACAATGAATAAAAAAACATGAAGGCTTCAAAAAATACAGGAAGACAATGCACAATGATACAGAGTGTTCAAGGTAATAATGAACTCTCATTGCAACTTTTCGAGCTAAAGTAAATGTTGACAAATTTCGATCAATTTTGATTTATTTAATGGGTAAAAACAAAAATTAACCCTGCATCTTGGATAAATGTTTCGTAACGCCCTTTGAGATGTATAACAAAGCTTGGTTTCAGGAGTATTCAAATTGCTTTCATGTAAAATTCCCACCAAGATACCTATCCAGTTCATTCTTATCTTGGCCACCCTGTATATTTGGTATCGAAAATATCGTCTCCGGTTCAATCACGGCCCAATAATATACGCTAGTTTTCACTCTCGAGTACTCGTCAAACGAAAATAAATACCACTCTGGCGAGTTATAAGTAAAATAAACTCTACTAAGTGCCTATCTAAGTCGTCATAATGATGTCCCGCACTGCTCGCTTTCCGGATCATTCCGAAAGCCATCCCGACGGGAGTGGCTACGAAACCGATTGGCGGGTTTTTCAGGGAATTCGCCCATTGAGAATGACGGCCGGTATTATATTGATTGAAAGTGGCATCAGGGGGAAGACCTCTCTTGGTTATGGAATCCACAACTTTGTAGTTCGGTAGAAAAAAGAATCATGGTAGAGAGAAGGTCGGCAGGTCTTTAGCGACACAATGAAGGGACCGATATTCTAGAGAGGTTAGTGTGGTCAGATTATACAGGAGGTAAAAGGACCTCAACTTAGTAGGCATCTGGATTGTACGAGAGAAAAGAAGAAAAATGACACCCGAAGGGAAAAATCGGTCAATCCGTCAGGAAGTTATGGCGAGTTGAAAAATTCTATAGAGTTTCAAAGGTACCCCCTTTGCTACATTTTTTCATTAGGATTTTTTTTTTTGTTTGTTCGATTGGAGAAATGGATTCTATGGAAAAAACAAGCAGATTGGCATACGCGAAGTTAAAAATTGGTCCATCCGTTTGGGAGTGATAACAAATTGGAAATAATGAAATTTGTTTTTTCTATTTCGGTTTTTTGATTGGAGAAATAGATTCTATGGAAAAAAATAAGCAGATTGGTATGAGCGAAGTTGAAAATTGGTCCATCCGTTCGGAAGTTATGGCGATTTGCTACATTTTTTCTATGGTGAAAAAAAGTTTATTTTTATTTCGATTTTTTCGATTGGAGAAACGGATTCTATGGATAAAAATAAGCAGATTGGTATGAGCGAAGTTAAAAATTGGTCCATCCGTTCGGAAGTTATGGCGATTTGCTACATTTTTTCTATGATGAATGAAGTTACTACGATTTGAAGAATTCGAACAATTTTTTTTTTCCGATTTAGGTTTTTTCGATTGAAGAAATGGATTTTATGGAAAAAAACAAGCATATTGGTACGAGCGAAATTGAAAATTGGTCCATCCGTTCGAGAGTTACTACGATTTAAAGAATTCGACAAAAAAAATTGCGATTTCCGTTTTTTCGATTGTAGAAATAGATTTTATGAAAAAAAACGAGCAGATTGGTATGAGCGAAGTTGAAAATTAGTCCATCCGTTCGGCAGTTACTACGATTTGAAGAATTCGAAGAATTTTTTTTTCCGATTTCGGTTTTTTCGATTGGATAAATGGATTTTATGGGAAAAAAAAGCAGATTGGTATGAGCGAAGTTGAAAATTAGTCCATCCGTTCGGAAGTTACTACGATTTGAAGAATTCGAACAAATTTTTTTTCCGATTTCGGTTTTTTCGATTGGAGAAATGGATTTTATGGAAAAAAACAAGCAGATTGGTATGAGCGAAGTTGAAAAAAAGAAAAAAAATGACACCCGAAGGGAAAAATCGGTCCATTCGTTGGGAAGTTATGGCGATGTGAAGAGTCAGTGCATTTTTTAAGCCAAAATCACAGAACGGCAAATTTCATAATCAAGAGATTATGGAAAGGAATTCCTAAATGAAAAATATTTTTTTCAAATACATACAGAAGGTATATACGGTAGGTACCAGAAGCAAACTGTTTTGTATTTTTTATCGTAACGTGTTGAATTTTAATTACTGGGCGACTAGTTTTTGACACAAATGTCGCATACTTCACTTGAAAAATGCTCTGCTTGTGAAACAAGCACTCTATAATCTAAATTAATCCGCTATGGCGGCATGTAAGATACTTTCTGGAATGGAGACAGACGTCGAAATGGGGTAAAAATGTTCGCGAACAATCGGCATGGGTGCATACGAAACAGAACTACCTGTTAGCTGATCGTGAATTTTTTTTTCTCCATGTTGCTTCGAGGAGAACGGCGAAACTACATAGGTTGATTTATGTCTGGTCCTCATTCTGAAATCGTAAAAAGGGGCGTCAAGCGCCTTTTATGAGAGATCGCGACAAAATTAAAATACAATTCTGCATAATGTGGCGCTCTGTGCACTGCCGATTCCCACTGCATTTCGCCAAACAGTGGCGTGCAATAAATACTTCTAGTGGGTTTATGCAGCAATTTTAAGTCATAAGTTTTTAGTAATAAGATTTAAGAAATAAAGGAAAAAGGACCATTTATGCAGGACATATTAAGGACTGTCATGTCTTAAGGGTAACTTCTCCCATTGGTCAATTTCTATGGTTGTGTCAGTGGTCACTTTACAATTTCAGTCATCAATATCCATTTTTTCTTTATAATCTAATGATTCTGATATAAGTTTGAATAAACAACACAATCAAAGACAATAACCTATAAAAAACCGTCACAGAATTGAAAACTTCGAACGCATGCGCAAATATGATCAGTTTTAAGTTTTAAGCCATAAGAGATGAAACTTGGCCAACATTCTTACGACTTAAAACTTATGACTTGCAACTTAAAACTAATGTCAAATGTATGAATGGAAACATTGAAAAGCAATGATTGAACTTCTTACGACTTATGACTAAAAACTTACGGCTTAAAACTTATGACTTAAAATCGCTGCATAAATCCACCATTACTGAAATTCAAAGAAGTAGAGCCTTTCTCATCCAATTCAAAATATCAAACTGAATTTGAATGTCTAGTAGACTACGATCAGAAAACAACTACTTTCCTGGCAAATACCACGCAGAATATTGAATTAGGTATATAGTCTCACACATAAAGTTCGCGACATATGGAAGTTTTTTTTATTAATAAATATAAAGAAAATTTTACTTCGCAGCTAGTTTGTGCTTGAAAAATGAGTAAAATACAGCATCTTTCCTTTTTTCATGTGCTACTCTAAACCTGTCAAATTTGACTTTTTTTTCAAAAATTCTCAAAAAATTTAGAAAAATGCCAGAGTCATGCCAGTCATTGTTTAGTTCACAGAAAATTATGATATTTCGGGTTTGTTTGTAACTGAATCATTGGTCAGAAAAATAATCAAACTGGATAAAAATCTATTAAAAAAAGAAATACGAGTGTAATAAGAATGAAGAGAAATTCGTTTATTCGCTTACTGACATATTAACGTCCATACATTGAAAATCCACATCAGTTTAACAATGAAATGAAAAAACTAGATGAACTTTGCAACAACAAAGACATGCATTTTTTTTATTTTCAGGTAACAGGCCAATGTGTTTCCTGGGCAAGATATGATATTGAAGTCTCATATTCATCAAAATTATGGAATTAGAATCATGTTTCGTTCGAATCGATAGAGCGTAATTGCTTCGCTAGTCGTACTCCAAACAACGCGTGCCAAAAAAAGCGTTCTTATAAAATTTAATATTATACTTCCTAATGCATCTCTGGGGAACTGATCTTGTCTCTGCCTCTTCAATCTTTGAGTCGATCTATCTCTAGACCAGTAATCATAATTTATTATTTGATATCATGCTGTGAGTTGAAATGTCATAGCTGGTTTCAGAGAAACTAGTTGTTGTGGAAGTCTCTTTAATTCAATGGATTTATTTCCAACAAAGTAGTATGGCATGAACATCTTGTGGCTTCATTGAAGACGCGATCAACGCCATTTTCATATATAGACATTCGTTATAAAAGAGTATAAAGATAAACTTTGACATTATTCAATGCAACCTTTTACAGCGATATCGGGAGTACAATTATTCCTCTTTTTCTTTCCACCTTGTCATCTTCTGCAGTTCCGGTTTTACCGTATTCGTTGAGTATTTTTTTTTCGTATAACCATTGCTTCCCTGAAGCTTTCCATCTTATGCAAATGCTGCTTCAGTAATCAGTAGTTCTAGATTCGACCGACCCCTTTCCGGAAGTTTCTTGAACCTCGTTGACAGGCTGTTCTGATATGCTTGCCGAGAACTTTTCTTATCTCGCCCTACTTTAGTCACATTAGGTATATTCCCCGTTCACCAAAGTTCACTGTAGAATCTTGATAATTAAGTATTTTTGCTCCTTCTTCCCGAGTTCTCGAATTAATCTTAGGTGGCTCTGAGCCAGAAATAATTTCAACTTCATCGAAAATACTATTTTTTTTAATAAAAATTCAACTCCGGAAGACCAGTCAGAGTTTGCTTCTATCAAACCATTTCGAAATACTCTGTGAGAATGTTGAATAACCATTTCCATTAGTAAGATTAGTGCACACTCAGTGTATATATTACTCTCTCTATTACTTGTGAAAAGAAAAATAACAGATATGTTTGTAATTGTAGATTGTAGGAGGTCGTGAAGGCTATACATAGCCTCTCAAGCACGTCGACCTATCAGACCTTTTGTGCATGACCCATGAGTAGCCGCAACTATCACTCTTTTTTTTTCCTTCTTTTTGAGGTGATACACCTCAGAGAACTCGAGAAGCTGCTTAGCTTTCCTTGGCGATAGGCTCACTAGCCTATTCGCTTGTCTTTGTCCTGGCACTTTATTTCAGTGAGATTTCATTTCAGCCGCTTCCCAACGTCGAACCTATTCTTTCAAGTGGGCCTTGGAGAGTCCACAGAAGGGTTCTGAACCAGCAGACACACGTCTGTCCCTTCTTAATCAAAGCAGTCTGCTTCCTTTGCCTTCAACTCCCTTGTGACCTGGCACCCACATCAAAGTGACCTTGTTGTTTGCTGCCAGTTGTCTCAGAGATTGTTTACAGTCCCAAGTCAGCTTAGACTCACAAGTGTATGACTTCAGAGTTGTTAGTGCTGCAGAGATATTTGATAGAATATAGATTTCTGCCTTTCTAGTACCCGTTTCGAGGACCTCCGGGCATATATCCCTATCGAATGTTTTTCTCTGAGTGCCTATAGGTACATGTAGCAGTCGCTATTAGATTGAGAAGGCATGCAATAATGATGATGGCAGTTGTTCATTTATACCAAATTATGAGATAAGAGAATAATTATTAAAAAATGCCGTGTGTATGATGTTTTTCTGAGATAAAATGCATATTAAACATCAGGAAATCTTTATACATGATGTTTGAAGTGGAAGTTCAACTGTCCGGGTCTAGCCCTAGAATATTTCAACGTTTCTTGACGTAACGGGATATCATTGAACAATAGTTTATGAAGCAAACTATTAGTAATTTTCCCAATTATTTTTCGCACGTAATTTTCTTGCGCACGGCACTGCCTCGAATGCAGGGCACTCTCATTTATCCCGTCGGCGGCGGTGCATATTCGGTCGGAACTATTAGCGCATTCCCGAGCATTGTTTTCGAAACTGAACCCCCCCCCCCGAGGCAGGGGCGGCCCGACGTTTCGGACTTGGGGGGGAGGCATAAATCGCCGGCCGACGGAGATTCCGAAACGTCGTCAGCGGATTCTAATTGGATGTGCGACACATATTTTTCGCGTTTGACATCGCGGAATGCAATCTCCCGCAATCGGTTTCCTCCGTTTCGACGGAATCGCCGCCCCTTCCGTCTACAGAGTATCCCAAATTCGCTGGGCCAACATGGGGAACTATAAGTTGGAGGGTCGGTTGGATAAGAAAAAAGTTGTGTAATTAAATGCGTGACAATATGTCACAAACTAGAGGTTGAAAAGTTTTTTAGATTTTTGAGATATTTTTGATTTAGTGACTTCATTTTAATAGATGCGAAAAAAGGAAGACACTTTCTCACAGCTGTTTTTCATGCTCAATAACTTGCCAGTATAGAATTTGTTATACTGAGTTTCATAATTCGAGGGCAGCCATAAACTTTTTTTTCTTAATACGGACCTGAATTTTTCTAATTTTTTTACTCGCCTGGCTTACTTGAATAAGTTGAAATGTACCTCAATTGCAGTTTACTAGTATTACGAATTCTATAAGCACTGCCAAGATATAGAGCATGAAAAACAGCTGATGCAAGAAAGTACCAAGCTGAAAATTTCACACCTAACATTTTCAACCAATCAAAATCCTATATTAGGTATCCTCTCCATAGCAACTGAAACGATTTCCAGAAATTTTTCTCTCTTCCTTTGGGGAAGGAGCATGGTATGAAATTTTTTGACGTTCATAGGTTGAATGACTATCACATTTACTTAACTTCAGATTCTACAATATCGAGATATCGGCTAGTGGACCGGTATAGCGGCTGACTATGAAAACTCAAGTTTTAATGATAATCAAATTCATGTCATACGATTATTGATTAACGAAAGTCACGGTAAATATATAGAAATAAGACTTAAACAGTCAATCTCGTCAAAGTTGTATTTTATATTACTGTTTATACACAGCCGTACGGTCAACTAACCACTTATATGCTTGCCTGGCGTCTAGACCAATGAAAAACGAGGTCGAACTCGAACCTTCCTTATATCCTTAACAACGTATACAGACAATAATATTTCGGTCTGAAATTTTTTACCAAATACCACGCTAGCTTCAATTAAAAACTATAAATTTTATCTCCAACACGAATATTCTGTAGAAAATTCGTGTTGTCGAAAAAATTTGCAGTAATAATTGAGCTCTAGTGATGAAGTGAAGAAAAATAAAAATCGAAAATAAAAAATTGTTAATATTTTTTTTTTAATATCTCAAAAACCAAAAAAATCTAAACTATTTCTTTGACGCATATTGTTGCGCATATATATTCACAATTTTTTCCCAATTCAACCGACCCTGTATCTCTAACCGTCACTGAGTTCCTCATGTTGGCCCGAGAATTTGGGACACCCTATACAGGGTGTCCAAATAATGTCGCGGTCTTCGATAACTCCCAAACGAGTAAACGAGAAGAGATATCGAAATGCGGTTTCCACTGTTCGAAAGATGCCCATCATGTACGCGTCTGAAATCATTTCGGTTTATATAGGGTGTTCACATACAGAATGCCACACCAACTTTTTTTTAAATAGAACACTATATTTTATTGCACTTCTAGATTCTTCTTGGAAAACTGGTTAAAGCAGAATACTGAACCACCCTGTATTTGTTTCTTTCAAATATCGAGGAATATTTTGATCCCAGCAAAATATCTATATCAATTGTTGTTTGTGATGATAATACCATAGATTAAAAGGTATTCAGATGAAGTTTTTCTGTATTGCATCATTGGAGTTTAGCATGTAGTAAAGATGAATAAGTAATAATAATATCAGTCTTCTTTGACATCTCTATTTGGTACTAGTGAATGGTCCACCCTCTTTTCGTCGAAAAGTTACTAGCTTCAGATAGAGGTTGTTAAAACATGAGATGTTTATTAGAAGACACTTATTTTTGAAATAGTTACTGGAAAGTCAATTATAACTGTGATAGTTCTGAGAAAAAACTCGAATCGTTCACTTATTTATAACCTGATTTTCCCATGAATAATAGCTACATCATGAAGATTGCCTTTACGGTCAGCTGATATTGACACCTTCACCAAATTTTCGAAGATTAGTGATTTCATTGAGTCACAATACCTGAGTTTTCTCTTCAATATCGTACATGCCATAGGAATGTAGTTGTTTTCAAAACATTGAACTTTTATCAGAAAACACTTATTTTCGTAATGGTTGCTGAAATCGGGTTTACTTCTCCATATATAAATGATTTTTCCATTAATAAAACCTCCATTATATATGAACATCGCATCTACTTTGTCCGATGGATACGAATGAGATTTTTTGGTACTTACCTAATGGCCAAAGTTGAATAGATAAAATTTATAAATTTTCAATGCTTTGTTTAAAATTTAAAGGAATTGTATTATTCTCACTCCCTTTCTCTCTTCACGAGATGATTAATAATTTCGTGTTATACCAACCCACGTCTGGAGTAGGAATTAGGAAACTGACAGGATATGAATTCAACGCAGCAGAAAAAATAGTACGATTGTAATTGTCGGCAATTATAAATTTGGCAGACGGACAAGATCTAAGTGAGGTAGAAAGTAATTACCTATCTAAATATATTCATTTATTCATCTCGTTGAAAGGTATCGATATAGTCGCAAACTGAACACCAAATTCGTATTCAAAACTAACCTAACCTAACTTTTTCATGTAGCACTATTATTTTATTCACGAAAGTATAAAAATAATTGAATTCATTGTGGAAACTCATAGAAAACCATTTCTCTACATTGTTCTATTATCGGTATAATTGAAAAAGTAAAGTCCCCTCTCGAGACACTTTTTATTTCAGAAACAATTCAATTTCAAGAGAATTCGACGATTCAGCCTACTAATAAAACTGGTGAGTTCGTTTTCTTTTCAAGAGTTTTTAACAGCCAAAACACAGAGTGATTCACTTTTGGCGGCCAACCATTGTATGAGATCTCGCGAATCACACAGTCTCAGCTAGCGAATTTATCGAACCTTATGAAACACTCCTCTGTATACAGGGTGACTCAAATCGATCAGAGAAAGATCAGTTCATCTGAAAAAGTCGTCTCAATCGGAAACTTCGTTTATATCAGCGGGTGATCTTCAAGAAAAAAAAACTGATGATGATACGGAAACATGAAATTTAAAAAAAAAACAATTTTTTATGTAGGTATGGCTATCGACAGGTTGGACTTGGCCACATCCATCACCCTGTAGACAGTCGCAGCAGTGACAGTGCTGATTCACATTAAAAATTGGCCGACATTGCGAAAATATACTGATGGGGATCGAGATATAAATCACCGATTATGTTTTTCTGAGGACGAAAATAAAAATTGCAGACAAAATAATGGCTTTTGATGACGATGTATGTTTTGGACCGATGTCAATTTTTTTCAGAAAGTTCAAGCAGTATAGACATGAAATCACATCGATACAGTCTATACCAATAGTTATTTATACATGAAATAAAACAACACTAATTCCCTTGTAGGCAAAAAAAATCATATAGAGTAAACTAGCTTCATGAATAATTATCAAAATGCATCACTTGAACATGATCGTAACTTCTTTCAATTTCTGTGATATCTTGAATATCTATTTTGAGCAGTATACCTCTGAGACACATTTGAAACTTTTTGAAATTGACATAGAAGTTTTTCTCTCAGAAATCATGATACGAGTTTGATTATAACATACAAGTTCTATCATAATGTCCTTAATTGAAAAATATAGCCATGACATGTCTTCAAAATTAAGGGCTTTGGTTGTTGTTGAAAATAATGGCGAAGTTATTCCACCTCACAACCATGTGTCATATTAATCAGGTGGAGAAAAAAAACACCAAATTCAATTTTCTAACAGAGATGAACTTTTTTTCAGGCAGTGTTATTCTGGAACATTGGCACAGGTCGGATTCAAATGACCGTACATTATGATAAAAAGCCAAAATATGCATACTCACGAAAATAGTAAGTTGTAGTAACGTGTGGGTCGAATCCACGCGACTTTCCAATTCACAGTTGAAATAGGAAACTGAGCGAGAGACTTTACATACCTACCTATCACGTAATTATCCTAAGTTCATTTCAGTTACTCACCGCCGCGGTTTATTTTTTGACTGGATGACATCACGTTCGTATAGGTAGGTTTATACATACGACGAGGCGAGCCTGCCAAAATATGGAATAGTTTTTATGACCGATTCAGGGTTCATTCGAAGCTCAGAAATATCGAGATATTTCAAATCACCAATGAGAGCACCTTCCTTCCTGAAGAATATTCCATTGTTTTCATTGAATTTTGAGAAACTGAGTGTCGAAGTAAAATCCAGGGTTTTTTTATTTAGAAGCTAAGTCATAAAAGTGGAAACAGTACGCGAAAGTGGAATGAGGTCATGTCAATTTGTTGTTCCATATTTCTATGGTAGAACCATTGTGTCCTCTTCATTTTTTAATGTGGCCCTTTATTTTTTGAGCAATTGGCAAATAGTAAATTTATAAGTATTCAGAATTGAACAATTCATTTCATTACCTCAGATTTCGATCAAGCGAAATTTCCATTTGATTAGTTATTGAAAATAGTACATCTGCATTTCAAGTAATCTGAGTGAACCACGTTTATGATTCAAGACACTAATTTTTTCGAAGCTTTTCTGAATGAGCAAAATACCAAAATTACATGAAATTAACCTGACCTGACCTGACCTGACCTGACCTGACCTGACCTGACCTGACCTGACCTGACCTGACCTGACCTGACCTGACCTGACCTGACCTGACCTGACCTGACCTGACCTGACCTGACCTGACCTGACCTGACCTGACCTGACCTGACCTGACCTGACCTGACCTGACCTGACCTGACCTGACCTGACCTGACCTGACCTGACCTGACCTGACCTGACCTGACCTGACCTGACCTGACCTGACCTGACCTGACCTGACCTGACCTGACCTGACCTGACCTGACCTGACCTGACCTGACCTGACCTGACCTGACCTGACCTGACCTGACCTGACCTGACCTGACCTAACCTAACCTAACCTAACCTAACCTAACCTAACCTAACCTAACCTAACCTAACCTAACCTAACCTAACCTAACCTAACCTAACCTAACCTAACCTAACCTAACCTAACCTAACCTAACCTAACCTAACCTAATCTAATCTAATCTAATCTAATCTAATCTAATCTAATATATCTCTTACGAAGTTGGAACTTTGTTGTTATAAGAGTTGTCACACATGTTTAGAAATCATACTTGAAGTTGATAAATCGAAACAAAAATCCATCGCAGACAACAACGCCTGTCACAGTGAAATACCCTCAAAATTGTCATCATTCCCCGATGTATATAACTGTAAATCGTCTGGCCTTGCGTCTAGCCTACGTGATCTTCATAAATAAATCATGGCCGAGGAAATTCTTCAAATGTTTCCGATGCTCAACATCGATGCATTCTGTGATTCTGCCATTTCGGTTTCGTTTGATATTAAAAATCGACGGTCGATGAAAAACACAATCGCTCTGGAAATATATTCGGCTGGTTGGCACAAGTTCAAACCAACTATGGGTTCGTTAGTGACATTCATCTGAGTAGCCGATCCTTCTTCAATAAGGGGCGTTTAAGGGGAACGTAATGAGTATTTTCGAAACGCCCTTCGTGAAAAAGTTGCGGAAAATCGGCGAGTGAAATAATGAAATTTTCCAACCTGGTTCGTTAGGATTTTTTTAGCACCAGAACTATTATTGGCTGTGTTATTTGCAAGCTTCAAGTGCACAGAAATATCCTGACTCACCTGAATTATCCTTGAAGGTTATTTTTAACGGTCCTTACCCTATTTCGCTATGTTCTGATGTTCTATCGAGTACGATTTACCTGAAATATCCTCAGTAGGTCATTCAAATAACAATTAACTATAGTTTTTTGGAAGAATTTTCTTTAATACACATTAATTTCGCTGTACACAGAGTAATGCTCAGGATTATGCTTACTGATACATTATTTAAATGGTACATTTATTGTTTCTCAGGATATTACTGAATCTCGTATTTTTGTGAATGATTGTTATTATTCGGTGAAAAAAAAGTCTCGTATATTGATAAGCAAAAAAATAAATGTGTCGTTTTTTGTTTCAGAACCGAGAAAAGCCAGAAATTTAACGGTATCAGAAAAGCACAGTAACCGAAAAAATCGAATACTAGTGTGCAAAGTAGAGGGTGGCTTCCCAGTGCCAAAAATCTCGTGGAGGCGGAAGAATGGAGGGGACTTATATCGAAAAGGTCACTACAGGATACTTTACAAAAGGTAGGTCAGTTTTCGAAAATCATCCTTCAGATGTTTCATCTAAGTTTGAATAATTGTACATGTTTTTCCATCAAGTGTAGGTCCATATATTCTTTTATAAATTGTTTTTACAAAATCGTATTTTATATACAATTCATTATGGTGGTATCATGAAGAAATTGTTATTCATGGTAACAAAAAGTAAAACGTATAAATATAATTTGACGTATTTTTTCCAAATGATAATTCATTATTTATTACTATATTCAATAAAATAAAACTTTCAGATTCAGCATGATATGTTACTTTTAGAGTGTTCTTTGAAAATATTCTTGCCCAATAGATGAATGGGAAAATGTGCAGAATTTTCTTACACTTATATCATCACTAAATGAACTTTTTGTTAATAACCCTCCTATTGTGTAACTACCTATACTAATAATTTTGATTTTTGATGTTTTTTCGCAAAACCAGTGAGGAAGACTGGTAAGTTATTGAAGAAAATGAAGCAAGGATATTTAAGGGATGATTTTTACATTGGCAAAACTTGATTGGCGTTTTGAATTGGCTGTATTACGCAGATACTGGCTAAAATATATGTAAGCTTATGTACCAGCCGATTTTGACAAAATTATATGTGTGAAATATACCTGCGTGATGACCCAAAAAACCTACAACAATGTTGTTATTGTACCATATCTTTCTCTGTTACTCATTTCTCAAACATTTTTTTAGCTGAAAAACTTACTATACTGTATGAGAAATTATATACGCATTTCTAACTAAAAATAAAAGAAATCTACAAAAATATTGCTGGAATTTCACAAGGCCACATAATTATCCTATAGTATATAGAATAGATCCTAAGGTAGTATATAAAAGAAAAGCAGCAATTTTCATCAACCAACACTCCTTTCGATATCAGCAATTTTCAATAGCATCTTACAAAATAATCGAAAATGAAATGAAGATGGTGCAAGAACAACGTCTGTGATGAATATGTGAAGATCAGAATATGCAAGAGGGCTGCAACTGAGAAGCAAATTTGAAAAAATGCAATTTTTGTGTTAAATGTAACATTGCCCATATGAACAGTGGCGTATTTTGGATTCTTTAACTTATACAAAAGTTCACAGAATAGATAAGAACTAAATAAAAAAGATAATATGTGTACCTACTATTTATTTCGAGTAATTTTGCATCGAATGTAGTTGTGTGGATATATTTCAAAATTCGAGTTGAAAACAAAACTGACTCCGCTTTGACAGAAATAATCTTCTTCCACTCGAACAATGTGCCTAATACATTATTTTTTCTAAGACTACAGATCAATGCAATTTGAGAATTTCACAAAGAAAACTAATGATTGAATAAGGTGAACTTTTGGAATCACCACTAAAAAGTGTACTTTCAAGATATTCAATGATTTATGTGTGCTTTGAAATTAATATTCCGAAAACATTAGATAAACTTCCTTTTCGCCTCTGCTGAATGAAACATATTGTAAACAAAATTGTGAAAATAGTATGACCAAGGGGATCAAACTAGCATAAAGTTAACAATATACAAAATAAATTGTTGTATTGTGGTTGTCCAAAGTATGGTAACTAATCGATCGAGCCTCAATATAAGTAGTTTTTGATGTACTTCGCATATAAAATAGGATATCATATTAAAATTATCTATTATATTCTCTACTTAAACACTATGGCTCATAGAAGATTAATATCAGATCTTACACTAATTCACAAAATAATAAATGGCACCATTGATTCCCCAGAAATTGTTGAACTTGTAACTTCAAATGCGGATTGAAAGAGAACAAGAAATACACAAAATTTTCAAAATAATTTTTTTCTATTTTGGTTGTATAATGAAGTCATTGTGCAACGCAAATGCGTGTCGAAATAGCCTCTATTTCGATAGGCATTTTTTATTATTTGGAGATTGGTACAATCGAACTGTCAAATGAAAGTCAGAAGAGTTAGGCCCAGTTTCCTTTTGAGCGATTTGGATTTGGTGATATTAGCAGTGAAAAACTCAATGTTTTAATTGGTAAATTTCAATTCAGAGTGTAATATAATTTATATTGACCAATAAAAACAATAACAACATTGAATTTTTCACCGCTGGTATTGCAGTAATCAAAATCGCTCAACTGTAAACTGGGCTTTACGCTTGTGCGTCAGATTTTAATTATTTCAATGTCATCATTGTTACTTATCGAAGATGTTTCTGTTATTTATCGATATTAAATCAATTTTTTTCTTCAAATCAAATCAAAATAGAAAAAATTGCATATGACACACGTTTTATAAGACACGTTGTCGCACTTGTTCACTTGGAGCACTCCTCGCTTCGCTCGACGTACTCCAAACAACGCGTGCGACAAAATAGCGCTTTATAAAACTTGTATCATAATATACTATTATCGTATCAACTATGGCCAGAATGAGTTCATAAGAAGAATTTTGAGACTTGCAAAAACTTTCTACTTTTAGAGTTTTTTGATTCATTACTGGGAATGTAAAAAAAATGTGATATTTTTTTTTTCACATGTCTGATCGTTTGTTGAATGTTTTGTAAAAATAGGCAATGCCGTAAATAAATAAATAAATAAATACGCCACTGCGCATGAGGGGCCACAGCATAAGCAACGAAGCATTTTCCTAAAAGCTGGACGTAAGCTTTGCGCGTCTTTCAAAATGTGCTAAACTCCCATTTTCCACCCACCTACACACTTCCCATCACCGCCCGAAGCGATTGAGAACTTTTGGATTTTCCGCAGGAAAAAAAGTAAGCTGATCATCAAGAAGTCCGGCGCCGAATTCCTGGGCGAATACGAGTGCGTCGCGACGAGTCCTGACGGCAAGACGCTGTCCAAAAGCTTTCACTTGCTGCCACCCCGATCTAGTGAGACCATAATTTCTACCGGTATCTATGCATCTATCGACCCCTTCGACTTTCATCCTTCCGCACATTTTCCATCCAACCATCATTTTTTTTTAAGAAAATTCGTATTCCATCACATCGGATAGGGATTATTTTGCACCCTTAATGAAATAATAAGTGGCCACGAAATGGTGCCGATATATCGTTTTTCACGAGGAATGATTATAATGCAGGATTTTTTTCTTTCATTTATTATGATTGTCCTATTAGGAAACTTATTTATTATATTATTTATTATTATATTATATTTTGGGAAAATGGAGAAACACTCATCTTTCTTCTCTCCTTTGAAATAGCTATTTGTGTATTCAGAGCGCAAAGTGATAGATTTGGAAATACACACAATATTTTATTTACAACGTTCACCAGAAAACTCCATACTTTATTACTACTACAGTTGATTGATATATTGCTCTATTACTATTGTTGCTTCTCATACTACTTATATATTCAACGGGCTGATGTTTTTTTGAGAAATGCTAAAAAAATACAGAATACTTACTTTGTTATCTTAAACATACAAGCATTCCATGGCTGTGTGTCATGAAGCTATCTATCATCATCATAATTCATACTTTTTTTCGATTTCTCTGGTAGGAGATTGAAATTTACAATGCTCACACTTTCTGCTACATGAGTCAAAGTCACTATTTTCGATCATGCGAGAATATAAGTTCGATTTCAATAATATATCTATGGTAGAGGCGAGCGCTTTTTCAATATTCAGACGTCAATTTTGTGTTGAGATTTGAAAGCTCAAAAAGCTTATTTTTTAACCAGTTGTAAAAAATAGTCAAAAACTGCATTTCTTCCATAAAAAATTGCAGTTCATGAACTCGTATTGAAATATTTTTCCAAATATCAATATTTTTAAGGGTCAACAGAAGAATACCCTATAATTTCTTCTAAAGTGACTTTTTTTATAATTTCAACATTGGATAGCGATGTTGCCATTCGTCGTTGTAAATGTGATGAAATTCCAACAGTAATACCGAGAGTAATGCATAGTTTTTTCATTTGATGTTCAAATTAGACACCTATTTACTTCGAGATAGCCTATTTTCAAATTTATCCTGAACTTTCGATCATGATTTTCTGGTAATTACCTGGCCTCGTATCCATTCTAATTTATTCTTTCCAATTTTTTTTAGCCGGTGGGTCAAGGTTTCTGAATAACATATTGAAATGATCCAATGCATATACGGATCATTGATGTCAAATTCGGTGAACGAGGTGGCGGAATCTGTTAATAAATACAGCTACGAATCATATAATTGTATCTTATTCCATAATTATGTATGTAGAATCGTGAAATTTGCATGACTCTGTGCCACACTGTATAACTCTCGGTGGAGGTGGATCAATTTTGGATCAAAACGCACAAATTATTCCGAAATATTAGATACACTGAATTCAAAAATGATATCAAATATAGGACATTTTCTGAAATAAGCAAGTTAATGTCCACTTCTTGCCAATAATGGTTTATTTTCAAATTTCCATTAAAATGGAAACTCTGGAAAGACAACGAATCCAAAGCTCTTTCATATAATAATGATTCACCTAGGCCAGAACTATCAAATATGGACCTCATCTCCTTCCAATTATACGATACCTTCCTAGTATTTGTTTACTTTCAGATGGATGTTTCAAATATAACCTCCATGCTCATCAGTTATACTGTTGAGGTGACAAAACATGAAATTTGGCTGCACAATGAATTATATAAAAGCAATGTTACATCTGTCAGAATGCCAAGGCATTGGGTAATTGCTGGCGCCATACCTATTTCGCGAATATGAGTCTCATTCGGTGACACAATAGTTGTTTTCGCGAGGGGTAAAAATCGAAAAATTATTCAATTTCCTTCTAAGAACTCTCTTCATATACTTACTGCTACCCCCATTTCTACACCTTCTTCTTCCTTTCATTAGAGTTCATGCATGAACAATCTAATACAATGTTCCAAAAAAATTAAAAACATTCAGATTCTGTAATATACGAAGGCGTAGAAGTACCACGAATTATTTTTATTTCATAATTATCCTGTGGTGTCGGAATTATGAACTGAAAATAATATTTGGCATTTTACGCCTTTGTAGAAACACGACTTCAGTCAGCTACTGGTCCAATATCTGCAATTTTTAGTGCTTATTTTTTTCGGAATATTGTACGATATTGTCGAATGACTGAATTGTTCAAAGTTATTTCGTAATCTTTCAGATAGCAGAGAATGTGACGACAAATACCTCAAAGATTATTGTCTGAATGATGGTAAATGCCTACAAGATGAAATGGGAGTGCGAAGATGCGAGTAAGTTCAAATTTTCCAATATTTTGGCTCATTCAGAGCATATTTCAACTTTTTATTGTTTGAGCCAGTGGAAAGTTCAGAAGTTATAGGTATAGTGAGTGCCTATATCCAATAATTATTATAATTTGAATAAGACGATTTTATAACATAAAATACGATAAAATACAGACTGTACAAGACAGCGAAAGTATGAGAAATTATAGTCATTTTCAGTCAACGGATACTTTTGAGCCTCCCTGTATGCTGAAACTGAGATTTGCTACGTCGGCGGAATACTTGACAGTCTTATGCAGCTATTACCCAAATTGCACTATCTTGTGAATTCGTGTTGTAAAAAAATAGTTATTCTACAATGGTCAGGTTTTGCATGAAACATTTTTTTCTAGTTTGGTTATATAATTAAGTCATTATGAAACGTAAATGCGTATCGAATTAGCCTCAGTTTTCATACGCATTTTTCATTATTCTGTGGTTTGTACAATCGAACTGTCAAATTAAAGTCAGAAGAGTTAATGCTAATTTTGCAAAATTCGTATAAGCATATGAACCAGCCTTTAGGATGCGTCAGATTCAAATATTTCAATGTATAATCCATATGGTATAATCATTGTTACCAATCGAATATGTTTCTGCTATTTATCGATATTAAATCATTTTTTTTTCAATAAGACTTCCAATCAATGAAAAATAGAAAAAATTGTATATGACAGACGTTTTATATAAGACACGTTGTCGCATTTGTTCCCTTGGAGATAGCGTCTTATAAAACTTTTATATACTATTTATCGTGAAAACTGTCACATTCAGATAGAGAGAATGTTATGAAAAAAATCGAGCCAAAAATAATATAATACATGGGGTGTTCCATTTGAAGTAACTAATGATCTGTCTACTATTCGTTCTCTAGCCATTTTCGGTATTCCATTCATGTGAAACAGACACTCTCGAATTCTAGATTATTTGTTGAAGAAAATGTTTTTCTTTCAGGTGCCCTACTGGAACGACAGGAGAAAGGTGTGAACATAAAAGCCCCAGTGATCCCAGTATGTATCCCCAACCTGAATTATACTCTTGTAAATTAGGTCTTTCGACGAAATACAATTGCTAAAAAGAATCGAAGGAAAATGTGGTGGACTTTTTCAAAAAAAAGAAAATTGTAAATTGTTACCGATGTACATATATACAAATTCCTAGGAACTTATGTATATTTGTAGACTATCCTAATATATAAGACTGTTGAAATTACATAATTTGGCTACCAGCCAATAGGTACAGTCATTTTTGTTTGATCGAAGCTTCTCACCAGAATTTGAAAATTTGTGAGCCTTTCGGTCTCGGAGATGAGATTTTCAATGGTGTTGAGGTTCTCCGCCTATTTTTTATAATTTTTATACTCATATACCATGTATGTGACATTTTTGCGAAAAAATGTTTTATCTAATCCATAACAACATTTCCCTTGGGATTTCGGATTCTGGTGGAAAGATGGATTTACCTACTTACCTAAACTATCAGGGACCGATATTTTACATAATTTTGTATAAAGTCTTGTAGATATTATTTATTTATTGCATCTTATACTCACAACAAACGATAAAAATAAAAAGATCTTATAACAAAGCCTAAAATAGTTGTAAACTCTCTAATAAATAAAAAACGATATTGAATTTGTGGTGTTATTTTCGAAAACCTATATTGGACGATTATTTGGCTGCCACAAATATGGAAAAAATTGCTGTAAATACTGAATAGGTATGTAACTCAAAGGTTTGTTTCTGATTTCTTTTAGCATTAACCAGTTGATTTTCTTCAATAACTTACTAATGTCTAATAGAAACTTTCTCTTAGATTTGTTGTGAGTTTCAGATGTATTTAATCTAACATTTTGTACATGAGCATGTTTTCTGTAGATTAACGATTTTGGCTAATGGTCTTTCGAGTGTGTTCACCAAATTCCAAATTATTACATGATTCCCAAGTGCTCAATAATAATGAATGTATACTTTGTTTTTTTTTAGGATAATTCACTTTCTGAGAGTAGCCGCGATTTTTTTGATTAAATCTCTCTCGGTAAGAATTTTCAATGAATTATCCCTATACAGAGTTTTCGAATTAAGTGTGGATCCACCCTTAACCTTGAAATTTTGCTTACGACTTGATAATTTCAAGCTTCATTCAGTTTTTTGTTCACATTTTAGACACCCATTTGAAAGAGTGTGTGAAATAATTGTCTTTGATGAATGGATGTTATTTCACTTCATTTTTGAAACCGGTTACAAAAATCGTGTGGTAGAGTTGAGTATTTTTCTACATAGCATAGTAGATAGTTTTTTCAAATCTTAGTTTGATGCACGTAGAGTATATACTTTATAGTTACTTCTTCACCTTGGTAATAAAGAATATGAAATTAAAGAGAACGACTTTCAGGTTCAACCGTCGATTTTGGGAAATACTGAAAATAAATATGGATAATTGAAATTTTAAGCACTTTTCGTTCCCTATATTATTTTCTAAAAAAACATTTAACCTCAAGTAGGTACTGAGAAAAAACGGTCAATGTATGCAAATATTTCTCTTACGTTTCCGTACTTCACCATGAATAAAACTTTACTGCCAAGGTGTATATTGAAATGTTTTCCACCACAAGCAATGTTTAGAATTGTTAAATCTTGTTCAGTTATGGATTGACCATAGCTGCAAATATTTTCCAAGAGTGACAAAAGTTTCATACCTTATTGAACCTAATAATGCTAGTGGCGGAAAAATGATTTTTTTTATTGTGGCGGTGTGTATAAAAAGTACTAATGGGTGTGGCAAAATATACCCAGCTATGGAATATTGTTATTAATTAATTGGCAACTGTCAGAGGTGCAGTTTGTTATGAAGCGTGATTCACTCGAAGAAACTGTAAAACTTCGTCTTCGAAGAAACATTTTCGACATTCAGCGAAAGCATTTTTGAAAATTTAATAGAATCGGAACCCAATTTTGACGAGCAAAATGATTGTCTTTGGTGAACAGAATAATTGGAATTGGGATATTGAGAGGCCGCCTTATTCCCCTGATTTGATGTCACCAGATTTTTCTTGTAGAGATATACTGTAAAGTCTATTTCAATCGCCCACATAAAGATGTTAGAAGACTTGAAAGGAAAGTAATCGTGAATAAATGGCGCTAATGCAGCTGAAAATGACGCAAAATTATTCATTCGTCGTATAGTTGTTTGTTATTTTCTCGATGTTTTGATAAGAAAAAATTCGTGATATTGTTTTTCATAAGAAAAGTTGACTGGGTATATTTTATCACACCCTAAATATTCGAAAGTCAGAAATTAATTCAACTTATACTTATTTTAGGATTGGTTTCGCGACCATTGAGGAAACATAAACATGGTAGAAAAAACAGGAATAACTATTGAAATGCCCGGTCGCATCAGTTTTGGGAAAGAAATGGAGAAAAGGAAAGGAAATCCATGCAGTAGAAACCATACCAAAGAATATTTGCATTAAAAGTAGTGAATATTGCGGAATATTGTAAATACTCAAAGAATTACTTATATATATTTATATGACAGTATTCAACGGAATCTTATAAGCATTACAGCTGTGTAGGTAACTTTGAGGTAACTTTGAGCGCGAGAACAATGTATTTACTAACTTGCATAAACAGTGGTTGAAACATCATAACTGGGTGATTTTAGAATATTCAGATCATATAGAGCCTCTCATTCATTTATGGTGTACCCAAAGTTACTATCAACTTTTATACATGTGAGGTCATGTTATGCCTAGTTTATCAGTTAGCTGAATGTTCATCAATAAATCAATTTGCAAAATAAGACTAAATAAGTCAATATTTATTGAAAGCCTACACAGTGCTTTGTAGAAAAAAATCACTTGGCAGGAAGACTCTTGATATTTAGTGACCAGTGGATTTAGATTTCTTTCACCAACATCATATTATGGCCGGCAAAAGAATAAAAAATGATGGAAAAATTTTGCAGAAAAAGCTACTAAAACTGCTGATCACTAAACATAAATTTTATTTATTGGCTGATCGATGCCTTTCATAATTTTGGTTGTACTATATACCTACCTAGATGTACGAAAAACATAAATTTCTGTTCTATTCAAGAATACTCGCAATATGTGATAGCGATGAATAGTCGATTTGTATAACTTTACTGAATCTCGCAGAGACTATTTATCGTGGTATAGTTAAGTTTTTTATTGTGCAGGTAAGATTTATTTATTTGTAAGCTATTCATACTTACATGGCGAATCGATGGTGCCCATTTCGTATATAAATATGGAAAAATTGAGGGGGAAATAATGATAATATTCGCAAATATATAATCCTGAAAATGCATCACCATAAAATATTATCATCAATTGTAGATATCGTTGATTCGCCAGTTGTTAATTTGCGAAGGAAATTCATTGATCGGAAATGAATTGTTAAGTAGCCGATACAAAACGTTCGTTACAGCCAAGGCAACTTTGACGAAACTATTTTTGGGATTGTTCGGAAGGGAAATATTGTAAATCTTTGAAACATACCCGCATTTCGTATTTTTTCTGGCGAAAAATATGTTAATGTTTATCTTCCGTTTCAAATAAGCACTATAGTATCGTGACACCCTGTATATCCTTCCGGCAATCAATTGAAACAGAATGCATTGAAAATGAAATATCGAATGAAATATTTATTGTCGGTTTGGATCAGCTATGGATGTGATAATTGTATGAAACATTATTTATTTGCTGTATAAATATTGTAGAAAGTAAAATATTCAAAAATGTATTATTTGTTACAAGTACTTGTAAATTGAAACGTACCCCTGTTTTTTTCGATTTTATAATGTGTGAATCTTGACAAATAATTTTCACATAGTTGTAAAATGAATTGGTCACTACAAATTCAATCAAAAATGATTCAACCTCCTTCAATGGCAATGTTATTCTTGCCCTGTTCTAAATTCAAGAGTATTGAAAAAATCGAATCGTTTCCACTGAAACGAGATGGTGCATGTATTTTTCTGTGCAAATTAAACAAAAAATGTTTATCAATTACCAACACTTTGGATGTATAACACTTATTATACATTTTCTTGCAGTATAGCACTTGTTGAACATTTTCCCTCATACCTAGAAAATGCAAAGTTGAAGTATACCTACGTGATTTGAAATAATTCCATTCCACGATATAATTTGCGCGGATAAAATATATTTACCTTGAAACTTCTTGTTCGAAGTTATTAGAAAAAATAGAAAAATATCGTAATAGTCGAGATAAGCTAATGAAATGAATTTCAAATATAAGTAAAAGTAGTTTCCAAATAGATTCTTACGTACACTATCTGAAACGAAGATTTCAGGAATTTCATTTGACCAATTCATTATGCGTTCCGCTATTTCAACAATATTTAATAAAAACATTGATTAGAAAGTTCCACCCTTTGCCATAATATGTAGGTTATCAAATTATCCAATCATAAACTCTATGATTTTTCGAGAAAAGAATAATTGTTGTAAATTTCAAATTCTACAGAATTAATCTATATTCACAAATATTTCAACAGTGATGGTATATGCGAAAACTTTATGTATAAAAATGTATTCAATGACAATAACTTAATAAATACATAATGGTGATAAATTCTTCATTTATATTCTCTTTCACCCTATATATAGTTGTGGACATTATTGTGTTCTCGTTTTTGTGTGCTGTTTTTTTAAATTAGGTTACCTATGCACACTGAAAGTGACAGAACTTTTTTTGATGATTGGTGAGTACTTAGGTATTTAAATATAGTACTTGATACATATTATTGTTTGATATGAGGTGTCATCAATATTACGTGGTATCTGATATTCTTATAAAAAGTGAAAAGGCCATTCAAAACTTACGCGTGACTGATGAATACAGGAATTGTTTTTGTCCAGACATCTGGATTCATCACTCAAAGTTCAAACCCACTATTTGCTTGATGGGGTCTGCAACGGTAGTCCAATCATCACTCTGCATAGAAATATGTTTGTCGAAAATTATAATCTAAATCGTTCACTCAACGTCAACGGATATTTCACGAAAAACTTGAGATTCCTGAAACAAGAAACTATATTTTTTGAACTAACGCGCAAATCACCTTACAATGGACGCTTAGTTAGTTCGATTTTTGAACACTGACACCGCCACTTGACACAAAACTGCTTACCTACCAGCGCCACAAATCATGTTCAAAAATGGGTCAGTTCAATTGTTGACTAAGAGATGGCGCCACTAAGAACTAAAATTTCTTGATTTCATCGATGCAACTCACTTCTCACTTTCCATTGAAAATAAAAGAAAACTGTGATATGACTGTGATGAGAGCTTCAACTGATTGCTGTTTCTCTTTCTCAATCCCTACCCTAATCATAGATAATATATACAACAAGCTGACCCTAATGAAAAACATCCAATAATGCATAATGCATTGTGATGACAGATATATTTCAAATGAAAACCATGAAAATGCTCAAAATGTATTCTATAATCTATTTTTGTAAAGAAAATAATGAAGCTAGGCCATGTTTTATTCACATCAAAAGCATACAAAATTATATAAAACTTATTGCTAAATTAAAAAAGTATCAAGGCTTAATTACAATCAGTCTTCATTTTTGTAAGTCACTACTGTATCCATTTTGTGAATATTTGTAGAGAAGGACCTCATTTTAACACTCTGAGCATTCTTTATGTGAGCAGGTTCTGCTTCAGCCCAATCATCTGGCATCTGCAAGTCATCTTTTGTATATATTTGTATGTCAAAACTGCACAGACAATCCAACAATGGTAGGTAAGCCACAGATGATGCTATTTGCTTGAGAACATCTCTGATTTCATTCTTGATTTGCTTCAAGGGCTTCTCAGATACTTGCTCAGCCTTTCCTTCAGAGTCAACATCATATTCAACTAAAAAGTCCCACCTTTCCATGACTTCCAGTGTTTTTACATTTGTTATCACTAAAGCAACCTTGTTAACTAACTTATCTGCTAGCCATTCTGTGAAATGAGAGATATAAGTACTAAATAAATGCCATGCAAGGTAGATAGTACACCTTTCACTTTTCCCAATGTTGTAGACAGGAATTGTTTGATTTTGTTATCTGTGGACATCAAAATTGTCAGTCCATATTCTTCTTCGGCTTTGAAATTCTCAGGCGGGTATAATCCTCGTTGAAACAATATGGAATTTATGCCAAAATCTAAAATAAACATTGTGTGAAAAACCAACCCAATTTTCTTGTAGAAATTCACCTACTCAAATAATCACAGACAATCGTGGCAGAACCCTTTATAGTTATCGCTGATTTGCTTTTTTGGGCTGCCGATGTCATTTCGAAAATGTATCACCTACTCAGGCCCTATTTTATGCACTATTTCAAAAGAAAATTCTAGCTTCTTGAATAACCGTTAAATAATTTATAATAATGAAAATTCAAACTCAAAATTTAACATTGAAAGAAGGCTGACAGCTGACAGTACTGACACTTGTATGATTGTCAAATTACGAACAAGTGGCGACTGACGTTGCACGCCACTGGCCAGTCGGGTATGTTCGGAAATTGTAGCAGCCAGCTCTGGCAGCAGTGGCAGCTTCTTTCACATAGGTCACATAGGTGTTTTGACAAATGGACAAGGTTTGGAAAATTGAAAAGTGAAAACTTTTTTTAGAAGTTTCTAAACTATTTCTTCAATCACAAGTTTATTCATCGGGAAAATGGATTTTCAGATAATGTAACTAAAAATATAGGAACAAATACGATACTTCGAATTCGAATATTTTTTTTCATTTACAAGAACAATCAAAATGTTTGCCCAGGTAATTATTCAATCAGTGGTATAAATATGAATCATGATTCATGCCCCATGTGTACATTCAATTTTCAGCAAACTCACTTATTCCTTCAAATCGTTTTTTTGACATGGATATCAAAAAGCTACCAGTTCTATGTGCCAGGCATGGCTCCAACAGACTTCAAAAAAGGGGACCTCATAGAAGTGAAAGCAGTAAAAATGACCAGCATCAACACCCTGCTACCTTATGAGTACTACTCCCTCCCTTTCTGCCTTCCTAAAGGTGGTTCTGATGCCATACACTACAAATCAGAGAACTTGGGAGAAGTCCTTAGAGGAGACAGAATTGTAAACACTCCTTATGTTCTAAGGATGGCAGAGACAGTCCCTTGCACTCTACTGTGCAATTCCCCTGACAAGCCAATACATTGGGGTGTTGGAGAATCACAAATTGTTACTGATAGGATACAACATGAATATTTTGTGCATTTGTAAGTTTTATTATTTCCCACATAATCTCCTATTCAGGGATATACCTCCATCTAACCTACTACCCATTTCATTCTCTTGAAATTAGAAGAAATCCATCATTAGTGCTTCTAACTAATTCATCAGATATTTTGTCTTTTTTCTCAGGTTAGTAGACAATTTACCTGCTGCTACACAGGTAGTCAACAGAGAAATGAATGAAGTTTTGTTTGAGCATGGATACAGATTGGGAAATACAGTGGGAGACAGGAATTTCATCAACAACCATTTGAAACTGACACTTCGTTACCACAAACCTGAACCGTGAGTTTTTTTTTCTGTATATCCAGATTGTACAAACCTTTCCTTTATTTCCCAGAAATATATACAGAGTTGTGGGTTTTGGTATCCAAGCCCAATCAGTGGCTATGGATGAATTGAAATTCACTGATGGAAAAACCTGTGAGTTTCCCTCAAAGCCATCCCCACAGATTGTGGACCCTTTGGGGGGCACCAAATTGTTCTTCACCTATGAAGTAGAGTGGGAGGAATCTTCCATTAGCTGGGCTTCTAGGTGGGACACTTACTTGGCAATGAGTGATGCCCAGATCCACTGGTTCTCCATAATAAATAGCATTGTTGTCATCTTTTTCTTAGCAGGTGAAACAGTTTTGATCTATCATTTGGGGGGGCATGTGAACATTCCTCATTTCCAGGCATTTTGACAATGATAATGGTCAGGACTCTCAGGAGAGACATTGCCAAATATAACGCGGACGAAAGTTATGATGAAACTATCGAGGAAACCGGCTGGAAACTTGTCCACGGCGATGTTTTCAGGCCTCCCAGAAATTCCCGGCTTTTCGCAGCCTTAGTAGGCTCGGGCATCCAGATATTCTTCATGTCATTGATAACAATCTGTGAGTGCTTTTCCCACCGGCGCTATCCGAGCTGCTCCCGTGAAACTTTTTTTTTACAGTCTTTGCCATGTTGGGGATGCTTTCCCCTGCTTCTCGTGGGGCCTTGACCACAGCCGCCATCACTTTCTACATGATTCATGGCGCTGTTGCCGGTTATTTCTCGGCCAGGCTGTACAAGACCATGAAAGGGCGAGAATGGAAAAGGGCAGCGTTTTTGACGGCAGTGAGTTGAAATTATATCTTTTTTTTTTTCCATTTGAGGTCTTGAAATCCATCACTCTTAGGTCCTCTACCCGGCCGTGGTCGGGCTGACGTGCTTCTTCCTCAACTTCTTCATCTGGGGCAAAGCGAGCAGCGGCGCCGTACCGTTCGCCACCATGATCAGCCTGCTGCTGATGTGGGTGTTCATCTCGCTGCCGCTGGTCTACCTCGGCTACTACTTTGGCTACAGGAAGCAGCCCTACCAGCATCCCGTCAGGACCAACCAGATACCGAGGCAGGTGCCCGAACAGCACTGGTACATGAACCCGATCTTGTGGTAAGCATGGTCAAGGAAGGAAGACCGGGGGTCGAGATGAGTTTTTCCTACGACCACGTATGAGGACGAAATAAGGTTTTTTTATGTATCACAAGTCTCTCAAGTTATATCTGACACGACTGCCCGCGAAATGAGAATATTTATGGTCGTATGAAAAATTCTAAACGTTTACTCGTACGAAATATATCACTTTCCACACTTGTTACGTAATATTTCATAATTTTCAGCACTCTGATGGCTGGGATCCTACCTTTTGGTGCCGTTTTCATCGAACTGTTCTTCATATTCACCGCCATATGGGAGAACCAGTTCTACTATCTTTTCGGCTTTCTATTCTTGGTTTTCCTCATACTGGTCATATCGTGTTCCCAAATATCCATCGTCATGGTGTATTTCCAGCTTTGCGGTGAGGTAAGTGAAAAAACAAGGATTCAACCTAGGAATTGACATTGACAAATGTCATCTAAACGTCACGCGGTGGTCATTGAACAGCGCCATCTCTCTTGAGGTTTGCATTTTTATTGCGAAATTCATAGTGAAAATAAATCATCTTCTTATCAATTATTGTGAATAACTTGAGGTACAAATCAGTCAAGAAGTTATGAATGTTTTATTTTTCAGCTTGAAGTAACAGTGTTTCATAATCATGTGGCAGGAGTCGACAACATTTTGAATGTGTTTGGCGACTTCGCTGATATTCAAATAGAGGATCAGCTACGTAAATTTTTCAATAATGATAAACAAAATCAATAGGATTTACAGGTTGGGCAAATTTCGATGTTTGTATATGATAACTCGGCAATTATATCAGATACAAAAAAATGGGGGTTGCATTCTCGATTTATTTTTTCCAAACGAATTCATTGGGAAAACAAAAATTTGCTATCGTCTTTTGTTCACATAGTTTTTCGACTCTCATACACGTGATATTGGTTGTTTGTAAAGTCAGATTTCCTGTGCTGAAATAAAATCGTCCATATCTGGAAAACGGTGAATGATATTAAGTTGTTGTAATCAGATAAAAGTTGCCCGTTTTATTGTTATCGGAAATATCACAAGCCGTTTTCGAGATATACGGGTAAACCGAAACAACCTGTGCGGTAGCGCCTCCATTTTTAGGAATATTGAGAAATCTTTTTCTTCAATTTCACTACTGCTGTGCCATCTCCATCTTATCAAAGAATGACCTGTTTTTTAAAATAAAATTAAGTTTAGTCCTTATCTTCCCGAATTCAGATATTTATCTTAGCTGGTCTTAGTTTCACATTTCTGCTGATGAATTCGATCATCAAGGTCCAAACATTGAAAATCCACTTCGGTTTTCCCCGTATATTTCGAAAACGGTTCATTATATTTGCGATTTAGGAACATCGTTTCATTATTCACTAAAATGGGAAACTTTTATCTGATTCAACCAATTTCGTTTCGTTCAGTTTTCGAGATGCCGATAGTAATAGGAAAAAAAATACGGCCTGGCCTGTATATTGAAAAAACTTATCGAAAAAAGCTTCAATCGTCATAAAATGTTCGTATTTTCTAGGATTACCACTGGTGGTGGCGGAGTTTCGTGGTTTCTGGCGGCAGCGCCCTCTACATCATGGGCTACTCACTGTTCTACTTTGTGACCAAGCTCGAGATAACCGAGTTCATACCGATCCTCCTGTACATGGGCTACACCGGCCTGATGGTCTTCACCTTCTGGGTGTTGACCGGCACCATCGGGTTCTTTGCTGCGTACGCCTTCGTGAGGAAGATATACGCGGCAGTCAAAATAGACTAGGGCGGTTTCGATTCATATCTCGGTTCGGTTCGTTTGTGATAGTATACGAGAACGTTGTGATTTTTCGACAGTTTTTGTTTAGTTTTTTTTTAATTTTGGGCATTTTCAAAGACGAGTGTGTGTCATAAATTCACTTCAACGCTTTTTTTATGTACGATCAGTAAAAACTGAGTCATAGAATTATTCTTAAAGCTCAATTTTTAAACTCCGCTGCCGTAACTACAGTTGACGCTGCCGTGCCACAATGTATTGAGAAGATATCTGACGGCACCTGCGTAGTTTATGAATAGATGTTTTTTTTTAGCATATTCCATCTACGAACTGTAACTGCAGCGTCAACTGTAGTTACGGCAGCGGAGTTTATAAATTGTGCTTTAATGACATCTCTCGTGACATCTTGTTGAAAACCTGAACAATTAATGTTTTTAAGGGGCACTATGAACATAGTGTTAATTGGTAACCAAAGTATTCACTAGTTCATTTAAATGGACTTAAATGTTGTGGAATGATTGCTGGTGGTACATATTTATGGGAAATTATTATTTATTCTTATTTAATATGTATTGTATCCTTGATTATAGTTTTATTTCTTTGTCAAAGACATTACTTAATAGTTTACAATTAATTCGGAAAAATCTGTTTTCTCCTCACTATTGTAAATATTTATAAATTTCAACAATTACTTTTCCTGTATCTTTGTTTTATTTAAAAAAATCCCTGTTTCCAATAAAACAAAGAATGTTGAATCTGGGGACCTGGCCAAATCATATATTCTTCAATCCAATACCTCCTGGACTTCAAAAAAATCAGGCCTGGGATTCCAGGCAGGTGTGCCAGCTTTCAATTTTCCTAGATACTAATCAGCCTTTTCTTTCCTAGCTTTCCTCCATTTCTTCACAATAGTTAGAGACATAAACACAGGAATCATTATGGGCAAAAATAAAGGAATGTAAACTGCATACCTGAAAACAAAATAACCACAATGTCTTACTTTTGGCTTCCAACAATCATTAAAAATACTCACTTTTGATCTTCTGGGAAATAAAGCAATGCCAACAAAGAGGGATCACTGAAAGCAGCCTCAGAATTCAAAAAGGCTATTTTAGCATGTCTGAGGCCTTCCTCCACCAATCCCTCTTTCAAAAAGCCTTCAGTTAGATAGGCATTTTCTACTGCCACATTGATTTTCTCACCAACCTCATCACTTATAACAATACTGCTTATTTCAGATAGTAGTTGAGCTAGAGATCTCAAAGTTCTATGTGTTGAATCCAACATTTCATGGGCCTTGCGCATTTTGAGCTCATAAATATCATCAGAATTGGAGGTGTTATCAATTTTGAATAGGTGTTTCAACTGTGTAACAAAAGTTGAGACAATTGGTTGAAGCTCAGGCTTGAACTCCTTACTTTCACAGGAATCTTTATCTGGATTAACTATATAGATTCCACCCCATCTTTGGCTCAAAAAGGCATTACTCTCCACAATTTTATGGTCATTATCATAGATATGAAGTGGTAAATTACAGTGTGAGAAGTAAACAACTAAGTTAAGGCTTGGCCTAGGTGACAAATGTGACCATAATTTTGTTTCCAAAGGTGTTATAATATGAGGTAGTTGCTTTTCCAGAAGCACATTATGATCTAAAATCCTTCTGGGTTCTGCCCCTAATTCTGTCTGAAACAACCACTGACTCTTCACAACAAAATCTGCTATGGGTTGGATTTTTCTCAAGAATGGCTGAAGCTTATGATCAATATCTTCACCTCTGAGGTGTATTTCCAAAACCTCAGGGTCTGGGTGCACAAATGATATCAGAATATCATATTCTAAGCTTAAAGGTATTCCAAAGTCCTTGTCTACAGTGGATTTCAGTTCTGCTTTAAGCATTTGACTTATAGGGAGATCTGCTCTGTAAACTCTTGTGGTATACCACCATACTGGTAGTCCAATAACTACGAGTACTATAAAGTATGAGAGTATGCTGTAAACCCTGAATTCGGCTTCTTCGTCAACTAAAATATCGTACTTTTTGATATGAAGATATGTTAAAACAAACGAGACCTACCTTCTTGTTTGGCTTCCGATGAATCATCTTTCTTTATATCATCATTTGATGTAGTCATATCAAACGTAATTTATTCAGAAAATACTGAAAATATGTCTCTGGAAGATCTAGATGGGTCTTCGGTCTTCAACAAAACAAATAGGTTAGGTGATGTAAACAAAAATACTTCAAACACGGAACCATGGAACCAGTGTTGTCTCTGCACGGAACAATAACAAAAGTTTCGTCACATTTCACTTTATGGAATATGGATTTTCATTTATTTCATGTGGTTTGTGGTTTGTAGCACAGACCCAGTGATGTCAGACGTACCAACTTCTTGGTACACATACCAGTTTTTAGCACCACGTACCATGTACCAAGACAACTCGGTCTTGGTATGCAGAAATACCAAGATTTGACGTTCACCGACAAAAATAAACCGACATAGTAGAATAACTGACAAATTTCAGAGATGCATATGAAAGAAACATTCTAATCAGATCTCTCAATAATATAAAACTTTATTAACATAGCAAGCAGTCTCGATAAAGAGCAGTTATCATCATTTTCCATCTTTCTATCATTTATAATTATGATACTTGCTTTGAAGGTACCAAATCCCCCATTGGAGTTTTTTTAATGCAATAAATTGCAATAAACCTCAAATTATTGTACGTGCTTGTGGATGATTGATAGATGATGAAATCAAATATAACGGACAGAGAATCGCAGTCAGTTATCGCCAAATAATTTTACTGATTATACTTATAGTGAAAGAAATTATTGATCTTAATGAATAGTTTCGAGTCTAAAAATGTTTTTTTCGGAATCAAAATTTTTTTATTTCGGACTTATATCGAAAAGAGTGATATTTATATTTTTTTACTGGGATGCGATTTCCGACAGTTTGTCTATGAGCCTTTATGATCTAAGGTAGTATCAGTGTTGCCAGCTCCAGAGCGAATCACAGGCGTACCAGTTTTCCGTCTCCAATACCAACTTTTAGCCACCACGGTACAAGGATTCCTAAGTGGCAGTCTGACATCACTGCACAGACCACCTACCCTACCGTTTGTAGTTTTGTGTTTGTGGAGTCTTGTTTGTTGATGTTGTTTGGGAATTTCATTATTTATTGTGTATCCCACAATTGATTAAAAAATGACTAATAATCACTTGAACAATTCAAATGCTAGCGCCGAGGAAGATCCTGAGCCGACAAATCATATTAAAAGCAGAGAGTTTTTGTACAAGTTGATCATAAGGTTAGTAAACATAACCTAGCTTTCGCTTCAAAACATAAATAATCAAAATTTTACTATTTTAGCCAATTATTTTACGATGGCCATCAAAGTGTGGGAACAAGTCTACAACAAGCCGTTCAAGCAGATCCCATAAACGCTCCTAGCGACAGACTTTTCCATCTCATCCTCACAGGACTGGAACATGAACCCAGTTTGAAAGAAAGACCGAAAAATGTGGGAATAGGAAACAACAATGTCGGCCCAGGTCTCGGTAAGTATTTCCCATAGAATTTTCTGAACTGTCACTCATTCATCCAAATGTATTCCCAGATCTGGAATTTGAGACAGAATCATCTCTCCCTGCCCCAGAACCTGCCTTGTATGAGACAGCCTATGTCACCTCTCACAAAGGCAACTGCAGAGCTGGGTGCTTCTCTGCTGATGGCCAGCTCATTGCTACTGGCAGTGTTGATGCCAGCATCAAGATCCTTGATGTTGACAGAATGCTGGCAAAATCAGCTCCTGATGAAATGGACCCATCCAGGGGGGAACAACAGGGGCATCCTGTCATTAGGACCCTTTATGACCACATGGAAGAAGTTACATGCCTGGAATTCCATCCCAAAGAAACAATATTGTGTTCTGGGAGCAGGGATATGACTATTAAACTGTTTGATATCACCAAGGCCAGTGTGAAGAAGGCATTCAAAACTATTACTGTGAGTTGGCAGAAGATATCATGATTGAGAATCATTTAATATTCAGTGATTTCAGGAAGCAGAACCAATTAGGGCAATGTCTTTTCATCCAGGAGGGGATCATCTGATAGTTGCCACTGATCATCCTGTAATAAGATTGTATGACATGAACACCCTGCAATGTTTTGTGTGCCCATTCCAAAATCACCAGCATACCAAGATGGTCACCAATCTTAAGTGGTCCAAGGATGCCAAATTGTTTGCTACTTGCAGCAAAGATGGGAGCATCAAGTTGTGGGATGGTGTTTCTAACAGGTATTGCCAAATTATGTTGATATGGATTTAATGATGGAAGTATTTTTTGTCAAGGAACATATGCAGGGAAAAAACCCACTATCTAAATTCTTGTTTTTAGGTGTGTCAATACATTATCAAAAGCACATGATGGCCAGGAAGTATGTTCTGTGGAATTTTCGAAAAATGGGAAGTATTTGCTTTCCTCTGGAAAAAATTCAATTTGTAAATTGTGGGAATTGACTACTAGCAGATGTTTGATAGCTTACACAGGTAAATATTTACTGTTAGTTTGATTTTCTTTAGATACTGTAATGAAAATAGTGATTCAGTCCACAATGTTATGATATTTATAACAGACACATGACCTTGCTGGAACATAATGGCGCCTAACAATGTCATTGAAGTTGCTTGAAATGCAAATATCAAATATACACTTTTCCAAGAAAGCCTAACAATATGCTGTTTAGAAAGTTTAAAAATTCCTAGTAGTTCCGGAGAAATGCTTAAAAAACCGAAATTTGCCGATTTCGTTTTAATTTTGTACTCGGTCTTTTCATTCTATACCAGCAACAAACCGGATATTTTGAAATAATCATTTTAAATAGAAATAATCCAATTTCACGTCTGAAAACTAGTATGATTTGTTTCTTGATATCCATTCTTAAAAATGTTTTTCTCAATTGTAATAGATTATATGACTTTTTCTGATTATTCCACAGTTGCCATCAAACTGTGAGTTCAAAAATATCGAAAAAAAATCAAGACTGGCCCTTATTGAGACATTGATATCCATGACATTCTAAATGGAATCTGTCTGTCTGTTGAAAGAATTTTAAAAAATCTCCTCGAAGTGACGTTTCAATTTTTTTCTCGAAAACTGTTCGACAGATCCTCTCCAAAATTCCTGGAATCGTTCCATTTGGATGCTGGGACACCTCTGATTTTTTCCAGAACATTTTAACTCGCCATTTATTTTCTCTTGACCGGTCGTAAAAAATATCTCGCGAACTTTTCCAGGCGCCGGTACGACGGGCAAGCAAGAATACGAGGCGCAGGCGGTGTTCAACCACAGCGAGGACTACGTCCTCTTCCCCGACGAGGCCACCACGTCGCTGTGCGCGTGGAACTCGCGTAACGCCTCCAGGAAGCAGCTGATGTCTCTGGGGCACAACGGGGCGGTCCGGCAGATCGCCCACTCGCCCACGCAGGCCGCCTTCCTCACCTGCTCGGACGATTTCAGGGCGCGGTTCTGGTACAGAAGGACGCCCACCCTGTGATCGGGGTGATTTTCGAGCTAGGGTTAAGTTTGTTTTGTATTCGGCCGGAGAAATATACGCCTTCAAAGAATTCGTTTTTGTTGTTTTTTGTTTTCACATGAAAGATTGACCCTTATTGGAAAAAAAGATTAAGACCTTGGCTTAGTCATCCGAAGAACTACTAATCGCGTCGGTATTCGAACCCGGGCCAGAGTCACAATGCTTACGAAAATCTATAATGAAGAGAGGTGTTTCCTAACCGCCAAACTAAAGTAGTTTTAACCGCCAAACTAAAGTTGTTTCTTGCATTATGGTTTTCCTTAATATTCACCCCAATAAGTGTAAGAAAGGATAAAAATATGTATTTATTAATTAACGTACAGGAATGAGAGATTTCCAATCTACGAATTCTTATTCAGTTGAAGTTGAGTACATAATGAAACATAACAGCCATTTCCCTTCCGATTCTTATTTGATGATCCAAAGTAGTTTGATGTAGACAATTTGAATGTACAATTATAAACTGCTCTGAATATTGTCGTCCATTCACTATATAGTGTTATAACAAACACTAGACAGAATGATATAATCTCTATATTCACTATAGTGTCACGAAGAACACTGGTACGAATATTATTAATTAATTTTTATATATTTTCAGTACTACTAATCACTAATTCATAAACGATCCGATACTATACTGTATGTTAACCCTAGCTCAACTGGACTCGAGACACAACACCAAACTCTTCGCCAAACGCCGCTCTCAATTCCCTGAGAAGAATGATACTCCCTACTCTATATTCAATAAATGACTGGCTGCTCTTCTGTAAACCAACTTCTCCTTAGAAAAAAAAACTTATCATCTCTTCCGCACCAAACGATAAGTTTTGTCACCAGTGGAATATGAATCAACAGATTAAAACGTAACTATACGGTGTGATTTTTACATAAGAACCAAAGTTGTTGAAAATGTTAGTTGTTTGGAGGTGTTTGTGTTCAATTATATTTCGAGTTTTCAGAAATATTTATAAAAACCCTTTCCGAGAGCTATATTCAATACTTCATGTTCAATACTTTGTTTATCATGAAATGCCATTGGATTAATTACTCACCCTTTTTTTCTATTGGTGTTCATATTCCGTTTATTCTGAGAACCTCTTCCTTTCTTCTGAACATTTCGTTTCCTCCTGAAAATGAAAAAAGTATGATTTCACACTCCATTTAAAAAAATATGAAAAATGGAAAAAACTCACGAACAATATAGTTTGTTCAAATGAAATATCGAAAAATGCTAAAGCAGAAAGACATCTTTCAGAAAAAATTCAAATTATAATTCTAGTGTCGACATTTGGTGTAAAATTATGAAAAAAACTGTAAATTTCAGCACCAAATTTTTTCATTTATCTCGGAATAGAAACTTGATAAATCTATCTCTTCACATTCTGATGATGAATCAAATGCAAAGCGATTTGTCAGTTGACATAAATTAAAATTGAAGTTTTACCTCCATATTCTCTCTATTCTATTAAGCCTAAAGTTTGCCTAAAGCAATAATTGGTCAGTGTCAAGATTACGAATTAGATCTAGATATTTCAAAGTAAGAAAATATGGAGTTGAAAACTTGCACTTTTTTCAAATATAACTCTTCTCGCGCCCAATACTCGGTCAAGTCCGATTAATATTGCAAACAATCCAATTGTGTGTATTTGAATTTCAATTATTGACTATTTATATAGTCTTGATCTGAAATAGTAATTATATTAGTGCGAACTGCTAGAGAATTGATATTTCCATCACGACTAATTACCCAATATCTCTGAAATTGCTACATTTAGTGGACAATAGATCGCAAGCAATTTCAATGTGCTTCTTCTGGCCTTCCAAAATGTTCCTCCAAGAACATTTTTGGTTTTCGTGCAGTCTCGAAATGAAACAAAAAACTTCAACGGGGATAAGGAAATAAAACACAAACATGGAATAAATCATCAGTTTATTCGAACAAACGAGAAATCAGTACAGTCGAATCCTGGTCCAAGTCCGACACAGCCAAACTACCGCTGCTGGTAGCAGAGAGAACAAAGAGAAATTATAAAAAAAAAAACGAATCGTATCAAAATCATACTCTCAGTGCGGATACATCATCATATGTACAAAAAAGACTCGGCGTCATCCCTCCCTCGAGGGAACCCCGCTAAAACGCGCGGGCCTAGTCCACCTCCTCCATACGCGACGCATCCTCCGAGTCCCCAGCTTCAGCCACCGGCGCATCTCCCGAAGACACAGTCTCCTCCACGGTCATCGTGTCGTCCTCATCGATGCCCAGCCCCAGCTTGATCATCCTGTAGATGCGCGACGCGTGCACCTGGGGCTCGTCGAGCGTGAAGCCGGAGCTGAGGAGGGCCGTCTCGAAGAGCAGGATCACCAGGTCCTTGACAGCCTTGTCGTTCTTGTCGACATCGACCTTTTGGCGGAGGTTCTCGACGATCGGGTGGTCGGGGTTGATCTCGAGGTGCTTCTTGGCCGCCATGTAGCCCATGGTGGAGGTGTCGCGCAGGGCCTGTGCCTTCATGATGCGCTCCATGTTAGCCGTCCAGCCGTACTGGGAGGTCACGATGCAGCAGGGGGATTCGACCAAACGGTTGGATACCACCACCTGGAAGGGAGGATTCGATTAAGCATAACATTTTCAATAGCACAGTGGATGAATCATTCAAATTCTTTATCTGTGATTCAGTCGAGTTTAGAGATAATTTGTTTGAAAACTGTGAATGCACTAATAAAGTAGAAATTGAATGTAAAAGTTTGATTTCTGATCATATTGGAAAAGTTTTCTGAGATAAATCCACTGTGAAATCTAGCAACAACAATGAAAACACTATTTGTAGCCAAATTGAAAGAAATCTCCAATCAATTCCAGTCAAAAATTCATGAATTGAATTTTTTGAACAACCTATAGGGTCACCTTCTCTTGGTACTGTGTCAGATTTTTTACTGTATTCAAAAGGTTTATTAAAATTTTTGAGCAAATAGAAGCTTCAATGGCTTATTTCTGACTGAATTTCATAAACTGCAGAAATTTAATAAGAGAGAAGAATGTCTTTACTAGAAACTTGGAAGTGTTTACTGAAAATTCTGACTGAATTACAGGAATAAATAAATTGCCGTTTCAGAATTGTTGACTGAATTAAAAATTTCAAAATTTTCACTGAAAATCCCGACCGAATTATAGTTTCAATGGAAATATTTCAGATTATTGAAGTGCTTTCATGGATTCCAAAAAGTTATAAGAATACTCATTATAAAGGATAGGCGACAAGAAAATTATTTTTTAGGAATGAATAAATTGCACCATCCGAATTTTCAACTGAATTGAAAATTTCAAGGGAATTATAAAAATTCTCACCAATTTACAGCTGCAATGAAAATGTTTCAGAGGCTTTGAATGCCTTTTTTAAATTCGAGAATTCATCAGTAAATGTTTTAGTTCAGTAACATAGAAAATTCAACAAATTATACTACTGAATTCAAAAGGTTTATTGAAGATTATTTCCGAACTACAGCTGCAATGTAAGATTTGTGGCTTTGTAATTGAAATATTCTTTAGAAAATTAATTATGAGACTTACTTCAATTTTTCATCTTTTAAATGTGTTTGCATTTATTGGTAAATTCTAGAGATAATCAATTTTTAGGAATAAATAAATTGCTGAATCAGAATTTACTGATTTCAAAATTCGTGAAAATTTTCATCAGATTACAATTGTAATGGAATAAATTTGCGCCACATCACCTGAAATTTGAAATTTTGAAACTGCCAATTTTGACAAAATTGAAAATTAAAAGCGTTTAGAATGAAATTCCCTAAAAACTTGGTCATAAAATACAACATTCCAAAAAAAAAAGAGACCCTCACCTTCTCCACCTTGGCATCCAAGATACTCTTCATAACCTTGCACAGCCCCTCAAACTTGGCCTTGTCCTCCTCAAACTTCTTCTTCTGCTCCTCGTCCTCGGGCAGCTCGAGCCCCTCCTTGGTCACCGACACCAGCGTCTTGCCGTCGTACTCCTTCAGCTGCTGCACCACGTACTCGTCGATCGGCTCCGTCATGTACACCACCTCGAAGCCGCGCTTCTTCACGCGCTCCACAAACGCCGAGTGCGCCACCTGGTCCTTGCTCTCGCCCGTGATGTAGTAGATGTGCTTCTGGTTCTCCTTCATCCTGCTCACGTAGTCCTTCAGCGAGCACGCCTCGTCGCCGCTGGCCGAAGTGTGGTAGCGCAAAAGGTCGGCCAGTTTGGCGCGGTTCGCCGAGTCCTCGTGGATGCCAAGCTTGAGGTTCTTGGAGAACTGCTCGTAGAACTTCTTGAAGCCGTCCTTGTCCTCGGAGAGTTCCTCAAACAGCTCCAGGCACTTCTTCACGAGGTTCTTGCGGATCACTTTGAGGATCTTGTTTTGTTGGAGCATCTCACGCGAGATGTTGAGCGGGAGGTCCTCCGAGTCCACCACACCCTTGATGAAGTTCAGGTACTCGGGGATGAGGTCCTCGCAGTTGTCCATGATGAAGACGCGGCGCACGTACAGTTTGATGTTGTTCTTGCGCTTCTTGTTCTCAAACAGGTCGAAGGGGATTCGGCGAGGCACGAAGAGCAACGCGCGGAATTCGAGCTGGCCCTCAACGCTGAAATGCTTGACGGCTAGGTGGTCCTCCCAGTCGTTGGTGAGGGACTTGTAGAACTCGCCGTACTCCTCCTGGCTGATGTCGTCAGCGTTGCGCGTCCATATCGGCTTCGTCTTGTTCAGCTCCTCGTCCTCCGTGTACTTCTCCTTGATGGTCTTCTTTTTCTTCTTGCTCTTCTCCTTGTCCTCTTCCTCATCCTCGCCGACATCCTCGATTTTCGGCTTGTCCTCTGCAGCCTCGCCCTCCTCCTTCTTCTCCTCTTCCTCCTCATCATCGCTCAACTCCTTTTCCCTCTCCTTCTCCACCAGCATCTTGATGGGGTAGCCGATGAACTGCGAGTGCTTCTTGACAATCTCCTTCACCTTGTTCTCCTCGAGAAACTCGGTTTGGTCCTCCTTGACGTGGAGGACGATCTTGGTGCCGCGGCCCAAGGGTTCACCGTGGTCCAGCCGGATGGTGAAGCTGCCGCCAGCGGAAGACTCCCAGATGTACTGCTCGTCGTCGTTGTGCTTGGAGACGACGGTGACGCGGTCGGCCACCAGGTAGGCCGAGTAGAAACCGACACCGAACTGGCCGATCATGCTGATGTCGGCGCCAGCCTGCAGCGCCTCCATGAACGCCTTGGTGCCGGACTTGGCGATGGTGCCCAAGTTGTTCACCAGGTCGGCCTGCAATCGATCGAGTCAGTCAAAATGTGCTTCATTGTCGGAAGGTTAACGTCTCGTTGACAGTGTCGTAGGGAGTCATCATGGAATTGAGTCGTCAGATCATATACCGGGTGTCCACAGTAGGAGGCTGGCAACTATTTTCAGTTTATCATCGAAAGTTTTCTTACAAACTCAGGAAGTGCGATATCAAATTAATCGTGAATGTTTTTTTTTTCTAACCATATTTTTTGAGGAAAAATAGTGATAACAATTTTGAAATCGAACATTTCGATCAAAAAGAGTAATGTTGTATTTTTAAATAGCCCTCTATAATAAAAAAACAAAAAAAAATGGTAACAAATTATACATAGTTGTATTTTTTATGTCATATGGATACAAAAAAAATTATATATAAGGTGTCCCAATAAATATCGAAAGTTTACGTCACTTGCGGTGAATCCAGAATTTGCATAAAATTGATTTACTTGTCAAAAAAAGCAGTTCCATGCATTAAACGGATCCTCCGAATTTTATTTCATTATCTCTGAGAGGTAAGCTACCTTCCGTAAACACCCGGTGTAAAACAAAATCTACCAAATATAAAAGATTTACAGGGTGTCTCACATGAATGTGTCACCCCCCTTTATTCTTATAATTCTCAACGTATTTTCGTCGTCCAAGAACTTTTCTGGAATGATTTTTACGAATTTTTTGAATTTGAGCTCACTTTTTCTCAGTATCAACCAATTACAGGGCGATTCAAGATTTTTTCCTATTTTTATTGGCTGATAATAGATTAATGATTTTTTTTTGAATTCAGATTGATGGCCTCCATCGAATTATGGATAAAAATATTGATCGTCTCATTTGAAAAAAAATTCTGAGCCGTTTGTTGACATGAGAAAAAAGTAGCGCAGATTGAAAAAAGGTGATAAATTATTCCAAAAAAGTTATTGAATGACCAAATTATGTTGAGAATCACGAGTATAAGGTTGGTGACACATTTAAATGGAACACCCTGTAAAGTGATGATGAAAAATCCCAAAAATTTTTTCTGAAGTAATTAGAACGGTTTTGAAAAAATCAAAGGTACTTTTTCATCGCTAATTTTTCAGCTAAACAAAATAGCGTCCACAAAACCTCCGTACAACGTTTCGATTCAAATAAACCATCATCACCTTTGTTTTTTACATGAGAAAACAAATTGTGCCATACGTCATTGCATCAGTGTATATTTTTTTCGTGCTATATAAAAAAACGAAGTTGATGATGGTTTCTTCAAAACGAAACGTTGTACGGAGCTGAAAAAGTGGCAGAAAAAAAGTGACTTTCGTTTTTCCAACCTTTTCAAATAACTTCAGAAGGAAGTAAAAACCAAAGCCATCAAATATTCTTCTTTTCTCGAATATCTCCGGATATAACGAACATTTTTCCTCAAGCTTTCCACAGATCACAAAATGTTTCCTTTTTTTTTTTAATGAAAACCAAATTGTTGTCGGTACAGAATATTGTGGAGAGGAGCCAAAAAGTTCACCAGTCTATTTTTCAATTAGTTTACCTTGGTCATGCCGATGCCGGTGTCGATGAGCGTCAAAGTGCCCTCACTCTTGTTGGGGATGATCTTGATCTGCAGCTCCTTTCCGCTGTCCAAACACGAGGGGTTCGTCAGCGACTGGTAGCGGATCTTGTCCAAAGCGTCCGACGAGTTGGAGATCAGCTCTCGCAGGAATATCTCCTTGTTTGAGTAGAAGGTGTTGATGATCAAGCTCATCAACTGCGCGATCTCGGCCTGGAAGGCAAAGGTCTCGACCTCTCCTACTTCTTCTGGCATCTGCAATTATTCGACATGATTCGTTAGACTGATAGGAAATTTGATTGATGAAAAATACACCGACTTCTGTCAGAAACCGGCATTTTTGGATAAACATCGTCCTGGAAATATTACAAGAAACTGCGGTTGTCGATTCTACTAATCCACATAATTTCACAAAACTTTGTGAACATCAAATTCGGTCGTCAGAATTTTTTCTCGCATCATCAATAAGGACGTATCATTATATTTTTGGCTTTGGGAATTAAATACAATACAGAAGGAAATCAATGATGAATACTGAAGTTTTTCGTGTTCCTAGTTCCCATGCATTCAACCCTCAGGAAACCAAATTCGACAATGAAACCATGACGAATCATTTTTCGAAATAATCCATGCTAAAAAAATTAAATTTCCTTTTATTAAACAAAAAATAAATAAAGGCCATGGCCATGTTCATCACATCCTTTGTTCCATTCAATAATCTCAACATTCTCAACATCAGAGGTTTTCAAAATGGCCGTTGTCTAATATGTATTGTGTAATCGTTAAAAAAGAAAAATTATCGAATTCGGGTTCTTCAGGTCAAAATACATAGTTACCTACCAATAAAAATGATCACAAAAAAATATATGAACACTCAAACACCTTTGATTAAAAAATATTGAAGCACTTCCAGAAATTTGGGCTCAACCGGAAGTAAGATTGATTTCCGCTGTTTTTTGCAAAATTTTGGAAAGCTTGAATAGAAATACATCGCATAAAATTCAAATCAAGAATCGAACCCACTTATACATAATTCCTATTATTCCTTATTCTTTTACAAGAACAAATAAAAGGCTTCGATTTGAACAAGAAGGATCGATATCGTTTTGAAACGAAAAAATAGGCATGAAAAATTGTGATGGCAGATAACCCAACGAATAATGTCAATTAGTTCCATTAATAAAATCAATAAATGAAAAATTGCCAAGATACCGGCAAACACGTGTAATCAAAAATTAAAAGAAATCATCTAAAATCACAATTTCCCACACAAATAACAAAATATAAATGGAAATTCCCTTACCTTGGCTATTTTTTCACACAAAGATCACTGTTACAATAAAAAATCTTTGAAAAAGCCGCTTGGAAAATGCTCTGAACGTCACTCGTAACTTCAATGCTCTCTTGGCAACGCCTGATTTTCAATGTGTCGCGATCGGGTTTTGTCGTTCGCTTTTATAACCTACTCTGTTCCAGAACGTTCGTGAATATTCTAGAAGATTTTCGAACATCTGGAAGCACGCTGAACGATCAATAAAGTGAGAGAACGATATCTTTTGACTCGGTTGGTTTCCGGTGAAAACGGCGCCATTTTTGAACAGAAGGAACGCGAGACAGCCAAGCTGCAGTAGAATAATCAATATCAATGCGAATAATGCGATATTTCAATCAACAAATAGTTGAAATAGGAAGATACAAACATTTTTTTTGTCCTAAAGTAAACATCGGTTTGAGAAAAATCATTTTTCAAGTTATAAATACCTCCGTTCAATGAACTGATAGTGTTAATAATGTTGATAATAACAACATAATAGGTCGAAATAAGCTTTATTCGGTGCATATTCGGTGGTGGAATTATAGTATAAACAATATTGGAAATCATTCTCAAATCAGAATTTATTAATGGTGTTTTTGTCGTTTTATTCACTTAATTTAGCTGGAAGGCCAACATTCTTCAGGCCATTTTCCTATCCATTATGGTTATTAAATATAAACTAGACCTAATTCATATTCATTTAACAATAATACTCGATAATACCAATGATAATACATAATTTTTTTTCTAAAAGGGTTGAAATTTTACAATTTCTTGATTATTCCACAAATTATACACAGTTCACTTGCATTTACAGACTTCTGTAACGTTGTGCTTCTTCGACTCTCTACTAGATGGCGTAGTAAAATGTCATTTACAGAAACCGCTCAACTAACAGTGTGTTTCCATTTACCTACATTTTTTACTCTACCAATAGGTGGCTCTCAAGTTCTCAATAAATAAGAAAGATTTACCTATTTAGGATTTGCGATACCGTTACCAAATTTTGAAAAAGAATATTTTAGTTCACTTTATCTTATTAATTGGGTTAATTATGCCATTATCAAATGAAAAATCTCATTGAAATGCATGCAAATATCGGTTCCTGTGAAAGAGAGCATAACATATTTTTTGTGTAACATATTTTTGTTATGCACAATACACAGGGTATTCAATGCGTAATGTGCAAGTCGCTTTTTTGTAAGTCATGGTCTACTGGGGGGAAAACTCAACTCGAGTATAATTTTTTCTTCATTCTAGATGTATATCTTATGTTTTCAACATTTTGCTAACTTTCCCCTCCCCCCCTCCTGAATTTCTTGTGCCCCCAGATTTTTTTCTGGCGGTGCCCATGATGGTCGACTATTACAAGAATCCCAAATATTCCCAAGAAATGTCTAACTCATTAAACCCCCGTCTTTGAAGTAACCATCAGTTTTCTTTTTTTTTCTCGTATGTTTGCTTCGGCGTATTCACCATTTAATTTTCTAGCAGCGACGACGAGAGTTATTGTCATTCTCGTATCGCCCCGTATATCACTCACAACGGATTTATGTCTATGCCACGTGAGAGCCAATAAATAGAATGAAAACTACTGGCAACTCGCATCCAGTCGCCTGTAGAATAGGATGGCGTTTAGACGCTGGGCGTCTGTTTTCTTGTTTTGCATTTGTTATTCGTGAGTGAGTTTTCTCGGTGAAGTGATTTTTTGATAAATAAATACTGGGTAAGCGAAAAATAAAAAATAATCCAGTGCAATAAATAACCACCGCGAAAATATTTGTTATTTGTGCTGTATACAGAGTGTTTCATTATTGAATGCCGATCCTGAAGGGCGATATGTTCCTTGGATTATTTCGAGAAAAATTATTCTCATGAACATATAAGTCTGCAACCGCTTCATTTCTGAGATCGAAGTCGAAGGATTCAGAAACATTTATAATAATACATCTTTATATTTCTTCCAAACAAACAACATTTTCACAATATCATGGGCATTCAAATTCAATCATCAATTGGCTTATTGGCGAAGTCTAAGTTTATTTTTTGTTGAATGTACATATATTCCAGTATAAAGTTTTCAGAGATTGAAAAACCCTTTTTTTTATTTATATTTTTATTTTGCCTCTGAGAACTATTCTATCTCTATATGTTCTGATGCTCGAATATTCAGATAATTTTCATGTTCTTGGAATACTATCAGAAAATTCAAAACAATTGAAATATTGCAACTTTATTCTCAGAATCATACAGTGTCCTTCATAAAGTCCGCATCATATGGGAAAAACTTTTATTAATGATTTATTTTGAAATTCGACTTGGGCGTTAAGTCCACTTAAATGAATTCTTATCCTACATGCTTGAAGATACGTCAACTTTGCATCAAAAATAACAGAAATGTTAACCAGTAATTCTCATTTTCTTGAGAAAAACATATTTTTTTGGATGATTCGTGATTGAAAGTTAGTCGCATATTAGATCTACTGGTATAAAACAGTTTTGTCGAAGTTACGAATTTTTTATGTCCCAGAAATTTTGTAATTATCAAAAAATGGCAAAAAGCTAAAGTTGCAATAGAACGTTCAAATTTGAGATGTAGGTGTAAAATTGAAAAAGAAACAACTTCTCCCCTTAAATTTTTTTGAAATTCGAATAAATAAGCCTATATTTTCAGCGATTACTTTGAAAAAATATTATTTTGACAGGTAGCGAAAGTCACGTGACCACATCCGAGTAGCTCATTTTTATATTTTTCAAAAAACAACTTAACGCCCAAGTCGAATTTCAAAATATATCATTAATAAAAGTTTTTCCCATATGATGCGGACTTTATGAAGGACACTGTATATTGATCGGACGATGCTATTTTCTTCAGAGCTTTATGATTTATTCATTAGACCTTCAAAAATGGAAGAACGTGAAAAAGTATGGAATTTCGAAAAACTCACCTTTTCGTTTGATTTTTACCTGAGAGCGTCATTTCAAAATGTTTTAGCTGAGATTTTACCTTTTTTTAACGCATTACTTTACAGCCCAAAATCACAATGAAGGAAATCATTAGATACCATCCATCTACCATTACTCCTAAGATTTTATGTACACACAAAGTAAAATTATGATATTTCAGGAGTTTATGCTGAGAATTTATATTTTCGTCACGTCTCTTTAGCCGTATGTACCTACCGCTTCAATGAAAATTGTAGTAAATCTGTTCCCGCTATACGTAGAAATTACTTCAAAACTCAAATAGGTATGACGTGAAACAACACACGGTGTATTTTTAGGACCGGCATGATAGAACTATTTAGCAACATTTTATTGAATTAGAGTTGTATTTTTGATTTGTAAATAGCATCCAGCAGACACCTGCTTGTTCAAGAACATAGGAAAATTCTAATTATTCTACTAACTGATGCTGCCTGCCAAATTTCCTTTTCATTTTCATATATGGTGAACCAACCCCGAGTTGGCATTGCTGTCGAATGGATCTTTGTTTTATTTTTGTATATCCCACATGAGTTTCTACAAGTTTGTTTGGGGTTGAAGGGGCAGGAAAGCGAATAGCCGTGTTCGACTGTCTGGTATGTTTTGAAAATGAATAATTCGTGGCAGATGTTGTGCTAAATGGTCCGGAAATGAGGAAGCACGTGTAAATGCTTATAAGGAGGAGTTTGAACGGGTTCAGGATTATTGCGGTATTTATCACGAAACGAACATAAAGTTGAATGACGATAATCCTGAGAAACTGACTCTGAGATATGTACATTTATGAAAACAGCAAGAGGAAGATCATAAACAATTGCGTCGAAAGATATAACGTAATACAAATTTGAGTTGTTCCAAACAAATGTTTGTTTCATTTATCCCAAAATAAAAAGGTAAAGAGATAATCTGTTACAGACTATAAAATAATGTACGCTCAATATAGCTCACTTCACTGACTTATTTTATCCCGCACCCAAATATACAGAATATTTACGAGCTAACCGACATCTTTTGGATGTCCCGGAATAACTTTCCGACATCTAATCAAATCAACTGATTTAACGCAGACCAACTCCAAGTCTCCAAGTCGGACCGAAGACTAAACGACCGAGGGCGGAGCCTAAGAGAATCCGCTCATAGGCGTACCCCTTCCATCAGGTGCAATGATGGACATCGACCGCATCTCCTACATCTTCGGCAGCTTCGCGCGCCGCCGCCAGAGCCGCCAGCTCTCCTCCACCTCCTCCTCCACCCCCTCGCCAGCCTCATCGCCCGCCGCGGGTGGCAAGCGCCGCTCCGCCGCCCTCGAGCCGCCCCTCAAGGTCACCCACGACCGTTCGCGCTCCAACCCCCACCAGCCGAAGAAGCAGGCGACGGTGGGGGCGCGCCAATGGGAGGCGGTCGGGCTCGAGTGCGGGGCGTGCAAGGGGCGGTACGATGACCCGAGGGTGCTGCCCTGCCTCCACACGTTCTGCCTAGAGTGCCTGAAGGGCATGGGGAGGAGGGGGGAGTCGGCCGTGTGGTATGACGACGATTCGGACGGTGAGAAAATTTCAATGTCCTACCGACTGCGCCATGTGATAGGGAACTCGGATTTCTGAATCATTCCATGTTATTCTGAGTTTTTTTTCATCTAACCACAGTCACTGTAGTAAGAGACTATCGATGTAAGTCTTCATAAACATCCCCGAAAAGTTGGAATCATAATAATCAATCGGACGGTGAGAAAATTTCAATGTCCTACCGACTGCGCCATGTGATAGGGATCTCGGATGTCTGAATCATTCTTTATTGACCAGATTTTTTTTTCATCAATCCAAAGTCATTGTAATGAGAGACGATAGATGAAAGACCTCATAAACATCCCCGAGAAGTGGATAATGAATCGAACGTTAAGTGTGGGATAATTTCAAAATCCTACAGACTTCGCCATGTAATTGGGTGCTCGGGACAGGAAGTCTGAATCTCTCTCTATCCACCAGAGTTTTTTTGTCTTACCAAAGTCAAAATAATAATTTGGTCATTGTTCAACTCCAGACAGGGAAATGGTTCAAATATGTCAACAGTGATTTATAATGATGGAACTATAAAGCGATCACGAGTCCGCTGTCATAATTATAAACCTTGAACTTTGCAGTTATCGGCTAGTTTTAGGGCATCGCCCATCCAATGTGAAAATATAAAAGTGAAAGAAATGGCTTCTCTGCCGATACTGCGGCATCATAATGAGATTTGATTCGTGCGGCTTCACTTCAGAGTAGCCCTTGAAACGTGTTCTATTATAAACAAACGCTTATTATAGCCGGTTTTATGGGTTTCCAGTTTTATTGTTCTTTCACTCATGGCGATGTATCCCAAGAATCCGGCCTACAGCAAAGCCATTCATGCTTTACTTTCATGCTTGAATTCGACATCCGGCTGTTTTCAAGTTCACATTGCACAGGGTTTTGCACTCCACCGAAAAGTCGAAAGTTTATCAACAAAGATTTTCTCCAAATGAAACTTGGTCATATTTTAAAAGAGCTCATTTTTTTCAGTGTGTAGTGTGTCTGACTTTTCGAAAAACTACCCCCGTAACTTCCGTAGAATGTTGAATCTCTCAGGACTGATGAAAATTCTGTAAATTTCACGATGAATACGATTTTCTCTGGACTGAAAGTTGTTCAGAAAAAGTTGTTTCGGTAGTAGGTTGAAGGCCCTGATCAAGATTCTGAAAGAATTTTGAGCCTATATAAGGATTTCTGCATAATACCAAAGTTCACATAATACTATTTTGATAATACTTCGTGGAACTCATAATTTTATTAAAATAATATATGTAGTGCTTTTATTTACTTATTTCTAACTAGGTTCTGGTCTACATCTAAATATACTCACTAATAGCTATTTTCGTTCACAATATTGCGTTTATTTCATCCAGCAGCTAGTTCAAGAACACCATGTTCTTGTTAACTTTATTAACCGTATCGTGTGAAAGAACTAAATCTCTGTTGAGTCGACAAATCTCTTGTGAACGATAAATATGTCTTCTCCTTTTCCGAAAGAAGGATTTATTATTCACGACGAGCCAACCAAAACCGTACAATGTTCATCATAATGTAGTATTTTGTCCCTATCTACAGGATTCAACAAATGAGTTCAGAAAAAAATGGGTGTTTGAAGATTTTGAAAAGGGAAACATTCTCAATCAGAAATTGAAAATAAATAGAAGGAAAACTCTGCGACTATAAATTGAAGCTATTTTTGGTGATATCCTTGGTAATATCCAAGAGCAAACTACAAATTTTATGAACATCCTGTACATATTTGGAAAAAAAAAGTCGTGAATTTTTCCAAGTTTGAAATGGAACTAATTCAATGTGAAAAAATTTTATCGATTTTTTTATTCTAAAATGATATTTCATTACCTTTTCATTAATGATATGGTTAAAATGTTAATTTAGAAATTCAATATTTAGAATATTGATTCATGTACAGGGTGGCCTCTTAAAATGGAAGTCCCCTCCAACTTTTTAGTTTTTAGGAATTAGAAGAAGCTAAATAGAAAAGTTGAATGAAATTACTCGAATTTTTTCTCGAAGTTGAAAATCGGTCTATCCGTTCGGAAGTTATGGCAATTTGAAATATTCGAAATTTGAGAAAAAAAAATCTCGATTTCGGTTTTTCTGATTGAAGAACTGGATTCTGTGAGTAGAAACAAGCAGATTGGTATACGCGAAGTTGAAAATCGGTCTATCCGTTCGGAAGTTATGGCTATTTGAAATATTCGAAATTTGAGAAAAAAAAATTCTCGATTTCGGTTTTTCTGATTGAAGAACTGGATTCTGTGAGTAGAAACAAGCAGATTGGTGCACGCGAAGTTGAAAATCGGTCCATCCGTTCGGAAGTTATGGCAATTTGAAATATTCGAAATTTGAGAAAAAAAAATTCTCGATTTCGGTTTTTCTGATTGAAGAACTGGATTCTGCAAGTAGAAACAAGCAGATTGGTATACACGAAGTTGAAAATCTAAATTTATTCAATTCGAGAAATTTTTGCCCGCCAGAAGTTACAAAGAAGTTACAGAAACTACAAATGATGGCATTCTAATCGTTTTGCGCGTTCTGTCCACAACATTTCTTAATTCTCAATTGTTAAGTTGAAAGTTAAACAACCTCTTAATTGTTAATTATTAATTCAAGTGACAGTACTTATAGACGTTCTCATGTATTCAACATTCTTAATACTTAGTTGTTGATTTAATTTGAAGTTTAGTTGAATCTATATAGAAACCCAGCATCATAGAATGTGTTACCAAGGGCATTAGCATTAGCCAGTAAAGTAGCCGTCATCGAGTGGCATTAGCCAGTAAAGTAGTTATTTTCTCTCCATTGTCCATCTGTCATGAAAATCTCATCTGACGAACAAAAAAAAATATCAGCCTCAGCGCAGAAAACCGACAGCCCTGGCTCGAGGAAGGCGAGCTCCGGGGGATCCGGTTACATCAGCGACAGGCACGACGACGACGTCGACGTCAGCCCGGGGGCGGCCGGGGGCGGAGTGCGCTGCCCCACGTGCGGCTGTCCCGCCGATCTGCCGCCTGGTGGGGCAGCCTGCCTGCCCCCCAACTACCCGCTGCGGCACCGGCTGGCCATGGCCGCCATCAACGATGTGGCCGCCACCCACCTGTTGTGCGATCTGTGCGCGTCTGAAGTGTCGGTGAGTTGGGGGGGGGGCCGGGGGGGGAACAAAAAAAATAGGCCTCTCACCTCAAGGGCGTCGCTAGGTTTTCTTTCTGGGAGGGGTAATCGAAAATTACACAGACGATATTTCATATAAAATATTATTATATAGGTAATGATTGGGGGGGATGATTAAAAACCAAGATAAAAACATATGTATTCTGAAACAAAGCATGAAAATCATAAATAAAATTAAAACTGATTACACGTCCACATAAATTGAGGTCATAAAATAAGTTCTAATTTCCTTTTTCTGGGAAGTAACTCTATTCAGCACTGCGTCGTAATCTATTTCAAATTCACGATGTAAATGTAAAAGAGTTAAGCCTACCAGCTTTTCTTGACTAATGGTCAATCTTAAGTAGGTTTTAGGCGTTTCAATGAAGAAAATAAACGTTCAGCAGATGCTACACTTACGGGCATGACCGATATTAAATGTAACAATACATGGATGTTTTGAAAAATGTATTTACCACCCATTTTCAATACATTCACCTCACTTTCTTGAATTGGCCCTTCGGTTTTTCTTAGATTTTCTACCCACAGCTCAATTTCTAGCTGCAATTTCTTTAAGAAAGGCTGTAAATAATGGCTCAAATTTTCATAATTGTTTTTAATTTCGGCTCGATTTCTCTTGAGTATGAGAGAAAGGTTAAAAGGCCATTGATTTCCATGGCAGAGGAAAAAATTGAATCAAATAGAAAATTGCGATCCTGTAATACATTATCGAGCGATGGGATGAATATGCTGATTCTGTAATATTCCTCAGGATCTTTGGCAACAAAATTCGCCCTATTCATTTGTCTTGCATTGACTCTAGGAAGGTGTATCGAAATGTCCAATTTTTCGTGGAGATCTTTCACTTCCTCGAAAATTGAATGGAAGAAAATATCGATAGTATCTCTTTTACTTTTTGATACCGAAATTATACTTTCAAAAAATTTTTGTGCAACCGTTTTTTTCTGCAGAATTCTGCTCAAGTTTTCTGTTGAGCTCAGAAAATGAGCCAAACAAAACAGAGATGTTATATGAAATTTGTAACATTTATTACAGAAGTGGTTGGAAATTATTGATGGATGTAAAAATGAATGAAATATCGAAAAGAAGAAAAATGTGGAAGAAATTTATGTGTATTCATATATTCCAATTTCTGTAGGTCAGTTATTTCCTGGGGGGGGGGGTTATTACCCCCAATACCCCTCCCGTAGCGGTGCATTTAATGCGCAATGTGATATAGATTGCCGCTCGAAAAAGACATCAGTTAGGTATCACACGACGCATAGTTCCTATATAGACAAGAAAACTCGATACTATTTTCAATTAACCCACATTTCATAATATTCTTCATCTATTCTCAATCATTAATTTCATTCATTATTCACTATCAAATTTAAATTCGATTCAATAATTCGCGCTTTGAACCCGTCGGCTATTGAGGCTACTCGAAAATTTATGTCCATTCCACAGTTTGGAAAATACGACAAGTTCAGGATTCTTAATTTGAAATCTTCAGCATTCAAGCATTTCATGGCACCATGAATCTAACATATCATCATTCATACTTTTCCTCGATTTTTCTGGTAGCAGATTCAAATTTACAATGTTTGCACTTTTTGTTACATCAGGAGGTGGTGTGTTAGATAATTCACTGTCACTATTATTATTTTCCATCATGCAACAAAATGATGAGTTCGATGGATGCGAGCGCAAATATGCTGTCACTTAATGACATTATTTCCGCGCACGAGCGGCAATGCTGTCACTTAATGAGATTTCAAAGCGTCATAGGCTTACTTCGTTAACCGTGTTAAGCCAAAAATATTTTGGCATTTGTTTGTTTTGGAAGGGCCGAAAGATGCATGGTGCCAATGAAACTCCTGTAGACAGAGTAGACCATATTTTGACAGCGATAAAAGAGGACATATATTTTCATTATATTATCTTGCCAAAAAGAATACTCGATAAATTGATAAATTTCTTTGCTAAGTAAAATTCCAGTGATTTCACTCAAAACACAATGTTGCGAGACTGTGGACTATATTATACTCGTACCAGTTTTTCTCGTAAGATTACAAATTGGCAACATTTTCCGATCACTTAGAAAAATGTATTCCATAAAAAAGTGTTTTTACTGTTGATAGAACTGCTTGTTCCTCAAAATCATTCTTCGTCTAGCTAGAGGGAACGCATTCCATTTCAATCTCTGTCATATCAGCTTTGAATTTTCATATCATAAAATATTCTGGTTGTCAGTTTGACAGTTGAAATAAACCGACCACGGAGTTTATTCTGTATTTGTTATAAGTATTAGTAAGTTTGAGATGTATAACCATATCTCGAATATTTAGAAGTACGAATTGTATTCGATGCGATTATTTTCTTAGTACAGTCGTTCGAACACACTCGTATATCACTTCTAATAATAATACACCGATTCGCTTCACGGATAAACTCCAAAATTTGAGCTACTCGATATATAACCTCGAGGTAGCTTAACTCAATTGAAAGTTCCGATTGGTTGTGAGAATCGTACGAAAAATATAATCGTATAGACGTATTGTTCACACGAAAATCCAAAAAAACACTCAAACTTTCCTCTCTTCGATAAGTTTCTCTAACAAATTTTTTGTTTCTATACAGACTGAATATTTTTCGTTTACTAATAGAAATTCATGAGATAAAAAAACTCTTGTGTATTTATTGTTGATAAATTTCCAGATTATCTTAGTCATTTGGATATAAACTTCGCTTTGCAGGTGATACGTGAGATACGTCCATTTTGTGCACAACAAAACTTGAAATGAATATTTTGATTATAGTTTCACTTTGAGAAGTTCCTTTATTACTTTTCAGGCAACAGCAAGGTGCATGGATTGTGCAATCAGTTTCTGCGAAAACTGCGAGAAGATTCACTCGAGACAGAAAGCCTCGGCTCAACACCAAGTGTTGAGCCTACAAGAGGCTAGGAAAAAGGGCATCACTAGAGTGAGAAGGCAGCTCATGTGTTTGAGACATCCAGATGCGGAGCTGTCCATATTTTGTTCGTCGTGTTATCAAGTGAGTGAGAAAACCTCGAGTTTACGACGCTTTTCCCTATTAATTCCCAACGATGACATCTGGCATTGTCAAATTCAATCATCATTATGGCGAGGGTTCATTATTATTGTACCCCCAAATTGGTAACTTCCTAATGAGATGGGCTCGACAACAATGTTTAAAGTTTTGTGGAAACATATGTTTGCTTTACATTCTTTCGACGGAATCTCAGAAGTCAGAAGAGTTTCACAACGTATGCGATTGATGGATTCAAATAATGGAAAGGAAATAATTTATTGAGTGCAACTGATTCTCAATATAAGCCACGTCAAGAAATATACATTATTTCCGACCTAAATCAATTTGTGATCATTGAAAAATAGCAATTTTATCAAAGGAAGCAAATGTGACTGGACTCACCTGTATCATCTTTGTTTGTCATTAGTTTCCGAACTCTGATTCCACCAACATCTGTAACGAGAAAAACTGTTAGATGGTTTCTCATTCCTTGTAATTTGTATGATGATGTTTTGATCCCACATGTTTAGGTTCGAGCATTTCAAATCACACAAACAGGATAGGTTGAATAAACACACACATCCTACTAAACTACACAACACTAATTACGTCGCACCCCGAAATTTTGCCCCTGTTTAAATTTGAATTACTTTTTTATTCTTTGAACAATTTGAATTCTGTTTGCACTGTTCGCTAGCTCAGTCCTTCAGCTATAATCTCGTACTTCTTTGATACATGAGGTTATTTCCATAAAATTGCTACAGGATGTTTTTTGGAACTGTGCAAAATTTCGAAATTTTCAAAAGGTTCCCAAATGAAGAAAAACAGTTCTTTTTCAACTTTAACAGCAGAGGCATGAAGATTATTTCATTACCTTTGGCCATTTCCAAAATTGTCTTCTTATCACTTTTCTTTACAGAGTGATCTCAAAAAATCAATTTTTTGGTTTTGCAGTCATAACTTTTTTCCTCTTCAACCGATTTTCAAAATCTCAGGTTCATTTTGAAGCTGAAACGTTAGATGAACAGACATAAAGATTAGAATTGACTAAAAATAAATATTAAAGATCAAGGGTTTCTGCAAAGGTGACCCAAATCTAAATCCCCCTCGAAATCCCGATTAAAAAAGAAAAATATCCAAAATGTTGTTTGATCGAAACGAAAATATCACCACCAAAAATACTGATAAAAAATTTTTTACCCCCTACCCCCCAAATTTTTTTTTGCGGGTAAAATATTTGCTGGTCAAACGGTTTGATATATCAGTAAACATATTTCACCTGACCCCCACATCGGGATCGGAGAAAAAAAAATTAAATTCTTTCGCCCCCCTTGCCCCCTTGGGGTACTTTGGGTACGAATGAAGGGGAAGGAGATTTTTGTGATTTTTTTAAATATAATTTTCGTTAGTTTCGTACAAAACTACTAAGAATCGCCCAAACTCGAGTTCTCCAAGTATCATAGTTTGATGTACAGGGCGAAAAAAAGTTATTTTTCAGAATCGAGACAAGCGGTACCCATAGCTGTGTTCAGCGGAAAAAGTTGATCAAAGAGATAAAAAAATTTGTTTCATAGGCGTACGTATAACATTTTTTTGGGGGGTCTAAAAAATTAAATTCTTTAAAAAAATCCAAAACATGATGGAATACTTTGCATAGGGGGTGAGGAGGTTACCCTGAAATTTTGTTGTATTCAGATTTTTTTTATTTTGAATTTTTTGAAGTCTTATATCTTCAGAAAAGGAAGACCTACGAATAGTTTTTTCTGTCCTGGTCTTTATTTTCACGAGAACGTAATTTTCAACCTATCTTGTCAGTCACTCATTATGATTTTTGTTACGTTGGTTACGGACCATGCATTTTTTTGGGCTGATTTTTTTTCTAGAACATGGCGTTTCATTTCGGTTTTCTCACGCACAATTTTTGACTACTGAAAGAAAAAAAGATCTGGATGTGTCCAGAATGGAAGATCCTTTCGAAAACAAGTTGATTTTCATTTATTTCTCCTCCCAGTCGGGATTTACAGAGTGTTTCAGATTTGGGTCACCTTTGAGGAAACCCTCGATTCTGAATGTTCATCTTGAGTTAATTCTGATCTTTAAATCTTCTCATATGAGGTTTCAGCTTTAAAATGAGCCTGAGATTTTGAAAATCGGTTGAAGAGGAAAAAGTTATGACTGCAAAACCAAAAAATTGATTTTTTGAGATCACTCTGTAAAAAAAAATTATAAGAAGACAATTTTGGAAATGGTCAAAGGTAATGAGATAATCTTCATGCCTCTGCTGTTAAAGTTGAAAAAACACTGTTTTTCTTCATTTGGGATACTTTTGAAAATTTCGAAATTTCGCACAGTTCCAAACAACATCCTGTAGCAATTTTATGGAAATAACCTCATGTATCGAAGAAGTACGAAATTATAGCTGAAGGACTGAGCTAGCGAACAGTGCAAACAGAGTTCAAATTGTTCTAAGAAGAAAAAAGTTATTCAAACGTAAACAGGGGCAAAATTTCGGGGTGCGACGTAATTAGTGTTGCGTAGTTTATATCGTCTATACTGAGAGGAAATTAAATGTACGGGGTGATTATGAAATTCATAGATTTTGGCAGCTGAGATTCATAAAAATAAAAGCGAAATAATTATCATAATCTGATGAACTGAATTAAAGAATCCTCATGATAACTCAAATATGTGAGGAGAAATTCGAAATGAAAACTATCAATGATGATTGTTATAAAAGTTTCATATCTTGATGGTAGAAATTCAACAGACATGCTTCTCAACATAAAAAACCCTTTTCCAGCGAGAAAAAAAAACAAATTTTGATGTTTGAATTGGGTAACTAGGTTACTATATAGGAGTTACGAATTGCAGGTTTTTTCAAATTCTCTCGACGTCACTGGATTATAGATATAGGAAAAAGTGTCTTGGAATGTAAAAGTTATGATCTCTTTCACAAACAACCATGATATTCACATGTGTCTGAAAGTAAAAAAATCGAACTTTTGTTTATAACTACTCGAAAACAAAAGACTATAGGAAATTCATGTTTTCGCCATTGAATTTGTCTCGAAAAAAGAGATCGAGGATGAGATTTTTGAATATTCTACATTTACCGACTTACCCTGTACAAACATCGAAGTTTTTCCACCCTGTACAACGAGATATTTGAATTATTATCATTTTGATAAACCAACGATGTCCCATACTTTCATAGCCCTGATCATTTTCAAAATACAGGATGAATTTGGAAATTTTCAATTGAAACCCTCTTTCGAAATATGCAATGATAGTTCCATTCGAAAATATAAAACTTTCTATCTATACTTTCTATCTATATGAAATGAGGATCTAAGATGAAAAGTGTTTCGGAAGAAAAAAAAAAGTATACCCAACAAATACCCCACAAGTGCGATAATAATAAACTCATCAACACCAACAATGACCGCCGCCGACACATAATATACGCGTCCAACAGGTGGTGTGCAAAGAGTGCGTCCCCCTCCATCACCGCGGTCACGTGTGCGAGCCCGCCTCCAGGGTTGCCAGATTTCATCTAGCCCAACTGAACGCCGCCGCCGAAAGGGCCAAGGCGGCGGCGCAAGCGTCGGCGACGGCGTCCAGCGAGTTGGACGCCACCTCGACGCGGGTCGAGGCGCAATGCCTGAGGGTGAGGGACGAGGTCGAGAGGTTCGTCGACGACTACACGAGGAGCATCGAGGAGCACAAGTTCGCCCTCTTGGAACAGATAAAACAGGCAAGACAGACGCGTCCCTATTCGATTTTATGGTACTAGTGCAGAAAGTGATACTTTAACGCACTAGTGTTGAAAGTGACATTTTTACTCACTAGTGTTGAAAGTAGCACTTTAACGCACTAGTGTTGAAAGTAACACTTCAACACTAATAAAGAAAGTGTCACTTTTTAACGCACTAGTGTAAAAAGTTTCACTTTAACGCCCTAGTCTTGAAAGTCGCACTTTAACGCACTAGTGTAGAAAGTGTCAATTTTACTCATAAGTGTAGAAAGTGACACTTTAACGCACTAGTGTTGAAAGTGTCCTTTTAACGCACTAGTGTAAAAAGTGTCGCTTTCACTCACTAGTGTAGAAAGTGTTCCTTTAACGCACTGTGTTGAATGTGGCACTTTAACGCACCAATGTAGAAAGTGTCACTTTTACTCACTAGTGTAGAAATTGTATATTTAACACACTAGTGTACAAAGTGTCCCTTCAACGCACTAGTGTAGAAAATGTCACTTCTACTCTTTAGTATGAAAATTTTTCTCTTCAACGTACTAGTGTGGAGTGTGTTCCTTTGATGCACTAGTGTCGAAAATGTTTTTTAACGCACTAGTGTAGAAAGTGTCAATTTTGCTCTCTAGTGTAAAAATTTTCTCTTCAACGCACTAGTGTGTTCCTTTGACGCACTAATGTTGAAAATGACTTTTTAACGCACTATTGTAGGAAGTGGCACTTTAACGCACTAGTGTAGAAAATATCTATTTAACGCACTAGGGTATAAAGGGTATAAAACTCAAACGCAAAAAATTTCTCTTCAACGCACTAGTGTGGAAAGTGGCTTTTTAACGCACTAGTGTAGAAAGTAGCTTTTTAACGCACTAGTGTAGAAAGTGACACTTTAACGTACCAGTGTTAAAAATAGCATTTCAACGCACTAGTGTAGAATGTGTCACTTTAACGCACTAGTTGAGAATATCGCGATTTTCATGTTTAAACTTGAGAATAACATCCTGTTCTTTGTGTAGGTCAGAGACGAAAAGTTGCAGACAATTTCGGACGAAAGGGCGAAGTTGCAGCGTCGAATACGCGACGCCAGAGACATCGCCTACTTCATCGAGGACCTGCTGAGCGAGGGCAGCGAAATCGAGGTGCTCAGTTTTCTGAATCCGATCATATCGAAAATCGAGCAGTGCGACAATTTCGAGCAGCCCACGGACGTGAAACTGTCCGGCTCACTGCAGTTTCTGAAAGAGGAGGCTGTGAGATGTCCCAATGACGTTTTCACGGTGTTCGGGGTTCTCACTACACAGAGTGTTTCACCCAGCCATTGCCTTTTGAGTTTAGAAGGTATTTCTTTCTGAAGATAGAACGTTAATTTTTTCAACCATTTAATTAGTGGATATAAAGTATTCGTTAATATACTCAGTCCCAATACATTTTGGATCATTTATAAGCATCCAATTCAAGGTGGATATAGGATGGTGAAACAGCTCTTCAATTGTTTCTGCGAAAAACTTGTAGACCGTTTGAGAAGGTACTAATATTTCCACGACTTGAATGAAGATGGCGGTGAGATCGATTATCGAAGAAGATTTCTGTTGCTCATGTATTTCTGTGGTTCGCATCTGACAGACATGAGTTGAAATGACACCAAAACACAATATTTTCAGTGAATCTGGAATAATTATCGATATTTTGACACTTCTCAGTCATTTTTCATCTAGAATAGATGAAACTGATAAAAAAGTGACAGATGCACAGATTCTGTTTTACCGACACAAGGTATGTCGCCATCTCTGATAACTTCAGGAAATATTACTACGGTATGAAATCAAGTAGGCAAAGGTCTACAGTTTATTCTAGTGCTTGTTAATAGGAAGCTGTTTCACCATCCTATATCCACCTTGATCCAATTTCTCAGTGAACCCTTTTACAATGCACTTATTGATATAAATTGCATGTCGAGTTGAAACCCATTCATCTTCCGCCTCACGTCAAACACTGATGTGATGGAACATCTGTGTTAAATTTAAATAGGTATATTCCGAATCCATCTTAACTTGTCATTTTTATCTCGAGGTCCTCAAATTTCGAACACCCGTTCCGGAACAAGAAAAATGACTGTACCGCTATCAGACTAAATTAGATTCTCATACAGGGTATAAACAGTGTGGAACAGTCAGAAGTTGCAGAATGTCGCATTTCAAAATGCGAAACGCACATACTGTCAGTTCAAAACAGTAGAGGTATACCACTCAAGGTAATTTGATATCTAGATAATAGATAACAATCTGTTGATGATGAGAATTTCAGGTGTGTCGCAGGGTCCAACTTTAGGGCTATTATTATAATTCCGTGTTGACTGGGAGACTCACATTGTGAGGATGACATGAACTAACACCTTATTCGGTCTTTTTTGAAAAGAACAAATGAATATTCCCCCCCTACTAATTTTTTAACCACCTGGTATATCGTAACGAAATTTGGAGGGCTTGAATCGGAGATGAAAACCTATTTTTCATGAGAAAATCACAGCTAAGATTTTCAAAATGACGGCTGAGCGCCATCTTGAATATATTTTTTTAATATAATCAAGGATAAGACTCCATATTTACTTTCCTCTGATACACTTTACTCCTAAATTTAATCGATTTTCAAATTATAACGTTCCGCTTTGCCGCCACTTAGAAACTTTTAGCTGTCATTTTCCATAAAAAAAGGTTTTTATCACCTATTTGAGTTCTCCCGTTGCGATATACCAGGTGGTGCAAAAATTAGTAAGGCAGAAACAGCCTTTAAACTGTATAATGCATATCTAAAATCGACGTACATTTCTTATTTTTCTGTTGTTTGTATAGGTCTGCAAAATTTGCGAGTGGGAAAAAGGGTGGAAATGCCCCTAGAAACCAGAGACTTTGACGACACCCCCTTGGAGAGGGGCGGAGAAGAGATCGCAGCTGAAATAAGATACAGGGATGCTGGCGTGTCTAGATCTCTCAATGTGAACGTTACAGATAGGAGGGACGGAACTTACAGCATTTCATTTGTACCTGACGTGGCTGGGAAATTAGTACTCAGCGTTACCATCAAAGGGCAACCAATCAAAGTACGAAAATATTTAAAGTGGACAGGGGAAGAAAGATGAAAGTTAATTTTTTTTTTCATTATCCAGGGTGTTCAGAAACTAGAATATTTCCAAGATTGATAATATATAAATGAAAAAATCGTTGAGGAAGGATTAAAAAAACACAGTTATATATGAAGTAGAGATGATCATATTTTGACCCCATCTATAGATTCCTGAGAGAAGAAGAGAATGTTTTGGAACACCCCATAGATATATTTCTCTTAAAATTCAACATATCCTTCGGATAACCTCGTTGTGATATTTACAGAGTTCACAAAAAGAGGAAAAAACCTTTCAGTTCCCAATATTGAAAAAAACAATGTTATGCATCTTCATTTTATCCCCTACCCTCATTCCCTATAATATGCCATAATGATTGTAATAAAAAAAATAAGAAAGAATCTGCATTGGTACTTGTTTTATACAAAAAAAATCGTTTCAATATCTTATTGTGCACTTTCCGTTCTCTCAAAATGAAGCCACTTATGCATTCATTTTATCCCTGGACTCATCATTCGACATCTGAAATAGTAATTTGTTGCCCATTTTCTAGAGATGTTCCGAAAATATCTAATTTTTTTTCAGGGTAGTCCCTTTCCCTTCAATGTGAGAGCGCTCAGACCACACATTGGCACATTCCATTGTTGCACTTTTTGCTCTAGCGGAGGCAGCAAAGAGGCTGGATGCGGTTGTGAGGGTAAAATGCCAGGGGGGTAGGTAAATTTTAACAACAAATAATACATTTTTTCTATTTTGGTTTTATAATGAAGTCATTATGAAACGCAAATGCGTATCGAAATAGCGCCTCTACGCATTTTTTATTATTTGGAGATTAGTACAATCGAACTGTCAACAATTGAAATTCAGAAGAGTAGGCTCAGCTCAGTTTATGTCTGAGCGATTTGGATTTGGTGATATTAGCAGTGAAAAACTGGATGTTTTAATTTGTAAATTTCGATTCAGACAGATTTTAAATATTATTTCAATGTTACCAATGTTACCAATCGAACATGTTTCTGTTATTTATCGATATTGAATCAATTTCTTTCATTAAGAGACTTCAAATTTTTGCAAAATAGAAAAAATTGCATATGACACATGTTTTATAAGACATAAAAATAGCGTCTTACAAAACTTGTATCATAATATACTATTATGCACTTCGGGGATTTAGAGGGTACTTAAAATCTCTATTTTCGGGAAAGAAAGTGGTTTTTCAAATATCTAGGGATTTGAGGTACACTTCAAATCCCTAGGAATTCAAAGTAAATTTATTTACAATAAGAGCTGGATTTAGAAATTCATTTTCAATAATTTTATCAACAGTAAAAACACAAGAGCTTTTTTTTTATCGGATAAATTTCTCTTTCTAACGAATAAAATTTGCCAATCAGTAATTTTACGAGAAAAACTGACATGAAAAAATTGCGAGACCGTAGGTCGAGCAATTTTGTCTAATGTCAGATTTTCGAGTGAAATTACTGATGGAAAATTTTTGAGTTAGTAAAGAAATTTATCCAATAAAAAAAAGTTCGAGTGTTTTTTGGCAAGATAAATCAACGACAATATATAAATGAACAGTAATTATAATTAACTTTATTGAAATAACTATTTAAAGGAGCAGTTATTAAAAATACAATTTTTGAAAATGTTTTGGTTCGGTGTCGAAATTTCGATATTTTCTTCTCTGATGGTTTCGACACATGTCGAATATTCGTTCGAATACTTCTTTATATCCGAAGATCGCAAGTTACTAACAAGATTTTCGTGATGTTCAGGGTCAATTTGTAGATAGGGTTTGATCGATGCCGACGAAGAATGTCCAGTTATTTTTATAAGCTGTTGGTCACTTATTCCTGCTTTGGCTAACTGTGTACTAGCACGGTTTGAATGATTGGTTATTTTATTATTTGTGGTGTCGAGGCCAATTTTCGTTGCTGAAATTTTGGTCCAAGAAGAAATCATGTTAATTCCCAGTGGAACATTTTTAAACCATCCTTTAGAATTTTCGAGCTTCCAAAAAGGGTTTGGAGTTAAAAAAAGTCGTTCAGACGTTATGTTTCCATTTCTTCTTTCTAAGAGTAGTTTTAATAATCTCACTGGACGTATATTTTCATCAATATAATTTTTTGTTATCCATTTGCTGTCTGCCAATCTTTTTGACCCACCTTGTGCCGTCTTGGAAAATATTGTATTATATTCTATTCTTCCTGTAGGAGTTCCATCTTGATTTTTCTCTTCTTTGAAATAGTATATTCTACAGTTTACAGCTTCTCCTCCCCTCCAAGCTAATTCATAAGAAGCTATATGAAAAAATCTTCTTTGCAATCCATCTGGTTCATTTATATTCCATAGTTTTGCCATTTTTATAATATCTTTCTTATCTATCTTAGAACCTAACTTTCTTTTATCCGGAATAGCTTGCAATTCTTTCCGTTTACTATTTCTCGCATCACGAGCTTCTTTGAAAGTTATATCGGCAAAAGGATCAACTTTAATATTGTACTCACTGAAATATTTTTCTTGAATCATCTTTGCAGTCGAATTCCAGATTGTTTTCAGAGCATATTCCTTGTAATCTTCTCCATTTCGCTTTTTCATGTTATAAGCCCAGTCTTTCAATATATCTGCTATATGTTGTACCGGTGTTTCTTCTCCCAATTCGTAATTTCTGGCTTTACAAAACTCCATGAATTGTCTCCAAATCGACGATTTCGTGTTTCTTGTAGTTTGCGGAATTGATTTTTTTATATTATTTGTGATTTCTACAGACGAAATTTCCCCAAAACGGCTCATCCTGCGATTTTTCGTGTGAATAATACCCAACAATCAAACTTGACACGACAGAAATTGAAGTGACGGGCGCATACTAGATGGAGAAGGTTTCGAGGAACAGGCATTTTTACAGCGATAAAAAAGGATGCACCTTTTTTATCGATGTCAAAATGACTCACGTCATCGTCAAATGGTGTTTTCTATGGAGGAGTTGATTTATCAGAAATATAACATGAGGGAAATAGGAATCTTTTCGTGTCATTTAATTTTTTTGGCATTTATATAAGTGTTTTTGAATCTCTCGACAATTTATAGCCCTTCCGTTTTTCGGGCCATAAACCTTTTGTATCGGGATCCAGAATACCACTTTAGTCCCTTGGTGTAAAATGTGCTATGGTTCGTGAAAATGATAATGACAGTGTTTAATATTGCTCATCGAAATTTGTGTTCGATATCAATACATTAATTTTTCCAGATACAAAGGTTGTGGACATGGCCATGAGGGTCATCCAGGAAGAAGACATTGGTCGTGTTGCGGAAGTATTTTGGAACATTCTGAGTGCAACAGATCGAACCATCATTATCAGTTCACTCTATAATAGAACAGGCATATCTGAATTACTGTTTCCTTATAACTCAACGAAAAAAAGATAAACATTGTTCACAGAATGAGTATATTGAATGGACATTCATGTGTTAGAATTATTTATGTAATATATATATTATTTATTCCTTGTATAAAAATATATCCTTGAAAAAGAGTCTTCTATGAAGCCTACATCTTTTCATGTTGATTGACGTTGAATTGATCTCAACTTTATTACCAACACCCAAGTTCGCTTGTGCTTTGGTAAATTAAAAATATGAGTTTCCACAGTTGAGAAATCTCTCTGCCTAGTGGAAAATAATAGATATGACTATAAGCACAGTTTTATCACACTCCAAAATGATATTTTTGTCACATCGACAGGTATTTTTTTATCTATAATAGCATCTTCAGGAGACGATATTCATAGCAATATGACTGATTATGCGAATTGCATCAATGAATCTATCGAAAAACTGTTGAGACAATATGTATATCACTGAAAAAAATTATACCAGTTGCCCATTATAATTTAAATAATAAAATTGAACACTTAAGGGTGGCTTCATGATGTACATGATTGCCCGGTCATGAAATGTGAATAATCGTTCCTGGGAAATGAACTAGCCACAAAGAATATAAATCGTAACGTTATAAAAAATAATGATTTGATATTTATTTAGAATTTCGTCAAAAATATCCAATGAGCAAAGAACATAAAGAAACAAGAATGAGTAGCAACAATAAACAATATGTTTGAAAATGAGTGTATGCACAAGTATGAGATGAATTTACCAATCATTAAAATTTTCAAGGCATGATATTAAACTAAAAGATCGAATTGAGACAAAATGTTTTCGCGTCATTCTATTTGTGTATGTAATTTTATTTTTACGATGCCATCATCGAATGTGTTTGTTGCTCATTTTACGATTGAAAATAAATTTTCCCTGAAGTATATAGCATAGGATTACTCGCAATACTCAAAGTTATCGCTAATAATAAACAAATTCCTATTATTGAAATACGATATAGAAAAGTTCGTTATTTAAAGTAATATACAGGATGTTATTAAGTACCACATTGAGGGGTGATTTCAAGATAAATCGTTTTTATTTATATGTTTCAGTTTATTGAATTTTTTTTCATAGAATTCTTTCATCTATTGACTTTAACGTAATGAAGTCAATTATTAATCTAAATTTATTCGTTTGTTCTCGGCTACATCAAAAACTCACATGACGGATATATTGACCAAGTAAACATTGACTTTTAAATATTATGATTATAGGTACGAAGAATACGTCCGATAGAAATATTTGTCCTAAGATTGGTTACATTTTCAGTCGGGAAATTAAAGATGCATTTGATTACATCTGAATTTCATCATATTGCGAACGTCATCATCACATAAACAAACATAAGGTATGATTTGGGTAAAGAATATTTTCTGTTTAACATTCACACAAATATTGAAAACGTCGATGATATCTTTTGCTCTTATGAGAATCATGAAAATATTCAGATTTCCATTTTTATGTCAGAAAATGCATTCGTTGTATGAAACAAGCCATTCTTTGCCCCAGAAAAATAAACCAGATGAACTGAATGAATACATAATTGATAAACCATCAGGATGAAAAGCATAAAATATGCATTCGTACATCGTTTCACATCGAGAAAAGGTGAATTCTTTAAATTTCAAATTTCAAAGTCTATAAGATAATATAAAGGAAAAACTAAAAACGCATTTACATATCAACTCCGACGTTTCGTATCTGTGGGCCCATCATCAACAAGATATTTTTCAACTAGGATACGGTACTGAATTCATAATATGAATCTACATCGTAATTTGAATGATCCTTCTGGAGCACCTGTCACATATAAAAGATTTCAAAACCAACATAGCGCGTATCCCTGATGAAACTAAGTAGATATACGTCTGGTATATGTTTCATGGAGTATTTTTAGGTCATTGTTGTGATGTATTATTACAGCAATTATCAACACACGTGAACATAATAAATTACCATTACTCGAGAAAAACTTCAAAACATGTTTCCTTTGTGAAGCATCGAAGTTAACTACAGTTTCAACACAGATCAACTTGAATTTGATTGATTCTAACTTCGACCTGGATTCCATCATAATAATTCATAATTTTAGTATAAAAAATATATATCTATTATGGAATACATAAATACCCAATATATATTATTTTTCAGCTCATTTGGAAACTCCAATTTTTGACCTGCAACCTGTGTATGAATTAAGTACGTTCAAACAGCTCCCATGTTGTTTTGAATTGTCGCCATGCATATTTGAATTGTTAATGAAAATGCTTTTATAAACACGTACCTAAATGGCGATTGTTATAATATTACCTCAAAGTCAATGTACTGCAATAAAATGATTTAATGGTTCAACAAAAGCTTAATTCGGTATATACACAGATGTCACCAAGCATTGTATGCATCAAGCGATAAGAGAAATTATTTCTAGCAAATTGGATGGTTAATTACGACATCGACTTAGTAGATTCGGCGTGGGAAAATCACGTAATAACGAAATCATGTTATATACAAGCTAGTCGAACGCGTTACAGAGTATTCAAACAAATCAATCAGAACGAAGTGTGTTTACATAAAAAAGTTCGTTGTTATTTGATAGATTCTCGGCTATAGGTAATTTGTGGGTCCAACAATTCAGCCCCCTGTATATTCGTTTTTCTCAGAATTCGAAACACTAGGTACCGAAATGAACAATTTATTTCACTTCTGTAATTGTGTGGAAACCAATGTTTCCAGAAAATGCACAAACTTTCTCCAAGAACTCTGTACAATTCAACAAGTGTCTAACCAAAAATGCTGCTTTGTAATTCAATACATTTCAAAAGTTTGAAGGTTATATGCATTAGGAAATACCTCACTACCTCGAAAAAATATATATCAGAAGGGAAAGTCCCTCTCGAGATATAAAAACTTATGCCTCAGATGGGAAAACTTGTTTGTCAAATCAATATCTGAACCATGGATATGGATATAATATGGATATAATATGCTCCCATCTCTAGGTTGATCTAATTGGGTAAATATCAAAATTAATTAAGTTATTCTCCTATGAAATCAGGGATAGTATTATGCAAACAGGTGTGAACAAACGCGTATGTGTATTTCGATGCCGTATCGTGATATCATATTGCTGATTTGAGATAATGAAACAAAAATATATGAAAAACCTTGTTGCACTGATGTCTGTTTTGTGAAAGTCATACAGAATATTTTAATTTGATGAAATCATATGATGATTTCAGACACACTTTTCAAAAACACTTTTCAAACACTTTTCAAACAACTGTACCTAGAGATATCAACTATTCCACCCTTTCATTGTGAGGTTTTCAAGATAAATTTATGCTTATATCATTGCCCAATATCTTGCACTAGCTTGAACGATTGGTTTTTCTTTGGTGCAATCAAATTAGATGAAGAAAATCAGACAACATGACACTGTCTCTCCAATTTCCTGAACCTGAAAATTCATGAAATTTTCTTGCACTAACATATCATTCCCTAGGTTATTCTGATTACACGACATTGGTACCTTGGTTCTAATCAAGCAGGTAGTAGACAAGCAGGTAGACAAACAGGCGTAGGCAAATGTAAGTCAACAGAAAAAGGGTGTGTACAGTGTGATTTTAATTTTTCGAGTAAATTATCATCTACAAAGGTGGAGCCTTGTGAACAATCGTTTTCGTTGATATTTGTGCTAGCGTCATGGAAAAAAATGGATTAATCTAATTATAAAGGGGAATGTAATCAGAACAACATAAAGAATTTTCGTATATTATTATGTATTCACATATCTTGAGACATCAAATCACCGTAATTATTAATCAGTTCATTAAACTAATAAGTATATTGTCTATATTTCATCATTAATTACTCACTGTGGTTGATAAACAATAACGTAAGTGCTTCTTCAATTGTAATAATTATGATATCATACGTTGGTGGCAATTCTTGATAAATGTTGACATCTTTGACGGTTCCAATCTCTCAAGTTATACACACACCTTTGTAGATAAGATAATGCATCAAGTAAACTTATCTACGGGCACTCATATTCATGATAAACAATTATTTCATAGTACATGAAAACTACAATAATATTGGAATATAACATTATCATTACAAGAAAAATCAACCTCAATATATTATATTCGAAAGAAAAACTATAACCATAATAAAAAATGAATTTTTATTCAATGATTCCAAGAAAGTGGTTTTTACTCTTCGAAAAATATAATACTGACTGGACGATCCTTTTATCATCTGTATCAAACACATAAGAAAAAATTGCACCTTATAGTTTCTAAGTTCACTAAAAAGATTTCAAAAGCGTATGTAAATATATTATTGCGCCGTATGACCATCTCAAATTTGAAGTCAATTTTGACAAAAAATGATTCATCATTAATTTTTGATCATACTTGTGATTTTATTCTCATATTGACAAGAAAAATATAGTTTAATCTATAATGTAGCATCGACGCTCCTAAATCATAGAGTTCATGTCGTGATAATTAACATAATAGAATGGCCATTTGAAGAGCATACAGGGTGTCAGCAAAAAAGAAACAGATATAATAATATTTCGAAGGAAAATGGGATGCGAAAGATGTATTGTATAATGAAAAAACAAACATTAGGACTAGCTTGACATATTTTTTTTCAATCGAGATGTCAGTTGAAACATTATGATGAATTCAAGAATAAATTGAATGTATTCGAATAGAAAGATGTACTGAGACTATCAGATCTTCGGGAAAACCAAAATGGTTTTGCTTTTCATTGCGCTAAAAAAGACAAGAACAACTTGAGAATATCCAAAAACATAATAGTTCATTTTGGATATTATAAAAATCGCATGTTTTGTGATCGGAAATTACACCTTTGTCTCCTGCAATTATTCGAAATTATTGTGATTTTGTGGGAAAATTTCAATATAGAAACAATTTGATTCGAATTCATATTGGATTTGTGTTTATGCTATGGGTATTATTAGATACTCTATCCAGTTTTATCAAGATTGTATGGCATTCGGCATTAATTTGAATGTTATCAAGTAAAAAGAAACAAGAAAACAGATAATTCAACATAAGATCCATAAACAGGCGTAGAAAATAGTATATTACACAACAAGTGTGGAAAGTGACATATTTCACAGGAGTAGTCGTTTAGCACGAGCCGCGTAGCGGTGAGTGCGGAAACGTAACGAGTGAAGGAAATGCACTATCCAACGAGTTTTGTGTACTATTTTTCCTACGACTCCGAATACTTTTATTTCGTGGGAGGTCTTGTCAAAAATCTAACTTGAGCGGTCTCTATAATTTCAGGTGGTTTTGATACGATATCAAGTATTGTTTATTTCCATATAAAAGATGATATTTGAATACTTCTCCGACAATTCCTCATTTTGTGAATTACTGATTGATTGAGTTAGTTTAGTTTGGACAAATTTTATTGATATTGACACCAGCGTACATAAACAAACTTGACACCATACGCCTGCTAGCGCCAGTAATCACGCAACCAGGAATACAGAACCTAGAAGTACGTAGTGCGCAAGTGCGTACGAGTTAGTGCGCCCTTGACTCTTTCTAAACATCTGTGATACCAAAGAATCTTCTCTTTGGTGATACTGTGATATCAAACTGATGCAAGCAGCAAGCCGCGCATAAAACTGTAGCCGTACTCTTTTGAATGATCTCACCCACTTTCATCAACATCGAAATAATTCCAGCAAAGAGTATAGGTTCCAGTTTTAAAGTGAATTCAGAGGTTATGTATCAGACACATTGAAATTAATAGAAACGGTATAATTCGAAACGAGACAGAAATTTCAATAAACAATATGAATTTGATTTGAGAACGCTTATATTGACAGTGAGTACCTTCACAATATACCTAATTATTTCTATATCAATTCAGGCGACCGTTGTGATATTTTTCATATCAACACTAGTTCTATTTTCTTTCAAATAAACAATACCATGGTGATATGAGCTACTTTCTGAATAACAAAACAGTGTGATTATTGACGTTTTCATACGTGGTCGTAGGATAACTCCAATCCAAATCCTTTCTAATTTGAATCTAATGGAGAATATTGAATAATCTCAAATCAGTCTTGAATGTTGAGTATTTTCATTAGATAACCCATCACTATCATCTCTCAATAATTCTCAAGTGATAAATGTTAATCGCTAAAAAGTTCAGTCATAACCTACTGAACTCTACAAAGCGTATTTCCCGACGACTTACTAACATTGACATGACTCAGTCTGACGTCTGGATTCCCGGAATTTGACCGGACTATAACGCACCATGCCAGACCCAGGACCTTCCCATCATCGTGTCGGCAGATTTTTCAGTCCGTCGCGGATATCCCTGCAGAGAGTGCAGAACGAACAATCTGCGGACCACATAATAATGCGGATCAAAGATCAAACGTCCAGACAATGTTATCTCCAATAGCTGAGACGAAGAAGATACATTTGCGGTTGCTGCTGTTGAAAATACATCACCGAAATGGTTTGCCGGGTTAAATTCGCGTTGGTGTTACTTGCGATTTCCGTTGCGGTATCTCGTGCCGAAGAGGATGCTGCGAAATGCTGTGGACCCAAGGAGATTCTGATGAAAGCAGATGACTCTGATGACTACAGGTAGAATTACTTTTCAAAACAGTTTTTCATCAAAGCTGAGGAAAAATTGATAAGGGAATTGAATAATCTCTTGAGGAATGCCCAATTTTTCTCGCTATTTTCGAAGCAGAATATTTGGAAAAACTGTATAAAATTCACTCATACCTACATACAGTCAGGGCCTGAAAAAACGGATAAATTCATTTTCTATGTTATTATAGCCATATTTGAGAAGACCCCGAACCACGTCGATTTATGTTTCCAAAAAGAAACTTCCTCTTCTTCACTTCCTCAACGTGATAACTACCTTGCCAATTTCATTAATTGTGATGGGGGTCAAGTTATACTTCATTTTGAAGGGAAGTTTCTTCATGACTGATTTTTTTTTTATTAAAATGTGTTATTAAAAACATTTGAAATAACGTTGAGGACGTTGAAGGAGGAGGGTTTTATTCTCATGTCACAGAGTGTTTATTCAAAAACATAAATCAATGCATATCACTTTTTCTTGAACGTGGAAAATTAATTTATCGTTATTTTTGGTTCTCACTGTATATGAATTTTCGATATATATTTATCAGAAATATTATTTGAAATTTCTGCGAGAAAGATATTTTGAAAAATATAAGAAACTGAAGCATTTCGGGAATTTGTCTGGTGGGACTCTTTCAATTCCTAAAATGAAAATAAAATCGTTTTTTAATAATATCTGTCTTGATGACGACTGACCGGACTGATTTATTATTAATGAGTTACATTGCTGTCTTATCTTGATTTCACTACGAGTGTCACTAGCTATTCAAATACCTTCACAGGTTTCTGATTTTATATTTTTTCTGAAGTCCACATTCTATGAAAGTTCATCGTGTATTTTCTCTCAAAAATTAATAATCTATATTATTTATCTATAATTTATAATTTATTCAATCATATTCAAAATGAGGATTTAATGTTTCCAAGACATTAGATGGCCTCCAAGGTTATCAGATTCGACTAATTCAAACTATTTATTAATAATTTGAAATTCATATTATATATATTCATTTGAGAAGTAACGACCAAAAAACATGAAGCATCTGTGGACGATATAAGAGAATTATAAAGCCCCCTTTATTATTATTTTGACGTTGAGGCTGCCATTGAATAAATGGAAGTATCGCCACAGAAAATGAAACAACAAACACCCGACCTAACACAACCAATATTTTTGTTGTTGTCGTCTTCTTCGGATAAAGGAATTCGAAAGAATTCATTGAAATCTGCTCAAATAAAAACGTTATCAAGCAGATATTTTTCTACACTAAGCAGTACATATGTGATCGGAAGTTTCGTTGTTTTTTATTTTCAATGCTTAATGTCAGAAGCTAGATTGTTGAATGTTTAGAGGGGGTCCTGAAGGCTGTGCAGCCTCTCAAGCACCTCGACCAATCAGATCTTTTGTGCGTAATAACACTCAATCTATTCGAGCCCCGGGATTCCGAGACTTCGTATAGAAAGTTTATCAGTTATCTGGGAGCTAAGTTCCTGACATCGGAGGGCTTCAAGAAGGCCCCTTCCAGAAACTTGAGCCTCTTGCAGAAGAGTGCTGGTCATTCGCAAAGCAAATGTTCTGCAGTTTCAGCGAAGTGCTCGCAGTAGAGGCAACTATCACTCTATGTTTCACCCATCTTCTTGAGGTGATACCTCAGAGGGTAGTGAGGAGTCCCGTTACCAGTTTCAAGTCATTCTTGTCCAACTCGAGAAGCTGCTTAGCTTTCCTTGGCGATAGGCTCACTAGCCATTTCGTTTGTCTTTGTCCTCGAACTTTATTCCAGTAAGATTTCATTTCATCCGCTTCCCAACGTCGGACCTCTTTTCTCAAGTGGGCCTTGATGGAGAGTCCAGAAGGGTTCTGTGCCGAGAAATTTTGTATTTGCCCCTTCTTTGGCAAGGCAGTCTGCTTCTCCATTGCCTTCAACTCCCTTTTGACCTGGCACCCACATCAAAGTGACCTGGTTGTTCTCTGCCAGTTGTTTCAGGGATTGTTAACAGTCTCAAGTCAGCTTATAGACCACCAAGTGTATGACCTTAGAGCTTTCAGTGCTTTCTGATAGAATATAGATTTCTGCCCTTATTGCCCTTTTCGAGAAATTTCTCTATAACGCATGTACTTTTGCTTGAAAGATGGTTGGGGTGTTACCAAAGGATTAGCAATCGAACGCTTTGGAAAAACCATAAAACACAGCCGCAGCGCATTTGCCGACCTTAATTTCTCTGTATACCTCTGGCATAAACGAGAATAGGACATCGTTTGTTCTCTAGAAAGACACAAAACAACCCCACCTCCCGTACAATCAATTTCTATCCAACCACAGATGCACGGAAGACACCAAGAAGAGGCTGACCATCCTCGCCAACCACACCGCCTTTCTGGCCACCAAAACCGACGGCAGGTGCATAGAAGTTTTAGACGACTCACTCTTTGCCTTCACCATCCAAGCGGGCAAATTCTCGCAGCAAACCCCCCTAACTACCCCCATCACCAAAAAGTGCTGCCCCCCAGGCTTCGTCTACCACCCTCAGGTGCACTCCTGCGTCGAAACCAACCTAGACGACGCCGAAGACGTCCACAGCGTCGTGGTCAGGGTCGGACTGGCCCACTGCCGACTCATCGTCGACTACGAGGGGAACGAGGGGGTGTCAAGGGGAGGGTTCGATTTCTGCGTGGACAGGACAACGATGGGGGGAGTAGTGAGGAGGGAGTGCCGGGAGGATGAGGAGGTGTGCGGGGGTTTGAGGTGTGTCAAGAAGTGCTGCCCTGACGGGCAGAGCTACGTAGGGGGGAGGAATTGCGTCGACACGTACGTTCATGGGGTGGATTTGGGGTTTTCGACGAGTATCGAGGATCCTCTAGGTGAGTGTCTATCTAATAAATGGATATTCTCATCTCGCGTTCCTTATGTATCCATATAAAAAGGATCAGTTCGATCGAATATATTGGAATTCAAGAATATTACTTCGCCATTACCTCAGTGTTGGTGGGAATTTGAGAAAAAGTTGTCATTGGCACCAAAAAATGGGTCAAATTGACAAGATATCGAATAATTGTATCGGAAAAATTTGCTTGGAATCCAAAGTTATCAATTTTGAACCAGATTGAAGAAAAAATCAAAAATACAATCTTTATTCCTGTACCCTTACTGATATGTCGTAACAGATTTTTCAGTTGTCAAACATACAAAAAAGAACCGCCATTAGAGTTTTTCAGAAATATCAATGACAATTTTGTTTCAATATGTATAGCCAACTTTAGATAATTCAATCGAAGAAATTCATAATGACACCTGAAGATTCTTCAACCAAGCTTATGGATTGCTCGAAATATCAAATCAAAAATGTCTTCCATCGATACAATGATAAAGTCAATCTAAGAATATAGTTATTTCGATTGAATGCATTTATATAGTGTGCTCAAGATAAGGATGAACAAACATAGAGATCTCGGTATTTAGCGAAGGTATTAGAAAATTCAGATTGCTATAATAATTACGAAACAAATGTAAAATAAGCAAAAAAGACAAAACAAAAGTAGTGGTACGTACAAACAAAACATTAGGATCCTTTGAAAATACACATAAAAAATTAACTAACCACTGCATTGCTAACCTGACATTAGATGTTTCAATCGATTTGCGGAAATTTTTACATTTCCTACGGTTTGGTTTTTATTTTTTACTGAAGTTTCTTTCTTTTTTCTTCAAATTTTCAAATTTTCGTGTCACTTTGAAACAATTATTTCAGAAAAAGAATAGACAAATGCTCTGTTGAAGCAATTCGAGTTGAAGAAATATATTTTCTGAAGTTGAGACATCGTTTATATGTATGAAAATCGGTTTTTGAAATAAACGTGCATATGTAGGTATCTTGATGCATACGAAATACACCAAACTGAATTAGTTCCTACTCGCAACTGTCCAAACAAAATACACTCATTCTTCATGAACAATTTAATGAGTTATAGGCTTATGTCACATCATTCAGATAAGAAAAATAATCAGGAAAATTATAGTTATTCCATCTGTTGCCAATAAAGCATGGAAATGGCTAATGATTTCAATACAATTTGATGTACCAAAACAAATAAAAAGCTCTTTGAAGTTTCTATCGATATCCGCTCAAGAAAACATGACTGCATTAAAAATTACCTGAGAAAATCACTACAAAACATGTATAAGAAGTTTTGGATAGCGTTATTTCCAGGTTCATAACCCCACATTTAGTCATTGATTTTTTATATTTTCCAGGTCCTTTCGCCGTTATTCTAAACGAGACTTGCAAGAGAATATACATTATGGATGAGAACAGATATACCTTCAATCTAATGAAGGACGGACGGTTCAGATACTGGCAAAACTTTACCAATTCCTACATAAACGAAAGCATATATTCCCAAAATTCCTATTGCATCGAACATTCCGATAAAAAGGGCAAGCAGGCCTTTTTTGTCTTCAAGTGCTTTCCGGATAACGAAGTCAAGGAGAAGTTTATTTTTTCTAGGTAAAGTAACCAACATATTCTATGCAAACTTGTTTAAGCGACAATTGACGTTCTAATCTAATTAGTTAATAATATTTGTAGGTGGCCAAAGATAGTGTCTTGCGTTTTTCTGGCACTGACCATATTGATATATCTGTTACTAAACGAGACCAGGACCATTTTTGGAAAGATTTTGATGAACTACTGCATTGGGACGTTGTTCATGTTTTCGCTGCTGACCTATTCCCATCATAATTTGAAGCCTTCAGATAATTTCTGTGAATTGATAGGTGAGCAAGCTATAATTTAGAAAGCCTCAGAAATACTACCAAAGACAGAATCATTGAAAATACCCGTCAAATTCAAAAATAGTATAATATGATACAAGTTTTGTCGTACGCTTTGTTAGGAGTACGACGAGCGAAGTAAGCTGGGCCTAACTCTTCAGACTTTCATTTCAGAGTTCGATTGTACCATCAACGTCCGGCACCTAAACATATCCTGAAATTATTGGATTCTATCCAAAAAAGGGAATTCGTCTCATCGGTGATGCCTCGCTTACAAACTCGCTCAATTCTCTGGAACACCGTAGAAAAGTTGGAGATTTATCTCAATTTTATAGATATTTTCATGGGCGATGATCTTCTGAAATATCAACAATTGTTCCTCCATTAGCAGTCTCTTCGACATTAACCCGTCAAGTTCAGTCTTCACACCCCTTCGTGGTCACTTTAGAGACCTGCAGAACGTCCCTTTCCAAAGACTATTTCATCCAACGAACATTGAGACTTTGGAACTCATTGCCTGAGGGAGGTGTTCCCCGAGGCATACCATCTCCAGAAATTTAAGAAGAACACCAACTCCTACCTTCTTTCCCTTGGTTCTCACGATGTTCTCTGCTTGAACATTACAGGATATCCCTTTTCGTGAGAACCAGAACATAAAAAAATAAGAATAATAAAAAATGCGTATCGAAACAGAGGCTATTTCGATACGCATTTACGTTTCATAATGACTGCATTATAGAACCAAAAATAGAAAATAATATGTTTTTCATGATTCCAGGATATGGTTTGATATTTTTCTCAAGCGTTTCATTCGCTTGGCTGAATGTGATGTGCTGCGACATATGGTTCACATTTGGGTAAGCTTTGATGTAAATAATATATAAGGATTAAATGTTTCAATATTGCGTTAATTTTGTGTCTAGTAAGGAACGCACGCTTCTTGGCTTTTTTTTGCACAACGCATACATTTTATCCTCCAGTAGAAAATACTCACTCAACTCAACTCTCAACTTACGTCATTACCTGTGAATTATTTACTTCAATCGAACAAATAAATTTCACGAAAGTATACTGACCTGGTGCCAAGAATAAGGAACGTATAGCAAAACAAGTGAGAATTAAAATAATGTTGCTAATTGTCCATGTGCTGATATTTGAAACCTATGAATAACTCTACCAAAGATATTGAATATATTGGAAATAAACTTCAACTCGTTATTATTTTCACTTCCGCTGTAATTTTTATTGTAGAAGGTATACATTTCGCTCGTATATTTGAGAATCGTTTTGAAATGGCAACTCTTGATGAAATCAGGGAATCAGATCAGAAGTTTATGTATAGGTATGACAAAAATCGAACAATTTCAGTTGAGCCATTTCGTTCGTAAGGTTTTTCTCTATGAGCTTTTTATCTCTGATAATATGGAAGAAATTGCCGGGCTTTAGCGATGACATGAGAAAATAGAGAGCTTCCGCCTTATTCTCACTGAGAATTATATCTAATATTTATTGTAAATTGAAGCGCATGTTGCCTGTGCGAATGTTAATCGTAGTATTGTTTATTTATGTATTAAGTATGATTTATCCAGTTCAATGTCAAATATAGGCAAATTAACAGGACTACAAAAAAAGCCATATGGGAGAGACTAGATAAAAACTAATAAAGATTTCTCAATTATCATAGTCAAAATACTTTTCGGGAACGAGGTGGATAAATCATATACATGAAACATGTTCAGAAATGATGAGAAATAATAACTGTACATCAAGAATAAAACAAATAAAGCAGTGGTGGATCCAACGGGGTTCAGGGTCCAGGTCTTTGATTATTTATTGATATTAGAAGAATTCAGCTTTGCTTGTATAATATAACATCATTTTTACTAAAAACAGGTACTTATACAGTGACCGACAGAAAGTACGCATCATATGGGAAATTTTCTGACTAATATCGATACGGGCATTCGCTTCTGCATCAAAAGAAACCTCAAAAGACGTTGTACAGTGCCGTTCGTCATTTCGTGTTTAACGGGAAATTTGAAAAATTCAAAAATCATGCCCCAAAACACCTCTTATTTGTTATTGGGAAAACTTGTTCAGAACAACATTTTATAGCTATGTACAAGTTTCGAAAGAAATCTGAGATAAAAAAATAATAAATCTATTTGGAGAAATTGCAATTCCAACACAAGCCAACAGTGATATTTTGTATTGATATTAAGCAAGCTATTTCTATTTTATTCGGAGAAAATTTGAAATATATGAATTTGACATGTATCCAGCTGCTTCATAAGAGGTCAGTGAAATATCTACAGAACATTATTATCTCGTTACTGTTTATTATCAATTAAGGACCATATTTCTACACAATTTCGATTTTTACTGTACTCTATATTCGGGAAATATAATCAATCAATTTGCCAACAAGAATAATAAGCTCGATTTTATTATTTGGAAATATGAATAGACTGCTATTTAGTTTCAATTAATGAGAAGAAATAAGATTTTTCGAGATTTGTAATTGAAGTAAAATTTTATGGATCAACCAATAAAAAAGGACGAGATTATGATAAGTACCAAGTTATTTTTGATGTTAAGAAATGATTTCTTATTCAAAATAAAAAAATGCGTTATAGCGATCATGGACTGATGCAATTGAAAGTTTCTGTAAAACTCGATTTCTTGGGATTTTCCTGTCTAGACATAATATATTCTTCAATCAATCCGGATTTTGAGAAATCCTTGAAAATCATTCCATGATCGATATCGGCAACATTTTCATTTTTCACTATTTATGTGCTACCTGCTTTCATAATAAACATTTTTTATGTCCTCATTTCATCGGAAGTGGCTATCAATGCAACATCAACAGGTGAGTTTTGGTCCATACCTACTTGGATAAAAAAAATGCAACTGGCATCTCACGTAACAATAACATACAGGCAATACAGGGTGAGTCATAATTCCGATCGAAGTTGAAAAAGATTTTACTTATTTCTGAATTTTGATATGAAAACTTAATTCTATGATGAAGAAGAATAAAAATGAGAACCCGATGGCAAATATAGGTCCGTCCATTCGGAAGTGGAAAATTTGGAGGATAAAAAAATGTTTTGAGCGACTTTGGAATTTTCGATAAGAAAACTGAATTGCACTAGCAACTGGATTTTTTTGACACAGGACATTAGTCATATTGGATACATCAATGAAATAAAATCCAACTTCAATATGCCACACTCTTGTAGTGCATCCTGTTCCTGTACATCCCTACCGTTATTCGTGACTCACCCTGTATATTCAGCTTAAGCAAGAATAACCATATCATTGATTCATGACGTTTTGTGTCAGTTTGTCCTTGTCTGCAACATACTGCTCATTGAACTAAATTACCTAGGTACTAAAAAAATGTCATCGTAGATTTATTATATGATGAACGAGTCATTCTCGTATCCCTATAGGTCAACCAAACAGTCCGTGGGACTCTACCAGCGCAGGAAGGACTTCAAAAAATTTCTTGGATACACCCTGTATGGTTGGGGAATGCCCGCTGTCCTCACTCTCATAATCTACACTTTCAGCCGATCCAAAATACTGCCCTATGCAATTCATCCCTATGTGGGGTCCACTCTGTGTTTCATCGAATCAAGTAGGTGTTCAGTGCTTTTCAAGAAAAAAGTTCAAACAAGATGATTTTTATTTTCCAATTGATGACTCGATGTTATTTCTTGCGAAAGTCAATAATGCACCAATGAATAAATTATGTTTGCAGGAACTGGTAACTATGCTCCCACCATATTTTTGCGGCTACCCCATTTCCTGATACAAATCGTCAACACCGTATTATTTTTCAAGACCATCACTTACTGTTTGAGAATCAAAAATGAAATCAACAAAATAAATGACACAACCAAATACGAGAAGAAGCATCGGTTTAAGAAAGACAAAGAAAGGTAAAGAGCCAGCTGAAAGACCTATTCCTAAAGAACAATCTAACTGCAATTTTTTGTATTTTCATCAGGTTGTCCCTGGTATTGAAGTTATCAGTGATCATGGGACTTGGTTTTATTTTCGAAACTATTTCTGGATTCGTAGTCATGAGTGAACTTGGACCTGTCCCGAAGTATATAGAAATCATCTGGGACTGCTTCAATTGTCTTCAAGGTAACACTTGAATTTTTTAACATCTATCGACGACACGGATCAAAAATTGATTTTTCTTGAAAATTTGGAAGCCTCTTGAGAGATTATTGTTACTCTTACATAATTTATATTGCTCCTCTACTAATATCATATTAGTAATAATTATTCTAAAACATTATTTTTCTGACTTGTGAATATTTAGATCTGTAATGCAATAATTTTTTTTTTATTTCCAGGTCTTTTCATCTTCATCATATTCATCTGTAAAAGGAAGATCCTGAACTCCATCTTGATAAAACTGAATTTGAAAAAAAATGATGTATTTTTAAACAATTCCCGATTTCTTTCCACTACATCAACTACACGAATAAGCTTGAAAAATGGAATCAATGAGTTGCATTAAGGTTAAGCTTGATACATGTATTATTTCTATAAACATTAGAAAACTCATCGAATATTATATTATATTTACCAACGGAGACAAAAGCATATTTTTATAGGTTATCACGATAGAAAGATAATTGCAAAGTAGTTTCAATGATGGTCCATCAAATAAATGCTATTGATGGCTGTTTATTTTTTCCATTTAATCCGAAATATATCTCTGAGTACTTGTCTTATGAATGTATTTGAAAGTATCATGGTTTTTTAATGCATACATATATATTTATGTATATATTTTTCCATCGCTTGTGACCAAATATTTTTCAGACATTCTTCTTACTTACGAATATCAGAATTATTTGTTGATTTCCAAACAATCAGAGTTTTAATTTGGACACAAGCGATTTACAGAAAGATGTGTAAAAGAACGATCTACCTCAAATTTTGTTTGAGTTAAAGATATAGAAACATATACGTATATAATACATGTACATAGTGATATCAATCTCATACAACTGATGTTATTGTGCCTCAATGTCTCATATATTTTGATATAATCTGACCAGAATATAAATAGGGATATATAGTTACTGTGCTGTTTCTTATTGTCAAATTCACGCTGATTTGAATTTTTGGCTAGCAAGAAATAAATGAACTTGCCTATAAATTTTATGTCAATAAATGTCAAGAATGTACGAGTTAGAACGCATGAAGAAGCCAACAGCTGTTCAAAGTAAGAAATGTCTCATTTATATTTTCTAATTTATCTCTTAAATATACATATATGAGCCATTCTCACCTATATTATATGCATTTGTATATTTCTCGAATAACATATTATGAGATTGTTATAAATCTTCTAGTATCTATTATCGAAGCTTTTTACAACTGAGTAAATATTTCCTTTATTGAAATCATCGATATTACGAATATTTCTTCAACTGAATTATATACCATTTCAATCCATATTATATTCTATGGAACTGAAAGAAAAGTTAACTTTTTCACTAGATGTATTTTTGTGATGATGTTACGAATGTGATGTAATTTTATTTATTATCCGGAAGTCATCATTTTTTTTGGTAATAACGCATATTATCACCATCAGCTTAAAATGGATATTCAACACATGTAAACAAAATGTCCAATATTTCACGATGAATAATAAAGTATCCAAGTATTCTTGATTATTTTGAATTGAATCGTCCCTGAGAAGTGAAAATCAAATAGAATATGCATCTTATTCGAATATATTTTCCGAGGATTATATTATATTCTGTGAACTTAGCCGAGAACAAAAAATTTTAAGAGGGAGTTTCTGGAAAATATTCTGTAATTTTTTCTATTACCACAGCAATACTTCTGATATTTCATTATAGATGTCGTTTAGAATAATAATCGGTCAAAACGCTGTTTTCATAATTAATTATTTTAATCCCATTTTTTTGCCATTCTTATTCAGGTGAATGGTGATGGATGGTTTATGCCCTTTCAGAGATTATACCCTAATACTCTAAAATCTACTAAACACCATATTTTCAGATAATAGACCTTCACCTAATGACCTCAAAAGTCGATGCCTAAAACGAAAGAAAAAAAATAGAACTTTATATAGTTTTTCACTTGAATTCTGGTTATAATTATGGTTTCCAAACATCCCATATACATTGCGAAAGCAATCATGATATACAGATATGTCAAATATTTCCACTGATGTCATGCATGTACACGTTCTATATCACTATATGATATAGTTGTTTTCATTGTTTATTGGTATTACATATTTATCGAAGAATTGTTATACTACGTTTGTGTAATAGGAAGTCCCAAAGTCACGGTAAATGTGTCAATTTGCATATAGAAATCAAACCTATCATGATGGCTTTCCACTTTGTTTCAATAAAAAAACGTGACAAATCGATTAAAACAATAGGTACTCCATGTGCCCCGATGCATGTATTATTTTCTGGGGAATGATAACATACATTTTTAGCATTTTTGGGTATTCCATACGGATTGCTAACGCAAAGAAAATTCGACGTTTTCGGAAAGTTTCGTCGAAACATTGATATTGCAACAAATAAACAATTCCGACCGCTCACTCTGTAGGCATAGCTGGAGGAATGAATGTATTGAAGGTAGAACTATCATGAGCGATTACGATAGCGTATGTTATATTTCAACTTTCTTCAGCTGCGAGTTCAGAAACCATCCTGATATTCTAATTCAAGATATCAAGTTTGCATTGATTAAAATTGATCATATTGTTTTTTCGAAATGAAATGAACCGTTGTTCATACAGGAGGGTCAAGAAAAGAATGGACTGGAAGGTGCTTGGATACATATAAATGCATCTCAGCTTCTCATTCCTTGGTACACCTTGAAGGTCGAAAAAAATGTTTTGTGATACAAAGTGCACTTGTTGTTGACTTCTGAAAGACGAAACGTTGAATTGATAATTTATATTAGATAAATAGGACAATAACTGCTGAAATAGATGATGACGAAAATTGCGAAATTGATATTTTGGAAATATCCTGAAAATGAAAGAACATAAGCAATATCGGCAATAGCCATGTGAAAGATTCTTATTTTACGCAACTTTTCTCTCATTTAACCAATTCCGTATCTCCTTCCTAACGTTACACATATATCCATGCTGTTCATTATTTTCTTGGCCACCCTGTATTTTGCAATTTTTCGAATATTTCCACTGACAATAATCCCTGAATACCTACATATATGTCATATACCCCCATCCTCATATGAACAATACAGTTTTGACCACACACTCGAATCGAGTAATCAAAACGATTCAATGGGGTTCAGGACCGGAGAAAACGCCAGCCACTCCATACCCCCATCGAGATATCTCCACCAAGGTCGGTACCAAAGTCGCCTCAACTTCCGGACAGACTGCCGACACCAACAAACCCATTCCGAATCCAATCCAAGCGAGCCAGCCATCTAGCCGGCTCGAAGGACCAACAACAACAATTACCCCCTCCCCCCCCGCTTTGGGGAATCCCACCGAGCGCCGTGTGGAGCCAGTGTCCCCCATTCTCCAATCGACAGCGCACCGGTAAACAACCCAGAATGCGCGCACCTCGAAGATGATCATCCTCTTGGTGCTCATCCTCGGAGGAACAACCGGCGAGGAGGTCGCCAAGTGCTGCGCTCCCGATGAGGTCTTCCATCAGGTGCAGGAGACCTTCCAGTGCGTGCGTGACATCACCCACAGGACCCAGGTGAGGGCGACCACGACGGAGGTGGCGCACCAGGTCCGCGGTGGGCGCTGCGTGGAGGCACTCAACGGGAGATTCTACGAGTTCGACGTCTCCTCCGAGGGTGTGGTGCTCCGGCACCAGGTCGGCGGGGAAGGCTTCCACAAGTGTTGCCCGCTCAACTACACGTACGACTCCGTGGTGCACTCCTGCGTGGAGGAGTCTAACCCGGGGCAGAGCTTCTTCGAGGGGCCCTTTGTGACCGTTGGGTTGCCCGAGTGTAAAGTTGTTACGGACTTGGTGGTGAACGGCACCGAGTTCTCGCGACCTCCTGGGGCGTATTGCGTCGACAGGAACGAGGAGGATAAGCTGGTGGTGAGGCGGTGTGAGGGTAGCGTTGGGGAGGGTTGCAGAGGGCGGAGGTGTGTGAAGAAGTGTTGCCCTGATGGGAAGAGCTTTGTGAATGGGGCCAAGTGCCTGGATACGTACAAGTACGGGTTGAACTTGTCGGCTCTCGGAGATGTTGTCGAAGATCCAGATGGTACGTATGCGTTACCAGGGAGGTGTTTCGAAATTTTGCAACCTGGGCGAATATTTTTCCACCCCAGTACCAAATATAAAAAGTAAAAAAAAATTGACGAATAAAAACGTGCGATATGGTTTCAAGTTATTTCTTAGGTTAGCTTCACCAGATGCAAATCAAATCATATGTTTATTTTTGAGGAAGCTTTAATATTCAGGAACTATTTGTTAAACTCGTATCAAACGTTTTTCGAGTTTCAAAATCCTAACAAAAAATTTAATAAATCCTTCAAAATAGCCCTCTTTTTCTCCTATCAAAACTCCCGTCTCATGCTTCTCTGTTTTTTGCTTTTCTGTGATATTATATAATATCTGTAATGCTGGGTTCATAGATTCAACTAAACTAAAAATTAAATTAACAACTAAGTATTAAGAATGTTGAATACACGAGAATGTCTATGAGGGTTTATACATTTACATCTGTCACTCGAATTAATTATTAAGAATTACGAAGTCGGTTAACTTTCAACTTAACAATTAAGAATTAAGAAATGTTGTGGACAGAACGCGCAAAACGAATAGAATGCCATCCATCATTTGTCGTTTTTAAACTTTTGGCGGGCATAATAGTGTTATGGATTTCAGGTTCAGGAGTTTTTTTGGCTTTCTGCTCAATTGATTAATAATATTATTTAATTGAACACTTTGAAATGTCATTGAGCTTTCAATCATGAAACATTCCATGAATGAAAAATTGTTATCGATGTTATCATCAGCAATGTGTGCACATAAAAATGGTCACTAAATTGTTATATAAACTTCTTTCTTTTAAAATCCATCACAACTAAGTTTTAGAGAAGGTTCACAATTCATATTCATCAAAGATCTTTGATCAAAGTGAGATATGCTTTTGCCAGCTTCTTCGTATAGTTTGGAGTTGAAGAATTTTTTTTTGTTCTAATATACGAAACGACTTAAGATTGCATTTTTTTAACACAAAATTCGATCTACTTCAAATGGAGCCTCTAAAGTAGTTATTTGCGATAACAATCCTGATGATGCCTCACAGGAACTGTTTAGATAATTTTGATCGCTATGTTGACTTCGTTCATTATAATGTACAATTCCTATAATTATTATAAAACAACATGTTATAGGTAGCGTGTTTTGAACGAATTACTTGATGAATATTAATCTGTGTCTGGAATAATTGGATTTTATCTGACGGGTAATCTATGTACTATGTGATACAATTCTCAAGGACAGCAACTTTTCATCTCTCTCAGACTTGATTTATAGGTACCTGAGGTGATTCGCCGTTATGCAAACTGATTATAATTCCGGATCGGAGGATAGCCGTGATTTTTGGATTACACTCGAGAACAACAGAAAAACATCAGATCGTGTAAAAACAGGGTGTCCCGACAATAGCGTGAATTATTTCAACAGGCGCGTCTTTCTACTACAAAAAATCAGAAGAAACACTCATATATGAACATAGGTCGAATTCAGAATAATGAACCAACCTGTATGTTCTTCAATTGATAATGAATGGACAATTTAGATGTAAGCCGTTCTGACCAAATCCGTTCGTTGTGGGACACTCTTCAAATATGACTTAAATTCGACCTAAACAAGAAGAAATAGAATGCCTACATAAAAGTCAAGAATTTTTTATAGCGTCTTGTGATGGAAATTGTTCCACCTTATCTTCATCCACCTCTTTGAAAATGGAGTTGGAATCTTAGAATCCACAAATTTTTTCAGGAATCCAATAATATCAACAACATCAACAAAATCTCCAAGAGAATCGCGTGACAAATTCCCATGACAAAGTAACATAACATTTCATTCGAAAACACAAAAACCCCTCTCACACCTTTATGTTGATTCAATAACTGGAGAAAAATAGAATTCCAGTTACACTCTCATTAGTCTACTTTATTCAAATTAATTCAGAACAACACATTGGTCGATTTTAAAAAGAGCAATTGCGTACCAACTGCACCACTGCAGGTTGTAATTTTCATTTTTACAATTCCCATGACAAACCTAATTTCGCATCAGAATATAAGTTGATTTATGGTGTTTCATCACCAACTCGACTTGATTTTTGATTTAATGAATGTCTTTTAAGAATCGCTACATGCGATGTTGACAATCAAAAAAATAAAAATAACTTGTTTTGACACTGTATAAAACAATAATTGTTTACTGTAGTACATTAATCACCCTGTAGCTTCACAAATGAAGTTTATATATTTTCGAAAATATCCAGTTATTTTCTTATAAAGAATGTGTGACACAGCTGTTGTAATATTATTTTTGCATTATTTGAAATGAAGGCAATGCTATGTTGTTTTCCATCGAATGTAAAGTGGAACTGAAATATTCATGAACAATTCTCTGAATCGCACATGCATTTTCAATTACATCCCGATTAATTTGTTTATTTTACGCATATCCGTAAATACACACAAATATTTAAATTCTTTCCAATATACTAGAGTCAATCACGTTTCTCCTTTTCAAATTCAGTTTCATTTTATTCCAAAAAAACTCTATTACATTTGCCTTGAAATTCAGACATTTTTGTGAAAATTATAGTAGCAAGATGAGATTATATATTATTACTTTTACATCACCCAAATCTCATGAGTTTGTATACTCATGACTTTTTATATCAGAATTTATCTTTTGCACCAAGTCTATCAAAAAGATCATTGCACTTTCACCCCCACATGAAGGTTGTTGAAATAAACTGTAAAAACAGAAAATGATATTTTTTAGTTATGCAGTTTGCATTACATAAATATTGAATAGACCCAAATAAATCGTGAAAATAAATTCATTAACACCAACTTCTCATTAGCTATTCCAAAGTCTGCATATTCATTTCAACAAGCATCGATGCTTTTCTCTTATTCAATGCCGAATGAAAATTTTTAGTGTGTATAGATATCTAATCGAAGGCGTATAGTATACATCACTCGTATGGTATAGAATTTCACCATATGGCCCATAAAACTGATTTTGCACAAATCATAAACAAAGTTCATATTACACGTAAACACCAAGGTATACGAATTTGTCCGAATATACGGGGTTATTTTTTTTCTAGAACAATTTTCCATAATCTACAACCGGACCTGCAAACAGATCTATATGATGCGCGTGAACCAGTTCAAATTTTTCCTGGACAAATGGGGAAGATTTACGGAATACACGAAAAACGGAAGGAACCTTTCTGAAGACGTCTACAACACAAACTCATACTGCATCGAACACACGAAAAGATCTAGCACCAACGGTTATTTTTTCTTCAGGTAAACAAATACCAAGAATTTTGTGAAGAAATTTGAATCTAATAAAACAAAACAAATTGGTTTCATGTGCTAATCTTCTAATAAATCTTCTGAAAAATGATCCTACTTTGGTATGAGAGGAGTTGTTCAATCACTTATGAAATATTATTCGGAATTGCCAAAACATAGGGTTAGTATCAAAAACACAAGCTCAAATAATATTCTTGTTATATTGTTATGTACACGAAGTATGCCTCAAGGTTCTACTCTCGAGCCACTAGTCTCCATCATTTATGTCAATGATGTGTTTGAGTTCATGCAGCCTACCAAATGAGGTGATGAAAATCTTTACAAAGAAGAAAAAAGTTTTTCGAATAATTTATCTCATATCATGAAGATGATTAAAAAAAACTAAAATGGCACGATATATTATATTGGAAAACCATATATTTCTTGTTAATATGGAAACATCCTTCCCATTCTATTAACAGATTTGGCCAGCAGAAAAAATCAATGAGAGCAATGGCTAATGCATCTTACAGATAACACTACAAACCTTTATTTATTGCACATGATATCTTAATCTTACCAGTTACTACTCCCAACTGTATTTATCATCAAAACACGGCGAGGTGCAATAGCCGAATATACTCGGATTGTTAGAATTCATAGTGATTTCTACGATATACACTAAAACAGTGTTTGAAAAGAAGATCTTTAACGTTTCAATCAAGGTACTTGATTTTGTTGAATTTCAATCATAGTTTCAAACACTAGTGATACTTCCACGACTTCATATGGATGGCGCCACGTCTGCATATTCCGCATGATGAATATTAATTTTCACAATTTCTCAGTCATTTTGATTATCTAAGATGAGTTAGATCAATATCATGACTGAATAATCGAACAATATTCATATTTCAAGCCAAAACCACAATTATGAATGATCTGTCACTGTCACTTGAACAGGAAACCATAGAATACGGATATTAATAGAGAACTGAATTATCGATATTGATGTCAAATGCGATATTAACGCCATCTTCGAACGATTAGTGAAATATTACCGGTGTTATGATCTTCGCTAAACCAATCTATAGGTTTTGACTAAAAAAAAATAATTGAAGAGTCGTTTCACCATATCTATTTCCACCTTGGTTTCAATAATTATTAGTTCATTTTGAAGTGGATGATATGAAATAATCATTTTTCTAAATAAAATTGTTTTACCATGTTTATACCTACCTATTTGAAATGTATTACTCTTAAATGCAGAAATGCTAGATTTTTTATATCCCTAGGAAGAAAATTACCGCCTTCCACTGTGAAACTAACCACCAATAACAAAAGTGTTTGATATTCTTTTTTCAGGTGTGTTCAGGATAAAGAATCCGATATCAAATTCGACATCACGTTTTGGCCCTTCGTGATGTCCTGCATATTCCTGACACTGACCATATTTGTGTACGTGATCCTGAATGAAACTAGAAAAATGTTCGGCAAAATTCTGATCAACTACTGTGTAGCCATGCTGTTCGTTTTCGCTTCTTTGGCGATGGCCCACATGAACAATTATCCAGAAAGAGTAGAGTGCACGATTCAAGGTGAAATTGTGATTGTTACTACTACACATTTTCCAGTTGTATTTCAGAAAGCGTCGAGTTAATTTCAGAATAATCACTTGTATTTCAGAAAGCATCAATTGTATTTCAGAATTGTGAGTTTAATTTCAGAAAGCGTCAATTGTATTTCAGAAAAGTCAAATGAATTTCAGAATTCGTCGTTTGAATTTCAGAATATATCATTTGTATACAAATAATGAATTCCAAAATTCAATTGACTATTCTGATATTGAACTGACAATTCTGAAATACATTTGACGCTTTCTGAAATTAAACTCACTATTCTGAATTACAATTGATACTTTCTGAAATGAACTTGATGGTTTCTGAAATACAACTGGAAAAGGTGTAGACCATCGATTTGGCAAGATTTTGTTTGAAGTTTCCATAGATATCAACGATTCGTAGCAGAGGCCACATCAGACATATCGACTTTCGAACAAATATAAGAAACGTCTGAATAAAGACCTGATTGAACTTTGGTTTTGTGCTTTGAAATATTTTCTTATTCCACAATAGCTATTTGTGTACTTAGAGCGCAGTTATAGATTGCCGCTCAAAAAATACAATTTTTTTCTACAATCGCATCAGTTACTGCACGAGAAAAATCGATACTTTATTACTACTACACCTTTTCCAGTTGTATTCAGAAACCATCAAGTTCATTTCAGAAAGCGTCAATTGAATTTCAGAATAGTCACTTGTATTTCAGAAAGTGTCAATTGTATTTCAGAATAGTGAGTTGAATTTCAGAAAGCGTCAGATGTATTTCAGAATAGCGAGTTCGATTTCAGAAAGCATCAATTGTATTTCAGAATTGTGAGTTTAATTTCAGAAAGCGTCAATTGTATTTCAGAAAAGTCAAATGAATTTCAGAATTCGTCGTTTGAATTTCAGAATATATCATTTGTATACAAAAAACGAATTCCAAAATTCAATTGACTATTCTGAAATACATTTGACGCTTTCTTGATATTGAACTGACAATTCTGAAATACATTTGACGCTTTCTGAAATTAAACTCACTATTCTGAATTACAATTGATACTTTCTGAAATGAACTTGATGGTTTCTGAAATACAACTGGAAAAGGTGTAGAACATCGATTTGGCAAGATTTTGTTTGAAGTTTCCATAGATATCAACGATTCGTAGCAGAGGCCACATCAGACATATCGACTTTCGAACAAATATAAGAAACGTCTGAAAAAAGACCTGATTGAACTCTGGTTTTGTGCTTTGAAATATTTCACAATAGCTATTTGTGTACTTAGAGCGCAGTTATAGATTGCCGCTCAAAAAATAGAATTTTTTTCTACAATCGCATCAGTTACTGCACGACAAAACTCGATACTTTATTACTACAAGTACTGATGATGCTTCTAAAACTACCTTAGAGTATGAAGTTTAATTGAAATAACCCTTTTTCAGTAATAGTATATTTCATTACAAGTCTGCAAAAAGCATTTCTCGACATGTAATGAACGATATTTTTTATTATACTTCGTTGAAAATGAATGTCAAAACTTTAGAATTTTTTTGAATATATCCTACACCTTCACGCTCCAGGAAAGCACAACTCTTCAGCATTGAGAATCGACTTCATAACGTGAAAGATTTCATAGATTTAGCTTTTTCGACAAAAAAAACTATAGAAGAATATCGTCACTTACAGTTTTGATTTTGATTTCGCCATTCTGTAAAAAGTTGATATTCGTGTTCATATCTCGACCTGGATTTTAATGGTAATGAATTCACGGTCGCTTGATGTGCCGCTTGCTCTAGTATATTATCGGGAATTTCGGGATTTTCTTCTGAGAAATAATGAACAATGTTAACAATACAGTGTTTGGCATGTATGATTTGTTTCCATGGTTGTTCTCAAAGCGTTTCCGTGCGCTAGCCCGAAAATTCCCAACTTACAATATTACAAATATAAAATAAAGTGATTTCAAAGAAGTATAATAAAAATATTACTTTTTTTATATTTAACGGATTGATGTTTTCTGAGATAATGCAAGTTTAGGATACTTTGATATCTTCATCATTCAATTGTTTCATGGCACCATCATGTCATGTATATATCATATCATAATCCATACTTTTCCTCGATTCCTCTGGTAAGAGGTTCAAATTCACATTCAATATTTTCAATCATGCAAGAGAATATGGCTTTATTTTCAGGTATACCTATACCCATGGTAGTGGGGTGCGTTTTTTCACTATTTCCGCTCTCGAGCGCAAAAGATGTCACCTATAATGACATTCCTTGGAAAACGTCAATTTTGTGTTGAGATTTCAAAGCATCAAACTCTATACTTTGATGTTAACCAGTTGTAGAAAAAATATATTTTTTATTGCGGATCGGAATCTTCGAAAACATTTTTAAAAAAGCATGGACTAATAACAGGGAAAGGCGTATGAAATTATCTTATTGTTTTTCGATCATCAACAAACAATAAGCGATTAATTATTATAAAACAACATCAGACATCCTTGAATTTAACAAATAATTGGTTATTTTCCGAAGAAAATGTGTTAGTTTGAAAAATAATGAGAATTCTTTTTTATCAACCGAATCAGTGAACGATATTTTCTATGGTTGATAGTTAGAGGAAGTTTTCAATAATAAATAAAGGATCTTATGTCACATGTGAATGATAAATTTATTAATGACTCCATATATATATATATATATATTATTATTATGTACCTAAAAAATTATTATTCGATATGGCACCACTTCGTAATATAAAATGTCATGGTGTGAAATGCTTGATTGAAATCCTCGAATTTATATTTGAATGTTTCTACTCTCTTTTTTTTTTCAGCTTACAGTATAATTTTCTTCGCGGTTGCTTCTTTCACGTGGTCAAACATTATGTGCTGGGATATCTGGTGTACTTTCGGGTAAGTCCTCGAATTAGGTAACAGAATATGTAATTTTCATTACCTAACACATAGATTGAATACTCTAATCTTTGCCTAACACCATATTATGTATAATGTTTATAGTGGGGACCAATCTGAAGATTTATTATCGATGCTAATTTCAATTAATTTAAAAATGTATTCGACGAAGGTCTTGCGAAACAAAATGTCATGTCATTGAATGTTATGATCATTGTATAATTTCCCGTTTCTTTGGATTCCTATAACTCGATATATGTGAATGGATTACTGCTTCAATCTATAAGTATATACTTACATCTAACGATCTAACTGTAGGTGATGAGAAAAATGATGGATCGAAACTCTATAGGTGTGGATAATGAACAATCAATAAAATACCAATTTATTAATTACGATATGCTTTCACAGGAGATTTGAAGCTTTCACTAATATGTCTGTCGGATTGGCTCTGGCATTCATGACTTTTCTCATCAATGCAATCTACAAATGGTTTGTGGTCAAATAATTTTAGGTGAATTATTGAATATCAATAGCAACACATACTCAATTTGGAGGTGGAGCATTTTGAATCCAATTTTCATTAGATCCAAATAATGTGTTCACATAGAGATCGAAAAATCTATCAATTTGATGCCAAGAAGAGTTTATTTCAGTTCATCTTTCAATACAATATCCCTTGTTAACCAAAAAGCCAAAAAAAAAAACATCGCACTTGTTATTTTTAGACCACCTATATATCTTTCAATGTAATTTGGTCAACAAAAATTACAAAAAAATATAATTGAAGAGTAGATTTTCGATCAAATTAATACCTATCGATCAATCAAAGATGAGCAAAGTCTTACAAAATATATCAGTAAAACAAAATCACCAACAAATTGGAAAATTGAGATTTGCCATTTCTAAAAAACTTTTGGAAAATGAAATATGGACATATTTTATGGACCAATTTATTGTCGATATACTCTATTGATAATAATTATTGTGAATGCATGTATCAACTAACTGAAGTCAATATAAAGTATGATTTATTCATTCTATTTTCCTTGTTTTCTTAGAACCACCAGAAGCTATTTAGGAAGAAAAAAAAAGTCAATGGAACTGAAAAAACTGATGTTCTACAGCCTGTACGGCTGGGGCACCCCTTTGATATTGACCCTGGTGATAATATTCTTTCATAAATGGCAGATTCTGCCTTACCCCATTCAACCCCTCATGGCCGAAGTCAGATGTTTTTTCGATCAAAGTGAGTAGATTTATTAAATGTTGATATTGTCTGGTATATCGAAATATTTTTTTTTTCAGGGGACGGTAACTATGGCAAAGTGTTATTCTTGGACTCACCCCTTTTCATTATCCAGCTTGTGAACTTGATCCTATTTACTAAGACTGTTATGTATTGTTTGGAAGTCAAAAATGAAATCAATAAAGTGAATGATACTACCAAAGACGACAAGAAGAAGAAATTTCAAGGAGATAGAGAAAGGTATAACTGAAACATTTCTTACATTTCATAAATAGAATGTTACAATTTTATATTTGTTGCAAGGTTGTTCTTGATTCTGAAGTTGATGGTCATCATGAGTATGTCCTATATTTTCGAGACAGTTTCCGCATTTTTTGACATGAGTAAGGCAGGCGTCTTTCTAAAATATATGGAAATCATATGGGACACTATCAATGCTTTCCAAGGTTTGTATACAACTTCAAAATGTGCTAAACAAAAATATTTTCATAATGTACACGTTACCACAAAGGTCAACATTTTGATTGATGACGTACATGACGACAATATTTTCGATGACGTTTTGTTTTCTTTTACAGGTGTTTTCATCTTCATTATTTTTATCTGCAAGAAAAAAATTCTAGCACGATGTTTGGAGAAATTTCATCTTATTGAAGCACCCCCTCACATCTCTAACTCTTCATCACTACATACTCAATCATCTCTGACACTTAATGGATTTTCATTGAATGTAGGAAGTGTTAATAAAAAAATGTCTGCATGAATAATGAATGTTTCCCATAAGTATAAGAGATGTTACAGCAACATAATAAACCGCTGTTATAATATCGAATTTTCAGATGTATTTTGTTTTCTTTTTTAGGTGTTTTCGTCTTTATCATTTTTGTCTGCAAGAAATACCTTCTTTTGGAATTTTTGGAAAAATTCCACTCACTTTTGATGTGCGAAAAATCTTGAACAGTACAAAGTTGAACATTTTTGTTAATTGTTTCAAATTATATAAGGAGAATATATATCAATGAAATCATGTCTTTTACTGATTTTTTTTATCTTTTGACTGCACGAGAAGAAAACCTATAATGTTCCTGAAATTAGAAAACCCATTATACCTGAATAATAAAAAGATTTCATCTTGCCATTGTTGTGCCATCTATACGCTCTTATTACAACTAATGGGTCTAAATTGCTTATTATATCTTTTAGTTCGGTTACTGCCCACTAGGTGTCTACGCGATGGAGTCAATTGATCTTCATTATACCATATATTTACCATCAATCTATGATTATATCAACTGTATGAGTGAATGGAATGAACTTTCATCCCATTATAGATCAGTTATTTTCACTGGTTATCTCCGAAATAAAATCCAAATTTGATGTAAATAGTATCAACAATGTTTGTAGTACGAAATTTCCACACAGATGGCAGAAGCACAGCGGTAATTTTGACATTTAAGAGGTTATGTAAAAACGAAACTTAACTTTTTTAACCTGAACAATAAACATGAAAATGTGATATAATAATCCTGCAGTAAAAAATGTCATCGAATTTGAGGGGCAGAGTGCTCCAATCCTTCAAAGCTCTTCATAGTACGCGAAAGTACGTTTTCGAAGGTGACCATTATGCCCTGGCGGAAGCAAGAAAAAAGGTCAATGAAGAGTTCAAGAAAAACAAACATGTGTCCGATCAAGAAGCTATACAAGAAATGATAAAATATTCCGAGGAGATTGAAAAGGAACTGAGAACTTGTGTCATACAGGCCAAACAGGTGGCTCCTGGAAAATTTCAAGCGGAAATCAAAGAGGATACCTTGAAGTTGGAAAATGTCCCTTTCAATGAAAATGCTGTTATAAGTGATAAGGCTCAGACCAAACGATGCAAGACATGATAATATTTAATCTAATGAATATACTTGTGAAGAACTAGTCATATGTTATGGATTCATTTGAGAATGTTATAACAAAGTTTAATAAAAAAACGTTCAAAAATTTTTAATGATAAAGCTGCATTCAATGACTGTGAGAGTAATATTGATTGATATCCCAATCCCCTTTTACGGCTCTGATAATGAAGAAAACTCTTGCAATCTTTGGTGATTCAACTTTTCTTCTGATATATTGGGGCAAAAGAATATGGAATTATGATATTTTTTGGGGATGAGCAAATTTTACTTCAATAAACTGACCACATTTTTTCAGGATATTTGAAATTTGAATTACATTCTTCTTATAAAACTGATCTTGATTTGAGTTTCCACTCAATATATAGTCAAGCATTAGGCTACGTTTTGTAATTTTTGTTGCCTAAGAATTCAGTTATCTTCATAATTCCCCCCTTTGAGAGTTGAAAATTTATTAAGGATAATGATATTGATAATGTTGCATCTTCCATAATTTTCTAATATTTTAGTTGAGAGTTTGAAATAATACGAAAAGGTGGTGTACACGGTGAATGGTATAAGCAAAGTCAGATTTAAAAAAAATACGAAATTTCGGATATAACGAACAGGTAAGTACATGGTTTTCTAAGAAAGTTTATGAAATATTCAGAAATTGATACTACTTATAGAACGTAGCACCTGATTTTTCAACTGAATAGTTTTCGATTCATTTTTGGATGATGCTAATCCTTAGTCAATGATAGATACTTTCACCTACTATCGATATAATATAAACTCAGATTGAATTATAACAATAATATATCATTATATCTAGTCGTACGTTTGTATTTTTAGTTGAACGCATTCCTTTACGAAAAAAGATTATTTTCTAAGAAACGAACGCTCTCCTATATTTGATGTTTATCTTTGGTATCATATATCGTATGATAGTCATTCACCTAAATTATTGATGTTATACTAAATCCATCATATTAGGGAGGTAATTTATCAGAATGGTCCAAATAGTCTATAATAGTGAAACTGAGATTGGGTCGTTTACGATAGACAGGGCGTTGAAGTTGTATACGAAAATTGGTTGTTAATCAATAACCGATGAAGAAACGCAAGAAAAAAATTCGAGATATTCAACCAAATTCGGCATACAATTTTCGGATTACCAATTCTGAAATTTTTACAGCATGTCAAACAACTGTCATACTGACCTCCTACAACACATGAAAACTCATACAGGGTGTTGATATTTTCTAAATTCGAGAATTTATACTGTCTTTAACAAAGATTTAGAATAGTTTGTGAAAAAGATCTGAAATCACGTAAGCGGCTCAATTCTGATTCATGGGAGCTCCACGTATTTTCTTAGATTTTGGAATAAGGTCAAGAGCACCAACGATTTTTCATATTTGATTATTTGAATTTGTAATTAATTTTTAGTTGATGATTCACATTGTTATACAAAAGTTTTTTAAAATTGTTCGTAATATAATTTCTACCGTTAATTTTTGCAATAAATATGATGAAACCGTTTTTGAAAAGAGAATGAAGAGACTAGCATTATAACTGGATATAGATATTCAATATTCCACCCACTGGCACATTCACTGTGTTGATAATAAAACACAATTATGCTAAAACACATGACATACATCCCGTTGAATTCGCAACTATAAACGCATATGTCTATCACTCAAAATAAACAGAAGACTATGACTTAGGAAAACAAATACCCCGCTCGAAATATGAGTGGCGCAACGCAACAAAGGCTCCCGATATCAAAAATCTTTCAATCCGCTATCGAGAGCCGACTCGATATTTTTAGAAAACGCTCAATTTCCATCCGTGATGGGGCGTCCGACGAGATTGCTGATGATCACCGTCGCCGTCGCGTTCTTCAGTGCGGAGGTCGAATCGACGTCCAAGTCAAAGAAAATCGAATCTTTGCTCAAGTGCTGCCCGCCTAGTTTTTCCTACGACCACGCGACTCGTTCTTGCTTTCCAGATGCCAACGGGACCAATATCGATTGGACCGAGGAAAACTCCACGAAATTCGGTTAGTGCAGCGATTTCAAGAGTCTAAGGCCTTTTCGGAAACCTACTTGAAAGAAGAAGACACCTGATTAGTTCGTAAACTACAGTTTGGGTAGGTTATTCGAGTGATCCATTTGACCTAGTTGTTGACCTATCAGGGTAAGTTTCCGAAAAGGCCTTTATCTTATCGTTTTTTTTTCTTGTATAAAACTTGGTCAAAAACATGGTAAGTTTTCTTGAACATGTTACTGTTCATATGAAAAGTTATTATACGGTGGTCTGGAACTTTTTAACTTGTTTATTTTGGTTCCCTCGTCGTATAAAAATAAAGGACCTACATCAGAAGGAATCTCCTTGAGTTGAGACCGCTCCACAAGAAACAGTTTGCTTATGAAGCAGATAAAGCCATGATAAATGCTCTACAATGTCTAGTTGACAGCATTGAAAACACATAATATGTAGGAAAAGAACACCTCGCATGCCTCCATATCTAGATCACTGATTAGATAGATACAATCAATGATGAAAAGCAGAATCATTGTAGCGATTCTCGGGGAAGAGACGGTCAAGATGACAGTAGAAAAAAGTTGTTCTCAAGAGGGAGTTCTATCGCCTTTGCTGAGGTCATTGATTGTCGACAACCTGATAGTCAAGCTACACGATTCTGGTTTCACAACTCAAGGTCACGCCGATGACCTGATTGTCACCATCAGGGGCAGACATGACGGGATAATTTCCAATCGCCTGAGAGTGGCCCTAAACACAATCAGAAGCAGGTGCGCAGATGAAGGAATTGAATCACCAAGAGACGAAAGTACGAACATAAAGACCCAACTCTGGATGGAATCCAGCTCCTTAATTGTCACAAGGGAATTAGAGGCAACGAGAAAGCAGACTACCTTGCCAAAAAAGAGGCAAATACACAATTTTCCGGTCCAGTACCCTTCTGTGGTCCCTCCAAAGAAGAGGTCCGACGTTGGGAAGTGGATGAAATGAAACCTCCCTGGTATAAAGTGCCAGGACAAAGACAAGCGCAAAAGCTTGTGAGCTCTCGAGTCGGACAAGAAAGACTTGAAACTGCTATCGGGACTCCTCAATGAACACTGCCCTCTGAGGTATCACCTCAAAAACATGGGCGAAACAGAGAGTGATAGTTGCTGCTACTGCGAGAACTTCGCTGAAACTGCAGAAAAGTTGCTTTGCGAATGCCCAGCGCTCTTCTGCAAGAGGCTCAAGTTCCTGGAAGGGACCTTTCTTAAAAGAGGCCTCCGATGTCAGGAACCTAGCTCCCAGGAAACTGATAAACTTTGCACGAAGTCTCGGAATCCCGGGCATCGAATAGATCTGAGAGGTTGAGGTGCTTGAGAGGCTGCACAGCCTTAACGACCCCTCCCTTAATCGAATTATATGGCCTCGTGATAACATCGGTCGGCGACGTACTTAATTAGATGACAATAGCGGATGATTTATTGCCGTAGTTCCAGTTATTTCCTGTTATTTCTGGAGAATGGGAGACTTTGCTAGAATGAGTGTTTTGTACCTGTATAAAGGACCGCAGTGTCGCGGTGAGTCAGTTATAGTTAAGAAGAAGAGTTTATAGGAAGCAAGCTATAGTATTGTCAACATATGTTTATTGAATTGTATTTCGGGTGTTTTAGTGGAATAAGTTCAGTTTTGTACTGAGTGTTTAAATTAACGAACCCAGGTAGAAATATCGTAACAGTATCATAGTCCTCATGGTTCTACACCAGTTTCTCTTTTTCCAGGCCTGCCCCACTGCAACGTCATCTTCGACCTCGACCTACCCGCCTCCACGCCACTCAACATCACCGACGGCACCCTCCACCTACCCTCCGAGGGCGGCCGCTTCGCTGAGGGCGACTTCTGCCTGGCCGCCCTCTCCAGAGGGCACCTCACGTTGCGGGTGTGCCGCCCGATCGACGCTTGCGGGCGGACGAGGTGCGTGCGCAAATGCTGCCCCGACGGGCAGAGCTTCGTGGGCGGCGCCTTCTGCCGCCCCACCCTCGTCTACGGGCTGCGGCTGGACCAAGTGGGGCCATTTGTGGGGGATTTCGGCGGTGGGTGAGGGGCGGGTCTTCGGTTGGGGGTGGTATCTTCTTTCCTACAGAGCGTATTGGGGAGGTTTGGCGGGGATTTTGAATCACGATCCATCTGTGGATCCCACTTCTGAATTCCCCACGCATGCATCTTCTCAGATGCTTCGACGAATTTCTCGAGATCCATGCTGTTCATCCTTAGCTTGAGCACACTGTAGATTTCATGAACGAATTCGATGGGAGTTTGTCTTAGCTTCATTTCATTATTGATTGATGGAGGCGAAATTTGGCGGGTACATGAAACTTAAACCTAACCAATGTGGTCTATAGGGGCTGCAGCATACAAATCAGTCCTTTTTATGGAGTCTGGGATTGAATTGGGATGAGATTGTTTTGAATTAAATCAGTAGGTTTTAAATTTGTAAAAACGAATATGGAGAACCTCAGTCAAAAACTATATGGCACATTTCGATGTGAAATTTTCATTTTGGCCGCCATATTTTTAAAAAATATGACGTCATCGGCCAATTGTACCCCCTTTTGGCAGATTTAATATTAGATAATCAAATTCTGGATTACAGCAATATGGACATGTGTACCTAATTGGTTACTGATTCTTTAAAATTGTGTGGTTCGTCTTTTGGTTTGAGAATGTCCCATGAGTAACAATCTAAGGAGGGTGAGATTGGGAGATTTCCAAATACCATTCTTTGATTGGCAGATCAGGTTCTCCATTCTCATTGGGAAACATTCCTACTAGTTTGGGAACAAAAGGTGTTTGCTAATAATCTTGTCAGATTTTATTTGATTTTATTTCATTTGAAAAAGTCGTATCTTATTTTATTATACATATATTAAATCTCGACCCGTGATTGAAAATCTCATTCTTGTCTTGTTATTCAAATTTTTCTTTAATTTCAATCTACATTTCAGATTCAAACTGCTTGGAATTCACTGTTTCTAGTTTTTCGTCCATATAATAAATGATAATCCATTTCACATTCCATTACATGCACTATTTATTGATATATCATATGGTCTGTAATATGTTATATCAGAAAAAACAATTATACGTAATGTATACATCAGCAGACATTGATTAAACGATTATTATTGCATGTTTCTTGGAATAATACTGAATATAAGCAGTATAAATAATCATGTTCACACCTAATCTAACTTTATAATGAAAAACATTTATCACATATACAGTGTGAAGCACCGAAACGGAGCAGATTGATGAGCAATAATTGGGTTGAAAAATGCAAATCGATCCTTCATTGCGAGACTTTTAGTTAAATGCACAACGAAGAAATGAAATTGAGCACAGTTTCACCACACACCAAAAAAGATATTTTCATCACCCTGACAAGTTTTTTTTATGTTCTGGTTCTCACGAAAAGGGATATATCCTGTAATGGTCAGAGAAGATCGTGAGAACCAAAGGAAAGAAGGTAGGAGTTGGTGTTCTTCTTAAATTTCTGGAGATGGTATGCCTCGGGGAACACCTCCCTAGGCAATCGGGTCTATTCTGTTTTTAAATAGCAATATGGTTACAGAGAAAATATTGCTATCACAGCAGAGATTTGATGAATTATCGTTTTAAAAAACGACTTTGAAGTATATAATTTGTTAATCTCCATGAAATCTTGCTATTTCATGTCTTCATCTCGGCTAAAAAGTGAATATTAGAGTCATAATATCGAATTATATAAACATAACAATATGGTTATCATAACAAGATTCAAACAGAATTGACCCGAATGAGTTCCAAAGTCTCGATGTTCGTTGGATGAACGAGTCTTTGGAAAGGGACGTTCTTCAGGTCTCTGAAAAAACCACGAAGGAGTGTGAATACTGAACTTGACGGGTTAATCTCGAAGAGACTGCTAAAATGGAGGAACGATTGTTGATATTTCAGAAGAGCATCGCCCTTGAAAATACCGCACTCCAAATATGGGAACAGTATTCCAGGACAGGTCGGATCTGTGCTTCAGTGTTTCACTTTCACGATGAATGTATTCAAAAAATTTCATTCATTTCAGTACATAATTCAATACAGAACAATAATAATATGAGATTCAGAATAATGTTTTATAGACACATTGAAGTGATCCTGTTTGAATTGAACGATCCAGTGTACCTACTATACGTTAAATATGCATAAACTCTCCTTCTATAAAGTCCGCAATATTCTTCATCGGTTCACATTTCTTGTACACTTATCTGCTAAACCCTATAGTTCAGGTCCCACCCAATACTATACAGCACCAGGATTATCTTGGGATGCAAGGCTTGGATATACCCAAATCAGGTTGGATATATCGATCCACTTCTTTTACAGCGTTATTTCAAAGAAAAAATATCGCCAATAAAATTGTACCAGTACGGGAAAACAACTCACATTCTGAATTATAATGCGTGCGTGGAAAAGTGTTGTTTTTCGCATGCTGGTAGAAAAAATAACTTTTATATCGCGTTTTCTGTGTTGCATTCCAGATGACTTCGCCATAATCCACGGCTACCCCGGACCAGGCAAAGTCGCCCATCACCCTCACCCTCTCAATTTCTCCCTCGATCGCGATGGCATCTTCCACAATCACGTGACCGGCGAAATCCTTCCACCCAGCGATCAGACCTATTGCATCGAGCATGCCACGAAAAACAATCGAACCTTCGGCCACGTCTATTTCGACTTTCTGGTGGCATCCGATCCGCCCCTGGCGAAAAAGTTTCTGACCAACAGGGTGGCCATGATGCTATCCGGGATATTCGTGGTGCTCACGATCGCTTTTTACGTATGCACCAAGGAGATCAGGAAGGTGTTCGCCAAAGCGATGGTCAGTTTTTGCTTTTCGTTGCTCGCCCTGTATGCGATACTAGTCTATTGCACGTTCGCTTCCAATTTGCACTACAGGAGCAACAGGGTTGCGTGCAAGGTGATAGGTGAGGAGGTCAAACTTTTTTCTCAGTGTAAGCATATTTGCTTTTCCAGGTTTTCAAATGTATTTAAGCACAGATTTCTTCGGAAATAATTATTTCAGAATGAACATCAGCATATTATAGTATTTCTAATATAATGGCGGCTTTTATCACAGTTTTGAATTTCAAGGATGAATCGGATTATAATACTTCATGCATATCTAATATCCTATAGTCGAATAGATATAAATATTTTATTTCAGATTGAAATAACAATTTAACTTGACAGTTCGTACAAATAATATTTATTTAGTCTTCCTATCCAAATAAACTGTTGCTTGAATCAAAGAATATTTTCTATTTATGTAGCTCACACATATTTCTCGATATATTACGTTTAACATTTGTATAAAACAAAGATCCGGTACCTATTGATAGAATATATCGAATGGACAAATAATTATATAGCTGGGAACTTCTTCATTGAGATGTCATTTCATAATGTGATGAGGATATTTTCCTAATTACAAATTCAAAGATCGATTCTCGATGTTTTTTCGTATCATTTTTGTTTTCGCTATGCCCCCGAATCTTGTCAGATATAAATACCGTTTATTGTATTATATAGATATATAATATGTTTATGAAAAAAATAGGAAAGGGAATTTTGTTTTTTTTCATCTGAAATTTATGATATTCTTATTGGCAGATGAAAATTGTATTGATATTTTTTCAATTCCATCAATTTTTGTATCGAAAATACAAACTAAACACAAGTGATAATGTTGATTATTCCAGATAAAACGGTGTTAAAATTATGAACTGTGACATACTTATCATAAACGACTAAAATAATCCAAGCAGTTTGTAAATGAAAATTATTTTCAGGTTTCTCGATAATATACCTTGGGTTTTGTTGCTTCATCTGGTTGCAGATAATTTCTTTCGACATATACTGGACATTTGGGTAAGGAAACGTAATATATACAGATTGTCTCGGAATTATACGTCCAAAGTTTACCAGAGTAGAAAATGCCACATCAATCAATGGGTCCTAAAAAACTTCTTTCTCATAATATGATGTACTGATGAATATTGCTCTGAATATTTCCTAAACATCAGATGATAATGTGTACTAATTTTTCATATAAAAATATGCCAAAAAACTAAGCCGAGCAAAATTATTGTATTCTGGTAGCATGCACAAGTTTACGCTGTAAACTTCTGAGGGTTGCTAAGGCAACTAGGATAGTGGTTAGAAAAAAAAAAAAAAATTGAATAGCACATTGATTTTGATCGAATAAAATCCATCTCTTTGTAGGTCCACTAAAAATTTTTCCAGTGAGAGTGAGAAAACGAAGAAAGTTCTCAGACGTTTCATACTCTACAGCGTGTACGGTTGGGGCGTGCCAATGGTAATCACAGCTTTCCCAGCGATCTTCCACTATTTCAATGTCCTGCCTGCCCCGATAGAGATCAAGATGGGAAACACCAGATGTGCAATTGAAAGAGGTACGTCTTACAATCATGCATACTTTGGGCAGACAAGGTGAACTTCGCGTAGTAGGTTCAAAGAACACAATTTCTTCTGCAGGCGATGGAAACTATGCTGAAATATTATTCCGAACGATCCCACTGAGCGCCATACAGATGATGAACGTGGCACTGTTTTTCAAAACCGTCAGCTATTGCATAAAAGTCAAGAATGAAATCAAGAAGATGACTGACTGTGCTTTGAACGCCAAGAAGAAGAAGAAGTTCTTCGCCAGAAGGGAAAGGTTGTAGTGGATTTTGAAATGTGGGTAGCTCGAATAAAAGTTTTTCAGATTTCAGCTCGTGGTGAAGTTGTCGTTCATCATGGGGCTTCTGTATGTTTTCGAAGTGGTGTCTTCTTTTGTAGATTTCCAGACCAATGCTATCACTTCCACTATTGAAATCGTTTGGGATTTTATCAACTGTCTACAAGGTTCGTGTATCGGATGAATAAAAAAATAATGATTGACAGCGTTTGGAATAATGTAATAATACCTAACGGTGGCAATCTTTTTCCAGGATTGTTTATTTTCCTTATTTTCGTGTGCAAGAAGAAAAACTTGATGACGTGCAAGAAATCGGCAACCTTCGAGAAAATCAGAAAAATATCGTTGTCGAGCACTAGGACAACTACTGTTTCGACAGAAAGGAGGAAATTCAGTGAATCGAAGGCCAAAACTGTGGATGGAGAAGCGAAGAAATTGGAGGATCTGAAAAAAATATCCACATCTCCTGAATTGGGCACCAAAATTGAAAATTAACCATTTCAACAAGCTATTTATGTTCACTTGAAACATATGTTTTCATGTCACAATGAATTAAAGTATCTCCTCGGTTTGAGAAACTACAAATAATCTGCTGAAATATATTTTTGTTCAGAAAAATACCATGTAAAAAATTTTTTTTTGTATTTCTAATAAGGATGAAATTTATTCGGTATACCTCGACAATAGACATTGTGCAATCGATTCAAATCCGAATTCACTGAATTCATCCGACGCAATATTTAACATAACATAATTTATAAATTTACAGTTTTACATCAACTTTGGGTGCACAATGGAATAGATGAATCTGTGTGTGCAACCCATGGAACTCACTTTCCACTTATGTATCTAATAAACAATAAACAACATAATTACATTAGTTAGAAATGAAAACTATATGGATCAGTACCAAGTTTTCTCATATGTTAGTTACTGATATTTATTTTTTATATTTCCAATTTTCGAAAAATTTCCTTCAGGATTATCTGGGTTTGAGAAAAACCATCAACAATTATCAGCGTATACAGGGTGTACTGGTGATGATTCACAACATTTATGCTGCCATCTCGGTTACCATTGAATTAATTTTTTTCAAAATCTCCACTTTTCAGCAAAATTTCCTTTGAGTAAAAACAACAATATTTTTAGGGTTTGAGAAAATCTTTGATTAACAGTCCCAGTTATGATGCTCAATGGATTATGTTTTTACTGGTTTAGATTTTTTCAGAATATTCATTTTTAGAAAATCTTCAGGCACACAGAAATAGAAATATTTTTGGGGTGGTTTAAGAAAATGTCTAATTGATATTATGATCAGCACATACAGGGTACAGGCTGTTCCAGTTATAATGCTCGATTATTATATTACTGAAATTTTCAATTATTTGTATAATCTCCTTCAAGCATAGACAGAAATATTATCCAGGGTTTGAGAATGTCTCTGTCTGTCAAAGATCAGCATGTACATCAAGGTCTTCTATCACGTGGAATGATTTGTCATTGTTATTTTGTTATATTTTCCGAAGACATTTCACTGTGATATTGCCCTATAACTACCCATTAACATTGCTTCAATAAATAAAAATAAATAATTGCTGGATTTTTTCTGTTAATCCATGTGAAAAACGAATGTCAACCACCTCCAAATTCGTTTCCAGTTTTCCCAACACCTGCAGATAATAAGGAATGGGAAATTATTCCCACAGTAGCTGTTCAACACCCTTCATTTGGGTTTTCTTATCAGTCAAAGGCATTGACCCTTAATGCATCGTCTATCATACCTACTCATTAACTGTAAAATCCTCATATGTATGTATTATCTCCATTTGCATATATTTCTTTCAACCTTCATAGTACAGTCAGGTGGAGTCGCTAATAGGAGATTCCATTATTACCTTATACACAGGGTGACCAAGGTGAGAATTACCAGCATGGGTATCATGGTAACGGATTTTCTATTCATTTCCAGAGTTGTTTTAGTAGGTAGTTCTATGAATATTATGTGTACCTACTTCCTTATTGCAATTTTTTGAGCTTTGAAAATTGGCGATAACGAATTTCGAATTCAACGTTTCGTTTTCGAGAAATCATCAACTTTTTTTTTTATGGTCCCGAACAGAATAGGCTTTCCTTGTACTCAAAATGTAGAAATTAATTCTAATTATTTTTATATGCCTCTGTAATTGCGATATATCATTATGACATGTTATGAATGTAGGTATACTTTTTGATAAATAAATATATTTCGTTCTGGATGAATATTTGAATGAGATTTGAAAGATAATTCATATACAGTGTGGAATAAGAGTATTTCTTGTCGAACTTAATGAAATCTCATTAATCTCAAAGTGAAAAAATAACAAATACTTCAAGAGTCGACATTTCCTGAACCCAATCTGAAAACAACTAACCTACCCATGTTACTGATTGATAGTTTATCTCTTTAAGAATCTAGAACGGTAATCTTTTACTAAGTGCCAATGTCTTCGAATTTATAATATCTCGTGCTCAAATCATGCACGAGTCGTAAGGTGTGTCCCTCATTTGGTTTCGACATGGACTGTACCCACGATTAAATACGAGTTCGAATAATAGTGAAGTAATGTATGGGCATAAACAATACTTCGTCAGTGACAAACGATGCAAGAATGTATTGTCTCAAGTCCAAGTAGGCCATGATTAAACGATCGCGAGGCGCGGGACGTCATTTAAGACAATAAGCGTGTGTTCTGTGTCTCACTTACAAGGTGACTTTTACGTTTGGCACATATATCTACCATGTATTTTGTTTTTTAGATTGTTTTCTTACGGAGTGTCTCGGCAGACGGAATCGATGTAGTTTTCTGACGATTTGATTTGAAACAACATACAATGTCAAGCCCAAAACATTGGTGTAGGGTTTCTGTTCCGGGTATATGTGGAAAAAATTGAGTTTTCACAATTTCGGTTTTTTAAATTTGAAAACTAAATTCGATGATAAAATATTAGCGAACCCTCGAAGTGAAGAATCGGATCATCCGTTCGGAAGTTATGGCGATTTGAAAATATGGAAAAAGTTTTAAGGGTATCCCATTTGAAATATTCTTTCTCCATGAAGAAAAACCTATTTTGAGATTTCAGTATTTTTTATAGAAAAAATGGATTCTATTAGAAAAAAGGATCAAAATGATATCCACGGAGTGAAAAATCGGGCCACCCGTTCGGAAGTAATGGCAATTTGAAGAATTCGAAAACGTTCCAAGGGTACCTTTTGCTACATTTTTTCAATTCGAAAAAATATGTTTTCTTGATTTCGGTTTTTCTGATTGAAGAACTGTATTCTGTGAGTAGAAACAAGCAGATTGGTATGCACGAAGTTGAAAATCGGTCTATCCGTTCGGAAGTTATGGCAATTTGAAATGTTCGAAATTTGAGAAAAAAAAATTCTCGATTTCGGTTTTTCTGATTGAAGAACTGGATTCTGTGAGTAGAAACAAGCAGATTGGTATTCACGAAGTTGAAAATCGGTCTATCCGTTCGGAAGTTATGGCAATTTGAAATATTCAAAATTTGAGAAAAAAAAATTCTCGATTTCGGTTTTTCTGATTGAAGAACTGGATTCTGTGAGTAGAAACAATCAGATTGGTATTCACGAAGTTGAAAATCGGTCTATCCGTTCGGAAGTTATGGCAATTTGAAATATTCGAAATTTGAGAAAAAAAAATTCTCGATTTCGGTTTTTCTGATTGAAGAACTGGATTCTGTGAGTAGAAACAAGCAGATTGGTATTCACGAAGTTGAAAATCGGTCTATCCGTTCGGAAGTTATGGCTATTTGAAAAATTCGAAAAAGTTCCAAGGGTATCCCCTTTGCTACATATTTTTCTATAATGAAAAAAAGATTTCAATATCGGTTTTTCGATTGGGGAAATGATTTCTATGGAAAAAACAAACAGATTGGTATAAGCGAAGTGAAAAATCGGTCCACCCGTTCGAATGTTATGGCGATTTGGAAAATTCACCCCCCAAATGCTACAGACATTCACGAGTTGAGCAAAAAAAAATGTAAATTCCGAATTCACAAGCCCTTGGATTTTTAGAGTCTATTGATTTCTTGCTTCAGAAATGAGGTATCTCTAACTCAAGAGGGTGAGGGGATTGTCTATAGCTTGAAAAAAAATCTTATTCCGATTTGAAAAATTCGAACTGACCGGTTTCACAATTCTTGTGTATTGATCTAAACCCAAATCCAAACAGTATTTCTCCCTAAAGTTCATGTTTCATTTTATCCGGGAAACGATTTACTCCATACTGGATGGTAATTCAGTATGGGTGGATGTGTTTTACCACTTTAACCATCACCAAATGTGGTCCATGCAAACATCAAACTCAAGGAACCCAGAAGCCGTATAGTGCATTCATTATACGCTATCAGTTTTCGTAATTTCGGATTCGATACGTTTCCTACACATCCTATTCGTTCGGGTACTAAGCTGAGTTCCTCTCTGTTTGTTGTTCTGATTCTGATGCTAGTGTTTTCGTATACAATAGAGAAGCTATCAAAACGGAAGGAACGCCTTTTCAATTTGCATAGACGTAGACTCTTATGATACAAGTTTTATAAGACGAGCGAATAAGCGAGGACAATTTTTTCTCTTTTGCATCAATTAGAAGTCTTTTATTGAAATGGATTTTTAACATCGATAAATAACAGAAACATTTCAGATTGGTGACAATGATGACATTGAAATAATTAAAATCTGACTTAGAAGCGTAAAGCCCAGTTTACTGTTGAACGATTTTGATTTCTGCGATACCAGCGGTGAAAAGTACGATGCTGTTATATTGTTATTATTGGTCAATTTTAATCAAATCACACTCTTAATTAAAATTCACAAATAAAAACATTGAGTTTTTCACTGCTAGTATCATCAAATTAAAAATCGCTCAGAAGTAAGCTGGGCCTAACTCTTCTGACAGTTCGATTGTACCAACCTCAAAATAATAAAAAATGCATATAGAAACAGAGGCTATTTCGATACGCATTTGCGTCTCATAATAATTTCATTATGTAACCAAAATAGTACATAAAGTTTCTATATATCGAGATTCAAGATACTACGCACCAAAAGGATTCTTTGAAACTTAGTTCAGAAATAAATATGTAGTAGAGTAAATAAATATTTGAAAATTAAATAAAGCTTGCTTCACAGGGGTGGTGGGGGTAACATTACTTCCCTTCTCTGTTTTTTATTCAATTTTCGTCATTGTACCCTCAAGGGCTCGCAACTTGCGAGTACGGGATTGGCGATCCGGAGGTACCCTAGCTGGATCCGCCTTGATTTCTTCAATCTATCCTATCGTTCTTTCTTGACCAACTTTTCCTCTTTCCACACAGTCCTGATCCAACTTGTGCTGTTGATGGAATTTTTCAACTCAATATTGGCTGAATGAGGATATCATCAGAATACAAAATTGATTATTGTCTAACTAAATTAGCCATCTGAAAATAGCAACTAGCGCAGGGATGCACAGACTATGAAACTTGCCACTGCTGTCATTACAATTTCGAAAGGAATTATGGTAAATTTAAGTCAGCAGGTTAATAATTCTACTGCTGTACAGGGCATTCTCGACTCCAGATTTAGTGTTTATATAGTTTGCTACTTCTCATTCGAAATCCGTGCATCTTTGGTGAACTTTGGCTATTTGGTCAGCACCTCTGAATTCATTTTGGTGGAATTTGTATAAAACTGTGAATTATTCAGTAATATAATCTAGTATAGTACCATTTCCAAGTACTGACACTCTCCAGACCCAAAAAGTCATAATCAGTTTCAAACAATAATAACATGAATGTAATAGTTTTTCGTCGCAATCGAGAAACCCCCCCCCCATACGCCCCTGTCCAACTTTTCTCTCACAGCGGGTCCCATTGTTGTACTGGGCGAATCAGCCTACCGTGTCACGGAACTAGTAACTACACACACAGACAGGACAGAACAGAAAGCGGCCAGAAAGGCAGTGCAGTGATGATGATAAAACAAAGTTGGCGTTGGGCGGAAACCGGTGATACGAGCGAGCGCACAACGCACATCTAGCGTGCCATGAGAAAAAGCGAAATGAAGTCGAACGACGGAAACAAAGGCGCGTCGACGACGGCCTAGGCCTACTCGCATTATCTCATTCGCGATGGGAATGGTATCGCTGGTTGTACTGGCGCGCAGTTTTTTTCACCACGCGAGATCGCAGAGTGCCGGAAGAACTGTCAAAGTGTGCGAATCGTAAACACAGAGTGTCGCCGCGTCGTCGTTTGTTTTGTGGCAGTTGTTTGGATTTTTTGTCGGCTCAACAGGTAGGCAATCGTTTTTGGCCCCAATGCCAAGGTGCTGATTAGTATTTTTTGTTTACGACGTCTAGTTTTTTACTGTCCTAGAACAAAACTTATTGAATTTTATTTTAATCTTTTGACTACACGAGATAAAAACCAAGAAAACCTAATAAAATCGTGGAATATCGTAAAAGCAAAGTTTACAGAATATTCTGTAATTTCTTTTAATTCTAAGTCGGTAGGATATTAATATTATTGGAAGAGAAACATGGGTATTAGAATTTTTCTTGGTTTAGAGATTATAGGCAACAGGAAGAACCTAGGAAAAAACATCTCTAAATATAGTAAGTGAATTCCACAATCAGTTAGTACCGAGGTTAGTACCTAGGTTTTAGGTATATACCACGGTTATAATGGGTATATGTAGGTATACTGTATGATTTCTATATGTCAATGACCTACCAACAATGAATTATTCTCGGAATTATTTTTATCAGAATACTGTTCATTCATGAAATAGGCCTTGTCTTTCGAATAATGAATTGTTGTCATAGTTTTTCAGAGAACCATATTTATTCGCCCATTCGCTATCCCTGAATTGGATCGGATGTATTCCGAGATGAATTCAGTAATTATTTTGCATGAACATCAATTATTTTGTAAGTAGTATGCATTATCTTTTCCGATGTCCTTTCAGCAGAAGAAACTAGACATTTTTGATTTACGATAAAGGAGAGGAGAGAATAAATATTGCGAGCTCAACTACCTACGAGCACTGACGATAAATGGAAAAGCCAAGAATTGGACAAAAATTTTGAAAGAGAAGATAGTATATCCAATTAAAATATCAAATATAGTTTAAAGTCAATGTATGCTAGACTACGAGCAGGAAACTACTTTCCTGGTAAATACCACGCAGATCATTGTATCATCATTATATCTGTGCGTAGTCGATTCATACTGTGAATGCAGATCGCAAATGTCACACTGACGTTAAACAAATATTGGTGGACCCTCCTATGATTATTTATTCGGAGAGGTTATGAGTGAAGGTGGAATATTATGATTTTTATCGAATAACAATACGCACAGTTTTAGCTGTTCATTTTTGTATAGGCTCCAGAATTAACTGAAGATCTCTCAGAAGATCTACTTCGAGATCTACTTACTAACTTCATCATTTTTTTTTGCCGGTTTCTAAACATAGTCATGACTGTAGTCATATTTTTGCCTTTTTATTCTTGAAATTTTATGGAGTTAGTAATAAACAGTACCTACTCGATACAAGTCATAGAGCACGCGTCTTATGGAATAATTTATTTTGATGAGATACGAATAGTTAATATAGGGTATATGACAAAATATATACGGACCCCTTGGTTGAAGGGTGGAAATTCGAGGCGTAGGAATTTTCTACAAGCCCGGATTTTGTCCCGCAGGGCGGTATCAAGTTGTTTGGGAATTTGAGATCTGGAAGTGGGGGTGCAATCATCGCAGAGTGACTGATGGCTATTTGCCACATACCCAATAGTGTCAAATGGAATGTATGTTTACATAAGAAGTCGATTCATGATAATAGTATATTAAGTATGGAGAACGGTAAGGGTTTTATACCGATCGAAGACAATTGTTTGGAGGAGGAGCAGAGCGACGACTCCAATTATTGTCTGAGATCGGTTACCCCTAACGTTCGACATGCTTATAACGTTTTTTGCACGATTGATACCATTATGAATTATAAAAATAAATTAAAATTAAGAGATTTTTTAACTCGACGGTAAGTGAGTTACTTACCGTCGAGTTGGAGTACCGTCGAATTGCTAGTAAATGTCACCTACTGACGTGAAATCTGTCACGGTAAACAGTCAAAAATGATCAATCGTGCAAAAAGTTTATTAAATCCAGGAAAATAAAATGATGAAGTTCATGGTTCACCCCCGTTCGATCTTGAGTACAAGTCGAGGTACAATAACATGCGGTTTAAATTAAATTTGTCAGATGAATTATACAGGGTGGCCAAGATGGGAATGAATGGCATTGGTTGAATGAGAGAAACCTTGCGCAACATATAAGGATCTTTCATGTATGTACTCTCTTCATGTACTCTTGCAGAAATTGCTTATACACTTTATCGTTTTCGAAATATTTGAACAAATCTAATTTCTCAATTTTCGTAGTTGTTTTGATAGTTCTTAAAAAATTAGGTGTATTTTGTAGTTGTTTTAGTACCTAGTTACTGCAACTTTGTGAGGATTAAACTCTTCTTCAACTCAGATTCTTCTTAAGGGTGAAAATAAAACTATTTCATACAGGATAAAAACTGAGAATATTTTACTATCCACAAGATCCATTTCATTCTTATCTTGTCCATCACCCTACATATAATATAATTTTCAGATCGTGAAAGGTTAGGTTGTCACAAAGAATTCAAGAAGGAATTATAATCTACGTTTCTATAAATTATAACATACGCCCCAACCTAGACCTAGGGCAACCCCACGGTGCCGCCCCAGTTTTCAGCCCCAAGTCGACGTTGACCTTGCCACCCCCGCCCCCGATTGCGAATTCCCCTCCCTCTTCCCCCCTTCCCCACTTCCATACTCAAAATGACTTTCCCTTCGCCAGAAGAAAATTTAATAAACCGGCAGACTGAACGGGAAACGAGTTTCCTCAGACATTTCAACTGGGCGACTATGGCGACATTTTTCATAGACAGAGGCGCCCTAGCAACTATCCCAAGAGGTTTTAATTTGTGTGTTTTATCGATAGTACAAATACGAGAGGTTTTTTTTATCGGAGAAATTTTTCTTAGTAAACGAAATATTTTGCCATTTTGAGATTTTGAGACTGATAGAAAAGAGTAACTAAAGAAATTATACATAATAATGAACTTCATTCAAATCTCTACAAAACGGCTCATCCAGTTTTTTTTTGTGTGAACAATTAACGAACATTCAAAGTTGACATGACAAAATTCAAAATGGTGATGTATGATTTTGAGGAACAGGCAGATTTATCGCTGTAAAAACGGATGCACGTTTTTTATAGCTGTCAAACGTCACCTCAGATGGTCTACTGTCTACAGGTGTTGATGTATCTGAAAAAAAGTTTTTTCAGTCTCCTGGGAGCTAGGTCCCTGAAGTCGGAAACTCTTGAAGCTGCTTAGCTTTCCTTGACGAAAGGCTCACTACTCGTTTTTCTTTATCCTGGCACTTTATTCTAGATACATTACATTTTATATGTTTAAGGCAGATACAAGACCATACTGTATTCGATAAACTAGCATGATTTCATGCAATCAAAATTCATACTTTTATTTACCCCGAGATTTTCCCAAAAAATGCGGACAATGCTCGTCACAATGCCAAATATGATGATTTTAGGCATGAATGTTGCTATAAAAGTCTTCAATAGATACCCATGCTGGAAAGCAACAATTCTCGAGTGGGGATCTAATAACCTAGTAGAGTTCAACACAAGCATGTCTTTTCTCTAGAAAAGCCGATCTCACTGTGCCCAACATAATTCAGTCAGGAGTAACAATACCATTGAAGTCATCCATTTCGATGCTTGGCGTTACTATCAGCAATAACCTTTCTTGGGAAAATCACGTGAGTTCCATCGCCAAAAGTGCATCCCAAAAACTTGGTTTTCTGTTTCGAGACAAGAGATATTTCACTCCCAATCAGCTGCTTATGATCTATAAGGCACAGATCCGACCTGTCCTGGAATACTGTTTCCATATTTGGAGTGCGGCACCTAAATATATCCTGAAATTATTGGATTCTATCCAAAAAATGACAATTCGTCTCATCGATGATGCCTCGCTTACAAACTCGCTCACTTCTCTGGAACACCGTGGAAAAGTTGCCGATTTATCTCTATTTAATAGATATTTTCATGGGCGATACTCTTCTGAAATATCAACAATCGTTTCTCCATTAGCAGTCTCTTCGAGATTAACCCGTCAAGTTCAGTCTTCACACTCCTTCGAGGTCACTTTAGAGACCTGCAGAACGTCCCTTTCCAAAGACTCGTTCATCCAACGAACATCGAGACTTTGGAACTCATTGCAATCCCCGAGGCATACGATCTCCAGAAATTTAAGAAGAACACCAACTCACGATGTTCACTGAACATTACAGGATATGAATTTTCGTGAGAACCAGAACATAAAAAAATGCTGAGTATTATACCCCATCTAAAGATGATCATGTAAGGTCCAGTACAACATCTAGTACGCCGTAAATAACAAGGCAATCTCTTCGTTTTCTAAATATACTTGCTTGGTCGAAGGTCGGAAAAAAATCAATCGTAACAAAAGTTATTGCTCGTATAGGCAAAACCATACGATCTTGTTACCCTAACAATTCTATATCGTTAACACAACCACCATGCATTTTCATGTTAACAAAATTATGGTCAGTATAACAATAGGAAATTGTTATGATTGTTCCTGCAGACCTTTCGAACTTCTCCCTACCAGAATTATTTTTATCATTGTGAAATTCAATTTCCAAACAAATTGAGGTCTCCCCCTTACCCCAAAGGTACTCCCCTGACGCGAATCGAATGCGCCCGGATCCGTGCGTGCATGAAAGCATCGATCCGCGCATGCGCCATACCTCCCAGGGTGCAGTCGTTTTTCGGGAAAGTCGGAAAATTGTCACCTAGACGAGGAGTTTTCCTCTCGGTTTTCCTCCATCCAGGGCTTCGTGAGCTGCGAGGCTGCTTCCCCAGATGATGGCCTAGCAGAAGAGGTTGATCGTGACGTTTTCCGTTGGACCGTGCAAGGTAATTGATTTTCCAGGGTTTTCCCGTGTTTTCCTCACATAGAGGGTTCACAGGTAGCAAGTGTTATCACGGCAATGTCAACATAATATGTTTGTCTTAGGGGTGGCTGTTTAGCTGCAATTGTTTTGGCCTGGTCGTGTGGTAGATTATTTTTTTCATTGTGATGGATTTTCCATCCAATCCATGATTGTTAGATATGTTATTCTTATTTTGCTACGTGTAGGTTGAATCACAGTGTGTGGGAAGCTGGGTCAATAAGGGCTTGATGAGAAAAAAAGCGAATCAACAGTGAACAGCTGCAAGTGAGGAGTTTTGAATTCGATTACAAATCAATAAAAATGAACGATCATTGAAAATTCACCATACTTTTCTGGTCTAGAATACAAAATAAGGTGGGTATGATGCAGAATTCCAATATGTCTTCAGAGCCATATCATCTATATGCAGTATCTTATTTCAATAGCCATATATATTGTCAATAAAACAACCATAGTGTGTTATACATGAAATAAGATATTGAAAACATTCCTGAACTTGTTGAAATATGATTCCAAGTGAAGTTTTCCTAAGTACGTATACGTATTCTCAAGCCAGTTATTCATCCATACAAATTACAAGGTGTCCCACTTATATCATGTTGACCGTGGATAACTCTGAAACGATCATTTATCTACAGGTCGTTAACCAATATGTAGGTACTATGTTTTGAAGAATCAATTCTTTGATTTTGTTTCGGATTCACGGGTTTTTAGAACGAACACTCACTGATTTGGATATTCTTTAAAAAAATGTTTATTGAAAATGGCGGATATACGATTTCAAAATTATTCGGACATTAGGGAAATTCTTGAATCATATTAAATGACAGATAATTATCCATGACTGAGTTTTTGTTTTTCGGTGATTTGAAAACGTAGAAAAATTGAAACGATTGAAAAATAATGCGAATGCGAGAATTATAAAGAGGTCCCCGAGGAGTTCCCCTTTTCCATCAAGAAATAAAAACATTTTCTAAACGACCCGACTAGTTTCTATATACAATTTATGAGGTAATACATTTCACGAGATTATCTTTTATAGCAGGCTCGTCATAACATTTGGATACAATTTATATTTTGATAAACTGTTTGCATTTTTGAGTGATTTTTTACTGTTTGTGGTAAGCTAGCAGATATACGATATTATACAGTTTCGGTTTCGTATTCAGATTTATTCAGACTATATCTTCAAGGTCTTATAAGATTTGAATTGGGAATAATGTCACCATGGAAATGTATGTTGGTGTATCAAATTCTATTTTATTTACGTGGATTTCAAAAAGCGATCGGAATATGTATAAAATAGGAAAGGGTATCATCCTAAACAATATAAGATGGTATTTCTTTGTTATCTGCATTCTCAATTAATTTCACTCATTTTTCACTGCATTTTCCCACAAAGTAATGCTCAACTTACTGTTGTCTTGGCTTGAGTTACTTGCATTCTACTTGCAAACTAACGTGATTATGATGGTTTCAGAATAAATAACATGAATAGAAATGAATTAGGCTTCAGATATCAATAAATGTTACTTACTACTACTATCCTATTTTAACCAAAAATCAACAAAAATAAAAAAAAAGAATTTTAACATATTTTTGCGTGAGAAAAACAAGGTTATTCGCGAGATTTCTCGTAAAGATCAGAAAAAACAAATATACACGAAAATTGCAAAGAATCGGAATATATAACGAGATCTACAAGGCGATATTCTCGATATTTTCATTATGGTCGTACTCATGGTTACGTAATAAATATATGCAACTAACCTATACTTTTCAAAAATAAGATTTTCAATTGGATAAGACTATTTCTCTACGACTATTGGATACCACATCAATTACATATGCGTTATCGATTGACAAATGTGTAGATGATTCTTCATACGTGTTGGATTCTCAACATTCCTCAACTGCTGACAACCAATCACAAACTTCGAACTTCAGAATTCAACAGGCTGAAGCCAATGACGAAGTTGCAATGAAACACAATTTTCGAAGTGGACTCTGCTCCTCTGACTCGGTTATCGAGATAATGTCATTTTCAATATGAACGATTTACGAAATGATTGATAGGTTCAAAGAGAAATGTCGATTATGATGAAACTATGAGGAGTGAGTGAACTCGACGACAAATGTACCTACCTCCTATAGCGACAGATTGAAAATTTGTTCTGATCCACTTATTTTTATTACATTGTCAGATAGCACAGTTGATTAATTAGAAGGGCGGAAGTTAAAGGGTCTATTTAGTCATCCTTGTCTTTATCTCAAGTCTCAGTCTCAATCCCAGTCTTCAGTCTTTGTCTTAAGGAATAAGGACATGACTATTTATACAACTCAAGATACTAAGACATTCAGACAATGACATCAATATAAACAAATATTCATTTCTTGAAAAAGTGAAAACATGTATGGATAATCAAACATTAATCACGACCGGTGTGTATTTTTTGATGAATGAATGTTCTTTGTACCATTCTACATTCGCAAATTTGCCAAAAATCGTCACATACGATTAACACATTATATTTCTGTGGTTAGTCTGGAATAAGGAGCATGCGCACTGACTCCGTGGTCTTAGTCCTAAACATAAAGTTGAAAATTAGGAACTCTCAAGGTCACCTTTTTAGGACGAAGACTTGAGACTAAGACAAAATTATTGTATAAATGCTCTTATGTAAATGCATGGATTCAACTTGGCTTAAAGACTAAAATTAGGACAAAGACTGAGACTGAGACGAAGACAAAGCTGACTAAATTGACCCAAAGTAGCTGAACGAGGTGGGTCGAATCCCCGTAGCTCTTTCTTTTTTTTTCATATTGGGACACCCGGTATATCCGGAGTGTTTCTTTCTTCCGCTGCAAGGTGTCGCTATAGTTCCAAGTATCTCAATTCAGATTCAATCCAATATTCTGCGTGGCATTCGCCAGGAAAGTAATTGTTTTAGGCTCGGGCAGTCAAAAGATAACCAAAAAAATTCCCTCGCAGCCACCACCACCATGAATCCTACCACCCCCACCACCGTACGAGGCGCCACCTAGACAGCCCCCCCCCCCAGGCCATGGGCACCGACGCCGCCGACAGGCCCCCCAAGCACAACCCCGACGCCGGCAACTTGAGGTCGTTGCTGAAGAAGCCGCCGGGCAGGCGAGACGCGAAGCGTCGCCAGCGTCGCGTCGTCTTCAACGAGACCAAGAACGAGTTCTTCGACGCCGACTACATCATCCTGATACGCGAGGAGTGCGATCCCGACGGAGATGATGATGATGATGACGACGATGATGACGGCGTCTGCACGTGCCATCAGCATGAGGTGATGATGATTTTTTTTTCATACAATGAATAATTCGTCATATTACTGCGATTATTTCATTCATGCTAAAATACACATTATTGATTGGTTGAAATGATTGTGTTGATAAGCAATAACACCATGTTTTCGATTTTGTATTTCGGCTCCTGATTGGCTATTGGATACCTACATGCTGTGTTTTCGTTTCTGTATTTCGCTTTCTGATTCGTAGCCAGTAGGATAGTTAAATTAAATAACGACTTACTAATTGCAATCTGTCATAGTATTTTCCGATTCCCTGGTAAATGAATGAATGCCACTACACCAAAATTTCGTCTGAACCATGATAAACACACACTATTAATATGTATCCACTTCATTTTCAACAAATTATGGATAATTTCAGCAAGTCTAATTTAACCTAACCACACAAATTCTGACAGCAATCAAAATAAATTTAGCTCAGTAGTACCTAGTGCTTAGATAATCTTGCCTACATTATACAATGGCATACATGTATTGTTGGTTGCATAACGAATCTGCTTGTATCGAAACTACAATGCATAATCAAAATAACTAATTCCATAGACTGTACGTTTGATATTAATTTAAACAATAAATAGGAAATCATCAAAATGGCTTTGATTTTATTCATGAAATAATCTGAACAAATACAACTTGTGTTATTGATGATTATCGAAAATTTCTTCTCTTTTTCGAAACAAATCATGTTGCTTTGGGAAACCACACTCGCGCTGTGCGCTCTTGTAGTTTCCAAGCAACACGATTTGTTTCTCAAAATCGAAGGAATTTGTGTTTCGATAATCATCAATACACTTGTCCGTTACCCATAGCAACGGCATAAAGTTAATAGAAACTCTTTCCATATTTGGACGAGCTATTCTGAAGTCCTGCGCATATATTATGAAACACCCTGTATATATTTTTGTACTGTCATATTTCTGTATGTTTACGTCTGTTTTTCGTTCTTGACAGTAGAAGGTTCAAGCCGATTCCAGGACGACCTTGAAGGGAGACCTAGAATCGGCTTAAACCTTCTACTCTCGAGCTATCAACAGTTATTTAACTCGTACTTCGCTTTTATATCGATTTCAACTTCAATGTATCACCATTCGAAATATGCAAACACCATCCATGTATATCCTGCACCAGGTGGTGCGAATATCGTGCTGCGAGTGCGACGACGACGGCTGCGACGGCGGCCAGCAGAGCCCCAGGTTCGCGCCCCCTGTCGAATTCGTCGACGCTGCCACCCTCAGCCCCCCCGAGGGCTACAAGGACCTGGAGGGGGTCGATCAGGAGATGGCGGCCTTCGGCCAGATGACGGGGGGAATGAGGGAGGAAAGGGAGGAGGCGGCGGAGGCGATGGGGGAGGGGGCGGCTGTGTGCCGGGAGTGTAGTGCCAATCAGGAATTTGAAGCTGACGAAGGTGGGTGCCGAATGCATTTTTTTTTCTCCGGCCACTTGACGTTTTCCGAGGAATGTCATTAAGTGACAGCATTGTTGCTCGTGCGCGGAAATAATGTCAATTGTTATTAAGTGACAGCATATTTGCGCTCGCATCCATCGTCATTGTTGAAAACGAACTCATCATTCTGTTGCATGGTGGAAAATAATAGTAACAGTGTATTATTTAACAGGTCTCCTGATGTAGCAGAAAGTGCAAACAATGTAAATTTGAACTTCCTACACAGATATATCGAGGAAAAGTCTGAATTATGAAATGCATGAATGCTAAATATATCGACACAAGTATCCAAAACTCGTTGTATTTCTCAAAAAACATCAGTACGTTGAATATAAAGCATAAATAAGTTCGATTATATCTTTTTGGTTTATATCGTATTATAATTGTGGTATAGATATAAGTTTTCAAGTAGCCTCAGTAGCCAACGGGTTCAAAACGCGACTTCTCAAGCCGCCAGCCTGGGATCGATCCCTGGGCAGGACAACAATTTTTTAATCTATGAGTCATTTTACCTGTAAGGTAATTGAATGTAGTATCGAGTTTTCTTGTCTAGTAACTGTGTTTGTAGAAAAAATATTGTGTGTATTTCGAAAGTAAAGTGACTCAAAGATTACTTTTACTTACTTTTTCGAGCGGCAATCTATCACTTTGCGCTCTAAATACACAAATAGCTATTTTCTACAACCAGTTAACAAAGTATTTGCGCTCGTAAACGGAGATATTGAAAATACGCTCGCCTCTACTAGAGGTATATTTTTGAAAACCGAACTCATATTCTCTTGGATGATTGAAAATAGTAACTATGAATTATCTACGACAGAAAGCAGAAAGAGCAAACATTGTAAATTTGAATCTCTTACCAGAGAAATCGAGGAAAAGTATAAGATACATGACATGTAGCCATCATGAAATGCTTGAATGTTGAAGATATCGTATCGTAAACTGAAAATGTCCCTTTATTGTTGGTGATAAGGTTCTAGCGGAATTTTTATTGAAGTTGTATAGTAAAAATCATTGACCAGATCAGATTCTTCTTCCAAAGTACACCAATATCGAGAAAAAACATCGCCTAACAAAGTTCGAACCACAAAAACCGAATGATACCAAGCAATAAAACTTCAAGAAGCCATAAGCACTTAGCAAACAACATAAAACTTTTCAGCTACACGCTGAAATTACCCAGGGGACCTGAAACTTCCTCCTCAAGAAAGGGAGTATTTCAGAAACCAGGATATTCCAGTCTATTTCATTGGAAACTCGTCCTATTTTCTCGAAATTTTTTTGAATTATCGAGCTAATCAATATTTTAGAAAAAATCACTTCATAAGAGCCACTGATAGTGTTTATACGTCCATGGATAAAACTGTTGCCGCTGAAAAATATTTCATATTCGATACTATCCAGTCGAGCGTTATTCAACGTAAATAGTAGTTTAGAACGAGTTATTTGACTAGTCCTTTTCCTCGTCCTTTTCAAATGGAACCTGAATGTATTCAGTAGAAACATTTCAATGTGAACAATGAATGTTTACTTTTTCAATAATTCTGTTTTACTTTTCAATTGTTTACTCTTTTTCGAGGTCCAACTTTGATTTTATAATTTGTTCCACGTTTGTGGCAGAAAAGCTGCTATTATCGTATGAATAATTTGGAAAAATTTCTAGATGATGAATGAAAAAAACGGTATAATCCTAAGACGAAAAGTTTTTGTAAACATAGGCTCGATAATGTTTTTGAGATACAGTGTCAAACTTCTTGAAAAAATTTTAATTAGCCTTTTTTCGATTTTGTTTTGTTCATGAGTTCACGTGTTCTTGTTAAACAAAAAAGATTTTTACGGAGAAAATGATTAAAAAAAGTTTTTGTCTCAAAACTCCTTGTTTGGTCACGTACTTGAATAACATCCTGTACATCGCCACTCGATATTTCGATAATTTATTCGGTATATATATTTTTCCCAGGCCTAGTGTAGACAAACAAGTATTTTTTTTCGAAATTAAGCGAGATATAGCTATAAAAGCAGTGGAGCCCCTCTTTTTTTATGAAAGTATCAATCAGATCATTTCAATTGATGAAAACTGAAAAACCTTGTATATCACTCATAAAAACGTTATCTATAAATTTGTTCACGTTTCAGATGCATTTCCTCGGACATTGAAATAATCGCGATCGATCTGAACAACGAAATAAGTTCCTTTTCAATTCCGAAACGAATAACCGGCCGTTCTCGAGAAAACGTTGTGGTTTTGACGTTGTGATAACGTTGTTACGTTAACGAGATCCATGAGCGGAATCAGTTCATCTTTTTGCGGCCCTTCCGAGTCGAGTTTCGAGGGTAAACGTTTATTATCGAAGTTAGATGGCCTGTCAGGCTGTGAAGCAAACAGTAAACACGGTACCCTAATTGATATAAAGGGCAAAGGCGGATTAAAAGAGCAAGTTCAGACGCGGTTTTAGAGGGGCATTCAATTTCCTAAGAAAGTACTCTCAATATTGTTTGCCAACCGCTTTATTTTCATGAATGGCTGATAACTATACAAGGTGTATCTTCCACAAGTATAAATAAACACAATGTTGAATGAGTTGTCGACTATTCAGCTTCCGAACGTTTAGATAATAACGTCACAGCCACTTACTAAATTGTTGTCGATTCCATTTACAGATCATTTGTGCAAGATATTGTACTCAATTTTTTTATCAAGGAAATTACTTTTACGGTTACAACACAAGAGTTGGAAAAAGTTTTGGAAAACTTATTTCCAACTTATTTTTAAATTGAGAATATTTTTTTCATTAAGAAGTTCTAGTACCTACTCATGCATTAATGGAAAGAAATGGGTTTGAGTACGAGATTCGGATTGGAATTTTATTCAACTCTTATTCCTCCATTCTTGAATAATATAGTGATTATCTTCTTCAGTCTTTGTTTTATCAAAGTTTATTTCAGGGTATAATAATCAAATTAGCGCCAACTGCTGGAATTCGAATTCAATTATTTCCATAATCAGGCGACATTTAATTTTCTTTAACGGGATAATTAACCATAAATTATTTCTCATCATCATCGTACAATCATTCTATCTATCTATATAGGTAGATTGGATAACTGGATCTATACTGAAAATAACTTTTTAAGACACGTTTCAGATCCCTTAACGGTCGATAATAAGAATAATTAATAGCGCATATTGTTTATAAAAATTTTATCAATATCACGCAGATTCAAAATTTGGCGCTGGTTGAAACGATTGGACCTAGAATGATTTCCAATATTTCATACCACTCCATTTTTAACTCCTGATATAAATCAAACAGTTTGAACTATATAATCAGATTATGAATCGAGCCAGCCGTTTTAGCAAGTTTGTGTACCATCAGAATTAAATGATTCGTTCTGAACAAACTGAAATCGGATGTTATTGATTTTATAGTGAGTTCGAGAATTTTTCTTCGAGTCATCTCGCTGTTAAATTTCTCTGTGTTTCGAATATTCTCCACGTTCATTGAGCTTTTCTTGCATCAGTTTGATTCTTTTTTATTATCGGGATATCTCGTTTAAAAAGCTATAACTATTTATATTCAAGGAGAGAAAAAATAAAAAATGAAATTGCCATCAATTGTACAAAAAATTTAATGGAAAAATAATGTATCCAATTGAGTTTCAAAATATGTTTGATATTTTTAATTGGATAGAGTATTTTTCCCTTTCACATGAAAATATAATATGGTGTCCACGGGTGTCCATGAAGAAAAAGAAAGTTGATGTTCCAAAAAAACTGACTCGCTAAATCAAACCCTTATCAGAGTTATTAAACATAAGAATAAATTAGAACATTTTCGATTTTCAAATAATTTCGATTTTTTTTTTCAAAATATCTCGAAAACTAGAAAAACTAGATCAGCTCCACGAGAAACACTCCACTTTCTTCATTCAATATGTTTTTATATATCTTCGTTTTAACAATACATTCATCAGTGTAGAGTTTATTATTATTTCTCACTATTTCTCACCGTGAGAAAAAATTTCTAAGTATAATGAAAGGCAATCTTTTAACAGAAGTTATGAAACTGACACATCATCTCAACATTATTTTTGTATGAAAGGCCACGAATGATATTGCCATATCAGTGCGGTTCTATAAATTCTCGAAAAATAGGCCGTGATAATACTCTCACCGTTTATGGATCGAATCGAGTCTGAATGTCGCCCTGTATATGGATTTATGACTTGTGACCGATTTTCAGTGGGTGTGCACTTTACATGACACCTTTAAGATATCAGAAACACAATAAAGAGCTACATGTCGGCTTTTCTAGTTTCATCAACGATCTAGAACCTCACCAAAAATGGATCTGCAGATCTGTGATTAAACCGCATGCGTGGGAGTTTCAGAATCGCCCTCATATATATATATCATTAGGATAAATTAAATCCCGTCACACTCCCACTTCTTAATGAAATTAAAAGTGAAAAGTAATATGCAAAATGCAATTAGCCGCGCACTTAGTAGGTCACTATTTCCCAAGAAAGAAATGCCGTGTAGACGTAAACAACAAGATAAGATGAACTTTCTATGAGCTTGAGCTAGTAAAACGTTAGCATGCTATCTGCGCAGACATCGTCTGGTCCGAGTAGTTTATTTGTTTGCTGCGATTGATGAATAAAATCAGCATTCCTATCATGGGTACAATTGGCATACGTAAATGGCGTATCGATATTGATGTTTCCGTTTCTTTGCAGGTGATAATTCTCAACCAACTAGTGATATTAATAAGCCAAAGATAGATTTAGGACAGAAGCAAGAAGACGATGAGGATGGGGAGAAAGAAACGATTGACCAAAGCCAACAAACCACTCCAACGTCCCCAAATAGTTCAGGTTGGTAAACATTTAACAACCCCATTGGAATAGAGAATTAACATTGCATGCGAATATCTCGAAACAACACATTTATATACATTGGGCAGACAGCTTGGGAGATAGGAATCCAATTTGAAGAGCATATTCAAGTATTGCTCATTTCGGTAAAAAGGAAAATTCCCCCATTACCGTTAACTCTTGTACAGGATGTCCTTCATTTCAGACGGTCAAAACTACCTGTTGGATTCACCGGCACTCGAATCGAATGCCCCAGAAGAAAATCCGCCGCTGCCCTCCCACGGATCACCAGTGGCGGGTATTTTGAAGGGAGGCAAGCTGTGGAGGCAGCAAAGTTTGGAAAACAACGCGCTCAGAGCAAACGAACCAGTCACAGTAAGTTATTTGGCATGGTATATAGTTCGTGAGTTTTTGAAATATCGACTACTACAAAAAACATTTTGGTCGATCAGAATTTTAATATTTTCTATAATTCACACGAACTAAACTCCTATTTAGCTCGGTTAACCTTTGACTTTGACGATTGGCTATATAGCGCCACCTGGCGTTCAAACCAAGTATATGATTGCACGCGGCGAATTCAAAAACGAATATGTGAACGAAAGTGTAACAAAAGTTCTTGTCAAGCACAACCCGGTGTCCCTGTGTCTTTATAACAATCTCATATTGTCACCATAACCATATATGAATTGTTATGTCGACAACATTATCGTCAGAATAACAATAGAACATTTCACTTCCAGAAAGCAGACTCCATGTCAGACGACGAATCCTCGACCACCCGCACGGTCCGCTTCACCGAAGAAGAAAAAAAAGACAGCTGCAAATCATCCCCGGAGGGCGAACGCCAGATCGACGGCAAAGAATCCCCCGCAGAAGAAACCATGCCCAAACCAAGCCCCGACCCCACCGCCGAGATGACCTTGACCTTCAAGCTGGGCAACCACGTGCTCATCTCCAACAACAGCCTCAAACCCAACTCGGCGGTGCGCCAGCTGTTCCCGTGCACCAAGCAGCAGCAGCCTGGCGGAGAGGGCGACCACCACCACCAGCAGCAGCAGTACCTGGTGACGGCCGAATCGTTGCGCGCCTTCGAGGAGGCCAAACGCTCCAGGTTGCCCCAGGTGGTCCAGAGCGACTCGATCAAGCGCGTCATCGAGCGGAACACGCTGCGCAGGTCGCTGCTGCGGTACGAGCCGAAGAGCAAGAGGAACGCCCAGAGGACGGACAACTCGCTGGTGGAGCGCATCAAGCAGCTGACGTGCGACTTGGACGAGGCGGGGGTGGAAGCGGAGGAACTGTCGGCTAGGGTTAGCCCTACGGGGGAAGAAGGCGGAAATGTCGAGGGCGCTCCTGAGCCTAGTCAGGTGAGAAAAAAGTGTTTTGAAAGGTATTTTTAACCGCCAACTTAGTTGCGAAGCAACCCTCGAAGTCTTATTGAGACTTGTATGAGTAAGGAAGACGGGGACCTTAGCTTTTTAAGTGTCATACTCGGCTGGTTACCGTGGAATGTTCGGTTGGTCACCCATCTCTTCCAGCTAAACAATGCTACAGGATTTAAAATGTCCAATAGCCGCTCTAACTCGGATCCTCTGGGGCCATATGCCAGCGCCTCAACGCACTCGGCCACCAATCTAGATAGTGCCGATTTTCTCTTTCGTATCCCGACTGAGAAGTCGTTTTTTCGCAGGACACCAACAAGGCGAAGGAGCGCAATTTCTCTCCGTCGAGCTCATCGACAGCCAGCTCCAATTCGTCCTCCATGTCTTCCACGTACAAGAAGATCACTGACCTCTTCGGCAAACGCGAAATCCCTCCAGATACCACAGCTGAGACCGTCACGTACGAGCCCAAGGGCGTCCAAACCCTTCCAGACATCGGAGGACCTTACACGGTAGGACACTCGCCTAGATCTCCTCAGAAATCCCCCAAAGATATCGTTAAGAATCCCCCAGACCATTGTCGATCTAAATGAATACCTAGTAGACGGTATTACAGTGTCTGTTCACTGAACTTTTTCTGTAAGGCAGAGATGTCTTCTGACTTTAACTTCTTTTAACTAAAATATTTACTCGTTTTCAATAATTTAAAGCATAAGAAACAAGTATATTTGAAAAAAAATCGCCCTTCAAAACATTTAACAAAACATAAGAACCGAGCATGACGGGAGCTGATAGATAGGTTCATACAATATGTGCTGAAGGTAGAAAAAAAAAGAACATAACTTTAAACTGGAAATTGGGTCGCAGACAGAGAAAAAACTGAAACAAATGAGCATCGAACGACTTCTATAAAGTAGCGACCTCTACTTGGCAAACGTTTGGGACTTGAGTGAACGATGACAGTTATAGTTCCGGCCAACTAGGTTTCCATCTAGAAGGACAACACCCAAACAAACACCAACCGACTGTGTCGCTTTCAGGAAGCCCAAGACAAACTCCCCCCCAAACCAACCCCAATCGCCGAGAGCCGCAAGCAGTTCCTGTCCACCCTGGCACCCCTGACAGCCTGTGTCGGTCACGCTGCCAATCGTGACGACCACCACTACCACCTGAGCAACAACCACCCCCAGGGCTTGGGAGGTGGCGAGTACACCCTAGAGGACATCGACGAAGCGCTCGCTGACGACGAGGCCATCAAGAAGATCACCCCCGACGTGCTGGCTGGCACTCCGGCCTCCGAGTCCGGGGACGAGCTTCTGGTGTTTGTCCAGCAGGATGCTAATCGGATAGAGAGGATCAAGAAGAAGTGAGTTTGCCTCGGTTTTTTTCAGAAGGTAACATAGGAACAGCAGGTCACCATCCTCATCATTGAGCCGTTCCTTGAAGAAGCTCTGCGTTTTCCTCGATGATTTCCACAACAACACATTGGATCCACAAAAGAGAAATCCTCCTAATATCGCAAGAAGACCCTTGTGTCTGTGTGTCAACTATACAAGTGAATCCTCTGCTGTTGGTAGATCTGGAGAACCACTACAAGCATCACCAGGCCAAATGGGTACTAACCTAACCCTTTCCAGGTACGAGAGCGACCCGAAGAAGGACTTGGACGACGACGAACACGACGACTACGGCTTCAACAGACGGCCCAGCGTGCGCGGCATCAAGCCGCGTTTCGGCTCCACCTCCGAGATCCTTCAACAGATCCAGAACCAGATCCACCAGCCCGCCCCAAACGCTCACCACGCTGCATGGCCGTACTACTCAGAGACGGGCCTCGGCCGCGAGGAAGACTCCAACAAAGTAAACGCGAGGCAGAACGTGCCGTACCAAGGTGTCTCGGAAGAGGGCAAAGCTAGGGGTTACGTACCACAGACCCAACACAACTATGGGTAGGTCTCCCGACTTCTTGTTGTCTCCCCTCTAGCTATCTTATTGGTATTTCAGGCAGGACAACCAATACCAGAGCTGCGGCAACCAGACGTACTACCAAGAGGTCTACAAGACGCACTCCGCGGTGATTGGGGTCGAGATCGACTGCCAAACCCTGGCCAAGGGCAGAAACGGTCGGCCTCTCTCACCCCCGCCGCAGGAATTGTCCAGGAACTACCACCAGACCATGGTCTACATCCCGTACAACCACATCGAGGGGTACCAACCGGTCATCACGACGAATGCCTACCAAAACAATGATTACTATCGCTACAGCCACAACCAGGTCAGCCCAAGGTCTACATCCCTTAGATTAGATTTGGATTAGGTCCGCTGTAACTTTCACAGATCTTATGTAATCAACACAGCTTTGACAGTTATTTGAGTAGGTAGCCTTTGGTTCTTCAGATCCATATTGTAAGAACCTTGACCTAGACCTTCAAGATCTGCTTTCTGACAGAACCTGCATATGCTTTCATCATTCAGACTCAGATCTTGGCGAAAGTCCTTTCGCCTATAGTTGTTCCACCATCCACAACCATAGCTAACGAAAAATTGTTCCAGGTCAACAAGAAGTACATAGAGCCCGTTTACCAGCAGAAGCTGCCGCCAGAGGACCCCTATTGCAATTCCAACGTCACAGCGCACAAGATGATGGGCAAGAGTCCCTACTCGAACAACTACCAGCCACTCCTGGTTCCGTCCAGCAGAAGCGAGAGCCCTCTGATGGGTAACTACGCCATGGCGAGAGGCACTCAGACTGGTTGCATCAGCAGCTGCAACTATTATCAAAGTGAGTCAATCTCTCTGGGTTTGAAATCAACCGAATGTGTCAACTTTTTTTCCGTTTCGTAGACCAACCATCTCTGACTGTGCGATACCGAGAATCCTTGATGCGTCCTCAGTACAAGCAGGTAGACTACGGGAACAAGGTGAATCGACACAGTTTTCCCTCTGTGAGGCCTCGTTACTACTCCCCGGACAGTTCCGAACATCTTTTATACCCCGAGGACCACAATCCACAGCACAATGGACACATGATGAACGGATACTACAATTATTATGCTGCCAAAGAGTCGCCAGGCAGCAGTCCAACGAAAACACGGTACGTTTCCTACGTCATGTTACTTGACATTTCAGACGACCTACCAGTTTTTAGAAACAATCATAACGCATTCCAACGAGAAGAAAAATTCTTGGAGGTACCTACTCACGTATTTTAGCCTCCTGAAATGTATGTTACGCTGAGACGACCACTTCAACAAAATCAAAAAAAAAATCATACCAGAATTGAGTGCTTTTTTGTTGCTAATTTGTTCCCGTTTTGGAAAATTTGTTGCTGGTGCCGATATATAAAAAAATGGGTCCATGCCCCAGCTTCACGGGATGCTAGCACGGCAACTTTTTTATTCCGCGGCTGTATTGAAAAACAAATATACCAATATAAAGCCCTAATTTGTTCCCTCTTTCAAATTTCCGTATTATTTCCCATTACAGAAAAAAAATAGTCCATGCCAGCTTCACGATAAGCTGAAACAGCAACTTTTTTATTCCGCGACTGTATCGAAAAATGAATATACCAAAATGAAGAGCTAATTTGTTGCTACTTTGTTCCCCCTTTCAAATTCTCGAATTTTTCTCTATTACAAAAAAAAATGATATACAGCTGTACCTACCATCATAAGCATAATTTTTTCAATCAGACATGTTGCATTGAAAACTACTCGGAAAACTATCATACCAAAATAATTGTTGTTGCAGATTCGTTCATATTTTAGAATATTTAATTGTTGTTTGATTTTTTTTTAAATTGTAACCGTCATGCAAGATCAATTTCACGATAATTTCGTTATCTGACTTGTGGACTGAAAAATTATCACTCTAGAATTTGTTGCTTTCCGGATGCTAATTTGTTCCCCTTCCAGAATTTTTGTTGCTCTAGTTTTGAAAATTTTGATGTACCATGCTGCCACATGCGTTACCATGCCAGATTAATTTCACGATAATTTCGTCATCTGACATCTCAACTCAAAAACGATCACACTAGAATTTGTTGCTTTCTTGTTGCTAATTTGTTCTCCTTTCAGAATTTGCTATTGTTTGGAAATTTTTAATGAAACCAGCTGCCATGCCTGATTATTTCCACGATAATTTCGTTATCTGATATGTAAACTAAAAAAGAATTGGTTGCTTTCCGGATGCTCATTTGTTCCCCTCTCAGAATTTTTGTTGCTTTTTTTTTTTGAAAATTTTGATGACCCCTTCAAAGATATCTCGATATCTGTACATATAAGATCATCACGGAGAGCAGAAAGCAAGAAATAAACTCGGTATAATCATTTTTTAGTTTACATGTCAGATAACGAAATTATCGTGAAATTAATCCTGCATGACGGTTACAATTTGAAAAAAAATCAAACAACAAATAAATATTCTAAAATATGAATGAATCAGCAACAACAATTATTTTGGTATGATAGTTTTCCGAGTAGTTTTCAATCCAACATGTCTGAAAAATTATGCTTATGATGGTAGGTACAGCTGTAGATCATTTTTTTTTTCTGTAATAGAGAAAAATTCGAGAATTTGAAAGGGGGATCAAAGTAGCAACAAATTAGCTCTTCATTTTGGTATATTCATTTTTCGATACAGTCGCGGAATAAAAAAGTTGCTTTGTCAGCTTATCGTGAAGCTGGCATGGACTCTTTTTTTTTCTGTAATGGAAAATAATACGGAAATTTGAAAGGGGGAATAAATTAGCAACAAATTAGCTCTTCATTTTGGTATAATCATTTTTCGATACAGTCGCGGAATAAAAAAGTTGCTGTTTCAGCTTATCGTGAAGCTGGCATGGACTCTTTTTTTTTCTGTAATGGGAAATAATACGGAAATTTGAAAGGGGGAATAAATTAGCAACAAATTAGCTCTTCATTTTGGTATAATCATTTTTCGATACAGTCGCGGAATAAAAAAGTTGCTGTTTCAGCTTATCGTGAAGCTGGCATGGACTCTTTTTTTTTTCTGTAATGGAAAATAATACGGAAATTTGAAAGGGGGAATAAATTAGCAACAAATTAGCTCTTCATTTTGGTATAATCATTTTTCGATACAGTCGCGGAATAAAAAAGTTGCTGTTTCAGCTTATCGTGAAGCTGGCATGGACTCTTTTTTTTTCTGTAATGGAAAATAATACGGAAATTTGAAAGGGGGAATAAATTAGCAACAAATTAGCTCTTCATTTTGGTATAATCATTTTTCGATACAGTCGCGGAATAAAAAAGTTGCTGTTTCAGCTTATCGTGAAACTGGCATGGACTCTTTTTTTTTCTGTAATGGAAAATAATACGGAAATTTGAAAGGGGGAATAAATTAGCAACAAATTAGCTCTTCATTTTGGTATAATCATTTTTCGATACAGTCGCGGAATAAAAAAGTTGCTGTTTCAGCTTATCGTGAAGCTGGCATGGACTCTTTTTTTTTCTGTAATGGAAAATAATACGGAAATTTGAAAGGGGGAATAAATTAGCAACAAATTAGCTCTTCATTTTGGTATAATCATTTTTCGATACAGTCGCGGAATAAAAAAGTTGCTGTTTCAGCTTATCGTGAAGCTGGCATGGACTCTTTTTTTTTCTGTAATGGAAAATAATACGGAAATTTGAAAGGGGGAATAAATTAGCAACAAATTAGCTCTTCATTTTGGTATAATCATTTTTCGATACAGTCGCGGAATAAAAAAGTTGCTGTTTCAGCTTATCGTGAAGCTGGCATGGACTCTTTTTTTTTCTGTAATGGGAAATAATACGGAAATTTGAAAGGGGGAATAAATTAGCAACAAATTAGCTCTTCATTTTGGTATAATCATTTTTCGATACAGTCGCGGAATAAAAAAGTTGCTGTTTCAGCTTATCGTGAAGCTGGCATGGACTCTTTTTTTTTTCTGTAATGGAAAATAATAAGGAAATTTGAAAGGGGGAATAAATTAGCAACAAATTAGCTCTTCATTTTGGTATAATCATTTTTCGATACAGTCGCGGAATAAAAAAGTTGCTGTTTCAGCTTATCGTGAAGCTGGCATGGACTCTTTTTTTTTCTGTAATGGAAAATAATACGGAAATTTGAAAGGGGGAATAAATTAGCAACAAATTAGCTCTTCATTTTGGTATAATCATTTTTCGATACAGTCGCGGAATAAAAAAGTTGCTGTTTCAGCTTATCGTGAAGCTGGCATGGACTCTTTTTTTTTCTGTAATGGAAAATAATACGGAAATTTGAAAGGGGGAATAAATTAGCAACAAATTAGGGCTTTATATTGGTATATTTGTTTTTCAATACAGCCGCGGAATAAAAAAGTTGCTGTTTCAGCTTATCGTGAAGCTGGCATGGACTCTTTTTTTTTTTCTGTAATGGAAAATAATACGGAAATTTGAAAGGGGGAATAAATTAGCAACAAATTAGCTCTTCATTTTGGTATAATCATTTTTCGATACAGTCGCGGAATAAAAAAGTTGCTGTTTCAGCTTATCGTGAAGCTGGCATGGACTCTTTTTTTTTCTGTAATGGGAAATAATACGGAAATTTGAAAGGGGGAATAAATTAGCAACAAATTAGCTCTTCATTTTGGTATAATCATTTTTCGATACAGTCGCGGAATAAAAAAGTTGCTGTTTCAGCTTATCGTGAAGCTGGCATGGACTCTTTTTTTTTCTGTAATGGAAAATAATACGGAAATTTGAAAGGGGGAATAAATTAGCAACAAATTAGCTCTTCATTTTGGTATAATCATTTTTCGATACAGTCGCGGAATAAAAAAGTTGCTGTTTCAGCTTATCGTGAAGCTGGCATGGACTCTTTTTTTTTTTCTGTAATGGAAAATAATACGGAAATTTGAAAGGGGGAATAAATTAGCAACAAATTAGCTCTTCATTTTGGTATAATCATTTTTCGATACAGTCGCGGAATAAAAAAGTTGCTGTTTCAGCTTATCGTGAAGCTGGCATGGACTCTTTTTTTTTCTGTAATGGGAAATAATACGGAAATTTGAAAGGGGGAATAAATTAGCAACAAATTAGCTCTTCATTTTGGTATAATCATTTTTCGATACAGTCGCGGAATAAAAAAGTTGCTGTTTCAGCTTATCGTGAAGCTGGCATGGACTCTTTTTTTTTTCTGTAATGGAAAATAATAAGGAAATTTGAAAGGGGGAATAAATTAGCAACAAATTAGCTCTTCATTTTGGTATAATCATTTTTCGATACAGTCGCGGAATAAAAAAGTTGCTGTTTCAGCTTATCGTGAAGCTGGCATGGACTCTTTTTTTTTCTGTAATGGAAAATAATACGGAAATTTGAAAGGGGGAATAAATTAGCAACAAATTAGCTCTTCATTTTGGTATAATCATTTTTCGATACAGTCGCGGAATAAAAAAGTTGCTGTTTCAGCTTATCGTGAAGCTGGCATGGACTCTTTTTTTTTTTCTGTAATGGAAAATAATAAGGAAATTTGAAAGGGGGAATAAATTAGCAACAAATTAGCTCTTCATTTTGGTATAATCATTTTTCGATACAGTCGCGGAATAAAAAAGTTGCTGTTTCAGCTTATCGTGAAGCTGGCATGGACTCTTTTTTTTTCTGTAATGGAAAATAATACGGAAATTTGAAAGGGGGAATAAATTAGCAACAAATTAGCTCTTCATTTTGGTATAATCATTTTTCGATACAGTCGCGGAATAAAAAAGTTGCTGTTTCAGCTTATCGTGAAGCTGGCATGGACTCTTTTTTTTTCTGTAATGGGAAATAATACGGAAATTTGAAAGGGGGAATAAATTAGCAACAAATTAGCTCTTCATTTTGGTATAATCATTTTTCGATACAGTCGCGGAATAAAAAAGTTGCTGTTTCAGCTTATCGTGAAGCTGGCATGGACTCTTTTTTTTTTCTGTAATGGAAAATAATAAGGAAATTTGAAAGGGGGAATAAATTAGCAACAAATTAGCTCTTCATTTTGGTATAATCATTTTTCGATACAGTCGCGGAATAAAAAAGTTGCTGTGTCAGCTTATCGTGAAGCTGGCATGGACCAATTTTTTTATATATCGGCACCAGCAACAAATCTTCCAAAACGGGAACAAATTAGCAACAAAAAAGCACTAAATTCTGGTAGTCTTGTTATTGAAGTGGTCGTGTCAGCGTAACATACATCCTTCTGAAAAAGAATCCGAAGTCGAAACGCCAGTTTCGTAAATACAACATTTTCCAATTGTTCCGATACGGAAATGGAATTTTCAGGTATATAGAGAGAGGGGTGCCAGAGGGTGCAGCGAGCGTATCCCCACAAGATTCCATGAACACGGCCAGCACCAACACGTCTCCCACCTTGAGCCAGTCCACCAATAAGCCCATGTTCTACGCCATGAATGTCTGAAGAGGCGAGGGGCAGACTGAAGATGCACAGCAAATGATCGAAACGTTGCGTGTATATACGGAGAAAAATGTTGCTTTATAGAAAGCATTGTTTGTTGACATTTGTAGGTTATAATAACCGCAAGGCAGAAAAAATTGTTGATTATGAGGACGACGACGCCTCATCATGTACTTAGAATTGGTGTTTTTTTCTCATTTTTAGCTTGTAACGTTGTTAATGTCAGTATTATCATGTTTGCCTGAAAAGTGATTACTTATCTACTTTAATTTTCGCGTTTGTCTTCCTTGATTTGAATTATTGTTTTTTTCTGAATAAACATTCGTAAGGTAGGTACTTGTTACTCTTCTCCCCAATATAAAAAAATATGCATTTATTAACTCAATCAAGCAAAAAGAAAAACATATTTATATTTGGTGGTACTTTAATTTAATTAAAATTGTCAAATCATAATATCATAACTTTGAATTATCTGTGGCATATTATCTGTCTTTTTCAATATTGATATATAATATACAGAGTGTTCTGTCTGAATGTTTTAGAAATTGTTAATTATTAGGTCACAAACCTATTAAATTCGATTAGGAACTATAACTACAAGTTATCCCATTTTCCCCCTATCATTGAAAATTCGATGTGCTTATATATTATAATCAAGAGAATTGGAATACCTTGTAGTTAAAGATGAGGAAAATTTTCTGGAAGTAGCTATAATGTATTGTAAAGATATGGTTGTATAAAGATATTGTTGTAATTTGTATTGAAGAGTTTATATTGTAATTCTTATCACCTGTTTTCCAACAACTTTAATCATTATTTCTGATTAGTAATTTCAATTTTGAATTTTCCAAGGCCTATTTATTCGACTTCATCAATCTTCAGACAGAGTATCAATACGTCTCAAATTCGATTTTATATTATAGTTCTCATGTATATATACATAGGATTTGTTGAAACTCCATCATTTTCAGTTTTTTAGCTACAAATAAAACATTGAAATCTGAGACATTTTGATATTCTGGCTGAAACATTATGCTAACTACACTAGCACGTTTCATGAAATGTTATCTATGTAATAATAATGGGTGGCTCAATTATCAATACCGCGCGCCCGGTTTACCTATTTGCCAAAGTGTACAGATCATTATGAAATGTATGGTGGTGGAACATTATTACATTGGTGAACCATCCTCTGTTCATAGTTAAAATCTATTGTTGAAGAGCTCAAAATCTAAGGATAATCACTTTTATTCTCCTGAAGAATATCGCTCTTAAGAAAGCAATTTTTTGTGCTTATCGGAGCGATTTTTGCTTTTCTCAAGAATCCTCTGTTGTTAAATTTTATATTTCACTCGTTAAAAATATGAGAACATATTGATTCCCTCATTGCCCCTCTGAACTAGATTAGGAATTGTGAAAGACCAAAAACCAAATGAAACATATTCCAAAAAGTATTTTTTAACATAAAGAATTTATTTTTCCTTGATGCGCAGGTGGTATGTATAATGTTGTTGTGAAGTGATAGAACCCCTTTTTGAGAAAAAAATGTAGTTCGTCAATCAAATTGATAAAATTTCGTTATTTTATTAACGTACCTAGTGTTTATCTAGGTTGTATTATGTGAAGGCATCTAAAACTATAATAAAAAATATGAAAAAGCAAAATGCCATTGTTTTCAATTCTTCCATCTGTCGTTATAATTATAGTTAGGTGTAGGTACCGAGTAATTCACCATAAATATCCCCCCCTTCAACTTGGTTATTTCTGAACCGATTCGATAGATTTTAAAAAATATTTTGGGGTCATTTTTCAGCGACCATCTTATACATTTTTTTTTCGAGAAAGAATGATATATGAAACGATCACAAGCACACTTTTTATCTATCAAAACATTATCAAAAACAGTGAATAGGAATCATATAATTTGTAGATGGGGAATTTACACGGTTGGAATGCATTTTCAACTATTTTGGACAGTAAATGCGATATCACATAAAATATAAATTTTAAAATACGTACCTTATATTTTCAGTAGATATCTCCAGTCCACTTTACATCTTCAATGAACACACTCACTTCAAGTCAGCTCGAAAGCACACAAATATACGCGATCGCGAATTGATAGACATCTCAAACTTTCATATTCGTGCGGCACCTTGTAGAGTGTTTTGTTTTCAGGTTGGCATTCTTTTTCAAAGCCAACTATTCCGAGTAATCAGAATATTTCTGAGAATCTGCCTCCCTCTTTGTTTAACACGATACGAAAAGAGAGTTAGATATACGCATTCTTGTCAGTGAGTCAGTGTCTCAGTGACATTAGTGAATAGTGACAGTTCTGAAACTGACACGAGCAATGATGATTGATGACACGAGTGACACAATGTTTTGTTATTGTTTATTATTCAGACTAGATACTAGACTAGAGAGCAAGGATGTTATCATATTTATCTGGTGGTTCATGATTCCAAAATCACGAGGAATGAGGTCAAAAACACTGAAATATGTATCATAAACTTTCCAAATTCTCCTACCATACAATAAAGTACTCTAAATGATATGGATAAATCTGAAAAGTGAGGTTACCTCCTAAAAAGGCGAAATAATGAACCAAGAAACCAGTAGAGGCTACTGCAGCTGGTTGATCCATGTAAAACTATCACGAATAGTTGCCATGGTACTCGCCATCCTCATACTTACACCTTTAATCACCCATTTCTACCTTTCTAAGGTAGAAAAGAGCTCATATCTGATAGAACATGATGCACATTCACATCAAGACCTCAACGAAGGCTTCTATGCGTTTAAAGAGTCGGATTTAAGGGTAGGAGTTGAAGAACTGATTAGGATAAGGGGTTCTGTACTGAGTGAATTGCGCGATATTGAAAAAAAACGACAACAGTACAAACAAGAAATACAAAATTATGCTAGGAACATTGAGGAGTTGAAACAAGAGTTATCCCATCAACAAACTAGTTTGAATAGGCTGAAGATTTCTGTGGAACAAGCACAAGTTGCCCAGCATGAGGCACTCCAACAAAACACTCCTGATTTGGCTTTACCAAAAAAACTGACAGCTGATACACTTCCTTCAATATTGCCACCAATACCAAGAAATGTGTCTAGGAGATGTAGAATGTACAACTGCTTTGACCACTCAAGATGTTCTCTAACATCTGGATTCCCTGTATATTTATATGACCCTGATCAGTTTCCTGTTATGAATGATGGCTGGGATGTAGATGGTTTCTTGAAAACAACCCTCAAACAAACTCTGGGCTACAACCCTCATCTCACCAATGATCCCAAGGAAGCTTGCATATATCTTGTTTTAGTGGGTGAGGCACTGAAAGACACAGATGATATCAGTGAAAATGTAGGCAATCATTTGAATTTGCCACCTCTAGATCCAGAAGCTCTGAAAAGGTTACCCTACTGGGGTGGGGATGGAAGGAACCACATTTTACTGAACTTGGCTAGAAGAGATCTTACTGCTGCTTCAGGGGACATTTTTTCTAAAACTGACACTGGTGAGTTGAATTTTGCTTCAACATCTAGCCTCTCAAGATCCAACTGTTTTTAGGTCGTGCAATACTGGTGCAATCAACATTCACACATGATCTCTTCAGGCCAGGTTTTGATCTGATAATCTCACCTGTACTTGGACCTCCTGGTGGAGATGTCTGGCAAGAATGTGCCCCCATGCTACCAGTTCGCAGGAAATATTTGCTCACCTTCCAGGGTGAAATGAAAATGCTCAAATCAGAAAAAAATGCTTCTCCTAAGCCAGATCATTTTGATGATATGGAGGATAGTGATACTGAAGTAGATAGGTAAGTATGGATTGGAAAATACATGTTGAACTCTCCAAAATATACCTAAATGACTGCACTATTCATGAATTGAATTGATAATGATGGAAAAGCTGAAATTGTTGCTAACACAATCAATCCCTGACATTTGAAGGTACCTAAATTTGATAAATAGTAATCATGTTGTTTATTTTTGAATGATTTTTATTTCCAATAAATAATAATATTATTCTGTGAATCATTATGTTATAATGATATTGATAAAAGTAAGATCGATTTTTATTTTGTAAAGGTTTGTCATTGACCATTTGGGTGGTTTATCAGAAACTGAAACCTCAGACAAATTCCGTTTTGAGTTCATCTGCAATCCTGCCATCGATGACAATGTCAACAGTGGATCCCAAGACTGGGCCTTGTGTGGTACAGACACCAGCAGAAGGACTGTACTGAAGGAATCCACGTTTGTTTTAATTTTCGCTCCGGGGCACATCGATTTGGTGTCCACAACTTTGTTGCAGGCCCGCGTTTACGAAGCTCTAAGATCGGGTAAAATTCGCATTGTCCGTTTTTTTTAAACAAAAATATTGAAATGTGAAACTTTAGGCGCAATTCCTGTGATTTTGGGAGGCGACCAAACCCGCTTGGCCTATGACGAGGTTATTCAATGGCGGCGAGCGGCCATTTTCATACCGCGCGCCAGGATAACAGAGCTGCATTTTCTGTTGCGAGCTCTACCCGACGAAGACGTTCTCCTCATGAGGCGGCAGGGTAGATTGGTGTGGGAGAGGTCAGTATAAGGGTAGAGTTGGATTTCGCCGCAAATCTTTTAGTTAGTTCAGTTCGAGCATCAGATGAATTCGTGATAATATGATGTGAAATTTGATTTAGACAACTTGTAGAACAAGATGGCGTCACTCACCTTTGCCGCTCTTCGTTTCTTCGTCAATTTTCCGGGCCCCAGTGTTTTTTCCACGAGTTATATGCACTGTTGTTTGAGTTCACATTACACACGAAAAGTTCAGCTAGCATTCACCAAATATCTCACGATTTTCAACAATATTTCGGAAAACATTTTAACCGTTACCGCACAAGTCAAATTCAAAGTACGCCATGTCTATTCTTCTTCTAGTCTTTCTTCTTATTTGTTTTCTGAAAGGTGTATATTTGGTTATTTGTACCTATTGGCTATTGCCAGCAACTTGATAGGTTTCTTGATAGTTTCAGTGAATGTTAATTTCCACAAAAAAAAATTTACAAATTGCCATTTCATGTATAAAACCTGTCTTTTTTTTATTATATAGCCCAATGTTTCAGTATTTTATCGATTATATTTTATCGATTATAATTTATCGATCATAATTCAGTAGGTACGTCATACAGGTTGTGTCAGTTTTTTCTATATACAGAGCGTCGATATTTTTCACCATCATTTGTAACCTCCAACTATAATCAGTTTCAAATCTCCAAAATTATGTCTACTGTAGTCTTTTTGATAGAAAAAAAAAAGAAATTGAATTCGAATCAACTCAATCTTTACAATTTCTTTTCAAAACATGGTGTGGTATTGAAATAATATTCTTGAATTTCTATTTTCTTCATCAATATTGAATTTCTGCTAATGAAAAAAAGGGTTTTTCATAATGTTTCCAAGTCCTGCTGATACAGAGAGATCATAGCTTTACCATTGATAGTTTTTCGTTTCATGCAGATATTTGGCTTCAGTACAGAGCACTTTGGACACCATTGTTGCTGTACTCCGCGATAGACTGAATATTCCTCCAATACCTGCTGATAGTGTCAAAGCGATGAGCGTCTTCAATGAGACGTTCCAACCCATACAAGTGCCCGTAAGTAATTTCATCCACAGACCTCTTCGAAACAATTAAAAAATTTCTAACATCGATTTTTATTTCTCCGTAAAATTTTTATAAAATCATCACATACTCATTTTTTCATTTTTCTGTGGTGATGAAATTTGAGTACATAAAAAATTCAGTTCCTCTCAAAACCCCCTGTAGGTGGCGAGCGACAGCGAGCCTGAGGAGAGCCTCGGCCCCCTCGAGCCGCCCCTCGACAGCGCCATCTACCGGCGCAACTTCAGCCTGCACCTCACCCAAGGCCACGAGGTGTGGAACGACTGGGGCGACCCCTTCCGGCTGCACCCCCACCTTCCCGCCGACCCGACGCTCTCGTCAGACGCCAAATTCCGCGGCTCGGGGCGCGGTTTCCGCCCCATTGGGCGGGGCGGGGGTGGCGCCGGCAGGGAGTTCGCCGAGGCGTTGGGCGGCGACAGGCCGCGTGAGCAGTTCACCGTACTCGTGCTCACCTACGAGAGAGAGCAGGTGAGTCCTCTGACGGTGGGGAGAGCGGATTCTCTTAGGCTCCGCCCTCGGCCGTTTAGTATTCGGTCCGACTCGGAGGTGGTTTTGGTTCATTTGAAAGATATTTTGGGACTTCCCGAAGATGTTGGTTAGCTCGTAAACTTGTTTTTTCTATAAATTCGAAAGCGAGATCGCGAGAGATAATGTTTAGGGTGTCCTCTTATATTTCGACACATTTTTCAGGTGCTTTTGGACTCGCTGGCGCGGCTGCGCGGCCTGCCCTACCTCCACTCCGTGGTGGTGGTGTGGAACAGCCCACGGCCGCCGAGCGCCGAGCTGCGCTGGCCTGACGTCGGGGCGCCGGTGCACGTCGTTCGTGCCGCCCGAAACTCGCTCAACAACCGCTTTCTGCCGCTCGACTGCGTGCGCACCGAGGCGGTGCTGTCCGTCGACGATGACGCCCATCTGCGCCACGACGAGATCCTCTTCGGCTTCAGGTAGCAAATTTTAGCGTTTTGTGCCGTTTTTTCTAATTTCAATATCTGAATACCATACAATGCAAATTTAACCAAGTGTAAATAAAGTTATTATTATTATTAGGGTGTGGCGCGAGCACCGCGACAGGATCGTCGGCTTCCCCGGAAGGTAAGTGTTTGGAGGAGGAGTGGTAATCTCAGATTTGCGTGAAATGAAATAGCTCAAAGTCGTTGCCAACAACTTTGTCGAAATAACGATAAGAAGGTGAAAAGCGAGCAGGAAACTTATTTCCTTTCTAATACTACGCAGAACCTGCATTAATTCACTTATGCTATTGCATTTCAAGGCGCCGGCTGTTGAGATAGATTAGACAATCTACAGCAGACGGGACAACACTTTTTTTCTTACTAATTTCATTCAGGTATCATGCTTGGGACCTCAACACCAAGAACAGCTGGCTCTACAACTCCAACTACAGTTGCGAGTTAAGTATGGTGTTGACTGGAGCGGCATTTGTACACCGCCATTACCTTCATCTTTATTGGAAATGGCTGCCACAGGCCATCAGGGACAAGGTACATAATTTTTTTCCCAAAAATTTCACTGTTAATTTTGATACTTCAAAATTGTTGTGCTGATATGGTATATTCAAAAACTTTCTACCTCAAGAAGACGCATTTTAGTATAAAACGACGCTAGTTTGCACTCATTGAAGTCCAGGCGTTTTCTGAAGGCGAAATTGGCAATAAAACGTCCCCCAGGTCCGTTGAAATGAGCACGTATATATTGCCTACTTCTTCTCCCGAAAACGCCTGCTATATTGGCACGCACTCAGCTCATAGATGGCGCAACGTCTGCAGGTCCGCCATGATGTATATTTTCGCGAGGTCATTTACATCTTGTGCCAATGTTTGACTCATGGATTTCTATATTCTAGGTAGACGAGTACATGAATTGCGAAGACATAGCAATGAATTTTCTCGTGAGCCACTTCACGAGGAAACCTCCGGTGAAAGTGACCTCGAGGTGGACCTTCAGGTGCCCGGGGTGCCCCCAGAGCCTGTCAGAAGATGACACGCACTTCCAAGAGAGGCACAAGTGCATAAATTTCTTCGCTCAGGTTGGAATGCTTGGCGTTTACTCGTTTCTTGATGTGCTCATCAATTTTTTTTTGCAGGTGTTTGGATATATTCCTCTGCTGAACACCCAGTTTAGAGCGGACTCGATATTATTCAAGACTCGGATACCACATGACAAACAGAAATGCTTCAAATTTATATAACGACGACGTTTCAGAGCGTGTATAAATCAATTCATAGTACAATCTGTACATTCTACGGATGGTTGAGCTTCTTTTTTTATTGTGATAACCAACTGACTTGTTTTTAATATGTTTTTGATGTGCCATTTTTAAATAGTGTAGAAGTTAAGATATTAAGAGAATAAATTAATATTAAATCAATGTGTGCATTTCTGGAAACCAATAGGCTATTCGGCAATAGATACTCCGGATATTTTTCTGTTCATCTACTCCACCAAAGTTTTCTCAAAATCTGCATGACTTTTTCCGGGCCAAATTTGCAGATAATTCATGAAAAGCACAGTATATCTATTTCTCTCTTCAATAAATGTCATATTATAGATCTACATCGAGTCACGTATATCTATCCTTCTTTTTGACATGTATTGAAGAGAGAAACAAACACTGTGCGCACCAGCGTTGATTGAAACGGCACCAGTTGTACCAATGGAATTCGCTGAGTCTGGTAAGGGACGTGTTTAATTTAATTTCATCAATTTCTGTAATAGATTGACAGCAATATGTGACACTGACGTTCGGAAATAGTTCAGTGGTGAAAAGTAGACAGGAGACAAGGAATGATAGTATTTTGTCGTTAAGGATAATAATAAGCCCCTTCATATCATTTCCAAAGTAAATTCAGCCCACTGGGAGTAGGATATCATTAAAAACTCATACATTTCAAACATCGATTTTATTTCGCAAAGAATCACAGCCATCATCACCTCTGAAAAAATTATTCTCCACTATATACCTAACACACTGCAACAACAAGTTCCTCTCGTCCCTGATCTCCTTCTCCAACAGTTTCTCCAACAAAGTGACCCTCCTCTTCCTGAACCTCTCATGTGGAAACTCGCCCTCCTTGCCACCACTATCCACATCCAACCCCCGCTTGCCCCTAGCATCCCGCTTACCACCCCCAACCTTCGAACCCGCCCTCTTCCTCTTCCTGCCGCGATCCGACCGCCCCCGATCGACTTTAACCGGAGCCTCCGCAGGGGCCCCTTCTAGGGGCCCCCTGGGTATCTTCACCTCCTCGGGCGCTTCGGCGTCGGAATCGCTGCCGTAGGCGCCCATCAGCGCCGCCAGGGTGCCGTTCAGCCGGGCGGCGGGCTGACAGGGCGCCGCCTCCCACTCCTCGTCCTCGTAGTCGCCGGTTTCCTCCGCCAGGGGCGCTTCGAGCAGCCCCGAAGTGCCGCGGAACGGGAACATGGTGCCGTTCCAGTCGAGCTTCTCGTTGATCAGCGAAGCCGGCGCTGCTGGCTTTGGTGGGGGCTTTTTAGGTTTTCGTTTGGGCGGCGGCCTCCTGTTGTTGTTGTTGTTGTGTTCCTTCTGCATGGATACTGGAAAGAGTGTTTTTTCTTATTGGATGTTATCTACTTCATGAAATGCAATTGATAAATCGGAGAATGAGTAATTTCCCCCATCTCAGTAATGTGACGGAAGGGCTTAACTAAGAATTTAATACAAAACAGGTTGCATAAAAGTTCATCAAGCCTTCTGTTAACTTAACGTGGGATTAACTCTGCTAACTCACAAACTAAGGTAAATTAAATATTCAATCGTTTGGTTAATTCTGTATGCAACCGACCGAGGAATTCAAAAGAATAAAACAACCTGTATACTTCCATTATCTCATTGACGAATGTGCATTGATAAGTTGGGCGAATGCGCATCGAATACTTTGGCGGATGCGCATTAGATATTGTCACGACAGCTGACAACTAATCGGAATCCGTGGAATTAACACTGATTATAGTTTCAATAGGTATTCAACTGAGTATATACAGCACACTCAAGCAGGTGAAATCAGGAACATATTCTTAAACAATGATGAAAAGCAGAACAAGAACAATCTTAGAACACTTTTTTCTGGCCTAAACATCAAACATGTCAAGGATGAAACGCTTGATAATTCTGCCATTGAAGTTTTATAGAAATTTCAATAACAATCTATTTCCCATAATATGTAGTCAACTTCATCAGGAATACTGCATAAGCTAGAAACCTAACAATAAGTTTTATATTTTTGTTAAAAAGATGATGATTAATTGTTTACCATTAGAAACAGTGAGAAACATCTGAAAGTGTGTACTCATAGATTTTTCTAAAATTTTGTTATTTATCATAAAGAAATCTTGAAGAATTCATTAGTTGATTCAAGTCAAGTTATCAATTAGGTTAATTTCAAAATTGAGTTTCTTTCAAATTAAATCAAAATGTATATCAAATTGATTTTTTGAATTTTTGGTAAGAGGTCACACTTGAAAATTACAAGTTCTCATGCTAAAATAGAAAATCTGATAAAACTAAAAAATTGTTGAAATTTATGATTTTTTTTCTGTTTGTCCACTTGAGTATGATTTTCATAAAATAGTAGCATTTAATAATACTCACATCTGAATTTATCTCTTCCAAATCTATTGTCACCCTTCTGAATTCTCAATCCCCTTTTCATCAACTCTTCTTGTTGTTGCTGCCTCTTGATCACATTCTCTTTGTTTGGATACCTCTTTTTTCTTTCCTCCACCCACTTAGCTATATCTTCGGGAGTGTTGACGTTCCGAATTTTTTCATACAACCCGGTAGCATGTTGCATGAGAACATGTTTTTCTATGACCTTTTCATGAGCTGTGAAAGTGCAACCATCCAGTTTGCAAGTCCTGTGTTCTGACATGTGTTTATCAAAGTGGAATTTTGTGAAGAAGTCCCTGTCACAGGTGTCACAGGAGAAGATTTGATCCTTGTCAGAGGTTTCTTCTGAGTGACCATATGAATCATAATAGCTGTCTCCATCAGAATAGGAGTCTTCTTCTGGGTATTCAGAATATGAACTTTCTTCTGGGAATTGGTAATATTCATCATGGCTTTCTGAAAATATGTTTTCTTCTTGGCAGAGCTCTTCATCTTCTGAATCAGAATAGTCTTCACATTCACCTATCTACAAAATGACAGGAATTATATTTTGTTTCAAAGAAACCATGCATATGTCAACTGTTGAAATTCAACTTTTGATGAAATAAACCAAGGAAGATAGTTTTTCAAGGGAAACATTTCAAATTCAAAATATCCTCAGTTGAGATATACACAGCATTAGACAACCCTTCCAAAAACTGACGAATCTCTGGATTCGAGATTGAATTTTCTTGAAAAACACTAAGCAATTTCATCACTCACTATTACTTGATAACTGAGATTTCACATGAAAAATGTTTCAACTTACTGGAAAAATCTCCTTTGAATCACATGTAAACACTTCTTTGGATGTGGAAATCACTCATATGATTGTATACTGTATGTTCAAAATAACTGTTCTAGTACTTTGGTGAATATTCAATACTGAACCATTGGATTGTTCTTTTGACATTGTTGAAAATTCACTTTGAAACCAAGTAAGTCAATAATGTTGACTCTTCCCAACTTACTCTTCTTTTGGCCTTAATACACTGAAGAGGAATGTCACAATTTTTCCTGAGCAATTTGAGTTGGTTTCAAAACTTATAAAATATTAAAAAGAGTGTGCATCAGAAATTATTCTGGTAATTGGATTGGAAGCTTCTTTGATAAAACAATAATTGCCCATCAATTAATTTAGATCAATTTTAGGTTTTATTTGGTACTCAGTATGGATGATAGGAAAAATGACTTGAATCAAAAATTAAAGCTTTGATTTCAACATTCAAATTGAAAACTTGATGAATTTCAATTTAAAAAAAAATCAATAATCATCCTGTATATATATAAATGTTGTATGAAATATAACTACCACTTCTTTCAGGCTAATTAGAAAAGAACATCACTGCTTTTCAATAGATCAATAATACAAAATAGAGAGTTTTATTACACTTAACACTCTGATAAGGCAGTATAACTGTATTGAATATGATTTTATGAAAAAACTGCTCAGGAAAAATCTATATAGACATGAGGAATAAAAATTTAAATATTTTGAAAACTCGAGATGCCAGAAACAGCAATCCCTATTTTGAAACAAGAAAAATCAAAATATCAATTCATTATTTTTGAAATTTAATTTATTTAACACTAGATACATGAATGTTACCTCAAGAATTTGAATAGCTTGGAGGCATGGGATATCATTAAATTAACACAGAAATCACTTGTTATTGAGATTATTTTGCAATAATTAATGGATATTATTAAAAAAATTATGAAATTAGGGAAAAAGTCATTCCCAACAGATAGAAACAAAAAATATAATAAACTCTATACTATACAATCATGAAAGAGTCCACAGATATACATAAAACAAATTGTCCAAACTAATTTCACATCTAATCATATTCAGGACACAATATCAGATAGATTCTATCTGAGAGATGAATTAAATTTGAGGTTTGAGGCCAACTATTGTATATTATTCAATGAAAAAAATGGGCCCAATTAAGCTGGTGTTACTCCAGTATTTGCAGTTTCTGATATTGTTGTCTCAGCATCAGGCTGAGACATTTCATTTTGCCCTTGGGGCTGACTTTCTGATTTATTGTTCGTCTCTGCTGTTTCTTTTTTGCTATCATCCTGTAAAGATACCCAAGTGATTTAAATTGTGATATCCAATGACAAGTTAGATTAAGTAACTATGAAGAACATTTCATTTAGTTTAGGTAAACATGCTTTGAGCATGTTCCTCAAAATAATTGAATTGAAATTAATGAATGTCATTGTTTGCCACTCAAAAATTGCTGGGCTAATTCAAGTTGATTATTTATGTTTTGCAAAATGAACTCAATGAAATCAGAGTTTTTCAACTTCTTCTTGTCTAATTCAAAATGGAATTTCAGTAATTGTGGAAACAATAAAATTCATTTTTAGTGCAACTGCTATATTCTTGAAATACAATAAAATCTGTGACATTAATTATCAACATTCTCATTAAGGACTGGAATTTTGAAACTCAAAACCATAAATTTCTATGTGAAAATTGATACAATTCCAGTTTATTCTTGATATCTTCAAGTCTTCAATGAGAAAAGAGAAAAAGCAAGAGATCTTTTCACACAAAAACATGTTATATACTCATCAATAATTATCTGGTTAATTCAAGCTTTTGTGTGAAAGAAGAAAGAACCAGTAGGTATATTAAATAATAAATTTTCAATGCTTTTTGAAGCACCCAATATTTTTAAGAGGCAATGGATAGTCTGATGAAAATCAGAGATTACAGTACTGTTGCATCAAAAATATATGAAATCCAATTATCATCCTGAGTAATGACAAATACCCATTTTGTGATTCAATCTGCAATTACATAAACTCCATTTCTCAAACTCCCATAACTTCCAGGGTGTTGATTTCAGAATATACATTGAACTGTACCAAAAATTTTATTTTGAACATTTGACTTATTGATTATAGTAAAAATTTCTATACTGTACATAATAAAATGATTCCACCTATTTTTTGTCTATGTAAAACATAGAAATGGTGATATTTCATTCCTAAATGGAATATCACTATTCAGAATAGTCAAGTATAATTCATGCACAACCTTTAAGCCAACTCCACCTCAAGAAGTTGAATTTGAGTCAGCTATGTGAACATTCATCTTCTCAAGTTCAAATTTTAATAAAATATATTAGCTTAAAAAGTTGTCCATGAACCAACCTCCACCAGTTGTGATAAATGCAAATAAAGTCCAACCAACATAGTGGAGTGCTTGGGAGCATATAAGAATGTTATTCAACAAAATGTGAATAATACCTATATAAGGATGTCTGCTGTATAATCAATGGGTGCTGTTACTCGAGTGAAATTAGTTTCTGGCAATAGCTGAGGGATACGCACCTCCAGATGCCCTCCAGCTGCCTTCTCTGCCTCCTGGTACAACTTCGTGCATGCCTCTCTCTGCTCACGATAACTCTGCCAGTCCTCTTTGCTCTGAGAAGATTTTGCCGCCGCCAACAACTCATCTTTTTTCGCAAATTCGGTCTTTATCGCTTCCGTCACAAACGACTTGGTCAGATCCACACTTTTGACCGCTGGCTTGTTACCCTTCTTGATAACTTTGCTCTTTTTGTCAACTCCTCGAATCCCATTGGGAGGCAATCCACCTCTTTTGTTGCCTCTCATTCCACCCCTGAACATGCCCCTCATCGGCGGCGGCATGGGTCCGCGCATCATCATCATCGGAGGCGGGGGCGGACGCATTCCTGGGGGCGGGGGCCTCATGCCTGGAGGCGGCGGTCTCATGGGCATCATCGGACCTCGGGGACCCATCATTCTGGGAGGGGGCGGGGGTAGCGGTCTGCCCCTCATGGGAGGTCTACCTCCGTGCATCATGGGGCCCGGCGGGGGCCTCATGCCGCCACGGAAAGGCCCGCGTGGTCCTGGCCCCATCATCATTCCTGGATTTCCAAATGGCGGCGGCCGGCCATTCATGGGACGCCCTTGGCCACGGCCTTTTCCTCTCTGGTTCGCTGCGCCTCGCTTGGCTCCTCTACCTCGAATAGGGGCACCCATTGATATTTCGCACAATTTTATTATTACTCGCACTAATAAACTGAACCGAATTTATTGTTTTCCAATACACAAACCTCAGACTTCTATAAACAACTAACTACGCTTTTCAGCAGCAACTGGCGTTTGCCTCACTTTGCCTTATGCCGAACTCGGAACAATGGATCAACGAAAGACACGTCACTCTGTCACTTGTCACTGTCATTTGTGATGGGTTCGGATCACTGAACTCAATTCGGATTCGGATGACTAATCTCAAAATTTGAAGTCTTATCATATATCTAATAATATATATATTATATTATTATATATATGAGTCTTACGGCCGTATTCGCCGTATACTTTTAAGCTAAGCTTGACTTCAAGGTCGTTTTTAAAAGCGAGTTTAAATCCTAAGCTTAGCTTGAAAGTATACGGCGAATACGGCCGTTAGTTCGAGGAACATTCGGAAGATGTGCTAATATTTTTTTTTTAAGATTTTTGTCGAGAGTAGCGCCACCCCTTAGTTAGAAATTAAACTAATACCCTATAACATGATTGACAGTGATATCTACAGTGTGACCACAGAACAGACATAGTGTGAGTGTGACTTCAGGCGAGTTTGTCCGATTGTCGAGAAATTACGTGTTTTGTGTTTTACCCGCCTGCCGCCATCTTCGGCCATTTTCTTTCCCATCTTTTGCTCTTTTCTTCAGCGTCTCTTCGTAATTGGTATAGGTTTTGCTTAATTTCTCGTATTTTTACAGAAAATAGTGAAGGAACATCGAGGTAAGGTTCACATAACTATTTTGTACTAGTTTCGTGTAATTTAATAAGTATTGGTCCAGTCCAAGTGAGTTTGTTATTATATTTGAGAACAAAAATAACCGGCTGGCATTCTCCTTGCATACATTCTTGTGATTTTTTATGTGATTTCTAAAAATTATTAGTTATTTATTCTATATTCATTGCAGAATGGGCAAGAAAAAAGTAGAAGAGAGTGAAAGTGAGGAGGAAGAATACTCTGTGGAAAAAATCATAGATCGAAGGATTGCCAATGGGAAGGTGGAATACTTCCTAAAGTGGAAAGGATACTCAGAAGATGATAATACTTGGGAGCCAGAAGATAACTTGGATTGCCCCGAGCTTATAGCAGAATTTGAGAGGGTGAGGAAGTTGAAAAAAGGCTCCAAGGATAAGGAAAAAGAAAAGAAGAGAACACGTGAAAATTCCACTTCCTCATTAGACTCAAGTTCATCAAAAACCGAGTCAAAAACAGACAAAGAAAAGGTGAGCATTTTTTATAGTATGTTTTTTTTATATTTCAATAATCAATGTGGCATTTAGCTGTACTAGATGATTCTTTACCTGCACTACAATAAGTGTTTTTGATATATTGAACCATTGTGGATGAAGCTGATATTGGAAACCTTCCATCAAGTTCAAATGTATGTAGAATGTAAATTTGGTATCAACAAAAAAATCTATGAACATGCCAATACTTTCCATTGTTTGAACATAATAAATTTGTAAAATACTTTGTTTAGATCCTACAAATTTGATTAGTTGTGTGAATTGTATCTTTGTCAATATCATGACCATTTTTATTTAAAATGGTAGGTGTCTACCTGATGTTTACCCTAAAATATGTAAATTCACTGACCACATTGTGACTGTTGGTAGTTAGAATGATGTTACTGGAGGTGATTAAATGTTCATTTGCTTTGTGAATGCACCAGATTCATCTCAACCTTGAAATCATTATTAGTTAAAATGTAATTATATTTTTTATGAATCAGCCTTGAGAAATGTTCAAGAGATTTCTAAAGGAAGTGCAAAATCTGTTTCTCAATTATCTTGATTAGGTTTTCATTTAATCATTTCATGAGGATTAATATGATGATTTCCTGTAATAATATTAATTATATTCGATTCCTATCAAGAAAAACCAGTTTTGTGATCTGTGATGATCAACCAAGACAGGAAATATGCAAAAAATTTGTGGTGTTGAGTTGCTGTAATTTTTTTTCTAACTAAAAATCTCCCAGTACTGTATTCAGAATTCTGTTACATGAATATATTATTCCAGAAAAAATCCAAAGCCAGGTCAGTATCTCCAGATTCAGATGATGAACCCAAGGCTAAAAAAACAAGAAAAGATGATTCTGACTCTGATAGTAAACAAGACAAGAAAAAAGGCTCAGATGAAGAAGAAGAGAAGAAGAAGAAGAAACCCAGAAAGTCGGTGCCCAAATCCAAACGGGTAGAATCGGACGATTCAGATAATGAAAAACCAACCGAAAAATCAAAGAAAAAAAGTGAGGAGAAGCCCAAGAGCAAGCCAAAAGAGGAGAAGGAGAAAGATAAGAAAAAAATTGATGACTCTGATGATGATTCTCCGAAAAAGACGAAAAAATCGGAGGTGGTAGAGAGTAAAAAGGACAAGAAGGGGGGGAAACCCAAAGACAAGGAGAAATCTGCATTTGAGAAGGGCATGGAGGCAGAAAAAATCATTGGGGCATCCGACACTACAGGGCAGCTCATGTTCCTGATGAAATGGAAGGGCACTGATGAAACTGACTTGGTTTATGCCAAAGAAGCCAATGTGAAGTGTCCACAAGTTGTTATCAAATTCTATGAAGAAAGAATTGCTTGGCACACTCCAGATGAATCCTAAATCCCAATATAATTATTTCCATTTATTAATTGAGGAGAACTGGGACTGAATGTTTCTACCATGTTTGAGTACCAGTTGAACAAGAAAATTTTAATGCTTGTTTCATAATGTTCTTACAGTTGATTATAATGTACTTTGATTCCAATGTCTAGTATCATATGATTTCAAGTAAATATTTTAATCATTGTGGTATCTTCTCACCTGATGGACAGTATATCATTATTTTATTTAAGGAGGAGTTGATCATTATTGTATAGCATTGACAATATCAAGAATAAACGTTTATCATTTTCCAATTACAAATTTCCTTTCAAAAAGACTTCTAGTTTTCTACACATGTTTCAGGTAAATGGTTACAGGGACTTATTTTAATGACCCAACTAAGGGTGATCCGGTTTTTAATATTGAAAATTACAATATTACCTTGATACTCATTGAATTAAAGAAAAATTTTTGAGATAGTATATCAAAAACGTTAATGAATATGGATTCTCAATGAAAAATTCGACAAACCAAAAAGATACTGAACTTTATGTGCATTTATTTTTCAGTTCAAAATATGAAAGCAGATAGGTCTTTGCATGAGAAAGCTCTATTGTAATCTTACTAACGACATTTTCGATATCCTTATTTACCTGAGAATTCATTCACCAGTAATTTTTTTCATGACCTCTCGCTTACCATGTACATTTCTTATCGTTTAACTGGTTTCACTCGTAAACTTTCCTAAAACTATATGATTTTTCCACGCACAACCTATCTGCTTTCATATTTTGAACTGGAAACTGAAAGTATGTTGATATAAAATATTTTACCTCTCCACCTTGCAGTTTTAGCCTGTTTGTTGAAGACTCGTAAAGCTTAAATTTCCCGCATTCAATCTCCACAGCATGAAAACTAGTTTCTGATAGTTTTCTGAGTTATTCATGAACTGAATTTGATTCAGGAAATAAAATGATACAAATAAGAAAATTGAGCAAATAATTTTCACATCCCGAGATCAAATAAAACTGCTATAAAAGTAAAACAAAATGATTTTATTTACACTTAACTTATTCTGCTCGCGCTAATACAAGTTATTAACATATATAAAAAATATAAATGAGTAAAATTCAATTCATTGCTTGTGGTACATAAATAAATGACTCATTTTTTGTTCTGTACATCTTTTGGGTAGGTATAACTGCATTATCTGTAGATGTAGTTGGTTTTAGATCCTGAAAAAAGTTACGAAATTAACCAAAAACCGATAAATTTTTAAATAAACCGTGAAAACGTGTTCGGCAAATTGGTTGCCATCTTCAGTGGATTCATAATCAGCTCTTGATTATCTCATAATAATCAGTCAACTTTATTTCATTCCTAGATCCACTGAAGATAACAATTTAGTTAATGAAACATGTCATATTAACACGAACTTGAGGTATCCCTAAAATAGCTACAAACCCTTTAGCCTTCATAATACTTAGCAGCATCTTCGTCAAAAAATTCAGTGGCTAGGTGCCTCAGACTAATTAATCTTTCGAAAAACTAAATCGGAAAGTGTAAAATTTTAATCACTACTCGATAGTATTATTGGACTACGAAGAGATATAATTCAATGTTCTGCGTGGTATTTACCAGGAAAGTAGTTGTTTTCTGCTCGTAGTCTACCAGACATTCATTTCAAACTATGTTTGATATTTTGAATAAGATAGACTATTTTTCTCTTTAAAAAAAAAGTATTGTTGGAACATCCTTATTCGATATAAACCAATCCCAATAATTCATCAAACCATTTGGTGTAATAGCCACTCGACAGCATCATCCTTGTGCCAAAATTAAAAAGATTCTGGCAAGCCACATTTAGAACGCTTTCATTTCTCAAATTAACCGTGATGATAAGGTGACAAGCTTGTCAGTCTAGTCTTTTATATATTATTTTTTTATGTAAATATTTTCCAAGTTTTTCTTGTGTGGGAGTTCTCGTTCAATCGATTATTTTACATTCAACATATTTATAGGTGGAATACAGAAACAAATATAGCGTGGGTTAAAAATTTGCAAACAGAAACGATCGATTTATAGTTTCTAAATCGAACTACTAATGATTCATTATTGGATAGTGCTCTATTTTGAATGTGTTATGAATCAATAATAATAATCAGATGAAGGAAGAATTATGCTCTAATTTATTTTGACAAATAAATTTGACTACGAGTCGCTATAACAAGGTTTAAGAAATTTTTTTCATGAATTATGACAAGACATGATCCGAATTTTCAAACTGAAAATATATATACCTACTAAGTACTGAGTATTCTTGACCATTAATACTAAATTCATTATGTTATTATTCCCACGATGAATTAATAATTTCTAATAATCTTTCTGAAGTTTCGGAATTCAGTTTTGTTCCATAGTTTTTCAAATTTTGACGTACATTCTCATAAAGCATTCAGTTTTACTGAAACAATTTTTTTCGAGCCAAGAGTACGACTCTTTAGTTATAACTTTCAGTTGGGTTTTTTGAAAAATTCTTTACCATACTTACCCACCAAGTATGTGTTGATTCTATAAAAGGCCAGAGTAGAGGACCCATAGAGCTATTAATAATGTGATGAGAATTAGGTAGGTAGTCATCAGACTCAGTCCTTCGTTTGGTTGAGGCATCTTGATCTGTCTGAAAAAAGCGAGAAAATTAAATTATCGGACACTATTCCATATTATCTATTCTGGTACTGGATGAATTTACCTTGTTCCAGACCATAAAATATAATCAACTCATATTTTATTCGATAAACAATTTTATGTGCGGGTTATTTTCGAAGATTTCTTCGATGTTTCTACGAAAATTTGGATATTATCCAAAATATGTCATGCACATTATACACATTTAAATTTTGCATTCATACATTTGATATTTTTGAATATCAGCAGGTTAGATATGTCCAAAAATAAATTAATTTTAAGAAGTAGGTATTATACCCATCATGATGTGTGAAATTCAATATTTTTCTTCAGCACGAGATTTTTTCATTAAAGTTTTTTTTATGATATATTTCCAAATACCGATGTTTCTTGTTTGTTTTGTTAAACACCTATATATATATGTATTTCAAGCAATTTCGAAAATGTTTTCTCTATTTTTCCTTTTAAATTTAACGCCCCGTATCTTCGTATCGTAAGTGTATAGTAGTGAACGTGTGTACCTACTTGATTTGTGGGAACAATTATTCATTGTTATTCCTAAAAATAAAACTAAATTGTATATTCATCTCATGAATTAATCTAAGAATAGTTGAAAAATGCCATTGACAAACTCTATTCAGTAGCTTGCCAAATGTGAACGAACCATGAACGAACCCCTTATTTCCTGATGACGGATAATTAAAATCGAAACGTAACAAAAATAATCAGGTTAATTTGACGAATATGTGTCGTGTTGTCTATTTTGATTTTACGGTGTTTCTTATAGAAGTAGCACAAAGCTACGTGTTAAAGTTCGCAGAATATATGTCAGGATGAGTTAAAAATATGTTTTGCACCAGTTGTAAAAAATAGCCAACCAATGATCTATGTGTTTCAAAAATGATGTTTCTCTTGGATGGTATTTATGTTTTCGTAGATTACTGTAGAATATTCAACTTGAAATAGATTATTTTTCTCCAACTGGTTGACACTATATACACATCTGAGGGTATCGCATGAAAATTGCATTAACTTCTGAAAGTAGTCTATTAGATAGCAACAAAATTATATATGTACCGAAGGGTGGCAAATTATCTGCAGAGGTTTCTTGTTTTCTGATTTTTTCAAGCAATTCTTTTTTGAAAAACTATACCTTGTTGAGAGTAATGAAAATTACCATTGTGTATAAATTGTTTGTTATATGTATGGTTTGTAGTTCTTCAATAAATAGAAACAGTAATATAATATTTTCTTATTTTATTTATAGAGAATAATTTGTGTTTTTTACAAGTGAAAACCCATAATTTTAAACTAACCTACCCCTCATCTATAATTTTTTTTTGTATTATGATATAAAAAAGCTGATATCAAAAATAGAAATGAAGGAGCTGGAAAAATGAAAATTCTAAATATACTCACATTTTTCGTAGTTCAGCACCACACGGTATGAACTTTGCGAAGACGTTTCTGTGTATGGACGCAGTGCATTCGACGCGACGCCTATAATAATTGTGACGTCCTCTAGCGCGGGTGGGGAAAAAAAATTGGCATCAAGGTGTTGGAGGAAGATTATTTTACGCATTCAATAGGAATTTTATTCTGGGCGGATCGATCTGTATTTTTGATCAATAATAACAGTTGTGAAACGCAGATTAAAAGTTCTGCCATGTCTGATTAACTGAATGATTAAATAAAACTAATTTTAACCATAATGCTTATTTAATAACATAAAAAAATAAATGCATTTACAATATATCTTTGAGACAGTGTATAAATGAATGTCGAATTTTAAAATCCATTTCCAATAGCTATCATTTTCTTCCTACTTGTAAAAATGTAATGAAAGTGACAAAATTAAAACAAGCAAAGCTAAAACCAATGCAACATACATAAATTTACTTGTTTCTGAGCTAAATTTTGGTAGAATTTCTTTACTGTCAGTTTCTACAGCAGCACTCTGATATTCCAATATATCTAAAAACAAAACTAGAGTCAATTCATAAATCTCAACCAAGTATCAAATTATCATAAAGTTCAATTGAATTTTGATATCTTCAAATCTGTGCCATAATCAAATTGAAAATCAAAATATCCTTATTTTTATTGAAACCAAGCTGAAAATGGAGGATCACAATTTATATTATTTTTCCATCATTCCAGTTCAATCATTTAATATTTTTGTGGTTGAAAAAAAAATGCAACAAAAGAAAGTGTTGTTTTATCAAGCTCAATTTTGTTATCTGAGCTGAATGAGTCTCACCTGCTTGTCCTTCAAGATCTTGTATGGATAATTTTCCATTGATTTTGATATCCAACAGCTCTTCAAGTGAAATTTTCGCATCTTGGGGCCCCTCTCCAGGAAACAGATAATCAGAAAGGGTGATATCAGTGTTGGGGAGGGCTATGAGAACCCTTCTTGGGGGTTCATGAACACAGTTCATGTCTGAAAAGAATTCTGTGAGGTCAGATAATCAAGTACAGGAAAAATGTTGACCTTCTGAATTTTCTTCTTCTGTCAGGGAATCCCAATGCATTTCTAATCTAGATGCTAAACTACGCATGATGTCTTGTTTGATAAAACTTGACACCTCCTTGATGGACAGTTTGGGTTGCAACCACAATTTGCTTGATACTTTCCCTACTAAATGAAGTTGACCCCCTGCCTCAATAATGTCAACTTCTTCTGATGGTTCCTCATCATTAGAAAGCTGCAAAAATTTGCATTTTTCATGAATTAATGTGGAAGTTGAACTGAATTACCTTAGACTGGAATATGGATACAATCACTGGTTTTGAGTCTCCTGTGTTGTCAGATCCACCCTTATTGGACCTAGTACGCCTTGTTTCCTTGTTACCAACATTTTCTAGACTATCATCAGGCTCCTTGTATTCTCCATTAAACAAAAATACTGAATGTGCTAAATTACCATCTATCTCTTTCAAGATTGCCTGTAAAAATAAAATTCAATAAACCTGTGGGACATAAGTGGTACAGTTGTACATTGATATGTTTTTCTAGAGGGCAGTCAACTTCATATTTCATTATATACCCAATTGTATCAATCCCATATTCACTCTGGATGCTGTTCCATTTTTTTGCAACAGTTTTCATTTCAGCAGGTTGGATATTGTGACTTGTAACATCGTAGGTTTTACAAAAAAACTTCTGGGTATTTGCAATATAATTGACAACTAGTTTTTCTCCAGAAGAGTTCCCATGTAGATATGAATTTGATTCCAATAGTTTGTGTATACTTTGTAAAATAGCCTTGACTTTAGCACTGAAGGGGTTCAAGGAATTCCCAGGTGATATAAGGAAAATTCCTAGAACGTGAATACCACCAGGTAGCATCCTAGTTGTTTGTCTGGCATGATCAGACACCCAGTTTTCATTAATTTCATCCAGGTTCTTCAATTCAGATAATCTATCTAGTTTTTTGTCGTTCTCGGTTTGGAATGATGGAGTTTTGGCGAAATGCATCACATAGTCTTTGCCTGAGCATGACTAAAACATAATAAATTATTATGAACAGGGACATATGTTTTTCATCAGCATTTTCAACTCACTTGACCAAGAATCAGTCCTATGGCGTATGTGTTTTGCTCTGCTACCGTAATTAGATAAGATATAAGATTTTCGTCGACGATCGCAGTTCTAACCATAATGAATTTGAAAAAGAAAAAGCTCTAAAAAATTATTTTCACATAGGAATCATAGGATTCATACGGAATAATACGGATCATAAACATAACCTCAATCTCGACTCTTGGAAGCATATATGTCAAAAGTTTTGTCACAAAAATACCTTACATTGGTATACACTGCTCGACAATGAAAATGTCTAAGTATGGTAATTGATTTAAAATTTTAAGAATATGCCTTCCTTCAACAGGGATTCATTCAAATAAATTATGGTGGGCCTCATTTCAAACCTGTTACTTGATGACCAACTAGATTTACATAATTATCCTTTGCTGAATTTGTTTTCCTGGAAATAGATAATCATTTTATTTTTTTTATTGTTGTGTATACCGCCATATAGAGAATAAACATCATTTAATCCCTACAGAGTGCAGATACGAATATTGTTATAGCTTTGTGATTAGGTACCTATGAAATATGGTTGTTAGTATACTATTATACCTGATGATAAGCTACAGTGTAAACGAAACATGTGAAAACCTTATTGTTTTTTGTCTGTCTACAATATCCATGGATTTTCATCAAGTATAAAGGCCACATCGATTGAAAAAATCTCAAAAATGTTTTTTCTGATACATGCTGCGAATATCATATATATAATACCAAGATTAAAAATTTTTAGGCATGTAGTATAAAACTAAACATTTTCTTCTACGCTACTGTTCAAAGATTAATTCCAACTCAATATAAGTCGATTTCAAGCTGATGTTTTCTCACTCAACAGAACGCTTGTTTGAAAAGGTCACAGTATTGGGTGATACATATATATTTCTGCTCAAAATACGAAATGACTCCAAAAATCGAAAAATTGTGCGGGAATTTCAAGTTGGGGGAAGCCCCACACTGGGATCCAGACACCCAAGCGCTATATTTTGTCGATATTAATGGTTACAGTATCAACAAATATGTACCGGCGACCAAAAAACTAACCACTGCTCCTGTTGGTAAGTATATAGATTCTCAGGTATTATAGATAAGTTTGTATTTATATTCTTCTTTCATATCCTACATATTCTTGAAACAGAAAAATATATGTTTCTTAACTCTAGGAACAATTTTTTCGACCGTTCCAATTATGCCAATATAATCTGATCATTCATCATTCAGCTTTTGTGGATTGAAAGAAAAGAATGTACAAACAGGTATAGTTTCCAGCAAATTTTTAATTCCGAAGAATGTGAGATAAAAGCATTCCTAATTATGAACTATTATGAAATGTATGTATCAATAGGCGATAAAGATTAAAGGTTTTGAAAACAGTTCAGCAATATCACGTAATCGCATTTTATCGCATAACTTATTTATGGGTGGAAAAATGTCATTATGAAACTGTTATCAGTATTATTTGTGTTTGGAAAGGCAAAAAAAACAAAGTTCAGAAATCATTCATGTAAACCTCTGATGATTTATGGTTCGAAAATTTCTCACTTCAATATCACTGTAATAATCATATTTATTTTCCAAATAATATATATGATATGAAATATTCAGCTTAGTGTGATTATAACAAAAAAAAATGTTGATCTATGTGAGGAATGAAATACAGGGTATTCGAAATATAAACAAGATATATATCAATTTGAAAATGGTGAAACTGAATTCCGCCTAATAGCTACTGATTCATCCTGTAGATAATATGACGTATATACGCAACCATAAATAAACTTTTCATTCACAGGCAAAAATGTGTCTGTCATCATTCCAATTCAAGGCAGGAAAAATCAATTCGTCATAAGTCTGGAGCGCCAGCTGGCCATCGTCACCTGGAACGGAGAAAGCGAAAAACTGTCAAAAGTAGAAACACTCTTAGAAGTGGACAGCAACATCACCAAAAACGTTTTCAACGACGGAAAATGCGATCCTTCAGGCAGACTATGGATAGGTATATATATATGATATGTGTAGGTCCAAAAAGTGGATGCCCTAGATTTGTTTCTCAGGTACAATGGGTGGACCTCCGGTAGTAATAGCAGATATCCCCTTGGCTAAAGGCACCTTGTATAGTGTGCAAAATGGTGTTGCGAAAGCGCATTTCGGTGGCATTGGCATTGCCAACGGCATCGCTTTTGATACTAAACTGGCGAAGATGTATTACATCGATTCTCGAACTGGTACTGTCGATCAGTACGAGTTCAATATCAAGAATGGAACAATCTGTGAGTGAATTTTAATTCCATCAGCTTCTATTCTAGACCTCTCTCGTTAGAAACTCTAAGCTTCTCACTCAGATTCAGGGGATAAAATTGAGGCACGAACTGTTTTATGCTCACTTTGATTTACGTTTTTTTCTTCAGCCAATGGTAAGCCAATCTTCACGGCAAGCAAAAACGGGTTGGAGGGCGTTGTATTTGATGGCATGACCATTGACACTGATGGAAACTTGTACATTGCCACCTGGGGAGGAAAAGTCATCAAGATCGATCCCAGGAAACCAGAAACTCTACTGGACACCATCCAGATGCCCGCCAAAATTGTAAGCATCTAAGAAATCATTGACTAAAACTTTTTCATCAAGTATAGCTTCCATAACGTCGTATTCAATATTTGCATACCTCTAGGTTCCACTTCAGGGCCACTAGCTACCAGAGATACTTATACACTGGTGCCTATGTACATGATTAACGATTTTTTTCAGATTTCTTCCGTGTGTTTCGGAGGTCCAAACCTAGACGAACTATTTGTGACCAGCGGTCAAGTAGGAATGACAACTCCTGGTGAAGATGATGGCGCTACCTTCAAAGTCACCGGTCTGAATGCCAAAGGTTATGCCGAAGTTAAAGTTATTTTGTAATCACCACCTGATAAACACGTTATACATAATCAACTTTTGAGATTTGTTAATAAAATATTGGGATATACCTAAGATTTTTTTTTCAATTATATGCGAATGATTGAAGGAAAATGGATCATTCATATGTAGCCTCTCAAGCACCTCGAAATATCAGATCTTTTGTGCATGTAACCCTCTAATCTATTCGAGGATTCTGAGAATAAGGCCCCTTCCAGGAACTTGAGCCTCTTACAGTGAGGCGCTGGGCATTCGCAAATCAAATGTTTTGCAGTTTCAGTGAAGTAATCGCAGTATAATGCAACTTTCACTCTGTTTTGCCCATCTTCTTGAGGTGATACCTCAAAGGGGGGTTGCCAGTGAGGAGTCCCCTCACCAGTTACTTTTTTGTCCAACTCAAGAAGCTATTTAGCTTGCCTTGTCAAGAGCATATATATAATAACAACTATATGGATAACACCTATTCTTCTCTTCACGCGAAAATGAAGCCAGTTTTGGAAAAACAAAAGACTGTCTGGCTTGCTAATGATGAATTGTGCGCATGCGCGGGTTTTGACGAGTTGAAATCCACTGACGTTTTTAGAATTTCATAGGTTAGGTATGTTTGTTGACTCAAATTATGTAAAAGAGCGTTAATATAGTTATTAATGTACTTACTGATTGTTTACAGAAGTGATTAGTGAGTGATAACAGTGATTGATCAAAAATTAGCCCACGAATCTTGTTCCGATGACTTTATCGTGACAGGTTTCTCAGCAAATCGCAAGTATCGCTTTGTAGATCACATCCATTTCTGCATTTATCATCAACTATTATTCAATATCGTCCAACAATCCATCAATGAATGAATATTTGAAAAATATATGTCATGATGAATAATAAAAACATCGAATTGAAGGTTACGTGACACATTTGATTGATTTTTAATAATTATCATACGTTTGTCGCTCACTAGAAAGCTACTCTCCTCCATGATGAAAACGCATGTCGATTCTTAATTCAAACTTGCGCATGCGCATATTCGCGATTGGTCCCGCAGACTGTCATTTGTTTTATTTTTTGGCTTCAGCTCTGGTATCCATGTTACCTATATAGTTATTATTAGATATATGGTCAAGAGGCTCACTAACCGCTACACTTTCTGCAGATGAAAAAGCGTTTGGAATGATCAATAGATTATTTTTGGTTTTAGACCCCATGTCTTGCCAAAGACTCTGCGGTATATCCAGCTTGCCGCTATGGAAAGAATGTGAGTTTGCTGTTTCATGTCAGTTTTTGGTCGATATTGTTACCCAGCAAACACAGTTACATCACAAAGATATCGCAGCGATGTAACAATGTGACCTGCGATATCGCATTCTATGTCGCACAGACGTCGCTGCGATATTGCAGGGATATTATTTTGTCACACTCAAGTTCCCTCCATGCGATGTCGCTGCGATATATTATTATGATGGAATAGCGATGTTTTTTTGCGATGAAACTGCGATGTGTTTTCGGGATGAAACTGCGATGTGATTCGATTTTGACAGCAGGGATGTGTGAACTTATGACATCGCAGGGATGTAAATATATGATATCACAGAGATGTTAATATTGACATCACAGCGATGTGCATATGTAATGCAGAGGTAAGGTGATATATAGGGAAAAATTTCAGTGCATGAAAAAAAACAACATATATAATAAACATTTATTTCCAACAATGAACATAAATACCAACACAAAAACAAAATTATTATTCCATTCCAATAAATAAAAGGAAATTCTCTTTAGCAAAACATATAGGTTATTATTATTTCTGAACATTCTTTGTTTTGAATGAATATTATTGTTTTCTTCGGAGAAGGCTGATGGAATGGAAATATTAGCTTTAGTTGAATTTCTCGCATCAATATTCAATCTGCAGAAACTTCCTCATAAACACATTCTGAGAAAGTTTCTGTAATATATGATGTTATAGTTTACTGATGATAGCAGGGTCAATTGTTTGGGCCACTCTATAAACATCATAAATGGCATTTTTTGTGATACACAAATAAACACTACAAAAACAGGGTTCAATATATTGTTATCCGACTGGGAAATAGCGTTTAGTTGAATGGAACATTGGACCAGGATATTAATTAATAAAAGTGTAAGGGAATTGATGTATGGTTTTATTAGAGTGTAACAACGCCTTCAAATTGAGGTTAAATATATTACAAGTTGGCGACGAGGAAATTGGTGACAGATTTATTAAGCAGTGAGTGCGAAAAGTGTGAGTGGGGATTTCAAAATGACCTCCATCCAATATACCGGCCATATTCAGGAATTCTGTCCGCTATCATCTGACTGGTCAATATATAAGAAGCGTTTGGGAAACTATTTCACAGCTAATGAAATAATAGACGAAAATCGTAAACGCGCAATATTACTAAGTTTTTTGAATGAGGAAGCGTACAAACTCTTGCATAATATGTGCATTCCTGAGGAGCCAGAAAGTATATCTTATACGAACATCATAAAGGTGATGGATGATTATTTCAGACCGGTAGTGTCAGTGTTCGCGAATCGCGAAAAGTTTTTTGATTCGCGAAAATCTTCTAACGAGTCTGCTAAAGAGTGGGCGGCTCGTCTGCAAAGTATAGTAGCAGTGTGTGCTTATTCTGGAAAAGAAGAAATTGAACGAGCTTTAATAGATAGCTTCATTTGTGGTTACGATGAAGGGTCAGTGAAAGATCGTCTTTTTGAAGAGAAGTCAAATGTGACTTTTTCCAAGGTGGTTGAAATTGCTTCTTCAAAATCAGCTATCCACCAACCATTCGGGGCAGCAGCAGTTAAACGAGAGCCACAAACATATTACGCAAACTCAAGGGGTGCAGAGCAGGGTTTTGTTCAAGCACATCATTCTGGATCACGAAATCATCAGGGCAGCAACACCGTGAGTAGGAATTCCCCATCTTCATCTACGGCAAGTACCCTCACACAGAGGTGTTCATGTTGTGGGCGCAGAAATCACACGATGGAGAAGTGTTCGTTCCGTGAGTGTCATTGTCACATTTGTAATCGTAAAGGGCACCTCGCGCCGGTATGTCCAAATAAAAATCACAATGCTAATAAAGCTAACGAAAATAAGTTCAGAAATAATTATTTGGAGTCTGATGATATTCCTCTTTTCAATATCCATTGCAATACAGAACCTGTTTGGATAGATTTGTTTATCGGTGATAATTCGTATACATTTAATTTGGATACCGGAGCGAGTTATAGTGTTGTATCGGAAAATTTCTACAACAAAAATTTCGCTTGTAAGTCTCTGATGACGACAAATAAAATGTTCAATTTATATAATGGTGATAAAATTGTACCCTTAGGCTATTTTTCTGTGGATGTTAAATTCAAGAATGTTGTTAAATCTTTGAATTTATATGTCATAAAGCAGGGCGGTCCGCCGCTTTTGGGATGTGATTTTTTCAACGCATTCGAATTGAGTATTTTCAACATCAATCATGAAAAATTACCGCAAGATTTGAATTTCTTAGTTTCAAAATATTCCTCATTATTTTCGGAAGGTTTGGGTACATTTAATAAGGGTACCATTTCAATAAAATTAAAATCCAACATAGAAATTTCTCCAAAATTTTTCAGAGCACGTTCTCTGCCGTTTGCTATGAGAGAAAGGGTGGAGAAAGAATTGGAAAGGTTATGTAGTCTGGGAGTGATTGAATCAGTAGAATATGCGGAGTGGGGAACCCCGATTGTTCCGGTATTGAAAAAAGATGGCTCAGTTCGCATTTGCGGAGATTTTAAAGTAACCGTAAACCCTTTCATCGAAATAGACCCTTTTCCATTACCAAAAATCGAAGATTTGTTCGTTAAGTTACAGGGAGGCGTTCATTTTTCAAAATTGGATTTATCGAATGCATATCAGCAAATTTGTCTGGATGAACGATCAAAACAAATTATTACCATATCTACACATAAAGGATTATTCAGATATAATCGCGCACCTTTCGGGATTGCCAGTATTCCGGCAAAATTTCAAAAAATTTTGGAAACATTACTTCAGGGCCTGAATGGAGTTGTTTGTTTTTTGGACGACATACTTATAACGGGAAAAGATCGCGCGGAACATTTAGAGCGGCTAGAGGCGGTTCTTTCAATATTACAGGGAGCGGGGTTAAAATTATCTTTAAAAAAATGTTGTTTTTTTCAATCGAAGATCACGTATCTAGGGCATGACATTGATGCAGAAGGCCTGCACACTTCGGAGTCCAAAATAAATGATATGATGAATGCTCCGATACCTACAAATGTTAATTCCCTCAAATCATTTTTAGGTCTCATTAATTATTATGGGAAGTTCGTACCAAACCTTGCTTCTGTTTTGAATCCATTATATAATCTTTTAAAAGACAAAGTGAAGTGGGAATGGTCCTCAAAATGTGATATAGCTTTCCGAGAGGTAAAAAAATTGCTAGTGTCAGCTCCAATTTTAGTCCATTATAATGCGGAATTACCGTTGCGCCTAATCACCGACGCTAGTGAATATGGGGTGGGGGCATTAATATCGCATATTATGCCAGACAAGTCAGAAAAAGTTATCGCTTATGCATCTAGAACGCTCTCGGAAACGGAACGGAGATATTGTACAATGGAGAAGGAAGCCTTATCAGTAATTTTTGGATTAGGCAAATTCCATAATTATTTATTTCTGAGAAAATTTTCTCTGGTAGTGGATAATAAGCCTTTATCATATATTTTCAATCCACGAAAGAGCATTCCAATATATGCTGCAAATCGTTTAAAGCGTTGGAGCTTAATACTCTCAAATTATAATTACGAAGTGGTATTGGTTAAATCTGCACAAAATTTAGCAGATACGTTATCACGGTTACCAATGCCGTTAGATAAAAATTTGTGGGAAGACGTCGAAATAAATTTCATCAACTATTTTTGCAAGAATGAACATTTACCGTTAGATTTCAACGGAATAAAATTGGCCACATCGCGTGATGAAGTCTTATCAGCAGTTTTAGAATTGGTGAATACTGGGTGGCTCCAAAATAGTTCGTGGTATAAGAATAAACATTTTCAAAGTTTTTATCGCATAAGAAAGGAATTAAGTGTCGAGTCCGGTTGTCTTTTATGGAATAACAGAGTTATAATTCCGTATGAGTTACGAGACAGAATATTACGAAGTTTGCATTCGTCTCATATGGGAGTGGTTAAAATGAAGAGTCTGGCGCGTTCATACTTCTGGTGGCCTGGAATTGGAAAAAATATCGAAGAAATGTGTAGCACTTGCGAAAATTGCTTGATTCATAAAAAGACACCCGATAAATCAATTTTAAATACGTGGTCATGGCCTGACCAGCCTTGGCATAGATTACATTTGGACTTTATGGGTCCATTTTTGAACAAATATTTCTTGATCATTCTAGATGCGCACAGTAAATGGATAGAAGTTTTCCCGATGGCATCAATAACCTCGAAATTGACAATTGAAGTTTTACGATCGTGTTTCGCGCGATTTGGATTACCAAAAAAAATTGTCACAGACAATGGTACTTCCTTTTGCTCTGTGGAATTTGAGAATTTTTTATATAAAAACAAAGTCATTCATGTTACTACTCCACCGTATAACCCTTCCTCAAATGGCGCGGCTGAGAATGCTGTCAAGACAGTGAAGTATGCACTTAAAAATGCACTTGGAAAAAATACTACTGCGGTTGAATTAAATTTTTTATTAAATAATTTTCTGTTTGATTATCGGTCAACAAAACATTGCACCACAAACGAAAGTCCGGCCAAATTGTTTCTGGGTCGTGAACTTCGTACACGTTTCAATGTCTTGTTACCGGAATTAAATAATAAGGATTTGAAAAATCGAATCTTGAAGGTCCAAGATAAACAGAAAAAGTATCACGGTGGAAACCGCAATATTTATTTTGATCTCGGAGATATTGTAACAGTGCGAGACTATCGAAAAGTGAATTCTAAAGAGTGGATAAAAGGAGTTATAGATAAAAAAATTGGGAAATTCATCTATATTGTGTCTATTCCTGAACTCAATGTCAAATGGAAACGTCATTTGAATCAGATAAGAACATTTCATTTCATGCATTCAGGAATTATTGAAAAAACGGAGATAATAAATAAACAAAATGAATCAGATTCAAATGACGTTACTACCAAAATGAACGATGTATTAGATCATAAGGTGTTAAGAGATACGGCAATTTATGATAGGCCAAGAAGAAATGTGAAACCACCAGAACGACTGGTGTATGATTAATTAAAATATGCAGATTGTTGATTTTTTTAGGGGGGAGATGTAATATATGATGTTATAGTTTACTGATGATAGCAGGGTCAATTGTTTGGGCCACTCTATAAACATCATAAATGGCATTTTTTGTGATACACAAATAAACACTACAAAAACAGGGTTCAATATATTGTTATCCGACTGGGAAATAGCGTTTAGTTGAATGGAACATTGGACCAGGATATTAATTAATAAAAGTGTAAGGGAATTGATGTATGGTTTTATTAGAGTGTAACAACGCCTTCAAATTGAGGTTAAATATATTACAGTTTCCATCAGCTCCCATACGTCTTCCGATGCGATGAATCCGTTAATGATCATCTCTATCCACCTATGGCGACATCATAATCTGCTGATTCAAATACAATCAATTGATAGTTTGGACTACCATAATCTATAATGTTCCAAAACCATCAGATGTCGTCTTTTGAGTATGAAGAACGGCTATGGCATGCTTTCAAGTGAAAACTTATTCTCACCATTACTTAAACAAAACCTATGCTCACGTTTCGTGTACTCCCACAGAGCTGTTATAACTTTTTTGATTGTACAAGAACTTGAAGAATAGCACAAAGACCACAACTTAAGTGAACTGGTAAAACTGATTCAATCAACGGTTGTTCAACTGATTGGATTGGAACTCTGGACTGGAGTGGTTGAGAAAAAGTTGTAACTGGTGATGATGAATCATCATTGTCAACTGTCTAGTGCAGGACGTGTCCACAGACCACGGAAAGTATATTTGCGCGCGGGAAATTCAAATAGTGGCTATTAATGCAACGAGATTATGCGATTTATAATATTAGTGGAGGACATTGCTTGGTAGCTGAGTCAACCGCAATGTCCGAGATGGTTTTAACTCGCTAATAAATAAATATTCTATATTTGGTATCTAATGTATTATGCTTGCATTTAACGTATTATGCTTTCGTAACTGACGTGAATTATGGTAACTATAATGTATTATGAGTAACTAAGGTTTTGGTACGTTTATGATGTTGATAATTATCAATGGAGATTTCATATAATAATGTCTAAATCTTCGATGATACGATAAATTATAATAAATTGTATCAAAAGACGGAACATTCGGTTTTTGTGCAATACAAATACAATACAATAACTGCACAATTTGTGCTATATATATATATCGCAGGTTTGTTTGCTTTTGTACATCGCAGCGATGCGACATTTGTGATCACTGGGTACCTAAGTGATATATTGCAGTTTGATCTCATCGCGACTTCTCAGAGATGTCATGCTGCAGATGTTTTTGCTTTTTGACATCGCAGCGATGCAACGTTTGCGATATCGCAGTTTGATTTCATCGATAGATCACTGAGATATCATGTTGCGGATGTGTTTGCTTTTTTACATCGCAGCGATGCAACGATCGTGATATCACTGTGTGATCTCATTGCGACATCTCAGAGATGTTAGGTCGCAGATGTGCTCACTTTTTACATCGCAGCGATGCAACGTTTGTGATATCGCAGTTTAATCTCTTTGCGACATCTCAGAGATGTTATGTCGCAAATATGCTTACTTTTTCACATCGCATCGATGCAACGTTCGTGATATCGCAATGTTACCTAATTGCGACATCTCAGAGATGTCATGTCGCAGATGTGTTGGCTGGGTACGTCCAGAATTTGACTTCTTTGAAATACATTTTATCAATTAATTTGCGTATTTTTCCATTGACATGATGTAAGTATTTATAGATTGAATATCATTAATAGTGGATGAGGAAAATTCAATTACTTTTGAGAGTGACGATCTGAAAAGTTAATGGAAAAGTATAAATCCATAAGCTTCTTTAGAAAGAAAACGTGACCAAATCATCCTGGATATATTATGTGAGAATAAGCTACCAGCAATTGTTGTGTTTATGTAACCCTAGTAATATCATTCGACATTCCCCATCAAACATCACGAAGTACAATCAAATCCGGTCGAAAATTTATGTTTTGAAATCCGAAATTACGAAAAAGAAAATCGCCAGCCACAGGCCCACCAAAATAATGCCAGACCCGTGGGATAATGGCTAGCCTTTGGCAGAACGAACTGCCCATCGAAATAGTGTCCGAAATCCTTCAGTACCTTCCCCGCAATGACAGACTCTCCTGCTACAATGTGTGTCAGAAATGGAAATGCGCATTGGACCGCAAGCAGCTCTGGAAGACCATCGTCCTGCACATGGACAAGGACTTCCTGCAGCCCGGCACCACTTTCCTCACCAGCCAGTACTGCAGGCACACGGACTGCCTCGAGGTGGGCTGGGAAAGGCAGCTGCAGCAGAACCGCAGGTTGCCTTTGAGGGCCCAAGATCTCACCAAGAGAGCTGTCCGATGTCTCTTTCATCTGATCGAGAGCGGAGTACAAGTCGACAGCTTCAAAATTTTCGAGTGGCACGACGTCTATCCCTTCAAGAAGGTCGTTTATCACATAGGGCGGTTTATCAAGTAAGTGCGTGGATTCACGAAGAACCAATGAACAATCAGTAAGCATAAGGGTAAAACTTCGTTTGTCGCACTCCTATGAGTTCGGAAAATTTTTTTGGTGGAACTTATGTATTTTGACCACCTGATCACGAATCTGAAGTCAAAACGCGGCGGTCTCAAGTATTTTCGGAGATACGGCCCCATTTTGTCTCAAAAATGCACCATTTGACATGTCAAATTTCTGCTATTCGGAATACACAAAATTCACCCTTCTTTGAACCAAAACACTATACACGCATATATTTACTTGTTTCCAAACCTTCTCAGCAGAAAAAAACTATTGTTTTCCAAAAAATTCACCCTTCTTTGAAATGTAAACAAAACAACCTTTTTACACTGATTTTCTGGTAATTTGTATTTATGATGTTGGCAACGTGATTGTTTCGCTCATGGTAAGACGTTGCCAACATCTCAAATAAAAATAACTATCAGAAAATCAGTGAAAAAAGAGGTTTTGTTTACGTTTTGAAGAAGGGCGAATGTTTGTGAAAATAACAGTTTTTTATGCAAAAAAAGTGTTGGAAACAAGTGAATGTGAGCATGTGTGATGTTTTGGCTCAAAGAAGGATTAATTTTGTGTGTTTTTAATATCAGAAAATGGAGATTTTAAATGGTGCATTTTTGAGACAAAATGTGGCCGTATCTCCGAAAATACTTGAGACCGCCGCGTTTTGACTTCAGATTCGTGATCAGGAGGTCAAAATACGTAAGTTCCACAAAAATTTTTTCCGAACTCATAGGAGTGCGATAAACGAAGTTTTACCAGCATAAGTTTTGAACTGCTTGGTGTGGATTCATCTTAGGGATTTGTGCAGCATCATTTAAGATTTATCGTCTAATAAACAATTTCTTGGTCCAGAACCCTCCTGTGGACTCTCCAAAGACCATTTGAAAGCGGAGTTCGACGCAATAAAATCTCACTGAAATAAAGTGCCAGGACAAAGACAAGCGAAAAGGCTAGTGAGCCTTTCGCCAAGGAAAGCTAAACAGCTTCTCGAGTTGGACAACAAATACTTGAAACTGGTAACAGGACTCCGCCCTCTGAGGTACCACCTCAAAAAGATGGCAAAGCAGAGAGTGATAGTGGAGAACTTCGCTGAAACTATAGAACATTAGCTTTGTGAATGCCCAGCGTTATTTGTTAAGATGCTCAAGTTCCTGGAAGGAACCTTCTTAAAGCCCTCCGATGTCAGTAACTTATTAGCTCCCAATAAACTGATAAACTTTGCACGAGGTATTGGAATCCCGGGCTTCGAATAGATCAGGGTTATTTATCCACAAAAGATTTGATAGATCGAGATGCTTGAGAGGCTGCAAGCCTTAACGCCTCTAAAAACTACAATCTTCATCTCCTATGACTCAATTAACAAGTAGAAGTTTGCCAACATTTATCTTTTTACATTTTGTTCGACTGCGCTGCTAGACAGCGGATTGGTCAGTCCAATGGTGGAAATTAACCTTTCATTATATATATTTCGTTATTTGGTTCATATTACCTTGAAATGGAAATTGATGATACTATTTTGGTTCAGGGGACATCTTTGAATATAAAAAACCGCCCCATGGTCTTGTCTGCGACTATTTATGGGTTTGACTGCTCATCTCCTTTTATTTTTATACTTCCAAATGAAAGAACTTGACGTCAATATCCTGATAATTAATGTTACTTGGTGCTCAATGAATCCACACTGAGTGCAGCAGCAGTTTTTCTCGAAAACCTTGAACGATTGGTGGTTTCAGGATGCAGAGGAAATTGAAGACGTTGATCTTCCGCAACACGAACTTTCCGAAAAGTGAATGTCTTCGTCTACTAGAAGCGTGTTCCTCCTCGAAAAACACCATTACCCGCTTAGAAATCCATAATAATTTCTATATCTTCAACACAGCGTTCGATACAGTGGAGTTTGTGTGGTATTTGAAACAGTTCGCTATGCTCCAAGAGTTGAAGTTGGATTACTTCATCTTGTCGAGACCAAAAGTGATTGACGTGGTAACGGAAAATGGGAAAGCTAGATTGAAGATGTTGGAAATATTTTTCGACGAAGCGGATTTACAAAGTGTTATCATACCAGAGATGAAATGGAGGAAATTGAAGAAGCTGTGCCCAGACTTGAAAGTCTCTATTTCTATTAGTGAGCAATTATTATATTCTCAACCAGTATTCGATTCACAACTTTAATGTTTCATTTCAGACAACATTTGTCATTACGAACAACTAGAATTTATATTCCTGATGGAACATATTCCTTTGAATTCGTTTTCTTTGGTGACTAATTCTCGATACAACCAGAGATACAGCAGAGATTTCGAAAGCACACTCAGGCACCTTATCAGCAACTATCACAAATCTTTGGGTTCGCTTTTAATCTGGTTTTCGAGTTCAAAATAACATATTGTGTAATTTCCAGAGGTCGTACGGCTAGAAATCAAGAATAACAGAGAGACCTTGGATGAACTTCTTCTTGCTCTCATTGTGAAATGCCCGAAACTGAAGAACTTGTTTTTCGATGGTATGGTCAGTGCCGATATGGATCTTTTTCATGAAATTTCTCGCTATAAACAGAGTTTCAAGGGTGAGAAGATGCGGTGATTTGTTGTTTTATTCTTTAACACCAATATATTTCTTCTAGGACTAAACGTCAAAATCAAACCGCATAGACCCAAACCTATTATCAACATGATACATATATTTTCAGTCGATAGGCAATATAACTATAATTTAATGTAGTTATAGGTTTGGAAATGATGTTCGTAGTGATGGAATTTTCATGTGAATATTTTTAACGATGCCCAAATAAAAACTAATATTTCTCCAGCACTGTCTTACTTGGTAATGACCATGGCCTTGACTCGATGATAATATTGGAGTGCTATATAAACAGGCTATATACCGGCACTTTCGATTATGTTTGTTTTATTTCAACAAGAACAACCGATTCCACTGTTTAATTTAATCTGTACATTCTCATCAGGTGGTTCGAAGCAGACATTAAAAGTGAAATAAAGTAAGATACATTTAAATATACCTTTATTATAATAATTAGATGTTCACATATTATATATATGTATTGTAATAATAGGTAGGTACATGAGTTATATATAGCAACACTTCAGTGGCGTTGTGATAAGGTAAACAAAACAATGTTGTATCTAATAGTAAATTTCAGTAAAAAATAATGGTTCCGAAAATTGAAAGACTGGTGGATGCCGAAACCGCTGAATTGGGCGAAGGTCCTCATTGGGATGCAGAGACCCAAAGTCTTTATTACGTGGATATTCTTGGGAAATCTATCCACAGATACGTACCAGCCACCAAGAAACACACCAAGGCATTCGTTGGTAAGATACATAATCTCGACCCACCATTTCCACCATTCATTCGCCTTTTCAGATGACAATACGGAACACATTTCTCTTATAATCCCTGTGAGAGGCGAGAAAAACAAGTTTCTCGTAAGTTTGGGAAGAACTTTGGCTGTGATTAATTGGGACGGAATCAATCCAGTCGCAACAAAGATTGAGACTTTGTACGAAGTGGACAATGAAGCGGATATTCTTGACAATAGAATCAACGATGGAAAATGTGATCCTTCTGGTAGAATCTGGGCAGGTAAAAAATTCTTTAACGTTTGGTGCATTCAAATCAAACTCAGAAATATCGAATTGATTTTTTTTATTGTGATGTACAAAATTTAAGGTACCATGGGTGGAGAACCAGAACCTTTTGCTATCAAAAGGGAAAAAGGAGCTTTATTTACTTTCCAAAATGGCAAAGTAAAAAAGCACCTATCTAAAATCAGTTGCTCTAATGGACTAGCTTGGGATGAACAAGGCAAAAAAATGTACTACATCGATACTTTCAGAGGCAGTGTTTACGAGTACGATTTCGATATAGAAAATGGAACTATAAGTAAGATGCATCATAGATCTCATACATAGATATATATCTTCTATACTGTTACAGAGAATGGTAAACCAATCTTCACCTTGGAGAAAAATGATGTACAGGGTGGGCCAGACGGCATGACCATCGATACAGACGGTAATCTGTGGGTGGCCATTTTCAATGGAAATAGAGTGATCAAAATTGATCCGAGAAAACCAGAAACGCTTCTTGAATCTATTCCGATTCCTGCAAAACAGGTAAAGAGTCCAGACATCATCGATGATTCAAGCTGATCAATTGAATTCACTGTCTTATTTTGATTTGAGGTTACATCTGTTGCTTTTGGAGGACCCAATTTAGACGAATTGTATGTTACCTCCGGAAAATTCACAGTGAAAGGTGACATTTTGCCCCCGCCAGAACATGGTGCTATCTACAGGGTGACAGGATTAAACGCAAAGGGATATCCAGGCATCAGTGTGGTCCTATGATGTTATTATGTCATAGAGGAATGTTTCTTGGTTTTATTCAAACGAGAGAAATATATGTCGTAACTTTGATGAAATTTGATTTTGATTTAAAACCCTTTTAGGAATCATTTAAACCGCCATTCAATTTTGCATGGTGACTCTGAAAAAAAAACTTTTTATCGGAGCATCAATATCTTATCTAGCCATTAGAGGTCACAGTTTATAACAAACACATTAACAAGTTTAATCTACAACTGCTTTGGTTAGGTAATAATGAGCAGATATACTAAAAATCCATGCTCAATTATATTTACTGAGATAAATTATACATAGGTGATAAGTTTGTGGACTATACAGTCGAGTGTATCCATTCAAACATAATAGGGAATAGGGATAATTCTTTCTCTGATTTGATGAGTACTCAACTAACACCCATCAGCAAACCGCTGGACGTGGGAACAAGAATTCACTGGGATGCATCAAACCAGACTGCAATATTCGTTGACATTCCGAATTCCGATGTGTATAAATACCATGAAAACACAGGAAAAATCACCAAAGCCAAAGTTGGTGAGTACGAATAACTCGACTCGATAACACATTCACACTCCCTATCAATTGTGTCTTCTTGGTAGGAAATGTGCCTTTGGCATTCATGTTTCCTGTAGAAGGATCAGACACAAAATTTATAGCTGGGTTAGGAAGGAAATTTGTGCTTGTTGAATGGGATGGAACCAGTCCACAAGTTTCGAAGGTTGAAACGATAGCGGAGGTAGAGACAGAAGAAGAGCTGAAAAGCAATCGGCTGAACGGGGCCAAAGTGGATCCTTGGGGAAGACTTTGGGCAGGTGTGTGTAATCGTGATCATCGTTTTTGATAAAACGTTCTGAATCGTTTATTGAAAGGTACAATGGGTCCAACCAACCCTGATGGTAGTAACGTACCTGGAAGAGGGGCACTTTACAGTTTAGAGAAAGGCGTGTTGAAGAAACATCTTTCCGGAATTGGAATTTCAAACGGACTAGCATGGGACACGCAAAAAATGAAAATGTATTATGTTGATACTTTGGAGCCCCGTGTTGTTCAATTTGACTTTTCTAGTTCAGGAACACTCAGTACGTACTATTCACAGGCTATAAGTGAGATGAATAGTTAACAGATTTTTTTTTATTTTTGGAAATGTCGCTAGTTTTGTTTCTAAATCTACTTTAGGTAATAAGAAGGAAGTATTCAGCTTTGGAGCCAATAACATATCTGGTTTACCTGATGGTTTGACCATTGATTCAGAAGGAAAATTATGGGTTACTGCAATTCATGGTTCTCATTTGGTCAATTTCGACCCTGAAGATGGATCTGTATTGGAAAGAATCATTTTTCCTACAACTCAGGTATGGTTTTGATCTCAGAAGTTTCAATAATATTATTGCTGCTAATGACAACATTATTTTTTAAGATAACTTCGGTGTCATTCGGAGGTATTAAGCTAGATAAATTGTTCGTTACAACGGCCAGAATTCCAGTGGAAGGAAAAATTCCAGCAGATCCTGCAGGAACAACTTACATCGTTTATTTGAATAATGGCACCCATATTGGCTATGCTGGAGATAGATACATAATATCATGAAAGTCTTCTATATGTTAATTGTGAATATCATCCATTTCTTGTTATATCATTATAATAAAAGCAATTTATTCTTTGAGCAGTGTATATTCAATTCATTTATGTTCCATGTCCTTACCACGTCCTTACTCCTTATGGCTATCCTGTGACAGTGACAGTAACTTTAGAGGTTAAGCATTTTGTTTTGACAGTGTGAAGTGATTGATGATTCATTGACTTGGAGTAATAAATAAATAAATTCTAAATTCACCTACGTAGTTGAGAAATCTAAAGCTTTAAATCGAAAATGTTTTCTAGTGGTCCTAACTATCCCAAATTGAAGACTAACTTGCGCCTGGCGATTTCTAGGCTCAAACTTTTACAGAAAAAGAAAACAGAACTGGTTGAAAAGTCCAGACGGGAAATCGGAAATTACATACTAGCAGGGAAAGTTGAAAGGGCCAAAATCAGAGTAGAAACCATCATCAGGTAGAGTAGGAACATCTAATACTCATAAGTACAACTATACTGAAGAGTCTGTTTTTATTCAGGGAAGATTATCTAGTAGAAGCCCTAGAACTTGTTGAGATGTATTGTGATCTCTTGCTGGCCAGGTTTGGACTAATTTCAAACATGAAAGAATTGGATGAGGGCATTGCAGAAGCTGTCTCTAGTCTTATTTGGGTATCACCTAGATTACAATCAGATATACAAGTGAGTTTTGAGTTGCATTGGGATTTTATTGTTATTGATTCATTGTTTAAGGAATTGAAAGTAATTGCAGAGCTATTAGGCTCAAAATATGGCCCAAGCTATGTAGAAGCTTGCAAAATAGAGTCAGTTGAATCTATAAATGCCAAATTGAAGCATAAATTGTCCATACAGAGTCCTCCAAAACTGCTAGTTGAAAAATACATGATTGAAATATCAAAGAGCTTCAATATTCCATATGAACCTGATCCACAAATTATGGCAATGGAGAAAGGTTAGAAAATGATGATTTATAGTATATGATATAATAATATAATGAAATTATTATATTTTAGGCAATGATGCATTATTGATAGACTTATCATCAAATAACTCTAATAACTTGGGGGGAGGTGGAATGCCTCAACCTCCTGGTTTCTTGGGATTCCCTTTGCCTCCACCATTGCCACATTTAACAGACCCAACACCTGGACCTGCAGCTTTTTCTTACCCAGTAAGGCAATGCTTGTTCCATCATTGCTGAATTGTGAGTTAATTGAAATGTGTTTTCAGGGGATGAATGAAAAAGAATTGAATGTTGGACCATCTGCCCCACCATCTGCATTCTCCTACAATATTCCACCAGAGGATACAAAAGAGTCTAACACTGATTATACTGTAAGTCATAATTTTCAATACCTGTTTGTGGAAGTCCAGTCCAAATTTTTCAATTTTACTGGGCAACAAAACCATTTGTTCTTGGGCTGCATTTTATGATTGGTTTTTGATATCATACTTAGATAATTCTGCTAACACTTAATAGCATTGCATTGGAAAAATATGATTTATGATTTTCCAAATATTTTATTCTCTCAATATATGTCCTCTATTTTTTATTTTGTCATTCCAGGATAGTAATTTACCAACATATCACAACTTATATCCTGGTGTGAATTTACAGGTAATATTTTTTATTTTATTTTCCATTTTATTGGTGCAAGTTTCTAGTCATTGTTGAAGGAAAAATTGTACAAACCTCGAATTTGATATCATCTCACTCAACTCTAATTTGATATCATTAAAATATTGATAACCAACTCATGATTTTCTAGGAAATTCCTACAGACTCTACTCTTGATGATAACATGGAGGTAGGATGTAATATTCAAACATAATATTCAAGGGATTAGCTAGTCAATGCCTCCAGTGGTGTATTGAGACTACTTTCAGAGGATTCTCTATTATTCCGGTTTTTTTTTTGCAAATTTTCGGGTAATTTCGCTGGAAAATCGTACAAAGATTTGTCTGGTAGGGACAACCTAGACCTCCTTGGCCTGCCAAAACATACGCCACTGAATGCTCCTGTTTGTTTAGTGATTAATATATCAGACCCAGCACATTACTCAGTTTTCTAACCAATTGAAATAGTGTAGAAACTCTAGTATACAGGGTGACAACAAGAATCTCAATCATTATTTTCATTGCTGCTTTCATCACCTCACATGGCTGTTACCCGCTTATTCCATCATTGTGGGGTCCAACTCTCTTGAGGGTCGCTGTAGGTTCTCTTGCTGACTCCGGTGTTTTGTAGGACAATAACGATAAACCTAAACCGGCTCCGAGGTTGAAGATGAACGGCAAGACGTACGATTTGCCGGAGTTGCCGTCTGTGCCTTCAACTGTACCACAACCACACGGTTCTAATCAGCAGTCCAATGATGACATTGACTTCGACGATTTGACGAGGAGATTCAACGAATTGAAGAAGCGTCACTAGCGGGTTGTGGAAATTCATGCGCAATACATTGATAATATGTATATTTAACTTAGTGTATGCTCCTAACTAACATGTGATAGGCTTATTAGTATATTTCTATTTTAATGGACCCTGTTATTGAATACAAAATAAATGATTATAAATTGGAAAATAATATATTGATGTTGATTTGAAAGATCTGAAGCTCAATGCAAAAACTTATTTCACTCAAATACTACAAACGTTTGAATTTTGAACTTTTATACAACGCAAAATCCCAGGATCTACTCGGTTGACTACCCTGCACTGATGAGGGCCAATAAGCCCGAAACCAGTCTGTGGGTTATCAAGAGTGTGGTCTGCATTCACAGTGTGAATATCATTCAATGTTCTGCGTGATATTTGCCAGGAAAGTAGTTGTTTTCTGCTCGTGGTGTACCATTCATTCAAACTAAGTTTGATTTTTAATTGGACAAGACTAGATATGTCTTTCAATTTAGACAATGTTTGTACACTGTGTTGAACTAATTTCTGTTTTTCAAAAACTTTTCCATGTTTCTGGATGATGCAATAATTATTTTTCTTAGTGTGTATTATATTATTTCAAGTTTTCAATATTAAAAAAATTGAAATCCAATTTAGGATCAAATATCAAAAGGATGCTGTAAAAATTAACAAAGCATGTCTAATAATTTATTTTTGAAGAATGATGAATTTCAATACACCAGTTGACAATATTATAAATCAGGTAAACTTTGATCAGGTCAAAATGAGCTATTTGGAATATGAATAAACGAAATGCATTCAACATAATGCCAATTATAGTTTGAGAAATTCCTAAAGCACAGAACATAACTTCTCATCTAAAAACTAAGAAATACTTCTCCTATAAACAACCAAATTCTGGTGCACCATAGATACATGAAAAATAATAGTTTTTGGCCATCTAGCATGGTAAACGGTTAAATTTGTTTTCATGACTGACAGGAAAATTTGCTGTATGTAAAGAACAATTTTTGTAGTTTTCCACAAATAGGAAAGAAAATACAAAAACGTAGTACACAAACAATTTGACAGAATAGTTATTGCTTGAAGTAATCAGTTTATTGTAATAACACTTGAAGAACAATTACAACAAGTTGTGATAATGTAGGAAACATCCTCACATTAGACATATTCTTTGGATGTTTTCATCACTTTTTATCACTTCACTTTCCATTATCCCGATTAGAACCGTCGATGGGAGAAAAAAATTCAGTCACTAGATTCATTCAATGTCCAAATGACGTCACTATATAATCAGAATAGTCACCTGTGTTCATCTATGTGAAAATTCATGAGCTTATTTTTTTCATGATGACTAGTGCTAGCTTTTCTCCCAAAAAAATAAAGTATGCATTTGAATTGTTCTAATTGCTCTCTTGGATCGAAAACAATTGCACTCGTACAATGTTCATAAAACACGTTTTCTTGCAAAACCATCGGTAAATTTCATGCTCGTACAATTATAAATTCTAAATATTTCTTCTTAATGTGTATTATTTTTTCAATAAAGAGTTGAATATTCATTTTATTGAAATTATTTTTAGCTTCCCAGTCATGTGTATGAGTGAAATTTCGCAATCTATTTCAAACAGATACATTTGGCATATTTCAGTTTCTCTTCACCAGATTATTTTATCTGAAATAGAACTCTGTTACAGTTCACAGCCACAGCTGAAAAATGAAATGAAGTACCAACGGTATCAATTTTATCAAACTAGCTTTGGTGGATGCCCAAATTGTAATTTTGGTGAATGCCCACATTACAATTTTGGTGAATGAGCAAAAAATACACCAACAGCAAACCGATTTAATATTGAATCCCGGTTGCGACCCATCTTTGAAGATTCGAATCTCCAGCCCATCGGTTAATCGGCAAGCTACAGCTTCTTAGCTTTCTAGGGTTGATACTAATCTATCCTGTCATAATTGTCAACTGTCATTAATGTCAAGTGTCATCTAGTTTGATTGTTTTCATAATATCATGGTTTTTTTTATACATTTATTTTATATATGAAATAACTAAACATTTGAATTAATAGAAAAATATTAATGACTTGATGGGCTTATGAAATCATCTGCACAACTGACATTTATGACTATTGACGTTGATGACAGATTCATTCCAACCTGAGAATGCTCAAAAAGCTGCCACCGAAAGCTGATTGCAAAATCTTCACCGAACAGTCAGGAAGAGACCGAGTCAAGATTAACCCAAACGAACGCGAGATGTCAACTCTCCGTACAGCGCGACCAAGGCCGAAAAAGTCCGACCAACAGGCTCACTTCCAGATTTCCCCCTAGAGCTAGTGCGTGAGCGCGTGGCTCATGCTCTGCGTCATCATTGGAAACGACACCATCGGCTGCGACGCGTTCGACATCGCGATCGCCTGCGACGTCTGGATGGCGAGGCCCTGCTGCGCCAGCAGCTGCTGCCCCGACACCATCGACTGCGCCAGCTGCTGCGCCTGCGCCAGCTGCTGCGGCTGCCCGGCCATGTGCTGCGCCTGCGACGTCAGCTGTTGCGGCGCGCTAGCCAGCGCCATCTGCTGGTTGGCCATGTGCTGCGCCTGCGACGTCAGCTGTTGCGGTGCGGCAGTCAGCGTCAGCTGCGGCTGCTGCTGTGCGGCTAAGTTGTTGGCCAGGTTCTGCTGGGCAATGGCCAGCTGCGTGGTCGGGTTCGTCGTCACTGGAAGGGGCGCGATCGATGATAATGACAATCTTGTTTCTCTTGTTGAAAAAATGATTTCAGAAACGTATAACCAACAAATATCACCCCAATTGTCACCAAATTTAGGTTGTACGTACATTCTAGACAGCAGGAATATAAAACTGGTTATTTGAAGAATAATTTCATGAATATATCCAAAGGAACCTCCCTTATTGAATGGTGGATAATGGAATTACCATCAGACTCGAAGGACCAATGTTATGTTTGTGACTAGTTATTCAAACAATAATTTCTAGAATTCGTTCAAATAAAACTTCTTCATTGAATGTTGAATAATGGAAATACCATCCGGCTCGAAGGAGCAATTCTATGTTTGAGACTAGTAATTTGAACAATAATTCAATGAGAGTCCGTTCAAATAAAACTTCTTCATTGAATGGTGAATAATGGAAATACCATCCGGCTCGAAGGAGCAATTCTATGTTTGAGACTAGTAATTCGAACAATAATTCAATGAGAGTCCGTCCGAATGAAACTTCCTCATTGAATGGTGAATAATGGAAATACCATTCGGCTCGGAGGACCATATCTATGTTTATGACTAGTAATTCAAACAATTTAATGAGATTTCGATCGAAGGAATCTTCCTGAATGGTGAATAATGGAAATACCACCCGGCTAGAAATACCAATTCTATGTTCGTAATTCAAGCAATGATTTAGTGAGAGACCGCTCGAATGATACTTCCTTTTTGAATTGTGAATAATGGAAACACCATCCGGCTCGAAGGACCAAATCTATGTTAGAGAATCCGCTAGAAGGAAACTCTCTCATTGAATGGTGAATGATGGAAACACCATCCGGCTCGAAAGACCAAATCTATGTTAGAGAATCCGCTCGAAGGAAACTCTCTCATTGAATGGTGAATGATGGAAACACCATCCGGCTCGAAGGACCAAATCTATGTTAGAGAATCCGCTCGAAGGAAACTCTCTCATTGAATGGTGAATGATGGAAACACCATCCGGCTCGAAGGACCAAATCTATGTTAGAGAATCCGCTCGAAGGAAACTCTCTCATTGAATGGTGAATGATGGAAACACCATCCGGCTCGAAGGACCAAATCTATGTTAGAGAATCCGCTCGAAGGAAACTCTCTCATTGAATGGTGAATGATGGAAACACTATCCGGCTCGAAGGACCAAATCTATGCTAGAGAATCCGCTCGAAGGAAACTCTCTCATTGAATGGTGAATGATGGAAACACCATCCGGCTCGAAGGACCAAATCTATGTTAGAGAATCCGCTCGAAGGAAACTCTCTCATTGAATGGTGAATGATGGAAACACCATCCGGCTCGAAGGACCAAATCTATGCTAGAGAATCCGCTCGAAGGAAACTCTCTCCTTGAATGGTGAATGATGGAAACACCATCCGGCTCGAAGGACCAAATCTATGTTAGAGAATCCGCTCGAAGGAAACTCTCTCATTGAATGGTGAATGATGGAAACACCATCCGGCTCGAAGGACCAAATCTATGTTAGAGAATCCGCTCGAAGGCTTGCTCACCCAGAATCTGCTGGCTGTTGGCCAGCAGCTGCGGCGCCGCCGACGCTATGCTGACGGTGGGGCAGCCGGCTATGGAGACGGAGTGGCCGCCCGAGACGGCGGCGCACGTCGAGACGGTGGCCAGCGAGACGGGCACCGCCGCGACGCCGGCGATTACCGTGCGGCCGACCTGCTGCGGCGGCGGCGCCGGCTGACCGACGCCGGCGGCGACGCCACGTTGGCCTGTAAGCCGCAGCGTCGCGTTCTGGTCCAGCAGGAACTCGTTGGTGGCAGTCAGGTCGGACACCTGCGGGGGAACGGGCGGGCGGGTGTTTAGGGAGAGGTGTTTTTTTTTTTTTTTTTTTTTTTTGAAAACAGATCAAGTAGAGCATAGTTGGGTTAGAATCACTCTCTTGGTGAGAGATCCATATTCGATTTTTTCAACATGGGAGCCTTATGAAACTTCCACTTTCAGATTAAATTTGATGTCCTTTCCAAATCAAAATCTGCTTCTACAAATCTACAGAATTCGCCATAAAGTTGTCTACATGTGGAAAAAAAATGTGTAATTGAAATTTATGAAAAACTCTTGATGTCGTTTGCATGTCTGATAACTGAAAAATTCGTTGAAACGTGACCTCAGATTTGGCAGGAAATTGAAAATAAATTGTCTTTGGTGCCGAAAAATATTAAATTTCGCAAGGATTCATGATATTATTAGTTATTGTGATATCATATTCAATCAATACGAATCAATATTGGCTTCCAGGATAATAGTTTCAACGAGGTCAAAACAGTATTTCGTCTGTACATTTGAAAATGTGTAATTTTGATCTTGAGAGTTTCCAGGATTATCTTGGGACAATGCATTTGATAATACTTGCCTGTTTTTTCAACTGGGCTATCTCTTTATGGAGTATACTATTTTCCTCCTCCAACATGATACTCCTGAAAATAAAAGAAGGAAAATACAAGCTGAAATCAAAAATCAAGATGAACATCATTCACCTCGCGTCTATTCTGTTCCATATCTGCGAAGGTGGGTTGCCAGTGAAATACCCTTTGAAAACTGGCCTCGGCTGGCCAGGCTGTTCCAAAATCTCGCAGGGCACAATTTCCTGCTCCGCAGTGGTGACGAAGCGCCGTTTCAACAAAGGCAAACCGTCATCCTTGTACTCCTCGAAATTCACCCCATTTCTCCTTATAACATCTACGAAAACGACAAGAAAAGCATATCACATAACAAGTGTGGAAAGTGACATGTTTCGCACTAGTAGAAAAACGTTTAGGAAACGTAAAGAGTGCAATAAATGCAACAACAAGTTTTGTACACTATTTTGCCTCGGCCGCAAGCGGCCTCGGCGATAACTGTTCTTTCGGTACGTTAAAAAGGTATATCGCGGCCTAAACATACAAATAACTACTTTATTATTCGGAGGTTGGTACAGCTTTCTTCATTGTTTTCATTGGTAAATTTCAATTCAGAGTGTGATTTGATTTGAATTGACCATGCGATATTTTTTTCATTTCAACACGTGTGCTCTTCTCTTCCAAATAACATTGCCATGATGATATGAACTACTTTCCAAACAAAACCAAAAAAAATAGTATGCCTCATGACGCTTTTATACGCGGCCGTAGAAAAACTACGTTAAACCTCACGGCTAAAAACCCGCCCTTACTGCTCAAAGCCCCCAGGGCGATGAGCTGCCCCTCCTCGAGGCCGGTGTTGACCACCACCGGCGGCACCGGCGCCTTCTGCGGCACGTTCTGCATCAGCCCGCCCACCTCCGCATCCTCCTGCTCCTTGCTGATGTGCCGGTACTTGCAGTTGGCCCGCCTGCACTGGCCCCTCCTGAACTGATTGCACACGTTCAGGGCGCCCGGCATCTGGTTCTTCTTGCTCGCCTCGGCTAAGATCTGGCAGGACAGCTGGCCGGAGCGCTTGTACTCGTCGGCCTCGTCCACGGAGCAGTGGATGAACCTGGAGATTTGATAATAATATGATGATGATGATGAAAGTGATAAAGGTCTCCCAAAACCAACGCGAAACAATCGCTGGCGAAATTGTCGTGGAGTTGTGAAAACATGGCGACACCATATATATAATAACAACTATATGGATAACACCTATTCTTCTCTTCACGCGAAAATGAAGCCAGTTTTGGAAAAACAAAAGACTGTCTGGCTTGCTAATGATGAATTGTGCGCAAGCGCGGGTTTTGACGAGTTGAAATCCACTGACGTTTTCAGAATTTCATAGGTTAGGTATGTTTGTTGACTCAAATTATGTAAAAGAGCGTTGATATAGTTATTAATGTACTTACTGATTGTTTACAGAAGTGATTAGTGAGTGATAACAGTGATTGATCAAAAATTAGCCCACGAATCTTGTTCCGATGACTTTATCGTGACAGGTTTCTCAGCAAATCGCAAGTATCGCTTTGTAGATCACATTCATTTCTGCATTTATCATCAACTTTTATTCAATATCGTCCAACAATCCATCAATGAATGAATATTTGAAAAATATATGTCATGATGAAATAAAAACATCGAATTGAAGGTTACGTGACACATTTGATTGATGTTTAATAATTATCATACGTTTGTCGCTCACTAGAAAGCTACTCTCCTCCATGATGAAAACGCATGTCGATTCTTAAATCAAACTTGCGCATGCGCATATTCGCGATTGGTCCCGCAGACTGTCATTTGTTTTATTTTTTGGCTTCAGCTCTGGTATCCATGTTACCTATATAGTTATTATTAGATATATGGGCGACACATGACAATACCCACACCGGCACCATATATCTAATAATAACTATATAGGTAACATGGATACCAGAGCTGAAGCCGAAAAATAAAACAAATGACAGTCTGCGGGACAAATCGCGAATATGCGCATGCGCAAGTTTGAATTAAGAATCGACATTCGTTTTCATCATGGAGGAGAGTAGCTTTCTAGTGAGCGACAAACGTATGATAATTATTAAAAATCAATCAAAAGTGTCAGATAACCTTCAATTCGATGTTTTTATTTCATCATGACATATATTTTTCAAATATTCATTCATTGATGGATTGTTTGACGATATTGAATGATAGTTGATGATAAATGCAGAGATGGATGTGATCTACAAAGCGATACTTGCGATTTGCATAGAAACCAGTGACGATAAAGTCATCGGAACAAGATTCGTGGGCTAATTTTTGATCAATCACTGTTATCACTCACTAATCACTTCTGTAAACAATCAGTAAGTACATTAATAACTATATTAACGCTCTTTTACATAATTTGAGTCAACAAACATACCTAACCTATGAAATTCTGAAAACGTCAGTGGATTTCAACTCGTCAAAACCCGCGCATGCCCACAATTCATCATTAGCAAGCCAGACAGTCTTTTGTTTTTCCAAAACTGGCTTCACTTTCGCGTAAAGAGAAGAATAGGTGTTATCCATATAGTTGTTATTTTATATATGACCGGCACGAACATTTCGCACGACTTCAGCGATTCTGCAGCGATTTACTTTGTTTCGCTGCAAGCACGGTTTTCATCGCAGTCGTCGACTGAAAGATGGCGAAAACGGAGAAACCAATTTTATTTGACATGTCAAATAATGATTTGATATTTCTTGGAAAAAAGTATTCATCATATCATGAATTAGGTAGTTAAATATAAACCTTGAAATTAGTTTATCCTCGACGCAAGAACTGATAAAGCATCTTCTTCACCTGATGACGAATACATTTTCGCAAATACTACTCAACACAAACACAAATCTGTCGTTCTGGTATGGATGGTCACCCAAATTTTGTTTCCGCATAAATGGCGAAACTTTCGTCGTCGCGACAGCTACGAATATTTCGCGTTGGTTTGGCGAGGCCTTGGATATAAAATGCTCATAAGGCTATTGACCGAGGTCTTTCTGCCCAATACATTAAAATAGTGTTACGATATATCTTGGGTTCGTTAATTTAAAACACTCAGTACAAAATTGAACTATTTATTCACTAAACACTTGAAAAGCAACTCAATAAAAACTTAATTAAATCACTACGATATTCGATATACAAATCTCAATGTTCATAATACTACCTTTCTTTCTTAAACTGACTGTTCGCTACTGTGCTCCTTTTATGTAGGTACAAAACACTAATTCTTGCAAAATCTTGAATATTCGATAAAGTTCTAAGACATACTGTTCATTTTCGAGAAACTCCTTTTGTCCTCTAATCAGGTACATCGGCGACCGATGTTATCGCGAGGCCATAAATCACAGCCTAGACGCGAGCCGCCCAGATGATGATTTCCGGTATTCTCGGAACGCAGCACAGTTCGTAACAATAGTATTAGGGGATTATGGTTATTGCATGTCAGGATAAGATGCATAATATAATATAAAAAATCATTCATTGGGATTTGGGTGTGGAGTCTTCATTCTTCATTTCTCCTGCCAATCCGTCTGGCACTCATAAACGGTTCGAGCTGGGTGAACGTACCTTTGTAGGTGGTTTTGGTTCCTTTTAAGTAGGTACTACTGGTTTTATCAGCTCCATGTTACATTGGTTGTGTGCGAAGTTTTGTGTGAGACAAGATATATGCTTGACCTTTCATATTTTTGGGATGCCCGATTTTTGTAACAGTTCGAAGACTTGATGTCTCCGCAACTTCCCAGTTCCTTATAGCTGGTTTTCTGTAGTTGGTATATATGGGGTGAGCACATTCTCAAATGGGTCGACAAATCGTTTTGTAGATGTGGGTTGTAGTTTTCACATTATCTCCTTGTTTCCTGATAATCAGATTATTGAAATGTTCTGCTCTTTTAAGGCAAGGTGAGTTAGTTACATGCAGAAAAGTGTGCATTTCAAAAATCTAACGATTTGCGCGTGACCTAAGGAAGTAGGAGGATCACAAAATTGCAAAAATAATGGCACTTGGACATTCTCCAGCGAGGATTTTGAAGAAAATATATGATTTATTAAATCGAATGCTTTGGAATAATCCAAGGTAACGAGGATAACTGCTAGTTTTTATCAAAGGCACCAAATATTTCCGAAACGAACGATTCTTTTTTCACAACCAGCGCATGCGCACACTCACTTGCAGTACGTTCTCGGGCAGACGTTATTCTGGAAGTCATGGCAAAAATTCAAAAGCCTCGGTTCGCTATCGTGCTTGAATTTGCAAAATTTTCTCTCGCAGAGGCCGCGCACGTAGTCTCTGCAGATGTTTTCGTCTTTTTCGTTGTTCCTGTCGGATTGAATGATGTCTTCGGGTGTATCTGACATTCTTTGGAATTTCGGATTCTCTGATTGATAAAAAATCTGAAAAAGAGGCTTATTATGGACACATATTTGACATTTTTTATGTAGATTACTTTTCAATTGTTCATTATACAGAGTAATAAGATTATTGATTTGCGATTTTTTATGAGATGGGATATTTATCAATAAAATGAAACTTTTCACGATTGTTCCCGAATGCTAGTGAGATTAGCGTATCCATCCATGATAGCGTATCTTGTGAATTGGAAGTTAAATGGGGAGTGCCTCAAGGGTCTGTTCTTGGCCCGGTTCTGTTTCTGCTTTATATTAATGACCTAGCCACAATTGATATTGAGGGAAAGTTCACACAGTTTGCAGATGACACGACAATACTGTGGCACAATCGGAATAGCTCTGAAATGCAGCATATTATTGAATGTGACATAAAGAAAGTCAAAGAATGGTGTGATTCCAATATGCTTTCCTTCGATATTTCAAAAACCAATATCCTGACGTTTAATTGTAACCTGCTCCAAGAACTTCACATTGGTGATCAAGTCATTAGTAACAAGACGGTGACAAGATTCCTCGGGTTACAGATTGATGAGAGACTTAAGTTTGAAGTCCATATTGACAAGTTGAGGAAGAAGTTAGCCTCTGGTTGTTTTGCAGTTAAAACAACTTCATGGGAACTGGGTAGGGAAATGGCAAAAATCGTATATTTTGCTCTCATTGATTCTCATCTGAGATATGGTATTTGTTTTTGGGGGTCATGCAGTCAATCTTTGTTTGACATGCTTTTTGTGTTGCAAAAAAGAGCAGTGAGGTACATATGTCAGGCTAAATTCCTAGATTCTTGCAAACCTTTATTTATTAGAAATAAGATCTTACCCCTGGCATGTATTTTTATTCTAGAATCAGTGTGTCTTATTCATAAAAAATGTCATAATGAAAATTCTAGAAGGACTCGTTACTATAATACAAGACAAACTCTGGATTTAATTATGCCAATTCCATCTTCAACACAGGTCAAAAACTCATTCTTATACAATGGAAAAAAACTATTCAATCATTTACCTGACGAGATCAAGAATATTTCAGATTCAAAAAAATTCAAATGTGCTGTGAAAAAAAATTATTACAGAAAGCATACTATTCAGTAGAGGAATTTTATTCAGACAACCTTTAACACACATGTACTAGAACTCTTATTTTACCTAAATACATAAAAAAATATATGCAAAAATATGTGTTTCTAGTTTTATGTTTATGTTATTTTTATAATTGATGTACCTATTTATTTTATTACCAGAATGTTTGAAATTTCATGTGTTGTCTGTTTTATAATAATTGTTTGTATTTGTTACCAGAATGTTTTACAAATTCAGGTGATTTATGTTTTATTTTCTTATTTACGATGACTTTGTCAATGAGAATATCATTTCTTCTGACAATAAAGTATTTTTGATTGATTGATTGATTAATAAAATTATTGATTCGTAAATTTTTATGGGATTGTGTAATTAATTTACTATGACTCTTGCTGTGGCAATGGCCCATATCTAACAACTTCATGCATTATTTCACGATTTCTTGAATTCTAAGAATCACAATAGACGGAAATAAAAAAAATCTTTTCTGAGGAAATAATAAAAATGCAGTAGATAGTGAAAAATCTGAATAATTTTCCACGTTGTTCCATAGATTTTTATTGCGGACGAGGAAATTGATTCATTGTGACTCTTTGGATTCGAAGTCATAAAAAATGTTGTCAAAATTGGGAGATATGAATCATTGCAAAAGCAAAAGGACATCATATTTTTATTTATTTTGCGGCAATAAACCTGAAAAATGTTTATCTATGTTTATTATTGTTTCCATCAATCATTCGTGACATAAAAAAGATAGTGTATTTCGATTGGAAAAAAAAATCTATAAGAAATTATAATTTTAAATTATTATGGAAACATATTTTGAATTTCGCCTAGGATCGAATTTTAAACAACTATTTCGAATAACCTGAAAATAATCTGACTTTTTGCAAAGAATTTTTCAAAATCGAATCCACTTATCAAAATGGATTCTGAAGTTTCCTGATATGCAGAGATTATCCCCTGAAAAGACTTTTCTATGACTCTGACAAGAAAAACGTTTCCCATTATGGCCCACACAGAAGCTTGTAGAATCACATCTTAACATAACGCAATGCAAAAAATAATCGCATGCAAAACACAGTATGATCCAAGCTAAATCATGTGAGAACAATCCACTAAAGTGCCACTCTTGTTCGCACCCCGGGGGTGTCTCATAGGTTAGGGGTGAACGGCCATTACCGTTGCAATAAATCAGACCTCTCCCCTGAAGATCATTAAAACATCATCAATTAAACAATAAGAGAAATTAATGTATGTTTGGTTACGAAAAATCGTCGCGTTGCTAAAATCTACCATTGAAATCATGAAATAAACAGACAAATTCTGGTTGAATTTCCTCGATATTTCAACAACAAAATCCAGGATGACGGGTATAAAAAGAATTGCAAACTGGATCCCGACCTCAGTGAACTTCTGGCAAAGCTAGAGACATGTTGTTTTACAGAGTGTTTGTTGGGTTACTGCCACTAGCTTACGTATATTGTGTCAACGAAATATCAGACGAGACCTGTGAAACCCTGCCTTCAGAATTGCACATCACAAAGGGTCAGTGAGCCAATGATATTCATTTGATATTACACTGAATGAATTTTTGAGATTTTGTCAGAATTTACTTTGTTGAGGGTGGATGATTCTTTTTGAAATCTGTGTTTATTCACATTCCAGAGGAATATGACGAACTCGGGAGACTACAACGGACATGCAATGGGGAAATAGCTGTCAACAAATGTGAAGGATCCTGCAAAAGTCAAGTTCAACCCTCTGTCATCACCCCAACCGGATTTTTGAAGGTAAACACACGATGAAAGTTCAAGCTGATTGGGAATTCACTATTTGAATTTCAAATGGCCTTTACAGTTTTAACTTTTCAATGCCAAATAATTAATTTTTTATAGTTGGATAATACGATTTTTTTTTTTTAGGAGTGCTATTGTTGTCGAGAGAGCTTCCTTAGAGAGAGAGTGATAACACTGTTACATTGCTACGATCCAGATGGCGTGCGATTGACAAATGAAGGAAGGAATTCAATGGACATCAAGCTGAGGGAACCTTCAGAATGCAAATGTTTCAAATGTGGCGATTTCAGCAGATAGAGATTATCTAAATTATCATTATTATTTGGAGATGTGTTTTCAGAGATACTTGCTATTTGTATTGTAAATTTTTCTGTAATAATTTGAAACACTTTAATGAAAAAAATTGTTTAAATGTGCAAATAGTTTTTTTTTCATGTTGACACGGAAGCTTGTGATGAGTATTGAAGCAACAATAAAATTATGAAAAAAAAAACATAGTATACAGTACCATTTCAGTGCCCTTAATGATTGGTTTATCCCAAATATTAGTTTTTGGGTATCAATCACTTTATTGATGCCTAGATATTTTATACATTCACTTTCAAGACACTCTTAGCTACCGTCAATTTCAAATGGCCTAAAATTCGGTAAGGAATTTTCGAAACAGTTCCTTGGGAGGTAAATCGTTTCATCAAAAATTATAGTAAGTAAATTTCTGTCGATTCGGCTTTTTATTATTCTCAAATCTTCTCAAACAGTTCGTTTCAATCGAGGTATCAATGCAGACCAAGTGGAAGAATAATGAAAAATAACATCATCATCATCTACAAATGCATGTGTTTCCATTACTTTGTTGATTTTTGCATGTGTTCTCTTGCAAATATAACTCTTCATTAATTTGAAGCTAACGTCTCACGAAAAGGGATATCCTGTAATGTTCAGAGAACATCGTGAGTACCAAGGAAAAGAATGTAGGAGTTGTTGTTCTTCTTAAATTTCTGGAGATCGGTGAACACCTCCCTAGGCAATGAGTTCCAAAGTCTCGATGTTCGTTGGATGAACGAGTCTTTGGAAAGGGACGATCTGCAGGTCTCTAAAGTGACCACGAAGGGGTGTGAAGACTGAACTTGACGGGTTAATCTCGAAGAGATTGCTAATGGAGGAATGATAGTTGATATTTCAGAAGAGCATCGCCTATGAAAATATCTATAAAATAGAGATAAATCGCCCATTTTTCTACAGTGTTCCAGAGAAAAGAGCGAGTTTGTAAACGAGGCATCACTTACGAGACGAATTGCCCTTTTTTGGACAGAATCCAATAGTTTCAGGATATGTTTAGGTGCCGCACTCCAAATATGGGAACAGTATTCCAGGACAGGTCGGATCTGTGCCTTATAGATCATAAGCAGCTGACTGGGAGTGAAATAGCTCTTGGCTGGAAACAGAAAACCAAGTTTTTGGGATGCACTTTTGGCAATGAACCTCACGTGATTTTGAGGTGTCATTATTCAATGAGTATCGCATTTTATTTGGAAATATTCTGCCGAAATCTAAATGGGAGAAAAAAATGGACAAATAATGAACATTCATCGACAACTCACAAACGTTTATTCCATTGGCAAATTGAAACGCCGGTGCAGCTCTGTAACGGTGACCTGCTCAACATCAGCCAATCGCCCTAGGATCATCTGGGCAAGGTCCTTCATCTCGTTGTACTCGTGCAGCGCCACCATCTGCGGCCTGAGGTCGGCCGACACCCCCTTGGCCTCCAAGCCCTCGATCTCCACGTCCAACCTGGCGTTCTCCTTCAACAGACGTTCGTAGCGCGACTTTAGCTCCACGTTCGAGGAGTGCTCCTTGGAGATGGACCGCTTGAGTTTCGGTTTTTTTGGGGGCTTGGGGAGTTTTTTTGAAGACCTAGTCGGGTCCATTCGAGTCAGTCATCTGGGGGGGTTTCTGGGGGAGTAATAGAGAGAGAGAGAAATGTACTTTATTGTCTAAGAAACCAACTTCTTGTTGACAAAGAATGTAAAAACAAACATAAGGATTAACAAGAAAAGAGAAACAATCATAACATACACTGAATAGTGAAAATATAAATATATGTCAGATATAAAGTAAGTGTATATACAGTGTCACACATAAAGTTCGCGACATATGGAAAAATAATCAAACTGTATAAAAATCTATAAAAAAAAAAAAGGAATACGAGTGTAATAAGAATGATGAAAAATTCGTTAATTCGATAACTGAATAAGTGTATATACAGTGTCACACATAAAGTTCGCGACATATGGAAAAATAATCAAACTGTATAAAAATCTATAAAAAAAAAGAAATACGAGTGTAATAAGAATGAAGAAAAATTCGTTAATTCGATAACTGACATATTAACGTCCATACATTGAAAATCCACATCATTTTAACAAGTCGAATTTCCGGAGATGCATTTTTTTAAATTCTGGTAATAGGCCAATGTGGGTATTTCCTGGGCAAGATATGATATTGAAGTCTCATATTCATCAAAATTATGAAATTTGAATCATGTTTCGTTCGAATCGATAGAGCGAAAAATACTTTATAAAAAAGCCGAAGTGACAGTAGAGAGTCCAAATTTGGAACAAACGTATAAAACTGGAAATTAAGCAACTTTTTTCTCTGACATTTTTCGAAATTTCCAAAAAAAAACTGATTTTTTGAGGATTTTCGAAAAAATGTCAAATTCGACAGGTTTAGAGTAGCACATGAAAAAAGGAGTCAATGGCATTTCAAATATAAAAAACTGATATACATGTTTTTTTTCACAGAAGTAAAGCAAGCTTAATTATGGAGAATATTCACATGAATGATACTGGCAGACTATCTTCCAGCTTGGATTCTTCAATGAATTGTAATAATCCAAGTGGGCACAGATTAGCTAGCCAATAGTCAAAGTTTGAAGTCCCGTTCGTCAATTTAAGAAATGAAAATGTCCCTATGATTACTTATTTTGAAACTTTGCCGCCCCCAAAAAGTACTGCCCGGGGCAGGCACTCCCCATTGGCCAGCTACACTATCTCTGCATCACCTTGTATTTATGGGACTCTAAACTGCACATATTTACATACATTTGTGGTGATAACAAATCAGTACATTGCCACATTCTTCAATATATAAATAATCATATAATAATGATGCATCTACTGTCAACTAAAAAAAAAAAGAGGTAAAAACAATTAAAAAAAAACAAATAGGAAATGTTGACAAAGTAAACAACAAAGTGATATTACATTTCAGTACCCCTAATGAATCTAATATGTTTTGTAGACAATTTTCAAGACATTTTTTAAATGAGCACCAAGATTACCAAGCCCAAATTGAACACCTGTGAGTTTATAATCAATTCCAACCCTTTCACCACCATATAACAGTGTAGAGGTGTTGAAAAATCATGTTTTCACAATAGAATGTCTGCTTTCTACACAATCAGTAGACAGATACCAACATCATATTTTCATCAAAAGCTATATTTCATAGTGGTAACAATGTCAACACATTATGTATAAAAAACAACCTATATCCATCAAACGACAAGTGTTCCAGCATCAATCAACCCCATGAAGAGACACAGCATGCTACTGCAAAGAGTGACTGGGTAGAAAACATGGATTTCACATAAATTCTACCCTTGAAAAAAAAACTACATGAGACTGAGCTACACCTAGACAAAACAAAAACAAGGATAGAAAGCTTTCTCTGATACATGAAAACTTTGTGGTAGATATTTTTTATAAAAGGGGTATTCTCATACACAAGTCTTCAGTGTGGAAGAAATTTTGTAGGTAATGTTGTCCAACATCTGTATACATGGTAAGTTAAAAGTGTACCTATATTATAACTAAGTAACTACATTCACAGTATTTTTTCTAGTGTACAGGAAGATATGGAAATCCATCATTTTATTTATTATTATCGGGAACATGTGCATGGATCCGAGGCTGAAATCAGTAAAATCTCAAGTAGATGCAGCCAGTACAACTGATGAATGTCAAGTAACTCCTGTGATACATGTTCTGCAATATCCTGGTTGTGTTCCAAAACCAATACCAAGCTTTGCTTGCATTGGAAGATGTGCTTCATACATTCAAGTAAAACCTGATGCAGATGATAGTTTGTATAATAGCTAGATGGTTTCAATGAAATATTTTAGGTATCTGGAAGCAAGATTTGGCAGATGGAGAGATCATGCATGTGTTGTCAGGAGTCAGGTGAACGAGAAGCTTCAGTATCACTTTTCTGTCCGAAAGCGAAACCAGGAGAACGGAAATTTATCAAGGTTAGTATAATAGTTTTCTACTCACCTTACATGTTTTTTCTTGAGAATTTGGTAGTTTGGATACCCACACTCCACTCAGAAATATGTTGATTCAATAATAAGATTAATACATGGGTCTGTCAAATGACAATAAAGAAACTGGGCAATGGAAATCAAGGGAAATGGAAAACACGAGGAAAACGAAATATTCCAAGACTACAAGATTACAATATAATATAATAATAACATAACAGTGAGTGACAGTGACCAATGAGTCCAATGACCAGTGACAAAACAGAACTGACAGACGACAGTACATGAAGTGACTGAAACACGGTGTGTTGTCGCTCGATAATAGATGGCACTGATTGAAGTTAAAAGTTCCTATTGTTTTCATTGTTACCACTGAACTCAAAAATTTTTTTCAGGTAACTACGAAAGCTCCACTAGATTGCATGTGCAGGCCTTGTACAGGAGTTGAGGAAAGTGCAGTTATTCCCCAAGAACTAGCTGGATATTCCGATGATGAAACACCTTTATCTGGACATTTTTTGAAGTCCCATCAATTGTAAATTTCTTATTTTCATTCTACGTAATAAAGTCTTTGAAAAACTATTATTAGTGGTTATCGTTTCATTCGTCTGACATCTGGATATTTTTTTAAATTACTTTTTGATTCGTGGTTGAGGTTTTTTCCTTGATCCAAGGCACTAGATCAATAATATATAGGAACTCTAACGATGTCACGAAACACGAAATTCTGTAGAGGTGAAGGATAACTTTCACTTTTTTTTTCTTGTCAGATTCAGATCTGTGGTGAAAATTTGAACTAAAGAAAATGAAAATTTAGATATTTTTTGAATCCTTTGAAAAGTGTGAAAATATCAGCTAGAACTAGAAGTGGATGTGAAAAGTTTAATTGAATGTGATGACTACCTCCAGAGTTATTCGCGGCACTAGGGCCAAAATATTCTTTTACCTTTGTTCTATTCTAGTAATCATAGGAATCATAGCCTGCTATAACAATACTCTTTCGCAATTAGAAGATGTTAAAAAGGCCAATGACGTTTGTCATCAGCAAGAAGAAAATCTGTCCACACAGCTGCAAGGTAAACAAATTTTTGATTATAATGAAATGCATGTTTATTAAAAATCTGGATTTTAGTTATCTCCGATTACAAACAGCGGTTAGAAAAAAGCTTAAAGACTGAAAAAGCCGAACACCAGCGAACAAAAAATTCTCTAGAAACTCAATTGAAGGATGAAAGAAGCAAAAATGAAAAAGACTCCACAGATTCAAAAATCAAACTTGCATCTCTGCAGCAACATTTCAATTTACTCCAGACTGAGTATGAAGATTTCAAAGAAGAATCAAGCAAGAATCAGAAAACTCAACAAGAAATTGTCAATAATTTGGAAGCTAAATTGAATGAGCTGAAAGAAGAGTTGAAAAAAGTGAAAGCTTCCAAGGAAGGTCTGAAAGTAAGTAAACATACTCTTATTGTTGAATGTTTGGTATATTAATGAAATTTTGGTTCAGTCCCGATATATTGAGCTTCAAATTGAGAAGGACCGTATTGTAAAAGAAGCACAAGAAAAATTAGGCAATCAAAATGATGACCAAAACAGTATCAATCACTTGACCAAAGAGAACACTGAATTGAAAATAGAACTTGACAACCTGAAGGTACTTTTCAGTACCATCCATTATCTAGACAAAACCATCTTGAATATTTTTCTTTCAGGCCAACTGTCCCAGCCAAGACACTGTACTAGAGCCTAAAGCAGCTGTTGAAATATCCTCCTCCAGAAATTTCAATAAGATGTCCCCAATCAGTTCAGAGGTGTACCAAATCAACAAAAACATGCCAGAATCAAACCCTGACAAGCAAGAGCTGAACCAAAATGTTCTGGCAGCCCCAAATGCTGACAACCTGAAGGCCCCATCCTCCAGTGCTGCTACCAAAACAGGGGCCAAACCCTCTCAGGCCAACTTGAGTGCAGTCAAGCCTCTGCAGGGTCCTGGGGGCACCCCTGAAACTGTTGCAAGAAATGAAGTGTTGAAAGTTCCTAGTGGAGTTGTTCCTATGCCTGAAACCAAGGAGAAGGACCAGCATGACAATAGTCAAGATGCTGCCAAAGCAGGTGAATAATTGCTGTTGAAGATATAATGCAAATGTTTGAAACATCTTGATTTTTTCTTGGAATTTCCAGTAATCCCTTTATTTTTCAATTTCACTAGGAATATCTGTAGTTTTTGTAATTACAAAATTACTAGAGTTTGGAGCAAATGCAGTAAATTTTGTGTCTATCAGAACCACTGAGGGCATATTCAAGAAAGAGCTTATTGAAATGAGATATGATTTTCAATATTCTTCAACAATTTTCCCTAATTTTTTTCAATTTCACCAGGAATTTGTAATTTTTGCATTTTTTAAATCATTGAAGTGAGATATACACATATATTATTTATTTATAATGACCACTGATCAATATTTTCCAGAAGAAAATGAATTTTGCTCAAATAATTGAAAAAGAAATTTTGAGATGTATTTCAGTACCTTGAAATTTTCAGGAATCATTTTTTTGTTTTTGTTCCTCCTGATTTTTCAATTTGACCAGGAATATCTGCAGTTCTTTGATTCTTCAAATAATTCAAGAAGATATACACAAATATAGTCATTTAGTGTCTGTCATAAACACTGACTCAAATATTTGAAGAGAAATTCTTGGAATCTTTTCCAGTTTCTCTAAATTTTCAGGAATCTTGGTGTTTCTCTATTTTTTTTTAAAATTGCCTAGAATATCTATGTAAACCTTGGATTCTCACGAGTTCACCAGTCTCATTCAAGGTTTTTTATGGTTCCCAGTGATTTTTGGAATTCTCTGTAAACTTGAGGAGTCTCTTCTATCTTTATATTTTCTCAAAATTCTTAGGAACCCTTTTTATAATTTGGACATTTCCAGAAAATCTGAAATGAAATATATTAAACAAGACAAGATGTAAATATCATGTATCTATTTCCTGAGATTTATTTGTCTTCATAGTTTCTTGAACATTTAGGAATACCTCTTTTATTCAATTTCACCGGATTGTCTGTAATTTTTTGATTTATGAATTCACTGAAATGTGTTGGAGCCAGTGCAGTAAATTTTTGTGTCTTTCATAACCAATGAATAATATTTTCAATGGAACATTTATTATTAGTGGTAGAATATTTGAAAAGAATTTTAGAAAGAGAAATTAGTCTATCCAATTAGAATATCAAACATAGTTTGAAATGAATGTCTGGTAGACTACGAGCAGAAAACAACTACTTTCCTGGTAAATACCACGCAGAACATTGAATTATATCTGCTCGTAATCCATGCAACGATTCACACTGTGAATGCAGATCGCAAATGTTTCTTTCTTCCTAAGACGTGACAAATTCACATCGGGACAGGCACGCCTAACAACCTACAGACCGGTTTCGGGCTTATTGGCCCTCATCAGTGCAGGGTAGTTATCCGAGTAGAGACCGTAAGATCTCCACTCGAAGCGTTGCCTGTCCCAATGCACCTTCGTCGCGTTTATTTGACCGCACTGAGCCGCGTTCCAACAGACAATTGGAAGTGGCGACACCATGCGGCAGAAGAAAGAAACACTCCAGAACTAAATCTCCCAAATCACAGAACTTGGAAGTGGCTTATAGCTCGACTAAGCTAATAAATGAAAAATGGAAAAGCCATAAATTGGACAACAATTTTAGAAAGAGAAATTAGTCTATCCAATTAGAATATCAAACATAGTTTGAAATGAATGTCTGGTAGACTACGAGCAGAAAACAACTACTTTCCTGGTAAATACCACGCAGAACATTGAATTATATCTGCTCGTAATCCATGCAACGATTCACACTGTGAATGCAGATCGCAAATGTTTCTTTCTTCCTAAGACGTGACAAATTCACATCGGGACAGGCACAGACATTCATTTCAAACTATGTTTGATATTCTAATTGGATAGACTAATTTCTCTTTCTAAAATTGTTGTCCAATTTATGGCTTTTCCATTTTTCATTTGAAAAGAACATTCAAATATGATTTGAAATATCCTGTAATGTCCTTCAATATTATAATATTCTCAGGGATCACTTTGGGTTTTTAAGCAAAGAATTAATATTTGTATATGCAATCCTTGGATTATTCAAAGTTTTTATGTTTTCCTGTAATTTTTGAAATTCCATGAAAAATTGAGAAAACTTTGTAGGTTTTAATATTCCATTAACATTCTTAGGAACCCCTATTATGTTATCATCAAAGTATAGACAGAACATGATGAACATATCATTTCTCTATACCCTAAAAAAAATTGTTTCTGATTGAAGTCTAAATTATAATTGTCTTGTGCCAAGGTGCATTGACCCACAATTGGCTTCATAAAGTCCTAATTATTTCTATAAATATGAAGAGACTCAATTTGTTTGTTCACACTTAAATCAAATATTTGTCACTCTAATCCAAATTTCAGTCGAAAAAATCGTACAATGTAATATGAACTGCAAAAAAAATCACGTTTTTTTTTTTCGGTTAGCGGTCAAAGAAGACCCCGAAAAAGAAAACGTTGCCCACGAGGTCTTCGACTCGCCCTTAGGCCAAAACAATGGCTACGACTCTCTGGTTTTCGGAGAAAACGATCACGCAAAAAATAATAACAACAACAACGCCAACATCCCACCTCCCATAGAGAAAAAACACATCGACACGCTCGGCAATGAACAAGCCGACTATAAGGACTTACAAAACGATGGGCAGTTGGAAGAAAACGAGGAGGATGGTGGGTACTCAAAAAAAATTTTTTTTTCTATTTTGGTTCTATAATGAAGTCATTATGATACCCAAATGCGTATCATAATTCGCGATAGGTGCTAAGCGATACGCTACCTAGCGGTGACTCGTGAACCACTCGAAGTGGTATAACCACCGAACTCTCTGGAGGATAACCCACAGAAAAACTTAACCTCTGTTCTGTTTATGTTCGCTTCTGATGTGAAAGGTGTACTTCCAGCAGTTTTTCGAGAGATGTTCTGGTGAAATACATGTGAAATCATATCGTTTTTCTCGTTTCAGTTATTGTTTGGTGACTAGACACCTATGTCACAATGACACAAACATCAAAAATATGAAAACAAAACAAAAACGACACCACTTCGAGAAGTTTGAGTTGTTACCATGAGATAGTGCTACGTGTTATTTTCTATCGCGAATAGCCTCTGTTTCGATACGCATTTTTTATTATTCGGAGGTTGGTACTATCGAACTGTCAAATGAAAGTCAGAAGAGTTAGACCCATCAGATTACTTCTGAGCGATTTTGGATTTGTTGATACTAGCGTGGAAAACTCTAATGTTTTTATTGGTAAATTCTGATTCAGAGCGTGATTCAATTTGAATCGATCAACAAAAAAAACAACATTGTATTTTTCATCGCTGGTATCGCAAATATCTAAATCGCTCAACAGTAAACTAGGCTTTATGCTTGTGCTTCAGATTTTAAATATTTCAATGTCATCATTGTTACCAATTGAAGATGTTTCTGTTATTTTTCGATATTAGATCAATGTCTTAAAATAAAAGACTTCAACTTATTGCAAAAAAGAAAAAAAATTGTGACACACGTCACTACTGAGTAATCCACTGTGTTTTTTTTTGGGTATTTCCAGACGACGCCGATGAGTATGGAGATCGAGGAGCCAGGCACAAAGAGCCTGCCGTTAGAAACTAGGCTCTTATTCAAATTTCGGTATAATAGGTGATGAGCAAGCCTGTGACAAAAGTATGTATTTTTTTTATTTCCTGGTTTTGACGTTATTCAAATTTCTTTGCTGAGATGGTGCGCCAATTATGTTGCATGATATGTTTGGTGATAAGAAATCGAGTGGTGGAGAATTGTTGGTTCTATCAACAATAAGTGCAATACTTTCATGCCTTGCCTTGATGGTTTGTTTTTTATACAAAATACTTATGCGGGGGGTTTCCCCATGATTTGCGAATATTTAGCTTTAAATTTTCGGTATATCATCGAGAAACACCCTGTTTACACTATGATTAGTTTCCCATTTGTTAATAAGATGCACTTTTTTTCAAATGGATATTGCAATACTACATTTTAGTTGTGATGAATCTGCATTTATTTATGGAATCTCTTCTTGAATTTCTCTTGTTATGATATTCCCCAAATATGTTTGCTTCTTCTGAGAAAAAAACATTTTCAGTTTGTAACTCCAAACGTGTGAAAAATTTCGTTTTCTGGTTTATTTGTTGAATAGTTTCTCTTTTGGAATATCATCAATCACTATTTTTGATCTGGAAAAGTATTAACTCATTGCTCAAAAATCTTGGAATTAGTGAGGTAAAATCGATCAAACGAGTATTATTTTTTAAGAGTGGGGTTTTATTTGAAATACCTCCGTTTTGATGTTGTTTTTTTATATTGTTTTATATGGCAACATGTATAATAAATGTTTTAAATCGAATGTTGGATTCTTCAATCAATTCTCAAACATTTTCCTGTTCCTGCTTCACTGACTTTTCCTTCATTCATTTCCTGTTTCCTAGTTTCCTCTTCCATAAAAATGGAATCGTCTGATGATATTGTTTGCGAAATTTCTTCAGTTTTTCATCATATTTTCACGATTGTGAATCCTGGTGAAATTTTCAATCTGGACATAACTCAAAGATTGTTAAATTTCGTTTTTTAATTTATTTCTTTTGGAGTGTCTAAATGCTCATCTGTGATTTGGAAATCAAAGTTGGTCAACTTGTTGATGTTTCTCAAGAGTGGGTTTTCATTGTTAAACTGGCGATAGTTCATCTGAATTTTTTCTGGTGAATCTGGTGTATGGAGCAAAATAATTTGAACCAAATAAAACAATGATTATATTTATAAAAAGATATTACAGCCAACAGTTCCAATTTCCTCCTAAGTTGAATGTGTCATTCAATATTTATTTTCTCAACACTCCTCTGCATCTTGAAACTTTCGAAAATTTCATCGTTCCTATCGCACAGCTGTTTGTAAAGATCAGCATACACAATTTTTTTGGAACCACCGTACTCTGGTGGAAGGACTTTCTGGTCAATATGCTCATAAAGGGCATCGAATCCGTTGAAATGGAATACAATCTGAAATCGAAACAATCCTATTGAAGCCTGACAACCTCAGCGCGCTTTAAAATCGAGAAAAAAAAATTAGGGGAAATTTAAAGCGACTTTCACGAACCATGTTCTTGATTTTTTCCGGCAAAAACGGCCACACCATTTTGATGATCGCGTTCATGACGAAGTTGTTGTTAACGACGTGGACCTTCATGTCCCTGTAGGGCAGATTCTCGATTTTCCTGGAGGAAATTCTCACGTTTTCCGGTCGCAGCCACTTCATGATCTTCCATGGGGTGTTTTGCATGTCAACGATGACGCAAAGGCCTTTTTCTGCGCACGCGGGATCGTTGTTCAAAACCGCCTCCATCCAAATGTCATCGATGGCAATCACCTCGTACATGCTCATTTTATTCACATCGATGTTTTCTGGAAAATTATTCGAAGGCATTTTGGAAACATTCAAATTTTCGGAAGCTTCTTGGCTGAGGTTCGGGGACACATAGGATTGACGAACTAATCCGATAGAGGAGCCACCATACGTGTCATTGAATATTTATCCAAGTGTCGAACCCTTAGACCATACACTAGAATTATTACTCTCATGGCGGGAAATACGAATGACATTTTTTTATCTTGGGAGTTTCGTGGAGGTGTAACTTTGAGATGAAATTTCTCTTTCAAGAAATGAGGAGTTAGCATTGAGACAACAAATATTGGGTGCCTTCATCATTAGTGCATGTTTTGATGCCCATTCCATGCCAAAATCTGCTTCTGTATATCTGTTATATCTCCCTGTAGTTATAATGATCCGACTCATGATGAATCATCTTGGAACGACCGTTGTCGATGAATAAGAAGAAAGGAGTCATAGGGTCTGATAGGTTAGTTAGACTAAGATTGTTGTACAAGTCAGTTGACGAATGAAGTATTCAGATAACTACCCAGTGTTACAATTCAGAAAGTGGGATAGTAACCAGCACACCATTGTAAGTGAATGTTTTACTGCGACAATTATTTGAACGACATGTCAGAATCCGGAGACAGACAATGAAATGAAAGTGAAACTAATGAAAAAAAATTTAATGTTTTAAAAGCGGTTTAATTTTTTCTGGCGTTATTTGAGGAAATCAATCGATAAGATTTATCACTATATCATGACCACTTTTTCTTCTCTACAAGATAGCGTTATCAAATTTGAAATCCGACGTTTCGTCTTCTTGAAACCATTATCTTAACTTAATTTTTTTAAATACGGACCTGGATTTTTTATTTCATTTTTTGTTACCTTTCGATAGCCCAAAAAGTATGAGCGATCACAAATTCTGTTTTGATGACAAATATTGAAAGTTTCTCTATTTTTTCAAATATCCAATCCAAAACCATTTTTAAAATATTGTTACGTTATTTCCACTTGGGTTCGTGAATTTAAAACACTCAGTACAAAACTGAACAATTTATTTCACTAAACACACTTGATACAACTCAATAAACACTTAGTTAAATCACAACGATATTCGCTTTACAAATCTCAATGTTCACTGTAATAGCTCTCTTTCTAATCTGACTTGTCCGCGAAACCGCGGTTCTTATATAGGTAAAAACATCATTGTCCAGAAATAACAGGAATAAACTGGAAGTATTTTTCATATTCGACGGCAATGAATCATCCGCTAATTATAGCGGTGCGTCTGCGACCGATATCTTCGCTGTGAGTCACGCTTCGGGATGATGATTTCCGACCTTCTCGGAAATGCCAGCAGTTCGTAACAATATTAATATTCATTAGTAATATAACTATGGAACGCTTATCAGTCCACTGGCAATATTTTAATGAAACCCCTAACCCATCCACTGCCTAATTATAACGAAATTTAACTTCTGGAAAAATGACATCTATATTACTCAGTCAGTTGATGAAAACTATGCTCAAATGATCCCCCTTGCACCTATATAGGCATTTTCGTATGCGTCTTCGCAGGTTTCCCATAAGCGCGCGATGGATCATTCTTCCTCCAGCTCGTATGGTTGTTTTTTCAAACATTAAATTTTGGTGTAAGATATTTATGTCCCGTGGAATATCTTGAAATAAACGGATCATTTTTGATATCCCAATAAAAAATAATACAGCGGTGATAAATCGGGGCTCCTTGCAGGTTAGCGCAACACCCCCAATAATGTCTCATTTGCGAGTTTCTATTAAATACTATTTAGACCATATCACGTTTTTCTGAATTGGAAAACACCATTTTTGATCCCGCAAAGTTTTCTTAACATTGAACTGTCATCCATTGACGATTGGTTGTGACTTTTCATCGCCAAAATCAATGCCGTTTTTTTGAATTTCAGTAATTGCATCATATATTTTAAAAAAATAGAGAAACTGTAAATATTTGTCATCGAAACATTTGAAAATCAGAATTTGTGATCTCTCATAGTTTTTGGGATATCGAAAGGTAACAAAAAATTAAATAAAAAATCCAAGTCCGTATTTAAAAAAAATAAGTTTATGATGGTTTCTAGAAGACGAAAGGTCGGATTTCAAATTTGATAACGCTATCTTGTGGAGAAGAAAAAGTGGCCACGATGAAGTGTTATTCATATTGATTGATTTCCTCAATCCCAATGATGAGGCTCGAATTCCAGCCACCCTGTACCAAAATATGTTATTTTTTATGATCTCATGTATGTTTGTAATTATTGAATTTCCCTCCAAATCCATCAATCAATAATGAAATAAAATTAATACAAACTATACAAATATACAATTTCATTGTGGGTAAAATAGGAATACTGAATTTCCGAAGAAAAAAAATCTCTGCATATTCAATCGTACTTAAATCCTTCCTAAGTTTACCTACCAAATTTAGGTTCTCAAAGGTTTATTAACGCAACTCCTTCTTGTAATGTCATTTGCACGTGGTTTCTTGCAATAACTATTTTCAAAGTCTGAGGATAGTTAGGAAATGTAATCAACTGGCAACCCTGTTAGTTGTTTTTTCGGTGGGTCAATATTTGAAACTCCTCTATGTCCCATCAGTGACTGAGTTTCATTTTCGATATTTGAAAGTTTACTTTCGTGGGGGGGGGGTTTGATTAATCATAATTAATCAGCCTTGAGTGAATCACCTATCACCTTGTATATCTACCTGATTTTATGATGTAGATTGGTCTGCCTTCCTTATCACAATCTGGTAATACAATTCGGATGTCTAAAGCGATATGTTCTTGAACATCTTTCGGACCAATTTTCATAAACCATTCGGGATATTCAATCTGAAGTTCAAGCCAACCCTTCATCTGAAAATTTATAGCAATTTTTGAAAAATATTCACAGAAAATTATGTAAATTTAGAGTCGATTCATTTTGTTTTGGTAGTTCTTTCTGACAAACGGCTGTTATGTGAATATCAACGACTGAATCTAAATTGCAAATAATTTTTATATATGCATGGACACTAACGAAATATTGTATTGGAATTTTTTTAGTTGAACTAGTTAAAGTAACAGTTCAAAATGTCTGTTATCGTTTGTAGCACGTGTCTGCAAGACTCTTAATTAGCGTGCACAGGATGTTCCTACCATATCCATAATAAAAACGGCATTCCAAGCGTGCATAATTATTTAATTTCTTTTAAAATGTTAGGTAACGATGCCTTCTGATATCGCGAAATCCACATTTCCATAGTAATACCATTCAAACGAATATAAAGAAATAATAGAACGGTGAAATTATCAAAAATCGTACTAATTGTTTGTTTACCTTTTTGAACGCCTCTTCAACATTGAAATTTGCCCCGTAGAGAAATCTCATCAAATATGCATCTTCGGTGCAGATGTTCTTCAAGTGCTTTTCATCTGAAAATGCTTCAGAGTGTGTGAGTTTACAGGAATCTTTCATTTGAAGAGTTATTCAAATTTCAAAAATGTGATTTGACTACCTGGAGATTAAATAAATCTTGCCCAATTTCACCTACTTCAGTAAAAAGCATTAAATTATTTATTGATGAAGCACTAAAGAGGTGCTTTTAATAAAAATCATTTAGTATTCATATCCCCAAAACATACGTTACTAGCAGAGCTGGATATATACAGAGTGCTTCAGGTTGGGTTATAGATCTCATAATTTTAATCAAAAAAGTATATAAACATAAGTCCGATCTCGATCAGTAGCGAAGATACAGGGGGTTAAAGTTTAATAATTTTTTTCTATTAATCAGAATATCTCGCCGACTTTTAAAGATATAAATTTGAAATTTGATACGGGCAATACTTCCTGGAAGACAATCATGTTGAGAAGTTTGAGGATTCTCGAAATCTACAGGACGATACATTTTTAGGGATGGACAACATTTTAAAATTTTTCGAGGGATGTTAGTATGTATGCATCCAACCAACTTCTAAAACTGAAAAAAAAATCAATTTTAGTACATTGAATTTCATTTTTATTGAATTTTGTCCAAGAATAAAATTTTAGGGAAGGAGAAATTAACTTGTTTTTGAACGGATATGCTTATTTATCTCGACAACGGTTTGTTTCTCGAAGAAAATTGTTGAAATGTATCGCCCTTTTTTTGAATATCATTAAACTGTTCAAAATGATGATTTTTCTAAGAAGTATCAACCACACCAAATTCAAGATTGATATCTTCAAAAGTAAGCGAGATATTTTGATTAATAGAAAAAAATATTAAACTTTGACCTCCTGTAACTCCGCTACTGATCGAGATCGGCCTAATGTTCATTTCATTTAGTCATCGAAATTTTGAGACATGTCTGAATTTCAATCTTACTTAGCTCTACTAGCTTTCATATAGTCATAGCTTTTACATTTCTGGCTTTTACAATATTCATAAACAATATGGAATATTTTCAAAAAGAAACAGGGAATAAAAATATAATTTGAATATGCAACAGTATAAGCTTCAAATTCTACCGATTTATATGCAAAATAAACCCGTTCAACTACGACATCTACACTTGTTTACCTTACTCTTACATCATTTTCATCAAAAATTTGACAAAGTCCCACTCACTTTTCAACATCCGTCTCAAGCTTTCGACACAGTCATTCTTCTGTTCATCTGTCAATAAGAGGGCCGCAGCCCGCTCGATCGGCATTTGTCTATAGTTATCACTTCACAAAAATTACCCGGAAACAACGTGGTGGTGGCCCACCAAAAACAAACACCTGGTCTATCGTCGGGTTGCGGTGATATTGAAAGAGGCGCGATCGCATTCGAATTGACCTTGTGAAAAAACTGGACAATGCAAGGTGCGCTGTGATACGTTCACGCGTACTTATTCGAATACCTGGTGTCCCAAAACAACGGTGGAGGTGGCCAAATAGTGATGTAGAGCGCAAAGTGATAGATTATTGCTGCTCGAAAAAAACAGTTCCACAGCGGCAATAAGACACTGCGTTCGATCGAAATACACACACGATTTTTTCTGCAATCGCAGTTCCTAGACAAGAAAACTTGATACTTTATTACTACTGGTGCTTCTAAAACTACCATTGAGTATAAAGTAGGTATTAATTGAAATTTAATTTTTTCATTAGGTAATTAATTTTTCCTACGACCCCGTATGAAAACGTCAATATTCACACTGTTCTGTTATTCAGAAAGTAGCTCATTTCACCATGGTATTGTTTATTTGAAATAAAAAAAGCACTAGTGTTGATATGAAAAATATCACAACGGTCGCCTGAATTGATATAGAAATAATTAGGTATATTGTGAAGGTACTCACTGTCAATATAAGCGTTCTCAAATCAAATTCATATTGTTTATTGAAATTTCTGTCTCGTTTTGAATTATACCGAAAACTCTTTATCTATTAATTTTAATGTGTCTGATACATAACCTCTGAATTCACTTTAAAACTGAAACCTATACTCTTTGCTGGAACTATTTCGATGTTGATGACAGCGGGTGAGATCATTCAAAAGAGTACGGCTACAGTTTTATGCGCGGCTTGCTGCTTGCATCAATTTGATATCACAGTATCACCAACGAGAAGATTCTTTGGTATCACAGATGTTTGCAAAGAGTCAAGGACGCACTAACTCGAGTAACTCGTACGCGCTTGCGAACTACATATTTCTATGGTTCTGTATTCCTGGTTGCGTGATTACTGGCGCTAGCAGGCGAATGGTGTCAAGGTTGTTTATGTACGCTGGTGTCAATATCAATAAAATTTATCCAAACTAAACTCAATCAATCAGTAATTCACATAATGAGGAATTGTCGGAGAAGTATTCAAATATCATCTTGAATATGGAAATGAACAGTACTTGATATCGAATCAAAACCACCTGAAATTCTAGAGACCGCTCAAGTTACATTTTTGATAAGACCTCCCGCGAAATGAAAGTATTTGGAGTCGTAGGAAAAATAGTGTACAAAACTCGTTGGAAAGTGCATTTCCTTCACTCGTTACGTTTCTAAACGACTACACGTGTGAACTATATCACTTTCCACACTTGTTGTGTAATATACTATTGCTTTATATTCGACGAACTCATGATTTTTAAGAAATGCGACGAGTTTAGGATACTTACTTTGATATCTTTATCTTTTTCCTCGATTTCCCTGGTAGGTTCAAATTTGCAATGTTTGCTCTTTCTGCCACAATGAGGAAGTGCCTTAGATAATTCACAGTCAACTATATATACCTGTGGTGGAGGCGAGCGTTTTTTCAATATTTCCGCTCACGAGCGCTAATGATAATGCTGTCACTCGATGACATTTCTCGGAAAGCGTCATTTTTTGTTCAGATTTGAAAGCGTCAAAGGATACTTTGTCGATCGGTTGTAAAAAAAAATGTTTTATACGTCCGTAGATGTAAATACATTTATTTTTTGGCCATTATCTGTTTCTATTTGGTTTTGCGTGAACATTAATTTCATTTAGAAAAACGCTCTAAGATTTTTGCACCATCCGTACAAAATAAAGTAATTGTCATTTTCATAATTCTCAAATTATGATATATTCTAAAGAATTTCTACTATTTTCAATAGTGTTACATCGGAAATATTTTAAATATTTACTAAAGCTACTATACATGATAATCTTCGAAATGAAAAATATTTTCAGAATACAGTTACAGAATACTGATTTCTCTATACCTTTACGTACCAATTATTATTTTGCGGTTGCCATCACAGTTTCTGTATCCTCAATTAAAAAATTCTACTGATGATTATTGAATAAATACCACAATTTCAAAGCAAAATAAATGTTTCCTAATTTATTATTAATTAAACCTGTTCCAATAGAGATTTTGAACAAATCAGGATATATCTGTTCCTAATAGCTAAATAATGCTATATTGGGATAATGTATGTATGTTAATCTATTGAAGAATAATTGATAATAATCAAAATCCATTTTTAATTCAAGTCAGTATGAAGGTCGTTAGTGTATGAAAAGTCTAATTCTCCGAAAAACAAACAGTATACTGTAATTTTATAACATTTATAATACAGTGTGTACATAATTAGATTGGAATTATGTAATAGCGCCGCTATTTGTAGAATCTGTAGCAAATGAAGGAAGCCCTCAAATATTTTATTATTCTCATAGAAACTTCAAATCAATGATTTCACAAATCATTTTTGAGTGGCCACCTGTTTTGGAAAATATTGAATGATGTTCCAAAGAAATACTCAGTGAACTATTGAATATCTATTGAATCACTTGTTTTTGATATCTCCATCCACTCTGAAGACATTTTCTAAGAAGCTTATCCTGTTTTTCTTGAAGCTCTCAACTAATTCTGCGTGGCTGTCATACAAGAAGCTTTGACACTTTTCGTAGTCTAGGTAGTTTTTTCCTCCGTATTCCTCAGGCAAGACGTCCCTGTCTATGTGTTGGTAGAGGGACTCTCGGTCGTTGAAATGAAATTTCACCTGGGAAAGGAAAAATAAACTTTTCATTCTCAACTACACTTAGTCATAATAACCCCGAAGTTACACAAAAATCAATATGAGATTAGAAATTTCGCATCAAGAAAATCGAAGATGTTTGAAAAAGGTACTACGAGCAGAAAACAACTACTTTCCTGGCACATACCACGCAGGAAATTAAATTATATCTACTCGTAATCTATGCATCGATTAATTATGTGCAAGTGTTTCTTTGCTCCCAATATGCGGTTATGATTACATTTAGAGACAGGCATGCCTGACAACTTACAGACCGGTTTCGGGCTTATTGGGGTCATTGGGGATCTCTAGATCTCTACTCGGTTGACTACCCTTCACTGATGAGTACCAATATAAGGTCGAAACCGGTCTGTAGGTTGTCAGGCGTGTCTGTCGCAATGGTACATTTTTCTCTATTTGAATTTATTGGTCTTTCTGATTGAAGAACTGGATTCTGTGAGTAGAAACAAGCAGATTGGTGTACGCGAAGTTGAAAATCGGTTTATCCGTTCGGAAGTTATGGCAATTTGAAACATTCGAAATTTGAGAACAATTTTTTCTCGATTTCTGTTTTTCTGATTGAAGAACTGGATTCTGTGAGTGAAAACAAGCAGATTGGTATACGAAAATTTGAAAATCGGTCCATCCGTTTGGAAGTTATGGCAATTTGAAATATTCGAAATTTGAGAAAAAAAATTCTCGATTTCTGTTTTTCTGGTTGAAGAACTGGATTTTGTGAGTGAAAACAAGCAGATTGGTATACGAAAAGTTGAAAATCGGTCCATCCGTTCGGAAGTTATAGCAATTTGAAATATTCGAAATTTGAGAACAATTTTTTCTCGATTTCGGTTTTTCTGATTGAAGAACTGGATTCTGTGAGTAGAAACAAGCAGATTGGTATACGCGAAGTTGAAAATCGGTCCATCCGTTCGGAAGTTATGGCAATTTGAAATATTCGAAATTTGAGAACAATTTTTTCTCGATTTCTGTTTTTCTGATTGAAGAACTGGATTCTGTGAGTAATAACAAGCAGATTGGTATACGCGAAGTTAAAAATCGGTCCATCCGTTCGGAAGTTATAGCAATTTGAAATATTCGAAATTTGAGAACAATTTTTTCTCGATTTCTGTTTTTCTGATTGAAGAACTGGATTCTGTGAGTAATAACAAGCAGATTGGTATACGCGAAGTTAAAAATCGGTCCATCGGTTCGGAAGTTATAGCAATTTGAAATATTCGAAATTTGAGAACAATTTTTTCTCGATTTCTGTTTTTCTGATTGAAGAACTGGATTCTGTGAGTATTAACAAGCAGATTGGTATACGCGAAGTTGAAAATCGGTCCATCCGTTCGGAAGTTATGGCAATTTGAAATTTGAGAAAAAAAATTTCTCGATTTCTGTTTTTCTGATTAAAGAACTGGATTCTGTGAGTAAAAACAAGCAGATTGGTATACGCGAAGTTGAAAATCGGTCCATCCGTTCGGAAGTTATGGCAATTTGAAATATTCAAAATTTGAGAAACTAAATTTCTTGATTTCGGTTTTTCTCATTGAAGAACTGGATTCTGTGAGTAGAAACAAGCAGATTGGTATACGCGAAGTTGAAAATCGGTCCATCCGTTCGGAAGTTATGGCAATTTGAAATATTCAAAATTTGAGAAACTAAATTTCTTGATTTCGGTTTTTCTCATTGAAGAACTGGATTCTGTGAGTAGAAACAAGTAGATTGGTATGCACGAAGTTGAAAATCGGTCCATCCGTTCGGAAGTTATGGCAATTTGAAATATTCGAAATTTGAGAAAAAAAAATTCTCTCCACCAAAAAAAAACCTCACCGACTCCCTGATGCTCATCGGCAAAAACGGCCAAATCATCTTGATAGCCAAATGAACGAACATGGAGCTGTTGACCACGTGGAAACGCAGCTCCCTGATTGGCTGCGAAGTCACCCTGCGCAGGGCCGTCCTTATGTTGGCAGGGGTGAGCCAGCGAGTGAGGCCCCACGAAAAGTCTGCAATGTCGATGATGACGCAGAGGCCCTTACGGCACACGGTGTTGGGGTCGGATGCGAGGCATGCCTCCAGCATCATGTCGTCGACAGCGACGATGTCCAGCAGGGACATTTTCGAGGGGTTCATGTTGCCTTTTTTTTTTCCCAAAAAATGAAATTGTGGAATTCAATACATACAGTGTCCTTCATAAAGTCCGCATCATATGGGAAAAACTTTTATTAATGATTTATTTTGAAATTCGACTTGAGCGTTAAGTTGTGCTTTGAAAAATATGAAAAATGACCTACTGAAAAAATCGACTTAAATGAATTCTTATCCTACATGCTTGAAGATACGTCAACTTTGCATCAAAAATAACAGAAATGTTAACCAGTAATTCTCATTTTCTTGAGAAAAACATATTTCTTTGGATGATTCGTGATTGAAAGTTAGTCGCATATTAGAGCTACTGGTATAAAACAGTTTTGTCGAAGTTACGATTTTTTTAATGTTCCAGAAATTTTGTAATTATCAAAAAAATGGCAAAAAGTGAAAGTTGCAATAGAACGTTCAAATTTGAGATGTAGGTGTAGAATCGAAAAAGTAACAATTTTTCCCCTTGAATTTTTTTTGAAATTCGAATAAATAAGCCTATTTTCAGCGATTACTTTGAAAAAATATTACTTTTGACAGGTAGCGAAAGTCACGTGACCACATCCAAGTAGGTCATTTTTCATATTTTTCAAAGCACAACTTAACGCCCAAGTCGCATTTCAAAATAAATCATTAATAATAGTTTTTCCCATATGATGGGATGACTTTATGAAGGACACTGTATACAGGGTCAGTCACGGTCGATGGTAGGTTAGACGTTTACGGAGAACGGGACAAGGAATTATCCTGAAAATTAGGTTTCATCATGGGTAATCAGTTTTGTTCTATCGATCTAAAATATTTCCAGTGCTTTCTATCAGAAAGTAACAACAACTTTGTTATTTCAAATTTCAACCCCTGTATTTTGGTACATTTTCAGATTCTCCCTGAGGAGATCTATCATACATGTGGAGTCTTGCCAGATATAGGATGTGAAAAATCGAGATTTTTGAACTTTAGTAATTTTTTCAATTCAGCGTATAAGTTAGATATTTTAATATTTTCATTCAATATATTGAAATTTTTCAATATGGGTATCTTTTTTACAATAAATTCCAAATTTTCGGATTCATCGGAAGTGACATTCGGTTTTTCAATGGAATATCTGATATATTTTTAGTTTTTTATCGAAAGTTTTCATACAACCAATAGCGTTGGGTATCAAATTAATCGTGATAAAATGCTATTTTTTTTTCTAACACGACGAGTCATTTACTATGTTGACATTTATTAGTAATGAAAATTTCAGAAGCATACACACATAAAAAGAATTACTTAATTTGATTTGATATGCTTTGATTCAAGAGTATGGCTTGTTTATATATACTGGAATAAATGTCTGCTCAATTCAAGACTATTACGTTTTCAACTAAATACACTCATACCAATGTTATAGATTTCTTGAATCGTAAATGAATGGAGTTCTTCGTGAGAATAATACAATATTTCAGATTGAGAACACAATATATTCAAATCAAGACAATCATAATCTCTCAATGACTCGCATTTTTCTTGAACAAAAAGAATCAGATTTTCAGTTTTAGCTGTAGATTGTTTTGTATCAAGAATTTTATCAAATTATAGGAATTATATCGATTTCTTGAAATGAGAGTCATCCTCAACTTCCGTTCTCTTATTGGGGCTCTCATCAATCACATCATCACTTGCAAACCTTCTTCTTGACAACCTTTCCCCCTATTCGTAGAGATTATTTCTGAACTTGTCCACCAGTTTACCTCGCAATAAAGTTGTATTCCTCTGGTTTCAAACTACTGAAAAATATAAAATGTATCATTCACAACTCCATGTAGCTACAATGTGAGAGATAATCTGACTTAGCACAATGCATGGTTATTATATTTCTTCAAATCTGGGTTCACATTCTCACTACTGAATTCATTTTCCTAGGATCAAAATTTGGTAAGAAAATGTAAAAATATGTTAGGTATAATATGCAATATCAAAATATCTAAGATGTCTACAAGTTCAAGAAGCTCTTTTCCACTGTTCAATCAGTGTTTGGACAAATTTGAACGTTCATACGCACATAGGTACCTAACCCCAATTTTCACTCACAATGCCGATCCTGGTTATTCAAGTTTTTCACGAATTATCAGTTTTCGAGATGATATAGTTACGTTAATTGATTGGATACACAATAATACCTACCCAAGAATGAACGTCGATAAGATATATAGGCATGTAACTTACCTCTATAAGTGGTAATTATATCCTCAGATATCTCCTTAGTTTTTCTTTCATGGTAAGCCAATATTTCTATGCCAATAAAATAGGTTGAACTGGTTGAACAATGATGGATGCACGACAAGAGCACCGAAACAACACACTCACACCGTTTGGCAACATTCTCGGCTTGAAGGGATCACAATTATATTCAAGAAAATGTTATGGTCAATCCAAAGAAACTTTCTCAGAGATTTACTCATTCAGCGATTGATTGTCTTATAAATCTCGTTATTGAAGAAAATGCTACATATCTTATTTTGAAAGAAGACATTCCGTGATATATTTTTCAAGAACTTCATTATATTTTCTGGATACTTTGAATTTCTTGAATTGAGAACATTTTGTTATACCAAATGAATATTGCAGTGAAATAATTTTCTACAATTGACATATTCAATAAATTCATTTCAAATAAATTATTTCAGAAGAAGAATGCGCTTTTTCAAAACAAGAATTGGACGTTGAACGAATATATCGTTTTCATTTGAGAATTTGTTTTTATGTGTGTACGTCATATAACTGAAACATTTTCATCGAAAATAGTAAAGGTATTTTAACAAACATTTCAGGACTGAAATTGGTTACTTGAACGTAGCCATAGCTCTCTAGAATGAATAATTTCGAAAAAAAAAATTGAAAAAACGGATACAAACTGTGATAAATTGTATTCTAAGGGCCGTTTTTATAAACTATATAAGCTCCGTATAGCTGCGAACTTGGTGATTTGATTGGCTTTTCAATAGCAACCGAGCGAGGTTTAGCTTAAACGGAGTTTATACTCGTTTATAAAAATGGCCCTAAATGTCATATGGAGACAAAAAACTGAAAATAATACCATTTAAAAATCGAAAATGTCACTTTCGGTGAATCCGGGATTATTCGCATGCAGTTGAGTTACTTGGCACTAAACCTTCCGTGGTTTTTTTCTCACGAATATTCTTACCTATTTTCACTATGTAGATTAATCTTCCTTCCTTGTCATGCTCTTTTGTGAGTATTCGAATATTTTTATCAATGATATTCTTCTGGTCTTTTGGAGTTCCTAGAGAATACCATTCAGGATATTCTTCTAAAAGTTCATAAAACGTTTTCATCTAAAAATAAAAAATAGTTTGGTCCATTTGTATGGATTTCTTTATCAATCAATAATAACTCTGAATCCAATTTCTATAATCCTTCATCAAGACTCTTGATTATTGATTTTACTTTTCCAAACTGATTAAAATAGTGTTTTTCGAAAATACTTACAGTGTTGTATGCTCCATCTACGCAAAAATCCTTAGCGTACAGAAATCTTTCCAAATATGCATCGTCGCTTTTGAGATTTTTCAGTTTATCATCAACTAAAAAAGATGATTCTATATGACAACCGACAACTTTTCATTTAAATTTCCATTATTTTTCTCTATTCCAGTCACAATACATTTTTTGGAAATATGAAGACAACTCTTTGTTTAAAATCAAACAAGTTTTGTGGGCTGAATTCTGAAATATTTTCTATATACAGTGTGTACCAGCCAAATGGAATAAATTCGTTAATAAATAAACGGTGGCGTTTTAGGAAAAACGCTCGGACACGTCGATTTGTATCTTTAGTTGCGCTTTTTTTTCCAAAAAAAACTTTTTATACAGGGTGTGTCATGCCACAGTGGCCAATATCAACTTTCTTATTTTAAATGCAACACCCTGTAATTTATTTCATTTTCAGATTCTTCATGAAGAGCTGATTTCGTCGATCTATCATACTTGGGGTATAGCGCGTAAGATTACAGAGATATAGGGTGTGAAAAATCGAGATTTTTCAACTTTAGGAATTTTTCGTGTCGAAACTAATCATTTCTGCTCAAAACGGCTTACATGTCCCTATCTTAACTTTTCATTTACTATCTACTGACATTTAATAGAAACAAATAGAAGGTGGTGCAAATCTCAAAATTTTGAACCACCCGTATTTGTTTCAATTAAATATCAATCGATAGTAAATGGAAAGTTGAGATAGGAACATGTAAGCCGTTTTGAGCAAGAATGGATAGTTTCGGCACAAAAAATTCCTAAAGTTGAAAAATCTCGATTTTTCACACCCTATATCTCTGTAATCTTACGCGCTATACCCCAAGTATGATAGATCGACGAAATCAGCTCTTCAGGAAGAATCTGAAAATGAAATAAAATACAGGGTGTTGCATTTAAAATAAGAAAGTTGATATTGGCCACTGTGGCATGACACACCCTGTATAAAAAGTTTTTTTTTTTAAAAAGCGCAACTAAAGATACAAATCGACGTGTCCGAGCGTTTTTCCTAAAACGCCACCGTTTATTTATTAACGAATTTATTCCATTTGGCTGGTACACACTGTATATTATTTTCCATTAAATAGAAATCTGAATATTCTCCAATCTGAAGATTTATTTATTTAATGAAACAAAATGGCCGCTAAACCTATATTTTATTGGTAATAATTCATAATCAAATCAATTTTTTGTTGGAAACTTTTCAATTGTACTCACCCCTCATAAGTTCCCTCAATTTATTTATAGCTGCTTTTTTCCCATCGAAATTCTGTTCCTCAGTTGTCGAGTTCATTTCGCGGGTTATTTTTCCACAAACTCTATTTTCTGTGCCGTTGTCTTTTGATGACCTATCGAGAATCTATTCGGTCCCCAAATGAAGTCAAAGTTTCCTTAACGTAGCGGAAAATCTCTCTGATCAATTGAAAATGTCGCGCACTAGTTTTGCGATTTCCGTATTTTCAATTTCAACTCAGCAGGCGGCACAGTGGCGTAACGCAATGACGGTTCAAAGGGGGCGTTCAGATCGCATTGGAGAAACAAGTTTTTTATATCTTTTCTCCATTACATTTTTTGTGCAGCAACCATATGTATGTATATACTTTTTACGTATTTAATAAAATAGTTGTTTTCCAATAGACTAATGAGTTAATTTCAGAATAGTGAGATGAATTTCGAAAAGCATCAATTGTATTTCGGAATAGTCACTTGTATTTCATAGAACAGAGGATTTCATTGTGAATACCCTGTTTTGGTGGTTTCATTTTACATTTCTCTCTGAGGAATTATGTAGTGCCTAACTAGATTGAGAGGATTTAGCTTTCACATCATTGTTTTGTTGTTCCCATCATAAATATATAAAGTGAGCCGAATCAGAATAACTATTTTGAATTGGACCATCTATACTAATTTTACGAAAATAACGTTGGTTCAAGCTTCGTCTAGAGCTGCAAACTTCATGCTTCAGAACATTTTATTTTGTTTTCTGCAGATAGCTCTGGCATAATGTATCATAAAAATCATGTTTCTCTATTGAAACTTTGTAATTTCGGGAACACAATAGATTCCTTATGTTTGTGTTACCCAATAAACCTTTGTAGTATTGAATAAAGTTTTGAAACAGGTAACTACTACCTACCATTCGCCTTCAATGCAATTTTTTGAGGCAAATCGTGTTTCTTCGCTATCGCTTTGTAATTAAAATAAAATTATTATTACATCGTATTGTTCATTTAATCAAAAACAAAACAATATAATTACTCTAATGCTTCAGATAAAACCTACAATTTATTACGTGAATGATTCATAAAACATTGTGATTTAATCGACTGGGACTGGGGTGCGTTTCCATGAACATTTAGTTTATAGTCCAAGATCCCAGAGATGTCCAACCTACGTCATTCTAGCAAGGCTAATTTATCGACAATTAATAAACTGATACGTCATCAAGAACGTACGTACAATGGGAAAATGTTCCTTAAGCTCAATTTATAAACTCCGCTGCCGTAGCTACAGTTGACGCTGCCGTTCCAAAATGCATTGAGGAAAATTCCTGCGTCAGCTGCGTAGTTTATGAAAAGATGTTTATTTTTAGCATATTCCATCATCTCGAACAGTAAGGGTGACTTTATAAAAACTTTTAACATTTAAGATTTATCACCTAACATTTAAGACTTAAGAACTGATCAGGTCATTCTGTTATAAAAAAACTTAAGATTTAGGAATATTTGACATGGAACAAATAATTTTGACGTTGACAAGTTCTAACCTATATCTATTATTGTTGTTTTTGTTTGAATTTTCTTTAATTTCATTTAAATATTATTTGTGTCATGGACGATATGCTCTATTAATTCAACAAGTTGAAGAATTCAGACATATTTATGATGAACAAAGTAGTTATTCTGAAATAAACTCGCCAGGAAAACTGCCTGGAAAACGATTGGCCAAATATATCTTGGAAAACTAAAGGTAGAAATGGAAAATTGAATTACGGAATACATTTCCATCATGAATCAAGATTTGATCCTGGACAGCCTACATCAATGAAGATGAATTTATGAGATGCATCACAGATAGCCAGATCAATACTATGCTTGAAAGTCTTGTAGGAGAAGTATCCTGTTCCAGCATGTTTTGTATTTTGTATCTGAATATGCTTTTCATCAAGGGCACCAATACCAGTTTGGCATATTCCATTTTTCATAAAATTCCATTGAGATTCCATGCCAATCGATTTTTTTAGTGAATTTTCCACAGTACATCGCTGGTTTCCTCTATGATGACATGTGTACATAGTAGTCAGTCCAACATAAGCAATTTGCTGCATAGAGCATCCTTCTGATCTGATAAATAGCTATAATTTGGAGTTATAATTGTTGACATCGATTTCAAAATAAAAAACTGTTCAATATCCATATTATCCATCATCATGTTCAAATAAAAATGGAGTTGGAATGGGCATTCTTTTTCCTATGTATGGGTTTAACTTTGTATTTCAATCCAAAAACATGAGCAAACTATACATGAAGTAAATGATGCCCATGGTCTTATCACTATTATAAAAAAATTGATAAATGCAACCAAATAATTACAGACTATCCACACCGACAAATAATATTCGAAAATATAACCCAAAATTCAAATATCGCGGGAAATAGGAAGTCACTTTTCGTTGCTCGAACATGCGCATCTCCTATTTTCATTTATGATCATTTATCATCCATTTCTTAAGTTGGAAGTTGGTCATCTTCTTAAGTCTTAGGTGTAAAATCATAAGTCTTTAATGGTTTTATAACACAACCAATGATATTTCCATGATTCATCTGTCATAAGTGATAAGTATTAAATGTTAGGTGATAAATCTTAGGTCTTAAAGTTTTTTATAAAGTGGCCCTTACTGCAGCGTCAACTGTAGCTACGGCAGCGTAGTTTATAAATTGAGCTTTATGGTAGCAAGCCCAAACAGATATATCTCTAGTGGTACTATTTCAGGACCGTTTAGGCAACCAAAACGATCTGAAGAGCCTAAAAATGTTGACCTTTCAGATGGTTACTCACCCAAAGTCATCATTTGGTACTTCAGTTAACATTATAAAGTTAGGATTGCTATACTCTAAGGTACAGGGTCTTCACGTATTCTTTGAACCCCCCTGCCTTAACTTTATCTTCTATTTATCAATTTTTTTTTCAAAACACGATCTTTTGTAATTTTTCTTGTAGATGTCATATATGTTGACAGAAAAACAGTTGAAGATCTAAAAAAAAGTAATGACACCGGACATGTTTTTTAAATAGAATACCCAATTTTTTTTAGTATTGGCTAGAGTAAATTTCTGATTTCTGATGGTGAAGGTGTTCTATTTAAAGAAATAATTCTGGTGTCTTCAATCTCCTGTCAACATATATAAAATTAAAAAGAAAAAAAAAACAAGATCATTTTTTGAAATGAAAAATTGAACGATATATAAAAAGGTGAAGGGGGGTTCAAAATACACGTGCAAAATACACGTTCAAAATACACGTGAACGTACATCGGTTTATTTTTCATTTGAACTTGAATTTTGCAGTAGCATTTAGAAATAAACCCGAAGAGTTATATTTCAGTGATTGAATATAAATTTGAAATGATTCCTGAGAGTTTTTTGAGACCAAACAAACATAGATGCGCTTTCAAATAGAGAGAAACATTTAGCAGACATTCCAATTTCCATTTATTTTGGATATATAACTCGAATAACTTTTTTTGGCTATCATCAAGAATAACCCCAGTTTTTGTCTATCATACGTGATACATTTTTAAAGATTGTCGCCATATAGGTGGTCACGTGACATAATGTCAATATAGTTTCTAGGTTTTCCGATGTTAATTGTTTTCGAACTAGCAATTGCCCATTAATTTGTTCTTCTACAATCATATTGAACTATTGGTTAATTGTTAAAATATTAGCTTTGCTAAAATGACGTGGGTCTGGCAGATCTGACTCTATTAAAATCTGTCCATGCCATCAGTAGAATTCATACCCGGCAATCCGAAGTTCTGAAAACAGAGATAATATACGACGATTCTTCAAACAATTGAAGTTCCCACCTTTCTGGACTCTTTTGCTGTACAAAATTTTCAACCATCGACTCGGATCCAGGTCCGTATTAGCGCCATCTAGTTCTGGAGGCAAAATATCACGACCAATGGTTGCAAACATCAGATCGTAGTCATTACCACAAACTGTTATCTGAAATATGAGAATTAGATTTTAGATATTTTCATGAATAATACATATTCGGTTTTTTGATGACTGTCATTGAAATTATAATTAAATGACAAAACTATAGGAACAGAGAACAACAATAATTTCAAAGATCATAACAAAAAGTCAAGAACTCATAATCAACACCATATACTACACCTTTTCTAGTTGTATTTCAGACAGCGTCAATTGAATTTCAGAATAATCACTTGTATTTCAGAAAGTATAAATTCTATTTCAGAATAATGAGTTGAATTTCAGAAAGCGTCAAATGTATTTCAGAATAGCGAGTTCGATTTCAGAAAGCATCAATTGTATTTCAGAATGTGAGTTTAATTTCAGAAAGCGTCAATTGTATTTCAGAAAAGTCAACTGAATTTCAGAATTCGTCATTTGGATTTCAGAATATATCATTTGTATACAAATAACGAATTCTGAAATTCAATTGACTATTCTGAAATACATTTGACGCTTTCTGAAATTCAACTCACTATTCTGAAATACAATTGATACTTTCTGAAATACAAGTGACTTTTCTGAAATTCAATTGAAGACAATGAAATTTTGGAAATCGTGAAATTTTATGGAAAAATATCAAAATAGATACCTATCACGGATGGATAGATAATTTGCCATTTTCATATCGTTCTACTCACTCTACTGTAACTGTTGTTTTTCTACGGTTCCAAGAAAATCGAAGAATTTTGGAAACAAACAATTGAACCTTACATTACACAGAAAAGCGATATTGGTAGACTTCCAGAAACCGTGTCTTCAAATCTGTTATATTTCCACCATCAACAGCAAATGCTTGAAAAAAATGATTGCATGCAAACAATAATCATGAATCGGTTACCATACTTCGTGTTCTAACTTTAACAACCGGCATTTAAATCATTTGACTATACACGAAAAGCATCAATGGGCGTTTTTTCAAGTCTGGAGGTTATAATCATCAGAAAAGACTTCACTCGGTAGGTAATGAATTCCAAAACTTCAAGGAGGACCTTCCTTTAATAGTATATTTTGAACTCCACAACTATTACAAGAGAGTCCAAAATATTTCCAATATTATATGTCTAATTTATAGTTTCTTACCAAATTCCTCGTCTTTTCTTCTATAAAAGGCTTGAATAGAGAATATACCAGGTGGAATATTTTGGGTTGTCTCACTACGTAGATGTGTGATAATCTCATTGGAAGGCATTGCTAGAAAACAACAAGTTTTTAACTCAAGAAACTTCTGCAACAAATCAAAAATCTTGATAACAAGACTTCATTTTCAAAATGTTCCTACCGATAAAAAGAACACCATCCGTTTCGCAAATTTCGGGGACAACCCGTACAAATGTTTCAGCGAAAAATTGTTCAAATCCAAAATGACGTCGATGCACTCGATTTCTTGTGACACCGCATAGACCAGCTCGCACAGCAGACCTGAAACCTATTGACGTGTTGAAAACACTCCCCATCCAGGGGCACACCAAACGCCTGATGGCGAATCAAATACCACAGAAACAATCGATTTCCCCAGGGCCGGATAACCCCAACCGGGGCCCCTAGGCAATGCAATTCTCGGGGCCCCGTTTTCTTATTTTTCGAAATATATTTTTTCTATTACAAGAGTCGAGTCGATCAGATCGACTCCTACTTTTTGCTTTCATTGAATGAAATGATTTTGATCACAAAAATATTTTCACAAACAAAGAAAATATTTTTGTAGGTACAATATGAGTTAAAATAGCAATTCTTGTAACTTTTTAGATACAAAATCGTTGAAATTATCTTGGAATTTGACCTTTTTCAACACATAATTTTCAATCGCCATTATCGACAATGAATTCAAACGGTTCTGTGATATTGTTGAAGGATACGAAAGCGCTGAACGGACATACAAAAAAAATTATAATTGCCAGTTAGAACTGTCAATTATACATAATTGCCCGTTTTAACTGTCAATTATACATAATTGCCAGTTAGAACTGGCATTTATAGATAATTGCCAGTTTTAACTGTCAATTATACATAATTGCCCGTTAGAACTGGCATTTATAGATAATTGCCAGTTTTAACTGTCAATTATACATAATTGCCCGTTAGAACTGGCATTTATAGATAATTGCCAGTTTTAACTGTCAATTATACATAATTGCCCGTTAGAACTGGCATTTATAGATAATTGCCAGTTTTAACTGTCAATTATACATAATTGCCAATTCGAACTGGCATTTATAGATAATTGCCAGTTTTAACTGTCAATTATACATAATTGCCCGTTAGAACTGGCATTTATAGATAATTGCCAGTTTTAACTGTCAATTATACATAATTGCCAATTCGAACTGGCATTTATAGATAATTGCCAGTTAGAACTGACAATTATATATAATTGCCAGTTTGAACTGACAATTATATATAATTGCCAGTTAGAACTGGCATTTATAGATAATTGCCAGTTTTAACTGTCAATTATACATAATTGCCAATTCGAACTGGCATTTATAGATAATTGTCAGTTCGAACTGGCAATTATATAATATTATATATAATTGTCAGTTCTAACTGGCAATTATCTATAAATGCCAGTTCGAATTGGCAATTATAATATTATATATAATTGTCAGTTCTAACTGGCAATTATCTATAAATGCCAGTTCGAATTGGCAATTATGTATATAAATGTCAGTTCTAATTGGCAATTAATAATAATGATAATAATAATAATAAATCGTCTTTATTCATCTCAAGAACATTACATAATACTTAAAAGTCCAATACCTAGTAATCAAATTAACAAAAAAATTAATCATATAATGTGAGATGAAAAGGCGCAGTGTCAGCTAGTGCTGTTTTACAACTGAACCTTGAGAAAATAAAAGAAAATTATGAAAGGTTAGGTTAATCAATCAAACAAAATATCAGATTTAAAATTAAGAACAAATCTAGTACAGCCAAGTCGACAGCCAATTTTCAATATCCAATTTATCCCTCTGAAAGAACAAGTCTTTCAGTTTCTTTTTGAAATTTATCAAATTAAAGTTCAGAAAATGAGGTGGTAAGGAGTTGAAAGATTTAGTGGCTGTATAAGAAAAACTTCTTTTAAACTGGTTTTAGATTTTGGAATAACCAATTTGTTTGTATTTCGAGTACGGGCATTATTGTAGTTTCTAAAGGAGATGAGTTTTGAAGCTAGGTATCTAGGGGTGCCGGTTATCATGAATTATGCATAATTGCCAGTTCAAACTGGCAATTATGTATAATTGTCAGTTCTAACTGGTAATTATCTATAAATGCCAGTTCTATCTTTCAATTATAATTGTCAGTTCAAACTGGCAATTACCTATAATTGCCAGATATATCTGGCAATTATGTATAATTGTCAGGTCAAACTGGTAATTATCTATAAATGCCAGTTCAAACTGGCAATTATGTATAATTGACAGTTCAAACTGGCAATTATAATTTTATTTTCTGTATGTCCGTTCAGCGCTTCCGTAGATCGAAGACAGTTTTTTATTAATTTTGTTTTAAAAAATTTCGTTCACCTGTGGCGTTTGATATCATCAGACTTCTATATATTTGCAATGCTATCATTATATTCGGAAAAGTTGATTGTACCATATTATCAAAAATCATTCCAAACGATGTTATCTGTCCCCGCATCCATCATTTTTTCTATGGTGATATTACCGGATGTTAATAATCAGGAATGTCACGAATGAAACCGAATGAAACCTTTTTTTTTTGGTGCGTTCAACATCAATTATGCCCCCGTGGGCCCCTAGTCGGTGCGGGGCCCCTAGGCAGTTGCCTAATCCGGCCCTGGATTTCCCCACCTCCAATAACTCATCTGCGGTGAAAACTTGCGGGTCCCATCTCTCCAACCGTATCCAAACGACTTTCTGGCCACGAACTCCGGTTTTTCCGGGCACCTCCACTATTTGGTCCCGCAGGATTTTCTCGATGCGGGTCCTGTCCAGCTTCAGCCATTTGGTGCGTCGACGGTCGATGAAGCTTTCGAAATTTTGTAACTGTGAATCATTACACGAAGTTATTTTGTGACGTTACTTGAGTTGGAAACAAAGAACCGCGAATCGGAATAACACGAAATGAATAATTTCTCACAACGAGCAGAAACAACTACTTTCCTGGCGAATGCCACGATGAAAATTGATTTATCAATAAGTCCATTGTAATGTCTGGGAATGATTATTTCAACTTGTGAATTAGATTTTGTTCTGAAGATTACTTTGTGTAAAGAATACTTACTGTTTTAAGTGATGCGAAAACGTCATACTGATGGCCATATAGAAATCGTCTGAGGAATTGTTCGTCTAGTCTCTTGACTCCTCTTTCTGAAACAAGAAACTCGACTGAAATGGCACTTTTACTACCTTGACAATAAAAGTGTACTTTGCTGCCTAGGAAGTAAAATAATTCTTCACTCACTCCATAAAGAGTGAAATACAAATTCGGGGAATAAAGTTCAAATCTTCGATAAAAAAATTGATACTTGTACAAATAACTATTTCCTTATTCTGTTATCACGTTTTGAGTTTCGAAAAATTGAGGATTAGAAAGCTGTTTTCTATCCCACCCCCTAAAAAAAGAAAAAAAACAATGTAGAAGTTATGTATAAACATTTTTCTATATTTCTGTTTATATGAATTTAAAAGATCCACCCTATATAACTTGCATATTGTGTAGGCAGTGAAAAATTCCATTTCTTTCTGTATTGAGACATTAAAATCATTACTTCAGTGGCAGTCGAAAAATAATCTTCAATCAATCCATTTCGTGAAACTTGGTCTATTTTGTTTAAAAAATGCACCATTTGACATCTGAAATTTCTTACATTCTTCCAATCACCACACACGGTTCACATTTACTTGTTTTCAAGAATTTTTAGCGGAAAAAACTAAGGTATTTCAAAAAATTCACTCTTCTTCAAAATGTAAACCAAACCGAGCGAGATACGAGCCCGACGGGAGCGTTTACGTTCTAAAGAAGAGTGAATTTTTGGAAAATTATCAGTTCTGTTGAAAAGTATTGGAAATATGTAAATGGAAGCGTGTGTGGGGCTTTAATTATAATATAAGTTCAAAAAAATTGTTTGTGTAACTCACGTATTTTGATCTCCTGATCACGAATCTGGAGTCAAAACGCGGCGGTCTCAAGTATTATCGGAGATATGGCCCCATTTTTCCTCAAAAAAGCACCATTTGACGTCTCAAATTTCTGCTGTTAAAAACAAACAAAATGTACCATTTTTTGAACCAAAACATCTCACACGCTTACATTTCCTTGTTGCCAACACTTTTATGCAGAAAAAACTGCTATTTTTACAAAAATTCACCCTTCTTTGAAACGTAAACAAAACATCTATTTTCACTGAATTTCTGGTTATTTTTATTTTAGATGTTGGCTATGTCTTACCACGAGCCAAACAATCACGTTGTCAACATCAAAATTACAAATTACCAGAAAATCTGTGAAAAAATGCTGTTTCGTTTTTTCTGTTGAAATCAAGCAAATAAATGCGTGCATATGGTGTTTTGGTTTGAAGAAGAGTGAATTTCTTGGTTTTCAATAGCAAAAAGTTGAGATGTTACATGGTGCATTTTAGAGACAAAATGGGGCCGTATTTCAGAAAATACTTGAGACCGCCGCGTTTTGACTTCAGATTCGTGAACAGGAGGCCAAAATACGTTAGTTCCATTAACATATTTTTTTTAACTCATCAGCGATAAAAGAAGTTCCACCAATAGGGATGTCAAATATGGTGTATTTTGGAAAACAAAATAAGCGCATATCTCCAAAAATATTTGAGACAGTTAAGACCGCCGCGTTTTGACTTAAAGTTCGTGATCAGGAGGTCAAAGTACCTCCAAAATCTTTGTGCAAACTCGTAGGAGTGTGGAAAACGAACATATACCACACTCGCAAATTTTTCGTGCTCGCAACAGATTTCCCCAATTTTTTTTTTTCGAAACTCACTCACCCCTGGCCGATTTCTCGAAATCTCGAAAAACTCCACTCTCGCTGCGTCGCCTTACATTTTCCATCACAACTGAACGGGGAAAAAGTGCCGACAAAGCAACGACCCCGAAAACAGACCGGGGAGAATTTTCCGAGTAAGCGAAAACGCGTTGTTTTGGTTTGAGACGTTTCTGTTGGGCTGTTGACATTTTCGTAGGTGTGACAGTAAATCAAAACATGATGGATGGAATATGGATCAGTCATGTAGCGGATTTAGTATACTGGGCGTTCTGGGATTCACTTCACAGAGCGATATTTGCGTTGCTTGAAAAGGTGTGAAGAAAGAAAGCATCCCTAAAACTTTTTTTCCTACGACCGCGACTATGAAAACGTCAATATTCACACTGTTTTGTTATTCAGAAAGTAGCTCATATCACCATGGTATTGTTTATTTGAAAGAAAAAAAGCACTAGTGTTGATATGAAAAATATCACAACGGTCGTCTGAATTGATAGAAATAATTGTGTAGTCAATATAAGCGTTCTCAAATCAAATTCATATTGTTTATTGAAATTTCTGTCTCGTTTTGAATTATACCGAAAACTCTTTATCTATTAATTTCAATGTGACTGATACATAACCTCTGAATTCACATTAAAACTGAAACCTATACTCTTTGCTGGAACTATTTCGATGTTGATGAGATCATTCAAAAGAGTACGGCTACAGTTTTATGCGCGGCTTGCTGCTTGCATCAGTTTGATATCACAGTATCACCAAAGAGAAGATTATTTGGTATCACAGATGTTTGCAGAGAGTCAAGGACGCACTAACTCGAGTAACTCGTACGCGCTTGTGAACTACATACTTCTATGATTTTGTATTCCTGGTTGCGTGATTACTGGAGCTAGCAAGCGTATGATGTCAAGGTTGTTTATGTACGCTGGTGTCAATATCAATTAAATTTGTCCAAACTAAACTAACTCAATCAATCAGTAATTCACATAATGAGGAATTGTCGGAAAAGTATTCAAATATCATCTTGAATATGGAAATAAACAGTACTTGGTATCGAATCAAAACCACCTGAAATTCTAGAGACCGCTCAAGTTACATCTTTGACAAGATCTCCCGCGAAATGAAAGTATTCGGAGTCGTAGGAAAAATAGTGTACAAAACTCGTTGGAAAGTGCATTTCCTTCACTCGTTACGTTTCCGCATTCACCGCTACGCGGCTCGTGCTAAACGACTACTCGTGTGAAATATGTCACTTTCCACACTTGTTGTGTAATATACTATTCATTCCATTGCCCCCATCTATTTTGTTCACTCTGTAGTCTGTTGTGAAACACAAACATTTCCATATAACTTTGTGTTTCTCAGAGAGCTCTGAAATATATCTGATATACAGAAAACAGGAGAAACATATCTTTTTGAGCTTCACCATGGGATCTCGGTTATTACTAGAATTCAAAAGTTTTGCTTGCATATGCAAAATTTCCAAAATTTGGAAATCATACATGCAAAAATCCAACATGGGGCTCATAAGAATAACCATAGTTAAGTGTTGTAAATCTGGCATCGAGTACGCTTGGAAAATACGATGACAGATTCGGGTTAATTGTAAGAAATGTTATCGAGAACGTCCTAAAAAACGAAAATTACTAAGTTCTATTTTTTCATTAATAACTCATAAAACTAAACATGACACATTGGTTTTCAAATAATTGTTCATCATGAAAATACGAAGCTTTCCCCAATTTAACCGACCTCGTATCTCTCTATGTGGAGCTCTAAGAAATGGACACCCTGTATATTATGAGTTGTCGAACATAAAAATTCGTATTCATATCATGTGATGCAAGAAGCACTTATTTGTAGGGTGAAGTTGTTTAGTAGTTAACTCTTTCAACAACTAATAAAACTGATGAAGTGGTGGATCAAAATATCTGCAATTTTCTGATAGCAAGTCTAGTTTGAAAATGTTACATTTCCATATTTGATGGGACTTGGTTCATTCAAAAGGACTGTTGATATAATGAAATACTTGAAGTATATTAAAAATAGAAACTTTATTCAACAATCAAGATAATATCAATAACAAATACTAATTCATGATGATATATCTTCTGGTTATTTTTCTAAAATAAATTAAAGTGACATTTCACATTGCTGGACAACAAATCTTGGAAAGCTATTCAAATCTATGAAAACACTGCATGTGATCATCGCATTATCAATTTCAATATGAAACATAAAAATGGGATTAGGATTTTGATAGCTTCTCATTGTCGACGCAACTCAGTTTCGTTTTTTTTCAAAAATTATCCTTTTTTGTCCAATTAATCAAAACTCTTACGAGAAAAACTCCATAATAATTAGAATTTCATACAAGCAACTGAAAGCTGGATTCAAATCAGAGTTGAAAACCAGGACAACATATATTGTAGCACTCACTAAGCTTCTCGCAAAAATTGATTGATTAGCGCCAAATAACCAATCGTGGTGTCAAAGTAAACTATCGATCAGTTCACTAGATATCTTCAGAGGTCACCGAAAGTCTTCGAAGTTTGTTGAAATCAACTGATTTCCCTATAGTAGATTTGCTCCTCTACCAGGCTCAGTTCAGCCCAACTTGGAGGCCACCCCAAACACACCCCCAACTAAACCGCCCCGTTTCCACACTGCCTTGGAAGCAGGACCCTTAACCTCTCTCAATCATTCGATTCGCCTGCTGGATAATTCCTCCTGCTTGAGTTGCCTCAATTGGCCAAAACCCATGCTCTCCCATTCCTCCACCACCCTGTCATCCTTCATGATCACGTCTTCGAACCAGAAGTCCACCGGGTAGTCCTGGTTGACTCCGCCGTACCTGTGGAAGGTGATGCAATCGTGTACAGGGTCATTCCATTTAGAAAACAAGGTTGAATGAGGGTTGTTTGGGCTTTCTTCAGTTGGAGAGAACCAGTAGTCGGTTTTTTACCTTATTGGTAGATACTTTGGGTCCAAATGCGCGTGAAGACTTTCCAAATCCGGATGGAAGAACACCCTGTCCATCACGTCGCCACTAAGTAGGGATTTGACCATGCTCCAGGCCATATCAAACAACCAGGTGGCGTTTATGAAGTGGATGGACTGAAGACGGATAGGATAGGAGGTCTGAAACATCGACATTCATCAAAGTGGAAGGCGAAAAACTAAACAAAATCTCTAACCATTGTCAAGCAGATGATGTGCCTGGCCACTGTGGGAGTCATCTGCAGCGTCAGTTTCAAAGAGAGATCGCTCAAATCGACTACGAGGATACCCCCTTTAATCTGGACTTGGGGTTCCAGCAGGGCTATCTCGATTATGCCGATGGTCAGTTGGAATAGTTCCACTATTGAGTATTCTTCGGTATCCCACTGTCCTGCAAAGAAAACACGCAGATGGGTCGAGTGGAGTTGGGTCTGGGAATCTAGCTGGTCGATGGGCGGGGAAATTGCAATTTGTCTGGGTAGGTGCACACCCATATTTATAGGCAAGTCCGGAGGTGTAACAACATACAGTACCTTTCACTGATTTCTTGTACTCATTCGAATATACCCACCTTTCAAGAATAAATCATTCATTTATCTCATGATCTTCGTGTAATGCCCAGATAACATGGGATGCTGAGATGCGTATCAAATGCATAGTGCTTTGAGTGTATATTCGCACCTTTTAATAATTATACACTTAGAAGTATATTGCATCTGATAAGAATTATGGAGAAAATTGACTTTACCTAATAAAATGAATGCTCTTAAAATCGCTACATTTCGATTTGAGAAGAAATAGTGTATTTTTATGCAAGTTTTATAAGACACTATTCTTATAAAACGAGTGTCATACACAATTTTTTCTATTTTATATCGATAAATAACAGAAACATCATCGATTGGTAACAATTATGACATTGGCGCACGAGCGTAAAGCCCAGTTTACTGTCAAATGATTTTGATTTTTGCGAAACCAGCGGTGAAAAATGCAATGTTATCGTTTTTATTGGTCAATTCAGATCAAATTACATTCTGAATCGAAATTCACCAATAAAAACATCGATTTTTTCGACCAGAAGTAAACTGGGCCTAACTCTTGACTGACTTTCATTTGACAGTTCGATTGTGCCAACCTCCGAATAATAAAAAATGCATTGCGTTGCATAATGACTCCATTATAGAACCAAATTAGAAAAAGTTGATTCATTCGATTCCAATCACCCGAGAACCACAAAACTAAAATTCAGGATATTGTGGCATTTCAGTCCAAGATCCAAATTGATTTTTGATTTTTCAGCTGATTTGAATTGCTGATTGGATTCACATAAATGTGAATTATTATTCGATCGTATTTTTAAGACTCACCAATATTTAAAATCAGCATTCTACGACCATTCTGATCGACGTAGGGGGGAGCACTTAAAAATAGTGTTTTCGACAGTTGCCTCAAGTGGTGAACGTCCATTTTTTCGAAATACTCCGGGGCAGATTCTCGAAAGTCGAAATAATTCACTAGCTGCAAAAAAGTTTCATGAGATTCCTCAACAGTATCTTATTTTGAATCAATCGTTTGAAACTCGGTGAATATATATATATATATAAATCCTTTATTTAGTCCATTCGGCTAATACATTTTCAGGTCATTGCAATGGTTACAATGAGATCAATATACATATAGGCTTTTATACCTCAGTCACAACAAAAAAATAAATAACAATATCCATACACATATCCATATTTCTATATACATATAAGAATTTATATCTTAGTCACAACAAGAAAATAAATAAAAAATTCATGCACATTATACATATGGACATTTGTACACACACAAATATATACGTCACTAACATTTAAAAAAAGTATTTGACAATTACTTTAAACAGTCAAATTAAAATTAAAACACCAAATAAAATGAGGAAGTGGCCACTAGTTTTTTTTATTATTATTGATTCAGAAAATATGATTTCAACTTCGTTTTGAAGGATGTTAAAGATGTCAAACATTTAATCTCTTCTGGCAGATTGTTGAAGCTATCAAGTCCCTTGAAAAAAAACAGAATTTTGGGTATGCCTTAATGTAACTTGTTGTATATGAAAATCAGCTCTGGATCTTGTATTGTAACCATGGATTTGATAATTGTACATAACTTTCTCTTGTAAATATGTTGGGGAAATTTTATGTCTTATTTTGAAAATCAAGATCAATGTTTGATATAGAGCAAAAAATAATTAATTGGTAACCATTCTAGTTGTGTCAACATATCTCTTATTGGTGTTAATCTTCTTAAGTTTCTGTAAACGAGCTGAATAGCCGGACTGGGTAGTTTTTCGTATCGTTTTATTGTGAATGTCCCTGACTTACCAGTCTGTGGGCTCTTGGAACAACAAAGTGTCGAGCTCTTAAAAAACGCAGAAGAAATGCGTCATCTGTCCTATGCGGCATACACTCTCCTTTTTCTGCAAAAAAAAAACTCAGTAGGTACTCGAGAAACAAGACAAGAAAGGAATTTTGAATGTTTGAATTGCAATAAAACACACTCACCATATATCATGTCCCTCAAATCAGATACCAATAGATCCCTCTTATCCGGATTTTCGTTTATATTTTCTCTTGCCCATTCCAGGAGTTCTTCAGAAGGTTCGTCCATATTGAGTGTTGCTTTCAATCGGTTTTTTTCCATCATAGACACTTCTTCGACTACACTGGCACCCTTCATGCTAGAAAATGTTAGAGATTCAACAGACATTCAAAAGCGTTAAGGTTAACTAGGTATATAAACCGATTATATATCTCTATTGAATTTTTTATTCATTATGCTGGTTGGATAATCTGCAACACAGCAATTATTTTCAATGCAATCCATGTAAATTATCCTCCCAGAATATAATAATTGTTTATTATACAGGGTGTCACAAAACATATCGGCAGACTTCAAAAGGCCTCTAAAGCACCTCAGATAACTTGTGCTTACCCCTATAATATATTCGAGAAGAAGCATCTTGCTTAAGGGGTGGTAAGAGACATCAAAACCAACTTTTCTGTTCAATAAACATAATAATATGTATGCAATTAAGCCGTTTAGACATATTTTTTGATAAATGCGACAAGCCTAGGATACTTACTTTGAGTTTGATATCTCAAAAGTATATTGTGCAACTAGTGCTGAAAATAGGAAGGCTCGTGGTTCATCATCTTGTCAAACTCGTATGAAATATCCAATTTCCGCACGAGTTGTACACTATACTTTTCCGACGACCTACATGAATGGTTTTAATTTCGCATTACTGTATTATCTACTTACAAAACATTTTCACGGGAAACCAATTCAAATGCCTGTAGAAGCATATAAGAAATATGTATCACACACAGAGAACAAATTTTATTGAACATTTAACAAAAATATTTGGGTACCTTTTATGAAATTTATGAAATATTGGAAAAATAATTATTGATGGTAATTCTCGAACAATTGTTCAGTCCTAACGGAATACTATTATTTTCTTTCATCAAACCTAAATCGTATACTTCTGGGGGGGAGGGGTAGAATCTACCATTTCATCGTCGGATGACATTGCAGCAAAGAAAACTTAACAAATAATTATACGATTCGGTACCTATCTACTTGGTAAATCACATTGACACTATAATGTTATGAATTCGTTTGTAGATATGTCATTGTCACAGCTACCTATGAGTAAAAATCAGAGTATAGTTAAACTAAATTAGGTAATCGCACCAATCGCAGAGCGTGGAGATGAATATTTCATTTCGCACTAGTGCGAAATATCTTATTTTGTGTACTAGTTCACAGTGCGAAATCATTCAAGCATTTGAATATCATATAATTCATAATTTTCCACGATTTCTCTGAATGAAGATTCAAATTTACATGCAAGAGAATATGATTTCGTTTTCAACAATATACTTATGGTAGAGTCGAGCGTTTTTTCAATATCTTTGCTCACGAGCACAAAGGCTGTCACTTAATGACATTCCTCGGAGAATGTCAATTTTGCTACTTTGCTTCTTTGTTAACCGGTTGTATAAAAAACATGTTTTCATACGATGCATGGATGGAAACAAAGGTTGCTCTATCCCCTATTATACAAATAGATTTGTCGCTAGATTTTTGGGACATCCTGTATATTCCATTTATAACTCGATTTTAATGCAGCGACTTTTTATGTAAACAATAAGATTGTTCAGATTACCTATTATCATAACCAATTATAACATTGTTGCTGGTAGATTTTGCGTTGTGAACTAATGAAAGAGGAAGTCATATTTATTGTGAAACTTCACCACCCTTTCAATGTTCTTTGAAAATCAATCTCACACAAATCAAAATTCTGAAAGTATTCGTTCGTTCATACAGGATGTTGCTGAACAATAATAACTGTAAATTGAGAAAGTAAGTTTCCAATTAGATATTTCCTTGGTACAATGACATATTTTATGGTAATCAATTTCTAAAATTCATATTTATCGACATCGTAGATAGGCTTTTCTATTGTTTCAAACAAGATCGAAAAAAAATGCAGTTGACATGTTGATGACTTTCAGTTTATCATGGGTGATATAGAAATGGTTCAATGCATATATTATTTATCATTTTATCAATCCCAGTCTCAGGTTTGAATAGGGCTTCGTCAATCAACAGTGTTTTAAGCGAAAATATTTTCAATAAAATGGTTCATAGGACGTTTCGTTTGAACACACTGTATGAGCTATCTAAATGGTATCCTCGATTATTTTTACATTCAGCGTAATAAAATTGATGATTCTTTTCGTTCGGACCTTGATCAAATTCATTGGCAGAAATGTAGACAAAAGACCGTCAGTTTATATACATGATTCGCGAATTCGGGAACATAAGGAATACTTTAGTGCCTATGATTCTGCCGTTGGCTAATTTATTAAAGAAATACAGGAGGCGCTAACGCACAGTAGAATACGGACTATATAAAAAAAATATAAAATTTTTATCAAACACCTGTATATTTATTTATTTTGATGGACTTATTCGTACGCTTTTTATTAACCCCAAACAAACAATATTTTTTGTGTTAGAAACAAAACATTTCGTGTGAATTATTGGTTAAATATTGCATGCAATATTACTGTTGGTGAATTTACACCTTGAACAATGAAAATTGATTTATTGTTTCATCAAAGCGTTTCTAGTCGAATTGATTGGATTTGATAATTTAGAATGAATCTCGGAATCAATAATTCGAAATAATCAGAATATTTCAAGCGCTTTTTTAATATTTCGACAGAAAACAACAATTTCCTGGCTAATACCTAATGTTGGCCAAAGAGAGGGTGGATGAGTGTCTGTCTAACAATTTCACCTAAAATTATTAGCATTTGATGTTGAAGACTTACCCTTCGGTGTCTATCAAAATTCCACTCATTTTTTTCAAATATCAAAATTTCTGAAACGCTAACTAAATACGCCCAAACTTGGACACCAGAAATAAAATTCCCTCTTTTTCACAATCACACACTGAAATCAAATCCAGTTTTGTTATCAAAAGCTAGATTTATTATTGATAATTGTGTGTTCGGACTACAATACATATATGTTTCAGGATTTAAATATCAAGGACTCACACACTTTCATGCATCTGATATTTGTTGACTCATAAACAAATGTGGGGGTACTATATCTGCCTCGATTCATTATTGTTTGCTGGTATTACTTATACAGGATGGGGATATTGAGAAATCATCAAATCACTTGATGGTGCTCTCCGAAAACTGTGTTATTATGCAGATTATCAAATGGATATCCATTTTCTATAACTGAATTAAAAAATATTCTCACAAAACCTTCTTGGTCCTGAATCGAAATTGTGCAGAATTTTAAGATGTCGGTTTATATAATTAAACAATATTCTTTAAAATGTTATTAGTAATGACCTGGTGAAATGAAAACTAAAATTTCAAATCAGGATTCGATGTTTAGGGTGGTAATTAAGTACGTTGACGAACTTAGAGGTGTGATTCTTTGAAATATTTCAAGGCGAAAAGTTGAAGGAAACATATTCCAAGAGGCTCCGTTTTCGACATATTTTGATTTTTTAGGATATAAACACGTTGGAAATTGCTAACAACCAGAAGATAAATTCACTATTCACCAATGGCACATGATAATTATTGGCATATTCTGGCATTGATCCACAGAGCTTTGTCCATATTTTCAAAAAACAAGTTAATTTTCACATATGCTCACCTGCTTGAAGCCATTTGAATAATATCTTTCACTATAGTAGACAATCAGCGGTTATCAACTAATTCGACTTCGAACTATGCTATATACTGTGTGTTATCTAATATCAATGTGCAAGGATAACTTGAACTGTTCTTATCAGTGCCCCAAGAATATAAAACATCGGAACATACACACACAACTTCAATTGTTGTAAACAATGTACCACGACAATATACTATACAGGGTGAGTCGATATCAGTATGCTGGATGATAAAGGAGGACTTGCTTTAAAATACTCATGAGAAAATGATATTGATTGAGTTTTGGTTACATTAAACTCCACTTAATAATAAATGTAAGCTAGATATTCATTGACAATATTGATCTCTGGCTTCATAAGATGATAGAGTGGATGGCGGCATGAAGTGTACTAGTATCCGTAAAGTTGTGGACGGGACAGGCGGTAATGGATCGTTGATGTGTAGATGTAAAATATCTAACATATCTTTAAGTCGTATCATCCTGTATGCTTGTTGCTATAGCAGATACCGGTAGTGTTTAAAATTACTAGCGGTGATACCTAATCCGATATGAATGTTAATCGATTGTTGGAATAATAAGCTATGTGTCACTGTAATGAGCTTTGCCATTGAGAGGTTCAACAATAATAATTACATATTGTACAAATAGCCTTTGTTTTCTCAGTCATTAAATAAATGGCTCCATTTGTGCAATCAGGAAAACATGAAATGGTCAATATTTTCTCTATAGGTGTTGTTTATTTACCATTCGTCATATTCAAATACCTAGTAAATATTCTGAAATTGAGAAATCGCATAAAAATAGTAATGAAAAAGTATTGTTCGTTTAAAAAAAGTGGGTAGGAAATGAATATTGTAGACAACATTAGTATCTAGATTCTAGGATAATGCTAGGAAGAGTAAAAACAATATATCTGATTTATGGTTACCAAATAGTTTTCTCAAATGCGTCTTATTCAAAATCAGAATACGAAATCTGACCCCAATTTAAACTTCGAGAATATTGTCTCTATAGAAGAAAAATGAGAATTTTGGAAATAAATTTCTGAACCCAAATATTAATGTAAAACTTGTAAAACTGAAGCAATAATTCTACGATATCTGTATATAAGGGTCAAGTTATTAAAAAATACTATTTTATAGAATGTGTATGAAAATGCAATAATTTCAACTCGTTGGGAAGATAATATAACGTTTGGATAATTACGAAAAATAAAATTAATGTTTGCCAATTTCGGTTTTTTGGAACCATAACATAGATTAAAAATGAAAGGCATTTTCAAGGATTCATCAATTTTATTCATAAGTAGTTTGTAAAAAAATATAATATCACATCGTCCTTTATTAACTAACTCCACATCTATCAAAAAACCTTAATAGAAAACAATAAAAGTAATTATTTAAAACAGTTAGGTTTGTACCGATATAAAACAGAAGTACTTCTGTGTTTAGAATTCAGGTATCCTAGGTATCACTTAAAAAAAAAACTGTCGAAAAGTTTTAGACAAATTGGGCTAGGCCGTCCCTGCTTTCCCAGAGGTGATCGAAATTCAAAAATACAAGTGCAGTCTTCATTTCGTCAACTTTTCAAAGTAATCATTTTTTTCAACCCTGTTGCTCCATTCTGTGTTTTGACCTGGATACTTGAGGGACACCCTGTATTGACAGTTTCTGCAGTTTGCTAACATGTGGTTAACAAACGTATAGGAGAAAAGTAAGCTTACAAAGTGAAAATATAAAGAAATAGAAAAGAGTAAATATAATACTATCGATGTTAGAACACAACAACTGAACGATTGTAGGTTTCGAACCTTTGCATGGAAAAATATACTTTATAGTTGCTCCTATGAGAGTTCGGAGTACTTCTGGTATGTTCTGGCACTCTTGCAAAGCAGTTCGTCTAGCTGTTGTGTTCAACCCTTTCGATTTATCAACAAAATCACTTCGATCAAGCGCAAGCATTAGCACTTTCATCACATTCCTCCCTCTTTTCCGGGATTCTATACCCTAAGGATTTCATTTCCCCCAGGATCCTGTCGTTTTTCTCGAAGCCCTCAATCCAGTCGTTGTAGTTATAGTCGGGATGGATGCCCCCATATCTGAAAAAATAAACGTTCTTCTTCCGTATATCCGACTCGAAGAACCAAATTTTCACTAATAGGGTAATAGGTGATGTAGGATTTCGAGGGTTAGGTTAAATGACGTGTGGTCATATAATACCTTTCGGGTAAGTGTTTGGGATCAATGTGTTGGTGTAGACTGTCCATATCTTCGCCATGGAAAAATATTCGCTCCTTCATCCTTTCATCCAAGAAGGGCTTGAATATGTTGTACACCATGTCGAAGATCCATGATTGGTTCACTATGTGCAGGGCTGCCACTCTCATCGGAAAGGAGGTCTGTCAAAATTATTTTTCCTATTTTGGTTGTATAATGAAGTCATTGTGCAACGCAAATGCGTGTCGAAATAGCCTCTATTTCGATACGCATTTTTTATCATTCCGAGATTGGTACAATCGAACTGTCAAATGAAAGTCAGAAGAGTTAAGCCCAGTTTACTTCTGAGCGATTTGGATTGGGTGATATTAGCAGTGAAAAACTCAATGTTTTAATTGGTTAATTTCAATTCAGAGTGTAATTTGATTCAAATTGATCAATAAAAACAATAACAACATTGAATTTTTCACCGCTGGTATTGCAATAATCAAAATCACTCAACTGTAAACTGGGCTTTACGCTTGTGCGTCAGATTTTAATTATTTCAATGTCATCATTGTTACCAATCGAAGATGTTTCTGTGATTCATCGATATTGAATCCATTTTTTTCTTCGAATCAATTCAAAATAGAAAAAATTGTATATGACACACGTTTTATAAGACACGTTGTCGCACTTGTTCACTTGGAGCGCTCTTAGCTTCGCTCGTCGTACTCCAAACAACGCGTGCGACAAAATAGCGTCTTATAAAACTTGTATCGTAATATACTATTTCGTTAAGATATTTTGAAATAGGTACCACCGTATTAGGAAGATTCGTGTGAGACATTTTCCCATGATATATGGAAACTGAGATTATAATCATTCCGCATTTGAATTATTATGGCGCCTAACTCAACGTTTTATGTAATGGTTCTCATGAATTTATGTAAGCAAACAAAAACTGCAAATGGAACTTGCTGTAAGTACCCATACGGAAGATGAAAGTTCACATCAATGAGAAAGTAAAAGTGAGTACGTTTTCGAATCAGGTTATTTATTTCATTCGATAATGTAACGTGCGTCTTTAGTCGTTTTTGGTTGCATTTTCCTGATGGTTATCCAATACTAAAGATTATGTGTCAGTCACTAAGTGGCATTATGTAAATAATCGATTAATGATTATATTTACTTCTGATATTATAATAAAATTTGAGATATTCGAAATTCAAGAGTAATATCCTTTTTGAACATTCAGTAAACTGAACTATGAAAAAATAATATAAGCAGAGAGAAAAGAAGAAAAAAGAGTGAACAGTGAATATTTTTGTTATGAACTACAATATTATTATTCACGTGTTTGTTCAAGTGTTTTCGAGGGATTTTAAAGAAAAATGATATGAACAATTCGAGTCAGGAATTGTTTGAAATTATATGAATATAGTTGAAATTCAAACAGAGGAGCGAATAAGACAAGAAATTGGTGCATCCGTACATTCAAAAAATTATTGTAGCGGTGACCCAAAAGTAGATTCGGTCAAAACCAACTATGTGGCACAAGGTCGTATCGAGAGAAGGTGAAGAAGTGAATTTTTCGAAGAAGAACCAGTTCTCATGAACATAGGCGCCCGCAAATCTTTAGCCAACGGACCAAATTCGATATAAAGTGTGCCCCAGATGAGAGGATAAGCCTACAAACTGGAGGTAATCTGTTTGAACATTTGCTATAGCTCTCACTATTTATAATGTTCAACAATATTTTCTGAATTCTTAGTTTTTCTTATTTTAGTTTCTGTTAGTTATGTTAAGATCATTTTGAAAAACTAAGGGAAAGCATTTTTTTTTAAATAAAATCCTGAGGAAACAAATTTTTTCGTTGTATTTGCAATAAATAATGATATGTCATACAGGGTGTACTTTTTCTCGTGCCATATGAAAAAAAAAACAAAGGTGATGTTTTCTTCGAAACGAAAAGTTGTACGGAGATTTTGGTAACGCCATTTTGTAGAGCTGAGAAAGTGGCAATGATAAAGTATATTCGGTTCTCTCAAAACTTTTCGAATAATTTCAGAAATAAATAAAAACCAAACCGCCGGATTCCGTGGTTTTTTTAAATCTCCGGAAGTAAACATTCTCAGGATTTCTCAACATCTATTTATGGGCCCCTTGAATGCGCAACTTCTTGCCCATTCGACCTACTGTGTAACTTTTTCTATTACCAAAATTTGCATTTTTCCTTGTTACACCTCGTATATTTTCTCAGTGCAGTTTTATTAAAATTCATCGATATTATCGGTTTATGGAAAATATCGATACTATCGATATTATTAATATCATTTATAGCATCGATATTATCGACAAATCGATAATTTTTTTGTAAAATCATCCTACTTTACCCTATTTTTGGAATCATTCGTGGAAAATGAAAAATTCCGACTTATGTTTTCTTCACTCACCACAATAATTTGAACGACCTTGTGGGCTATAGAGGGAGTCAAGTACCAAGACTGTTGCAGAGAGAGACCCCCTAAATCGAAAATTCCGACCCCCCCAAGAATCTGGAATCTCGGCTCGAGTATGGCCAGCTCCAGTATTATCAGGGTGGACTGGAACAGTTCTTCAATCTGGATTTCCTCTGGATCCCAATTTCCTACAAAAATATTTTTTATTGAAATATAAATATCGTACCACTCAGTGTATAGTCATTTCAGTTTTGGAATTAATCCAACTATTGAATTAAGATGAGTTTAGATTTCCTGTGCAACTCAATGATATCATGCATACATACTATCAAATTTCTGATGCATGTATGACAACTGAAAAATCCGTTTTTGACTTATATCACGTTACCTGAGATTTGGCGGGAAAAAATGTGCCTATGTGGTGCCGAAAAATAACAAATAATGCATCATCAAGTTTTCATTACAAATATTAGTTGGCTTTAATATTATTTACGGGTTGAGAATATTGAGTAAGATCATATGCATCAATATACATAGCATGACTATATACAGGGTCACTCACGGTCGATGGTACCTTAGACGTTTACGGAGAACGGGACGTAGGATTATTCTGAAAATTTGGTTTATTTGGTAATCAGTTTTGTTCTATCGATCTAAAATATTTTCAGCGTCGCCGCTTCTATCGAAAAGTAGCAACAACTTTGTTATTTCAAATAGAACACCCTGTATTTTATTTTTGGATTCTTCCTGAAGAGCTGATTTCGTCGATCTATCATACTTGGGGTATAGCGCGAAATATTACAGAGATATAGGGTGTGAAAAATCGAGATTTTTCAACTTTAGGAATTTTTTGTGTCGAAACTAATCATTTCTGCTCAAAACGGCTTACATGTCCCTATCTTAACTTTTCATTTACTATCTACTGACATTTGATAGAAACAAATAGAGGATGATGCAAAACTCAAAATTTTGAACCAACCGTATTTGTTTCAATTAAATATCAATCGATAGTAAATGGAAAGTTGAGATAGGGACATGTAAGCCGTTTTGAGCAAGACTGGATAGTTTGGGCCAAAAAATTCCTAATTTTAAAAAATCTCGATTTTTCACACCCTATATCTCTGTAACCTTTCTCGCTATACCCCAAGTATGATAGATCGACGAAATCAGCTCTTCAAGAAGAATCTAAAAATAAAATAAAATACAGGGTGTTCCATTTGAAATAACAAAGTTGTTGCTACTTTTTGATAGAAGCGGCAACGCCGCAACACTGAAAGTATTTTAGATCGATAGAACAATACTGATTACCCAATAAACCAAATTTTCAGAATAATACTACGTCCCGTTCTCCGTAAACGTCTAAGGTACCATCGACCGTGAGTGACCCTGTATACACCTAGTGACAATACTTAATCATGTTTTCATAATTTATCTCCCGCAAAATGTCTATCCCACAAATATTCGATTAGTTTTGACCCATACAACGAAAATTTCATCATTTATTAACCTGCCTTTTGTGAAACTAATTGCTGCTTTTATAGTCCTCAGATATGCCTCAGCTTTAGGTATAGTAATATGGTTCAAAGATTCCATTTAAGAAAAAGCATGACAACTTACCGATTCTGTACAATAATATTCTTCTACCAGTTTGTTCCCTATAGGGTGGCACTGTAATGATAGCTCTATCCCCGATGCTATTCAACAAATGCTGCAAATCCACATCCTCAAAGAACTCTGGGTTGCTCTCTTTGAATTCACAGTAGTTCACCAACTGAAAAAGTATTATGATCGCACAATCTTGGTACAGGCCAATTTCTAGTGGGGTTCCACAGGGTTCGAACCCTGGGCCGGTGATGCATTTGCTTATAGAAGCGAACAAAAATGTCAGAACTCACCAGTCTATGAGCTCTCTCGACTATGAAATATCTCGCTCTCAAAAATCGCAGCAAGAATGAGTCGTCTGTTCTATGTGGTGTACACTCTCCTCTTTCTAAAAAACAAATGAAACGATCATGTACCAACTGAACCATAGGATAGACAACATCTGCAATAAATCAACAAGATCCTTTAATTACGGAAGGCAGGCAAGTGATTGGATTTATATACAGGGTCATATTTTACAAATTTGAAAGCAATTGAAAATGAAGAATCGCGTCTACATGAACAGATGGCTTTAAGTACACATATTCGATGGTACAATATCTACTGAAAACAAAAACAAATATGAAAAAAAGCACAACATATCGAAGCAAATTTCAAATAAAAAATGACACACGCAAAGAAAAGACATATCGAGTTGTTTCGGTTTTCCAGAATATTTTGAAGACAGTTCGTGGTATCTCCGATTTGGAAACATCCTTTCATTGTCCACTAAATTAGTCAACTTTTATCCGAATTCTACGAAAGCGCTGAAAGGACATCAGCAAAATAAAATTATAATTGCAAGTTTGAACTGACAATTATACATAATTGCCAGTTTGAACTGACAATTATACATAATTGCCAGATATAACTGGCATTTATAGATAATTGCCAGTTTGAACTGACAATTATATTTGCCAGTTTGAACTGACAATTATAATTGCCAGATAGAACTGGCATTTATAGAAAATTGTATAAATATGTATAATTGTCAGATAGAACTGGCATTTATAGATAATTGCCAGTTTGAACTGACAATTATACATAATTGCCAGATATATCTGGCAATTGTAATTGTCAGTTCTATCTGTCAATTATGTATAAATGTCAGTTCAAACTGGCAATTATCTATAATTGTTAGTTCTATCTGGCAATTATGTATAAATGTCAGTTCAAACTGACAATTATACTTTTATTTTGCTGTATGTCCGTTCAGCGCTTTCGTAGAATTCAACCCATTGCGTATAGTAAATAAAAATTAACAGGAAGTTTTTCCTCAATATGAATCCACGTGATAATTACCAAATATCATATCCCTGAGATCCTGAAGTACTTGGTCCCTAGTTTCTGGATTTTCATTGATATTTTCTTTGGCCCACTCTACCAGTTGCTGAGGCGGGTCTCTCAAATCCAACTCTGATCTAACTTCATTATCAGAGGGCATGATTTCCTGAAAAAAATAATAAAGTATGCACAAACTTCAAGTCTGGTCAAAAGCTAATGTGTAAAGGAAGATATTTTGGGACATTCAATTGCTTAGTTTTATGCATGAATATTTCCTTGTGGCTAGTCGACCCAGTTCAATCAAGGTAATCTCCTAATCAAATGAGTGGAACTGGTGTTACAAGAGAGTGTTTATTTTCCTTTGTTTCTTCTGTGTCTAGGTGTATTCAACCGTTGTATAATTATTTACACAATGATTCAACATTATAAACGCGAAGTTCCTTACAAGATGTGGCTATAGCTGAATCAAATCAAATCCAAAATTATGTTTTATTGTCTAAGATAATAATCTTATTGACAGAGCGTGGTGAATGTTATAAGAATCAGAAATCGATCGATCAATTGATTTGTCAGAGATACTATTTTTTTGCGTTATCATTGGGATTTTTGATTAAAATACCACATATTGCGAAATGAAGAATAACTAGATGATATTATGCTCGCTGATTACCTATTTCTCGAAAATCTGAAGGTTACGTGGAATAGTCAAGATCATATTTTATATGTTATGTTAAACTAATTACGTACTTTGATCTTTATCTACAGCACAAAATAATTAGTTTTTTATGATTGGCATTGATATATTCATCACGTATCAATTTAAAGAGAAGATGGACTGTAAAACATCAATATGATGAAATTGTGGGTTATTCCATAGACATACACATTAATTCATTAATGTCACTGATAATTGACTACATGCAGCAGCAATATTTCTATTGTCGAATTAGCAGCAGGACCGAATTAAAAAAATTTCAATTTTTAGACCATTTGTACAAAAGCTTCTTTTGGAAATCATGTTCACGTTACAGTAGAACTGTTGAGTTTTTATTTTTTTCTGGAATGGTATTTTTTCAATAATGTCGAGTGTCTTAAACTAATGAACTTCTACTAAGGAAGTTGCCAAAATATCATATAAGGAAAAAAATGCAAAAATATATTGTGCATATTATACGATTCCGTATTAATTAACAGATATTATTTACTATTAATCAATGAGTTTTTCTTCAGGTGATTAGATGTATGATGGGAGAAATAAATGATTATGAGTAAATTGAATAAATTATTCATAATTTATTTCTGTGAATTAAAGATTTTAAGAATCCTTCAATTTCTCCTAGTTTCGAAATAAATAAAGAAAAATAAAAGATCTTCAACTGTATCTGTGTGTTCTTCTTGGAGGAAGAATGCTTCTCCTTTTTTCTAAAAATATATCTGTAATGACATTGAATCGATTACCCGCTGATTTTCTATTCAATGAAAAGTGAATATCTTCATTCATTGAGAGTGAAAAAACTCGATAATGGTTTAAATCTGTCTATAAGGCTGGAACATGATGATCAATTTTCCTAATTAACTATAGATCAGTGAAGAAAGTAGGTAGGTGTACGCATAGTATTATCCGTGTGTAAGAACTATCACTTCCGAGCAATATTCCGGGTGATTCTCAAAAGTTACTCACCCCAACAACTTTGTCTGTCAAACTGCTTGAAGAAAGTGATATCATAAATCACAAATTAACTTATGTAATTATTATCAAGAAGGCTGTGAGGTAAATGTGAAATTGACACATGATTCTCATATTTTTTCCGAATTTTTCATTGATGGCGTTGAAATTCAATAGGGCAGCCATAAGAAAAACATGAGTTGGATCTCAAATGTGAAAATCAGTACTTACTCTTCTGCCGTTTTACCCCTGCTTTATCAAGGGTGTGTAGCCAAATTCCATTCATTGTCATTTTCAGTATTTTCACGATATTAGAAGCGAAAATATTTGTTTCTATTTTGGTTATATAATGAAGTCGTTATCAAACGCAAATGCGTATCGAAATAGCCTCTGTTTCGATACGCATTTTTTATTATTTGGAGGTTGGTACAATCGAACTGTCAAATGCAAGTCAGATGAATTATGCCCAGCTTACTTCTGAGCGATTATGGATTTGGTGATACTATAGCAGTGAGAAACTCAATGTTTTTATTGGTAAATTTCAATTCAGAGTGTGATTTGATTTGAATTGACCAATAGGTAACAACATTGTATTTTCCACCTTTGGTATCGCTTTTTTTAAATAAAATACTTTAAATTATTGCTTCGCTAGTCGTACTCCAAACGCGTGCGACAAAGTAGCGTCTTATAAAACTTGTATCACATCACAATATACTATTCTCATTTCGATAGGTATATTTGCGAGAACTTTACGATGAGAAAAATATAGGACATAAAAAATGTTTCCATATCTCGTGCTCAAGAAAAAAAGTACTTTCCTTACTCGCATCATCAAAGGGAGTTGTCTCGGCCTCGAAAAGATAATCATACTGTATACTTACAACTGCCGCAAGCGCTTTCGAAGAACTGTAATTTGACTAGGCTTCTGCTGGCCCATTCATCAACAGTGAAAATAAATAGTACCAAGTGAGCGAAACCCCCGGTATTCGATTGCTTCGTGCAACAAACACAACAGCAAACTGAAATGATCGGCTGGTTGGGTAGTCTCTCAAGTTTATTGGGCACGAATAGTGGGACTGACTTGGTCGGTGGTACCGTCTCGGTACCGTCACAGATGAGGATGTTGCATGCCTGAGCTTGGCTTGTTAGCTGTACCGCAAGTCAGTTTTCTCTGTCGATGTTCGACTAATTTTTGGTGGTACTGCGCTCACTGAAGTGCTGCCCCAATTAAAAACCACAGTTATTTCTTAGATAAGTGACGAACGTTTGAACTTTTGGTATACGACAGTTGAAACATAGAAATTCCGCATTTTTGGAAAAAGGCATAAATTGAATGAAACAAATATGGACCACATGCGCATGAGTAGATATACTAAGACAGCACGACTACCAGCATAGGGCAAACCATGTGTTAGAGAGAGAAACGCGAAAGCTAATGTGTCAGAGAGAGATAGAATACAATGCTGTGACGTCACGACGGTATCCAATGACTTTTCATCTCGGGGAAACCCGAGAAAGTTTTCAAATTACCAAAAATCTTTTTGCATATGAGGGTGGGTGAATAATGTTAATTCAACGAATGATACGACACTGAGTAACTCACCAGTGGAATGTTGTGTTCTGGTCACCACTTTTGAATCGTGTCTTACACACACGCGAAAGCTAATGTGTCAGAGAGAGATAGAATACAATGCTGTGACGTCACGACGGTATCCAATGACTTTTCATCTCGGGGAAACCCGAGAAAGTTTTCAAATTACCAAAAATCTTTTTGCATATGAGGGTGGGTGAATAATGTTAATTCAACGAATGATACGACACTGAGTAACTCACCAGTGGAATGTTGTGTTCTGGTCACCACTTTTGAATCGTGTCTTACACATTCAACAACGTTTCACCATCATTCAAATTCGATTTGAACATAATAAACATGGTTTTTGAGTAAAATCGTATTCAAATTTTCACACAACACTGGCAAAATGCCGTTAATTGATCCATCAAACAAAATTTGATTTGAAAACGAGACGTTTCGCGCTGTCACTGTCAGCGTTCGGTCGATTATCGGTTGAACGAAATTAGCGGGGTTGGCGCATTCACCGAAAATGTCGCAATATCCAGAATCTCCAAAATCTATAATATATGTATGACTCGTATAAGTACCAACAGAAGAATATATATATTTAGGAATCTTGAAAAAATGTGGTTTTGGGATGACTATCACTTTCAAATGTTACGATGTGGCAACCTCTGTGGAAAAAAAGAACATATTAATATGAATTTCATGTTGGCTTCAGGCAATTTGGGGTGTTACTAGTGAGTTTGTTGTACGGAAATACTGCTAGGAGGTTCAAATTAACAATGTCTGCTCTTTCTGCCTTAGATAATATTGGCGAGCATTTTTTGCACTCACGAGCGGCAATGACATTCCTTGGAAAACATCAATTTTATGTTGAGATTTGAAAGCGTGAAAGGCTTATTTGAGAACCGGTTGTAGTAAAAATATTATTATATAATTATATATGTTTTCTTCTCTTCTTCCATAAGCTTTTAACCTTGTTAATTGTTCTTTTTTTATAACTTGAATATTTTCTGGCCAGTAATGAAATACTACTTAGACGCAATGACTCATACCTACACATATTTGCATTTTTCGAATATACTCGTGAAGCAAAATAGTTTATATCATGGCTTGATATTTTTCACGAAAACAACATTTACAGAAAAAATCGGAATCATTGATCTGATGTGTGAAAATAGCCTGCCAAACTTGACCAGCGTTTTATAGGTTCAAAAATAGGGAAGTATACATACTACAGGGTGGGGCTGAGTTTAATATTGTTCTAATATTCGTGTTTATCAAGAAAGAATTTTCTGTTTTAAATTAAAGTTAGAGTGGTATTCCGTAAGAAAATTTCACAACAAGACTCCAGTTAAGATTATGCTAAATAAAATAAACAAAAATAAAACACCGACCTTAGTAGAAAGAGAGAAAAGTTTTCGGGAATTGTTCTAGTTGCTATGGTAGCGATAAAATAAAGACTTTTGATTGGTCGAAAATGTTAGGTGAGAAATTTTCAGAATAAAATCAATTCAAAAATACTGTGACGTGTCTTTGACATTTGGTGACGAAAACATTTCGCAGGCCATACTATAGCATTAATTATTGACTTGGCGTTTCGAAAATAGCAGTCATTTTTCATTTTTTGACCTATGTTCTTTCGAACTTTCCATTCGTAGTCATAGAAGTCTCTGGTAAAGTTTGGCAGGTTTACTATGGGACTCCCTGTTTAATAAGAATTTGTCAGCCGACACATAAAATAACTAAATGGTTGTTGTGTTGCATACTTATTTCCACTTGAATGTGTGTCATTCTATGATGAATGCATAAATAAACAAGAAACAACAATATAGATAGGTAGCTATCAATTTAGTGGAAACGCGCGGTCGCGTTGACAAATACGTGTTTTTCAAGAAAAATATATATATTTGTCATGCGCATAAACAAATACACGTTGTTTTTTTGTAGGCCAACATACCTAGATCAATAGTTGAGTTTGTAGTTTCATGATTATTTCATAGTTTCAGTTCCATAAAGTGAAATTTTGGATAAAGTAATGTATGGTAATATTATAATCTTCTGAATATTTTTTCATTTTCTGTTATTTGTTAATTATGTAATAGCGTGCTTTTATTTCCTATTTTCTTATGTATTCAAAAGAATAATGTTTCAACATATAGTAATATCTATAGGTCACCTCATGTTGTAGGTACCTAAAACAGCAAAAAGACCTAAAGAGACTCATCTAAGTTCATTATTAGGGTCGAATGGGATCGATGAAAAAACTAGCCCTATATCTTCTGCAAAAATAATTAGAGCTATTACGAATTATAAGTGTAAGCAGAAACACTTAACATATCAAGCTATCTGTCATTCGCTATAGATATTGAACACGTTGAAGCCTTGAATATTAGATAAAGGGTATTTTCCAGCATTAGTCACATTTAATTATTGTACGAAACGTTAAATGGTTCGTTTCTACAATCAACAAAATGTAAAACAACTATTACAATAAAAATGATGCAACTATGATGGATACGAAAATAGAAGCGAAAGATAGATATCGAGCGTAAAATCATTAATAAAAATTATGACGACAATTATAGAATAAATTAAAGCTACCTTCTTTTTCATTCGCGGAGAATTTTTCGGGGTATATATCTACCGGACGATTCTTGCGAAAGTTATAAATATGGATTTCACGACCGCCAATAATTGATTTCGCCGATCTTAGTTTGTTTCACTCAGCGCGCCATGACGGAAAGTTCCCCGAAAAAGTTGTTCGAAGTTGGGCCGTGGTCGAAAATTTCCGAAAAATGTAAGTCAGACACTTTTGATTATTAAGAATATTAAGACTATTATGTATATTATTATTTTTTGAAACCAGCTGTTTGCATCAAATGGAAGCCATTTTTATGTACAAATTATAGCAAGATGTTTCTTAGACCGGATCGTTTTTTTCATAATTTGCATTGCTTTTACTTTTTTTTCTGGAAATTGTGTTCAATTCGAGCACTGAAAATTGTACTCAAATATAAGAGATGTTTTTTGAAAATAATTATACTTAATAAATATATATTACCTATAACATACAGTGTGCTCCAAAAGTGTATCTCGCTATTTGTGTTGCTGCTTATCCATTTGAAAATAAGGGCATCTTTTCATATGTGAACTTTTGGATTGTAAGGGATACCACTCGGAAGAGGGTACATCTTCAATATCTTCTAACTACCTTGAAATATCGCATTTATATTTCGAACTTCATTGTTTCAATAATTTTTTTTTCTTCCTGATGGCTCTTATTATTATCCACCAATCAGAATTAGGCTATTGAAAATTGGAACGTGGTAGGTACTGTACTGTAGGTACTTAGTACCTTTCTAATAACATTATATCTGTGAAGTATTTTTTGATGAGAAAGGTGACGGGCAATATTTTGGAACTAAATTCCGAAATTCTCTTTTCCTCCAAATTCGATAAATCTAAAAGTTGGTGCGAATCTGCATAAAATCCTTGAGTTCCGACTATCAATTCAACCTTATGTTCTATTCGTTAGTGTATATAATCAAGGATAAAATGTTAATTTGATGGTCCCAGATTTTTTTCTCGCAAGATTTGTTATGCCTACTGATGTCATCTGCTGGGCAAAGGCTCAACGAATATACGTTTTGTGAATGTTTTCTACTTATCATATTGCAGTTCAACAACATTGGCAACAGTTGGCACAACAAGTCCGTTGTTTCGTATCGAAATTTTATTTGATATTTATTTATAATACTTCTCCAAATTCAGGGGAATTAATGAAATCTTATAAGTTGATTAGGAAATTAACCGCAACTGGTTTGGATACTTATCGCTGTTGTTGCTTCATCAAAAACTAGAGAAGTCTACACCACAATGGGTCTATTTGAACTTATATTCCAATAGACTTCATCAGTAAAGACACCTCCATTGGCATCGTATAGAAACGATAATAAATTATTACTATCTTTAGCTTCAGAATAAGAAATATAGTTTGATAATGATAATCGTTCACTAACAATATCGTTATGCATTACATAATAGACCTCCAAGGCAGTATTGGTGGGTTCTTATGGCTTATTTAACCGTTGAAATCAAGCAGTACCCTTTTGAGTATTAAGAATAACAAGGGCAGTAGGTACCTAACTTCTCGTACCGTGTTTGACAAACTGAGTTGCCAGAGTAATGTGTTTTTGATAAATCGCAGATTGTGAATCTGAATGACACATTAGTTATGTGAGTAGAAGAAGTATTGCCCCCTTAATTTTATTAGCTTTTTATTCTACGAGATCGTACTCGATATAAATAGCAGCGCTTTTGATGAGGAATAAACGTGGAAAATATTTTTGAAAACAAGCTTCCATACAAATGCACTAAAAAAACAATTGCAATTAGAGAAATGTTGACTGAAAAAGTAACCATAATCACAAAAATCGTCTGCCATTTTGAAGTCGCCATATTGAATTTTTCAATTTTGACAATGAATTTATAATCTCGGACCCCGAAAATCCCCACATACCAATTTTGAATCGAATCGGTCATCAATCAAAAAAACTTGTTCGCCATATTGAGGCCGCCATTTTGTCTTTTTCCGAAAGAAATATAACGTATTGTCACTGGAATTATGTACAGTGCACAACTACCAAGTTTTAAATCAATCGGAGGTGGTTCAAATTTAACTTGCATGATATTAATTAATTAGTTAGTCAGTCAGTCAGTCAGTCAGTCAGTCAGTCAGTCAGTCAGTCAGTCAGTCAGTCAGTCAGTCAGTCAGTCAGTCAGTCAGTCAGTCAGTCAGTCAGTTAGTCAGTCAGTTAGTCAGTTAGTCAGTTAGTCAGTTAGTCAGTTAGTCAGTCAGTCAGTCAGTCAGTCAGTCAGTTAGTCAGTTAGTCAGTCAGTCAGTCAGTCAGTCAGTCAGTCAGTCAGTCAGTCAGTCAGTCAGTCAGTCAGTCAGTCAGTCAGTCAGTCAGTTAGTCAGTCAGTCAGTCAGTCAGTCAGTCAGTCAGTCAGTCAGTCAGTCAGTCAGTCAGTCAGTCAGTCAGTCAGTCAGTCAGTCAGTCAGTCAGTCAGTCAGTCAGTCAGTCAGTCAGTCAGTCAGTCAGTCAGTCAGTCAGTCAGTCAGTCAGTCAGTCAGTCAGTCAGTCAGTCAGTCAGTCAGTCAGTCAGTCAGTCAGTCAGTCAGTCAGTCAGTCAGTCAGTCAGTCAGTCAGTCAGTCAGTCAGTTACAGATCGTATGTGACCTGTGCGATGATGATACTCAATTATTCAAATAATCGTTGATGGCATTGTAGGTATTCGAATGGAATGAATGATTAATAACATCCGCCGGGCGCTGCAAAAATCGAGTACACCTCAAAAAACGAAACGAATGAGAGTAGAAAAAAAATGAACGCTTCGAAGGTCTCCCAGACAGATACCTACCCAGTTACCCACGTAGAGTTTATTAAAAGTGGACACGTCTCTTTGAAAAACCACAAACAAGATACCCACTTTGTTGATAATATAAAAGTATGTGTCGATACAATTGTAACGAGTTCAGATAAATCACTGGCAGTGTGATGTCCAATGACCGGGAAAATTCGTTATCTGTTATTGTCTGGTAACGATGGAAGCGTGGCGAGATTCATCTGTGATCTAGGTTTAAAACGCGGCATTTTTTGATAGTGACTTATCGAACATAAAGTACCCACCTACTCAGTGCACTCGACTCGACGATTGAACCAAGCTGATATCCTTGTTGGATTTTGGTGAAATCGAGATGGCCGAAATTATACTTGTACCTGTTGGTCCAGAAGGTGAGTCTTTTTCTTGTAGCGTTTAACATTCACTTTCAAACGTTCAGGCAGAACGTCAAGACTGTAGTTGCAGATATAGGCATTTAAATTTCATTATAAATATAGCGTAGCATAGTAGTCACAAAGTCACAAGTGTTTGGCAGTAGCTGATATCTTCGATTATACAGGGTCACTTACTGTCGATGGTAGGTTAGACGTTTCTGGAGAATAGGACGTAGGATTATTCTGAAAATTTGGTTTAGTGGGTAATCAGTTTTGTTCTATCGTTCTAAAATATTTTCAGCGTTGCGGCGTTGCCGCTTCTACCGAAAAGTAGCAACAACTTTGTTATTTCAAATGAAACACCTTGTATTTTGTTGCATTCTCAAATTCTCCCTGAAGAGCTGATTTCGTCAATCCATCATACTGGGGTTCTAGGGTGAATGATTACCGAGATAAAAATCTAGATTTTTTAACTTTAGGAATTTTTTGTGTCCAAGCTATTCATTTTTGCTCAAAACGGTTTGCATGTTCCTGTCTCAACTTTTCATGTCCCTATCTTAACTTTTCATTTACTATCTATTGACATTCAATAGAAACAAATAGAGGGTGATGCAAATCTCAAAATTCTGAACCACCCTGTATTTGTTTCAATTAAATATCAATCGATAGTAAATGGAAAGTTAGACTTCCTAAAGTTGAAAAATCTCGATTTTCCACATCCTATATCTCTGTAATCATTCACCCTAGACCCCGAGTATGACTCATTGACGAAATCAGCTCTTCAGGGAGAATTCGAGAATGTAACAAAATACAGGGTGTTTCATTTGAAATAACAAAGTTGTTGCTACTTTTCGATAGAAGAGGTAACGAGGCAACGCTGAAAATATTTTAGATCGATAGAACAAAACTGATTACACAAGAAACCAAATTTTGAGAATAATCATACGTCTTGTCTCCAGAAACGTCTAACCCACCATCAACCGTGAGTGACCCTGTATATTATGGTACGGGATATAGTATAGTTTTCGGGGGTTATTCTATATCTATCGATTACATCGATTTGAAAGCAACACAATAATAGTTCACCTCCAGCTCTAAGGTGGAAGTTGTTTAAATAATAAAATTGACTATTTTCTTATATTTTTTCATTCCATCATAAACGGGGTGGCAATTCCTTCAAGAATCTTCAATGGCCAAAAGGGGGCGATTCAACATGTAAATATACATATTTCACTTATCCCCACTTGTCCCGACAAACATGATAGCGATTTTTTTTTAATTCTAGGGGTTATTGTATTCGTCGAATAAAATTCTTGCTGAGGTCTGATGTCCAATCATGAGAATTGTAAGAAATAAAAATATCACGAAGTAAATGGATTAACTGTATTAGATAAAAAAAAACATTATTATATCATTGTTTTGATTATTGAACCATATCTAATTAAGCCTCGCAGGTTTGTTCGGATATAAATAAATGAATGAAGTTCATTGGGTATAAAATGATTTTATGCACGACCGGGTGTAAAATGGCACTTTATCGCCTGGTTGTGCGGGCGTAAAATAGCACTTTACCGCTTTCGGACCACTTTATCGCCCGCTGGGCGTAAAATGTCACTTTACCGCCCGCCGGGTATTTCGGGCGTAACTGGCTTTTATGGAACTAGGGCTCAGGCTATTACTGCTATTACTTACACGCTGCGGCCCATAAAAGCCCTTGATACATAAATATCTATTATATACTTGTAACATTTTAAAAATGGTTCATACTCCCAACTGACATCATGAGCATTATTTTATGGTAGAAAATCATTTTGATTATGTTACGGTTGATAATTGCTGAATATTGAATATTGATCAACAACTAAAAATGAAATTTATTCGATATGAAATTACTTACAAAAATTTAACTTTATCTCCCGTACTGAGGCTATTATTGAGAATGTATTTATAAATAAGGCTACTACTACCCTAGACAATCAACAACATGATATATATTTGTTTTGTTACTGGAAGAAAAACAAACTCTGAAATAAAGGTAGGTAGGTATGTAGTGCGAATCTTATTTATATTATATTGACCTATTCTGAAATCGACATTGTTATTTCTTAAAATTCATTAGCTTTGGTAGTTCCTATGAAAGTTTAATCATTATTTATAGTTCATAAAATTTTGAAGATTATACGATGGAAGTTAAGTACATCGATGCTTTATGTACATGGTGTGCAAACGACATGTTGATTTCTATTTTATTGTTTGCACTGAGAAATTGTTGATGATTCCATGGATTGAAACTGAAAAAGTACCATTTGAAAAAGAAAATTTATTTATTTAATATTGTGCCACTTATTTTATCGAAACATCTGGATTTAACTCAAGGTAATAAGTGGAAAAGTTGTATGCGGAAACATCGAATACACATTTAGTTTTTTCTGCTCTTTCCAAATCTGTGAAAAAAATTCAAAATATTGATGTACAGGGTGTTGTAATCGACTAAAAACCTATACTTTTTATTTTTCGCATTTTCCAATGAATCAGCCTGTATATATTTTTTAATCGGTACACCCATACATTTCTTGCTGTATACTTGTTTTTAGAAGCAATACATCATTATTATTACTATTATTGCTACCTATACTCAGCTTGAAAATGGTGATTTTCGTTTTTTTGAGCCACCTGATCCAAATTTCAATTGCGTAACACCCTCCTGTATGAATATACGATGAACCCCGATTCTATTTCAGCCGATTACTAAAAAATCTGTCATCGTTCTGAATGTCATCCTTCCACGTTCACAAATTTCCATACAATGATTGTTGTGCCTCAGTTTTCGATGAATTCAATATGCGGCCATATTAACGACGATAGTCTTGCGAAAACAACTTTTTAGATAGGGAATTTGAAAATGCCGCGTAAGGAAAGAAATAAAGCGAAAATCGAGGCGAAAAGTGGAAAGTGCTATGGCAAATCGCAGATTATCCTATGTGGGATACCAGAACATCGTAAGTAATGAAATGTATGATCATCAGGGAATGACAGGGCAGATTTCAATTTCATGCGATCTATATTTTGATGAACACATTTGTTTGTACAATATTGTTTCTTCTTAGTTCACTGGACATATTATTATGCTTTTTGTCTAAAAAAAACATCATAAATATGACAATTTTCCAATAATTCTTCTAATATTTCACCATCTACATCAACACACAGACAATGATTATTTTGAAAACCTGTGAGAATATTGTATAACCATTTCCATTGTTCAAACCAGTGAACACTCAGTGTATATATTTTTCTCTTTGTTGCATATGAAAGAAAATAACGAAGTAGCTATAGAGCTATAATTGTCAATGAATGTAGTGCTGCCACTGTTGTCAGTGAGTTACTATTGACACTATTGTTCACTATTTCGAAATCGAATATTCTAGAGATTTTTTCAGTATTACCTATCACTATTTCAGCGCTCAGTGGTAAGAAGAGAAGTGCCGGTTAGAATAGATTTTAACGTCATCATGTTGACTCCTTTTCCAAGTCCTCGTATGGTAGTTATGGTTCATTAGAAAAAAATTTAGATTTTAAAATGATTTCGTATGATTCGTCTCGGCCAAAATCCGTAAAGACTTGAAATTTGCGTAGACTTGACTATTAAAAAAAAGCTATTTTGTTAGTCGAAATTTGAGAACTATAACAAGATTATAATCGAGAATATAATGATTGGACATGTTCATAAATTCCGATCATCATATTTCCATACTTACTTCGTCTTATTTGGATGAACAAAATTATTTTTTATTTTTTATCAGTCCTACCCAAATACGGACTTGGTTGCTTATATCTCAGAAACTAAACATACAAAATCATTTAAACTCACATACTTTTCTGATGACCTATCCCACTATGGATATAATTAAATTTCAGCCAATTTGACTGGGAGAAAATTTCACATAGTTCTCATGGAAATACTGCAAATATGCTTTGAAATAATGAAAATAAAAGATGACTAGTTTTCATGAAAATTCCTAAATTGATAGGGAAAAATGTCACTATTGGCTGGCAACTCTCCATATAATGAAGATGGCCGTTGTATATTTGTTGTAGATCATTAAATAACCAGAAAAATTATTTAAGATTACCATATTTATGAATCCTATGATGTTTTTCTTAGGTAACATTTTTATGTGTCATGTGTCCAGTAATCTAAGAATATACAATATTTGCCGAAAACTTTCAAGAAAAGTAAGTTGAGATTTCGAACTTGCGATAGGGTACAAATATAATGTTACTAATAAGTAAACTGAGCTGAAATTATTGGCTGCCTAATGCCAATTTGATGGCCTGCTTCACCCAATTTCACCAATCGATTTATAGTTGTGGAGGTGTCATAAAGATCGTGTGTAGATATACATAGTGTTTTTGGTGTTTTTAATGATATACGGGTGTAATTTTCTATATACGGAGAATTGTAGTTTACTTTGTGCAAAAATGTTCAAATATGAAAATACGACTGTTCAAATAGGAAAAACAGGTCAATTTTTTATTATATACGAACCCGCTCAAAATACTTCAGACTCTTCAGAGTGATATTTGTGGAGTGCATAATACCATAATTTATAAAATTTTCTTTGTAGAATAGCATACACCTTGCATTTTTACTGGACTCTGCTTCCCAGAGATGAAATATGATGTCATACTCATATTTATTAATCATCATAAATTTTTTTTATAATTCGTTTTTCAAGTCGCATTAGTTTACTCACGGTTATACGGTTTGTTATTCACTTTATTTGTTTACTCACGAAGCAAAGTTCATTGTCATAAACTAACCTAATCGATTACAAAAAAAAACACGTTCCTGAAGTTGAAAACTGAGGACAAAAATTAATTTCTATGACACTTATGAATTCGTAATATTCAATAATAAACTTTCCCATAAATGATTAAATGATCATGTTATTATTGCATTGAATGATCGAGAGCCATGTTTTTTTCCAAATCATTGTAATATACAAACTAGGTCAGTTGTTGATGAAAACCGGAATTTCAGAATATCACGTTCACTTTTTAGTCCTCGTTTCAAACCGAAAAATCTCATTAGCACAGATGAAGTGTGAGAACTTCTTCTGATGTGGGATATCCTATTAAAGTCAATCTCGTTTGAAACCTCTACATATACAATACAACTCCCAGTATAAATGTAATTTTCTGAAAAGAACGATCAAAGTTTCTTGTCATTTTTCACTTTGGTTTCAACGTATAGCCTCAAAAAATACAACATAAGCAGAAATTCTTAGTTTTCAAATCGTCAGTCTTTTGAATAGTAGCTTCTTTAGGGTTCACTCAACATCCAATAGATCTTATTGCTTACGCTAGATCCGGCATCCTGTAGTAATTTTTTGGTCTAGAGGGTTCTGCATCCCTTCTGAATATCTGAGGCGCTCGAAATTTTTTTTTTCATTTTCACCCCCCCCCCCCACCACGCAAACCGGAAGATTATTATTCCTCCGTTATCAAAAACACGCGGAGCGCATAAACTATTAATATCTGACGCGATCGAGTATTTCTTGGTTTTTACATTCAGCCTCTCGGCCTCCCCTAACAGGAAATTATTTCCGATTAGCTCAGGATTTCTTTTCTGGACCCTGGATGGCATTGAATTTAATAGCCCTAATAAGTATTTAGTATTGCACTGTCTGATGTGTTTCGACACATCTTTGACGCAAGTAGCAGGTCGCCATCAGGCTCATTATTATTAACAATAAGGATCTCAATTATTTTTATGGTTGTGCTGTTTATGCATGAGAATGAACGTTGTCTTTTGTCTTTCAATGTCAGGTCATGAGACGAACGAGTAGCTAACCTGCGCAAGTTGTCCAGCCCGGGCAACGTTGCCGCGTCTCTACCAAAAGTAGGAGATCTGCCGAATTATATTTAGTGGGATAACCGGTCAACTGGGTCGTTTATAGGCCTGAAAGAAGATCATTGCGGTATTCCAAGTTAAACCATTTAGCTCATTGAAACTCCCCAGATACTGGAAAAATCACGTTGAACAGGCATAATAAATTATTACTTCATCAGCCTGAACAGATTATCAAAAATTTGCTTTCACATAAATAAGAGTTGCATTCTGAAATCATAATATATTGAGTTTGTTTAATAACTAACTGAATTATAACGATCAGTTTTTCAATGGTCAATTGATTATTTACGAGATCAAATGATGTTGATGCCCTAACAAAGCCATATTGTAAAACTTATCATGAATTTGTTAGCATAGCAATTATATTGTGACACAGATGAATTGAATATACAAAATAAGTTTCTTCTATTTCAGTTCTATAATGAAGGCATTATGAAACGTAAATGCGTATCGAAATAGCATCTGTTTCGATTCGCATTTTTTATTATTCGGAAGTTGGTACATTCGAACCAAGGTGGATATAGGATGGTGAAACAGCTCTTCAATTGTTTCTGCGAAAAACTTGTTGACCGTTTGAGAAGGTACTAATATTTCCATGACTTGAAAGAAGATGGCAGTAAGATCGATTATCGAAGAAGATTTCAGCTGCTTACGTATTTCTGTGGTTCACATTTGACAGACGTGACTTGAAACGACATTAAAACAATATATTTTCGATAAATCTGGAATGAATATTGATATTTTGACTCTTCTCAATCATTTTTCATCTAGAACAGATGAAACTGATAAAAGTATGACAGATGCACAATTTCTGTTTTACCGACACAAGGTATATCGCCATCTCTGATAACTTCAGGAAATATTACTACGGTATGAAATCAAGTAGGCAAAGGTCTTCAGTTTATTCTAGTGCTTGTTAATGGGAAGCTGTTTCACCATCCTATATCCACCTTGATTCGAATTGTCGAATGAAAGTCAGTAGAGTTAGGCCCAGCTTATTTCTGAGCGATTTTGGATAAAGTAATACTAGCAGTGAAAAACTCAATGTTTTCATTGGTAAATTTTAATTCAGAATGTGATTTGGTTCCAATTTTCCAATAAAAACAATAACAACATGGCATTTTTCACCGCTGCTATCGCAAAAATCAAAATCGCTCAACAGTAAACTGGGCTTTACGCTCGTGCGTCTGATTTCAAATATTTCAATAATTTTTCGATATTAAAGTTCATCTTCAGTACTACCTATCTAGCATCACCCTGTATGAGACACGTTTCACTCGTTTTCTATCTAATCCGAAATTTGTGCATTATCCATTAGTACCCAGTTTGTCCTATAGAAAGCAGGTGTGTGGCAACACCGCATGCGTCCATAGTTATATACCACCTACTTCTTGGAGCAGATTCTCATTATTTTGGTAGTACCTGTTTGATAAATCTCACGTAGTATATGTAATTTAGAAAGTATTCAGTATAACGTAAGTGCTGTCCATTACAAAATTTCCTTCGCGGATTCTTCACTTCTTCTTGCTGTTTAGTGTTCGTTGCGAGAGAAAAAAAAATGCCGAAACGTAAGTTTATTTGTTGCACACGAAAATATGCGCTCATTTCCATAATTAAACAATAATGCAGGAACGCTTATTTTTTTATAACAACGTTGATGGCTAGGTATTCGTTCGTTTTAATTTATCGATTTTCAAAGTATATAGTTGTATAACAGGTGTTCATCATTATCAGGACATTTACCTTTGGATATTTATTTGAAGCAAATGCCACAAAATTAATTCAAAACAATACATCACAGATTCATAAGATTTATTGACATGATATTTCATATTTTAAGGGTTGCGAAATCTCTATGATTACTATTATAATTTATATCATCAAAAATCTATGAATTAAACCATATTTCATCTTTTATTCCAATTCATCATGATAATGTTCATTCATTTGTCATCATCATCAAATTTTGCCATACCTACACATAATAATAAATCTAAATTGTGGTCAAAATGGGCAAAAATAAATGATTAAATTATTGGGCGGTATTGAACTGGAGAACTTTTTATAATATTTTTCAAATGGTAATATTTTTGTGCATAATCAGTTATTAAATTTTTCATTGGATCAGTGAATTTGGTAGTAAATGTCTGAAGGTCTTCTCGATTTGGAGGGTATGATCAGTTTGAAGGACTCTGCGTTCTCCCGATTTAACACCACTCGATTTTTGTTTCTGGTGGTATCTATAGCGATCGAATTTATAAATGTGGGAAGTTTATTGCAGCAGAAAATCATTTATTCTGGTCGCTGAAAACGTAATTTTATCTCATTATCCTGCATGTATTCAGATTGAAATCAGGAGAGGAATTTGAGGGTATTAAAAAGACAGTCTCATTAATTTTAGCCCTGTATAGTATAGCATCCCGAACACAGAGATGAAATTATCCAAAATACTTGTCATCTCATACCAAATTTCAAGTATCGCACACGTTTAGAGATAAAAAAAACTTGTTCGGAATCATTCATGACTCTCGTTCGAATAAAACTTGTTAATTGACAGTAAACCATAATTCTTTGGATTCATCAATTCAGAGAAGAAATCGTCAGAAAAAATTTTTTAGAACTTATTTATCGACCGACAACCTTGTCATTTTGTTTTCCCCTGAAGTAAATTGATGTGAATTAAGCAGTCATTGGTTTGTCATTGAGGTATTACTTCATAGTGAACATTTTCCGAATATATTTTTTTGAGAGTGCTGTCCCAAGTTCAAGGTATACTACATCGCGTTGAAACTATAAATAGGTATCCATTTCTTGTCACTCGAGGTATTCAAGATATCAATTTAGAGTCCCTAACTCGAATAATCAAGTACCAGAACGACCTTGAATCAGCTAAAAATATGTAATCAACCTTTGAAATGTTGTGTCATTATCTTTGTCTGAATTCGGAATTACATACTACAACTACTACGAGGATGTTGTTTGATGAAAATGTATGGAACCATCAGTAATAATCCGTGAGAATTTTTTCGAGATTTTGAAATGTGATTGATGGGAAAACTTTATCACAAATATTGCCATCATGCACGTTTTCAGTTTTTCCGAAATTCTTCTCAATTTCGTTCTCTGAAATGAATAGGTATATTTTTTATCCAATTCCATGGACAATTTTTCAACAAGTACAGTGGTGTCTCGATACTGTTGAAGTTGTTTTTGGAGATAAAGAGTTGCGGTTTACCCTTTTTTCGAGTTACAGGGCGAAATTGAAAATATTGCATTTTGGGACACCCCCCTTTATCTCAGCTATCTTTCAGCTTTTAAGAAAAGTAAAAATTGTATCTCATATATTTTTTACGTAGAATCTAGTGGTGTAGTCAGATTTCCGAATGAGCTGTCATTTTTTAAATACAACCCAAAGTTATGTTATTTGAACTCCCTGTGTATTTTTAATATTTGAAACTTAAATTTTTTGTGCTTTTCAAAAATATACAACGGTAATATGATATTCTTTACAAAAAAGTATGGCAGTAATATGCAAACAGAGGATCTCTATCTCCAAAGACAACTCAGATATCGTACAAAAGTAAAGAAAATTGTAGTAATATTTTGATATTTACACACTGTGTGTAAATCTCAAAATATTACTCTGGAATAATCAACGAATCTAATGTATGAGTTTTCTACAACATTTCCGCGTAAGATTATTCGCTAAATTGATGAAATTATGCTTACTCATCTCATTCTAAGAAATTCGAAATATTTCGCTATTTGTTCGTAGAAAAAAATCTTCGATTTACCCTGGACCACGCCTCATTTATAACAAGAACGTCCATTTGAAGCTTTCACAATACTTTTTGGAAAATTGAAAACACAAATTTTCGCTCGTTAATGCGCTTATAGAAACAATCATGATCCCAAGTCAAAAATAAGCCACCACAATTTTTCTTGCATTAAAAAATATTGAGCTCCACATTACGGTCTTGCTTAACGCATCATATAGGCGCAAGAATTCAAATCCACATGAATACAAGCATAGCTATTGAAATCCACCAATAAAAATCATTTTAGTTTTGGCGGTATTGAGTGAAGGCAGGGATCATTACTATCAGTAAATTTTTGAAGAAGGAAAATTTGATGGTATATAAAGAAAATTGATAATAATAATAATAATAATATTTATTCAATGAGACTTTACCTGACCTGAACGTACTAACCTATCAGTAGATCATTATTTTCAGTAGATTTTTGAGGAAGTAAAAGTTGATCGAAAAAACTCAAATTTGAACGCGCTATCGCGCTAGATTATTTCAGTGAGAGTTACCTGACCTGAACGTACTAACCTATCAGTAGATCATTATTTTCAGTAGATTTTTGAGGAAGTAAAAGTTGATCGAAAAAACTCAAATTTGAACGCGCTATCGCGCTAGATTATTTCAGTGAGAGTTACCTGACCTGAACGTACTAATCTATCATTAGATCATTATTTTCAGTAGATTTTTGAGGTAGGAAAAGTTGATCGAAAAAACTCAAATTTGAACGCGCTATCGCGCTAGATTATTTCAATGAGAGTTACCTGACCTGAACGTACTAACCTATCAGTAGATCATTATTTTCAGTAGATTTTTGAGGAAGGAAAAGTTGATCGAAAAAACTCAAATTTGAACGCGCTATCGCGCTAGATTATTTCAGTGAGAGTTACCTGACCTGAACGTACTAACCTATCAGTAGATCATTATTTTCAGTAGATTTTTGAGGAAGGAAAAGTTGATCGAAAAAACTCAAATTTGAACGCGCTATCGCGCTAGATTATTTCAGTGAGAGTTACCTGACCTGAACGTACTAACCTATCAGTAGATCATTATTTTCAGTAGATTTTTGAGGAAGGAAAAGTTGATCGAAAAAACTCAAATTTGAACGCGCTATCGCGCTAGATTATTTCAATGAGAGTTACCTGACCTGAACGTACTAATCTATCATTAGATCATTATTTTCAGTAGATTTTTGAGGAAGGAAAAGTTGATCGAAAAAACTCAAATTTGAACGCGCTATCGCGCTAGATTATTTCAATGAGAGTTACCTGACCTGAACGTACTAACCTATCAGTAGATCATTATTTTCAGTAGATTTTTGAGGAAGTAAAAGTTGATCGAAAAAACTCAAATTTGAACGCGCTATCGCGCTAGATTATTTCAATGAGAGTTACCTGACCTGAACGTACTAACCTATCAGTAGATCATTATTTTCAGTAGATTTTTGAGGAAGTAAAAGTTGATCGAAAAAACTCAAATTTGAACGCGCTATCGCGCTAGATTATTTCAATGAGAGTTACCTGACCTGAACGTACTAACCTATCAGTAGATCATTATTTTCAGTAGATTTTTGAGGAAGTAAAAGTTGATCGAAAAAACTCAAATTTGAACGCGCTATCGCGCTAGATTATTTCAATGAGAGTTACCTGACCTGAACGTACTAATCTATCATTAGATCATTATTTTCAGTAGATTTTTGAGGAAGGAAAAGTTGATCGAAAAAACTCAAATTTGAACGCGCTATCGCGCTAGATTATTTCAATGAGAGTTACCTGACCTGAACGTACTAATCTATCATTAGATCATTATTTTCAGTAGATTTTTGAGGAAGGAAAAGTTGATCGAAAAAACTCAAATTTGAACGCGCTATCGCGCTAGATTATTTCAATGAGAGTTACCTGACCTGAACGTACTAATCTATCATTAGATCATTATTTTCAGTAGATTTTTGAGGAAGGAAAAGTTGATCGAAAAAACTCAAATTTGAACGCGCTATCGCGCTAGATTATTTCAATGAGAGTTACCTGACCTGAACGTACTAATCTATCATTAGATCATTATTTTCAGTAGATTTTTGAGGAAGGAAAAGTTGATCGAAAAAACTCAAATTTGAACGCGCTATCGCGCTAGATTATTTCAATGAGAGTTACCTGACCTGAACGTACTAACCTATCATTAGATCACTATTTGTAAGGGACTTTTGACGAAGGACAATTTTATATAAAAAAAGAGTGCTCTTTAACTACTGGGTGCCCGGTCATATTCGAGCCTTTTGACTAAAAAATAGTATATTATGCAATGAGCACAAAATGATGCCCATTTTGTTGCGAGTTGCATACTATACTTTTTCTATGACAACATATCGTTCACGTTTAAAATACATGCATACATTGCAAAAACATACACTTCGACGTTTCCGGTAATAAATTAAGTGTTGTTACGTTCGCTGCTTCTATAATGTTTGGAGGTGTCAAATCTAAGTCGATATCACTATCAGTTTCCATTTTGATGAATAGTTTTTATAGAAAAGAACTATGAAATTACTCGTTACTTAACATTTCAACAATTTGTCGCTGGATGTCATAATTTGACAAGTCGTAGTCGTCGTGATTTTAGAGTGAACCTAGACCAAGGTGGATATAGGATGGTGAAACAGCTTCCTATTAACAAGCACTAGAATAAACTGTAGACCTTTGCCTACTTGATTTCATACCGTAGTAATATTTCCTGAAGTTATCAGAGATGGCGATATACCTTGTGTCGGTAAAACAGAAATTGTGCATCTGTCATACTTTTATCAGTTTCATCTTCTGTTCTAGATGAAAAATGATTGAGAAGAGTCAAAATATCAATATTCATTCAAGATTTATCGAAAATTTATTGTTTTAATGTCGTTTCAAGTCACGTCTGTCAGATGTGAACCACAGAAATACGTAAGCAACAGAAATCTTCTTCGATGATCGATCTTATTGCCATCTTCTTTCAAGTCGTGGAAATATTAGTACCTTCTCAAACGGTCTACAAGTTTTTCGCAGAAACAATTGAAGAGCTGTTTCACCATCCTATATCCACCTTGACCTACACAGTAAAAAATATATATTTGTTAATGTCTATTTAGTTGAAAATAGCAAGAAATTTGTTAAAAACCACAAACATTATATCTATATTAGCATAAAATTCATCCGAGGAACTTGTTAATGATGAAATTTGTTCTTTTCACAACAACGATTAGTTAAAAAATGTCCGTAACAAAAATTGTAGTGAAAAATACTATGTCTTTTGTTGATTTCTATGAATTTGAGTGAAATAGACAAAACAAATATTTAATCTTCCAAAAAGTAGTTGTCATTTAATCAACGTTTGACGACGATGTGCAAGTCAGAATGAGTTAGGCTCAGTACTTGGTAGTCTTTCGTGTCGTTGAGGTATCAAGCGTGCAAAGTTTTGTCCCATCAGAAAAGAAGCAACACCTCCATCAAGTTAGAATTCACTGAACTAATTTCTGGTCGATGCTGATATATTCGGTTAATCATATATGTACATTTTTTACTCAATGTATAGAAATCTGTTTGAGTGTTTATTTTTCAAATTATTTTGATTTTCTTCATAAAACTGTAAATATTTGTGAATGCTCTCATTTTTTAAATAAAATTGAATTGAGACATATTCATTGAGTTTTATTCATTTTCCTCATGGTACATCTTTTGCTTATAAATTGTCATACCATACCACTTAACTTGTGTAATCGGCAATATGCTATTATTAAATTTATATAATATTATATTGTTAAATTTACAATATTATATTTGAAAGAGCAAAATTATATTTTTGAATTAACATTAACAATATCATATTGCTAAAGTAACAAAATAGAATATCAATCCACTACGTTATTTAGTACTAATTAACCAAAATGATTTGTAGAATCACCATCATTGGTTTTACTTTCATCGAAAGAATATTGTTGAAAATAGGAAATTCATCCGTTGATTTCGCAAAACCGTTTTGTAGTAACTCCAAAAAAACTAATATGATTTCGCAACTAAGTTTTGTTATTTGTCAACAAAGCTATTGCACAAATTGACAAGATTCATTCGACTAAATGTACTTTTGTTAATTTAACTAAATAAGGTTAGTGGATCGAGCTGAGCAACAAGTTGTAGTTAATTTTAACTACCCAGTTTTTACTGTGTAGACCTAACACGAAATATTTCATTTCGCATTTGTTGCTTAGCAACTTGCCTAGTAACCGATGCAAAAATGAAATTCTGTACAAAATGTGCTTGTTTATGATTGACGTTACAGTTATAAAATGAACATTTATGGAGGTTGTCATAGAAAAAAAATATTTGGATTCGAACTCGGGGCGCCAGTTTGGAAAGCTGGCACGCTTCTCTCTGACTACCCATAGTCCTTATACAAATTTATGCTATCTTTGTAATTGTTCGGACTGTTGTCTCCAATCCTTCGTAATACGAAGGCGCAACTATTATAGTTCTGATTGGTGGATTTCAATAGCTATGCTTGTATTCATGTGGATATGAATTCTTGCATCATAGGCGCCGTACGTCATCTGCTGACGTCACACGCTATACCAGAAGATTCGCGATACCGACGAGAAAGCCGTGGCGACCGTTCGGAAAAGGTCTCGGTTGCGTTTTCCGGAATATACGAGGCGCGGCAAAAGTATCCTAAGTTTATGAAAATCAATTTTCTTCAGTTGCCGCCACGATGCTGTCCGATATGGACGCTCTGCCAACCATAAAGCTGGGGGATTACCTCCTGCAGCTGGAGCTGACCGACCTTAAACCGGAAGTGGAGGAGATCGCCAGGAAGGAACTGAGAGAGACGCCTGATGTCAAGAGGGACGCTATAGTCGAACTCAGGGACCTTCTGAAAGGTACGAAAAAAGCGTTGGTAGAAGGCATAGAAGAGGAGATCTTCAAAATATTCCCACACTTTTTTAACCTAACCACTCATCTTGGCAGGGCCGGATTATCAATAAGGCGGATTAGGCAACTGCCTAGGGGCCTCGCACCGACTAGGGGCCCACGGGGGCATAATTGATGTTGAACGCACCAAAAAAAAAAGTTTCATTCGGTTTCATTCGTGACATTCCTGATTATTAACATCCGGTAATATCACCATAGAAAAAATGATGGATGCGGGGACAGATAACTTCGTTTGGATTGATTTTTGATAATATGGTCAATCAACTTTTCCGAATGTAATATGATAGCATTGCAAATATATAGAAGTCTGATGATATCAAACGCCACAGGTGAACGAAATTTTTTAAAATAAAATTAATAAAAAACTGTCTTCGTTCAACAATATCACAGAACCGTTTAGATTTATTGTCGATAATGGCGATTGAAAATAATGTGTTGAAAATGGTCAACTTCCAAGATGATTTCAACGATTTTGTATTCAAAAAGTTACAAGAATTGCTATGGTGAAGGAAAGGGAGCCCGATAATTACATTGCCTAAGGGGCCCCGATAGCATTAATCCGGCCCTGCATATTGCTTGCTGTCACAATATTGTTACGATGTTTCTACTTGGGTTCATTTGATTTAGACACTCAGTATAAAGACTGGACACATCATTTCACTGAACACTTGTAAAACAATTCGATATTCGCTTTGATTGCTATATAAGACTCTATGTTTACAATACTATAGCTTTCTTTCTAACTGTCCGCGACACTGCAGTCTTTTGTATGGGTACAAAACAATTATTCTATCAAAATCACTCATTCTCATGAATACTCAGGAAGTTTCCAGAAATATCGTGGGACTTCAATAACTATTTTATCACCACTTTGACCTGATGAATAATAAAATAAAATCATAACTGGTGAATAAGATGATGAATTAATTTTATTTTCAGAGGAGAAAGACTTACATGTGCCCTATGATAATGACATATGGTTAGTTCGATTCCTGAGGCCGTGTAAATTCTACCCTGAAAGTGCCCTAGATTCGGTAAGACATCTCACACTGTTTAACAGATTCATTTTCCCAGAAATGCAGCTATCTATCATTGTTCTTTTATTTTTCAATGAAAGAGTTTTTTTGGTTGCAGATCAAAAAGTATTATTCTTTCAAACTGAAACATGCAGATATGTACGATGGTCTCATGCCAAGTAGGGAAAGGAATATTTTCCAACAAAATATCCTGACTGTACAACCAAATAGGGATCAACTGGGTAGAAGGATTTTAATCATAGAATTAGGAAGTGAGTACTCATCATTTAAACTTATAAATGTTTTATCGCAGAAAATACTCCAAAAATAATTTACTATTTTTCATTGTGATTTATGTGTTCACAATTCACAATAAATAACCTTTACTGTGGTAATTAAGAAAATGATTGAGAAAATTATAAGGAAGCGATGATAGCTGTGCATCGATACTTCAAAGTTATCGATGGGAAATCGTATTTTTTTTTGTCACAAAGCATTGAAGCAAACATTCAGCTTTTTCTCAAGTCAAGTCCAAAAAATAAATGATTTCAAAAATTAATTCATCCATATTCACATTATTTTCATTTAATATTTTTTTTTTAGAAAAATGGAAAACTAGTGAAGTTAGCCTCGACGAAGTCTTCAAAGGTTGTGTTCTATTCTTAGAAGCCGCCATGTTGGAACCAGAAACGCAAGTTTGCGGCGCCGTCGTCATTTTCGACATGGACGGTCTCAGTTTATCTCAAACCACAAAATTCACGCCATCTTTTGCCAAACGGATAGTCGACTGGTTACAGGTGGGTCTGAATTATCATTTATAACCATCGAAAATTGAAAATGTCTTTAAAACATCATACAACAACGTTTAACATAAAAACATCTATATAACATCTATAAAATGTCTTTATTACAACATCAATTCAACATATGTATTACATACATAGAACATTAGTAAATGATTTCGTTAAATCTTATACTACAACAATTGAAATTGATTTGTTTGCTTTTTGGCATAAAGTTATGTTTCAAATTGGCAACTTATCTAAATTAAATTGATATACAAACATGCATTAATAATTTATTTGAAGTCAAATTCTCATTTATTATCAGTACTTCGCGAACAATATTAGATAGGAACTATTGTTGAAGAAGTCTTGAACAATGACGTTGGTATTAAATCTCTCATTTCTACCATTGTTTCACAAAGATATTCTGAGTTGCAGGTGGGTCCATTCGTAACATGAATATAATATATATTTAACGTAAATATAACATCAATTTAACATAAATAGGACGTCAATGACGAATTCGAATATTATTTTTGAATAATCTATAGTGTCGATTGATTTGCATTCAGTATTAGGTTGTTTGCATAATATCAAAATAAATAACAGTATATGGTACTTACATACATTTAACATCAATTCAACGTTTATTTTATGTAAAAACGTCATCTGTTCAGTTGTTTCAAAATTTGATATGGGTTTTTAAGTGTGTTGAGGTGAACTCTATTACATGTTACTACTTGATGAACATATAAATATAGTATATGAAAAATATACTTAGATCCTTGAACGATGACGTTGGTACGTATATCATTCATTATTTCCACGATTATTGTGGAGAAGATATTCCGAGCATACAAATTAGTTTGGGTGGATTATTTTTACGTAATCTATTGTTTATTTGTTCTTGGCCATCCGAATTGCAACAGAAAATACGTGATGATGACAATATACCTAACAGGTATATTCAGAACTACCTCTTTAACCTCTATCTACCCTCAATGGGAACTTTGAGGTCAAGGCTGAGAACTTGAACTGTTTCGCTGACTTGAATTCAATGACGATAAGAGTGGCTGCAGAAGAAAAAACATCGTTTATTTTAACGTTTCCATTGATTTGTTCATTTATGCTCATCTTCTTGAAATCGGGATGTGTTCTGAGAACGTGTTTTTTCAAAATGCTTTTCGAGAACTGGTTCTGGTCCGTTACATTAGTTTTGTTTACTACTTGTGAAGATCGTTATCATCGATAGATGTGTGGGTAATCACCTGTGTAAAAAAATTTAACATGAAGTTACCTTGAAGAAAATTATATTCGAATTATAGTGGGACACACCTAATTACCTAGAAGAAATTTCAATCAATCAATGAATTCCTGATGATGTTACCGATGAGTGTATTTCCACTCATTAGGTATACGTTTATTTGTGAGGTTTAGATTATTTGTGAAAGTTCTGAAGAATCCAAAATCGATTAGTGCACGGGACATGGACTTAGAAATTTTTCCTTCAGAACCGTATGCGAAATTTAAAATATTTATCCAAAATAATTGAAAATCACCATGTTTCCTAAATATATTTTTTGGGAATAATCGCAAACCTATTTGATCAATGAAACAAAACTTTTCAGGTTTGTTCCCGAAGTAAAAAAAATGGTTTTGACTATGACTATGAGCGATAAACCGATTTTCTCGAATACAATCAGAAACATGGTTTATTTCGCTGAAATATAAAAAAATATTTGTTTTCAGAGGAATTAATAGGAAGTGCAGTAGGTATAAGTTCCTTAGAATTTGATTGCAGCCAAGAAAATTGGTTCAGTGTGACTCTTTCAATTCAAAAAGTCATTAAGTATGTGCACAAAGTTGTGAAATATGAACGAGAACAAAGAAAATTCATAATAATAATTCGTGACCCAAAAAAGTAGTGTTTTTTGGTTAAGAGAAAAGATTTTCAGAAAAAATTGTGAATTCAAATGATTAACCTTAATCGAATTTTGAACACCTGTTTCAAATAAGTTGATTGCCATCTCTGAAAATAATCCGACTTTTCGCCCATTCTTTATGAATTTTTTGAAAATTTTTTGTCACGTGACATTTGTCAAAATCATTAGATTTCCCGATATGCAAAAATAATCCCCTGAAAATGATTTTTTGTTACTTTTTTTTCATAGGTTGCCATTGTATACCTATTTTTTGCATGTCAGATTACTATATCATAATATATTCATGATAATCCATGAGATCGTATCGCAGAATCCATCAGATAATGTTCTTCAGTTTTTCCAGATATCTAGGAAGAACCAGAAACGTGCCAACACTGTAGGCCCGCCCACTAAATCACAATTTGTTTCGGTGCGAACTCGGTGTTCTCTACTTGCCGATGCGGAGTAGTCAAAACTATTTATCTCCTCATATCCCACAGGACAGCGTCCCCCTGCGCATCAAAAACATCCACATTGTCAACCAGCCGTACATCTTCAAGATCGTCTTCGCGCTATTCAAACCCTTTTTGAGGGAGAAGCTGCGCAGCCGCATCATCTTCCACGGCACCGATCGCAAGTCGCTGCACCAGTACATGGACCCCAAGGGCCTGCCCGAGTGCTACGGAGGCACCCTAGACCTTCCCCGGATAGAGGGGCCCCAATGGTTGGAGCTGTTGGAGATGTGCGACAACGAGTTTGTCGGTGAGTGGCTTGATTTGATCTTTCTCTTCGTCCTCTAAGATTCTGGGATTGTCCTTGAGAGAGATGGATCTCAATACTTTGCTTGGTGTGAGCAGAGCAAAAGCATACACCTTATTGCAGCATCCTGAGCAAAACCATGAGGAAGAACATCGTTGTTGTCTTACCTCAAAGCCTCAACATATCAGAACTTTAAGATACCTGTAAGGAGGTATCTTTGTTAGTTTAGCTCCATGATGAGTACCCTTCTTCTAGCATTTACATTTTCTCTTATTTCCCTTTGAGGTATCTTCCTCCTTTTTTCACCTCTTCTCTTCGTCCCCTAGGATTGTCCTAGCTCCTTGTAGTCCCTTCAAGGGATGGATCCTTCATCTTTCTCTGTCCCTAGCTTCCTGTCCAGGTAACGGCCAGGAGGATGTGAGCAGAACAAAAACATTCCTTATTGCAGCACCCTGAGTGGGAGTATAACATCGTCGGCTTCTTCTCTTGCTAACATTTCAGAACTCTAAGTGACCAGTAAGGAGGTAGAATATCTATGGTATCTTCCTTCTTTCTTAGCTTAGCACCATGAGTATCTTTGGTGGAGATCAAACATACCCCTGGCATCTTCCCTCACTCTTATTTTTGCATTCTAAGTTTACTTTGAGATATCTTCATCTATTTTAGCCTTTTCCCTTCGTTCCCTGGATGTATCTATGGTATCTTCCTTCTTTCTTAGTTTAGCTCCATGATCACCCTTGGTGGAGATGAAACGTCTCAGGCCTCCTCTATACATCTCATTGCAGCACCTGGAGGAATTAGAATACTTGTAGCATCTATATTTCCTCTTATTTTCGCATTCTGTACTCCCTTTGAGGTATCTTCCTCCTTTTTTCGCCTCTTCTCTTCGTCCCCTAGGATTGTCCTAGCTTCTTGTAGTCCCTTCAAGGGATGGATCCTTCATCTTTCTCTGTCTCTAGCTTCCTGTCCAGGTAACGGCCAGGAGGATGTGAGCAGAACAAAAACATTCCTTATTGCAGTACCCTGAGTGGGAGTATAACATCGTCGGTTTCTTCTCTTTTCAGAACTCTAAGTGACCTGTAAGGAGGTAGAATATCTATGGTATCTTCCTTCTTTCTTAGCTTAGCACCATGAGTATCTTTGGTGGAGATCAAACATACCCCTGGCATCTTCCCTCACTCTTATTTTTGCATTCTAAGTTTACTTTGAGATATCTTCATCTATTTTAGCCTTTTCCCTTCGTTCCCTGGATGTATCTATGGTATCTTCCTTCTTTCTTAGTTTAGCTCCATGATCACCCTTGGTGGAGATGAAACGTCTCAGGCCTCCTCTATACATCTCATTGCAGCACCTGGAGGAATTAGAATACTTGTAGCATCTATATTTCCTCTTATTTTCGCATTCTGTACTCCCTTTGAGGTATCTTCCTCCTTTTTTCGCCTCTTCTCTTCGTCCCCTAGGATTGTCCTAGCTTCTTGTAGTCCCTTCAAGGGATGGATCCTTCATCTTTCTCTGTCTCTAGCTTCCTGTCCAGGTAACGGCCAGGAGGATGTGAGCAGAACAAAAACATTCCTTATTGCAGTACCCTGAGTGGGAGTATAACATCGTCGGTTTCTTCTCTTTTCAGAACTCTAAGTGACCTGTAAGGAGGTAGAATATCTATGGTATCTTCCTTCTTTCTTAGCTTAGCACTATGAGTATCTTTGGTGGAGATCAAACATCTCGCAGGCCTCTTCTATACATCTTATTGCAGCACCTGGAGGAAGTAGAATACCCCTGGCATCTTCCCTCACTCTTATTTTTACATTCTAAGTTTACTTTGAGATATCTTCATCTATTTTCGCCTTTTCCCTTCGTTCCCTGGAGGTATCTATGGTATCTTTCGTCTCAGGCCTCCTCTATACATCTACATTTTCTCTTATTTTCGCATTCTGTACTCCCTTTGAGGTATCTTCCTCCTTTTTTCGCCTCTTCTTTTCGTCCCCTAGAATTGTCCTAGCTCCTAAACTGAGTTGGTGAGACCGAGTGCGTTGAGGCGCTGGCTTTAATATTAGCCCCAGAGGATCCGGTTCGAATCCCGGTGCGGCTATTAGAAATTTATTTTCTGTGGAGGAGATAGGTGACCAACTGAATATTCTTGGTACCTATTATCATTTATCCATTGGACTCTCGGATGACATTTAAAAAGCCAAGGTCCCCCCCCCCCCCGTCTTCCTTACTCATACAAGTCTCTTTCATCTCGAATATCAACGACGGTATTTGTTTTATTTTCCGTTATGGATGATTTGATTGCACCGCTTTTTTTTTCAGCCATCAACTCCTATGGTTACAACAAGAAAATAGAACTGTCATGAAGTGTCGCATCAAGTTTGGAAGAGAATGAGTCATTCCTGCGTAATTTCATTTGTTTAGTAATTGGATTTTGGTATGTTTTATGTATGTTAGTTGAATATTGTTAGAGTTATTTATTTTTTGATATTGTTTTGTCGCTGGTACTGTATAATCAAAGCTATGCAGTTGATATTTTCCTACTAAACTAAATGTATTTGATATTTGTATTGTTAGATATATTCAAGTGTTCAATTGATTACGGTACCCGGCATATTTTTGTGATACCACTCCATCATCACCAGAAAATAATAATAATGTCAAGAGTTGGCAGGTATGAAAAATTATATAAAGTAGGTACTTATTTACAATGTCAAATAAATTCGTTAGATATTTGTTTTAAAGTTATATTCACATCTTTTAGCTTCATATCACAATGTTTCCTTCAACTTCCACCATATTTCGACCCTCTTGAAAATTTTAAAGAGCCAAAGAAAAAGCTGTCAGGGCATTATCAAAATAACTTGATGCAGGATTAACGATTACTAAATAAAAATAGTCGCTTCAAAACAAGTAGGATATAAAACACATTTATTAGATATTTCATCAAAGTTATTAACATTAAAATCACATAAAAAATTGAATTTACTACATAACCTATATCAGTCACAAACATTCAGGAAACAGTCACGTATCTTCGTTTTCTGGACATTCTAGAAAGAAAAGTCTCGCTGAGAGTTCATGCCAAGGCTTCCTCTTTATCTGTAATGTAGCCGTAAGAATTGTAAACTGAAAAAAAATTATCAGTGTACTACACACAGATCCTCACATCTCGAGCGAAATCCTTTGAATGAGACAAAAATGCAAAATATATCTTAATTAGCAATACAATTGACTATAAATATCTCGGAGTTGAAAGTCTTGAAGCGTTTTTCGACAATGGAAGATTTTGCATCCTTATTTCAGACCTTGGCCTACTGACTAAACAAAATGCAACAAACAGTGAACATGACATGCTTTGAAAAGTCGTTGACACGACCAGACTAAAACAATAAAGAAACTTTGTTGACTGGTTATTTTTTCCTCTCGAGTGAATAGCTAAATTTCAATACTAGATCATTGGCTGGTCTTTTTTAACTGTGACTACAAACCTTCGAAATCCTTCTGATAGAAGAACAGCATGTCGGAAAATAGACTTCCGGGATAGTCCGGGATATCGGCTATGCCTCCATAGATTTCCGGGAGACTTTCCATTGAGATTTTTTCCGTGAGAGACGTCCTATTGGAGCCGTGGAAAAATAACTGCAAACAATACGATTCAAATTTTTGATTCTTCAAATTACTCGGAAAATACACCCCCACGTACCATTTTCTTCAATTTGTCCCCAAGAAATGGCTTAAATATGGAATAAATCATACTGAAGAGGATTGGTTGGTTGATAACATGGATTCCTTTCAATCTAACTGGCGCACAATCCTGAAATTGATCATAAATTTGATGAGCACGGTAACGGTATGAAATGTGTTTTACTTACTTGGACCCAGTCCAAAATGAGTTTGGCAGTGCTAGGTGAGAACTGGTATACGTGGGCTAGCGACAGTCCTTCCAGATCTATTATAACGTGGACTCCTCCCAGCTGAGTCTTTGGTTCGAGCATGGCGATTTCAATTGCTACCATGACACTCTTGAACATGTCCTCCAGGCTCACCCTTTTGGAATTCCATTTTACTGCAATCAAAAAGATTATTGGAATGAGATTATTAGTTCGCTTAGTAAAAAGTTATCTTCAACTCTGACGGGGTGGTAGCCACGGCGTGATACCGTCATGACGATCACTTAGCCACTGTCAGTTCTGTCAGTTGTCACTCGGTTATTCGCGCCATGTTGAGGTGTTTCGCTCTTTTCAAAATTTTAAACTGTTCAATTCAAATACTTCATCAGAAAGGAGTGAAGGGACTATTATTTATTGTGATTCAGTTCAGAACAGAGTTTTGTTTTAGTAGTTTATCATGATGGATCCTGTGAGTGGTATCGGTTACAAGACTTCTGAAAAAAGTGAGTACTTCTATAACACTCTACCCCACGCTCTACCTATACCAAACTGGCTGCTTCTTGACCATCTTTTTGAAAAAATGTCGGGTGAAAAAGACTACACATTTTTTACCACCTAGCTTACGGATACCATGCATTGTATTATTATAGTCCTTACCTCCACAATTCACTATCATTATTCTGGCTCCCGAGGAGGTTCTAGTAGGGAGAAATTTGAAAATTTCAGCATCGAAAACCTCTCTCACATTGTGCGGCGTTATGTTTTTCCCGTATTTCGGATGCTTTATCTTGAACTTGTAGAACCTTTTCAAAATTTTGGCAGCGGTTTCCGGATGAAAGCGACAAGGCCTCAAAAACTTCAATAGGAACAATTCGTCTTCTAACGGAACATAAAGATTTTTCTCGGCTGAAAAAAAAAAGTATTCCCTAGCTATGTGTTGAAAAATTCGCTGCTGTGCCTAGCTTGCTTACCCTCTAAAATTTCTCTCAGTTTGTGGAGTCCCAATCGAACGTTCTCTGGGGTCTCACGCAATTCTTTTTCTGCCCTTTTTGCTTCCTCGTCACACAAATCTTCTAGATCCAGCCGCATCACGTGAGATCCGAGTTGGACGAAAGGAACATTGTCAGTTCCAGTTTCCACGCAAATCACCATGTTTTTCTTTATTCCTTTGGCAAATCACGATGAGTTTCTATCTTCGTGATTTTCTATAGAGATTAAATGGGCATGAGGTGATGCTCAGTCAAAGACTGGTATAGAACTGAATAGATAAGTATGGTCAAAACCTGATTAGAAGGGAAAAATACTGACGATCATGAGAAAATATTAATAAATCGTGTGATAAAGTAATCACATTAGAATCGAGATGGGTTGCACTATACACGGAAGACTAGATTTTTTTCCATTTAGCTGACTTTGGTTCAAACCTTGGTTCAAAAAATGTACAGGGTCTTCACATATTTTTCGGGAAGTGATCCAATAATTTCCTCTCTAAGATGATTGAGACTTGTCAAATAGTGTGGATGAATTCAGAGGCCCGTTAAAAGAAACTGCATAGATGATCGAAATTTTGATTTTTTGGCTTCCTTCATTGTATTGATGTTCTCAATATTACAAACAAGCTATCGAACTATTTCACACAAGTTGCCAACCTAATTAGTAATTTTCGGGATATCAAAACAAAGACGATCTATTGACTCACTCTTTATATTTGTGTTACCGCAACTAATCAACACTCTACTAAGGACTCACAAACTGCTCTAGAAGTATTTGAGAAAGATAGTGTTTATACGACTTACTGAACGATAACAATAATATAATTATCCGTCATTAACTAATAACCAACAATTGCACAACACTTTATGAAGATACTGTCAGGGGAAGGGGGAACAGTTCAACAAGAGTCTCAATTGGCTAGGTCCCCACTTTTCTTTTGATTTACCAGTGGTGAAAATTTCTGAAACACCCCTTGTAAATCAAACAGATGAATATAGAAAAGTTGTACCTACCTACTGTATTTATTTTGTACAAAAAAGTTATATGGTGATTGCTTAGTGTATTTTTTAACCTTTAAACTTTTGAGATTGGGATTTTTCCAATTCATTAAGACCCAAACGCACTTTTTTTCGATGAAAAATGATTTATGTACAAAAAACCGCTGGTTTTGAAACGGTTTCAAGAGTATGTCCTAACATACGGATAAATAACCCCATCAGCATACAGAGTCCCAACCATATACAGTTCGTCATGGAAATTTGTGATAGTGAATGTTTGGAAATAATTGTTTTGATCAATCGATTTGAAATTTTGGTGAATGCGCTAGTACTTACGACAAAAATTTGTACGGTATAGTCAAATATTATTATGCACTCATATGACCTTTGGTATAGTCAGACAAGAAAGCAAGTTGATATTGCAATCTCATCAATTTCTTAGCTATGTTCATATATAATTGATAAGGAAGAATGAAGTATATCTGAACTCAAAAAGAAACCAAATCACCGTAAGCTAAATTTTTTGTTTGAAATTATATTAGTTTATATTATGATAAATCGAGAGCTGAAAGAATGACTGTTTATTCCCAATAAAATCTTACGTACCGATTCACGAAAGAGTATGAAAACTACAACTATTCATAATGGAAAGAAAATTTCAGTTATATCATCTCACCACTTTGAATCAGAACATAGAAATTAGTATTGGTGTTATGAATTTCAATCTTCAATATCGTCACATTATAATAAATCTCGTAGTGTGTGTTGTTTATTTAATCAAAGAAGGAAGGGTTTTTCCGAGGGTTTGTTCAATTTCTAGATAAACATATAGTGATTCTTGAAAAATACTCACCCAGCGATAAGGTTTCACAAGAAATCACGCCATATTTCTGTCCCAAATTCATCGTAATTCAAAGCTATAAGCTTCAGTAAGACTAATAAATACTCTTGTATAGTTACACATTCGCAGGAACAATGAGATCAAATACACTCTCGGATAAGGAATCGAACAATGGCTTTTCTCTTCCCTTTTTCTTTCTAGGCATTGGTACCTTTGACCCCACAATTGTTCTTTATGCTAATCCATCGTGTGTATACATCGTCCTAAAATTGACAGTGAAATTTGAAATATCATTCTATTTCATAATAATTATTCCTCAGGTTTGATCTACTTCCAGAATTTTGAGTTTTGAATGATTCTATTGATTGTTGTTTCATTTTAAAAAAGTCCCGATTTGGTAATTTTTGGCTTTGTATGGCTTCGTTAGTACACGAATAATTCACTGATTCATGCATCTTAAAAATTTACTACTCGAATAAACTTATCAAATCCTCTCAAACCGTACGGCTGCTGCATTATTCAAAACTGTATAATTATACAAAACTGAGTTCATTGTATTGTAAATAGGAATATTACAAATCAAAAAAATGTAGAACAGCCAGTCAGTGCCCCGTCAATGCATCCATGTGTTATTCAAATCAACTTTTTTTATTTGAAATATGCATTCATACTTTTCCATGATCAATATCGATATACCTATACAATGCAATAGTATCGAAGAATTAATTCCATATTTCCGAAATATCGATGAGGGTTCGCAAAAATTCCTGAAATATATGTCAATCTATTTTCGTGGCGCATTTCATATGATATTCCAAACATATACAGCGTTATCTAGTAAAGCGTAGCAACTCAAACTATATTGTTGGTTTTTTCAAATAGAATTATTATATCCTTTCGAAGTTTGATGATTTTATAAAAAAATACCCACAATCTTGACATCTTTGGACTCGTATGATGATGATAATCTCTTTAATCGAATTTGTGATAAAATACAGAGTGTACTATCTAAAAAAATGGTAGTTGTAATGTCTACATTTTTCTGTATGACCCTGTATATTCTTGAAATAGTACAGCTTTCGCCATAAAGTTCGATTCCAGACACATTTTCTCAATGAAATTTTTCGATATCTTGTCGATTTGACCAATTTTTCGCCACGAAAAAAAACTTGTTTTTCAATTCCCGCCAAATCTGAGATCACGTGATGGTAGCAACGGACTTTTTAGTTGTCAAACATGCAGAAACGAAAGAGTAATTTCAATAATAAACTTATTTCCCATATGTAGCCAACTTTATAGCGCGAACTGTATACAAGGTTACTCACGGTCGATGGTACCTTAGACGTTTACGGAGAACGGGACGTAGGATTATTCTGAAAATTTGGTTTATTGGGTAATCAGTTTTGTTCTATCGATCTAAAATACTTTCAGCGTTGCGGCGTTGCCGCTTCTATCAAAAAGTAGCAACAACTTTGTTATTTCAAATGGAACACCCGGTATTTTATTTCATTTTTAGATTCTTCCTGAAGAGCTGATTTCGTCGATCTATCATACTTGGGGTATAGCGCGAAATATTACAGAGATATAGGGTGTGAAAAATCGAGATTTTTCAACTTCAGGAATTTTTTGTGCCGAAACTATACATTCTTGCTCAAAACGGCTTACATGTCCCTATCTCAACTTTCCATTTACTATCGATTGATATTTAATTGAAACAAATACGGGTGGTTCAAAATTTTGAGTTTTGCATCACCCTCTATTTGTTTCTATTGAATGTCAATAGATAGTAAATGAAAAGTTAAGATAGGGACATGTAAGCCGTTTTGAGCAAGAATGGATAGTTTCGACACAAAAATTCCAAAAATTGAAAAATCTCGATTTTTCACACCCTATATCTCTGTAATATTTCGCGCTATACCCCAAGTATTATAGATCGACGAAATCAGCTCTTCAGGAATAATCTGAAAATGAAATAAAATACAGGGTGTAAGGTACCATCGACCGTGAGTAACCCTGTATACAATTCTCCTTAAAAAAAATTAGGTAAAGAACTTACCAATGTGTTTCAACTTTCATTGGAAACATTGAAATGTATGTTGTACGCATCCGCCATTATTGATTACTTGATATATACTGCACCAAAAAAGTTATGACTGGGACAAAGGGCTGCCAACTTTTTGGTTCGAATTGAAAGATCCGAAAGTGAAAAATAATGCAACTAACGAATTTTACCTTTATTAAAAATTGTTGGAATCGCTTGACAAAATAATCAAGAGCTGTCCAACAATACAATACTTTATTACAATAAAATTATAAAGTGATCATAATATACCTTAGATAAATATATAAAAAAAAATAATGAAAGTGGAATGATTTGTATGGATGCATTTCATCCACGACTACATTACTCAAAGTGTCACAGCTTGTTTCTTCTTCTATATAGTAGTCGTAGAGAAAGTATACTCTTCTTCTCGCTCATAATTGCTATTCATTTGCATAAGAACTATCTATAATTCAGTATGTACGTGCTTTCGGACTGAGCATTCGATATGCATAACAATGGAAGTGCATTTACTTCTTCCTCAGCCCGTAACTGTTCATTCTTTTGATGTGTTCTATGTGGTCCTGAACCACGGGATACCAGTCTTTTCCAGAATAGTTGATGGCAGGCAATTGGCCACCGTAGTCGCTGGGTAAGCACGACGGTTCCAAGTGCTTGTGAAGGGAGGCCATTTTGTTGCCATGGAAGAAAATCTGCAAATGACAGGGGGCACATCAAGGATCTGATCTCGCTTAGATCCATTCAAATGTTGTATCGGAAAGTAAAGAAAGAGAGGGTTCTCCTCGGGTTTTTCAGTTCATGATTGTTTTCAAACAATTGAGGTTGTGAAGAAAAATGATGATCTGGAAATAATAAGAATGCCGTACACAAATAACAAACCTCGCTGTGTCCGTTTGAAAATGATACAATAAGGTAACAAAACATGCCCCACTAAATTGAACATGAACTGCTAACCATAAAGAGGTGGGAGCACTCAATTTGAGATGGCTTCAAGATGTGAAAAAAATTGTTATTCAATGTTCATGAGGTTGCAACACTGACTTGGACAGAGAAGCAATTAATAAAGTTACTGTGGTGCAAAGATTTTAGGACCATCCAGAAGAAAATAGGAAGAGATTTAAGATCTATCGGTCTGTGAAAAATAGTGACCCAATTCTGATGAAGTCTCAACACTGATGAAGAAGAGAAGACAGTCGGAATGTGGAAGTTGAAACTGTGAAAAAATTGTTACTCAATAATTCGAATGAAGTCATATCACTGACTTAGAAAGAGAAGCAATTAATAAAGTTACTGTGGTGCAAAGATTTTAGGACCATCCAGAAGAAAATAGGAAGAGATTTAAGATCTATCGGTCTGTGAAAAATAGTGACCCAATTCTGATGAAGTCTCAACACTGATGAAGAAGAGAAGACAGTCGGAATGTGGAAGTTGAAACTGTGAAAAAATTGTTACTCAATAATTCGAATGAAGTCCTATCACTGACTTAGAAAGAGAAGCAATTAATAAAGTTACTGTGGTGCAAAGATTTTAGGACCATCCAGAAGAGATGGAAGAGAAGGAAGAGATTTAAGATCTATCGGTCTGTGAAAAATAGTGACCCAATTCTGATGAAGTCTCAACACTGACGGAGAACAGAAGACAGTCGGAAGAAGCACTTAATAAAGTTAACTGTTACTGTGGTGCAAGGATTTTGGTGAGCAGCTAGAGGAAAATAGGAAGAAAAACTACCAATATTTGCTTCAGAATATGAAAAACTCCTCAGGTAGAGAAGATTCAAGGTTCATTTGGTGTTCTTCTAGGACTGTGAAAGTGAAAAAAAACGTACACAGACGGAGAAAGAGAAGCAATCAATGAAAAATAAGTTAGTGGCTGGCTCCTTAGCCTTGCCCCCTGCCTCTATCCAACAATGATACTCACCCTGCCCTTGAGCTTCTGCTTGACGAAGGGCTTGAACAGCTGCCACACCATGTTGAAGACGAACGGCTCCTTCACCATATGCACCTCCTTGAGGCGCAGCGGCATGGCTTCCTGGATGAAGGAGAGCAGCAACAAGCTGAAGGCGGGCCCTAGGCCCTTCACCTGCTTCATGCCCATGCCGTTGTAGTCCATCACGACCACCACGCCCTTCACCTGGGTCTCTTGCTCCAGCACGGCTGCCTCGTGGATGAGGTAGAACATGCGGAAGATTTGGTCGGAGGTCACTTTCGAGGGGTCCCAAGAAGCTGGAAATTATGGAGGATGTTAGTCTAGAATTCATGTCCAAGCGGGCAGATATCATCATGGCAGTTAGGTTATAGTAGGGGAGACCGAGAGGCTGAATAATGGGGCCTATTACAGCAAGTATGAACTTATTGAATATGAGTTTCATTCATGAATTTTTCGAACTCAAAATGCGTCAATTGTATTTCAAATTAATCAATTCGATTTCAAAAAATTCCATTTCGATTTCAAAATCCATCATTTAAATTTCAACTCTCATCATTTTTATTTCAAAATCAGTCTACTACAATCTAATATGTGATATATGATAGGAACCAGGAGCGTTCCTATAACAGATTGAATGAAAATGTCAGCTGCTTATACCTAACCTTTGCCTTTGCTTTTTCAGTTTTGAAATTCAAATGATGCATTTTGAAATACATTTGATATTTTTGGAAATACAAATGACCATTTTGGAATTACAAGTGTTAGTTTTTGAAATTGAATTGATAATTTTGGAATACAATTGATGCTTTTTGAAATCCAAGCGACTAATTTGAACTACAATTGACGCATTTTCGAATTTGAATTGTTAATTTTGAAATACATTTGATGCTTTTTGAAATTAAATTGACTAATTTGAAATACAATTGATACTTTTTGAAATCCAAATGACTATTTGGAAATACAATTGACCATTTTTGAACTAAAATTGGTAAAGGTGTATTAAATCCCGAAATCCCCGCTTGGGCTCCCCTACTATAAATATCCACCAAAATGCACAGACAACGCAACTCATCAGTGTGTTCCACTGAAATCGCCGAAAATCATAGGATTTTGGTTGGTTCTTCAGGTTAATCAGGTTATCGACTGGAAATTACATTTTGGAGATCGTTTCCTGCCTAAACCGATATAGATATCATGTCAATGATTGGGTAGGACTGCGAAATGCAGTATTGAGTGGTCTTAAAACTACCAAAATACACAAATAACGCACCTCAACTGGGAAAGGATACGTCAGTGTGCTACACTTCTTCTTCTGAGTTCTGGTTTTTGTCTGAAAACTACATTATGTAGAACATTTTCCAAAAATTCCACCACCAAAATGCACAGAGAACAGATCTCAACTGGTAAGAGAAACATAACTGATGAATTCGCTGAAAATTTAACGATTTTGGTTTGTTCTTCAGGTTATCGTCTGGAAGTTACATTTCGGATAACATTTCCTAAGGATTCAAGGGGAGACCATGTATATGTTTTATTTACCTCCTGCATTGACAACCAGAATCCTTCTACCCTTGTGGTCTCTGTTTATCAAAACGTTGACGACTTGGTGCTCGGTGAAAGAGGCTTTCTCGTCTTCTGGCAAAAGATTTCCTATAATGTCCTTATGTTTATCCTTGAAGAGTGATATGCGTTTCATCTGAAAAGTGAATACCCAATTATGAAACTACTTCAAATGACTTCATTTTTGAAACAAATAACTATTCTACTCTCCTTCACTGCCAGAAATACCTATTCAAAATTTCAGGACCAGACAGTTATTACTATGTAGGTAGCTTACTTAAGTAAGTACGTGAACTATGATAATTCTCATCAAAAGAGATATGGTAAGGCAACAAGATTTTACTCACATTTACAATGATACTGAAATAAATTGACAATAGTTAGGCCTACATCAAGAGTTAATTAAAAAATAAATTAGGTACCTATATATTAATTTTCAACAAAGTTTTTTTGTCGCATATTTTTAGCTTTGCTCTCAGTTCTCTATTTTTTATTGATGTTTCTTTAATCTGCATGCATGCACGCGTGTATACTTCAATTTATCCTGTATATCTCGTTATTGAAAAGGGAATGTAATTACATAATTGTAATAAAAATTGTTGACCTATTACCTATTACAGTATTATCTACATGTTTACTATAATCTTGAGAAATTATATTTGATTATCATCATCAATTATTAGAAAATTGTTTCATTGTATTTCAAATTAGAATAGTGCAATTTAATCCGAGATTGATAAATTGAACAAAATGATAATGGAGCAAGTGACTTGTTTCAGTTTCCAATTATAATTTATTGATGTAATGCGTAATATAGTAAATAGATTTATTCGATTACATACAAATTGAATACAAAGAATTCACGCAAAATGTTCTAAAATCCATCTGAAACAATTTGAAAGCATTATTAAAACAAACGTTTTATTTCGTCAACATTCAAGTATTTCATGGCACCATGTAATGAATCTCATATCATATGATGTTAAGCACATTTAAAGAAGATATTTACAAAACGATTTTGGAATTTTTGTCCAAGAAAAAATAACAATATATAAACAATTAAAGAAAAGTCTGTGGCAAAAAAAACTCTTGTTTTGATGCCAAACCACCAACAAAAAAAATCATATGGTGGAAGCGAGGGTTTTTTCAATATTTCCGTACACGAGCGGCAATGATGTCACTCAATGACATTTCTCGGAAAATGTTAACTTATGTTGAGCGTCCGACTACTTTATTGACCAGTTATAGAAAATATCTATACGATTCAAGATATCGATTTGCGGATTCCTCAACATGTTGGTTCGTTTTTCCTTTGGGAATCGGTGTTTCGATTCGAAAGTGTACAATTTGGATCACCCTGTACATTCCCAAAATCTCAAACAATAAGTTTGGTGTGATTCGTATTTTTCTGATGAATATTATTTTTATGATAAAATTGTGAGATAATTTGAAAACTTCCAATCATAACAAAACAATAATTATCTATCTACTATTTCCATCGACTTTTTCTTACCAGATCAAAGGCGCTCTGCGCGTACCATTTACAGGGCCTCAAAAAAATCGTGAGGGTGTCATCGTCGTCTGCGAAAAAAATCGTCTCATCCTCTTTGAGGAGTTTCCTCAACTCCGCGAACGCTCGCTCCTTGACTTCCGGAGTTTCCCGGAGTTCTTTTTCGGCCTGCGCCAAGGTGTCGGCATCAGGGGGTGCGGTGTTGAGCGAAAATGATGACATCTGGAAGAAAGGGGTGGTCGTGGGGTTTGTGATATTTTTCGGTGTTTGGAATCACTACCAAACCAACAGTAACAAAGAAATTTACCAAAAAAATAAACTGTGGTTTGGCCATCATGTTTTCCAGATTCAACACCGATGGATTATTTTTGATGAGGATAGCTCGAGTGGACGTTTTACAAGACACCAGCGATTAGTGAAAAACAATTATGGCAACGTACGCAAATTTTGTTGATCTTTTTGATGTTTTCTCATGCTATGAGTTATTGAAATTCAAATTTTTGTTGAAACCCTGTGAGTAATCGAATTTTATCGAGAGTGATTTCTTGTAGTAAATAATTACGCAATTCGTATTTGAAATCTCTATATTTCCATTGAAGTTTCAGATGTTTATTAACTGTCAAAATCAAATTCTTTGCCTCATAAATCTATGCCAACTTACAAACTATTTGAAAATGGTAACTTCAGGGCCATCTAGCCCCAAAACCTCCACCAAAACTAAGAAATTTTGTACTTTTGGTTATTCTTGGGTACATTTTTTAAAATAATTTTACATGAAAATATTTCCCAATTTTGAACTATAGGAGATGAAATTTTGTACGATCCTATACATATTTTTTTGGAATATAGTACGCATCTTTTATGCATCAAAAGGCATTTTCTGCTGTTGTACAGGGACGGCAAATTTCGAATAACTCGCGCATCCTCGATCTCTTTTTTCGAGACAAATTCACTGGCGAAATCAAAATTTTGCTATCGTATTTCGTTTTTGAGTTATATACTTTAGGAAATAACTCGAAATTGCACCTTTTTTTTAAATCTTCCCGACGTCACTAGATTATACAAAAAAGTGGCCTTTATAATGTGAAAGTTATCATCTCGTAACTTTACGAAAAGCCACGCCATTCCCATATGTGTCTGTTTATAACTCGAAAATGCAACATAATTTTGTATCCAGTGATAAGTTACATACATTTTTCTTGTAAGTGGTCTAGCGAGATGCAAATGAATGAAATTCAAACCGTACGTCAAACGAAAATATCAAAATTCCAAATTTGCTAAGAAAGTAACGAAGATTCCAAAAATCATTTTAGCTTCGAGAAAAAGCAGTGGTGTATCACATTTCTCTTCGAAATGATTCAGTGCAAAATTGGCACGAACGCCACTGACAATAAATAGAATTCTGCTGTACAGCAGAACGAGGATTCCAAAAGGTATTTTCGCTTCAAGAAAAAGCAGTGGTGGATCATTTTCTTTTCAAAATGATTCAGTACAAATTTCGCACGAACGCCAATGAAATAAATAAAATTCTGCTGTACAGCAGAAAATGCCGTTTGATGCATATAAGATGCGTTTCACAAAAATATCTGAGGCCACGATTGAACTCATATAGTTCACAGCATCCGATTACCCTACGAATTGCTTTCAAGATAAACTCAGGAGATGTTTCTTAACAAGCATCCATTAATCTCTGCAATATTTTCTACACTCCCTGGATGGAAATTTTCTGTAAAAAAATCGAGTGGCTTTAGACCAGGTGAGCGTGACAATAAAAATGTTCAATAGATGAATGTGGTATTCAGCGAGATTATCACAAATAACGCGAGAAATACGATATATGAATCACTCACCGTTTTATCAGCTTGAGACCGCCGCTTGAAAAAAAAAATGCAACTGCAACTGAGAACCACCCACTATGCGTGAATATATCTTACAGAGTGTACTGCTTTTTGATACGACTCCACTTTTTGTCGATTATCTTATCCTTATTATTTTTGTAACGAATCAAAGTTCAAAATTCAAACAATTTTATCACGAATGATGGACGATTTCATTAAATACATGGGCGTAGAAACCGATAAACTTGAGGAGATTCGTATTTGATGCGTGTTTGATTCAAATTATGCATGAATGTTATTCTGAATTGAGGATAATTATTGAAGACACCAGTACGGAGAATATCACGGAATCAATTCCAGTTTCAGTGTTACAATTTTTTTTAGAGTTGAGCAGAGCCTTCTGTATTTTTGATTTCTGAGCTTTGGACTCTGTGAATCGTGATATAGCAGCCACTGATGTTCAAAGGTATCGAAATCAGATCGTTGAAAATTGAACTTTATCACTAGAATTTCGTCAAATTGAAGATAGGAAAACGGAACGAGAAATATTCATTGTCAAAGTAAACTGGAACAATTCACAAATCAAAGTTATCCCCGATATATTTTGGTGAAATATACGAACAAACTTACCTCCATTAAAAAATCCATGATATATTTTGAAAAACTGTTCGTTTTCGAAGCTCGACTAATTCTTCAGTGAGGACTAATAATTATCTCACCTCTATTGTTGACATTCGAATTAAAAACAATCTATTATTTCTTCGATTTATATTATATGCGCATTAATTTATGAAAATCATAAAAACATCAATTATTTATTGAAAGTTGATGTTGGCAATTGTTATTCCTCTCCTATTAGTTGCTCCCAACTTTTTTTCTCTGCATTGAGCAATCAAGACCTCGGAAGTTATTGAATTTTTTTAAAGGTGTGAAAATGAGATGTGAGTACTGTTTACTATTGCTTGATGAAATAATCCAATTTAGGAGTCTTTGCTATTTGAACATAGTGTGATATTCGAAAACCCTCCTTCATTCAGTTTATAAGATCAAAGATAATATAAATAAAATCAACCTGTTCATTGGAGAGTACATACCTATTATTTTTTTAAAATCAAACAATCTGTATGTAGGTTAATTCACGAAACTTCATTATTGGGTCCCTCAGATCAAAATTTGAGTAAACACAATATGTACCCGAAGAGTTTCTTAAAAATTCGTCTTTTTGTCTGAAATCGGTTCAACCGATTTCAAGGACTTTTCAACACTTTTCCAATATCAGAATGATGATTTGTTTGTATCTATCGTAGTTTCAGATAATAAATGCAAACCGTAGTTTTTCGCAAACTCACTATTTTAGAGTGAGCAGTTCAAAATAAAAATTGTTTGGCACTTAAATATTTTTCATTTATTGTTTATTTATTCCCAAAAATGAATAAAACCAAACATTTGCTCGTCTATATTATAATTCACTATTTCCTATAATGAGTAGTTATCGATATACAGGGGTGTTCCATGATTATTATGACATCTCTGAATGTTCATCAAGATTGTTCGTATTTTGAACTGGAAAAGCACGACCTTGAAGTTTCGTAGAATATTTATGATATATTATGATAGTGAATTGATACGACAACGCGAAGAACATCACTTGAAAAATATTCCATTCAATTTGAATTTTATCTCTCAAGATTCTCGATTGTTTTTATAATCCTATAGGTTTTTTATAATTAAATTTGTCTCACATTGATACCGAGTGATAATTATGGCTTCTCACTATTATTTAATCATAATCTCACCAGTTACAATGTGAAGAATATTCCAAATATTCAAACACCTATTCAATCCACATTTTATGATTTTATTCATATGATCGATTTAAATATCAGTTGAAATTTGCGTTTTTCTTTAATGATCTTTTGTATGATGATACCAACCAGTCAGATCTCCAGACCCGAATCCACTGGAAGTTTACTCATGGGTTAATACATGATATATAGCCAGTGACTGAAGGTCGTGGTGCATTTTCTAGTGAGAAATAATAATTAACTTCGAATAATATATGTCTCTTCAAATTGTTTTGACGCCACCACTGTCTTTGGGATGCGATCATCATGCACTACATAGTCACTATAGAACAGATGATCATTCGAATTCAGTGTTATCGTTTATTTCTATAACATTATAAACGATAAGGTATACCTATCACTGATTCGAATAATCCATCATCAACAATAATAAGGAGTCATAAATATCTCTCAAGTGTGTTAACCTGTGACCTATGACTAAATATATTATTCGATTATTGACTTCGAACAAACAGATGTAGTTTAACCGTTTTTTGTTTTCCACAGGAGGGATATATGCCTATATTGTTGATGAATTGAATAATTATTTTGTGTAACACGGAGTCTTTCTTCAAGGGAGTAACACTGAGCTCATATTAATCAGCTTTCCAAATTGCCTGATTTCACCCTATCGGATTTATCCAATTGGCTTGATTTTCAATTGTATCGAAAATTTAAGCAATAAACGAAATAATATCAGGAAGGATACAGGCTGGGGAAACCATATATTAATTTTTTTTAATCGGATGCAAAATGGCGGAAGTTATATATCTTGCGGTATTTTTTTATAAAAAAATGAAATCCCTCCAGCATATAATTTATTGAAAGAAAAATGTTTCATTCAATCATTCTGATGTTTTTATTCATTAATTATTAGATAGATTACAAAGAATGTTTTTCGTTAGTGATTTCTGAAAATGAAAAAAATCATATTGTTTTTATGTTCTGCTCTTGAAGATTCCTGTAAAAATAAAATTAAAGATCAGATTCCATTTTCACAATAATTATTCAGAAATTGTCGAGTGCTTTGTTTACTTTTCTCTAAATACAATAGATACAATTTGTTACAATCTGGATAATTTCGTAACAGTCGTTGATTCAATCTGTGAATGTTGTCACGAAACGAAATTTTTATTCATCACAAAAATCAATGTAGATCAAGGATAGTTAACAATAGAAAAAGATAAATATAATAATGGATACATGAATGCATTATCCTGATCTCCTAATACACCGATTTATATATATATATATACTGATGACATATATGTACTTCATTTCCGAGGAACCTTTTGGTGTGAAACTCAGAAATACAATATACAAATCTTATATTTTCCCTTATAATTCCGATCTAGTTTGTAGAGTTACAGAGATAATGGTGTGATTAGCAGTGCACTAAAGAGCAGAGATTTCGTTTCGATCCGGTTCGATCATAATATCAATTTCATTACTGTGATCTTTGTACTTGATGTTCGAATTTCACTACTGTTGACTTTTGTTGAAATGACCTATTGAGTGTGGATCCATTGATAAACGATGAAAAAGATCATTATACAAATAAATGTATTGATAATTAGAGTACAAACATTAAAACATTTACAAATTATAATATTCTAGTTGTTCAAAATTGAAATTCTCCAACTCCATTCGTTGATTGAGAAACTTTTTCTCAATCAACGAATGGAGCTAGTCAGTCTTACATCTACAGTAGGCTTGTCCAAATAATCTTTGTCTTATCTGAGATGCTTACAGGACTCGTCACTTCTTAAGATAGTTTTCTATAGTTAGGATAGTCACTGTAGTTAGGATTTTTGAGGTTCAACCTGTGTTCAACTATAATATCATAGATGGCGTAAAATGCGATTTTCAATCCATTGTCAGTTGTCAATTTTTATGTCATGCGTGACGTGCCGTGAGAATCGTGAGATTGTGACTTGAAGAAGACTGAAGTGGAGAGAGAAGTGGGAGAACAAGAATCAAAACTTGGTATTTTGGTAAAAACAGAAGGCAGAATTATTTAGTATTCTATTTTATTTATAGTTTATATTATACGATATAACCATAGGTTGAAGATGATCGAACGTGAGTTCGTAGAAGTTAATGAAATCGACAATTTCTTGTCATTTTTGTGGAGCGTGAGTACAATTTTTCTAAATATCCAGTTCAAGGTAGAGTTCTCATATCATTACACATTCATAGGGTATCGGTCTAAAAACCGGTTGATGAGCAGAGCAGACATTTTCGTTAATTAATTGGATGCAAACTTATTTAATCAATATTCCGAATGCCACTCATTTTAACAAATCCATGATTCAAGTAATTGTATATATACGTGGGTGTATTTGCTTCCAAATGTAAAAATGTAATTTTCTATTGAATTTATAAATATAAAATCTATGTATCCATATCAGTATCCATCAATCTGTAATGTGAAATATTTTATATTCAGTTTCCTGGAAAACCACCAATGAGGTAAATAAACATCACATAATTTATAATCAAAAGTGTTTATGATGAATCTTCTTGACAAGGAGCTGAAATGTTCATTTCAATTTCAAAATATTTTCAAAATCACATTTTTTTTATGTTCTTAATATAATTATGTATTTTTATGAAAGAACAATATAACTTATGACATGATGTATAGTTTATATTTACTGTTTCAGATTGAATGGAGAGACCCTTGGTTGATAGCACTTTGCACTTTTCATATTTCCATTTTCATGATGGCTATCTTGACCAGAAACTATGGAAATTTTCAAGCATTACTATTCTTCTGTTTATGTAAGAAATATCTTTCATATTCAATATTAATATCATAATCATTCAAGAAATTGACAGTGTTGTTTTTTTCAGTATTATTGGTTTATTTCTCAGAAAGTATAAACAGATTAGCTTCTACAAATTGGAAAATATTCTCTAGGCAGCAATACTTTGATAGTAATGGACTTTTTATATCTGTGGTTTTCTCTATGCCAATTCTTCTCAACTGCATATTAATGGTGGTAAGTGTTTTCAATGTTTCTCATCTCATTTAAATATCAGGCAATCAAAATATTACCATTGTTTAATGTGTTATCCAAAAACATTTCTCTTTCATTTTTATAATCACTGGTTATGTTAATAATAAATACATTGTTTAATTTTCTTATCATAACAGATAATATTTTTTATACTTGATCTCCATGAATTATGCAAAAAATTATGGCTATCTTAAAATGGTATTGATGGAATTCAGAAGGGACAAGATAATTGATGAATCCATTATCATTATAGATTACAGAAATTGAAATACTTGTCAGTTGACATCTAAAATTTTCCATTTTCAGGGAAGTTGGCTTTACCAATCAACCCAACTAATGACAAATCTGAAGATGGCCCAGCTGAAGGAACAAATGAGAAAAGACAAGCACATGAAAGAGAAAGGAAAATCAAAGACTCAGTGAGGGTAGTGCCTTATGCATCTTGTGCCTACCAAAGTAATTTGAAACTAATTGTATAGTATCAAGCTTTCCACATCTGAAAAAGTTACCAGTCATCAATAGATGTTCCTCTCATTTTTCATGTAAGCAAATTATGAAGAAAAACTTGGATTTATCAAGTTTCTTCTATGACATGTTCTAAAAATTAGGCATAGAGCTTGACAGTTGACATTGACTAGTGTAATTATTTGAAGCTAGTATTTGAATTCATGGGCTTGGTTTACCATTATCATCACATCACAAAGTTTCCAGAGTAGACGACCATACAGGGGATTTGCTTATTACAATTTGGAATTGAAGAGTTTCAATACAAATAACAGCAATTTGGTCTGTTGAAAAATATTTGGCTTATTGAATTGATTTTTAAAGCTATATTCATATATTTTGAAAACTAGTCAATTTTTGAGGATATTGAAGAGGAAGCCGTTGAATGTGTATAAATACCTTGGTAGAATATTTTTTTATGTAAGACTGAATTTTGGATTAGGAATTCATTGTATGTATATGTTGAATAATGCATTGCTTTTTAATTGTTGTTTCTTATTTTCCTTGTGAAATGTCGACATCCTGACCTTCCAATCCCAGTTACATATTCATGTATTGAAAGATTATTTTTCTCATTAATATCATGGCTTCATTATCAGTGTCTGTTTTTGTGCATCCCTGAGAATTACATAAACAGTGCAATTAATCTCTTGTCGATTGTTCATTTTGCAATTTAATTTCCTAAGAATATTGTTTTTCAAAACCCTTTTTCGATATTTGAGGTCAACAATTTTCGTATCAAAGAAACTACCCTTGGATTTCAAGAAAAATTGATGATACACACTGAATAGTCAATTACACTTGCGATTCGGAATAGTTTTATTTGTAAACGCAATAATAACCAGGAAACAATTTCCAATGGAACATACAAATAGTGCAACACGAAAAAATCAAAATACTAGTCCATAGTCTCACCTAAAACAGATATAAACATAATTCGACAACATATAATAATTCTTCATTTTGAATGTTTTCAGATTCATGATTGCATAGTCCAAGGAACAGAAAAACTTTTTACAAAAACCTATATATTTACTATGTACATATCTCGAATATCATCAATTTCCATAAGCTAAACTATGTTTGATACAAACACTCTCTCACTTAGATACATCAAATTACCGAAAATCGACAAATTCAGTCTGTGTCCATGGCGGCCGCGTCACCCTGTACGCTGTCTCCGGGACCTTCCCGGAGTGGTCCGGGTGCCGCTTCCACCTCCTGGACATCGTCGAAATTCGCCGCACCTCGATCGGGTTTCTCTTCGACCACGTCGGAGATGAGGTCATCGATGTATTCGGGCGTTATCGGCCTTGGCGTCTCCTCGGAGACGTCCATCGCTTCCAGCGGTAACATCGGCGAATCTTCCATGTCTTCGTGCTTCTCCACGACTTCGTCCTCTCGCGCCTGCGTCGGCGTTTCTTCTTTTGATGGAAGCTCTACTGCTAGCAATTCTTTTTCAGTGGTAGAGTATTTCTCTTCCGCTTCTTCCACTGGTTTCTCTACGATTTCATCTGCTTCTTCATCTCCCGCTGTCATGCTAACTTCTGCTGCTCCCGCAGCCTCCACTTCATCTTCTACGGTATCTTTTTCTTCCACCGGTTCCTCCGCCGCGACTTTTTCTTCTGTGATCGTGTCGTTGCCTTCTGACGTTGCCTCACCTTCTTCTGTCCGTTCCTCTTCTTTCCTAGTCGCATCATTATCTTCAATTTCCGGGGCATCCTCCTCCATGTTGACGTCATTCTCTGTCGCTTCCGCGACCGTATCTTTCGTTTCGCCCGCCTCCGATGATTCTTCGCCTTTGCTCGCCTCCTCTTTGTCCTCCAACGTGATGTTCTCTTCCTCCTTGTCCTCCGGCGTGATGGTCTCTTCCGTGGGCGTCGTCACCACCGGCGGTTCTTGTTCGGGCTCCAGGGCCTTTTCCTCCGTTTTGCGCTTAGAGTTTCTTCCCGGTCCAGGTCGTTTGACTGGGGGCGGATCCCGAGAATCTTCGGTGGATTTCCTCACCGTCGTCTCTTCGGGTTTTCTCACTAGGCCGAGCACGTCCAGCATGCTGTGCGTTACCGTTGCCGTTTTGGCTTCCACCCTCGAGGGGTACGCGGATTTGCGCTCGCAGATTGCCAGATGGCGCGCCATTTGGTTTCCTGCAAGAGCAAAAGTGATGAAAATCTGGGAAAGGGGGCGGATGTGGCGCTCCAAACTATTCCGAATCCGAATTTAAAAAAAGAACTCTCCAGAAAGTTGAATAAGTGCAAAAAAATAATTTAGTCTTACCATCCATACTGCTAAATCCGCAAATGCAGAACATCTCGAAAGGTAGATTTTCTTCTGCCACTGGATTCTGATTTTTGCCGCACTTGGCGTTGTGTTCTTGCATGGCGTTCGTGCAACAAGTCGAATACTGGCAGTTTGGATTCTGACAACTTTCGAATGAGCTGAAAATAAATCAATTATGTTAACGAGATTATTATGCGATTTATAATATTCGAGTCAACCGCAATGTCCGAGACTCTGTCATCAACTCACGGGAAATGCTTGGTCGCATCCATGGCACCGCCGCACTCCTTGCACGCCGCATTCTTGGCCAGATCGAAGCGCAGCGTGCCAAAGTTGATGACGTCACCGTCGCCGGGGTACTTGTCCATGCGCGACTTGGGCACCATGACGCCGTTGCGAGGCGCCTGCCACGGCACCAGGCCCGGCTTGCCGCGCTGCGACGCGTGCATGCGTGCCTGATGGTCTTTGAGCGCCTCCTTCTGCACGAACCACAGGTTGCACTTGCCGCACCGCTTGGCGAACTGCTTGCGCTGGTGCTTCTAAGGAAAGAGATAGAGAGAGAGGATGAGTGGGGGAGTATGGATTCTACGTGAAATAAGGAGGAAAATGAGCACCCGAAGGAGAAAAACGGTGTATCCGTTCGGAAGTTTTAGCGATTTGAAAAATAAAAAAAAAAATCTCGAATGTAACAATTTTTTTTCGATTGGAGCAATGGATTCTACGTGAAAAAAAGAAGAAAAATGAGCACCCGAAGGAGAAAATCGGTCCATCCGTTCGGAAGTTATGGCGATTTGAAAAATTTGAAGAGTTCTTTGAAAAATTTTTCTCTAATGTAATTTTTTTTTCGATCTCTGTTTTTTTAATTGGAAAAATGGATGTAACGTGAAAAAAGAAGCAAAATGAGCACCCGAAGGGAAAAATCGGTCTATCCGTTCGGAAGTTATGGCGATTTGAAAAATGTGAAGAGTTCTTTGAAAAATTGTTCTCTAATGTAATTTTTTTTCGATCGCTGTTTTTTCAATTGGAAAAATGCATGAAACGTGAAAAAATGAGCAACCGAAGGAAAAATCGGTCTATCCGTTCGGAAGTTATGGCGAATTGAAAAATTTGAAAAGTATCAATGAGGAATGATTTTTTTCGGTTACGGTTTTTTCGATTGGAGAAATAAATTCTCCGTGATAAGAGAAGAAGAATGAGCACCCGAAGGGTCCATCAGTTCGGAAGTTATATCGATTTGAAAAATTTGCAAAGTTCCAAGGGTCCCCCCTTTGAAGAATTTTTCTTGAATGAAATTTTTTTTTCGATTGGAGAAATGAATTTTACGTGAAAAGATAAGAAAAATGAGCACCCGAAGGAGAAAATCGGTAAATCCGTTCGGAAGTTATGGCGATTTGAAAAATTTGAAAAGTATCAATGAGAAATGATTGTTTTCGGTTATGGTTTTTTCGATTCTTGTGAAGAGAGAAAAAAAAATGAGCACCCGAAGGAAAAAATCGGTCCATCAGTTCGGAAGTTATAGCGATTTGAAAAATTTGCAAAGTTCCAAGGGTCCCCCCTTTGAAGAATTTTTCTTGAATTGAATTTTTTTTTCGATTGGATAAATGGATTCTACGTGAAAAAAGAAACATGATCACCGGAAGTTGAAAATCGGTCCATCCATTCGGGAGTTATGGCGATTTGAAAATTTTGGAAAGTTCGCTTTGAAAAATTTATCGAAGGAAAAATATTTTATTCGATTTCGGTTCTTTCGATTGGAGAGATGTAAAAAAATAAAATTGAGGACACGAAGTGAAAAATCGGTCTATTCGATCGTAAGTTATGGCGATTTGAAAAATTTGAAAAGTAACAATGAGAAATGATTTTTTTCGGTTACGGTTTTTTCGATTGGAGAAATAAATTCTACGTGAAAAGAGAAAAAAAATGAGCACCCGAAGGGAAAAATCGGTCTATCAGTTCGGAAGTTATAGCGATTTGAAAAATTTGCAAAGTTCCAAGGGTCCCCCTTTGAAGAATTTTTCTTGAATAGAATTTTTTTTTCGATTGGATAAATGCTACATGAAAAAAGAAACATGATCACCGGAAATTGAAAATCGATCCATCCATTCGGGAGTTATGGCGATTTAAAAATTATGGAAAGTTCGCTTTGAAAAATTTATCCAATGAAAAATCTTTTATTCGATTTCGGTTCTTTCGATTGGAGAGATGGATTCTACGTGTAAAAAAATAAAATTGAGGACACGAAGTGAAAAATCGGTCTATTCGATCGTAAGTTATGGCGACTTGAAATACTCGAAAAAGTTCCGAGAGTACCCCCTTCAATACAGTTTTTATCTATGAAGAACATTCCCCACCTGCAAGTGCTGCATGAAGTAGTTCATGTTCTGCACAATGTTCCTGCTCGACGAGAAGACGGTGGTCGATTTGAGACAGAACGGGCACTGGATGGTGGGGCCGTTGTCGTGCGCCCTGTAGAAATGGTCGATGGCCTGCTTGTGGTTGGAGCACCTGTGACCGCACGTGCCGCACTGGTAGGGCAGCTCCGAAGGGCAGTGTTCCTTCGACATGTGCTTGCCCAGGATGAAGGGGTTCATGTACTGCGTCTCGCAGACCAGGCAGACGAAGCCGTTGTCGAACTTTGTCTCAGCCGGGTGGGCCGAAGCTTCGAAGAAAAAAAAAAGCATAGAGCGTTAGGCAAAACAACGCAGAATAGACGGAAACTTTTCCCCGAAGCAAGAGTGAACAGTTTTTCCACATTTTGTAGTGTTCTACATCAGTTTAGGGTTCATTTTTCTCACGACCATAAAGTACACCGTTATGTTAATTGGAAAGCAGCTCATTTGAAAGAAAAAAAGAACACGTGTTGAAATCAACAAAGAAAATCGCACGCCTTTGTTACACTGGAATTCGTAACTGATTTCAATGAGACACCGGTTCAGCCTCATTTTGAACACTTTCACCCTGTTAATCTCCATAAGAAAATCTTAGGTCCAAAATAGCGAAATTGGCTCTTTCAAGGCCAAACGCCGCGAAAGCTCTAACCGCAACATTGATAAGGCGGCTTCAGGTATCTTCAGATTTCTTCAGCCACGCATCTTTCACGAGTGTTTCACGTTTTTTCACGCTTGTTCACGTTTTCGCCGCGTTTTCGTCACGTAACTGAAGAACTCTGCAGCCTATTTACTGACATAACCTCTCTTTCACTTTGATGGAAATTAGTCTGTAACTATTTCTACTACATTTCTGATGATGTTGGTGGCAGCAGGTCTACAACTTCTTCTATATTGGCCTCTTGTCCTATGAGGACATCCAGCCAAAGGTCTACAACTTGCTACTGGAGAGTATGGCTTGATGTCAATGCGCATAACTGTATTCCTGGTTGCGTGATTACCTACTGGCGACAACGGATAAAAGATGTCACTCTCCACACTTGTCCGATTTGCAAACTTTTCCTGCTGAAATTCGTTCGCTAATGATTCATGAGTGGCTAATTTCATGATGATGAAAATAAGACCTGGTGGCGCTACTCTTCAATTGTTTCAGCAGAAAAATTCGTCCAAAGATATTTGAAACATTTTGTTTGAATCATCTTCGATACATATTCGCATCAAACTCATTGGAATATGGCTCCATGGATTTGTTACAAACAATTATTATAGATGTACCTCAGAATCGAATATTCATACTTTTGTAATGACACCTGCAGTAACCTGTAAATTTGGTTGAAAACGCGGCAAAGCTTAGCGAGATTTACCCACACATTGTCACGTTGGAGACGTTTTATCAAAGTAGGCGAAATCAAGAGATTTGGGACCAGTCACTGGATAGGAAATGAATTCACCAGTCAATATCTATCCATCTCAAGATAACTATCATAGTTCCTTTATTAACTCTCAGAATTTTCCTGGAAACTATCAGGATATATCAAGCTGATCCGAGAAGAGAGAAAAGAATGATGTAAGTGACAGTATGACACGTCAACAAAATGACAGCTGAAAGAAATATAGCAGTTGCAGTAAAGAGGTTAGGTTTTTATTGGCATATTCGTAATTTTAAGCCACTTCCTCAGTTACAAAGTTGAAGAACCGAAAACAACACATCAAGGAGCACAAATAATCAATAATCCTGGTGCAGCGCGATTCGAAGAAATAAACAAGACATGTGGAAGACAACTTGCTACTGGCACTCACCGATGTGCTTGTGTAGATCGTTGGCCGTGGATACGCTGGTCAGGCAGTACCGGCACAACTGCGCGTCCTGCGACACGTTGTGCGCGTGCTTGAACAGGTGGTTCATCAGCTGGATGTTGTTGTCGAAGAGGTCCTTGCAGAAGGGGCACTTCATGTTGAGCACGATGGTCGGCGTCTTCGAGTAGGTGTCGATGGTGCCGTAGTAGTAGTTCTCGAGCGGTACCATCTGCTCGGGCACGTCTGGTGACGAGCTCTTGGGCGGACGGTTTTCCACGCCAGAGTTTTGCGTCACCTGGAATTGGGGTTTTGAATAGAAACAATGAATCACATTGGGAAAAAATTGTTGTTGAAATATCTGAAAAACTGTAATGGCGGTTCGTTTCTGTCTCACGCGACCATAGATTTGGCGGGAATTGAAAAAATGGTTCAAATTGAAATTTATGGCGGATGCTGTAGAAGTCGGCCGATGCTCATTTGTTTCAGCGACTCAATTTAGGTTGAAATTATGTTATTTTTAAATAACTTCAGCACCTATGTCATAGTTAGGGTTGGTTTATCAATGTCCTGCTAATGCACACTGACTAACAGATATCTCTTAGCTGTCAGTCAAAGTGTTTATTATTCTTTAGATAAATATAACTGTCGGCTATTTCAAGATTTTAACTGACAGAGACTTCCAACCTCCTGTTTGTTACTTGACCAAAAGCTAAAATTTGGTGCGCATTTCTGGTAAAAGTCTAGGTGGCGTAAGTTGAACAAGTTGATGTTGAAGTGAATGCATTTAGCGACGATAATGAAGATATACTAGAATTTATAGAACATGAAAGAAGTCCATATTATGTTTTGAGAGAAAGGCATGTTCATTTTGAAAATTTCGATGATGAAAGTTTTTTCTGCAGATTCAGATTGAAAAAAAAACCGTGTTGCTTATTTTGGAGCGAATAGAACCACGAATTGAAACTCGAACAGGTACGGATTGCTCATACTGAAGAATAAATATGTATTCATCAATCAATCAACTTCTGCTGGCGTTGAGGCTTTATGCAACAGGAAACTTCCTGAGATATCAGTTGGAGATTTCATAAATGTAAGCAAAAGAACAGCATGTAACATTGAGAAGAAAGTCAGTCATGCCATAGCATATTTTTCACCAAGATATATTTATTCAGAACATCATATGTACGATGTATGAGTGAAGTACAACTTACTGGTCCTGTGGTTGAACAATTAAATTCATCCTGGAGTTTGCTCCACTCTTTTTCTTTTTTTTTTTATGTACAGGCATCCGTTTTCCTGTTTTCTAGGATATATTTTTCTGTTATTAGCGATCTTCAACAAGATACCCCTATCTGACGCCGAAAAATTCGCGACCCTGTCCTTTTTCTCCATGAAACATATGAACAAAATTTGTCAGATATTTTTGATTTCTTTCGGTTTGGTTAAACAAAACGCGGTAAATTGAAATTATCCAATCACCACCAAGTGCTGAAACTGGAAGCTACGGAACTATCAGTTAATGCTCGAGTGGATAAACACTTCTTGATTTGACAAATACTTTGACTGAAAGTCACCGTTGACTTTTGGTTACCTAGCAAAGACTTTTGACTGACTATTGATAAACCGGCCCTTAGTGTAGATATTTTTACTCAAATACGTCCAATAACCGAGTTGGTGGCCGAGTGCGTTGAATCGCTGGCTTATAGTCTAGAGGGTCCGGGTTCGAATCTCGGCGTGGCTAGTGGAAAATTTAATTTTGTATCATCGTTTAGCAGGAGGAGATAGATGACCAACCGAATTTTCTTGGTACCTAGATATCAATCCTTTGGACTCCCCACGGTAACCGGCCGAGGATGTCACTTAAAAAACAAAGGTCCCCGACCTCCTAGACTTACGAGGGCTGCTTGCAACTAAGTTGGCAGTTGAAAACACTATTCGCGAAAATCACGAACCAACAGATGGCGCTCGAGAAATGTCAAAAATTTGACATGAGGGTGATCAACAAACATTTGGTATATGTTTTCAATGGTAATATGTCAATTTTCAATTCGAATTTTAGGAAAGAAATAAATAATCCTGAGTATCCAAAAGGGGCGCTATTGATAGATTATCGTTTATAGAATTCAAAACAGGTATTTTTTGTGAGTTTCGTGGATTTATTATGTTTTTATAGGCTTCTCAAACCACCTCTGCGAAATCAATGGGGCCACTAAGGTATTTGTATTTCAATGATTTCTCTTTATTTCAAGAATGGCCAAGATTAAAATAAGTATCTAGAGTATATTGGAGATAAGAAGAAACCCTTAAAATAGTGAAAAGCATTATTCAAAGCTGCTCACATACTTGGTGGGATAGATGTCAAACACATACTCGAACACATATAAATAAACTCCTGTTCACAAACTTCAGCTCTAGGGTAGCTCTAATATGAAATTAAAATAGTTCCATGAAAAAACTAGCAGTGGAAGTGTGAATTTATCTGTAAACCTGCAATAATTTTATCCTAACCGAAAAATAGATGATTAGCAAAATAAAAACAAAGAATTGTAGTCAATTAACTTTATTCTCTGAGAGAAGTAAGTATAGTATAGGGGTGCTCAAATAGGCAACACAAGTTATTATTTTCATTCATATAATAAAAATAATTATATAATATAAATGAGTAGGTATGTTCCAAGAATAACTTAAAAAGTTTGACACCTTGTGGTCTACCAGTCATTCAAATTCATTTATTTCAATTGATAGTTCATTCAATTCACAGCTCATTCATTTTGAATAAAGATTTGATTTAATTCAGCCCACATTGCCCTCACTCTTAAAGTTTGCATGTGATGACTTCCAGATGTTTATTGAAGAAATTGCATTATTTTTGAGCCTATCTCTTGGTTTAATTCTCCATGGTCCTAAAGTAAAATCAAGGTTTTCATTACAAACAACAAGAGACACAACTACAGTTAAACCAGATCTTATTTGTTTGATTTAACCTGAAAGGCATACCTTCGCATTTACTTGAGAAATCCAGTTCTATATGAAGTGCTTACTACAAACGTAAATGTTTTTGGTGATAAGTTTTCCTATTTTCAACATGATCATCTATTTTTCACACAATCCTGAAAGGAAATTCAGGATATTGTGCCAAAGGAACGATGTCTGTACGGTAGGAGGAACGCTGAAATACTGAACAAATCTTTGTCGATTTCGTCTTTACGACCTTTTGAACTTGCTGCATGTTTCAATAATATTAGTAACTAGCTGATAAGCACAAAACAAGTCCGAAAACTATTCAAAACAATTCAATTTCATTAAAAATAATACGAAAGCCTATGCTATACAATGCTAAATGGCTTTGTTGATCACCCTCGGAAGGCTTAGAAAATTTGACACCAGAGGCCGCCCACTCCGTGATTTTCGCGAATTATACTTACCAATTATTAGGAACAATAATCTTCGTTTCCGCATTCCAACGAGTTGAAATAAAAATGTATCGTTCGTCGAAATGTTAACAATACACACGATCTTTTAACTTGACACTGTCCCAGAGTTCAGCTCCCGTCTGGCCCGATTCTCGATGGGTTTTGTTTATGTTCTGAAGGCGAGTTTTTTTCTTTTGAACAAAGGAGAGCATTATTAAAAATGCTAGGTTATAACCAGTGATGAAACTTCAAGTAAAAAATTGTTCACCATTAGTCCAAAGGACGTTTCTTGCTAGCAGTAAAAGTAACGTCATTTTCCCAGTAAACAGACAACATTGTCCCTGTCACCTGGTGTTAATTTTCTCTCTCACCTTGGGCGTGTCCGGCTTGCGCGTGCGCTGCTTCTTGTTGGGATTGGGCGTGGCGTTCTCCACCACCTTGGTGACGTTGCCCACTGGCACGGCCCAGTTCTTGAACGGGTTCTGGGCGACCTTGTTGAGGCGCACGATGAGCGACTGGCCGCTGTCGTAGCGCGTCTGCTCCGACAGATGCTGGATGAGATTTTCGAACGCCTGGAGGGCCGAGATGCCGAACCACTCGCGCCACACCAGCTCGTCGAGGAACTGACACAAATCGACGGGTTTTTGTGGGGGAATGACGTCACGCGGAGAGTGATTAGAGAAATAATATATGTTTATTGTACACGTATATTTTGACCCTCCTTAACATTTTTATCTATCGTTGAATTTTTTCCTTCGAACAATTATCTTCTAATTTTTCTTGTAGATTCTACAGGGTGTTTCACAGTGGATGGAACATTAGAAGTATCTGGAGAACAGAAAGACAGATCATTTCGAAAATTTGTGGACGTGGGTAATCAAACTTGCTCTATCCGCCTGAAATATTTTCAACAATACAGTGTTGCCGCTTGTATCAGAAAGTAGTAGCTACTTTGTTATTTCAAATGGAACACCCTGTATTTTGTTAGATTTTTGAATTCTCCCTGAAGAGCTGATTTCGTCGATATATCATACTTGGGGAATAGCGAGAAAGATTACAGAGATATAGGGTGTGAAAAATCGAGATTTTTCAAGTTTAGGAATTTTTTGTGTCGAAACTATTCATTTCTGCTCAAAACGGCTCACATGTCCCTATCTTAACTTTTCATTTACTATCTACTGACATTTAATAGAAACAAATAGAGGCCGTTTTGAGCAAAAATGAATAGTTTCGACAAAAAAAAATTCCTAAATTTGAAAAATCTCGATTTTTCACACCCTATATCTCTGTAATCTTACGCGCTATACCCCAAGTATGATAGATCGACGAAATCAGCTCTTCAGGAAGAATCTAAAAATGAAATAAAATACAGGGTGTTCCATTTGAAATAACAAAGTAGCTACTACTTTCTGATACAAGTGGCAACACTGTATTGATCAAAATATTTTAGACGGATAGAGCAAGTTTGATTATCCACGCCCACAAATTTTCGAAATGATCTGTCTTTCTGTTCTCCCGATACTTCTAATGTTCCATCCACTGTGAAACACCCTGTATATGCAGGGAGCCCGTTTTTCGAGCACAATCATGGGAATCTCAATTATCATAGAAGTTACGAGGTCGGTTCAATTTGGACATTTGTGCATTTTTATGCTGAACTTTTAGGGTGACTTTATAAAAACTTTTAACATTTAAGATTTATCACCTAACATTTAAGACTTAAGAGCTGATCAGGTCATTCTGTTATAAAAAAACTTAAGATTGAGGAATATTTGACATGGAACAAATAATTTTGACGTTGGCAAGTTCTAACCTATATTATTATTGTTTTTGTTAGAATTGTCTTCAATTTTATTCAAATATTATTTGTGTCATGGACGATATGCTCTATTAATTCAACAAGTTGAAGAATTCAGGCATATTTATGATAAACAAAGTACTTATTCTGAAATAAACTCGCCAGGAAAACTGCCTGGAAAACAATTGGCCAAATATATCTAAGAAAACTGAAGGTAGAAATGGAAAATTGAATTACGGAATACATTTCCATCATGATTTGATCCTGGACAGCCTACATCAATGAAGATGAATTTATGAGATGCATCACAGATAGCCATCAATACCTCAATCAATACTATGCTTGAAAGTCTTCTTGTAGGAGAAGTATCCTGTTCCAGCATGTTTTGTATTTTGTATCTGAATATGCTTTCCATCAAGGGCACCAATACAGTTTGGCATATTCCATTTTTCATAAAATTCCATGGAGATTCCATGTCAATCGATTTTTTCAGTGAATTTTCCACAGTACATCGCTGGTTTCCTCTATGATGACATGTGTACATAGTAGTCAGTCCAACATAAGCAATTTGCTGCATAAGAGCATCCCTCTGATCTGATAAATAGCGATAGTTTGGAGTTATTATTGATGACATCGATTTCAAAATAGAAAACTGTTCAATATCCATATTATCCATCATGTTCAAATAAAAATGGAGTTGGAATGGGTATTCTTTTTCCTATGTATGGGTTTAACATTGTATTTCAATCCAAAAATCATGAGCAAACTACATGAAGTAAATGATGCCCATGGTCTTATCACTATTATAAAAAAAATTGATTAATGCAACCAAATAATTACAGACTATCCACACCAACAAATAATATTCGAAAATATAACCCAAAATTCAAATATCGCGGGAAACAGTATGTCACTTTACGTTGCTCGAACATGCGCATCTCCTATTTTCATTTATGATCATTTATCATCCATCTCTTAAGTTGGAAGTTGGTCATCTTCTTAAGTCTTAGGTGTAAAATCATAAGTCTTAAATGGTTTTATAACACAATCAATGATATTTCCATGATTCATCTGTCAAGTATTAAATGTTAGGTGATAAATCTTAGGTCTTACAGTTTTTTATAAAGTGGCCCTTATATGAACACATATTTGAGGTATCATTTTTAGTTTCTAAGTTATTGGAAAAAAACGGAAAATTGTAGCTTTCGTTTTCATTTTTTTACGCGGAAACCAAGAGAACTAGAAGTTTCTAATTGGGTCGTTCTTCAGGGACTTTTTCACAAGGAATCTAAATCCGCATCGTATTTTCCAAGGCGTTCTAGATGTCAGAGAAACAACACACAACTTTGTTTTTTCTTATGGTCGCTATATTGGATTTCTGCATTTTTGAAGTATGTTTCTTTCTGATTACTATGACGTATCACTCGATATGTTCGAATCTTACCAGCTGGTTAAAATTGGTAAAAAATCGTTTTTGCAAAGAGTGCTTTGGAAACAATGCCAAAAATTTTGTTTAACAAACTAACTTCTGGATAGTTCAATTGAACTTGAAAGCTTACTTGCATAAAAACCAAGCTTACTTTGAATTAGGAACGACATTTGAAGTTATAAAAGTATTTTCTTCGCAAAACAAAACGGTCATAAAAGATGCTCCAATATTCCAACTATTCACTTCTGAACACAATTTTTAATTGACTAAGACACAAATTAAAAATTCTAGTCAGGTAACCAGAATTAATCCGGAGATGGTTTTTCTCTATTTTCTCATATCAAGTATTTCTGATAAACAACCCAACTGTTTACATTCCGCGAGCCAATTAGTTTTGGTGTGCAATAAAAACCAACTCTATCACCGCCCTAAACCGATACTACGCGTGCGCACTGACGATAACCTCGATTGACCCCTCAACGACTCTCCCAATCGATGACGTCACCGTCTCACCTGCTGAATGATCTGCCTGGACAGCAGCGACAGCGTGTTCTGGAACATCCTCGGCACGATCCGCCTGAGGTACTCCATGATCTGCCTGTTGCCGCCATAGTCGTTCGTCTGCGTCTGAACGACGTTGGCGAAGCCCATGCTGTTGAGCGTCTGCTTGTCCACTGTGAGATCGGAGATGAGCATGCTTTGCGGATGCACCCACTGCTGGATGGGCTCGAGGATCTTGGAGAAGCGCTTCTTGTAGTTGCGGTCGCCCTCGGTCTGCGGCTCGACGGCCCGCAGCCGGATCAGCTTCGACACCGGCTCTGCACAACAAACGGGATGAGATTGCGGAATTTGAACAAAGAGGAGAACGGTCCTGAAAACGTTCCTACAACTGGGTTGATGGTCGAGTGCGCTGAGGCGCTGGCCTTTGGGCCCAGAGGGTCCGAGTTCGAATCCCAGCGCGGCTATTAGAAATTTTATTTATTTCTGTAGCATCGTTTAGCGGGAGGAGATAGTTGACCAACCGAACATTCTTGCTACCTAGATTTCAATCCTTCGGATTGTCAACGATAACCAGCCGAGTAGTGCTTCGGATGACACTTAAAAAGCTAAGGTCCCCGTCTTCCTTACTCATAAAAGTCCTAGACTTACTAAGTAGGCGGTTAAAAATACTTTTCAAACAAGGGAGAATGAATAAGCAGTAGGTGCGCCTGCGCATTGACGAATGTCATTTTTCAAAAAGTGCTTATGCATTTCATGTGCTTTTTCATTGCATCACCTCAAGTATTTTTGGGATTATTGAAATTATGTGCAATGGTAATATTTCTGGAATTCATTATTTCAGATGAGTGGGTCAAATATCAGGCCAGGCCAAAACATATTAAAAATTATGAAAAATAAAAATAGTTGACGACTTTTTTACATTTCAATTTTCAGAAATTAGCTATCTCAGGCATTTTGATAGTTCTGACATAAAGTTTCCCATACAATCTTCAAGTGGATGAGCCACACTCAGAAAAAATGCTGCGTCCAAATATCTCTTGTGATAAAAAAGCACCAGAACACCCCCCAAGAGAAAAAAAATTGCAACAACTAGGCAATTATTTAGTGTGAATTAAGGCAACATGGAGAACAATTATCAAGTGAAAAGAAAAGTATCAATCATCAATTACTTACTATTGATAAACTGTTATCCTGGATGTCAAGTGAATACTTCCATAAACAAAAATCAACTTGAAAAAAACTACTATAACACATTTCAAAAGTTGATGTCAAGTGAATACTTCCATAAACAAAAATCAACTTGAATAAAACTACTTCTATAACACATTTCAAAAGTTGATGGCTGCTTCCTCGTTATTCCATAGATTCACTTCATCTCCTATGCTATATTAAACTGGGGTCATTCCCCCAATACTGTACAAATTTTTAAATTGCAGAGGCGTTGTGTAAGAATTATCGCAGGTTTAAAATATCGAGACTGTTGTAGAGATAGTTTTGCAGAACTGAGACTCCTTACACTTCCATGTACTTTTATATTTCACTGTCTAACCTACATAAAACTGAACCTAGCTGACTTTAGATCACATAGTGATATTCACTCATATTCAACCAGAAATAGAGATAATTTAATCCTCAGCTACCACAGGTTGCAACGTACAAGAAGGGGCACTGATTACTACGGCATAAAATTCTTCAATGCTCTTCCAATAGAGGTCAAAAACCTAAATTTTAACTATTTTAAAACCAAAGTCAAAACATATCTCTTGAAAAATGCCTTCTATTCCATCGAGGAGTATCTAGATAGTGATTTTGATATGTAAATGTATTCGTTACTATATTTTGATGTTTGTCTTCCTATTAGTATCGTATCTGATAAGCTGTATCCTACTATTGACATTTTTGTACTATTTATGTATTATTTGTAACATTTTTTCTTCTTCTCTCTTTCTCTTTTTTATATATGACTTGTAAAAGCACTTTAGTGTAATACTTTGCCAATAAATAAACTAAACTAAACTAAAAGGAAAAATGGTACAAATATTTTGTTTTATCTTGTATCAAACACATTTTCGGATTCTAAAGTGGGATACAAATAATTTGAAACCGTCTCCGAAAACGCGTTGTGCGCATGCGTTCCAACAGCTTAATCTTATTCTTGTAGAACCACTATTAACAGAACAATAATCCCGTTCTCGTTGTTTGGCATTGGCGTTTGCTTACCTAGAATCCCGAGAACTTCGACTTTGACCTGCCTCTGATTGCCATCTTGGGAAGTCGTCCCAAGGGATATAACGCCGATTTCGATCTTCACCCCTGGACCCCCTAGAGGGCGTATGTGAGTCTGCAGAGCAGCCGTACAAACAGACCTCAGCCACGTGAACATACCCTTAACGTACAGGTTGTCCACTTTCACCTAGAAAGATGTTAGTGAAGTGATAACCACCCGAGCTACTGTCCAGTGAAGTTTGCTCACCCATTGGGTAACATTCTGTATATTGGTCTGACAAGCCCAATGGTACAACAACTTGAGTATCACCATGGGGGGATGCGGGGAACCCTCGAAGAGTGACCCGCTGAACACGGAGACGAACCGCTGAGGACAGCACTCGGAAATCCATACGTACCCCCCGGAGTAGGGGAACTTGGAGACGTCGCTGTACATCCCGAGCTTGAGCTGCGTTGAAGTGTGCACCGAGCACCTCTGCTCCGACCGCACCAGACCTTGTTGGATCAACCTGGCGAGAAAACAGGCGAAAAAAGACCTACCGACTGCGCCAAGTGTTCGCGTCACTCACCATTCGGTGAACTTGGTGGGCGCGTGCATCAGGACGGACTTCACCTTCGAGTCCAGCTTCGGCCTGTCGACGGAGAGGTCCTGCACCCTCAGGTGGGGCCTCGCTACCACCACCAGCGACGGGTACGTCTTGCCCTGCAGCTGGGGTGAGAAATGAGATAACGCGCGCTCGACAGAGGGATGGTGATTACCTTGTTGAAGCTGATCTCGCGGCTGTCGGGCAGCTGCGATCGGGCGTCTTCGGCGGTGAGGTCGACGACGACCTTGGCCTTGGCGCCCAACGTAAGGCCGCCCTCGACGCTCGACTCGGAGGGGCGGACGCTGGCGGATGAGTTGGTTTGGGGCTGACACAGAAGTTTGATAGTTTCAATTACGGTTTTTTATAATTGTGGGTCGCGCCGATGCCAAAATTTGCGGAAGGGAAAATGATTTGAACGTTGCGATATATTTTCTTCGCAGTTTTTTTTTTCACTCACCCCCCTCGCTCTGGTATTCACCGTCACCTGTTGCACGGAGGGCACGGATTTTAGTAGAGAATGCGGCCCTTTCTGTATTGTAGGCGATGCTTTCTGTATAGTCGGAGCCACCTAGAAAAGTCCGGTAAAACGAACGAGGTTTCTCAAGATAATCGAAAAGAAAGCCATGATGAATTAATTTTACTTGGTTATGGAAAGAAGCATTTTTTGTAGAGCTAATAGTTTTACACTTTAAATCCAATCATCCGTTGAACCTTTGAAAATATGTCTTTATTCTTTCATTGTTATATTTCCTGAAAATAAGACGAATTTGTGCACAAAGCTATTTCATCAATCTGTTACTTTATTTCTCTGTCAATGGACCAAATTTTTATATAGTAATAATTTATTCATTATCGCTTCAATTTGGTGTTATGATTTCCGTGATACAAATGAAAATAAAAGTATAAAGTTAACAATATACATTTATTTGTACACTCCTCAAAATTAAAGAACATGGTGGAAACAGGATTATTTTCCATTTATTCTGCGGTATCTTTTAGAACAATTCATTTGTACCTTCTTGGCGGGCGTCGCAGGCGTCTGCGTCACACCGGCGCTTATCGTTTGCAGCATCTTCCTCGTCTGCGGCACGCTTCTAACGGCCGCCTGCGACGCCATGCCGCCCCTGTAGCCGCCGCGACGCCCGCGGCCGCCCCTCGAACTTGTCGTTGGCGGCGGCTGTTGCAGGTTCTGCGCCACCTGAGACGACAATAATGATTTTTTTCTACAAACGGTTAACAAAGTAGGCTCTGACGCTTTCAAATATCATCAGAAAGTTGACGTTTTCCGAGGCATGTCATTATAAGTGACAGCATTGCCGCTCGTGCACGGAAAAAATGTCATTAAGTGACGGCTTATTTGCGTTTGCATCTATCATTGTTGAAAACTTCGAACTCATCATTCTGTTGCATGATGAAAAGTAATATATCTCCTAAAATTATCTAACGCATCTCCTGATGTAGCAGAAAGTGAGAACATTGCAAATTTGAACCTCTTTCCTACCAGATAAATCGAGAAAAAGTATGAATTATGAAATGATAGATTCATGACATGGTGTATATTTTTTAATATGTTGAGTTGCCTAGATATTGTATGGGATAACTTTTAATTTTAATTTTAATATTTTGGAATAATTCGTTATTGTCAATATTTTGGAAAAGTCTATTTTCCTTTCAATAAAATACGACTTTTGGAAAGCCTTTTGCCGACGACTACATTACACCATGAAATGCTTGAATGCTAAATATATCAAAGTATGTATCCTAAATTTGTCATATTTCTCAAAAAAACACCAGTCCGTTGAATATAAAGCAAAAATAAGTTTGACTATATCTTTTTGGTTCATAACGTATTACAGGGTGTTTCATAGTGGGTGGAACATTAGAAGTACCTGGAGAACAGAAAAACCGATCATTTCGAAAATTTGTGGGCGTGGATAATCAGACTTGCTCTATCCGTCTAAAATATTTTCATCAATACAGTGTTGCCGCTTGTATCAGAAAGTAGTAGCTACTTTGTTATTTCAAATGGAACACCCTGTATTTTGTAAGATTTTTGAATTCTTCCTGAAAATCTGATTTTGTCGACCTATTATACTTGGGGTATAGCGAAAAAGATTACAGAGATATAGGGTGTGAAAAATCGAGATTTTTCAACCTGAGGAATTTTTTGTGTCGAAACTAATCATTTCTGCTGAAAACGGCTCACATGTCCCTATCTTATCTTTCCATTTACTATCTACTGACATTCAATAGAAACAAATAGAGGGTGATGCAAAACTCAAAATTCTGAACCACCCGTATTCGTTTCAATTAAATATCAATCGACAGTAAATGAAAAGTTGAGATAGGGACATGTGAGCCGTTTTGAGCAGAAATGAATAGTTTCGACACAAAAAATTCCTAAAGTTGAAAAATCACGATTTTTCACACCCTATATCTCTGTTATCGTTCACCCTAGACCACAAGTATGAGGCATTGATGAAATCAGCTCTTCAGGGAGAATTCAAAAATCTAACAAAATACAGGGTGTTCTATTTGAAATAACAAAGTAGCTACTACTTTCTGATACAAGCGGCAACACTGTATTGTTGAAAATATTTCAGGCGGATAGAGCAAGTTTGATTACCCACGTCCACAAATTTTCGAAATGATCTGTCTTTCTGTTCTCCAGATACTTCTAATGTTCCATCCACTGTGAAACACCCGGTATAACTGTGTGATAAACATATGTTTTCAAGTAGCCTCAATAGCCAACGGGTTCAAAGAGCGACTTCTCAATCCGCCAGCCCGGGTTGGATCCCTGGGCAGGGCAATAATTTTTTAATCTATGAGTCATTTTACCTTCTTTTCCGTTAAATGTATGAATCAGTGAATTGAATTTCAAAGTAATTGTGAATAATTAACGAAATTAATGATTCAGTTGAATAATATTATGAAATGTAAGTTAATTGAATGAATTATCAAGTTTTCTTGTCCATCTTAAGTACACGGTATATTTTGTTCTGAACTCCCCCTATAAACTTTTTAATCTAGTGGGCCCGCCCTCACCTGCACTTTGCCCTGGTACACCTTGGCTTGGGGGGTAACCGGGGTGGTGGTGGGGGTGGAAGGCGGCCCGCTCATCGCCCCCACGATCAGCCCCAGCCGGGGGTCCATCACCAGCTGGTAGCTCTGGGAACCTCCGCTGCTGCCGCCGGCGTTGTTGTTCAAGATCAGATTGGACGGGGGTGCTTTGGCCCCTGTGCCGAAAAATTTCTAGTTGTTATTGAGCTACTTATTAGAATAGATTCAAATTATATAGAGCAGGCGTTTTCGGAAGGCGAGGTAGGTAATAAAGAGAGGAATTCAGACTTTCAGCGTCCGTCCTAAAGTTGGCTACACATGGAAAAAAATGTTATTGATATTTCTGAAAACTCCAATGGCCGTTCGTTTCTGCGTGTCTGACAGCTAAAAAATCCGTTGCGACTTGTATCATGTGACTTCAGATTTGGCGGGAATAAAAAAAAGTTACCTGTGGTGCCGAAAAGGTTAATCTGACAAGATATCGAAAAATTTTACTGAGATGGTAGAATAAATTAAAAAAAGGAATCTTGATTTTCCTTCACCAACAAATTTTGAAAAATGGAAAGGAATTAGGATGAAATTAAGAAAATGAATAGGTATTGAGGGCATTTTGGGAAATAACCAGGAAGAAAGGAATGGTAGATGCATTTGGAAGAATTGTGAGGAATTAGAGGTAAATGGGAAATTAATGAAATAAACTGTTAGAGGAATTTTTTAAAAATCATTTCAGATTGTGACCAATTCCTCGGACATTTGGGAACAATCTCCTCCTGTGAATAAGATTCTTATAAAAAAATCTCACCTGCAATTGCACTTTGCACATGTTCAGTAACTTCTATAATAGTGTTCAGTTCTCCTGAGTGGATCACTTTTGTGTTGACAGTATTAATCAATGAATCAAGCTTATCCTGCAACTCTTTCTCTTCATCCTGCATCTTTTTTATTCTGGTCCTTTGTACATCTTCTAGTTCCTCAACCCAGCAATCCAATTCCAAGGTGTTTTCTGCATTTCTGTTTGTGATTGTTTTCAGAACCAGTACATCTCTATCTGAAAATTATAATGAGAGGGTGAGTTTCACAAATCATAAAAAAAATATGCAATCCATTCCAAATCATCCAGACAGATTATTTGAAGGATTATCTAGAGCTTCCTAATAACTGAATTTCTTACCATTTCCATCTGATGACTTTCTATGGCTCAATTTGTATTTCTTTTTGGGAGGTGGTGGTGGTGGTGGAGGTGATGGATCCAAGGCAATTATCTGAGAGAAAAAAAAAGTTAGTAGGTCTATCTCACTGCAATAACTCAGTTATTCAAATGGGATATCCTGTGTTTTTTCCACACTGCTGGGTTGGGGATTATTTCAAGCAATTTGACAAGATGAATACAAAACAACTAGAAAAAAAATCTTCAACTTACATCAAAATACTGTTTGTTGCATTACCATCATTGGTGAGCATTACCGAGAAAAGAATATTTGTTTCATTAGAATGACAATACTAATTGCACAAAATGATGATAATATTGAGGAGCAATTAATATTATTTCCATATATTCCTGAAGCATCATCACTCACATCATCATCAGGAACTTCAACAGCATCATCTTCATCATCCAGTAAGAGTTGCATTTGTTTCAAAGCTTCTTTACTGGCAGCTCTTCTGGACTGAGTCCTGGATCTAGGAGGACTCATTTCAACAACTGGCTTTTTGGGCATTCTCACCTGATGAATTGATTTCATTGAATTTTTTTGATGATACATATGCTATGTGCCAACAATCAATTAATCAACCAAAAATTATCACAGGAAATCAATTAATCAACAAACATTAATAAATTTTCAATTAAGTAAATATCTGCAATTCTTCATCATAATTTCAATTCCATGAAAAAATTTCCTTTCTTTCTATTCTGTATCTTATTCCTGTACTTCACATTCCTCCAAAAATAAAATTAATATGAATAGTTGGCTATGGTGGATTTTTTGCAGTTGGTAATAAACAAGATTAGCAGGCTTTGATTAATAACCTATTCAATTGTTTAGTTTCATAACCTAAACTTTGGATTGTGATTTCATTGTTGTGTAGAGACTAAAGGGTTTTTATTCTTGATTATATGTGATAATTACATGGATAGTTAGTGTAATAGTGCATCAATAAAAGTGTAGGGTATGTTATATTATGTTTAGATCATCCTGTTTGGAAGTACACGTATTTCACGCCCGCCGGCTAAATAATGTGAATAAAGTTATGAATTCAAACTAATAAACAGGGTTCTTCATGAATCTTCTCCAGTCCAGAATGGTTACTAGCTTCTTCTTCATAGATGGTGAGTAAGTACATAGCTTGTGTGATTCCTTCTAGACTCATATTCATATTTCAGTTTATTGCTTCAATTCAAACAAGCCTCTTCCTGTTGAATCAGCAGTATTCCTTCCATGTATTAGATATTTGACTCCCAAATTCATCTCATACCTACTTGATAAAATATTCAGAACATGTACCTACTGAATGCAAAACATGCAAAATAAGAAGATACCAAATATGCTCCCAAATATGTTAAAATTATGAGCCATACATATTTTCATGGAAAATAGATTGAATTATGATAACCTTTATCTATGATGATACCAAACTTGACAATGGACATGACAATCAATCAATTATGACATTATTTTCGTTTGACAGGGCAGTACCAAAAAATAATGCCCCCGAAATTCCTATCACATTATTTTCATCACTGATAATCCATTTAATTTAATGTCCTGATAGGAATAAGGTAAGTAAACATGTGGTCATTTCAACAGTTATGAAAATTAATATGTAATTTAATTTGAAAACATCAAATTCATGGAAATTGAAATCATGTTGACAGTAGCATAAAGGGAACAATTATATTATTAAACCATCCCACAAAATACACTAGTCAAAACTGCTAATATGCACACACATTATAAAATGCTTACTCCTTGATATCCACAAAAGGCTACAACATAAGTCAACAAACAGCTGGACTTTCATAGTATTTTTTAGCTTCCATTTTCAATATTTTCATTCCATTGGTCAAATGTCAAATTGAATTGTCAGATTTATGCAGTAGGTAGGCGGATATGAATTTGGCGGTAAATTCAGAACGTTTCAATAAATACGAGTTTAGGGGATTCTGGCCTTAAAAACATATTAGTTGGTGCATAATTTACCTAAAATAATGATTTCAACAGTGACAGTATTAAAACCAAAGTAATAATTATGAATATTTCCAGCTATTATCTATTGATGCGTCATCAAGATGGCGTTCGTCATGTAGTGGTGGGGGTAATTTGTATTGAGAACTCTTGTATAGATTGTACCATGACAAATTCTTCGAATAAAATTGTTGGCACACCTTGTATGATTGGAATATTTGTGAAAAAGCCTGAAATGGTGGTCACTACCTTTTCAACCTTTTCTTCCTTCACTTTCACTTCCTCAACTTTAATTTCCTTGCTGTTGTTATCTTTTTTGCTTATTTTGATCTTGAAAGTAGATTTTTGCGGTAGGTTCAAAGAGGGCACCGCCTCATTTTTCAATGCTTTGAATTCGGCTGGAAACATATACAGGGTGATAACACGAAAACGTTGGCAGTACAAAAACAAATGCTTACATTGTTTCTTGCTTGAGGACGGGTTATTTTTGCTCCCCGCATTGTAATTAAACCTGGTGACGGAATAATCCGAGTTCTTGAAGTGTTTGCTACACACTTTGGTACGTTTGTTGACTTCATCTTCCGTCCTGTTGATCGCTTTCAGCCACTTTTTCCTCACGTCTCCTTCTTTCGGTATCTGATGGAACTTCGCGATAGTACTCACATTCGTTTCCGCTGTGTCACAACCAGCCACTATACACGTAATTTTTTTCATATTGATACCGAAAAATCGAAAAAATCATTCACATTACAAGGTTATGTTAGCACTCGGTAACCACGACACAAGACACAAACTGGAAAACCAAAGCGCAAAGCTACGAGCGCTCGACGCGACATCTGACGCTTGTGATCGGAAGCGAAAACACAGATTTTTTCGTGCGCCATCTAGGTAGGAGTAAGTGAAGTCTCAGGCAGCGATCCAATCTGAAAGCAGGAAACTCCAATCGAAATATTGACCCCTAGCTTCATCAGAGTATCAAAAGATGTCAGGTTTCACATTTCGTTGATTGAGGAATAGTTACCTCAATCAACGCTCTATTGATGAGATCAGGAAAGGCATAAAGCCTGGTTCATGCTCATAAGAATATCGCAAAATTTATGCGAATAAAATGGCCGCTGAATAGAAATATCGCAATAAAGTTGAAATATTTGAACTTTTTTGCGGATTTTTTTAAATAATCATGATATCACAGAATGCAAGAATCAATATTTTTGTAGAGTAGCAATATCAATGTATTATTTATAATTTACCGATTCGCATCAATTTTGCGAAATTCATATAAGCATGAACCAGGCTTAAGGCGTCTAATCAGAGTAATCTGTTCATTGGAAAGTTTAAAGTTTTTAAAAATCCCTATATATTCACATTATATGTATACGATTTAGAATCAATCGCAGCACATCTGGAAATTGTTGTAAATTTACAGACATTTTTGTCTCCTTCTTGTGGGAAAGCGAAAATGAGTAATTCAATAATTCAAAAAATATATATTTCCCAACTTTAATGGAATAGAATAGAGTAGTCAAGAATACCTATATAATAGTTTGAACCACCACAAGCACCTGCTCCTGCTATCTTATTATTATTTTGCGTCACTAAAGTCGGTATATATTTAGTATTTCATTTAGCGTAATCTTAACTGGAGTCTTGGTGTGAAATTTTCTTACCACTCTAGCTTCAATTATTGGAAATTATGTCTCGTACAAGAATATTGTTTAGAGAATTTTCAAAATACTCGTGTTGCCGAAAAAAAAATCTAGTAATAATTGAAGCTCTAGAGTGGTATCAAAATCCTGGAAAAATGATTATCCAGTTGTGTTTTCCTGGTTCTTATTCCATTATCATCGTATTCATTTGGAAACCCATCAGAACTGAAAAGTTGGTTTGGTAAATGAAAATTACATTATGGAAATTTTATAGATACCTATACCTTTCTGGGCGCCACTGTCATGTTTCAGGTTCAATTCTGAGTCGTTATAGCGAATCAATTAATTTTCCACTCAATGACATTATTTGCACTTCAGGGAAATTATGGAGAAGCCAACAATTTTCTTGAAACTTGACCCCATTCAAATAGACATTAATTACGCACTAAGGTGACCTTTATAGAGACGAAGTAAACGAAAAAATGACCGTTATTATCCTTTCCTGAAGATATCGATGTGGGTCCTGAAGCAACTGAAATGGAAATGTTATAGAGTAAGAGTTGTTTCTTGGGTTTTTTTTACAGGACACAGTGCTGATTAATGTGGTAAGGATATTTTCCGTGATCATTATCTAATATAACTAATCTAATATAACGTACCACAAAATATAGCAATGCATCTTTCAATACTGTTAGCATCAAAAACCACTGTTCATAGTTCATTTATATATTTATCCAATAGACTCCATATAACTATACAACGAATTGAACAAATTGAGAAATATAGGAAATTTTAATTCCTTAAAAAATATACCAAAGAATATATCAAAAAAGGAAAGAAAAAAATACTGAAAAAGGTAAATTTCATATAATCGAGAAGCACCATCAGTAGTGTAGTAGTAATCTATCACATTGCGCTCTATATACAAAAATATCTATTTTTTATTGTCTTATTTTTATATATAGTTGCCTAATTTTCTTTTTTTTATTATTAAAGAATACGCCATAACAATTTCAATATATAGATATTCATATCGTTATTTGAAACATTATCATAATTTATTATGTGGGTATATTTCAATTAATATATTTTACGTTAATGTATGTAATCTTTTCGCTGATTATTGTATTTTATTGATTTTTTTCTGTAATTCTGAGAGCTCACTGTCATAACTAAAAACACCCACGCTCTGGCTGTGTCTTAGGGCCGTTTTCATAAACGAGTATGAACTACTTTCAAGCTAGACATCGTTTGGTTGCTAAAATGAATAGCCAATCAAATCACTCGTTCTCTAGCAACCAAACCAAGGTCATCTCATACTCGTTAATAAAAACCGCCCTTATAATAGTGGGTTAAATTTTTTTTTCATTTATGATACTTCAATGATGAACATAATAATTTTGTTCTCTAGTTTGTATGTATCTTTTGTTCATTGTGCAATAAACTCATTTACAATTATTGTTACGGACTATGCTGTGTTCCGAGAATACCGGAACACCGCGGTCGCCGACGTACCACTATAATTAGCGGATGATTTATTGCCGGTAATTCTTAGAAGTTCCAGTAATTTCTGGAGAATGACATGATGCTGTTTTTTACTTATATAAAGGACAGGACCGCAGAGTCGCGGACAGTCAGTTTGAGTTCAGAAGGAAAGCTTGTTTTGTACTAACTGTTTTAAATTAATGAACCCAAACAGAAATATCGTAACATCATCATCATCAGATCAACATGCATTCAGAGGGCCACGTCCACGTTCTTGCCGTGAGCCCGCGCAGGCGCAGCGTGTACCTGGAGAGCGCGCATACCGGTCGACGCGACCCGAATCGGGTCACCCAGGTGGCCCCTTACCGACCAAGTGGTCCCGCGCTCCCTTCCAGGGCCTTTCTGGATGCCCAAGGGCAGCGTGGCTTTGTGTACGACTCGCTGAGGCCCATCATTTTCCTGATGAGGCTCACGGGGGTTCTTCCCGTCGGGATCGTGGATGGGGTGTTTCAGGTAGGGATGCGTATACAGGGTGGTGAAATTTTTTTGTTTGTTTCTTTTTCATTTTCTTTCTAACCATGTATTATGTGTGTGGTCGCTTTTGATTTGTGAGGTTTCAATAGTGGAACTTTTCGTACGACATCCTCATTTTCAAAGATTAAATTAAACTACGCAACACTAATTACGTCGCACCCCGAAATTTTGCCCCTGTTTAAATTTGAATAACTTTTTTCTGATTTGAACAATTTGAATTCTGTTTGCACTGTTCGCTAGCTCAGTCCTTCAGCTATCATTTTGTACTCTTTCGTTACATGAGATTTTTTCCATGAAATTGCTACAGGATGTTTTTTGGAACTGTGCAAAATTTCGAAATGTTCAAAAAGATCCCAAATAATGAATAAAAACAGTTTTTTTCAACTTTAACAGCAGAGGCATGAAGATTATCTCATTTCCTTTAGCCATTTCCAAAATTGTCTTCTTATCAATTTTCTTTACAGAGTGATCTCAAAAAATCAATTTTTTGGTTTTGCAGTCATAACTTTTTTCCTCTTCAACCGATTTTCAAAATCTCACGATCATGAAGCTGAAACGTTAGATGGACAGACATGAAGATTATAATTGACTAAAAATAAATATTGAAGATCAAGTGTTTCTGCAAAGGTGACCCAAATCTAAATCCCCCTCGAAATCCCGATTAAAAAAGAAAAATATCCAAAACTTTGTTTGATCGAAACGAAAATATCACCACCAAAAATACTGAAAAAAAAAAATTTCAGCCCCTCCCCCCCAAAATTTTTTTTGCGGGTAACATTTTTGCTGGTCAAACGGTTAGATATATCGCTAAACATATTTCACCTGACCCCCACATCGGGATCGGATATTGAAAAAAAAATTCTTTAGCCCCCCTTGCCCCCTTGGGGTACTTTGGGTACGGATGAAGGGGAAGGAGATTTTTGTGATTTTTTTACTTATAATGTTCGTAAGTTTCGTACAAAACTACTAAGAATCGCCCAAACTCGAGTTCTCCAAGTATCATAGTTTGATGTACAGGGCGAAAAAAAGTTATTTTTCAGAATCGAGACAAGCGGTACACATAGTGTTCAGCGGAAAAAGTTGATCAAAGAGATAAAAAAATTTGTTTCATAGGGGTCATTGGGGTCTAAATAATTAAATTCTTTGAAAAAAATCCAAAACATGATGGAAGACTTTGTATAGGGGGTGAGAAGGTTACCCTAAAATCTTGTTGTATTCAGATTTTTTTTATTTTGAATTTTTTTATGAAGTCTCATATCTTCAGAAAAGAAATACCTATACGAATAGTTTTTTCTGTCCTGATCTTCATTTTCACGAGAACGTAATTTTCAACCTGTCTTGTCAGTCACTCATTATGATTTTTGTTACGTTGGTTACTGACCATGCATTTTTTTTGGTCTGATTTTTTTTCTAGAACATGGCGTTTCAATTCGGTTTTCTCACGCACAATTTTTGACTACTGAAGAAGATCTGGATGTGTCCAGAATGAAAGATTCTTCCGAAAACAAGTTGATTTTCATTTAATTCTCCTCCCAGTCGGGATTCACAGAGTGTTTCAGATTTGGGTTACCTTTGAGGAAACCCTCGATTCTGAATGTTCATCTTGAGTTAATTCTGATCTTTAAATCCTCTCATATGAGGTTTCAGCTCCAAAATGAGCCTGAGATTTTGAAAATCGGTTGAAGAGGAAAAAAGTTATGACTGCAAAACCAAAAAATTCATTTTTTGAGATCACTCTGTGAAGAAAAGTGATAAGAAGAAAATTTTTGATATGTCCAAAGGTAATGAGATAATCTTCATGCCTCTGCTGTTAAAGTTGAAAAAAAATGTTTTTCTTCATTTGGGATCTTTTTGAAAATTTCGAAATTTTGCACAGTTCCAAAAAACATCCTGTAGCAATTTTATGGAAATAACCTTATGTATCGAAGAAGTACAAGATTAGAGCTGAAGGACTGAGCTAGCGAACAGTGCAAACATAATTCAAATTGTTCAAAGAAGAAAAAAGTTATTCAAATTTAAACAGGGGCAAAATTTCAGGGTGCGAAGTAATTAGTGTTGCGTAGTTTAGTTCAATGATAATATGACGAGAACAAACAAGACAAACTGTCATTGATTACACTTGCCTGCTTGAATGCAATAGCTTGAATTTTGATTTACATACGTTTTTTGGCATTGACAGGGCCTTTCATTTTCCCGAAAAGGACACCATCTTTGGTTTTTCAAATAGAACACTTTGTATAGGTATATGTTCTTTCGGAATTCGATAGAACTTTGATATCAACTAGTTGAATAATTCTAAGGAAAAAGAGTTTTCTATTTAGCATTTCTCATATCTTCAAAAACAAAAAAGTTTGAGGCGCACCCTGTACATAGGTACAGCCACGTGGAGAGTTTTGGGTAAAACTTCGTTTATCGCACTCCTATATGAGTTCGGAAAAAATTTTTGGTGGAACTTACGTATTTTGACCTCCTGATCACGAATCTGAAGTCAAAACACGGCGGTCTTTCGGAGATTTTGTCTCAAAAAATATACCATTTGACATCTCAAATTTCTGTTAATAAAAACACACAAAATTAATCCTTCTTTGAGCCAACACATCACACATGCTCACATTCACTTGTTTCCAACACTTTTTTGCATAAAAAACTGTTATTTTCACAAAAATTAGCCCTTCTTCAAAACGTAAACAAAAAAACCTTTTTTCACTGATTTTCTGGTTATTTTTATTTGAGATGTTGGCATTGGTCTTACCTTGAGCCAAACAATCACGTTGGCAACATCATAAATACAAATTACCAGAAAATCAGTGTAAAAAGGCTGTTTTGTTTACATTTCAAAGAAGAGTGAATTTTTTGAAAAATAATCGTTTTTTCTGCTGAGAAGTGTTGGAAACAAGTAAATATATGCATGTATAGTATTTTGGTTCAAAGAAGGGTGAATTTTGTGTATTCCTAATAGCAGAAATTTGACATGTCAAATGGTGCATTTTTGAGACAAAATGGGGCCGTATCTTCGAAAATACTTGAGACCGCCGCGTTTTGACTTCAGATTCGTGATCAGGAGGTCAAAATACGTAAGTTCCACCAAAAATTTTTTCCGAACTCATAGGAGTGCGATAAACGAAGTTTTACCGAGTTTTGTCTCGCAGGTGACCGTGCAGATAATGGCCTACTCCGTAGCGGTTTTCCTGGTGGTGCTGGCATACATCGGTTACATCAGATGGGACAAAGTGGAGATGTTTAGGACAGCTGAGGGTCGATTCGAAGAGGCCGTAATCGACTACCTGTTCACCGTTTATTTGGTGCCCATAGTGATCAACCCCATAGCTTGGTAAATAATTTAGATAACCTCAAACCTGATGGAATAAATTGGTTCATATCCGACTCGAAGAACCAATGTTGAAGTATCTAACTGAAATGGATTGATTTATATACCTACGGGTCGAAGGTCAAGATTCCCTAATTTCCTTTGATTTTATTGTTATTTCTGAATTAACTTTGTCAGTTTCATAATTCTTTCTATTTTTTTGTTCCACAGAAAATATATGATGAGATACACTATAGATATACACCTCGACCATTGAATTAACACATCCTTAATATAAAAGTCCCGGTCTGAATTTTTCGTGAAAGTTTCTTCGAGCTCTCCGAGTAATCTATCTCAATTTTTTATCCAATTTCTTAATGCCCTGTAGGGTTCAGCATACTTTCTGAATCCAACGATATATCACAAGTTGATAATCGAGTAACAGTTTATACACCAAACAAATCCAGTTTTGTTCAAACCTCTGTAATAGATTTGTTCGTATCCGGCTCGAAGAACCAATGTTAAAGTATCTAACTGTGACAGAGAATTCCGGGTTTAGATTGTTTGTGACAGTTTCTTCAAGCACTCAGAGCTTTGCTTTCTAGCTCCAAAATGTCGCGAAGCTCTTATAGTGGTTAACAAAACGTTCGCAGGTACGAGAGCAGAAAGCAAGCCAAAGTTTTGACCACCATGGTTTCTTTCGAGACCATATACCGAAGAGTGGCCAAGAAAAACCTCGTCTTATCCCTGGGGAATACTCCCCTTTTGATCGCAATCGGCCTGCCAGTCCTAGCCATCAGCGCCATGTTGGTCACCCACGTGACCATGGTTCATTTCAAACTTTTCCAGGTGATTATTGAGATCCAGATGTTAGATCTGGAGCTGCAGCATTTCTCTATCCCTGATTTTTTTCCCCTATCCTCTCAGGTAATCCCCTACTGCTACATCAACACGACAACCTACCTGATCGGCGGCTCCTGGTACATCTACAGCAACCTGATTGGCCGCCTCGCGCAAACCGTCGCCGCCGATTTCCAGCAGGCCTTGAAGCACATTGGTCCTTCGAGCCGGATAGCCGACTACCGCGCCCTCTGGCTGACGCTGGCCAGGCTGGTGCGAGACGTGGGCGACGCGTGCGCGTACGCTGTTACCTTCCTCTGTCTCTACCTTTTCCTCACCATCACGTTGACCATCTACGGACTGCTGAGCAGGATCCAGGACGGGGTCGGTGTCAAGGACGTGGGGCTGACGATGACGGCGTTGCTCAGCGGATTGATGCTGTTTTTTGTGTGCGATGAGGCGCATTACGCATCCAATTGTGTGAGTGTCTTGTGATTTTTTTTTGGCGAGGTTTTATCTGGTTTGGTGTCTGTGACCAAATCTGGCATCCCACTTCTGATGGTGGAATTCGGCTGGTGTATAAAATTCCATTGGCAATTCATTATGGAATTTTTGTTAGGATTTGAAACAAAATGGCGGCTTGAATATGGCGGTCGAGTTTTGTGATGATGCGTTAGATTATATTCGGAGATTATGAATTTATTGTCGAAATGGAGAATTTTTAAAAGTTTCCTACCTACGCCCTTTGATTTCAACTTTTCTGTATAAATTTACCTTTGCAAAGTTGCACTCTTCCGCACTGAGTGCGTAAAAAATCTCAATGTTATGGAAAAATATGTATTTTAGTTGCTGTAGACTATTTTTTGCAATATGAGAAGCCGTTGCAAGTGTACTATTTTTTCCCTTGTACCTCACAACCATAATTCCCCATATTTGTATTTCAGCTTGAAAAAAAATGTTTTGAATACCTCATGCATGAAGATATTATTATATGTATAATATTATCATGGAACAATCAGTTAATTTCTTTTAATTTTCGTTGTTTTCTAATATAAAGCTCCAATTTTTGATTTCAGTATTCTGAAAAAAAAAGAGCAAAATGATATGCTTCCGAAGTGAAAAATCGTTCTATTTGTTTGGAAGTTATGGAAATTTGAAAAATTCTGAGAAGTCTCTGTTCTCTGACACTTTTTTTTCTATGAAGAAAAATATTTATATCCGATTTCTTAGTTTTGAAGTTTTATGGAGAGGAATTTCGAAATAAATAATATTTTTTCCATTTACATAATGAGAATTATTTTCAATTTTCATGATATTTATTATTATACCTAACGGTAAAGAGGTAAATTCGTGGGCTCCAGAGACAAGCAGTTTCATATTTGTCATTTTTTCATGTAAAATTTTTGCTATCGTTAATTTTAGACCCAAACGTCGCATGCTTCACTAGTCAAACAATGCTCTGATCCCAATAAATTTCTCAGAACACCGTGTGACTTTCAGGTGAAAGTTCAGTTCCAAAAAAAATTGCTGCTGGTCGAACTCAACTGGATGAACGACGATGCGCAGCAAGAGGTGTTTATTAATTAATATATATTAATATTCCTCAAATCTCGTGACTCACTTTTCAAATTTCAGATCAACATGTTCTTGAGGGCCACCGAAATGAATCCCACTGACATGTCCTTGGGTGGATTTTTCGATGTCAACAGAAACTTATTCAAATCGGTGAGTGACTTCACAATAGTTATTCGTTGTGTCATTGTTATAAACAATATTTTATGTTGTGGTGGGCTACATCACATTTGCTGAGCAGTTTAGATCCCTCGCTCGGATTCCAAGAAGGGTTTCTTCGTTTCTTGCTTTGCAGTATTGAATTTTTTTTTTCGCGTTGATATGGATTCTGGTTACTCGTCTCGAATTTCTTGGTGATTTTTTTTCAGTTATTTCCTCTGTTTCAATAAATAGCAAAATAAAATTATAATTGCCAGTTTGAACTGACATTTATATATAATTGCAGATAGAACTGACAATTATACATAATTGCCAGTTTGAACTGACAATTACAATTGCCAAATATAACTGGCATTTATAGATAATTGCCAGTTTGACCTGACAATTGAACATAATTGCCAGATATATCTGGCAATTGTAATTGTGAGTTCTATCTGTCAAGTATCTATAAATGCCAGTTATATTTGACAATTATAATTGTCAGTTCAAACTGGCAATTATCTATAATTGCCAGATATATCTGGCAATTATGTTTAATTGTCAGGTCAAACTGGCAATTATCTATAAATGCCAGTTCAATCTGGCAATTATCTATAAATGCCAGTTTGAACTGACAATTATAATTTCCATTGGCATTTATACATAATTGCCAGATAGAACTGGCATTTATATATAATTGACAGATAAAACTGACAATTATACATAATTGCCAGTTTGAACTGGCATTTATAGATAATTGCCAGATAGAACTGACAATTATACATAATTGCCAGTTTGAACTGACAATTATAATTGCCAAATATAACTGGCATTTATAGATAATTGCCAGTTTGACCTGACAATTGAACATAATTGCCAGATATATCTGGCAATTGTAATTGTGAGTTCTATCTGTCAAGTATCTATAAATGCCAGTTATATTTGGCAATTATAATTGTCAGTTCAAACTGGCAATTATCTATAATTGCCAGATATATCTGGCAATTATGTTTAATTGTCAGGTCAAACTGGCAATTATCTATAAATGCCAGTTCAATCTGGCAATTATCTATAAATGCCAGTTTGAACTGACAATTATAATTTCCATTGGCATTTATACATAATTGCCAGATAGAACTGGCATTTATATATAATTGACAGATAAAACTGACAATTATATATAATTGCCAGTTTGAACTGGCATTTATAGATAATTGACAGATAGAACTGACAATTATACATAATCTGTCAATTATTAATAAATGCGAGTTTTATCTGGCAATTATGTATAATTGTCAGGTCAAAGTGGCAATTATCTATAAATGCCAGTTCTATCTGGCAATTATCTATAAATGCCAGTTTGAACTGACAATTATAATTTCCATTGGCATTTATACATAATTGCCAGATAGAACTGGCATTTATATATAATTGACAGATGAAACTGACAATTATACATAATTGCCAGATAGAACTGGCATTTATAGATAATTGACAGATAGAACTGACAATTATACATAATCTGTCAATTATTAATAAATGCGAGTTTTATCTGGCAATTATACATAATCTGTCAATTATTAATAAATGCGAGTTTTATCTGGCAATTATGTATAATTGTCAGGTCAAAGTGGCAATTATCTATAAATGCCAGTTCTATCTGGCAATTATCTATAAATGCCAGTTTGAACTGACAATTATAATTTCCATTGGCATTTATACATAATTGCCAGATAGAACTGGCATTTATATATAATTGACAGATGAAACTGACAATTATACATAATTGCCAGATAGAACTGGCATTTATAGATAATTGACAGATAGAACTGACAATTATACATAATCTGTCAATTATTAATAAATGCGAGTTTTATCTGGCAATTATACATAATCTGTCAATTATTAATAAATGCGAGTTTTATCTGGCAATTATGTATAATTGTCAGGTCAAAGTGGCAAATATCTATAAATGCCAGTTCTATCTGGCAATTATCTATAAATGCCAGTTTGAACTGACAATTATAATTTCCATTGGCATTTATACATAATTGCCAGATAGAACTGGCATTTATATATAATTGACAGATGAAACTGACAATTATACATAATTGCCAGATAGAACTGGCATTTATAGATAATTGACAGATAGAACTGACAATTATACATAATCTGTCAATTATTAATAAATGCGAGTTTTATCTGGCAATTATACATAATCTGTCAATTATTAATAAATGCGAGTTTTATCTGGCAATTATGTATAATTGTCAGGTCAAAGTGGCAATTATCTATAAATGCCAGTTCTATCTGGCAATTATCTATAAATGCCAGTTTGAACTGACAATTATAATTTCCATTGGCATTTATACATAATTGCCAGATAGAACTGGCATTTATATATAATTGACAGATGAAACTGACAATTATACATAATTGCCAGATAGAACTGGCATTTATAGATAATTGACAGATAGAACTGACAATTATACATAATCTGTCAATTATTTATAAATGCGAGTTTTATCTGGCAATTATGTATAATTGTCAGGTCAAAGTGGCAATTATCTATAATTGCCAGATATATCTGGCAATAATGTATAATTGACAGTTCAAACTGGCAATTATAATTTTATTTTCTGTATGTCCGTTCAGCGCTTTCGTAGTTTCCTCAAAGGGGTGAAAAATCATAAATTTTAGAAGGGTTTTATTGGAGAATGATACCGGCATCTCTGCGATATTTCAATCGTTTCAATGTTAATTACGCACGATACACATGAAATTCTATTTGCAGCTTATCGCGACTATGGTGACGTACCTGGTTGTGTTGCTGCAATTCCAAATAAGCATTCCTGGAGATAGCAGCGACGCTAACGGCAATGTTACCAACAGGAATGTAACAAGGGTTAATTAAAATGATGAGGTGCAAAATGGTGCGAACTATTTTAGTAAAAGCAAGGCCCTATCGCAATATAGTCTTCGAGAAAACTATTTCAAAGATGAAACATGAAATATCAAGTTAATCGAAATGTCAATCTAATAAGTGGACTAATGCAATTAGTCGTATTGTATAACATCTTGCAATTAAAGTGTAATTGACAGAGTCACTCTGCGCTGCGATAAGGGTAATTGAAAGATAAAAAGCTTTATATGCCAGATGAATTGACAAGAAAAAATTGCAGTTTTCCTTGGACACTATTACCATTAACACAATTAGATTTATTGACAGAATCATCTCACAATTACAGTGCAATTGGAAGATTCGTCCTGCATTCCGGATGATCTTACAATTATAGTTTCCTCATATTGCAGGATCAACTTTTGGGATTGTCTTGCGAAAAGAACAAAATTGGCAGATTTGTCCCGTTTATGGACTTATTGCACAATAAACAGTTTAACTAGTTCTAGTTGCAAGATAAATCAACTAAAAATTTTGTAATAATACTTGGATCCTTTAACCTACAGTTATAATTATTTAAAGATTAATCTCAATATCAGAGCGTGATTGGTAGATTCGTCCTGCATTCAGGATAATCTTACAAGTGTATTTGCCTCTTAAAAAAGATCAATTGTGAACTTTACATCGCAATCAGAACGTAACTAATTTATTCTCATTGCAATCATGATTGTTTTAAGATTCACTTCAACTCCAATTAAAGGAATGATCTTGCAATTATATTGCTAGATCAATTCTTTGGTTTGTCTCGCAAAAAGAACACAATTATTGACAGATTCATTGCACAATAACTAGTTGAAAATGCAAGATAAATCAATAAGAAATCTTGCAGTTTTAGTCGGATCTAATCCTACAATTAGATTAATTGACAGATTAATCTCGAAATCAGAGCCTACAATTAGATTAATAATTCAAATGAATCAATCAAGTTTCAGTTACAAGATAAATTAACAGAAAAATGTTTCGATTACAGTAATCTCATCAAAATCTCAATTGTAAGCTTCAACTTGTAGTGAGATTGTAATTGCAATTACATTTATTCAAAGATTCATCTTGTAATCAATACGTAATTGATATATTCGTCCTGCAACTAAGACTTGCAGTTACAATAATTATGGAATCATTTTACAAAAAGATTAATTGCAAAATCTATCTTACAATTAGAAGTTACCTAATTGATATTATTTTAAGTACAAGATACATATCGACAAAATCAGATCAGATCAATCGTTATGATTCATCTTTACATTAGAACGTAAATTGACAGATTCGTCCTGACATCATTTTGCAGTGATGCTTCTGGAAATTACTGCTAAAGCATATTCGACGAAGTGAATTCGGCAATTCTATGTTCACCCTGTATAAAAGTAACTTCCTTTCAAAATGTGTTTTCGCGATAAACTGGCTCAATATATAGGGCAGTGGGAAGTGAGACATTGGCGAAATATTGTGTGGGGGTGCCAGCCAAGGGTGGATTAATGTTTCGAGAGACCTTATTTGCTCGAGAAGAGGAGGGGTGGAATGCGGTGTTGCCAAATCAGGCGACATTCTCCCTATCTACAGAAATATTAAGGGAATTTTTTCAATATCTTGTTATGTTAATCGAGGATCATGGTTAGCTGAATCATACATTTTTAGTTGTTGGGTTATAAATAATTTTCAAGATGCTCGAAACACAAATCATACAATATCATGATTATGAATTTCTGTAATTTTTCTCGGCTTTTATCAAGAACATTCCTGAATTCATGCTAAATAACGATTCGATTGAAAACTTGGGGATTTGCGTATCTGGGGAAATTTCTAAGGCCGTCTTGGCAACGTCGCACCACCGTCGCGACGTTCGGAAGCACCGGCTTCCACAGCGCACTCTGTTTCATTTCGAAGCGTAAACAAACACGCGTAGTGGTGGCAATTGAGAAAAATTACGTATTTTTTCAAAATAGTGGTCGCTGTTGGTGTGGCTGTGTGATTGGTAAGTTTACTTTTAGTTTGTTCGAAAACGTGAGTCATCAAGTCATGGATGGATTCACAGTTTGTGGTGGAAAATCTGCTATTTGGTTCTGATTGAATGATAACCAACAAAAACATGGTTTGTTTATTCTGATAATATATTTCAATATGAAAATGGAATATTCAAATTGAAATTATGAAAATTCACAGAAAAAGGTAACAAAAGGTTTGTTAAAATTATACACCATCACCTTACTGAAGTCATAAGTTACATTTTCTAGACATTCAATAAGTGGCATTTGCATTTAAATTTGGAGATATTTCGCGACATTGTTTTTGATTTTATTCCTCAAAAAATATCCATGTTATTCGGATGGGTTGGACAAATTTCCGCATTATCTTCAATAGTTTTAACAATATGGCAAAAAAAACGAAAATTAATCATACTGAACATTTCTTACGAAGACATTATTCAAATATTATTTTTAAGGAGAATTCGAATATGTTGAAAGAAAAAAAAGTTATTATCTTAATATGTTGAAATCCAAAATGCCGTTTATAAGAAAAAATAACTCGAAAAATAATCACTTATTGTTTGAAATAACATATTGGGTAGATAGTACGATAGTTTATCTTAAAAACATAATATCAAAAATCAGAAATATGTGTTTTTTTTTTCGATATTTTCGAAACTGTTGAAGGTATTCCAAATTTAGCAAGTAAATGAAAAGTGAGGAACTCGGTAAGCCAATACTGATTAGTATCGTCATAAAAATTCTTGGAGTTGAAAAATCTCGATTTTTCACACCCTATATCTCTATAATCGTTTCCGTATTATAGATTGACGAAATCAACTCTTCAAGAAAAATGTGCATAAAAAAATACACGTATTGTCTTTTCCTGAAGAAACCACAAGGTTGATGAGTGTTGTTTCAATTTCTCGTTTCATATCATGAAAACAGCTGATACTATATAAACAAAGATTTCACAATTCTGATTCTGTACGAATTATTGATTCAGAATTCATGAATTTAGCGAAAGGAAACCATTTATTTTGCTAATGAATGTTCTTGGCCCATGATTTATGATCAGCATTGCCATAACATTTCTATTCTATCGAGACAAAAAAAACAATATTCCACCACAAACTGCACTGTTGCCGTGAAAATCTATTGATTCGTAATATTTTCCAGCTTCCACAACCTTCAAAACCACTCGCTAAGCGCGTTTATCCAAACAAGCAATGTTCGGTCACGTAAATAAACAAATGTCTGTCTTTTGAGTGTGGAAACCGCGAGGCGAGCTTGGGAAATTCTCGATAAAATTCAAATGATTCGCACCACAGGCTGCAAGGAAAACTGTTGTGATGTTGTGGAAAACCAGAAGTAGGAAGAGGAAGTGCCGAAAGGGATATGTTCGTTCTTCTATGGTTTTTTATTTTCGGTTATTTTCGTCTGACGAACACTGGATACGTAGGTGAGGCTATTTTTAATATTTCAATTATAGAGAAGCACTTGAGCTTAGAATTAGAAATATTTGGGAAAGTTAAGCGTCATCTTCATTGGACTTCCTAATAGTGAGAATTTTTTAAAATACAGTTCAATTCTGTGAGGAAGTTGTGAATATCCAATTAACCAAAACTTTTCCAAATAATAAAGTGAAATCGAAGCTTTTTTCATGTAGAGATTATACAGGCACTTGGTTGCTATTCATATAAGCGATAGGTGTAGGATTATTAGAAATATTTTGGCAATTAAATTTACCATCTCCAACTTTTTAATAGTTGGATACTCACATTTCTTATTCATACTTGATTATTTCAAAAATATAGTGAAATCGAACAAATACAAGAAAACTTTTTTCTTCGTGTAGAGAATAGTCAGATCATTTTCGATCTAAATGAACTCCTAGTAGATGGAAAAATATTGTTTTTTGATAATAACCATGAACTATTTTGAACTTGAAGTGTCATACTGGGCATAACCAAACGTTTTTATTTACATTTCAAATTACGCGTTCCTCTAGATTTCAATCACTTACGTTGAGTGTATATTTGCTCCGCGCATATTTCATACCCACTGAAGAGAGCACAAAAAAATTATTCCTTCTTTTAACTGAAATATTCACTTGTTTTCAAAAAATTTTAGCAAAAAAACTATTACATTTGAAAAAATTCGCTCTTCAGAACATTAACAAAACCCATCGAGAACCTAGCAAGACGGGAGCTGAACTTTGGGACATTGTCAAGTCAAGTGTTTTTTTAACGTTTCCAAGTACGATACATTTTTTGAAAAACTATATAAAGTGTTTTTCGGTATTATTGTTCCTAAAAGCTGGCATTGGAACTATTTTAGTAAAAATATGTGAAAGTTGTTAGAATATGTCAAATTGATAAGAGAAGCCTTCTTCATTCAGACTCTAAGAAAAACGAAAAATCCGATGAAGTGACAACTTTTCTACATACCTACATTATTTGAAAAATCTCCAGAGCTTTGTTGAAATTCATTTAATAATAATAGCTACTTCTCGCGTAAATAAAATATAGTGAAACCGAACTCATCTCAGGCAACCAAACTTTTTTCTCCGTGTAGAGATGGTTGAAGCGGTCGCATGTCATTCCTGCAACTTAATGTTGACCTGTCGTCATCTAAACGCAATTATCGCCATTCTCGAAGTTATCGAGGAAAACTCCGAGGAAACTCTCTGGGGAAATGTCAGCGAGACGGGCCAGTCCCTTGAAGGACTCCATCCCAGGGACGTACTCAATCGTAGGTGAGTGCCAAAGGTGAAAAATTGAATCGCATATAAAGTCCATGTCTCACGGTCAAACTATTTGATCAAATCTGTTTGACGTGACGTCATTTCTGTCTATTTGATTCAAATATTTGAAATGTGCAGAAATCCTGTTCACACGATTTGAAGAAGTTTGTTCAAACAGTTCGAAAATTGATTGATCATAACGGAAGACAAATCTACATTCAAGATGGAATCTCGATTTTTAACAATATTATATATGAATAGAAATAATACACAAAAATCTCTAAACATTTATTTCATGGTAAGTTGCGCGTCCCTTCAGAGTAAGTGAAGTAGAAACGAGACTACCTCAGTTCCCTATTGAACTGTGTTTGCCAAACATTGAACAATGCCTCAACTACTGATTCTATGGAATATATTAGTACTTATTATCAATTGAAAGGATGACTCAGAACACCTACCAGTAATTTGGCCGTGAGAATGACTAGCAATATCATTCAATGCATCTGCTATCTTATCACTCTTATGGTTAGGTATCTTTTTGTCTGATGTTATACAAAAGTTATTTACTGCTTCTATGGAGATCTATTAGGAACGTTACTTGCTCTTCGGTCTAATTTCAAGCAGCAGACATTTCCAACAGTCCAAAACGCAAGTCTATTAGTATTCTGACGTTTCGATTTTCGGTGTCAACAAAAAACTCTAACCTTAGTTTTTCATCAAACAGGTAAAATATTTAGAACATGTTCTAATTTCAGCTGCTGTTTGATGTGACGTCATTGATGACATCACACTTTCATAGTTTGATCAAATAGTTTGACCGTGAGACACGGACTTAAAGATTTCAACAGCTCAAAAAAGAGATCCAGCTATGCAAAAAAACGACTCACCCTCTGTATAGTTTTCTGACCTTCGTCAATTATATCGGCGGTCAAGGCACCCCCTAATGACGCAACCCCATTCAAAATCCGCCCTACTGACCTTTCATCGATATTTCCGAACACCCCAAAAGTTTATATTATCAATATTCTTTGCTGAATAACGAAGAAGCGTGCGATGCTATTGTAACCAAGCCCGGCCTGAAAACCTACCCCAATTTGAAATGCACTGCCGGCAAGGCACGGCTTCGTGACACACAGGGTGGTAATTTGTAAAAGGGCCGTTGAGTGAACTATTATTGTTGGGGCAATCAAATCATGATCGACGTTTTTCAAATATGTTTACGTAATATCTAGATTCGAGATCTTGATGGCTGGACAGAGTTTTTTCATAAATTAACACACACCGACTGTTGTTACGGTTTAGGACAGCTGATAAAAAGGGTTAGATAAGGTTGCACATGTTTTTGGTAACCACCATTAATATGTTTAAATGAATTTTAAATTGTGGAAAGTAACGTTCAAAAATTTTCAGAATCATTTTTCATTCGTCCAAGGTCGTTTTGGGGTTATTTAATGTCATTTGGGAGTTCATCAAGTCCTTCTGTCTGGTTTCTTGGTAAGTTAAGTTGATCTTCAAGGTCAAGGTCATGTTGGGGAGGTCCAAGGTGATGATACGAATATTTCATACCGTTCCTGAGGTCGTTTGACAAGGCTGTTTGAAGGTCATTTTAAGCTGACCCTCAATGTTTTCACAAGTAGTTTGAAGAAATTTCAGAGTCGTTTTGAAGTTGTCCATGTACGTTTGACGTTCTTTCTGGAGGTTTCAAGGTCATTCGAAATCTCTGAAAGGTCATTTGATGTCTGTGTAGGTCGTAAGATTTTCAAGGCTATGTTGGGGTGGTTGAAGTCGCTATTACGACAATTTTGTATTGTTGGATGGTTGCTGGATGTGATTTGAAAATCATGCAAGGCCATTCTATGCTGAAGGCTTGTCATTTTAATATATTTCACAGCCGATTTTGGGCAATTTGAGAGTCACTCGAGTGTATTACAGTTGGTTTTCTTAAGGTCCGCTAGGGTCTTCAAGGTCTCAAGATCGTTAAAGGTCATTTGGCGGTGTTTCAAAATGATGTGACGGTCATTTTGTTGAGCTTTCATCACTCATCAAACTAGAAATCATTTTGGCTAGCATTGAAGTTGAAATAATGATGAACTCTGAACTGAACTAAAATAACGAAGTAAATGAACTAAAATGTAATCGAAATAAAATAAATCGGTTATGAAGTAATGTAAGTTTAACATTATTAAAGTGCTCTCAACAGCCATGTGGCATAGTGTAAAGTAATTGGATTTCTTTTTATAGGTATAGTACGTATGTTTATAGTAAGTATTCCATCAAATTGATCTAAAAATAAACGATCAATGATCGACTTATGATATAGAGAGGTACTTATATTAGTTAATAATTTTTTTTTTATCAAAAATAGAGAGCCTTCTATATTTCCTGAATTCACAAATTGTATATATTATGATATATAATAGTAATATTATATTTTTTATTCATCATAATGCTTTCTCAACTATATCCTGTATGGGGAAACCGAGGGGGAAACTAAAATTCTGGGAGACTAGGGCATTTCCTCAAGGATTATTTATCTCGTTCTAATTTGCCACGCACGTTTGTAGAACAAGGTCAAGCAGGAACATGTCAGTTGTGCTGATGAAATCTTTTTAATATTGTTTTCCTGAAATCACAGAACTGAAATTTTCGGAATCCATGGTGGAATAATCTCAGTTCAAGAAGTTCAAACTTGCTTGTATTAGATCTTTTATGAGATTTAGTCAGATGGATAAATATGGTGCCTTTCTTCGAATACAATTGAAAAACCCTTTTCAGGAAATCAGAAGCTCGACGTTGTTAGTCCAATAATATGTTCTTGCAAATGATTATTATTTGCGTGATGGCTCTGCGTATTGTCAAATGTGTAAGATTTCTTTGTTACTGGAATAAGTTGGTCACTAAAAATGTCTATATTTATTCTTAGCTGTGAGTTTTTCCATACAAAAACAATATTGAAATTCTATCATATCCGGCTCCACTGAAATTCAGAAGGTGAACTATTGATCGGTTGCGTAGTTGTCCGTTCTCATACCCGATGAATTAATTATGAATTTGGCTGAAATTCACTGAGGTGAGGGTGACTACCCCAAAGCAAAGTTTCATTCTGTAAACTTTGCTCAAAGGTGGAGTGTTTTCCATAATTATTATAATATGAGCTTGATAACATGGTAAGTTTTGAAGCTATAGCTGAATCAACATCAAAGCAACAAAACAGCAACTGTGTCCGATTTCGACAAAACAACAATTTTGTTTGTCAGAATAAGAAACATTTTGAAGACTGTGTCGCGAGTTCGTGTTGTCGTCAACAACAAAAATTCCCGTCGCCAGGCGAAAAGATCAAAAGGTTTTTGTATTTTTTTCTCAGTTTTTGTAAACAGAATTCGCTATATGTGGAAACGGCTGGCGAAAACAGTGGCATGTGACTGATGGCATGTTGATAACTGTTTGTGTAGTTGAAACGACAGAAAACATCTTCAAAACAAAACACGCGACATACTATTTTTTTTGTTTGTTTGCTAGAATTCGAGTTTCAACTTTGTTTTTCTATTTTGGTTGTATAATGAAGTCATTGTGCAACGCAAATGCGTATCGAAATAGCCTCTAGTACGATACGCATTTTTTTATTATTCGGAGATTGGTACAATCGAAATGTCAAATGAAAGTCAGACTTGAGTTTAGGCCCAGTTTACTTCTGAGCGATTTGGATTTGGTGATAATAGCAATGAAAAACTCAATGTTTTAATTGACAAATTTCAATTCAGAGTGTAATTTGATTTAAATTGATCAATAAAAACAATAACAACATTGAATTTTTCACCGCTGGTATTGCAATAATCAAAATCGCTCAACTGTAAACTGGGCTTTACGCTTGTGCGTCAGATTTTAATTATTTCAATGTCATCATTGTTATAAATCGAAGATGTTTCTATGATTTATCGATATTGAATCCATTTTTTTCTTCAAATCGCACTTGTTCACTTGGAGCACTCCTCGCTTCGCTCGTCGTACTCCAAACAACGCGTGCGACAAGATAGCGTCTTATAAATCTTGTATCATAATATATTATTTTGAAACTACAACAAGTTTTTTGTTTCTGTTTTTGAAACTGAAACTAGTGGCAAGCGACTCCGTTTGGTGGAAATCCGCCTTTAGATTCGCTAAAAAATCGCACATATAAATCGGTCTTCCACGCGCTTTTTCATTACATCAAATCAACTTTCTAGGTCATGCTTCGACGTGATGATCACTTCGAGTTGGTCGAGTTTTAGTACCAAATTCACTACGTGCTTTCCGTGAGAAAGCTGGTAAAGGGCCATATCTGCCTCGTCGTATCTCCCCCAAAATCTACGCACTTTTACATATATCCTCCGGTTTGTCCGGTTACCCCAACATATGGTTAATTGAGAAAGCCACGTGCCTGAAATTGTGCTGATACATTTCCTGCGTTTAAGGGTGGATTTATAAAAACTTTTGAGCATTTAACATAATTGAGATATGAACTGAAATAGAGATCACTATTTATAGGTCTTTTTTTGAATCAACTGCTTCGTTGTTGTTTGCGAATACCGTACGTACCCTATAGTGGGCCACACTGTATGGTTATTATTTTCGAAATAACGTATGGAAATCAGACGCATAAAATGCTATTTGTAATTCAATTGGAAAGGGCATTGATAATTGAACCATGAATTATTCAAACAATAACTGTTGTTGACGAAGACAAATCTGCACCTGCAAAATCGATTTCGATGCGTGTTGAAAAATTATGTACAGGGTGATTGAAATGTTTGGTTCAAATCGATTTTATTGATAAGAAAACATAAACAATTCGTATCGACTATATCAGTACTTATTCGAGTGTATCCTTTTTCATATTTTTTGACAGATGCTCCGGTCTGAACCATTGTAGCTTCATTTACTCAGAGGACTATGCTGACCGAAATATTTCTGATATCGGAAATATTACAGTGAAATTTGCTTGTATAACAGGTGAGTCTTGAAACTGTCGAAATATATAGTTGTAATTTGTAATTCGCGCCAATATTTATTCATTATTTATTTTTTCTATCAGAGTAAACTCCCAACCACAGGATGAAGATGACTCATAATGGTGTAGGGCGTAGTTTATAACAATCCATCATTTCACGCATTCTCCTAGCTTTGCTGGATCTGACAAAGCTTTCCAATATTTCCATTGTAGTGGGATTATCAGAGCATGTCACACCTTTTCGAGTTCAGAAATAGGGATTTCATGCACAAAAGAAGGGAAAACTGCATTGTGCAACTTTGGGTATCCGAAAGATTTGACAATTTTCACGCATCATATCTCAATAAGGGACACGAGTCACTGTGTGTACATACAGGGCGTTTCCAAAGAAAGCAACATTTGCATTATATTTCCGCGGCGAGTAGACATAATCCGATGTTCTGCGTGACATTAGCCAGAAAAGTAGCTGTTGCGTTTTCTCATATTGTGTCATTGGTTTCTAGAAGATAAGATAAAAAAATACTGCAACAGCGTCATAGTGTTGCCCACGCACCAGAACAAGGAAACGTCGGAAGGATTCATCCACAATCCCGGTTATCCCAGGTTCTATTCGGGACACGAGGAATGCCGCTGGGTGATCAGGGGGACGCCTCAGCAGCGCATCAGGGTCGCCATTTTGGATATTTCGCTTATCGGTGAGAATTATCAACTCTGCTGTTTTGAAAGATAAACGTGTCGTGTTGCATCTTGTTTCAAACGATTTGAGATTCTTCATTCGATTGTCAGTATCTCAATGTTGTTCTCAATGTTGAATGGTGGAATTGTCATAATAAATCATCTTTTTCAATTCGAGAGATAAACATATGGTGTCACGTCTCATTCCACAGGACTTCCACTGATCTGATCAAATTCAATGAATAGGATTTGAGAGAATAATTCATATAGGAAAAATTCACAAATGTACAAGACTTTTACTGATCTTATCGAATTCGAAGATTTGAGAAAACTCACAATCAATATGTCATAATTTTTTCTGATACTTTTCAACTTTATCAATTTTGAAGTTGAACATATGGTGTCACGCCTCATTTCACAGGACTTTTAGTGATCTGACCAAATTCTATGAACACGATTTCAGAAAACAATGTCTATAGAACAAATTTGGCGAATTTATTTACAAATGTAGGTGAAACCTGGGACGATTTTTAAATATGAGATAATCATATTCCGCCTTAGCGCTCATCAATTTTCACACCTATCAATCTTGATTTTTGTGGTCTCCTCCGAACTTCTTCATATTTATTTTTCTGGTCGTATCAACTTTTTTAAATCGAAAGATAAACATATGGTGTCACGTCTCATTTTACAGCACTTTTACTAATTTGACCAATGAACGCGATTCCAGAAAACCATTTCTATTTGAAAAATCAGGACACATTTATTTTCAGTTGCAGGTACTACCTGGGACGTTTTTTAAACATGAGAGTATCAAATTTCGCCTCACCGAACTCCTCACCTGTCAATCTTGATTCTGGAGATTTTTCTTCAACTTCTTTATACTGTTTTATGGTACTTATCAACTTTTTCAATTCGAAAGATAAACATATGGTGTGACGCCTCATTTTACAGCACTTTTACTAATTTGACCAATGAACGCGATTCCAGAAAACTATTCCTATTTGAAAAATCAGGACACATTTATTTTCAGTTGCAGGTACTACCTGGGACGTTTTATAAACATGAGAGTATCAAATTTCGCCTCACCGAACTCCTAACCTGTCAGTCTTGATTCTTGGGATTTTCCTTAAACTTCTTCATACTGTTTTATGGTACATATCAACTTTTTCAATTCGAAAGATAAACATATCGTGTCACGTCTCATTTCACAAGACTTTTACTGATCTGACCAAATCCAATGACCCCGATCTCAGAAAACAACTCCCACAGAAAAAAATCCCATTTTTCCGCAGTCGACAACGTCGGATCCCGAGACTGCACCGACGTCCTGGTAATCCGGGACAGCGGCCAGGTGATCCACTCGTCCTGCAGGCAACAGCACCCGCCCACCGAGATCGTCTCAGCCACCGAGACCATCGAGGTGGTGCTGAGCTCCGCTCAGAAATTCAACCCAAGGCGCGGCTTCCTCATACGCTACACCATCGTCGGCTGCCCCGAAATCGACGTGCCCCAAGACGCCTACGTGGTGTTCAGGTGAGAATCAATTTTTTTCAATGCGGATTATACCGCGTGTTTAGCATCCAACGATATGCAACTTGCTCATAACAAAGCCTGAAAGGCTTGTTTGATATATTCCACCGTATCTTCATCGAATTCTGTTTATTTATGACAGTGAAAACTTCAAAATTTTGATATGATCGTTGTCCTAATTACTGTTTGTGTAATTTTTTTTTTTTTTTTTTTTTTTTTTTTTTTTTTTTTTTTTTTTTTTTTTTTTTTTTTTGTTTTGAATGGCGATTTGGAGACCTTTGCGTACATGTGACAATAATAAGATCTAGGTTCGAGCCGATGCAAAATGAATCAACATTTTTCTTTTCAGATACATAAAAATATTGAATGTTGATAACGAAAAAAAATTTCAAGTTCCAGCATATGAAACCACCCTATATATTATTATTTTGAATCTTGTGCTTCTTTATAGGAATTCGGATTCGATGGTTTTGAGTTGTTGCGTGGGCTATCAATTTCCTGATTCGGGTACCAGAACCAAAACGCTCAGTTGTTTAGGTGCTTTTTGGAATACGTCACTGCCTCTTCTCAATTGTCAAAGTGAGTACATAAATCTTGTGTGATGGTAAATATAGCGGTAACTGATCGTGTATAGATCAACAGCCTCAAAAAAAATTAATGTTCACAACAATTCTGAAAGTTGAACTCGAAGTCAAATCGTTATCGAATTACTATGTTGCTCATACAGAGGATAATCTATACAAAGCCAGCATTGAATCATTCATGAATGGGACTCAAAATTAGCGAGTAAACGTCTAGTCGAAACAATGCGGGCATTCAACCATTTCAACTTAAAGGCTAAAAGTCCCCACTCCTCATTGTTGCAGGTCAGAGGTCAGCTCGAGTGAGAGATTATATTTTTCAATTAATCATTAGAAGACAGTGTCGTAGGTGCTCAAAATTTATATCACGAGAAGTTCGTGCAATTGTCTTATTCAGTTATGACAACATGTTGTCCTAGGGACAACATTTTGGGAATTCCCTGAGACATCAATTTGAAATGTTGAAGACATATCCTTCTGGTATGTCCCTGAAGGATCCACTTCAGATGTCACAGGACGGCCTTTTTCAGAAGTCCCAGAGACATAATTTTGAAATGTTCTAGGGACGTCTTTCTGGGATGTTCTAGGTAAGTTTTGGAAGAATATCTCAGGAACATCCTGGGATATTCTAGTGAAAACCTTCTGGGATGTCTCAGAGACGTTTTTCTGGAATCATCCAGAAACGTCATCTAGCTGAGTTCTCAGGGAAAGTATATACTTTCTGGGACTTTGGGACATCTCCTAGAAATATGTTTCATAAATATCCTTCCTATTCAGATACGTATTTCTGCGATGTTCTAGGGACGTCCTGAAGATGTATCAAGGACTTATTAATTCGGAAACTCCTGAGCATATAATGTTTAGATGTCCCCATGACGTCCTCTTGGAATGTACCAGAGATAACCTTATATGATATCCTAAAAACGTCATTCTGATATAACTCAGGGATGTTTTCCGAGCAGTCCAAGAAAAATCAACCTTGGATATCCCAGGAAAGTTATCAGGGAAAGACCCATGGATATTGTGGGATGTCCTAGACATATTTCAAACTCCTAGTGACATATCTTTCTGGGACTTTGAGACATCTCCTAGAAATATGTTTCATAAATATCCTTCCTATTCAGATACGTATTTCTGCGATGTTCTAGGGACGTCCTGAAGATGTATCAAGGACTTATTAATTCAGAAAATCATGAGCATATAATGTTTAGATGTCCCCGTGACGTCCTCTTGGAATGTACCAGAGATAACCTTATATGATATCCTAAAAACGTTATTCTGATATATCTCAGGGACGTTTTCCGAGTAGTCCAAGAAAAATCAACCTTCCCAGAAAAGATATCAGGGTCCTAGTGAAATATTTCTGAGATATTTCATGACGCGTCTCGATGCATCTTCCTGAGATGATTCAGAGATGTTTTTATGGGACGTTCAAGGTTCGTCCCAAAAGAATATCGATCTCTGAGATGTCCTCTAGAGATGTCCCAAGTACGACTTTTTGTAGATCTCAGAGATGTATCAGGGACGTATTTCGGAGAAAGTCCCAGATACATCGCGATGGGTTTTTCAGGGGATGTCCAATTGAGTACAACTATGTGACATCTATAAGCAGTATTTTCTTGGTTTTTGATGACAAATCACATTTTGTACCAACTTTGACTTTCACTAACGAAACATTCGCTAAATATCCTTCTGGCCGACAGTTCGCCATAAAAATTCATTGTTTTTTTTTTTCATATCTCGGACACCCTACTCGCAAACAAGTCCACATCCGGTGGCGGAAATTTGAATACGAATGGCCGAAGTTCGTTGTTCGAATTTGTGTGGCGGGACTGTACCACAGTTTAATGCTTTATTTGGCTTCAAACTGCGACTGTACTTGCTGATAAACACTCGTCATACAGCGTGTAACGAAAACTGAAACTAAACTTCCTTCGACGTAAACGCGGTGCTTTATTATCTTTTTCATTCAATGCGACGCGGATTGTGGAGCGCGAAATAGTATTCTGTAGTCTTTGACGTGGTTTTTGTACACATCCGGTGTGATTTGTTTCCCGCCAATAGGACGAGTACTGTCGAGTAGTGGGAAATGGGTTTTCATTGAAAACATTCTGGGTAAGTGATAATACAGTTCTGTTGTTGGGTTGGGGCCTACTCTACTTCGTATTTTTGTTTTGGTATACAAACATAGCTGCGGTAGGTATTTATTTTCATGTTTGAAGGAACCTGTGAAATGATTTGTATCAGAAATATATTCACATAAACAAAAAAAAAGTTAACGTTTCACTATTTGGGTAAATCCAGACAGTGCTGGTTTCAAATTCAAATTTAGGGCCATTCAAGATTGATAATGTTAACGAAATTGTGCAAACAATTATTATCTAAATCGAAATCACAAATAAATTCCTAAACAAGAAAATTGTGAATCTTGTTATCAAAAAATAATTTACGAACAATAAGATATAAGATATTTCACCTCTTTATTTTATCAAACTTAACCAAGTTTATCTGTGTATTAATTACATGATTTAATTATAAAAGCAACTTTGCTGTGTTTTGTCAAAAACTGAAGGGTCTTATTGTAACTCCGGATTCGCATGGAAAAAATAATCAATTTTTGGGAAAATGCTTTGACTTGGATTTTCAAATAATATGTGATTAGTGAGTGGAGACGTCGTTGAATTTGGGATAGGAATTATCGATATTTATCACTGTTAACATTGTGTATTCACAAGCAATCTTATCATTCTTATCTCTTCAGATAGTACCGAAAATCGGAATTCCTTTCTTCATTATTAAATCATTAAATTAAAATAGGACAGTTAGCTTTCGGTTAGAGACCTCGAAACAATTTCTCATTTATTATTCTACCTTGGACGCATACAAATTCTCTACAGGGTGAGCTAAAAATCTCTATTATTTTTTCACATTAGTCGTACGATCCTCTCTGTCTGTCTAAATTTAAACTATGCTCTCAATTTTCCAATGAAAACATTTCAGATGGTAAACAAGTGTGGCTTAATTAATACTAACTGAACATTAAATATTTGTCCCGGTATTAACATTTGTTAGCTATATTTCATTGGAATTATAAACCTAAACGTGAGTCATATACTTGCAAATCTTGGTGTTATTAACATATTTTACATATTATTAGGCATAACAAAATAATTGGTCAATTTTAAGTAGCTGTAATAACAAATAATCGATTTTAACAAAAAACCATTATTTCGTATTGTCGATAGTGCTTTCGTAATAAAGTGAATTAATTTATTTCCAGCCGATTTATCAATTTTTCAATGACAATTTCCAAAACTGGTCCTCTTTGTTTGGAATTTGACTCATTATGAAAAAAAAAAAACTATGTATACAGGATGCCATATACACATGTCAGCAATATTTTTTCAAGTGGGACATTTTATATTCTATTCAATTTCTGGAATCCCTAGGGAAAGCTAAATAGGTACAGAATGTAAAATCTAGGAGTGACAAATAATTTGATGATCTAACTGGCTACTCAATCAGACGGAAATAATGGCAAAAAATATACCTATGTGACGGCTTCGAGCGTTTTTTTTTAATAGTTTTTTTAACGAATTTATCCATTACTCAACGAAAGCACTGTATTTAACGTATACAGATTTTCGTGATGGATTTTTCAATAATTGCAATATGTTTAGTTTATTAGCAGTGTTTAAAATAAAATATCGCTGACGTCGTCATTCAATTCAGAACGAATAATGAAATATTCATTGAACTTAAAATCGTTGGTTTCGTGATGATAATCCCTTATCATATTATGAATTACTGAGTATTCAATCAAAAAAACGATAGCTCGAGTTGTTTCTGGATGACCCTGTATATTTTTGGAAGAAATTGACGTAATCGAAGATTTTTCGCGTACCCTCGTAAGTTCGAAAATATCGAATTTTTTCGATACTTTTGCCGCATACGGTATAGTTGAGCAGGTTCATTAATGTTTGTAATAAAAATTTGGTGAGGTTTTTGTCGATTTCCAAGGCTACTGAATACCAACAAAACTTGCTTCCCAATCATCAATTTTGTTCATTTTTTCTAGAGAATTCATCGATTGAATATTGGAACCAAACGGGAGACACCATAATCCTTATTGGTCCAAAGCAGGCTCAAACTAAAATGGCTTCAGGTAAACGTGTCAAAAACATTTCAGTTAGTTTCTTGATGTTATTTTTTTTTAGATTTGATAGCCCCTGCCTTGATAATTTCAGCTTTATTCGTGATAAATGCTGTCGTTTTATTCTTCATTCACCGAGCTAAAAAAAAGTGAGTATTGGAATTTTGGGGTCTAGGTGTGAAATTTTTCATGTCTGTTTTTTCCAGTCAATCTCTAGATGTTGCTGTAGAAGACGAAGAATTGAGTAACCTGGCTACCACCAGTTGAAACTCAAGTAACGCCTTAATTTATTATTTTTTTGTAATATAAAAATTATGGATATTATATTTCGATTTTGAAATTTAAAAAATATTGTACACATGTACAAAATGCTCGAATAAGTAGGTTATACAATTGTGAAGGAAAACATGCTAGCATAACATAAACGATGAGATCGATAAAAACAGAATTTTATGAATGTAAGAATGAAAAATACAGGTTCCTTCAACCATAATATACCTATAAAAAAATTCTAAAATGTGTTGATCCTACATTATTCTGAAAATGTAAAATAGGTAGGTACTTATATTTGTTTTATGAAAGTATTGTCTCCACTAATGAATAATAAAAATGGAGGTGAATATTCAATATACCATATTCAATAACTGATGAAATTGTGAAACACACGCATACACTTATAACAAAATCATCTACCAGACATTTATAAACTATAAATATAATTGTATATTTTTTTATGTTTGCAAATCTAAATCAGACATTTCTGAAAATGAACACGTAAGTACTAAAACACAATAAATACACTATAACAACTTGAACAAAAAATATTCAAACTTTGGTGACCATCATTTTGAGTCCATCCAATGGCATCATGAATGGGGATTTTGGATTCAAAACCAGCGGTACTGGTGTTTCTTTGCATTTTTCCACTTTGAATTTCTTCAGAAAATAGATTATTCCTACTTTAGCACATATCATACCAAATCGATCTCCTGGAAAATACAAAAAGGTGACATGAATTTTTTTCAACGATGGAATTTCATTGCAAATTTCCTGCTAAAGACATCCTAGAATTTAACTTCCTGTTTGAAATCCCATGGTATAAAAAATTTCCACAATGAGATTTCTCGTAGGTAAATAAATTTCTTGCGATTATATTTTTTGCAACAAAATTTCCTACTTATAAATTTCCTGGTATGAAATTCGTTGATGTTTCCCACAATGAAATTTTCTACAAACATTTCATACGATGAAAAATTCTGCAATTAAACGCAAACATTCCATACGATGAGATTTGCTACAAGCGGGAAATTTTCTACAATGAATTTCCTTTCAATTTCCTTTCAATTTTCTTTCTTTTCACAAGAAATTTCCTACAATATTAACCACAACGATATTTTGAGCAATCAACGATTTTCTTGAATATTCGCGCAATTTTTTTACGATTGAAATTTTCTGCGAAAAACATATGTGCAAGAAATCTCCTGCAATTCTATTCACCTATACAATTCCTCGGGCCCATCCCGAATGGCATGTAAACGCAGGACTGGCTCAGGCGCTGCTTGTTCCCGTCCTCGAATCTGTCGGGATCGAACTTTTCAGGTTCCGCGTAGTAATTGGGATCATTGTGAAGGCCGTCAATTGGAATCAAAATGGGCGTCCCCTTTTCCACCAGCAGACCCGTCTCCCTGATCACGTAGTCCTCTTTGCAGTTGCGGTTCAGGAACGGTCCGAAAGGATACCTCCTGAGCGTTTCTGAAAAGGTATTCGTGCAATATAATCATCATCGAACCTGAGTCGAAAGTGATAGATAGGACGTAGAATCGAGAGTCGATAGTAGAGAGTAAAGAGTCGAGAGTCGAAAGTCGAAAGTCGAGAGTCGAGAGTCGAGAGTCGAGAGTCGAGAGTCGAGAGTCGAGAGTCGAGAGTCGAGAGTCGAGAGTCGAGAGTCGAGAGTCGAGAGTCGAGAGTCGAGAGTCGAAAGTCGAGAGTCGAGAGTCAAGAGTCAAGAGTCAAGAGTCAAGAGTCAAGAGTCAAGAGTCAAGAGTCAAGAGTCAAGAGTCGAGAGTAGAGAGTAGAGAGTGGAGAGTGGAGAGTGGAGAGTGGAGAGTGGAGAGTGGAGAGTGGAGAGTGGAGAGTGGAGAGTGGAGAGTGGAGAGTGGAGAGTGGAGAGTGGAGAGTGGAGAGTGGAGAGTGGAGAGTGGAGAGTGGAGAGTGGAGAGTGGAGAGTGGAGAGTGGAGAGTGGAGAGTGGAGAGTGGAGAGTGGAGAGTGGAGAGTGGAGAGTGGAGAGTGGAGAGTGGAGAGTGGAGAGTGGAGAGTGGAGAGTGGAGAGTGGAGAGTGGAGAGTGGAGAGTGGAGAGTGGAGAGTGGAGAGTGGAGAGTGGAGAGTGGAGAGTGGAGAGTGGAGAGTGGAGAGTGGAGAGTGGAGAGTGGAGAGTGGAGAGTGGAGAGTGGAGAGTGGAGAGTGGAGAGTGGAGAGTGGAGAGTGGAGAGTGGAGAGTGGAGAGTGGAGAGTGGAGAGTGGAGAGTGGAGAGTGGAGAGTGGAGAGTGGAGAGTGGAGAGTTGGGAGTTGGGAGTTGGGAGTTGGGAGTTGGGAGTTGGGAGTTGGGAGTTGGGAGTTGGGATTTGGGAGATGGAGAGATGGAGAGATGGAGAGATGGGGCTTTGGAATCAAATGCCTTTTTTGTGCGTTGGAACAAAGGTGTAATGGTTTTCTTACCAGAAAGAACCATATCGAGGTACGTCAACTTCTGGATATTCTCAAAAGTGATATCAGTCTCGGATTTTATGTGGAGGTTGATTTCCTCTCTCAATTTTTCTTGGCAGTCCAAACGCAGGCACAGTTCGTAAAGGACGAAGCCTACTGCATTGCTAGTCGTTTCGAAACCGGCTACGAAGAAGGTGATGGCTTGGGATACCATTGAATTTGTATCTGGAAAATCGAAAAATATTGCAAACTTTCATTTATGCGGTGCTGCCGAATAAGTTTCTGAAAAAAAGTTTCGCAAACGCTTCATTGAAAAAAAAAAAGAACAGTCGTATTCATCAAAAAATTGCTAATAGAATGTGTTGTTTGTTTTGTCAAAATTGCTCAGACTGAATCAATTATTATTATTATTCTTATCTTCCGAATCAAACAATCAATTGTTTTGAAAATAAGTTTTTTCACATAATCAAATAACCTTTTCTATTTATCCACAATAATTTCCATGAGTTTGTATCCTTATCTTGGACATACTGTGAATAGTCATGAAAGCAGAGCAGAAATTGTTCTTGATAATGATGCAGGATGATTATATTTGAAAAAGTATTGCCGAAAGTTTCTATAAATATTTTTTGAAACGTTATTCTCCCAACATCTATCCAGATTTTGCATTTGCTCCCACACCAGGAGAAACACCAATGAGCAAGACCACAAAACCTCCACTTTGGCTCACCGAATTTGGTCGCCCCGTTCCCGAAATCATCTCGAAGCTGCAACAGCAAATCGACAAAGTCGTTCCGTCTGACCTTGGTCTGTTCGCGCGTGCGCAATGTCTCCATGAACACGCTGCGCAGGAAGACGGTGTCGAGCATCTTGAGCTTGAACCACGACACGAACTGGGGCACGAAGAAGTAGGAGAACATGCTGAAGACGGCGCCGACGTCAAAGTCGAACATGCGCCTGCTGACCTTGCGGAACTCCGATTCCTGCGGCCCGAACGAGTCGGCATCGAAGCCGAAGAAGCAGGAGGCCACCAGGTCGGTCATGTACCTAGATTGAAGAAAAAAAAATCATCACTATGTGATAGAAAGCAAAAGCCACGATAATTGCAATAAGTTATTCGAAAGAATTAAATTTCGTACTTCAACAATTCCCTAATGAAACAACTACTTCCTGTGCAAATACCACGGTTTCGTGATTATTGGCCCCTCATCAGTCCATTGAGCTGATAATTGGAAAGAAACCATGCAAGAAACCTTATTTTTGAAACATCAGGAGTTTCTACAATAGCTGTGAAAGTAATCCAAGAAAAAGCAAGAAAAATACTGTTTTTTGATTGGGTTTATGCCAGAAACTTTGATTTGGGAAATTTCTACAGTTACTGTGAAAGTTATCCAAGAAAAGGCGAGAATAATTAGAACGAAAGCATGCCATAAACCTTATTTTGGGAAAATCAGGAGTTTCTACAATAACTGTTAAAGTTATTCAAGAAAAAGCGAGAAGAAACTGTTTTTTTGCAAGATTGATCATTTTTGACTGTTTACCGTGACAAATTTTACGTCAGTAGGTGACATTTACTAGCAACTCGACGGTAAGTAATCCAACTCGACGGTAAGTAATTCACTTACCGTCGAGTTAAAAAATCTCTCAATTTTAATTTATTTTTTGAATAAAGAAAACGAATTATTTATTAATATTGAAACTTATGGTACAATTTGTTAAATTATTTAATGAAATCCCACTTGTTTGGGCTGTGGTTTCACTTCAAACAGAAACTCCTGCAGAATCGCATACATTAGTAGTATTACTAGTATTGCACAATATTTTTTCGGCAAAATCTATTTTATTTTGAAGAGAATCTTCTACATAGCTTTCTGCCACTGTCGATGAACGCCAACCTCCATGACGTTTTAATCCGAGGACATCAACACCTTTATTAGCCAAAAGCGTTGCTGATGTCCTCCTGAACGAATGGCCAGTATATAGTTCTCGGGATTAGGCAAATTTAAGAATTTGGCAATTCGAGAAGGCCAGCCCCCGATTGTCCCTTTCCCTATTACTTGAGCACAACATTTTCCTTTGGCGTATCTTAAGAACAAATGATTTGATTTTACTTGTAATGGACGAAGTTTTATATACTTTTGCAGAATTTCTAAATATGGAATTTTATCGTCTGGTTTATTAACGACTGTAAAATTACGCTGGATGTACGTTTTTGTATTGGGTAATTTTACAATCATTAAACCATCGGTTTGTTGGATGTCATTCATAGTAATATTATAATATAATTCTTCTCTTCTACAGGCACCAGATATTCCCAATATCATTGCGACCTACAAATCATGAAAAATTTTCATTAGAGTATTTCTTTTACCTAAACTAGCTTACATTACCTCGTGAATTAGAAATTCTTCATCCGGTGCTTCCATCAGAAATTTTTCAAATTGCTCCCGTGTAAAAATGCTCGCTTTCTTAGGCATATAGCCAACATTTTTTCTCTTCAAATACGCGATCAAATTTGAAAACTTGGAAATATCAATGCCATCATAAAGAAAAACGGTGATGGATTTAATCATTGAATATTCTGCCCAGAGGCTTCCAGGAGCTTTCAACTGCATATGTCTCTGAACGAAATATGCCAATAGAGTCTTTTCATCGATTCTTAAATTCTTGCCTTCGCACCATCTTTCAAAACTTTGGTAGTTATTTTGATAACGGATTTTAGATTTTTCGGGAATAATTGCGGAACACCCTTCTTCCCAAGCCCGTTCAATTTCTTCAAATTCACTTTCGCTCATATTTTAATTTATAATAATCAAAATTGTACTTAAAATTATTGACAACTAAATAAAAACTCAATTCCTCCATTGTTGTTATGCACCCTAGTTACTACCTAACAATCAAAGTATCTATCTTGATAAAATGAATGAAACTAGTCAATATGACGAAAATGTTTAATTTTATAATTTATAATGGTACCAATCGTGCAAAAAACGTTAAAAGCATGTCGAACGTTAATGGTAACCGATCTCAGACAATAATTGGAGTCGTCGCTCCGCTCCTCCTCCAAACAATTGTCTTCGATCGGTATAAAAACCTTACCGTTCTCCATACTTGATATACTATTTGTTTGAGTTTGAGAAGACAATTAGAAAGAAACCTCATATTGCGAAAATGAGGAGTCTCTACAAGGAACTGTAAAAGTTATCGAAGAAAAAGCGAAAAGAAACTTTTTTTGATTGAGCTTGAGAAGACAATCAGAAAGAAACCTCATATTGCGAAAATTAGAAGTCTCTACAAATAACTGTGAAAGTTATCGAAGAAAAAGCGCCGCAGTGACACATACCTCGCCGACACCTCCTTGACATCCATGACGCACCCCCCAACCCCCTCCAGATGCTTCTGCATCCTCCCCGCGCACCCCCGCATAATGGGCATCATCAGCCTCAGCTTGCCCGACGTGAAGATCGGCGTCAGCCGCGACCTGACCGATCGCCAAGCGGGGTTGCGCAGAATGAACAGACTGCTGCCCGCCATCGGATCGGCGTTCTTGTCGCACGCGAACGTGCGATCCTCAAAGTTGGAAAAATCCCGTATGGTGATGCTCTTGATGATCTCGGGGCTGCGGAGTACCAGATACGGCCGCCCCATCACGTGGATGCCAAAGTACGGGCCGGACGAGTGTTTGGCGTAGAGGTGGCCGAGGTGTTTGCCGATCTGACGTTTGCCCCTGAAGACGTCCCACAGGCCGCCTGGAATGGTACAGGGGGAGTGTCAGTGGGGGTGAGTAGGGAGGGCCCCAGCTTTGAATACTCCCAACCCTCCACTTTTCCATGACGCGTGAAGCGTGCGTGAAGTGTGCGTGAAGTGTACGTGAAGTGTACGTGAAGTGTACGTGAAGCGTGCGTGAAGTGTACGTGAAGCGTGAGTTAAACGTGCGTGAAGCGTGCGTTAAACGTGCGTGAATCGTGCGTTGAACGTGCGTGAAGCGTAGGGGCGGGTATGGTCCATACCGATGGACGGTCTGAGGAGTGGGGATGGTCCATACCGACCCACTTGAAATGGAAAAGTGGAGGGGTGGGGGTATTCAAAGCTGGGGCCCTCCCTACTGGGGTGGTTGTTTGTTTCTCCCGATTTCGGTGAAACTCAGGTTTTGGGTCGACGCGAGATCATCTGAGTTGAATTGGTTGTTTGGTAAGTAAGTATTTGCTCATTTTTTTGTACCCTTGATTAACTGTCGATATTTTAGTGGAATTAACATTTGCAACAGTTCATCAAATCGGACATAAGATGCATCAATGTTATAAAAAAAATCTGATGAGTTGAATAAAAGTGTTTGCTAATTTTTTATACTCTCGATTATGTCAGTATAAAAACACAATTTGGTTAACAATTCGTTATATTTCTGTGGAATGAAAATTTATTTATAACTGTTCAACAAATAGGATAAGATGCGTCAATCTTATAACAAAATTCTGGTGAGTTGAATTGGTGGTTGGAAAGTGAGTGTTTGCTCATTTTTTATACCCTTCATTAACTGCGTCAATATAAAAACACAATTTGAAGAACAATCCGTTATATTTCTGTGGAATTAACATTTATTTATAACAGTTCAACAAATAGGATAAGATGCATCAATCTAAACAAAATTCAAGATTGAACTGAATAAATATTTTATATCAATTTTTATTTTCTATTTGTTTTTGTATTCTCCTCGCATATTGCTTCAACTATTTTTTATCTTCTCCTTTATTTGATCTCATTTTTTGTGTTTCTCTTCGTAGGTACATAAAACATCAATCAGATTGTGATATCGAAACTATAATTTGAACATCCATGAAAATTAAATAAACCATGCAAATTATCAAGTCTCAAAAAATTAAAGAAAGATAAATCGTCTTATCCAATAAAAAAAATATCAAACACAGTGTGAATGACTGGTAAACTACGAGCAAACTTTCCTGATAGATACCATGGATAACATTGAATTATATCTACTCGTAATCCATGCAATGATTCACTTAGTGAATGCAGATCGTAAATGTTTCTTCCTAAGAAGTGACAAAGTTCACATCGAGACAGGCACGCTTGACAACCTACAGACCGGTTTCGAGCTTATTAGTCCTCATCAGTGCAGGGTAGTCAACCGAGAAGAAACCCTGAGATCTCCACTCGAAGCGTTGCTGTCCCAATGCATGCAATCTCCCAAAGCATATTTCACCGCACTGAGTTGCGTTTCAAGAGACCCTTGGAACTAGCGACACCTTGCGGCGGAAGGAAGAGACATCCCATGTTGAACTTCGATAAATATACAGGTACCAAATAGAAGTTATAGTTCTTGCCAGAAAATTGGCCATATGATAAGCCACGCCACAATTTTTGGTCGCAGAAAAGAAGCATGTTTCATTCGGATCCAAAGTGTCTCGCTGTTTATGATATTTCAAATACACGTTTTAGTTTTTCCTCAAGCCGAACCTGAATATTGAAATATGTATACTGGGTGGTTGAGTAAATGTTGATTCTTGGTAAGTAGGTACATCAATGCCTTTAAAAATTAGGGATTCATCTGTTTTTCAATAATGAGGATTGTCAATAAGTTAGGGGGGGTATACATACCAGCTAATAAAACAGGATCTTCATAGGGGACGCCCCTCTTTTCCCAGTAGTCGTGATTCCTAACTAGGTAACGGTACGTGAAATAAAGGACTAGGCAAAGCAGGGCCAACGTATGCCAAGTTTTCGAAACTGCTTCGAAAAGAACCTGCAAACGAACGTTTGTTTTTCAAATCGATAACTGGTCAATCATTTCCAATGTTATATCAGGAAGACCATGCACCAATAATCATTAACCAAGTATAAAGCAAATATGACACTCCCGGTTTGGAATGGAAAATAACTCTTTTGTTCCAAATAGAAACCATGTATAATTTTTTATTCCATCCATAGTAAGGTTCTCATGAAGAAAATAAATTAAAATTAAATGATTATTATGGTAATAATAAGGTAATGTCTTAATAAATCGTGATTTTTCGAGAACAGTTCATACTGGGTGAGTCATTTGGGTTAAGATTTTTGCTGAATCAATTTTGAAGTATCTAAACGACATAACAACGAAGATACAGAGGGTTGAATAAAATGGGTTCTTAGGGGAGTGGCATAACCCAGCAGAATTGTACCTGGAATATATTTATTTCTCCCTTCCATATACTATATACCTGTGTAGATATAAGTCATATGAAAAAATGTTCTCATATTCTTAGTTTTGAATACTATATTTCAATTATCTACGAACCTATCACATTCTTCAAGCATTTTACGGATTTACAGATCATTCAGTAGAAAAATATACTTACATGAAATGTATGCATGCTTGTTGTAAGCAGTATTATAATGCTCAGCCTTTATGGTAAATTTTGTTTATTGACATCCCAGTGTGATATATATGAATAAATCGTCTTATTATTCGGGGTTCAGGTGCCACTACGACCTTTTGCGGTGTTGTTTTTGACTTTGAAAATGGCAATTTTATTTATATAATATGTCGCTTTTATGCGCACAATTTGTGTTTTCAATAAACAATTTAGAAAACCGATTTTGGCGCCAATCAAACTTGTTCAATCAATTTTGTTTTTTTTTCTTGGTGATACAACGTTATGCACTTAAACCATCGGTACTCAAGTTTATTCAATAATTACCTATGAACGTGATAAAATTACTCGCAATCTTGCAAATATGAAGAAACGCTGACCAAAGGAGTTTTAGATTTTCATCATATCACGTTGGTAATCTAGAAATTTGAGTATTACGTATATACAACATTTACAGGCAATAATCCTCAAAATTCGTGTAACATGTTTTCGAAAACTCACTAAGTTATGGGCCTTGTTGATTTTTTGAAATTCATACTAAGTAATGTACAGTTGCGTTTACCTACTTTTTCGAAACACACCATATATAAGTATTCAGAAAAACATTCGAGCAAATTTTTTCTATGGAATAAAAAATTAACATATAGGTACCTCGATCCGTGTTTATTTTCTATTGTGAATCCAGGCATGAATAACGCATTTATTGTATTCATGACCTATTTCAAAGAAATCGTTAGAATATTTTAATACAAATTACTTAGCTGGTATGGAAATGTATTTTTAACATATTTGATATATCCTTTCTGATAATCATCAGAAGCCCTATTTCAAAGAAATGATTGGATTATTCTGATACAAATCGTCTAGCCCTAGCCCGATTTTCTGATATATTTAATGATTCCTTTATTATAATCATCGGACGCTACTGGCCTTATGTTAATGGTAGTACTGGCAATGTTCTGTAACGATTCCATGTACCTTAGTCCGAGCTCACTGCATAATATAAAAAGAAGATAAAAGAAACCAAATGCGAAAAAGAAGAAGAAGAAGATCATATCATAACCTCACCAAAGACTCAAGTTCAGTCAAGAGTCCAGAGATTTTTTAATCTGTAATTAAATAAGCTCGAATTAATTGAAAACCATGCCTTTCATGAAAGGACCTGCTCCTATAAGGAGAACATTGAAATACTTGGATGCAGGTAAACTAGTGCTGAAAGATCAAATAAAAATTATGACGATCAACTACAACATATCAGGAAAGCCTCATCAGGGCACCAAGTGAGTGTTGTTAGAAATAAAAATCATGAAACTGTGAAGGTGCTCGTCACATCTCGTTTCAGGGACTTCATTTTCTGGTTCTTGCCCCGAGTGCAGTACAAAAATCCTGATGTGCAAATTCTTACTTTGAAGAACATGACGCCAACTCCTTTCATTAGGTGTTTCTATGGTGAGATCTGATTTGATGACTAGCTTGTGTATCAGTCTTGCTTACTTTTTCAGAAACCGGTGATGAGATGTTGATTGACACTTTTGATAAAACCAAAGAAGAAATTCATGATCATCTGATAAAAGTAATAGGGAAAACAAAGTAAGTGAAATGATACTTACTATACATAGTAGGTATCCATAAAGTCTATAAATAAAAACTGGATACTAATTATTGTTATTGATTAGGAGTGTGTTAAAAGCTGAAACAATAGCAAAAGAAAAGAAAGATAACCCTGCCAACTTTGGAACTGGTTGTGAAAGACATTGCATTTGTGAAATACCTGGCCAAATTCCCTGCCCTGGAACTTGTCCCTTGCCAAAGCAATGGAGGGGTAAATATAAGTATAAGAAGGTGGAGGAATAGTTTGGAGTGAATTATTCCCTGTATATTTGCCTTAATAAATATGTAAGTTATCAACTACTGGTTTCAGCTAAAAAAAATAATCAGCAACATATAAACTGTTAGGTATAAAGTCAGCTAAACAGCTTGTTAGAACATCAATGAAACCTATCATTGTCAAAAATTGTTGAGAATTTGCTATCATAAATTTCCTTTATATATGGCCTATTTGATTGTAGGGGAGAAAGAAGAAAATAAACAAGTTAAATGGCTGAACTCTTGGAATTTCTTTATATTTGTGTTTGTTCTGAACAAAAAATGTGGTGTTGCCATGAATTTTGAATTTTCTATGGATTCCAGATATACCTATGCTAAAAAAGATTTTGTGTATATTTTTACTTAAGAGTAGATGACATTCATTAATTTACATTATTGAAGGGTGCCAAGTTATTGTTTTGATTATAATTCATTGAAAGCTTAAAGCACTTGTTCCCTTATCTGTTACCAAATCAAAGTTGTTAAATTTCACATTGTTACTATTGTATTGAAAAAATTGTCGTTAGTCATATTGAATTCGCGATAGGTGCTAAGCGATACGCTACCTAGCGGTGACTCGTGAACTACTCGTAGTGGGATAACCACCGAACTCTCTGGAGGATAACCCACAGAAAAACTTAACCCCTGTTTATGTTTTTCGAGAGATGTTTTGGTGAAATACATGTGAAATCTTATCGTTTTTCTCGTTTCAGTTATTGTTTGGTGTTAACGACACGAATGTCACAATGACAAAAACATCAAAAATATGAAAACAAAAGGAAAACGATACCACTTCGAGAAGTTCGAGTTGTTACCACGAGATAGTGCTACGTGTTATTTTCTATCGCGAATTCATAGCAAATTTCAAATTGTAATCAATGGATAACATTATTGGCTCAAGTCAATGTCAACTGTTAACAATAAGTCTAGGTATATATGTCAGAGATAAGTTATTATATGTCAACTAACATTCCACTTACATTGTTCTGTCTGAAGAAATCCAATAGGCACATCAAATCTTTGCTGAACATTTCAAACCAGCATCAATAACTCTTAGTAAGAGATATTTAAAAACCATAAAAGTCCGACCAAAACAGAAATCGACAATAACCAAATCAGGCGTGCATACCTCAAGATATACCTGAAGAGAATAACCAAAATCTTGGTCTGTTTTGCCGGCCGAGCCGATGGGCTTTGAATTTAATATCACCTAATCTCAATAATTTAAACGGACTTATCTGATCTAGAAAACGTTACATATATGTATGAGCTACTGCTAGCCAAAACGAACAGAAAAAATAAATTAAATCAAGTGGATCGGATGCCTATCAAGTTTTTTTGGGTTGTTGGGATGTGAAATGGACTTCTTCAAACCAGTGGTGTACTGACCATAGCTGGGATTGAACCGAATAGCATTGAATATTTAAAAACCACAACAATATCCTTATATTCACACATATTATTTTGAAGTACCTACTTTATTGTAAGGTATTTAATATTAAAATACTTTTTACATTTGGATGGGTAAAATTGATTTGTTTCGATTTCCATCAAGTATTCAGTTTTTTCAATAAATATATTGTGGTATATTATAGATACTCAATTCTGAACACCTTGTATATAGATATAAATTATATTACTGAATTTTCTATATTATTCTACGAATATCTAGTGATATTAAAGAATTACTGACAAGTTTTGCAGTTGAAATTGTGGCAACCTTTGGCCACTTTTGACTGGTTTCGCGAAGCAGACGAACTTGAAACTCAATGACTCAAGAACTCTGAAGGCCAAGGTCACGCAGGATACTCATTTTTATGATGTAACGCTCATCGTAATCTGCTGTATTGTTTATATATCGCTGAAGAGGACTTTCACTTAACGTAACGGTGATGATTTCCTTCTCGTTTTGTTAGTGGTGGGAAAGGGATGATTCTCTTTCTATAACAGGAATCGGATGTAAATAATAGGTGGAATAAGTTTCCTTGATTATTATATCGATCATTTCAATGATAAAGTCGTGGTAGTCAACTGAATACATTTTGGATGATTTTAATTGTTTGACACGGTTTTTTCAGCCACTACCCTTAAGTAATAAAAGCACCTACCACACCTTTTCAACATTTATAAATGTTTTTATTTACTGAGTGTAAGCAGGTTTTGGTTATTCTCTGAAGAGTAATAATTAATTCTATAAAAAATATCGAATTCAAACAAAAGAAAATACGAAAGTGTTCTCCGAGATAAAAAAAGAAATGGACTGTTTTGCTTTCCAGAAAAGTATCTGTATTCTACCTATAGTTGACTTGAAAGTAACAAAATGAAGGGAATACTAATGGGGTTTGATTCAGCGTGAAGATTTTCAAATATTACGTTAGATTTTCCAGCAAACGTAAATTTTATACAATTATTCTATTCAGAAAATACTCGACACTAGATAATTTCCCATACCTATCACAAATACGTCGCAGATCTTGATGAATAAGCGATTTAATTTCGTATTCATTTCACGGATATGCGCATCTCAAAAATCAATGTTGAGACTGTTGATGAGAGCCAAATATAAACTGTTGAATTTCAGATCCGAATAGATTTAGTAATACAGAATGTCCCAAAACGATATATTATAGGTACTCCGGGTGTCTACTACCGCAGCCTTCTTGGAAGCATGAAATTGATGTCTCCTCAAAAACCTCCAATAAGCCTGAGAGTAAACTTACTCGAGTATGTTGATATATCTCAAAAAGTTCATGAAGTTTTGATAAAAAATCGAATTTTTCATCAATTACTCAAAAGTTTTTTGAGGCTGATTTTGATTGAACTTTGTGTGTTTGTTAGCGGTAACAAGGGGCTCATATCCAGATTTCAATTCTAGTGTACACCACTGTTTTTCTCAGAAAACACATTGATATTTTTAGCCTGTTGTCCTGTTATTTCACATACAGGGTGCGGCTCCGAAAACGAAACACTTACACTTAGTACTTTCCCTATTTAAATTGTATGGGTGATAGTGACCAAGGGGAGGAGAGAGAGGTATGACAGTTGAGGTTATGGTAGAAAGATGTCCCCCTTGTTTTACAAATCGACGTGTTTTTGCATTTTTTTCACAACACATGTGTCTATAAGATATTCGATCTGTTTCGTTTTCGGTGCCGCACCCTGTATATTACAAGGAATTATCATTTAACATCATTTAAAAACACCCTCTGTAGAATATACCAACGTTATTATTATGGGACACCCTGTATATCAATATTTGATCTTCGCTCCATTTCAAACACTCCCAACTGATGAAAAATACTCAACTGTATCGTTTAATAAGAAGCCCAAGATTATTTTCACATGTTTGGAGTTCAGCACCCAAACATACTCTGTGGCCGAGGCTCCTGTATTTTACTGAGAGGACACCTGTTCGTATGGTTGGTGATCCTGCACTGACGAATCAATTGACATCTATAGAACATCGCAAAAAGTGGGCGATCTTTTCTTTTTCTATAGATATGTATAGATGGCCGATGCTCATAGAAAATCATCATGTCTAACATTCCACCACGAGCGATTTCGAGAAAGCAGACCAAACGGACGCATGCTGGACAGTAGACACCCTTCCATTGTCAAGCTCGAGACCTACCGAACTATACACATACAGGGTGAATCAAGATGAACGCTTCGGACTTTTATTATGGCCGTGTGGTGACTTTTCTGATGAATCTATTTAGCCCGGCATATGTTTATCAATCTGTACTACATTTCCAGAATAGTTTCATCAATACAGGATGTCTAAAAAACGTGGCATATCAAAGTTATATTTTTTTATTGTAAGAACGGTTACAGGGAGTGAAAAACCGAGATTATTTTCCGAACCGGAAGTACGACAAAACAAATTAATATGTCAACAAATGTAAATTGAACTATAATACACAACTCCCAAATTTCGTTTTTCTATCTTCAATAATAAAAAAGTTATAGGGGTGAGCCACCTTGGAGAATCACACGGTATATATATACATATATCTGTAAAAATTGAAACTGTACTAGAAGTGTGATATAAATGGAAGAAATCAGCTTTAAATATAACTTTGTTATGCCACATTTTTGTGAGACACCCAGTATCAATGAACCTATTTTAGAAATATAGTTCTGATTTACTAAAATACATATGCCTAGCTAAATAAAATCATCAGAAAGTCACCATACGTCCATATATAAGTCCGATGCGTTAAGCTTGACACACCCTGTAACAACCAAATCATTTTTTTCATCGCACTGTGAAATTGTAGAACTAAATTCCTAGAGAGGATTTTTCTGATACCAATACAGTCGAAAGATCAAAAAAAGATTAAAAAAGGTGAGTAATTTTGGTGACCCTCATCGTTTCTGTCTGACAAAAATGTGGATGTGGACGTGGAGGTTCCCCTCTGCGTTTTTCCATCCACAAGATTCCTGAATTTTGCATTGTTTTATTACACAAAAATAGAAATTGTCCATGTGACTATAGATGGCGCCACTTTCATCCTCTTCACAACAATCGATCGACAGACTATAAAAGTAATCTAGCTATATAGGGGTGGTTGGTCGGGGACGTGGAGGTTCCCCTCTGCGTTTTTCCATCCACAAGATTCCTGAATTTTGCATTGTTTTATTACACAAAAATAGAAATTGTCCATGTGACTATAGATGGCGCCACTTTCACCCTCTTCACAACAAACGATCGACAGACTATAAAAGTAATCTAGCTATATACGGGTGGCTGGTCGGGGACGTGCTGCGTTTTTCCATCCACAAGATTCTTAAATTTTGCATTGTTTTATTACACAAAAATAGAAATTGTCCATGTGACTATAGATGGCGCCACTTTCATCCTCTTCACAACAATCGATCGACAGACTATAAAAGTAAACTAGCTATATAGGGGTGGTTGGTCGGGGACGTGGAGGTTCCCCTCTGCGATCTTTCATCCACGAGATTTTTAAATTTTTGCATTGTTTTTTTACTATAAAAGATGGAAATTTTACTAGTGAATACAGATGGCGCTACTTTCATCCTCTTCACAACAAACGATCGACAGACTATAAAAGTACACTAGCTATATAGGGGTGGCTGGTCGGGGACGTGGGGGCACCCCTCTGCGATCTTTCATCCACAAGATTCTTAAATTTTGCATTGTTTTATTACACAAAAATAGAAATTGTCCATGTGACTATAGATGGCGCCACTTTCACCCTCTTCACAACAAACGATCGACAGACTATAAAAGTAATCTAGCTATATACGGGTGGCTGGTCGGGGACGTGCTGCGTTTTTCCATCCACAAGATTCTTAAATTTTGCATTGTTTTATTACACAAAAATAGAAATTGTCCATGTGACTATAGATGGCGCCACTTTCATCCTCTTCACAACAATCGATCGACAGACTATAAAAGTAAACTAGCTATATAGGGGTGGTTGGTCGGGGATGTGGAGGTTCCCCTCTGCGTTTTTCCATCCACAAGATTCTTAAATTTTGCATTGTTTTATTACACAAAAATAGAAATTGTCCATGTGACTATAGATGGCGCCACTTTCATCCTCTTCACAACAATCGATCGACAGACTATAAAAGTAAACTAGCTATATAGGGGTGGTTGGTCGGGGATGTGGAGGTTCCCCTCTGCGATCTTTCATCCACGAGATTTTTAAATTTTTGCATTGTTTTTTTACTATAAAAGATGGAAATTTTACTAGTGAATACAGATGGCGCTACTTTCATCCTCTTCACAACAAACGATCGACAGACTATAAAAGTACACTAGCTATATAGGGGTGGCTGGTCGGGGACGTGGGGGCACCCCTCTGCGATCTTTCATCCACAAGATTCTTAAATTTTTGCATTGTTTTATTACACAAAAATAGAAATTTTCCATGTGACAATAGATGGCGCCACTTTCACCCTCTTCACAACAAACGATCGACAGACTATAAAAGTAAACTAGCTATATAGGGGTGGTTGGTCGGGGACGTGGGGGATCCCCTCTGCGTTTTTCCATCCACAAGATTCTTAAATTTTGCATTGTTTTATTACACAAAAATAGAAATTTTCCATGTGACTATAGATGGCGCCACTTTCACCCTCTTCACAACAAACGATCGACAGACATAAAAGTAATCTAGCTATATAGGGGTGGTTGGTCGGGGACGTGGGGGCACCCCTCTGCGATCTTTCATCCACAAGATTCTTAAATTTTGCATTGTTTTATTACACAAAAATAGAAATTGTCCATGTGACTATAGATGGCGCCACTTTCATCCTTTTCACAACAATCGATCGACAGACTATAAAAGTAACCTAGCTATATAGGGGTGGTTGGTCGGGGACGTGGGGGCACCCCTCTGCGATCTTTCATCCACAAGATTCTTAAATTTTTGCATTGTTTTTTTACTATAAAAGATGGAAATTTTACTAGTGAATACAGATGGCGCTACTTTCATCCTCTTCACAACAAACGATCGACAGACTATAAAAGTACACTAGCTATATAGGGGTGGCTGGTCGGGGACGTGGGGGCACCCCTCTGCGATCTTTCATCCACAAGATTCTTAAATTTTGCATTGTTTTATTACACAAAAATAGAAATTGTCCATGTGACTATAGATGGCGCCACTTTCACCCTCTTCACAACAAACGATCGGCAGACTATAAAAGTAATCTAGCTATATAGGGGTGGCTGGTCGGGGACGTGGGGGCACCCCTCTGCGATCTTTCATCCACAAGATTCTTAAATTTTTGCATTGTTTTATTACACAAAAATACAAATTTTCCATGTGACAATAGATGGCGCCACTTTCACCCTCTTCACAACAAACGATCGACAGACTATAAAAGTAAACTAGCTATATAGGGGTGGCTGGTCGGGGACGCGGGGGCTCCCCTCTGCGTTTTTCCATCCACAAGATTACTGAATTTTTAGATTTTATTTTTTAGTAATACTTCCACAACAATTGTATTGTCTGCATTACCCAATATATTTAAAATCATTGTATATTCTGAAAATAAAACGACCTGTCATAATATAACTTTTTAATATTTTGGATAATAATATTAATAAAATGATATTTATGTTATTTACTATAATAAAAAAATCACACATATTACTGTCTCTTTGGAAATAAACATTAAAGAGCAATAAAGAAGTTGTATGCTACAATAAAGGCATCATATGCGAAAACATGTAAAAATAGTAGTGTAAAATGAAGAAAATCACTTGGAATTTGTCTATCAGATTCTGCCTAGATATACATAAATGAGAAACACAAAATAATAAATTTATACAGTCTTCAATTGCACCAAATATTAAACACAAATGTATCAACATCACTTTCACTTCAAAGTGAATTCATGTAACAGCACTAACTTAATTTAATTCAATTCAAAGTCTAATGTACAAACGTTCTACCAAAAATTACTCAACTTAGGAGTTAGATATATTCTACTTTTAAATTGAATTGAGTTTAATTAAGTGATATTGCATGAATCTACCTCTGCTTATCCGTATCAGAATCATCCGAAAAATGTGTGCAATCATTCAAATGAATGGGGGTGGAAAAAATACACCAAATCCATTACTGGCCCACCGAGATTAAAAAATATGACTTACAGCCCATGAAAATCTTTCATGGTTGCTTTCTCAAGAACATTCTCTGAGAAACCAAAGTAAAAAAAAAATTTATATAGGGTGGCCATAGGAAAAGGGCCGCCAAATCCATTTTCAATAATTCAAAAAACTGATATTCAATTGTGTTCACATCATAATTCTCTTCTGGGTGCGCCAGGGAAATCCACTATGAGACAAAACATAGGTAAAAAATTGCAGTGCGAACCAAAAACAAGTAACACCTTACTATCAAATGAATACCCACAAGATAGGAGCCAATACATAGAAAAAAAAACGTTCCAATGAATTCTAAACTCATTTTGAGTATGGATTGATACACAAGATAAGGTCACTAAACTTTGATATCGAGAGTTGTTCAGTAATTTTGATCAATCTATAATGAGCAGGACAATATTCATTCTGTAAGAAACTCTAATTACATTATTTGTTACTTTTGCACTTACCTTTCCTTAAAAAACGGGTCGTTTTACTTGATTTTTTCGACTAGTATAAAAATGGTTACCCTAATTTTGTCTAATAACACGTTAACAAAGTGCTACATGTTATATTGCATTAGAAATTGTATCCTAGTTTTTTACGTAAACTGTAGTAACTATGTACAAGATTCGGACAATTTCTATCTAAACCTGCAGATATTCTTGGCATAAAATGAACATTCCATGAAAATCAAATCTCAATCGAAAAAACCTAGTATTCACTGCTAATGGAGCCAAATTGTCGAGAATCATTTTCCAATTCAATAGTTGAAAGATGATCATCTTTTCCGAAAATGCAAACAGGTACAATTCATCTCATCCCTGTTTTCTAATGAGCCAAATTTATGTTACTAGAACTTGATGGAAATGGTTATTTTAGCAGGAATGTTGATTTTACGCTTACTGTATTTCATTAACCTAGATTTTTTTTGAACCTAACTATACAAAGTGAGCGTATCCCCCACTCCACCGTTGGCACTGACAACGCATTCAACGTAACAAAACTAACGACCCAATGAGTTGATAATTACTAGCAGCTTTTGGAAAGATTTTCATTTGAGTATAGAATGAAAAGGGAAGGAACTACTAGCTGCAGTACACGTTCTCTCAACATCTGACGCGATATTTTTGAATTTCTGAATTTCAATAACCAGCTGTTTCACTTCACCTTTCATTCTTTGAGCAAAAAACTGGGAGCATACGAAAATTTTCGACCAATTCATTTTGAATTCAGCTGTTTTGATGAAAAAATAGGGCACAGGTTCTGAAACCCGAAATATGCAGTGTCAATATATTGTTAACACTTTTTAGTCAAAAATACTTACAGGAAACATGTATACACTAAGAACTATCTGGAAATAGCACCATTTTTTTGTTACGACATGCCACAATTCTATTGCTAACTTGTTAGTAATTATTTAAAAAAAGGAACTAACTCTATTGACACTCGCATATTTCATTCTTTTTCACAATTGGATGATCAAGATCTAGTTTGACGTTTGATTACTGGATTTCGGCAAGTTCCAGAATTCAAAAATCACCAACCGTACATGCCACAAGCAGAGTCATAACTAGATGAGCTTATCATATTTGCCTTCTACAGGGTGAATCGATACTACAGATCCATTGATAGGTTGAACCTTAGATCATAAAGGCTTACGATAGATCCGGCATCATGTGAAATGTGTTTGGTATTAGAGGTGTCTACAAGAAAGTACTATATCACGTGGTACAACATATATATATGGTCAACATTTTAAAACGACCAATCAATGGCCCCCGGACCTACAAAACAAATAACCTGGAATCATCAATTGAAATTTTCTTCTGGCAAAGCGGATTTTTCAATTTCGTGGTTGCCATAATGTTAAAAAAATCATTGATATCTTCATATTTGAAGAAATCGACTGCTACAAAATCAGTTCGAGAGATTGAGTGCTACAAACTGTTTTCAAACGGAACACTCTGTATTTTTGTTTATGTTTTCAGTATTAATTACTGATTTACACTTCATCAAAAGTCAGCCGACTTTTATTCAATTCAAAACAAATCTCTGTAGTACTAAAACATGAAGCAATAAATGTTGGAAATGCTTCGCGTTTGCGTTTGATTCAAATGAAGACAGCAAAAACAATTGTAATAATTTCCACGGAAATAAAAAATACCGTGATGTAAGAAAAATGTACACTCACACTATCGACTCACCCCATTTCGGTTGGTCCAAAAGTAAGCTGAATGGTTATGATATCACCTGTGGCAAACGGATTAGTCTTGTGGGAAAAAATTCTTAACCTAACCTAAACAACCGAGGGAAATTAAATCAGGCTAGCGGTCTCTGCAATATCACTCACTATTTGTCCACAAAAGACGTAACTGTGGGGGCATGTACCGGAAGTACAGTCAAGGAATACAAAAAACAAAACAGAATCACAATCAATCGACCGAAGAAATTGTTGCATTTTATATATTTTTTTCAAAACATTTGTTTGAAATAGAAAATAACTTTTTTCGGTTCTCCCATTGACATTCTTTCCCGATTGATCAATAAAGTAGGAATAAATCAATGATATCCAAGATTTTTTTAATATTTTACTGTCTTTATGGTAACAGCTTGAAAGTTTTGCAACCCTCAACTCAGAACATGACACTGTTTTGCGTGAAGAAAATGTTCAATATAACCGTTTTTTTTTAAATTTCGTCATATTAGGTGATGAGACTCCATTAAAAAAATGAATATTTATTCGGGATTGTCAACTTCTCAAAATATGTAATGAAATATTTTATAGGCGATAGATTTTGAATTGAAATCTTTTGAGGAGATGAAAGAATATTTTCTTTTATCAAACTGGACTTTCAACTCCCTTGATTGTTGAAATTAAAAAAAAACAGTTGAAAAGAAACGTATTCATTTTAAATACTTAACGGTTTTCTGAAAAAACTATTTTTTTACTAATGGTATTGAAATTTAAGGAAAATGGCAAACTTTTTTCTTTATATTAAAATGTAGTTAGGTTAAGTTAGGTTAGGTTCTCAGTAGATATTTATCAAAAAGTTTTTGTAAAATTGAAATAACAATACTTCAAAACTGGATCTTACCTTTGTAGATATAATTCGATATTTGCAATTTCAAATGTTTAATAATGTTATGTAATTGATTTCAACATTGTCTCGATTTTATTCCAGTCATTGGTTAGTTACAGTCATCCTTTGAGACCCAAGACAATCATACATTTATTTTTTACTGTGAAGGGCGAGTCTAACAATAGAAATAGCATTTCAAGATATTTTGCTTTCAACAAGATTACTACTAATAAAAATTGGGGAGATACCTTGCTGGACCATAATAACGCTAAAAGATATATTTAACGATTATAATCAGAACTCAGAAAATCTAGACAGTAAACAACAGGATATGGTCTGTAGGAATCAAATATATCTTAACAGATTTTCAACACTTCAAACAAAGACAAAATACTTAGACTCGAATGACCAGCAGGTGTAATTTGACAGCAAAAAGTTTCATAAAAGGCATTCTCGCTGGAACAATGTATTGATTAGCTAGAACGTTTGTTAATGAAGTAGAAAAAATGCCACTTGCAATTCACAAACATACCTCACCGAAAAATAAAGAAAAATACCGATTTCCTTGAACGAAAACATCTCAAAATCCCTCCGAAGTATGATACGGCACCGAAAGAAATCGAAGAGAGCAACCTAGTCTCCGTGTTGATTGTGATTCGGCTTCCCCCCCCCCCCCCAACCCCGAATCGCCCCTCCTAGGCCCGCCCGGGGCGGCCTCACCAGTTGGCCATGCCGGGCTTGTTCAGCGTCATGAAGTATATCTGGCACGAGGAGCCGCTCTTGGCGGACGAGAAGAACACCTTGTCGTTGCGTTCGCAGAGGAACTTCAGCCGCTGCGATTTCTTGTGCATGAACACGCCGTCGAGGTGGCCAGACTCCACCGACCTGATCTCGATGGCCTTGTTGCCCCAGCCCATTATCTGGCCGGTGCCGATATACGCCACCGAGGTAGGCATTTCGCCCCACTGGAACCGAAACGGGGGCGTTTTATGACTGCGACATGTAACCGCGAGCTGTTTCGTGAAATATTTCGACGAACCGGGAGCGCCTTACGACTGCGACATGTAACCGAAGGCCGTTTTATGAAATATTTCAACGAAACGGGAGTGCCTTACGACTGCGACATGTACCCGAGGGCCGTTTTATAAAATATTTTAATGAAACTAAGGCGCTTCACGACTGCGACATGTACCCATGAAGTGATTATGTTTCTTCATGTGTGATATTTCGTAGGTGTCTTGCTGGGGTCGAAATAATAGCTTTCTTTCATAAGCATGTGGTCTAAAATTCACCGCCCCAAGAGCTTGTTTTCCTAATTGAACTTCATTTCAAAATTATTCTTTAAAAATTCAGCATTATTCCCGGTGCAGTAAATTATTTTATTCATTACAAATTTCAATATACAGTACTATAAACAAAGAGAATCGCATTGCTATTAATTTTTTCTCAATGAGTAAAACCATATATCTAATAAAATCTATATAGGTAACATGGATACCAGAGCTGAAGCCGAGAAATAAAACAAATGACAGTCTGCGGGACAAATCGCCAATATGCGCATGCGCAAGTTTGAATTAAGAATCGACATTCGTTTTCATCATGGAGGAGAGTAGCTTTCTAGTGAGCGACAAACGTATGATAATTATTAAAAATCAGTCAAATGTGTCACGTAACCTTCAATTCAATGTTTTCATTTTATCATGGCATATATTTTTCAAATATTCATTTATAGATGGATTGTTGGACGATTTTGGATAATAGTTGATGATAGATGCAGAAATTGATGTGAACTACAAAGCGATACTTGCGATTTGCATAGAAACCTGTGACGATAAAGTCATCGGATCAAGATTCGTGGGCTAATTTATGAACAATCACTGTTATCACTCACTAATCACTTGTTTAAATAATCAGTAAGTACATTAATAACTATATTAACGCTCTTTTACATAATTTGGGTTAACAAATATACCTAACCTATGAAATTATGAAGACGTCAGTGGATTTCAACTAACGCATGCGCACAATTCATCATAAGCAGGGCAGACAATCTTTTGTTTTTCCAAAACTGGTTTCACTTTCTCGTGAAGAGAAGAATAGGTGTTATCCATATAGTTGTTATTATATATATGAGTAAAACACGTAATACATACTCACTGTTTATTGAAAACGCTTTCTTACCTGGAGCAACATGTTCTTGGATATCCTACCATAGGTGTTGACATAAACACCTTCATTGTCATAACACAGTAAAAGCTGCATACCATTCGTATTCGGTAGAGTAACTATACAGTGCGGACTAATCCCATTTTGAGGCTGAAACAACAAGAAAAACCATTGACGAAACCTTTTAATCATCGCTTACAACTCATAGCATACACAAGTGTCCAGCAAGAATCAGGAAGAAACATTGTATTAAACGAATTGAAACAGAGAACAGTGATGAACTTTTTCTTCGTCGCTTGTAACTCAGAGCATAAAAAAGTGTCCAACAAGAATCAGGAAGAAAAATCGCATTCAGCGAATTGAAACAGCGTAAACTATTTCCTCTTCTTCTTTTTCTTCTTCTCCACCGTCACTTCCGGCTCCGAGTGGAACTTGGCGTTCAACTTTATCGGCGGCAACTCCACCATCTTCGAGAAAGCCACCGGCCTCTCGGGCATCGAGATATCCAACTTCGGCAGCTGCACCGGCTTGACTGCAATCCCAATCTTGGAGTACCCCTCCCTGAGAGAGCACACAGAAGAGGGCGGCTTGCCCCCCCGGGACTCCTCGGACCCTACGGAAACCCCCGCGGAAGACGTCGAACTCCTGCCGGCATCCTCCGGAACCATCGGCGCTTCGTGAAACGCTTCCTCCAGCTCCCAGAATCGCTCTTCGGGGGTCTGAAAACACGCGCACTGGGGGCTGAGCTCGCACCGGCACTGCGCGGCCTCGACCTCGAGTGCTTCTTCCTGCTCGAGTTCTTGGGGTTTGGGGCGTATGGGCACCCGCCCCACCGCCCAGGTGTCCGGGGGCGAGGGCGGTATGGGCGGGTCTGCAGTCCAGGCATCGCTCAGAGGGTCGGGCGAGGGGTTGTGGAAGAAGAATTCCATGGAGAGGAACTTGAGTAGCGCTTCGCAGGCCACGTCCACCACAAATTCGATGGATTTTTGGCGGATGGCGAGGTCGTCGATTTGCGTGGAAACGCGCTCGAGTATCTCTTCTCGTATCGAGTAGATGTAGTTGTCTTGGTCCTCTTCGAGGTATAAGTCGGGGAGGTTTATTTTGGCGGTCGGGTCGGACGTCGAGTTCTTTCTGCTCATTTCGTGTGGGCCTAGTTGACTTTTGGATAGAGTTTTGACAGCTTGTCAAGGGTGAAGTTTCTGGTTGGGATTGATTTGTCGCCGAGCTCAGCAGGTCGATGAATTCGATACGTTTGGGAGTTATGGCGATTAGAAAATTTGTAAGACAAAAAATTGATTTCACGATATTGGAATTTTCGATAACAAAACTATGATGAAAAATAAGAAAAATTAGAACAGGATGGGAAAAATACAGATGTAACTTACTGTTTTTTTTTTGTATGCTTTGATATGTTTCATGTGCATATTCGAATATGAAAGTTATTTCAAATATCATTCATTATCCGTGTTCGCCAGTAATCACGCAACCAAAAATACAGCAGTGAAATGATATTGACATTAACCAAGAAAGTGCGTTCATCTCAAATGTATAGTGCAAACATCTGTGGTGTAAGGAGTAGTTTGGTCGCAAGTTGTGGATGATGTCATCATCAGTCATGTAGTAAAATAGTTTCAGTCCCTAAATTTCATAATCATAACAGTGAATTTTGAGGTTATGCTTCAATGACACATTGAAATCACTCAAGTATAATTCTCCTTGTGATCCGAAAAGAGACAGAAAGTCCTATTTATAAATAAGAATGTAGTGGAAAGATGCTCTTAGTGACAGTTGGACAGGATAAATGTGTGGATTGAAAACGAATCATTTTGATATTTTAATTTACCAATATCAGTAAAGGGCTCATTTCAACCACCTTTCCAATGTAAATCTTCATAAGAAAATCAAAGGTCTATTCTGATATTTTTTGACCAATTCAAGGTCAAATGCCGCAAGAGCTCTAACCGCTAAAACTGATAAGGCGGCACTCACGATAACATGTTCGATGGAAAGCAAAGGCATCGACGAAAAGCTTGAAATTTTCTTGTAAAATGGTGATGACAATGCATTATCTCATTTATTTCCTACCCACCAATGAAAAGTATACACTGATTCTACATAATATAACATAACGAAACGAAAACAACTGTTCAGCCAAACAAACAATTTGAAAATATTGAAAGGAAATGAAATGATGGAAAATCTTCCAGGCAATGCGAAAAAACCGTAATGGCCCATAGAGTAGTTCTGATTTTCACCGTTCTGGCGCCTCTATCTTAAAATCAGTTGCATATAAGCGATGAATACAACATCCCGTGATACCATTCACTGGTTTCCCACTCAGCTTGCAAATCGACAATGATCGACAGACAGGGTTAATCTCTGGTGAAAGAACTGAAATGACAGCTGTCACTAGTTTTCATCGAATTCCATGGGAGACGTGATAATTAATGGAAATAACACGATAACTTCATTAGGAAACTAAATTTGAAAGACATGCAATGCACCTGGAAAAACACATGACCATACCCTTTTATAAAGTCCGTGTCTCACGGTCAAACTATTTGATCAAACAATGAAAGTGTGATGTCATCTATGACGTCACATCAAACAGCAGCTGAAATCAGAACATGTTCTAAATATTTTACCTGTTTGATGAAAAACTAAGGTTAGAGTTTTTTGTTGACACCGAAAATCGAAACGTCAGAATACTTGAAAACCTCCAAAATACAACCAATTCACAAAGCAGGAAATAAAGAAAATATGGAAAATTACAGACCAATATCACATATAAGTCCATTTGCGAAGGTAATTGAAAAATATATATCTGAAAGTATAACATCCTATTTAGTCAAGAACCAACTACTTAATGATAATCAATTTGGATTTAGAAAGGGCCGCTCAACCACAAATGCAATCGTAAAATTTGTAAATCTTTTGCATGACAATCTAGATGCAGGTAAAAAATTACTAGGAATCTTCTTAGACTTGAGTAAAGCATTCGACCTAGTAGACCATGATATTCTATTGAATAAATTAGACAGATATGGTTTTAGGGGGATTGCATACTCTTGGTTTAAGAGCTACTTATACCAAAGAATCCATTATGTATCAATAAATGAAACTAAATCCAAGCAACTATTAATTGACGTAGGGGTACCTCAAGGTTCGATTTTGGGGCCACTACTTTATATAATCTATGTGAATGACTTCCCAATCGATAACGCTATCATGTATGCAGATGACACTTCCTTTTTGATAAGCGCGAGTAATCTGACACCCTTGGCTCAGAATGCAAGTAAGACAATACTGGAGGCGCAGAATTGGTTTACAAGTAACAACCTCATATGTAATAAAGACAAATCAGTTTTTATAAAATTTAGCCATGTCAGTTCAGATTCTAATCTCCTAATCCGACAATCTTCTGGAACAATGAGGCAGGTTAAGAATGTAAAATTTCTAGGTTTGCAAATTGCTGAAAACTATAAGTGGGACATTCACATCAATATATTATGTAAAAAAGCTGCATCTCTATGCTATAGTATTTACCACCTGAACAAAATTCTTGACAGAAATACGGTACTTATGTATTACTTTGCTCATTTTCACTCGACCGTGACATATGGAATAATCGCTTGGGGAATGTCATCTCATGCAGAAAGAGTTTTTGTCCTACAAAAAAGGGCTTTGAGGATCATAGAAGGGGTTAATAGAAGAACAAGTTGTAAAGACATATTTATAAGGCGCAGGATCCTTACACTACCGTGCATTTATATATTTCAAGTCCTAATGAATGTGAAAGCTAACATCAAAACATTCAAAACTTTGAACATCAATAACTATAATACAAGAAACTCAGCAACATTGGAAGTACCAGCACATAGACTATCAAAAACGGAAATGAGTCCAAAATATATGGGAATCAAATTGTTCAATAACTTACCAACCAATGTGCGAACATCACCCTTAAAAAGCTTCAAGAATTATGTAAGACACCTACTCCTAGAAAAAGCATTCTACTCTGTGAATGAATACTTAAACTTCAATGTTGAACTTAGAAATGCTATAGATGTATTGTAGTATTTGTGAAGTCCCTTGGTATCTCTACTATTTTTATTGTATATGTACTATCCCTTGGTATATGTACTATTTTTGTTGTATATGTACCATATTTATACTCATATTTGATACTCATATTTTACACTATAAGCGTTATTGGTTCTTATGTATTTTTAATTCTAGTTTGACGTATTCTATATCATTTGTATGATCAAAAGAACTAATAAATATTGATTGATTGATTGATTGACTAATAGACTTGCGTTTTGGACTGTTGGAAATGTCTGCTGCTTGAAATTAGACCGAAGAGCAAGTAACGTTCCTAATAGATCTCCATAGAAGCAGTAAATAACTTTTGTATAACATCAGACAAAAAGATACCTAACCATAAGAGTGATAAGATAGCAGATGCATTGAATGATATTGCTAGTCATTCTCACGGCCAAATTACTGGTAGGTGTTCTGAATCACTCGTCATCCTTTCAATTTATAATAAGTACTAAATATATTCCATAGAATCAGGAGTTGAGGCATTGTTCAATGTTTTGCACAGTTCAATAGGGAACTGAGGTAGTTTCGTTTCTACTTCATTAACTCTGAAGGGACGCGCAACTTACCATGAAATAAATGTTTAGAGATTTTTGTGTATTATTTCTATTCATATATAATTGTTTAAAAAGCGTGATTCCACCTTGAATGTAGATTTCTCTTCCGTCATGATCAATCAATTTTTGAACTGTTTGAACAAACTTCTTCAAATCGTGTGAACAGGATTTCTGCACACTTCAAATATTTGAATCAAATAGACTGAAATGACGTCACGTCAAACAGATTTGATCAAATAGTTTGACCGTGAGACACGGACTTAACTGTGGCAATGACTTCACGAATAAACATTGTGTGATTTAAAAAAATACATAGGTTATCTTTCGTGCAATCATCGGAAGATAAAAATGAAAAACACCGACTCACAATTTTGGGTAAGTAAATGTCGTAGACGCTAGCCGAGTCGAGATCCACCGCGTGGAATCCCTCGCTGCTGCCATAGATCACCTTAAGTCGCGAGCCCTCTTCAACAGTCAGATCAACCAGCAGCGGTCGGTAGGTGAGGTCGCCGAAGGACTTGAACGCCATGAACTTGTGGTAGGGCTTCGGCGCCCACGCGTATATCTCGATGCTGTCCTTGAGCGCGATCACGAGGAACTTGATGCGCTCGTATTTGACGATCTTGAAGTGGACGGCGCCTTGCAGGTCCCCCACGTTGATCCAGCCGTTGCGTCGCTCCACCTGCTGCCAAACAGAAGTGGAACGTTCACAGGACAATAATTGTGGAGGATTTTCACAGAATATATTTTTTCTACCACCGGTTAAAAAAGTAGCTTTTAACGCTTTCAATCATGGACGTATAAACACAGATGGACTCAGTTGTTTACGTTGTAATGTGAAGCCGAGAAATTCAGTGATGTTGTCACGTCTTGTCATTGATAAATCCTAATTTTAGTCCAAGATCATATTCTGTTCATTTGGGATATTTTAGTTATCCAATCCTATACAATCCTATCGTAATAAACTCAGAAAGTTCCTGAAACAAATGGGATCAACTCAATAAAATGAAAATTGCTCGTAATTGAGGTAGTATCACTCCTGCGGAAGTAACAGAGCCAACAGAGGTTATGTACAACTGGCAACATTGCTTCAAATCAGTCTCGTTTGACATTCGCTTGGAGCAAGTCTTTGTTTACCAAACTTCGTTTGAGTGATTAATAGTGTTTTATAGAATTATTTTGTGAAATACTTTGAACATAGAGAGTAAAAATGGTGAAGCAGTGCTGGTTATGCAGGAAAACTAAGTTTTTACACCCAGATCTGAAATTTCATTCGTAAATACTATATGTTTATATTATCGAATCTGAGTAACATAGGCGTAACAATGGGTTCATTTATCATTTCATGATCACAATAGTATTCCAATGATATTGTTATTCATATAGCAGGTTTCATATCAAGGAGTTTGAATTCTATTGTCACTTGCTCCAGATGTAAGAAGTTATTGACGGATGAAAATGAGGAAACTTTTTCCAAGCTACAGAAAAGGAGAGAGTATGAAAACCTTACAAAAGAATCTATATTAGTCATTGGAATTTGTAGAGGCTGAGAAATATTTTAGATTTTTTAATAAAACAACGAATACTTATTTAAAATAAAAGAATTAATAACCTTATGAATATTTTGGTGAGAAAACATTACAAAATATTCCGAAGGAATTATATCAACATTTTGGTGACCACTTTTATGATGGAGATAATATTGATGCCACCCTGTACAATTTTTGAAACTAATCCTTCATAAATATTTCAAAATAGGAATACACTACGAAACGATGAATAAATTAGATTCATCAACTGTCAGATTACGGACTGTTTTACGAAGACTATTCTGTTCAGAAATCAATAGTCACATTGAAGACCTGTTTCAGAAATCGCAATTCTATGTCAGTCACTGTATCTACAAAATTAATAAAGTAACCTTAATATAAAACTGTTTTATTACATCATATTATCTTTCTACATTAACTTTGAGTTACCTATAAAGAACAATAAAGTTATCACAGGGGTTTAATATCATGTTATTTATTCAACTTAGGATACTTCTGCCGTTAGATGTTCGATAGATTATAAGGGTTGTCAAAATAACTGATATTATTTATTTTTATTCATTCTATATACCTATAGCTACTAATTCAATGAATAGCTCATATTTGAATGTGTATTTAGTTTGGAATCGTCCAATTGAATTTCATTGACAACGAAATAAAACTTCTCGATACGTTAATCACGTACGCCACTGTAGCGAAGGGAACAATCACAGTCGATCGTTTCCAACTCTCTTCCCTTCAACCCGACTGCCTACGAACTCTAAGCCTTCAAAACAATGTGCGATGAAGGTATAGGCGTGCTGTGTCCATATGTGTTTATACGTCCATGCTTTCAATTCTCAAAACAAATATGAAGTTTTTCGAGGAATGTCATTAAGTGACAGCATTGCCGCTCGTGCGCGGAAATAATGTCAATTGTCATTAAATGACAGTATATTTGTGCTGTCATCCATCATTGTCGAAAACGAACTCATCATTCTGTTGCATGATGGAAAATAATAGTGACTAGTAAATTTGAACCTCCTACCACATAATTCGAGGAAAAGTATGAATTATGATGATGATAGATAGATTCACGACATGATTATAGATGAAGAATATTATGAAATGCAAGTTAATTGAATGAAGGGTCGAGTTTTCTTGTCTAGTAACTGTGTTTGTAGAAAAAATATTGTGTGTATTTCCAGCCAGTATCACTTCGCGCTCTAAATACACAAATAGCTATCGCGAAAATTTTATGTAACTGTACAATGACTATAGATTTTTGGATTTTCATCAAGTAACGGCCAAGTCGACTAAAAATTCTCACGACAATTTCGGAAAACAAGAGACGCACGTACGCTCACGTCGCTGACACCATCCGTCCTCAATATCTTGCTCTTCAACCAACTGAGGTAGTACACCCTGACCCGGTTCTTCTTGCCCGATATCGTGACGAGGATGTTCTGCCCTTCGAGCACCTCCATCTGTTGGAACCTCCTCCTCGATATCAGCTGGTAGACCTTACCCTGGCCGCTCCTGTCCAACAGCATCAGACCATGCTCCGTGCCTATCAGGAGGTTCACCCCTGAAAAACCGTTTAGTTAATGTGGGTGTGGTCTAGTTTAGGAAGCTTGTTATAATCTGGGGAGTGGTATGAGTTGTGATTGGTTAGGAGGCGTGGTTTATGCGAAGGGTGTGGTCTAGGTTGAGAGGTGTGGTCTATACTGGGGAGTGGTTGAGGTTGGAAGGCGCGGTCTAGCTAGGGATGCGTGGTATAAGCTGAGATTGACTAGGAGGCGTGTTCTGGATAGAAGAGTTGTCTTAACTAGGGAATGGTTTAGCTTGGGAGGCGTGGTCTAGACGGGGGTGTGGTATGAGTTGGGATTGATTAGAAGGCGTAGTTTATACTGGGGAGTGGTTGAGGTTGGAAGGCGTGGTCCAGCTTGGGAGGCGTGGTCTAGGTTAAAAGGGGTGGTCTGGATGGAAGAGTTGTCTTTACTGGTGAATGGTTTAGCTTGGGAGGCGTGGTATGAGTTGGGATTGGTTAGGAGGCGTGGTTTATACTGGGGAGTGGTTGAGGTTGGAAGGGGTGGTCTGGACGAAGGCGTCGTTAAATTTTCGGGAGAAACTGATTGGCTACACTTACCCCACAGAGCCGCGCACAATATCTCGCTGTTGAACCTCTTCTTGTACTTGCGGATTTCGGGCGTGTCGGAGGACACGTCGTGCGAGGTGGGCGTGACGTTAACATTGACGTGCGACTCCCGCCTCGAGGGGGCGGAGCTGGCGCCGAAGCCGAACGCGAGGAAGGATCGCTGCTTCTGTTGGAGCGCCAGAGCGTTAGCGTTGAGGTGCTGGTGTGGGTGCGGATGGTGGGGGGAGGCGCCGGATGAGTGGGGCGGGGTGATGAGGAACTGCAACAGAACGAGACGACGAGGTCAGTATCGCACGGTTTGATCCGCATATCGATTCGATTAGTTTGTGACTGCGCTGAAATATTTCCACTGACAGACCGACGAAAAGTTTTGATTCTGTACAATTACAAGGAAAGATCTTGAGAACCACACCAATCGTATTTGTAGCTTAGTTTCTAGGCATTTGTGGGTGTTGTTGTTTATATTGTTGTTCCTTTAGAGTATTTTTTTCTTTGATAAATGTTTTACAGCCTTCAGGGTAATGATGAGAGATTAATTATTATCTTTTATACTTTTGTGAAGTGTATTAACACTTGTCTTATGGTCTGAATTGATGATTATAAATATGATTGCAAACTCTGGAAATCAAATAAGTTTTACCATGTAGAACTGAGTGGAATTGAGCATGCTAATATTCATTAATAGGGTATTAGAGTTTTGATACATTATAGAGAAAATAGTGAAAAAACTAGTTCTCACCCAAATCGACTTTTGATTATGTTATTGTGGAGTTTTTGATAACAATGCGAACACTTCTGGCAATTTATTTGAATTCGAATCTAATAATTTCCTATATCTCACTCCAAGAGTGAGAATCAAATTAGAAATCACTTTGGTGAACTAAAAAATAAGTCAGATTCTAAAAATAATCAGGTTTACTTACACTCATTGCACCAAAAACAAATAGGTCTTGTTGAATCGTAAGTGAATGATATTAAAAAAAGCCACACATCATGTGAATTGTAACAAATGATAAACACTTGTGTATAAAAATAAATCGCATCAAAAGTATTTTGGGCAAAAATCCAAGTATTCTTTGATATTTTGATGACTCGCTATATATTCCATCTCATTACATTCACATGCAACAAGCACAGCTGGAATTATGTTATTGTAAAACAGATACAATGTTAGATGTTGAGGTTAGTTGAATTGTAATGAGAATGGAGTCTTTCCCGTTAGTTTTCGAAAACCAAAAATTCACGAATGCAAAAAATAAAACGAAAGTCTACGCTACCTTAAACAATGGCCCGCGAATGACACATCACATTTGCGGGTTAGCCTATACATTTCCAATATTAGTAAAAAATATTCCGGTCATTCCAAAATCATTTCTCTATAACCTGATTATCAGCGGGATATTTCAATTTTTGAGTAAATTAATCAATTTCATGAATGATTATATAACGAATAAATTTCTGATGTTTCCCCTTTTCTGTTAGTTGATAAAAATAAATGTAATACATGAAATGAAAATAGTTCAATGAACGAAGCATATTATTTCTACTCTACCTTCATAACAATGTAAGTATCAGCCTCAATACAAGGTGAGTTTCAACAACTACAACAGACAACATCGAATTTTCATACTTACATTTCAAAAGTAACACATGTTGTTATGGACGTCACTCGTAAGGCAAAAACCAAAGAGAAAGACATTAAAATAAGCGACAAACACATGGAAATATAGTACAAAAAATTGTCTGCTTTCAGAAAACACAGCGTCTCCAAATATAAACTTATTTCGATTCCACTGGTGAAATGAAATGTCAAATGAAGCTCGTAAAAACCTCAGTTTAGAACTGCCAAATAACTTTTTCTACCTAGATATCTTGAATTTTACTGAAGAATTTGGCCGAGTTCTAAAATTGTAAAAACACTTCCAGTCTCGATATTCGCGAGGACATTAAAATATATCGAGTGGAATAGGTCCAAGCACCACCAACAACACCAAGTTTGATGGAAGTTTATAGTTTTCAAAATTTTCAGACATTGGAACCACAATATCATTTAATAGAGAATAAAAATACCTTTATTCCATTTGACAGTTCCAAACTGTATCTTTAAAATTTGAATAAAAATGCAAGATTGACACAAACCTGAAACCAGACAGAATGTACTTGATAAATTTACAATTATTGATATTCTCGAATATAAAAAAGTTGTTCATCAAAATATGAGTTGATCCCAGAAGGATGTCTATACCATTTCATTAGAGCCACTGCTCGTGCAAAAATAATGGTAGATTTTTTTTTCAAACACATCAAATTGAAGTTTTATTCACAAAACTGAGACATCCTTCGGGACGAAACATATCGGCAGAAAGACGATATACACACCTCTTCATTGGTGGATTTGTCCCTAGCCGAGGGGGTACCAGGACTTCCACTGGCTTGACTAAGAAGATCCGGCAATACGCTCTGTCTAGGATGCTCACCACTACCCCTTCCGTTCTACAAAAAAAATCATCAGCAACAAGTCCGCGGTCACCACGACTTTTCTATTTCCCACATCGAAATAATTTTTTTACCTCGATTTTCCCGATATCATAAATGTGGCTAGCATAAAAGTATCGAAAACACATCTCCACCAACGTGAAGATTATTTTTGATATTTATATGCCATGACACACAGTGTGTTCAAGTTTTTCGAATTCACCATTCTCCATTCTCGCGATTTTTTACTGTGCAAAGAGAACGTTAATAAAATGTAACTTTTCCGCTACAATTCTGAACTCCATAGAAGTCCTAAAACAAGGTAAAAATCATACTTTAGGCATCTAATTTTCAATTTTCTAACAACATTTCTTTGGCAAATTGTCCGAGCTTTGGAAGACCTTGAAAATTCCCAAATATCAACAAGGTTTTAACTGCAGAATACAAATATTTAAGGAGTTCAAGATCCTAACCTAACCTCATGACAGTTTCCCAGATAAAGATTTTTGAGTAAACGTTTCGATGAAAACAAATACTATTGCGAGAAGAAGGAAAATGGTGAGGAAAAGATAATTGAAACACACTGTATGTTTATTAAAACTGTACCTCAAGGTGAACATAAGTAACAATCATATATTTGTATCAACCTTACTGATGAAAATATTTCAACGTGAAATCAATACTTTCATCGATGTCTTTTCATATGGAAACTGCACAGGAAAAATGTACAAATTCCATTCGCGAAATACAATTTTATATTTTGAACTTTATCAATTCATCGACAACACTTCATGGTTAGAAAAATGATATGAAGATTATTGATAAAATTCATGTTCTCGATAAAATGATCCAATGCAAACCTAAGCTAAAATAATGTCTACAAAAAGCACACAAGACAAAACGGAAGTAACAAATGAAACAAACACACTCAAGACAAATATGGATTACTCAAAACAGATGGCAGCAGCGCCGCAGCTCACATCTATCTTCATGCTCATCGTAGAGAACTTTGTCAATAATTCTGAGACATGCTGGAGACTGTTTACACTTTTGTCACGGCGATGGTGTCCAATCTCCATTTTGTAGAGGGCCAAACTGGTTAGGGATCATTTTCGATTATTCGGAGAGAGAAATGTTAATAAAAGCGGAAACACCAAGATATTTTTAATTTATATTACAATTCACAGGTTATGTTTCAGTTGTTAACCACATGCATTTATTTTTAGTATAAGCTGAACGGTAACTAGGAGCTACCACTTTTCCTTGCTGATTATACTTTACAATGATTTTTTCAAATAAGGAGTTATTAGAGAGCAATAATTGACGAATGTTCTAGACCTAATAGCAAATATACGGTTATAAATAACATTACAGATACTGTTATGATACAATACAAAATATAACTAAACTAGATAGAGTGAACTGTTGAAAAATATCAAAAGTCACACCGGCTTCTTGGACTTATTCGAGGAAAAGTATAAAAAATATTTACAATTAGAAAAGTAAATTGGATCCTTGAATTTCTCTTTTATTTTTCATCCTATTGAACAAAATTGTAATAAGAAACCACAACCAATAAATTTTGTACCTATAGTACGAACGTTTTCAAAAGGCAAAGTAGGCAATAAAACGTTGGTGAGACCCGAAATAAGTATAAGCTTTTTCAAATGGTTTGAGATGTACTGAAGGCATGCCCAGATACGCCCCTAATACCAACCCCTACTCCCTACTTGAAAGTATTTCCCGTACGATTACATAAAAAACAGCTTTTCAACTGTGCGTTTAGATTCAATAAATCTTTGCGTTTGTGATAACAAAAGGTTTTCTGCCTCACTAGAATTTCTTCTTGTTTCTGACTCATATTTCAAAATAAGGTTTTGTTTTATTATTGACTGACCAACTATCCCTTGATACATCTAATTAAATGCTCAAGGTTTCGAAAAGAGCTATCTGATAAATGAAGCGGTTTTTATTCAGCTAAAAAAGGTTAGGTAAATTTTTTCCAAATCTCAAATATTCATTTTCTTCTTCTTTACACAGAAGCGGAAGTTATAAAACGCAAAAAACTTTGAAGAGAAAGGTAGTGAGTGAAAATATGATTCACTCCAGTTTCCAAATCCACGAAACAAATTTTACACGAAATAATATCATTGTTAGATACACAGCTGGAAGCGTGTGAGTGTAATGAAAAGCTATGGTTAAAAATTCGCAGATCCATCACCAACCAACAACAAACTGAATTGATCAAGTCCAAATCGAGTGTTTAGCGCCTAATCTAAAGTAGCAACCTCTAACTCTAAGTATATTAACCTCCAAATTAGGATCCTCGCACACAACTCGAGAGAGGGAAGTTCAAAGCACCCGAAACAAAAGGGAAAAAACAAACCAAAAATTACCTGAATAAACGAAAACTCATCCCCTGCCGTGGAATTCGAACCGGTCGAAGTGTTCGACATACCCGACAGATTGAGCGCGTCCACTTCTATAGGTCTCGAGCTGCGCCTGCGCACATTGTCAGCTTCGCGCGTGAACTGCGCCTCGATATCGCGCCTGCGCTCCTCCAAACTCTCTCTCACGCTCGCCCTCACCTCGGAGTGCCTCAGAACAATGTCTGACTCTGTCTTTTCGCGGCGCGGCCGCATGAAACCCTTCAGCAGCCCGCCCTCCCTCCTGGGCGGCTGCTCGCCCTTTTGGACAAAGTCCACGAGGACGGGCTCGCCGCCGCTCTTTTTACCGGCGCCGGCGTCTGAGCCGCGTCTGTTGAAGATGCCGCTCGAGCGGGCGGTTTTGTTGTCGACGAAGACGGCCGAGTGGCGAGCCGACATCGGGAAAAAGTCAGAGTTCTCGCGGCGGAAGCCCCTGAAGAAGGGGTTCGACATCTTCGAGTCGCTCTCCATACGGCGGTGGCCCTTCTGGTCATTGTTGTCGACGGTTTTGGTGGTGGTAGCAGGGGGGGAGGAGACGCGGTCCGAGGGTTTCGGCGTCGGGAAGAATTTGTCAAAGTCCCAGTCTTTGAGGAGGGTCGCCTCGTCGACGTCTTCGGCCGTTGGCCGGTGGGGTTTTTCGGCTGAGTAAGCTGCGGACTGCTGCCACGCGGTTTTGGACATAAAAATATTTACAAGAGCTGATCGGGCGGACGTCTGTGAACGTCTCGGGCACGATTCTAGTGACATTTTCGTTTGATCTTCCGATGAAAATTTCTTCACGTAAATACTAGACTTTTCCTTATCAAATCATAATGAAAAAATAAAATAAATCAAGCATGTTACAACATAACAATAAAAATAACACAACAATATTTCGAGTTCCTGTTGTATGATGATGAAAAATTCAAATAGACCGATAATGCGCAATAATTTGTTTCAATTTACATAAATTATGAATCACGCACCAAGCACAAGATAAGGATCTAGTGAGTTGTTCAGCATAAAAAAGTAGCAACTTGGAAACATTCCAAAGGAGAATTTCTTAATGGAATAAAAGTGTATTTCCTATTCTCGGTTGCTTCAATTTTCCGAAGAACTATTTTACATTTCATCAGGTATTATATTGATTTTTATAATAGGCAGAATCTTTATAATTTTTCCTCATTCAACATATTTGAAATTCTTAGTGCCGGTTGCATAAAAGATCATCAAACCTTCTGTTGAATTAACGAGGGATCAACTCTGCTAACTTACGAGCTAAGGCCATATGGTTGCAAAAAAATTAAATATTTGATATATGATTAAATTCTCTATGCAACCGGCTCTTAGAACTCTTAGCTTTCCAGGATTCTTTAGAAGCGATTAATGTTTATCCGCGGATATATTTAATTGTTTATATTTTCATATTCTACCTACTTTAGATCGCTTTCAAAATATTTTGACCCATGGAAATGTTCAAAAGTGTATGTCTCATCAATTACAAACTAAAGATCAGCAGATTCTACTAATATTTACGAACTTTATTTATTTTGTTTCAATTCCCAAGTATTAAGTAACCTAATATTTATTGACATCAGTCTTATTCGCCTAGTTAGTTTCCACCATATTTCGTATTTCGGTGAAAATAGAGCAAAAAGATAGCCAGCGCTCTTACGGAAAAGGAGAAAAAACAAACCAGAAGATATTGAAGGAAAGCAACTCACATAAACGAGAAATAAAACAATCGAGAACTATTCAAGATATTGGATGGAAAGCAAGTATAAGCCAACGTTGGGCGCCAAAATGTTAAAATTTACCCGGACAATTTTGTCGAAATCTGAATTGATTTCTTCTTACAGCACCAGTGGGTTTAATTTTTGTGATCAACTATCGACATATTCATTGATATTTTTGAATGGAACGTCAGTTCCACCATTCGCTATCAACATTAAATTTCCACTACTATTAATTCCCAACTCTTGTCAGACAAAATAAACCCAGTGGGTCGATTCCAAAACCTCGTAATAGTTCCCGATCAGCGCACGACACACTCGACACACAAAAAACAAACCGACCGACCGACCAAAAAACCCGCCACTCACCTTCCTGAGAACGAGCGTTCGATCGCCCAGGGCGTCATCGTCATCGGGCGTGGGCGGCAAGGGGCGGTTGGGCGCGCTGCTAGTGCTCGACGCCGACACGCCCGGGCTCGAAACGCTGGCCGTGCCCTCGGGCACCGCGCCCAGGCCGGCCCTGTAAGAGAATTCGGGACTGACAAAAAATAAAGAGGGGAGAGAAACAAAAATCGGCGGAAGGGTCGAGATGGGGAGCGGCGAAATTAAATGGCGAATGTGGTGGTGGTGATGTAATAACAGGGGGTTGGGAGAGGAGATTAAAAGGTGATTATTAGTATATTGTTCAACTAGAAATGATCAATGATCACACTGAGTATTAGATCGAAGATTATTTAAATGAGTTTCACAATCTTAAGAAGTAGCCTATTGGTAAAGACGGTGTGATAAAGATAAAAATTTCATGTAGATCAACGCAGAAATGAAGTCTTATAAAACCCAAGCCGTATCAAAACGTCATAAGACATACATAGTGAACGGCTCAGTTCGTAACTAACAAATTAACAGCAAATGATTTGGTGGCAAGATTTAATCGAGTTTGTAACTTTTCATATTTTTTTTCTCTGAACTATGAAACTCTAGCCAGTAAAAAAATCATATCCATAGGAACTTTTTCATTTTCATATTCATCGAAGGAGGAGTGATCAAGAGAGTCTGAAAATGCGCAGTAAAGGAAGTGAATTATTTTCCGAATCGTTAGCAACAATTCAACATTCAGAACCAAATATTTATGTATTCGAATTGATGCCGACAATAACCTGTGAATTGGGTTGAAAACCAGGCTGAATTCAAGCGAGATTTATCGAAGAAGAGATTTGGAAATGAGCCGGGATAGGAAATGAATTCATCGCTCTAACAATGTCATCCGAATTGTAATCAACAATGTATGGTGAATCAGCTACATTTTACGAATTACGAATGTCATAATTTTGACCATGATATAATTTAGATTTGTCAATAGATAAATGAATATTAATAATAGTGGTATCTCAATACAATGCTACAAATTTAACATTCAGCACCGAAGATTCCTACTGTTACGATATTTCTACTTGGGTTCGTTAATTTAAAATACACAGTTCAAAACTAAACAATTTATTTCACCAAACACTCACTCAATAAACACTTCGTTAAAAAGTACTCGCTATACAAATCTCTGTTCACAATAGTAGCTTACTTTCTAAATTGACTGTCCGCGCCACTGCGTTCCAATTATATAGGTACAAAACATATTTATTTGTAGCAAAACCTTGAATATTCAATAAAGTTCTGAGAAATACCGTTCATTTTCGAGAAACTGCGACGGTTATGAGTCATCCGCTAATTAGGTACGTCGGCGACCGATGTTATCGCGATGCCTTAAATCACAGCTAGATGAGCGCTGCCGAGATAATGACTTCCGGTATTTTAGGAACACAGCACAGTCCGTAACAATACTTTTGCGTTGATGCCGGCGAAAACCTGTGAATTAAGTTTGGAAACCAGGCTGAATTTCGCTAGATCACGTTCATCGAAGAGAAGAGATTTGTGAATTAACCAGTCGACATCACCTTCTAGAGTAAATATTGTCGTACTTACAGCGGTTTGGGCGGATCACTGGCCAACAGAGTGCCATCGTTGCGCGCCCTGCCGTTGTCCTCCGGCTCGCTGTCAGTCTCGCTGTCGGCGAGGCCTTCGGCGGCGGCCGCCTGCGCAGGCGCCGCTGACGTCGCGACGCCGCTGGCGGCCGACGAAGACACATTGTTGTTGTTGGCGGCCGACTGTTTGTGGTTGTAGTTGCGGTTGCGCGGCGGCGCCTCGGGCTGCGCCGTCTGTTGGACGCCGAGTTCGTTCAGGTGGGCTGCCAGGGCGTCCAGTTCCTGCGAGGGGAGCGGAAATGGCGTCTGCATTTTTTTTTCAATCGAGTCTTGGTGGTTATAGAAAGGGATGGGCGAGATAACAAACGCATGAGTTTGGTTCACAAGTGCTTGTAGTTGAGATATAGTGGTGAAATATCATGTATTTACAGTTTTCCAAGATTTTGTTTGATGTTCCTCCGTGACATTCAAACAACATCGTGGCCGCTTCATGTGACGTTACAAGTCCTCTGATAGGCATATTACCATGTTACCAGTTTCACTATTTTTTTGAACTTCAGAGATGTTATTCAATTTCATCCCATGAAAACAAATTGTTTCAGCATGTATCATGTTGGCATGGGGATATCGTGTTTGATAGAGATGTTCAATGAGTTAATCTTGAATGACATGTTTATGTATACTATATCATTAACTTTTTGGCCTACTCATATTATGAAGAAATATTATGAATAAAGCTCAGAAACGCTGTAAAACAGTATTCTCTAAAGCGCTCCGTGATACTTCGGAACTTGTTACGTCACATTTCGGCACGATTTTCAGAGTGTCCGAACAGAAAAAATTTTCTGTTTGGAATTCACTTTGGAAAAACTATTTTGGAAAAAAAATATATTAAACCCTACCACTTATTTCATAGTTCTGGAAGTTGCAGTATTTTTTTCAAAAAATAGCGATCTCGCGTATTGTGAAATTACAACAAACGATTTGATTTCTACCTATGAATATTTGATCAAGTTCAAGATATATTTCGCTAGCACAGTAGCTTCTTGAGGTGAAAGTTCACTAAAGTAACTCATAAATCGCAGCTACTTATACTCAAAACTCAAACTCAAAAAAAAAAGTTGAATCCTCGAAACTCCAGAGCAATAAAAAATATAACATCAAAAAAACATTCCTTGGGATTCAGGATAATAATTACATATCACTTTTCAGTGATTCCCATCTTATTAATTTAGTTTTTTTAATCTTTGAAGCCTGTTAACAAATGATGAAAGTTATAGCTTGCGGCATTTTTTATAAGACTAGAACCTAGTGTACCAATTATTGTCAACTCAAAAACCCAACATCTACCCAAAAAGTCGCAGAGGATGTCACTTAATGAAAGATTATAAAATTCGACCTTGAATTATTCAGAAATTACGCCACTAGCCGGTTTTTGTGCAGTACTCTTCTTTATACAGATTTGGTTAACAATATCGAAAGTGTTATGTGTGATGTGTTAAATTGAGGGAAAAAATTAAATACACAAGAAATATTAGAACACAAAACAAACAAAACACAAGTTGGGTGACAAAGGACATAGGAAACATGAATGAACATACCTCAGGTTTACGTGCAGGACCCTGTAGTAAGGAGTGACAAATGGACATGAAAGAAACAGAAGAACTGAATTAGATGAAAAATAATAGTAGCACCACAAAATATACAATTACTCAAAAGTAAACGAATAAACAGAGTAAATAATTAGAACATTGTTAATTGAGGGCAATTCACTATTCAAACCATGTACAATAATGATTGCAGTATTAGTAGATTTTTAGCACACAGACTGAGAAGCAACTTTTTCAGATGAATCACATACCATTGCTTTGAACTGATGTTGTGAATTCCTCTGTTGTTGCTGCTGCTGCATGTGCTGCTGCTGTTGAGATTTCGATGCTCCAAAGTTATTGTCAGGAGGAGGGGGCAATGGCCTGAAAAGTCCTCAAGTAATTAAAAGAGTTGGGATAATAAATAGGAGCTGTCAATATTTTGCATTGTCCGGATATTCCAAAGTAAAGATTTTAACCTTCTCGGTGGTATCGGGTCTCTCTGTGGAATAGGCGGCCTAGCTGGTGGTCCGGGCTCCGGAATTTCTTCCCTGTCTTTGTGTTTACCACTTCTGCAAAAAACGCCCGAAGATAATTAAATCGCCCTACGAAAATCACGTTATCATATCCTTTCCATACCTTGGTGGCGGCTCAACTTGACTCAACGTCCTGCCCTCCTGTATCTGCTGGAAATTCCTGCGCAAAGTGTCGCCCCCAGGTGCTTGTACGATGCTGCTAGGCTCTCCCGCCAGCTGGGGCTCCTCTTCCTCGTTCTCGGAGCCCGAGTAGCGGTAGTCCTCGCGCTCTTTCTCCTGCTTCCTCTTCTTGCACCTGTCTATGTGGTCTTTCAGCTGGATCCTGACCTAAGACAAATAAACTTACTTGAAGGAGAAGCACTGGAAAGGAAATATTTGGATTCGCACAAAGTTGTTGAAGTTTGAATCGATTACCGTTGGCAGTTTTATGGTTCAAAGACTTTCCATTTGGGAAATCGTTAGTTTTCGTTAAGTTTTTACCTGTCTTTCTGTTGGTTGGTCCCTGATGAAAGAATGTTTGAGTAGCTGTTCCGTGTATGGCCTTTCGTGGTAGTCCTTCACCAAAACAGTTTCGATGAACCCATGGAATTTCTTATTCCACTTTTTGCTCTTCAACCTGTATAATAAATAAATTCGTTACACATACATTATTTGATCTAAGAGAATATATTCATTGATAATGTAATGAATTCGGCAAAATCCGGCAGTTGAGTAACTCTCAATTGTTCGAGAAAAATTTAGAACAGAAAAGGATGAAACATCCGAGAAACAATCGGATTCGAGCCGGCCACGAATGAGGCGAATGAAATAGAAGAATAAAAATTGGATCACCAATTTTACCAGTATATCCCAACAATGGTCCTTCGAGCCGGACAGAATATCACTCAAGCATCCGGCTCGAAGGACCAGGCTACAAATGAAACAGAATGTAAACGTATGCACTAAATTCACCAGTATATCCCAAAATTGGTCCTTCGAGCCGGACAGAATATGACTCGAGCATCCGGCTCGAAAGACCAGGCCACGAATGACGCAAATGAAAATTTCACCAGTATATCCCAAAATTGGTCCTTCGAGCCGGACAGAATATGACTCGAGCATCCGGCTCGAAAGACCAGGCCACGAATGACGCAAATGACAATTTCACCAGTATATCCCAAAATTGGTCCTTCGAGCCGGACAGAATATGACTCGAGCATCCAGCTCGAAAGACCAGGCCACGAATGACGCAAATGAAAATTTCACCTGTATATCCCAAAATTGGTCCTTCGAGCCGGAAAGAATATGACTCAAGCATCCGGCTCGAAAGACCAGGCCACGAATGACGCAAATGAAAATTTCACCAGTATATCCCAAAATTGGTCCTTCGAGCCGGACAGAATATGACTCGAGCATCCGGCTCGAAAGACCAGGCCACGAATGACGCAAGCAAACCGAACGTGTCCCGGTGGATCTCACCTGGGCGGCGGGTTCCTGGGTATGAGGAAGAGCGCTCGCATGGGGTGCAGCTCGCACAGAGGCGGCTGCGACTCGGCCATCTCGAGGGCGGTGATGCCGAGCGACCACAGGTCGCTGCGGTTGTCGTAGGTGGCATCGGGGTTCTCGTCGCAGGCTATCACCTCGGGCGCCATCCAGTAGGGGGTGCCGATGAAGGTGTTGCGCCGGCCGATGGTGCGGTCCAGCTGCGCCGACACGCCAAAGTCCACTGGGGACACGAAATTTTGTTTGGAATTTGTGGCCCGATGGATCATATTGGTGAGGTTGGGTGGGCATTTTGAATTACGATCTATCTGGGAATCCCACTTCTGATTTTCCCATGCATTTCTTATGGGTCTAAAAAATGCGCGAATCTCTCAGATGCTTTCTCAAGATACATTTCCGATGAAATAGATTCCATGGACTTTCTATGATCAAAAAGTTTACAATTTAATTGTATACCTATACTTTCACTACTGACTGACGTAGATGAGTTCAACAAAAACAAAATAGAATGGTTTGAAAATATAGCACACTGAATACTAATGGCACATAATCCAATCCCATGTTGAAAAAAATTCAATCTGGATCTTCCTCCAAGAGAGTGATTCTAACCTTCCTAATATAGTCTATAGGAGGGCAATTTTCAGAAATCAGTATCGCGACAAAAAAAACATGACCGGGAAGAATACTCACAAGTTGAAGAGCGTTGAAAAAGATTACCTATTTTAAACTTGTAGAATCACAAGAACGATTAGATTTTCAAAAAATATATATATTCATAAACAGGGCAAGTCAGAATTTCGTAGCAGCTAAAAGTAGAGATTTTTTCAAGAAATCGTATATTAACATATGCGTGGGAGCTTCTTTCTCGATTTACAGTGTAAGTTTTGAATGACTTTTATGTTTTAGAAGTTTTCTCGTACAATTTTAGAAATGATGAATTGAAATTGTGGTACACTAATTAGACCCATTAATCGTACCAAATTTGACCCTGTCGAACATTTTTATATTTTTCAAAAACTGAATGGATTTCGAGATAATAGCAAAAATAATTTACTTTTGAAGAAACTTCATTTTTCGAAAAATAATTTACTTTTGATGAAACTATTTTTCGAAGATACTTTATTTCACAAGTTAAGAATAATGTATGAAACATAATTTTTCCTGCAAATTACATTGAGCGCCAGTCAGAAGTTAACAATATGGCAAAAGAAAATGGTTTGATTTCTGCTTTCAATTTTTTTACATGAATAATTCGAATGTGGTAAAACGAAAAAAATATATCTGAAAATGTTCAAACCCAGGTGCCATCATAAGAAAAAAAAGTTAAAAGTAGTTTTCTCGCTATATTTAAAATTATTAAAGATGCGATGCCATATTCGAATTATTCTTCAAACAATTTTAAATAATGTATTGGATAGAATCGTCTAGTGCGGTTAGTTTATTGTAAAAAAAAATAAAAACGAAAATCTCTGTAATTTTCGTGTTAGTAAGAGGCTACATTTTAGTGTGTGATTTGGAATTAAAATAAATATTTTGAAACCAGGAAACAATCTGTATATGATATAGATATGTATTTCCACACTGGCACCCCCCTTTTTGTTGATTGTTCATCATTGAAATTCAATTTCATATGTAAACATTCTTTTTTAATCAATCAATTAATAATTGTGAAACTATACAACTCTCCTGGGTATCTATTACATGTGTGTAACCAAAGATGTGTAACCATTAAAAAATTCACAAAACAGGTGGGTCGTTAACCCATAGCTTATTTTCACTGTGTTTGGTTATTAGTTTTCTGTGATTTTCAATGTCATGTACATAAATAATGAAGCAATGAAAGCAAGTTTCAAAGCATGCTCATTAATTGTCCACTGTTGACTAATTTTGATCACATTTATAATGATTACAACAAAAAATGTATGTTAAAATAACAGCATTGACCATTGACCTTTTTGATTAATGTATCAATATGTTGTGGAAATAATAAAGCAACGACAAACCTGTACCAATCCACAAAGGAATGAACTTGAAATAGTAGTCAAATAGAAATGCATTTTTTTAATTGTATTGCTCACAATTTTCAGTTTCAGGGTGAAACAAAAAGTACATAACCAGGCTGAAATTATCGATTATAATATAGGCGGAAAATTCGCTAAATTGAAATGGCCAATAAAACACGAATCAATATTGTAATAAAACAACTCTGTGGTCCATAAAAAAGGAGCGACGATCATTTTCAACAGATGGTTTGATCTTGGCACAGATTCAAATTGAACTATATTTAGCTGGAATTAAAACATGAATCAATATTTAAACTACTACCAAATAATTTCAATCTACGGTGATATTCTCCATGCCAGGCCAAGTATGAACTCAAACTCCCTATATTTGTTTTCTTGAAGATTTAACAAACAACAAACCTTTGCCAATCAGTGTTTGTGTTTGGATATCTGGGGTTTCTATGTATATTTACTGACAATATCAGTTTGGTACCGAATTGTTTGTCCAAAATTCTTGTTTTATTGAACATCACATGTTGAAAACCTATTAGAAATCGTTGGAGAACGAGAAACCAAATAAATAATAAATAGGATATTTCTTTGTGAAATTCACAAAAATACCAAACAAGAAGGAGCCTTGCATTTATCTTCAAATCGTTATAGAAAACATATCACCAATGGGCGAGATAAAAGTTATTTGTCATTGGTTAAACAAGTTTTAATTGTGACTCATCTGTAACCATTATGCAGGCAATTTAAAACACTTATCAAGAAATTCTCCTCCAATGTTATTATCTAACTTCAAATAACTCTTAAAATAGATTTCATCTCAATTAGAGTTGAGTCATTTTCGCACTTATCCAATAACTTACCTTACATACAGGCTGCTCTATAAATCTAGGGCATTAAATTCAATAAACCGCGCGATATTTTCAATGATATTGATGGGTAGTGACATCACAATGAACTTACCCAACTTGACCTCGGCATTATCTGTCAACAGGACGTTTTGTCCTTTGATGTCCCTGTGGATGACTTTATTTGAATGCAAATAAGACAAGCCCCTGAGAATTTCCCTGCAGATATAGGCAATCCATTCTTCTTTCAACGATTGTCCTTTTGTGGATTTCACCAAATCCGTGACAGAACCTAAAACATGAGATCGCTTTCAAAAATAATAACGTATGATTTCAAAACTCTTCAAAAAAGGAGACTTTTAGTTGGTTATCTTGTTTTGAACTGGAAAGAAATCCCACCTGCTCCACAATATTCCATAACCAACCACAGCTGATCATCTTTTCCGGGTAGCGATTTTTTTATGAACGCCCCGTAATACGTAGCGATATTTCGATGGTTGGAATATTTTTTGAGAACATTGATTTCCAACTTGATTTCTTCTTCTTCGTCTTCGGTAACGTCCATAACCTTGATGGCAGCCAGTTGACCGGTTTTTGTGTGACGACCCTGATGGAATAAAATTATAATTATTGTATGCGTGGTGAAGTCCGGTAGTTACGTACACTTTGCTTCAAGTTGAATAGTTGAAACCGATGTTGAAACATGTTATTTTTCATGTATTTGCGAGGATAAGTGAATTTTTTAACCACCCTGTATCACATAATTGTGAACGAAATTACGCTGTCTCCGTACCTCAGGGTTCGAAAATATCAGCATTATTGCGGATTTAAAAAAAACTTAAACATCGCTAGAACATAATCAATAGAAACATTTTATGAACGCAAAATCAAGTTTCTCTTCATTTTCAGAGATAATACACGTTTTTTATCAAGTTATGACTTTGTTTGCCTGAACAAATGTTAATTTTATGTTAGAATTCCTATCAACATTGTGAACGAGTTGAAAAAAAAGCGGAACTGAGGATTCTTTATGATTAAAATTCAGGTCAGAGACCTCTCTACAACATTTCCATTCATGACTAATTTAGGTACCTATCTGGTCCATTTGTGTTATTCACAAATATGAAACAATAATTATCACTGAATAATGTATCGCTTAATCAATTCCAATCGAGATTTTACATTCTTATTATCTGATTCAAGGAAATTGTATACATGTTACCTACATTTGTTTTTCCATCACACATCAGTTGACATTTTAACCTAGATTTTTTTATGATCACTACTTTGTTCAAAATCTAGGAAGCTATTCAATTCACCTTTCCATGGTTTCTCGAAAGTTTTCATTTGGACTTAATTGAAAATAACGGTTAGATTTCAGCACACCTATTATGTTCATTCACTTTTATATTCCTTTCCTATACCTGTCTGACCTCTCTCGTACAATCTGTGAAATTATGATCATTTATATTCAAAAACCGTCAATAAATAATGATTGGGTAGTGATTTAGATAGTTGACAATCAAAATTTCCACCCAATCTAATGCTTTTTATCAAATTCATTCTTGTTACATTGACCATGATTGATAAATAAATTCATTAAAATCACATCAGAGTACCAAATTATTTTCTGCCAGTACTTTCACTCTATGGAAAATTAATATCGCGAAAACTGTGAAAGATATAGGTATAGAGAATTGACGGTTATAATTGCACAAATGCAAAAAATACACAAAATTTTGCAAGAGGGTGTCACATAAATATTGCGTTAATTTTCAAATTTTGGCGAAAGAGCACAAGTCCGTTCTCCAAATATTTTTAATGCTCCATCCACTGTGAAGACTGTTTACGGATTTCAAAATTTGTTGAAATATTGCGAAAGTTGTTGAATAATGATGATGATAATTGAGGTTGCAAAGCAAAGTATAGAAATTTGAAGAAGAAACAGGCCTGTGGCAAAAAAAACTCTTGTTTTGATGCCAAACCACAATAAATAAAAATAAACTGTCCAGTTTCCTTCAATATCAGTAGTAATAACTCAAAACTTCAAATAATTGTTTATATTACAAAAAATATATAGTGTGATTATTCAGTAATATCTGTTGTGCGCCACTGCATACCGTTATCGCTTTTAAGCAAGTTTGTTTTGAGGGGAATAAATTCCGGAGTGTAGGATTAGCCTCGTTGAATGTGAAATCTGATATTTTCGCACGATATTTGATAGGATTTTCTTACGGCTTAGACTGATTAGAGGGTGTACAATGCGGGGCCATTATCTATCATTTTGGAAGAACTATGAATCCTCCTATGAGTCATACATGAAACAGTTGATAATAACGGGGATATCCGCGAAGCAAAAAACCCGCAACCGATTCTGATATCTGGATTTTATTTGCTCTTTGATAGATTATTGAGTAAAAACATTAATATCTGGCTTTCTAAAAAATCTACGACTTCCTCCATTCCATACAAATATAGAACGAAATGTCAGTACATTCCAGAACCAGAGTTAGATTTGTTCAATTATTGAATTCTGTAATTTGCATCTGCTAATTTCTAATTTAACGATTGACTTGATTGAGTTGCTTCACTGAATTGAGCTATCAACTGCATCTGTATGCACCTACGGGGTGTCCAAAAACTATGGTATCAAATTGAAAGATGTGTTTAAATCCGGAAATCCCATTTATTTTTGAATATGTAGTGGGAGTACCAACAATAAAGGCACCCGCAAAATTAATATTAGTAATTACATAAAATGACATTATTTGACAATTCAAAAATCTATTAAACACTCAAATCTCAGAATGATATAATTAAATATATTGAAATGGCGCGTGTTAATGTACCTATCTTCTTCTTCACCTGGTATATTGAAGGTGACAGGAATAAAAAAATCTCAGACTGCTTATAACAGCGACTGTGAAAACCATTTCAATTTTGATTGGAATTTGCAGAACAATGACTAGCTGTCAGTTACAGATTTCCCATAATTCTTCTTCACATTCTGAGAAAGTGAAAGCAGCCAATTTAGGTATGCTTACAAACCTATTAACAAAAATAACTGGAAATTGGAAAGGAGAAATACTAATGGCGAATCTTCTGATCTTTGATTCTCAGAAATATTCATCATCATCAATATCTGCGTCAATAATAATTATCATTTTGTATGCCAAATGAAATTGGAAAATAAATATTTCACTGTCAGACACATTCTTTGTTTATTAAGTTTTGATCAAAAGTTGAAAATTAGCATTTATGTTTGTTTTACTAAATTAAAAACTACTGTGAATTGCCACTAAATCTGACAATTTCTATGCTGTGCACATAACAGAAGACACAACAGAATACCAAAAGCAGAAGCAGACGGGCCTGAGGTTCAAGGTCACACCATTTTTGTAGGTGGGTCATTGATTATGGAATTTTCATGTTGTTTCTTTAGCATGGGAGCCACATTTATACAGGGTATATTATAAGGGGATTAAGTGAAGAAAAGTTGCGCCGCTGGTTGCCTAATCCTAGTAAAAGTGGATTGTTTCTAAAGAGTAGCCACATAATTGTCATGAAATTAATTTCTGGAGGTAGGTATATTGCTCTCATAAACTTGCCAGTAATCTTTTTAATATCCGTTTATAAAAATAATTTCAAAAATGTTTTGGTTTCACCAGGGAGCACATCCTTTATTCAAATGAAACACCTGATTATTATTTCATATTCACTCATTGAACATAAGAAATAGTATTTGGTTTTAAAATATGCATTGTATCTACCTTTTTGAATTTGAAATTTTTATGAGATGAAAATACTGAGGACTGATGAAAGTATAAATCGAAATTTTAGAAAGACAGGGGTGTTTCCCAATTCCTTTTGAGACACCTTTCCATACCTATTAGTAATAATAAAGAGAGAATTTGGAAATGTGGTTACTTGGACTTTGTGAACATTCTGTGGTACCTATTATTGAAAAACTGTGCATATAGGCAAGAAATCTTTGCAACCCAACACTGATTCATGTTATATTTGTGATTCAGAGTTCTGATGTTTCTTCTTGTTGATTCACACCTATTCAATTCCCTGAAGAGAATGTTTCTAAGATTGAATAAATTACTTACTATGACTTGAAATAAGAACTTGGAAAGTGAAATGATAGCAAGGGAACTGAGTAACTAACATGATGCAGCAAAATATTAGCAAATCAAAAGGTTAAGTACCAAGGTAATGTTTTATTGTTGTCTGTAAGTACTGAGTGATAATGTCCCAGATTGTGTACTGGGAATCTTTGATGAGGCCAATATTCTTGAAACTGTGAAACACTTATCATCTCCAACTAATGCAATTCCATTCCTCATTGTTTTGTCTGTTCTAGGAAATCAGATGACACATCTTTGAAGGCCAGAAATTACATTGATAAAAATAAAAAGTCTTACCTTGTAGACTTGTCCATAGGTGCCATTCCCGACAACTTCAATCAGTTCGAAAATCCCTGCTGGATCCTGCGAAGAGAATGTTTTGAATACAAAAGCAAGATGATTCACACCCAAAGACTCGACATGTTTACACAAGATATTAGCGTCTACGAGCAGATTGTGTGGTGGGTGTTTTGGAAAACGAGTGAAACGACTTAGGAGAGCAGAATATCACCTTTAGGGCCGTCAAGTCGATATCGTCCAGCGAACAGTTCACCGATGGGGGCATTTGATGCGCCATTTTGATTGGGTTCACTCACTTTGACATCAAAATAAAACAATTTTCCCGAAACCGACCCTCTGCTGCGCTACGCAACGGAAGAAATGAATCGAGATATGGCCATAGATTCAATGAAATGCAGTGCCGCTCTGTTGGGAGGCGGAAAACACTTTCAATCAGAAAAAATGTCGCTCTAAAACACGACACATACTTTCGGCGCACCCTCCTCAGTCGACTCGCTCTCGATTCTCTTCTCTAATTCTCGAAATTCCTCTCTCAAGTCTCGACGAGACAAGTCATATGACACTGACAGTGTGACAGTACATCAACGTCAATCTGTACTTCACATGTGTGAAAGTGACTGCCAGCCTAGCTACTAAAAATCCGAGAGTAACCGAATGCTCAGGGGCGGAGGTGTGCCACAGAAATTTAATATAGAAATTGAAAAAAACTTTAATAGCCATTTTTTGCGACTTTTTTATTTTATATTAAGCTGAAGACCGACCATAATGACTGTACATTGAATACTTTGCTGGACAAATAATTCTTAGAAAAACTAGTTTGGCAAGTTTTTATTCTAATTTTATGGTAATTGAATATCAATTTCGTTAAATATTCTCACAACCTGATATTTTTATCCAGGTTCAAGTTTTGTCAAAACTCATGTATTGATAAAATGCATTTTTATGGGAAGAGGAATCAAAAGTGGGTAGTTAAAAAAGGCAGATATTCTTTTATTCCTAACGAAATAAAGGCGTACAGATAAATTAAATGGTAGATATTTTCATTTTAAAACAAAATAGCAATTACAAAGCTAATAGACTAGTTAGTTTGACAAAATTTTCATAAAAAAATACGAAAGAAACGTGGGATTTCATGATGTTTTGTTAGTAAACTTATTCATATTGCATCATATCATTGAGTCATGTTTTTTTATTGCCTAGTATGATATGCCATTATCAATAATTATTGATGAATAAATAAACAAAAAAAAACGGCAAAGCTGCAACTAAATCACAAAACTGGGCAACAATACTTAAGTTGAAAAAACTAAATAATTAAAACTATTTTCAAATATGGCTGCTATCTACATGTTATACACTGATTCAACAGAAATATAATGGAAATTTTATTGAACACCATTCCCCAATTAAAGAGAGAGTGGTACACTAAAAAATAAAATTTTTTGACAAAAAATCGATGAAATAGCCATTGAGATTCTCGAAAAATGTCTGATACAATTATCTACAAATTGGGGGGTCAATTATAATATAAAAGGGCAATTGTATCAAGACACTGTAGAGTGTAGATTTTTCTTCTATGAAACACACTACTTCAAGGTGAAAAAATTAAGTAGATTGTGTTTGTATTCTATTTTTTTTTTGGGAAACCTGAAAATCAGATAATCTGCAACAGATTATAATATTAAAAATTCCGATACCTAATTTTATAATAATTAAATAACATAGATTAATCACAGACAATTCTCAAAATAATTTAAAGGTATGATATAATATATATCTTAATTTAATAAACTATCTACATACTGTCACGCATTCATACCAGCATCCATCAAAAAAGGGGAGGGAAGAGGGGTGAATTCAACGAGTCCCATTGCAAGACCGGAAAACCGAATTTCCATTGACTTTTTAGTTTGAAAATATATATACAGGGGTATTCGAGTTCAGCGATTTTGGAAGCTTTGAATTGAGAACTTTATACTTCGTTATTGAGAAGAAAATTACAATTTGGTCAAAACAAATATCATACAGAGGAAGCAATCAGAATCAAGTTTTGGTGCAATTTACAAGTTCAGCCAGCTTTGAGAGAGAAAAAATACGTCTGCCCTAGTGTGGTCTTTGTCGTCAAGATTGCAACTTTCAATAATGAAAATGTTATGATTGCGACGAATAAAAAGAAGAAGACTTTTATAACCTGTATATAATTGATTTGTTTTTCTTGTAGTTTGCTTTCGTTATACCGATTATTAAGAATATTTTGTTAACATTGTTACCTTATAATTGTTGAATAATTCCAAACACATTATAAATGTGTTATTAGATTTCTTATCTTTTTTTACGTCGCAATCATAACATTTTCGTTATTTTAAGTTGCAATCTTGACGACAAAGACAACACTAGGGTAGACATATTTTTTCTCTCTCAAAGCTGGCTGAACTTGTCAATTGGATTTCTGCAGATCATTACATGAAGATGACTAATTCCCTTGATGTTAAAAAGGTGGACCAAAAACTGAACTTTGAAGCAGCTTTATATTTTTAGTTGTCCGTTGGCAAATAGAAAATAACCTTTTTTCAACAGCATTCTTGAAGCAGACAAACATAAAAAGTGTCAAGTGATAAAGTATTCAAAACAGTCCATATTTCATCTTCACATGAATGATTAATTAGGTGATATTTTTAGATCCGAATCTTTTGATTGAATATTTTTGACTACCATTGTGATTTTTCAGAACTCCACGTCTTTTAGGACTCCAATAAGTGTATATATTTACAAGGCTTTGAAAATATTCCATGCAAGGCGTTATTGAGTTTACTGGCCAAAAAAAAAAATTGAATCCTGAAAGAAGGGAATATTAAAATAATCACATGTTGCGATGAGATTTTCAAATGTGATATTTTCAATAAGATAAAATTGTGAATCGATATCGGGTATTTGTACCCACTATTGAATTTCCCCATTTTCATTCGATTTTTCCACCAAAAAGGGGGAATTATCCAGGATCACCAAAACGCTTTTGCCTCGAAAAAAAAACCATAGGAAGCGCCCAACTGTCGCAATTCGAAATTTCCAGACACCCTCGAAGAATGGCACCTACTGGGTGACACCAGATCACACATAAATACTCCAAACATCAACAGCAATTAGAAAAACCTAATATCTTTCTCTCTCTAATATCTCTATCCACTGCCGGCCAGGCGAAACATTGTGGTGGTTTGGTTTACGATACACCAGGGAAGCTTCGTTTCAAACATGAAAGTGATTTATTTGATTGTGCAGGATTTTAGGATCTTTGAAAAAGCACAGTTCATTCGCAAAAACTGGATTTTCCGATTATTTTCTGATCTGTGAGTATTTTGACCGAGTTTTATTTTTATATCATTCGTTCAGGCCTTTGTTTTCGGTGGAATGTTCAATCTCGTTTTTCATGAACGTACGAATTGCCTGGTTGGTAAAAAACTCAGCGATAAAATTATTGGAAAAACAAAACTTTATCGTACGGTATTAGCGATTCAGGTTGATAAACACAGATACAAATTTTACTTCCTGAGATCCATACTCAGGAATAACAGAATCCGGAAAATTCATCAGTAAAAGTGAAAAGAGTGAAAAACTTTGATCAATATTGCTCACCAATTTTTTTTTTTCTATAAACTAGAAACATAATATATCTAGAAATCCTCCATTTTTTTTAAATACCTCCAAATAGTAAATTGGAGCATTTCTTTAAAAAATTGTGGAAAAGTAGTCACTTTTCTCACCATTTCCTTTTCAAATTTGAACATACACGTATCTAGAAAATCTTCAATTTTTTTTAAATACTTTCAAACATTAAGTTGGAGCATTTCTCTAAAAAATTAAGGGAAACTGGACACATTTTCACCATTTCGTTTTATATTTGAACAGATTTTTTTTCAAATACCAGCATAGTAAGCATTCCCCTAAAAAATGAAGAGAAACCGGAAACTTTTTTACTCGTTCTTTCCTATATTTGAACAGAAACGTGTATCTAGAAATCCTTAAATTTTTTCGAAATACCTACAAATAGTAGTCTTTCTAAAAAATTATGGGAAACTGGACACTTTTTTCACCATTACCTTCTCAAATTTGAAATGTAAAATTAACAATAAAAAATTACACTTACTTTGATTTTATGGTGTAAAAATAGATTGAATGAATTCAAAATCTGTGGCAAAATATACGAGTTTCTTCTTTAAATTTTTTGAATTTTTCTCTGCAACAACTTCATCAATCGAAAACGGATAACGAAATATAACCATTCCAGGTATTTCCAATTGTTTGAGACCCAAATTCATGAGAAAATATATTCCAAATTCCACTTTCACTGCAAATAAAAATTTCATACTGAATGACAAAAACAGAAACGTGTATCTTGAAATCCTCTAATTTTTTGAAAATACCCCCAAATAGTAAGTTGGAGCATTTCTATGAAAAATGAAGTGAAACTGGGCACTTTTTTACCATTTTTTCTTACAATTGAACTGCGAAATGCATAATCAAAGTTAGCAATCAGTTCGATTTTATGATGAACAAATAGATTAATAAATGAATTCATGACTGTGAAAGTTTAGTCAACACATTTTTCAAAATTTTCCGCTGCAACAACTTTATGAATTGGAAACGGATAACGAAAATCAGTATTCCCAGGTATTTTCAAATTATTTGAGACCCAATTTCATGAGAAAATATATACCAAATTCCACCCTGGATGACAAAAATGTTCCAATACCTTTGGAGAAGCTCGAAATCTCCCAGCAGTCACCAAGCCCAAATTTCCCGCAAGCAAACCAATTTTTTCCCAAAATCCACCCTCACCACCGAAGCTTCCCCTTCAAGTTTCAAATCGACCAGACACGCGCTATCACACAAGGTCCATGTACAATAATAATAATAGTTATTATCTCTCCGCAGTCTCTCCTCGATACGATTAGTTATTGTTTGTTGATTTGGCGGGAAGACGGTTTTTGGGATTATTGTTGCGTCCGCGCCCTTAAGACGACTAACAGCGAGAAGAAGATCGAGAAGAAGAGCGAGGGGGTAGTTGGGCCGCCCGCCGCTGCGTGCGCCACTGTAGGGGGTTGGTCGGGCGAGGGCGGTTTCGCCCCTGAGAGTGGGTCTATGGCGTTGCGGCCGTTGGCGGGCAGTTTGACATCTGGAAAAAAAAACATGAAAGGTTCAACAGGTCACAAGTCGTCGCACTGAATATGAAAATTTTGCGAGAAATAAAAATATTCAATTTAGTTAAAAATAAATATGCGGAGAGAGCGATCACTAACAATTTTTCGTGCAATTGGTTTTTTGCATATCATATACAGTGTCACACATAAAGTTCGCAACATATGGAAAAATAATCAAACTGGATAAAAATCTATTAAAAAAAGAAATACGAGTTTAATAAGAATGAAGAGAAATTCGTTTATTCGATTACTGACTTATTAACGTCCATACATTGAAAATCCACATCAGTTTAACAATGAAATGAAAAAACTAGATGAACTTTGCAGCAACAAAGACGAATTTCTGGAGATGCATTTTTTTTATTTTCTGGTAACAGGCCAATGTGGGTATTTCCTGGGCAAGATATGATATTGAAGTCTCATATTCATCAAAATTAGGAAATTTGAATAATGTTTCGTTCGAATCGATGGAGCGAACGATTCGAAAAATTAAAAAAATGGAAAAAAAGTCGAAAGACAGTAGAAAGTTCAAATTTGAAACGAGTGGGCAACTTTTTTTCTCTGACATTTTTCGAAATTAAAAAAGAAAACTGATTTTTTGAGGATTTTCGAAAAAAATTCAAATTTGACAGGTTTGGAGTAGCACCTGAAAAAAAGTAAAGATGCTGTATTTTAGTCATTTTTCAAGCACAAACTAACTGCGAAGTAAAATTTTCTTCACATCCATCAATAAAAAAAACTTCCATATGTCGCGAACTTTATGTGTGACACTGTATAATAATTATAATAATAATAAAACGTCATTATTCACAATGAAGAAACTTCAGTAGTCGGTGCCAAGAAAAAAAAAAGAAAAAAAAAGTGATTAATAAATTTTGTGAGTAGAAAAGGGATCATAGTAAAATGGCGGAGTGTTGAATTTCACTGTTTTTAAACTCGACCTTAAATTTAATAAGGATGAATAATTCCCTTTATGTTGTATGTTGAAAGGTTGAACCCAAAACTGAACTTTGAAACAGCTTCATATTATAAGTTTTCCGTTGGGAAATAGAATAGGAATGTTAGAAATCGAAAGTTTCTTCAACAGCATTTTTGATGCAAAAAAAAATTAAACGAGTGTCAGCTACAAGAGATAAAGTATTGAAAACTGTCCATATTTCATCAGTAAGTATCCCATTGATAACAGAAAAAACATTCCCAGAGATAAATTCATTGTTTAGATCCAAATCTTGAATGATGTACATCAGGAAAAAATATTGGAACGTTTAACAAGAAGTGACAAAAAATTCCAAGAGAAAAAACAAACAATATTATGTCCCCTTAGTTAAAAATAGATTTTTTTATTTCAGAGAAAAAAAAACAGATATCCCTTCGGATGTTATTGCGATTCAAAAAATTAGAAAATGTCCTCAATGTTGAAAAATGTTTTTATAAGATTTAAAAATTGTTTATTGGAGAAATAGATATTCCACGGGAAAAAAGAAGCAAAATGTAGTCCTCCAAGTTAAAAATCGGTCCATCCATTCGGAACTTATGGCGATTTGAAAATTTGGAAAAAATGATTTCACGACTGAACAAAAATTCCCGAGTTTTTCTGACGATCAAATATACTTGCAGAATTTACCTTCATCTTTACCGTCTCCAGATCCAGACCCTCTGACGTAGTCATCTTCCCTGTCGTCATCCTCAATATCTGGACCATTCCCTGATCCAGAACCGTCTGTGCCGTCCCTTTGCATATAGTCGGCGTCAGCGTAGTTTGGTCCTAGGGAACTTACGGCCATCTAAAAAAAATTTAAACTGAAGACGAATATCTATCCGGGAAAAATTCATCGCACCACTGGTTTTTATAGATAATAATAGCTATATCGATTTTGCTGTCAGAGGTCTTAGGGTTTTATGTAGATTACATTCGGAAATATTTTCCATAGTATAAGTAAGAAATTCACGACGGCTTTGTTAATCATAAGTATTTTCTTGATGGCGATTCAGAGCTGTCGTAGAAATAATAACAGTGCACGGTAAATTTTGCTAGGACCGCGACTTCGCACTGTTCAAAAGAGATGGAGCCACTTACACGCAATCACTAACTGACTCTTGACAGCTAACAAATACAGCGAATGTGGGAGGGTAAAAGACAAATAATAATAATTATACATATAGGATTGTGGAGTGGAAACATTTTACTATGCAGTGCATAACATCAAGATTGTATTTAGAAAATTAATGGGATTATATTAATTTGACCAAAATGTATAAAGATCAGTTGATTCGTAAAAAAACCTTGAGTTACGAGACAAAAGAATTCGAATCACGATCACATCAATGTAATGAATCAAGGGATACCCCAAAAAAGAATATCAACAGATATTTCCATTCGTTTTTCTTTCACATTGTATTGCCAATCCCAAATTCACACCTGTCCTCCCTAACAAGAACGGATGTTCCACGGGCCGATTCGTTTCATTTAAAACCATTTCTCACCCCCCCATTTCGCGGTCATTATTCGTTTTTACGCACCCATAACGCACCGTTAGCAGTAACTGACTTTTTTGATTATGGTCACACAAATATTTTCACGGCTAAACGATTCCGAAATTCGGATGGTTTATTTTTATGGAATCTGGGATTAATTCCTTTTATTTATAAACAACTTTAATGACCGCTCTGTAGACATGCAATCTCCATTCTCGATAAAAAAATCTCAGATTTCCCTTCACCGTTGGAGCTGGTTTTATCAATGATAATAACAACAATTTCACCTAATCACATATTTCGATAATTTCTACAATGTGGGTGTTCCACTGTACCGCAACTGGCTGAATACTGCAGTAGATTATAATCTACTAATTCATAATTTTATCTCTCACAAGAAAAATGTGGGTGATATTTACCGGAAACAACAGAGCCAACGGTATCGATACTTCTAATCCAATCACAGAATTTAATCACGAATATTTTCCCTTTTATTCTTCGGGATACTTAATTCATGAAATATCAAAACATTTGGTCGTGAGTTTGACTGTATTCGACCCTAACTCGCCACGGTTCGTTAAATCATGATCACATGATACGTAAAACTTGTAGAATTCAACTTACATGATGCACTCTTCGCAATTTATCTACGAGACCTGCTACTTTTGGATCAACGCTTTGTATATTCGTGTTGGGTTTCACTTCTGGGTTATATTTCTGCATATCTAGACCTACATCTACAACGGTTTTCGTGTACCTATAAAAAAGTTAAAATAATAGTTATTATCAACAATAATAGAATGATTTCAATCTTGCAACTTTTGAAAATCGCTAATTAAAGATAAATGTAATAATGAGTAATTGCGATTATTGATAATGGGAATGAAAAATGATTGCAACTAATAATGTGTAATGCACAATAAAGGGTAAATAACGTGAATAGCGACTTATAATGCAATTGCAATTTCAACATCTGGTTTGGATGATGAGAAGTCATTTGCAGATAATGAAGAATACTTAAATAACTGCAGCTGGTTGATATAATCGCAAGATTTAAAAGAGGTACCATTTGCATATTGCAACAAACAATGAGGAATAATTGCATATTGCGAAAACTAATCAAAATTTGTAATAGACAAAGAAGATTCAGGATGTTATTGATTATAAGAGGTAATTGCAAGTTGAAGACATGATAAGAAATTACCTCATATGAAGCTAATAATAAAAGTAAATAACCATTGCAACTAAAAGTGGTAACTGATAATAAGAGGTAATTGTAAAAGTACCATTGAATATAGCAGCCAAGTGGTAACTGATAATAAGAGGTAATTGTAAAAGTACCATTGAATATAGCAGCTACTAATTCATAATCACGATAAATAATAATTATTGGAAGCTACTACCATCAAGAGGTAATTAGAGGCGAAATTATCGTTGCATGTTGCACCGGCTCATCATGATTAAATTATGATCGCAATAAATAATAATTAGAAGCTGTTGTCAATGAGAGGTAATTATAGTTGGAAGTTATGATGAGAAATAATTTTTTATGAGCTTCGTCTAACAATGAAAGTCACTTGCGAATGATAATAACAAATGAATGCAGATTAAATTGAAATATGGGGGGGGGGTAACTTAATAAGGGTTAATTGGAAGTTAGGCATTTGAAGTTGCAATTGACAATAAATGGCAGCAGCAGTTGATTATTCACAATGTACACAAAACAGAGAATAATTCAGGTCGAAGTTACTGGCAATGACTCATAATAAGAGTTAACTGTGATTGACAACTGACAATAATGGGGTAATTGCATCACAGATTTCATGTATAAAGCAACTGATTGAGGTGCATTAAGAGAGGTAATTGAAAGTGAGGTAGTCGAAGTTGCAATTGACAATAATGGACAAGATATCCTTGCAATAACTCATAATAATAGTTAACTGTGATTGACAACTGACAATAATGGGGTAATTGCATCACAGATTTCATGTATAAAGCAACTGATTGAAGTGCATGAAGAGGGGTAATTGAAAGTGAGGCAGTCGAAGTTGCAATTGATAATAGTGGGCAAGAAATCCTTGCAATAACTCATAATAAGAGTTAACTGTGATTGACAACTGACAATAATGGGGTAATTGCATCACAGATTTCATGTATAAAGCAACTGATTGAAGTGCATGAAGAGGGGTAATTGAAAGTGAGGCAGTCGAAGTTGCAATTGACAATAGTGGGCAAGAAATCCTTGCAATAACTCATAAGAAGAGTTAACTGTGATTGACAACTGACAATAATGGGGTAATTGCATCACAGATTTCATGTATAAAGCAACTGATTGAAGTGCATGAAGAGGGGTAATTGAAAGTGAGGCAGTCGAAGTTGCAATTGACAATAGTGGGCAAGAAATCCTTGCAATAACTCATAAGAAGAGTTAACTGTGATTGACAACTGACAATAATGGGGTAATTGCATCACAGATTTCATGTATAAAGCAACTGATTGAAGTGCATGAAGAGGGGTAATTGAAAGTGAGGCAGTCGAAGTTGCAATTGACAATAGTGGGCAAGAAATCCTTGCAATAACTCATAAGAAGAGTTAACTGTGATTGACAACTGACAATAATGGGGTAATTGCATCACAGATTTCATGTATAAAGCAACTGATTGAAGTGCATGAAGAGGGGTAATTGAAAGTGAGGCAGTCGAAGTTGCAATTGACAATAGTGGGCAAGAAATCCTTGCAATAACTCATAAGAAGAGTTAACTGTGATTGACAACTGACAATAATGGGGTAATTGCATCACAGATTTCATGTATAAAGCAACTGATTGAAGTGCTTGAAGAGAGGTAATTGAAAGTGAGGCAGTCGAAGTTGCAATTGACAATAGTGGGCAAGAAATCCTTGCAATAACTCATAATAAGAGTTAACTGCGATTGACAACTGACAATAATGGGATGATTGCATCACAGATTTCATGTATAAAGCAACTGAGTGAAGTGCATGAAGAGAGGTAATTGAAAGTGAGGCAGTCGAAGTTGCAATTGATAATAGTATCCTTGCAATAACTCATAATAAGAGTTAACTGTGATTGACAACTGACAATAATGGGGTAATTGCATCACAGATTTCATGTATAAAGCAACTGATTGAAGTGCATGAAGAGGGGTAATTGAAAGTGAGGCAGTCGAAGTTGCAATTGACAATAGTGGGCAAGATATCCTTGCAATAACTCATAATAAGAGTTAACTGCGATTGACAACTGACAATAATGGGGTAATTGCATCACAGATTTCATGTATAAAGCAACTGATTGAAGTGCATGAAGAGGGGTAATTGAAAGTGAGGCAGTCGAAGTTGCAATTGATAATAGTGGGCAAGAAATCCTTGCAATAACTCATAATAAGAGTTAACTGTGATTGACAACTGACAATAATGGGGTAATTTTATCACAGATTTCATGTATAAAGCAATACTGATTGAAGTGCATGAAGAGGGGTAATTGAAAGTGAGGCAGTGGAAGTTGCAATTGACAATAGTGGGCAAGATATCCTTGCAATAACTCATAATAAGAGTTAACTGCGATTGACAACTGACAATAATGGGGTAATTTTATCACAGATTTCATGTATAAAGCAATACTGATTGAAGTGCATGAAGAGGGGTAATTGAAAGTGAGGCAGTGGAAGTTGCAATTGACAATAGTGGGCAAGATATCCTTGCAATAACTCATAATAAGAGTTAACTGCGATTGACAACTGACAATAATGGGGTAATTTTATCACAGATTTCATGTATAAAGCAATACTGATTGAAGTGCATGAAGAGGGGTAATTGAAAGTGAGGCAGTGGAAGTTGCAATTGACAATAGTGGGCAAGAAATCCTTGCAATAACTCATAAGAAGAGTTAACTGTGATTGACAACTGACAATAATGGGGTAATTGCATCACAGATTTCATGTATAAAGCAACTGATTGAAGTGCATGAAGAGGGGTAATTGAAAGTGAGGCAGTCGAAGTTGCAATTGACAATAGTGGGCAAGAAATCCTTGCAATAACTCATAAGAAGAGTTAACTGTGATTGACAACTGACAATAATGGGGTAATTGCATCACAGATTTCATGTATAAAGCAATACTGATTGAAGTGCATGAAGAGGGGTAATTGAAAGTGAGGCAGTGGAAGTTGCAATTGACAATAGTGAACAAGATATCCTTGCAATAACTCATAATAAGAGTTAACTGCGATTGACAACTGACAATAATGGGATGATTGCATCACAGATTTCATGTATAAAGCAACTGAGTGAAGTGCATGAAGAGAGGTAATTGAAAGTGAGGCAGTCGAAGTTGCAATTGATAATAGTATCCTTGCAATAACTCATAATAAGAGTTAACTGTGATTGACAACTGACAATAATGGGGTAATTGCATCACAGATTTCATGTATAAAGCAACTGATTGAAGTGCATGAAGAGGGGTAATTGAAAGTGAGGCAGTCGAAGTTGCAATTGACAATAGTGGGCAAGATATCCTTGCAATAACTCATAATAAGAGTTAACTGCGATTGACAACTGACAATAATGGGGTAATTGCATCACAGATTTCATGTATAAAGCAACTGATTGAAGTGCATGAAGAGGGGTAATTGAAAGTGAGGCAGTCGAAGTTGCAATTGATAATAGTGGGCAAGAAATCCTTGCAATAACTCATAATAAGAGTTAACTGTGATTGACAACTGACAATAATGGGGTAATTTTATCACAGATTTCATGTATAAAGCAATACTGATTGAAGTGCATGAAGAGGGGTAATTGAAAGTGAGGCAGTGGAAGTTGCAATTGACAATAGTGGGCAAGATATCCTTGCAATAACTCATAATAAGAGTTAACTGCGATTGACAACTGACAATAATGGGGTAATTTTATCACAGATTTCATGTATAAAGCAATACTGATTGAAGTGCATGAAGAGGGGTAATTGAAAGTGAGGCAGTGGAAGTTGCAATTGACAATAGTGGGCAAGATATCCTTGCAATAACTCATAATAAGAGTTAACTGCGATTGACAACTGACAATAATGGGGTAATTGCATCACAGATTTCATGTATAAAGCAACTGATTGAAGTGCATGAAGAGGGGTAATTGAAAGTGAGGCAGTCGAAGTTGCAATTGACAATAATGGACAAGATATCCTTGCAATAACTCATAATAATAGTTAACTGTGATTGACAACTGACAATAATGGGGTAATTGCATCACAGATTTCATGTATAAAGCAACTGATTGAAGTGCATGAAGAGGGGTAATTGAAAGTGAGGCAGTCGAAGTTGCAATTGACAATAATGGACAAGATATCCTTGCAATAACTCATAATAATAGTTAACTGTGATTGACAACTGACAATAATGGGATGATTGCATCACAGATTTCATGTATAAAGCAACTGAGTGAAGTGCATGAAGAGAGGTAATTGAAAGTGAGGCAGTCGAAGTTGCAATTGATAATAGTGGGCAAGATATCCTTGCAATAACTCATAATAAGAGTTCACTGTGATTGACAACTGACAATAATGGGGTAATTGCATCACAGATTTCATGTATAAAGCAACTGATTGAAGTGCATGAAGAGGGGTAATTGAAAGTGAGGCAGTCGAAGTTGCAATTGACAATAGTGGGCAAGATATCCTTGCAATAACTCATAATAAGAGTTAACTGCGATTGACAACTGACAATAATGGGGTAATTTTATCACAGATTTCATGTATAAAGCAATACTGATTGAAGTGCATGAAGAGGGGTAATTGAAAGTGAGGCAGTGGAAGTTGCAATTGACAATAGTGGGCAAGATATCCTTGCAATAACTCATAATAAGAGTTAACTGCGATTGACAACTGACAATAATGGGGTAATTGCATCACAGATTTCATGTATGAAGCAACTGATTGAAGTGCATGAAGAGGGGTAATTGAAAGTGAGGCAGTCGAAGTTGCAATTGACAATAATGGACAAGATATCCTTGCAATAACTCATAATAAGAGTTAACTGTGATTGACAACTGACAATAATGGGGTAATTGCATCACAGATTTCATGTATAAAGCAACTGATTGAAGTGCATGAAGAGGGGTAATTGAAAGTGAGACAGTCGAAGTTGCAATTGACAATAGTGGGCAAGAAATCCTTGCAATAAGGAGGCAATAATTGTTATGCACTCACTCTGCCACCCTCTCGCCGTTCCAGCACTGCTTGTCCTTCTTCTCGGCGAACGACTCGTCCTGACACAGGGTGTTCGCTAGAGTGGCGTAGAAACTCTTCGTCTTCGCGATGGCGGAGAGAAAGTGCGACAGCTCGCCCTCGGGCAGCGGCGAAAAGTTGCGCGGGTTGGCGGAGCGCGGTTTGGCGCTGACGCCGCCGCCGGCCGTCGGCAAAGACGGCGTCGCGGTGCTCGTCTCCGCCGCCAGGGGGTCCTCCCGGTGCGAGAATTCGGCGGGGCCGCAGTGCTTCTTCACCTGCAACGAGGGGAAGCGCAAAATTAACCGAAAAGCCAGCATTTTTGCTGCGTGGCATTAGCCAGGAAAGTAGTTGTTTCTGCTCGTTGCGACATTCAAAATGCGCATGGAATTGTGAATTAATTAAATAGCAATTTATAATTCACAGGAAAACATTTATTGATTGGTTTATGAAAACTGGAGTGGGTGGGCAAATTTCAATGTTTGTATAGGGTAACTCGGTGGCTATAGGAGAAACAGAAAAATGGAGGTCGCATCCTCGATCTCTTTTTTCGAGGCAAATTCACTGACCAAAACAAAAATTTGCTATCGTCTTTTGTTTTCGAGTAATAAACGAAAGTTTGATTTTTCGTCAGACACATGTGAATACCTATCATGGTTGTTTGTATAAAGTTAAGAGGTGATAGCTTTCACATTCTTGAGGCACTTTTTCCAATATAATCCAGAGGCGTCCAGATTATTTGAAAAAAGGTACAATTCCGAGTTATGTCCTAAGCTTGTAGTTTTTCAAGTGGGAGTCATAGTTCCAAACTGATTCGACTATTTTTAATAAATCTTCAACATATAACATTATCTAACGAGCTGGTTTTGATTGATGAACTATCATGGACAATTATTTCAAAAATAAGATAATAACCAATTCCTCCAGAAAATACTAATTTAAATTTTCGAATTCGTATAATCACCTAGTTACTCATTATTCTACAAAATTGTCAATTCGATAGATGAATAATGTGGAGGTTTCATTCCATGCCGGTAGTAGATAAAACAATGTATGTGATATCTAAGAAGGGATCGAAAACGAGTTTTCAGGAATGCTTTCAACTGTTCGTGTTATCAAAGTTTAGTTATTTAGATAATTGGCTTATGGAATTTTAATAAAAAAAATTAAGATGGCTCAAATTATGATGAAATATTCGAACCACATGCATGGATGTATTCCGAAAAAAAGCTTTCAGAATCTGTGTATGAATAATCAAGACTGTGTTCAAAAATTATGTTGATGATGGATTCACGAACACTGAAAGTTGGAATTGCTTTCTGAATGCGCAATTATTACGAATTCGTATCTCCTACCGCAATCAGTATTCAATGAGGAATGATTTTATTTTTATTTAGGCAACTCATTCCATTTGAAACATCTCTATTGAAACTGATATTCCCCATGAGGAATGAACAATGAAAGAACACAATGAATAAAAATGTTCTCCCTCAATAACTCATAGTATCTAATACTCTTCATCATCCTGATGAGTACCTACAAATAATACAAGGAAACATCCCCTTCCTACAAGTCATCACTCTCTTCCAAAATATTATGTACAACATGAAAAAGAACGACTCCCTACGGTTATATATTCCGAACAATATTTCATCCCCCATCCCCTAAATCACTGTTTGCACTTACCGCTGCGATATGCTGAATAATGAAAATTCGGGAAAATCTCTTGGGGAAAACAGATAGGATACAGGGTAATCCATTCGACACCTATCGTATGGACTTGTCGAAAAAAACGCATGTTTTTGTGAGTAGAAAAAATACCTCCTGTATATTGGCCCTGTCGGTTCAATCGCGCATTTTCCAGACTACTATTGTCAGCGCCCTCCTGATTGCTTTTCGGATTTTCTTATCGAGCATTTTCTGGGCCTTTGTGTAATTTCTGTTCCACCGTAAGACAGGAAAATCTATCATTCTATATAGATTTAGGAGAATGGAAGATCCAATGATTCCCGTAATGGGAAAATTCCGGAAAATTCCGAGAGATTCAGGGAGAGGAGTAAAACAAGTAAAATGAAAGCTTGTTTTTTCCTTATAGTAATTCTCATAATGAATTTTACCTTTCTCCATCCAAGGTTATTGATGCAAATGCATGAATTAACCTAATACAAACTTTAACTAGTCCATTTAAGATTAATCCCGATCCTGACGACTGCGCCATATGAAAAAAATAATTCCTAGTGCCATAGTGTGATAAACTACGAGAGCCATACATCAATAGGAATATATTCCGATATTTAAATTTTTCAATTCACATTTGTATCTTTCCAAGACTAAATGTATTTTATTATCGAGCAAGGTAATTTTTCTACATTTGCCACGCGAGATTTGCATAACCGCTTACTCAGATCCAAGTAATATGTTTATGGTCTGTTAAAAAATTTGACAGCAAAGCCAGTGGAAACGCGCTATTCACCCTGGTTTATAGAGCAACAAGCACAAAATCCCATCGTACAATGGAGCGAGTTATTGTGTTATTTTCAGCTACAAATTATTGCCGGTAAACCCGTTTTTGAGCCGTGTAGCGACAAGATTTTTTGCTTCGATTTATAAGGACTTCGTCTAGATCAGTGGGTTATTTAGGAATTGAATCGAGACGATTTATTTTCTACACGGTTGGTACTTGTTCGGCAATTGTGGCAACTGGGAAAAAGATGTTTGCAACTTTGCATATGGCAGGACTTTCACAAAAAATAAACGAAATTAGCATACCGGAATGTTCACATCTTACGTGTAACGATTTGCTGTACTGAATATTGAAGATTCAACAACCTTCAACCTCGAATGTTTGAGGATGGAGATTTTTTTATACTTCATGAAGTGATAAAAAAGTGCATTTTGGAGTATTTCTCTTTCGAAGAGCAATTTATCATGGCTTCCTTGAAGTTTGAATCGGTTCCAATTTAGAAAATCCAAACGGTTTTTTTAATTGACGAAGGCGCATCACAATATTATTACACGGATCCAATTTTCTTTACAGGATAATAACAAACCATTTTTGTCTTTGTCTATAAAAAATTCACTTCGATTCTCAAAATCGACATACCTATCTGAATATTTCTTCTGTTTTAGACTTTTTACACAACTTTGGTGGAAAAAATGCAAATAACCGTCATTACGGCTTGAAAAGTCAATTCAAATCAATCAAGATTCATCGAATTCAATTCAATGAATAGTTCTTATCTATTGACGATGTCTGAATAGAACATGAAGAAAAAAATAATATTTACTCCGATATTCTTTTAAAGTCATTCTACAATCTAAGTAATTTACATTCGAAATGAATCCATAATTTTCTTGATTAGTTCTATCCCACGTTTTTATAAAATAACGTCCTGCGATCGAAGAAGCTACAGCGTAAAAACCTCCAATTAAACACGTCATCTCAAATATTTGATCTGAATCTAATGAAAAAAATCTCAGCCGGAGGCTGATGAAAAAAATTACCATCTCCGGAACTTTTTCTTCTTCCACTATTTCACGCTTCTTCAGTTAGTATACATAATTAGCTACCGAGTTTAAAAATGAAATATGTGACAGCACGATATATACTGTAGCTTAGATGTTTCAATCAGTTCCTTCTTGTTCAAAAGAGAACGTTGTTTCGTTTTTTTTTTCGGAGAAAAATGAAGTGAAATTTTCATGAATTAGAATGCGTGGATAACCGTCAATGAGATCTTTTATCTCACCAATAATCCATATGATTCGATTTGAACTTCCCGACACTATACTGGAAACAAAAACTGTCACGCCCAATCGAACAGCTTTATATCAAGTACGAGGATTACCCTAAATCCACTTTGCGTTCCGTTCCTTTCTAGTCCCTCAATCCCTCAATAAAAATACGATTAAAATTCTGCCCGCTTTCACCCCTACTGACGCATTCCGAAACCAAACAGAGTCATCGAGCATACAGGCACAAGTCATTTCGACGGACCCCAGTGGCGTGTAATACTTGAAAAAATAATGAGATGTAAATTTTTGTGAAATATTTCATATCAGACTTAGAAGAATTTCTTGATATCAAGGGTTGATAATGAAAAAATAGCGCGGATTTACTGTAGCACTCGAAATTGATTAAAAACTAATGCGAAATCAATATCTTATGAAATACTTTGCGAATTCGAGAATATCAAGACACGTCGAAAAATCATTTGATATCCAGCATTGATTTAAAAAATTTACGCGAATTTTCAATTAATTGTGTTAAAACTAATGAGACGTCAATTTTTGTGAAATAGTTAATATTAACAAACTTTAAAAAATGAGAGCGAATTTTCAATAACATTCGAAATTCTTTCAAAACTCAACATCGATTTTCAAGAAATAGCCCGGATTTGCAGTCTCACTAGAAATGAATTCACTAATCGAGAATATCAAGCACGAATTTTGGATAGCAATCGAAATTGATATCAATATTTAGTGAAATAGTTGAAGAATTCGGATATATCAACAAACTTTGAAAACTTCTTTCATATCCAGCATATTCAAAAAATTGGCTCGAAATTAAAATAGAAAAACTAATGAGATTTCAATATTTTGTGAAATAGTTTGAGGATTCTAAAAAATAGCGCAAATTTTCAGTAGCAATCGGAACTCGAAACATCCTAGATTACCCTAAACTAGTAATTTTTAAACAAAATCACCGTAATCACGTAACATCCCTCAACTTTTCTCGAAAAAATAATCGAAAAAATCTCAAAAACCTCCTTGGACCCACTCAAGAAAACTCGTCTTTCTGCCCCTAGAATACGCCCCTGAAGGCAGATCGTACGGATAACAGGGTAGCGAGATCCGATAAGGGGCCGACAAAGGGATGAAAAGGGTTGAGCGGAGAGGGGTGGCATTCCGGGCTGACAACTGCCCCATATTTTGGCATCCGGCTCACCCGTGTCAATATCACGTGGCAGGTCGCAGTCAAACGGACCTCGAGTGGCAGGCGATGTTGCCACATCTGGGGGATGAAAAAATTTCGGGGATGAAATGTCAGAGAGTAGCTAGACATTTACTCGTATTTTAGATCCACCCTGGCACCACCGTATCTGCGACTGTAGATAAAGGGATGACGGGTGATCATGTGGTGGTGGTGAGTTATCGAAATTCTCGGGCGATAAAAAATTATCACGGGCCAAGGTCAACCTCGCAATTTGGTTCGGTCGATTTGTATTCAAATGAAGTTGGCTGTAGGGGAAGAATGATGTTATATTTTTCATCAAGACAGGAAGGGTTCGGTCGGTAAGTTAATTGATGAAAGCTGGGGATGAAAAATATTGATGACCTGATCAGGATTCAACCTTGTCCCATCGAACTGTATAAGTTACTGTTAGTAGTGCTGTTATTTCCTCTTCTATATATTAATTACTTAGTTGTTAATCTGTTGCTTTCCCAACCAACCCACGCTCTTTCATGACACTCTTTCCACAGCCAGGCACATCAGCGCAGAGTATTGGAATTCCGAAATACCTCGAGGCCTTCTTGTGAATATCGTTTGCATCTAAATGCAGATTAACAGACGAAGTATTCATAATTCAATAGATTGGTTGGTTGGTTTATAGGAGGCACTTCGCTCAGCGATAATCGGTGTTTATCTAAATGTAAAGTAACAAGTATAACTATGCAGATGCGCCAGAATGCGTAGGTTGCAAAACAAATATATCAATCGTTGACTGCTCGCTGATTGAAAGCAATGAACTTGTTCATACTTAATCTTTATACTAAAGTGGTTCAATATCATTAGTCCTTCGAGCCGGATCTGAGAGAAAATAATGTCCAATGAAGAGGTTAGGTGATTTTGTCTGATAAACAAGGGTTTACCATCTGTCTATACTATATGAGAGCCGAAAGCCCCAAAGGATGTAGTTACCATAAAGCGTGTTTCAAAAAGATTCTACTCGACAACTACTATTTTCAATCCTCTCCCTTGAAATTCGAGAAACACTTGTTGAATGTGGGGGAAATTCACCAGCAGGACATAAAGGAGGTATATAGAGAACGATCTCCAGAGATTCCTAACCTCTAATGCGCCAACTTGACGAGATATTGCTAATAAAAAAAAAACAATGTTATTCTATGGTTTGTAAACATAACAAAGAAAAAACAACTTCGTCCGGCCCTGTACTTATCGGATTCTCCTTGGTACGACCCTGGATGAATGCATTTCGCATGCTACACCTGGTTGCTGTTGGCAAAGCTGACGATTCTTTCGTCCTCTTCTTTTTATCTGTGGCCAACGCAAGCCTGCAGAATGCGTGTGTGTGTGTGTGATGCAAGGTGCGGGTACTACCATCAAAACAAGAAGATTAACTATAGGGAAGAGAAATATGATGGGGTTGTACCGAATAATGCAGATACGAAAGAGGGAAGGAAGCACATGCTTCAGTTCAGCAAAGCAGTCAAAAGAGTAACAGCGTACCAGTCATTCGACCTTAGATGTGATCTTGCAGAATCTGCATGCTGCTTTTGGTTGAAGGATTGATGATTGAAACAATTTAGGTTAGGTTAGGTTCCTTTGCGTCATGGTTATTCATATTCGATGGGTTCAGATCTGTATCGTATGCAGGCCGAATAAGGTGCATGTTCACAGTCACGAAAGACCTCACCTTCCAAAGTCCTACTTACCTACCACACTTCTATAAAACGCGCACCCACTATAATGTAGAGAGATGATTTTGTAAGTGGCCATGCCAATGTAGCTCAATTTCAACCTCGATTTTACCCTGGATTTTGTTGGGCTCATTCAAAACTGGTTAATTCCCGTATTTATCGTTGTTGTCTGGATAATGGACAAAATGCCATTATAAATTATGGTGTTATCATATATTTAACGAATATCACGGTGGCATATTGGCAGTTTCGTAGTTTTGATAGGGTTCAACATGGTGGAAAAGTTGCAAGCGACTTTCTCCATCCTATCAAAATCACTTCTTACTGATGAGTGAATTTTGGCTAGCCCTTCAGTTATGGGTTGCTTTTTCAACAATTCCAATCGGAAACGTTCAGAAGATCTCAGGAATTGAATCTTGTTGAATCGAATTTGAACAAAAAGTCGACTGATGATGCCCTTGATATTAATCGAAATGTCTTCCGCGCACTAGAATGATGAGCGTAGATTGAATTGAATTGAAGAGAGAGGAAATCGATAATTGGATAATTGAATGGCTTCAATTGAATGATTGTATACCACAAGTTTCAGACTGGGGAAAACAAGACAGGCTTATAGTGAGCGTTCAGTCAGTTTGGATAATGTAATTAGATTTGATGATGTATCTGTACAGTAAGTATTATTTGTATATCCTCATTATTCACTTTATTTATGGATTGCGCCGGAATTTCGAAAATATTTACTGTGAAAATATCAACATTCTCGATAATCATAAATCTATGAACCACTAAGAGATCTAAACCATCTCAAAAATTAAGCTTATGCAAATGGGATGAGAAGAAATTCATTCGAAATGCAAGCAACGTTCAAGATAATGTCTTTCCCCTTTCCTACTTCCTGCTAATGCTCCAACTACAATGATCCATCTTGTATGAATTCCTCGAGGAAGATCCATCGCCAATATTAATTAAAGTAGCGGCAGAATATCTAGAAATCCAATAAATTCATATCTGCACGTTTTCCACGACAGACGAGCAGATGACACAAAGCTCTGGGGCAATTTTCATGTTCGAGAACTATTCCAATATGACTTCAACTTCCAGACGGGAGTTACAGCAACTTCTTTCATTTGAAGTAGGAGGGATCAACCGAGATTTTCCATCAGAATCAAAATTAAAATTGAATTTGTCTCATCTCCAGGCAGCGTTGAACATTTTTTTGATATTCATTAGTGAAATCGCAATTAATAGCCACGAGTACCTTATTATGAAATCAGACAACGTGAGGCGTCAGCTGTCATAGGCTGCCTCTGTACATCCATTAATTCACTCGTACTGCGTTATGGAATACCCGGAGATTCAATCATCTAATAATTTACTTCCTTATTCCTCGTTCATCGCAATCGATTGATTGAATCGAAAAAAAGCTGATCGAGATTATAATCAAGTCCAAGGCGCCAAAGAAATTGACTCCGGGAGATCTTTCAGCGACGTTGCCAATCGTTGCTAATCTGGTTTGAGGATGCATCGAGATTAGATTCGATAATTTTGTAGGCTGGGCATTCGAAAAACAATTGTTCTCGCCCATCTTTTTGAGGTGATACTCCATTAGATGGTCCAGTGAAGAGTCCCGTCACTATACTAGTCTTTCTTGTCCAATACAAGAAGCTGCTTAGCTTTTCATGGCGATAGGCTCACTAGCCTTTTCGCTTGTCTTTGTAGTGGCACTGTATAACTAAACTCTTCCCTCAACTGGTATATGGACTATGGAGAGTTCACAGAAGGGTTCTGGGCCGGGAAATTGTGTATTTGCCACTTCTTTGGCAAGGCTTCTGCTTCCTCGTTCCCTCTAACTCCAACTTCTCTGTTAGCTGGTTGTTCGCTATGCATAAAGAAGTATGTAAAAATTATTAAAATTAATCCGTTTTGTTCAATTACCTCTGGTTTCCATAAATTCTGGACACTAAGTCCAGTCTCTTCAATATTTTCTCAATCATCAATTTTCTTCAGTTTCATGCTTCCAGTCTCTAATGCACTTATTCTTGTTCAACTTTCAGTCTGAAGTTTCTATATAATCTTGGTTAGTTCCTAGACTCTAAGGGACCATTCCAGATATACATGTAGGTATATTTTCATTTTTTAGAGATCTGTTTCCACTGTCATCAGATCTGTGCTATAAGTGAATGGCAATGCTTCTTGTCTCCCTTGCGTTGTTATGTGGATAATAGCTATTTGTGCTAGAAATATATACATTTTTTCTACAAACAGTTCCAAGACAAGACAACTCGATACTTCATCCAATCAACTTACATTTCATAACATTATGCATCTAAATCATTAATTTCATTAATTATTCACTATTGTATTGAAATTCAATACAATAATTCATACATCTAACAGGGAAGAATGGAAAATGACTCAAAGATTAAAAAGAATTGCCCTGCCCAGGGATCGAACTTGGGCTGGCGGCTTGAGAAGTCGCGATTTGAACCCGTTGGCTATTGAGGCTACTTGAAAACTTATGTCTATCCTTCAGTTATAAATACGTCATGAACCAAAAAGATATAGTAAAACTCATTTTTGCTTTATATTCAACGTAGGTAGTGGTGTTTTTTGAGAAATACTGCAAGTTTAGGATACTTACTTTGATATCTTTAGCATTCAAGCATTTCAAGGCACCATCATGTCATGAATCTATCAAATTTTCAATGTTCGCATTTTCTGCTACATGTGGAGATGTTAGATAATAGAAAAACTACATTAGGTATTTACAGGATTTAAGCTCGACAAATATGCATATCGGCAACGTCGCATGGAGGCAATATGCGTATATGAGAAGATGTAGATTGCAGACAGAGCTATGTCTACATCTTCGGTCGTCAAATTGCAATTGTAGAGGAAGTGTAAGTTATGTAGCATCAGCGACGAGATATCCGCCGTTAATTGACAATTAGTCGGAAATCATTTCCTCTGGGAATATGTCTGCTTTATGCCGGTAGGTCGGTCGACTAGACTGGCTGGTGGCATGTAGTCAGGAAGCGTTGAATATGATGATGTAAATAAAGAAATAATCTTTAGAGTTCACTGCCATGATATAGACTACCTATTGATACAAAATATGAAGTCTTTCATTCAAAATGGCGCTCATTCAAAACATGGAAAGAAATACTTTTGAGTCCTGAGAAAAAATTTGATTGAACGTCGGCAAGAAAACAATAGTTTTTTCTTCAACTCATACTGATCCTAATCTCAACTTATACCTTCCATATACGGTATATTATTTATTCAAACTAATATCAAGACACCTAAATACAATTCTGCAATTGGGAATGCTCCGAATATAGACAAAACATCAACCATGCCTCATATAAGTGCTTGAAAAGTGTTTTCAACTGCCAACTTAGTTGCAAAGCAACACTCGTAATTATGAGTTAGGAAGATAGCTTGTTATATAATGATAATACAAGCAAAACAAATGAGGAGCAAGTGTTTTACTCATTCAGGAGTTAGCATTTTTTACATTTCACACACTCAGTTATCAAAAATGATTTCGGAATTATTACATTCAGAACTGGTCGTGGTTCAAAGCAAACTAATACGTCAAGTTTGTAGTTACGAAACGCGGAATTCCAACCATCCAACTTCCCTATTCTAGTCAGGATTCGCATGCACTTTTGTTGTTTTTAGCGCTGTCAATTCCAATCTGCTTTGTCTCTTCCACAGAAAGGCATACCGAAAGCCCGAATGAAATTATGTTCAATCCTGTTATACGTTGTGTGCACTCTCTATCTTTTGATATATCTCATTTTGAACAATAACTTTTGATATGAAAGAGATTGCAAGGACCGCGTACGAGATACAGCTCAGTTTTTTGTTTCGTTTCATCCAATTTTCCCTTATATTTTCTCTACATATATGCGAGACTGAGACTACGCGTACTGTCATAACGTTAGACCTGATTTATCAGAGTGAAAAATAAACCTTGCTAAACATATTTGAAGATGGCATAAAAAATGGTAAGGTTTTTTTCATTTGTCTATTTTTTTCACTGGTGACTACATTTTTCTCCTACCGAGAGATGATCTATTCATCCAAAACAGCAAAAGACTGTCAAGTTGGAAATCTTGATTAACGGAAGTCAAATTGACAATAAATTCCGTAAAATGATCTCATCATGTATTTCGACGTAATGACAACTTCTCTAATTTTTTTAATCGAATTTGGCTGAATTGGTTGGTCCGAGGAGACCCCCTAAGGAGATCTAGTCATCAGACCAAAGTGGGCGGTCACATTAAAAAATCGTTGACTTTTTTACGGACATTGCCCACATTTTTTTTTATTACTTTGACTTTATTGGTTTCCTAATAATTTTATCACACCATCAATTAGAGCCAATCATAATTATTCTTTTTTGGTGGGTCGTGTGGATATTGAGGCAGAAATAAAATCATCAATACACGAATTTTATGACTATATTATGAAGACATTTTTTATAGACAGTGGCCAAAATGAAAAACGTGTGGCCGCCATAAAAATATATTCTTCGAGATAGATACTATAATCAAGAAAAGAAGGAGAGCTTTTCCAGTGGCGTAAAAGTTGGAGGAAATAACAACCACTACCCCTTCAAAATCTTCACCAACTATGAATTCAAAAAAATAACAAATAGCTTATTATGAGTAGAAAATGCTTACAAAATCTGTTTTCCGTGCGATAAACGGTTCCAGAAATATTCGCAAAAAACGATTTTTTTTTAATTCATGTATGCCGAAAATGGTGCATTTTAGTAGGTAAGTCAATAGGAACTATTTTATTATTCTTGAAAGAGCTATCATATCCTGAAGTCCCGCGCAGTTATTATGAATCACCCTGTATAATCCATATAATGATAAACTAGACTCAGAAGAATCAAGGGACAAATCGGAATTCGGATGATAACGAACTGTTTCGGCTTATTCGTCCTAATCAGTGGTACCAGAGACTAGGCCGATTGTTACTGATCTGTACCAAAATCATCTAATATATCTAGCCAATGCTAAAATCAGGCACGGTAGGAAGGACGTCATTGCCACCTATTGGCAAGATGCAATACTAAACGAATGATTATTGCCATCAAATTAGATGATTCATAAACCGCCTCGATTCAATCGTGATATGACACGGTGTAACTTGGTGTTAATTTCATATAATAGGTGTATATACGCGTTAACGTCAACGATAGCACTATTGTGGATATTAGACTTCAACAATTTGGTGTTTCTTATTATTCTGTTTCAGAATCATTTTACTTCACCACATTCATGTCATTTTTCACTACTGTTATCGGAATTAGCACCACTCAAACTCAATTGTGAAATCTACCAATAATAAAGAGGACACAACATTGAAATCCATTTGATTGAAATTTCACCCAAGTTTTCTTCACTGTGTATGAAATAAACTTCAATGGCTGCAAGGGGGATTGACCAGGATAAATCCCGGTAAGGATCAATTAATCCCTGCGCAGATACAATCTCAGAATTCCATCGATTTTGATTTGAACAATGATTCCGCTACCTCGACGGACATACCTAGACATTTCTTGCCGTTGTTGAGGTAGCGGCCAGACCATCAGACCGATTCGAACAGATATCGGAAAATAAAGCAGCCTTATTGCTGGTGTTTGAAAACATCGCCGAGCCAGTCCATTATCGATGAAATCGATAAAACAACCGTGTATATAGTCTTTGGCATGGCGAACGATTTCTCTGGCTTTGAATTTTTCATGAAACGCCAAAAGCATCGAATGATGGATCGTCGAAGATGCATTTGAACAAATACGAATTGTAATGCTGAAACGTGGAAAATATGTCAACAATGGCAGAGATTATACTGTATAATCTCTGACAATGCACCATGATGCAATTTCATTGAAATTTAATTGCGGTGTTATTTTCAACTATCACGAATATTTAGATACCTGAATGAACTATACATTGCGTGTCGAAGAGAAACGATTATCCTATATTACCTTCACATAGAAGTACAATGAATATACCTATAATATTCAAATAAAACCAAATCCTTCTCTCTCGGGTGAAAAAAATGATATCTAGATATATCTACATACAAATAAATATCTGTTTGTTCTTGTTGTTGTGATGTTCAAGCAAGAATAACTCCGTCTAATATCACAATTCCGATTAGTATTCCTGATAGTACTTCATGATCGCAATCCCAATCAACTACCAACACATTCACCGTTACTTCTTCCATTAGGAAGAAATAATCTAAAAATTACACTTTGTTCAGGGTAGAAAGAATTTTGAGTTGAAGTAATATTCAATAAATAAGAATTCGCAGGATTTGTATTCACGATTCCTTATTCTGATGAGTTTTCAGCGTAGATATCGAAAATCAATGCAGAATTATTCGCTATCGTCGCAGTGAAGTTAGTGCTAGAAGTTGGAATTTATATTTTAAATCAAACTAATTACTAATGTATTTGGAACGCACAAATTCCTGACTCGCAGATAACTGTTAATAAACTCGACTCAAATTCAGATTCACACTGAAGAAAATGTTGTTGAAGAAGAAGTGTTCTCCATGAACAAAAAATATGTATAAAAAAACAATTAAATTAGATATGAACCTGCGAGAGTATCGCGGGCATGCGGTGGTACTGCGGTAACACGACCGTCCGTCAAGCGGCATACGAATGCACGTTTAGTTAGATTATAGAATATTCACTTTCTGTATCTCGTAAAAAAATTACTATCAAGTGGAATTGAAACAAAAAAAACAGAGATGCTTGCCACGCCGGTTTCTTTTATGGTGTTTTATGGCATCATAATCATCCGTCGCAGTTATCAATCACTTTATTTCCACACCTAGGTGGCTGAGTGTAAGTACCTAACGCATGTATCTCGAAGACATCTCAGGTAACTAATATCTGAGTCTAATAAATCTGAAACGTCAACATCGGTTATGCCATCTCTCGCTGACACTAATTTGGATATCGTTATTAATTAATTCTTGTAAGAGAATGTGAGATGTTGGGATATGATAATTAATTTATCGGGCGCCACAAAGCGCCACTTACATGCGTTTCGAAATCTTCATCATTTCTCCTTATCGGAAGAGATTCATCAAACAAAAATATCACACGCTCAGTTCATTCTGACTACAAATCAAATATCTAATAAAAATCAGCTTTCCAATGGAAGGGAATTTGAAATCAGATACATGAACAGTCATTGACAATAATTGAAAATATTCTAGGATATGAAATTTCATTTCTGAATTTTTTTTCCAAAACATTCGACAAGGGCTAATAATTGGGATCAACCAACTCATCTGCGGTTTTTTCTGATGCTGCAATGTTCACCTGACTAGTCATTTGTGTTGAAAATGGGCTATTCACACTGTATGCATACATCAACATTAGCCGACCGATTTCTAAGATAATGGCATGGGTTCGGCGATACCAAGAATTTATTTATCACCAATTAAACGACGCGGTTCGAATGCTGCAAAATAACTCTTATTACTCCCTGCGAGTACATTTTCTGAATAGTTTCATATAGGTAACATAAAGTGATAAATGACATTACTTCGAGACAGTAAAAGTGCATGGAATTTATGACACTATTTTTGTTGTCCCGAGTTCAGGGTGTTTCGTTGGTAAAAGGAAATAGTTCAATGGTAAAAAGAGGCCATCGAGGTTGATCTTAATGTAATACGGCTATTCGATTCATTAGAAGATGCGCTCCTAACTACTAGTATTTTTCATAGAAATATTCAGTCATACCCATATATTATTTTCTTGAAATTTGTTCCAATATTTATAGTTTTGTATCTGACGCAATTTCATGTTCATTTTATCTTGAATTTCGATTAACACTACCTCAGCACGAATAAATGCATCAGAGTAGATTATGTCGTTATTGGGATAATTCAAGTCACGTAATTCCTGAAGAAAAAACAACATCCGATAGATAATTCATTAAAGGCGTTCTGCAGTTTCTATCACGTTAATTGACCACTTATTTATATGAAATTCCTTCGGAAATGTGTCATATATTTATATTGAATTACTAACCATCTACAGCATGGAAGTGATCTGGACAACTCACTTATCCTAATCAGTGGCAAAGTGGCCGAACTAAGCCAATTGATGCTGATTTAGAACAAAAACATCTGTTATTTTATGCCCAATATTGAATTCAGGTACGGTAGGAAGGACATCAGTGCCACCTATTGGCAAAAGTTCTAAGGTTCTAAGATCGAACAGATGAGCGCATGAAATTTACACCATTCAGATGCCTGCATAAAATATTTTTATTAATTTATATCAAATCTGGTGTTTCAGGATGCAATAGTTAACGAATGATTATTGCCACCAAATTAGATGATTCATACACCGCCTCGATTCAATCGCGATATAACACGGTGCAACTTGGTGTTGATTTTATATAATAGGTGTGTTTTATGCGTTAATGTCAATGATAGCATTATTGAGAATATTACATTTCAAACATTTGGTGTTTTTTATGATTTTATCTTTCAGAATCACTCTACTTCACCACATTCGTGTCATTTTTTACTACTAAGTTCGAAATAAACACCACTTAACACTCAATCGTGAAATGTATAATAAAAAGGACACAAATATTCAGGTATTGTATTCGTCCGAGTTTACTCTGAAATCCATTTTATTGAAATAACACCCAAGTTTTTTACTGTGTACATGCTCGTATTTCCAGATATACGCTTCAACCTAAGTTTTGTAAAATGAACATGTTTTTTCCATCCAAAGACCAGGATATTCCAACTAAAACTTTCACACAGACAATATACAGGAGCGTGAGCCTTTGCTTCCCCACCACAGTAATCCGAGTCTTTACTTTTCACTTTGAAGCCGACAACAATCTTTGATCCAAACGCAAAGAAGTCCCATCAAAGTAAACATCTGCCTAATGGCTTTTCGTTCGGCTGAATAGCCATTGCCTTTGCATATTCGCATTGAAAGGATACAGGATGGTAAAAAAAAGCAGAGAAAACCTATGTATATACAGAAAACTTCGTTTTTTCCTTGAGTACAGGGTTTTTTCTACAACCGGTTAACAAAGTAGCCTTTCATTTGACACTTTCAATTCTCAACACACAATTGACGTTTTCCGAGGAATGTCATTAAGTGACAGCTTTTGCGCTCGTGAGCAGAAATAGCAAAAATTGTAAATTTGAACCTCCCATCAGAGGAATCGAGAAAAAGTAAGAATTATGATATGGTGAATGTTAAAGATACCTGTGAACCATTCCATTTTGATTTTGACACATTTGCCTTTCAATCACGAGTTTATTGAGACATATAAAATGCTGTCTCTGTCTATTGCTGAAACCGGAGATGACATGCTTGATGCCGCAAGAAAATACGTTGGGAGAGTAACAAATCGACGTAAACATATTGAACGATATCCTTGTAAATTTTCTAGAATAACATATTCACCTATCGAATGGATGTTCAACGGAGACAAGTTTCTATATAGATATTCGTGAATAACTTTGCATGCCATTAGAGGTTGAAGTCCTTATTTGGTAATTGGATATCGGTGAAGCGATATCGTTACATGGTAACAACAAACTCTATTTCAGAAGGAAACACTGCACGATTATAGAAAGCTCCGCTAAACGTCATCAAGAAATGAAATATTGGAACTGGAAACTGTGGTAGTTGCGCAGGTTACAAGTGAAAAAATACTTGCTCTTCATTACTTCTCAAGTTAAGGACATTTAATGACAGCGATATCTATTATTCGCATCAGACTGAATGCGTGGATACTTTTGGGCCACCCTATATAATATGTATCTCATTCAATGACAACCTCGAAGAAATAATCTTCTGAATCATTGGTTATTCTGCGGTATTCTCGGTGATGCCTCAAATAATATCAATATACTTTACGGTTACAAAGAGAACATAAATCTCAATTTTTTTCCCAGAGAAATGTAGGTAAAACAAGATATGTCTATCCATAAATCTCCTACTCATGTAGCATGTAGCCGTTTCTTGGGCATAAATCAAAGTTTGAGACTCGCTCCAAACGGAACACAGATAGAGAAAAGCGCTTTATCGAAGCCATTGTCAAAACGTTATGTGTTATTCATACAGCATTTCCTGTAATCACTGATCAGTTTCGAACAACCATAGGTTTTTCAAAAACTGTATACGATCTACACTGGTTTCTCTTCATAAACGTATACAGGGCAATTAAAAATTCGATGTAGATATTTCAGGAACGCTTTGTTGGGATCAAATAAACATGATTTGTGTCCTATTAATGTTCCTCCTTAGAGCTTGATACAGCACAGCCAATAATGTAATTCGCGCAAAAAAATAGATTATTATAAAAAATTGTGACTACAATCACTGATTAGAAAACCTTACAGATGAGACACCCCGCTCATTTTGTTTGATGTACAACAGTAATGATTGCCAATAAACATATCATTGTACCTGATTCACATTCCAGATAATGGAGGTATATACCTATATATGATCACAGGTTGTTTTATCTGTGCTGTGATAATCCTCGAAACCTTTATTACTTTTCCTTTCGAATTATTATAGTTCATGGAAAATATGTTATATAAACCCATCCGAAATACTGGATCGTGAATCGTGTTAAACGAAAACATTTGTAACATAACCAACAAAATGATGACAACGATGTAAACAAAACTCGATCAATATTTTAGCGCCTGCGCATATCTTTAGACTGGACCTTTAAATTTTGCGCCTTCGACATCTCTCTCCCTAATTTTATTCGCTCTGTCTGACTGTCTCATCTGTAGAGTTTTCTAATCTGTGCAACAATAATAGATCTTCTGAGAATTGGCGCCCCTTCGTTTTTTTATGCTTCAGAAATGTTATGTAACCCCACTTTTAGGGGAATTACATAGTCCACACTTTCATTGGCCCAAATTACATTTTCAAATAGAGAAACTCTAAATTCGAATATCATAATCTTTTTGGGTACATTGTAATTCTTGAAGTTGTGTCTGTTCCACAGACTTACGACATTAATTTGTTTCATCTGGTAGACTAATCTGTCGGTTTATAACAAACCCCATACAACTTTCTCATCCAATTAATTTTCCATCTTCAGTAATCTGCAGACACTGCTTAAATACACGGAACAACCCTGTGTAATTCAAAATGAGGGAGATGCGGACCGATAAATATGAATCAAGATTCCCGGAGAGTACACAGAAAGCATTCAGATTTACAGCGTTCGTATTTCTAGTAGATATTGTGTATGGCCGTAATTGCATTCTGAATATGAGGATATCTCGCAAAATATAACCCATAGTAATTCCGCACAAGTAGGACGTATATCACATGTGCTGGGATATGAGATATTCCTTCCACTTTTTTATCTTCTTACGGCCTCATTTAGATAACGATAGGTACGTATGTGTATCAGTTGGAATTTTTTCTTGAATACAGAATGTTCGTCCTAATTCTTATAAATGTTAACCCATTGATAATTTTATCTACAGCTATGGTATCAGACTATATTTAACATACACTCCTGGAGTTTGAGCCTATATCCATAACTTTATTATAAAATGGTATACAACTCACAATTTCCGTCAAAACATAATTCGATCAGCGATTTCGATCAAATTCGAACTATCAATAAATTGAGATCGCATTAATTATCGGCTTTATCAAAACAATCGAGTTTAGTGGATAACATTACGTAATATATTCTTCCCATAGCGATAAACCGATGGGATGATAATAATATATTATCTCATTATTTCTAAGCCCACACGAATCGTGCGTGCTTATGATCAGTAATGATAGACAGAGGCGTATCTTGGGGGTGGAATCAACTAAAAAAAGAAAACAAAATTACCGCAGATTGAAAATCCCGAAACCTATAATCGATCTGAATCTAGTCTAACGCTTCGAACTAGAATGGAATGGATTAAATATCGATAAATAACAGACACATCTTCGATTGGTAACAATGATGACATTGAAATAATTAAAATCTGACGCACAAGCGTACCTAAAGCCCAGTTTACAGTTGAGCGATTTTGATTATTGCAATACCCAGCGGTGAAAAATTCAATGTTGTTATTGTTTTTATTGGTCAATTTAAATCAAATTACACTCTGAATTGAAATTTACCAATTGAAGCATTGAGTTTTTCACTGCTAATATCACCAAATCCAAATCGCTCAGAAGTAAACTGGGCCTAACTCTTCTGACTTTCATTTGACAGTTCAATTGTACCAACCTCCGAATAATAAAAAATGCGTATCGAAACAGAGGCTGTTTCGACACGCATTTGCGTTGCACAATGACTTCATTATACAACCAAAATAGAAAAATAATATTTTCAAAACACAAACGAAAAATTTACCATATTGACTTAATGAAATGATAGTAACGTGTGTCAGTAATGAGACACAATGTGTTATATAGCCTTGCAGATTCCCCATGAGACTACCACCCTGTATATCGCCGCCATTTCGGCCGTTCATAAGCCGTGCATGGAACATAGTCCACTGTGAGTACGTTGAGAAAAGGCAGGACGATAATTCGCCACGGGCGATAATTAAAAGTATAATTATTGTTTCTAAGGGTTATGGGCCGAGCATTTTCCTGGGAATTTCCATTCTCCCTGCGAATGTGACGTTTGTTAATGACGAAATTATGCAGAGATGTATGTAACGGGAGATTTATTCGCACGTTAGCTTGGAAGTTGCGATTTGCAATGATCACCTAGTGCCAGACGAAGAACATTCAAATGCACTCGATATGGTGAACATTTCTTTCCAACTTTCTTTCAAAACGCTTCCTATAGTAGGGGAGCCCAAGCAGAGAAGTGTGCATTTTAAAAATCTGACGATTGACACAAGCCGAAATAGTTAAAATTGTTCCACAGCTCGTGCTGATCTTCCCTTCTCACACTTTCGCTATTTCTCATTCTTTCGCACTATCCCCATACTTTCTGTTGCAATGATACATAATATGTGTTGTGACAAAACACCCAGTAGCAACCCTTGTCCGCTGAAATTATTATAATAATTACGCCAAGTATTGTGAGGATCATCCGGTATGTTTTTTGTGTACGGAGATACAAAAACGTGAAGTGGCAAAACATTCGCAGGAAGATATGTTTCCTATAGGTACGGGTATTGACTCTTTCTGAAAACTATTTCGGATAGTGATTGACACACTTACAATTATATAGAAAGAACCTTCGGGAATTTATGAAAACGATAACTCATTGTTTTTGGGCCTGGTCATTAGAGTGTGTAAAGTTTCTTGTACTTTTTATATTTACGCTAAGTATCAAAGTATTTCAAAAGCCGGTCATTCGATAGTTGTAGGTGTAAACATCTGAGTCTCGCACGGTGGAAGTATTTTTTTTCGGCAACCGTCCGGAAAGTACGTACTTTCCAGACGATTTTTTTTTTGAGAAAGTGGCATTTTTCCGGCCTAGTCCGGGAAGTACGTACTTCCCGGACTAGGCCGGGAAGAATCACATCGTTGTTGTCATTGTAAATATGAAAATCTTGGTAGTATGGTTTTGATAAATGCAATTGATCATTACCATAGCAGCAAAATAACGACTGACAGCTATCTGACATAAAATTAGCTAACATTCAAAAATTATCAGATGAAAACAATCAATGTGAAACGGAAACTTCAACAAAAGGCACTTAAATATACCAAGCATTTCAAACAAATTGAATCCATTCAATATTAACAATTGTTCTAATTTTAATATAAATATTAATATAAATAAGAATTGAAATGTTCGAAATTTTGTTCTAATAAAGAAATGTGTTTCTTTGATTTGTTATTCTACACGGTTGCCGAAAAAATTGTGTACGCAACACGCCCGAAAACAGTTTTTTTGGACCTGCAGACTTCCAGGACTCGCTACGCTCGTCCTAGAATTTTGTCCACTCATCCAAAAAAACAGTATTGTCCGGACTTGTTACGTAAATTACTAATAAACTGCGAAACATATCTGTGTCCATCATTATCCCGAAACCAGCCTCAAGAACCCCAATAGAGCGCCCTGAGATTTTTGGTTTCACTGCAGTGTACAACGCTTTGGTTTGTTTATTGTGCTCTAAAAAATATTCAGTAATTAAAAATACCGAAAAGATACAAAAATAAAATTTCAAATCGTCAGATTAAGGAAATTCCTCCACATAATTGTTAGATTAATTTTCAAACATCGGCCATGAGTTTCGGTCGCGTTCAAATTGTCAGTCTTTTGAATAATGAAGCTTTTTTAGGGTTCACTCAACATCCCTTCTGAATATCAACGCAAACCGTCAGATTAATAATCCCCCGATAAAAAACACGGGGAGCGCATCAATCATCAATATCTGACGCGCTCGATTATTTCTTTGTAATTATTTTTTTTACATTTCCCAGGAACTGTACACGCCCGCCCACCAGTGAAAGGGCATTTTTTCTTCTTCTTAGCATCTAATCTTTACAATCCAAAATGTCCCCACGAGGCTCAAGTTAATCCCCATTCAGCCGCTCGGCCTCCCTACTACTAAGTTAAAATTTTCAATTTTTCACACAACAATTTTCCACCTTATAGCCGATATCGGTCAACTTTGAAATGCTCCAATCGAAAATCCAGCCCGCAAAAGGGGAAACGGAAGGAGGAAAATGATAATACGCCCATAAACAGAATTCATTCTCGCGAAAAAAATTGTTATCCCTCATCATCCCCGCATTCGATATTTTCCGCCTATACAACGGAATATCCAATTCCAGAGAGCGAACAACTGCCAACGCGTTGCAGCGCCAACTCGATAAATCACTTTGGATTCCCCATTACCATCTCTGAGCGAAATATATTCAAATTTACCCAAACAAAATCAACCGGAAGCATTCCTCTTTCTGATAATATAATCCCAGTGCTGGATGAGTTATTTTCGCGGAGCGCTCGAAAAAAAACCGAATTTCGCATTATCGTCTTTCCGTTTGAGAAAATAAACAATCGCCCGTTATTTGTTTTTATGCCTTGGCCGCGAATTTCGCTCCATCATCGATAATTTTTCGCCAACTCGGGAAAAGATAAACAATCATGCCCGATCTGACTGCCAGCACTCTTTTTTTTGTGTATATTTAGAATATGGATTCGTTATTTGACCGCGATATACAGCATGATTTTCTCAATAACAAATAGCTCTTTATTCCGAATATTGAAATCAAAAATAACTCTTGAAATGCCGCAAATGTTCTTGATAACTATTTGGTGAATATTTTACTCATCATTTTCATCACACCACACTGATCAGAGAATCAGGAGACAGAAAAAAAAACATCGTCAGTCAGTGTCAGTGATGTGGCTGTGAAACACACATACATTTACTTGTTTCCAATTATTTTCATCAGAAAAAACTATTATATTCAAAAACATTCGCCCTTCAAAACATTAACAAAACCCACCGAAATGGGAGTGTTTTGCTAACGTTCCAAAAAACGATAGATTTATTGAAAACTATAAATTCTTTTCCACTGAAAAGTGTCGAAAACAAGTACATGTAAACGTATATGGTGTTTCAGTCAAAAGAATGTTGTGTTTTGATAGCAAAAATTTTAGATGTAAAATTGTGTATTCACGAAACAAACGTTTCGACAAAGAGTATAGGTTCTACTAACAAGAGAGTCGACTCAGCGTATTTATGAATCGGAATAAATGATTCAAGTATACCAAATGCTCTAAATTACTATTATGTTAAAAGTATAGAAAACATTTCAGATCAGTTTTCTCATTATCAAAATAGCAGTCCAATCTGGCCTAACATATTAGATGTACAATTGAATACATTTCAATTGATTTCTGTGAATGAATTGAAAGAAATCATATGGTCGATGCCCAATAAAAATAGTCCGGATGAAATATCAATTCAGTTGCTGAAGGAATGTTTTGAAAATGTATGTTACCCATTATTAAACATTGTCAATACCTCTATTGAAAGAAGCAGTGTTCCGAATGAAATGAAAATAGCAACAATTGTCCCAATACCAAAAGTAGCAAATTCTAATAAAGCCTCACAATTAAGACCCTTGAATATGATAAGTGCAATTGGCAAAATTTTAGAGAAAACTATATAGGTATATCCAACTCATAGCATATTTAGAAAATAATAATACCATCATTTCAATACAGTCAGGTTATCGCATGTAATACAACAAGTGTATTGATGATTATCGAAACACAAATTCCTTCGATTTTGAGAAACAAATCGTGTTGCTTGGAAACTACACGAGCGCACAGCGCGAGTGTGGTTTCCCAAAGCAACATGATTTGTTTCGAAAAAGAGAAGGAATTTTCGATAATCATCAATAACACAAGTTGTATTTGTTCAGATTATTTCATGAATAAAATCAAAGCCATTTTGTTGATTTTCTATTTTAAACGTACAGTTTATGGAATTAGTTATTTTGATTATGCATTGTATTTCGACACACCGTTATGCAACCAAAAATACATGTATGCCATTGTATAATGTAGGCAAGATTACCTAAGCACTAGTGGCACTAGGTACTACAGAGCTAAATTCATTTTGATTGCTGTCAGAATTTGTGTGGTTAGGTTACATTAGACTTGCTGAAATTATCCATAATTTGTTGAAAATGAAGTGGATACATATTAATAGTGTGATTAGTGTGTGTTTATCATGGTTCAGACGAAAATTTGGTGTAGTGGCATTCATTCATTTACCAGGGAATCGGAAAATAATATGACAGATTGCAACTGGTAAGTCGTTGTTTAATTAAACTACCCTACTGCCTACGAATCAGAAAGCGAAATACAGAAACGAAAACACAGCATGTAGGTATCTAATAGCCAATCAGGAGCCGAAATACAAAATCGAAAACATGGTGTTATTGCTTATCAACACAATCATTTCAACCAATCAAAAACGTGTATTTTAGCATGAATGAAATAATCGAAGTAAGCATAACTGTGAAACTGCATTACAATTAGTGTTAAATGACTGGAAAATGTCTTTAGAAAAAAATAAGATTACGGTGGCAGTATTTTTAGATTTGCAACGGGCATTCGAAACAATAGATCGCTGTAGACTATTGAAGAAGCTGGAATCCATTGGAATTGTTAATTGTGCTTTACAATGGCTGTCACACTACTTAGATAATAGAAAACAGAAAGTTAAACTCAATAATGAAATTTCGGATGTTCTAGAAAACAAAATTGGAGTACCCCAAGGAAGTGTGTTAGGGCCTTTACTATTTCTGATATATATTAATGACATAGTAAGTGTAGTGAAAGAATGCTCAATACATTTGTTTGCGGATGACACATTAATATATTCTTCAGGTAGCAAGAGTACACATTGTTTTGATGTAGTTAATAGCACTCTGGATGAAGTTAATAGTTACTGTCGTGGAAATGCATTGAAAGTAAACATAGGAAAATCGAAATGGATGATAATTTGTAAAAAAGGGGAATATAATAAAATCATTGAATCTCCAATGGATGTATCTATTGGTGGAGTATCGCTGCAAAGAGTAGATAAATTCAAATATTTAGGCGTAATAATAGATTGTAAATTAGAGTTTAAAGAACATGCCAATATTGTAATCAAAAATATTTCATTCAAAATCAATTATTTGAGAAGGTGTTCACAACACTTATCAAAATGGTCAAAAACAGTAATTTACAATACACTTATATTGCCTCACTTCAATTATTGTGCTACTATTCTATACCTATTGAATCAGAATGAATTACAGCGTCTACAAAAATTACAAAATCGTGCAATGCGAATAATACTCTGCTGTTCACGATTTGATTCTGAAAGCTCTATGCTAGGGAGATTGAAATGGTTGTCGATAAGACAGTACCTCTTGTTTCGAACATTTGTCTTCATATTCAAGATACAAATTGGTGTTCTGCCATTGTACCTACAGCAAATTTTGTATAGACATCAAATAATTCATGATCATAATACAAGAAACAGAGAAAACCTAAGAATTCCTGCAGTCACCAAAAACTCAACATATAACTCAGTATTTGTGAAGGGTGTTAGTGAATTTAATAATCTTCCCAGTGATATAAAAGGTTCTCCGTCAATAAATGTTTTTGAAAGGAAATTAAAACAGCATTTGATAAACAAGTGATCTTCAAATTTTACATTCAATGTTCATGTGATATGTTTTAATATGTATGTATGTTTTTTTTTATTTTATTTTGGTATGTATTTTTTAGATTATTTTTTAGATTAGTTGTCATTTCTGACTAAATAAAGGATTTATATAATAGTAAAAGAGTATCGATTGACCTTGAAGAGGGAAAAATAACCATTGTGAATGAAATGGTTATGTGAGTTATGTGATTTGATTGGTCGTTGGGTCAACTGACTCTGTCTATGTCAAATTTCACAAAATGACATATTTCGTGAAGTTTGGCTTACATGATGCCGTTATCTACTGTTAACCAGGCGTCGCCTTTTCGAATTTTGATTGGACTTCAGATAGCTTTCTGTCGCCCGAATTAATTCCTAGCCAATCACAAAACACTTCTCTAAAATCATGAATACTTATGAATTGAGCTTTTTACAATAGTTTTTCAGAAATAATTAACTTATTTGGCAATTTCACTTTATTATATAATAATTACAGTGTGTTAAATTGACCAGCATGAATCGTCTTTCATCACTTGTGAATTTATAATCAAGGACATTTTGCAGATATATCCAACTTCACAGCACACCTCAAGGACACCTCAAGGATTTTCAGTGGATCTTAACAATTCTTCCAAGATTTTTTTGGTGAAATCAATAAAGATCAATTACATGCTACACCTTCTCCAAGTTCAAGTATAAAGCAATCATCTAATTTGAGAATTTTATTTCACCAATGCATCATAAGATATGTATCTACAAGGAATTATTACTCTAAGATGTTCTAGTGACCAGTGACCTGTCCAATCTTTTTTCCTTATACTATACACTTTGATATTATCAATGCCCTTTCAGAATATTCAATAAAAACTTCTCTTGATTTTCTGTTCCTCTAGATTTTTGTACTGATTTTCAGATCCTCTACTGCTTTAGTTTGACCAGTGACCAGCATTGCTATAGCTAAAAATATGCAATGTAATATGTAACGAAATTATTGAATAATATAAAAATAAGATAATTCTGTAACTATATCGATTTACCTGCAACCACTGTAGAACTGAAGTGATATTTGTATAGGTACTTCATCTATAGCTTTCGAACTTTCTTTGTGACCATCAAATTCCACTGCTTCAATCAAAATATTCCTCAATGCAGAGATAAGTTAGTGGGTAATTTATATTTGGTGTCGAATAAATAAAAAACGGCAACCTCGACTGCTCTTATTCAACACAAAAGTCTCTGTTTATCAAAGCGATATTTTGAGGTTAGGTCAAATATATAATAACAGCAACACAAGTAAAGATTTCACCACAAATGGTACAGCCCAAAATATATCCAGTAATCGTTTCCTCATGTTATAAATTCACTTTTTTCCTTAAAAAACCTCAGATGAAAATATTGCAAATTCCTTCAATCAGTTGTCAAACATATTTAATTCGTAGTAAATTTTCAAGGTCATTTGATAACATTCCCGCCTTTCTCTGAGTCAACTCTCTGGTTAGTATAACCTATACTTTGTGGTTACGACTTCGGATTCTTATTCAGGAGGCCAAAATACGTGGGAACCACCAACATTTTTTTCTTTATATAAACACCAACTCCTACCTTCTTTCCCTTGGTTGTAACGATTTTCATTACAGGATAACCATTTTCGTGAATACCAGAATATAAAAAAAAAGATCGCTTTGATCGATTTAATTTTTTTTCTGTGATATCGAAATCCGCACCAATTCAAGTAAATACAAAGCAGGATTGTTCAGTGGTTGCGATATGCAGACTAATGAAGGCCGACAAAGTGAAATTCGCCATGATATTATTTCTTGTGCCGACTGGTTTCAAGTGGCCAGGTTATTATTATTCCATATTAGGTAAACACACTCGAGACTGCCCGTTCGTTATGAAATTAATAGGAGATACTTTACGAAGCTGGGAAGCTGATGAGAAAGTATTTCAGGCAGCATGACGTGATGGAATTAATGGATATACTGACCTTTCGCTCAGAAAGAGAATTGAAATGAGTCAAGAACCAGAATTCAGAGATTTTATTACCGAAGTATCTGAAAATTTATTTAAATATTAGCGGCAGATACATACTGCGTGTTTTCATGTCCATTTCACATCAAAACCTATTTTCATAAAAAACCATTTTTACTTATATCACGTGACCATGCACCAATATTGGGGCAATTTTGTAAAAATTCGTAAGAAATGGACAAAAAGTGGGGATATTTTCTTAGATAGCCAGACATATTATCTCAAAAAGTTGTTTGGAATTAGAATCAAGGCACGTACATGCAAAATCTAGAATAATTGAAAGTCGAAATTTGTTTCAAATATCTTTTTCTTATCGAAATATACTGAATTTTTTTTTGGTCACGAATGATTGTTGGGAATGATCATAAACCTATTTGATCAATGAAACAAGGTTTGCTTCCGAATGCTAATGAAAAATTGAAAATTCTGGTTTTCACTATGACTTTTGCAGATCTTGTTGCAATGGTTCATATCTTACAACTTCGTGCACATTTTTTCATTTTTCATTACTTTTTTAATTCAAAGAGTCACAAAGGACCAATTTTTTCGACCGCACTCAAATTCTATGGGACAACGTAGAAACTTAAGATTTTCCACTCCACTCCGCATTTCAAATATTTCTCCATCAGAAAAGGTTACATTTCTTGATTCCGCCATGATTTTGATTGAATTCGAGAAAATCGTTTAATTGTGACTGTTTGAATTCGAAAATCCATAAAAAATGTGCACGAATCTGTGATACATGAACCAAAGCAAAATCAAGTCATAGTGAAAACCAATTTCTTCAATTTCGGACTCATCAGCAATCCGAAACAAATCTGAAAAGTTTCGTTTCATCGATCAATAAGCTTTTTATCATTCCTAACCATTATTCGTGACCCAAAAGAGCAGTATTTTTCGATACACAAGAAGAAAAATATAAAAAAATGGTGATATTTCTTTAAATTTGTTGAAATAATAATTTCAGATTTCGCATACGCGCCTCAAATCAGATTTCAATCAGTTTGTTCGCTGTCTTCGAAAATAACCCAACTTTTTGCCCATTCATAGTGAATTTTTCAAAATTGACGAAAACATTGGTGGAGGTCACGTAACACTTGTCAAAATGAGTTTCGAGGTTTCCCGATATGCAGAAACGATCCCCTAGAAAGAAGTTTTCTAACTCTGATCATAAAAATGTTTCCCATATGTTGCAAACATTATGACCACACTGTATATCATTAAATTGAAATTCATATTAGATTCAATATCTCAACGAAGCGTTTTCGATAACACGCTCCTCCAAACTTCATTTCGCACTTCTCTCCTCGTTCCACGCTCCATGATGAAACACCCTGTACGTTTGACCTGGTTAACCTCCCATCGAGCAGACAACAACGGTGCAAGAAAGCCCCACCGTTATTAGCGAAGTGAAGGGGAATGCGGGTGAAACGAACTCAACAAAAATCCATTGTAATTAAGCCCCATTAGGAGATAAGAAGACGTCGCTAAAACTCAAAATTAACCCGAGTCGGCGATGTACAAAAGCGCACCGCTAAATCCACTGTGAAACTTCCACCATCCACACGTTCGCTCCTAATGCCAGAATTAATATGCTGAACTAGTTTTGTATAGTCGAACTTCTCCGAGAAAATATAACGGCGAGATTTTATTAATAAGTTCGGAATGGAGGTTCACCCAGAGGCGGGGGATGCATATCAACCAGGAAGAAGTTGGATAAGGTCACAAATCACGCGTTTCCATTCAACTTACCACTTCTTAAATATTTTTTATCATCTAATTCTCATCGAAGTAGCAAAAAATTAATCAAAAATACCACAAACCTTGGAAACTAAAAACCCACGTATTTCGACTCACCCTGTATACGTGTCCTTCCTAGTTGCCTGCTAATCATCATATTATTGACTCTATTGCAATTCACACGTTTTCTATTGCTTCCCGCATTGTTTCTTCCTAAATTCCGGCCCCTTATTCACACTCATTTATTTCACTTTGTTAGATACATAACCTCATTCTAAGTACCGTCTGAACCGTTGATAATTCGAATTTCCCGCCACACAAAGGGGGCGGAGCAATGATACGCGCATGCACGGCGACCTCTGATTGGTTGGTTGGTGAGAGGTTAAAGTGGGAGAGTGGGGGTTGGCCAGACCGGCGATGCTACTACTGAGTTGGCCAAATTAAGTTTCCACATCAGTTTACACTATTCGTAACAGCTTGAGCAACATAACCTGATTAAATTTCATCTCAGTTGAATATGTGTTATGGAATTATTTCTGAACTTGAAGTTTTGAACAGCCGAAACTCAATGTACAGGGGTTTCCATTTCAAAACGCTCTATTGTTTTATTGTTTCGGCGTGTTTGACCAATAGTTTCTAACTCTTCATGTTCATTTTTCCTCAAAATATTTTGAGCGAGTATTCATTCCTGTTTATATTTTACTTAACCCGCGTGACTTCTGAACAGACAAAAGAAGAAAATTTCATACTGATTCTAATTCCTATAAATTATTTAAATTATTCCTGAATTTCCATAGTATCTCTGTTCTTCTGATTCCCATTTATGTTCCCATAACCTTATTTTACGAATTAGAAATAAAAATTAATTTCAATGTTCACATGCCTGTAAATATTTCGAGGTTTTCCACGCCCCTGTCGCGTTATAAGAAAAACGATATGCTTGAGGCTGTAACGTTCGGGCTTCAGAAATATCACATCTAATTTTCCCTAAACGGTATAGTTTATCAAGCAAGCCTTATAATATAGCGAAGCAATGATGGGCCCTATTTCCGTTTGCTGGAAAATTTCTCGCCATTCGTCTAGCCAAATGTGCAGCGATCAGCAACAGAAGCGGCGAAAAGGCCCATTTCTCGAAATACGCTGCTCAACAGGACAAATGAACAGCTTTCAAAAAATTCAGATAGCATTACTAAAGAAATTTATCTGTGGAATTCCCGAAAGAAATTTTAATAGAGAACACTAGTTCATAATTGGATAGTGAATTTTTTACTGGACTCTTTCACTTTTACTCCACTATTTCGACCATATTATATATAGGTGTGTATGAAAATTTCGAACTGTAGCTGCCAAACCTTCATAATGTCTATGGGGCCCAATATTCGATGACTTTGAGCTGTCAGCTATCCCGTAGTTTTTTTTTGTCGTTCAAGTCCTACGTGAATTTTTCAGTTCAGATCTTGCGTGAATTTGAGAATGCCCTATATATATACGAAGAAAATATATCATCTACAGACGCATTGAGCATTCATCCTTTGAGATGAAGAGAAGCAATGACAAATTCAGATAAAAAGAAAAAAGTTATTTTAATCGCCACGAAATCGAGCAAATTCCAAACAAGCCCTGAACAAAAAGAGGTCCTGAATGGGAAACAGCAATTAAACTGAAACAAATTGGAAGGATGAACGTAAGCCAGCCCCGAACAAGGGCATCAAGGGCAGCCCCCGGAGCAACCTTTTAGGTAAATTGATTACGATCCGATCCAGAAACACTCGAGAATTGGAATTCCACCGGGAATTTATAGCGGAAGCTCCAATTGTATCAGTGAATTTGAAAAAAAAAGGATAAAACAGGATTAACGTCGTTAGACTCGTTGACAAATACTGGCTCTTTTGATACAGAACGATGAAATTGAATGTTTCGACGGCTATTTATCAGGATAATCTCGTGTTGTCGTTTTGTGAAATATACTGCTCCACAAGAGAGAGGGGCAATTGAAAAACAAACAGAGCATTCGTTTGGTATTTTACTCAAAAATATCAATTGCCGATGACTAATTTATTCTATTCACAAATATTTGTACTTTTGATTGACATAATTATGAGCACAGTTTTGACAGCAAAACACCTCGACACGAGTTTATGAACTATGAATATGAAGTTCAGTTAAATGTTTTTCATTAATATTCAGTTTTCTATACTTTCGAACCAATATATCTTATTTTTTGTGATCTCATATATGTTTATTAAATTTTGCCTCAATCAATCAATAATGAAATAAAGCTAAGACGAACCCCTATCGAATTTGTCCACCAATTTGATATTTATCAATCATGTTCAAAATATAAAATTTCATTGTGATCTTTTGATTATACATGTTGTAGCATGTTGAGAAAGGTTCTTGTAATCTATTTCAACAGAAATTAATCTCAAGGAATTTTCCAAAACATCTGAAAACAGGCGAGAGATTCGAATTCAGGTTCTGCAGTCAACCACTACCAGTATAATTCAGTAATTTTAGAACGATCTAAAGCACTTAACACTACTGGTTGGGCATTTCGGAATTCGATCATAATACGCGGCTTTTTTATATGAAACTCAAAAAATACAACCTTGTTATCGAAAAAAAATACTCTTTTCATATCAGCTTGTTTTTGTACTAACATGGTTTTTTCTTTTATTACGTCAATCAGGAATTCCACGCCTAAATTTTCCATAGCTATTCTTCACACATTAACACAACTCTGGAAATTGACTGACTGAACTGAACTCAAATATTTGGCAGCAGCAATGAAAGGCGATGTATTGAATCAACGCCGCGTTTTTTGTCGCTTGTCGCGGGGCATAAAAGGGGCTCTATAAAATGTATGGGGGAATCCTAAATTCCCGTTTCTGTGGTGCGACTTCATCCACAACACTCTGTATGACAAGGGCAGAGGTTATGAATGATCGTCACCCGCGCATCTTATGATCATCCATCGCTCGGGTATGTAGCAGCAGAGCTAATTAGACTTTCAAATTGGTCGGCACTTGCTTAAGGGGGAACAGCCGACACATGGTAATAACTATTTATTTCATACATATATAATTAATCTAATCAATTCCTTTACTCTAAAAAATAGTAAAAACCTGAGAAGCATCGGTCGTTTAGAGGGACAACAAATTTATTCCTCCATTTGTATTGATTATTCTTGAAGCATCGAACACAGTTTTTCAGTAAATTTCACTTTTTTGAACAATTTATACATGAATTGCCAACTTCAGCCGATTTATTTGAGGGAGAATAGTCTTCTGCATCGTGGTTTGTATTATTATTTTAACCACTACTAGCACATTTTTTCCAATCTCTTTGTCATCGTTTTAATAATACAGAATATGATATATTTTATATATGTTCCGATTCTCACGAAAAGGGATATCCTGTAATGTTCAGAGAACATCGTGAGAACAAGGGAAAGAAGGTAGGAATTGGTGTTCTTCTTAAATTTCTGGATATCGTATAAAAAGCTAGTACAGGATACAATAATTTGATAAATTATTACAAAATATATTTTCTCTATTCTGATGTGTTATCACGAAGTTGATTAGTCTATTTTAATGCTTACCCTTTTCGAACATTTATTTGTACATCAGTTTGATATAAATACCAACGAATCTTTGAGGCAGACTGCCTTACCTGTAACAAAAAATATGTTTGTCAAACCAGATTAATTCTTTCACAAAGTCCTGAACCATTCCAGGATTTGTGATGGTATTAGTATCAATAAATAACATTTCATTGAACTTATTTCTGTTAGATTCAATTAATATTTGTTGAATCAACATCGTACATATTGAAAACACAAGAGGAACTCAACCTAACTCATAAACGAAACTTTTTTTTTACTTATGCCAAAAACGAACCACGTTTTGGTAAATTTCAACATTCACCTCCAGCGTTGTTGAGGAAGTGTACCAATGAAGAGTTCCAGTGGTAAAAGTTTACTGTCATAAAAGTCAGTGCTATTATAGGCGCTACATAACAGCTAATACGAAATTATGATTTCCCACCTCATGAAAACCAGGGTCCTACCAAATTTCCAAAACTAATCATTTCCGGAAACAAGTTCATGTACTCTTTATTCATAAAAGTGTCTCAAGAATACGTCATTCAAATGTTTTAACATACGTACCCTGCATTGATACTTATCTATAAAAATACAAATATAATTTAATGGATAATAACAATAATACCGCTACATTTTTATTATCGATTATCGATAATTTCAAATCGATCTAGCCCACCCCTATTCGACACTTTCATCCGCGATAATTCGTCCCAAAATAGGGCATTACAATCGATCGATCGAAGTTGTCCAGTTCTAAATTTTAAACTCTCGTATTTAGCGATCGCGTGCAATTTAGCGTGAGGCGAACATGACATACAGCGCCATCTGACACACGTAAACGTACTGCTAACAACTATACTTCGTTCCTCATTAAGCTCAATTTATAAACTCCACTGCCGTTGCTACAGTTGACGCTGCCGTAGATGGAATATGCTAAAAATAAACATCTGTTCATAAGCTACGCAGCTGACGCAGGTGTCAACGTCAACTGTAGCTACGGCAGCGGAGTTTATAAATTGAGCTTTATCCTGATCGAGGAATCGGAATCGCTGCGAGCCATTCGCATCCCAAATAGGCGAAACTGACGGCTTTCTGTCTCGTCGAAAATAAGGAAAATCGATCACGTTTTATTGCCCTCGTGGCTGGAAGTTGTCAGTTCACTACCACAGTTGGAGAAGTGCCCTTTTGGCACTCCTTGATCGTGAAGCAACATTAGAAATGAAAATTTTGGTAGCTATTTATGTGAAAAACAATATCTTGGGGTAGCAATTTCATCATTCTTAATTTTGACTGAAGTTCTCAATTTGCGACCCCGAAAAACTCCACACACTTACTTTCAATAGGATCGGAGCATAATCACAAAATGTATTCGCCATTTTGTAAATTTTTACAAAAACTTCACAATAGTCGATCCTGAAAACCCCCACATATCAATTTTTAATCAAATCAGATCATAATCACAAATTTGGTCCGCCATATTGCAACCGCCATTTTGTTTCTTCTCGAAGAAAAATTCCTGATGCATTGTCACCAGAATATTGAACACCCACCAAATATCAGCTTCATCGCGGAAGTGCTTGTAAAATTGGTTACAAATTTTGAAACGGAATGACTGACATGCGAATGAAAAAAGTTGAATGATAAGCTGTCAACTATAATGTTTTCTCCATATTCATTTTAATCTTTAATTCAACTAGCATATACAATTATAGAACTAATGGCAAGAAATTCGACAATATGAAATATAAATTAGCCTCGAATTATGGCCAAAGTTAATTCAAATCTCAATAGTTCATAAATCACGTGACCGCCTCTCAAAGAACACCCCTACCCTGAGGGCAAATTTATGGGGAGAGGGGATCCTGCCTAATATCAGAATTCAACTGGAAGCTACAGGAGCCGACTCAACAAGTTGCGTGCGAACAATATGGCGTTGAATCGTTGATATCCGGCCCGAAGGACCAGATATTGTCACTCTGCTGAATTCGTCAAAACCAGACTTCTATGCTTTGAATACGAGACGGTTGGTTGTTATTAAACACTCTTTTGTTTAGAGAACTCCCATTGTTCCCAGTTCGGTTGAATTGTCACTTTCAGGCGACTTCGTTGACAGGAACAATAGGGTCATAAACCTCTAAAGCTTTAGCAGAATTAAAAATCGTTTTTCGATACCTTACTAAACTACTACCGACATGGCATCAAAATTAAATCGGAATATTCTTTTATGCTCAAGAAAATCGAAATCAAAAATAATTATTTGACAGCACCATATTTCTGCTGACGTCACCTGGTAGATCGGGATGGTATCGTAAAAATATCGAAAATAATAGGGAAGAAGAATTTTTTGACATAAGTGATGGCAGATAAGTCAGATGACAATATGTCAATTTTTAATTCAAATGATTTTCGATAAGGAAACTAATTCAAAATATTTAAAAGGGCGCATTAATTGATTGTTTTTCATCTATATAACGCAAGTCAGGTATTTTATATGAGTTAATATTTCTATAGGATTTTCAATACCACCTCAGCGAAGTCAATGAGACGATTGAATTCAAAGACACTATAAAATAGAGAAATAAAAATGAAGAATTAATTCAATTAATAACTTTATTGTGTGGGAAAAGTAGGTAAGTGTAGTGGTGCATCTGATAATATTTTAAATAAACAACACAAGTTGATATTATAATTACATATTCACAATATAATGTAAAGAAGATATCTCATATAAACTCACATCATAGATAGAGTACGTACTAACAATAACTGAGGATTTTGGAAAATACATTTATTATTTACAGAAGTGCATTACAAGAAAGATTAGGTTTATTAGCTTATACCTATTACTAAAATATTTTGTGATCTCACTTCACAGGTTCTCATGATGTTCATGTACAAAGATTCAAAGAATTAGGATAAGAATTTCAACTTAGATCAAAATTATCTTCACAGCAATTACTTGCAGATGTAGCTATGAGTTGTCCTACTGCAAAACACAAAGTTTGTCTCATATTAACACTTGGAGTACAAATATGAATTTCGAGAATCCACATTATTGTTGCTACATGAAGCACAATAAGTCTTTGAATGCTTAAACTTTCTGAAAAAAGTGGTCGGTGAGGGGTATAATGAACGCTGAACAATGAAATAAAACTCAATAGTAACTTACCTTTAATCATCCGAATATATTTTCGCAGGAAGAATTAAAATCGCCCAGTAATTTTTTACCGCCATCTGTCAAAGATGACAGAGATTGTCAATTATTCTTCCATTTCGATTAATGGAACAGAACCTAAACCAACCTACCAGGTGAATTTTCGATTTTTGAATGCCGATTTTGAAAAACCCTTGAAAATAAAAATTTCAAAAAAATACCGACGTATACTCTGGGGACCCGCGTTTCACATCCTATATAATTTTCGAAAAAAGGTGTACAACCCTATTATTTTGGCCTGTATTTTTCTGCGAGAAGCGTTCACAGGCTGCCATATAACTTGCGACTTTTTTTATCCGATATAATCATGGATAACTCGAGGTAACAAAATAGAATGGTTGGATCAACCACGACTATAGTTTCGCTGAGAAGTTCGAAATAGTCGTTGTCTTACAACAGTGGCCGTGTAATGAAAAGTCGTTCAGAGTAACGAGCTCCTATTGTATCCCTATCGCTAGGTTGCAAACTCCCAAAGCTCAGTTGTCCATTATTTCCATTAGGAAGTAATGTCTGTTGTGATAAAATAATTCACGCCGTTTAATTTAATTCCCCGCCATAAGGAAACGAGTACATACAGGGTGGATTTAGTGAAGTTGCACCGTGATTTCAATTTTGTGTCATGATCTTTGGATTGGAATTTTTCATGTTTCTGATGAGGATGTACCTAGTGGAACGAAGGCTATTGAATAAAGAATAAGCATCAAGGAAACAAGCTCTAGAATATTTCATAGTCGACAAAAATAACAATAGTCCTTGATGTGTAGGGTCAACCAACTGAGTCTAACCATTGTCGATCTAAATGAACACCTAGTAGACGGTATAATATTGTCTGTTCACTGGAAACAATGATGTAACTTTTTCTCTAAGGCAGAGACATCTTCTGATGATAACCGTGAACCATTTTGAACTTGAAGTACCATAGTGGGCATAACCTAAAGTTTTTATTTACATTTTGAATTACGCGCTCCTTTTAGCACATCGAAGCTTCTGAAAAATGGAAAAGCCATAAATTGGACAACAATTTTAGAAAGAGAAATTAGTCTATCCAATTAGAATATCAAACATAGTTTGAAATGAATGTCTGGTAGACTACGAGCAGAAAACAACTACTTTCCTGGTAAATACCACGCAGAACATTGAATTATATCTGCTCGTAATCCATGCAACGATTCTGCATTCACAGTGTGAATCGTTGCATGGATTACGAGCAGATATAATTCAATGTTCTGCGTGGTATTTACCAGGAAAGTAGTTGTTTTCTGCTCGTAGTCTACCAGACATTCATTTCAAACTATGTTTGATATTCTAATTGGATAGACTAATTTCTCTTTCTAAAATCGAAGCTTCTGTTTCAAGCACAGAATTATTCGATGTTAGTGATGTGGCTGTGAAAAATGTGTAATGTCACAAAATAGAGAGAACGTGTTCAAAATTGAGAAACTAAAATGCGAGGCAAGAGAAAGTATTAGCATATCGAATGTACGATAGTTAATACAATGTTAATCACTTAAGTTGAGTTATATATTTTTGCTCCGCGCATATTTCATACCCGCTGACTTCGGATTCTTGTTCAGGTGGTCAAAATACGTGAGTACCTCCAAAAATGTTTTCTTCTTCTAAGAATGCGTTATTATCGTTCCTAAAAACTGGTATTGGACCTATTCGAGTAAAAATATAGCAGTAAAAATATGTCAGATAATGATAGATACATAATTATGAATGTGCTGAAGTTATAAAAAAAGAAGAACGTATCTTCAAACTAAAATTGGGTCGCTGACAGAGAAACAAAAATAAAACAAATGAACATCGAACGAGTTCTATAAAGTAGCGACTTGGCAAAAGTTTGGGACTTGATTGAGCAGACAATTATAGTTCCAGCCTACTAGGTTTCCATTCAGAACGAACATTGTGATGCTAACGGAACATGTATACTGGGACACCCGGTATACCAATCAAATGCTTATTTCTGAGCACACCTCGTATCAAAGGATTTGGATCGGAAACTCATTTCATCGCTTGAAACACGTAAAACTCTGAGAAAACTCGGCAGCAAACACGGAACCAATGTTGTCCGAGTTGATTCATGAGAGAGGGAACAGGGAACGAGTTTTATTGTTTCCGATGAAAACACAAGGGATTTGGCCAATACCGTTCGATCTCATATAGAAACGACAGCAATCTTATTAATGACCGGGTAATAGCACGAAAGCGATATTCGTAGTCCACTCTCGTGGGAAATCGGATATTTACGGTTTACTGGAGATGAGGAAATCTTTATTGTTTCAGTCAGGATCCATGTGGATCAGTTGAGAAAAAAATAAGGTGATGAATGGCGAACGGGTTGTGTAATTTTGTTCCGATTTGATTCAAAATTGGTTTATTTATAGGTGTTTTCGGGTCCGCGGAGGTTTATATCAACGATTATAATCAACGATTTATTCTCTATCTATCAATAAGGAATTTTGTATCCTCTTTGGGACTGAAAGCGACTGAACCCGCGGCTGATATTTCATTCACACCATTAGGATGGCGCCATATTTCGAATCGAAAAATTCTCAGTCTCTGCATCAGAACAAAGGCATTTTTGTGCAAAGAAAGAGTCCGAAAAAATGCATAATAAATACATTCCGGCCTAGAGTCGACCAGAACAGTGGCGCAGAAAAGATATGGAATTCGCTAAAATGTTCCATTTATTTTGATAACGGTCGTTTGAATTCGGATGCTCTATGGGTGAGTGCTGAACTAACTCTGTAGAATTTCCAGATTTTTTTCGATTCCTTTCACCCGATTTCGTCGATACTTATTCTGTTATTTCCTTTCAGAAAAACACGCTGGATGCGCCTATGATTGGACAAAAATGCGAAAGTGACCGTATTCTGTGACGGAACCGGTATCCAAATTGGCATCAACAATTCAAACCCATTTGGATCAGACCCACAACAGGTTTAAGCAGAATGATATTGGACAATTCAAGTTTTGTACTCACATCACAAGGAATAAGGATATAATAAAGTATCGAAAAATAGTTTGAAAGTTCGCTTGAAGGCGTTTTTGAGAAACATAACCTTGAATAATACCAAAGTTCACTTTGCTGATATCGAGCATGATACCAATAATAATTGATACATTATGCCGAAGATGAAGTGTTTGATAAAACGAATAACATACTATACTTTTTGAAGAACTCAGTATTGGAATAATAGAATCATTTTTATATTAGGTGCAAATAGATAAATTCGAAGATGACAGTGTTGACAATTTAAAAAAATGACAGACAAGGCATATTTTCTCGAGCAGGTTCTCATCACTTATTAAGCCCTTATCAAACAGTAACCACATTAACTAGTTTGAAAAACTGAGTTGCATTGAAAACTTGGTCCACAATTATTCCAGATGTGAATTTTGGAACTACCTTCGTTTACACAAACAATTTCTTCAATATCTTAAACCACAAGCCTACGCGAATGTGAAAATGTTACCTTTTATCCGTTGTCGCTAGTAGGTAATCTTGCAACCAGGAATACATCAGCAGTGCGTATTTACATGAACCGAGAAATATAAGTTGGTGTGTTATCTCAAAAGTGATTAAAACTTGTGATTTGATGCAAGTCATACTCTTTAGGATTTAGAGCCTGTAGTAGAAAAAAATTCAGACTAAATTACATTAAAGTCAAGTTACGAATTTTCCTTACAAACCGAAAAGAGTCAGAAAATCTAATAAAAAATATGAATATGGTATAACGCTTAGGGTGACAGTTATTGTTACTATTTTTATTTCAACATGTGTGCCACGTTTTCGAATATAACAATGCCATAGTGATATGAGCTACTTTCCAAGTAACAAAAAAGTGTGTTGTGTGTGTGACTTTTCATATGTGGTCGTAGAAAAAAATATTTCGATGAACAAACTAAAACGTTTTTTGCACGATTGATACCATTATAAATTATAAAATTAAACATTTTCGTCATATTGACTAGTTTCATTCATTTTATCAAGATATATACTTTGGTTGTTAGGTAGTAACTAGGGTGCATAACAACAATGGAGAATGGAAGAGTTCAGCAATTCATTGTCAACCTTAAAAATAGATGAAAAGCTCTTCCTCTAGAAACACATTATTTTTATGAAATATCGATGCCATTTTCTTTCTTGTCAATTTTTGAATAATCCTGAGACTTACAAATCTTCGAAATAATAGAATATGATGAAACTGAAATAACCTCAAAATCAATTATCGAAATTTTTATTATTTCGAAGATTTGTAAGACGGGTACTCTCAGGATGATTCAAAAATTGATAGGAAAGAAAATGGCATCGATATTTCATGAAAATAATGTGTTTCTAGAGGAAGAGCTTTTCATATATTTTTAAGGTTGGCAATGAATTGCTGAACTCGTCCATTGAATTTTTATTTAGTTGTCAATAATTTTAAGTACAATTTTGATTATTAATAAATTAAAATAAGGTGATTTTTTAACTCGACGGTAAGTGAATTACTTACCGTCGAGTTGGATTACTTACCGTCGAGTTGCTAGTAAATGTCACCTACTGACGTAAAATCTGTCACGGTAAACAGTCAAAAATGATCAATCGTGCAAAAATGTTCTTATTGTTTGTTCTCAGTAATCATCAGAGAGAGAAAATTATGCAATAAACAAACTAGTTCCTCTGATAAATAATGTTGCTTGCGCACAATATCGGATTTCCTCGAATTCACTCAAATATTGTGTCATGATGAAAATCTGTAAATATGTCCAAAAATAAACGACTCAAAGATAAGGCTACGGACAAAAATGAAGGACTTCCTCGGCTAAAAATAAATGAAATCACGAATTGTTTGGATCATATTTGCGCTGATTCGTTTGAATAGAGGCTTGACCTATCATGGTTGGTTGATTTGGTGTGGCCCACAGACGATGTGGAATGGAATAATTATAGACTTGATGTGATAAAGTATGTAATTATCGAATCCATGATCGTATATCAAACGACGCTACATGTCCGGCCATGCGGAATTGTATAAATAATACGCGATTATGCCAACAATGGAATTCCAACAAAGTCCACATTTTAAGAGGATTGTGTGGTGTGTCCATGAATATAATTATCTATTCATATGATTTGTATTTATATAAGGCTAATAGCGGGATTAAGCCAACTAGTCGTCGAAAATTGAAACTGATTTATTTCTTCTATCTCAAATATTTAATATATTTTTTAGCTAGTTTCATGAAATAAAAAATGTACTGTTTTATCGATATTATTTTACAAATTCTAAACGTGATATTTCTTATAATATAAACTATAATTAATAGGATTTTCTTCAGCAAATATATTTTATCTGAGAAATAGGTTGTATTTGCGGTATTACAAAGTAAAAAATACGTTGAATGTGATTTTACATTTTTAGGCGTACAAAAATCAACAAATAGTCGCTGTTTTTTGACCTTGTCAGGTTTACATTTACTCGAGATGAAAGCAACTCCATTTGTGTAGAACACATTTCATTGTAAAAAAGTCCTTGGAAAAAATACCCATGATATGATTTCACAATATAATCATTTTCTGTTTGTTTTATTTATTTTTATTTATTCAGCAAGGTATTATATTATACGCCCTCTCAAATTAATCATTAAAAAAAAAACCTCCTGTTTTTTGTAGAGAGATATACTGTCTCGTAGTTCAAGACCATTTATAATGGTACCAGATGGTGACAACTAGTTGGAAGAAGAAGTATATACAGCAAACGATTTTTCTCAGTGTGTACATTTTCCTACCAAAAATTTGGTAATCTCTGACGATCTTTCAGTAATGATATGGCTAATTAAACTGATAACTGCGTGTTTAAGTGGCCAGAAATTCAACCACATATATTCCACAATCCAAGAAAAAGAAGATATGTGAGGTATAATTTAAATCCTGAAGACTTCAAAAGATGGTTTCCCTATCAGATGATTTCATTTGCCAGACATGTAGGTATATCCAGTGTCAACTACTGATAGTTTTCTTCTTTTTCACTGCCATGCCGGTTTTTCTTGTTCTTATTACGTGCGTTATCGGTCTCTGGTGTATTTATAGTGTTTTTTACTCGAGCTAGGGACGTTTCACTCTTTCGATGTCAGAATTACTGTTGGTAAATTGCGATTCTCGACATGACAATTCACATCGGAGATCCATTTTGTTGACAATTTCTTGAAAACAAGGAGAAACAAAAATGTATATTTAATAGTGTAACTGTACGCGTGATAACAGAAGCATTCTGAGTACCCATCAATGATGGTTGACATGGATAACTCAGTACTTAGTGCATCGTTATATGCAGTAGGATTTGTTTTTGCAATTAAAGCTGCAAAACTATTATTATATCCATGGTTGTGTCGTTTACTATCAAGCTTTTTTGAATAGATCACGCCCGCATTTGATGAAATAACTATCAACTCCGGTGTTCCTCAAATATCTGTTTTGGCACCACTTTTGTTCATGCATGCTACATAAGAAAAATCTATAGATCACCCTTGTTCCATTTTCAATCTACGCACTGTATAGGATATAATGGTTTTCTCATTGAGGTCTTTCAAAAGCAAAAATTGGGCTGGTGTGGGTACTTTTCATTTATCTAGAGCTGAAAATCAAACAAAACCAGGACATCCAATTGTTGTTTTAAATTCACATACGTGATTTGGGGTCTATTCAATTCCCGAAAAATTGATCAGAATATAGATACTTTTAATAGGATAATTAATCAATTAGCTTTAATTCATTGCTCTGGAAGAATGTTGATAATTAAAATATGGAAATGCGGAATAGACTAATAAAAAAAAATGGTATGAGGCATATAGCAACACTGACCATTCCGAACAATTAAAATAGCAGGCTTCCCGCCAACTTTGGCACCTCGTCTCGATGTTTTTTTGACTTTTTTTTTGGCTATTACATTGGCCTGTCCGTCTCTATCGGATTAAAATAAACCCGAAGCCTCGGAATGAAAAGAGTTGTTTAATTTATCGCATTCGGCGAGCTGATCGCTAGTTTTTTTTTTAAATGCTTTTGATCGTTCCGGTCTGATTTGAGGTTCGATTTATGATGGGGATTCGATTAAGCTCTGGATTTTTCAATGATTCATGAGTCATCGAGAGGTGGCATGATGGAAAAATGCTAAACACCACCTAATATGTCTGGGAATTGAGAAAATGCTTGAAATTGGCAAATAAAAACATAAAAACGCAAAGCAAGTTTGGATAAAGAATATCACAGGTAAGGAAAGTTTTTTGTGAAACGAAATTGAAACAACAAGATAAGAGTCCTTAACGATGAAATAACTCCTACTAACATTCAGAGAACTTGTATTGGAGGTAATTACACGTTATTTTTGGGTAGTTTAACGCCAACTCCATCGTTTTGAATAAATAATATATTATTGAGAACTACGATTACCTTCAATATATTTTTCAATATATACCATTTGTCTGAAGTGTTGAATTTTCTAGTTATTTGGGTTTCTTCGATATTTTTGAAAGATGTAGCCTTACAAAAAAATGTAATTTTTCAAAATCCATCCAATATATGTCTGAAAAAGATATTTAGCTGTTCGGGTTTTTAAGAATTTTTTTCAGTGGCTACGAATTTAAAATTTCGCTGATGTCTTGAAAATACAAAAATTCAAATGGCATATTCACCACTGCAATCCTTGTATATAGAGGGATTTTCTGATTATATTGAAATCGATACTTTATAAGAAGGAATCAAAATAACAAATAAATGTTATGAAAAAATTCGGATTTTTTTTTCTGATAATTAAATTGGTAATAAAACAATAAGAAATTCATCCAAATATAGCTTGAACTCAGATCATAACATCATAATATGCATTTCAGAGGAAGTTATTTTATTCGTTTCGTGGTGGTAACCATTATCATCATCTTCGTCATCCCCCATATTCTATTATCTATATTTATTATATTGTATATAAGGGAACTCTTATGTCAGAGAATTCAACTTGTTGTTATTCTCAGAAATGGAATAGATTTTTAGTGTAATTTCGTAGACCTTGATGATCTTTCACCTAACAAGTCATCAATAATATTATGTTGCTTGTTGAATTTTAAAAATTATATAATCGTTCAAAGGCCACACAAAGTAAACACATCATTTCAATATTATTATTATTCAATTATGCCAATATAATAACAAGAGCAACTAGTTTGTTTGGGAAATGCTGACATATTTAGTGTTTAATCTATCAGAATATATAAAGACAATTTGAAGTAAAAAACTTACGAATCCCCGAAATTTGTCAGTTCTCACCCAAAAGCGATTGCAGTTACAAACAATCGCAGTTGCCGGATAGTCATCACCGTTGAAACTATACTGATGTGCAATGTTGCCATTTTGGTAATGCGTGATCAACACCAATATAAAAGATCTGTATAAAAGGTTACCTACTTCTGAGTTATTTATTATGAACAAGTCATCAGATATCAGTGTCTATTAGGAATAAGATGGATTCTGCATACATTTCTTCGAGGAAATTAAAATATTTTGAATGAATAGGCTTCATTGTCATCAGACAAAATAAAACACGATTCAATTATCTAATAAATGATAAGAATCTAAATTTCTCAACTTGAAATGTGATATAGCAGTATAGATTCAGCAAAAATGGTGATTCTCATCAAATTGAAAAGTTTGATTGAAGTCAATAATGTCACTACATAATACTCATAGTTTTTCGTCCTTTGAAAAACAATGTAATTCAATATTTATTTGGAGATGATTTGCAATATTTATATACACAGCGATGATTGCCAATAAACATATCATTGTACCTGATTCACATTCCAGATAATGAAGGTATATAGCTATGATCACAGGTTGTTTAATGTGTGCTGTGAGAATTCTCGAAACCTTTTTTACTTTTTCTTTTGAATTATAGTTCATGGAAAATATGTTATATACATTGGGAGAATATAAACCCATCCGAAATACTGGATCGTGAATCGTGTTAAACGAAAACATTTGTAACATAACCAACAAAATGATGACAACAATGTAAAACAAAACTTGATCAATATTTTAGCGCCTGCTATTACTGGACCTTTAAATTTTGCGCTTTCGACATCTCTCTCTAATTTTATTTGCTCTGTCTGACTGTTTCATCTGTTTACGATGAAATTCGAATATCTTGAATGACCAGGATCTAAATTTCTCAACTTGAAATGTGATATAGCAGTATAGGTATAGCAAAAATGGTGACATTTTCATCAAATGGAAAAGTTTGATTGAAGTCAATAATGTCACTCCATAGTACTCACAGTTTTTCGTCCTTTGAAAAACAATGTAATTCGATATATATTTGGAGATGATTTGCAATATTTATATACACAGCGATGATTGCCAATAAACATATCATTGTACCTGATTCACATTCCAGATAATGAAGGTATATAGCTATGATTACAGGTTTTTCAATCTGTGCTGTGATAATCCTCGAAACTTTTATTACTTTTTCTTTCACATTGTACTTTATAAAAAATATGTTATACACATTGTTAGAACATAAACCCGTTCGAAATACTGGATCGTGAATCGTGTAAAACGAAAACATTTTTAACATAATCAACAAAATGATGAAAACAATGTAAAACAAAACTAGATCGATATTTTAACGCCTGCGCATATCTATGACTGGACCTTTAAATTTTGCGCTTTCGACATCTCTCTCCCTAATTTTATTCGCTCTGTCTGTCTCATCTGTAAGATTTTCTAATCTGTGTCATGAGGTAATGGTTCCGGTATTGTCTCAAATAAATAAATTACAGGATATGCTATTTCCCTTATTCCGGCCATGCCCAGACAAAACTAATTCTTGTCGCATTGCTAATGCGAAGCGGTGCGCGATATATTCCGACGATTAATGGCCGCAAGAGCATCATCGTCGACTATAGTTCCGTCTTTCTCTTTAACAACCCAGCAAAGATATCCGGGTAAAATGCGTCTGATCGTACTCGAATCTAATGAAACCGCGATCTCCGAACAGGCAGAAATTAATCAAACGGATTCCGACCCGTGTTTGGTCCACTTCCGCTGGATGCTGGATGTCTGATGTGTTGATGAAAGACAAATGCGGGAAAACAGTCGGGAGAAATAGTCCAACAATTTGAGGCAAAACGTACCTTTATTCAATGAGGAAGTTTCTTTCGAACGGTATCAAATGCAATTTTTGTTTCAATAAGTAGTATTATATTTCTGCTGTAAGTAGCTGTCTAGAGTAACTACTGAAATTATCAAGATGATTTCAATTTTCAAACTACAGTAATTCACAATTTTTTTGACACTATCAGTTTCTGAACTTAATTCGGTTGAGTCTACGGACCGAAAAAAAAAAGAAGTAGAAAGTTGTTGCTTTCACTGTTGCCAGATTGAAGTCATTAATTTCTAGGATTATTTGAAATGTTCATCGAAATACGGAATATTTTTGTCTCGAATATCAAGTTCAAAATTCTTGAACAGTAACCGAAATACAATTATTATTAAAAATTTCACACCACCTTTCTATTTGTCTTATTCATTAACTATTAAAAAGTACACACAACCTTTTTTCACAATAGGTTAACAAAGTAGCCTTGAACGCTTTCAAATCTCAACACAAAGTTGAAAATTTCAACAAGCCTCAATAGCCACCAGGTTCAAAGCGCGACTTCTCAAGCCGCCAGCTCGAGTTCGATCCCTGGGCAGAGCAATTCTTTTTCAATCTATGAGTCATTTTCCCTTATTTTCTGTTCGATGTATGAATTACGGGATCGAAATTCAATAATGTTACGATACTTCTCTTCTTGGTTTCGTTAATCTAAACACTCAGTAGAAAAGTGAACAATGTATTCCACTAAACACTCGGAATGCAATTCAATGAACACTCAGTTGAATCACTTCGAATCAATTCGGCGACCGATGTTATCGCGAGGCCATAAATCACAGCCAGTCGCGCGCCGCCGAGATAATGACATCCGGTATTCTCGGTACACAGCACAGTTCGTAACAATATAATTGTGATTTATTAGTGATATTAATGATGTAGATGAAGAATATTAATAAATGCAAGTTAATTGAATAAATTATCGAGTTTTCTTGTCCAGGAAATTTGCAAGTGTCTTGCAGATCTCGAACGATTATCGCGCGATAACTGTATTTTTCGAGCGGCAATCTATCACTTTGCGCTCTAAATACACAAATAGCTATTTAACCCAACCCGTCGCACCCCCAAAAAAGAAAAACAACGTACCAAAAAACACACCCTTGGAGGCAAAACCAACCCGCACCACCCCCAAAAACGAAAACCCACCCTGGCATCGACATCCCTCACATTGGCCATGTGGTGCATGATGGCCGCCGATATCCTGGTGTCCAAGCTCCTGACGACGGAGTCAGTGTTGGCTATTGAGGCTACTTGAAAATTTATGTCTATTCCACAGTTATAATACTTTATGAACCAAAAAGATAAAGTTAAACGTGTTTTTGCTTTATATTCAACCGACTGGTGTTTTCACAATGTTCGCACTTTCTGCTACATCAGGAGATGTATCACTATTATCTTCCATCCATTATCATCCAACAGAATGATGAGTTCGTTTTCAACAATGATGGATGCGAGCGCGTCAATTTTGTGTTGAGATCTAGGCACACAAAAAAAAAAAAAAAAAAAAAAAACCTTCAGAGGCAAAATCAACCCGGCGCACCCCCAGACGAAAGAAAACCCACCTTGGCATCGACATCCCTCACATTGGCCATGTGGTGCATGATGGCCGCCGATATCCGCGTGTCCAAGCTCCTGACGACTGCGTCAGCGTTGACGCCGGCCTCGTTGCCGCCGCGCGTCATCGCGCCCAGCAGGCTCTCGACGCCCTCTACGTAGCCGTTCCACGGCAGGTCCAGCTCGGCCACGTACTTGGACAGGCAGCCGCGCAGCACGTTCAGGCAGTAGCCGGAGCACGGCTTGGCGCGCTTCTCCATCAGGCCCGAGCACCTGGGGGGGGGGGAATATGGGTGGAATGATTTGTTTGGCTTCGCGGATGAGTGGATCACAAAAAGAAAAAGGGGGGAATCATGACAGAGTTCCACATAGATTTATCCATTGTCGTTTTCTACCTGGATTCGTGAATTCGAAACACTCAGTACAAAAACTGAACAATTTATTTCTCGAAATAGAACTCAATAAACACTTAGTTAAATCACAACGATATTCGCTTTACAAATCTCAATGTTCACAATACTAGCTTTCTTTCTAAACTGACTGTCCGTGCCGATCCGTTCCTTTTATATAGGCATAAGTTATTCATTCTCGTAAAATCACCCAATCTCCAGTAATAACAGGAAATACCTAGAACTACAGCGATGAATCATCCGGTCTAATTGATACGTCTGTGACCGATGTTATCGCAAGGCCATAAATCACGGCCTAGACGCGATCTGCCGAGATAATGACTTCCGGTCTTCTTGGAAGAACAGCGCGTAACAATACCGTCTACTAGGTGTTCATTCAGATTTCCATTTTGGTTCTGTAATGATGTCATTATGAAACGCAAATCATTATGAAACGTGATCTTTTTCGATACGCGTTTTTCATTCTTTGGAACTGTCAAATGAAAGTCAAAAGAGTTAGGCACAGTTTACTGCAGAGCGATTTTTGGATTTGATGATACTAGCAGTGGAAAACGTAATCTTCTTGTTGAACTCGTCAAGCACTACTCAGAACTCTTTTCAGAAGTATTAAACTTTTTTTTATAACTTTCCGCGGACTTTATTTTCTTCAATAACTTTCTCAATTCACCAGACCTATTTTTGAAATCAATCAAGAACTCCAGAACTCTGCCAAATACACAAAAAAATAATCAGAAGCAAAAAAAAAATCTCCACAGAACCCCAAAAATAAAAATCATCCCCGCCAACCCCACCCGACCCGATGAACTCACCTGGGGCAATACGTCATCCTGACCAGCGCCCCATGGCACTCCGCCCCACCCTCATCTATGGGTAGCGTGTCCGTAGCGTTGAGCACCTCCGCGCCGATCCTCAACGCCTGCAGCACCAGCCTGGCCGCTTCGAGGCTCTTGCTCAACGACTGCGCCACCTCTTCGGGGATGCCTCCGAACGGCGCCACCACGTCCAGCGACTTCTTCAGGCACTGCTTGTAGCCGGCGGTGAAGTCTTTGTCGGAGAGGTCGGCCGAGTGGTGGTAGGCCAGCGGGAACAGTTCGGTGAAGAAGAGATCGACGCTGGCGGTGATTTCTTCGGGTTTGGCGTCTGTTGAGTCGAGCCTGACGTGGTTGAGGATTACTTGGTAGAGCTTGTGGATAGGCTCGCTGGCTACCACCGACATGCTGCGGTAGACTTGGGAGAAGAGCAGGAGGGTTTTGTTCTCGGACTGCCTGGCTAGTTCTGACATGTGGTCTGCAAGCACAGAAAAAGAATTGTTAGCAGAGATTTTCAGCAAATTATTTTTTTATCTATATTTAAACTCACAGATTAGAAAACCTTACAGATGCGACTGTCAGACAGAGCGAATAAAATTAGGGGAAGAAATGTCGAAAGCGCAAAATTTAAAGGTCCAGTCATAGATATGCGCAGGCGCTAAAATATTGATCGCGTTTTGTTTACATCGTTGTCATCATATTGTTGGTTATGTTACAAATGTTTTCACGTTTACACGTTTCACGATACAGTATTTCGGATGGGTTTATGTTCTTACAATGTATAACATATTTTCCATAAACTATAATTTAAAAGGAAAGGTAATGAAGGTTTTGAAGATTATCACAACACAGATCAAACAACATGTGATCATAGGTATATACCTTCATTATCGGGAATGTGAATCAGGTACAATGATATGTTTATCGACAATCATTACTGTGTATATATACATTGCAAATCATCTTCAAGTGAAACTGAGAATATCCAAATTACATTGTTTTCCAAAGGACGAAAAACTGTGAGTAATCATATCAGTAGTTCTAGCGGTGACTATCCGGCAACTGCGATTCGCAAAATTTAAAGGTCCGAGGTCGATAAAAACGGATGTCGGTCAGTACATCAAACAAAATGGGCGGAGTGTCTTATCTGTAAGGTTTCCTAATCTGTAACAGTAGCTTCTTTAGGTGTTAGTACACTGAAGTAACTACTGCAAATGCAACCATATTTATATACGTCAACATACAGGTGACAAAAAAACTTGCACCCCACGAAGTCAGATAATGTTTATACCCCTATTGAGGCAACAAACATTGCACCTCCAAGAGTTACAATTTCAATCTTATTCTAGGAAAACAAAGTCAACAACAGTGAATTATTCGAATCAAGTTAGTCATTGAGTAATAGGTAAGAATTCTTCAATCTGTTGTTGTGTCTATCTGATTGTGTTTGTTTCCTTTACTTTCAAAACGTAAAATTTCAAATTTTTCATAAAAAAAATATTTTCTTTCAAAAGGTAATTGGAATATGCTGAATTTGTTTTCATTTTTACATAACTCGTACGCCCGTACGGTGTTCATGAATACGATTTTTGAGAATTCTGCCGGTTTGACCAATATATACTTTCGTCCCATAAGCAATCTTTATGTATTGTTCTATAGAAATGAAGCTACTTTTTCACTAGTCTGTCCGAGATATGTTCTATAATTTTGATCAATATTTTTGTTGGTAGGAAAAACTTGGCTGATTGATCTTGAATGGAGTTTTTCAGCAAGAATTTCATGTAAAAGGTTGACTTTATATCTATTGTTCGATTTGTTTTATAATGTTAAGTTCTTGGTGAAATAAAAAATCATTTTTTTGTCAAGTTTCGCTATTGTCAAGTCCAAGAAATAATTGAGTTCTCCAATTATGTTTCGATAGTGAATGTTGTTTTTGTGAAAAAAAAAAGGAAAAGAATAATTGAAAGAGACGAAATCGCTGTAATACGAGAGGATGCGCGTCTCTCGGGCATACATTTTTGCCGGGAATGAATGCAAACAAACTTTATTTTAAGCTGAATTATATTCCGCCCAGGTAAACACGGCAATTTGTAACGAGCCGTGGTCGTTTGTCGTATTGGCTGACTGGCTGGATGTTTTTTTTTTTGGGAAGTATCAAAGCGCTGCTGCCGAGGCTGATGCTCTGTTGGCAACGAAATTAAAGGAAAAAGAGGCATGAGAGAATGTGCATTATGTCGTTTGTCGTGGGTGGCTAAAGTGTGTGTACAAGATCAAAAATAAAATATTGCTTGTGATTCTTTAATGTATCGCACTGAAGATACTTGTTACGTTATTTCCACTTGGTTTCGTGAATTTAAAACACTCAGCACAAAACTGAACAATTTACATAGTTTGAAATGAATGTCTGGTAGACTACGAGCAGAAAACAACTACTTTCCTGGTAAATACCACGCAGAACATTGAATTATATCTGTTCGTAGTCCATGCAACGATTCGCACTGTGAATGCAGATCGCAATTTTTTTTCTCTTTCAACAATTTTTTTTGTCCAATTTATGGCTAATCCATTTTTTCATTTATTAAGCTTAGTCGAGCTCTTAGCCACTTCCAAGTTCTGTAAAACTTGGGAGATTCGTTTCTGGAGTGTTTCTTTCTTCTGCCGCATGATGTCGCCACTTCCAATTGTCTGTTGGAACGCGGCTCTGTGCGGTCGAATAGACGCGACGAAAATGCATTGGGACAGGCAACGCTTCAAGTGGAGATCTTACGGTCTCTACTCGGATAACTACCCTGCACTGATAAGGGCCAATAAGCCCGAAACCGGTCTGTAGGTTGTTAGGCGTGCCTTTCTCGATGTGAATTTGTCACGTCTTAGGAAGAAAGAAACATTTGCGATCTGCATTCACAGTGTGAATCGTTGCATGGACTACGAACAGATATAATTCAATGTTCTGCGTGGTATTCACCAGGAAAGTAGTTGTTTTCTGCTCGTAGTCTACCAGACATTCATTTCAAACTATGATTGATATTTTGAATTGGATAGATTATTTTTCTCTTTCAAAAATTTAAAATAAGTATGTTTCTCAGTAAGGGTAGAGGAATAAAAATTGTGTTTTTGATTTTTTTTAATCTGGTTTGAATTAATACATGGGGTCCTCGCTGGATTCCAAGCACACTCTTTCGATAAAAAATTTTGACATCTTGTCGATTTGATCCATTTTTTGACACCACGGACAACCTCCAAATCTGAGGTCACGTGATATTAGTCTTCACGGATTTTTTAGTTGTCAGACATACAGAAACAAATTGCCATTAGAGTTTTTTTAGAAATATCGAAAACACATTTTTTCTCTATATGTAAGCAACTTTATGTGGTGGATACTGTATATCGTATTTCGATGATTCTATATAGAACCTGTTCTAACCTATATAGAACCTGTTCTAACCTGTTGAACGATCGAGAATGGAGAATATTTTGAGACAGATTTTGCCGAATTCCATTACAATATATTCAAGATCATCTTGTTAAGAAGGCAAATCCATAATCCACAAAAAAATGTTTGAAGGCCCCACCTTCGGTTCGATTTGATCAAAGCGACTTAATCCTTGAAGCTTCCTTCTCGGAATATTTGAATATCGATCTAGTCGAGAAACCCAAACACCAATTAAATTATGTTTTGAACACTTCGTGGAGATTAATGAGTCCCGATTAACAAATGCCCACACAGCGAGAAAACTCTAATCTGAATATGAGATAATCGAACGGCCACAGTCATCGCTGAATTTGTTGATCATTTTTCGTCGAAACACGTGAAATTGATTCTCCGACCAAAATATATACGCGCGTTATCTGAAACCTCTTTCGTAAAGGTTGCACACCTTCCTCGATAGTTATATCTGATGGTATTGAAATTTAATTGAATTTACAACAAGTATCAAGATATGTAAATAACTAACTGAATAATGTGGGAATTGTCAGAGTGAGCTTGGTTACACAGTATGTTCATTTCTATTTTGTCTAGATTTATACATTTGGGGAATCTTGAATTTTTTTATCTAAAAAATAATCCAGTGTTTCTTGTGATACCGATTCTGAAAATTTCACATCTAACATTTACGACCAATCAAAAGCCTATATTTTGTATCGCTACCATGGCAACTAGAACGTTACACTAGAAATGTTTTGCCGTTTATATAGGTTGAATGACGTTCAATTTCACCCAACTTCAAATATTACTAGCGTTTTCCATTGGTGAAACTGGTGCACACTCAGTGTAAATATATTTCTACCAACTTCACCTCAGCGGCTGACCGTGAAAACTGTCAAGTGTTAATGATAATCAAATTCGGGACCTACGATTATTGAAATTGTACATCTTGATTAACGGAACTCACGGTAAATATTATAGAAATAAGACTTGAACAGTCAATCTCGTCAAGTTGTATTTTATTTTACTGTTTATACACAGCCGTACGGTCAACTAATCACTTGCCTGACGTCTAGACTAATGAGAAACGAGGTCGAACCTTTCCTATCTCTTCAACGCACATATTTCAATAATATTTCGGTGTGCAATGTGGAAACTGTTAATTTTTCCTCCAACACGAATATTTTGTATAAAATTTTCAAAGTATTCATGTTGTCGAAAAATTTTCCAGTAATAATTGAAGCTCCAGTGGTATCATAAGTGATAATACATTCCATTGACTGAAAATATTAATCTCTCTAGTTATCGAGCTATAAGAATCCTTGTCGGTAAACGGGATAATAAATTTCTGTAGAAGTTGAAATGCCAGATAAATTATTTTTTATCGCTCCATAGACGCTTACGCTTGAACTTCCAACATGCTGGCAATAATAAAGCAATGAAAAGCGTACGAATGTCATAAAAGCTGCAACAGTGAAATTAATAAAAATATCGTTTAATGGCCTCCCATATAGGAGAAACCCATTGAGCTACAAAAAGAGGGTTGCATCTTTTCTTTCATATTTCTTTCACGAAAAACTTCGACTTAACTACTACGCTCTTCATCAAAGGGCCTTATCATACTAGGATTCATCATAAGCCATAGGCACCTATTTTTTTATCAAAAAATAAATAACGATTTTTCACACAAAACATTCATCACTTAATCACTTTTTCAAATTTATTAGATAAACTCGATATAATCCTAACCAGTAATCAGCAGCTGATATCTCGAAAACGTTAAAACTAACTCAGATATAAAAAACGATTTCTTAATTTTCCGCTATGTAGATTGTAGACGACACTTTTCTTGGAGACGGTCTCAATATCAACAACGCGATGCAATCAATAATTGCAGACTTTGTTCATGATAAACTTGATATGGCAAAGGTTGTCCTCGTCAATAAGAGGTATTGTTCGGAAAGACTACAGCGATAAATTTGCAACGCCATATTAAATAAATATTTGTTAACTTGACGATATGCAGTTTCATAAGAATGGGCGATAAAAAATCATCGAGAGAGCTACGTGATTTTACGAGTGATTTTATGATGAAGATCGCTGTTTGCATTGCCTACTTCATCAAAATCCAGCAGATAAGACATGCGGAACTGATCACAAAGCAATTAGAGATTGAATGAGTGAGAAACTGTATTTTTTCGTAAAATGTGGATTTTATTACGTTTCTCAGATTGGTCACACTGTCTACAGTGTGTTTAGGATAGAGTCGAAATGCAGAAAAATGTACAAGGATGAATGTTTATGGAAATAAAATTCGCCACTGTAGTCTACCTGAAGATTTGAGTAACCATTTTCATCTTGGTTGAGAAATCTTAAAGATACATGAGTTGCTTGAGAGGAGATCATTTTCAATGTCATCTTGTAACTCACTAGATTCGAAGCAGAAATCAATTTTGATTTTTCTAATATTCGACGTCTAAGAAAAATATTTGAATTTGAAGGAAAAAGTCACATGTTTAATTACGAGCCGAAAATAAGAATTATTTCTGGTGCATGGAGTTTCTCAGGGAAGTTCTTCCGAACTTATTACAAAGAATATTTCATGAGTTCTGTTTCATTTGTAGCTGCTACCGACTTTTTCAACCCGAGATGCTGGAATGAATAATTAATAGGACTCTTAGGTGGTCGGTCTTTAATATCCCTCGAACCAAAGAGTGCAGATTCCAATTTTCTCAGGAGAAAAAAGCCAAAAATCAATCAAATAAACATAGTTATACCGATTAGAAATAGTTTTCATTCACCTTTTTTTGAAAAAATCATGATATTTTCCAATATTATCAAGAATAGTCGTGATCCATGAATAAGATTCGATATTTACAGGGTAATGCAAACTTTAGTTTACATTGGAAACGGAAAGAAGTCGGTTATCATAAACATAAATAACATCAACAAATTCAAATAGATATTTTTTTCCCTCCATACTGAGACAATTTCTTGCTATTTTCATTTTATGATCAAATTCCAAGAAATTCCAGCCATCAAAAATAAATAGAGTGACAGCTTCCACCTCGAATTGAATAATTCCATAGAGATTCAATCAAGGAACAAATACAAAACATCTATCTTCCTATCACTTATCGAGTGCCACATTGTTGCTCTACACTCGACCTCAGTCCCAATATCACCCTCAAAGCTAATCCACCCCAACCGACACACCCTCCAAACACACAGACCAGCCGTGTTTACATTGTCAACCAGCTCTGTGGCTCATGTCTACACAATCAGCGGCCAATTCACGATCATCCTACAGGGCGATCCGCGAAAACCCCAAACCTCCGACTTTCCCCCACAATCTGGCAACGTCGCGCCGAAAAATCGGGCTAATCCACGGGGTGGGCAAAGAATGCTGCCTCAGCCCTCTCTCTCTCTCTCTCTCTCCCACGCGAGAGTTGTGTGTTTCACGTGGACAACTATACGTGTACGGTACGTGCATTCTGTGGTCTCTTGGTGCAAACCTTTTTTCCCACGACTTTTTGTGCATTCCCGCGTCTCGAGATGAGTTCCTCTCTCCTTCTGTTCAGTCGCGGGCGGCTCTGGTCCGACGGTCCTTGTCTAGACATTCCACCAGACTGGTGGTGAGTCGGTCAAACGCATGGGCGTAACACATGGGTGGGCAGGGGGGGTCAATACCAGTCATTTATCTGGTCAATATGAGAAAAATTATCAACTGACGATCTGATACTTGGACGTGACAATGTTATTTCCAACGTTTCTTTAGAATGAAGTTTAGAAAATTCGATAACATTCGATACAGCACAAATTTAGACTTACTACGACAACTCACATTAACACTCCAACTCTAACCAAGAAGTGAACATCTTGTGGTTGATTTATGCAGAAAAATCGAAACTAAACTTAACAAACATGCCAACTTTCAACTTTCTAGATGTAAATTGTTGAGGTTACTACGCATTTGTTGCCGCTTTTTGAGGATTGACAGATTTTATCAATCATTAGAAAATTTTTTGTAAAATCGTTGCAATTGAAGTAGGTACCAAGCAGAATGAAAAGAATGCCTACTTTTTGTTAATTTTGTTGTTAATTTTGTTCCATAAAATACCATCAAAACCAAGGATTAATTTTCAAATCATTCAAGTTTAGTTCAATATATTTACAGTCTGTGAACTTAGTTTTCTTGCAGACAATCTTTTCAAGAATCGAATCTACCAATGATTTTCTGAACATATCTTAAAAATGGTGTAAATGTTTTTTCAGAGTAGATCTTGGTATAGGTTAACGAAAATCATGGTTCTGTCGATTAAAATGGAATCTCTGTTCTGGCGAATTAGTGATGACTTTGTGTTGAATAAAAAGAGACCCACAGCTATTTCGGTAGCAACTAATGCCTCATGGATTTTTTCTGTAAACAAAGACTTGATTCATGGTTTATTGACTACAGAATCCCCAAAAGGCAATTCCTAAACGTAGATGACACTCAACTAGTGCAAAGTGAGTTAACCTTGCTGAAGATTTGCATACAATTCCAATAGCAAGTTAACCTGAAGCCAGCTTCTCACATAAAAATGGAAGTACACCTTTCACATCAAAAGGGAACATAAACAGAACTGAGGTTGAGTTGGTCTATGGGTTATCCATATGGGGTTATCCCCCAGAGAGTTCAGTGGTTATCCCACTTCGAGTTATCTTTTAGAGTCTTGATAATCTATGGATAGAGCAAAGGAGCCTGCTCATCTGGATATCACCCTGAGAGTGTACAGTTTTCTCTCTCTATGTTTTGACTGACTGCACAGAGAAAAACCTATAATGTTCATGGAGGAGGCCAGTAATAGGATATAGGAATAGGAAATAGGTACATTCCTTGGACCCATCTCCATTATTATGTATACAGCTGAGCCGAATGAGATTTTCTCAGCATCCTCGAGGCAATATCCAACTGAATTTTTGTTAAAATCATATTATCTACAATCATACCTCATGCCCAACAAAGGCAAGTTATGGTATTGAGAATGAAAGAATAGTTATTTATGTATTAAGGGAATTATGAGGGCCTTAATTACCGATGGCAAAGTTTGCGTCCCGAGGGACAGCAATTGCCAGAGGTTATTAAGGCTCTATAATTCCCGTGGTACATAGATAATTTTATTTTTGACCGATTTTCATAACAATATGTCCATATTTAGAACGCAATAAATGTTTAAATTCATAACCTTTCTGGTATATTTGAATTAGGTAGCGGTGATTGTAGCATTGTTGGTTGTTGCTAGGTTGTCGCTATGTTACAAGTTTATAAGCAAACTTTCTTTATCAATCAATGTTTTTCCGTTAAAAACGTGTTTATTTTTTACCACAAATCGACGATCTTTTTCTGATATAATGGAGGATATTATAAAAAAGCGGAAAAAGCAAGACAATCATTACTTCCATCGAAAAGTGAAGCCCTATATCAAAAAGAATACAACTTATATCTGAAGTGGATGACACAGAGAAATGTTATGTCAAAAGATGCCAACGAAACTGTCTTTCTGGCATATTTTCAAGAACTGGTAAAGTATTTTCAGTATTTTCTGGTAGATTTGGTAATAATTGTATTTATTCGTTGCAGTCAGAAACGTTTAGCCCAAATTCGTTATGGACTAAATGGTCAATGCTCAAATCGATGGTGACCATATATGAGAAAAGAGATATAACCAAGTTCAACGAACTAGAGGCTTTTTTGAAACGGAAAATAAGGGGTATAAGCCGAAAAAGTCTGCTGTCTTATCTCCTAAAGATGTCATCAAATTTCTAAAGGACGCCCCTAATGAAATTCATTTATTGCATAAGGTAATTTTTTTCTCATAATTTTCTTTTTCGTTTGTTTATTTCGTTTTACATTAATTAATTGTACATTTATTATTTGTAATGACGTGAATAAGGAAAATATGTCTTAGTTCATTACATATAAACGTTTATAAGCATTTCTTGTATCATTTTCACCTGTAAAAGGTAAAAGGGAGTTTTTGAACCTTAATATCCCAAGGGAGTTATGACCCTCATTATAGATATCGTAACTATGACGATATAAGCTTATAATGTCACTGTCAGAAATAAACAAATTTAACAGCAACAGAAGTGGAATTAGATGAACAACATGGAGCAATATGGAGCATCTTATTCCGACAAATTGCCCACTTCCCATCAGGCATTCCTTTCCACGCCCATGCCTATCGCCCTCTCTCTCCGATCTTTTGTCGTTTCCACAGCTCTCTTTGATGTCGGCGCGAGTTGAATGATCAGGTAGATTTTTCGAATTATTGTTTGATGAAGGTGTTTCTTGTTTCAACTAGTTCAATGAAGCGTCCGCTCAAAACGCAGGTTACCACCTATGCTATTATGAAGTTACACTTACAATGAGCCTCGGGAGATGATATATGGAGGAGAGAGGGTATATATACGGCGGATCCAGGGATGGGACTGGTGGCGAGGAATGTGTCGGAATTGATTTAGGATTTCTTCGAATCGGAGATTACTCACTGAGGAGGGTGTGAGTCGGTTGTGTGAGGTTGGTGCTGAGGAATGTCTGCTCGGACTTTTTTATACCCACCTTGTTTATGACTATAAAGTATGGGGTGATCAGGTCTCTTTCGGTACATTTGGTGATTTCACTAATGTTAACTACACATGAGGCATCCAAGGGCAAAAAGTGGAACACGAAAAATAACCTTCGTAGAGTATTTCTATAGTATTTCAAATCTTGATGATAGTATTTTAATATATGAACTTTCAATGCAGGAAAAGCAGTCTGGGTTTAGCCAGAAATTTTGTTGATCTGAGTATTGAATTCTCCATGAATTTCTTATTGTTCTAAAGAATACGCGTATCTAGTCTGTTTCATGGAAAACTGCATACTAATAGAACACAATCAACTATAACTTTCATTCTGCATGTTTCTTCCTTGATGATTCATGATCCAGGATCGAAATTTGCATTACCAAATGTCCACTTGCAAGAACTATCATCCTGATCATTTCATACAGAAGCCAATATCGATACGTATTAACTATCATAATAATATCACAATCATGAATAATATTTCAATACTTATTGAAAAATTTTATAGCAATATCATAACCACAATCTGACATCACATTGCAGATATCAACTGAAATTTCAATTTGAGGATACATCGATGGATATAATCCATTATATAAGCCATCATTCACTTTCAGAAAGAGTAGTTTCATCTAATTCTCCCATGTTGAAAAAATTCAATATGAATCTTCCGCTAAGAGTGATATACTAACCTAACTAATATGGTCTATACCTATGATACAGAACACAAAGTTTACGCAAAATTTTTGGGAGTTCATTTAGATCACCATTTTTCTTGGGAAAACCGTGTAGAACTTGAATCAAAATAGTATATTATGATACAAGTTTTATAAGACGCTATTTTGTCGCACGCGTTGTTTGGAGTACGACTAGCAAAGCAAGGAGTGCTCCAAGGGAACAAATGCGACAACGTGTCTTATAAAACGTGTATCATATGCAATTTTTTCTATTTTGAATTGATTTGAAGAAAAAAATGGATTCAATATCGATAAATAACATAAAAAACTTCGATTGGTAACAATGATGACATTGAAATGATTAAAATCTGACGTACAAGCGTAAAGCCCAGTTTACAGTTGAGCGATATGATTATTGCAATACTACCGGTGAAAAATTCAATGTTGTTATTGTGTTTATTGGTCAAGTTGAATCAAATTACACTCTGAATTGAAATTTACCAATTGAAACATTGAGTTTATCACTGCTAATATCACCAAATCCAAATCGCTCAGAAGTAAACTGGGCCTAACTCTTCTGACTTTCATTTGACAGTTCGATTGTACCAATCTCATAATAATAAAAAATGCGTATCGAAATAGAGGCTATTTCGACACGCATTTGCGTTGCACAATGACTTCATTATACAACCAAAATAGAAAAAATAAATTATGCCGACTCTTTGTCAGTACTGAAACTCAACCTGAGTTGTATGAAAAATATCCTAGATTTCAGGCATCAAAATTTTCAAAAACTTCCAGGAAATGTCCGGGGAATAAAACCTAGACGATTCAAAATAACTGTGAAAAACATTTTGATAGATAATTGTTGTTACTCTATTGAAGAGTTAATATCTGATAACATAATGGTGTAATCTCATAAAAAGGGATACTTATTGAAGTATCCCAGTTCGATTTTTGACTCTCATGAAGTCGGTGCTCAACTTTGAAGTAGACTTTCTGTAAGGGACGAACGTTGGTGCCGTACGTAGAGAAAAATCATTTCATTATCAATTCAGCAGTTGACATTCATAATCGTACGTCATTTACCCGTGCATACCAGGAAACACGTACTAGCGATTTCGCTTCATGCAAAATTCATGAAGTCGACATGTGCGAACCGTGGAACTAAAGCTCAATTTATAAACTCCGCTGCCGTAGCTGCAGTTGACGTTGCCGTTCCAAAATGTATTGAGAAGATATCCGACAGCACTTGCTTCAGCTGCGTAGTTTATGAACAGATGTTTATTTTTAGCATATTCCATCAACGAACGAACAGTAACTGCAGTGTCAACTGTAGCTACGGCAGCGGAGTTTATAAATTGAGCTTTAGGCTGAACCCGTATACCGATATCGTGTGCAGGCACCGAGGACTCTGCATAGTGCATAGCAATTTGCGATCCGGCCATTAACACATCCCCTTAATGACTCCTAACGAGCTACTGATCCCACAGAAATGCCGACGATGGATTCCGCTGGTGGGATTCGGGATTCGGGAAGATCAAATATCATGAATTTCATTAAAATAATAAACAAAATGTGATTTAATCAGATTTTTTGATTTTGAACAATAATTATTATGTTTAATACTAAAATTGACGTTGTGTTTTTCTTGTATCTATTATTATTATTATTATTCAAACATTGAGAATACAGTTTTATTTGCAGTTTGTATAATAAGTGAATGTAATTTCTGATTTCCCATCTTTCATTTTATTCATTAGATAAAATAGAAAAATCGTTTAATAAAATCATTTTAATCAAGCAAACCCTTCTACGACTACAAATAATTTAGTATTTCTATTTTGGTTCTATAATGAAGTCATTATGAAACGCAAATGCGTATCGAAATAGCCTCTGTTTCGATACGCATTTTTTATCATTCAGAGGTTGATACAATCGAATTGTCAAATGAATGTCAGATGAGTTAGGCCCAGCTTACTTTTTTTTTAGCGAGGGATTTGGCATTGGGAAACCCGTTTGCTACAGAAATTGCCCAGCTTACTTCTGGACGATTTTGGATTTGGTAATATTAGCAGTGAAAAATTCAATATTTTTATTGGTAAATTTCAATTCAGAGTATGATTTGATTTAAATTGACCAATAAAAACATTACATTTTTCACCGCTGGTATCGCAAAATTCAAAATCAGTAAACTGGGCTTTCCGCTTGTGCGTCAGATTTTAAATATTTCAATGTCATCATTGTTACCAATCGAAGATGTATTCGTTATTTATCGATGTTTAATCCATTTTTTCGATAAAAGACATAAAATTAATGCAAAATAGAAAAAATTGTATATGACACACGTTTCCAAACAACGCGTGCGACAAACTAGCGTTATATAAAACTAAAATATACCATTTTATTTCGCGGGAAGTGATTTCGATAATGTTATTTCAGCATTCTATTTCCATAGATTGAAGTTATTGATTCAAATCGAACGATTTAAATAATGGGAACCCTGCTACGACCACAAATATTTTTTTTATTTAGCAGGAAGTAATTTCGATAGTTTCGGATGTGAATTACTGACTTCTTTTTGTATGTTCAAACAATTGATATTTGATGCCACACGTCTACTATAGTTATTTTAAATTTCACCCAACTCTCATCAAAATGAATTCAGAAGTTATGTCTCAGTGGTATATTGAAATTAGTCACGAATCCTCCTTACAATCCGAAAAGAGGCAGACAATCCAATGAATATTACTGTGGTGTAAGACATGTTTATAACTGGTGAGAGTGAGTACCAACTAATATAATTTTTCTATGCATACATGCGAGCGAGTAATTAATAATTTTGCACCTATTTTCCCGAAAAATATTTATCCTCGTATTATGATAGCAGCAACATGGTTTTCTTGATTAAATTTTACACAAAACCACATTTATCGAGAAAAAAATCCTGGCAATAAAAAAAAAAGATCCAAAATCTCGATTTTTTGACTGCACTAGAGGAAAATTCGTGGAGGAAAATCATGATTCCAACGAAATATTATAAAAAAACGGAAATCACTTCTCTCAAATAGTTCCCTTGCGAGAAGTTCTTCTCCTTATCACGTACGCCACTGTTTCTCATCCCCGTCCGAGCCGATAATATCTTTTTATGTAAATAAGAGCTTAAAACGGTTGTTCGGTGAGTGGCGTAGCGGGATTTGTGCGGCTTTTGTACTGGCATTCTCGATCGTCATTATTAAGTAGTGAGTTTTCCGCCCCGGACCGAAACGATACAATAATTAAGCCATTTTGTCAGGGGATTACGCCCCTCCTTACCAGGAAAGATGGTTAGTTCCCCTTCAAAGCGTCCGAAAACTTGAACCTGCGAGATTTCAGCAGATATATATATATATATATATAACTACTATGGATGATATTGAAGCAACAGATAGAACTGGGGTTGTTTTTTCCCTTTATTTACCACCTATCAGGATGGTTTTTTAATATAATTAATTAGCAAAGTTGAAGCTCGGAAGAGAATATTCAAAATAAAATAAATAATAGTTATTTATCATACAGTGGAAAAAAGTATTGGATATCAATTCGAGGTTGTGTCAAAAAGTTGAAAACAGGGAACTTAAATAATATTTTTTCATGTTGGTTGTATAATGAAGTCATTATAAAACGCAAATGCGCATTTTTTATTATTCGGAGGTTGGTACAATCGAACTGTCAAGTGGAAGTCGGAAGAGTTAGGCCCAGTTTACTTCTGAGCGATTTTGGATTTGGTCATACTAGCAGTGAAAAACTCAATGTTTTAATTGGTGAATTTCAATTCAGAATGTGATTTGATTTAATTCGACCAATAAAAACAATAAAAACACTGCATTTTTCACCGCTGGTATCGCAAAAATAAAAATCGCTCAACAGTAAACTGGGCTTTACGCTTGTGCGTCAGATTGCAAATATTTCAATATCATCATTGTTACCAAATTAATGCAAAATAGATAAAAAAATATATGACACACGTTTTATAAGACACGATGTCGCATTTGTTCCCTTGGAGCACTCCTTGCTTTGCTAGTCGTACTCCAAACAATGCGTGCGACAAAATAGCGTCTTATCAAACTTGTAGCAGAAGGAGCGAACAAAGTAAATTTGAAACTCCTATACCAGAGAATTTTAGGGAAAGTATGAATTATGATATGATAGATTCATGACATGGTGCTATGAAATGCTTAAATGTTAAGATATCAGAGTAAATATTCTAAACTTGTCGCATTTCTCGAAAAACATAAACCCGTTGAATACAAAACAAAAATAATATTTACCGAAAAAGGGTAATGTCAATTATACTTTATACTCTATGGTAGTTTGAGTTTGTATTGTCATGGAATTGCGTTTGTAGAAAAAAATCTCATGCTGTGTATTTCGAACTCAAAGTGTCTTCTGTCGGTCTTCTGTCTTCTTCGTCGAACGGCAATCTATCACTTTGCGCTCTAAATACATACACAATAGTACATTGTTTACCGCGTAGGAAAAGCTTGACATTCCTGGGCGACTGTGAAGATTGCTAAGTCGAGGCGCAAGCCGAGACGTAGCAACACAGAGTCCAGGAATGTGGCTTTTCCTACGAGGTAAACATACTATTTTTCCGCAAATCGTTGAAAATTCGACAGATATTGATTGATTTAAAAAAAACGCGATAATTTTATTCCCAAATAAATGGTGCTTTGAAATTCCTAATAAAATTACTTGGGCTACTATGGAAACATATTGAGGTTGAATTGTCAAACTTGACGCTTATAAATTTAATTGCTGGTGTTCTCGAAAGTGAAATGATAAGTGTTGATGAAATTTCCATTCCTGGGACTCCTCCAGAGCTGGTTGAGGCAGTGAATACTGCTTCATTAGAATTATTGCCAAAGAAATCAAGAGAAAAGTACGAAAATGCATACAGACGTTTTATGGATTATCGCATGAGTAAAAATACGAGTTCTTTATCAGAAAATGTTATAATGGCATACTTCCTAGACCTTTGTTTGAAGATGAAATCTTCAACATTATGGGCCAATTATTCAATGCTGAAGTCAACCCTTGCAATTAAACACAATGTAGATATATCTACATACTCAAAACTTCGTTCTTTATTCAATCATTTATGTAGAACACTAACAACTGTACGGAAATATCATTTCCTTACAGTAAGGAAATGACATTTCCTCACAGTAAGGAAGTCCTGACTTTTTCTTCAAGAAATTTTGACAGGAATGTCAAAATTTCCTAGCGATTTGCGGAAAATAGCTATATGCATATCTTTCTGTGACTGGAAAAATAAAATAACGATTTGAAAATTGAATTTTTAAACTTGTCGGCTGTTGAACTTATAGCGACAATTAGACCCGCGTTGCTAAGGAAACTTTCCTAGTAATCAAATATCTGCCAATTCAATTCTGTGATTTGATTTGAAAATTACAAACTTATCAATGGTTGGTCAGTATAATTATGTTGAATAATATAAAGTTAAAACATGTCTGATCCCGAGTTTTCTTCGATTCCACTGGAATTAGTAGAAGCAGCGAAAGTAGCGTTGCAAACACCACAGCTATGGTAAAATTAAGATCCTATCAAAAATTAGTATATGGGATTTTTGGGGTCGCAGATTAAGAATTTTTTGCGATTTTCAGTCAAAATGTATTACATTGAAATGGCGGCTCCGAATATTGAATTTTGTGATTATGGGCAAATTCAAATCGAAATTGGAAGTCTGGTCTATTTCTTTTGTAGAATGCAATGATATACAGGTTGTTACAATCATATCAGTAAATATTCTCAAAGCCTCCAGAGCCCTCTACGAAACGGGTACAACAAAATATCATTACAAAAACGTCGTATTCATTTCAAATTTCCTAACGAATCGCTAAACGCTGCAAACAACTCATCGGTACACCCCAGTCGTCAAACTGACAAACAGTCGGGCCCTTAGCCACTCCCACGTGATCCTGAAATATCACCGAATCCATCAGGACGCCTCATTTGTCAAGAGGAATCCCACTAAAACGCCGCAAAACGAGACTCGTGTCGGTGATTAAGCTAGACAACGTCTAGGAGGTCTTCATTGGACAGGTTGACGCAGTAATTATACCTTGAATTATACCTCGAATTATTGTGCGATCATTTGTCCATTTGGGGTTAAAGACACTTCGAGCATGGGGGTTCATCTGACAGCCAACAAACATGAATAATTGATGGGTGAAGATGAATTCAAACGATATCAACTTGAACTGAAATGAATGTGAGATTTAAGTTATTTAATTTGAAGTCTTCAGGCCGATTCAGATTCATGCGTGCCCACACTGCATTTTTGACCCTGCATGAAACATCCCAAAAAGCCTGTGAATATTTGACAATCTTGTATTTGAGTTTGGCATTCGATATATTTTGAATTTGATGATCATTTTGTAAAGTTTTTAATACATTCCCGCCTTTCTCTGTTGTGATTTTAATTTCGAGAAAATGAATGAGATGAAATTGTAGATTCACTTGAACTGACAATACTGAAAAAACCAATCAAAATAATATGATCTCGAGTAAGAAATGCGATGGAAATGCACATATGTGAAATGTCATGCCTTTTTCAGGCACAAGCGTCAGAAATGCATGTGCCTGTAAATCGCACGTGCTTCAAAAACCCTGCATGGAAATGCATGAATCTGAATCGGCCTTTCTATGGAAAGAAATTAATGAATATTGATAAATAACAGAAACATCTTCGATTGGTAACAATGATGACATTGACATATTTCATATCTGACGCACAAGCGTAAAGCCCTGTTGAACGATTTTGAGTTTTGCGATACCAGCGGTGAAAAATGCAATGTTGTTATTGTTTTTGATGGTCAATTTAAATCAAATTACACTCTGAATTGAAATTTACCAATTAAAACATTGAGTTTTTCACTGCTAATATCACCCAATCCAAATCGCTCAGAAGTAAGATGGGCCTAGCTCTTCTGACTTTCATTTGACAGTTCGATTGTACCAATCTCCGAATAATAAAAAATGCGTATCGAAAAGAGGCTATTTCGATACGTAACGTTGTTGCGTTTCATAATGACTTAATTATTGAACCAAACTAGAAAATAGCTATTTGTGTATTCAGAGCGCAAAGAAATACACAATATTTTTTCTGCACACAGTTCCTATATAAGAAAACTCATTAATTCATGCAATTAACTTACCATTTCATAATATTTTTCATCTAAATCATTAATTCCATTAATAAGTCAGTATTATATTGAAATTCAATTCAATAATTTACACATCTAACAGAAAAGAAGGGAATATGACTCATAGATAAGTAAAGAATTGCCCTGCCCATGGATCGAACCCGGCCTGACGGCTTGAGAAGTCGCGCTTTAAACCTGTCGGCTATTGAGGCTACTTGAAAACTTATTTCTATCCCACAGTTATAATACTTTATGAACCAAAAAGATATAGTAAAACTCATTTTTGCTTTATATTCACCGGACTGAGAAATACGACAAGTTTAGAATACCTACCGGGGTATCTAAAGCATTCAATTATTTCATAGCACCATGTCATGAATCTATCGTATCATAATTCATACTTTTCCTCGATTTCTCTGGTAGGAGGTTCAAATTTTCAATGTTCGCATTTTCTGCTACATCTGGAGATATGTTAGATATTTCACTGTCACTATTAATTTCCATCATGCAACATAATGATGAGGTCGTTTTCAACAATGATAGATGCGAGCGCAAATATGCCGTCAATTATTGACATTATTTCTGCGCACGAGCAGCAATGCTGTCACTCCATGACTTTCCTCGGAAAACGTCAACTTTATGTTGAGATTCCAACGTTCATCTTCAAACGAAAAATAAAGTTAAATTTTAATTTGCGCAGACGTGATTCTGTCAAACGAATAATGTCTTCTTGTTCTGTAGAAAAAATTAAGGAAATGATACAGAAATACTAAATACCTGCTATATATTTGTCATTATCAGAATGTAGGAGTTGATTTAGAAAGACGAAATATTTTTGTATGACATATCGCAGAAGAGTTTTTTAAAGCAAAAGGTCGTTCAAAAGGTATCAAAATCCTTGAAGGAAAATATCTCGAAAAATATGGTCGAATGACAGTGAAAGGAAACAGCAGATTAGTTAGTAGTTCCTTTTTTATAGCCAAATCGCGCTAATTTGTTCTAGTGAAATTCACCAGTTCATATCGTGGTGTTTCCAGGGGAGTTAATAAGGACACCCATAATATTTGTCTTCCCTGTCATTTTGGTCTCTACTGTTGTATACCACACACGACTAGAACACCGAAAGAAATCCCCATGCCTCATGTGTGAGAATGTTTTTCGAGTAATTTCACAATCCTTGTGCAAACAAACTTGGCTCTTCCAATAGTCTTTTCGACAAGCGTATAATGAACTAGGTAAATATTTACACCATCGTTAGTGCGAGAAGATAACTAAAGTTGAGGCGTCGGTTTCTGGAAGGTGTCGACCTGGTTTCACCTTTAACCTCACTATTTTTTCTCAAGCTCAAGACCATTGAGGATGTGTTATGAATACGAAAATAAGGAAAAATTATCACGTGGATGAAACGTATGAGAATTGTATAGAGATTTATAGAGAATGTGAACTATTAATTCATATACAACCAACTCTGCCTGACTTGATTTTCAAATAGATTTATCAGCGCTAATGCATTGTCGTAATGTATACAAAATTTGAGACTCCTCATGTTTTAATATTTATGACTCCTTGTAATTCAGTGACAACTCCAAAGTTGAAACAGTGCATGTATAACCTATAGATGGTAAAAAATTATAGTTTTGATGTACAGAAATAAATTATGCATTTGACTATGGTACAATTAGCATATTTTATGGAGCTACTTCATGAATAACTAGCTGTCAGTAACTAATGATGTATTTATTATTATTTCAATATTTCATGTATAAATAGGTACCCATTCAATTCCATGCACATTCTTCTCCAATAGTCCAACAATGGATTCACTTTCAACGATGATCATCGTGTTATTATTTTTCATTGGTGTTTTAATACCTCAGGTATGTGATTCGTAATTCTCTTATTATTCATATTATATCACAATTAATGTCTAGGCGTACCTATATATCACAGCTATCTTGTACTCCTGAGAAAATGTTGGGACATTTTTCACGATTTAAATTCGTTATGAACAGCCCAGTACAATATTTTACGAGGTGCTCAAAATTTTATGAAAAAGAAACGATTAGAAACGAAATCTTCGGTACCTGTCTCAATGTGAACTTTTTCACGTGTTATAGGAAGAAAGAAACATTTGCGATAATAAGGTTAACGGTTAACGAAGTATAGCCTTTGACTCTTTCAAATCTAAACATTAAGTTGACGTTTTCCGAGGAATGTCGTTGAGTGACAGCATTGCCGCTCGTGCGCGGAAATAATGGCAATGTCATTAAGTGACAGCATGTACTGAAATATCCGTTTTGTCAAGAACTGTCAAAATATTTTGTATATATTGAAACATATCATTCCCATAGCACACGGTGATATTGTTGAATAAATTGAACTGCTGTTGATTTTAGGACAATTATATATTTATTTACCATTATCTAGTCTAATAGCTATCTTTTAATTTTTCAACTCCCAACTTTCTAGACCAGGGGCGTCCCCCACGACGCTACCCTCACCCCCACCCAAAAATACGCAGAAATCCACCGAGCCTGCCAGGCCGACCCATCCACCCACCTGGACCCCACCGACCTCACCAGGTTCGACCACGGCGACGACGTCCACGCCGCGACGCTCGGCGCCCACCTGCTGTGCCTGCATGTCGGCATGGGGCTGCAGGACCGGCTAGGGCGTCCGGCGCCCAACTTGGGGCGCCTTTTGGCGTCGCTGGCGTCGGCGCCGTCGGAAGCCGACCGGCTGGGGAAGTTGGAGTGGGCGTGTGGGGTTTTGGAGGCGGGGAGTGCGGAGGAGTTGGCGGTCGCGTTGAGGAGGTGCATTGTCGAGAATTATCCGGAGTTGGAGTTTCTCCATGATCCGTGATTGTAATATCGCCACTGGCGTTATTATATTGTGATGAATGAAGTTTTGTTTGATTATCTTCCTTTTCAACTGTCACAATCCTCTCTCTCTCTCTCTCTCTCTCTCTCTCTCTCTCTCTCTCTCTCTCCCTCTCTTTTTTTCTCGAGGATTTAAAATAAAAAAAGTAGTTAATGTTATCCGAAAAAAAAATTAATCATTGTTGAAAAAGCTTTGATGGCAACAGCAATGTGAAATGAAAATTAAAAAAATATTAATTCGATCACTTGGACGTGCGCGCTAGTCGAGGTACTAGTATTCTAATTCACGTCGCAATCAAAGCGTATTTTTTTAGTTTTCATAAACTCTAGTATTATTTTTCTATGTCCTATCCAAAGTCAGAATTGAATATAAAAAAAATCGCCACACACAAAATTTCATCAGAATCAGACCATAAACACAAAACTCGTTCACCATCTTGGATTCACCATCTTAAATTTAAGAATTCTGATGAAAAATCCATAATATCCGATCTTGAAAATTTCAACAAGCCCCTCTTTTGTTTTTCTTCTAAAAACTCTGACCTCAAAAAGCCCCACACACAAAAGCTCACTAGAATCGGACCATAAACACAAACCTCATCTGCCATCTTGAAACCGCCATCTTGAATTCGTGAATTTCGACAAAAAATTCATTATCTCTGACCTTAAGAAGCCCACATACCAAATTTCATTAAATTCGGACCATAAACACAAAACTTGTCCTCCATATTGAATTGGCCATCTTGAATTCATGAATTTTGATTAAAAAATCCTTAATCTCCGATCCCGAAAATGCCTACATACTAATTTTGAATCAAATCGAACCATTATCACAAAACCCGTCTAAAATTCAAAGATTCCTTTACACACATAATATACAGATCTGCTCTAGACTATGGTTTGAAAAATGTAGAACCAACTGATTCAGAGAACCAAAGATTCGAAATAACCACAGGCATCATCAATTTTTTTTATAAAATAAACATCAGTAGTTCTGGTCGAACAACACAACCAATGGCGGATATAAATATGTATGATAGTGTCTGTTTACGTTCAACTCGTATGCTCGAGATCGAATTCTTAGATAATCCAATCCCATCACACGAATTCCAGCACAAGGATACGACCGGAATGAACAAATACGAAGGAGCAGGAATTTGAAACATCCTAGATAAGACAGAACTCACCTCATCGAAACAAAACACGGGGAGAGACCGCACGATCGTATTTGGTATTTCTTGTGCATGCGAATAGCCAACTGTGATGTGAAATCGGATAGAGTACAAGGGGGGCACCAAAGAGCAGAGAAATTGCTGCAGAAGAATCATTGCTCTAAGCCTAGCCTCCTTAGGTTTTCTCCGAATCTGCGGTGATCAGTTAGGAATCCTGTTCAGATTGTTCTTGCCGAGGTTCTTGCTAGTAGAGGGTTTATGTATGCGGAGACAATCCTCTGAGGAGCTGAGGAGCCGAGGATCCTCAGCTCCTCGGCTCCTCAGACCCTCGGCTCCTCAGACCCTCGGCTCCTCAGATCCTCAGAGGTTTGTCTCCGCATACATAAACCCTCTACTCTTGCTGAGTTTGATAAATTCCTCGAATTTTTTTTTGTAAGATTCCTGATTCTTACAGTCCTGGAAGTCTTTGCCAATGTATAATTCTGAGTGTTTCTTTCTCTTTCTTGGGTTATATTTGAATACGTGCTTTACCAAGATCGCAGAATGCTTCTGGTTCCTTGGTCTCTACTCCAACATGCTCTGGTACCCACATAACCTAACCTAACTCTGGCTTTCTTCCTAACTCATTTGAAAGAGCACTGATCAACTTGAATTGGTCTAGCTAGGACCTGGGACTGTCTATAGATTCTACATAGAAGCACTCAATTAGCTGGGTTGTCAAATCAGACTGACCCTATCTTGGGTTTACCAGCATCATGTGGTAGTGTATGAGAAAAATGTAGAGGTTGATTTTTCACTCACAAGTTGGCAATTGAATACGAGAAAATGTCGAGTATTGATCTGACGATTCGAGATGATATTCAGCGTTGTTGAGCATCTCTCCAAACATCGTGCCAAGAATGCAACAGGAAAAAATCGCAGCAATTTATGAGCCTCCTACAACAGAAACCGCAAAACAAAACGAGTCTAGTAAATTTCTCCTTTTTCTAAACACCAGAGAAATATCCGACGGAATGTCTGTAGTTTAGTGCCTCTCTGTTATCCAGCTTCGTCGAGTTTGATGATGGGGGGGGGGGCATTTGGAGCCATTTAGATTACGACTGACGATAACATCATCTTGATATAGGCTAAAACATTTTGAAAAACATCCAACTTTTTTGTTTATTCGGATTGCCAAAGTGATTTCCATGGTGTTTTCTATTGTTTCCAACCGTACATGATGGGAATCATCGACCTCACTAAAATTGGTCCTTCGAGTCGGATCTCGGCCGTTTCCGCACGTGATGTCCCTTGGCGTTTTTCTGTCGAAACGATAAAGGATAAAACGACCATAAAGGCGTGCAACCACGAACGACTATTATAGACGACATTCCTTAATTGCCCTGTGTGTTCGTTTTATTTGCTCCCACTTATTTGTCTTCGGGTGTGAGCAAACATCACAACAGGAACAGATCGAGGTGAAGCCAGGCCAGGGCCCGCATGCAACGTCAAGAAGGCCATATTTTCAGCAGGTTTGAGTCATTGTTATCACAAGATTTCAGCTTCAAGATGGTAGGCAAAATATGTTTTTTCGGCAACCGTCCGGAAAGTACGTACTTTCCAGACGATTTTTTTTTGAGAAAGTGGCATTTTTCCGGCCTAGTCCGGGAAGTACGTACTTCCCGGACTAGGCCGGGAAGAATCACATCGTTGTTGTCATTGTAAATATGAAAATCTTGGTAGTATGGTTTTGATAAATGCAGTTGATCATTACCATAGCAGCAAAATAACGACTGACAGCTATCTGACATAAAATTTGCTAACATTCAAAAATTATCAGATGAAAACAATCAATGTGAAACGGAAACTTTACCTTCTTGTTCTGACTTCAACAAAAGGCACTTAAATATACCAAGCATTTCAATCAAATTGAATCCATTCAATATTAACAATTGTTCTAATTTTAATATAAATATTAATATAAATAAGAATTGAAATGTTCGAAATTTTGTTCTAATAAAGAAATGTGTTTCTTTGATTTGTTATTCTACAATGTTGCCGAAAAAAATGTGTACGCAACACGCCCGAAAACAGTTTTTTTGGACTCGCAGACTTTCCGGACTTGTTACGTAAATTACTATTACGTTATTGTTTTATCCAGTAGAATCATCTAACTCTCGCCCCATTTCTGCAGTGTCATTGCTAAAGTTAGGACCAATCGATTTATCTTCGATCTAGATACCATCAAACGCGCTCTCTGGTCCATATCTCAGCCCGGCATTCGCTATTATCGCAATAATTAAGCCCCGAAGACGGAAACCATAAAGGTAACGATAAAATCGGTGAAGTAGAATGCTGTTATGTCATATGGTATCGACATACATCACAGTTGTAAAGCCACAGGAGGCCGGCGACTTTCATACAGTCGCTGGACCGTTCCGCAATCTTGGAATCGGTCCAATTATAATGGATATAAATGCAGATGCATCGTCGTTTATCTCTGGCTATATTGTGATATTGGAAGTGATGGACGTTATGCGTCTGTGATTGCACGGATTACGATCTCTAGCGCGGCTTGAATGATATTTTGTGCACACCGAGGAAAAATGTTTCGTTTGGAATGCGTCAATTTTTGTTATTCAGAAAGCGAGATTTGTAATTCAGAAGAAAGCGTCATTTGTAATTCAGAATACAGCGATATTTGTAGTTCAGTATGAAGATTCGTTTGTATTTCAGAATAAAGCTCATTTGTGTTTCAGAATAAAGCGTCATTTGACGAGATTAAAGCTCGAAATAAAGCGTCTTTTGTATTTCATAATAAAACGTCATTTGTATTTCAGAATAAAGCGTCATTTGTATTTCAGAATAAAGCATCATTTGACGAGATTAAAGCTCGGAATAAAGCGTAATTTGTATTTCATAATAAAGCGTCATTTGACGAGATTAAAGCTCGAAATAAAGCGTCATTTGTATTTCATAATAAAGCGTCATTTGTATTTCAGAATAAAGCTTATTTGTGTTTCAGAATAAAGCGTCATTTGAATAAAGATTCATTTGTATTTCATAATAAATCGTCATTTGTATTTCAGAATAAACCGTAATTTGTAATTCAGAATGAAGCTCATTTGTGTTTCAGAATAAAACGCCATTTGATGTATTTCAGAATAAGGTGTAATTTGTAATAGAGTGTCATTTGTAATTCAAACTTCAATTGGAATTTGAAAATCGTCATTTGTACCTCAGAAAGCGTCATTTGTAATTAAAAGTAAAAATGAAAAGTTATATTTTCAATTCAAAAAACGTCATTTGAATTTCAGAGGAAGCGTCATTGAAAATTCAATAAAGTGTATTCATGTTAATTTTTGAGATTTGAATGATTTGGTTAGGATAAGCAACCAGACAGAGAATGCCTTACTTTTTCCTCCGTTTTTTCTTTTCAAACAACTATATACTACTTATACTACTGTATAAAATATCCTGAAACGAAAAAGTATTGACATTCTTGGGAAAATGGAACGATCCAACCGACTGTGAATAAATCTGGTACGGATATTACGACCGTATGAATGAATTATTACGAGATTCCCATGAAACATCGATGATACGGTCGCTTCTTATGGCATTGTTGTGGTTGAAAAGTGAAAATGAAAGAAGAGCCTCCAACATAATAATTCCTATATAGCATTGAAATTTAAATAGAGAGAGAACTTTTTCGTTTGATTCCATCGTTCCATCCCGATTTTTGAAAGTAATAGAGTTATCCTCGACACCGGGCTCTATATAATATCAATATTCAATAAACGAAACAGAACATACGAGCTGGAAAATAATTGGAGTTATTTTTCCAATACGTTTTCTGGTATTTTTCGCTTCCTCTTTTTGACATCGTAACATCAATATTGTCGACGAACAAAGTGATAGAGTTTGTATATGCTGTAATATTCGATGCAAAATTTAATTATAACTTTATTATCGAGCCTTCAAGTTGAAATATTCGAATTCTGGTAAAAAATAATGGAAACACTCCTATACTTATTCATCGAGTTATTTATAGAAGGAAAATAAATATTCTTCATATGCATTTCATCGATTTCAGTTTCGAGTTCAATGCATCAATCCTCCTGAATATCATAATTTATTTTGCAATTCCAAACAGTTATGAATGGGAAAAAGCAAATGCCATTTTTAACGATCGTCATCCGATTTTCGCAGAATTGGGGATTATATTTTTACGATAGTTGATAAGTTTGAATCCTATCTGATCCTGATTGGAGGTTATTAATGTGAGCGTTTTATTCGAAACGGAAATATATCAGCGTAGTTCCCAGAAATCCACAATATCGAAATGGCACGTCAAATAAATCACATCTCATACAAAAAGATCTATCCTGATACATTCGATTTCAAATTAATTTTCAGTTCTCGATGATCAATTCATTGATAACTGAAAAGTGATATTTGTTCAATTGGAATATTATTCATTATCTGAATACCAGTCGAAAAAATAAAATGAAAACCGTTATCGGACGATAGAACGATTTTTGTTTGTTTTTCTTGAAAATCAGTTTTGGGCGGAAAGTAGGCAATACAGATTTCTAGGCTAGGTTCCAGAATTTTTTTCAGAAATGTTTTCGTACATCAAAAATAGTGCTGCTGGATTATATTTCTCGGTCAGTTTCTCCTTGCATCTCTTCTCATCATCATTCTTCGTTCGTGTTTGTTGCTATCTTCAATATCAAAAAATTTCTGCACTACATTCATTAATATTTATTTGTCCATTTTGGCGAAAATGGTTTTTTTTTTCTCATATAACTGCAACTTTTTGGCTTTCGCTTGGTCTTTTCACTTTATATACTCTTTATATTCATCATCTTCAGACTGGTCTAGCGGTGGTAAAACAGGTCAAGTCAGCACAATTTTCTGTACATTTACTATAATTTTTCGAAATTTGTCTTAAACAGAGTAAAATACATCGTTCTCATCAGGATTCGAATTATTGTAAAGACTGACCACCGAAAGTTTGTTGTTTGCATTACGCATCCATAATTTTTGTTGCATCAGTCCTTGAATATCATTGGGGTCCAACAAACAAAGTATTTTTCCTTCATCATCGAGGCTTTTATTCCCCAGCCGTACCTGCTTGAATGTAAAAGCCATCAAGCATGCACATAAAAGGAAATAATAATCGAGACATCTAGCGTGTCCGCTCAACGACCCGAAAAAGGATGACTAAGTCCCCTATTAAAAATCGCGAGGCACCAAAAATATATTTGGTTGTTATGCTGGCCAGGCCACCACAGTCTGCGAAAATAATTAAAATGATGTTTTGTTTGATTGTTTGTTTGTTGTTTGCTATGGGACGTGCCCGAATTGAAAATGCACTCGAAGGGAACACAATTACACGCGGTTTTTTTTTCTTTTTCGATACTGAAATAAATGATGTTACATAGCGCAATAATAGTACATCTGCGTTGACGATGCTAGCGTTCGTTTTTCCTTCTCGAAATGTCTTGTCTATTGTTGTGCTGCTAATTCGAGAATAGGTTAGTCCCGCATAATGAAATTACTACTTCAAATAAAATTTCAAGATGACCTTTTCATGTATTAAGAGTCCCAGAAAACAATATCCGATTCAAAAATTTGACGCATGCCAAATTTTTTGATAAAAATCGATACCCTCTAACAACGGCAGATATTGATGACGTAGTGCTAACATTGTGATTTTTGGGCTAGAATCTCCGCTAGAATCACTAGACATGAAGCTCAAAAACTTTTCATTGAGAGGAATTTTGAAATAAGTAATATTTTTTTAAAGTACCTACCTACCTATATATTATCTCATTATGAATTGCCTGTATGAAATACATTTCAAAATGAAAATGATGACAGTTTGTTTGATAGGAGAGATCCGGAGAAATCTGTTAGTAGAAAAAAGCAGATTGGTATACGCGAAGTTAAAAATCGGTCCATCCGTTCGGAAGTTATAGCAATTTGAAATATTCGAAATTTGAGAACAATTTTTTCTCGATTTCGGTTTTTCTGATTGAAGAACTGGATTCTGTGAGTGAAAACAAGCAGATTGGTATACACGAAGTTGAAAATCGGTTTATCCGTTCGGAAGTTATAGCATTTTGAAATATTCGAAAATGTTACATTTTTTCAATTCGAGAAATTTTCTTTTCTCGAATTCGGTTTTTCTGATTGAAGAACTGGATTCTGTGAGTGAAAACAAGCAGATTGGTATACACGAAGTTGAAAATCGGTTTATCCGTTCGGAAGTTATAGCAATTTGAAATTTGAAAATTTCAATTGCTACATTATTTCGATTTCGACATTTTAGTATTTTCCATCGTCCTCTATATTTTGTACTTCAATCATCAATGGCCTAGCCATCAAGAAAAAACGACATAAAGCGACGAAAAGACACAATAGAATGACAATAGCGAAACGGACTTGCCGTGTGTTTTTTGCTGGAAAATTACACGTCTCGATGACACAATCATGAGCGATGGCCGATGGTTTACTCAATTCAACAGTTTGGTCACGTTCATCTCTTCAAACCGTGGGTACGGACGCACTCAACATAAATCATAAATCGAGATCGCCCAGTGGATGAGTACTGAGTGATGAAGTGATGTGTGGCGCTATCTGCAGCTGTGGATATGCATGAAACAGTGAACAAAAATGTTGATGATGACGATAATGTCGGAGAGGAAACGTCTGGATGATTTTCTAACGAAAAAAGTTGTCAAAAAAAACGGAATAACATTCTCGTTTAATTTTTTTATTCACTTGAAAGAAATTGTAAAATATTTCGGCAACTTAGTTGCCATTTCAAAATCAATATTACATATCAATAATTTCTCGAATTCGGTTTTTCTGATCGAATAACTGGATTCTGTGATTGAAAACAAGCAGATTGGTATACACGAAGTTGAAAATCGGTTTATCCGTTCGGAAGTTATAGCAATTTGAAATTTGAAAATTTCAATTGCTACATTTTTTCGATTTCGACATTTTAGTATTTTCCATCGTCCTCTATATTTTGTACTTCAATCATCAATGGCCTAGCCATCAAGAAAAAACGACATAAAGCGACGAAAAGACACAATAGAATGACAATAGCGAAACGGACTTGCCGTGTTTTTTGCTGGAAAATTACACGTCTCGATGACACAATCATGAGCGATGGCCGATGGTTTACTCAATTCAACAGTTTGGTCACGTTCATCTCTTCAAACCGTGGGTACGGACGCACTCAACATAAATCATAAATCGAGATCGCCCAGTGGATGAGTACTGAGTGATGAAGTGATGTGTGGCGATATCTGCAGCTGTGGATATGCATGAAACAGTGAACAAAAATGTTGATGATGACGATAATGTCGGAGAGGAAACGTCTGGATGATATTCTAACGAAAAAAGTTGTCAAAAAAAAAACGGAATAACATTCTCGTTTAATTTTTTTATTCACTTGAAAGAAATTGTAAAATATTTCGGCAACTTAGTTGTCATTTCAAAATTAATATTACATATCAATAATTACTCTCCCAATGGTAACTTTTGGACAATATATTTCCAACTATTTTGTGGCTTTTTATTCAAAACAGTATCCACTTTCAATCATATAGTACAATCAAATCTTTTGAAAACTCAGCCTTCTTGAAGAAAACACAAGCTTAAGTCCTTGAGTTTTGATTGCTTCGAACTCTACTATTCGAAAAAACTTGCACATATAAAAACCGAGATAAAAACTACTAGAATAAAAAACATCACTTTTTTCACGCCTACATTTTCGTAAAAATTTTGTAGGAACAGGAGGGATACATCTCAGATAGGTATCACTCATGTTCATTTGTTTCGCTTCAATGTCTATGAACATGAAATTAAATTTTTTTTATAGGATTGTCCAAAATCATTTTTTTACTGGAGATGGAGAATTTGAGTATCTTGGCAACCATGCGTTCAAAATGAAACGTACTCAGGGTGTCACATTTAAAAGCTCATCAAGAACCGGAAGATTCGAATTCGAACACCATAATTGATAATAGTTATTTATTACATGAGTGATTCAATTTTCTCGAGCGAATAAAACACCCATTCAATACGTTTTATCCACAATCACATTAATTTAAAATAAAAATAGCAGACATTTTTCATCAAAAAATGATTTGACAGTTGGCTCTGACAGCGGACGTCACCTCATCTAGAGATTTATCAAAAACTTCCGACATGCACTAAGTATGCATTCTGAAATCGATAATAACTACAATCTTGTTATCAACGGAAACGAAGTGAAAAATGATAAAACAAAAAACTAAATATCTATTAATATAAATTTGTTAATGTTAATATGCTCAAGAAATGAGTAAAATGTGATTGATTCAAGATTGTATTTTTTATTATTCCACTAATGGAATAGAGTGTGTTTGTGTTAAATTCCATCATTCCACTACTGGTAATTTATACGTGTGGATAAGTGTGGATAAGACTTCTTTTTAGAATAGAATAGAGTAGAACACGACTTTATTTTCAAGAATGACAATCACAGTGACATTACATCTAAAATATACATGATCAGTATTATCACAATAACCAACATTAAAGAAAATAGTGTCAATATACGTACGTACAATATATTAAGAACTTCAATACAAAGTAAATGAATAAAAACATTAAAATAAATAAAGTAGATATAAAAATGAATAAAGTGAAAATTGAAATTGATAGTGAATTTAAAAATGGAAATATATTTATATGTTACATTCATGTCTCATTTTCATTGCATCTACTCTCCCAAATATTCTCTAATAGAGTATGGTCCTAGATCCACTATTATTAATGAGCCTCTTGAAGACTTTTAAGTCAACTTGTTGTTTTACTGTTGCTGGCAATTTATTGAAAAATCTAATACATGCATACTCTGGTGTTTTTTTCTGTTGATGACAGTATGTGAATTGGAATATTATAGTCGGTGTTATGGTTTCTTGTGTTTAAACTATGTTGTATTTTGTGTGACTCAAATTTATTGCTATTTTTAATAATCATAAAGTGAATGTGGATAAAAATAATCATTGTAGCTTGTTGTTGTAATAGTAGTCATCAATACTAATTCTCCGTGGATTCTAGTTTCCAGAATCGTACAAATAAATATCGTACTCACTGGACCCTCAAACAACCTGAAGAAAAGTTTTCCAAGTGTTCTCCAAAGTTGATATCGCCTAGTGGAGTACGTCAAAATGAGGTCAAGCTTCTATTCATCCCGGTCTATACCATGCGGCTATAGAAATATCACTTTCGAAAGGTTTGAAGAGGAGTCCAACTCATAGTCAAGGAGCATCATGAGCACGTATATACGCGTATTATGATACGGAAGCCTCCAACATTTTTGAGAGTACTTCGGAATAAATTTCCCTCGGAATTTCCACAGAAACAGTAGAAAAACAGTTGGAACTTGTCTAATTAACGAAATGAAAAATGGGATACTACTATGTGGTTGGCGACATTACTATAAAAATATCCAATTAACCACAAGAGGTTTCACTTTGGGAATGTTAAATAAACATCATATGCCTATAACGGCAACTGAATTTGTATGTACAGAGTATTTCTGAATGATATTGATGGAAGTCTATAAACATACAGAGTGTCCAGCGAAAATCGGATCATTCATCCGATAAATTCACTTGTTTGATATCCCAGAAAAATGTAAAAACATTCCAAATTCTTACAATTTTCTTGTCATAAATCGTGAAGGTAGGAGTCAGAATATAAAAAGACTAAACGAATAACAGGCAGTATTTTTTCTACGACCAAAAGGTATTTATCTCGGTATGAATCACAAACAAGTTTTTTGAAGTTCTTTGCACAATGTATAGGTTTATTTATTATATCAAATGGAATTGAGTTTATAATTCTGGGATCTAAATAATTTAAACTTCTTTATCCAACAGTTTAATTTTTTTGAGTTGTGAGCAGTCTCAAGAATGTTTCATTTTCGTAAAAGTAGTTGGTTGGCAACATAGAAATATATTTTGTTTGGATTGAAGAGCTTGGATTCATGAAATAATTTTTCCGACGAATAAGTAAGTATGGTGTTCACTTCACATAATTTTGCAGAATCGTTTTCGACTTTTTCTAATGTGTAAATGGTTTTACAGTATCCCAGATTTTTCATAAAATCATATAAGGCATTTTTTACGAGTTTTTCATGGTTCGAAACCCCCTTATGTGAATTTTTACCTACTTTCTACAGAGGGTACATCGAAACTGCATTTTTGCGAGCGTAAATACTCGTTTTAACGGAATTTACAGAAATAGTTTCATAGTCTCCTTGATTTGTTGTGAAGAAAATCTTTTTCAACTTTAGTTTTTAATATGTTCCCAGTCTGCATTATTGTAAAACATAACGATATAGTCTTCAAAAGTGACAATTTTCCCAACTGTATCCAGAAGGAATGAATTATTTATGTATAAGATGTTTTACATTCATATACCTATATTATCGAGGATTCTTCAATATATCTGATTTCTTACTGCTGCTCTAGAATCTGGAATGATTTCATTGATATTTTTTCAAATTAATCTGAGCAACAAATTGAATTTGAATTTAATCATAGGTGAACAAATTCTACTAAAGCTCTATCGTCCATTCTTGCAGAAGCGCTTTGGTAGCGATATCAGGAGGGTATTTCCTTTGTGATGGATCCAAAGTAAAACTTGCTCAAAGCTGTTGGCTCTTATTGAATGTGGCTGGTGAATTCATGAAATTCATCCATTTTGGACTTTCCCTTAGACACTTTTATGATCATGCTAATATAATAGATTCCAATAAATATGCAAATATACTTTTTTATTCTAAAGATTCTAGTCAGCTGCTCAAAATATCGTAAACTTCGTCTCATTCAACATCGATTCATTCCTCGATTAAGCAATAAAATGCGTGTGATTCGTCCACCTTTATCTCACAGTTCGAGCGTTAGAATCTTCGCCAGTTGTTTCGCTCGAGAACGTGCCAAGCTGACTGGATTTTTCACTATTAACTAGGCTCGTGCGTGAGTCGCTACCGGTCGAGCGTACTTCGACTGTTTAGTAATTGCCGGTTTTCGAATGTGGATACGTGTTTGTGAGTTTAACATTTTTTTTAATGCGGAAATTGCTTCCCAGCCAGCTGGAAACTTGATGGACATCGATTAAAGGCTTTATCGCTTGTCATTATCGAATTGAATGTATCGGCATTACGATACCGTATATGCGTATTTGGTATCTGGTTATAATTGAAATAATTCTCTTCGTACTGTATTGAATTTCATCAGGAATTTGATGAGTGGGATTATACCGTCATTATCGCACGGAATAGCTGAGCTTATTAGTTTGTGCACTGATATTTTGTACAAGAATATAGGTACAGGGTGGATCAAGTTCGAGGCCCACGACCATCAACTTTATTTTTTCAAATACGGACCTGGATATTTTATTTTGGATTTGGTTTTCAACTATCGGCAAAATTAGTAAATATGAAGAAAATCTATCCATCTCTCTTTAATCAATCAATCAATCAATTTTTATTGTTTCAAAAAACATACAGTTTTATAACAAAGAGTTTGGTTTAGAGTAGCAAGATATTTCGTGAATAGCAAAAAAAAAAAAAAAAACAATTATAAATTATGGGTTAATATAAAAAGAAAAGAAACTAGAAGGTTATAAGTGATAGGATACAACAATATGTTTATCAGTACATAATAGAAAGTCACATGCATCATGTACAAAGTATTATCAGGTTAGATGTTATTCATTGATGATAAATGAGCGTAATTTGATAATATTCCAGATATGTGAAGAAATAATTTTTGCGAGGGCTGGCGTAATAACGTTGAGGTTCTCAACTAAATGATTTAGATCAGTGAAGGAGTTGTTGTCTCGTGGTCTCAGTGAGGTGTATATGGGGCATTCGAATAGTAGATGGTGAACTGTTTCGTGGAGGCCCATATTACAGATTGAGCATATCTCTTTTGGGTTAATGCGGTAGGTGGAGCCTTTGAGGGTGAATTTCAATTCAAACTGGTTGCATAATCTCAGCTGTGCGATCGTACGAATTATTTGTATTGGAACTCTGAAGTGGAGGTAGCTTCTAGAGGCATGTGGTAAATGATTATAGATAGTCAAAAAGGTTGATCGGGATAATGATACTTTGTCAGCTTCTAGTAATTTGTTTCTATAGTTGAATAGTAATGAGTTTCGTTTTTGTCTCATAACATCACCAGTTGTGTTGATCCAGGGGATCAAATATCCAGCAAATTCAAGTTCTTGTTTCACTTGGCGTGTCCAGTTATAGTTTAGAGCTACATTACTCAATTGAATTTGCCGTAGAAAACAAATTTTTGGGAGTCGATGATTCTCCATGTCAAGAAGCTTGATGAGCCAGTTGAGGGTGTGTTTGAAAGTCACGTAGGCCAGTTTGACTTTGTTTGTCTCTAGCCGAACAGCATAGTCTGGGGTACAGATGGGAAGCGATAAAAGGCGCTTGAAGAAGGTGAGTTGGACACGCTCCAAGACATCACCGTATCTGATGCCCCAGACTGGGATACAATTTGATAGAATGCTAAGAACTAGTGAATCAAAAAGACGGATTCTCGATGCCCATGAGTCCATTTTTGATTTGGCCATCAGGGCAATTATTTGGCCAATTGCTTGCTTTGCTTTGTCGGCCGTGATAGATGACATTTTGCGAAAGAGAAGGGAGCTGGCGAATGTAACACCTAGATACACGAACTTATTGACAACTTCGATAGGGTTAGATTTGTAAGTGAAATTGTAGTTGTTGGGTCGGGGACCCTTCGAAAACGGGAGGATTTTAGTTTTTTTCGTGTTGACTGTGAGTAGATTTTGATCACTATATCGTTCTAGTAACTTTGGTTTTCTGCTGAGGTCAATTTCCGAATCTGCCAGTATCACTAGGTCGTCTGCGTAAGTAAGAATCAGTAGGTCGGTTTTGTTATCAATATTGATACCTCTCGCTCCATTGGTTGTGAAGAAATGGTCTATGTCAGCTAGAAATAAAGAGAATAGAAGGGGGCTCAGAGGTTCACCCTGTAAAACGCCAGTAGTGATATCAAATGGTCTAGAGAGTCCGTCCGATGCTCTAACTTTGATTGTGGCCTGTTCATAGATATTTCTCATGATAGAGATCATTCTTGAGCTCACACCCATAGCGTACAGCTTTTGCCAAAGGAGGGCATGATTAATAGAATCAAAGGCCCTTTTGTAATCAATGAATGCTGAAAAAATTGTGCGCTTTTTTAGCCTTAGGTGTAACTGAATGACGGAACTCAAGATATATACGTTGTCAATGCAACCTCTATTGGATCTGAATCCTGATTGGGATTCCGGAAGTATTTTGTTATCTTCTGACCAGGAATTGAGTCTATTCAGAAGAATTTGAGAAAACATTTTTTCGGGGCAGTTTATAAGGGCAATTCCCCTGAAATTTTGAGGATCCTCAATTGGGCCTTTCTTGTGTATCATAGTAAGTATAATTTCTGTCCAGTTGTGTGGGATGAGGTGTGTTTCTAAAATTCTGTTGAATAAGGCAGTCATGTATAGTATCCAGTTATTAGGGAGATTCTTGTAGAATTCGTATGGGACACGATCAGAGCCGGGTGCTTTGTTATTTTTGCATTTATTGAGGGCTGAGTAGACTTCCATAGTTGTGATCGGGAAATCGAGATATGGGTGTAAGGCGTCAAAATAGAGAGAGTTGTCATGAATTCTTGGTGGATATATATTGTTGTAGAAGGTTTCCCAGACTCCAGCACTAAGAGCAGTACGAGAGGACACAGTATTTCGAAATTGTTTGAGGGTTGACCAGAAGGTTTTGGGGTCTCTGCTATTAGACAGGGCATTGAGAGTATCAGCATAGTAAATGTTTTTTTTCCCTTTCAGAAGTTTTTTATAAACATATTTGGAGTCAAGGTATGATTTTTTGTACTCGTTAGAGAAGTTGTGTTTTTTACAAATCTTCAGAAGATGTCTGACCTGTAGTTTTGTGGCTCGGCATTCCTGATCAAACCAAGGTGCCTCCTGTTTGCGGGGGAAGTGTGGGCAAATTTGTTTGTGAAGGTTGAGGGAGTCAGCTGTTTGTGTAATTGCAGCACTGAGATTGTTGTAAGATGAGTGTACATCAGGAATGTGGGAGATTTTATCGGAAACCATCATTGTAAGTTTGTACTGAAGTGAGGTGTCGTCGTTCCACCTGAAGACAGTTTTGGGAAGTGAGTCAAGAAGAGAGGAGTCAGTTTTCGGGTCGATGATATTCAATTTCAAGGAAAGGGAGATTGGAAAGTGATCCGAGATAGAGATTTAACACATTGCTCTTGTTATAGGTTTGTTTTCGTTGCACTCGTTATTCAGAGCGCATCAACGTATATAATATTCCGAAAATTATGTACACCTATTGCCTCTTTCAGCATTAAATGTTAGTTTATTGCCGTAATGCCGAATTATATAACTGAAACAGGAATGAAGAATAGACGCCCCCACTCCAATTTATTTCGTTGAAATGTCCTTTATTGCCGTTTATTCCCGACTATTTCCGACACATTGCCATATTGCCGATCTATTACCGAGTATTAACTATCTATTGCCTATCAAATCCGACATAATGCCGTCTATTTTATTTTCGAATAATGCCGATCATTTTCAGATAATGCCTATAATGCCGCAAGTATGGGCATTAATTTCTGAACATTTTGTACACACCTATTGCCGTGGTGTCATCCCCCTCGTAATATTCACTTCTAAGATGGTTTCCTAATAAAAAATTCATGATTCATTTGGATTTCAAATGAACGAGGACCTTTTTTTTTTGGACTTATATTGAACGTCAAATTAGGTGTTTGTGAAGATTTTTTTCTCTGTGTACCTACTTTTTTTGGCTGCGCGAACCTCAAATTAGGTTTTTGTGAAGATTTTTCTCTGTGTATTTTTCAGTGGCGCAATATCTCCTAGGTGCGTTCGAGGAATCCCTGTTGATTAAATGTCGCCGTGACGTACCTTGCTAAGAAGCACAGAGAGTGGGTTTCGCCAATCAACCCATGTTCCGTGTAATTCTGCTGATTGATCGAATTTCTTACTTGCCAACGAACTTTTTCATCTTATTACAAAGCTCAACAGCGGCCCGCAAGGGATTCGGAAAAGTTTATTGGGAAATGAAAACATCGGGATTGAACACGCGAATGAGAAGTGATATTGGGACGTCTCGGATTTTCATCCATAAAAAAACTTCGTAAAAGGAAGAAATACGAACGACTGACTATGTGAATAGTCTGGATATATTTTTGCCATCAAATTAAGAGGTGAACGCAGATATAGCACGAGGTAAGATGGAAATGGACTTTCCTAATGCTTGAGAAGAAAAAATCCACTGCCTACATCTTATCCCGATATTTTCTAACTGGCTTCTACGTTGTTCCACGAATATTATGAGATTTTCTCCCAGGTATAGTCAAAAAAAAGTTAGGCATCAGAGATCTCCAAACGTTTACTAAATAATTCACAACAGATCTATAAAGGCAGCAGTCTGGAGACTAATAGTTTCTTTTTTAATTTTATGTAATATTTCAATCTAAGCTTTTGACACCTTCATTTCTGAATATTCACCATTCAAACTCCATTAGCTACTCAGTAAAATTTTTCATGGTTATTTTTATCTGTGTGTAGGTATGCAAATTGATTATTATTAGTGTATAATTTTAGTATTTTGTTTCTTTAATCGCTTAATAATCAATATCTATTCTTGATATAAGAACGATAATGGTAAAATTCTGTCCGAACATTCAAATCTAATAAACCAATAAACGAACTGCTGGTTTTTGACCAATAAAGATAACCTCGAACTGTGAATCTATCATTGTTAAGTGCAAAGATTAACACTGAATCTTGGATGATGATTCAACATTATTCTGTCTCAGTCAACTGGGAATATACAGGGGGGGCTAGACCAAAGCTATACCAACCACTAATGGAGTTCACAGGTAGGCAACTTTTTTTCTTCAACAAAATTATTACATCTTCTAAATGTACTTCGACTTCAGCTTTGGAAAAAACAAAAGGAGCTCATAACGGTGCACAAATTCATTGATATTAATTTCTTCAAATCGAAAGATTTAGATATTTCTTGCGCTCACTAACAAAAGTCGAAGTGTAATATATTTTTGGAAAGCTCGAAACATTTATGTCTCAAATATTGAAAAATATACAGGGTGTTTCATTTAAAAAAACACAACTTTGGGTTGTATCTCAATAATGATAGCTCATTTCGAAAAACTTACTACGCCACTGGATTCTACTTAAGAATATGTACAAAAGTCAGTTTTTACTTCTTCCATAAGTTGAAAGATAGTCGAGATACAAGGGGAGTTCCAAAATGCAATTTTTTCAGTTCCGCCCTGTATCTCAGAAGTGAGTTTCACAAAAAAGTAGCCGACGTTCGCGAAGTCCGCAAAACTCTATCTTTGAAAATAAGTGAGATATCCCATAAGGACATCGACAATGGAACAGCCTGTACAGGGTGGCCAGATAAGAATGCAAAGTGCAGTATCTCGGAAACTATTCGTCTAAGAGACTTGCGGTGAAAAATGTTATATCTAAAGTTACCAAAAGAAAATCCTGGAAATTATTTTCATGTTTCCAAGATGGCCGCCAGGAGGCGTAACCGTCATCTAAAACTTTTGAAATGAATTTTTGACGAAATACGCCTAGTGAACGTACCAATAAAATATACCTTTTAAAGTTGAGCTTCATTCGAGTAATTTTTGCTCGACACTTTTGGTGGGGGGTGGTTCAATGTTTTTTCAAATAAACAGCTGTACCTAACTCCTGAACGACTGAATGGATTTCAACAAACTTGGTATCGTTGGAAAGAGCATTCATTGGTCTATCAAATTCATCTTATTTGTAATGTGTCTGATTTCAAGTGATGCCACTAGAGCGCGTTTTTTGACATAATAACAAAAAATTGCAAAATTGTCTGAAAAATCAAATGCATTTATATGGCTTTTTTTCCATGAAAATATAGTGGAATGATACCTTAACAGGTTAGTGAAAATCGTATCTCGATATATACATTTTTCACCGCAATTCTCTTAGATGAATTGTTTCCGAGATACTGCACTTTGCAGTCTTATCTGGCCACCCTGTACATCCATCAGTGAAAGTCCCTCTGCAGCAATTATTATCGAACCCGAAATGTCTCATTTACGCAGCAGAACGTCTGGAAATTCTCGGGACATGCCGAAACTGCTGCTCCCTCAAGGCCATAAATCCGACGTACTAACGGTTTCCTGTGTCCGCCCAATAAATAAAGCCGAGAGATAAACTAGCGTGCAGTACCAATGGAGCTGCTCGTATATACACATACGCCACAAGGAAATTGCATTTCAGGAAGTCTAACCCCACCGTTCTATTTCTGTAGTGGATATTCGCCAGTCCGTGTGTCTGCCGAAAACGAAATGTGGCACTATCTGGCTAAGGCACGCCAACTTATTTGTGAATGGATATATACCTACTAGAAACGCGTCATAAAGAACCGAAATGCTAACAGAACATGAAAGTTATTTAAAATATCATCCATCATCTGTCGTCGCCAGTAATTATGCAACCCAAAATACAGCAGTTAATTGATATCGACATTCGCTTCCACTCTGCGACCTTTTCAGCCCTACTGTTAGAGGTCCTTGTCTAGCCCTGATGTTTTTACTATCAAACTGCACAGACTATTTGTTAGATCTCCTATATAACTAGAAGCATTTGATTTTTTTTCTCCCATCGTTAGAAACCTCAGTCTTGATAAGCCCTCGCTTAAATCCACAGTAGATGTATTGCTGGTTAGGTTAGGTTAGGCTAACGAACATTAACCTAGAAATGTAGGAAATACACTTTCCGACGAGTTTTGTATACTATTTTTCCTACGAAGTCAAAGTGAATGTAGAGGTTACGTATCATTGATATGTTGGAGTGAGTTACGAATTCTCAGTAGTAATACCACAAGTGATTGAATTTTCGCGATAAGTCTATTGATTTATTCCAAAAGCACTTTTGAGTTAGATTAAGAGAACAGATCTTGATAAAGGGCTTCTTAGGGCTATTTTCATCCTTCTAACACGTTTCATGGTAACTTGCCTACCGCAGATAAAAACACGCCTCATCCATGTTTCAGCCCCAACTTTTTGAAACACGCAATTCATCCACTGTCATCGATACAAACAAAAAACCCCCTCTCAAATTGAAACGATATTGGGTTGCCCTGAAGGGAAAGGGGTTGGGAACGGAAATTCGCGGTGTGCAGTCCCTTCATTAGGAATTTGAATAATAGACGAGCAATCCAAAGGGCCCGGTGAAACCCTTCTTCGTATTAAATTACCGCTCAATCACGGGGCTACTCTATGGTTTTTTTTTACACTGATCAATGAGATTATGATGGAGTTCCGGACGAAATTTTTTTTAGGGGAAAAAAATGCCACACTATAAGAAACAATTTTAGCAGATTTGCTTTTCATGGGAGTGGACGAATTTAAATAACGAATCCACGCCTTTTATTTCTGCTCATTGAAAAATAGTGTTTATAAGATAAAATGCATAGTGAGTGCATGTGAGATTTAAGCAATGGAGGATATCAGATCCGGACCTCAGATTTCGCAGTCACAAATTGGTGGCACAGAACCTCGCACTAAACGGATCACTGTTCCAGAAGAAAATTCTCATGCGAATATGCGAAATGGAAATAGTAAAATTTGACGCATTCGAATCTCAAAAATGACGTTTTCCGAGAAATGTCATTAAGTGGCAACATTAGCGCTCGTGAGCGGAAATATCGAAAAAACGCTCGCCTCTACCATATAGGTATATTGTTGAAATAGAATATTGTGCAACTAGTGCAGAAAATAGGATATTTCATACGAGTTTGACAAGATGAGTGGTTCATCATCTTTTTTTGAGAGAAAAATAGTCTATCCAATTAAAAATATCAAACATAGTTTGAAATGAATGTCTGGTAGACTACGAGCAGAAAACAACTACTTTCCTGGTAAATACCACGCAGAACATTGAATTATATCTGTTCGTAGTCCATGCAACGATTCACACTGTGAATGCAGATCGCAAATGTTTCTTTCTTCCTAAGACGTGACAAATTCACATCGAGACAGGCACGCCTATCAACCTACAGACCGGTTTCGGGCTTATTGGCCCTCATCAGTGCAGGGTAGTTATCCGAGTAGAGACCGTAAGATCTCAACTCGAAGCGTTGCCTGTCCCAATGCATTTTTGTCGCGTCTTTTTGACCGCACCGAGCCGCGTTCCAACAGACAATTGAAAGTGGCGACATCATGCGGCAGAAAGACGCGACAAAAATGCATTGGGACAGGCAACGCTTCGAGTTGAGATCTTACGGTCTCTACTCGGATAACTACCCTGCACTGATGAGGGCCAATAAGCCCGAAACCGGTCTGTAGGTTGATAGGCGTGCCTGTCTCGATGTGAATTTGTCACGTCTTAGGAAGAAAGAAACATTTGCGATCTGCATTCACAGTGTGAATCGTTGCATGGACTACGAACAGATATAATTCAATGTTCTGCGTGGTATTTACCAGGAAAGTAGTTGTTTTCTGCTCGTAGTCTACCAGACATTCATTTCAAACTATGTTTGATATTTTTAATTGGATAGACTATTTTTCTCTCAAAATTTTTTTTCCAATTTATGGCTAATCCATTTTTTCGTTCATCATCTTGTCAAACTCGTATGAAATATCCAATTTCCGCACGAGTTGTACACTATACTTTTCCGACGATCTACATGAAAAACATAGGTATGTCGGATTTTAATTTCGCATGACTGTATTCTGCTCAAAACGGCTTACATGTCCTTATCTTAACTTTTCATTTACTATCTACTGACATTTAATAGAAACAAATAGAGGGTGATGCAAAACTCAAAATTTTGAACCACCCGTATTTCTTTCAATTAAATATCAATCGATAGTAAATAGAAAGTTGAGATAGGGACATGTAAGCCGTTTTGAGCAAGAATGGATAGTTTCGGCACAAAAAATTCCTAAATTTGAAAAATCGCGATTTTTCACACCCCATATATCTGTAATATTTCGCGCTATACCCCAAGTATGATGGATCGACGAAATCATCTCTTCAAGAAGAATCTAAAAATGAAATAAAATACAGGGTGTTCCATTCGAAATAACAAAGTTGTTGCTACTTTTTGATAGAAGCGGCAACGCTGAAAGTATTTTAGATCGATAGAACAAAACTGATTACCCAATAAACCAAATTTTCAGAATAATCCTACGTCCCGTTCTCCGTAAACGTCTAAGGTACCATCGACCGTGAGTGACCCTGTATAGTAGTGTTAATAAAATAGGCATCGAGTTTTCTTGCTTAGGAATCGCATTTGTAGAAAACATTTTGTGTGTATTTCGAACGCAAAGTGTCTTGCCGCTCTCAATCAATCATTTTGTGCTCTAAATACACAAATAGCTATTTCATTTAGTTGAATATACATATTTTTCAAATATATGATTTTTTTCTGTTGCAATAAAGTTTTCGTTTTTTAATTCCTCATGAGAAACATGGGAAAATTCCGATAACTACAAATCGCGCAAATATGTTGAATACCTCAAAAATTAATAACGTGAAGCGAAAAAATGTTCGTGTAAACAAAGGCGCGTGTGACTAATAAAAAACTGCACGCTCGTTTGTACCAACAACACACAGGAAGAGAAGCAAGCGTATAAATAAACGTAAAACGGAGAACATTGCTTTTTGAAAGATTCCTTCGACTGTTAAACATCGTACAATGTAATGAATAGCCAAGTTATCACGAACGCGTCGGGTCTTATTCCCGATGTAGGGTCCATTATACAGGGTGTATCGCTCGCAACCCATAACGTCAAAACCGATTTTGGGGATTTCACCAACTTTACAATCAAACTCACCGTGAAAATAAATATTATATTCCAGAACACAATGCGCATTTTCAGCTGCATTCTATGAATCAAATGCACAGAATTGCGCATCAACTATTATTGGAAATGGGAATATTTGTTGTTTTATTGATACTTATTTGCGTTATCACGTAAATAGCAAACATTGCACTTTTATTTACGCGAGTCTATTTTGGGATCTATCGATAGTAACTTATTGTGAAGTACAACAACATAATTGTTCAATCTACAGTGTGTTATTGTAATTTGTGTTAATCACAATCCAGAATTAACTTTCATATTCGGTTTTTGGTACACGCGATGTGACATTGAATCATCGGATGAAGTAGAATCATCACGTACCAAAAACAGTAACCACATCAGGGAAGGGAAATAATTATTGTGGAATGTGGCCTGACATACATATTAAATACTCTATAATTGAATCAGTATTGAACTTTCAAATTATTCGATCCAGGATTTAATCAGTAAATCAGCTTGCGCATACTTATTAATTAATTGATGGTATAATAGGTTGTAATTAATTTATAAACCAGTTAACCAAAGTCATACGCTCTGATATTCGAATTGTGTAGTAGTCAAAATGTGATGGAATAAGTTTTTCATTATACTTTATTGAAATCACTTTATTTTCATCTATATTGTAATATTGTGAGATGGATAAAAAATGGTTATTGATATTTCTGAAAAACTCTGATGGCGGTTCGATTCGGCATGTCTGACAAGTACAAAATCCACGTGACCTCAGATTTGGCGGACATTTGAAAAAAGTTGTCAGTGGTGCCAGAAAATGGGTCAAATTGACAAGATATCAAAAAATTTTACCAAAAAAATGTGCTCGGAATCCAACATTAAATTTTGATTAAAAACTCTTGTTGATTTCAATTTTATGGCGAACACTGTATATACCAGAAAACGCAAAAAAGTTTTTCATCGTTATAGGGTGCGTCGATTCCCTTTACCCCCCTACTATTTTCGACGCCCATGGTCGCCGGGACGTCCATTAAAAGTCCGACTTTTCGGTCGACGACACTTCCCCTTGTACGTGATTCGATGCCAAAACAATCTGGCAAACATCCGAAGATCGGGCCCGATCCGATAGACCGGGAGCTGGGAGGAAGTGAGTGTGAAAAATATACGAGGAACGCATTCATCATCAACAATTTCAGAGATTTATAATCAGAAACTGGTCGGTTCGATTTTTGGTCCGATTTTGCCCTGTTTTCCTTGACCAGTAAGGGAAATCGATGGAGTACAGGGTCGGTTGAATTATCGTAAAGTTGCACAAAAATACCGCGTCTTGTAATTTGGAAAATTACTAATATCCACTTTCCTAGATATCCGGAAGATTACTTCTTTTTTATTTCATTGAATATTGATGCAATATTCATGTAGGTTTATTTTTTAAACACCGATTAAAACGACTGTTGACTGTGTATCATTATTTTATATCCAAACCTACATGACAGCTTCTTCACATGAAATTTGCGAGGTTTCATTCTATAAACTGTGATAAATACCGTTTCTCTCTGAATTGGAATATCTTTTTTGCTTCGTCAAATTATTTGTTTGTTCTGAGGTTTTTTCGCTTCTGAATATCGGAGCCGCCATTTCAATTTTCCACGAAACAAACGAGTTGGACGAAAGTTTCCAAATTTCAAAATTTTTATTTCAACTTATTGTTGGTGAAAATTCATCGAATACCAAATTCCACAAAATTTAAAAAAACGTATTTTAGGCTCCTCCACCATTCTGATGATGTATATACTACATAGGAAAGCCTCGAACGTGGTAAACTGTACTTAGTTACGGGAAGTATCGATATGTCTAAATAGTCGGAAATTCCGCATTAACATCTTGGTATTGCTATAATTTTAGACGACACATAAATATTGAAATCCATAGTCATAGTAAGTCATAGTAATTCGCCATAAAAGTTGTGAATTGCTGTATTTTGATAATTAAAATTATTTGGAAGATTTCAGTAGTCATTCTAAACATCAGGAATGTAATAACAGTTGTTATTTAAACAATAATTTCATGAGAATCTGCTCCAAGGAAACTTCCTGAATTACCTATCTATAAGCACAATTTTTAAGTGAATACATATCTTCAGTTATTGGTTTTGAAAATGAATACTAAATTGATATTGAATAATGTTGATTACTGAATGCAGTTCCGTTTCAAAAATGCCTAACAATACAGGTAAAGTTGGTTTGGTCGAGCGAAATGTTTTTGAAATCATCACTTGTGATGGGTTATAGTTCGGGTTATATACACACATAAAAAGAATTACTTAATTTGATTTGATATGCTTTGATTGAAAAGTATGGCTTGTTTATATATACTGGAATAAACGTCTGCTCAATTCAAGACTATTATGTTTCCAACTAAATACACTCATACCAATGTTATAGATTTCTTGAATCGTAAATGAATGGAGTTCTTCGTGAGAATAATACAATATTTCAGATTGAGAACACAATATATTCAAATCAAGACAATCATAATCTCTCAATGACTCGCATTTTTCTTGAAAAAAAAAAGAATCAGATTTTCAGTTTTAGCTGTAGATTGTTTTGTATCAAGAATTTTATCAAATTATAGGAATTATATCGATTTCTTGAAATGAGAGTCATCCTCAACTTCCGTTCTCTTATTGGGGCTCTCATCAATCACATCATCACTTGCAGACCTTCTTCTTGACAACCTTTCCCCCTATTCGTAGAGATTATTTCTGAACTTGTCCACCAGTTTACCTCTCAATAAGTATTCCTCTGGTTTCGAACTACTGAAAAATATAAAATATATCATTCACAACTCCATGTAGGTACAATGTGGGAGATAATCTAACTTAGAACAATGCATGGTTAAATTGGTTAATAAATGTAAAAATATGTTAGGTTTAATATGCAATATCAAAATACCTTAGATGTCTACGAGTTCAAGAAGCTCTTTCCCACTGTTCAATCAGTGTTTGGACAAATTTAAACGTTCATCCGCACATAGGTACCTAACCCCAATTTTCACTCACTATGCCGATCCAGGTTATTCAAGTTTTTCACGAATTATCAGTTTTCAAGATGATATAGCTACGTTAATTGATTGGATACACAATAATACCTACCCAAGAATGAACGTCGATAAGATATAGGCATGTAACTTACCTCTAAAAGTGGTAATTATATCCTCAGATGTCTCCTAAGACCCTAGTTTTTTTTCATGGTAAGCCAATATTTCTATGCCAATAAAATAGGAACTGGTTGAACAATGATGGATGCACGACAAGAGCACCGAAACAACACACTCACACCGTTTGGCAACATTCTCGGCTCGAAGGGATCGCAATTATATTCAAGAAAATGTTATGGTCAATCCAAAGAAACTTACTCAGAGATTTACTCATTCAGAGATTAAATGTTGAATGTTATTTTGAAAGAAGACATTCCGTGATATATTTTTCAAGGACTTAATTATTTTTTCTGGATACTTTGAATTTCTTGAATTGAGAACATTTTGATATACCAAATGAATATTCCAGTGAAATAATTTTCTACAATTGACATATTCAATAAATTCATTTCAAATAAATTATTTCAGAAGAAGAATGCGCTTTTTCAAAACAAGAATTGGACGTTGAATGAATATATCGTTTTCATTTGAGAATTTGTTTTTATCTGTGTAGCTTTGAGGCTCGTTTGAGGGTGCCCAAAGATAGAAATATAAATGAAAAATCCGTTCTCGTGTTGAATAAATTGTGAAAATGTCAAAATAAAAATGATAAAGGGGAATAAAGAAAGTGGACCAAAAACGGGTTACGGCAAAATCCGACACTGAACTTCTTCCAGCGTCCGAACGACAATGGCCATGGAAATCGCAACAATGTTTCAAATGTTTTCACCAGCGATCGAATATCGCAACGATTCGTCTCGAGATGTTTATCCATAAACAAACGAAAGCGTGACTTGTCGATCAACATACCATCGAGTTGGCAATGAACTAACAAATCATCACCTACACAATAGAAAGTGGGTGGAAAAATAAATACTTATATGTGATATATACATTGATATCGAAGTATTTCTTTTCAAAAGTAAATTCACATTTCAATAAAAATCTATCTGAATGCTCATGATTTTTTCATTATTTTACCATAAAATTGTGATTTAATGTAATAGTACATATATTGAAAAGTGTGTGAAAAGTGTTTTTGACCGCCAACTTAGATGCAAAGCAACCCTCGAAGTCTCATTGAGACTTGTATGAGTAAGGAAGACTTGGACCTTAGCTTTTTAATTGTCATCCGAAGCACTAAATTTATTTCAGCTTGTTCACATTATATTTGTAAACGAGGTAATTTTGCACTTATCGTGCGCTATTTATTTTTCAGTGGAAATTTTTGTTTTTACCTATGTATTTTGACTAAAGTAATCTGAATTAGATAATGAAATCGTGAACATACCTCTACTTTTCGAGATAATCCACGCCAAAGTTGTAGATTTCACCTTCTTTGTCATAAATATGGCATTTTTTCATAATTTTCACATAAACAATGGCCATTTTGATAACTGTACGAATCTTGAGCGAATAAAGGTGTATTCATAGCTGCCTTATAGCAAAACAACACAGTGATATGTTTCCTCTCTCTTCAATACATGCCAAAAAGAAAGATAGATATCAAAAAAAGAAGGTGGCATTTCAAACTTTGACATGGATTATCTGGAAAAGTAGACCTATGTTCATGCATGATTTTATTATCAAAATCGGATTCCAGAGGTTTAAATTCATAGGTATAAACAAAAATTTTCACTGAAAAATATATCGCATGATAAGTTCAAAATTACCTCAAGTTGTTATTTTACAAAGAGTGTTTAATTTTACCAAACAATACAAAAGGGATGTGATTTCACTTATAGGTGCGCAAGGCATTATAATTAGTAAGAATCAATTTTTATTATTTACACCTCGTCCGTCCTAGCTAGGGGTGGGCGATAATGATTTGGAAATGTCGATTTTCGATAATCAGAATTTAAAGATATTATCGGAATTTTCGATATTATCGATATCATCGATATTATAGATAGTTGATATAGCGATATTATCGTTAAATCCATGTTTTTTCAATCCTTCACAAGCTATTGAGATCAAGAATTCGAATACTTTTTTGTATTGTGTACGTGAAAATGTAAAAACTATTGATACAGGTCAGAAAATCAGGGGTGGGCGATAACGGTTTGGAAATATCGATTATCGATAATAAGAATTATCGATATTATCGATAAATCTATAATCTACTTCTTCAAAAATTATCAATATTATCGATAAATCGATAATTTATTTCTTCAAAAATTATCAATATTAACGATAACTCGATAAATTCGCCCATTCTTAGTCCTAGCCTTGTGGAATTCCGCTGGGACGCCTTCGATTTCTATCCCCAACCACCCCCTCCCCCCAACCCCCCGAAGGGATGACAGGAACGAAGTGGGAAGTTGGGTTCGACAGCGAGCGTGGCAAAGTTGTAACGGCACGCCAAATGGGCCCAAACGAGCTTTTCAGGAGCGTTATAAATGTGTAACTTATTTTGGACGGCTCTTGCGGAGCTGAGCTTCGTTTTTCAGGTTTTCAGCGGCAGCACTGACGAAAAACAATAATATGGAGGCCAGAGGTTGCCTGTTTCGATTCCTCGAATATTTTCAATGAAGGCAGTTTTTCCGACGCGGGTCGATTTTTTTATTATGTGTTGAAAGTAATGCATTTAAAAGTGTCGAATCAATAAATCGAAAAAAAATGGCGTGTTCTAGTCTGTCAAATTCTTAATAACCATATAAGCAGTCGAGTATAAGCAGTTCACTGCTATATATCTCTGCGATCTTTCATAAGACAATGTTGATTGTTAGAAGTTGGAAGATATTTTCATATAAGAGGATTTCAAACAAAATTATTGACATTGAATCTATCGTCTTCTATAAGAACTTGGTTTTCTGTTTCGAGCCAAGAGCTATTTCACTCCCAGTCAGCTGCTTATGATCTATATAAGGCACATATCCGACCTGTCCTGGAATACTGTTCCCATATTTGGAGTGCGGCACCTGAACATATCCTGAAACTATTGGATTCAGTCCAAAAAAAGGACAATTCGTCTCGTCAGTGATGCCTCGTTTACAAACTCGCTCACTTCTCTGGAACACCTTAGAAAAGTTGGCGATTTATCTCTATTTTAAAGATATTTTCATGGGCGATGCTTTTCTGAAATATCAACAATCATTCCACCATTAGCAGTCTCTTCGAGATTAACCCGTCAAGTTCAGTCTTCACACCCCTTCATGGTCACTTTAGAACGTCCCTTTCCAAAGACTCGTTCATCCAACGAACATCGAGACTTTGGAACTCATTGCCTAGGGAGGTGTTCCCTGAGGCATACGATCTCCAGAAATTTAAGAAGAACACCAACTCCTACCTTCTTTCCCTTGGTTCTCACGATGTTCTCTGCATGAACATTACAGGATATCCCTTTTCGTGAGAACCAGAACATAAAAAAAACTTTCTCTCTTCAACTGTCAAGTTTTTAAATGTTGAGTAGTCATCAACGGAAAAAGTTGCACAACATTAGACCTTTCGCGTGGCTCTTTTCTTTCGTATTCGAGATATTTAAAAAATCTGAATTCACCATTTTCGTTTTAATTTATTGGTGGAATTGTTTCATTTATATGCTATAGAAAAATAATGAGTACCTACTACATAATTGCAAGTTTCTCAACCTCAAAAATATCAAATACGAGTTAAAATAATGTATCACAAAGTTTGGTATCATACGAGTTATCATACTTCATTCAGAAAAAAGCTACAGTTCATTCTTATGTTGTCATCCTGTATGCTGAAACTGAAATTGCTGGAATTTCAACAGTAACATCAGTAGTCCTTTTTTGGAATTAATCTCTTTGAGACATTAATCAAATACCCAATACAATGTGAAACAATTTGATAAAATAAAAACTAGTTTTCTGAGTTTCTCAATTCTAAGAATGGCAAATTCTTGGATACAACACCAGATTCAAGCAATGATTGGCTTCGCAATTCTACAATCTTATATACAATAATTAAACTTTCTTTGTTCTCGATTAACGTTAATTTTCCGTATAATAACAGCTTGGCATCCAGTGAATGTGCTCTGAGAGTATCGAATACAAATAGCAATAATTACCAGTTCTAGTAAGTAATCATTTCGCTCGAAAACTTGTCTCTTTGAATACGCCGTTTATCGAATCAAGTCCAAATTAGATTTGATTAAATCAGTTAATTAATAACGTGGATGACTGATGACTAATTGAAAAATTGTTTGTTGTAACAGGGAATATATGAAGACGAATCAAATATCGAACTACCCAAGTGCCAAAAAAAGTTAGTTAATACCCATGTTCTATTCACAATGACCCAAATAATCTAGCTAACGCTTTTCTTACGTATAAGGGAATGAAATTCATCATCCAATGAATGTATAATCGGAAAATTTCAGTTCGTAACTGAATTTCCCTAACCTGTAAATTTATCAAATTATAAACTAAATTGCTTCGAATAATTCAGAGTGAAGTCCTGCTTTAAAACTTCGCCTCATAATAGTCGTCAACCTATAGAGAAATTTCTTTGGAAATTAATAACTTTCAGGGAATATAAATTGATAATTTCTAGAAGCGACATGAATAAATCAACTCGTTTCGTAAAATAATTGAATCAAGCAATTATCAAAGCCTCTAAACAACGCAGTTCTTGTTCTCGGAAATTTAAATTTCACCAAACAATATCCATATTTCGGAACTCCATTAGGAAATTTAATGGAAAAGAAAAACGCACGCCACCACCTGGAAAACAACGTAATTTCAAACTCACTTTGTAAGGTAGTAGCCGTAGATGTGAGAAGTCCTTGCAGCGATCTGGAGTTGTGCCTCAGGAGATCTGCAAAATCTCGCTGACTCTGCTTCCTGAGCAGCGCTTCTGTTTTGTCATCGCAGCATTGGCCGTTGCAAATACTCCCTGAACGAAAAAAAAAAAAAAATTGTGAAAATCATCCATTGCTTCTCAAAGTGGTCCAAGAGGTTTTTAAGAAGGGAAAAACTTAAAAGAAACTCCAAGTCGGTCGACCACACATATAATATAACCAAAATTAATGACCGGTTTCGGCTCACATAGCCATCATCAGATTAAAAAACCTATAATGTTGTTATTTAGTATAGTGAAATTGTCATTTGTCATTTAGATTTCCTACTTATTGGTTTTCGTCTTTCTCATAGTCAGACATTTTGTTTCACTTTAAGCAACATGATGTTCAAAAATTTTCCCAATTTTTTGGCAATTTTAAATGGTTTTTTCGATAAAAAAACCATGTTTTGGAAGGGGTATTGTCCCTCTTAAACTTCAATTAGTTCAATTCAATATTTTCTCAGTTTGAATTTATTTTGATTATGGTATGTATTATATAAATTTCCTCCTAATCACTATACTAAATAACAACATAATAGGTTTTTTAATCTGATGATGGCTATGTGAGCCGAAACCGGTCATTAATTTTGGTTATATTATATGTGTGGTCGACCGACTTGGAGTTTCTTTTAAGTTTTTCCCTTCTGAAAAAAAAGAAGACTTAATGATTGAAAATGAATTATTTCATCACATCGTGAAATTTCTGAACCTTGTTCTCCTCGAGACAGATGAGGTTCAAAGTCGAAGAATCATATTTTAATATATAAACGAAGGCCACCAAGTGCAAATTCAATATTATTCATACGGAGTGCATGGTGTGTATGAATATTCAATATTCTACTATATTATCTGAGATGACATGATGAAATTTCCCTTTTCTTCAGCATAACCCTGTTAGCTTTTCAACAAGCAATACTGGCTTAGAATATTCCTTTCAGTAGGTAATCAAAATAAATGTTTTACCCTTATGGTAAAACTTCGTTTATCGCACTCCTATGAGTTCGGGAAAAATTTTTGGTGGAACTCACGTATTTTGACCACCTGATCACGAATCTGAAGTCAAAACGCGGCGGTCTCAAGTATTTTCGGAGATACGGCCTCATTTTGTCTCAAAAATGCACCATTTCAAATCTCCATTTTCTGCTAATAAAAACACACAAAATTAATCCTTCTTTGAGCCAAAACATCACACATGCTCACATTCACTTGTTCCAACACTTTATTGCATAAAAAATTGTTATTTTCACAAAAATTCTTCAAAACGTAAACTAAACATCTTTTTTCACTGATTTTCTGGTTATTTTTATTTGAGATGTTGGCAACGTCTTACCATGAGCCAAACAATCACGTTGCCAACATCATAAATACAAATTACCAGAAAATCAGTGTAAAAAGGTTGTTTTGTTTACATTTCAAAGAAGGGTGAATTTTTGAAAAATAATAGTTTTTTCTGCTGAGAAGTGTTGGAAACAAGTAAATATATGCGTGTATAGTGATTTGGTTCAAAGAAGGGTGAATTTTGTGTATTCCTAATAGCAGAAATTTGACATGTCATATGGTGCATTTTTGAGACAAAATGAGGCCGTATCTCCGAAAATACTTGAGACCGCCGCGTTTTAACTTCAGATTCGTGATCAGGAGGTCATAATACGTAAGTTCTACCACCATTTTTTTCCGAACTCATATAGGAGTGCGATAAACGAAGTTTTACCATGAATGAATATGCATGAATCAAATGCCTTGAAAATATAGAGCTATTATGTTCGATCTTTCTGATCGTAGACGCGTGAAATGATTTTCAGAATCATTATCATTGATTGATTTAAGATGAGGTAATCTTTGTTATCGTCATCATTCAAACAAATTCATCAATTTTGTAGCCTTTGTGCCTTCAATTCGGAGAAAGTTGAATGGTAATTGTCAGTATAATCGAATATTTCAGTCTATGGAGATGATCCATTAAAAAACGTGATTTTAAATTATATATGTTTTGTGTAAAACCACCCTGTATACCTAATGTGTTGTAATCGATTATTAAAACAATGAAAAACTGTCGGTGTTTGTTTGATGAAAAACCTCTCGGGATCTTCTGAGAGAACGCTACAAAGTGCTAATAAAGAGTCCATCATCATAAGTGAGTTATCATCACAGACTACTTAATTGGAGCCTCTTGAATCGACAGCGCACACCGAGATGCAAAAAAAAAAATGTCTACACTAACGACCATCATTATATTAAGATGTATGTTATTTGTACCACTGCATCAGAGAAACACAGCATTTCATCTGAGAAGCTCTCACGTTGATGAATCGTCCTAGAATCCCTGGTAATGAGTTTATATACTTCGACATGTCTATTTTTAACATAATTTTGTAACATCGCGTGCATGCATTTCCGTCACTGAAATAAAACCTCTCTTTTATCTCACGAAATACTGCACATTTTGGTTGTAGATTATTTAGGTTTTCTTGAAATCCCCTAAATTAGATTGTAGATTGTTGAGGCGGTGCAGCCTCTCAATAAGCACCTCGACCTATTAGATCTTTTGTGCATAACCCTTAATCTATTCGAGGCCCGGAATTCCGAGGCTTCTTGCAAAGTTTACCAGTTTCCAGGGAGCTAAGTTCCTGACATCGGAGGGCTCTAAGAAGGCCCCTTACAGGAACTTGAGCCTCTTGCAGAAGAGTGTTGGGCATTCGCAAAGCAAATGTAGCGGCAACTATATCACTCTCATCCACCAAGCAGCATTTACGATTAGCTCAACGTGGCTGTTGGAATGGTTTCATTCCAGGTGTATCCTGCCATGATTTGAGAAACTTTTTCTGTAACAGTCCCTTTTGTGGAGGACTCAGACATCAGGTATACTGATTGGTACTGGGTTGCTTCGTTGCTTCCGAAGCCATCACATGAGGCTGACTGATAGGCTGATAGTATAACCACAAAAAAAAACTCCTCACATCATCGACCACGAAAATTTCTATTGGTAGACCTTTCCACGATGTCTAGCTGTGTCCACCTTGTAGACACAATAACGGTCATGCGATCATGATTGCTATACATTGTGACAGAGCGTTGATCTAGAAATACTGCAGTGCTAATAATAGCGGGAATGCACACCCCATTATCAGCCTTCATGGCTGCACGATAATGAGCTACCAGTAAATATGGATATATTTGTATACAGCGCGTGGAATTCAAGAGTTGCCAGTGGAAATGCCTCATCAGAAATTGAAAAAATTGTCAAGGAATGAACAATCCTCGATACTTTCGAAAGCTTGTGTTGGACCTTATATAGAAGGCTCTTTGGAATTGCTTTTCATTGGACCCAACTGTGGGTGTGTTACTGTAGAATATGATAACCTCGTTAGCCGACTGTCAAATATACATAATTACCTAAATACAGTGGCAGTGCAGTACACTTCGAGAATTTCGAGTTGTTACCATGAGATAGTGCTACGTGTTATTTTCAATCGCGAATTTTGTCGCACGCGTTGTTTGGAATACGACGAGCGAATCGAGGAGTGCTCCAAGTGAATAAGTTCGACAACGTGTCTTATAAAACGTGTGTCATATAAGATTTTTTATTATTATTATATATAAATAACAGAAACATATTGGATTGGTAACAATGATGACATTGACATATTTCAAATCTGACGCACAAGCGTAAAGCCCTGTTGAGCGATTTTGAGTTTTGCAATACCAGCGGTGAAAAATGCAATGTTGTTATTGTTTCTATTGATCAATTCAAATCAAATCACACACTCAATTGAAATTTACCAATAAAAACAATGAGGTTTTCACTGATAGTATCACCAAATCCATAATCGCTCAGAAGTAAAATGGGCCTAACTCTTCTGACTTACATCCGACAGTTCGATTGTACCAACATCCGAATAATAAAAAATATGTATCGAAACAGAGGCTATTTCGATACACATTTGCGTTTCATAATTACTTCATTATAGAACCAAAATAGAAAAATGATATTTCTGATCCACACAGCAAATGCACTCTATGATTTCCTCAAACAATACATTTTCCAATTTTTCCGTTTATGCTGCGAGGGTTGAAACGAAATGTTCTGAAGACACAGAGTGTAGCTAAAAGCCCCACTAAGCTTTCAGAATATCCTAAGCGGCTTTTCTACGACTCTTCATACCCTTAAAAATCCCAGCACCAAATACCTTGTACAAAGAGCTTTCATCTCAACATCACATTCATAAACTCACATTTTCCTGAATGATTCGTATTTGGAAATAATTTTAAATGAAAAGTAAGAAAAAATTATTGGTATCTCTCTAGATTTGAGTAAACCACGCCACCATCCTGTATACATAGACGAAAATATCTGTGCTATCGAATTTATTTTCAATTATTTCCGACATGCCAGTCCTATTGTGTTCGAGTCTAGGAAGCGAACAATATATTTAGGGATCCTTTCCGGAAAAGTTTCAGAGACATTCTTTATTTTCGTTTTCCTCTTCAGGGCAAGAGTATATATACTTTTTTTGGTGCATCATTCCTTGAAGCTGGAAAGCTGAAGTATAGTTCACGAATTTGATACAATTAGAAAAAACGTGTTCCCAACAATCGATATTGCGAATTTTTTCACACATGGAAAGTCATGTTCAGGTTCATGGCACTATACGATAAAGTTATCAAGGATGCTCATTCATCAGCAAGATATCTGATCCGATCAAAAGAATTTCCTTTCATGCCGCATCAGCTTGGAATGAATGAAAAACGTCGCTGGTAAGCTGTACAGCATGAAGTATATAAATGAGCAATCGTTTATTTTATTATAACAGTTTCTCGGATTGTTATGAGGCGTCCAGTTTTTGCACCTCCTTCAAGATATTGATGATGATCCATTGTTTCGCTATTGCTCGGAAGAAAATAATGTGGGAGATTTTCCCTCACTGATTGTTTATCAATTTTCTCAGGAATGAGGATGTGTATAAAGCGTGGAGAGTCCACTTTTTGTTGAGTTCCCATACTGATGTGATAATTTCTCAGTTCTAAAACGTATAATTCACATATTCTGAAAGCTTCAATTGAAGGAAAATTCAAATTGAGTTTGCAACTTTGGAGTGATATTCTCTTTCAAACAATAATAATTCATCATCAGCGTAATGATTTATATTTCATTTAATAAGGCGAAACAATTTGGAGAATTTACTTGTCGATTCTACATAGCTCTACAGAAATAGTATAGAAAATGAAATGGGATATAATTATGTGGGAAATATTGTTTATTTTTGAATGAAGGGAATTGAACAGACTACGATTTATTTATTTGATAGTTGGAATTTATTAGTTACGTGAGTACATTTCATGTGTTAATGGAATAAACGTGTCAATTCGAACATAAATCGAATATAAAAGTATACAGGCTGACTTATAAAGAAGCCGCCACAGCAATAATAAAAAACAAAACGATTAGTTTGGAAAACACTTTGAACTAGTATTGATGCTCTGTTTGATTGAAGTTAATTCAGCAATTCTTTCAAATGGAAAACTGGAAAATTATTTTAAATGGTCTCTCGAATGGTCCTGTTTTCTTTCTTGAATACTATGATATTTTCAGATATTCGAAAATAATAACCCACTAGATGATTTCTTCCTTGGAAGCTGAATTTTTTGTCCCTTTTCGTTTAAAAATTTCGAACTTTCTTGTCTGAGAAAGAGAACTTCCACAATTTCTTCCACCCGCGCGAGAGTGAGAATTGATAATATTTCTAAGTAAAAGCGTGCTGATACAATTCAAGTAGCCATATAGAAAGAAATATTGAAAGCAAAATTGTGTTTTTGTTGTGTGACGCTTTTATTGCCCTTGTGCTAAAGAGGGAAGCTCGAAGGAAAGTATCGAAAAGAACAATAAAACCATTCATACGCCTTTTTTTCTGTCGTTAGAAGGGAGTTGAAACAATCTTATAATCATGCACAGTACTGAGAAATAAAGGTATAATAATTGAGGAATAGGGTTGTACACTTTTTTCAAAAATTATATATGTGAAACGCGGATCTCCAGAGAATACGTCGATATTTTTTTGAAATTTTTATTTTCAAGGGTTTTTCCAAAATCGGCATTCGAAAATCGAAAATTCTCCATCCTTTTCTAAAAATGTGATGTCACCTGGTAGGTTGGTTTAGGTTCTGTTCCATTAATCAAAGTGGAAAAAGAAATGACAATCTCTGTCATCTTTAATTCTTCCTACGAAAATATATTCGGATGATTAAAGGTAAGTTACTATTGAGTTTTATTTCATTGTTCATCATTCATTACACCCTTCACTTACCACTTTTTTCAGAAAGTTTAAGCATTCAAAGACGTGTGCTTCATGTAGCAACACGAATGTGGATTCTCGAAAGACATATTTGTACTAGTGTTAATATGAGACAAACTTGGTGTTTTGCAGTAGGACAACACATATCATCAGCTACATCTGCAAGTAATTGCTGTGAAGATAATTTTGATCTAAGTTAAAATTCTTACCCTAATTATTTGAATCTTTTGTACATGAACATCATGAGAACCTGTGAAGTGTGAGCACAAAGTATTTTATTAATAGTTATTAGCTAATAAACCAAATCTGTATTGTCATGCACTTCTGTAAATAATGAATGTATTTTCCTAATTCCTCAGTTATTCTTATACGTACTCTATCTATGATGTGAGTTTATAAGAGATCTCTTCTTTACATTATATTGTGAATATGTAATTATAATATCAACTTGTGTTGTTTATTTAATATATTATCAGATGCACCACTACACTCACCTACTTTTTCCAGACAATAAAGTTATTAATTGAATTAATTCTTCATTTTTATTTCTCTATTTTATAGTCTCTTTGAGTTCAATCGTCTCATTGACTTCGCTGAGGTGGTGTTGAAAATCCTATAGAAATATTATTAACTGACTTGCGTTATATAGATGATAAAACTTGCGTTATATAGATGATAAACAATCAATTGATGCGCCCTTTTGAATATTTTGAATTAGTGTCGTTATCGAAAAAAAATTGAAAAATTTACATGTTGTAATCTGATGACTTATCTGCCATCACTTATACCAAAAAAAATTTCTTCCCTATTATTTTCGATATTTTTACGATACCATCCCGATCTACTAGGTGACGTCAGCAGAAATATGGTGCTGTCAAATAATTATTTTTGATTTCGATTTTTTCGAGCATAAAAGAATATTCCGATTCAATTTTGATGGCATATCGGTAATAGTTTGGTAAGGAATCGGAAAATGGTCATCAATTCTGCTAACGCTTTAGAGGTTTGAGACTCTATTACTCCAAATTTTCTAGAAAAAAAAAGGTAGCTTCTGGTTATTTTGCTTGTCGCAAATGTATCCTTTTTACTACACCGACATTCATCATGGGCGAAAGAAAATGCGTCGACCGTGGAAATTGAAACGATATTTCTGGAGGATGGCACGTTTTTCTTCTTACGTTTGACGTTGTTCAAAAACTCGCCTGGAAAATTCCTATATTTCTTTTCGGTGAAATGGCATGCGGGTAAGTGTTTGAATAATGCATGGAATACGGAGAAGTTTCTCACGGAGAAACTGGACTTCAACAATTCTTACTCACCGGCTGTCATCAAAAAAGAGAAATAATTCGTGATGGAAGTGTGGATTTTTTGCCCTTGGGGGACCAGAAATATTGATGATCATGGTGAAATATTCAAATATACCGGCTTCTGAAAATGTTAGGGTCAATATTATTTTATTTTGCAAAGTATAATTCGATTTTTCTTACTAAAAGGGTCGAATACCCCTCTTCTATGCCAATTACTTTGTCTGTGTGAGAGGAAAATGAATAAACAAGTATCGACAATGAAATATTTATACTGTAACGTAAAACGAATTGGAATGTGCACTCAACAATATTAGCTATAATGCTCAAACGTTATTTATTTGTTTGGAAATAAAACTTTATATGAATGGAAATCTCAATAACAAACACCAGCAGAACTATTATTGAATTGAATGTTCGGCACACCATAAAATTTTATTTGTTTTTCTAGCGGCACCGAATTATTGCACTTTTATTGCAGCTCCAAATGCAAGTATTTCGAATAGTCGGTGTTCCACAAGGACCTGTGATGGTACCTCAACAATCTGAAAGAGATTATTTTGCTAGTCTGATGTTGTCCATATTATGCTTGTATTGTTGCGTAGATTTCCTACATTGAATCTACCGATTTTATTCAGATTTTGGAAGGCTAAAATCCCAGAGAAAATCAAGAATAGTACGTTAATTATTGTTCAACGATCATTTTCCAAATCCCGTGCGTCGGTTTTTCACTCTCCTCTTACGTAATTTTCACAGTTATTTGTGAAACTACTAACTTTCTCATAATAAGGTTTCTGGTATACTTTATTTCTTATTAATGCTCGAAAAAATCGTGAGTAATTGGACATAGGATGATTTATATATCTGAAGATTAGTTTGATATAATATCTAGTTTTGATGCTTCATTATCTTTTTGTAATGAGTTGGGATTATTTTCTCCTACAAATGAATGTGTATAGAAGTACTATGGTCCATGATTATCTTGATAGAATCATAGCAGGTATTTTATACTATCATCAATCAACACTAGCTTGAAGTGACTTCGAATAAATCAGATAATTAATGTACAAAACCGGAAGTAGAATATACAAATAACATGGAAGTAGCTTACCCTAGATTCTACAATTTTTGATGTAAAAGAAGAATACTCTGAAGAATATTATAGTTCATCATAAAAATTGCAAACTAAAAGTCATTCAAGGATATTGAGTTCGCGCAGTTGAAATATAATGTAAAATATCTTGGCCTACATCGATATTGAAGAAAAATACATCCTGTTAGAATGATGATATCAATATAGTTAGAATAATTCACTGCCAAAAATTGGTATATCAAGATGAAATGACTTACTCGAGAAGTTATTATTTTGGTTATTGCATTTCGAATTAGGATAATTCACAACCAAAAATCTTCAGAAAAAAATATTTCATAGCGCCCCCTTCTAATAATATTCTCAGGGTATATGAAAGACAATACGAAAAAAAAATGTTTATTTTACAAGAAAATTATACCGCCCTCGTAATAGAGTATTCAACTTCCTCAACCTCTCGGGAAATCTAAACCTATTTTCCACATCACCATTTGATTACGCCCAACTGAAAGAACAAAGGCAATTCCAACTTGCGCGGTTATAAATTCCGATGGTGGTGTGGCTCGTATTAGAAAAACTTTGGATTACCGGAATCGAGTCTGGAAAAAGGGGACCTACAGGGACAGAATGCTGAAACGCGACCTTTCCGAATGGAGGGTCACCGTTTTTCACCCTTCTTTGGAACGATATTTCACCTGTCCTGATCGCGGATGACACGAACAGGGTCATATTTTTCAATGCAAATGCCAAATTCATCTAAATCTGCGTGAACAAGAATTTATTTTCAGATTTTCAGATATAAATCAATAACTTCTATAATATTCAACTATATTTATCGATATTGTGAACGATAAATATATTTATATATATTTTTTCACAACATGTTTTGCTAACACTGTAGCTTCATCATCAGGTATAAGTACACTGATCTAACTACTACGATAACAATATTTGCACCTGTAGGGATTAAAGAATGTTTATCCTCTATATGGCGGTAAATAACAAAAATGAATAAAATTAATATCTATAGAATGGTAATTTTGCACTTATCATGCGATCTATATTTTGAGGAAAATTTTTGTTGAAAAACACGAATTTCATAATATTATCGTGAACATATCTCTGGTTTTCGAGATAATCGATGCTAAAGTTCTGAATTTCACCTTCTTTTACTGATATTTATCTTTCTTTTTGACATGTATTGAAGAGAGAAAAAACATATCACTGACTCGTATTGATGCTATATGCAGCTTATGAATCCACCTTTATTCTCTCAAGATTCGCACAGAGGTTATCAAAATGGCCGTTGTTTATTTATTCTAGTTGGTGAAATAATAGGAAAATTACGGAGAAATTGCATATTTATGATGTTTTTCTTAGACAAAAATCATAATTAACCATCGTAAATGTCCTGGGATCTAAGAAGATACAATACTTCTCCAAAACTTGCCATAGAAAGAAGGTGAAATTTCGAAAAAAAAAATTCAACAAAAAAGAATTATTTTAATTTAATTGGACATTAAGCAAAAGATTTGAATTCTTGAGTCTATTAATTTCGAGTGTTTCTGAATAGTTAAGTTTCACTCCTTTGTTTTCAACATGTAATATTTCGAATTCTTCATCAAAATCGTGATTTTTTTCTAAAAGGTGGTTGGAATATGTTGAATTTGTTTTCCATAAATATATTTATTGTGAAAATCTTATCGTTTTTCTTTTGTTTACAATAACTATGGATTTTAATCAAGTAACGGTCAAGTCAATTGAAAATTATATTTATCGATATTTATTACATAATTTGCGGGTGGAGAAGACCTACAAATTATAGTGGAACTCGAATCGCTTCTATAGTAGAAACGGAACATTTGATTAAACATTCGCGCCATGTAAAACAAATGAAAATATAACTCAAAAACCAAAAAATATTACTGAGATTATTTGGTTCTTCCACTGATGAAGATGGCAAATTAGTTGCCGAAATACGTATCTGGTTTTTCTCGAATATTATGTGGTTCTTGGGAGATATTTTCATTTGTTGTATATTCTTATAAGCTTCAGTTTCCGCTTATGCTTGTAGATAATGCTTATAGATAATTGAAAATGCGCTGAAAATGCATAGAGCAGGTTGTTGAAAATAAGTAAATAAAAAATTAGGCATTTAAAAAAAATAATGTTGATAAACCTACAGCGTACGCCACAAAGTTGGCTATGGGAAACAATTGTTATTGACATTTTGAAAACCTCTAATGGCGATTTGTTTCTGCATGTCTGACAACAACAAACATATTTAGCGGGAATTTCAAAAAAGTTGTCTGTGGTGACAAAAAGTCCGCTTAATTGACCAGATATCGTAAAATTTTATTGTGAAAAATTTGGAATCTAACGAGGACATGCATTTTGCGGGAGATTAATTATGAAAACTCGGTTCAGTTTTGTCACTAGATGTATAGTCGCCTTGTATATTGATGCACATGAGTTTATTCCGAGGTTTGTGATTAAAACTTGCCAAGTTTAATATTTTTCGTCACGACATGCAATTTTTCTAAATTCCCGACAGATCACAGCTCGCAACGGATTATTTGGTTATCGGACATGCAGAAACGAGCTGTCATTAGAGTTTTTCAGAGATTAACAAATAAATAACAGAATTATTTTCATATGTAGTCAAATGGAAGCTGTCATGGCCTTTCTTAGTATTATTTATGACGGAGATTTTTACATATCTATCAATAAAGTGATTCATTGGTATATCACGTGACCTTTGAATATTTGCAGTAGCCTTTGAAGCTTCGAAGAGTTTGCATTATATGAAAAAGAAACTTCATTCTTTCATTCCAAAACTCAAATCATTTTGCTCTGATTAAAAAAAATAAAAAAAGCCTACTAGAATGGGATTACATCTCGGATTACATAACCTGTCAAATTTCACATATTTCAAAAAATCGCTTAACATTCAAATTTGTTCAAATTTCAAAAGTTCTCACAAAGGAATGGTGTTTTCCTCTAAGAGAATTAAAAAAAATGCTGAAGAATTTTGATATAATTGATGCAGGTATAGCAAAAGTAACGTGAATGAAACAAAAAATATTTAAGTGACACTGTGTAGATGAAACTTCCTTGTTCCCAGTTTTTGTAGATCTTACAATAAAATAGTGGAACGTTAAATTAAGGAAAACCACTGTAAGTTAATTAACGGACCACGCAGTATACATTAACTAATCGTAAAAAAAAATTGGCCAAGAGATTAATTGTCTTGCTTCACAATTGGAAAAAGAAGAAGGATGGTAATGGGAATGGGAAAGTCCCGGCTAAAACGTTTATTCACAAAGATATTTTATTCATGACAGATTCGTAATTATAAGTAGAGAAATTTGCCCGAGATCGGGAAAAATTGCGAAGATTTGCAATTTGGAATTAAATTCGCGCGAGACTTATGATAGCCATCAAAAGTTTTTAGTTATTTCGCAGTTCTTGGACAAGAAGAAGCTTTGTAACCGCTTCTGATTGATGATTGGCTTTAAAAACGATCGAGAAATTTTGAGAGATAATACTACTTGATGACTTCCCAAGTAGCATTTTGGCGACGATAACCACATAATACACCAAAATTAACGTTATACTTGGTGTGGAAATTAGTCATTTATGAAACGACGCTCTCTAAACCACTGGACAACGTTGTATCACTCTTGAGCATGACTTTAGTCAACCTACGACGTTGTTACAAGGTTAAACCCAACCAACTTCATGTAGTAAAAATTTTGGGAATGGGAGTGACGTTCTAAAAACGTTTGAGTGATATCTCCAGTTATGTTCAACGTTTTCATAACGTTGAACCGACCTTGTAAGATTTAACTTGGCAGTGGGCAATTTTTTATAAAAATTGTAAACGTTTTCGTGAAGTCATATTTTGCAGTTAACTTTTCCAAATAGTCACTATAGAGGACATGCCACATGACAACAAGAACGTACTGTTGGCTGAATTGCTTCAAAGAAAGAATAAATATCTAGTGAGAGGAGAAAAACTTGATCCAACCTAACCTCAAAATTTAATTAATGAAACTATGCCTGAAGACAGGTAGTTTTGAGAACTAATTTTTCGAAGAACACTACTGACAATTGTATGACACAGAAAAGCGTGTTTTTAAATGTGGAGCGATGATGAGGTATTTTCGTAGTTGGACATCGTTCAGTTTTTGGTCGGATAGCCAACTTCAGTCGCGCTCTGCTTATATTTAGTTGTCTGGATGACTAAGGTTGAAAGTTAGTATATTTTTCAGTTATCTGATAACCTAAGTCGTGTTGACGCCTATTATAATACTACGCCATGTTTGAAGCGTAATTATCTTCGGAAACATGGTCGGCCATTGAAATTTAGGACATAAAAAAACATAAACAAACCTCGAAACAAACATAAACAAAGGTGAACAGATTTCTAAAAACGATTCATATATTATTGTGTCTCGTATATTTCGCGTTTGAATAAATATTAACTTTGAATATTATATATCCAAATTATTTTCTTTGTTTTTTTATATTCGAGTTTTGAGAAATTCGCAACGGATTGAAGGCGCGCATGTTTTTTGGCGTAAAACAATAGTATATTTGACAGTAAACTGAAATGCGTTGATAATTTTTTTTTTAAATCATTTTTTTCCGGCATTAGAGTTGGTACCTATCATGAGTATATACGAATAAAACATTAGTAGTCGTCAGAAAGTTTTCACCGAGTGTCCATATTGGTCATCAGTAATGATTTAGTTGGAATATCTACTAATTTCTGAACACCGTGGAAAGTGAACTGTCATCGGTGCGCAAGAGGGCGCAAGTGTGTAGTTGTTTTTTGGTAAATTTAGCAACGTTTAGGAAACGACCAACTGCTACCTACAGTTGAAAGTGAAACGTTTTGAAAACCCATAAATGATTGACCAAATCGGTGCAAAACAGGGTTGTGACAACGTAGTATTAAGGTCGACTACGCAACTCATGTTTGGTTGCGCAACTTTTACAAACACGTCGCCGCAACGTTAAATTGCTGCTTGGGTTCACACGGTGAGAAAAAGTTATGTTGATTCAACAATAAATAAGACGCAAGAAGAGGTGAACAGCCACAACATGGTGTTTCAAAAAATTACCATGGCAAGATTTGAGCTCAATTTATAAACTCCGCTGCCGTAGCTACAGTTGACTTTGCCGTTCCAAAATGTATTGAAGAGATATCCGACGACACCTGCGTCAGCTGCGTAATTTATGAACAGTTGCATATTTTTAGCACAATCCATCTACGAACAGTAACTGCAGCGTCAACTGTAGCTACGGCAGCGGAGTTTATAAATTGAGCTTTAGCCTCTAATGGGAAAAAATCCAAAACTCCCAAATTAATTCTGGTAGCTTCTTGAATCCAAATAATGTGAATTTTTCATTCCTCCGTCACGTTTCCCGAATCAACACACCATTTAGGGAGGAAATTAGACTAACGACATCATTCGACGATTTTCGCGACTTTCCAACGTTGCGCTCCCGCAAAATATCTATCCAGGAGCCTCTCTAAACTATTTCGGCGCCAGTGGATATCGATTCCTGGAAAGTCTGGATAACGGGCAGAGCCCGCAACGAGCGGGGTTGGGGAACTTTCACCCCCAACCCTATACCACTAGAGATGATATCGGAATTCTGATTTACCCTGTATTTGTTTCAATTGAATACCAATCGATGAGGGATAAAAAGTTGAGATAGGAACATACAAGGCGTTTTAAAACAGCTAACGAATAGTTTCGTCAAAAAAAATCTGATTTCTGTGGCAAACGGGTTTCCCAATGCCAAATCCCTCGCTAAAAATAAATAAAAAAAATCTCAAAGTTAAACAATCTCGAATGAAAACCAGACAGTTCATTACTAAATATTTAGTCGAACCGACTCTTATTGGTGTCGTCAAGAGGTATTAGTATAAAAATTTGTAAAAACCACATAATGTGGCGATGAAAAGAATATGAAACAATTCATCAATTTGAACGAGGAAACTCGATAGAAAAAGGCTTTTTTCTACAAATGGTTAACAAATTAGCCTTCGACGTTTTCAAATCTCAAAACAAAGTTGACGTTTTCCGAGGAATGTCATCAAGTGACAGCATTGTCACTCGTGCGCGGAAATATTGTCAATTGTCATAAAGTGACTGCATATTTGCGCTCGCATCCATCATGGTTCAAAACAAACTCATCATTCTGTTGAAGATGTAGCAGAAAGTGCGAACATTGTAAATTTGAACCTCCCACCATCTTAAGTTTTCAAGTAGCCTCAATAGCCAACGGGTTCAAAACGCGACTTCTCAAGCCAGCCCGGGTTAGGTTCGACCTCTGGGCAGGGCAATTCTTTTTTTAAGAGTAATTTTCCCTTTTTTTTCTGTTAGATGTATAAATTATTGGATTGCGTTTAAATATAATAGTGAATAATTAATGAAATTAAAGATTTAGATGAAGAATATTATGAAATGTAAGTTGATTGAAGGAAGTATCGTACACAAATTGTTATTCCATGTTGATCATTATTTTCCAAGTTTGACACCACATAAGATACTGAATATTACCATCAAAACACTTTATAAGCAGTGTTTTCGAATTATGTTGTATCCACCTAGTACTAGTTTTTCTTCGACTTTTTCCAATTGGCTTCCTTCTGTAACTTGTCGTGTTTTATTACAATGTTTCACTGAAAATCGTGCCATTTCAGAAAGACTGTCCAATGTTTCTCGATGTCACTCCTGCGAGGTCCTTTACACACATAACCAAGAAGAAATTGCCATCTCTCAAGTCCCATGGGTATACTTATACGCTTTTATGGCCTAACGTTACTTGATATTTCTTGTTGATTTCCAACATAAACCAATGTCGTAATATTTTACGGCGACTGTATGCCGAATTGTCAATGCAGATATTCAGTTAGCTCGAACAAATACTTGTACAATTTTACGACCAACTATTAAATATTCACGTCACTGATATAGAGGATGTGCATACGCAATGGCACATAAAGTCCACTGAAATTATTGAGTAGTCGAAAATAATTTGGCTTTTGCAACACCAGATTCGATATCTATAGAAACCTTGCTTGTACCTGCTTGCAATTATACCATAAGAAAAGTACCACTTTATTTTCATTATTGCGGTATAAAAGAAACTGAGATGTTATTTAACCAATAGAAGTGAAGACATCATGATAAAAAGCATCTTCGTTCTAAATGGAAATCTAGTAGGCTGGAACTATAATTATTATATATCTATATATCTTTCATAATCTGACATATTTTTACTTTTATACATATTTTTACTCGAATAGGTACAATGCCAGTTTTTAGAAATAATATTAAGGCATTCCAAGGAACATTTTTAGAGGTATTCACGTATTTTGGCCTCCAGAACAAGAAGCCCAAGTCGAAACGCTAGTTTTGTAAATACCCCTTTTGACATCTTGAATTTCTTTTACTAAAAACGTCATTCTTTCAACTAAAACCCCAAAGACGAAAAAATCAATATTTTTCAAAACATGTATCGTTCTTCAAAAACACGAGACTTTGATCTGTCAACTTGACACTGTCACAAGAGAGGTGGATAGATAGACTGGTGAATTCACTTCCTATCCTGTGACATGTCCCAAACATATATATAATAACAACTATATGGATAACACCTATTCTTCTCTTCAAGCGAAAATGAAGCCAGTTTTGGAAAAACAAAAGACTGTCTGGCTTGCTAATGATGAATTGTGGGCATGCGCGGGTTTTGACGAGTTGAAATCCACTGACGTTTTCAGAATTTCATAGGTTAGGTATGTTTGTTGACTCAAATTATGTAAAAGAGCGTTAATATAGTTATTAATGTACTTACTGATTGTTTACAGAAGTGATTAGTGAGTGATAACAGTGATTGATCAAAAATTAGCCCACGAATCTTGTTCCGATGACTTTATCGTGACAGGTTTCTCAGCAAATCGCAAGTATCGCTTTGTAGATCACATCCATTTCTGCATTCATCTTCAACTATTATTCAATATCGTCCAACAATCCATCAATGAATGAATATTTGAAAAATATATGTCATGATGAAATAAAAACATCGAATTGAAGGTTACGTGACACATTTGATTGATTTTTAATAATTATCATACGTTTGTCGCTCACTAGAAAGCTACTCTCCTACATAATGAAAACGCATGTCGATTCTTAATTCAAACTTGCGCATGCGCATATTCGCGATTGGTCCCGCAGACTGTCATTTGTTTTATTTTTCGGCTTCAGATCTGGTATCCATGTTACCTATATAGTTATTATTAGATATATGGTCCCAAATCTCTTGATTTCGCCTACTTTGATAAAACGTGTATAACGTGACATGGCGTGGGTGAATCTCGCTAAGTGAAGCCGCGATTTCAACCAAATTTACAGGTTACTGCAGGTGTCACCACGAAAGTATGAATATTCAATTCTGAATGACTTCTAATCATTTCTAACAATTTCATGGAGCCATTTTACAATGAGTTTAATGCGAATATGTATCGAATATTATTGAAAGAAATTTCTTCAAATACCTATCGACAGTGTCGCCATCTATTGTTGTACATGAGAACCCCACGTAATGAGCTAGCTTCTTTAGTATGACAAATCCTTGATACTAAAGAAGCTAGCAAAGCCACACACGAATTTCGACTCGGGATAGATCACATAATTTTTGGCTCATTTTAGGCTAATTTATTACCCTATTCCCAAATTTTTTGCTCTTCTCTTTGACAGAAAAAACTGTGGCTTCGCTAGCTTCGGCCGAACTCAGCAGAGCCATTTTTGAAAAAAAATAATTTTGGTGTTTTGAAATAGCCAAATTGTAGAGCTTATTTTAGGCTAATTTATTACCCTATTCCCATTTTTTTTGCTCCCTCCCTTAATAGAAAAACTTGTGGCTTTGCTAGCTTCAGGCGAACTCAGCAAAGCCATTTTTGAAAATTCACTTTTTTTTGCGATTCAATATAACGATATCCAAGTACTAATTTTAGGCTAATTAATTACCCTAATTTGATTTTTTTTGCTCCAGGCATTACAGAAAAAAACAAGATTTTTCGATTTTCGCCAAGTCGATGATGCAATCATTTCAAATTATAATTTTTTGACGATTTAACTTGTCAAACCGATGATACTCATCGCTGGATCAATAAAATGTCCATGTTGGAATGTTTTATCGACGTTTTCTTAAAAAAAACCTGTGGCTTTGCTGGCTTCGGGCGAACTCAGCAGAGCAATTTTTTCAAAAACATTATTTTTCTGTCATTTGATATTTGGACATTTTAAGACTAATTTTAGGCTAATTAATTACCCTAATTTGATTTTTTTTGCTTCACGCATTACAGAAAAAAACAAGATTTTTAGATTTTCGCCAAGTCGTTGATGCAATCATTTCAAATTATAATTTTTTGACGATTTAACTTGTCAAACCGATGATACCCATCGCTGGATCAATGAAATGTCCATGTTGGAATGTTTTATTCGACGTTTTTTAAAAAAAAACCTGTGGCTTTGCTGGCTTCGGGCGAACTCAGCAGAGCAATTTTTTCAAAAACATTATTTTTCTGTCATTTGATATTTGGATATTTCAAGACTAATTTTAGGCTAATTAATTACCCTAATTTGATTTTTTTGCTCCACGCATTACAGAAAAAAACAAGATTTTTCGATTTTCGCCAAGTCGATGATGCAATCATTTCAAATTATAATTTTTTGACGATTTAACTTGTCAAACCGATGATACTCATCGCTGGATCAATAAAATGTCCATGTTGGAATGTTTTATCGACGTTTTCTTAAAAAAAACCTGTGGCTTTGCTGGCTTCGGGCGAACTCAGCAGAGCAATTTTTTCAAAAACATTATTTTTCTGTCATTTGATATTTGGACATTTTAAGACTAATTTTAGGCTAATTAATTACCCTAATTTGATTTTTTTTGCTTCACGCATTACAGAAAAAAACAAGATTTTTCGATTTTCGCCAAGTCGATGATGCAATCATTTCAAATTATAATTTTTTGACGATTTAACTTGTCAAACCGATGATACTCATCGCTGGATCAATAAAATGTCCATGTTGGAATGTTTTATCGACGTTTTCTTAAAAAAAACCTGTGGCTTTGCTGGCTTCGGGCGAACTCAGCAGAGCAATTTTTTCAAAAACATTATTTTTCTGTCATTTGATATTTGGACATTTTAAGACTAATTTTAGGCTAATTAATTACCCTAATTTGATTTTTTTTGCTTCACGCATTACAGAAAAAAACAAGATTTTTCGATTTTCGCCAAGTCGATGATGCAATCATTTCAAATTATAATTTTTTGACGATTTAACTTGTCAAACCGATGATACTCATCGCTGGATCAATAAAATGTCCATGTTGGAATGTTTTATCGACGTTTTCTTAAAAAAAACCTGTGGCTTTGCTGGCTTCGGGCGAACTCAGCAGAGCAATTTTTTCAAAAACATTATTTTTCTGTCATTTGATATTTGGACATTTTAAGACTAATTTTAGGCTAATTAATTACCCTAATTTGATTTTTTTTGCTTCACGCATTACAGAAAAAAACAAGATTTTTAGATTTTCGCCAAGTCGTTGATGCAATCATTTCAAATTATAATTTTTTGACGATTTAACTTGTCAAACCGATGATACCCATCGCTGGATCAATGAAATGTCCATGTTGGAATGTTTTATTCGACGTTTTTTAAAAAAAAACCTGTGGCTTTGCTGGCTTCGGGCGAACTCAGCAGAGCAATTTTTTCAAAAACATTATTTTTCTGTCATTTGATATTTGGATATTTCAAGACTAATTTTAGGCTAATTAATTACCCTAATTTGATTTTTTTGCTCCACGCATTACAGAAAATAACAAGATTTTTCGATTTTCGCCAAGTCGTTGATGCAATCATTTCAAATTATAATTTTTTGACGATTTAACTTGTCAAACCGATGATACTCATCGCTGGATCAATAAAATGTCCATGTTAGAATGTTTTATCGACGTTTTGACAAGTTAAATCGTCAAAAAATTATAATTTGAAATGATTGCATCATCGACTTGGCGAAAATCGAAAAATCTTGTTTTTTTCTGTAATGCGTGGAGCAAAAAAAATCAAATTAGGGTAATTAATTAGCCTAAAATTAGTACTCGGATATCGTTATATTGAATCGCAAAAAAAAGTGAATTTTCAAAAATGGCTTTGCTGAGTTCGCCTGAAGCTAGCAAAGCCACAAGTTTTTCTATTAAGGGAGGGAGCAAGAAAAATGGGAATAGGGTAATAAATTAGCCTAAAATAAGCTCTACAATTTGGCTATTTCAAAACACCAAAATTATTGTTTTTCAAAAATGGCTCTGCTGAGTTCGGCCGAAGCTAGCGAAGCCACAGTTTTTTCTGTCAAAGAGAAGAGCAAAAAATTTGGGAATAGGGTAATAAATTAGCCTAAAATGAGCCTAAAATTATGTGATCTATCCCGAGTCGAAATTCGTGTGTGGCTTTGCTAGCTTCTTTAGTATGAATTTGTCTGCTGAAACAATTGAAGAGTAGCGCCACCAGGTCTTATTTCCATCATTGTCACAAGCTACTGTCATGCTCGGTTCTCAATGGGTTTGGTAAATTTTTTAAATTTTTTCAAATATACTAATTTATTCTACTGAAAATTGTTGTTGTGTGTGGTGTTTTAGTTTGAATAAGGACTAATTTTGTCTGCTTTCTTCAGTGGGTATGAATTACACGTTGGGCAAATACCAATACAACTCAAGTGATATCTCGGAAGTTTAAAATTTCGAGTTATAACTTTAGAGAATATTTTATTTTGACTGTCCCTTCCAGGGCTAAGTGATTTTTCTAAATTATTCACTTGGGTACGCCAATCTTTGGTATGTTCGATGAGGCTTATTGTATCATTGTCTATAAGGGTGAGTCCCACTAAATTGTTATGTACTATAGGTAATGTATACAGGGATTAATTCCAGAACTGGGGTTACTGTTGAATATTGATATACCATGCAGAAGCAAGGTCTCTATACCAGTATTATTTTTTAATCATATGCAATACTTTCATTATAATTGGCGCATTCGTACTTTTTCTTCTTTAATAATAATATGTTTATTTTGTATATATGAAAATACATACATATATTGACTCTAAGTTGACAAATAAACATGAATAGATCACTGAAGTGTGTATAACAATTATCAATTGCCATACCACTTGTGTGTGACTTCCCATGCTATTAGACATGAGAGTTACAATATTTATTGAATTAAAAACTATAATCATGCATCAACACAACATTGAAGGAAATAATTAAGTATATATAGTATAAGAAAAACATAACATATTAATGTAATAAATAGTAAATGATAAATAATAAATAAATAAATAAATAATACATTTAACTGAGACCAATAATAATAAAAATTTATAAATTTTTCCTCAGGATATAGTGAACATTGATGGGAATATCAAAGTCATATTTGATTTATAAAATCTCGGAAAAACGCTCTTTTTGATTCGATTATCCATGCTCTTGCTTTTTTTTTGAAGCTATTTTTATTTTTTATATGTTTTATAGGTATTGGTAAGATGTTATAAAGACGCGGTCCAAGGTATGATGCGTTTCGTTGGCCTATATTCGCGATAAGAGATCAAAAGTATTCTGTTCCCGCTGATGTGTGCTCATAAAATTATCCAATCTCGAAGTGAACACGCTCGAACATGATATTCGCAAGTTCGAAACGGATGGCCCAATCAAGAGTTAGCGCTTTTCGAGAGGCCAACAAACGTTTAACAAACCGGTTGGAGACTCGCTGATTTGGGACGTTGTTTTTCCCATTTGGTATTGCAGAGGTACATGAACTGTGCCGGCAGCCGTATAGTTTTATTGGCTCGGAGTATCGTTTTCACCTCCGGACAACAAACCCACTAGAATAGTAACACCCCAAATTGCTTGAAGCCAACATAAAATTCATATTCATATGTTTTCCCCCACAGAGGTTGCCACATCGTAACATCAGAAAGTGATAATCATACTAAGACCACTTTTTTTCAAGGTTCCTAAAAATATATATCCATCTGTTGCTACTTATATGAGTCATATCAGTGTATCAAAAGCTATGTATTCAATGTTCGTCATATAATACAGTTCCTCATTTATATATAAGTGGTTTATAGATAGCAAGTTTTTCTGGAGATTGCGGCATTTTTGGTGAATGCGCCAACGCAGCTGATTTCGTTCAACCGATAATCGACCGAACGCTGACAGTGACAGTGCGAAACGACTCGTTTTCAAGTCAAATTTTGTTTGATGGTTCATTAAACGGCATATTTCCAGTTTTGTGTGAAAATTTGAATAGGATTTTACTCAAAAACCTTGCTTATTCTGTTCAAATCGAATTTAAAGGATGGTCAAACGCTGTTAAATGAGTAAGAGACGATTTAAAAGTGGTGACCAGAACACATCATTCCACTAGTGAGTTCATCAGTGTCGTATCATTCGTTGTATAAACATTATTCACCCAGCCTCATATGCTAAACGATTTTTGGTAATTTTAAAACATTCTCGGGTTTTCCCGAGATGAAAATTTAGTGAATATTTGTATAAATATGATCAAGTAAGAGAATATTTCAAGAGACGTTAGAGTTTGCTCGCACCATGTCACTACAAGTGATAAAATGAATGGCCCAAGTGGTAAGAAGATGCTCAGAGTAGTAGATAAGCCTAGATAATTTTGTTAGTAGGTCAATTTATTCAAATTCAGACCCTACCAACATAGCAAGACACTGGTACTGGGGGAATCTGTTGTTGCTATCCTTGTTTAAGGATGAGGATGTTGGCTTCAAACAACTACTGTGGTAAGGATTGAGCTTTATTCATCTAGTCTGTAGTCTGTTTTATGATCGAAAGTTTTCACAGTCAATTCGTTAAAACGTCGCGAATAATGGGATGCCATTGCGAGAAAATAGGAAATTATCTACACGAGTATGCTAGAGGTATGATGGGATTCTACGTACCAACATGGGCACACCATAAAATAACAGCTTTTCAGCATGTAGCACTCACCTGAAACAATAAAAATTCATTAATATTTACCATACACCCAATCTGGAAAATGTTTCTCTGCTGGTTATTCAACTTTATCGGTTGGCACATATTTTATCAAGTAATTATAATTATGACGTCCCAATTAGGACGAATACATTTATCCTAAATTAACATTTTTCCAAGATTTATTTAGAAAGCTAGCTCATCTTCATCATCTCTTGTTTTGGTTGATATGTGCAGCGTTAAACGTTTTGCCGTAATATTTTGCAAATATATCTCGCTGGATATGGGATTTCGCCATACACTTGGCTATCATAATCTGCATCAACAAACGAAATCATAAACAGATACTTGAGTCATGAGTTCCTGGATATAAGAGATCAGCTCAGTCAGCGATATGGGACACAACAAATGAAACCATTAATGCAAGTTTGGTTCATTTTCTGTTATCTTCTCAAATTGACGTTATCAGCATTTTTTTTATCAATTTCAACGACTCTTATTGATAGAACGATGATTATTTATACATACAGTGTGCGCCATAATGTTTGAAACATATGAGAAACATTTTTATCATCAGAGCTGAGTAGATATATTCACAAAAAATTCTTGCCAGCGGATCGTTTCGGCATATCGGATATATTTGGACAAATATCATGTGACCACTAATATGACGACAGTTTCAAAAAAATGATAGCGAATGAGTGGAATGAGGTTATTTTATTAAGATAGGGAGTTATTTGAAAACTTTATTTTTTCTATTGGAAAATAATTATAGCTGGCCCTAAAAATGGAGACTCATCGGTGGAACTTTAGTGGGCTGGTAGAATTCTCAATTATCTATCCAAAATGAATGAAAAAAATCATGACATTTTGAATGTGTCACCCTATAGATATTTCAGTGTATAATAATTTCTTGATGAAACGCCACTGGATTCGGTCGATATGGTAACCGAGATGGGTGCTCTTGCTAATTTTTCATCTAAATTTAAATGCCATGTCAAATGTCAAGAACACAATGCCAATCATAGACAATGAGTACCTAGTTAATTGGAATTTTTAAAATCGAATAACGAGTTTCTAATTGGTAACGTCTGCGTTGCTGGAACGTTAATTAATTCCGAGAAACGCAGGAATTTGGCACCCACTGAAAATATTTCTACTATTTCAAAGCCTCGCGTCGTTTTCATATGTAGAGAGTGTCATTAAGGTGAGTATATGCAAATCTTCTGAAAGCCCTCCACTGCTCATAAAGCTTCCGTATAGGAATTTAAAGTCCCTGGAAGTGTTTAGAAGTTATTGCATTCAAATATTTTGAAGTTCGATATATTCAAAAGGGCTCCTATAAGTCATTGAGAGGTTTCTACAGTTTGATGCAATTCTATGAGAGTATCTCGGAAAGATCTGAATAACTGATTCACAGAAATCTTTATGGGAGTGTCTACACCTTTTCCAGTTTTTTTTTTCAGATAGCATCAAGTAAATTCCAGAAAGTGTCAATTTAATTGCAGAAAGCTTCAAATGAATTTCTGATCAGTTAATTTAATTTCAAAAAGTATCAATTGTGTATCAGGAAGCGTCAAATGATTTTCATAATGATCAATTAAATTCTCGATTAAATTTCAGTTCTCCTATACGAAGAAATCGATAATAGTTATTTATGTATTAAGGGAATTATGAGGGCCTTAATTACCGATGGCAAAGTTTGCGTCCCGAGGGCCTCTGGCCCGAGGGACAGCAATTGCCAGAGGTTATTAAGGCTCTATAATTCCCGTGGTACATAGATAATTTTATTTTTGACCGATTTTCATAACAATATGTCAATATTTAGAACGCAATAAATGTTTAAATTCATAACCTTTCTGGTATATTTGAATTAGGTAGCGTTGATTGTAGCATTGTTGGTTGTTGCTAGGTTGTCGCTATGTTACATGTTTATAAGCAAAATTTCTTTATCAATCAATGTTTTTCCGTTAAAAACGTGTTCATTTTTTACCACAAATCGACGATCTTTTTCTGATATAATGGAGGATATTATAAAAAAAGCGGAAAAAGCAAGACAATCATTACTTCCATCGAAAAGTGAAGCCCTATATCAAAAAGAATACAACTCATATCTGAAGTGGCTGACACAGAGAAATGTTATGTCAAAAGATGCCAACGAAACTGTCTTTCTGGCATATTTTCAAGAACTGGTAAAGTATTTTCAGTATTTTCTGGTAGATTTGGTAATAATTGTATTTATTCATTGCAGTCAGAAACGTTTAGCCCAAATTCGTTATGGACTAAATGGTCAATGCTCAAATCGATGGTGACCATATATGAGAAAAGAGATATCACCAAGTTCAACGAACTAGAGGCTTTTTTGAAACGGAAAAGTAAGGGGTATAAGCCGAAAAAGTCTGCTGTCTTATCTCCTAAAGATGTCATCAAATTTCTAAAGGACGCCCCTAATGAAATTCATTTATTGCATAAGGTAATTTTTTTCTCATAATTTTCTTTTTCGTTTGTTTATTTCGTTTTATTTGTTATAGGTTGTTCTAATTATGGGTTATTTTGGAGGATGCAGAACTCAGGAACTTCTAAATATGAGTATAGCAGATATAGAGGACCGGGATACTGTTATGGTAGTGAACGTACCGGAAAGTAAAACTGGTGTATCGAAGAAATTTACAGTTGTGGATGAAAAAGAGTTCTCTGCTTTGTCTTTATTGAGACTTTATATGTCCTTGCGTCCTGAAGGTACAAAACGATTTTTTTTGAGCTTCCGACAAAATAAATGTACAACTCAGCCAATTGGAAAGAATATGTTTGACAAAATTCCCAGCAAAATCGCAATGTATTTAGGATTGCCAAACCCACTAACCTATACGGGACATTGCCTTCGTCGCACTTCTGCTACTGCCCTAGCCAATGCAGGAGCAACTATGACAAACTTAAAAAGACACGGAGGTTGGAGAAGTTCCACAGTGGCAGAGGGGTATCTGGAGGACAGTATTGAATTGAGAAATAAAACGGCGCGTATGCTGTCTACTTTGCCATCAGAAGAGGCAGGCACCTCGACTGTAGTGAACAGCAACAGCACCACCCATAAAAAAAAAGAAATTGTTTCCAGCGGCGGAAGTAATTTTCAGGGAACATTTGAAAATTGTACATTTATTATTTGTAATGACGTGAATAAGGAAAATATGTCTTAGTTTTCATTACATATAAACGTTTATAAGCATTTTTTTATCATTTTCACCTGTAAAAGGTAAGAGGGAGTTTTTGAACCTTAATATCCCAAGGGAGTTATGACCCTCATTATAGATATCGTAACTATGACGATATAAGCTTATAATGTCACTGTCAGAAATAAATAATATAAAATAAAGTATCCTGTCTAAAAATAAAAGAAAATTGGCCTGCATACGCAATCTTCAACTTGAAATTTTAAATATTTCGATAACAGATAGACTTCAGTATTGTACAGGATTTTGCGTAAAATCGAAAAATACCATTCAAAATAACAAAGTGGCGGTCCATTTCTGGTATACAATCGGAAGTGCTACATTCTTGAGAATGTTAGATGGATAGATAACCCCCCATAAACATTACTTTACTACCAAATTTACATAGTTCATCAAGAAAACAACATAGGAACAATGATGAGATCAGCTAATACCTCTCAATCTCGTTAGCAACTACATAATTTCTCAGAGAGAAATGGGAAATAAGACCATAAAAAACGAGGGGTTCATAATGAACCTATGTTTTCTGAAATACCAGTGAATATTCTGAAATTCAACTCACTATACTGAAATAAAATTTATACTTTGAAGTACAAATGACTATATAATGTGAAATCGACTTGACGCTTCCTGATATAAGTAAGCAAGTAAGTAATTGTATAACTGGAAAAGGTGTAGATCTCGGTGAAGTTTTTTCATCGATTGCCCCTCGTAACACTATAGAAAACTTCATCCTGATGATGACCCGGCTCACCTCATAAGGTGGGCGGTAGTCACTCCTACGCCCATCTTGCAAGTTCTTCTTCCCAGTCTTTCGTCTTCTTCTCGGTCTTTGATGCGCCTTTGTCGGTAATTGATATACACTTAGATATACACTGTTAAAACGGCTATAAATTAATCCGGCCTCACAATATTGTTGAGATGAGAATGTCTGTTGTAGGTAGGAGGACTGCGAGAAATTCTTAGTTTATCACCACTGATTGAAGTGAAGTTAGTAGCGATCAATCGATAATGTCAAAGGCGGTGGATCTGAACCTTGTGGAACTACAACATTCGTTCAGTCTTTGAATCGACTTCGAAATTTAAAATTCTCAAAATCAACCTTCGTTGGGTACAACCGTGTATACAGGGTGATGGAACTCAAGTCGGCACTATTGCTCTACCGGGTGTTTCGAATTCGATCCTCACCATTGGGATCTCGGAAACTATAAGAGATACGAAGATGGTCAAACTATATTGTTAATATTCTGATAATATAAGTTTCAAACTTTAGCAATATAACATCAAGCATGTTATTACCATTCAATTCAACTTTCCACTAAATATAGGCTTTGATAATTTGTTCACCACTTAGGCCAACAATTTTATCACTTGTATAGTAAAATGATGCGAGCATACTATAGCGTCTCTAGAAATATTCTCTTTCCCGATTATATTTTTCCATATATCCAATAACTTTTCATCTCGGGGAAATCCGAGAATGTTTTCAAATTACGACAAAATGTTTATACAACGAATGATACGACTCTGAGTAGCTCACCAATGCAATGTTGTGTTCTGGTCACCAGTTTTAAATTGTCTTTTACACATCTCACAGCGTTTCTCCATCCTTTTAATTCGAATTTAACAGAATAAACAAAGATTTTAAGTAGAATCTAGTAGAAGAAAATTTCCACACAAAACTGGGAATATGGCGTTTAATGAACCATCAAACAACATTTGATTTGAAAACGAGACCTTTCGCGCTGTCACTGTCAGCGTTCGATTATCGGTTGACGGAAATAAGCGGCGTTGGCGCATTCACCAAAATAAAACAATCTGCAGAAAGACCACTATCTATAAACCACTTATATTTAGATGAGGCATACTGTATTATATGACGAAGATTGAATAAATAGCTTTCGATGCACTTATCTGATTCATTAAATGTATTTGGGATGGAACAAAAAGCGATACATTCGTTAATAAGTCACGAAAACGATCTGGCTAAATTGGATATATCAGGAACATTCACCTTATTCGCGGATGACACCACGATATTTTGGCGTAATAGAGATCCGGCTACTTTGACTCGAACTATACACTCAGATTTAGAAAGAATAAAAAATTAGTGTGAATCGAATATGTTGTCACTTAATCTTTCTAAAACAAATTTGGTCACATTTAAGTGGGATTTGGATCAGGTAACTTTAGGTTATCAGACGATTGAAAGTAAGCCTGTAACGAAATTCCTCGGTATATTTATTGACAGTAACTTGAGGTTTGATACACAAATTAATGCACTAAAAAAGAAATTGTCTTCTGGTTGGTTTGCCGTAAATGTCATATCTCGTGAACTCGGACTTTCAGCTTCTTTGACCGCATACTATTCACTTATGGAGAGTCATCTTAGGTATGGAATTCCATTCTGGGGCTCTAGCAGCCAGGTTTTATTGCAAAGTATATTCGTTATTCAGAGGATGCGTGACTCGTGTAGGCCAATCTTCTGCAATAATAAAATACTGACAATTTTCGAACTTTTCATTATAGAGACTGTATGCTTGCTTCACAAACATAAAGAAAAGTTCTTGAATCGAACAGAAAGGCAAACACGTAGGGAGATGATATACTTGTCGTTCCACTCCCCACATCAACTTTGACCAAGCATTCTCAAATCTATTTACCTAAACAAATAACAGCAATCAATGGTCAGAAGCTATTTAGGAAATCGATGAGGAATCTTGTAATGGGAAAGTGCTTCTATAGTTTGGAAGAGTATTTTGCATATAACTTCTAGTCTTTCCATATAAATATTGAGATTTATATCAAAACATGTTTGTACCTCATTGTAACCTTTATGTAAATATTTTTTATACTATTTATTTTACAATTGTTTGTTTTTTATACACATGACATATATCTTTGTCGATAAAATGTAGAACATTTTAGACAATAAAGATTATTCTCTCTCTCTCTCTCTATCAAAGAAAACTTCAAAAATATCATCGCCTAGAAGTTTTATTCCAAATATACAATCGAGAATACAAACTGTAATATTCTTTCCTGTTTTCAGAAAATCAAAAGGATTGCATTGTTTATCTTCTGGAAATCGAAATGATTGATATATTTATCCATATAATTCCTGGGTATTGTTTGAGTAGGTGCGGATTTTCATTTATATAAAGGCCAATTTCATGTGCTTATCGCACGGATTTCCAACTTATTTTTCATCGTATGGAAAGTGAACATCAAAGGACTCAATTTGGCGTGAATATTGGTGTTTTCGATAGAGATTGCTTTTTTCCATTTTCATGGGAATAATGTCGCTAATGTGATTTAAAGGGTGGCCCAGTTATCATGCTAACCACGAATATCTTGGGGATGATACAAATGGTGGAAATCAATTCATCTTTGTGATCTTTTGAAAAATGTCGATTTGGTGTTATTTCAAATCTGAATATCACACGATTTTTTCGCGCAACTCGCGAAGTCTAGCTTGAAGGAAATATGAATTTGAGTACATTTTACAGGCATTTCATCAGGTTTTACATCCCTGGTATTCAAAAAGCGCTATACATATCGGTATACTTATTTCCAAGAAAATTTTTCCTAACATCACAAGCAACGATTCACCCTGTAGCATCATTCGTATGATGGAAAATCCGAGGGAAAATAATTTCCCTTAGCGAAGCCAACAGCTATATGGTTCATATTATGATCAGCATATATGGAAATCCGTGTGCATGGCGTGAATATAAATGATGGTCGGCTGAGCAGACAGACCTGACAATTGACAATTCGTGTCCGCATCGTGACTTCTGAGCACCCCCTACCCCTCAAACGCCACCCTCTGTATATTGGACACCGGCTGCTGGATGCATAATATGTCTCGATGGACAATTAATTAATCACATGGTATATACAAGCAGGCATTAAATCATTGGTGAAACACATCCCATATATACAGGCTGGTGAAACATCCAAACAACAAATCCAGTAGTTACTAGTTCCCCAAATGGGGAAGTCTCCTTCGGACGATAATGAAGTAATTCTCATTAAATATCTTTAAAACGTCGCATTTCAAACTCACCATTTCAACCTTTTCCCGAAAAAAAACTTTTCAAGTGATATGGGGATTTAAAATTTAAAGTACCTTGTTCCTATTTCACTATTTGGCAACATCGACTGCAGATTTCATAAATAATAATAAACAACAAATCCATTACGTTGATTAGGTGAATAAAGATAGTAATATTTTGATCAGGTTAGAACACAGAACTTATGATACCAATAAGTTCTGTGGCACCTAACCATTCTGCTTATTTCTGTTCCATGCTCCTCAAAAGATAATATGTTACTCAGTTTTGGAGGTTATGTTTTTATTCGACTTGTGGATGGATTCATGTTTTGACTGATTATTTTTTTTATATTAGCAGTTTGATTCCTGAATTATAAATTGACATCAAGTGTACATAATGAAAGTGTGGCCAAATGTGAGTTGTTGTTCTTCTAGCCTACTGGGCGCTGTTGCCAATTTGTGAACTAGAAACAAAGCGATTTAAAATTTAAAGCCTCATATTTGAAGAATTAATTTAGTTTCCGCAACGAATTCGGAAAATTTATGAATGAAACTCATAATCAATAAGTTCATACTTGCATTAGCTGTAATAAACCGAATTGAGGAATATTCCTCATTGTCTGAAGCCAAAATAAAATTCATATTCATATGTTTTTCCCCCACATCATAGGTTGCCACATCCTAACATTTGAAAATAATAATCATCCCATGACGACACATTTTTTAAGGCTGGAAAAGCTATTTCAAAGCGCTCATTCTCGCCAATCAGATATTTGATTGGCTATAGAATGAAAGGAATAAAATAACCTTGAATGGAAATATACTAAGTATTTTCGAATAACAAATTTTTTCTGGGCCTTTAATTATGGTGCAATCATCTCTGAAAACTCAGTGTTTCAATAGCGGTTTTTCAAGCTTTCTTCACATTATTTCTTAATTATTCTGCCTTTCATGTACACAGTTTAAGACCTGCCACGTTATGAAGTGTCTGATAGCCAGATTCAAAGATTGCCAGATGTGCGAATGCAATAATGACATCTGTTGAGAGCTTTAATTGCATTAATTAGAGATGCTCAAAACACATAAATTGAGTTGGCAATGTTTGATCGCTGAAATGAATACTCTGCTTCAACAAAAAATGATAATGATGATAATAAGTGGTGACAATAACTTATGGTTCAATGTACAGTTGATCCAATCTGAGAACTGTAACAGAGATATGCAGTGACTCGATTCGGTAACAAAATTTCTTAAATTGGAGTTGCTTTTAATGTGATGAAAAGATGAACCCTACGACCTATTCTGCGTAGATAGTAACTAAGGTTTATTACTAACATTATGATATCAGATGTTACATTTAAAACAGTAATCCGTTTTTTCAATTATAACATCTAATATCACATGTCTACCCAGATTTCATTCTGACTTTTGTCAATGAATATAAGAGCTTCATTCTTGACAGAAAAATTATCACTTATTAATTCCGTCAATATGAACTAACAAAATTATCGTAAGTAATCTCCCTAGAGCTTGAATAATTTCCGAAAATTTTTTGCCGAGAAAATTTTCTTCAAAAAATTCGCAACCGAAAAAAATTTACGGAGATTAATTCAAGCTCGCGGGGGATTCGGTGAGAAATTTTTTTACCAACATTATTTATAATCTTTTTATTCACTAACATCAGTTAGGATCCGGATCACTATTTTCGGTGAATATTTGACGAAGGAATAATTAATTGATGATTTAGAAAATAAAAAAAAGGTATATCTTGACGGGAATCGAACCCCATCCGCCTGCGTGGTACGCCAATACGCTGTCCACTACACCGTTGCAACTTATAATCAGACTTGCACAAATCATGATCTTGTACCACCACGCTTATGTGAGATTCGACAGCTCCTCGTTCAGCTATTTTCAGTAGAATAAGGTCTCAATCCTTGAATCAACTTGATATTCTATTGAAATCACGCAATATTATGGTAATTTAAGACAGGGAAAGAATTAGATCTGTATATATTGGACGATAGGTACAGCTGTCAATAACTGTCAAGCCAGGGAGATTATCACTTATTGATTTTTCACCTAGGTCATATGACCGCAAAAATTTCCGGATAATTTAGGTTGTCGTCATAGCAACTTGTCGAAATCAAGGCATCTGATTGGTTTAATATAGTAGGTAAAATTTGTTCACGGTAATCGCCAGTTGCTATAAGCAACGTATACAAAAAGGAGCCTTCTAATTGGTTGAAAATAAATTTATGAAATGTTCAACAAAATACGGCCATGAATAACATCTAATAACGCCTTATAAAAATTGGAATTCAGATAGGGCCTAGTTTTCCGGACCGACTTTCTAAAAATTGCACAACAGTTCAAAACTCCCACGCCTTGACGTTTCCTTTCCGCCATTTGCATCTGATTAAAAACCGAACTGGGCGGCCGAATAAGACAAAATAAATAAAAATGTCGGGGACGCGCACGGCCTCTCTAATTAAATCCGCCGAAAATACAATAAAAAAGGGGAACCATATTCCGGCGTATCGCCTGTATAACATCACTGCTGGATATTTTGTGCGTTCCGCCATTGATAATCCGTTTTTGCTGCTCGGGTATTTATATTCTCGATATAATTCCGAAACGAATTTCAATAATAGAATTTAAAAAAATATATCGAGGGAGCAATTCCTACCGGGAAATGCATCGAAAGCGTACATCAATAACGCGCGCATTAGCATGCCGCTTGACGATCGGTCGTGTTCTGCACCACCACCCGATGCATACTCTTGCGGCGCCGTCATAATAATTTTTAGTCAAGTTCATAATATTTGATCTTATTGTTTTTGATTCATACTTTCTGGCGAGCTTTCTTGTCGTAGAGAAAATGGAGTATGTTACTCGTTTAGAATGAATTATCCGATACGCGATTTCAAAATAAATACAACCTTGTTACCTGTACCACAATATATTCACAACGATAACTATACGAGTTGAAAAAATGCTTTGTTTGCCTCATGTGATAAGAATTAATACACATTGATGAATTAATTCCAAGTCAGTCGATAGCGACAGCAAAAGTACCCAAAAATGAAAAAAATCCTTCTCAAATTGATTCCAAGACACATCCTGTGTATAGGGCCGAAATAATTCATCAGCCTAGAGACTATAAGATTCCCGGAGTAGATATTCCACCTTTCCTTGTATTATACAAAAGTTTGGTCGACATAATTGAACATAACGATCTGTTAAATTCTACACCATTAGGCAACTGGAAGAGCTTTTGCGAATGTTAAACCGCGTTGGAGGGTGGGAAATCGAAGTTTATCCCGTGCAAACAATAAGAACCTAGCAGGTGTGAAGGGTGGTCACTGGTTGCGACCTCGCTCGACTCTGCGTGGTGAAGCAATCCTAGTCCAATATGATAAGCAAAAATTTTACATCGTATTTGAAGCGAAAGCGTGACAAAATATTGGAATTGGGGCACGATCATTTTTATTTATAAACGAAGTGACTCGTGTTTATGACGAGTCCAGTTCTATTTCAGTAAATTCATCTCGGATTCCAGTCTCACGTTTATTTAATCGAAATCGATTCAAAAATAATAATACATCGTTTAATCGCTTCCGAACAGGATGTCTTAAAATATGAGTTGTGAATTAAGTAACTCATCAGTATTTTATTTTATTTATTTATTTCGGAAACCCAACAGAAATTACAACTAATTTCCAATAAAAGGGTTACACTAAACTACAAGCTAATGCTAACAGATATCGATAGTAATAAACTAATAGTAAAAAAAACTAACTAACAGTATTAACAAGAGACTTATCTTTTAGCTTAGTTAAACAATTTTTCCGCACACATGGTAAGGATAAGTGAAATATATCTACTTCCAGAAAATCATCATTGTATGTTTTCAATAGTCTATCTATTGGAGAATTCAAACAATAGTTCGTTTTTCTTTTTTCTATGAAAAACTGTAGGGGTCTTCTAGGAACAAAATTGTATATACTGAATATATAATATGTAGCTGCTTATATGAATAAGACCATCATTCAGATTGTTGAAAACTTTATAGAGAAATACTACATAGGCCATTTTTCTGCGATTTGAGAGACCATCCATTTTGTAGAAAGCAAGATTGCTCTCGTATATGATTCATAGGAACGGTTACGATTAAATTTGTAGTTGATATAATTTATGAACTTTTTTTGTACTCTCTCGATGCGATCAATATGGACAGCATAGAATGGGTTCCAGATGATGGAGGCATATTCTAGATGGCTTCTTACTATGGAATTATATAAGGCAATACATGATTTTTTACTGGTGAATTCTCTCGTTATCCTCATAATGAAACCCAGATTTCTCAAAGCTTTCATGATCACACCGTTTATATGAGCATCAAACATTAATTTTGAGTCAAGGATTACTAACAGGTCTTTTACCTGGTTTACAATGGCTAATAATTCTCCGTTCAAAGTGTAGTTAGATTTAAGAGTATTTGTTTTCCTAGAAAAAGTAATTGCAGAACATTTTTGCACATTCAACTGCAGCCAATTTGTTTCACAAAAATTGTATAAGCGATCTAGGTCTGCCTGAAGGAGAGTTTGTTGATGCGAGTTTTCAACCGATTTGAATAGTTTCAGGTCATCAGCAAACAGGAAAAAATTTGTGTTATCGAAGCACCCACCAATGTCGTTGATAAATATGGAGAAGTCGGTGTACACGGCGTCTATTTGCCTTCCAGCCTCCATTTCCTCCAGAATGTTCTGAACGAATGGTAAAAGATTAGTGGTTGTCGAGCGTCCCCGGAAAAAACCATGTTGAAATATGCTCAGTTTGTTCTTGACAAGAAAAAATAACTCGTCTGTAATAATAGATTCAAATAATTTGCCACAAATGCAAAGCAAAGAAATACCTCGATAGTTTTGAGATTACCAAATCCAAAATCGCTCAGAAGTAAGCTGGGCTTAACTCTTCTGACTTTCATTTGACAGTTCGATTGTACCAACCTCGGAATAATAAAAAATACATATCGAAACAGAGGCTATTTCTATACGCATTTGCGTTTCATAATGACTTCATTATAGAACCAAAATAGAGAATAGTATATTATGATACAAGTTTTATAAGACGCTATTTTGTCGCACGCGTTGTTTGGAGTACGACAAGCGAAGCTCCAAGTGAAGAAGTGCGACAACGTGTCTTATAAAACGTGTGTCATATGCAATTTTTTCTATTTTGAATTGATTTGAAGTAAAAAATGGATTTAATATCGATGAATAATAGAAATATCTTCGATTGGTAACAATGATGACATTGAAATAATTAAAATATGACGCACAAGCGTAAAGCCCAGTTTACAATTAAGCGATTCTGATTATTGCAATACCCAGCGGTGAAAAATTCAATGTTGTTATTGTTTTTATTGGTCAATTCAAATCAAATTACACTCTGAATTGAAATTTACCAATTAAAACATTGAGTTTTTCACTGCTAATATCACCAAAATCCAAGTCGCTCAGAAGTAAACTGGGCCTAAACTCAAGTCTGGCTTTCATTTGCCAGTTCCATTGTACCAATCTCCGAATAATAAAAATTGCGTATCGAAACAGAGGCTATTTCGATACGCATTTGCGTTTCATAATGACTCCATTATAGAACCAAAATAGAAAAATATAATTATATAGATAAGTATTTACAAGTTTCATCCACAAATTGTTACTCTTTCATCAACTTCTGATGCATGTATCGTTGAATTCGGAAAAAAATTATGAATACCACAAGACAACAAAAAATATACGAAAAAATGTTGATGACGTAGCCACCTTGTGTGAAAGACCTAGTATCTCTAATCTTCCTCTTGAGTCTCGATCGTTTCAATCGCTTGCAAATGGCGGGCGGTTTGCGCGAACGTGGGAGTATACGAAGGAATGCATCAGATCGTCGAGAAAAAAAAATTCTCATCTCGGTTTTTTGCGAATTAGAATTTTTCGACAGCAGACACTGATGCCCCCTTATCCAGGGGACTTATTTATTTTCTCGTATTATTTCCGCTCATTCGCATTGTTCGGAATCTGAGGATGAAGCTCTCAAAAACATGAGAACTATGTATCAATACGAGGGGAATCATAAAACTTTCTAATAAGGTAGTTGGAAATCTTTCACGGTCTAAGGATGATTTCAAAAAAAATTAAGAAAACAACAAGTTCCTCGACTTACCATGGAAACAGGAGACAAAGAACAATAAACATTTGATTCATGACAAAATTCTTCTAGTCATTCAAGTAATTGAACAATGTTAGAAACTTGGTTTGAAACCCATCAAAGAACTTTTCTTTCGACCCCGGTAATTTGATTTCTACACCTTCACGATTTATTGTTACAGAAGAAAGTGCTTGTACTTTTAAATCGATTTACATAAACATTTTGTAACTCATTCCTTTTCATCTTGATTTATCGGAAGTGAATAGTGACGCAATCTTATTCCGTTACTTAGATTTATACTATTGGAACTTCGGAAAGTTTATCATGCTTGATTTACGAATTGACCTTGGAATCGAATGTTAATATCCATTCATCGAGTTCAAAACAAACTTGCCAAATATAAATCAGATTCTTCCATTAATGTTTCTTTTCAGTTTCGAGCATGAGAGTTTTCATTGAATTGTGTATGCGTCAGCATAGTTTCCATAATTCTGATACAGTCTTATCGATTTTCAAAATTGAATGAAGAAATCGCACCAAAAATGAACACAACATAAAATGTCATTAGACTAAAGAGATTTCAAGTTCTTATCACTTATGAAGGCGGACAAAACCGCTACAAAACAGCAACTATGTCGTATCGACAAAATAAAAAGTTTTTGTTGTCAAAATAAGAAACAATTTGAAGACTTTGTGTCGCGAGTTCGTGTTTTCGTCAACAACAAAAAGTCGTTGTTTCGATGTGTAGAAATTAAATCCGACTATTATCAAACTTATTTTATTGATTAATCGTGACAGTTATTATACATAATGTTCTTTTTTAAAAAACCTTGGAAACATCAGAAAAAATATACAAATACAATATGAAATATTAAGTTCGTCTGTAACATTCTCCACAACCAAAATGAATATGATGATTTAATCGCTTGAAGTTGGCAACAAACATAATTTGGCCACCGGTCTCACGTAAGTCCCTTTGGTAGTCTTGATTTTTGCTACTCTCACAACTCCATCTTTCCCAGGGTACGTTTCTTCTATCCGACCCATCAACCATTGGTTTCTGGAAGCTTTTTCGTCAACTATTAAAACTATGTCGCCTACTTTGAGTGAGTTAACGTTGTTATGCCATTTTTGTCTTTTCAACAAATTTGGTCTATACTCAATAACCCATCTCTTCCAAAAAGAATTCGCTAAGGCTTCAGCGATGCGCCATTGTTTTCTTGTCAAAGTCGTGATTTCTTGATATGGTCTAATTTCTCCGGGTCTCAAGAGCAAAAAATGATTAGGAGTGATTGCTTCTGGCTCATTTGGATCTACGGAGATATGGGTCAAAGGTCTTGAATTTATGATATATTCTGCTTCAACCAACAGAGTATTCAATATTTCCTCTTTTGGATTAATAGATTTCAGGCTAAACTTGAGGGCTCCTTTTATTGAACGTACCATGCGCTCCCATATTCCTCCCATATGAGGAGCACCAGGTGGGTTGAATTTCCAGGACACTCCTTTTTGACCAAATTCATTTGCCAATCTGTTTTGATCTAGAGATTCCACATATTCCCGAAGTTCTCGTTCCGCCCCAATGAAATTAGTTCCATTGTCAGTGATGAATTCCTTTGGTTGACCTCTTCTTGCCATAAAACGACGAATAGCTAGGATCGTTGAACTCGTGTCTAAGGAAGCTGCAATCTCGATGTGAATTGCCCTGATTGTTAGGCACGTAAACAAGACACCATACCTTTTTTCTATTCTTCGTCCGATCGACACTGTCATTGGGCCAAAAAAGTCAATTCCCACATAAGTGAAAGGAAAAGTATATGCATCTAGACGTTTTGTGGGCAACATTCCCATTTCTGGACACACTGGCTTAGATTTTTTAATCCTGCAAACTTTACAGTTTCGGAAAACTCGTTTCACAGCAACACGAATATTCAGCACCCAATATTTCATCCTCAGGTTGTTCACCACAGTCTCCAAACCTATATGTCCAGATTTTTGATGATATTCTTCTATCAACAATTCGGTGAATCTATGTTTTGGATCAAGTATCAAAGGGTTTCTGCATTCATATGGAATACCTAGTTCTTCATTGTCTGGAATTCTTCCACCTAATCGAATCAATTCATCGTCATCCAGGAACACAGAAAGCTTGAAAAGACGACTTGTTTTCGTTATACTTCTTTTTTGTTTCAGTATCATAAATTCTTCCTTGAAACTTTCAATCTGACATTTCCTGATCCATAATTTTTTTGCTTCCTCTTGTATTTCTGCAGTGAGATTCAGCTTATTCGGTCTGTGTTGTTTCGAAATCTTGGTAACATCTTTGAAGTGTAAAATCCATGCCAACGCTCTCACTAGTCGATTAAACTTCGAAAAACGTGAAATATCAGGAAACTCCATTCGAATGGACACATCAAGAGTGTTTGTAAGAAGTAGGCTACTGATACCTTCTTCTGTACATTTAGGTTCATCGGGCCATTTCGATGATTTCAGGAAATCAGGTCCATTAAACCATAATCCATTCGTTTCCAAGTTGATTGATTTAAGTTCCTTGGTAGCTTGATCGGCTACGTTGAGTTCTGATGGTAGCCAATGCCATTGTGAAATATCAGTGTCTTCGTGAATCTCTCCCAGTCGACAAGCTACGAAAACAGGGAATCTTCTGGTAACAGATCTTATTTGTTGTAAAACTACTAGAGAATCAGTCCAAAAATGTACGTCTTCAATTTCGTATTCGAGTTCATTCTTGATAGTCTTGGCTACTCTACAGGCAAGTACCGCACCCTGTAGCTCCAATTTCGGAATAGTTTGTTGATTTATTGGTGCTACCTTGAATTTTGCAGTCAAGAAAGAAGTGTAAATTTGTTCATTCACCAGTGTTCTGAGATAAGCCACTGTTGCATACGCCTTATCACTCGCATCACAAAATATATGCAAATCTACTTTACCAACACGATCTAGACTGGTAAAGTAATAGCGAGGTATCTTGACAGGAACTACTTCTCTTATATCCTTGATCCACTTCTTCCACGACGAGTAGAGTTCTTCAGTTATTTCTTGATCCCAGCTAATGTTACTTCTCCAAATATTTTGCATCAATATTCTGGCCTTTACCATGAGTGGAGCAAGGAAACAAAGTGGGTCAAAAACAGACATAATCACCCTCAGAACTTCTCTTTTTGTCGGGACTTTCGCACCATTCAATATTTCCACTGGGATTTTCTTTAGATTCAAAGCGAATACGAATTCGTCACTTTTCGGACACCAAGTGAGTCCAAGAACTCTCTCAAATTTATCAGAATCTATTTTTATTCCATCTTGAGTTTCTGCACGTAAAGATTCTGGAACTGATTGCATGACGGCATGAGAATTGCTCATCCATTTTACCATATCATATCCTGCCTGCTTATGTACGTGAATAACACTTCTTACTCTGGTGATCGCTTCATCAACTGTACAACAAGAGTCTAAGTAGTCATCGACATAGTGCTGCCGTTCCATTGCTCTCAGAATACCAGGGTAATCCTTCTCGAACATGGAAGCATTCTTGTTCTTTACAAACTGTGCGATGGATGGAGAGGAGACTGCGCCGAAAATCATAACGTTCATGACGTAGATATCTGGATCACGATGTCTGTCTTTTCCTCGCCATAGGAACAATTGAGCACATCTGTCCTCTTCTCTTATCAATATCTGATGAAACATCTCCCGGATATCACCACCAATAGCGATTTTTCCTTGTCTGAAGCGCCATAAAATAGATATAAGAGATGGTACGTAGTCTGGGCCTTGAAGCAAGAAATCATTCAAACTTAAACCTGCAGATTTTGCCGCAGCATCGAATACCATTCTCAGTTTTCCGGGTTTATTTATATTCCAAACAGCAAAGTGAGGAAGATACCAAGTTTTCGGACCATCCGGTACTTCTGATGACAGCAACATCTTTGCATATCCTTTCTGAATGTATTTCCTTATATTCTCTTCATATTGCTCTGCAAACTTGGGATCTTGATCCATCTTCCTTTCCATACACCATAATCGTTTGAAAGCAGTAGCTTTACTTTCTGGTAATACTGAGTCTTCTTTTTTCCAAAGATGTCCAATTTCATAGCGTTCTCCTACTTTTCTGCACGTTCTCTCCATGATTTCAACTGCTCTTCTATCCTCTATAGACTTCACCTTCTGTTTCTGTATCTTCACTCCAAAATCCTCAAGACGAAAACTTTCTTTCACTAACTGGTGAAGCTCTTCATCTCCGATTTGACGACAACAAAGATTAACATGAGACACTTCATTTGTTCTTGTGTCGTTGATCGGCCCATGTACTGACCATCCTAGTTTAGAATGTGACATGATTGGCTGGTTGATTCTTGGTTGAATAATACTTCTAGGTACGATAAGACCACAATTGTCTTGTCCAATCAGCATTTCGGGTCTCGCTGACTTGATAGCATAGAGAAGTTCGCGATCTAGATAGGGAAACTGCTTGAATATTTCGTCTACATCTATCTCTTGTTTTGGTAGTCTCAAATCCTTTACGGTTCTGACATGTGTCAATTGATAAAATTGTGGATGTTTCTTATCTGCTGAAATGTTCAACGAAACCATTTTAGAATTGTCCTCGTAATGAGTGATGTCATTCGTCCATTGGAAGCAAAACGGAACTGATTGACCCTTCAGTTCAAGTTTCTTAGCTAAATCTTCTTCTATCATGGTGCAGGTAGAACCCTCGTCGAAAAGAGCGAAAGTTTTAATCTCATCGAAAGGTCCACGAAGAATCACTGGAACTATTCTCAATAAAACATCTCTTCGGTTCATAAGGTTTGCACAAAAACTTATAGGTGATTGTGTTTGTGTGGTAGTGGGACATTCCAATGTAGAACTTTCCTTTTTACTGGTTTCTTGTGGGTTTTCGGCTGTAGAAGAGTTTTGTACGAGATGAAGCAAATTGTGATGTCTTCCTCGACAACCTTCTGTACCACATCTTTTTTTCAGGAAACACTTAGCTGCCACATGTTCACCTTTCAAGCAAAGGAAACAAAGCCTCAGAGATAACACTGTGTCTCTTCTTTCAGCAACAGTCTTGGCAAGAAATAATTGGCATTTCACAATAACATGATCGTTTTTCTTGCAAAAGCTGCATTCTAAATTTCTGCTATTGCTGGCAGTCAGAACATTCTCTTTCTTTGTTGGATTCTTGGAAATGTTTCTTTGGAAAGGGTTGCTTATAGATGTCATCGAGTTTATTTCTTCCTCATACCAGTTGGTGAAATCTTCTAGAGACGTTTGCAGACCTTCAACGTCACGTTGATGTTTACACTTTCCCCAACTATACTTTTGGATGACTGGAAGTTTGTCTACAAGATTTGCCAATAGCTCTGGGTTATGCAAATAAAGTGAGGCATTCACATTCTTCATTGTGGTCACCATGTTTGTGATTGTGTTCAAAAAGTAAATGCAAGATTCCAATTTGTCTTCTTTAATGTAGCTGATTTTCTTCACCTTATCTATCAACGACAAAACAATCCATTCAGATCTGCCGAAGTTCATTTCCAACATTTTCATTATTTTTTGAACGTTACTTGGCGATATCAGTAGAGCTTTCACCGTTTCTCTAGCCTTCCCCTTCAGAGCTCTATCTAAACGGGTCAAATTATCTTCATCTGTGAGTCCAAACTGCGTTGTTGATCTTCTGAACTCGCTAATGAAAATAGGCCACTCGGTTAACTCTCCAGAAAATTGCACGAGATCTCGCATTTTTTGACGTAACAACACTTTGTTTGTACTATTTGTGTTGTCAATACATTTTCTTGCGATATCATAAAGCATATTTTCTTTGTTATACCTGTTTTTATCATCAGAAGAGTGAAGAGTGTAAGTATCATAATTATTAGGATGCTCTTCATTTGACCAACGTTTTATTTCATCTCCTTGACTATTGTTGATTTGATACTTGGCTTCTTCTAACCATTTATCCATCGCCTTATTACTACCATATAATTGATTAGAACACACAACTATATCATCGACATCTGCTCGTGATTGAAGATCTACATCACTCTTGATTTCTGCCATTTGCTTCTGTATTTCAATTTCCTTTCTTGCATGTTCTCTTTGTTTTTCGATGCATTTCATCTTTTCTTGTAACTCTTTTTCATCCAGTTCTTTCTGTTTTTGAATCAATCTGAGCTCTAGATTCAATTTCGAAAGAGTGGAGCTCTTAGACAATACAGATTTTTCATCTCGAACTATTTTTTCTGACTCAATAGCATGAATGGTTACCGGTGCGATTTCTGACCTTGCGTTCCGACTTTGTACCTCATTTTTAGGCGATTCTTCCAGATTCAATACATCAACAGAAGCGACTTTTCCAACAAACCTCGTATGATCTCTTGCATTAGATATACTTGAACTGAGATTTGCCATGGCTACTGTTGAAAATCTCTTTGGTGGAACACCCTTATTAATTCGGCTGCTTCTTCGGACCTCTCCAGGCCCTGCTACATTTCCGGCACTGTTTGCTTTTTCCATAGCGGTTTATTTTATACTCGAAGGACCAAATGTAGAAATTAAATCCGACTATTATCAAACTTATTTTATTGATTAATCGTGACAGTTATTATACATAATGTTCTTTTTTAAAAAACCTTGGAAACATCAGAAAAAATATACAAATACAATATGAAATATTAAGTTCGTCTGTAACACGATGTTTTGTCTCTGTTTTTGTAAACAGAGTTCGCTATGTGGGAACGGCTGGCGACAACAGTTCACTATTTTGTTCTTGTATGTGACTTTGATGGCATGATGAAAACCGAGATGAAAACTGTATAGTGGAAAAGACAGAAAACATAACACGCGACAGACCAATTTGTTTGGTGGAATTCGAGTATCGAGTTTGTTTCCGATACTACTACAAGTTTTTTGTGAGGTTTTTTGTTTCTGTTTTTGAAACTGAAACTAGTCTGGTGGAAATCCGCCATAATACCGCTGGACTCACTAAACTAGAGCTTCAATAATTATTATTGGAATCCTTTTGGACAACACGAATAGTTTGAATTTTCTGAAGAGTGGTATTCGGTAAGAAATTTCACACCACCAAGATTACGCTAAATAAAATACCAAATACCGACTTTAGTTACACAACATAATTATAAGGCAGCTGGTGGTAGTAGATCAAACAATTATTCTCCAGATTATTATTATTGACTAATGGTGGATTTATGCAGCAATTTTAAGTCATAAGTTTTGAGTGGTAAGTTTTTAGTAATAAGATTTAAGACATAAAGGAAAAAACACCATTTATGCAGGAATTATTAAGAACTGTCATGTCTTAAGGGTAACTTCTCCCATTGATCAATTTCTGTGGTTGTGTCAGTGGTCACTTTACAATTTCAGTCATCAATATCCATTTTTTCTTTTTATAATCTGATGATTCTGATATAAGTTTGAATAAACAACACAATCAAAGACAATAACATATAAAAACCGTCACAGAATTGAAAACTTCGAACGCATGCGCAAATATGATCTGTTTTAAGTTTTAAGCCATAAGAGATAAAAGTTGGCCAACATTCTTATGACTTAAAACTTATTACTTGCAACTTAAAACTTATGTCAAGTGTATGAATGGTAACATTGAAAACCAATGATTGAACTTCTTACGACTTATGACTAAAAAGTTACGACTTAAAACTTATGACTTGAAATCGCTGCATAAATCCACCATAATTGTATTTAATTTCATACTCCTTCCCTGCCAGAAAGAGACAAACATTTTCGGAAATTTGTGTAGTTGCTATGGTAAAGTTACAAAATTTCGGCTTCTGATTAGTCAAAAAGTTAGGTGTGAAAGTTTAACTGAAATTGGAAACAAGGGGATTTGATATAAGTAAGTAAGTAAGTAAAATTTATTGATCTCAAATTATCAAATAATGACATAAGACAGGTCAAATACAAACGAATTGAAATTAAAAAAACTAGCTAAAACTAGAACATTTACCTTGAGATAACTAATACAATAACGTGAATATACAAAAAGTAGTAAACAAAAAAATGAGACGGAAATAAATGGGAATGTATCCTCAATCGATCCTAAACCACGTGATGGATTCTTTCGTTTACAACTTTCGGCCGCTCCCCCGTATTACACCCAACCTTGCCGGTTGTTGAAAATCGGGGCGAAATTGACGCTGCTATCATTGCCTACTAAATGGATTGCTTATTGGCCAATTCTGATCGAGGTAATTGAATTCTTCCGCTATTGAACGCATCGTTGATGCAATTCATATCGCGTAGATATGCATGACGTACCTTCACTTCTCGTGATGGCCTTGGTAATACTGATGGTGTTTTGTTTTAGAAGCGCAAAAACATATTTTAGAGATGCAAAATGCAGCAATCGATATACTTGAACTCATTTTTTATACACCCTCTTGTATATCAGGGGTGACGTTTTGGATTTCATGTACTATTGGCTCATCCTGTACAAGTATTTTTAGTTGTTCCCTCGTATATTCAAACCATAAGTTTCAGGGAAAAATAAATAAAAAATGATTATTGATAAAACCAAGAAGGATTATGACAAACGACAATGATGCTAATCACTATTTCTTCATAACATCATCAAACTTCGAGAAACAATTATTTATATGAACATAAATCAATATCGATACAATGATTATGATATTCATAAATAATGTATTATTCGAGGAATCATTGAAATACTCATTGAAAAATTATCGGGGGAAATACCACAACAGCTCAGATTTAGATATTTTTTCTGGTTGTTTCCCAAAAGACAATTCATGAATAGAAAACTCAATTCAATTAAACTTAATTTAACAAATTGAAAGAAAAATAAGTAGAAGAATAAATATTACCTCGAATATTACCAAATCTCGACAAACTTCATGGAATATTATTTGCTGTTTAATTCTGTTTCTGACATTAACAGTTAACAGTAATTTATTACTATTGGGGTTGGTATATAATATAATACAGTGTTCTATGAAAAAAATAATAGTTCGAGTTGCTATAAGCTTTTCTGGATAACCCTGAAATTTCTTAGAATGTGATAAAAAATGCGCCTTGAAAGGATTCTCTTGAATTTCAAAAAAATGGAAAAATTTTCGCAAAACCAACAAACTGGAACATAGCTCAGAAAAATATTCAGGAAACCTTCGATAAAGAGCAGTTTGTGAGAAAGCAGCTGAGGAAATTAATAAGTGAATTCAAAGTATTTCTTTAAAATCTCCAGCGAGGAAATCTCTAACTATAAGAATGTAGGTATATAGTTAAGAAATAAGATACCATAAAAATTAATGGATAGCTACCGATGCATATAAATTCTCATAAATGTCCATTAGTTCTCTTGAATTTCGCGTATAACTAACTCAAGAATTATTTATTATATTATTATAGGTACATGTTTACCTCACACACTTTGTATGTGAGTAATATCTGGTTCATAAATCTCGCAGCATATCTTACCATTTACGGCGTAGCAATACTAGCAACAACTTCATTTGGCCTATAAGTCGGTCATCTCATCAATGGACAGACCATCCACGTCAAACGAGTAGTAAGTCATAATGCCGTTTAGTTACGAAAGGAACTTCAATAGAGAATAATTATTATGTCAAAGCAGGCGCAATGTATGCGCGGCAGCACATCTGACATGATTTAATTTGCATTAGATTAAAATATATTAACACCATCAAGAGTTAGCGGAGGTAGCACTACATACGCACTTCCGGAACTGGAATTATTCCAAATGGTGAGTATTGCGCGGGAAAAAATTGAAGACATTTCACTCTTTCACCCATGCCGTCATGGAGATTTGGCAGTATTTTTTTCGTAGAAAATCTCCGAAAAAACCATTAGATTTCGAGAAGTAATGTTTATAAACGCTTAATTTGCATTCAATACATCTCAGAATTATTTTTATCCCAAGTTACACACAATGTGTATGACGTTTGAAAAAATACCAGAATTTTTATTTTCAGCAGAAGCATTCAGTAAGAATTTGTACCAATGCCAATAAATAAAAATAGCATTGAAATTATTTTCAATAACCAGGTGGAATAAGTAGCTAATAAAAAAATCCGGAAAATTACGATAATCAACAGCTCTCTTGAGGCTCTCATTCGGGTAGTAAACCGCGCTCAAAATTGTGTACACCAAACTTCAATTTTGCGAGGAATTCCAGAGAAATCTAAGGAATTTCAGGAAATTCCAAAGAATTCCCTGGAATTCCAAATGTTCGTACATCAGGATTAGAATCCAAGGAATTCCAAAGAATTCCAAGAATTTCCAAAGAATTCCAGGAAACTGCATGGAATTCCCTGGAATTCCAAATGTTCGTACATTAGAATTCCAGAATTAGAATCCAAGGAATTTCAAAGAATTACAAGAATTTCCAGGGAATTCCAAAGAATTTCAAAGAATTCCAAGGAATTCTAGGAAACTCCAAGGAATTCCAGAAAATTGCATAGAATACCCTGGGATTCCAAATGTTCGTACATCAGAATTCTAGAATTAGAATCCAAGGAATTTCAAAGAATTCCAGGAATTTCCAAGGACTTTCAAAGAATTTCAGGAATTTCCAAGGACTTCCAAAGAATTTCAAAGAATTTTAAAGAATTTTAAAGAAATTTAATGAATTTTAAAGAATTTTAAAGAATTTCAAAGAATTTCAAAGAATTTCAAAGAATTCCAAAGAATTTCAAAGAATTTTAAAGAATTTCAAAGAATTTCAAAGAATTTCAAAGAATTTCAAAGAATTTCAAAGAATTTCAAAGAATTTCAAAGAATTTCAAAGAATTTCAAAGAATTTCAAAGAATTTCAAAGAATTTCAAAGTATTTCAAAGAATTTCAAAGAATTTCAAAGAATTTCAAAGAATTTCAAAGAATTTCAAAGAATTTCAAAGAATTTCAAAGAATTTCAAAGAATTTCAAAGAATTTCAAAGAATTTTAAAGAATTTCAAAGAATTTCAAAGAATTCCAAGAAACTTTAAAGAATTCCAGGAAATTCCAAGGAATTCTAGGGAACTCCAAGGAAGTCCAGGAAATTGAAAAAAATACCCTAGGATTCCAAATGTTCGTACATCAGAATTCCAGAATAAGAATCCGAGGAATTCCAAAGAATTCCACGAATTTCCAAAGAATTCCATATGTTTGTACACCAGAATTCCACCGCGGTTTACCCCTCGCTCTCATCCTAGCCTGAGGCAGATATATTGCTGTTTGTATTTTTTTGAAAAATCACGAGCTTTACTATAGCTCAATCGGAAGATCGAGTAATGAAAAATTCACGTATCTTTAGAACAAAACCATAAAGAATGTAACGTCTCGTTGAATAGCTGATGGATACAAGAAAATGATCTTGACAGAAATATATATTTCTACAATCAAAGTCAATATCGCCTTACTATGATCAAATCTCGGATCAAATACAAAAGTCGAATTATTTTATTGGTAGTATACAATAATTGTATAGAACCTCAATGTCTAGAACAGTCCAGAGTGTCTAGACACCAATAAAAATATTTTTATCGTGATTACAATGTTTTGATAACGAATATCGAGGTTCTTACACAATAACACAATAATAGTTATCGGGACTATAGACCGTTCAATAAAGCAGCAATTTGCCATTGCCATTATCTATCTACGGTCAAATAATTAATCTCGGCCGTATAACAATGTAGACTGGAATTAATTGATCTTCACGTTTCTAGGAAACAAACAAATATTGTTACCAGGATAGCTATAATTACCATGTGAGGTACGAACAATTCAAAGAACGCATAATTTATTATTTCATTATTGATAAGTAAAGTGAAAACCACCTGGTTATATAGTTCGCAGTAATCAACTAATTAATGCATTTCTCAAGTGCGCAAATGAAAATATGCACCATTTAGTGGCCCATATATCATGTCTGATTCTTTGTGACATTTAGTCAGTCAGCGATTCATGCAGCGTCTATATCACTGACGTCAACACAAATAACAATTTTATATTCTAAACTGCCTCAAGACGAAAATCATCTCATTGTGTGAAATGAAAAAATCGACTATTTCCGATTTGAATAATGGCGAATTTAGTCGGTGTTTCAAGATTAAAACAATTGCCACTTAATCAACAGCCCCTCGGCAATAAATTTAATAAAAATTTATGGAAGCCGGCTCGAAGGACCAATTTTTCATGGAGTCGATATTTGTTGCAATGAATGTCTTCGTAGATACTTTTTTATTATTTTGACCACACGATGAAAAACTACATTATGCGTGCGCAAGGAAGTCGATGAATAATGAGTGGATTTTTATTTGAGAGTTTGGAGGTGAGAAAAAATTGTCATCAAGTATTGAGGGTTTCATAGGATCAGCTATAAAAAGAAAAGTATAGATTTTCCCGAGGATTTTCCAGTTGGTGGATTTCGACGCATCTGCTTCGACATCCCTTTTTTATTATCCTACCATCCGACATTTCCCGTGACATAAATATACTAAAGAAGCTAGCAAAGCCACACACGAATTTCGACTCGGGATAGATCACATAATTTTAGGCTCATTTTAGGCTAATTTATTACCCTATTCCCAAATTTTTTGCTCTTCTCTTCGACAGAAAAAACTGTGGCTTCGCTAGCTTCGGCCGAACTCAGCAGAGCCATTTTTGAAAAACAATAATTTTGGTGTTTTGAAATAGCCAAATTGTAGAGCTTATTTTAGGCTAATTTATTACCCTATTCCCATTTTTTTTGCTCCCTCCCTTAATAGAAAAACTTGTGGCTTTGCTAGCTTCGGGCGAACTCAGCAAAGCAATTTTTGAAAATTCACTTTTTTTTGCGATTCAATATAACGATATCCAAGTACTAATTTTAGGCTAATTAATTACCCTGATTTGATTTTTTTTGCTCCACTCATTACAGAAAAAAACAAGATTTTTCGATTTTCGCCAAGTCGATGATGCAATCATTTCAAATTATAATTTTTTGACGATTTAACTTGTCAAACCGATGATACTCATCGCTGGATCAATGAAATGTCCATGTTGGAATGTTTTATTAGACGTTTTTTAAAAAAAACCTGTGGCTTTGCTGGCTTCGGGCGAACTCAGCAGAGCAATTTTTTCAAAAACATTATTTTTCTGTCATTTGATATTTGGATATTTTAAGACTAATTTTAGGCTAATTAATTACCCTAATTTGATTTTTTTTTGCTCCACGCATTACAGAAAAAAACAAGATTTTTCGATTTTCGCCAAGTCGATGATGCAATCATTTCAAATTATAATTTTTCGACGATTTAACTTGGCGTAAATCGAAAAATCTTGTTTTTTTCTGTAATGCGTGGAGCAAAAAAAAATCAAATTAGGGTAATTAATTAGCCTAAAATTAGTCTTAAAATATCCAAATATCAAATGACAGAAAAATAATGTTTTTGAAAAAATTGCTCTGCTGAGTTCGCCCGAAGCCAGCAAAGCCACAGGTTTTTTTTAAAAAACGTCTAATAAAACATTCCAACATGGACATTTCATTGATCCAGCGATGAGTATCATCGGTTTGACAAGTTAAATCGTCAAAAAATTATAATTTGAAATGATTGCATCATCGACTTGGCGAAAATCGAAAAATCTTGTTTTTTTCTGTAATGCGTGGAGCAAAAAAAATCAAATTAGGGTAATTAATTAGCCTAAAATTAGTCTTAAAATATCCAAATATCAAATGACAGAAAAATAATGTTTTTGAAAAAATTGCTCTGCTGAGTTCGCCCGAAGCCAGCAAAGCCACAGGTTTTTTTTTAAAAACGTCGAATAAAACATTCCAACATGGACATCTTATTGATCCAGCGATGGGTATCATCGGTTTGACAAGTTAAATCGTCAAAAAATTATAATTTGAAATGATTGCATCATCGACTTGGCGAAAATCGAAAAATCTTGTTTTTTTCTGTAATGCGTGGAGCAAAAAAAATCAAATTAGGGTAATTAATTAGCCTAAAATTAGTCTTGAAATATCCAAATATCAAATGACAGAAAAATAATGTTTTTGAAAAAATTGCTCTGCTGAGTTCGCCCGAAGCCAGCAAAGCCACAGGTTTTTTTTAAAAAACGTCGAATAAAAAATTCCAACATGGACATTTCATTGATCCAGCGATGAGTATCATCGGTTTGACAAGTTAAATCGTCAAAAAATTATAATTTGAAATGATTGCATCATCGACTTGGCGAAAATCGAAAAATCTTGTTTTTTTCTGTAATGCGTGGAGCAAAAAAAATCAAATTAGGGTAATTAATTAGCCTAAAATTAGTCTTGAAATATCCAAATATCAAATGACAGAAAAATAATGTTTTTGAAAAAATTGCTCTGCTGAGTTCGCCCGAAGCCAGCAAAGCCACAGGTTTTTTTTAAAAAACGTCGAATAAAACATTCCAACATGGACATTTCATTGATCCAGCGATGAGTATCATCGGTTTGACAAGTTAAATCGTCAAAAAATTATAATTTGAAATGATTGCATCATCGACTTGGCGAAAATCGAAAAATCTTGTTTTTTTCTGTAATGAGTGGAGCAAAAAAAATCAAATTAGGGTAATTAATTAGCCTAAAATTAGTACTTGGATATCGTTATATTGAATCGCAAAAAAAAGTGAATTTTCAAAAATGGCTTTGCTGAGTTCGCCCGAAGCTAGCAAAGCCACAAGTTTTTCTATTAAGGGAGGGAGCAAAAAAATGGGAATAGGGTAATAAATTAGCCTAAAATAAGCTCTACAATTTGGCTATTTCAAAACACCAAAATTATTGTTTTTCAAAAATGGCTCTGCTGAGTTCGGCCGAAGCTAGCGAAGCCACAGTTTTTTCTGTCGAAGAGAAGAGCAAAAAATTTGGGAATAGGGTAATAAATTAGCCTAAAATGAGCCTAAAATTATATGATCTATCCCGAGTCGAAATTCGTGTGTGGCTTTGCTAGCTTCTTTAGTATGACATAAATTACGGTTATCATAATAACTCTTTCACGGTCTGCCAAATCTTATGGGGTCGATTGCGTATTTTCGGGTCACGTGAGAGATGGCGAAAGGGTAAGTAAGTATTATTTTTCGCTACCCGCAAATGTATCCCTTATCAATTTGGGAAAGTCGCGGAGGAAACAATGCGGCTCGAAGGACCAATTCGCACTTATACGAGGGTTGAGGAAAGCCCTCGAAATTTTAATGTAATGCCCTCAATGGGCAGTTCGTAACATAACATCGAAATCATTGTCCAACCAATATATCAAGCAATAAATACTCGATAAATACCATCATATTTTATAGGTACCTATACGTGTTATATCTTTGTAGATCGGAACAGATGGCACAAAAACCAACTTGTTAATGAACAATTAGGAATTTTCCTCCTCATCGAGTAAGATCTTAGTTGTTTGGTATGTTATTCGGGCTTTCTGATGCATACCCTTTTCAAAAAACACCAATTTTAGTTTCGAGAGGCGGCAACTATGACGTATCTGTGGACGATCCACTGGCGCTGTTGCTAGATTAGATAGGTAGGTACGTTATTTCCACTTGGGTTCATGAAATTTAAACACTCAGTACAAAACTTAACACACTTAATACAACTCAATAAACACTTAGTTAAATCACAACGATATTCGCTTTACAAATCTCAATGTTCACTGTACTAGCTTTCTTTCTAATCTGACTCTTTCCAAACTATAACTAACTTGTCCGCGAAACCGCGGCTCCTATATAGGCAAAGACATCATTGTCCAGAAAGAACAGGAATAAACTGGAAGCATTTTTCATATTTGACGGCAATGAATCATCCGCTAATTATAGCGGCGCGTCTGCGACCGCTGTGAGTCACGCGTCGAGCAAATGATTTCCGACCTTCTCGGAAATGCCAGCAGTTCGTAACACTATTTCTGTTTTCTCGAAAATAAATTCGAAGCCTTTCCGCAGGTTCAATCAGCATAGTATATTTACTTCCCTCTTCGAAGAAAAAACAACAAGTGTTATAGTTATTTCATACCAAGCAATATAATTATTGATTGACATTCGATGCTCGGGATTCCGAGACTTCGTACAAAGTTTATCAGTTTCCTGGGAGCTAAGTTCTTGACATCTGGGTGCTTCCAGGAACTTGAGACACTTGCAGAAAAAAAATTAGATCATAGATTTGGAAGAAATTGAGGAAAACACTCTGCTATTCTGTTACTGGGATTCAATCCTGCATGAACGTTCAACAAATTCGAAACTGCTGCATGTTAAACTCAATGCCATTTTCACATGGCGGCAGCAACCCGATACCGTCAAAATGCGAAGGAATTTCTCTCAGGACGGGGCAAAAAATCGACACAAAGAGCTCGATGCTCGATCTCCATTTCGACGACATGTCGCATCTCGCAAAAAAATAGCGTGCTGTGGAATGCGAGTGACGTCACTGAGAAAGAATCGCCGAAAATACCACGCCGGTCGGGGACATAATAAGAATGAGAGAGAGAGTCACTCGGCAGGTATACAGAAACGCCGGGTGCTAATAAAATGGCCCCGTATCTGTACTCTGGGGGTGTCGGAGACGGTATATCATAATTTTGACACTCGCACAGGTAGATATCAAGAAATGTTAACGCCGCAGGAAGAGGCACGAACACAGTGGCGCACAATGAATTATAACAAAGCAAAATTCGTTCTGCAATACAGGACCGATTCACCTCCCTTCATAGGTACTTATTCTTTGTTATTTTGTTCGGATACTTCATATTTCAAATCTTCAGATGTCATGAACGCACAATTTAAGTATCAAACGAAATTTAAAACTTCCGTCTCAACATACATAAAAACAAATTCTCAAATGAAAACGATATATTCGATCAACGTCCAATTCTTGTTTTGAAAAAGCGCATTCTTCTTCAGAAATAATTTATTTGAAATGAATTTATTGAATATGTCAATTGTAGAAAATTATTTCACTGGAATATTCATTTGGTATAACAAAATGTTCTTAATTCAAGAAATTCAAGTTCTTGAAAAATATATCACGGAATGTCTTCTTTCAAAATAACATATGTAACAATTTCTTCAATAACGAGATTGACAAGACAATTAATCTTTGAATAAGTAAATCTCTGAGAAAGTTTCTTTGGATTGACCATATAACATTTTCTTGAATATAATTGCGATCCCTTCGAGCCGAGAATGTTGCCAAACGGTTTGAGTGTCTTGTTTCGTTGCTTTTGTCGTGCATTCATCATTGTTCAACCAGTTCAACTTATTTTTTTGGCATAGGAATATTGGCTTACCATGAAAGAAAAACTATAAGGTCTAAGGAGATATCTGAGGATATAATTACCACTTTTAGAGGTAAGTTACATGCCTATATCTTATCGACGTTCATTCTTGGGTAGGTATTATATTGTGTATCCAATCAATTAACGTAGCTATATCATCTCGAAAACTGATAATTCGTGAAAAACTTGAATAATCAGGATCGGCATAGTGAGTGAAAATTGGGGTTAGGTACCTATGTGCAGATGAACGTTTAAATTTGTCCAAACACTGATTGAACAGTGTGGAAAAGAGCTTCTTGAACTCGTAGACATCGTAGGTATTTTGATATTGCATATTATACCTAACATATTCTTACATTTTTTTACCAAATTTCGATGCAAGGAAAATGAATTCAGTAGTAAGAAAGTGAACCCAGATTTGAAGAAATATAAAATAACCATGCATTGTGCTAAGTCAGATTATCTCTCAAATTGTACCTATACATGGAGTTGTGAATGATATATTTTATATTTTTCAGTCGTTTGAAACCAGAGGAATACAACTTTATTGCGAGGTAAACTGGTGGACAAGTTCAGGAATAATCTCTACGAATAGGGGGAAGGTTGTCAAGAAGAAGGTCTGCAAGTGATGATGTGATTGATGAGAGCCCCAATAAGAGAACGGAAGTTGAGGATGACTCTCATTTCAAGAAATCGATATAATTCCTATAATTTGATAAAATTCTTGATACAAAACAATCTACAGCTAAAACTGAAAATCTGATTCTTTTTTTTTCAAGAAAAATGCGAGTCATTGAGAGATTATGATTGACTTGATTTGAATATATTGTGTTCTCAATATGAAATATTGTATTATTCTCACGAAGAACTCCATTCATTTACGATTCAAGAAATCTATAACATTGGTATGCGTGTATTTAGTTGGAAACATAATAGTCTTGAATTGAGCAGACATTTATTCCAGTATATATATAAACAAGCCATATTCTTGAATCAAAGCATATCAAGTCAAATTAAGTAATTCTTTTTATGTGTGAACCCAACATAAACTTACACTCCAGAATTCTATACCTCTGTTGTCTTGGAAGATACGAAAAAAGTTTCATATAAAAGATATACCTATATAGATATTCTCCATCTCCACATTTCGAAATTATTTACCAATAGATGGTCCCAGATAAGGGATTGAAAGACCATTGAATTAGACGAAAGTAATTTGAACTACTTCAATATGCCGTTTCAAAGACAGGATTTTTTTTTGTTCCCGAGATATTTTGGAAGAACTGTAATTAGACGATTTTGTTTTTATTTATTTTCACAGTTATAATTATTTTTTGTACCATGGAATAGAGCTAAAAATTGCCTTCACATCCATGTAACATTGTTATTATCACTCACACGCGCAACATGTAGCAAGACCAATAAGGGAACACCGCATATTGGTTTGGGTTTTTTAAAATTCAGAGAAATATGTAGTTACAGGGTGAATTCCGCGAATATAAATCTCCGTGGGTACTCCACTGGTCGAAGCCACCATTTACCTGTTTCCTTTTTATCTGTCAATTAAAAAAAAAGCAGTTTCTGTTTTTGCGGGCAAAACGATCGGGTCCTCCGAATGATTTGATTGCGAGAGTTTATTGAAGATTATTCAGCTACTTCGGAACTATTATAATAGGTATTTGTGAACGAACAGAATTTTTGAGTTGTTCATCTGCACTCAAAATTATTAATATTGAGTATCAGTGTGCCTGGTCTGTTAGGTGAGTGATTTTACACCCCAACTATTTTTCTGGGCTCAACTAAATTACTGTGTTTTTTTTCTGTTAGTTTGCAGATAGCTTATATCGATTGTTCGTTTTGGATAAATCATTAAATTGGTCCATTAGACTCGCTCTTTTACTCACGGTCAAAATACAGTTGGCTCAATGTTCAATTTGGGTGTTTCATGAAGTTACGGTCTATCAAACTCAAGTTTTTAAATGAAACACCCCGATATTTTCGAATTCAAATTCCTTCATTTCTATATAACGTTTCATTCAATTCTATAAGGTACTTTTGAAAATATTGCCACTTTCAAGTGAAAATCTGAGTGAAATTGTCACCCAATCAACAACTGGGTTTTTGGGTTTTCATAGCCAAAAGAATCCTGTAGCAGACTATATAGTTTTTTTTTGCAACTCATCACGCACCTGAAAATTTTCATTTGTTTCCCGGAGATTCCTTTGGAGAATGTTACTAAATGTTTTCGAAAAAAAAATGCTCCATCTTTTTAACAATTGAAGGAAAATTCCGAAAATTCTGAAAAATTGGTAGACTTAGACTCCGATTGACCTATCGAAATTATTCGGAAACCACTAAACCTACAGGATGAGAGCCAACTCGAGACCCAAGCAGTATGACATAAAAAAATGTAGTTTTAATTCGAAATAACGGATGTGACAGCTATAATGGCATCTTTCAGGGAATGCCAAAAACATCACAACAAAGCCTTTGCAGGGTATAATAGGTTCTGTAGATTTACGGGGATGATAACTTCACCCCGCGCATCTGTGAGGATTCGGTTAGTATCAAGGAGGTGACATTTTTATTACTCTGGATAAAATATGGCAAAAGTGGTTCCAAAAACGCGTATGCGTCCAGTCCTTTTGATTTAGTGAACCGTGGATGTGTATCCTCGATCCATCATCTTCATGTATTTTGATTCATCAAGGATTGACCAGGGATGTAACCATTGTTTGCGAGAGCAGGGTATTTTATTAAATTATGCGTATATAGTTATATCAACGATAAAAGACGGATGACAGAATATTTTTTGTTCTCACATTCCGCACTTGTAGACAATATTTCATCGCCTTCAATCTACTTTTTCAGATTATTCATTCCATAAATGAGATTCCATAGTTCATTATTCCATTATGAGAATCAATTTAAGGAGATAATAATCATTATCATCATCATCAGGAAGGCAATCTAGTTTGTCAACATTGTATTAAAAATAGCAATTCACTTAATAACCAAGGCAAATTTCGACACGTGGAGATATCATTTTATCATGTTATGTATTATTCACCTCGGTATTCACCTTCATCAACTAGCAGAAACATCTGAAATTTTTTTAACTTTGCATATTGGAAAATTTTTAAACACTTAGTTATTTGCGAGGGGTAAACCGCGCTCAAAATTGTGTACACCAAACTTCAATTTTGCAAGGAATTTCAAGGGATTCCAAAGAATTTCAAGGAATTTCAAAGAATTCCAAATGTTCGTATACATCAGAATTCCAGAATTAGAATCCAAGGAATTCCAAGGAATTCCGAGAAAATTCTAAAGAATTCCAAGAATTTCTAAGGAATTCCAGGGAATTCCAAGGAATTCCATATGTTTGTACACCAGAATTCCACCGCGGTTTACCCCTCGGTTATTTGGTAGGTATAAGTTTGTAAGTATCTGAGAATAATAAATTAACAAATAAACCTATAGATTATTTAGAACCTATAGGCTCTGGGGTAGGTATAGGTATATGGTGTATTTCGTGATATCATTCTTTCCTACAAAACCTTCAAAAAATACTGTCGCATGGAATACCAAGACCAATACCCAAGAGGGTGAGAAACCCTAATACAGGTAGTTATTACAGGAAAAATTATATAGAGATTTACATATAAATGGGTGTAGCGCAAAGGGCCATTATTCACGAGGGCAATTTATTTCAGGAAGTTCTCTATGTGCATGCATAACTTCACAACAAGAAATAATGTGCAAGTCCGATGAGTCTTCATAGAAGAAATAATTATCGAGTGTACCTTTGTGAAAGCTCAATTTCATTGATGCATGGAACCGAACTGCATGAACAATAAAAATTCCAATTTTCTATAGTATGAAATTACTAACGAAATATTTCGAACGATTCTTAAGGCAGGATACTCATCAGTAGATAAGTGGGATACTAAAAATTCCTCGTTTTATATAGAGCCCCATTTCAAAGAGGACTTTTAAATATAAAACTGAAAGAATAAAAATGAACGTTGTGTACAATCTCGCAGGTAGCTGAAGACCCTTAAAAGCCCTTCAAAACTGAATGAAATTCTTTCATAGGTAACAACAGAATGACGTATACGTGTATTGTTCAAAATCCTGTTGTATCTAGTTTCAACCTCCATTTTTCCATATCGAAAAAAATTGCAGCACGGTGTTTCTCGAGGTGTTTCTTTTTGAATAGGTGGTAGATAGGTGGTTGATAGGTATGTACCAGAAAAGTATATTATCACCTCGTACATCACCTATTATTATGAAATTAAATATGCGCGCTTGTTTTTTTTTTCGCCTCGTGTTTCGCGTATTGATATAAACTTGGATAAAAATAGGTATAGGAAAATCGAGAGGAAAATTTATTATTTTTATTGAGCTCTCGAAACAATTTTTCAACATTTATTGAGTTTTTATCTAGGTAAGCACAATAATACTGCCTGCCAGACTGTCTGCTGCAGCATTCTGGTATGATAAAGTCGAGGATAAAGTGTAATTCAATGCCCGGTTAAGGTAGAACCTGTGGTAGAACCAACGAGCACTGTTCAATTGCCGTTTTCATCAAGTAAAAATAATTGCCCAACGCCCAACTTTAACTAATCAAAGACTGGGATCTCACCTTTTGCCGCGGTCCTGGCAATCGTGACATTCTTCAAACTAAAAAACTGTCTCACATTTTCGCAACTCCCTTCGTCGGCAGTCCTTTTCGCCCTGTTATTATCCAAATTTTTCGTGTACACTTCACCCAAAAAACACACCACCAGCAGAGCCAAACAACCGAAATGGCCGCCTTTCGGATACATTTTCGCTTTCTGGAACAATAAACGATGCGCGATTTTTTTGCATCGACGAATCAGCGTTCGAGGAGCTCGCGCGGCCTTCCCGATCCGTGTTACCGCGACAGCAAGAGTATCAGCACGCTAGATTTCAGCCGACTGAAACGGCGCGGCTGCCGCGAGATCTCGCACAACAGATGGGCCGCGAGCGGCGTTGCCAGACTTACGGCGAAGAGTTGATAAATTTCAAGAATGTCATGTTGACAAACTTGATTGATTTTCCATATGCATATGACAGTAATAACACCCTGTTCACGCGAGAATTCACATTCGGAAAAATACTTAGTCTATATAGATAATTTGAATTTTCAGTTCAAAAGTGAAATTTATTTTCGCGGAGATCTATCGAGAATCTACCAACTTGGCAACGCGGCTTTTCGCACGCAGAGTTACCTACTGAAAAGTCTTGCGAAGTGACTGAGCGGACTTTCGAGATTAAAGCAGTTTTCTGCCCACGCTGCGCTCCATCAATATTATCTCGCGACATTCGTATTCGGCATTCGATGTAACAATCTTGAACTCGCATCAGCCGTTGGATGACTGAATGGCATTGAAAGTCTCGTTTCTTTTGGGGCAAGAAACGACATACCTACCTACCTAGCAGTCAAATGAGGAACCATAAGAAGGTGTGGTTTGATAAAAAAAACGTTAAGAGAATAGAACAAATTCATTTTCGCGCGAGAGAACACTCTTTAATTATTTTTTCTATTATTGTTCAATATTTTGGTGGAGGTAATCACTCGACCTAACGAACAAAAGATTTTATAATCAAATTTTTGGCGGTCTCAAGTCTCAACTTGTTTCGGAGATACTTATTGAAGACTAGAAAAATAGGGCTTTCTCCAGTCAAATCCGCTCAAAATTTCTTATTTTCATCAGCACAATACAGGGTCACTCACGGTCGATGGTAGGTTAGACGATTCTGGAGAACAGGACGTAGGATTATTCTGAAAATTTGGTTTCTCAAAATTCTGAACCACCTTGTACCTGTTTCGATTCAATATCAATCGATAGTAAATAGAAAGTTGAGATAGGGACATGAATGCTGTTTTGAGCAATAATGGATAGTCGGCACAAAAAATTCCTAAATTTGAAAAATCTCGATTTTTCACACACTACATCACTGTAATAATTCACCCTAGACGAGAAAATAACAAAATACAGGGTGTTCTATTTGAAATAACAAAGTTGTTGCTACTTTTCGATAGAAGCGGCAACGCCGCAACGCTAAAAATATTTTAGATCGATAGAACAAAACTAATTACACAAGAAACCAAACTTTGAGAATAAGAATAATCATACGTCCTGTTCTCCAGTAACGTCTAAGTGGTCTAACCTACCATCGACCGTGGGACACTCTGTATATATAGGTAGGTGTACCTACCTGCACACTCTGTTTCAATCTTGTTTCAACACATTTTCACAAAAATTTCACGTCAACTAACAAACAATCGTAATTCTTTTGTCTTATACTTTCGTAAAAAGTTGACATCCGATCGCCTGTCAACAAGTCATAAATTATGTTTTTTGTCAGTTCACAGGTGATTTTCCGTGAAAATGATTTTATTGAAGTTGTGTTGACAATTGGAAAAATGTTCAGAGTTCTGATGAAAAAAAGGACTAGGTAATTTTTAGCGGAATTGGCTGGAGGAGTGGAGAAGAATATATTGTGTGAAACCCCGTTTTTCTTATCTCTGGGACGACTTATTTTATGTTCAAGAGGCCAAATCTCGTAAGTTTTACTACAGCATTTGTATACAAGGGGGAGCAAAATAAATATATGTATTCAACATAATTATATCAGAGGTTGATATGAATTTGCGGCAATTAAATTTTGTGAGTTAATGACCGGTATTGTTTTTGTTTCGTACAGGGGCGGATTTGGGGCGGGGGGGCGAAGGAGGTTTCAACCCCCCCCCCTCCCTGGCGAAAAGCGAACTCGTATCCCCCACGTGTTCCATATTAAAATATGTTTTTGAAAATCATATCTATGTATTCCGGAATCGCCTTCCCCTCAGATGTATCCTAGATTCGCCCCTGGTTTCGTATTGATTAGTCACATTTTCCCGAGCATACCTATTATCTTTATTTTTTTCGGAAATTACTATCGATGAGTTCCAACAAGTTGGTCTTTTTTGTTCAAAATTGAAGAAGATTCTCAAGTTGGATTCATTCATCGAATCTTACGGAATAAAATCAACATTTTTTGATCGAGTTATTGCGAATAGAACCGGAAGACATATTAAGATATAGGAATATATTAATCAAGATAGGAATATATCACACAGTTATCACATGTTCATAATTTCCTATATCACAGAGCTTATATCAATGTTTACAGCTGTGAAATGTTTTTGAATTGATCCACTTATTGCACTTTTCTCATTAACTTTGCAAATATAAATTTAGTTTGATCAAAAATATATATCAATTTGATGTTGGGTATGTCCACTGCTGTAGAATCAATAATTCACATATCTAACAGTTATGTAATAGAACCATCCATCAAAATATAAATTTTAAAGTGAACGTCAGAGGCATATCAGATTTAATATGAATTGGGAAGGATAATTAAAATTTTGATTTACATATTTACTGTTTCAATTATAAGCCATATACCAAATATCATGAACAATGTAGTCAACTAGTCAAGTAGAAATAATAGTATTTACCTTGGTATTTATTTTGAATTGATTCCATAAATGAATTCTTATTACATTTACTAATAAGGTAAATGAAAAATGCATTTTCCAACAGAAAAATAATATATATCATCATTCTGCAATGAGTTACAATATTTCATTGGTATTTAAAGAAATATATATTTATTAATAACATATAGGACAAGAAATCCTCAACTCTCATAGTCTTTCAAAAAGAGTTTCTCTGTTCTGCTATTCCTCACCAAAATGATGAAAGAAGGTGTTCCTCCTTTGATGATATATCTGAAAAGAAATACATGTTCAAATTCAAATCTTTTCTCAAACAGAAATTGACTTACTCTTCAGATTTCAAAACTTCACCTAGTGTATTCTCAACTTCAATTTTCCTGATTTTCCTTTTAGGAGTTTCAAAGTGAACACTTAACTCCTTGGCTTTATATTTATGTTCAGTGTCCCACTCAGGGCTAGTTTCAAATACATGTTGAAGTTGTTCTGAAAATCTAGTTTGTTCACTAAAGTGTTGTATGTAATCCATAATTTTGTATTCAGGGTAAACAAAAACAACAGGCCACACTAAGAAGTGTGATTCATCTAGGAATACTCTATTGTGCACCAACTGGGGAAAATGTGGCTCTAATTTTTCAATTGAAAGATTACCTAAAAAAAATATACAGTTCATGAAATTAAATATATGTACCCACTTAACAATCATAGTTCATTGTTTTCAAGAATGCATTAAATGTTTCAACTACATAATAGGTACCTTTTAAACCATCAATATGATACCCTCTACTCAAAATTTCTTTCAGGAGAACCTCCTCTTCCTTTGCTTTCTTCTTTGCATCTACTTCTATTCTTCTTTCATCTCTTTCTTTCTGCTTATTAGCATTTATACACTTTTTTCGTAATTCTAGAATAACTTTATTTTCCTTCTGTTTATTCAGTATAATGTCACAGAAATCAACACCTTTATTATACTGTTTCATTAGATAACAACAATTAGCTGCTCTCACAAGGGCTTTTTCATAGTCTGGTTTCATTTTCAAAGCTAATTCACAGTCTTTTAATGAAGACCTGCAGATGGGAATCAGATGATTAAACAATCTTATTTTCCTGTTAAAAATCACATACCTGTAATTCTTTAGAAAAAAATGTGATGCTGCTCTGTTATTCAACAAATTTGATTCAATATCAGGGTTGCCACATTTCACTTTAATTCCTTCAGTATAGGATAAGATGGCCAATCTATAGTTTTTGTGTTTGAAATTGAAATTTCCATCTACCTTATAGCTTTCAGCAAGTTCTAAAATTCATTACAGGTATTAATTGTCCTCATACCAATACCAATCAAAATAACCTTCTGGTTCATTTTCTTCTGGATCATATTTCAACTTCTGAAGCCCTTCATACAAGGGATGAACCTCATCACCAGGCTTGGGTGGTTCCTTCATGAAGAATGGATGCTTATCCATTTCCTACAAACCCATCATCCATCAGGTGAACGAACATTCATATAATCAATAAACATTACTTCTTCCCACCTGTCTTCAGGCCAACCATCGGTGTATTTCTTTTTGGGAAGTTTATCAATGAATTCATCCAACTCTCTATCTAACTTGTTTGCTAGTTCAAGTCTTTCTTCATCTGTCATTGGTTTCTTTTTCTTTTTATCATCCATATCAGTTCCAGTTGAGGATTCGCCGTTTTCTCGAGGATTTTCCATTTCAAAAAAGTTTTTACCAAAGATTTACAAACACTAACGTGACATAACCTCGATGACAACTAACACTAACCTAACTTTTGGTCTGGATTTTAGGTCGGATTCAAATAAAAAGAAGAAGATAGGTATGAAGATTGCTGCAATTTATTATTATGCGAAGTCCGCCACTGAACTGGCATAGAATACCATCTAGCTAGTCTAATGTCAGTTGTCAGTTAGGTTTGTTTTTGTTGTTATTAATCGAGAAATTGCATGCATACTCTGTTGGAAATTTGAATATCCCAAGTACATTCCAAGATTTCCAAGTTTAGAATATTCAAAATATTGTGAGATTCAGGTTCAGAGGCTTCAGAGAGGGACAAACTAACAAAGTGCTTGTTGTTGTTGCTTGTGCTTTGTCTGTGTATCATGTAATCATGATGTAATCTTTTCAAGAGCAAATTTTTTCCTTAATGTGAATTTTGATGTATCAGTTCAATTGAGGGTATCAGAAACATAAACCATGTCAATGTCAGAACAAGCAATTGAATCAATGGATATCTCATCTATGGGTGAACACCCAAGCCAAGACCAAAAGGGCACAACTAGTGGAACAAAATCTGATCAGTATACATCCAGATTGAACAATCTACAAAGGATCCAGCAGAAAAAGCAGGCTGTTTTAGCATTTCCCTACAACAAAAAATTACTCAAACTTGCAGTATACTCAAAGTGTCAGGTACATACAAAACATAATAATGAATTATCAGAATTGTGGATAACTTGCTTGTTGTTTATTCTCAGGCAGAAAAATGTGACTGTATTGGTTGGAAAAGGGTTGATAGCAATCAACCAAATCCCACATTCACTGATCCTTGCAGATGTGAACACTTACTGGGTGAGTATGAAATTTGATAGAATTATATGGAGAGAAGTATTGTAATAGATCTGGTGTACTGAATTGCTTTGATACTGTTCTAGAAATGCATATTTCTCATCTGAAAGAAAAACCTGAACAAGAACTGAACAGACTATTGAGCATGGTTGTTGATGTTGACAATATGTATACAGCAATGAGTAGAGAAGAAAATCCAGAGACTAAGAGAGTGTATCTGTATCTATTCAGGGTAATTATATTAAAAACATAATATGGATCTTGCATTAATGATAATTTCTATTGATTTTAGTTACTGAGGAAATGTGTTCTCACCCTGGATACACCTGTAGTGGAAGGACCTCTGGGTCAACCCCCTTTCCAGAAGCCAAGCATTCATAGAGCTGTCTCTAATCTGCTGGTATACAAATTTTCACACATTGGACAGCAGGAGTTGAAAACAATGTATGAGTTGGTGAGGATTCTATTCCATTGCTTGAATACATGGGATTTTCCATGTCCAAGTAGTCAGAAACATATTGTCAGTCAGGAAGAAGCTACAAAGTACAAAATTGAATATACAAGGTAGGAATTCTTGTTTGGATCTACTTGAATGTATTTCTGAACAAACAAGAATCTGGGAAGCATTTTCAAAATTCAATTTAACACAATTAGCTATGATTGTGCATGGAAAAGAGAAAACATTGTGAAGTATATTTCTCAAAATTGAAAGGTTTCTCAGTTCAATTCAATTTTATCAAGTTTTATCCCACTCAATTGATGATGATGATGGATCTTATGTCACTATAAAGTCTGATTCATAGTTGGAACCATATCTATGATGCAGTTTCTAGGTGACAATATCATTAAAGACAGGTAGAGGGAAGCATTTTTAGAGTTGTCAATGCTTCTGCGATTACTATCTAACAGTATATTATGCTCCAAAATATGAAAATATTGATATCATTTGAAAATAAATAATTATTTCACCTTCAAAATCTAAGAAAATCAAAATAATTTTGAAAAATTGGAAAACATGCTCATATAACAATGTCAACCAGAAAATGTGAAATGGTAAAAAAAATTCAGTGTAATTATCAAATGTATAAATTGCATGAGTCCCCTTCTTATATCACAAATATTCAGTTCTATAGGTCCAGAGGACTCACATTTTCCAGTAATTACAAGAAAAAAAAATTTATAGTTTAAATCAATACATATATTATATTTCTGCTGTCTACAATGAAAACTGAATTTATCGAGATGATTTCAATTTACAAAATACAGAGATTCGCAATTTCATGGTGAAAAACTATCAGTTATTACCTTACCTAGATTTGGTGACATATTTGGGGATATTTGTTAATAATAAAACTGTATTTCATATAATCAAAATCTATAATTATTTTGATGTAGAGCAAAACATAATGGTAACCATTACTCTCAAAAAACATGAAATGTATCATGTTTTAGGTTGAAAGATATTCTGCACCCAAAGTAGGGAATTACATTATTTATGAATTCTCTCAGGAGAATGAAAGTGAACCTAGAATAGCGATATTGAGAAAAGTTCTGATATAACTTTTTAGATAAATACACTAAAACAGCATCTACTGTAGCTATCACAAGATCATAAATGAAAACGATACAAAACAGCTAATTTGAAAGAATCCCATTCAGCAGAATCAGACAAATGTTTCAAAATATTGTTTTTTTCAAAATAATTGGGAAGCACATTTACTCATCTTGGAAAACCATATTCAATAATTTCATTTATGTACAAATCGTCGTTGATTACATCTTTGTACTACTGTCACTATCTGTCAATGTCACTTTTATTTTCCATCATGCAACAGCATGATGAGTTAGAAGTTTTCAACAATGATAGATGCGAGCGCAAATATGCTGTCACTCAATGACATTATTTCCGCGCACGAGCGGCAATGCTGTCACTTGATGACATTCCTCGGAGAAAACGTCAACGGCTACTTTGTTGTCCGTTTGTAGAAAAAAAAATGTTTTCGCTTGTGTCGCTTCATGGGGAGATGAGCGCCCCTCGTTGGGCGCCAACAAAACATCTTTCCACCCCCATTCCAGGTGGCTGGTGTTCTGCTACGTGCCGACCTTCTGCGACTCCCTGCAGCACTTTGACACGACGGCGGTGTTCGGACGCACGCTGCTGCGCGCCGTTTTCAAGTACATCCGCAAACAGATCATGGACCAGTTTCACCGCGAGAGGGACACCATGTCGGCGGAGCGGCGTGCCGTGCTACTGGCCAACTTCCCCCCCTTCCTTGGCCAGCTGGACGAGGAGGTGTACGCGGCCAATTCGCCCATTTGGGATCCCGACTTCAAGGCGCAGTCGGGAAACTTTCAGTCGCTGCTCGATGCCAGGATAAGGGGTAAAGATTCGCGACGTGTTTTCGCGATTTCTAATTTAGGCCGCATTTAAACTACGCAACACTAATTACGTCGCACCCCGAAATTTTGCCCCTGTTTAAATTTGAATAACTTTTTTCTTCTTTGAACAATTTGAATTCTGTTCGCGCTGTTCGCTAGCTCAGTTCTTCAGCATTGATCTAGTACTTCTTCGATACATAAGGTTATGTTCATAAAATTGCTACAGGATGTTTTTTGAAACTGTGCAAAATTTCGGAATTTTCAAAAGGATCCCAAATGAAGAAAAACTAATTTTTTTTCAACTTTAACAGCAGAGGCATGAAGATTATCTCATCACCTTTGGCCATCTCCAGAATTGTCCTCTTATCTCTTTTATTTACAGAGTGATCTCAAAAAATCAATTTTTTGGTTTTGCAGTCAAAACTTTTTTCCTCTTTAACCGATTTTCAAAATCTCAGGCTCATTTTGAAGCTGAAACCTTATATGAGAAGTTATGAAGATCATAATAAACTCAAGATGAACATTCAAGATCGAGGGTTTCCTCAAAGGTGACCCACATCTGAAACACTCTGTAAATCCCGACTGGGAGGAGTATTAAATGAAAATCAACTTGTTATCGAAAAGATCTTTCATTTTGGACACGTCCAGATCTTTTTTCTTTCAATAGTCATAAATTGTGCGTGAGAAAACCGAATTGAAACGCCATTTTCTCGAAAAATATCAGCCCAAAAAAAATGCATGGTCCGTAACCAACGTAACAAGAATCATAATGAGTGACTAACAAGACAGGTTGGAAATTACGTTCTCGTGAAAATAAAGATCAGGACAGAAAAAAATATTTGTAGGTCTTTCTTTTCTGAAGATATGACTTCATAGAAAAATTCAAAATAAAAAAAAATTTGAATACGACAAAATTTCAGGGTTACCTTCTCACCCCCCATACAAAGTCTTCCATCATGTTTTGGATTTTTTTCAAAGAATTTAATTTTTTTGATCCTCAAAAAAATGTTATACGTACGCCTATGAAACAAATTTTTTTATCTCATCAACTTTTTCCGCTGAACACAGCTTGTCTCGATTCTGAAAAATAACTTTTTTTCGTCCTGTACATCAAACTATGATAATTGGAGTACCCGAGTTTGGGCGATTCTTAGTAGTTTTGTACGGAACTCACGAGAATAATGTGTAAAAAAATCACAAAAATTTCCTTCCCCTTCATCCGTACCCAAAGTACCCCAAGGGATGAAGGGGGGTGAAAGAATTATTTTATTTTTAATCTCTGATCCCGATGTGGGGGTCAGGTGAAATATGTTTAAAGATATATCTAACCGTTTGTTCAGCAAAAATTTTACCCGAAAAAAAATTTTGGGGGGCAGGTCAAAAATTTTTTTTCAGTCTTTCTGGTGGTGATATTTTCGTTTCGATCAAACAACGTTTTGGATATTTTTCTTTTTTAATCAGGATTTCGAGGGGGATTTAGATTTGGGTCACCTTTGCAGAAACCCTCGATCTTTAATAATCATTTTTAGTCAATTCCAATCTTCATGTCTGTTCATCTAACATTTCAGCTTCAAAATGAACCTGAGATTTTGAAAATCGGTTGAATAGGAAAAAAGTTATGACTGCAAAACCAAAAAATTGTTTTTTTGAGGTCACTCTGTAAATAAAAGAGATAAGAAGACAATTCTGGAGATGGCTCAAGTTAATGAGATACCCTTTATGCCTCTGCTGTTGAAGTTGAAAAAAAACTGTATTTCTTCATTTGGAATCCTTTTGAAAATTCCGAAATTTTGCACAGTTTCAAAAAACAACTTGCAGCAATTTTATGGAAAAAACATATGTAACAAAAAAGTACGAGATTATAGCCAAAGGACTGAGCTAGCGAACAGCGCAAACAGAATTAGAATTGTTCAAATCAGAAAAAAGTTATTCAAATTTCAACAGGGGCAAAATTTCGGGGTGCGACGTAATTAGTGTTGCGTAGTTTAGTTGGTGACCTCGCAATTTTGGGGTACATTTTTTCTTTTGTCCTTCGATCGAAAGGGTATCGAATGAAAAGCTCAACCCTGAGTTTTTCTTTTGAAACGCTCATATCTCGCGTTCTAATTGTTGTACAGCGTAAAAACGGTGGTCGTTGGATTCGTCATTACTTGTAATTTCTTCGAGCTCATATGGAAAAAACCCGTCCGATGCGTCAGAAGGAAGGTATTGACGTCTAAAGTCGAATATACTTCCCAAAAATATGTTTACGTCACTGTTTGTGGGCGTAGAGCTGTTTTGAGGCATCTGACGTCAAAAGAACTTAACACAAAAAAGAAAGCCAACGTAATTTATAGTATTTATATATATATGACCAATCCATCCTCAAAGTTACCCTTGTCTCTTCCGGCGTGAGTATCAAGGCTCCTAATGGCATCTTCTTTTCATGCATGCGTTTTCGGGATGCGATACTGTTTCTACCATTCGCTGAATTGGCAAGAAAATATCATAAAATAACAATAATGAAGGCAATAATAATAAATTGTAGAATTAATTCCTACATTTTCGCGTAATAGATTCCACACCATACTGAATGAGTAATTTACTATGCAGTATCTACCTTTCATGATTTCCAAAAAATTTATAAAAAATATTTCAAATATTTCCACTCATACATCAAATTTACTTATACCCCACCCTACCTTGATGTTTTCAAAGGGAACTCAATCATTATATTGACATAGGTAATAATTACGATTTTGTGAATTGAAACTTAGCCAAAAAGTAACAAGAATGTAAGATTCAGTTGTACTGACTTTCTGAATGACTTTTTCAGCTGGTGCGAGTGCCCCTCCACGGAAGGGTGAATTTGAAAGGGTGACCTTAGGTCAGACCGACAGAGAAGGGTTCACTACAAGCACTCTGGGAGGTAGGTTTATCGAATATTAATAATAATATTAAATGGGCTTTATTCATCGATGTATTTAAATGTGTAAAGAAAAAAGGAATCTAATCAATTTATGAAGTGTTTAATTTTTTTGCATCAGTATATGTTGATTTCAGTGGTTTTGAGCGATTTAAAATCTGTTTTATGAGAATATACATAAGAAAATATGTTTGAGTGCATCTTAGGTGTTCATTGTTCATACGATAATTGAATATAACTGTGGTTAAAATTCATTATTCATTCAGTAATGATGCTTTGAATGATTCATCTTGATTTAATTACTTTCAACATACACATAGTAGGACATATCTCTCAAAACATTGAAAAAAAGTCCGCCAATCATTCCAAAAGTTCCATGATATTCTTGATTCAAGTCGGAGTTGAATTATTTCAAGGTAAGTCTGCCCGCGGATCGGATACTCCTCTGAGAGAAGCAAAAAGAAAGAGATTGACACAGGAGGAACAATTCGAAGACCTGCCGCAAGAGACTGTCTCGCAAATAATAGCCACCATCGACGACCCCAATTATATGACAGGGCCGGATGTAAGTATGGAGGGAATTATCTTTGTTGTTGTAAAGCTTTTTGGTATCATTCCCAGATGGTGTTTTCTGAGGATGCGCCAGCCACAGACGAAACGCCGCGTCTCGAAGAGAAACGCAACGTGATTCAACTGCACGTGGTGGGAAACAGCCTTACACAACCTGTCTCAAAACAAACTATGCTCTGGCTCATCGGTCTGCAGAATGTTTTCTCCCATCAACTTCCGAGGATGCCCATTGAATATATCACGCAGTTGCTGTTTGATCCGTGAGTGTGGAAAAAACTAATGCTCTCATGTTTTTATCTCTAGATCAAATCAAATTGATGCGGAAATTGTGGAAACTACTATTTTGCGCAAGACTTGGCAACATTATAATGTGGAAAATCTGGTAAACCAGAACCGTTTTACAAAAGGCATTGCGTCACAAGCACATGTATCTACAAATTTCTCTCTAACCTTTTTTCTATCTCTTATAGTTATCGGGAAATAACCACCAATTTAGGACACACTGTATTCTAGATTCAAAAATAGTTGATGCATTGAAGATATTCAAATTAATTTCACACTACTGTAGAATCGGCAATATGTGATGAAGGATTTAAAAAAAAATGTGTTTTGATTTCCAAACACAACACCAAACTCTTCGCCAAACGCCGCTCTCCATTCCCTGAGAAGAATGATACCTAATTTATATTCAATACATTACTGACTGCTCGTCTGTTGACAACTTTCTTCTTAGAAAAAAAAACTCATCATCTCTTACCGCACCAAACGATAAGCTTTGTCACTACTGGAATTAATCGACGGATTAACCTGACTATACACTGTGATTCTGACAGTATAACTTTGGATTATTCTTTACTTTTGAGTTCACATTGTTATAAAATTGATTTTTAATCTTTTCAAACTATGATTTTTTTCTTCCTCAGCAAACACCGAACTCTGGCCTTGATCAAAGAAGGTCGTCTGATCGGCGGCATCTGCTTCAGGCCCTTCCAAACGCAGGGCTTCACTGAAATCGTATTCTGCGCCCTTACCTCCAGAGAGCAGATGAAGGGCTACGGTTCCCACCTGATGAACCACCTGAAGGACTACCACATCTCCAAGGGTATCTTGCACTTCTTGACGTTCGCCGACGAAAATGCCATAGGTGAGGCTTGTAACGATTTTTCCGCATCACTTCTTCCCATAGCTCTTTGTTATTATTATTATTATTATTATTATTCAAATCCATCACTCGCGGTCCTGATTTAAGATGCCGAAATATTGCGCCGATGCTAAATTTATGCAAAACTTGAAGCGATTTCCTTGTGAACAGCTCAATTCTGTCAATTGTTGAATTTTGCCGAAATGTTTGCATTCAGTGAAAGACAATTTCAAATGTATTTTGAAAATTTGTTACTTCATCAATTGCTCCTGATCACCTGATCTAACGATTTAAAAATTTTTTAGCTAAGCAGCGTAGCCGATTCGAATAATTTTGCCTAATACTTTTCCTAATGATTTTCGAGCTAATAATACACTTACTGACAGAAAAAGCGGCCGAAATCTACGATTTGGTGGAAAATTCACTAAAATCGGAGAATAAATAAAAATATTATAGGGCGATCAATTTGGCTCAAATTCTTTCTGGTCGGTTTTTTTTTTCGATGAGTGTGTTTATCTTCTAAATTTTTTGATCAAAAAAGTCTAGTTAAATGTTTAGTACCGTCCTTGATTATATACATTCTTAGAAACTTGACATTTTAGCCGTACATTCCAAGGTCCTCTGTATAAGTTTGGCATGTAGAAGCTTTCTCTGCATTGTACAGAGTCACATAAAATTCACGATTTTACCGTTTTTGGAATAATCTGAAAGACAATCAAAATACTTTTGAAATGACATATCGTGATGTTGCCATATTTCCTAATGTGAGTTCAATTTGAATCACTTTTATGGGTCTTCAAACAAAACGACTCACGATTTTTTCGAAAAATAATATAGTCGAAGTACTTCCGCGGAAAAATTTCCATTGCTTGCTGTTTATATCCATATTTTGTATCATCTGTGGAAAAATTCATAGAAATCCGTTTGGTTTGTCTTCAAACAACAGGTCTACCAATTTTCTGATTGAAATAACCTGATAAAATAACATGTATCTGCTGTTTTTCGAGGCGATTTCAATCAATCAAAATGTGCTTTATTGTCTGAAGATTTACATCTTATTGACAAAGTCTTGTAAAAAATATAAATAAATAAAAACATATAAACACATTTCACATAACATTCAATCTCATAGTCAAAATACAACATATTCAATAATAATAATAATAAATATTCTTCATTGTCAGAAGGGATATGTATTTCGTTGACAAAGTTTGTGGTGTAGTTCTATAAAATGTAAAACAAAGAAAAACAGTAAAAATATGGATGCATTCATAAAACACTTCCAGGACAAAGATACACTAAACAATTAATGTGTTCAGGACTAACATCAAATAATGTACAAAATAAAGTGAAAATAGAAATACAGAAAATATAAAATATGTTATTTAGGTATACACAGTTAATACAAATTCTGGAAGAATTCCTGCAAGGAGTAGTAGAGTCTCTCAGAAAGAAAATTTTTGACAGTTTTCCTTAATTGATATTCGTTCAAATTAGCCGATCTAATATCAACTGGTAAGTGATTATACATCTTGCCACCGTTATAGAAAATAAAGTCTTTAGTGAGATTTTAGTAGGTAGTGGGAGATTCAGACTGTAGCTACTGTTACGGGTAGCATACTGATTCGTAGTAGAATTAAATTTTGCTTTGTGTTTATATACTAGACAGACCGATTCCAATATTAATAAGGCTATATCTGTAAGTATTTTGTTGCTTACAAAAATATCTCTACAGGACTCGCGGGGTCTAATCTTATATACAAATCTGATGGCCCTTTTTTGTAAAATTAGCAGTTCATTGAGTAGTTTCGATCTACACATTCCTCAAAAAGGTATTCCATATCGTATATGAGAATCAATAAGAGCGTAATATGACATTTTGGCTGTTTCCGGCCCTAATTGTAATGTAATGTTCGAATGAACACCGCTCTAAAACCCTCCAATTCAGCGAGACATTCAAATCACAGCATCATGACGTCACAAGTCCTCTGATAGGCATATTCCTTTGTTGCCAGTCTCACTACTTTTCGGAACTTGTTATTCGAGCTTCGCTCTCGCGTTTAAACAATTAACAGGCAACTCGAATTTCTCCCAGGATACTTCGAGAGACAGGGCTTCTCCAAAGACATCAAGATGAACAGGGCCGTCTACCAGGGCTACATCAAAGACTACGAGGGCGCCACTTTGATGCACTGCGAGCTCAACCCGAAGATAATCTACACGGAGTTCACGAGCATCGTGCGCCGCCAGATGAAGTTCGTCAAGCAGCTGATCTACCAGCAGCAGACGACGGTGTCCAAGGTCCACCCGGGGGTGACCTTCTTCAAGGAGGGTGAGTCTCAATCGGGGTTGCGACGATTCAAATCAAATGATTTGAGTCATGATTTAAATCAACTGATTTTTTCAATTCTAATCGTGATTTAATTATTATTAGTATTGTTACGTTATTTCCACTTGGGTTCGTGAATTTGAAACACTCAGTACAAAACTGAACAATTTATTTCACTAAACACACTAAATACAACTCAATAAACACACTGTACTAGCTTTCTTTCTAATCTGTCTTGTCCGCGAAACCGCGGATCTTATATAGGTAAGAACATCATAGTCCAGAAAGAATAGGAATAAACTTGAATTATTTTTCATATTCGACGGCAATGAATCATCCGCTAATTATAGCGGTGCGTCTGCGACCGATACCTTCGTTGTGAGTCACGCGTCAGGAGGATGCTTCCTGGCCTTCTCGGAAATGCCAGCGGTTCGTAACAGTATTATTGAAATCCATCACTTGCGACAGCTCAATTATGTAAATTGTTGATTGTCACCGAAATTTTTGCATTTATTGAAAGTCAATTTCAAAATTATTCTCAAAATTAGGCTACTTCATAACTGCCTGATCAAACGATTCAAAATATTTTCAGCGGTGCAGCGTTGTCGCTCGCAATATTTAACGTTTTTTTCCTAGAGCTTCAATTCATTGGAAATTTTTTCGAGAACACAAATTATTCGAAAATTCTGAAAAATATTCGCGTTCAACAAAGAATTTTCTATTTTTAACCGAAGCTAGAATACTATTCGGTGATAAAATTTCACACCAAGACTCCGGTTAACATTACGCTTAATAAAAAACATAATATACCGACTTTAGTTATGCAAAATAATAATAAGCCTATCCAAAACACGTGATTAAAAATGGATGCCTTGGGGCATACACGGAGTGTTTTATTTGATCACATGTGTTTTTGTGTTTACAGTTAGAATTTCCATTTTGAAGGTTTCAAAAGTGAATACAATGGCTTTTGATAATAAAAATGATTATCTGTTATCGTTGAAGACTGAAGATAAATACATTGAATTACGGTATAAGGAAAAAAATCAGTCATTCAAGGCATCGATCCTTTCACTCTGATGGATCAGTTACAGCAGCTGGTTTTCCTAAAATTTGAAACCACATTTCGCAACAAATACCTTCATGAAAAGTTATGTAACTTTTTACCTTTCAAAAAATGTTTAGCACATACTTTCAAAAAATGTTTAGCACATACTTTAGCATACTTTAGTTTAACTTCTGTGAGATATTCCTTTTTGATTGCTTTCAACCAACTTTCTCTTCGGATTTTTGAGAGTTCATTCAATTCTGTTTTGTGTGCAAAATGTAGTACACTGGGTATATTCAAAAACTTCACATCATCACGATTTCCTCGACTCCCACACTTAACAACACAACAAGTATGTGGCATGTTTTTGTAGCTCTATCTTCAATTTTATGAGAAAATTCACAAATCACAGTATAGTCTAAGCACAAAAAATTCACAAATGAATGTTTGAATTCGTTTTCCAGTTAAAACTTATTTCAAATTAAAATCACAAGGTTCAAATAGCTAGAGTTCTAATGCACTCAAATTTGATTTGACAGCGTCTTGGTTTAGTCTATAAGGTAGCTGGTGGTAGTCATTTAATCTATAAACGTCAAAAAATTTCCATGCCCCTCTCCTCAAGGAGGAGACAAACATTTTCGGAAATGTGTGTATTTGCTATGGTAACGATACAAAATATTGCGTGAAATTTTCGATTCACAAAAAATAAACCGTCCAGAAAAAAATTCTGACAAATTGACCGCCTTGTAACTTTTTTAATTCTTGTCCGATTTCGCTGAAATTTCGACCAAATCGTAGATTCATGTTTCGATATGCTAACTTGAATTTTAGCTGGCAAGAAAAGCTGATGCCTTGATCATTATACAGGAAAAACAAGAGTTACTTTTCCACACTCAACTTTATAACACTCTGTGGCAGGAGTGGAGAAGTAAGTGGTAACACTAGATTCATCATGTTTTGGATTGAAGTGTGACATAATTGTTTTTTGATTCACGTTAATTCTTCATTTCTGGTCGGTTTTTTGCCAGTATTTTTTGTTCAAAAAGTAAGCCTAATTCGATTTTTATCACTGTGATATATGGATTCGTAGAAACGTCATTTTAGCCGTCACCAACTGAGGGTTAAAGTACATTATTTCCATTTTCAAGAAAACAAATCAGTATAATCGAAAAAAATCGTGATTTTTTGCAACTCTGTATCCCCGTTTGGTTGCTGTTTCAGGTGTGAGAACCATCCCTATAGAATCCATTCCCGGGATAGAGGAGACCGGGTGGAAGCCCGCCTCTAGGACCACCAGAGGGCAGCAGCTGGAAGAGTCGCAGGACGTGGACATTCTGGCGGGGATGCTGAAGCTTGTACTCAACGCGGTGAGTTAGTTCTCCATCTCTAATTAATAGTTACCTGCCGAACTTCTCTCTCTCTCAGAATTCCTTTTATCGAACAGCGAAGTTGCGGAACTCATTATCTGGTGCGATCTTTCCTGCTGCTTTCCACCAACATTATGGATTTTACTTTTGAAAGATAAAAATGGAAAAACTCTTTTTCAGGTCAAAGCACAAGATGATTCGTGGCCTTTCAGGGTACCAGTGGATGTACATGATGCTCCTAACTATTACGACCACATCAAATATCCAATGGGTGAGTTTTTTGTTTGATATTTTACTAAACTGTGATGGCTATTTGCGGAATCGCTATCTATCGGTATAATCCATCCAAAAGTTTGAAATGTCGCGTACGTTCTTCAGTTTGCATCACTGAAGATATTACGAGATTTCTTATCATTCATATTATGCAGGGTGTCCCAAAACGAACTGCCCCAATCGGTTTCTCCGAAACTAGACTGTAACATTTAAAAAATTTTGCAGTTCACTGAAAACGTCTGGTATAACCGGAAGTGCCACCATTTCAAAAATGTTTATGCCAAAGTATAAATTTTTTCAAATTTTCAAAATAGTTTCCGAGAAATCGATCGAGGCCATTCGTTGTGGGTCAACCTGTATATCTGTACCTCCTCACTTTATTCGTCCAAAATGTTCGCTAACTTGTAAGCCATGTCGTGAATTTTTCATTTGTCACAATGTATGTCTCTGAACTGTTGACTATTCCGGTGTTTTTCAGATCTGAGAACGATGGCTGAAAGACTGAAATCCAAGTACTACGTATCGAGAAGACTCTTCATCGCCGACATGATGAGGATCTTCACCAACTGCAAGATATACAATCCGCCAGAGTCGGAGTACTACTACTGTGCTGAGAATTTGCAGCAATATTTCAAAACGAAGATGAAAGAGTTAGGTTTATGGGACAAATAAAGTTTTATATTATTATCAGTATTTTTCATTCAAACCTTCCTAGACTTGAAACATTCTCATGAATTAATGCAAAAATATGTTGTTGTTTTGGATGGACGATCGCAGAGGGGAACCTCCACGTCCCCGACCAACCACCCCTATATAGCTAGTTTACTTTTATAGTCTATCGATCGTTTGTTGTGAAGAGGGTGAAAGTGGCGCCATCTATTGTCACATGGAAAATTTCTATTTTTGTGTAATAAAACAATGCAAAATTTAAGAATCTTGTGGATGAAAGATCGCAGAGGGGTGCCCCCACGTCCCCGACCAACCACCCCTATATAGCTAGTTTACTTTTATAGTCTATCGATCGTTTGTTGTGAAGAGGGTGAAAGTGGCGCCATCTGTATTCACTAGTAAAATTTCCATCTTTTATAGTAATAAAACAATGCAAAAATTTAAAAATCTCGTGGATGAAAGATCGCAGAGGGGAACCTCCACGTCCCCGACCAACCACCCCTATATAGCTAGTTTACTTTTATAGTCTGTCGATCGTTTGTTGTGAAGAGGGTGAAAGTGGCGCCATCTATTGTCACATGGAAAATTTCCATTTTTGTGTAATAAAACAATGCAAAAATTTAAGAATCTTGTGGATGAAAGATCGCAGAGGGGTGCCTCCACGTCCCCGACCAACCACCCCTATATAGCTAGTATACTTTTATAGTCTGTCGATCGATTGTTGTGAAGAGGATGAAAGTGGCGCCATCTATCGTCCCATGGAAAATTTCTATTTTTGTTTGATATTGCAATTAAAAATTTAAGAATCTTGTGGATGAAAGATTCACTTATATAGTCTCTTAATCGACGATCATTAAGATGAGAGTGGCATCATCTATTATTGATAAATTAGAAATCTTGGAGTTTCCCCATTTATTTAGTGCAGCCTATATTTTTTCTGGACATTTCGCCAACTAGCGTAATTTTTCAAATTGGCCAATGATAACATTGTAATACCAATATTCCTTTGAGTCCTTGTGAAAATGTTGGTTCAGGGTGGTTCTTCAGGTTCTTAAGTTAAAATACATTTAAGATAAAACCAATATATTAAGTCATCTAAAATGATAATAAAACAACTTTTATACAACGTTTATAATTCGATAAATAGATAAATAATTATAGAAATGACTAGTAAAATCGATACTATTAAAAGGTTGAACAAATCTGTTAAATAAACTATACTATACAAATCCAACAATTAGCTGCTTAAAATAGCGAATGAGTCACTAATTACGAACATCTCAAATATCATTAAAAATATTAAAACTATATAAACTCGCTGTCACATAATATCTCCAGACAGGTCAACAATAATAAAAAAACTGACAGCTACAACTGAGTACCTTGTGACCGAGATTCACTCTGAAAGTTCGGACCATTGCAGCCCACATGAGATTAAAGGAAAACAAAAATTTCCTAGGTAAACGGACTAGAGTAAACCACAAACATTTTCTCCTATTCTAGATGCTACAAAAACAGTTACACGTCACGTAATACAAAATACTTTTCGCATACCCTATTATAGAGATCACACCGTATAAAAGTAGTCGACTGATCTCTCTTCACTGGGGCTGTCGTTTCCACAATTTCATAGGCAGATTTTCTCTCTCGAGACAATTCCATCAAACTACGAGCTACAACTGACTAACATAAGGTACTTGCATATCAACTTTTTAATAAAACGGTGCTTCTGGACAATCACAATTTTCACGGGTATACAAATTGACCTAATCAACATCAAATTCAGCAAACTAAATAGCGTACGGTTTGTTCACCATATCAACAACAACATAAGGTCCAGGCGTTTTCGGAAGTCGAAGTGGGTAATAAAATATCCCACCAACGATGTATTGCCCAATTCGCCTTCCGAAAACGCCTGCGCTATAGTAAAACGTGTTCAGTATTTTTCTTGCCCAACATCACTGACCAGGCATTGGACAGATCAAGAGACGTCTGCATGGCAGAGTTTAGGAATATAACCCGAGTCATCTACTCCGGTCTTCTGGATATTCGAATTATTGAATGAAGAAATCAAAGAATGATTCTAAAATATTTTCGAACGTTTCCTCATTTCATTCGAATCAGTGATGTTGCTATGAGGGGACACATATTTGGAAGCTAATTTATGCATATCTATCATATCAGAAATGCGAAAAAAGTTGAAAAAACTTCCAAGATGACTAAATTTGAAAAATATTATACCAAATTCCTGAAAAACTATTATTGATTTCCACTTTTATTGCAATATCAATTATTCAAGAAAATAATTGGTACTGATTTCTGAGAATTCATCAAATTCCCCACTCTAAACTATACTAAATACTTTCGGCTACTGCATTGATTTTCAACTTTTTCCGTAATCTCTACATCAACACAATGTTTTTATAACACTTTGAAGACAATATCAGCGACTCTTACAAATGGCTATACTTTCGCTAGATACTACAATCGTCGCTGTCATCTGTCAATTCCGCGGGGTCGTCTTCGTCTTCCAGAGCGCCATCTAGGTGCTGCGATAGCAGGTCCTCCTCATTGCCTTCATCGAATGAGCTGGAAGAGTTCGGGAAATTCAATCAATTTCGAAGGAAAGATTGTTTGGAATAAGGAAAATATGAATGACTATCTTAGTTCATTCTCCAACATGCCCAAAATTTATTGCTGATTTTACTGCTATGGTACACCGAATTTCTTTGATCTATTATAATAAAGCAAATTCAAGCATTAAATTAGTAGGAAGGAAACCTTTTTATACAGAACGAACCATTTCTGTTAGTGAAGCACTCACAACAATCCATAAATGTTATTCAGAAAATAACGAGCAATCAGCATTTGAAGTTTGATAACACTATTGGTCAAAATTAGTGGAAATAGCAGTGATAGCGTTATTTTTGTTGAATAAAAACACATTGTGTAACTCCATGCCTATTCTTACCCTATCATAGCCACAATCGTATTCCCTAGACACAACCAATATTATTAATTTACCACTACCAGAATTATTTAAAAATCAGAAATGAAATGATAGTAGAGTGCGGCGAAATATATCTTTTTTTCACAAAAATAATCTTAATTGGCCTTTTTTTTGTGGCATTCGGGAGGTGTCCACACAGCCATCAATTGGCCTTATAGTTTGAATATTTTGATAATCATAAGAATGAATAACTGTACCATGTTGTAACAATGCGCCTATAACAGTTGTGGAAGAAATATAATATATATATCGATATTCCACAGCTGGGTATATTTTGCCGCACCCATTGAAACACGAGATATTGAAAAAAATCACCAATACCAGGTTAAGATGCAAACTATGTCATCTCATACCCCAAAAAAGTCCAACAACAAAAAAGTAAACATGAAAAAAATACTGCAATATCGAAAGATGACTTACAGGCTATCCTGTTGGTCATTTCCCCCTTCTTCAGCTACCAAAAGCTCGTACTCCTCTGCAGCATACCTATCCCAGTCGGACATCTGAAAATAAAACAACCATATATTCAAGGAATCTAGCAAGACACATTGTACAATCACGTCAAGTTGTAGAAACATAGTTCAAATGTGTGTGCTGCACATAATACCAAATTCAATGTAGTAAAATATCTGGGGATATAAATTTTCAATTGACCATATTCAACAGCTTTCGGTGGCAGCTTTTTGAGCATTCTTAAGTTGGCAATAATTTGTCATCAACGTCAATAGTCATAAATGTCAGTTGTGAATGAGTTCAGATAAGCCCATCAAGTTATCAATATTTTTCTATTCATATACATGTTTGGTTATTTCATATTTATAATGAATTTATATGAAACCAGGATATGAAAACGATCAAATTAAATGACAGTTGACATTAATGATAGTTGACATGGATGACAGTCGACATTTATGACAGATTAGTACCAACCCTAAAACGCTAAGAAGCTGCCACCAATATCTATTTAATATGGTCAATTTTATACGAACGAACGAACGAACGAACGAACGAACGAACGAACGAACGAACGAACGAACGAACGAACGAACGAACGAACGAACGAACGAACGAACGAACGAACGAACGAACGAACGAACGAACGAACGAACGAACGAACGAACGAACGAACGAACGAACGAACGAACGAACGAACGAACGAACGAACGAACGAACGAACGAACGAACGAACGAACGAACGAACGAACGAACGAACGAACGAACGAACGAACGAACGAACGAACGAACGAACGAACGAACGAACGAACGAACGAACGAACGAACGAACGAACGAACGAACGAACGAACGAACGAACGAACAAACGAATTGATGAATGAATTAAATTAAAATTTGACATTCAATCACACTAACCTCCTGCCCATCGAGATCGTGATCCCTCTGCGACGCGAACGGATCCCGCTGCTCGTGGTCCAGATACTTCTCCAGATTGAAGAACGTGTCGTAGAAGATGGCCGTCATCTTGCACCTCTTGAGATCGCTGAGCGACACCCGCCCCGGCGTCCGCGGCTTCACCATGTCCAGCATCTGGCAGAGGCAGTCGCGGAAGGGCAGCGTCTCGATGCCGATGGCCTCCATGCGGTGCGTCTGCTCCTCGTAGAAATACTCGAGCTCGTACATCGAGAGGAAGCCGTCGCCGTCGAGGTCCATGCACCGGAACCAGTACTCGACGGCCGTCGGGTGGAGCTTGTCCTCCTCGCTGAGGAGGAACCACACAAAGTCCGTGTAGGACATCTTCTCGTCCTGGTGGTGGTTTTTGTGGCCACGCGTCACGCAGCCGGAGAAGATGCGGTCGATGATGCGGGTCGATAGGGCTGCAAGAAGAGCCTCTTTGCAGTGGAGCCGGTTGTTATCGTTTGGTTGAGAAATTGCGTTTTTATATTGACAGATTTTCGAAATATCATGTTGTGTGTGATGGACTTTGAAGGTGACATTTGAATGCATTTGTTTTTTTTTGTTTAGTTTTAAAAAGAGTCAATCTCTAGTAAATCTATAGGTTTACTTAGTTGTGCTAGAGGGATGATGATGATACCGTCGGAGACAATGATAACATAGGCGACTACATTAACAATATTTATTGACATCCGAACAGTTCCAATATCTTTACTAGACTCATCCTCTTAGGGCCGTTTTTATAAACGAGAATGAACTCCGTTAAGCTGAACTTGGTTTAGTTGCTAGAGAACCAATGGTTTGATTGGCTATTCCATAGCAACAAAACGAGTTTCAGCTTTAACGGAGTTTATACTCGTTTATAAAAACGACCTTAATCAAAATGAGTCGAACAATGATGTAAGTACAACGTAACTACTTAATCCTATGAAAGTTTGAATCAATCATCCAAGTATACCAAGTTTCCTAACAGTTGAGGCGTTGATTCCAAAAATGGTAGTTTGTGAATATATTTCGTAAGAATCACACCGTAGTTACGTTTATCCGTTGATTCATATTCTACTGGTTAAAAAGCTTATCGTTTTGTGCGGTAAAAGATTATAGTTTTTTTTAAGGAGAAGGTGGTTTACAGACGAGCAGTCAGTCATGTATTGAATATAGAGTAGGGACTAGTATTCTTATCAGGGAACTGTTGAGTTAGGGTTACAGTATATGAGTCATAATGAGTAATAAATAATAAATTTATATAAAGATATGAAGTTCTGGAAAGAGTTTTTGATCTAAAACTGTGCTATGCAATAATATCAAGTTATTCAAATGAGAGATTCATGGTGGATTTATGCAGCAATTTTAAGTCATAAGTTTTAAGTCGTTTAAGTTTTTAGTAATAAGATTTAAGACATAAAAGACAGAAAAGGACCATTTATGCAGGAATTATTAAGGACTGTCATGTCTTAAGGGTAACTTCTCCCATTGGTCAATTTCTGTGGTTGTGTCAGTGGTCACTTTACAATTTCAGTCATCAATATCCATTTTTTCTTTTTATAATCTGATGATTCTGATATAAGTTTGAATAAACAACACAATCAAAGACAATAACATATAAAAACCGTCACAGAATTGAAAACTTCGAACGCATGCGCAAATATGATCTGTTTTAAGTTTTAAGCCATAAGAGATAAAAGTTGGCCAACATTCTTATGACTTAAAACTTATGACTTGCAAATTAAAACTTATGTCAAGTGTATGAATGGTAACATTGAAAACCAATGATTGAACTTCTTACGACTTGTGACTAAAAACTTACACCTCAAATCTTATGACTTAAAATCGCTGCATAAATCCACCATATGTCGATCTTTAAAAAAATCGAGAGAATAAAGGACCCTACATTATTAGAAATGATCACATATAAATTGAGTAATGAATATTCAGCTTATAATCAGAAAGAATTAATTGGCGAATATCCATTCAAAAAAATATCGGGATGAACAGGAAACATATAGAATCAACATATTTTGCATATCGTAAATCCAGTTAATCCAGAAATAATAATTTGAAAAGTAGAACATTCCACCTGTCACCTACGATGGCTCGCGACCTTAGATAGAAAATAACAAAAATTCTCACCATGGTCGTTGTGCCTGGTCAAGTCCTGCTTGTCTATAAACAGATCGTGGTCCTTGTCCAGCTCCCAGAACTTGCAGTAGATGACGTAAAAGTGCTCGTAGCTGAAGAACTGGGTGATCTGGTTGATGTCCTCTTCCTCCTCCAACAGTTGTATGATGGCAGGAAGGTTCGATCTTCTCAGTTCCGGTATCGTGATCTTTCCAGACCAAGACCTACAATAATAATAATGATCAAAGCCCCATAATTACTTACGTGCTCGGCTTCGTTATTTCTTAACCTCACAAACGCAAAATTCGCTTGTGTGTCACTTTTGCTATAGTTTAAATTTTCAATTTCATGTCAGATTTGTGGAAAACCTAAAATGCGTATAATTTCGTTATTTGTGGTCTTAGGGTGAAATTTATAACCATTTACGTTCCGGAAAGAGTTGTCAATCAACTTAAATCGAAAGGGATTCTTATTGAAAACGGAATGTTAATTTTTTTTGTTAGCACCACGTTCATCATAGGCAATAATAAAAAAAGTTAGCAATAGTGCCGACTGGAGTGTTTAATCAGCCTGTACAATATTTTTTGAAATTGTCTTCGTATTACTTATCAATAAAACATTCGACCCAAGAATTGAAACTGACAACAATGACAACCTGAGAACAAAGACATTCCAGAAAACGTGCATTTCCTGACCTGTTCACACAGTAGTAAATCCTGGCGATGACCGTGTGGACATATCTCGAATGGAACTCCGTGGCCTCCTTGAGAAAGGTCAACCCGGGGTGCGTCTCAACGACGTCCTGCACGAGGGGGATGAAGTCTTCGGGCGCCAGCCAGCTGCGACGCCCCCTGGTGAGTATGTAGACGAACCTGGCCGCCGAGTCGTGGCATTGGGCGGACATGCTGGTGAAACGAATCGATTGATTTCGACTAGTGGTCGTTAGGAGTTTTTAGAAGTTTCATTTACCTTTGCCAGAAAGTCATGAACTGGTCTAGGGTGCAGCTACCCTTGTCGGCGCATGCGGCTAGATACAGGGGGGTTTTCCAGTAGAGGGGTAGCTGGCAGGCCTGCGAGATGGCGCCAAAGTGCTCTCTCGTCGCCCTTTCGCCGATTTTTGAGAAAGCGGCCGCAACCTGAAGAAAAATTTCATGATTTTTCTAAATTAGTGCATGGTTTCCACTTTTGAGGAGTGAGTGACACTAAATGAGTCGTTTTTAATCCAGAACTGTGTATTTGCCACCTATGTAATTATGAGAAATCCGCGAAAAACCGCCAGTTCCTAACATTTTCGCAATTCCATTGCAGTTTTTTTTCAATTCTACGCGTATGAAAATACTTTCAAAGAATCTGAAGAGGTTTTTGTTGAAGAATATATCGTTATTCTGTGAGTTTTATTACTAACAAGTACACTTCCTTATCACTGATAAATTAGACAAAATTACTTCATCTGAACAAGCGATTCATGACTTGATCATTTAGGTATATCATTGGTTGGAGACAAGGTGGATATAGGATGGTGAAACAGCTTTCTATTAACAAGCACTAGAATAAACTGTAGACCTTTGCCTACTTGATTTCATACCGTAGTAATATTTCCTGAAGTTATCAGAGATGGCGACATACCTTGTGTCGGTAAAACAGAAACTCTGCATCTGTGATATTTTTATCAGTTTCATCTATTCTAGATGAAAAATGACTGAGAAGAGTCAAAATATCGATAATTATTCCAGATCCACTGAAAATATTGTGTTTTGATGTCATTTCAACTCATGTCTGTCAGATGTGAACCACAGAAATACGTAAGCAGCAGAAATCTTCTTCGATAATCGATCTTACCGCCGTCTTCAAACAAGTCGTGGAAATATTACTACCTTCCTAAACGGTCTACAAGTTTTTCGCAGAAACAATTGAAGAGCTGTTTCACCATCCTATATCCACCTTGGTTGGAGAAAATTTTTTTACGCATTTCTCTGGGTTTTGAAAGTGAATGATATTATAGGATGGTGCACAAACCTATTATCCAATATATTCAATAGCCTTCTGATTCTATACGACTCAAATGATTATTGATTTTGAAGATTGTGTGGAAAGACATTGTTTATGTTACGAGAATGAAAAAAAATCACCTTTCTAATAAAAGCAATAGACTTTTCAGATCGGTCATATCACGATTAAACTTTCATTTGAAAAATGAATACAAATTTGTACACCTATTACAACTTAGAAACGATTTTTAACACAATTCAACCCACTCGAATGAAACATCAATTTAGATTGTCTGTTCAATTCGGTTACATTTTGCTTTCTTGTAAGTTTTTCGTGAACTGTAAGGATTTAGAACATTGTTTTGATAATTCGCTCTATTTTCTTTTTGCTGTTTGAGCTGAAGAAGAAAAGGTTTACAGTTATAAATGTTGTGTTATCACCAATAATGAAAAAAATAAGCCTGTAAGTTGTAGCTAAGAACTGAATAGCTGTAAACATTTATTTTTACGATATCATAAGTAAAATAACTATTTATCTAATATTTCAGTGTTGATGGATCGCCATGATCCCCAAAATTCCATAACACAAAATGTAGTGAACATTTCATTGCAGGAAAGAAAAAGAAGACTAAGGGCCGGTTTATCAATGCAGGGTTAGGTTAATATAACCCAAGGTTAACGGCTAACTCTGGGATAAAATGTTTATTCACTTTGAGGTGGGGTTAAACGCTATCAAAATCAAACGGGAAATTAGCTCTAGGATAAAGTTAACCCCGGGTCAGCTTACCCCTCGGGATAACCCTGCATTGATAAACCGGCCCTGAGGCGGTTTGCCCAATAACATGGGCTCATATGAAATAACTTAATCCTCAATTCTTCCACATTTCCCTATTCAATTTACCATATCACCACAGTTAGACACAACAAAGATATAACTTGGCTGTGTCATCTAAAACTTTCGCTCACCTTCGTCCTGATGACATCCGATTGTCCGGGAGGCAAAGGCTTGCCGGTGGGAAAGTGAAACCTCGGTATGTTGACGTTCCTGTGCGCCCTGACGTGCCTTTGGAGCGTCGTGTGGGGCACCGATCGCTTCGGCAGAATCTGCGGGGACAGACGTAAGATCACCATCACGATGAAAACCAATAGGACAATCATGTGCGATGATCGATTCGCACCAGTTATATGGAAATGTGTTTTGTTCGTGGTCGAATTCAGCTGATGGTGCTCATTGGTACGTTTCGACTATTTCGCATTTGGCGATTTGTTATGCAAGTAGCGGCGATAAAATGTTTTGGTTGTATGGTTTTAATGGACTTTTAATCAGAAAACCGAAACAGCATCGTTGGCGAGTCTGTGATTAGGCGGGATGTGATTCTAGGATATTTTTAGAGGAAACAAAAAGGCGATGACTTTTTGTTTTCAGCGATTAGCAGTTATTCAAATTAGTACTTCATTATACCTGGGTATCTTATCATTTGAATTCATTTTCGTGAAGTTGGGAATCGAGCGGTTCATTTACCTTGACTGTTGATTTGAATAATTTTTCAATACATTATTATACTAACAATTTATATTTTCAATCAGAAGCTTTTTTCGGTCATCATAAATAAACCATAATACTTCCCTTAGTTCGTCACTAAAATATCGGATATGAATTATTTCAAAAAAAAGGCTCAAGTTGCTAATTTGACTAATATTGATTATGTCCAGAACTCTCAAAAATACTGGTGACTCGTATACAAAATTTAGAAATGTGTTTGATGATAGGTGATATTGATTTTTTTATTGTACCACTCTATTGCCTGAAAATACCTGGTATAAGTAGACAAAACATTCAGCTCAGTTGCTTACTGAAATGCAAATTTTAAGAGGTAAACACGAAATATTTTCACCACTTCGCCATTCTGGAACTTCGCCAAAATCACGAACATATAAAATAATAAACTATCCTTCGGATTTTATCATCTTCACAAAAAAGTCACTCTGATAATTTTTTGTAGTGACAAACAAATGTTTCCTTTGGCATAGGAGTACCTAGTTAATCGTGCCTTGATAATTTATAAAATTATTTTCATGTTTCTGAATCATATTTCTAGGAGAATGTAGTCGGTATTTCATTCAATTATCAGTAATTACGGTCAATTGGTATGTTCAACAGCTGGACAAATAAGGCTGTTGCTGCGTTTTGCATTATTAACGCCTTTAAGAGAGTGTACACATATTGGAATAAAAGGTGGGTGGACATTTGTCGAGGTCTCAAAAACCATCTGAGGAGGACAGACTAATAACCATTTGTTGTTTCTCATTCATGTTTTAAAGAGTTTTCATGCATCCGACCTTCTGTTTTACTACATAGGTTCACCAAACATATTTCAAATAGAAAAAACTGTTAGTAAATTTTATTGAATTTTTTATTATTGTGATGAAATTTAATACCACGGTAATTGATTTTATTGATAATTATTTTTTAATTATGATATTCATATTAAAATCACGCATTATACACTATGGATATAATAAAAGATTACAATTTTGTTGAAGCTGAACTGGTCACTTTTTTGTTGAAAAAATTAATGTTGATGACAATTATATTGTTAAATCTAATAGAGGTTTCCAAGTTTTTGCTTATATTTGCTGCACTAGAATAATAAACATTGGTTTCAAAATTATTATACCTATGTACAGGTGCATATTTTCATACACACTTTGTACATGCACTCAATCATGAAAATTATACCTTATGTTTTGAAATACCTATTCATGAGTCTGGCTACCTTTCTCATAGCAAGTGCACAGCTGATAATTATAACAGTGTTTTCCCATTGTTTCTTGTACAAGAAGAGAGCTTCTATATTTCATATTGCATAATACTATAAAATTAATAAATGATAAAATCACCTTGATCTTGAAAAATAAGCAGTTTCCACCTGAAGGGAGCGACTCTATACCGAGAAAAATATAATCACAAAGAATAAAATAGATCACGATTTGGTTCAACCAGTACTTGGAATATATGAATGGGAATATGCAATTTATTATTGATGGTTAAAATTCATAAATCATTACTTAGTAAAGCTGAAGAGGCAATGGAAAAACTTTATTTTTTGATAGCTGAGATGATACAGTTTGTTGGTAATAAGATTCTCATGAGCAGAATTGACATTCACTCACATTACTCACTTATTGCAGTCATTGAAATACTGTGATAACGATGAGAGAAAAAAAAAACGATTATATAATTATTCATCATTACCGAACGGAAATATAAAACATCTCGAACAGAGGCAAACAATCGTTTTTTTAATAAAGTCAACTTAATTTCAACCTTTTCACATCTGATAATCGTCATAAACCGGAAACCTATAATAAATCATTCTTTGTAGCCGAATGGGGATTACGCCTTTCAGGAAAAAATTCGTCAGTACAGCTACAAAACGAAACTGACAAGATTGAAGTTCAAGCAGTATCGAACAAGTTCAAGACCAAGGAGGATTCAGAATTTGAATGATTGGAAAAGGATAATAAAACTCCATTAAAAATTCTCAGTGTCGGGCATTGAATGTTGTACGACCGACCTGTATATTATTTGTTACAGTCTTACCAATATAACACGTATATCGCTCTTGATGCCATCTATTCAACCTCTTTCGTATCACTGTCCCTCTCTGGGCATATTGTATCTGTGCATGATTAACAATATGATTCATGATCAATCGATATCGTTACTTAATAATTCTAACGGCTATCGACATACTCGAATACAGGGTTATTCAATAATAATACTATCACTTGGATATCTCAATAATAATAACATCTCTATCACATTATTTCATAACCTGCTCGAATGTGGTAAAATAGAAAACTTAGACCATATATTCCTAGGATGTCCAATCAATAAGATACAGAACTTTGATCTATATCAAGAATTTGCCAAATTACTCATACCAACTCCTCTAACTATGCAAATAGTGTTGATGAACTTGAACACACAGACTGTGAAATTGATTATGAAGTTTGCAAATTATAATGAAATCAACATATGATCATTCCTTTTTTGCAGAATCCCGAATCATCCCAACCCTCTTCAAAATATATGGGTGCTCCGCCATTGCCCCGGAGCGAGAAGAGTTTTTTCCTTATGTTGTGCTATCTGTAAAGTACTAACCCCCTCCAATTACACACTTTACCCAACAATTAATAAGTAAGAAACAGGGGTATGAGTTCATCTCAGACCACCTAAAAGTGACCCCAAGAATTTCAAAATATAATGAGCTGGCCAAATTTCTGAAAGGAAGAGGCCATAATTTTAGAAGAAGAAGATAACCTGCTCGAATCTACGGTTCACGCCTACACGCCGATGACTTGCGACACTCCCACGACCAACGCCTACAACACCCGATCCAACCCATCCCAACCAATCAACTCACCTGCGCCGCCGTCCCTCCCACCTGCCTTTGCCCCGCCCCGCCTCCTCCCCCAGCCACACCCCTCCCCCTCTTGTCGCCCAGCTGCTCGGCGCTGGGCCGTCGCTCAAATATCAACACCCTCTCGGCGACCGAGCCGCGCGTCAAAAACGGCCGCACCGGATTGGCCGCTGACGCCGAGGCCGCCTGGCGCAGGTGCTGCCGCTGGGTGGTGGTCAGCTCGGGGTGGGGCGCCGGCTGTTCGGCGGGGCGGCGCGGTGCGCTGCGCAGCCCCCACTTGGTCGCGGCCGCCGAGAAGGCGGAGTCCGGCTGGTGGTGGTGGTGGTGGGGGAAGTCACCGTTGTTGAGCGCGTGCAGCAGCCGCTTCTCCTCCACGGCCACCGCCTGGTCGATGGGGGCGGGGCGCGACGCTGATTGGCCGGCGCTGCTCACGCATGCGCTTTTCTTCACCGCATCGGTGGTGACCACGCGGTTTTTGAGAGGCCACGTCTGCATGCCGCCGGTGGGCGTTAGGTCGGCCGGCAAGGTCATCTCGATGGTGTCGCTGAGGCGTGGTTTCGGGGAGATTTGCGGTTTCTGGCCGATGGCCGGCTTCGGCTGGTGGTGCTGGGGCTGCGGAAGAATGATTTTTATTTCAGCAGGAGACATCGGGGATGGAGAGGTCATGAAATTTCGTTCGATGATGTCTGTTTTGCGATTTGAAGGTGTACAGTGTGTGCCATTTTCTATACTTTTGTACGATATCTCAGTTGTCTTTGTAGATAGAGACTTGCAGTTTTCACATTTTTCGAACACCTCTCCCGTATCTTGGTTACTTTTAAACCTATCGGCGTGATGAAAACGGGACCTCATATATATATTTTTGAGTAAAATACAGTGGCGTACTTTTATTTCATTTCCATAAATGTTTAGATTCAGAAATTAGACAAAAATTTATATTTTCTCAAGGTCACCAAAAATTTATAATTGTCGAGATTTCTTCTCTTTTTCAATACAGGTAGGTTCAAAAGTATATCAAGATGCTGGAGGTGTTCGAAAAATGGGAAATTTCAATTTCGCCCTGTATCTCGAACACAGGGAGGGATATAATAGAAGTTCTGTTTTCGACAATGTTCATTTTAAAAAATAGTAGGGCATTAATGTGAAAACCGCAGCTCTTTATCACCAAAAACAACTGAGATATTATTGTGTAAAAGTACCGGAAATTGGACACACTATACTGTTGGCAGAAGTCCATTTGAAATGTTTGGGCGCCAGTTGATGATATAGTTTATTTTAATCAAACAATATAATCACTCAATGCAAATTAAATTTGTGAGATAAAATATATTCCATCTGTATTCAGTTACGGTATTATTCAGCATCTCACACATCATTTCATTATATAAATAGCTGATAACCCAAAGTTCGCCCTAGTTTTTATGTTAGCATTAATGGTTATTTTTATAATCTGCGAGGTCCAAGATTATTTATTTTCCATAAAAATGTAATAATTAAGAGTTAAACAAAATATTTATCAATAGAAATACCCGCTCTTCATCGACAGAAATAAAATATTTTCCAAATATGTAATCACAAATTACGCTACTTCCGTCTACTTTGATAATGTAACATTTTATCTATGAATTAATGCAGTGCATTGTTTCCGCAATATAGTGAAAGCATTTCATCTATCAGTTGATATAGTGTGCTAATGGACAATTAACCTAGTTATTCCGAAAAAAAAAACCAAATTATAGCTGATATAGGAATTTGCGCAATATCTCGTAGATTAGCTCGAAGATTGATGTGCTTCAGGATTCCTATAATGGTGCATCGAGTGAATATATCAGAGTCGGACTCTAGGCAATGCTTATTTTGTATACAAACTAATGTTGGATTCATTCATTGAACTCCTTGAGTTAAGTTAAGTAATTGCTTGAACACTTGTATATTTCATCTATACTTCAATCCTATTAAATTGAGTTACATTAAGTTAAGCAACGTTGCATGAGTCCACATAAAATTGTAGAATTACGGAAATAATCTACTTTTATTTGAATTAGTTCTTCTAATGCCTACCACTCAGATCTTATTTCCTCTGAAATTTACACTACACTAAGCAGGAATGAATATATTTCCACAGTTTTGCGCCTCATTACTCGAGAAACAACTGATCTGGCGATAAAAATCTCCAAACACGTTACCTAAATACCAGAAAAAATTCAAAATGTTCGTATTGGTTGGGGCAGACAATCTCAGAAGAACAAATTTCGGGTCGGGCCAGTCCGCATCAAATGAACCAATCATTATGAGTGCGTTGCAAGATATCGCATCTAAAAATTGCGAACAAAAATAACGTCGGAGATCGACTTGGCCATTCATCATCGTTAACGAACGACGAAGGACACGAAGGCAGTTCGATATGAGAGCGGCACCGCCTTCGGGGCAATTTTCGCACGAAAATTCGCCGCTTGCGTGCCAAAATACGCTTCTTGAATGCGAATACTACAATCGTGTTTACGACTGTTACTCCCTGTTTTTCGTTAGAATTGACGTACAAAGCACCTCGAGAGTATTAGGTAGCGATATCACATCATGGAAATAACATACGGGTGATTTCCTCTTATTGGAATACTTCTCAACTTTCAAGATCAAATCCATTACCTATACATAACCTATACTAAATAAGTGTTAAACATTTGAGGGGGTGATTCCTCATCGAGGAAAAGATAGGATCTTTCATATGAAGAAACTTCATTGGAGCATCCCATGTTAAGATACAGCCCCTTGAAGGGGGTACATAAAATTTGTTTAACAATTTTTTTCACTAGCACTAAAAAAGTTACAGTATTGAAATTAACCTGACATTTTCTACTATCAAAAAGACACTTAGCCAGTAATTTACTTGGTTTACCCCATGGTTGTAAGGGGTGGAAAACGTAACCTCTAAAATTTATTTCCAATGTAACTTTTTGTCTTATTATTTGTTTACCATTTAAAAATTCATTTCCGATAGCCTGTTTCATTCTAAACAAATAATGTCCCTTGAATTTTTTGCCCAAAATAACCAGTTCGCAGCAAAAAATTATTTTACGAACAACTACAGAGATATATCGTCATAAATGCAAACTGGATTCATTGTTATTTTGTAGTTACTACCTGCATTAAATTAAATGCTAAGTGTCTTCTTGGTAGTAGAAAATGTAAAGTTAATTTCAATACTGTAACTTTTCTAGTGCTTGTAAAAAAAATTGTTAAACAAATTTTATGTACCCCCTTCAAGGGCTGTATCTTAAAATGGGATGCTCCAATGAAGTTTCTTTGTATGAAAGATCCAATTTTTTTTTTCGATGAGGAATCACCCCCTCAAATGTTTTACACTTATTTAGTTACACCCTGTATATCGTGCTGTCAAAAGAAAAACTAACTAATAATGTGGAGACTGAAAGACTGATTATAAACAAAGGCGTTCCACAAGGGTCGGTTTTAGGTCCATTTTTATACCTATCATGTACCTAAAGATATGCCAATAAAAATCCTTCAATTCTGGAAAAAACTATTAACAAATATTAACATTAAATTGAACATAAAAATAAAAAAAGGTTCAATTGGAACAAACTTCTAAATTATTAAGAATATAATAAAAATGTCCCAAACTGAACATATTCTCATCAGAATCAAATATTTAATCAACATATTTCGTTCAAAAAATAGTTTTAATGAAAAAGATTCGAAAGTACTGCAATGTCTACCATTCGGCATTCCAACAAATCAAATTTATTCAAGGACGAACACATTCATTGGAGGAGCCTTATGCAATCGACACTCTCGAAATATCCTGCCTTATTGTCAATAAAATGATGATATCTAATTTTATATGAACTCGAAATTTATGAATTCACAATTACCATGCAAGACCACATAACTTTTTCCATTTTCATTCTGCAAATTGTGTAATTGACCATAAAAGATTAAATCACGAAACACTTTTAAAATCCAATAATATAACCGGAGACATCAAAAGATCTAGAAATATTACTGAATTCAAGATCAAAATAAATAAATATGCATATAATATCTACATATACCATTCATGATTGAAACAATAAATTACAGGAACATCAAAACATGTACCAAATATGGGAGAGTTGGATATATCATTCTTCGAAAACAATGATTATTTATTTGGCACCCCGGACTAAATTCATCAATACATCGATATTAGGAACACTTCAGTGCAAATCCTTCATCAAGTTGCAAGAAAAATATACGTAATTTCAATGGAAGAGGTAAATTAATAGTTTGGATGAATGCATACATAAATGAACAAGTTTTCGTTGCATCAAATAACCAATGTATAATTTCTCAACAACAAAAACACGTTGACGCCGCCACGTCCCCACCCCGACTGACCTGCACGGAATTGATCGTCGCGTAGCTGTTCGCCCCCACCACGTCCTCTCCCCCACCCACCGCCTTCCTCGCGGGCAGCGTTGCCGTGCGACGCGCGTACGCCCCGCCCACCGCCCCACCACTCGCTCCGCCCCCCTCCGACTGCTCGAACTTCTGCAGCGCGTATTGGATGCTCGAAGGCAGCGATTTACCGACAGCGGCGGCGGTGGTGGGGGAAAGGTGGCCCCTGGCGGCTGCGCATCGGGCCTTGTCCTCGTCGACGAAATTCTTGACGAGCTTCTCCAGCCGGTTGTTGTCCATGGTGGGCGCCTGCGCGAGGATGTCGAGCGACGCCGGCTTCGACGCAGGCTGCGGCTTCAGCATCGACCTGAGGACGGGCAGATCAGACAACTGGGCGAGCGGAGTCATTGATGAATAAGATATTTCATGAATTTATAGTGCATAGTTCAGGAAATCAGCGAGTAATGGTGGATTTTTGCAGAAATTTCAAGTCATAAGTTTTTAGTTGTAAGTCATAAGAAGTTCTATCATTGATTTTCAATGTTAACATTTATACACTTTGACATAAGTTTCAAGTTGCAAGTCATAAGTTTCAGGTAAGAAGGTTGACCAACTTTTAACTCTTATGGCTTAAAACTTAAAACAATCATATTTGGGCATGCGTTCGAAGTTTTGAATTCTGTGATGGTTTTATAGGTTTTTGTCTGTGATTGTGTGTTTATTTAAAGTTATATCAGAATTATTAGGTTACCTAAAGAAAAAATGGATATTGATGACTACCAGCTTATGGAAACTTTATAAATTGACCAGTGACACTGAACCACTAGTCCTGCATGAATATTATTTTTCCTTCAGTCTTAAATCTTAATACTAAAAACTTGAGACTTGAAACTTATGACTTAAAAATGCTGCATAAATAAGTCATTTGGTATTTCTGGGCATCATATCTTAAAGAACCAAAAAAACATCTAGAATATTTACTGTAGTCAATCGGAGATAAAAATATAGTTAGGTAATAATTATTTATCAGATACATATCATTGATAAAAATTAGCAGATGTAATGAAAATAGCTGTATATTATACTTATCTCTCATTGATTATTGTAATTTGTATTTATATTGAAATTGGATACATAAATATTAAAGTGGAAACTAATTTAATTGTGATAATATAAGCTATGAATTGCAATGTACACATCTCAATAATTGTACCTGTTGTTTTCTGTATTATGGCTGTATACCTACAGTAGGTAGGTTGTAAAACAAAATATTTTCATTTTGGGTATTATTACTGAATTCTCAAATATAAATTCGAGCATTAAACTTTCAATATTAGAGTGAACTGAATTTGATTATCTCATAACTCATGAATAAAATTATTCGAATTATATCTTGATAAATATCAGAATTTTTATAATTTTCCAATGAATGACATTCAACAAATTCTGAACCGACACTTCCTGAATCCAGTGGTGTACCCAGAAGACAGGTCTAAAATTGAAATGATGGGTGGATTGAACGGAATGTTTTAAAAAAAAATTATTTTGATCGGATTTCAATGTAATTTTGACAGCAGATACCTATACTGAATTATCTTCAATTTCCTCAAAAAAGCATTTTTCATAATTAACTCATCTCAAGTTATATTTTTCGGAAAATAAGTAATATAAGTAATAATTATTTTATTGAATCGATTATTGTTTATGAGCTCCAACAAAGATTTTCTTGAAACATTTCATTTGAAGGAATATTATTCGAGATTTTGCTAATTTAGGAAAAATAGTTTTCTAAAGAAACTGAAAATCACTCAGAATATTTATCTGCTAGTGGCTAAGGAGGTTTCAGGATGAGCCTAGGTTGACGTAATTTTTTTTTAAATAACAAAAAGATATTTTGCATTTGTTGGGTACCTACTTTTTAAATGACACTGAATGTTTTATAAGGGTGATTACATTTTGTATGGGTCATTCTGTATATTCATAGCACCTATTTTATAATACATATGATACATAGGATGAAGAGGACAACAGTAACATGATCCCTGATTACCTAAACTACCATCGATAGGTAATTTCTACTATTATTTCAATCATGTACAACAAAAAATAGAGATTCCTCAAAAACAGTCAAATGTAAAAGGTCATGTCATGTGTGACAAGTGACAATGACAGTGCTGATTTTTGATAGCTTTCAAAATAATGTCAGTGTTAGGGCTTCAATATCAATATAATGGACAACTCAGGAATAACTAATTGAATTTGCAATGACGAAATCTGCAGCAACTATCATCAAACCAGATTGGAAACCATACTAAGAATCGAAACAGACGAATCCAACCAAGTTTTCCACCATGCCAGGACACGCACACCACAACAACAATTCGGTCCACCGTCGACACAACGTGAGCGCATCAGCGTAAACGACCTACCTCAAACCGCCGCTACTCCTCAGCGTCCCCACTAGATGGCGCGCAAAGCACGCAAAAGTCACGTTGCTGCGGAATCCACCATTTCTTCCAGACAGCGAAAGGAAAACGACCCGTCACGTCTGCCGACGGATTCGAAGCCAAAAGAAGCACAACAACAATAAACGGGGAAAGGTAAACGCACCGAAGCCATCAGGCTGAGGTCTCTCTATAGTCTCGATATAGGACATGGGATTGGATTGGAGTGGCACGAAAATAAAACGGCGCGTATGTGGGCTAACTAACACCGGTGTTTCGGAATAGGCCGCGTGTGTCTGTGTGTGTCTATGAGCCGGAAATAATGTTACGGAATCGTACATCAAAGTGTGACGATAAAGCAACTCGGGAAATTTGTGACAGATATGTCTTGTTTTTTGGGAGGTTTTTCTAATGATTATACTCCAACAAAGGTGGATATAGGATGGTGAAACAGCTTCCTATTAACAAGCACTAGAATAAACTGTAGACCTTTGCCTACTTGATTTCATACCGTAGTAATATTTCCTGAAGTTATCAGAGATGGCGCCATATCTTGTGTCGGTAAAGAAGAAACTGCGCTTCTGTCAGTGTCATCTGTTCTAAGGGAAAAAATGCCGATAAGACTAAAAGTATTGATAATTATTCCAGATTTAATGAAAATATACTGTGTCAATGTCGTTTCAATTCACGCCTGTCAGATTGGAACCACAGAAATAAGCTACAGAAATCTTCCTTGAAATTCGATCTTACCGCCATGTTCATTCAAGTCGTGGAAATATTACTATACCTTCTCAAACGGTCTACAAGCAGAGACAATTGAAGAGCTGTTTCACCATCATATATCCACCTTGACTCCAACTTACAACTTACCTTCCTCTTAGGAAACAAGGAACAAACTATGACTCACCTACCAACTCGTTGAGAATACACAATTTCTTTGAAGCTCGATCTCAATTCAATATCAATATAAACAGTTATTTGTGTATCAAGGGCGGAAAATAGGCTTTTATGGACCGCATCGTGTAGCCTGTAATAGCCTGAGCGATAGCGAGGGCTGAGGTCCATAAAAGCAAGTTACGCCCGAAATACATACAACATTTTATGCACGACCTACAGTATATTTTATTGTGAATACCTCTTCACCTCTCAAGCATGATAGGAATAATACGGTCCTTAAATACCTTTTGAACCCCTTTAATAAAATAGTTTTTGCTAAGACCTACGCCCATGATGTTCCTCTCGAAAAAGCATTAAATGAGAAAATTTTCACTTTTTCTATATCTCTTATAATAAGGGAGTTATTAAGGGTTTATAATTTGTTAATGTTCCAGACTGGTGGATGAATAAAATGACAATAGTCATTACGAAATGCATACTTTTCGAGATAATCCATACAAAAGTGCGGAATTTCACCTTCTTTTACCAATATCTATCTTTCTTCTTGACATGTACTGGAGAGAAAAAACATAATACCAATGAGTCAGCTATGACATCCGCAATATTCGCACAGAGGTTTTGGAAATGACTGTTGTTTATGTAGCCAAGATCGTAAAATAAGAGAAAAATTAGAGAAAAATGCTATATATATGATATTTTTCTGTTTGAAAAAACTTAATCAAGGTACATGAATGTATAATATATAGTATGTTCAGTAATCTAAGAAGATATTTCGAACTTTGGCAAGAATTGAATCGACAATTTTTATAAGGAATTGAGACTGAATAGTGACATAGTAGATATACATAATAAGCCTGCAAAAATTGCACAAAAAATTTTCATGAACGAAATATTATTTCACATACTCTATCCTAATACTCGATTATCAACTTCGTTGGATTCAGAGTTAGTTATTATTGTAGTCCACATATTATTCTCAGACATTTTTGCAGGTTTCGAGACAAAAAATCATTGTCTGACTTCTTAATAATCAATTTGCAGGGATTCCTTATATTTCGCTTTTTTGGTTTACACTCAGACACTTTTCAACAGTTTCATCGTTATGAATATGGAATGAAAAGTTGATGTACAGTGAATTATTGACAGAACTGTAAGCATCATATGTTCAACTAAACATTTTCGAAGTTCGTTTTTGAATGTCCAAACGAAACGTTCGGAATCGGCCTTGATGATGATGTTTGCATATTTACGAGTTCTCAGCATTCCTGCGATTCAGTTTTGGTCTAATAATAGTGCATGAATTTCATATTTTAAAAGAGAATTCAGGTTTCGTCAGAAGCAAACGCGGAAGATTAGAATATATTGTCCATTTCACCGCGCAAATATAGTTTCTAAATATTTTCATACAATGTTTAATTTCATCAACTATTGAAATGCATAGGAACTAAATAAAGCAACACATGATGGACTCTAATTTTCTCACGTTCTGATTGACAGTACCATAACTGGATAAGTTTTTCCTGTACAGTACTGTACCTAAGAATGTTTCTACCCTTCGACGATCGCATGCATATTTCCCCACTAGAGGTGTGAAAATTGCCGACTATACAATAACGAAATACCGATATCGAAATCGATACGCTTGCTGGGAAATCGACGACGTTATGGAAACATCGAATTTTCCATTCGAAAACATCCTCGAACCAACAAGCCAGACAATTTGTTGAAGCGAAATATGATTGAGATCCGAGGAAAGGTAAAAGTCGCGTACAGTACTGGACAAAGGATTGATTGGAAATTACATTTCATGCAAAACAAAACAGACAAATTATGAAACGTCTTATTTTGACATAGGATCATGTAACATGATGATTGGTGGAGAATTTTTACCAGATTCAAGGACAACCCCAAGCGTTATCAGATCACTGACAGCTCCAATCTTACTAGCACAATAAACCAGGTGGCTAAAGAAAACTCAACGACCTATTGGCTTTTATAAGTGCAGGGTGGTTACCGAGTACCAAGACCTCTTAGGATCGCCACTCAATAGATCGATTTTTTCCCAGACCTTCTTGAGGATGACATCTATCATAATTCATGATCTTCCTCGATCTCTAGTAGGAGGTTCAAATCCACAATTTTTGCTCTTTATGCTACATGAAAATATGTCTCAGATAATTCACAGTCACTTTTTTCAATCATGCAGAGAATGTGAGTTCATTTTCAACAATATACCTATGATAAAGGCGAGCGTTTTTTCGATACCTGTGCTCACGAGCGCAAATGCTATCACTTGTCATTCCTCGGGAAACGTCAGATTTGTGTTGAGATTTGAGATCGTCAAAGGCTTCTTTGTTAACCGGTTATAGAAAAATTCTATTTTCATTTATAACCATGTAAAACTCATGTCCTTAATTCATCTTCTCAAATTTCAAGTGTAAAATCTTCTTGAATGTCTTTATAACATTTACAATGCTTCTTCCATATTCCACCAATTTCAGGTGATAAGTCTCAGGTCTCAAGTGATAAATCTTGGGTGTTAATTTTTTTATAGAGTCACCCTCATTCCAAGCGACAAACCTCAACGTGCTTGAAAACGTCGTGTTTTTTGTCGCCCAGCGACAAGCGACAAAAAATGCTCGGCCTTAACGTGATTTTAGAAAACGTCGCGTTTTCTATCGCTCCGCGACAACAAAACGCTTGCATAAAGAAGACCTCAACGTGCTTTCAGAAAACGTCGTATTTTTTGTCGCCCAGCTACAAGCGACAAGAAATGCTCGGCCTGAACGTTATTTTAGAAAAAACGTCGCGTTTTCTATCGCTCCGCGACAACAAAACGCTTGCATAAAGAAGACCTCAACGTGCTTTCAGAAAACGTCGTATTTTTTGTCGCCCAGCGACAAGAAATGCTCGGCCTGAACGTTATTTTAGAAAAAACGTCGCGTTTTCTATCGCTCCGCGACAACAAAACGCTTGCATAAAGAAGACCTCAAAGTGCTTTCAGAAAACGTCGTATTTTTTGTCGCCCAGCGACAAGCGACAAAAAACGCTTGCATAAAGAAGACCTCAACGTGCTTTCAGAAAACGTCATGATTTTTGTCGCTCCGCGACAAGCGACAAAAAATGCTCGGCCTTCACGTGATTTTAGAAATGTCGCGTTTTCTATCGCTCCGCAACAACAAAACGCTTGCATAAAGAAGACCTCAACGTGCTTTCAGAAAAAGTCATGTTTTTTGTCGCCCCGCGACAAGCGACAAAAAACGCTTGCATAAAGAAGACCTCAACGTGCTTTCAGAAAACGTCGTATTTTTTGTCGCCCGACAAGCGACAAATAATGCTCGGCCTGAACGTGCTTTCAGAAAACGTCATGTTTTTTGTCGCCCCGCGACAAGCGACAAAAAACGCTTGCATAAAGAAGACCTCAACGTGCTTTCAGAAAACGTCATGTATTTTGTCGCCCCGCGACAAGCGACAAAAAACGCTTGCACAAAAGAGGCGTCAACGTGTTTTTAGAAAATCTCGCGTCTTTTATCGCTCTGCGCCAAAAAAAGCTCGGCCTGAACGTGCTATCAGAAAACGTCGAAAGAGGCCTAACAGTCTCCAACGATCGCCGAGCAAACTCGCGCTTAAAGCGCCTCAAATCCAGCGAACCAGTCGGCCACCACCAAACCAAACTCACCCCAGCTTGGAGGTGTCGCCAGCGGCGTGGCATGCGATCAGATCGGCGGGGCCCAAGCCCCTCGACTTCCAGTTCTGGTAGATCGCCTCCGCCTGGTCGGAGATCTGCTTTGCGATGGCGGCGATGTCGTCGTCGGCGTCGCGACGTCGCGCCGTCGTCGCCATCTCGGCCGAGGCGACGTTTCGGCCCGCCGGTGGGGTCCCCCCTCAGCCTGCGGTAGGAGAGGCGGGCAGGGGCAGCCGGTCGAGGGGCATGCTCACAGGGGGGGTTGGATCTGCAACGGATTTTCATCATTTATAATGTCCCCCCCCCTCTCAACTTTGTTATTTTTCACATTAGACAAAAATGATAAATCAGGAAGTTGTACAGGGTGTCCCAAATTCGCGGGCCAACATGGGGAACTCGGGTAAATTAGGAGAAAGTTGTGTTTTTATTCGCGCAACGATATGCCACAAAAATATATTCGAAAAGTTTTTTGGTTTATGAAATATTTCAAAAAAACAAATTTTAGATTTTTTAGTTTTATTTTTCATTGGCTTCATTTTGATATGAATCAAAAAAGGAAGACACTTTCTCACAGCCTTTTTTCATTCTCTATAGTCTATAACTTGGCAGTATAGAATTTGTAATACGACGTTTCGTAACTAGAGGGCCGCCATCAACTTTTTTTTCTTAATATGGACCTGGATTTTTCTTTTCAATTCTTTACTCGCCTGGTGAATCCCAATACGTTGATATATACCTTAATTGCAGTTTCGAAGTTTCGACTCATGAAATCTATCATCAATGAAGGCAGCAAGAGAGATTTGGTAATCGGCATTATTGTTCTTTTAGTTTGTTATGTAAAGTTCAATTGAATTTTTTCACGTTGTTTGATTGGTCAATGTAACTATTTATCCGAATATCTACAATAATTTCAAATTGAGCAGCTTCGCCACAATGAAGTATTACTCAGATTTCGATTTTGCTATTTTATATAACGTATAAATAATATATCATCTTCATTGCTATAGCAAATTTCTATAGCAAGAGGATTCGTGCATCTAGTTAATATCATCAAAAAATTATCACCACTTGTGCAATTAGATACTGTTGATAAATTCATCATAATAAAAAAAAATTCATTGAAATATAGAAAATATCTGATTTATTCAGAGATATAAAACTGCAAAAATCAAAATTTCAGAAGTCATACTTGAGGAAACAAAGCTGATAAAACCTTATTTCTGAAAAAAAAATTATGGAATACGTGAGGAGAAATTCTTATTCCATCACTGATTGTGATTGACTTATTAAAACAAAGATGAACGTTTCGAAAGATTATGAAACGATTGAAAAATCAAATCGTAAACAATCATACATAATATGTAAAATCATGATGCAACCAGTCACATCAGCATTGGATTCAGTCACATTTAAAAATAAACGTGGGTGCAGTCAGAGGACAAACCTTAACCAAATAAAAGCCATCATATTCTTCAACGCTTTGTATATGTTATTTCAATATAGCATGTTCAACAATGCTACTTTTGAAAACATAAAACGAAAATATAAATAATAGAATGAAATACCTACGTATACAAAAATCTTCTTCCAGCTGCAAATATTTATTCGTACAAAGGCACGGCACGGTTACATTTTTCATTCAAAGGTAAAGAAACCTTTTTGGCAAGCGAAGTGTACCATTTTCAATTGCACTAGATGCATACGGACATTTGGTCGTTGACCTTTGAAGCATTTTTTGGCACCGAAAACATAATCGGTTGTTCAAAAATAAAACCTATTTACGATGCGTAGAGCCGTAGACAATAGATAGTAGGTGAGGTGCGACTTCCTATTCTATTATTTTTAGGTGATTGAAATTGTAGTAATAGTGTAGACCCTCAAAGTTTCAAAATTTAAACACAGACGCAGGAACCATCATTTATACACCAGTGTATAGTGAATAATATCATTAGTCATCATTATATAAAGGGTGCATAAGACAATAGTGCATCAGTGTCTCATTCCTGATAGCTAGAAACATGATAAAAATAGAAATGTAAACTAGACAACAGGGTCCATAGCCAGAAATACTTGCTGCATACACAGGGAGCAGAAAAAAATACAGACACTCGAGGCCAGTTTTTTTTGTGTATGATTCGAAGCTTCTCTGTATATTAGTTCTCAATCTATACCGAACAAATTGTATCGAGCAACGCATTGTCAAAGTAAACAATGACATCAAATCTAGGTAAATTATTCAGTTTACACAAACTGTTAGAGGGTTCTGCACATTTCGTGTGAAAATCAAACATTCACAGCTTCATTTTGAAAAGTTTCAAGTGGATTGACTCCTTCATAGTTCCTTAAATGGATATATAATCACGTAACGAATGTTGTTCTAACTTAGGTATATCTAAACTTTTTTTATTGTAAGAAATACCTCGAGTGTTGCTCAATTAAAAAAAAAACAGGCATCTAGGATCCCCAAAATATGTTTTACTGCTTTGCTAAAAATCTCGTTATGGGTAATCAAATAATACGACAGTAGCTTAGGCAAGTAATTTATTCATGTTATAGCATCTTCAACCATTTCTAGAATCACAAATAAGTACCAGTGCAGCTAGTGAATCCACATAAGAATTCCGATTTGAGATGGATTATATAATTTCGGGATTATTTTAGCAAAATAATTAGCTAGCTTCAGGCGAACTCAGCAGAGCCATCATATAATTATTGACACTCCCTGAAATATAAAAAAGAAACAAGAATTTTTGATCAATGATTTTCTTTCTATCTATTCTATCACCAAATAAAAAATGTATTAATTCTTGAATGAATAGGCGACATATCGATAACATTTATGATTCAACATTCATGATGAGTAGCCTAAAAATGGCTCTGCTGAGTACGGCCGAACTAGCAGAACCACACATTTTTCCACGAAGAAGCAGAGCAAAATATCAACCTAGACAGAGCCCGAAATCATCCAAACCCATCTCTGCGAGCACACCAAGTACCAATCACAAAACAAGCAACACTCCATCTCAGTATCCGGAATCCGAAAAATTGATCTCGTAGCCCGCGTACTCGGCCTTCAGGATATCCACCGCCACCTGGTGATCGGCCTTGCCGTACCCCTGCGAGTACCCGTACACCTTGATGCTCTTGGCATCGGCGTCATGGCTAATACGTCCCCCACCCAACACGTTGGACCGCCACTCGCGTATAGCCTTCGAAGCCTTCAACCTCTGAAGCTCGCTGGTGACCTTGTCATTAATGTCAGCATGGTAGGGACAGTCAGCGTAGCCGCGCACAATCACCTTGTCCAACAGCTTGCCCTCCGAGTTGGGGCTGGTCACCTTGACCAGTATGTACTTGAAGACGCCGCTGGGGTCGATGTCGACGTCTTTAACCTGCGGCAGCACCGAAGACGACGCCATTCTCCTCAGCTGCAAAAAACTGGGACGCATTAAAACGTTTCGCCGGCGCGCTTTTATGCGGGTTTACTCACCCCTTAGCTCTGTGGATGTCCGAATCTGAAAAGAGATGTGAGGCTGTTGAAAGCAGTGTTGCCACAGGTGGTACAATTGTACCGGATTTGGTACATTTTGCAAGAAAAAGTACGTTGGTACTACATTTCAAAATAATGCCCCAATCTGGTACAAAATACGATGACTGCTCAAAACTTATAAACACCATAATAAAAAACTGCATCATGAAGTTTTATGATGTGATCCTGTGACCAGTGTTCACAGAACTAGTTTTGTGAGGTTTTGTGACTTGTGTTGTGACTGTGTATCGCGTGCCCATCACTCGTCAATTCAATAAATGTCAATAATATCAATTCAATTGTCAACTTCATTATTTGTTAGGTATTGTTTGGAATTTGTAATGTTTTGATAATTAGTCAGTAAAATCCAATATATTATTATTAGATCATTGGTAAAATCCAATCAAAACAAATCGATGGTAAAACTTCGTTTATCGCACTCCTATGAGTTCGGAAAAATTTTTTTTCGGCAACCGTCCGGAAAGTACGTACTTTCCAGACGTTTTTTTTTCGAGAAAGTGGCATTTTTCCGGCCTAGTCCGGGAAGTACGTACTTCCCGGACTAGGCCGGGAAGAATCACATCGTTGTTGTCATTGTAAATATGAAAATCTTGGTAATATGGTTTTGATAAATGCAGTTGATCATTACCATAGCAGCAAAATAACGACTGACAGCTATCTGACATAAAATTAGCTAACATTCAAAAATTATCAGATGAAAACAATTAATGTGAAACGGAAACTTTACCTTCTTGTTCTGACTTCAACAAAAGGCACTTAAGTATACCAAGCATTTCAAACAAATTGAATTCATTCAATATTAACAATTGTTCTAATTTTAATATAAATATTTATATAAATAAGAATTGAAATGTTCGAAATTTTGTTCTTATAAAGAAATGTGTTTCTTTGATTTGTTATTCTACACGGTTGCCGAAAAAATTGTGTACGCAACACGCCCGAAAACAGTTTTTTTGGACTCGCAGACTTCCAGGACTCGCTACGCTCGTCCTAGAATTTTGTCCACTCATCCAAAAAAACAGTATTTTCCGGACTTGTTACGTTAATTACTATTTATGGAACTTACGTATTTTGACCTCCTGATCACGAATCAGAAGTCAAAACGCGGCGGTCTCAAGTATTTTCAGAGATACGGCTCAAAAAATGCACCATTTGACATGTCAAATTTCTGCTATTATAGGAATATACAAAATTCACCAACACTTCTCAGCAGAAAAAACTATTGTTTTTCCATATATATATATATATATATATATATATATATATATATATATATATATATATATATATATATATATATATATATATATATATATATATATATATATACGTTTTTTAATTCATAATAATATCATTAACAGTTTCTTTTATTTCTATTATATTGGTTCATAGTTTAATATTGGATATTTTTTTCACAAAACAAAAGACTACAAGATCGGCAATTCTTTCAAAATTCCCGCTTTTTCAAGTTCAGGTACATTTGGGTTAAATCTGGTACAATTCTGCCGTAATGTTGGTACACAATAATTTCACGCTATGGCAACACTGGTTGAAAGGTGTCGCATCGTGTGCTGAAGCTGAGGCACGACCCTCTCTAAACAGGCCTGGAAGTGATTGACCTGGCAACGTAGCAGCAGGCTGGCCACGAACGCAGATGCAAGCAGATGTATCATTCAGTATATGCATATTCGCGTAGGGATGTTTGTTTACCTCGTGTTTATCGGTCGAATAATTGATATAATCGTCTGAAATTCGGTTCAATATTGATGGATATTAATGGTATTGTATAGAAGGAAGTGTTGATATAATAATCCGTGCGGAAATTACCGTAAAACTAGTGTTTTGTTTCAATTGTGAGCGAGGTTGATGAGTGTTTGTTCATAGTGAGGTTAAGTAGTGAAATAAAATGCCTAGGAAATGTTGCGTTCCTGAATGTAAGACAAATTACGATTCTACTCTGAAAAGGGAGAAAGCGAAGAGTACTTTCTCCTTTCCTAAAAATGAATATTTAAGGAAAAAATGGTTGAAAGCCATTCCTAGAAAAGATTGGCAACCGACCAAATATTCTGTAGTATGTAGCGTACATTTCGAACAGGGTGATATTATAAAATTTGTAAAAACTGTTTCTCCAGAAGGTACCTTGAATGACACTCCTTGTGTACCGACTTTGAAAGAAAATGCTGTCCCTTCAATTTTTCCAAATTTGCCACATTATTTATCAACAACAAAATCCGTTCATCGTAAAAATCCGGAATGCAGACGACAAAATCAAATCCATGAGAATGAATTATTAGTGCGAAATTTTGAAACATCTGACATGATCGATAGTATTGATGATTTATTGAACAGTTATTCCGTAAAGTTGACAATATCTGATTCCTGGAACATTAAAATAATCGGTACAAAGATCGTATTCTTCACATTGAATTCTGAAAATGCTCATTTGAAAATTGAAAATCAACTCATCATAGATAATGACCTCAATATCAAGATTTTTGTAGAGGGCAATGAACTCAGTTTCATAGAATCTTTCCCCTATCAAAACTTCCTTATCTGTTAACCTCTCCCATCCTGGCAAAAATACGTATACTGATTCGATTTTCTGTAAGTCAATACTATTGACTTTCATATTATCGAATTAGGGTGGCGTAAACTCTGCACCTTCTCGTTGGTTTTGCTGAACTTTCAAATATCCAATTTTGATGTGTAGCGAATAAACAAGCCATAATACGATTATGTTTTGTTTGATCGTAAATCTTTTTTGGTTATTTGAATGGCTAAGCAGATTATCCCTCGTAGTTTCCCAGAGTTACCATCGATATAAACGGTGATATATACCTATTCAACTTATTTTTTTGTAATAAATAAATCAATATTATATGATTCCAATGACGGTCGTCTCTGTGTGCACGGGCGAACGTGTGCCACGGTAGGACCGGACTACCGCTACAGCACTTTGCGGTGTTGCCTTTTCTTGTTCCAGGCCTGTTTAGAGAGGGCCGTGGCTGAGGCATATCTGATGAACACTCTTTTAAACACCCACAGATAACACTCATAAACGTCAACACCTGCATATAATAATTGTTAGGTGCGTCACTTCAACTTTTTGTGGGCGCGGCTACGACTTGCCTTGTGGCCACTGATTGGTTAACCAGTTGGAGGGGAAATTGGAGGAGTGGGGGTGGTCAGCAGCGACGGTATCGCTACTCATCTATTGTTATTTATACAGTATGGTGGAAATGTATGGAATAAATTCATTATCTCTAACGCATATGAATTTTAAGGGAAATCCTGAGACAGGTCGATTTTTATTTTCAAATTTACATCTCTTGATATACATACAGAGTTTGTGACGTCATCCGCGTAGTTGTGGTGACGTCATCGATTATTTTTTTGAATAGGAAGACACCCTGTTTAATTTTTTTTTCTGGAAGGTATATCCATTGTTTATCTGATCATATACTAATATTAGGAAAATAAAGTGATACAGGGTGGGAAAAATTATTTCATATTTACAACCTCATTATGCTATCAATGTACACAATTACCTAAATAGGTCGGAGAGGGTGAATCGAATGGGCAACTAGATATCCTGATTCAACTCCTCTCGATTTTTTCCTCTGAGGTTATCTGAAAAGCAAAGTTTATGTATAAGAAGCCGGAAAGATCAGATAATTTTAAAGAACGAATACGAGTGAATATTTCACAAATATATTCAGAAACGATAGCAAAGTTCGAGAATGATTTGTTTTCTGTCTATTACATTGTATTCTTGCAGAAGGTCACGAATTTGATTATTTATTGTAACGATTTCCGTTGTAAATATAAAATAATTAATAATTTTTTCTCACCCTTTATTACTTTATTTTCCTAATATTAGTATACCGTCAGATATACAATGAATATACCTTCCGAAAAAAAAAATAAACGGGGTATGTTCCAATTTAAAAAATAATCGATGACGTCACCACAACTACGTGGATGACGTCACATACTCCGTATGTATATCAAGAGATGTCAATTTTGAAATAAAAATCGACCTGTCTCAGGATTTTCCTTGAAATTCATATACGTTAGAGATAATGAATTTATTCCATACATTTCCACCATACTGTATAGGTATCTCACATACAACGTCATATTTGCATAGAAATATTAACATAACCTATTGCTTTTTCGCTTTCATGGTGTTCCGGAATATCTCGAAAACTACCAAAAAGTGAATTGTCCTGTTCCAATTATAATGATCAAGTCACGAGAGGTCAACGCAACGTTCATGATGATGCAGCCATATCAAATAAAGGTCAATTTTCATAATGAGATTATCACAATGGTGCTGGAATCGCTCAATATTGAAGACTCGATTAAAGATAAGAATTTTCAAGAAAAAGAAAAATTATACAGGCTCGTATAAAGGTGTTCGAATAGGGATAATTGGGACCCCTTTTTTGTTGTTTCTCGATTCCTACATTTTTGTCGAGCACATCCCACAAAAGATATTTCCATTTATAAAAGTGCGCGACTCAAAAATGTCACATGTGTTTCGGTGATAAACCTCTTTTTTTACAGAAAAATACAGGTCGTTCAACTGTCAGCTTTCGCATTCGAAGATGCCCATTTTGCTATTTATAAAATTTCCACTGTTAGACCAGTGCCGCAACTAAACATTTCATAAACTTCAGATTCTTGAAATGGTCGTCTCAGTTGAACATTGAATTGATGAATTATTTAGTTTCGTCGAATGCTTGTTCCTTTCCCCTGGATACACTATTGCATCATTAATCTGATGATGAAACCAGAATAAGTAAACAACGTCTCTTCGTTGTAGTTAGCCAATGATTTATAGTGGTAATAAAATAAAATAGGTACGTGAATTAAAATAGGCCGTGTCTAAATATATTGTCAGATATAGGGCACTCGATATTTAGTTTATTACTGTATCATTAGTTCTTTTCATCGAATCATGACTATTTAGTATGTATACAAAAAGAGTTCACTAGGGGTGGGGGCACTTCTATTTCCTACATACATAGACGATTTTTGAAAGTTTTGTGTCCGTTTTGCTCGAAAACAAATTATACACTCTAAGTTGAATCATTTCACGCATACATTTTTTAGGTGAGCAGTTTTTTCGAAGATTTTCTAATGAAATAATAAAAAGTTGGACACCTGAATTTTTTTACGATTTCAAAATATCAAAAGTTCTTGCAACCTTCAAAAAATTATCTCCATCATCTAAAAAGAACAAGACAATAATAAATTCCCGTTTCAATAAACTAAATATATCTGCAAATTATTGATTTATTAGCAACCGTGATCAGTCCAAGAATATACAGAGTGGATCACGGTCGATGGTACCTTAGACGTTTACGAGGAACCGGAAATAGGATCGTTCTGAAAATTTGGTTTCTCAAGTAGTTGCTCTTGGTCTATCGATCTAAAATATTTTCAGCAATACAGTGTTGCCGCTTCTATCGAAAAGTAGCAACAACTTTGTTATTTCAAATGGAACACCCTGTATTTTATTTCATTTTCAAATTCTTCCTGAAGAGCTAATTTCGTCGATATATCATACTTGGGGTATAGCGAGAAATATTACAGAGATATAGGGTGTGAAAAATCGAGATTTTTCAACTTTAGGAATTTTTTGTGTCGAAACTAATCATTTCTGCTCAAAACGGCTTACATGTCCCTATCTCAACTTTTCATTTACTATCGATTGATATTTAATTGAAAGAAATACGGGTGGTTCAGAATTTTGAGTTTTGCATCACCATCTATTTGTTTCTATCAAATGTCATTAGATAGTAAATGAAAAGTTAAGATAGGGACATGTGAGCCGTTTTGAGCAGAAATGAATAGGTTCGACACAAAAAATTCCTAAAGTTGAAAAATCTCGATTTTTCACACCCTATATCTCTGTAATCTTTCTCGCTATACCCCAAGTATGATGTATCACCAAAATTAGCTCTTCAGGAAGAATTTGAAAATGAAATAAAATACAGGGTGTTCCATTTGAAATAACAAAGTTGTTGCTACTTTTTGATAGAAGCGGCAATGCCGCAACGCTGAAAGTATTTTAGATCGATAGAACAAAACTGATTACCCAATAAACCAAATTTTCAGAATAATCCTACGTCCCGTTCTCCGTAAACGTCTAAGGTACCATCGACCGTGAGTGACCCTGTATAGAGAAGCAACTTCCTGTACCTACTTGTATATCCGAATATTTCAGTCAAACAAACTCATATGTTCGCTTTGGGTACTGACGGTAAGTATACATTTTTGTTTAAGTGATTAGACTAAGGACTAAGTCGATATGATACATTGAATAGATTCATAAGTAAGAAAGCTTCAATCGAATGTATCCTCAATGTGAAATGTTGTTGAGACTGTTGTCCGCTTCCACATTATTGGTTAACAAAATTCTCGTGTCTCATATGGTTCGGTTCAGACTTTCGATATTCATTTTGAATTTGAGAATCTCCATAGACTGGCCTATTATGAAGACGCATTGCGATTTCTAGTAGAACATTCTTGTTACGTTCTTTGAGCGTGCAAGAATGCAAACTTTCAGTACATGTATGTATCTAATATGCCACAAGGATATGAATTACGAAATTAAAGTAGCCCAATTGCATACTGAGAAATACAAGCAGAGCATATAATGAGTACATCAGTATTCATAATTAAACGCAAGTTATTAACAACCAAGTATTTGAAAATGATGACAATGATATTAGGTCATTTTCCAGTTATACAGGCTGTCTCAAAAAATTGCATAAAATATGAAAATGGGATATTTCATGTATCTTTTTAGATGGTTTACCACTCACACTCAATAAAATTAACTTTCTGCAAGATGCAGGACTGAACGCTAATTGCATGTAATTGAATAAATTATTTTTTTAAATGTTTTCAAGGATTGAAACTCATTATTACAATTTATATTTTCGCGAATTTTCCTGAACTTATTTTGCTGTAATTGAATTTTGAAATTTTCTGTAAAATTGTCTATTTTCCATGGCTAACGCAGCAGTTTTGTCTTGAGTTGATAATAATATTTTAGAATTTCACATATTATTTTATTCACTGATTGTTACTAGATTATCAATTGTACTAACAGTCTTTTTTATGTTTGGAAATCAGATAATCCAACCAAGGGATAGTGTGTATACCTATCTATATATATATATATATAGTTATTTAGTGTGAAACTTCTTTACACTGTTCTAGTTATATAAGTACCTACTCTCGAATAATAAAAATCACTGAGCCAGATTCACTTTTAAATTAGGTGATATAAATGCCATGCGGATATTCATTAGGACATAAAACGACTTTTCTATGCTTGCCCAATTCATAGCATACCAAGTAGAAACAAAAAAGTATGGCAACTATAACTTCACACTGTAAATAATTAACTAGGTTCCTAGATAAGAAATATATGAATATTCTGTCATTATCAAGCAGATAGTCTATATTGCCAGAAATTTGAAATGATTATGAATATTCATCCTGGCTTAAAAGAGACTCAAATACTTTCAAGTCATAAAAAATCAAGAACTTCTTCTTGATGCCATTATTTCAGGATATCAGTCGGTTCGCCTGTATCTAATATTAGTTTTCACAGAAATAGAGATCAATTATTATTGGTATTTATTTGGTATGCTTTGATCAATTTCTTTATATCCTGCCAAATTTTTAATGATCTATTTTATATAGGTAAGTATGGAAGGATTGGAATAAGGTGTAAATAAATATGATTGAGTGAAAAAATGCAAGGGTTGATTGTCGATAAATGGGAAGGGACTAATATAAAAAATGCATTTGAGTAGCGCCCCTGTATAGAAACAAACAAAAGCAGTTTTTAATCCCCTTCTCAAAATGAAAATGGTACAAAAATGAAATTGAGCGAACATATTCTGAGAACGAGAGGGCAATAATGAAAGAATATTTCGGTGGTGTTAGAATTTTCGTATTCAATGTTTTATGACCCACTGTTTGTAAGGAATTCAACATTATTTTGATTCAAATTATAGGTAATGAAAATGATAATGATCCGCCATCTCGGTAATAAATACCACTATGATTGTAATACCTATTACCAACCAATGATTTTGTTCTCAGTTTTGTTTAGAATCAAACCCACATAAGAAATAATGGATATTCATATCAACACCCTGTTTTATTTCATTATGTGTAGTAGGTGGGCCACATATTATTATCCTTGAATTATCAATTCAACAAATCTTTTCAATGATATGTAGGTACATACCAATAATATGAGTTTTCCTTCAGCTCCATTCTATTTAACGAATTATTTTAGAGTAGGTAGTTGATACCAGCTGAGTTATCAGCTGTCAATTTATTTGGGTTTTAAAGTTTTCACGAGAGGAAAACTGCCTTTTCCCTGTCACAATTTTCAACTACTTTCATGAAAGCGTATACGCCGACGTTGCAGTGAAAAAAGAACATGCTTGGAAAATACACTGCAATGTATTTTTAGACGGCGCAACTAGAAGAACACTTACCTACCTACTTCAATAGACCTTTCGTCGAAAAAAAAACTCATTACTTACTATAAGTGTTAGCCTTTACACACAAACGTAGATGGAATTACGGTATATCAAGATAGCAAATATTTACATTCACGAGATGAAAGATTAGGTCTAATATGAAAAATAAACAAAGCAGTCTAGAGCTCACCTTATAAAGTCCTGAATGAAATGTTATCCAAACGTCGAGAGTTTCAACACCGAAATACACTGCTTAGCACTTATATCGACCAAAGAGTTAGTATTCGCGAAATAGAGCAGATTCTGAATTGAAAACTGACACTAAAAATTAGAATATTTGACAGTAATCTAGGAAATTAAACGCGTTCCTCCTTCACAACAACCAACTCAAACGAAATGGGAATGAAGATTGAAGAATGTTAATGGCATAGAATCATAGAAAAAGAATACATGGAACTGGAAAGTGAGAGGGAATTCAACCAGAAGCGCCCTCTATCATCGATTCTATCAAGTAGCTAACTTGTACGTCCGCGCCATCTTTTGTTGAATTTCTGTAGTTGACAACTATAACAGATCAGTCTGTAACTACATCAACTATTTCAAAATAGAAATCTGCCTTTCAGTATGTGATTGTAAGACGCCACAAATAGATGGCAGTTTCAAGCGATTTAGTTCGAATTTTCTCAATCTAATAGTCCCAACCTATATTTTATTTTTTTTGTATACCGGGTGTCATACAGTGTGGTTGTCCTTCTATTCCTATTTCTCCTATCCTATATCTTGGTGTAGATAGGGCATGATATTCTTTCTTTTGGAATAGAGGACGCACGTTCCATGTAGGTATAACCTGTAATTGCCATGGACAGTTGAACACTCCTTTTGTTTTGAAATGATTAATGGATCTTTGAAATAACAAGTTCTGCATTCCACGTCATTTATGTCGTTTTGTATGCAACTTTGTGGTAAGCGTCATGCGAGTATTTGAAGCAAGGTGGATATAGGATGGTGAAACAGCTTCATATTAACAAGCACTAGAATAAACTGTAGACCTTTGCCTACTTGATTTCATACCGTAGTAATATTTTCTGAAGTTATCAGAGATGGCGACATACCTTGTGTCGGTATAACAGAAACTGTGCATCTGTCATACTTTCATCAGTTTCATCTGTTCTAGATGAAAAATGATTGAGAAGAGTCAAAATATCAATATTCATTCAAGATTGATCGAAAATTTATTGTTTTAATGTCGTTTCAAGTCACGTCTGTCAGATGTGAACCACAGAAATACGTAAGCAACAGAAATCTTCTTCGATAATCGATCTTACCGCCATCTTCTTTCAAATCGTGGAAATATTAGTACCTTCTCAAACGGTCTACAAGTTTTTCGCAGAAACAATTGAAGAGCTGTTTCACCATCCTATATCCACCTTGATTTGAAGCATATTTTCTCAAATGCCGCGTTTGAAATAATAACAGACCAATCCTGAGATAAAGACTTATGCGATAAAACTAGTGGGTGTGTGTAATATTTCCTCAATTATCATCGAATAACTGAAGATTGTAACAGAAACAACGATTCGATTTTCACTAGTATATCTTTTGAATAATTGGACAATTATATTATAACAAGAGTGACTTTTCTGGTTTCATATTCCTGATGCGCTTTGGGATATCTACGAAATTTTGCTCACATATAAACACTCCGATTTAAATAACTCTGTAAATTGCTACAGATTTAGCAAAATCAACATAATTAACTAAATATACTCACCTTCAAAAGAAAATGCGGCATAGCCTGATTATTTTTCGATGGTTATGCTAATCTGGTCGCACATATTTTATTTGATAATTCAGAATTTTGCCAACCGATTAATAATAGAAAAAATGAAGTTATACTTATGCCAAAGAATGTTGGTTGTGGAAAATTGGATTACCCTGTTATAAGTGTAGGCAGATATGGTATACAGGTATAGATGGTTACGGATGCAAATCACTATAATTGGATTAAGTCCAGTGGCGTGAAATTTGCGAATATTGCAGAACTGATTATTGTTTTTTCCCGGTTATTGTTTTACTTTCAAAACCTCGGAGTTGTTTTTTTTTTGTCAACTATTTTGCGTCGTTCACGCTGAGAACCAATATAATGGACGGTAATAACTCAACAATAGATATTGAACAGAGAATGACGAACACAAAGGACGATAAAAATGTATATGAACGACTTTTCTGGGAACGCTATCCCATTTATTCCACATTGTTTATATTCTCGTGTGCCTGTTACTGTGCCTGTTATTTTCCTTTGCGGTTTTTTCTTCAAAATAAACGATTGGATCTGGATATTGTGCTGAATACCTTCGAAAGAACAATATGTTGGAATGTAGAATAACAGTGCCATGTTTCGAGTTGAATATATACCGAAAACCGAAATAATTTCCAACAGCAGTGAAAACGTAAAAGATGCAATTTTTTTATCGAAACATCTCCGGAACTTCCGTTATTATCGAGGTAGAATGGAACTTTCAGGACTGATGGAAATACTGAAAATTCACCTATACCATCTTGTTGATGCTGGCTAAATATTCTTCCGGATTGGTGATCAGGACCCCCAACTTACAACTAGTGTAATTTGCGAGTGAGACACGCTGTATACTTTTTACGGGTGAAGGTAAATTTTGCGATTTTCCAACAATATGGAGCACCGCCTCACAACCTCATTTTCTACTATAATTAACGAAATTCTTTGAGGACAGAAGTAAGATATAAAACATTATGACACTTTTTGAAGCTGACGTAAAAAGGAGAAAGCAACAATCTTCAAAGTATTTTTAACGTTCACTTCAGAATCAAAAAGAGCACTTCATTCGAGATTAAAAAAGTATACTTTTTTGGCTGTCATGTGAAACAAAATCACATCACCAACCGTTTCAACTTTTTTTTCTCCACATTCTACAGTTGACTTAACGCTCCACGTGATCCGTCGATTTTCTTAAATCTCCATAACTAACATTGAAGATCGTGCGAACAGATAAGAAAATCCCATTAATTTCGTTATTCCCTATGGCGCGTTTTCCGCTTGAATTGAATCTGATGGTCCATAACATGGGCGTCGTGAATATCCATATGAATAATCATTAAAAAAGATCGTCGATCATACACAGTCGATGCAAAAACGAGTTGTCAATTAATGCGAGCTTAATTTGTGGATTTTCCTAATTTGGGAAATTAATTGCAAAAACTGGTTTTCTATGTGAACAACAGCGTGTTTTTTCTCAACATTATGAATCGTAGTTGGAAATGTTCACATTCCCCAACGATTCAAGTATGGATTTCAATTTGAGTAAAGAAACGTGAAATGAATAATGTTTCGGGTTTAGGCTGGATTGGCAAATAATCCTTGGCTAAATATCGAAGGACCTTTTACTTCAGGCAAATACTATAAATAATAAGGAATTAAAGGCAGAACAATTCCTATATTACTTGTCAAACATGACATTACTTTTAACATATATAGAGAGAAGAGAAAAAACATGAAACAAATAAGTTTCTTGACTAATACTAATGTGATTGAATAGTTCCACGGTCTTCTAAAAATCTGGTCTCGGTAATCTGTCATATCATTTTGTATTAATATATTTCAGATGCATCCTCTATTTTTTCAACAGTTCTACATACAGATGCAGATAATATTGAGTCATAAAATCATGTGAAATTGAAGGCATTTATTGAATTGTTAATCTTCTTTTATAAAAATTAAACTGTGATATTCCTATGTATTGTCTGTCCATTCAAATTTATGTTGTAATGAAATATCCATCGAGTGGTATATCATAATCATATTAGATAGAAGACGTATGTTTTATTTCCTCAATAAAACCGACCAATCGTCTATAAATAATAGATTCATTCCATTTGAATATCGATGAATAATGTACAGGACCGCAATATCTAAAATTTCTAAACTCTGATATTTATAGCTATACAGTGAATATTTATAACATGCTTTATATTATATTCCATTGAACATAAATGTTCTGAAGTTCTCAACGTTTGAACTACAAGGTGCTGAAGTTTTTAGAAGATACAATTTTTTTCATGATACCTAATTTTGGTATGACTGGATATTCTTACGAAACCTAGTACACTTTTCTATATGCAACTAAAGACATTTTCTGCTGTAGAGCAAAATTTTCTTATTTTTGGAATTCTCATTTCTTTCTGAGCAAATCTTATTGTCTTTCGATATATTTTGGTTTCAAGTAATGCGTGTATACGGTTCCCTCAAATTACTTCTTGAGCTTATTCGTTTATTGTTAGGATCCAGAGTACATCCCTGGAAAAATAGCAAGACTCTCAAAAACAATAGCCATATCTTTGTAACTACTTGTAACGCTATATATATCTAAATCTCTTATTCATTCTGTCATCATGATTCGAATACGTGGAATAAATTTACACGCTTTATAATTGCATATTTAGAATAATATATTCATACAAGAAGATTAGACAACGTGGCGTTATGGCTTATGCGGTTTATGTTGCTTGTCAAATATTTTCGGGTCTTGTAACAAATCGACGACCAGCATACAAATCCAGAAAATAGTTGGCGGAATGAATGAAACAGAGGTTTCTTAGGAAAAGGTGAATCATTCCAATAAATCATTCCAATATTCCTCCGATGAAATATTTCGTTCCATCAACAAAACCATATCTAGACACATTATCGACTTTCCCAATGATTCGATTTTTTTAAGTTATGACTGCACTAGAGAAAAACCTATGATATTGGGAGAGAAAATATTAGATAATTTTTCTTGAGAGTTTGGAGATTCTAGATAAATTCAAACTTGGTAGATCGTATAGGTAGAAAACTATAAAAAAGTTATCTGAGACATGCTTCCGTGTGTAAGAAAACTGATACTATACCTAAATGAAAATTTTCACCTCGAAAAAATGTATTCATGCCCTACAAAGGAAAAGCTATGAATTTCAATGAGTAACGCATAAAAACAAAACGAGATTTCAAATCTCAAACAATTCAACTCAAACAATTCACCAAAAAAAAAACATCTAAAATATTTAAAAAGGTATATTACGAGCAGATAACATCTACTTTCCTGGCAAATACCACGCAGAACATTGAATTATATCTATAGTCGTAGTCTATGCACACATCTCAGTTTTTTTTTTTTTGAGATTCAATCCAGATTCAATATCCCATTTTGTTTTTTGCGTTTCTCTATAGGTAGGTGGAAGTGAAACAAACGAAAATATTGACATATTTATTGTAACTTTACCTGATGAAAAAGAGACCTTGTATGATGAAATGTAAAAAAAAATATTTTTCCATTTGTTGCTGTTGTAAACTTCAATCATAGAAAGATTTCACAAATTAACACATTAATGTAATTAATATACGTCCAAAACAAAATGAACTTGACAAAAATACATATTCATATCTGAAAATATGTGGCGCGGAAATGAAAATATAATTTCAAGATCTATTTATTCCTCTCTGATCTCTAGCAGCATTCAAACGAATTTGATGAAGTGTTAATGGTTTTTTCATTTGGTGCGAGAGATCGCTCCTTTAGAAGCGTCATCGCAGAAGATAACGTACAGGATATGTCAGAAAGTCTTCATCCAAGCTTATCAAGATTGTAAGAACACCCAATAAAATCTAGCGGATCTGATATATCTCAGAAATGCCATTTTAGCATTGGTTATGTCAATCTCATCTGATGTTGAATTATTTATGGAGAGGAGTGAAAAATCCAGCTAGCAACTCTGGTTACCAAAATATACGAGAAAAAAATATTTGGGAAAAGCACAGACAAAATAGTGTATAAGTTCATCGCTATTGGCGGTCTCCTCTCAGTCTGTTTTTTATTTTCCTACTGTCAAAACTAAAGGAGTTATAGAGGGTGATTCTCTATAACGTGTCACCTGGTACAGATTTGTTTGGACGAATCCATTCAATGGTACAGAGTAGATACATAATATTGTTAGAGTTTATTTTATCGAAATAATATATTATGAAACAAGTTTTATAAGTCGCTATTTTGTCGCACGCGTTGTTTGACCAAGGGAACAAGTGCGAAAACGTGTCTTATAAAATTTTGCATTATTTTCAAGTATTTTATTGAAAGAAATTGATTTAATATCGTTAAATGACAGAAACATCTTCGATGATGACATTAAAATATTTAAGATCTGACGCACAAGCGTATAGCCCAGTTTACTGTTGAGCGATTTTGATTTTTGCGACACCAGCGGTGAAAAATGCAACGTTGTTATTGTTTTTGATGGTCAATTTAAATCAAATTACACTCTGAATTGAAATTTACCAATAAAAACATTGAGTTTTTCACTGCTAGTTTCACCAAATCTAAAATAGCTTATAAGTAAGCTGGGCCTAACTCTTCTGACTTTCATTTGACAGTTCGATTGTACCAACCTCCGAAAAATAAATAATGCGTATCGAAACAGAGGCTATTTCGATACGCATTTGCGTTTCATAATGACTTCATTATTGAACCAAAATATAAAAAAGTACTTCTTGAGACCTCATTCTAAAGAAACCTTTAATAGATTTTCTAACAAAAGCTGAAATATTTTGTTTCAATAACACCAATTTGTTACTGAGAAGTAGCAGTGTGCTCCGATATAGTACCATGGACGCTATCAAAATAATGTTCTTCTCTTACATAAAAAGTATCAACAACTGAAAAGCTCTGCCTCTGTGCTCTGACACTCTTGAATCAAGCAATGTATTACTCCTAATTCCTAAGTGCATTTTACGAAATCTACAACATTTCCAAGGTATCCTTGCTCAGAGCCATTAATTTTGACAAGACCTGTATGACATGCGCATGTGTTTTTTAATGAATATCTCGAATGTTTACAGCTTGCATATTGTTTCACGTGCGGCCATGCCATATTGGTTCCATAAACAAGTCGTCCATTGGGAATAACAGATTCATTACCGATAATTTTGCTCTGGGTTTGTATAAAGAGAGGATTAATGTTTTCCTAAATTTAGGTCTCAAGTGTATATGCCACAAGTACTGGTAATGGTGGCATTATTGTAAATAGGGGCTAATAGCCTTTGGCAGGTCAGTATTCGAAATAATTTATTTAGACATTTCAAAAGTTCGGAGAGAATAACATTCATAATGTCAAGCATTTTCTGAAATAAAGTATACTGTTCCAAATTGAATGTTTCGAATATTTATTTCGATTTAAGTGATTTATTCATCAGGCAGCACAGTGACAAAAAATTCAGGTATTGGTGTGTTTTTGTTTCAGTTATATATTTTGTTCCTGACCCCATTCCAGTTTGTATAGCTGTATGTTCGTTTCAACTCCTCATGTAGGAAGTTCTATTAAAAAAGTGATAGGTAGTAGGAACATTGAAAAAAATCAAAAGTGCACCACCGATTTTTCAATGAAAAACACTCCCATTTTATTCTCGAAATAAGAATCTCTCTAAACTTCCTAGAAGGATTTTTTTATGTCCAAAAAGAGGCATCTGAATGGAGGTGTTTTTTTTTATCTCTGGTGATAATTGGGTTTCAATTTTGTTAAACCACCAACAATAAATAAAAACCCTCAATTTACTACTAGGGACACCAGTATTGAAATCCTGTTTGTTCTTGTTAAATTTTTCTGCAAAATGTGGATATAGCAGTGAACTCAATTTCTTCAATTAATCTGAAGCGAACTTCAAATTTGGATAGATGCCTTTCTAGGTGATTAAAAAGTTGCCTTCTCATCTTTGCGTATTCTGTGCCCGCAGCAAGTCTGCTAGCCAGCAATGGCCAGCATCTTCTCAGTCGTTTTTCGACGCTGTTACGATCAACAGCAAGCATAGTGAGTGTTCTAGTGCGCAAGGCCAACATTGTGGCGCGAAAATCTTACAAAAAAAAATAACCGATATTGGCTGAAAAAGGGTGAGTGTGATAATTCTATCCAATATCTATAATCTTAGTCTTTTCTAGAACATAATTATTATCATCGTTTAGAATCCAAAAAATCTCGAATATCTTTCTCATTTTCTCCATCTTATGCAATTTGGCGAATTTTCAGAATTAGTTTTTTTTTTCGATAGATTCAGAACCGAGCAAATGTTTGGTTCTTGACTTTTTCCTATAGAAGACGAAGGAACTAAATTTTAGTGTTTTCATACATTGCTTTTATACATATTATGATTCTTCATTACATGATGGAAATTTTTTAAAATAATTGATAAATCAAAATAAATCAATAAAATTCAACATGTTTCCATTTGGGTAATATAATATTAATATGTATCTGAACCCATAGATTCTTGTCTTGAAGATACCGCAAATAAATCAGTGAAGCACATTTTACAAAATATGGTGAATACGCTTTTTAAGTAATTAATGTTAAGAATCATGTAGCAATCAAGTATTAACAACAAAATAATCCAGTCGCAGACTCTCGCAAGTTAGTGTATTGATCTGGAATTTTAACATCCATTCAATCAAAACAACCTCAAACTCGCCCAAAATTAGTAAAGGTTTGTCATTCGAATGATGCTTTCCCAAAGAGATGTTACATTTTTTATCAAATGTTATCATCTAGTTAGTTCAAATCGTTCAATATAAGGGGACTTTGGACTGTATAGTTATATGATTATTGGCATTGGTTCACGCTGCCAAAATATCCACACGTGTTATGAACAAATGGCATGCCGTTAGTATAAAGAAATAAGTAAAAGTTCTAGTTGTGAACAATTATCAATTAAAGGTGCGATTCAATAATAATTCGGCCTCACAGTGAAAGGGAAACATAAATATAATAATGATGGTGTTCTTCCAACTGGAATTGAATTTGATCATTCAACCTACCAAATTTTCTGTCGAAAGTTTTGTGAAATTGATTCATGTGTATTTTTAGGTGCGCTGATACGAATCCATTTCCTAATAGTGCAAAGTTTATGTTTTCTAATAATAAAAATCCTTGAATTTCAGTTTGTTGATTTATGATGAGTATAACAGACTCATTGTAAATTAACTTATTTCATCGGAATATGCTTATCCTGCCATTTTTCCATATAGGTAACTACATCTTATATAAATTCATCAACATATTATAAAAGGTGATACCGCGAGGGTGCTACAGAAGTTTTTGTTTGAATTTATTCGTTGTTGAGATTTTTGGTAAATATCAGAAATACATTAAATCTATAAGTTTAATATTATTAAAATAACAGAAACATGAACAGCAATATAACGTGTTTCGTTTATGGAATGTAGAATTATTTAGACTCAAAATTCATTCAATTTTCTCACAGCAATATCATTAAATGATAAGACATTCATCAGTTGCCTGCTCATTATTGACTAGCATGCAATTACCTATGTATTACATGATATCACAAATAATACACTGTTATTATTATTCACAACATCACGATAAGGTCAAATTTAATGAAACATTACGTTTTCCAACAATAGGTATACAACTCATTCCATTGCTTATATGAATATATATGTGTATATGTAACATAAATAAAGGGTATATTTCAAGTTGCTAAAACTCAAAATTTTTCTGATGATAGCCTCCGAATCAGTAAGCGACAAAACATAAGTATGTCAGGCTCAACAAATTTACTTCTATCGATTCAAATATAAGAAAATTCTTTTCGTGGTAGTGGGTTCTAGAAATAAACATTTTATATACCCAGTAGTGCAAAATTGCAGCATCTGAAACTTTGTGAGCAGGTTCAAATTACATTTCAGCAGACTGAAATTCCTATGCAATCTCTGGACAGATATTGGGTTTAAATATAGCTCATGCCTTGAAAAGGGTTATTAAACTGCACTTAGAGGTCTTTGAGTGGCTTTTGTGGAAAATTTAATTTGGAGGATTCCGCAAAAAGACATAAATATCTACAGTAGTTTTAATGCATGCCATAAATGTTGGATACATAAATAGAGGAGTAAATAAATAATATGAAGGCTTTTAAATGATTCCAACAGAACTTATTGTGGAATAAAATCACATGAGTTTGAAATTTTGATCATCTTTATTATTCATGAGTACCTACATGTTTTTCATGGATGCACTTAGGAACTTATTGACATAGGTATCCTATAGAGATTCCGTGAAGGCTGGGAATGACCACACTTTTATATTCACGATCGAGATCTGCCGAACTTCTTTCTATCAGAATTTCATAGGTTTTCCTCTCGTGCGATCAAAAAAGTTAAAAAAAATTATATTCGAAGGAATAGAAAATTGGTGACCCTGGCTTGAATAACGAGTAGAATGATGAAACAAGCAATTATTGTCATATTCAGAGGTGGTGACGTGACTTACTAAGGGTTCTGTCAATTTCCCAGATTTTGTGAAAATATTTTGAATTATTGTTTGAACTCGCCTATTACCTAATATTTTTCACTTTATCCACACTACATAAAGGTGAGTTCGGCTTTAGACACAACTGTTACACTGTACAAGCAATTCAAGTACTGGTCAGTCATAAATAGTTAAGGGCTTTGAAGAGGGTCAACACACCATAGTGAGTATGTGTGACCTTTGAATGAGTCTCGCACTTTGTTCTTCTAGACAAGTTGCAATTTTATGGTGTACGAGGAACTGCAATGAAAGAAGTCCGAAATTAGAAATATGGGGTTCGGTACTGAAACTACTACGGTTTCCAATCTATGTCAATGATATCTTTCATTATGTTTCCTACTAAATCTATATGATGTCATCTAACCAACTGCACTATATGTGGCTCTTATAATTATCTAAAAGAAATATGTTTCTGATACATGATTTATTTCAAACTGCATAAGGTCGAGAAAAGAAAATTCAAAATATAGGTTTATCTACTAATGATACTATTGCCACCTGTTTCTGCTTAAAATTTTAAAATGCTTGGGATTGTCATGGATTACAATGTGAAGTTCATTTGGGTGAAAAAATAAGCTCAAATAGGTAGATATTTGCTTGATAAGGAAATTGATTTGTCAGTACTGCAGTATTTAGAACAAACAGCCTACCTAATTTGAATTTTTTCATTCCCATATCAATGATGGGATAACAGCTACTAATGAATGGGCAATCATGTGATTCTTCATAAAAATTTTGGTTCAATTTAATTGTGAATTATTTAGAATTCTGCTTGACACATTTTTTAATAATCACATTTCGAGTCGAAAAACTACGTGAATGCTACCATGTTTCACTAATTGGACTGATTACGATAACGTCTTTTTCATATAGTTCATATTTTCCTTAACTTCCTTCGAAGAGGTTTCTCGAAATTACTGATTTACCTGATAATTTTTGCTGAAAACCAACCTCAACCATACTCATAATTGTTATTATGATGATTATACCTCATTTTTCTTTCATCTTCTAGATAATTTGTAACCACTGCAACCGCGATTGTCGAGAAGCAAGATATAAAATTACAAGATTATAAACATGGGCCAAAATTGTGCAAGAATTTAGTTTTATTTTGGGAGAAGAAGATCGCGGCTTCTTTAATGTTCCTTTGGATATTCGGTTTACTATGAAGAATAAAACATATACATAGGGAACCATCAAGTACTGAGAACCATTAAAAGACGTTTCAAAATATCCATCAGATTGAATGAAGTGGCGACTTCTCGGAAGACTTGTAGACTGTGGCTTAAGAAAATACAACGAAATGTAACTCAAAAAAAAATGTAACTCAAAAAAAAACAAAAATATTTGAAAAACCAAACACGAATTTGAGCAACAGTGGAAGCACCAAGGTGGATATAGGATGGTGAAACTTGTAGACCGTTTGAGGAGGTAGTAATATTTCAGCTACTTGAATGAATATGGCGGTAAGATCGATTATCGAAGAAGATTTCTGTTGCTTACGTATTTCTGTGGTTCGCATCTGACAGACGTGACTTGAAACAATATATTTTCGATAAATTTGGAATGAATATTGAAATTTTGACTCTTCTCAATCATTTTTCATCTAGAACAGATGGAACTGATGAAAAGATGACAGAAGCACAGTTTCTGTTTTACCGACACAAGGTATGTCGCCATCTCTGTTAATTTCAGGAAATATTACTACGGTATGAAATCAAGTAGGCAAATGTCTACAGTTTATTCTAGTGCTTGTTAATAGGAAGCTATTTCACTATTCTATATCCACCTTGGTACTGATGATGACTTGATAGGTGATTAAGTTATAGATTTATCTTAGAGAACCCGGAAGCTTGATTCTTGTGACAATGACAGATTTACAAGTGACAATAACAAACTCAGTAATTTTTAGCTCTCAGCAGAGGATTGTTGATTACACTAGGTACATCTCTATTCAATAATGAAAATAAGAAATCGCATCAGTAAAAATCAAATACGCTGATGCAGCAAAAAAAAACATTGGTTTTTGCATAGGTGAGAAGCAAATTTCAAAATTCATTTGCTAGCGTATTTATCACAGCAATTGCGTAGAAATGTATTTCTCCGAAGATAATAATTACTATAAAAGATTATTAACGATATCCAAGAGAATGCTTACACGGTTAATTAATTCAAACCACTCTCATCGATGTCGAATGTAGCTAAATTTATTACGTCCTCTGTTCTATGAAGCATTATAAAATAAACTTATTGAGTAGCATCATACTTCTCATGCCTACCTACTTTCAGAATACGAAATTGACAGACTGGAAGGATATAGAAATTATATAACTTGAGAAACGAAACGGTTCGTTATAATGATGGGTATTCCCAAATGAAATTCACATGAAGAAAATGACTCATGGCCTATCAAACTTTTTAACGGTACCAAGCTTAGGGGTATTAGTGACAGTGGCGTAACAAATATTATTTCAGGATAATATTAATCTAATAACAATAGGGGTAGGGGACAACTGCTTTCTTTCTGATAACAAATTGCTATCTACTGTTCAATTCATTTTTAGTTTTTTCTGAAACCACAAGAAGAAGATTGTAGAGGGACGCAAATATAAAAATTCTCGATTTTTTGCTCATAAAACCTTGATGGAACCAGAATATAGTTTGATACATACATGTGGGTAGTAAATCAACATGTTTCTCTAGCATTATCATTATCATGCCGATATAAATACCACAGTGAGTCGGAAGAGGTCTAGCATGATGAAAAAATAAGACAATGAAAAATTACATCAAGCGTCCAAGGCAATAATAGCGGTTATTAAATTGTTTGTTTTGTTGGGATCAAATAAATTGACTCGATGAAATTGTTGGTACAAGACATGCCATGAACCAGCATAACGATCATTCTGTAGTAGTTAATTTTCATCAGGGCAGCTTATTCATTCAGAATAGTATATTCCACAACGAGCATTATTAGCGAGATTATTATATTGGTCTAATTTTCAAACGGGCGTACTTTCCAATACTCACATAGTTTGATAATGTTATCAAAGGACGTACATGAGGCATAAAAAGTACCTTTACATCATCATCAGCTTTTAAAAATAATAATATAGAGAAAAAAGTACAATGTTTGAAAACGGTTGATTAGAAAAGAGTTACCTAGAACTTTCTTACCATTGCTGGATAAGAAAAAAATGCAAAACAAATCAATGAAATATTAGCCGCATTGTGTGCGGACTTATAATGTTAGGGCAATTATAGACCACATATCCTCACAATATAAAGAAACATATATGTAGACTTAGTAATCATAAAAAATACCATAAACATGTATTCATTATTTTTCTCATTCGTAAACATAACAATCGCATACAGGCACCTTATGAATAAAATAAATGTAATATATATAAAATGTTTTCTATTTTGCAATAATTTGAAGTCTTTTATTGAAATAATTGATTTAATATATTCAAACAGAAACATATTCGATTGGTAACAATGATGACATTGAAATATTTGAAATCTGACGAACAAGCGTAAAGTCCAGTTTCCTGTTGAGCGATTTTGATTATTGCGATACCAGCGGTGGAAAATGCAATGTTGTTATAGTTTTCTTTAGTCAAGTTAAATCAAATTACACTCTGAATTGAAATTTACCAATGAAAACATAGAGTTTTCCACTGCTAGCATCGCCAAATCCAAAATTGCTCAGAAGTAAGCTGTGCCTAACTCTTCTGACTTTCACTTGACAGTTCGATTGTACCAACCTTCGTATAATAAAAAATGCGTATCGAAACAGCGGCTATTTTGATTCCACGCATTTGTGTTTCATAATGACTTCATTATAGAAAAAAAAATTATTAACAATCATTGTTCGATCTAGGTTTTTCTGTGAGAACTCAACAGATTCAAATGCTTGCCGAGCGAGATTGAGGAATTACAGATCTATGAAAAAGCGGTGTGCATTGTGCAAAAATCCGCCTAAATTCACCAGATGTGAAAACATCTAGATTTGTCTATACAGTCGTGTTTCGCAGTGGCCTAACAAACATATTGGTGTTACGTCACGCTAATTCAACTTGCTAACTTGCTCAGAAATATGATATCAGAAACAGATGACCAAACACATAACACTATTTCCTTTATTTCATCCAAGCCGTTCAAAGTCAAGGTCCTTCGATGGTCTGAACAATAACAATAATAAAAACAAAGTTACGTCTTCACCATCAAGGCCAACATTGAGATGAACGACTTCAGTTTCAGCCCGATTACACCAATTTAAATGCAGAAAAGGATGTACTTCTTCGATGTTGAATAAATAGTTCGTTATATAGTGCAGACAAAAAATATCCTTCATGTAGAGTACGTACCTCAGGGCACCATGCTTGGGCCGCTATTATAGATAGGACGTTTATCTTTATTATTTGAATTATGCATTAACATGCGATAAAAATAGTGACGACTTGTTATATCCAGTGGTTAAACGAAAGTGTATAAAATCTGAATTCTATCAGATATTTACTAACGAGATGTCTTCGAAAATGTCGACAAATCTAAGATAATCATTATCTTCAAGGCCTATTAGCATCCAAAATTCGAATGTCTCGATATAAAGTGAATTCGCCAAAATTTGAGATGACTGAAAATGCCTATAGTTAGTTGAATGATCTAGAGTAGACATCTTCCTGTAGAAGTTAGAACGATGAAACTTCTTATCCATTCATTCAATGTGTTCTTTCACTGAACCCACTGAAATAAACTCCTTAGATTATCACACAGGGTGAATCGAAAAAACATTTCAAAACTTGCAAATGAATAACTATAACACCATATTTGAGATTATTACGTTCAAATTTTGTATAGGAGTATTTCAGTTACTATGCTTGAAGTGATTACTATCTATCTATATAAAACGCTATTTTGTCGCATGCGTGCGACAACGTGTCTTATAAAGCGTGTGTCATATATTTTTTTTCTATTTTGCATTAATTTGAAGTCTTTTATTGAAAAAAATGAATTCAATATCGATAACTAACAAAAACATCTTCGATTGGTAACATGATGACATCTGACGCAAAAGCGTAAAGCCCAGTTTATACTGTTGAGCGAGTTTCATTTTTGCGTTACCAGCAGTGAAAAATGCAATGTTATTTTTTTATTGGTCAATTCGATTCAATTCACAATCTGAATTGAAATTTATCCATAAAAACATTGAGTTTTTCACTGCTAGTATCACCAAATCCAAAATCGCTCAGAATTAAGCTGGGCCTATAACTCTTCTGACTTTCATTTGACAGGTTGATTGTATCAACCTCCGAATAATAAAAAATGCGTATCAAAACAGTGGTTATTTCGATACGCCTTCATGATGACTTCATTAAAGAACCAGAATAGAAAAAAAATAGTACATTGTTTACCGGGTAGGGAAAGCTTAACATTCCTGGGCGACTGTGAAGATTGCTAAGTCGAGGCGCAAGCCGAGACTTAGCAACACAGAGTCCAAAAATGTGGCTTTTCCTACGAGGTAAACATACTATTTTTCCGCAAATCGTTTAAAATTCGACAGATATTGATTGATTTAAAAAAAACGCAATAATTTTATTCCCAAATAAATGGTGCTTTGAAATTCCTAATAAAATTACTTGGGCTACTATGGAAACATATTGAGGTTGAATTGTCAAACTTGACGCTTATAAATTTAATTGCTGGTGTTCTCGAAAGTAAAATGATGAGTGATGATGAAATTTCCATTCCTGGGACTCCTCCAGAGCTGGTTGAGGCAGTGAATACTGCTTCATTAGAATTATTGCCAAAGATAAATCAAGAGAAAAGTACGAAAATGCATACAGACGTTTTATGGATTATCGCATGAGTAAAAATACGAGTTCTTTCTCAGAAAATGTTGTAATGGCATACTTCCTAGACCTTTGTTTAAAGATGAAATCTTCAACATTATGGGCCAATTATTCAATGCTGAAGTCAACCCTTGCAATTAAACACAATGTAGATATATCTACATACTCAAAACTTCGTTCTTTATTGAAACGGCAAGCTCAAGGTTATAGGGCAAAGAAATCTAAGATTTTAACGAAGGAGGAAATTGAAAAATGTATCCAGGAAGCTCCAGATACAGAAAATTTAATGATTAAGGTAATTTACAAAGTTTTAATTTCTATTTAGATTGTACATTTATTTATTTTTTAGGTGGCTGTAATATTTGGTATTTCTGGGGCCTGTAGAATGGATGAGTTAGTCCGAATGACTGTACACGATATAGAAGACCTAAAATCTAAGCTTTTAATCAGCATACCTGATTCGAAAACCAACAAACCAAGATCATCATTTGTAATTAATCAGATCTACTCGAATGTTTATCGAAAGTATGTTTCGTTAAGACCAGAAAATATGAACAGTGACCGATTTTTCTTTAAATATCAAAGCGGAAAGGGTTGTAGACAAGTGGTAGGAATTTATCAATTTAGAAAAATGCCCAAAATAGTTGCTACTTATTTGAACTTGATAAATCCGACAGAATACACTGGTCACTGCTTTCGTCGGTCTTCTGCAACAATATTGGTTGACTCTGGTGCCGCATAACTAGTTTAAAGAGGCATGGCGGATGGAAGTCATCAAACGTTGCTGAAGGATATATCGAAGAACCGCTTAACAATAAGGTTTAGGTGGCAAATAAAAGTTTCACAGTACAAAATATTCAACAAAATAACCCTACCACCCCGCATGTTGTCCAAAATGTTTCTCATAGTTCTAACAGTGTTCCTCCAATGTTCAATAATTGTACTAACTGTCAAATTACAGTAAATATAACAAATTGAACTCAAAAATGTATTCAGCAATTACTTGATGTTTTCAAAATATAAATTAATTCCTTATAAGCAATGTGTTTTCAATCATTTATGTAGAACACTAACAACTGTACGGAAATATCATTTCCTTACAGTAAGGAAATGACATTTCCTCACAGTAAGGAAGTCCTGACTTTTTCTTCAAGAATTTTTTTTACAGGAATGTCAAAATTTCCTAGCGATTTGCGGAAAAGTATCTTTCGAGTTTATATAACTCGTTGTGTTATAGAATTCTCTTTGAGAAATGTAGCAAGTTGCGGTTTTCAACCTCACATTCACACACTGAATGATATTTTGTAAGCCAAACTAACAATAACACCTATATCGATGAACTCCTTGTACCTATAAATGATCATTAAAGCTTTGTATTTATTATTTTAACGGCCCACACATTCACGAGAGGAGAGAATGAAAGCTTTGATGATCGAGCTAAGAAAAATTGATTGTGTGCATGGCACCTATAAAGGTATATGTTTATGGAAATTTTCTGATGTGTTATGATACGCAACCCGTATGAATTGATGATGAGAAAAATGAACATACCGTCTCTGATGATACACTTCCATAAAAGGCATTAGGTGTGTTCGAATTGAAGTGTGACCGCAATGGTAATCACTATCAATCAAGTGAAATATTCTTTGGCGATTGTCTTCGATGAATAAACGTTTTCAAAAATGTATGCATCACACTTCAATGAATGAATTGGGACGTTATAACACATTTGAACTCTGTAGTCTGAATAATATTCTAGGAACTGTTCTAAACTTGATTTGCATATATAACAAGTGGCTAATTATTTATTCTGAACGCGTTCAACCTTCATCATTTACTTACTTAAATACTCACCTGATTATTCACAATTCGTGTTATAATGCCGAATGAAAAAGTTTGTTCAAGGTAGACAGCCAGTATCATTAGTTCACAGACATTTTAAGTATAAGATTATCATCATTTTCTATATACACTCAAATTAAAATTCAGAATTCTCTTCGAAAGCTGTGAAATAAAGATTTGATAAAAGAAAACATATTTCAGATATGGAAAGTTTGGTGGAGGATTAATATGATAACGTGTATTGCTATCTTTATTTCTTATCAGAATGTTCGCACAATAGAAAGAAATCGTAATTTCAATCAACAATAATCAGGATAATAAAATTGATTCTAATAAGTAGGATTACTGAATTCAGAATCTAAATTTGGAATATTGTATAGAAGAGAATAAGCGTTATTCATGGATCCATTCAGTGGAATCCCATTTATACATCTCTGAGTATTTGAAATTTCCAGTATTTCTTGACACCAATTATTGATCAATCACCAAATATGGCTGGTTGTGACCTTGAAATCTCTTGATATTTTCAACCATTTTTGCGAGTTAGGTATATTATATTTTTGATAACTTCTCATCTTGAAAAAACAACTATGTCAAAATCAAGACGTTTATATCTCTGTATTATCGAATGTTAGCGGTTATTGAATAGTAACGAATTATTCTGTGAAGCAAAGCATCCGTTATCGTTATAATGTTATATGTAGCGTAAAAGTTTTGGTCGTAATAATAAAAACACCGAATAATGTGCGATAAATTCCAAATGGGAATGATTAGTCAGTAGCGTCTCTATATTATACCTCTACATGGGGAGTAGTTGGAAAAAGATGGATAAAAAAGTGGATTCAAAGGAAGGTCCACTTCAGATTCAGGTAGAAACAAACCTCACTAACTTATATATTTTCTACACTCGACTCAAAGTTGTTAATTTCAATCCTGTTATATCAATTCGAATTAATCTATGAGGTAAACTACGCTACAAGTTGTCATACGATACGGTATATCTGAACAAATTATGATTGCTAAATTATTTTTTTCGTTTCAGAAAATATCCAGACACGCAGCTAAACCGTGCCAAAGTTCCTTCTAATTGCCCTAGACACGAAATAGTCTGTGAAGCCCCGAGAAGAACACATTATCATCAACTACCAGGAACTAATAGTCTCCTTCATTACTGATACCTAAATTACACCACAAATATCTTCAGCAAGAGCCCGGCCTTCGAGCACATCAGGCCCATCAGAGATAATCCAGACAAAGACCAGTTTAAAATAAACGCCGGCTGCCGGCATCTTATTTTCGTCCCTTGAGTGAAAATAGATGGTGGCTAAGTGTACACTTCAAGTTGACCAGGTCGTGACTGGGTTGCAGGCGACGTGAATTTCCGGGGTTTCTGGTATGCGAAACTAGGCGGCTATGGATATTACCAAGGAGACTTTCAACCCGAATCCCAGAGATAAGGCAAATCCTCTGTCGATTCTACTGTTTTCGTAAGTTTTGAACTGAATTTCTCATTTATATTGTTCTCCACTAAAGAAACTAACATTATTTTGATTTATGTTCGCATAACTATGGGTATTCCAATATAACAAAGTAATATCGCAGTGGCTCTAAGATGTGCGTAAATAGCTAGCAGATTAGCCATAGAAGAAGAAAGATGTAGGTTAGGAATGTGAGGAAAGAGACTGAAAATACTGAAAAAACTGAAAAACTGAAAAAACTGAAAAAACTGAAAAAACTGAAAAAACTGAAAAACTGAAAAAACTGAAAAAAACTGGAAAAACTGGAAAAACTGGAAAAACCTGAAAAAACTGAAGAAACTGAAAAAACTGAAAAAACTGAAAAAACTGAAAAAATTAAAGAAACTGAAGAAACTGAAGAAACTGAAGAAACTGAAGAAACTGAAGAAACTGAAGAAACTGAAGAAACTGAAAAACTGAAAATACTGAAAATACTGAAAATACTGAAAATACTGAAAATACTGAAAATACTGAAAATACTGAAAATACTGAAAATACTGAAAATACTGAAAATACTGAAAATACTGAAAATACTGAAAATACTGAAAATACTGAAAATACTGAAAAGAGGGAGACTGAGGCGCAAACTAAAAAAGTAGAGAGGTTAAAGAGAGATTAAAGTACAACATTCTTCAACTTTGTATTATTCAAAATAACTACTAAACAATCACTAAGTTCGCAATTTTCAAATCAAATCACAGAATAAGATTGACAGACATTGATTACTTTAAATGGTGAAACTTCGTTTATCGCACTCCTATGAGTTCGGAAAAAATTTTTGGTGGAACTTACGTATTTTGACCTCCTGATCACGAATCTGAAGTCAAAACGCGGCGGTCTCAAGTATTTTCAGAGATACGGCCCCATTTTGTCTCAAAAATGCACCATTTGACATGTCAAATTTCTGCTATTAGGAATACACAAAATTCACCCTTCTTTGAACCAAAACACTATACACGCATGTATTTACTTGTTTCCAACACTTCTAAGCAGAAAAAACGATTATTTTTCAAAAAATTCACCCTTCTTTGAAATGTAAACAAAACAACCTTTTTACACTGATTTTCTGGTAATTTGCATTTATGATGTTGGCAACGTGATTGTTTGGCTCATGGTAAGACGTTGCCAACATCTTAAATAAAAATAACCAGAAAATCAGTGAAAAAAGTTGTTTTGTTCACGTTTTGAAGAAGGGAGAATTTTTGTGAAAATAACAGTTTTCTATGCAAAAAAGTGCTGGAAACAAGTGAATGTGAGCATGTGTGATGTTTTGGCTCAAAGAAGGATTAATTTTGTGTTTTTTTATTAGCAGAAATTTGACATGTCAAATGGTGCATTTTTGAGACAAAATGGGGCCGTATCTCCGAAAATACTTGAGACCGCCGCGTTTTGACTTCAGATTCGTGATCAGGAGGTCAAAATACGTAAGTTCCACCAAAAAATTTTTCCGAACTCATAGGAGTGCGATAAACGAAGTTTTACCCTTTAAATGTTTGCTTAGCAATATGTCGCTATAAGTACAACAGCAAACCAGTTCAAAAATTCAAATATCACATCGATAATTTTTTGACTTCAATAGGTTCTTTCGTCTGCTTTTCGGTGTCATGTAATATATACCACACTCGAGATCAGCTGATTTTCAGTGCAGTTATCCTAATAATATTCAGACGAATGAGATACGTGAACAGTCACGAAAATTATTGATGTTATTTGTGATGGTTGATATATATATAAGTTCTGAGAACTTAATGGTGAATTCATCATCTGAAGGCGATTAATCAATTATCAACTAATCTTCAAACCGGATATGAGTCCACACTCCACCCTTCAATATCCACCATTTTTAAAAAATAAGAATCAATAAAATTCACCACCCTTTTCCAGAGTGACTATTTCATCGCAAATTTTATCCTGTCACCGAAAAAATAGTGTATTATACAGAGGAAAAATATAGATTTTAGCAAAGTAAACACTTTTTTCCCTTAATAATAAATAACTGAATTTAATGCACATCCACTGGCAATTTTAATTTCTATGTAAGACCTCTCGGTCTTGCAAATATGACATTTGGCGGGCAAAAATTAACATTTTTCAGCAATAAACCATCATTGAAACAAAGACATAAAAAAGTTTCATTGCTTGCGTTGGTGTATATTGTTGCCCAATCCAGCTAATTGCCCAAACCTACGCCTCTTAGAATAAATATTATAGTTTGCCCATTTAATAAATCTTCCTTTTGTGCTGACGAGCGCCGACAAAGCAGTGATTTTCTAATTAAAAGTGAAATTTATCTTACGAAATTGAAATATGGCTCGAAAGGCAACATCATCAAAGGTTTGTTTTGTTGAGGAAGGAAATTGCATTTCAAAGGCTGTAATATCGGGACAGTAAAGCAGATGGTTCCCATTTTACGACGAGAGTATCATTGTGTCAGCAACTGACATAATGTACCATCTCTCTCTAGAAGTAACAGCGCAGAATCTGGCAAAAACTGAATTCCAGATTGTCGAACAAAAAATATCACAAATGTGATAGTGTCCAGCAGTCGTTCTATTTGTATTAGACTCAGTTGGAAATTACGAGAGGTTTAATTCGGGAATGTTTATTTTTATGAGAAATCTAGAATGTGTAGTCATTCGGTTTTATTTGACTTTCCTAATTTTAAGCGCTATATGCTTTAATCCTAAATACATAATAATGCTCTCTTGGCATGTATGTCATCTTACACCTCATTAACAATTGAAACGGCATCACAAAATAGTGCTCACTATGCATGATTCATGCGTCACATGACCGAACGATGAGCCAAACACTATAGCAATCCATATATTTCGAGGATTACAAAAAAAATTGTTTTATTGGTATTAACAAAATAGTTGGGTCCCTGTTTGTTTCATAGATTTATGAAAGTGAAATTTTTCATCTTGGATAATAAATTTTGTATTGCACGAAAAGAAAACCAACAACGTTGGTGGAACATCGTGCAGGCCATAATTTTTTTTCCATGTTGGAGGTTTATAGATAGATAGATAGATAGATGCTTTATTCAGGTAGTAATACATAATCGATATATACAGGGTGCGGCACCGAAAACGAAACAGATCGAATATCTTATAGACACATGTGTTGTGAAAAAAATGCAAAAACACGTCGATTTGTAAACCAAGGGGGACATCTTTCTACCATAACCTCAACTGTCATACCTCTCTCTCCTCCCCTTGGTCACTATCACCCATACAATTTAAATAGGGAAAGTACTAAGTGTGACACATCACTGAAAAGGTAATTTGAAAAGGAATTCAGCCATGTGAGTGTTCGCTTCGTAACTTTTCATTTTGGCGCCCTCTTGCGGAAAATTTTATTCAAAGGTACGAATGTCGTCAAATAACTCCAGAAATGCTCCAAAACCTCAGACGTTTCGAGACTAACTTATACTAACGTATGGCAGTTAATGGAGAACACTTTGAGCAGCTATTGTGAATTATTGTAGTTTGGAATTATTGGAGTAAAATTTATGCAAGCCTTTCCAATTTTTAAGTTCATACACTGTTCATACACTGTCATTTGAGGTTATGGTAGAAAGATGTCCCCCTTGGTTTACAAATCGACGTGTTTTTGCATTTTTTTCACAACACATGTGTCTATAAGATATTCGATCTGTTTCGTTTTCGGTGCCGCACCCTGTATATATTGTATATACATATAGGAAGACGCCTAAGCATTGCTTGTGTTGCGAGCTTCCTAGGTGTATAAGACATGTTTTAATGTTACAAGTATTATTATGTATAAAGATTTTATAGTATATTCAAGCATTATTTTCTATCAAACATATTATTCAATGAACAAAGCATTGAAATTTATAAATTTTTTTTAAATGACATTTTCCTGAATATACAGGGAACAAATTGAGGAAGAAAAGACATTCAGTCAAACAATCGTTTCAGAGACTCATAATTTGAGCTTATATATTTTTTTAATTCTTTTTTCAATTTGTATTTAACTTTTATTGTTTTAATATGCATTGGTAATAGATTCACCATCAGCTTCGGTCCATAGTAGGATATAAATTTTTGTGTTTGACTTTTTTTATGTAGTGGAATATGCATAACAAGATTGGCGGTAGTTCTAGTATTATATATATGTGTGTTGAATACTATTGGAGAATCTAGTGTCCAGAGTAAGCTTTGATACACATACACCTTTCTTATATCAAATAAACCTGTTTCTGAATAGAATAATGTTGTTGGATATCTTCGATTTTTCTTGAAAATGATTTTAATCAACGTATTTTGAACAATTTGAATGTTGTGCATCGTGGATTTACCTATACCACCCCATATTATGATACAGTATCTGATTATTGACTCAGCCAAGGCATCATATATCATAAGAAGAAGTTTTTTATTGACAATACTCCTCAGTTGATAGAATTTGAATGTTAGTTTCCTCAGTCTCTTTATGGTATAATCTACATGTTCAGTCCAATGGAGGTGCTGATCCACCATCACTCCTAGATATTTAATTTTATAGGTTTATAGGCATCAGGATTTATGGAACATTCAGAACGAGAATCGTTTGTCAGCTGAGCGCTGAGCTGGATAAATTTGGCCAGAGCATGTTTTGAGTATTTGAACAAAACCAATAAAATAACTTCACACGATTTCACAAAGAAGTTAGCACCCCTCTTCATTAATTGTAATTACCACACCTCCTTTATTATGACACTATTCAAAACGACCAGCTTTTTCTGGCGTACTTCCAACTGGCATAACACCAGAATATTCTGAATATTTCTCATATGCATCTTCAAAAACATTCAAACACATCAAAGGCTGACTAGCTGACAGTTCTGAAGAGCTGAATTTGATACACCAAATATAGGTTGCTTTAACTGCTAACTCAAATTCTTATATATACGTGTCAGTAATTAGAATTTTGATGTCTCTAATAGATACTCATTTCCTTTGCTGTACGTACCTACCAAGATTTCATACATTAATAGCCAGAATTGTTTTCGTGAACCATGAATTTCGAGTCACTTTAGGCTATTTTGCAGCATATTATAGAATGATTATAAACAGGTTCAACAAGCTCGCGACTTAAATAAGATTGTTTCGAAAGATGATCTTGAAATGGTTTTTATGATATTCTGACCATTGTGAACCATTCAAAACCAGTGTTTTAATGAATCAATAATGGAAATTCCTATTATTCAAGAATGGTCTCTAGGATCCCTATAGCCCGTTTTGATTTTTGTTGTACCGAGTGATTTTCAAGGTTTCTCCTTATTCTAATTTTTAATTTGCTGAATAAAATTTGTTCTAGTTATCGATACGACTATGGCATGTGAATCAGATTAGTTTCCATATAATTTAACGCCGATGTAGGCGTTTATACCTGTTCCAAATGAACACATCAGATCGTATTAGGCATTATATCCGACCAATTAATTTCATTTCAGATAAGAAAGTTGAGCTGTTATGCGTGAGAAAATGATTATTTTCCAGAAATTTCATGTGTGGAGCTGTCATAGTCGAATAATAAATGAGTTTGCCTGATGTTCAACTATGTGAATATAGCCATGAAAACTTGAAAAACGATTAAAGCCAGTAAAAGTATAAATTTTGCGGGGAGTGCCCCACGGTTAGGTATTTGGACCCCTACCTTCCAACGTCAACCTGCATTTGAGTAAATAGGCACATAATATTTTCGTTTGAATATAGTAACAAATGCAAATCACTGCCAGTCAATGCTTCAACCGAATGAAAATAAACGAAATTGAAATGTCTGTCATCTCGAATGCACACTCTATCACGAAACGAGTGAAAACCTGGTGTTAACAACGACAGAATTCCAATGTAGGTAACTCTATCCGAATACTTCAGACATGTGTGAGTTGTTTTTCAGAACGCAAATGTGTTTGCTGAAACAACACTCGAATTGATGTCACTAGATTTTTCTAACGGCATTGGTGCACCTACCAACAGTTTCTAGAATGATCCAAAGCAATTTCATTTGATTCACGGGATATTTATGATTTTGCTCATTAGATATTTTTAAATTTCAAAGGTGAGCTCCTTTAGTCGGATACATTGTCATCAGTAGGTGATTTTACAAGCAAAAAACAAAATTTTATAGATTTCGATGTGCTCTTTGTGAATTTCAACTTTGCCACCTCGTATCTTTGCCGCTCGAGCCGTCATATTAAAAAATGGCGTCTATTAGCAGTTTTTTCACAATATCTCCTTTCAGACTCATTTTACGATAAAAACATGTATGTACAAAATCAAACTAGAAAGGAGTTACTACAATTTATGTATCAACAATTTTTTTTCTAAAATCGCCAAGTTGTTGTAGGAATGAGATCCTCCGCCAAAACGCATATTCAAGTATACTTTGTGGCGTTATAAAGCCAAAACTATTGATTTTCGAAAACATAAATTGTAGCAAATTTCTAGTTTGATTTTGTATATAGATGATTTTATCGTAAAATGATTCGGAAAAGAGATATTGTGAAAAAACTCCTATTATGCGCAATTTTTCCAATATGGTGAAATTCGAAAAGAGCAATTTTATTAAATCACCAATTCTCAAAACTTTCGGAAAACTTTCCAGGTAAAACTACCAAATGACTGCACCAGTAGCTAATCAGGTAAAACTGTCTACAAGATCTTCCCAGTAAAAGATATATTATTGCATATCAAAGATTGAATCAAATGTCAACATAGAAATAATTTTTTATTCCGTTAATAAGTTGCGCTACTGGTTACGTATTTTTCTTTCTTCATGGGTGGTTGGGTACTTGACAGGTTCAACTTCCTCACCGGATGAAGGTATTTTGTACTGTGAAAAATGTTTCCGAATATAGGATGAAATGAGCGTCAACTGATCATAATCACGTACGTGTTATACATCATGGATTACGATCAGAGGGTTATGGAGAAAAAACTAATTTGATGTTATTTATTGCATAATCTATCATTAGAGATTAGGTATTTGATGATTGCAACTTCGTTGTCGGAATATGTGGGACTTTTTTTGTAGTTTTATTACGTTACATCTTCAACTTCTGATGAAGACGTCCCACTGCATACCTCTGTATAGTCGATGTTAATATGGCTATATAAATTTTTCACGACTCCCACCTATAACTCTACCTTTTATTATTTGTATTTGCATATGATTACAGTTGTTTGTTGACAATTTATATTATGCCTAGATGTTATCACCAAAGCTTTTGTTTTAACCACGCTTCATTTCCTTACGTTAATTCAAAGAAATATTTGGATTCTTGATTATCATTTACCCACATATAAAAATTAAAACCCAATATTCCGTATTGATAAATGGAATTAATTGAAAACTGTACCTACTATAAAGCTCGTACATCCTCATCTGATGCACTGCTCAGCTCTAAAAGCTTATTCAGATAAGATTAGGTGGTTCTTGGTAACCTGGTTTTTTCTTATTTGACATGGGATAATGAGGTTACTTACCCTTCACAGACCCTTGAGATAAGTCCGGGGCTACTCGAAATATTTATTAAGTGCGTGTGTGTGGAATTTTAATATTGAAGGACCACGAAAAAAACTCGCTTCATTTGTTTCACCACTAATCCATTTGTTATATAGACTAATTTGCCACGGTTCTTCTCCTTTTGTTATTGTTATAGAAAATATATGTTTCCGAAACTAGAAACTTTAGAACGAACACCTCGACATGTGTATATTTACACCGGTGTCGATATATTCACCATACAAAATTCAAGGTCTTTTTAAATTTTTTAATTTCCTCCATTTTGAACGATAAATTTTCAGAGAGAAAATACGAACACAGAACTTTGAGAAGTAGATTACTATAAATTCTTTGATGGATACACATAATTAACTGGAACAAGACGCACGTCAGCTTTCAATACTAAAATACCATTATCTGACAGCTGGTCTCGATAAATAACACATTCTAATGCATTCTCCGACCTCCCAGAAAAGTATAACGCAATATATTACCAATGGAGGATCAGATAATATGTTAACTCAGATAAGAAAAAAACATTTGTCATCAACTTCCAATTTAAACCCTTGTCAAATCTGGCCAAATTAATGTTGTCTTGACCTTCTCAACTGGATTGAGGAAGTGATAGAATTATGGATATTATTTGTTGATATAGGGATGATTTATCATGATTCGTTGTAGACCTGCTCCCTAGCAACGTGTATTATAGATGATGGCAGACCATTTATTTCGAAGATGATTTAAGATAAAATGCAGCACCATCCATTATGCAAGATACGGTTTTTTTTCATATCGCGGCACAAGAGTAAAAATACGAGGTGACAAAGTAGATATTCTAAAAGAGCACCAAATTCAAAACTCCTGGAAAAAAAATTCCAGGTAAAAGTACGAACTGGTATAAATAGTGATCTAATATGCAAAAGTATTGTCCATCTGTATCAAAATAAATAACCTACACCGAAGCGTCCGAATCAGCCAGTATATTTTCGGATAATATACATGGCGTGACTAATAAGGGTAGGCTGAAATTTAGCCACAAAAAGTTGTACGTGCTATTCTTCGGGGCACAATGGGCCAATCCCAATAGTCTTTTATGAGTATCGCTGATGATTGTATGGAAAAATGCACAAAATTACAAAGAGGAGCATGGCAAACAGATGCTTCAGAGTATTTCGGAAAATCCCTTTTGGCGTCCCTACTAATCCTATTACGGCCACAAATTATTCGGAAGGGCACATAAGTTGTAATGAAAGGATGAATATCTAGCGACAGGGACGGGTCTAGAACAGTCTGTTTTAAATTTGGAACAATTTTTAGTGTTTGGAGTCTGATTTTGGCAAAATGTAATTTATGTTTTTTTTGTAAAACTTTTTGGTCTCAATCTATAATTTCGATAACAGTTAGAATGACAGGTAGGAAACAACTACTTTACTACCTAATACCACGCAGAACTTATATCCACTTGAAGTCTACGCACCGATTCACTAAGTGAACACATAATGTAAATGTTAATTACTTCCTGACACGTGACTTTTATTATGTGATACATAATAATTCATCCTTATTTTTGTTTTCAGTTACACCTATGACATATTCAAGAAAGGACACAGAAAAACCCTAGACGTGGAAGATTTGTACAACCCTATCGAAAGCGACAGAAGCACAGTCCTAGGTGACAGACTAGAAAGGTATTGCGTAATATTTTTCATATTCAAAACATGGAGCATGCAAAAAAAGCGGAATCGCGATATAGCAAAAATATTCAAGCGACTGTCAATGCCACATGATTAAACGGTTTAATCAACATAAGCGAAGAATTATTGTATGAGGAAACACCTTCAGAATAGCACAGAATATCCTATGAACGAAAGGAAAACTCTCTTTTTGTTCGTCAGATTGCCTCAACTAGTTTTCTTATTTTTTGAATAATCATAAATGTTGGTGAAATTAATTTGAACTTTTATTTTCCTGACTACACATCGGATCAATGGGGCCTTAAACTCCTTCGCAATCGATTTTTTTGCAAATAGGTACTTGAATCCGTCTAACAAAACTGCCATTGTTTGAATATTTATAGATGCAAGAACAAGATTTATCTCTGTCGCAGATGTTCAAATCTTATGTGTCGAATTTCCATACGATGCAAATTATTCTGAGTAAATCGATATACATATACATACATATGACTAAATGATGAATTAGCATATTGCCATACAAGTGTCACTTAGGATTATCTATTCCAGTCGAGTAGATCATACAGGGTGGCGTCTCAAGAACAATTATCTGACTGTATTATACTTAGGATAGTGGCATGCGATAGATCCATAGTGTTTCTAGATGAATGTATACACTTGTCAAGTTTCTCTCTTAACTAAACTCAATCTGTATTCGTGTAATGTCAGTTTATTTGTTTTTTTAGTGAGGTTGTGGTTGATCCATGATTAAGTGTTGTTGATATTATTGTTACAATTATTGATTATAGTTATACAATAAAATATTTTTAAATAATTTTATAAAACCACAGTTAATAAACACTATCAGAACAAACACATGAGAATCGATACCTAATACAGAATGACGTAATATAAGCACATTCATGTCGAAACAAACATTTGAAATTCTTTGATTAGCATCAAACGCCTTATAAACGCCAAACACCAAGTAAGAAAGTTTGAAATTTTGCTCCAATGCTGTCGTAATGCGCAAACTCAGAAGTACATGTGCCTCTCCACCAATCGCAATCGACATTCTGAATCTGTATACAACTCTGCATTTATCTTGATCACCATTCGATTTATTCAATATTTCTGCATTTTAGGAAATGGATGGATCACGTGGAGGTCTGCAAAAAAAGGCGGAAGCAGCCTAGGCTGTTCAACGTGCTCGTATCGACCTTTTGGCCGGAATATTTATACTTGGGATCAATTTTGGTGGTCATGGATATCCTCGTGCGACTGTCACAGCCCATAATGCTAGGCTATCTGCTGGACTACTTCAAACCGGGCCCAAAGACCACCACCAAGACTGACGCCATGTGGTATGCAGGCGCCATCGTGCTTTTGAATGCCCTCAGTGCCTTACTGATCAATCAGTACATCATGAATGCCTTCCACTATGGGATGAAGGTCAGAGCAGCTGTGTGCGCGTTGATTTACAGAAAAGTGAGTGGTCCGAAGACATTCCAAAATAAATTGGCCTTGTTACCAGAGGGTGTTTCTATCCGATGCTAAGCTTACATTTCTTGAGCCACAAGACATTGCTACGAATAGAATTATTCCAACTTCTCAATGTTTTCTAGGCCCTAAGACTGAGTAAGACCGCCCTGGGAGAAACAGCTTCCGGAAAAATAGTGAACCTGCTATCGAATGACGTCAGCCGCTTCGACATCGTCTCCATTTTCATCCACCACATGTGGGTTTCCCCCATGGCAGCCCTTTTCGTAATGTACTTCCTCTATTCAGAAGCAGGATATGCAGGAATAATAGGCATCGTGGCTGTGTTCCTCGTTGTGCCACTACAAGGTAAAACACCAGCTGGTCCATCATCAATGGTACTAATCCTTTCATCTTCTAGGATACACTGGTAAACTGGCAGCGATCTACAGAAAACAGACTGCCTTGAAAACAGACGAACGAGTGAGAATGATGGACGAGATCATCTCTGGGGTGCAAGTCATCAAGATGTACGCCTGGGAGAAACCTTTCGAGAAGCTCATCAAGATGGCGCGGAAAGCCGAGATCAAAATAGTCACCAAGTCTTCGTACGTGAGAGGGCTGTACATGACCTTCAATTTGTTCACTACCAGGGTAGCTTTGTTCTGCACCTTGCTCACCATGATAATGTCTGATCAGAAGATAACAGCAACAAAGGTGAGTCCTTTCAAGAAACAATTGACGCCTAGTCAATATCGGTTCAATTAGGATTATCATTTCAGGTGTTCGTTTTCATGTCTTACTTCAACATTCTATCGCAAACCATGTCTTCCATGTTCGTGCGAGGTATTTCGGAAGTGGCAGAGCTCTTCGTCGCGATTAGAAGACTGCAAGACTTCATGATGAACGAAGAGTTCCAAACCATCTCCGACAACCAGAATAACAACAATTTCAAGCACCGCACCAATAAGCACGTGGTCAGTTTGAAGAACCTCACTGTCAAGTGGAATTTGTTGCTAAACGATAATGCTCTCACCAACATAAATATGGATCTGGATAAAGGGGTGTTGATCGGAATCATCGGGCCTGTTGGCAGTGGGAAGAGTTCCTTGCTGCAAACAATTTTAGGTGAGTTGGAATCGCTAGAATTTTGGATTCTGCTTGGTAATCTCTTCACTCTGGTGAATTAGGAATCTGCCTCCACTCATTATATGTGTTTTGTTTCAGGTGAGCTCGAAACAGTCTCCGGGTCCATAGAACTAAACGGCAGAGTCGCTTACGCCTCCCAAGAACCTTGGGTGTTTGCAGCCACCGTACGTCAAAACATCATCTTCGGTACCGACTACAACAAAGAGCGCTACAACGAGGTGATACGCGCGTGCGCTCTGGAAAAGGACTTTTCCCAGTTTCCCAACGGGGACCAGACCATAGTGGGGGATAGGGGAGCGTCTTTGAGTGGGGGACAGAAGGCTAGGATCAACTTGGCCCGAGCTGTGTACAGGGAAGCAGATATTTATCTCCTGGATGATCCCTTGTCCGCTGTTGATATCCACGTCTCCAAACATCTTTATGATGAGTGTATAAACGGATATTTAGCTAATAAAACTAGAATTCTGGTCACCCATCAAGTACATCACTTGAAAAACGCAAATAAAATTTTCATTTTCAACAATGTGAGTAGCCATCTGAGTAACCATCATCCCTCCACAAATGCCAATTCTTGATTTGCAGGGACGAATTGAGAACCAGGGAACGTTCCAGAAACTATCTCAAAGTGACGGCATGTACGCCAAACTACTCACATCCGAAAGAGATCCAACAGATGAAGAGAAACTGAAGCAAGCCGAGATAAAAATCTCCAGAAAGTTATCTGTGAAAAACGTGAGCAAACAAACTCGAAAGTATAGTATGCACCCCTGAACCAATAAATTCGTTCACAGAACAGAAAATCCTCCTTGGCTAGCACCGTGAGCGAGCTGAGTCTTCCAGACGCCTTACTCCAAGAAGACAACGCGGCGGAAGAAGAGGACGATGATCAGATCAAGATGAAAGATCTACAAGAAGAGTCCTCCAAGGGCAAAGTCCACGGATCCCTATTCTGGCAGTACCTCACAGTAGGGGGCAACATATGTTTCGTCCTAGTGGTACTCCTTCTGTTTCTCTTGGCCCAGTTCATGGCCAGCGCTGTGGACTACTTCGTGAGCTACTGGGTCAACATAGAAGAGGTCAGAAGTCCTGTAAACGTGACCAACGGGGTTACCATTGAGTCAACTCAAGATTGGACCACGGAGACTTGTCTTTATGTATACGCGGGCGGATTGGGTCTGTTGTTCCTAGTCGCCTTGTCCAGATCCATGTTGTTCTACAAGCTCGCCATGTTGAGTTCGCAAAAATTGCACAATATTATGTTCAACAGCGTCGTGGGGGCGACCATGAGGTTCTTCGATACGAACCCCAGCGGTAGGATATTGAACAGGTTTTCTAAAGATATCGGAGGGGTAGATGAGCTACTACCAAAGGCCATTCTAGATGCAGGACAGGTGAGTTGGACGGTACCAGGAATGAACATCATCGTACAATTCTTCCTTGTATTCTTCAGATATTACTGATGATGGTTGGATCGCTGGTATTGGTGGCAGTTGTAAACACCTACTTTCTAATATTAGTTGCATTTATTGGGGTCATTTTCTTATCGTTCCGGAACATTTATTTGAAGTCTTCGAAGAACATCAAACGTCTCGAGGGGATGAGTAAGTAAACACGTGATGCTCTTGAGATACAAGGATTCGAATAACCGTATTTTCAGTGAGAAGTCCAGTCTTCACTCACTTGAATGCCACCCTACAAGGCCTGACTACCATAAGATCCTTCGGAGCCCAAGACATCTTGAGGGACGAATTCGACAAGCACCAAGACAGTCACACAAGCGCTTGGTTCATGTACATATCCGTCAGCTCAGCCTTCGGCTTCTACTTGGATGTCCTGTGCTTCATATTCATCACGGTGGTCACCTTTAGTTTCCTCACCTTCGGCGAATGTGAGTACACATCACGCATTCGTAGAGTGGTATTCGAACAGATTATTCACCAACAGCTCTGGGTCTTCGGGTCGGAGATGTGGGTCTCGCTATAACCCAGGCGACTGCTTTGACTGGTATAGTCCAATGGGGTATTAGACAATCTGCGGAGGTCACCAATCAGCTGATGTCTGTGGAAAGGGTGCTCGAATATAAGACTTTGCCCAAGGAGAAACAGCCAGAGCAGCCTAAAATCCCTCCGAAAAACTGGCCTCAGCAGGGACAAATCGTTTTTGATGGTATGGGATTGAAATACGTGGACGGTGGAACGTTGGTGTTGAGGGATTTGAACTTGGTCATCAAGCCAACGGAAAAGGTAACTAAGAGAAGGAGTCAAAACGTTGATATAGCAAATAAATTCAAACATTTAGCTGATGATTTATCTCAAGAGGTTTGTTGAGTAACGTTTGAGTCTGCTAACGTATCCAGACTTTCTGTGATACTATCAAGTTTCTTTGTTTTAAGGTGGGAATTGTCGGTAGAACGGGTGCAGGCAAATCTTCTCTCATTTCCGCCCTCTTCAGACTTGCTATAGTAGAAGGAGGAGTAAAGATGGACGAAATCGACACTAAAGACATCAAACTTGAGGAGCTGCGCACCAAGATATCCATAATACCTCAAGACCCCGTACTCTTCTCTGGAACCTTGAGGTACAACTTGGACCCCTTCGATCAGTACAAAGATGACGTTCTGTACAAAGCTTTAGAGGAGGTGGAGCTCAGAGATCCTGCCAACTTGATCAACAGGCTGGAGAATAGGGTGATGGATAGAGGGTCCAACTATAGTGTGGGACAGAGACAGTTAATATGTTTGGCGAGGGCCATAATCAGGAATAACAAGATACTTATGTTGGACGAAGCAACTGCCAACGTTGATCCTCAGTAAGTGCATATAATATTTTTTGCACGATTGATCATTTTTGACTGTTTACCGTGACAGATTTTACGTCAGTAGGTGACATTTACTAGCAACTCGACGGTAAGTAATCCAATTCGACGGTAAGTACTCCAACTCGACGGTAAGTAATTCACTTACCGTCGAGTTAAAAAATCTCTTAATTTGTTAAATTATTTAATGAAATCCCACTTGTTTGGGCTGTGGTTTCACTTCAAACAGAAACTCCTGCAGAATCGCATACATTAGTAGTATTACTAGTATTGCACAATATTTTTTCGGCAAGATCTATTTTATTTTGAAGAGAATCTTCTACATAGCTTTCTGCCACTGTCGATGAACGCCAACCTCCATGACGTTTTAATCCGAGGACATCAACACCTTTATTAGCCAAAAGCGTTGCTGATGTCCTCCTGAACGAATGGCCAGTATATAGTTCTCGGGATTAGGCATATTTAAGAATTTGGCAATTCGAGAAGGCCAGCCCCCGATTGTCCCTTTCCCTATTACTTGAGCACATTTTCCTTTGGCGTATCTTTAGAACAAATGATTTGATTTTACTTGTAATGGACGAAGTTTTATATACTTTTGCAGAATTTCTAAATATGGAATTTTATCGTCTGGTTTATTAACGACTGTAAAATTACGCTGGATGTACGTTTTTGTATTGGGTAATTTTACAATCATTAAACCATCGGTTTGTTGGATGTCATTCATAGTAATATTATATAATTCTTCTCTTCTACAGGCACCAGATATTCCCAATATTCCCATTGCGACCTACAAATTATGAAATAATCTTCATTAGAGTATTTCTTTTACCTAAACTAGCTTACATTACCTTGTGAATTAGAAATTCTTCATCCGGTGCTTCCATCAGAAATTTTTCAAATTGCTCCCGTGTAAAAATGCTCGCTTTCTTAGGCCTATAGCCAACATTTTTTCTCTTCAAATACGCGATCAAAGTTGAAAACTTGGAAATATCAATGCCATCATAAAGAAAAACGGTGGATTTGATCATTGAATATTCTGCCCAGAGGCTTCCAGGAGCTTTCAACTGCATATGTCTTTGAACGAAATATGCCAATAGAGTCTTTTCATCGATTCTTAAATTCTTGCCTTCGCACCATTTTGTAAAACTTTGGTAGGTATTTTGATAACGGATTTTAGATTTTTCGGGAATAATTGCGGAACACCCTTCTTCCCAAGCCCGTTCAATTTCTTCAAATTCACTTTCGCTCATATTTTAATTTATAATAATATAAAAATAAATTAAAATTATTGACAACTAAATATAAACTCAATTATCAATTGTTGTTATGCACCCTAGTTACTACCTAACAACCAAAGTATCTATCTTGATAAAATGAATGGAAATAGTCAATATGACGAAAATGTATAATTTTATAATTTATAATGGTATCAATCATGCAAAAAACGTTATAAGCAATTCGAACGTTAAGGGTAACCCTTACCGTTCTCCATCTCCATACTTAATATACTATAATGGTGATGAAGTAGGAATATCGACAATCAATCAATAGACTATCCGACTCTGCTTGCTTTTTTTCAAAATTGACACATTTAGCATTAATTATAATTATCAGTGAACCTGTGGTGGGATAACCGTGTATAAAATATTACTATTCTTCATTGAATAATCCTTTCAGGACTGACGCTCTCATTCAAAAGACCATTCGCCGGAAATTCGCCAACTGCACTGTGCTGACAGTAGCCCACCGATTGAACACCATCATGGATTCCGACAAAGTTCTGGTCATGGACGCCGGAACCATGGTGGAGTTTGACCATCCCCATTTGCTGTTGCAAAACCAGCGAGGAGCGTTCTACAAAATGGTGGCGGAATCCGGTAGAAATATGAGCGATCAGCTCAGGAAGATCGCTAGGGAGAGTTACCAGAAACGACATGCGGTTCCTGAATAAATGGGCGGATTTCGGTGCTCTAAGTTTACGAAAATACAACTGATGACTGCCTGTGCAATTTTTTTAGTACAACATTATACAGCAGAAGTATTATAAGCAGAGGATATTTTTGAATGCCACTGGATTGGCTCGTTATTTTGCTAATGTATCTCTTGACGTTTCATCTTGAAATTATCGTGTTCAAACATAATATGTGATATGTTATCATAGTAAGAATAAAATAACTGGAGATTGTTTTTTATATAATCGTTTGATGGGATTTCACGTGATGATATTGTTTTCTTCTAACGCGTTTCATATTTGTGAAAGCATCATCAACTAATATTTTTTCGAATACGGTCATGATTATGTGCTTACGGATTCTCAAAACTATTCTCAAAACTCAGTATACGATAGGAACATATTCAACATGGACGTATAATACCGTCCATGATATTGATATCCAACATCATTTTTTTTAAATTCTAGATCTGAGATAATAAAATGATCTCTTGATTATGCAAACCTAACCGAATTGGTGTCTTTTCCCAAATTCAAATTATTTATTGATCATAGATAGATGCAATTAAATGTATCAGTAGATAGTGAAACTACAGGAGTAATTGCCTTCCCAGTGATGAAGCGAATTATATTTATATTTGAATCTGTTATTTGTAATTGCATTTTATAAATTGTATAACAAACTGTTATCCTGTGATTTATAGTAGGTGAGTATGGTGATAAATGTACTTAATAATGAACTTGACTTCCATTTTGAAATTCGTGAAACAAAAGGTGCTCAAAAATGTTTACTTTTATCATAGTAATAAGGATATAACTGAACAATATTATCAACTCAATATTTATAGACTGTATAGTGTGAACCATGAGTATATATTTTTAAAAGAAGCAAATGTGTCTTACATAAACTGAGATTTCATTTATTCGATTGATCCATTGTTTATAGAATTGAATTTACAGGTATTTCACCATTTTATATTGATATTAAGTATTCGAGAATTGTAAACAAGTCATTTTCATATCCCATCGGAATCTCACGTAATACGACGATAAGGAATTCTTAATCGAATGTGATCTTGATAATACCTGGATCTTAAACGCCTATTCGTGATTTTAATGATTGATTCTCATCAGATACGTGATAGCTGGTACAAAGTTTCCAAATTTTCAGAAAATATTCTCATTTCCAAATTTTAGAAAATATGCTCAATCAGTTCTAATTTCACAGATTGACAGAACATAAAAAAAGCTACGACGCAAATCGTTCTAAATTATATTTCATACTGACTTTTCCAGGATTTTTATTCTCATTTTATAAACAATGTAGCAACAATAATTGAATAAGTACCTACATACAAACTATCATATGTAGTTCAACAATAGTCATAATAGTAAATCGAATGAAATTCTGGTAAAAATATAATCGAAATAGATTATGAAAAAAAATTATCTGGATGATCATCAACAGAATTTTTATAAAAATGTTTTAATTCGTTGAACAAAATAAAAAAAAATAAGGAGAAAAAACGGGAGCAGGATTTTCAAACCACATATAATTATTTAGAAATGAATAGAAACTAACCATATATTTATCAACACGAATGAGTATAGGTATAATTTCAAGGTCCCAATACGTCATGGTCGTAAGCTATAATCTTGTATTTAACATCCGAAAACATTTTCCTATTAGTTCACCTATAGATGGACTTCATCATCAGTTATTGTCCGCATTTGGTAGTATATCTATGCTCTGGGCTAACGGTGAGTAAACTAATGTAGGTCCTGTTTGCGTGAATGCTTCTGACATCTGTCAATACTTGTGTGTGATTTATGAAATGAAAATATTGATATTGACTCGCATTGGAACTAAATATTTATTTTGAAAAATAGTTATCATTGAATTGAATGAAAATGAATCAATTATTATTTCGAAATGATTGGTTGTATTGTTGAATATAACATGTGAGTTGAATCAAATCGATATGTACTCCATTCGAAGATGGAAGTAATAAAAAATACATTATTTCACTCTTTTCAGGAATATTATTGTAAATATTAAGTTACCTGAATGAACACTATTTTATCTTCGAATTTGAAGTTCAGGACCGATTGAACCTATATCAATATTATGAAGAAAGTACACGCGCGCATCTCTATTAATCTAATCGATTGTTTCATGTATCAAATGATAGGTACGACATAATATTGGCAGATGCGCAGAAAACTAGACGAATTTAGCTCTAACACTGCTGAAGAGTCGGTAATTGCGATAACATAAAGAAACATACACTTAAAAAAAGTTCTGGAATAGTAGCAGTTTTTCCGTCGGTGTTTTCTAAAAATATTGGCTTCTTGAAAATCTTATCTCAACTCAATCCTGCGATAGATTCTATAATGCATTATCAAAAACCATCAAGAACTCAAGGATTTATGTTTCATTCACTACTCTTTATTCTCAAAGTTTTTGGTAAAACATTGTAAGCCTTCAATTTTATCCTAACCTGACTATTTTTCACGGTTATCAAAATTATCTACGAGATTATTTTCCAAAGACAGCTGGTATTATCACGACTATTTCACCTACTTGCTGAATTAACCAATTAGGAGCTCGGATTATCGATAATACAACCTTGACTCTTTACTCTAATTGGCCTGTCAAGTTCGGTGTTTTTAAATTTGTGTATGTCACAGTTAAACGACCAACAAAAATAATCATGTTGTGGACGCATTTCAGAATGAGCAGATTTGGGATGAATACCATTGAAAAAATGTATGAGAATGTAAAGAAAAATACGAAGAAATCGAAGGAGTACGTTTGGAAGCAATTTGTCTACTATAGATTTTGCGATGAACTAAAATACATATTGGATGAAGCAACGTCTGTTGTTATTTATTTCACTTTGTTTCTGAAATGTCTAATCAAATTTCACTCGTGATTGGATTTATCTCATAAGACTTTTTTTTTATGTCGAAGAAGGCAAGTCAGTGTCGTATATGGAATAAATCAACAGATTTATCGCGAATCACTTGTCGTATTATTACTATTGAAAACACTAGCTGTCTTTGTAACTAATGTAACCTTGAGAATCAAAGCAAAGTTTGTCAGTTTGACGAAAAATAATTGACCGTGAAAATCAGAATTCGGCGCAACAACGAGAAAAAATTGACGCTGTTATTCGAATCCAACAGATAATTAGTGTATTTTTATGCTATTGATGGTCGATTTGAAATTTTTCTCATCACGATTGGCTGTCAGGACTGTTTGAAAAATAATCTCTGATATTCAGAAAATCTTCATTATCACAGCTCTGTCAATTCAGTTTTACCACAAGAGACTCACAAGTCACATCAGGAACTTTTTCTACTACATGCCTGATGGTAGTTAGCTGATGCTGTCGATCATCAACCAATAAATGGTATCACTGGATGTTGCTAATCAATATAAGGACCAGCAATCAATATATGATGATATTTGTGGAATAGAAATTTTGCGGTATAGGTATGTTAATTATGAAAACACTATTCATTCTTATTGTCACTAGGTGTAGCCAACTTTATGGCGGACAATGTATATATATATGTATATAAATATAAAATAAAATTAGGTTCACGTAACGTTTCTGGAGAAAAATTCTCAAGAGCAGTGTGCCGCAGTGGAATTCAACAGACAACATTTTTTGGTCCTTCGAGCCGGCTACATATTATTTCGTGATCGTTAAACAATATACCATCGTCCATAGCTTGATGTACTGTTATTTTTTCGATTTTCTGTTGGCATGATGGTATGAAAGAAATAACTCTTTCGAATGCAACCTCACCTCCCGTACTAACATAGTTACTGTAAGCAATGAGTATGACGTATCAATTTTTTTCTCGATTACAGTGTTGCCAATTGGCGGGAAATTTCCCGCATTGCGGGAAATTTGATCGCCCGCAGGATATTTGACGGGATAAGTAATTTTGCGGGAAATATGCGGGAAATCATGAAGTTTCATGCATTCAGTGAAATAATGTTCATATTTCATGGTGATATTCAATAAAAGGTATTTATGCTCATATGCGCAGAAATATTTATTTTTGCTTCCTTCACTTGTCCATCATGTCCATGATGAAATAAGCATTGAAGTTTCATGACCTTCGTGACACCCATTGTCATCCCCTCAAACATCTTGATGCTGTCACTTGTCACTGTTGTCACGTATCACCACGTCGTACCAATCACTGGTTGAAAATGATTTCGACGATAAAAACAAAACCTGCAGTCGCAGTTATGAATCGGATACTGCTGAATCAGAAGTGGGATTTTTGAATATTAAAAAATGGTCACATTATCCTCCTTCAGCGAACCGAATCAAGGATTTCAAATACTTTCACACTTCGAAATGGTTCCAAAAATACTGAAATCACTAAACAAACTGATACAAAAATGAAATGAGATTCTTTGATAATTCGCAACATTTTACCTAATTTTCTGAAGAATATTTCAAAAGAATAAAATATAGAATATATTTTATGAACTAATTCCTGAATTATAGGTAGGTATATTATTTTGAATATGGCGGGAAATGGCGGGAAATTCTGTCTAGATCTGTGGGATATTGACAGATTTCAGATTGGCAACAATGCTCGATTAGTCGAGTCGCCGCCAGAGCCGACAGACGTCGTTCTCGTCGTCGGTTGTTCCCATCTCATATTTTGCGGATTCGACAGTCTCGCTATTTCGCTTATCGTTTGGCAGTCTAGTATTCGAGCGTTCACACAGGGTGAGTCCATATATAGTGTGTTGGTCAAAATACTACATATACAGGGTGTTGCAAAACAAGGGCAGGGGCATTTCATCCAAACAAAGGCTTTTTGGTCTTTCGTTCAAAAGTTACATGCTTCCAAACATAATTACAACTTTCCTTTAAACCCGCCTATAACTCCTTTTTGAACATCTTTCATATGAACCTACTGCCAATTTCTGCCATCAGTTTGTTTGGCTATGATCTAACAATTAATCGGAGACGGATATATATAGAGTCAACGAAACATCGAAGTTTCAGAAAAGTAGTTACATTTTATTTCAAAAAAGGTTTGGTGAACACAGTATCAATTTTATTGAAAAGAGGAAGGTTGCAATCCCAGATGAATTCAAGAATAAATTATATTCCTGTAAAAAAATTACTTTCAAACAATACCTATACACTTTATTAACTCATCCTGTATAATATCGTTGGGTCCACCCACGCCAAAGGCACGAATCTGCATTAAAATCAATGACTACAGAATTTGAAATTGATGATAGATGTTGATAGTCAATGAACTCAGATGTAGATATTTTAGCTGTAATTGCAGAATCGTGCCATTGGCGTACTTATAATTGTTATTAATGTTATGTAGACAACGTAGTTTTCGATATATCGAATGTTTGCAATATTCGATTTTATTATTTTGGATTTCAACATAGATCCAAGCAAATATCTAAATATTGTTCTATGAATTCTCATGCGAAATAAATCTAATTCATCACATATTCTCATTCTAGGACCACGTGGTGATAATGATATATCATCCGAATATCCATTCGACGGTTCAGTGCAATATTTCGGAATAAAGTGTTTTGTACAATAGTGAAATGGATATTACTGGAAAAAATGTTAACCCTAATCCAAAGGAGTCTGCAAACTTCCTGTCGGTTATGCTATTTGGGTAAATATCTTAACATTTAATTGAAATACGCATAAAGGCATCATGTGCATATCATTATGCATAAATAAACGAAATAAACTTTGATCTGTAGAGGCTATTGTAAGGACTCCAAAAACTATATTTTGAAGCTTTATTTCCATACAAGATGGACACCCGATATAAGGCATCTAGTTTCTCATAATAAATACCACATCAAACATTATGTTATCAATAATAAGGAAATTGAAAAAATATTTATGTATCCACAGTTGTGATTTATTCTCTCCATGACTTTTAGTTATACCATCGGCATGTTCAAGAGAGGGTACAAAAAGACATTAGAAATCGAAGATTTATATAGTCCATTGAACGAAGACAGAAGCACACTATTAGGAAATAGATTGGAAAGGTATGTTTTCATAGAAGACGAAAGAACACATCAATTTATTAGATCCGAAGACTAAAATTCATTATTTTGAACTACAATATTTGGATACAAGTTTTAACATTCAATATTTCTCCATGATGACGAAGATCATAATATTTTCCGAAAGCTTGGACTAAGTCAACTTATTTTCACAGAAACTGGAAGAAACAGCTAGAGAAATGTAAATTCACAAAAAACAAACCGAGTTTGTTAAGAGCCCTGGTAATCACCTTTTGGCCAGAATATATTAAGCTCGGCATAGTGACAGCTATTTTAAATTTATTCGTCAATATGGTACAACCTTTCATGCTGAGAGGTTTACTGGACCACTTCAAACCTGAACCCCAAACCACCAAGGAAGAAGCATACTACTACGCAGCCGCTCTAGTACTTTTGACTGTTGTGTCCGTTATTTTATACAACCAATATTTTCTGGGCAGCATGCAAGCAGGAATGAAGGTCAGAACTGCTTGTTGCGCTGTTGTGTACAGAAAAGTGAGTATGCCCTATTCCAGGAATCGAAATATAATTATCAGCGATTCTGAATGCACCCTTTTCAGTCGCTGAAACTTAGTAAAACTGCCCTAGGGGGTGTATCATCCGGGAAAATAGTGAACCTCCTCTCCAATGATGTCAGCAGATTCGACTTGGTCTCATTCTTCATCCATCAGATGTGGGTTGGACCACTCTGTTCCCTTATAGTCATGGGACTCCTTTATAGTGAAGCAGGTTATGCAGGCGTCATAGGAGTGGTTGCGGTTTTCTTGGTAGTACCATTGCAAGGTGAGAATTCTGCTTTGCAACCATCATCCACAAACAAGACCCATTGATGTTGCAGGTTATACAGGTAAGTTAGCAGCTAAGTATAGGAAGCGAACAGCTCTCGCGACAGATGAAAGAATCAGATTGATGGATGAAATCATCTCTGGCATCCAAGTGATCAAGATGTACGCTTGGGAGAAGCCATTTGAAAAGATCATTAGAATAGCTAGAAGAGCAGAGATGAACATCGTGATCAAGTCATCGTACGTGAGAGCATTGTTCATGACTTTCATGTTGTTCACTACAAGATTTGCTCTATTCTGTACGCTTGTCACCATGGTGTTGAGTGGACAAGCAATCACAGCTGCCAAGGTTTGTTCAAGTACCTACGTATCAAGAAGAAAACGCCTGACTGAAATTTCCAGGTCTTTGTTTTCATGTCTTACTTCAGTCTGCTCTCGATGACTATGAGCGCCATGTTTGTCAGAGGCATCTCCGAGGTAGCCGAGCTCTTGGTAGCAATCAAGAGAATTCAAGAATTCCTCATGAATGAGGAAAACGACCCGCAAAAATTGTCATTGAGCGATGGAAAGCTCAAGCCTACAGGTGATTTCCCAGATATGCTGAGCCTGAGGAATGTGACTGCCAAATGGAATTCTGAAAGTTTGGATACTGCCTTGGAGAATATCGATTTGAATATCCCCGATGGAAATCTGGTGGGAATCATCGGACCCGTTGGCAGTGGGAAAAGTTCTCTGCTACAAATCATACTGGGTAACTATTCATATTATCTTTCCTCTCCCCTTATTCACTATTCATTCAATATCTGCTTTTCAGGTGAACTGGAAGTTACTCAAGGAAGCTCAAAAATCAACGGTACCATCTCCTACGCCTCCCAAGAACCATGGGTCTTCGCAGCAACAGTTCGCCAGAACATCCTCTTCGGCCAAGAGTATGACAAGAAGCGCTATTTAGACGTCGTCCACGCATGCGCTCTGGAAAAAGACTTCCAGCAGTTTGAACACGGCGACTTATCCATTGTAGGTGACAGAGGAGCCTCACTCAGTGGTGGGCAGAAGGCTAGGATCAACTTGGCCAGAGCTGTGTATAGGGAAGCTGATATTTATCTCCTGGATGATCCCTTGTCAGCTGTTGACATACACGTCTCCAAGCATCTTTACGATGAGTGCATAAATGGTTATCTGGCGAATAGAACTAGGATTTTGGTGACCCATCAGGTCCATTACCTCAAGGATGCTGACCACATCATCATACTCAATAATGTAAGTCCGTCAGAAACATGGATGAGTAAGAATCCGAATAAGTTGTGTTGATTCAGGGACGCATTGAAGACGAAGGTACATTCAGTGTTTTGGCCAACAGCGAAAATGTGTATGCCAAGCTGTTGACGACTGATCCAGAACAGAACATGGACAAACAGAAAGAGAATGCTATTGCCAAATCAAAGCGAAAACTATCATTGGGAGTGAGTCGATTCTCTTAGCCTGTGCGAAATAATCAATACCACTAACATTTTCAGAGTCGGAAATCTTCCGTGAGCGAATTGAGCATGACTGACATACTTCCATCAGAAGGTTTTGGCGAAGAAAACGATGAAGAAGAGCCACCAGAAGAACAAGCCAACCTGAAAGATCTCCAAGAATCTTCCTCCAAAGGCACTGTAGGCGGTTCTCTCCTCTTGAAATATCTCCTAGCAGGCACCAACTCTTGCGTCGCTATAATTATAATTCTTCTCTTCATATCAGCCCAAATGGCTGCTAGTGGCGTAGACTATTTCGTGAGCTATTGGGTCAACATTGAAGAATTCAGGAACACCACAACTAAATTGGGTACATTCGCAATTCAGCCAATCGAATGGTCAACAGAAACTTGTCTATATATCTACGGTGGCCTTCTAATAAGCCTATTCGTCCTTGCCCTGAGCAGATCAACTATGTTCTACAAGGCGGCCATGCTTTCTTCCAAGAAACTGCATGCCATAATCTTCAGCAGCGTACAATCTACTACTATGAGATTTTTCGACACGAATCCTGGAGGAAGAATCCTGAATAGGTTCTCGAAAGATATAGGAGCTATAGATGAATGGCTGCCAAAAGCTATCCTCGACGCAGGACAAGTAAGACATGTGATACTGAATAGATGAACGAAATCTGATAATTTTTTTTTCAGAATTTATTGTCTCTAGCCGGAGCAGTAGTACTTATAATCGTAGTGAATCCCTACTTTCTCATAATGATGGCCGTGCTTATCGCTGTGTTAAGTTTCATTAGACGTGTTTATTTGAAGACTTCGAAGGATTTGAAACGTCTAGAGGGATTAAGTTAGTCTTTGTCAACATTTAAATTATGCAAATCCATTGAACTCAATTTTTTTCCCAGTGAGGAGTCCAGTATTCACTCATTTGAAAGCATCCATAGATGGTTTAACCACGATCAGAGCTTTTGGAGCAGAATCAATCCTCGAAAATGAGTTCGATAAGCATCAAGATAATCACTCCAGTGCTTGGTATATGTTCATAATATCCAGTTCTGCTTTTGGATTTTTTCTAGATGGTTTCTGTGCTGTATTGATCGCTATTATCACATTGAGTTTCTTGATTTTTGAAGACAGTAAGTCCATATCACAGATCAAAAAAGCACACACGTACCATCATGACGTTTAGAATACATATACTTTAGGTCTTGAAAGGCCAGGAGGCAGCGTGGGACTGGCCATATCTCAAGCTACATCCATGACATTTATACTCCAATGGGGAATGCGGCAATCCGCGGAAGCATCCAATCAGCTGATGAGTGTGGAGAGAGTTCTTGAGTACAAGACTCTCCCGAAAGAAATCGAACCGGCTGTGCCTCGGGTTCCACCGAAAAATTGGCCTTCGAAAGGAAAGCTGATTTTCGAAAATATGGGGCTAAGGTATTTCCCCGAAGGAGCTTTGGTTTTGAAGCATTTGAATATCGTCGTCAATCCAAGAGAAAAGGTAACATGTCTGCGAAATGCCCAAATCACTAAATTATATCAGTGCCACTATGTACACCAGGTTTATGAACTTGTTCATTTCTTCAGGTAGGAGTGGTTGGTAGAACTGGCGCAGGAAAGTCCTCCTTGATATCAGCCCTGTTCAGGTTGGCACCGATAGAGGGCAGCATAATTATAGACGATGTAGATACCAAAGACATCAGCCTGGACTCGCTCAGACTGAACATCTCGATAATTCCTCAAGATCCTGTCCTTTTCTCCGGTACCTTGAGGTACAACTTGGACCCGTTCGAAGAATACAGCGACGACTCTCTGTACAAGGCCATTCAAGACGTCGAACTCAAAGATCCAGCGAATATAATCAACAGACTGGAGAATAGGGTTATGGACAGAGGAGCTAACTACAGTGTCGGCCAAAGGCAGCTGATATGTCTGGCGAGGGCCATTCTTAGGAACAACAAGATTCTGATGTTGGATGAGGCGACAGCCAATGTTGATCCTCAGTGAGTATTAACATTCGAGCTGTTCTTTCAACAGTTCTTTATAAATCATGAATTAATCTTTCAGGACCGATGCTCTCATCCAAAAGACCATCAGGAGAAAGTTCCAAGACTGCACAGTGTTAACGGTTGCCCATAGACTGAACACCATCATGGATTCCGACAAAGTGCTGGTCATGGATGCCGGCACCGTGGCAGAATACGACCACCCTCACCAGCTCCTCCAGAACCCCAAAGGCACTTTCTACAAGATGGTCACGGAGACGGGACCTGCGACATCGGAGCAGCTCAGGAAAATCGCTTCTGATTCCTTCCAAAGAATATCTGCTGTGCCGGAATGATCTTCTGAAGAACGTTCTCATCCTGAGGAGGTTTCTGAGTGAGAATGACACATAATGTGTTGTGATACTCGTGATATGACAAAATTAACATTTCAGAATGTTTGTGTAGCGTTGAGTACGTAATATACGTTATGTTGCTCACTTTTCACAAGTATGCTTCAAATAAAATCATTGAACATTCCATATGAGTTATGCACTATTCTTTTTCCTCAGTGGTGATTAATTTTATAATGACCAATTTGTAGATTTATTATGCAAATAAATTTCAATACAAGTTTAGGACGGGAAAGTTTATTTTGACAAAAACATAAAATCAATCAATGTTCTTTTTCTACTCATCATACCGGTAGAAATCTGTTTCAAGAGACAAACTTACCAAATATTCGAAATATTCTGATGCATTTGGGATCTCACCTTATCTTGGAATCATTGCTTCCTTTTTGAGAAAATAAATATTGTTGGATAATCGAGTTCTAATTTTCTTGTACCGCCTATACTGCTCCTACTATGAAACACTCCAAAGGGATATGTAATATACATTTCACACCCCCTCATAATTCTTTAGACCTTCCTTCATAAATCGTTGATTTTTGTTCCTGATAGAACATGAACAATACTGTCGAAATATGATGTAATATTTCAGATTCATGAATTACTGCTATAAATTTATCTTATCTATACAGCATGAATTCCGTTTTTAATCATATGTCATCATTATCTAATAGTCGATAAATATAAATTCATTTGCGAGATATTTTGTTTGATAATCAGTCAACGGTTACAATTGGTGATCCTGTCATACTATATGATTGCTGCCATTGAAGTGAATTATGTTCTAGAAGAGAACTGAAAACACATTGTACGTATGTATGTTAGATATGTAAATGTCAAGTGTCCGGTATTGTTCCATCATACTTGAATGCTTACTCCAAATATACGATGATCGATGAATTTCGATATGAATATGAAAACAAAGTGCTCACTAAGCTCACTGACAAGTGATTGGTGCCAAATTTTGCTATTATGAAATTACTTAACCTTGCAGGTGAAGCCAATCAAAAACATAGTTTCTCATCAACATTTCGACTTAGCTAGCCGTGAAAGACCCTGTAAATATTGACTATCCCCAAAAATGATCATTTGTTGTGCAGGATATTCCCCTAGTTGAAAATTTCTACATGACACGTTGTTTTTCAGCACATACATGTTCTGTAATCTCCATCCAATATCGATTGAAACGCAATGAATCATTTCTATAGTTATTGCGTCAGAATTAGATAACTAGTTTGATCAGATTTTGCTACTGTGGTTATCTTATAGATGTTCAAGGTTCTCGTTTTCCATGAGTAGGTACAAATGACAATGCTAAATTTATTATCATTATGCAAATAAAGACGAGTGCAGCTATTTCTCTGTACCACATATTAGGATTCCGGCACCCGGTTTTAGGAAACATTATCGATTAAGTTTATTTTACAGAAATCATGTAGGCACAATCACATACAAGAAAAATGCGAAAACATTTATGCACCAATAACATGATTTTTGTTTATATCTTACATATTTGAGATGTACCTACTCTACATTAAATGGGAAGTTTCATCGCGGCCTATGGCTGTACTTCCATTTTCAACGGATGATTCGGATGTATTGTATTTTGCCTAGTATAGAAGTAAGTACTACGAACAGCATGGCTCGTAATAACGTCTCATTATAGTCAAAAAGTCATCGGTCATCGGTGTTTATGTGAATGCAATCTACAAAATATCACGACACGGTAAATGTTGTCATAGCTACTTAGTTCCATGTCAACTTGATATTCCTAACAGATTCGACTTGACATCCCTAACAGATGCTAACAGTGCAATGACATGAAATTGAAGATCTTGTTTCGTATGTTTGGTTGCCTAAGAGTGAAGTCTGTGCATGCTTAATCATATGTTTACAATGAAATGAAATTGTTGATTTCATTATTGATGGATGGAGGCAAATTATGGCGGAAAATTCAAAAATAAACATGAATGAGATCACAAAAAATAAAATATATTCGTCTGAAAGTATAGAAAACTGAATACTGTTGAAACACAATCATTTCACAAATTTAATTCTTTATACTGGCCTTCACTTCTTTCTAGATTATTCGTAATTCTGGAGCAAAAATAATTAACTTTCAAATATCCATATTATGGAAGACTGTTTTTACCATTGAATAAACCATCTTCCTAACAGTATTTAACAACTCTCGAAGACAATTAGAATAGATTAAAAATCAAAAATAAAAATAATATCACAATCATAAATATCATAACACTTAATTATTTCAATTCAAGGATATATAGGAGCACATTTTGGTGTAGAATGGACACCAAAACACGCAATAATGATGAAGGCATTCAATGCTAAGATTCACTTTTAGAAAGCAGGTTTCATCTCAAAGTTGAACCTCCATAAAATTTCCATATTTGAAAACATTGATTATGAATTTTCTGCTAAGAGAGTGATGGTTTTAAATCCCAAATTCTCCTTCAGGTCATGCATCATGCAAACAAGCACATGAACTTTTTGTACTATTTTCACGAATAATAATTACTGGAAAAGGTATATAAATTCACATTAGGAGTGGCTTGATCTTCTTGATGTTTCGAGGAGATGATAATCCAGTAATTTATGTTTCAATTACACAATAATGAAACGATCAGGAGTAAAATGAGTGGAACAGTTTTGACCTGCAAAAATATACCTTAAGAAATAAATCTACAGAAATAATAAATGCCTTTCAATTTTTTGGTAAATTGTAGTAGGTTCTTTAGAAAATATTTCATACCTGATTGATAAAAACAAACTGTTTCTAACACAAATACATTTTTTCTGAGATGCACCCTAAGACACTTTGGATTAGAACTTTAAGCATTATTCAATACATTTTGCCACCTTCGTCACCACGTATCTGTTTTTCAATATTTGTTTAACTAATACCTAGGTGCCTACCTTAATTCTACGCCATCACCATCAAAATTAATTTCAATATTTGCATACATAATCACAAACACTGAAAACATCGAGTCATGCAAATATACTTCGCTCATTTATGTAATTAGTTATAGTAGTGCAACAGAAAAGAAAGGAAGATCCGCATCGAACGTATCAGATGCGCACTTGGTGAATTTTTGGGGGACGAGCAGCTTTCTAAAATAATTATTACAGGGTTATCCCGCATTCAGCGCGTGTGGCACAGTGAATCCGTATCTCTCGTCTCATTTCAGGTGCAAATCTCATGAGATGTTGCTTACCATTTGGAGATGAGTGATAACCGACAACACACGAGCCGAAAAATTATCACATACATGATAATTGGAAAAGATTGATTTTCATCTGATCGTTGAGAGATACTATATAGTCAAGTATTCGCGGGAAAGTGAGTGATCATGGATATCACCAAGGAAGATTACAGCTTAAATCCAAGGGATACTGCGAATCCCCTGTCAGTCCTGTTCTTCAGGTAAGATATTGGATTCACCCTTGTTAAATGACCGATCAACAGAAAAATATATTTGAATATTTATACCTACAGGGTGAGTCACCACTAACGTGACAGAATCTGACGAGAACATAGGAACATTGTTATTGTACTAGTTTCGTACAGGGCTCTGTATCTTGGAGATATTCTCCAATATACCGAGTGCTCTATAAGAGAGTGTGACATATCACACTCAGTCATTGATGTTTTTACTATAACCTATACAGAGTGTTCTGAATATTACATCGTATATGCATAATAAAACAAAAACTTTATCACTATGGGTGTGCGAGCATTGAACTATATACCTTCGTATGCCGCTTACATACCTTTTGATCAAAATCTATTCAATGGAAAAATTTCATTACGAGAACGAGCTTATGCGCAAAAATACCTGCACAAACTTACAAAGTATAACTGAAAAAGGAGAAAGAGAACTGGCCAGATTTCGCAAGAGAGAAGTGTTCAGACTTAAAGAGAAACATAATAAAGTAAGACCAATAGACAGTTATTGGTCGAAATGTTTGGGAAGAAGTTACTTTTTTGATGGACACTTGCGATTACTGGATTTTTTTGGAAGATGGTTTACTGAACACAAAACGAATAATGTTTTTTCAATTAGTAACAGCTCACTATTCTCCAGAAGCGAGACATTACTTGGATATACGATTGAGGAATGTTCCGAAATCACTTCATTGAAAATATTTATTTTTCATATATAACTAGTGCTTGTTGTATTTTTAAATTTCTGTTAATCGATTGTTGTTTAATCGATTAATCGACAAATTGAACGGGGAATTCAAGAATAATTATTTTTGTCTTTAAAAATATCAATCAGTGCTTCCTCATTGAATATTCATCAATGGACACCCTGTAAATGAATTAAATTCGAATGTCTCTACTCTATTAATAATCAAATATCAACTACTATAATATCTCATTGTTTTCCTTATCATTATTATCGATAAAGGTTTGCTTTCGTAAACCTTAAATAAGTATACCCACTACAAATTCAAGGCCAAAAGTGCGCTGAATCATGCATGCCTTTTGAATAATATTCTTATCACTCACTATTGAAATTTGAATAATAAGCATACAGGGTGGTCCATTACTTACATTACTTACTCGCGTGAATAGGAGATTTTTCAGTCTACACTATTATGGATATTAGACATATTTCGTACGAGTAGTCGTGATTTCAAATTTTTTTTTAATTTTCAGCTATACCACTGACATGTTCAGGAAAGGTTACAGAAAAAACTTGGAAGCTGAAGACTTATACAGTCCATTGAAGAAAGACAGGAGCACGTTACTTGGTGATAGGTTGGAAAGGTATGTTATATCCCTTCAGTCAAGATGGCTCTGTATGGTTATTTTCACTCTGCTTTACAGAAACTGGCAGAAGCAATTAGTGAAATCGAAAAAGACGAATAAGCACCCCAGTTTTTTTTGGGCCTTGGTGGCCACCTTCTGGCCAGAATATAGCATCCTAGGTCTCATGGCAGCCGCAACCAATGTATTCATCAACATGGTACAACCTTTCATGCTGGGTGGTTTATTGGACCACTTCAAACCTGAACCAGAATCCACCAAGGAAGAAGCATACTACTACGCTGGCGCTATAGTGGTGTTAAATATTTTATCCGTTTTGATTACCAACCAATATATGTTGGGATGTTTTCATGTAGGGATGGAAGTCAGAGCAGCCTGTTGTGCCCTTATATACAGAAAAGTAAGTATGGTTACTGTTGGTTCAAGTAATTCCTAACATTCACTGAGAAATGTGGTGGAGCCAAAGATTTTGGCAACATTTTTGTAGATGTTGCAAATACGTCTTCTGTTATTCTTAGTCGAAGGATGACATGACAAACAATGAATTTGTCCTTCAGGGACATACCTATGCCAGTACTACATGTATTTTGAATTTGTAATGCGTTTCAGTCGCTGAAATTAAGCAAAACTGCCCTAGGCGGTATCGCATCCGGAAAGATAGTGAACCTTCTCTCCAATGACGTCAGCAGATTCGACATAGTCTCGATGTTTATCCATCAGATGTGGGTGGGTCCAGTTTGTTCTCTCATAGTTATGGGACTACTATACAACGAAGCAGGTTATGCTGGAGTCATAGGGATAGTTGCGGTTTTCCTGATAGTACCAATACAATGTGAGAATGCAGATTGATAAAGGTTTTCATTGTATTTCATGGTTGATTCGATATTGCAGCATATACCGGAAAACTATCGGCCAAGTACAGGAAGCAGACTGCTATGAAAACTGACGAACGAGTCAGACTGATGGACGAGATCATTTCTGGAATCCAAGTGATCAAGATGTATGCCTGGGAGAAACCCTTCGAAAAAATTGTCAAATTAGCCAGGAGGGCAGAAATAAAAATTATAACCAAGTCTTCTTACGTCAGAGCATTGTTCATGACTTTCAATCTGTTCACCACTAGATTTGCTTTATTCTGCTCATTGCTGACTTTGACTTTATCCGGACAAGAAATCACGGCTGCCAAGGTTCGTTCAATCCCACTATAAGAAACAACAACTGATTGAATTCTTACAGGTGTTTGTATTCATGTCTTACTTCAATCTCCTTTCGATGAGCATGGGAGCCATGTTCGTCAGAGGAATATCCGAGATAGCAGAGCTTTTCGTAGCTATCAAGAGGCTGCAAGATTTCCTTTTGAATGAAGAATTCGACCCTAAAAAACTGCCTTTGAGCAACGGAGAAATCAAGCCTACAGGTGATTTTCCGAATATGCTGTCCCTGAGAAATTTGACTGTCAAATGGAGCACTAATAATTCGGATACTGCCTTGAACGATATCAATCTGAGCGTTCCCGATGGAAACTTGGTAGGAATCATCGGACCCGTTGGCAGTGGGAAAAGTTCCCTACTACAAACCATACTGGGTAACTATTCATATTATCTTTCCTCTCCCCTTATTCACTATTCATTCGATATCTGCTTTTCAGGTGAACTGGAAGTTACTCAAGGAAGCTCAAAAATCAACGGTACCATCTCCTACGCCTCCCAAGAACCATGGGTCTTCGCAGCAACAGTTCGCCAGAACATCCTGTTCGGCCAAGAGTATGACAAGAAGCGCTATCTAGACGTCGTCCACGCATGCGCTCTGGAAAAAGACTTCCAGCAGTTTGAACACGGCGACTTATCCATCGTAGGTGACAGAGGAGCCTCACTCAGTGGTGGGCAGAAGGCTAGGATCAACTTGGCCAGAGCTGTGTATAGGGAAGCCGATATTTATCTCCTGGATGATCCCTTGTCAGCTGTTGACATTCACGTCTCCAAGCATCTTTACGATGAGTGCATAAATGGTTATCTGGCGAATAGAACTAGGATTTTGGTTACCCATCAGGTCCATTACCTCAAGGACGCTGACCACATCATCATACTCAATAATGTAAGTCCGTCAGAAACATGGATGAGTAAGAATCCAAATTAGTTGTGTTGATTCAGGGACGCATTGAAGACGAAGGTACATTCAGTGTTTTGGCCAACAGCGAAAATGTGTATGCCAAGCTGTTGACAGCTGATCCAGAACAGAACATGGACAAGCAGAGGGAGATTGCAAAATCTAAGCGAAAATTATCGATGGGGGTAAGTGAATCACATTCGACTCGACTGTATGAAATTGCAACAATCTAAGCTATCAATGTTTTCCAGAGTCGAAAAGCTTCTATGGCCAGTCTTATTAGCGAAATAAGCATAGCTGATACCCTCGTATCAAACGACATGAATCCAGATAGCGATGAAGAAGAACCCCCAGAAGAAGAAGTCAATCTGAAGGACCTCCAAGAAAAGTCTTCCAAGGGAACAGTGGGCGGGTCTCTCCTTGCAAAATACATCCTAGCAGGCACCAACTTTTGCGTCGCTATAATCATCGTTGTTCTCTTCATCTTATCCCAAATGGCTGCTAGTGGCGTAGACTATTTCGTGAGCTATTGGGTCAACATTGAAGAATACAGGAACGTCACGAACGAGACAGTTAATATGGGAGTATTCTCTATTCCGCCGATTGATTGGTCCACAGAAACTTGTCTATACATCTACGGTGGTCTTCTGAGCAGCGTGTTTTTCATTGCTCTAATCAGATCAATGCTTTTCTACAAATCGGCCATGCTATCCTCTAAGAGGCTACATGCGATAATCTTCAGCAGCGTACAAGCTACTACCATGAGATTTTTCGATACGAATCCTGCGGGTAGGATCCTCAATAGATTCTCTAAGGACATGGGAGCCATAGACGAATGGTTACCAAAAGCCATCGTCGATGCAGGACAGGTAATATGACCAATAACCAGAAGGTTGAATCGAGTTAGAATCTGTTCTTTGCAGATATTGCTGTCCATGGTTGGATCCCTCGTACTGATAGTTGTAGTGAATCCATACTTCCTCATCTTGATGGCCATACTGACTGTGGTGTTCGGTTTCATCAGACGGATTTATCTGAAGACTTCGAAGAATTTGAAGCGTCTTGAGGGAATGAGTACGACTTTGTTAATTTACAAATAATACGACGGCTTTCATAATTATGATGGTCATTTCTTCAAAGATGTCGCTCAATTTGTGTAACAAGCATTTTACTTCGATTCGCGGATAATTATTGATTCAAAATAGAAATACATACACTTTTGATTATCATACGTAGTAAACACATTAGTTGTATTGTTACAAAAAAAGAATATACCACGCAATAACGAAGTGTAATGCTTCGTATTAACATTTTTCAGTGAGAAGTCCAGTTTTCACCCATTTGAGAGCAACCATAGAGGGATTGACAACGATCAGAGCTTTTGGAGCAGAATCGATCCTTAGAGATGAATTCGATAAGCACCAAGATTTACATTCGAGTGCTTGGTACATGTTCCTCATATCAAGCTCAGCATTTGGGTTTTATTTGGATGGATTCTGCACTTTATTCATCGCTATTATAACGTTCAGTTTCTTGATTCTGGAAGACAGTGAGTCTACATCAAACCAATTATAATACTTGAGAACACGATCTCTTGATTGTATGCTATTGAGTGAAAAACTTGTTTTTCAGGTCTTGGAATGGCAGGAGGCAGTGTAGGACTGGCTATATCTCAAGCTACAGCAATGACAGGTCTACTTCAATGGGGAATGCGGCAATCCGCTGAAGTATCCAATCAGCTGATGAGTGTGGAGAGAGTTCTTGAGTACAAGACTCTCCCGAAAGAAATCGAACCGGCTGTGCCTCGGGTTCCACCAAAAAATTGGCCCTCGAAGGGAAAGCTGATTTTCGAAAATATGGGGTTGAGGTACTTCCCCGAAGGAGCTTTGGTTTTGAAGCATTTGAATATCGTCGTCAATCCAAGAGAAAAGGTAACTTGTCTGCGAAATGCCCAAATCACTAAATTATATCAGTGCCACTATGTACGCCAGGTTTATGAACTTGTTCATTTCTTCAGGTAGGAGTGGTTGGTAGAACTGGCGCAGGAAAGTCCTCCTTGATATCAGCCCTGTTCAGGTTGGCACCGATAGAGGGCAGCATAATTATAGACGATGTAGATACCAAAGACATCAGCCTGGACTCGCTCAGACTGAACATCTCGATAATTCCCCAAGATCCTGTCCTTTTCTCCGGTACCTTGAGGTACAACTTGGACCCGTTCGAAGAATACAGCGACGACTCTCTGTACAAGGCCATTCAAGACGTCGAACTCAAAGATCCAGCGAATATAATCAACAGACTGGAGAACAGGGTAATGGACAGAGGAGCTAACTACAGTGTCGGCCAAAGGCAGCTGATATGTCTGGCGAGGGCCATTCTTAGGAACAACAAGATTCTGATGTTGGATGAGGCGACAGCCAATGTTGATCCTCAGTAAGTATTAACATTCGAGCTGTCCTTTCAACAGTTCTTTATAAATCATGAATTAATCTTTCAGGACCGATGCTCTCATCCAAAAGACCATCAGGAGAAAGTTCCAAGACTGCACAGTGTTAACGGTTGCCCATAGACTGAACACCATCATGGATTCCGACAAAGTGCTGGTCATGGATGCCGGCACCGTGGCAGAATACGACCACCCTCACCAGCTCCTCCAGAACCCCAAAGGCACTTTCTACAAGATGGTCACGGAGACGGGACCTGCGACATCGGAGCAGCTCAGGAAAATCGCTTCTGATTCCTTCCAAAGAATATCTGCTGTGCCCGAGTGACATGTTTTGAATAAAATGAATAATTTTTCGGGAAATAATTTTTGTTCAGTGAATGAAAAATGGATGCAGTGTCATACCAAGACAATCAGTAGTGAAAAATGAGATTGCCCACATTTTGGGACACCTGATATAGTATTAAGATGTAAATAAGTATAAATATTGATTCCTAATCAAGTATGTATTAAATCGTACCAAAGAAAATTATTTTTATTCACCTTCAACATCGAACATTTCATTAGGGACGAGGGAGCAATTATTGAAGAACAATAAATTTCTCCCAGATCACTGGTTCTTGTGCATTTTCGGACACTTCGGCAACATACATTTTTACAAACCCCGGAGCTCCATTGAAATATCTTCTTATCTTAGGAGGTCTTCTCACTAAAAGATCAACAAGATGGAGCTCAAAACTGGTGGAATTCAATATGCACAACATGCATCATGTATCTTTCAAATACATGACATTGCATACGTTCAGTTCCCTCAGATATTTGGGAACTTTTAACGGATCTAAATTTGATATTTCTTCTACCTTCAGATTTATTACCCTTTTTTGATGTATTTACAGCATCGCACTCCACAGAATCTTCAGATGCTGGCCCCTTCAGGTTATTGACATCAAGTTTTTCTTGCTGAGATTGATCAATGCTCTGGATCATTTTCGTTAAATATTCTCGAGAAGTTTCTTGGACTGTCGCAGTCCTGGAAGTATTTGCCATTATGTAGGCACTCCCATGCCATCGGAGTCATATTATAAGTCCATTTTTGACAAATGACACAACTATCAAGTACTCGAAAAATCTCGACTCATAATACGAAACCTTGATTGTTATCAGACAATCTATTATATTTGCTATCAGTTAATGTGCATCTTCAGTAGAAATGTGGAATTGTTAGCTGCCGGCAGTTGAAGTCTGTTTCTTATCATAGGGCCATAGAAATACCTACTAAAATATACCGTACGTATGCAAATATGTCCACTTTATTTTTGAAAAAAGCTTGTTGATGATTTGAATGTTCGTGTTATTTACCCAATAATCAATTTCACCGAATAAAAATCAATAAAGAATAGGTAAGTTTCAAATATTCACTTTTCCTAAATCTGGTATTTTTCAGCGCTGAACCCTAATTTCTAAGATCAGATCGTTAAAAAAATTAATGAAATACTGACTCACTGGCTGTTATCTTCAAGATTGTGTGAAAGGAACATGATATCACTACATATATGTAATCTATATAACTAGGTACACTATTCCCAAGATAATGATATAGAAAAAAGTTATAGACAAAGTTCTAGTTAAACAGTGAGAAAGTTAGGCAAGTAATGAAAAGATAAATGTAAATTTTTGTTGAGCCATTCTTGTATTGATGCCATTTTCAAATCTGTCCTGAGAATGTGTTCCAATGTGTTCCGAACCATCAGTAAAACATCTATTCATTTATCTGATAATCTTTATGTATAGTTTCGGACTGAAAAACTACTTCTGTACCCTGTAATATCTGTATGTTTAAAGAAACGCAATGTGTTTCAAAATATTATGTATTCCTTTATTATTCATGGATTGATATTATATACTTTTTTTGTACATTTCGTAAATGCAATTCCTAATTGCTACAAATTCAAATTCTACATCTGATAACCTTTTACGCACACGAAAAGATTATTGAATAAGATGCGTGACCAGTTATTTTTGAATGATGTGCTTCATTTCATTCTAGGACTGCATTAGGGGACAAGGTAGATTAATGGAAGTCTTGGTATAGTTATACCGGGAGTATATTCGAAGTGAACATCAGGAACATAGTGATTAGTTATGGATATTACCAAGGAGAATGTTAAAAAAAATCCAAGGGTTACTGCAAATCCCTTGTCGGTTTTACTATTTGGGTAAGCTATCAATCGGATTTTTATTACTTGAGTTGTCTTTAGATTGTTATATGCGTACCCTGAATATTTCCTGAATATTTTCAAAGGAGATTTGTACGCTTCTGATTCTATAATCCAATGAACATCATCCATACACTATGCTCTAACATCGTTTCAATCATTTGTTCGATAAGTTCAAACGTGATGGTTTCAATCAAAGAGACTAGGTACCTGAAGACTGTCAAATTTGTGCCGTGATTTTCATTTCTTTAATTCCAGTTACACTATAGATATGTTCAGAAAAGGTTACAGAAAGCCATTTGAAGTCGAAGATTTATATAGTCCACTGGATGAAGACCGAAGTACATTATTAGGAGATAGACTAGAGAGGTGAGTCCTATTTTTATTTTTTGATGTAGAAATCTATGGTAAAATTTTCTTCAAATATAGAAACTGGGAGAAGCAACTACTGAAATCCAAAACGACGACGAAGAATCCCAGCTTATTCAGAGCCTTAATTGCCACCTTTTGGCTAGAATATACTCTGCTCGGCATAATGGCAGGAATAACAAACGTAGTCATCAAAATGGTCCAACCTTTCATGCTGGGAGGTTTGTTGGACCACTTCAAACCAGAACCGCAGACCACGAAAGAAGAAGCATTCTACTACGCGGGCGCTATAGTATTGTTGAATGTTTTATCCAGCTTGATAACGAATCAATTCAATCTGGGAAGCTCTCACGCAGGAATGGAAGTTAGAGCAGCCTGTTGTGCTCTTATTTACAGAAAAGTAAGCATGGCTACCGTTGATTCAAATTATTCCTGACATCCACTGAAAAATGTGGTGAAGCCAAAGAATTTGGCAACGAAATTAGTAGATCCATCCATTTATATTTTGAATTTCTAATGCGTTTCAGTCGCTGAAATTGAGCAAAACTGCCCTAGGCGGTATCGCATCCGGAAAGATAGTGAACCTTCTCTCCAATGACGTCAGCAGATTCGACATAGTCTCACTGTTTATCCACCAAATGTGGATAGGCCCTCTTTGTTCCCTCATTGTTATGGGATTATTATACAGGGAAGCTGGATATGCTGGCATCGTAGGAATAGTCGCCGTTTTCCTAATAGTACCGGTACAGTGTAAGAATGATAATTGATAAAGGTTTTCATGGTATTTCATGGTCGATTCGATATTGCAGCATATACCGGAAAACTATCGGCCAAGTACAGGAAGCAGACTGCTATGAAAACTGACGAAAGAGTCAGACTGATGGACGAGATCATTTCTGGAATCCAAGTGATCAAGATGTACGCCTGGGAAAGGCCTTTCGCGAAAATAATCAAAATAGCAAGGAAAGCAGAAATAAAGGTCATTACCAAATCATCGTACGTGAGAGCGTTGTTCATGACTTTCATGTTGTTCACCACAAGATTCGCCCTGTTCTGCTCACTTCTCACTCTGGCATTATCTGGACAAGAAATCACAGCTGCGAAGGTTTGTTCCACTCTACTACAGGAAACAATAACTAAGTATATTTTATAGGTCTTCGTTTTCATGTCTTACTTCAATCTCATTTCTATGACGATGGGTACGATGTTTGTTAGAGGCATATCTGAGATAGCTGAGCTATTCGTAGCTATAAAGAGGCTGCAAGATTTCCTTCTGAATGAAGAATTCGACCCTAAAAAACTGCCTTTGAGCAACGGAGAAATCAAGTCCAAAGGTGATTTTTCGAATATGCTGATCCTGAGAAATTTGACTGCCAAATGGAGCACTGATAATTCGGATACTGTTTTGAACGACATCAATCTGAGCGTCCCTGATGGAAACTTGGTAGGAATCATCGGACCCGTTGGCAGTGGGAAAAGTTCCCTACTACAAACCATACTGGGTAACTATTCATATTATCTTTCCTCTCCCCTTATTCACTATTCATTCAATATCTGCTTTTCAGGTGAACTGGAAGTTACTCAAGGAAGCTCAAAAATCAACGGTACCATCTCCTACGCCTCCCAAGAACCATGGGTCTTCGCAGCAACAGTTCGCCAGAACATTCTGTTCGGCCAAGAGTATGACAAGAAGCGCTATCTAGACGTCGTCCACGCATGCGCTCTGGAAAAAGACTTCCAGCAGTTTGAACACGGCGACTTATCCATTGTAGGTGACAGAGGAGCCTCACTCAGTGGTGGGCAGAAGGCTAGGATCAACTTGGCCAGAGCTGTGTATAGGGAAGCCGATATTTATCTCCTGGATGATCCCTTGTCAGCTGTTGACATTCACGTCTCCAAACACCTTTATGATGAGTGCATAAATGGTTATCTGGCGAATAGAACTAGGATTTTGGTGACCCATCAGGTCCATCATCTCAAGGATGCTGACCACATCATCATACTCAATAATGTGAGATAGTTACAGAACTTTGGCGCGAATGTTGATTTAGATGAGTTGTTTTATCTAGGGACGGATCGAAGGTGAAGGTACATTCAATGTTCTAGCCAATAGCGATAACGTGTACGCGAAGCTGTTAACGGCTGATCCAGAACAGAACATGGACAAGCAGAAGGAAATCGCAAAATCTAAGCGAAAATTATCGATGGGGGTAAGTGAATCACCTTGGACTGTATGAATTTGTGACGAATATAAGCTATATCGCTGTTTTCCATCAGAGTCGAAAAGCTTCTATGGCCAGTATTATAAGCGAAATAAGCATCGCTGATACTCTCATATCAAATGATATGAACCCAGAAAGCGATGACGAAGAACCCCCAGAAGAAGAAGTCGACCTAAAGGAACTCCAAGAAAAGTCTTCGAAAGGCACAGTGGGCGGGTCACTCCTCGCAAAATACATCTTAGCAGGCACCAACTTTTGCGTCGCTATAATCATCGTTCTACTTTTCATCCTAGCCCAAATGTCTGCTAGTGGCGTAGACTATTTCGTGAGCTATTGGGTCAACATTGAAGAATACAGGAACGTCACTAAAGATTCAGTGAGTTTTGGAGCATTCACTATTCCGCCAATCGAATGGTCCACAGAAACTTGTCTATATATCTACGGTGGTATTTTGGCCAGTCTATTCTTCATCGCCTTGGGCAGATCGATGTTGTTTTTCAAATCAGCCATGCGATCTTCTAATAGGCTGCATGCGACTATTTTTGATAGTGTGCAAGCTGCTACCATGAGATTTTTCGATACGAATCCCGGTGGTAGGATTCTCAATAGATTCTCCAAAGATATAGGAGGAATAGATGAGTGGTTACCAAAAGCAATCGTTGACTCAGGACAGGTAAGTCTTCCAATTACTATTTGGGTAATGTATACAATAATGTTTTATGTTTCTCATCAGATGTTTCTGTCTCTGATCGGATCAATTACTTTGATTATTACGGTCAACCCCTACTTCATCATCGTTATGGCTGTGCTGATCGTAGTATTTGGTTTTCTTAGACACGTTTACCTGAAAACTTCGAAGAACTTGAAACGTCTAGAAGGAATTAGTAAGTTTTTGACAGCGTAGATTCAACGAAATTACTCCTAGAAAATTGATTCAACTTATAAATCCCCATTGTTTCAGTGAGAAGTCCAGTTTTCACTCATTTGAGAGCAACCATAGAGGGTTTGACGACGATCAGAGCTTACGGAGCAGAATCGATTCTCAAATATGAGTTCGATAAGCATCAAGACAGTCATTCTAGTGCTTGGTATATGTTCATAATATCCAGTTCAGCCTTCTCGTTCTTCCTAGATGGCTTCTGCACTCTATTCATCGCTATTTTAACATTCAGTTTCTTGATATTTGAGGACAGTAAGTTTGAATCTTTTTGATCTTCTAGGTTGACTATTTCATATCCGCAGTAAAATGAAACGTATATTAGGTCTTGGAATGCCGGGAGGCAGTGTAGGTCTAGCCATAACCCAAGCTACTTCCATGACGTTTCTACTGCAATATGGAATGCGGCAATCCGCTGAAGTATCCAATCAGCTGATGAGCGTGGAGAGAGTTCTGGAGTACAAGACTCTTCCGAAAGAAATCCAACCGGCTGTGCCTCGGGTTCCACCGAAAAATTGGCCCTCGAAGGGAAAGCTGATTTTCGAAAATATGGGGTTGAGGTACTTCCCCGAAGGAGCTTTGGTTTTGAAGCATTTGAATATCGTCGTCAATCCAAAAGAAAAGGTAACTTGTCTGCGAAATGCCCAAATCACTACATTATATCAGTGCCACTAGGTATGCCAGGTTAAAGAACTCGTTCTATTCTTCAGGTAGGCGTGGTTGGTAGAACTGGCGCAGGAAAGTCCTCCTTGATATCAGCCCTGTTCAGGTTGGCACCGATAGAGGGCAGCATAATTATAGACGATGTAGATACTAAAGACATCAGCCTGGACTCGCTCAGACTGAACATCTCGATAATTCCCCAAGATCCTGTCCTTTTCTCAGGTACCTTGAGGTACAACTTGGACCCGTTCGAAGAATACAGCGACGACTCTCTGTACAAGGCCATTCAAGACGTCGAACTCAAAGATCCAGCGAATATAATCAACAGACTGGAGAATAGGGTAATGGACAGAGGAGCTAACTACAGTGTCGGCCAAAGGCAGCTGATATGTCTGGCAAGGGCCATTCTTAGGAACAACAAGATATTGATGTTGGATGAGGCGACAGCCAATGTTGATCCTCAGTAAGTATTAACATTCGAGCTGTTCTTTCAACAGTTCTTTATAAATCATGAATTAATCTTTCAGGACCGATGCTCTCATCCAAAAGACCATCAGGAGAAAGTTCCAAGACTGCACAGTGTTAACGGTTGCCCATAGACTGAACACCATCATGGATTCCGACAAAGTGCTGGTCATGGATGCCGGTACCGTGGCAGAATACGACCACCCTCACCAGCTCCTCCAGAACCCCAAAGGCACTTTCTACAAGATGGTGATGGAGACGGGACCTGCGACTGCGGAGCTGCTCAAAAAAATCGCTTCGGACGCTTCCCAGAGAATTTCTGAAGTGCCAGAATAATTGATAGTTCGAGTCAGATTTTAACTATTCAAAATCTAGTGTCAATATAATAGTCTACAAATATGACATGTTTATATAAACGATATGACTTGTTTATTAGAATTATTCAACAATCATCGTAAATGATTCTTGTTGCAACACATTTACCTATATACTTGTCCAAAAGAAAATTTGCGCGAATAATCCAATCAATGAATACGTTGTAGAGGGAAATGGAAGAAACACAATTTTTGACTGTGCGGGAATTTATTTAGACCGGTGAGGAGGTGAACATACTAAAAGTCATCATTCCTAGGAGCTTATTATATCTCGGAAACTACGAATCCCAGCGAAGATCATTCCATACAAAAGTGAAGCTGATAAATCTTAATATTTGCACAGATCACTTTGCATCATTGAAAATTACTTTATTACTAATACCTTAGTCTTTATAACTAATACCTTAGGCTCAGATTAAAATGGTGAAAGATGAATAGATAAGTAAATTTAAAAATCATGTACTTATTTTTCAAGTCTAACATCATGTTTATAATGAGTTACCTAATTAGCAAAACATAAAAACCCAAATACAAACTTCCTGAATCAAAAATCGTTGAAAAGTCTGCGCCTGTATTCAAAAGAAGAAAATTAAATTGATAAGAGGTCGTATAGAAAGAGAACAATACTTTTCATGGTTTATAAATTGTGGAAATGTATGATAAATATAGTTTCATAAATTGTAAAATGTAAAAATTCGTTCGTAACTTTATTGCTCGATGCAAATACTGTTGAGAACGTATGGCGTTTGAAAATTTTTATATATAAAATATTGGATTTAAAATCGGAGATCTTGGATGACAGCAATAGAGCAGCTATAAGTGTAGGAAAAAATGACTCTGTTCCTGTAAGAAATGGTAAGTTCTCTGAAGACCTGAACTATTAGAAGAGTGCCAAACGGAGTATTTGATTTCAAAATAAATCCCAGTTTGTTGTTTGAACTCGAAGTGGTTTCATTCTTTATCTGAAGCCAATTAAAGTCATAATAATAAAGTTGCAATGAATATTATACTCATGGCTCAACATTAATTATTCAGTGATAAGACTATATATAACTACCTATACTAAAAAATAATGATTAGAAATAACTAACGTGTTGTAATTGGGTTGTTATATCCAGTGAACATAATAAAATCAGGACGGCTGCGGGTGTCGCGATCTGTATTCAAATACATAGATAATATGATTATTTTCCACTTATTTTTTTATTTTTTATTAGATACGGTTGCTATAAATACCGTAAGGCGTTATGAGCAGGCGTTATGAATCATAGCATACCAATTTTTGAAAATACGCCAATAACACGGTTTTATCTATGGCCAACTTCTATTGATTAAATACTTCATAAGCCTTGTCGTATACGAGTCTGGATTTCTCCGGCAATAAATTATTCGCATCAGCTTTGGTGCATTTTCCATGATATTCTTCGGTAAATTCGTATTCATTTCCATTATTTCTATAAGACTACACGAAGGAAGCAGCAGTCATACACTAAATATAATAATGACAGCAATATTCAACGAACGTCAAAATATCAACAAATGCCATGCCTATACTATATATGAAAAGAAAAATGGAAAGAAAATGCTAGGAGCAATAAGCCGGTTTCAATATCGATTTTTCATTATAATAAAAAAAATTTCTCGTTAAAAGTTAAGTATGCACCACGAGCGAGATCCTAATGCCCATCAAACAACATTAATCCTTTGGAAAAATGAAAAAATGGATTAGCCATAAAAAAATTTTAAAGAGAAAAATAGTCTATCCAAATAAAATATCAAACATAGTTTGAAATGAATGTTTGGTATAGAGTACGAGCAGAAAACAACTACTTTCCTAGAAAATACCACGCAGAACATTGAATTATATCTGTTCGTAGTCCATGCAACGATTCACACTGTGAATGCAGATAGCAAATGTTTCTTTCTTCCTAAGACGTGACAAATTCACATCGAGACAGGCACGCCTAACAACCTACAGACCGGTTTCGGGCTTATTGGCCCTCATCAGTGCAGGGTAGTTATCCGAGTAGAGACCGTAAGATCTCCACTCGAAGCGTTGCCTGTCCCAATGCATTTTCGTCGCGTCTATTTGACCGCACAGAGCCGCGTTCCAACAGACAATTGGAAGTGGCGACATCATGCGGCAGAAGAAAGAAACACTCCAGAAACGAATCTCCCAAGTTTTACAGAACTTGGAAGTGGCTAAGAGCTCGACTAAGCTTAATAAATGAAAAAATGGATTAGCCATAAATTGGACAAAAAAAATTGTTGAAAGAGAAAAAAAAAATTGCGATCTGCATTCACAGTGCGAATCGTTGCATGGACTACGAACAGATATAATTCAATGTTCTGCGTGGTATTTACCAGGAAAGTAGTTGTTTTCTGCTCGTAGTCTACCAGACATTCATTTCAAACTATGTTTGATATTTTGAATTGGATAGACTATTTTTCTCTTTCAAAAAAAATTAATCCTTTGGGCAAAAGGCCCTCTGGTATTTATATAACGTTCTTGGTACATAAACAACTATTTCCTGTATATTACTCCTCTGATTTGAAAGAACTATTCGGTTTGTGAATCTCCAGCGCTTCGACTTCACTGACGAATAATTTTTGATATACGTAGCCGATCCGATCCTGAGATAAACCGATGTATTTGAAAACCATTCTGATAAAAATTTTCGAGTTTCGGGTATAGCCGTTTGAAATCTGAATATATTATATCGTTATGGTATTTTTATATAGTGAAACAAATTGTGTCATACGTCGTTGCATCTGCAATAAAAAATGATATGTTATACAGGATGTACTCTTTTCGTGCCATATAAAAAAACAAAGTTGATGATGATTTCTTTGAAACAAAATGTGGCATGGTGATTTTGTGAACGCCATTTTGTAGAGCTGAAAAAGTGGCATTGATAACGTGGCTTTGTTTTCTTTGGAAACTTTTCAAACCACTTCAGAAAACAATGAAAACCAAACCGTAAAATTTTGTTTGTGAATATTACGTTTCTATATACAGTCTTTCAGTACCTTGTAGCACCTTTTATTCGAAATCATAGATGATGAATCTGGTGTAATTTTACACAATCGTCAGTCTAATTCCAGAAAAGCTTTGTCTATATAATTTTTGTTATCTGACAGTAAAGAATTTCTGATTCTGATCTGTGAATTAAGAATAGTGAAAATATCAAACAAGCACATAAGAACAGATGAAACAGCACATTGTGAAACAATAGGAAGACTTCAACTTAGACTATCTTCTGTTTGTTCGGTTGAGTCCAAATCTTTATCATGCGCCAATGAATTACTACCTACCGCTAATGGCGTCTCGTCGCTTGAACAATTGAACTCCGTGAAATCGTTATATAGTATGTTGAGAGGATGTCGGCAATGTGTTGAATTAGGTGAACACCAGGAAAATGGAAGGTGGCTACGTACTCAAACTCGAGAGTCCCAAGAAGAAGGCAAATTTTTTGTCAGTTTTATTTTTTGGGTAAGCATTTTTCATTTCAATTTTTCACATATCGATATCTAAATGATGTTTATTCACATTATTTACATTGAAATTACAGATTATTCGGACATAATTTGGTTATGTGCCATTTTATTATTATTAAAGTTCACTAATGTAGTTTTCAGTTATGATTATCTCACCGAATAAACTCATTATTTGTTTACATTTCACAGTTATTGTTAACGCGCGATAGAATAAGAGGACCATCCTGGAATATATTCTTATTATTCCATACATAATCTTGAACATTCATAAAAAAATCAATGAGGCTATTTGCATCCGAAGGATTCGAGACTAATTTGTACCAGAGATGCGAAGAAATATCATTGCTAAGTGTGCCAAATTTTAAAAATCTGAGCACTAGAAAATATAAAAACATTGAAATTTCAAAAAAACTATATAAGAACTTCTGGCCAAAAGTTATTGAAATTCAATAATGTATTTCTTAGTTATGATTATCCCACAGAATAAACTCATTATTTTTTTACGTTTTACAATTATTGTTATCGTGATAGAATAAGAGGAGCGAAGAAATATCATTGATGATGATGCGAAGAAATATCATTATTGATTTTGTAGTAGATTTGAGATTGGAAATTCGACATTATTTTCAAAACTTTTCCACCAATTTGAATTTATTTTTTTGTTTTGTTAAACCTCGAAATGTGGATTTTCAAAATTAATTCCACTGGTAATAGATTGAGTAGGTACACCAAAATAGTAGCGAATAAATTAATTTTCAGCCAAAACACCATTTTTTAAGGAAACGTCCGAAACAGGTAAATATCCTTCATGAGGATATTTTGGATAAAAATGATTCTATTCACTACTTCATGAAAGCATTGTATTACAAATATCAAAAAATGAAATATAATTTCATTATTCTCATGGAAATTTATTTTGAATATTCCAATAGTTTCGTATAAAATTGTTCCTAGAATACCACTGTTTCCTCTATTTCGAGATGAAAAAAATGCTTTCTTCTTTCGCAAATCAGTAAGACATTTCGTTTCAATCTCTAATATTATTTATGGTATTATGGGCCGAAAAGTTTGCTTAATTTAGCGTCGATTTATATTGGTTTGGGAATACTTATCTTCGAACCTTACTCAAATTGCACAATTCATTCCAAATCGACGGCACTTATCGTTTTCAAGATTCCATACTCTCTAATTATTCTTATCTTTGACAAAATATTTTAATATGCAACGCCAGTTACCAATTAAAATCCAACTGCCTAATGTTTTGCCATGACCACCAAACGTGTTGTGAAAATACTATTTACTTACTAATCACGTCCATTTCTCGAATAATCATGAAGATTAGAAAGAACCAATAATTGAGATTTGGGCGAAGTTACATTTCTAAAAAGTGGAATAATCTGACATTCTGCTCAGCAATTGACACTGAAGTAGTTTGACAACAAAATATCAATATAGGTACATAATAATAAGCCTGGTTAAATGGCGCTTAGTCAATGGGACACCCGGTATATTATCAAGTATTTCAATAGAAAATCACATTGTGAGTACAATGTCACATTTTGACATGTATCGTTCTATCTCAATCTAAAGTGCCATGAATAGGTTAAAAAAGTTAATAGCGGATCAAGTAGACAGGGCCTTGATTGAGTTTCACTCTTCACTTGTTTCACAGCTCAATTTGAAGTTCACAAAATCGTAATTATGTTTACTAAATTTTTTCAAATGGAACAAAGGTGGCTCATTACGATATCCATAAAAATGTAATTTGGTTACAATCAATTTCAAACCCCACAATCGATATTTAATGCCCTAATTACGATTTTGTGAATTGAAAGTTTCAGGTTGATAAATAAGCCAAAAAGTGAAAAATTGGGTTCCGATCAAACTGGAAGTGATTTAGGCATATTTATGTTTGTGTTTATCTACCGAAACAAAAATGTTATAGGGTTACCGCTAGACTACTATATATTCTTCAATATATATTCATTCACAGATGGATGACCGGTTTGGTGACCAAAGCCATCAAGGGAGGATTAGATATAGTTGACCTATACAAAGTGATAGACAAGGACAAATCCAAGAGACTAGGCGATAGACTACAAGAAAAATGGGAGAAAGAGCTAGCAAGGTCCAAAGAAAAAGGTGTCGATCCCAGCTTACTGAGGGCAATTTCCAATACATTCCTAGCAGAATTCATGTGGTGGGGAGTTCTATTCTTCCTACAATTCGTTGTTCTCAGGTAAACATTCAATTTTCAAATGTTACGGCCAACCAGTAGATGTTTTTCGCCGATTCTAGACCTCCTCCCAAGGTCACTCCTCTCAAGGCCACTCATATCAAGGTCATTTACCCCAAGGTCACTCCTCTCAAGATCACTTCTCCCAAGGTCATTGACCCCCACAAGGTCATTGACCCCCACAAGGTCATTGATCCCCACAAGGTCATTGACCCCCCAAGGTCACGTGGGGGTGTGTGACCTTGGGAGGAGGTCTAGAATCAGCGAAAAACATCTACTCCAACCTAATCACATTCTTCCAGATCAGCACAACCTGTAGTACTGTCCTATGCAATCGATCTCTTCGATTCCGATAGTGCAGATAACACAAAGGAAATATATATTTCTATCACAGTACTAATTGCATTGACAACAATGACAGTGTTCATTATGCACCATATCTTTTTCGGGTCAGGAATAATTGGAATGAGAGTCAGAATCGCTGTATCAACATTAATTTATAGAAAGGTGAGCGATAAAATAGCGTCAAGTACTTTTGAAAGTAGTAATCAGGGTACAACACAACGGTGAGCGACACCCTACATGAAAAAATCCGTTTTGTCACAGCCCCTTTCGAACCTCCTTGTTTAGCTTCAGATGCAAAACATCTTTCAACTCTGATATTGTAGATAATCAAACTGAACCAGAAGTCGCTGGGCCAAACCACAGCAGGTCACGTGGTCAACCTACTCTCCAATGACGTGAGCAGATTCGATATGGCCGTACAATTCTTGCACGCCTTTTGGGTGATGCCCTTTCAAATAGCCATAATGACCTACATCCTGTGGACCCAGGTTCAAATATCTTCTCTGGCTGGAATCCTATCCATGGCACTGATCAGTTTACCAGTTCAAGGTGATTAACCCGTGTGCTGCGAGAAGAAAAAATATTATTGAGCGCTTTTTTTCCTCGTATAGGTTATCTGGGGAAACTGGCAGGCAGCCTGAGATTCCGCATCGCCAAAAAAACAGACAGGAGGGTGAAGCTGATGAACGAGGTGATATCTGGTATACAAGTGATCAAAATGTACGCCTGGGAAAAATCGTTCGAGAAAATCATCAAATTGGCGAGAGCCACAGAAATCGTCGATCTAACCTGGACATCCTACCTAAGAGGAGTATACTCGAGCTGTATGGTCTTCATCGAAAGATTATGTCTATTCTTGACCATCGTATGTTACACCTTGCTTGGTAAGTAAATCCCTGTCATAGTTCTTGGAATCAAACCGTTAAAGTACACCATCCAACTTCAGGTAACGTCATAACAGCCGCCAAGGTTTTCCCAATCGCTCAGTGTTTGAACAGCCTCCAATTAGCAATGGCTATTTTTTACCCACAAGCCATCAGCCTTGGCGCAGAGTCTCTCATCTCGATCAAAAGACTGCAGCATTTTCTGCTCATGGAAGAGAAAGAGGCGTTTACTTTCGAGAGACTCAGTGCTCCAGGCATAAGTGTGAGTAATGTGTCTGCATCCTGGACTGACATTTCCAGAACACTGAACGAGGTCAGCCTCCAGATCCCGCCTGGAACATTATGCGCCATCATTGGCCAAGTTGGATCGGGAAAGAGTTCTTTGTTGCAGGTAGGGTTGTGCCACAGACACGTTTGGCCTCGCTAATATCTTTCTTTGCAGCTTCTTTTGGGGGAGCTACCAATTGGGTCAGGGAAACTCTCGTTAGGAGGAGATATTTCCTACGCTTCCCAGAAGCCATGGTTGTTCCAGTCTACAGTGCGCAATAATATCCTCTTTGGGCAACCTTACCATAGGGCTTGGTACGATAAAATCGTGAAAGTGTGTGCCTTGGAGAAGGATTTCGATCAGTTTCCGCAAAGAGACCAAACTATAGGTAATCACTGTCGTTACGGTTTCAATGATTGATTTCTATACTTGTTCACATAATCATTGTAGTCGGTGAAAGAGGGGTTTCTTTGAGTGGAGGCCAGAGAGCAAGAATAAACCTTGCCAGAGCCATATACAGGGAGGCAGACATCTACCTATTGGATGATCCTCTATCAGCTGTCGATACTCATGTGGGTAGACATCTTTTTGATGAATGCATTCACAGGCACCTTAGGGGCAAGACAAGGATCCTGGTGACTCATCAATTGCAATACCTTAAAAAGGCTAATCTTATTGTGGTGATGAATGAGGTGAGTAGAATATCCATGTTTGAACGCATCATATCGCAATTCCATCTATTACATCCTCAATCTTTCTTTAATTTCAGGGCAAGATAGAAGCTCAAGGAACATTCGAAGAACTTTCTAATAGCGAGCTGGACTTTACAAAACTGTTAGTTTCTGCTGATCAGACTAAGGCTAATTCTGAAGATACCGAGAAAGATCTATCTGGTTCCTCAACACCTGTTCGCAGAAAGGAATCTGTCTTCTCATTAGCAAGTGTAAGAATTACTATCAAATTTGTAGATAGAACGCTTAGTTATAAAAATTAATTACATCCACCTTATTTTAACATTTGAAGAGCTTTTCCTGGATACCGAATTGAACGAATTCCAGGACATTTTAGGCGATTTTTTTTTATTTAAGGGCACCTATTCCGAAACGAATGAATGTGAAGATATTATTCCAGTGGTTGACGATGAAACTGTCAGTGATCCCAATGCCACACCATTGAAGGACTACATTGCATCCACCAGGAATGTGTGCTTGATCATTTGCCTTGTCCTGACTTTATTGTTTGCACAAGCAGCCTGCGCTGGTGCTGACTATTGGTCAGCTTTCTGGTAAGTTACGGGAACATTCAAGATTCATTGTTATTTTGCATATCCAAATCAGATTACAGTAATCATATATAGGGTGAAATATTTGTGCGAATATTTTTTCAAGAGCAATGAGGAGTTGAGTGACACGGCACCTCATTTGAAAGGATATTGAAGCATCTTCAGAACGCCGTCTCATTTTTGGGATTTGGTTGAAAATTTTATGAGAAATTGTGCCTACGATCGAAAACAGAACTTTGGTAATACATTTTTTTAATAATTAATGTTATTAACCTTGTTTTGTTTTCGATGGGAATGGCATAGATACGAGTTGAGAAATGATTACCTATCGAAATTTTAACATTGTCAGCCTTAACAGAAGATGACCCATCTCTCTTTTACAAACTTTTTTCACCTACTATTTCGGAGATTTTCGGAAAAAAAACTGCAATTTGGCACTTTGAAGATGTGATAATTTGTTCATCCAAATAAAATGGTGATACGGAAAAGTTCTAAATACGATGTGTTTCAATTTTCATTGGGAAATAAAAGTCTCAAACTGGAATTCCTAAAGGTATCTAGAAATCAAAACACATATGGAAATGTTCAATTTAAACTATTCATCTATATGATTTGAGTATCATCTTTGATTGAATTGATCACTACCGTTTCCAATTGTATTTTGAACATCAGAATGTCAAAATATAGCTCTTTCCACAAAAACCTCCGAAGTAGTGAGTGTTACATTTGGAAAACAAGAGATTAACTCACTTGTGAGATTTCCTGAAAAAACTAAAGCAAACTGTAGCGCAGTCAATTCCAACTTGCAGGACTCAACAGGAGGAACTAAGACACTCGAATCACTCCATCTTACAAGGTGAATCGCACAACCAATCATCAGAAACAATCGAGATGTACTCCATGGACAATAAAGGCGCTCCAGACCACTTCTACTCGTATACCAAGGACAACGATTCGCTAGAAGACCATGATCATCGAAGCATGTCAAGCATTTACGATGACATGTTCGATACAGTGGATAATGAGGGCACAATTTACAAACTGATGAAGACCGACGTGGCGATGATAATCTATGGCGTGCTGATAATAGCATCCATCATTTTGACAATAGCTCGATCGATATTATTTTACAAAATGAGCATGATGGCTTCCAAAAATCTGCACTCGGAAATGTTCAATGCGCTTCTAAAGGCGCCGATGAGATTTTTCGATACCAACCCTAGTGGAAGGGTGCTCAATAGGTTCTCCAAAGATATTGGGGCTATCGATGAAATTTTGCCGAGGGTGCTCCTAGATGCTGTTCAGGTACATATTCTCGAATTTTAACGACATTTTCTGACCACGAAAACCTCCAAATATGAATTTTGAACAAAAAAAAATCATAACCCACACGTCAATCTCGAATCGAGTCGTAACATAATCATAAAACTTGTCCACCTGTTCAACTTACAAGATTTTATTACATGGTTAGTTATAGGTAGTCAACACCTGAATAGCAAAATAATTTTTAACCCAACAATATATCATTAGTTGAAAATCGCTATCAATGTGTTGATAAAATAATGTGGTATACCTACAAATAAATAATCTTCAATTGAGCATAAACGTGGCTATGAGGGAAGTTATCAATGCTCCAACAACTGTCATTTATTTTTAATTAAATGTCACTATTAAGAATACCTAATTGATATTTTTTATTTCTGTAAATAATGAATTACAACGAACAAATTGACATGTTTCAAGTTCACTTTGACTGCCATGATAGATCGTTTTTATCGATTGGCAAATAATAAGACAGCAGATTTATTAGCATTCAATTTAAAATTATGAGAGGAAGATAATATGTTCAAAAAAATGTTGCAGAACATAATGAAAAATTCGTGAAAGTCTTTTATATGTATATGCTGACTAATAGTGACCCCAATATGGATCCTTGTGACACATCCAAAATCAATGTTTGATAAATCTATAATCATTTCGTGCAGTCATTTTATGGACACCCTGTTTGTATAGCAAGAATATAAAAAGTTGATGTTCTAGATTTTCCTGGTCACCTGCGGTATTTTGGTGAATATTACCGCAGCAAACTACTATCTTGTCATAGCTATACTGATCATGGGAATAATATTATACAAATTGCGAAGCTGGTATATATTGACTGCGAAATCTGTCAAGCATCTTGAAGGAACGAGTACGTACATCTTTATTCAACAAATCAATCGAAAAATCCCATCTTATAATTTATTTTAATTTTTTTACACTGGATGCATTTGCTTGTGATTTTTTAATGGACCTCTTGTTTCATACTTTCTTCAGTACATGTACAGGGTGGCCAGATAAGAATGCAAAGTGCAGTATCTCGGAAACTATTCGTCTAAGAGACTTGCGGTGAAAAATATTATAACTAAAAAAAAACAAAATGCTGGAAATTGTTTTCATGTTTTCAAGATGGGCGCCAGGGGGCGTGACAGCCATCTAAAACTTTCGAAATGAATTTTTGACGAAATACGCCTAGTAAACGTACCAATAAAATATATACCTTTTGAAGTTGAGCTTCATTCGAGTAATTTTTCCTCGACACTTTTTGACGTATCCATTTAAATGACGTGGTGAAGGGTGGTTCAATGTTTTTTCAAATAAACATCTGTAACTCCTGAACGACAGAACGGATTTCAACAAACTTGGTATCGTTGGAAAGAGCATTCATTGGTCTATCAAATTCATCTTATTTGTAATGTGTCTGATTTCAAGTAATGCCACTAGAGCTCGTTTTTTGACATGATAACAAAAAATTGCATAATTGTCTAAAAATCAAATGCAATTATATGACTTTTTGTCCATGAAAATGTAGTGGAATGATACCTTGATGGGCTAGTGAAAACCGTATCTCGATATATACATTTTTCACCGCATGTCTCGTAGACGAATAGTTTCCGAGATACTGCACTTTACATTCTTATCTGGCCACCCTATACATATTGTTGAGTATTTCCAGTGAATATGAGTTTTATTTTTTCAGCCAAATCTCCAGTGTTCTCACACCTCACAGCGACTCTGAACGGAATAACCACTATCAGAGCCTTCAAGGCCGAAGAAGCGCTATCTGATGAGTTTGATGAGCATCAAGTAAGTCCAAATTTGTGAATCAGCATCAACAATGTCACGAAGATGACTTCGATCAAGAACCTGAAACGTTTTTTTTTTTCAGGATGTTCACACATCCTCTTGGTATCTGACGGTAGCTTGCACTAGCACTTTTGGTTTATGGATGGACATTGTTTGTTTGGTTTTCCTGACATGTGTTTCATTCAGTTTCGTGATACTGCTCAAGTGTAAGTATTATTTACCTGTTAAACTTTTCACGTATCCAATAGCTCCGCCAAAATCGAAGAAGAACACACTATTAACTCAATCTGTGTCCTTGTTTTCCAGTTTCTTCTGTGAGTGGCAGTTTAGTTGGTCTGGCCATATCACAGTGCCTAATATTGAGCGGTATGTTACAACACGGCATACGTCAAACTGCTGACGTCATTAACCAACTGACCAGCGTAGAAAGAGTACTCCAATACACCACCATAGAAACTGAGGGACCTTTCCAAACACCTGAAGGTTCGAAGCTCATTTGTTTTTATTCTCAAAAACAGAAAATAAAACAACGTCCATGTTCTTTCAGAAAAGGCCAATGCACTGGTATCTTGGCCAAAAACAGGGCATCTACGTTTCAAACATTTGTCAATGAGATATATCGCCGATGATCCACCAGTTTTGAAGAATCTCAACTTTGAGATACAACCAGGAGAGAAGGTACACCGCTAAAAACTAGGCTGGTACCAAAAGCCTCATTGGGACTGTGACATTCATTTATGTTCCAGATCGGTATTGTTGGTAGAACTGGTGCCGGCAAGTCGTCTTTGATATCGGCTCTCTTCCGATTGTCCCCTCTGGAAGGTTCCATCCTGATAGACGGAGTCGACTCCAAAGAAATAGGGTTGACCGAGCTCAGGAGGAACCTTTCCATCATCCCACAAGAACCAGTGCTATTCTCGGCCACCATGAGATACAACTTGGACCCTTTCGAGGAATTCGAGGACCAGCTGCTGTGGGATGCTCTAGAACAGGTCGGTACATGTTCATTCCAGCCTAGTGATGATTTCTATAAAGTTGGCGTTATAGTTGGTAGACAGCAGGTTCCAACCGTTGTCGATTTTATTCAAGGCAAACTGCATTGAGTCAACATTTGGAGAAGCGAAAGAGATTGAAATGCGTGATTGAGTAATAATTATTGATTACTATTATCCTTGTCCAAATAAGTTCTGATGTTCATCTCTTCCATCCATGTTAGTTCATGTTACCAGTTACTCGGTTTACTGATGACTTGGAGGACATCGAAGAAGAGTTTCAGTTTTGAAGATTATATATAGGTACTTAAACCACCACCAAAGGTGAAGCCGTCATGGAGGTGAATAGTTAATTCTTTGTGAATAATAATGGAGAACATTCTGTGGATTTGACAATGGCACCAAGACTCTTCCAAAGCCTTAGCAAGAGAAGCTATTAGACTGTGGTGATAATTGACAATGTTTATTCGTCTGAAAGAAGCTATGCCAAAACATGTATTCTGAACACGAAGTTCTTCTTTTATACATGGAGTTTTTGAAGGGAATGTTGTTGTTGGTACAGTATATGAATTGAAGAACGAAATAAAAAAGAATCGCCTTCAAGAAAGGTTATAGGGACTGTTATGCTAGTGCTCAACATATTTCGTTTACGTGGAAATAAATACTCAGCCTTGCTTTCTCATTTTTTAATACAGGTGGACCTCAAGGACGCTGTGAGCTCTCTAGATTTCATGATAACGGAAGGTGGCAGTAACTTCAGTTTGGGACAACGACAGTTGATATGCTTGGCGAGAGCTATCCTCAGAAATAACAAAATAATGATCCTGGATGAAGCAACAGCCAATGTCGATCAAAAGTAAATATAAAATGATTATTTTTTACATAATGTTAACACAGTAGCCTTTGGCACTTTCAAACCTCGACAAAAAGTTGACGTTTTCCGAGGAATGTCATTTAGTGACAGCATTGCCGCTTGTGCGCGGAAATAATGTCATTAAGTGACAGCATTTTTGCGATCGCATCCATCACTATTGAAAACGAGCTTATCATTCTGTTTCATGATGGAAAATAATAGTGAATTATCTGAAACATCTCCTGATGTAGAAGAAAGTGCGAACATTGTAAGTTTGAACCTTTCACCAGAGAAATCGAAGAAAAGTATGGATCATTGAATGATAGATTCATGACATGATGTCATGAAATGCTTGAATGTTAAATATATTAAAATAAATATTGAATATAAAGCAAAATTAAATTTTTAATATATCTTTCTTGTTTATAACGTATTATAACTATGTGATAGACATAAGTTTTCAAGTAGCCTCATTAGCCAACGGGTTCAAAGCACGACTTCTTAAGCAGCCAGCCCGGGTTCGATCCCTGTGGGCAGGGCAATTCTTTTTTAATCTATGAGTCACTTCAATATAATAGTGAATAACTAATTAAATTAATGATTTAGATAAAGAATATTATGAAATGCATGTTAATTGAATGAAGTATCGAGTTTTCTTGTCTAGGAATTGTGTTTGTAGAAAAAATCGTATGTGTATATTTCGAGCGCAAAATACGAGGCAAAATATTTTGCCACTCTCGAAAGATCATCTCTTATTGTCGAGCTGCAATCTATCACTTTCTAAATACTACTAAATACACAAATAGCTATTTTCGGCAACCGTCCGGAAAGTACGTACTTCCCAGACGATTTTTTTTGAGAAAGTGGCATTTTTCCGGCCTAGTCCGGGAAGTACGTACTTCCCGGACTAGGCCGGGAAGAATCACATCGTTGTTGTCATTGTAAATATGAAAATCTTGGTAGTATGGTTTTGATAAATGCAGTTGATCATTACCATAGCAGCAAAATAACGACTGACAGCTATCTGACATAAAATTAGCTAACATTCAAAAATTATCAGATGAAAACAATCAATGTGAAACGGAAACTTTACCTTCTTGTTCTGACTTCAACAAAAGGCACTTAAATATACCAAGCATTTCAATCAAATTGAATCCATTCAATATATTAACAATTGTTCTAATTTTAATATAAATATTAATATAAATAAGAATTGAAATGTTCGAAATTTTGTTCTAATAAAGAAATGTGTTTCTTTGATTTGTTATTCCACACGGTTGCCGAAAAAATTGTGTACGCAACACGCCAGGAAACAGTTTTTTTGGACTCGCAGACTTCCAGGACTCGCTATAATCTCGTCCTAGAATTTTGTCCACTCATCCAAAAAAACAGTATTTTCCGGACTTGTTACGTAAATTACTATTGTGTGTTCGATTGGAAATAGCCATGATGTGGCTGCTGCAACTTGATTCGTATTGATGCATCTCTTTATTCACCAGGACTGACGCCTTCATCCAAGAAACTATCCGGACCAACTTCAAACACTGCACCGTCCTGACCATAGCGCACAGATTGAACACCATCATGGACGCTGACAAAGTTTTGGTGATGCATTTTGGCAACATGGTGGAATTCGGTCACCCACACGAGTTGCTTCAAACGCCCGATGGGCACTTCCATCAGATGGTAATCGAGACCGGCCCTGCGATGTCCGCCCAACTCAAAGACATTGCCAGGGATGTGTACAACGAAACGCATACGAAGCTGTGAGAGAAAAAAAAATAAAGTTTTGTTGAAGACCTATAAATTGGTTTTCAAATCGTAGGAACTGAGCTGATGAAGATTCATGAAGCTGAGAATAGCAACAGAGGAATGAAGTCTTTGAGTTATTCAGATTTTTTGTAATAAACAATTGTTTTTCCATGATTTTGTTGTAATAACTTTTGAGGTGTTGACGAGTATCAAATCCTTCTCAAAGAAAGTTCAGAATTATTCTGTCCTGAAAAAGTGTTGTACAGTGTGTGCAATATTTGATGTTCTCATAGAAAATCCTGATAAATCAATGACGAAACCTAAACTTCGATTCTCACGTCTTCAAAACCTAGAGCTTGTTATTTAGTAAATTAATTGAATTAGTTATATAAAAATAATTTGCACACTTCTTAAGTAGACACTGTAGAAAATTACTTTATTTCTGACAGTGACATTATAAGCTTATATCGTCATAGTTACGATATCTATAATGAGGGTCATAACTCCCTTGGGATATTAGGGTTCCAAAACTCCCTCTTACCTTTTACAGGTGAAAATGATACAAGAAATGCTTATAAACGTTTATATGTAATGAAAACTAAGACATATTTTCCTTATTCACGTCATTACAAATAATAAATGTACAATTTTCAAATGTTCCCTGAAAATTACTTCCGCCGCTGGAAACAATTTCTTCTTTTTTATGGGTGGTGCTGTTGCTGTTCACTACAGTCGAGGTGCCTGCCTCTTCTGATGGCAAAGTAGACAGCATACGCGCCGTTTTATTTCTCAATTCAATACTGTCTTCCAGATACCCCTCTGCCACCGTGGAACTTCTCCAACCTCCGTGTCTTTTTAAGTTTGTCATAGTTGCTCCTGCATTGGCTAGGGCAGTAGCAGAAGTGCGACGAAGGCAATGTCCCGTATAGGTTAGTGGGTTTGGCAATCCTAAATACATTGCGATTTTGCTGGGAATTTTGCCAAACATATTCTTTCCAATTGGCTGAGTTGTACATTTATTTTGTCGGAAGCTCAAAAAAAATCGTTGTGTACCTTCAGGACGCAAGGACATATAAAGTCTCAATAAAGGCAAAGCAGAGAACTCTTTTTCATCCACAACTATAAATTTCTTCGATACACCAGTTTTACTTTCCGGTACGTTCACTACCATAACAGTATCCCGGTCCTCTATATCTGCTATACTCATATTTAGAAGTTCCTGAGTTCTGCATCCTCCAAAATAACTCATAATTAGAACAACCTATAACGGTATTATTCAGATTCTTTAATATTTAATGACATCACTCTGGAGCTAGGTCTGAAGTTTATCTTGAACTCAGAAATCCCCTGGGGAATTCCGAATGATTTTGTGCGTGATGTTCCTAAATATTTCATATTTCACCGGATATCCCCGGAATTCCTCCGGAAGAAATTTGTCAATTTGAACCTAGATTTGTACAAACAACGATGGAATTTTGAAACTAAATGTAGATAATACTATTCCGGGGGAATTACGGAAAAATCCGAATATATCATCTGATGGTATTTTTCCAAGATCTGAATCCGCAAGAAGGAAAATCGCCATAACTTTCGAACGGATGGACCAATTTTCAACTTCGCTCATACCAATCTGCTCATTTTTTTCCATAGAATCCGTTTCTCCAATCGAAAAAATCGAAATAAAAAAAAAACTTTTTTTCATCATGTAGCAAATCGCCATAATTTTCGAACGGATGGACCAATTTTCAACTTCGCTCATACCAATCTGCTTATTTTTTCCATAGAACCCGTTTCTCCAATCGAAAGAATCGGAATAAAATAAAACTTTTTTTCAGCATAGAAAAAATTCAGCAAATCTAGGGTGTAAACTGTAAATCATCATATCTATCGAACACATGATTCAATTTACAAAGGAACATACAGGGTGGTTCACTACTAGCGCGACACAGATTTAAAGCGAATCTGCAAAACTTTCAAAGTTTTTCTCATTTCATTAGTTCGTACGTTGTTAAAGGGTAAATTTTTAAAGTATTTCGAAATATACAGGATTTCCCAAAAATTGTGGCATATAAAAGTTATATTGTTTCTTATGGAAGTCCAGAAAAATAAGCAGATTGGTTTGAGCGAAGTTGAAAATTGGTCCATCCGTTCGAAATTATGGCGATTTGCTACATGATGAAAAAAAGTTTTTTTTTATTTCATCATAGAAAAAATTTAGCAAATCGCCATAACTTTCGAACAGATGGACCAATTTTCAACTCCGCTCATACCAATAGACCCAACCCTGAATATTGTTGATACCATTGAACTGAAATATCAATTCAATTCATTTCATTCGCCTTTCAAGACTGTTCATATCAGACTCGTCACAGTTGACAAAAAAACAAATACACATCTATTACAATTTGAAGAATTCAAAGAATAATATAAAGAATTATATTACCTACCTAAATAAGGTGTAGGGATATATCTGCTCTGAAGAATGTTCTACACTGTAGAGCAGCTAGCCCCGATTTCTGATAACGAAATATATCGGCTCGATAATGAATGATCACCCTGAAAAACAAGTGAGGCGTGCTACTGAATAATGAATGTGTACGTTCCATTATCATATCTTACAACCGACCAATTCCGACGTTTTCATGGTATAATAAGTTGCTTTCTTCTTATCCTGACACCGAAACCATTCAAAATTTCAAATACAAAAACGTTCGTCTCCGACTAAGTGTGAACTAGTTGGTGCATGTGGATGCAAGTAACTTCGATATTGGGGTCCAATAGTAGATTTGGGATTCAGTCAGGATGGATAACGGATACCAACTCAAATATGATAATCCAAGGGACAAGGCAAATTTTCTGTCCAAGTTGTTCTTCGTGTAAGTATCCTTTGTGATTCGATTCCTCTCGACAAACTAAATTTGGGAAAAATTCATGGTAAAGGGGCATCATGACAAGTGACGAAATGATAGTTATTTATATATGCAACAAGTGCAAAAATAACGTGTTTATTTCTCGTGGTGTGATATTGTTCAATTGGACACTTCTTGCATGCAAAAACCAGAAAATTGTGTAATTGTCAAGATTAATTTTAGAGTTGATTCTTGTGATGATTTCAAGAAACCGTGTATAACACATGAGTGTTGCAGTAGTGCTAGAAAGAACCACTTTTTCCACTAAATAAAGTTCAATAATTATTTTTTGCTTGAACGTGACAAATATTATTAGTTCAACAATAAAAAATCAGGAGCAATGACATAAATTCAATTGCAGATTTGTCATAAATGTTCGGAATATATGAATTTATGGTGAAGGGGCACTTAATGCAGAAAATTAAATAGGCACTGAAAAATAAAATGGTTCGTTTCATTAGTGCAAAAACCGATTTTGAATGAAAACAAAGTTTAACAGTTTCTGGTATTTTTTTTCAGTTAGTTTGAAATTCGATTATTAATCGGAATCAAAATATCATTTTTAATTTTTTTATCGGGGCCCAATTTAAAGCACACCTCAACTTTGAAAAATGCGCGTGTTTTTGAAAAGTTACCATGGTTTTAAAGAATTTACCATGCATGGCAACATCTACAACTCGAAGTGTCAAATAAAATATTACTTTTTCTTGTATAACTGGCCTTTGAACTCAACTATTCGAAATTTTGGGTATGCTAATGGGTTGTTGCAATCTATAGCCTTTGAAAGTATGTTCACTTATACAGTGTTGCCAGTTCCTTCAGTGTTACTGAAACCAACTTCGGAATTTCAAATAAATAGAAGAAGAAGATTCTAAGCATAATAATTTTTATATAGCATATTCTTTCTCTATTACTCACCATTTTTGACACATGAATTAACTTTTAATTTTCGACGGCAAAGACGTCAAAAACAGCGTCATTATAATATCTGGCCAATACTGAAATTTGCAATTATTACAACAGTTTTCTGCAACACAGGTGCCTCAATATTATAATACAGGTTGTGAAGAAAGGTGATTCCGGTACAAATAAATTCACATCCTGTATTTTCTATTACCCATGAATTGAACAATAATTACCTGTAAGATGATTTTTGAATTGTAAGATGTTCCAGGTGGAAAATTGAATCTATATTTGTTATTTTAGTAGGCTATGACTGAAATATGTCAGATAGTATTATTTGATGAGGTAAAGTATGTATAAAATATGAAATTTCTCGAAAAACGTATACGATACGAAAGTCGTATCAAAAATCGAAGCGAAGCAAATCCTAACAAATTAGAAACAGAGAAGAAAGTTTCACAAGCATATATTCGCTAGCCGATTTGGATACATCGTTTCTTTTTCCACTAAAATAAAAAAAATGATCGTTGATTTAACCAACGTATGTATACAGGGTCGCTGATATGTATGGAAACGGTCGATTATTTCCTAAAGTAAGATAGCTAGCGAAAAATGTTAGGGTACAAAAGTTGTAGGGTTTTTCAGAATCCATTAAAATAATGAAAAATTAAGTATACAGGATGAGTCAAAAAGTCAGGACGAAACAAAGTTGCTTTTTCTCTAATGGGACGCCCTGTATATTATTCCACATTTCAATTCTGCTCGAAATTCTGAACAAAATTGATGAAAAGCTTCATTTCCTAAATTCAACCGATTTCGAGATATCGAATTTTGAAAATAACTTTTTACTACTCTCAAATTTATTAAAGAAAAAGCACGAAATGATGCATATTTATTATGAAAGTCACAAAAGGTGGAGTATGTGGATATTATGATTACAATTTAATTATAATTTTTTTACAGAAAATAAAAAAAGCATAATTGTTCAGGGTTGATTAAAATGCAATTGAAACAATAAAATGTATTTTTTAATGAATATCCAGGATATTTAAAATTTTATGAAAACAATAGTTAAGACAGGAGGAAAATAGAGAAAACAAGTTTTAATAAACAACAAATTTTTCTTTGAAATTCTATTTAATAAGGTGCTCAAAGTGTTTACCATTTACCTACTGACAGTAATGAACTCGCTGAACAAAATTTTGTAGTGAATCTAAAATCATGTGAGGAGGAATGGTAGAAATTTCATGCCTTATTCTTTCTTGCAACTCTTCGATATTTGGCGGCCTATTTTTGTAGACTACATTTTTTATGTGACCCCATAGAAAAAAGTCAAGTGGGGTCATATCGGGAGACCTAGCTGGCCATTCAATTGCTCCCCTGCGTCCAATCCATTTATTAGGAAAAGTTTCATCTAGATATGCCCGTACCATACGTCCAAAATGTGGAGGAGCCCCATCTTGTTGAAACCATATTTGTTCTGCCGGCAAATTGGGATTGTTATTATTCGGGAATAATCGTCTAAGCTCTGGAATAATATGCTGTTGTAAAAGTGATAAATATCGTTCAGAGTTCAAATTTCCGTTTATAAAATAGGGTCCTATGACGTGTCCACCAATAATGCCACACCAGACATTTACTTTTTGTGGCCGTTGAGTGTGAACTTCCTCCATCCAATGTGGATTTTGGTCTGACCAATACCTACAGTTGTGTCGATTCACGTGCCTGTTTAAACAAAATGTAGATTCGTCAGAAAACAATATGTGGTTGACAAAGTTGACATTTTTGCTTAATTTATCCATAATAACTTCACAGAACTCGATTCTACGATCAAAATCGTCTTCACTCAATTCTTGTACCAAATGAATTTTATATGGATGGAATTCTTGCAGTTTGCAAATTTTTTGAATGGAATATCGACTCATGTTATGATTCAAAGCCCTCTGTTGTGCCGAATTTATTGGATTTTCCACCACATCTAACATGACATTCAAAGCATTTTCTTCATTTGTAACGCTTACTGGTCTTCCACTTTTTGGTCGATCTTTGACATCTCCAGTTTCATGAAAACGCTGCAATGTTTTTGAAACTGTTGATTTAGAAATTGGTTCCCGATTTGGATGCAATTCATTAAAAATATTCACTACTTGGTCACAACTTCGTCTTCTATCACCGAATCCTATGATCATTAAAATTTCAATACGCTCAGTATTAGTTAAACGTGCCATTTTTGCGCGAAACTTATTTACACTAAATGTATTTTTGACATGTGTTGTCAAGATCATCACGTTAGACAAAAGAACGACGCGGCGTTGTTATGGAGCTGGAAACTTTCAAAGGTAACTTGATGGACTATGAACTTAATGGACTAACATTTTTGGATAATTTATTATAAGTTATTTTCAAAATTCGATATCTCGAAAACAGTTGAATTTAGGAAATGATGTGCTATATCAATTTTGTTCAGAATTTCGAGCAGAATTGAAATGTGGAATAATATACAGGGCGTCCCATTAGAGAAAAAGCAACTTTGTTTCGTCCTGACTTTTTGACTCATTCTGTATACTTAATTTTTCATTAGCTTAATGGATTTTGGAAAACCCTACAACTTTTGTATCCTAACATTTTTCGCTAGCTATCTTACTTTAGGAAATAATCGACCGTTTCCATACATATCAGCGACCCTGTATATCATACCTATATTATACCTACTTATTTTATAACTTTACATACTTAGTGGATTATAATATATAGATCAAGAGCATTCAGTCATCAACCACGCTTTTTTACATTGCATTAAAATTTATTTTTCAATTTTTCATTGCTATAAAAGCGAGTTTTTTTAAACCATATTCTTGTTATCATTATTATGCTAACGAAAAAATTTGTGATTCTGTTCACTTCCATAGTGAGCCACCGTCATTAAAATGCAGGAATTATCAAAAAAGTTATGGGATATTAAGCAAACGTGAATAATTATGCCGTTTTAGAATATTTTATGAGCAATTAGTGTCGCCAAAATACCAGTAAATCAACATAAATATCTTATCCTTCTCGTATACTTAGAGGGTTGTTGCAAAAAATTAAATAAGCAGCAAAATACGCGATAAATATCTGGTAGATTCTATCATTATTGTTAACGAAGTTTTACAAAACGTCTGGGATTCGAATCACATAGAAGATATACATTTTCAATTTTAACAGTTTTTGAATTCAACGAGTTCAATTTGATAAAGTGGAGACTTGGATACTGTGGTTTAAGAACAGAATTAATGTTTTTTTGTGATTTAGCAAAGTGACTAGTAGCGCAGTTTTCCTTATGAAACTATTTTCATTTTATCGAGTTTTTTAATTCTAGATTGAATACCTGAAAACTTTCCAATCCCCTATATTTATTTGAAACTGTTTTCGATATATATATGCAAAAGGGAATGTAACTTGTTTTCGATATTTTCATATTGTGGAACAGTCAGAAGGATAATCTGAATGAAAAAAATGCAGAATCCTAGATCATATTTGTTATCATCGATTGGTGGTGAATTTGCATATATTTCATTGAATTTTTTATAGATTTTTCTGATAATGTTAATATACTGTATAGTGTATGATGAATAAATCACGTCCATAATGTGTAGGTACCGACTTTTTCTTTTATACTATCGCTGAAAGAGATTCAAATGCAATTTCATGGAATTTTTTATTTTGTTATTTTTGTTTGATATCGAGTGTTTGCTCAAGTGTTATCTGAACCCAAAATAAAATATAATGATCAAATTATTGAAATGAGTTTTTCATAACAAAAATTGGTGGATTTTCTTAATTGCCTAGTGAAGTATCTACAAAAGAACCCATATATTACTATTTAACTTTGAAACCGATAACAATTCATTATAGAGTAGTATTTTCCCCATAAAGAAATGCATTGCTATCCATAAAGCATGATCAATTAATGAAAGTGTATATAATATTCACGATTATTAAAGCATCATATTACGATATGAAATGGGGAATTATAACCAATCGATTTTATCGTAATGTGAGTTTACGATACGAATATAGTACAATATTTCACTTACTTCCAATAACGTTAATTATACACTCAAAACTAATTGAAATAACTCTTTTATTCTATATTGAAAAGGAAAATGTTTTTCTAAAAAATGTACGGGTCACTATAAGAGAATACACCAAAAGAAAAATGTAAAACAGAATAATGACAAACCCGAAAATTTTCCAAAGACATTTTGAGGAGGTTATATGGTGGATCTGAGAAAAATTGTGGTTTGAAGAATGAAATTTGTAGGTAGACATACTCTGCCAAATGACAATTTGGATGGTACAAGAATCTTCCATTGAACCCCCATGAAATAAAAGAGGTTACTGCTTTTTTCTGTCTTCTCAAAACCGACTAGAAGCAGACATGGTGTAATCCTAGTAATTTCATTTCGTGGACAAATTGCGTACATCAGTGTTGATTATTATAGATGGATGGTAGATCTAGTGAGAAAAGCAACGAGAACAGGATTGGAAGTGGGTGACCTCTACAAGACCAGAGAATCAGATAAATCGAAGAAATTAGCAGACCTGCTCGAGAAGAATTGGACCAAAGAACTAAACAGAGCCAAACTGAAAGATACAAAACCGTCGCTTTTGAGAGCCTTGCTCAAAACTTTCTCCGTGGAGTATATGTGGTGGGGATTGCTATTTTTCATCCATTTCGTCATTTTGAGGTGAGTTGTATACTGAAACTACATTTATCATAGTTTTTGTTAATGATCTCAACATTTTCATTTCAGATCTATTTTACCCCTGATCCTCTCCTATTTGATATCGCTATTTCAGGAGACTGACAACGATGAAACGGTAGATAGAACTAAAACGATGTATATTTGCAGCGGCATCCTAATATTGGTAACATCCATCTCAATTTTCTTCCTCCACCATACGAATAAGGGACTCACTGTGGTTGGCATGAAAGCTCGAATAGCAGTATCCTCGTTGATCTACAGAAAGGTAATCCTGGTATCTTTCTGTTAGTTCTTCGGCTCATCTAGAATGAACGCTTTTCAGATAACCAAATTGAACCAAACGTCGCTTGGAGAGACTGCAGCTGGTCAAGTCGTCAACATCCTCTCCAATGACGTCAACAGATTCGATCTGGTCGTTCTGAGCCTCCACTGTCTGTGGACTCTTCCAATCCAAGTCGCTTTGCTCTTCTATCTACTATGGAAGCAAGTCCAGATTTCCTGTTTGGCAGGCATACTTGCCATGATGATCATCTGCATCCCTGGACAAGGTAACTAAACTCTTCAAACCATCATCATCACAACATTTGTCTTCCTGTTCAAGAAGAGCATTTCATGGTCAGGTTCAAAATCTTCATTTTCAGGATACGTGGGAAAAATGACTGGGGTTCTTAGATCCCGTGTGGCCAAGAAAACCGACACCAGAGTCAAGCTCATGAACGAAGTCATATCCGGTATTCAAGTCATCAAGATGTACGCTTGGGAGAAGTCTTTCGAGAAACTGATAAAGTTCATGAGAGCTGACGAGATCACAGATCTCACCTCGACTTCGTACTTGCGCGGGTTGTTGTTGAGTTGTATGGTGTTCATCGAAAGATTGACATTGTTCTTGACTGTAACCTGCTACGTCCTATTGGGTGAGTATCAACTTTTTCTTGAGCAGATCACTTTGATGGGGTCAGCGAAACAGATATACACTTCGGATCCACACAGGCAAGACCCTTCTGATATCGCTACCATCGATAGTTGTATGGAGTTTTTAAATCTGATTATAATTCAAGCAATCAGAACTCAAGCTTGTATCTTCTCTGAGGAAGAGGACCAAAATAGTTGGCGATCTCTTTCTTTTACGTAGATATGAACATGAGTAGTTTTTCTTTTGTGTTGGCGGAAGATATACGAAGATCGATTGAAGGATATGAACTTCTGTTGTGTAGGAAATGTCATAACAGCAGACAAGGTCTTCTCCATGGCCCAATTCTTCAACATCCTCCAATACGGGATCGCCATTCTGTATCCTATGGCTGTTTCTTACGGTGCCGAAACACTGATTTCCATCAAGAGACTCCAGGATTTCCTCTTGTTGGAGGAAAGGAAAACGCCCACTATAGAGACGGCCGAGGACAATGGCATCCAGTTGAGCAACGTGTCTGCTTCCTGGACAGCTGATACCAGCACCCTGAAGGATATCACCCTCAACCTACCCCCTGGAACCCTTTGTGCTATCGTCGGACCCGTGGGGGCAGGAAAGAGTTCCCTGTTGCAGGTATGCATTTTTGATCGCTGTTTCTTTGAAATCAATGACGACTGTTCCCGTCAGCTTCTTCTGGGTGAGCTGCCATCGTCTTTTGGGACAGTGAACCTCGCAGGAACGATATCCTACTCGTCGCAGGAGCCGTGGCTTTTCCAGTCCTCCGTTCGTAAGAATATACTCTTCGGAGAACCCTACCAGAGCAGCTGGTATAAGCAAGTAGTGAAAGTTTGCGCGTTGGAGAAGGATTTCGACCAATTTCCTCAGAGAGACCAAACCATAGGTATGTTCTGGGTGCACCATTGAATGAGAAATACCAAGTTATTTACTTTTGATTGTGAAGACGATAATATATATAGCATTGAAGGTAAACACAGTAGATTACATCTTCAAGTATTTTGATCATCAGACAATATATCAAACCAACATCGTGATGCTTCAAGAAATTATTTGGAAGATAGAAAAAATGAACGTTATCAACTCAAGGTACAGGTACATGAAACGTTTTCATTGAAGGTGATGAAGAAGTTATGCAAAGAGTACAAACTGCAGAGCTTCAAAATAGTGAAGGTGTGCAATTTTTCGATTATAGTGGGAGAAAGAGGAGTATCTCTGAGTGGGGGACAAAGAGCGAGAATAAACCTTGCCAGAGCCATCTACAGGAAGACCGATGTTTACCTCATGGACGACCCCTTATCAGCCGTTGATACTCATGTGGGTAGACATCTATTCGACGAATGCATCTACAGGCACTTGAGAGGAAAAACACGGATTCTGGTCACCCATCAACTGCAGTATTTGAAGAATGCTGACGTCATCGTCGTGATGAACGAGGTGAGATCACAGATCAAACCTTGCGGGTGAGACCCTCGTCTCATTTTCAATTCCAGGGACGGATTGAAGCCCAAGGATCATTCGAAGAACTGTGCGACAGCGATCTTGATTTCACCAAGTTGTTGGTGTCTGCAGATGAAACGAAAGGTGAATCCAAGAGGTTGTCTTTGGTGGAAGAACCGAAGATCGACAATAGAAAGAGATTATCGGTTCGATCCATAATGGTGAGTGGTGAGTTTCAACCTTCCAGGCCGGGGTGTTTCAATGATTGATTTTTCTAGAGTACTCAGTCTGAATTCTTAGAATTGATGGAATATGGGGACACGGAGGAAATAGGCGTAGATGGCAACGCGAATCCTTTCAAGGATTACTGCAAAGCTTCAAGGAACGTTTGTCTGCTCGTTGTCGTCATCATATCTTTGATACTCGCTCAAGCTGTTTGCTCTGGAGCTGATTATTGGTCATCATTTTGGTAAACCGACTACAATATTCTTTGAATTCATTTTCAGCAGATTCAACATGATCATCTATTTCTAGGACTAGACAAGAAGAAATCAGGCATTCAACTAGAGCCCATCCAGTATCAGATTCATCGCAAGTCCTCCAGTTCGTTCCCCTTGGAAATCAAACCATCTCTTTAGACAGCAACAAGTACACAAATGAAAACCGTGACTTTTCCTTCGACACCTTCTTCGACCAGGTACAGTGAAATGAGAGAATTTACTGTGAAATAAGATATACTGTAGCGACTGTGGTATAATCAGTATTATGGAAACTTTGAATGTTTTGACAGGTAATTTTGGACAACAGGATCTACAAGCTCCTGAAGACTGACTACTCGATGGGAGTGTACGGATTCCTGATAATCGCCGCCATTATTTTCACAATAGGAAGGTCAGTTCTTTTCTGCAAGTTGACCATGCTGGCATCTACCAATTTGCATAGCGACATGTTCCACACGCTGCTGAAGGCTCCCATGAGGTTCTTCGATACGAACCCCAGCGGCAGGGTTCTCAACAGGTTCTCGAAAGACATGGGGGCGGTCGATGAGATTTTGCCGAGGACCCTCCTGGAGTCCATACAGGTGAATGCCTGGACAACAACAACGGCAAATGTCACGAAAACTTTGTGATTTATAGATTATGCTGGTGATGTGCGGTATTCTTGTCAACATAGCCGTGGCGAATCCTTACATGGTGATAGCGATGGCAGTGATGGGAGTTTGTTTCTATTTCCTCAGCAAGTGGTACGTGACGACAGGTAGCAACGTCAAGCATTTGGAAGGATCCAGTAAGCTGCGCTATAGTAACTCTAGTCCAATATTGAAGCGTTACTTTTTCAGCTAAATCTCCCGTTTTTTCACACGTCAACTCGACTCTCAATGGGATAACAACGATCAGAGCGTTCAGAGCAGAAGAAATCCTTTGTGAAGAATTTGACGATCAGCAAGTGAGTAACAACTTGAATATATTACTTGAAACATGAGTTGGTATGCGGTTTCGATTTCAGGATGTTCACACCTCTTCATGGTACTTGACCTTATCCTGTATCGCTAGCTTCGGTTTATGGATGGACATTGTATGTCTTTTATTTTTGGCATGCGTCACCTTCAGTTTTGTCTTGATGCATGGCAGTAAGTTGAGATCAGTTCAGCTGGATATTTTTCGATAAACACTTCATGTTTCCAGCTTCCTCGGCTAACGGAAGTTTGGTGGGCTTAGCCATATCCCAATGCCTGATCCTGACAGGAATGTTGCAGCACGGCATGCGACAAACCTCAGAAGTCATCAACCAGCTGACCAGTGTCGAAAGAATAAGACAATACACGAAAATCGACACGGAAGGGCCATTCGAGACCCCGATAGGTGAAGCAACCTCAGAATCATACTCGAATGTTGCTAATGATCGCACTTTTTCACAGAGAAAAAACCACTGAGAGGTTGGCCGAATAGAGGACGTTTGGAATTCAGGAACCTCGTTTTGAGATACGTGCCAGAAGATGATCCAGTCTTAAAAAATCTCACCTTCACTGTTCTACCTGGAGAAAAAGTGGGTATTGTGGGACGAACTGGGGCCGGAAAATCCTCCCTCATCTCGGCCCTATTTCGATTGGCTCCCACCAGTGGATCTATCCTCATAGATGGCGTGGACTCGAAGGTGTTGGGGCTCACAGATCTGAGGATGAAAATCTCCATCATCCCCCAGGAACCGGTACTGTTTTCGGCTACCATGAGATACAACCTGGATCCATTCGACGAGTTCAACGATAAAAGTCTCTGGGATGCATTAGAACAGGTGATTCACCAAATGAAAGACTATTGTGACATTCAGTTATGATCCATTGCAGGTTGAACTGAAAGATGCCGTGGAATCTCTAGACATCATGGTCACAGAGGGCGGTAATAATTTCAGTTTGGGCCAAAGGCAACTCATATGTCTAGCGAGGGCAATACTCAGGAACAATAACATCCTAGTTCTGGACGAAGCAACTGCGAATGTGGATCAAAGGTTGGTCCCAAAATGAGGAACTTGGTCCACAAAGGGGATATTGATTCTTCTTCAATTTGATTTCAGGACGGACTCGTTTATCCAAGGGACCATCAGGAAGAACTTCAAGGACTGCACGGTCCTTACCATAGCCCACAGGCTCAACACGATCATGGACTCTGACAAGGTCCTGGTTATGCATTTCGGGGAGATGGTGGAATACGACCATCCCCACAACTTGCTGCAACTGCCGGAAGGGCATTTTCACAAGATGGTTCTGGAAACTGGACCGGCGATTTCTGCCCAACTCAAAGATGTGGCTGCGGAAGCTTATCATGCAAATTCTAGACTGTAGTTTGAGTTACATCCAAAAGATCAATTTAGTCTTGATATTCATTATCTTAGACTAGAGTGGGTACTCGGCATCCATTGCAAGCCACTCGAAGAAAGAAAGTTTTGGTGTTTTAATTATGTTCATTATAATGCTTTTGGATACTAAATGTTTTTTGTTTTTTTTATACGTTTTTGCAGTTTCGAATTTCAGAAATCATTTTGAAATTATTCTGAAATAATATGTCTATAAGGGTATCAAACAACGAAAATTCATCAGAAGAAAACTGCTACAACAATTACATTAGAAATAATCCCGTAGATTATAAAAAGTCAGCTTTAAAAACACCGAATTGGTATTATAACCCCAAAAGCGGTTAATGAATCCGTAAATACCTCCTCTTAATATCAATAATTGAATTTCGATCACAATTTGGTGAGAACAAACCAAACACCTCCAGTTCAATTCAATCTTGAGATAACTCATAGATATGGAAATAGTATTATCGGTACTCAAGTGGTTGAGATAAACAAAATGGTTCCATCAAAACAGTACCGTATTCATTCAAAAAAGAGTGAAAGAATCGTCTGGGGACTAAATTGATGGTACAAAACTATCAATCGACGATAAAACCGATCACAAAATTCATGATATTGCTGAAAAAATCTTAAAATTCTGGAAATGCTCAATACTATACTGGGTTTGGAAGCGGTTGGAAATGTTTCTCAATCCGGGCCTGAGAAGAAAACAAAATTGGTCGATTTCGTCTTGTGTATAATAGGTATATTGTTATTTTCTGATACCTCACAACTTTTGTGTGATCAAGATGCAACTGAAAGTTGTACTTTTGCTTGTGGTTCTACTTGCTTTGGTGAGCAATTCAAATGGCGAGACCTTATGGGGAAAAATTGTTGCGAGTAAGTTCAAAAATATACATTCGATAATCATAATAAGAGTTTCTGGAAGGTTTCAGTTAGAATATCCACATATACATAAAAATACATCAGTATATGGTACGTCGCAAAGTATGCTGTGATATCAAGGATCAGATTTTCTTCCCAACTTCTGGTCAGTTTGATTTTTCTAATGGCACTTCTACTTCTACATCTACGTATTTTTATTGATTATCCGAATGTATACCTTTCGAGATTCAGTTCCAGATCAAGAATTTGAAATTTGTATCACTTTGAAGAATCACACTGACCAAAAGCTCTTATGCTAATACCGCAGCATACGTACATGGATATTTTATGGTATTAGTCTTTTTAGTAAAATATATCTATCTAGATTTTTTGATGTTTGATCTTGTTTCTAGCTTTCATCAATGTGGGTCTCAAAATGATACTGAAGAATCTGCAAATAATAGATAATCTGACTATGATAGCAAGCCATAACTTTGTAATACCAAAGGACTGGGACTATTTGGTGTAAGTTCTATGACCACTAATAAAAGAAATGAAGATAGTTCATTGTGTCATTTGAATATTATTCTTCAATGAAGCTTGATGAAGCTGAATTATTTTGAAGAATTAACAATTTCTAAGTGAAAATCTATCTGGAAGCAGGAGAAATGTCCTTCATGAAAACTAGTTTTTACGTGTGTATGCTGATGATTATCATTCAGGAGTAGATTCCACTCTCCACCAAAGTCATTTTTTAGGAATGTTTCATTTTTTTCTAGAAAAGGATCATTCAAATTAGAAAACACGGAAATTCGAGATCTAGGAAGCATTGACATCATCGATTGTGTAGCAAAAGACATATCAGTTTCAGATGAGACAGTTCAGACTTCCATCTCAGTCGACCTGATATTCAATAATTTTGAATTATGGACCAAATACGATATCGATGTTGGAATCATTGATCAGATTCCTCTATATGGAAATGGAGAGGTTAAGTAAGACTTATTTTTTACTTTGCATCATTTTTTACTTTTGATTGGGCCTCATCAGCTTCGTTTTTTTTTATTTATTTATTTTCTTCACGATTTTCGTTACTTTTTTAGGCTCGCTTTTTCGAAAGTACATGTAACCTTTAACGTTGTTTTCAATATGGCAAAGGATTTCTCGAAGAAGACCATTTCTGGTTTGAATATCCAACTGAATATTCGTGACTCTCCTGTAAGTATATATAATGTTTTAACACCAATTGAATCTTAAAATTGCACAATTGGAGAAGCAAAAAAATACAGAGAAAAATTCTCGGACAAATCGTATATGTGCGATAAAACCCGATGAATCATTCGCACAGCAACTTCTGATGCCTTTCCATATGACATGATAGATTTCCCCATGACTTTCCTATCAAACTGACGTCGGTTTTTCATTGTTGGAGACATTTCCTGAACATCATCTCTTTCAACTATTTAGTTCAATACATCCTCTGAGACTTCAAAGATATTGACATACATACTAGAAACATCTTATGCAGCTCGACTTTGTTCTCTTCCTCTTCATTCCATTTCATTCACTCCAAGACCCAAAACGAAATTAGCACCTATCTAATTCTTAAATAAGCGATATGTGTTTGCAGTCGTATATAACAGGATTTTGGAAAAACGAAGAAGCCAGCAATATACTGACAGGAGCCATAAATATTGTGGAAAAACAATTCTGCATGTGGTTTGACTATGAAAGTACAACTATAAATGGCACCATAAGTAAAATATTAGAATTTGTGATAAATTTATTACTATCGGGTAGGAGAGTAATACTGGCTCAAGAAGAATATAAATGCCTTAAGGTAAGAACAAAATAATCGTTATTTCTGACAAAAATCGATTAAAATTTTTTGGAAGATGAAAAACGTCGAATTTGAGATTTAGAGTTACAAAACAAAACTGGATGGTGAAAAATAATAGAGTGATATTCCTGTAGTGAAAAATCGGTCCATACATTCGAAAGTTATAGCAATTTGAAAAATTCGAAATAGTGAAAAAAAACAGTTCTCCATGAAAAAACATTTTGTAATGATTATATTAAGTATGTACTCAATAAATTTGTGTTAATTAAATATTCTAACTAACCTATATTCATATATTTTTTTGAAGGATAACCAATATAACGTTCTGAAGAATATGGAAAATATGGCACTATACTACGAGAACGGAACTTTTCCACAATATTTTAGGAATAAGACTGCGAGGAGAGATCTGCAGATACTTTTCATGGATATTTCCCAAGCAATTATTGATATTCTTAGAAGAGACGAAGTCATGAAGCAACTGTTATGGTCTGATCAATAAACTTGAAAAAAAAATTGAACTCAATCTATACTTTGTATCAATTATTATCCATATGTATCAAAAATTCGAATCTTATATCTGAATAATGAATATAGAAGATAATCGATGAAAAATTTCCTCCGTCGATAGGATATTAATAATAACAATAAAATTTTGATCAAAGCCATCATATTAATTGAATTTCTGAAATGTATTAGAAAATAATGCTCAATTAAATAATATGTCATATTTATTGCCTTAGCTATCGATAATCATATCGAACGACATAAATAGATAATGATTACAGGAGAATCCTTATAATCCCATTTTATTCACCAACAACCAAATATAATAAAGCTGACATTTTCATCGCATTGTTCATTATTAAATTCGATGTTTCAGGATTGTACACAATGGACGGTAAGTACATAATAAATCTGTTTTGCTCATATCTCTGGAATTATTACATTTTGAAACTTAATATTCAGGCAGGACATAGCCCAATATGTGAGGTAGGAGAGGATAAAATATTACCACATTCTGTGACGAAAAATTTTCAATGTTTACATTTTTCGATCGTCGATATATCTCTTCAACTAACGAGTTACGATTCCAAAAGTTGTCCTAACTTCGGTTGAACATTCTTCTTCATGAAAATATAATAGTTTTTGCGATTGGACTCATCGTTTGGCAAAAGAGTATCAACAAAAAAAAGGTCTGTTTGACGGTTCTTGTGAAACGCCCCTCTTAAGTCAGAATTCTTCAACCAATTTATTCTTGCCTGGTATAGTATCATTTTCAGCTAGAGACAATTTTTACGAAATTCTCAAAATCATCTGACAAATGTTACAATTATGAAAAACTCCATGTATGAAACATTGTTTGAAGACCATTCATTTTATTTGCAGCATTTTCTGCCAGTGTTTATATTTATATGTTTCTTCGGGCGATTCAGCAAAATGGTTATATGGAAAGATCCGAAATGAATATCGCTATTTCAGATCTACTGCAAGATCCTAATACTAAGTGAGTAAAAACAGTATAACGGTGTCCAAATCAAAATTGGATTCTATAAAACAAATATCAATCTTCAGAGCTAAAGCTAACGTTTTGAAATTGACACTTCTCCGTATACATAGAAATATTTTCTTATATACAATCTGTCTTTTCAGAGGAACAATAAAATTCTATGAAACTAATATCACTGGCCTAGATACCATGAAGCATCCCTTACCCAACGGAATAAACGTAACTGAAAATACAGATATGGGAACAGAAAACTTCGATGTCTGCTTAGAATTATCCATGGACGTGTTGGATATTACAACAAAATACGTAGCTGATATTTCTCTATGGGAACGTATACCAGTATATGGCGAAGGAAATTTGACGTAAGTTCAAAATTATTCAGTAAAATGACGATTCTCTGATTTCGAGATTGATGAAACATTGTTCCAGATGATATTATTTTATATTATATTGATAACATATCGCCCTTTTACGGCAAATTATGTTTCAGTTGTCTCTCGAGGAAACGAATTCTGTTAGTTCAAAATACCTATAATAGTCCTATATTTAGTATGGGTACCAGGTATGATCAACAATATTTTTGAATCAAAGAGAAGATAAATGATCATTTAAAAATAAACTCAGTTTTATTCCAATCAACAAAATGTGTAAGACTTATATAGATACATATTGCAATATTTAGCTAATTAAATCATTATTGAATTGATTTTACCAATTGATTACCAAGATACCATGCTGTTCATTATTGGTCATTATTGGCCCTTTTTATATATGTATTTGAAAATGATATCGAACGAAATAGTGAACCAAAATTAATCAATTCTAAAAATAATATTGATATTTTGCTGTTTATACGCTTGAAGTATGTGTTTTTATAATGGATTGTTGGCTCACTTTTTTTGTTATTTATCTTTCAGAATTTCTATAAGCGATGTAGTGATGCATTTATGCACGTTTGCTAGTCATAATGAGGCATACGTAGATAATATGAATTTACGTATGTCTTATCGATATGGACCAGTAAGTAAACTATAACTTTACGTTATCATAGATTATAGATTAGAAAGGTTCTCTAATCTGTGACGTTATAATAATATGTATTGAGTCTCCCCGAGAATAAAGCTAAACCACACTTTTCAAATTTTCCAGTTTTTTCAATCTTCCAATGGTCAAATCTTACAAAAATTCAAACTTACAACCATCAATGTTTTTTTTTATATATATAATACTTAATGTATTAATTTCTTTTCAGATATCTATAACAGGCCTTTACCGCAACCCTGATGTGGACAGCAAAGGGTCCAAGCTGTTAGAAAACGCAAACATTTTATTTGCAATGTGGAACAGCTACAAACCAGAAGAGGCTTCATGTGTCCTAAGCCCCATTATGCAATACCTCATGAATGAGGGTCTCCATTACGAACAAAATTCACTTAAATTCAACTATAGTTGTCTGCAGGTAGGATATCGGGTTGTAGCGAAATAATGGGACAATCCAAAGTTTTATGCTGCAATGCAATTATTTTTTCAGGACTCTGCTGTTGGAAACTTGTGGAAAAATTTCAGAGATTTGTATCAAGATCTACATTACATTCTATAGCAACATCCAGATTCAATTACGGTTTATTAGTAATTTATAATACTATATGAATAAATATTTGTTCGATATATTTTGATCGGAAGTTCCAGGAATAATATTATCAAAAGATAGAAATTAAATTTGAAAAATAACATGAACTAGTAGAGAAAATTAGAGAGACATGATCAGGGCATTATGAGTTCGTTTACTGAAACAGTATCTATCTAAGGAATCAAAAATAAAAAGTTTAAATCCATAATAAAGTGACTATAATAGGTAGGTGGGTAAAAAAAAGTATTCAGTAAACTTTGGTAAAAGTAAACTATAATACATTATGTCATCAGATTCGATGACTAACGAATAACGTTTTTTCGTATGGTTCCAATAGTAATCTATAATAGAAAAATTTTGTTACTTATCTTAACGCTCTATCAAAGGTCAGATAAAGCATGGAAATGATAATTTGAACAATTCGTCGTTGAATTTACAAAGGGGCGTATATCAAAAAATGGCGTAGTTTTTTTCTCGGGTAAAAATTTGAGTAGAAACTGATTCATTTGCTCTCAAAGTGGAATAAGTACATCAATTCCTGATTTTTCAGCAAATGGATCCATTTTTCTTTCGGTAGTGACAACATGAAAGATTATTAGACTTTAAGAAATTGTTCAAATCCATATACTTACGCCACTTAGTTAATTCAAAGACGAATTGTTTGAAATTGGCAGATACAGTCTGTATTATAATTTATAATTATTGAAAAACAATATATATGAACTGCTTTTCTAGATTTCTTAAGACCTATCAACTTTTATGGGTATAAAATATTTTTATTGCCCTGTAGGATTCAACCATTTTTTCTGAGGTTTTCATGAAACACCAGAATGATGATATTAGTTTTTTTTTCTGGAATATATCTTATCGTTGCTCTAGCATTTTTCTATTCATAGCCTGATATGTTTTGATTTGTTCAAACCAATTGAATCTATTGTTTGCGAGTTATTTTTTCATTTCTTCATATTTTTTCAATAAAATTGTGTGAAAACCACCAAAAAAAAATTACACCAAGATTTATCACTTACGATTTGAGACAGATGGAATATGGGAAAGCATTGATATGTCATGAAAACATTATAGACCTATGAATAATAGGAGGAGTTCTCAAAGTGGTTACTGAATATGAACTCCAACAAAACAGAAAAAAAGGGGTGGGGGGTTAAAGCATGACCCATAAATGTGTCAAGATCTCCGAACTTTCACAACAGCCGGCAACGCTGTTGAAAAGAACCGCCAGCCTGCTAGGTGAGCTCTTGCCAAAATTGCCATTCATCGACAAGCCCTTGTAGTGGGTAACTCGAGTGAAGTGAAGCAGTCGGTGTTGTCAACTACAAATTTACGTTGGTACACCGGTATTCCCACGTGGGTTAAGTGTTTTGCGCGACAGTGACGTTTGTAGCTTTTCATCGATAAGCGCAATTATCACGAACTGACAATTACATTTCCATGTCGCGACAGCGTTTTCAATAATTATTCTTGATTAATTGAGAAAAGGAAAAAATTGAGGTGACTCATACGAAATACCTTGGAGAGCGTGACAAAGCGGTAAAAACCATGGGTGTTCGGGTTTTTCTCTGTTTTTTGACTATTGTGTGTTGTTTTATCGACGTTTTTGGTATCGAGGACTACTGTTCGAGGAACAATTTTAACACCACCGATAAATCGATGCATTTCACCAAAGAAGCCACTTTCGAAGAATTCGCCATTGTCGGAAAGTTCAAGGGTCTACATTGTTGTGCCGAAGGATACAGAAGTATTGAATGGTGAGTTACAAAATAAAATGAAAGAATATAACAATTATTCTCGAATTATTATCAACGATTCCTGATACGCAACCTCCTGTTTTTTTATTTACTACCTTGAGGGTCCACGGATTCGAATCACCCTGTATAATATTATTGCAGTGTCCTTCATAAAGTCCGCATCATATGGGAAAAACTTTTATTAATGATTTATTTTGAAATTCGACTTGGGCGTTAAGTTGTGCTTTGAAAAATATGAAAAATGATTCTGAAAAAATCCACTTAAATGAATTCTTATCCTACATGCTTGCAGATACGTCAACTTTGCATCAAAAGTAACAGAAATGTTAACCAGTAATTCTCATTTTCTTGAGAAAAACATATTTTTTTTGATGATTCGTGATTGAAAGTTAGTCGCATATTAGAGCTACTGGTATAAAACAGTTTTGTCGAAGTTACGAATTTTTTAATGTTCCAGAAATTTTGTAGTTATCAAAAAAATTGCAAAAAGTGAATGTTGCAATAGAACGTTCAAATTTGAGATGTAGGTGTAAAATCGAAAAAGAAACAACTTTTATCCTTGACATTTTTTGAAATTCCAATAAATAAGCCTATTTTCAGCGATTACTTTGAAAAAATATTACTTTTGACAGGTAGCGAAAGTCACGTAACCACATCCGAGTAGGTCATTTTTCATATTTTTCAAAGCACAACTTAACGCCCAAGTCGAATTTCAAAATAAATCATTAATAAAAGTTTTTCCCATATGATGCGGACTTTATGAAGGACACTGTATAAGTTTTGCGGGAGCTAGATTTGCATTTTTGGGAGGAACATTATACCTACCGGATGAATTCCACTTTTGGCACTTTTAGACTTTTTTTACAGTTTAGAATGGTGAACTCACGGAAAAATATCAGTTTTTCCACTAAAAACTGTTGATGGAAACCAGAATGATTTTTTTTGTGTTTCAATAGCAGAAATTTGAGATGTCAAATGGTGTTTTTTCGAACTAAATAAGCCCATATCAGAAATTTGTTCTCAACTTACATTAGTGTGTAAACGAAGATTCACCAAAAAAAACTGTGAGTGAACTTCAAAAACATGTAAATATTGAAAATCAGTATATCTCCATGCCTATCCATCTATCGATTGACTCGAAGTTATAGACAATAAGTTAGTTTAACCTGGGACACCCTTTAAATAAACAATTCATGTTTTTTGATACATTCATTAGTTTCCTATCGTGAACCAATCACAAGAATAAGAATCCCTGTCATGGAAAATAATAATTTATTTATCTTCATTCATGAAATCCTTCGCTATCCAAGGTCAGCCCGACAAAGTACCAAAATACAAACGACTGAAACCGGACAGAAATCTGAAAAGAAAAAACAATCGCCTAATCTGATGAAACGGGCAATGGCGCTTCGAATCCAGTCGGCGAGTCATCGGAAAGCAAAAAAAAACGATGTTCTCTTGTCCATTCGGCCATTGTTAACGACCGATAAAAATGCAGCAGAAACTACCTCCGACAAGAATCCGAGAGGAGAGGTTTGTTTCATTTCCATTTGATCCGGGACATCTAAATTTCGCATCTAAGTTTCACGCCAGTGTCGTTACAAATCTGCCTCTCGAAATTTATATTTCATTAAAATTATTTCCCAATGAAAACTGCAAACCAAGAATGAAACTTTCATTATTCTGCAATTGAATATGAAGCACCTTGTATCCTCGCCTGCAAAATCCCCTCGAAAATCCTACAATAATCCGGGATAGTTTGCATTAAAAGCTTCAAAGATACAGTATCGCTTATGTTTACTCGTGGGGTGAATAACTTTTTAGTAATCGCGGGTAGGCCACTAGCTTTCATTCCGAAGACTATGAGTAGTGTAACTAGGGGGCTACCATCCCAAGATGGCCGACATGTCATATGTCAACTGTCATATGTCAACTGTCATATGTCAACTGTCATATGTCAACTGGCATATGTCAACTGTCATATGTCAACTGTCATGTGTCAACTGTCATGTGTCAACTGTCATATTTAATCTTACTCGGAACTCATGGGTTTTCTATAGTGTGTTGCTTGCAAAGTTAATTATTTCCCCCCTAGAATGGTACGCAACTGATGTCGCGCCTTATGTTGTGGAAGACATCTACCTATAATGGTTGTTGGACGATTTCTCAGCATGTTCAGCAACCAATCACATAGTCTGATGGCACCGTCAGCGCCAGTGTGCCAATAAATGGTCCTTCGAGCCGGATGATAATTTAAATGGCGATCATGCCACCTGTTGAAGTGCCTAACGAACCGTTTCCGTTCGATGTTCGATGAGGGTGTTTGGTAATATGATACCCGTCGATTAGGGTGGAAATTCAGAGGAATCAAGCTCTCGCTGTTTGTGATCGTTATTGTGGGAAGCCCTGTATGAATCTCCCGAGAATTCTATTTTATATATCATGAATGGAACATTTCCAGGATATTCTGTGCTTCAATGGTTGATTGTACTTCAACAAATCCAATTACATAGTCCATTTCCTATTTTCCAGAAGTTTTCCTTAGAATTTCTATATTACGAACATTTCCTGGAAACATCTGATCACGAAAGTAGGAGGAAAATGAAACGGCACCTTATAGTGTTGGACGAATATTTTTCACAATTGTATAGGAAAGGATGATTCAACAATGGGTTTTCAATTTACTAAGAGAAAACCGCAGCCAATTACTGACGTTATTGGAAATGCCAACTCATACATAGTCAACTTTTTTTCTGGGTTCATTCATTTCTTCAACAAAGGATCTAATACAATGCCAATAATAACACAAAAATTAATGTGAAAAGTCAGTATTTCTGAATTTCTAAAAGGTACATGAGTTGTTACAAGTTTAAAGAATATGAAATCTTCGATAGTAAATTAGTATTCATATTTGAAACATTTCTGATGGTTGCGAAATGATGCTGAAAGTGAGAATCACTCTATATGGCTCTGACATAACTCGACATTTTTTATTGATGTCGTCAATAGCCTCAAGGATAATTCTTAAAGGAAACTCGAGAGGAAACTGTTTGGTTTTCAACACTTAGCAGGCATTCATCACAGAGTGAACAAAGTTTGAATTTTTACAAAACTTGTTTGCTTCATTTGTGCTAGATATTTGATGATCTGGTCAAGATTTGTAGATTTGTTTTGTTTACGTCTTAGTTTATGTGAACACATGATTTGAAGATTGTTTATGATAGACGGATTTGCAAGCGCGTGCTTCCCCGAATTGCTATCTCAATTATTATGATGATTACAGCAAAAACCGATGAGAAGCTGAAGATATTTGTGTCTGTACATTCTGGTCGACATTCACGCACAATAAACTTTCTGCCAACTATTTATTCGGGGAAATGCTGCTGTGAGAGATTGTGAACGTATGTATGGAGCACGATGTTTATATACAAGGTGTTCCAATTATACAGCGTCTCACTCCAAACGCCCTTCCTCCTCTATATATTTCAGTTGTTAGTTATTTGTACTGGTTGTTTATTCATACGTTAATATCCGGATCTTGAAAACACTGAACCATCCACCGTGAATCGCCCTGTACATGTACGTCAAGTTTGTAATAATGCATTGGTTTTTCTGGCGTGAATGTCGATAAACAACTTCTATAAATACCTTGATCTTGATTAGAAATGTCGATTAGACTTGCGATTAGGACGAAGGTGTTAAAAATTATACCACTCTACCTGAGTGAAAACATGTGTTTTGGCAGAAGATTTTCATTAGAAACTTTGTAATTCAAGTAAATAAACGATAATGAATTATAGCAAAGTCATTAATCATCCTAATAGTGATTAATTATTGTTGATTATTTTTATCTCGTTAGTAAGGCATGATAATTATGCATAAGAATAACAACATTCTGCTATTCCCACAGACGAAATTAAACTGCTATGCGGGTGATACATGAATATAGACCTTTAGGTTGGAATAAATATATGAATTTTCTAAAATATTCTCAGTTTCAAATGAATATCTATTTTTTCTTATGCCTATTTCGAAGTAAATTTAATGTTCTGGATACTGGCGTATCGAAAATATCTACCGACCTATATACAGAGTGATGTGTACAAGAATGTGGCATATCAATGTTGAATTTTTTTCCCTGCAGAACACCCTGAATTTCATTGTATTTCGAATATCATAAAGCAGGCATCGAAAGACTGCCAAGAACGATATTTTTTACTCCATTTTAAAAAATCTATGGGATGGGCCTACTACTATTCACATATTGGGAAATTTCATATTCCAATAATGTCTCACTTCTTGAGAAGAATGAATTTAAATCGAACAAGGTATGAACCTTGACACAATTTTCAAAGGAGAATTTGTTAGCACTCCTGAAGACATTGTTATTTTTGTGTACATATCAAGCTGTCTGTGTACAAAAAATTGCATGCACCTCGTAACAGGAAAACTGGGCAGAGCCAAACCGCAAAGATGGCAGGATTGCCGATCGCATTTCGTTTCTCATTCGTTTTTTTTTCTCTCTCATTTTGCCTCCTGCCGTCTCGTCTGATTCTGCCCGATGGTCGTGTCTCTTTTGTTTCGTTATGATATCTGCCAAACGGCTTTTCGGGCATGAACCATCTTTCGAGTTATTGCCGCGTGGGCCACACAGGATGCGCGAAAGTTCATTGGTCTGGGGGGCGCGATGATGATGTGGCCTCCTGGTTCACCGGATTTGACCCCCTCGGACTTTTTCCGAATTAATGATTCCAATCGTTGCGGTTTCTATTTGCTATTAAATACAGATGGTTCAGTGTGTTTCTCTTGAAAAAAAAACTAGGTATTTCAAAAAAACAAAGTAAACCATTCGGAAAACACGGGAGAACACTTGAAACTGGTGCCATCAACTTTGTACTGTTCTGTGAGATTCGCTGTTTTTTTCTCTTTTCATTTCATTCAAGAGATATACGCTTTGTTTTTCCTATGCAAACGAGGATGAATGACAGAAAATTACATATTTCGGACAGACTACTGAAAAAGTATAAACAAGACAGTAATATTGCTTATGGAACAAATAATAGGTTGGGATAGTTTATCAAAAGACAGACAGAATTGCTGAATTTTAAAAATTGTGGATTAGATATTATATTGGTAAAACTCGCAGAACATTCAACAACCGTTTTCATAAACATCATACGAGTTATGTAAAAAAACAAATTCAACATATTCCAACCACATTTTTGATGAATAATTCCAAATTTCACCTTTGAAAATAAAGGAAACAAACTACGAAAATACTTAATGGCCAACTTTCACCACTGTTGAATTTGTCTTCCTAGAAATAGATTGCATTGAAACTTGGGTTAATCCATTCAGTAAAGTATTCACTTCGATAGAGGTAGGTATAGTTAGCATTATTTCCCAAAGGGTACAAAATAAATATGGTTGTAATAATTGTGGTCAGTCAGTTCAGTGTACTGATATACCTGAAGAGGCTACTGTGTAAGCTGAACATATCGTGACTTTTCAGTAGACTAGAGCAAAATTCAACAAATAGTAAATTTCGAGGTAAATTTGATGAAAATATGGAATTTAAAATTGTCAATAAGGAATTGAATTTTCTCCTCCATGTAAAAGTGAGTCCAGAAATGATGATGATTTGAATATAGCTACAAAAAATCTGTTCATAGAAGGTAGAACGAAACGAAAATAATCATAACCGACGATTGTAGTTTGGCAGATTACATGAAAAAGATCTCTCGGTTCACAGAAAAGTAATTTGGTCAGATGAATGTACCTTCACGTAACAACTACGGTATTTTTAATAGAAATATTCGTCACTAATGAAAATTCTATAGAAAAGTAGTGGACAAAAAGTAACCCAGCTAAAGTTCAGTTCAAACTATTCATGTGGCATATCTTGATGGTCGATTGACCGGAACATTTTTCAATGATGGCACACAGGCGTCTCAAAAATATCATCGATTATCTTGTCATAATGTAGGAATAAATGTTAATTAGATGAATGCAAATTTCGACAGCACAGTGGATTAGAACTCCTCGCTTCTCCACTCGATTTTTCTATTGGATTACCTATTAGAAAGATATAGAGTTTATCCAACTCAATCAATATCAACGAATGTTACGAAATACCTCAAAATTCAATTGAAAAACCGTTTATGGAGTGTCCAGAAGATGCAATTTATGTCTTCAGCAAGGTGGCGAACAATTTGAACAAAATGTAGTTTTGATGGAACAATCTAGAGGTATGAAAGAGCTGAAGAGACTTTTCGGAAACAAAACCCCAATCATCAGATTTATAGACACATTCGGTCCGATTCTTTAAAAAGTGGTAAACACAGTGGATAGATTATTAACACTTTAGATTTTCCACTATTCATATGTGGTATTCTTCAAATACGAAATTTATCAAGGTTGCTACTTTCTTACATTTCCACTCAGTGGTAAATAAATGCGGAAAAGTTAGTAACTCCTCTTCTTTTTTATTATAGTTTGCTGTTTTTCTGCAATTTCAACGTCAATCTAACCTCATTTTTTGGATTCGATGTAGTATTAGCACATAGAAAATATCGGCACACACTCACACAAATTACTTTTTGGTCTTCTGTGTCCGGTACTGCCGAGTTTTTCGTGAATAATTGCAGGAATAATAATTATATGATTTGTTAATGAATCTAGTGAGGTAGGTATAAATATATCCTGGAATGCATATTATTACACAGGATCATTGCTCATTGATTCAGCTAGGTATCTAATTTTTCAGTAGCAACACATTCTACCATGTTGAAGATCATTGGTTCTATCAGAGACATCATTAACATTAATATTCTTGGTTTGTATAATTTCATAAGGCTCTATATAATTGGATGCCATCTGTTTCTTGAGCACATATATGTAGATATTTTTATGATATTTTTTTCAGTAGGAAGGTATTTGTTCTACCATATAATTATTTCCTGAGCGACTCAAATCCTGACAACTGTAACAAATTTCCTTCATAACTGCCTCTTCAAATATATATCACTTTTATGATGAATTATTATTTCATTTCCACCAGTAAAATCTGGTGGATAAATTAGTCACTTTATCAGTGGTAAACCAACGACAAGTTGTTAAATTTTTTTCCATGTTGACGTTAGAGAATTGAAAATTCGGAAAGTGATTCAAATAACAACTGACTTTCCTATTTGCCACCCAAATGACAGTTGTTGAGATAACCACCTCCTTAGAGAATCAGACCGATTATACATCAAATTTATCGACGTGATATGACGGACAAATAATTCTTGTTCTATTGTCCCCAACATCAGATAGCCTTCTGCAAATTCGTCGTGTTCGGCATTCGAAAATCAATCACGTGCAGACGGGCGTCTCGATCTCTCACACTTCCACATCGAATCGTATCCGATCGAGGAAAGCGATTCCTCGGCAGGAGGAAGGAAGTCATCGATAACATCGGCAGGGTCATTGAACTTCTCGAGTGAATGGACGAAGAGGTGACAGATAGACCACCTGATGTCCTTTTGCTGGACACACGAAATATTGTTGAATCGTGAGCCACCGTGTATTGATCGCAGAACATTTTTCTCGGAAAAAATTGCTCGGGTTCTCAATTAATGAATCTTTTATTGCAATCAAACCAGTGCCCTTTTTGGAGCCCTCTTATTACCAGAATCTCCAAATATCAGATTTTTAATCCAGGTGCTATAATTAGATATTATTTCCTCATTCGTATTAATCATTCTCATATAATAAGTCAACACTGGTATAAACAACAAATTCCGAAATAATAACATCAATAAAAATCGTTCTGGTACTACAACTAATGACAGTTCAATGAATCATTTTAAGCATTTCATGCACCAATAGTAAAATGTGGTTTCCAAAGCCTATTTTCTAATAAAAAAATTGTTGGAATTGGTTCATCAGCAGTGAGTGAATCATGAGATAATTTGTTTTATCAAAAATAGTTATTTACACTACAAAGGAAGCAAGTGATACTTACCAGTCGAAGACATAGTTTGCGCCCTCCCTAGGGAGGTAAAACGTACTTACCTCCCTGGAATCAGTATCAAAATGAAGTACTTACCGAGTAAGGAGTAGAAAAACAACTTTTGTATATTCGGTAGGTATAAAATAAAACATAATAACGGCCTGTGCTAAATTTATAACTATATACTAAACGATGCTGAAATCTTCTCCGCCAATTGAGAATTGCTATGCTCCATGATTTTAAATAATATTGCAAAAAGCGAGGTAAGGTATAAAAAAAATCGATATATTTTCAACATTTTGAACACCCTGTATCTTGGAAACAAAATAATTACAAACATAATAGGATTTAAAATGCATCACTTCATCGATTCCTCATTCCAGAAGAAATAATACGAATATAAACATACAACAAAAATTGTTTTTCTTGATATGTATCATAAACATTGACGATAAATTATTATTGATTTATCAAATAAAACTAGAAAGCAATCAGCAGGAGCAGAGTGAGCTTATTACTGTGCATTCTACATAGCATTTTTTTACTAGTGCATAAGATGACACAGATGTCGCTTATACTGACAAAAATAAGTCACCCAGTGATTTGCAACGCAATAATAAAATATTTTTTCTATTTTAGTTGTATAATGAAGTCATTGTGCAACGCAAATGCGTGTCGAAAAAGCCTCTATTTCGATACGCATTTTTTATTATTCGGAGATTGGTACAATCGAACTGTCAAATGAAAGTCAGTCAAGAGTTAGGCCCAGTTTACTTCTGAGCGATTTGGTTTAGGTAATATTAGCAGTGAAAAACTCAATGTTTTAATTGGTAAATTTCAATTCAAAGTGTAATTTGATTTAAATTGATCAATAAAAACAATAACAACATTGAATTTTCAAAATCGCTCAACTGTAAACTGGGCTTTACGCTTGTGCGTCAGATTTTAATTATTTCAATGTCATCATTGTTACAAATCGAAGATGTTTCTGTGATTTATCGATATTGAATCCATTTTTTTCTTCAAATCATATCAAAATAGAAAAAATTGCATATGACACACGTTTTATAAGACACGTTGTCGCACTTGTTCACTTGAAGCACTCAACGCGTGCGTCAAAATAGCGTCTTATAAAACTTGTTCAAATTAATAACTTGTTGTCATAATATACTATTGAACAACAAAAAATAATTTTCAATTTGATATCTTGTGATATGACATACAGAAAATTAAGTACGGGTATACTCGAGGGTATACTTAATGTTTTGAAGAAATACAATCACTTATTTCAAAACTCGTTTGTCGCCCTGTGATTCTGGATTGAAAAATGCACTAGTATTTTATTCAAAAATTTGCTCTCTCACTCATATAGGCTTGATATTCCTACAAAATGTGGCAACTATGATGATGGAATATCACGAAAAAATGTATCGCGCAGTTTCAGAAACCCACTGTATATGTTTCAGTTTTTATATCGATCATGCATAGTGGACAAATCAAAACTAATCCTCAGTGATGAAAATGACAGTTCCATGTCAAAACTAGTCGTAAAGCGTAGCATAGAAACCGACCACTAGATGAGTACAGCTATTGGAGAAAAATATACCTGCATAATTATTCATCATCAGGTAATTTCACCTCTAGCCCCAACAATCTCCAAACCGTTCTCACACAATTACAGAATCCCATTGAAAACTGAATATTCCCTTCCCAACTCATTGCATCCCTTGTGAAAGGTGCATTATCAAAAGTATCGAGAAATCAACAAGACGTTTCGACGTTTCAATAGATTCATCTCTATTATATTCTGTGGCAGTTCGCCACATCCCATACAGTTACCGCTTCTTTTCTGGGAAACGGAACCCAAATCCTCGAGCCTGCAAGATGTTAATCGAGCCAACGCAGATTACGCCATACCGGACCCAAATACCCGATTCCATAGGGGCCCATTTAGAGGGCCCCGATATTTCTATTGGGCCATAAAGGAGAGGTGTCACGTGCACCTTCATCCCTCTGGCAAAACAGGGCAGTTCATCTTATTGCATTGTTCTCGTATTTTTGATATTGTGTCATTGTGACATTATTGACATTTGTGTCTTTGCCACCAAACAATAACTGAAACGATATGATTTCACGTGTATTTCACCAGAACATCTCTTGAAAAACTGCTGAAAGTACACCTTTCACATCAGAAGCGAACAGAACAGAGGTTTAGTTTGTATAAAGTTCTGTGGTTATCCCACTTCGAGTGGTTCACGAGTCATCGCTAGGTAGCGTATCGCTTAGCACCTATCGCGAATAAGATTAATTTGCAATGGCTACGTTTTCAAATCCAGAATTTGCCTTCAGTAGGAAAATATCTCAAAGGCTACTATTCGACGTTTTTTATAGAAACTCTGAATGAACAAGCACAATTCAACAATTTAACAATTAAACAATGGAGTACCGGATGATGAGCCGATAACGAAACGTGTGACAAGGTATTTCGAGGAAACCTTATCTGATTGTACAGTGTACAATCTATGAAGCAAGCTTAATATAAATACATACATGTATTGGTAATGATTTGAGCGTTGCCAATGTTTTCATATAATAATGTTGAATAATATAGCGAAACGGTTAAAAAAATCAATGCGATTTTAGAAGCACTAGCCGGAACCTACTTTATCAGTTTCTCAACCAGATTCCGAAATAAAATATGGATATAGAGATGTGGGAAATCCTATTTGTCATTTGTATAAAAGAACGAGGAAAAAAAAACGTAAATTCCACTTAAACTTACTTGCAAATTTATATAAATTAACATGATGATGCAAGTAAATTCGGCAATTATTATTTCATCAAGTGGCTTCTAGAAATAGATAGTTGATACGTTACTACAAAAGGAGTCACGGCATGATTCGCAAGATTTCTCAAGGTGAAATTCGTATCGTGAAATCTAAATATGAATACACGGAAAAGGGTCAACTCTGAGGAGTTATAAAAACAACCATAATATGATCCAGAAAACAAAATATGGTTATTCTGATCAAAATTTGGTCAGTCTAACAATTCATATGGTTATAGCAACAATTTGACATTGCTAGGATAACAACAAATTTTGTTACGACAACAATATATTTTCCATGTAGTTCAGGCTTCGAATCAACAAATTTTCAATAGGAATTGACCATTTTTAACATCTGCAGATGTTCCCATTCCTGGAGTAAACCGCTTATCTGTCTTTGCCCACACCAGAATTTTCCGCGCTTCTGAAGAATGCGACAGTTTGCTTTATTGCAGAAATAATTCAATGGTCAGTCGCAATCGAACGTCCAGTTAATCTGAACGCTCGACTTTGTGATTGATGTTTCTCGCGCGTCTGGTATACTTTTTCCCTCGACCAGTTTTTCTCGGCAAATCTGAGCGACTTTACTGTTGGATTTACGGCTAGCCGGCAGCCATTTCTACGTAGAAAATTGATTTTTATCTGGCGCGCCGCTTAGATCAGGAAAAGGTCATCAGAAATTTCGTTGGAAGTGTTGGACGCAGATTCGGGAAAGTTATTAACATTAAATTTTCAATACCGATAGGATTGGCTTTGGGCTATTATTTCTATCATCCAACTAGAAATCGTCTTCCTCTCACCTGCTTAAACACATGCTAAAAATAAAAATCGACTCACCATCCCAAGAATCGTCATACTCAACTGCAACCTGAAACGAATCAGAAGTGGGATCAGCATTTTTGAACAAATCAGAAGTGGGATACTTCGTTGAGAAATGTATATTTCCGAATATGCTAAATGATATGAACTTTATAATAAAACGAAAATGGGCGAAAATAGCCATAGAAACATCATCAGAGTATGCTGTTCAATCAAGTATGAAACAAAAGAGAGTAGAATAAGAAGTGGACTTCAAATAACTTTCAAAAGTAGTTAATGTCTTCAATATGCGTGACAGATGATAGTAACTTGTGTCTATCACAATTACGGTTATTTCAACGCAATTTTTTCTTCGTTGAGTATTGCGTGTGGCAAATTTAAATTCCTGGGTGGGAATTCTCGGAAATGTTCACACAAATTTTCGCTCTTCCGGATACGACCTATATATCCAAACAAACTAATCGCGAACTTACAGCTCCGGCCCACACTTTTATATTGAGAGCATCGATATTATATTATTTCGTGGAAACTTTGGTTGTAAATAAACAACAAGATAGAATTCGCATTATTCTCCTGAATCACCGATGAAAAATAGAATGTTTTATCGTCGGAACTATTCGGTTTATCTCTATACCAGCTGTTTGTATTCAAATGGAAACTAATTATAAGTACCTGTTTATTATTAAACATATTTACCATCATCAACTTTTTATTAAAAATACTCAACCATCGAATTGAATGAAGCAAAGGATTTCAAAATAGGAAATTACAAATCGGATATTTGGCAATGGGATGAGGACCACTGTCACTAATATTTGAAATATTTTCGAGTATAATTCTCGGAAAAATGTCTTGGTGTTTATGAAGGCCAGTCCTGTCTGTGTGAATATTCCATTCCATTAAATGTAACTAAACAATTACAACGTGCTGATACTTGATACCAGTGCAGAATACTAAAACCACCACGAAAGAATTCACGATCTTACGATTCTGCTGCTGGCACATGGAGAAATTCAAATGACAGCGATATACAGCCACAACAGTGTAGTATCTTGTATCTACCAGTTGCACCAGTTTCCATTAAATAAGCCAAGTGTGTACTTTCTCACGATCCCACAAATGGCGATTATTTGCAATCGAAAGAAGTAAATTTGCCGCACAGAGAGAACTCTGACAAGGGATTTACAGGGTGTTTAGAACAACATTTCCGTTCAATCAACTGCAAGTATTGATTCATAACTCAAATTATACGTATCTAAAGAAATTTGCACGCATAACTTTCAAACATAAAACGTGAGAAAGATGGGTTTTCAATCACTTTTCCTTGTTAATCGCCTTGTTATTGAATTTGTAGACGTTCTGCAACCAACCGTTTGGATTCATCGAGTTCAAACCAGCCGCTTTGGAGGTCAAATGAAAATGAGAATGAATCACACAATACATCACAAAAGCAGGTATTCTGACCGCCTATAATTAATTTTGTGGAGAATGTAGACATGTCTAGTCATGTTAAAACTTGAAAAATGCTTAGTTATCTCACCGTTCAGGATTTCTTTTGTGCTTCACAACCAAAGAAGTGAACAAAAGGGAACTAATTTCAATCGAAACTACAGTAAATTATACAATATATTTTCTACAAGCGTGCGTGATATACGTTTGGTGAAACAACTTGTATCAATAACATTTTGCTGAATTTTCTGGAATTTACTTTAGTACAACTAGCCTAAGTGCATGCATTTATGCACCAACTTTCGGTAATATTTGTATTTTGATTATATGGCATATCTTAAAATTTCCTCTCAAAAACATCCTGAAAAAGAAGACATATATTTTCGACAATAATATCCTTAAAGGAGAGGTTTGTTGGTCTATTAGTCATTTCTACAAAGCTGACAACTTTAGCGGGAGAAAGAGGTATCAGTTTGAGTTAACTTAGTAGAAAATTATGAAAAAATTCTTTCGTTCAATAATTTAGGTAGCATATAACTTCAATTCTATTCTATTAGTTTTTTATTTGCAAACAATATCCACGATATTTTTGAGGAACTTTTAACCGATGATTAAGAAGATGATGATGAAGGCTTCACCTAGTGAATTTAGAAATAGATTTTGATTATCGAGAGAGTGTACGCTTGTGGATGAGACACAGCGAAGCAAATTTACCAAGACCAAAACTGTTAGGTTGGCATGCCAGTGACACAAGGTTCATTACATTCAGAATTTATATGACATGATCAGGTCAATTCTTGGTGGTTGCTGGGAATAAAAATGACGGAAAAATATCGATAAAAAATTCGAAACCACCAAACCCAGCGCAAAAATTCTTGGTTACCTTCTTCTTCCTCAAAACATGTTCATCAGACATTAAATATAACGCTCAGATTCTCCCATTGCAACATTTATTTCAAGCACGTATAACAATCCAGCGAGAGCTATTTTTTTCATATATAACACCCCATCGACGGTGCCCATCAATCACAAGCAAACTAGGCATGTTAACATAACAGGTCAGCGTTTGTTGGTGGTCGATCTTTCGTTGAGGAAGGGGCTTCTTTATCTACAAATTGCATCTAGCCACCATCGAAAAAAATGTTGTGGGAACGGGCAAGACATGGGCAGACGCTCGGAATGCCCAGATTCGTATCTCTGGCTGTTTCATTCAACAAAACGCCGACTGCGACGAAACAAGAGACGGTAGAGACGTTTGACGTTTCAGATTGTGCTTCCAAGTGGATTCGAATAACGCTGCAGTTGCGAGTTGCGACACATAAGGTGGCCGTTACTCGCTAGTATAGGGACGAAAATTATTGCCAGTGCGAACCTCTGGTATTGGTTTGGTGGTTTTTCGATTGTTACTCACAGAATCACCTAGATCCTAGATCAAACAATGAAAGATGATTTTTCCCTTTTCAATGCATTCCTATAGGAGCTTGTTTTCGAAAATACCTATTTCACCCCGAGAACTCCCAAATACTTATTTTCAAGAGGATCGTACCATAATGACAAAATTATTCTTTACTGAATAGAGCATTTTAGAACACGTGACCTTGTTGGACCAAACCTTAGATCATAAAGGCTTACGCTAGATCCGGCATCATGTAGTATTTGTTTGGTATTAGAGGGGTATGTAAAAAAGTACAATGATATCACGTGGTACAACATATACATATGTATGGTCAAAATTTTAAAACGATCAATTAATGGCAGTACGTTAAATCCCCCTGGACCTACCAAACGAATAACCTGGATACCGTATCTAGCGTAAGCATATGTGACCTAAGGACCAAACATGGCGCCAAATTATATCAATACAAAGTAAATGTCAGTAAACAGGAAAGTTAGTTGCTGGTTTACCAGATATTTTCAACGTATTTTCAAGATTATTTCGTTTATGGCTTGTTAAGGTAAAAGTAAATATTTATTGGGTTCAGAAAATTCTAGTAGTGAAGCTGCAGAGTGATATAGGGATCGATAAAATAAGAGTCATGAATTCTGTTGATCCCTATGTTATTAAAAATAATGAAGTGGAAACTGACGTGGAATTGTTTTCAAAAGTTGCCTCCTTGGACATCATTAGTACTTAGACTCTTTCGGGACCAAACATATCTCAAGAACTGATTTTAAATACTTCCAACAGAAAAAAAATCAACTCGAATGACAGCGAAAATATGTGTGGTTATGTTTATTCTGGTCCAGCAGGTCTAATTTGACAGCATTCTAAAATACTCAATTACCTGATTTTCTATCAATAAAACGCCCTCATATACCAATTATGAATCGAATCGGAGTAATCGGACCATAATCACAAATTTCGTCCACCATCTTGAGTTTTTGAATTTTGACAAAAAATCATAATCCCCGATCCCCAAAAACCTACAGATATCTTAAACCAATTTTGAATCGAATCTGACCATAATCACAAAACTCGACCGCCATATTGAAGCCGCCATTTTGTTTATTTCTTCAGTTATTATTTGGCATTGTGGCTTCAGTAAAAAAAGCTTCAGGAAACAAATTTTGTGGATACGATATAATAACTCTGACCCAGCTATACTGACAAATTTGATGTCCCACAAGACTCAATACTCGGGCCCATATATTGTTTCTTATTGGCCAGTAAAAATAATTAGGGAAAGTTCGTTATGTTCACTAATAATACGACATTGATATCGACCAACTAACCTTCTGACTATTCTAGATGCTTTTTCAAAGTTGGAGTTGCGCAATTTGGAATTGGGAAATGCAATAATTCGTTCCATGCGAAATAGACTTCGTCATTTTCCTAATTCTTGATAATATTTTATCCTCCTTCGTTTGGGTTATATTGAAGATATTGTTTAACGATCTAAAGCCTCAGGCTGAAAATTTCAACCAGACATATTCCTCTGAAAAAAATAACCATTCCCCTCGAAACCTTTCATTGAGAGATAATTATTTTCGAACGAGTAATTCGTAACAGCAAATTTGGGATGAAGAAATAAAGTGGATAAAACCTTCATATTTTTGCATGTAGGTACAGTGGATATAGCCAAAAAAATCTATGCCTCCATTCTGTTAATTGAAAATTATACTCATATCCGTCCACATATGTCATTACTTATCGGTAATCACAATAATTTCCTCTCATTAAAGTCTTGAATATATATAATGACGTGAAGTATCACGCTCCGTATTTTTCGTCTGATCAGGCGATCAGCATTCCTCGAATTTTCTTCGAGCGGAAATCAGCCATTACAAATACAAAAAAATATATATTGATTTTGTATCATCTATATATACTACGAAAACAGAGGCTCTGCTGATTAACATCAACTCTTTAAACCCATTGAGGTTATATCTTCATAATCCATAAACATTTCAAGGGCTCATGGCCAACACATCATATCATCGTCTGAATTATTCGATTCCGTTTTAATTGAGCACCACTGTACATAAAAAAGGATCAGTGTGCTAATATCGTATATGAGCAATAAAACAAACTATAGGTTAATAGGAAACACGCGGCTTTCACGAAATATGATTGGATTGTGGGGCATGGCAGATAAAATACGAGCTTTCCCAGAATAAGAATATTCTAGGAAATTTCGTGCAAGCACCATAGGTTAAATATGTGAGGACTTGATAATTTTTTTCGCATACCACGACCCCAATTCGATTTTTAATGTGGTCAGGTAGAAAACGTCAAATTATATATAGGTTGCCTATCGAACGGGTTGAGGAAGATTATATAGGCGGCTATGATATTTTAACAGCCTCTTGTCATCGATTCATTATTTACTGTCTCGCACAGGCCAATAAAAATTGGAGAGTTTTAGACGCGGTTTAGGGTCTTCATTATCATTTTTCTCGATTTCATAATGATAAACTGCTAATCATGAGATGATTACTGTTTTTTAATGCAATCCAGAAGACCTATAGTGTGTGAATTTTGAAAAACATCAACTAGACCCATTCAACTAACCTTGGAACTTGACTTTTTTCTTCACAATCGTTTTACAAAGTAGCCTTTGAAGCTTTCAAATCTCAACACAAAATTGAAGTTTTCCGAGGTATGTCATCAAGTGACAGCATTTGCGCTCTTGAGCAGAAATATTGATAAAACGGTCGTCCCTACCAAAGGTATATTGGTGAAAATGAACTCATATTCTCTTGCATGATTGAAAATAGTTACTGTGAAATATCTGAGGCACCTCCTCATGTAGCAGAAATAGCAAACATTGTAAATTTGAACCTCCTACAAGTATTAATTATGATATGATATGGAAAAAGTATTTATTATGATATGATAGACATGGTATGCCATGAAATTCTCGAATGTTAAAGATATCAAAGTAAGTATACTAAACTTGTCACCATATGATCTTGTTACCATAACAATGTTATATCGTTACCATAACCATATGTATTGTCATGTTAAACAATATTACGGTTAGTATAACAAAAGTAAATTGTTATGGCAACAAGATCATCTGGTTGTGCCTATCTATACTAACAGGAACTTTTGTTACGATTACAATATTTTTTTCTGTGAATCTATCACTTTGCGCTCTTAATACACAAACAGCTATTTTCGTTCGTTGAAGAAATTGCATTTGTTCGTATTCGAAGAGTCGATATATGGCAACAATAAAGTAGGAATGATGGAAATTAACTCTATCTCCTGACTGGCAATAAAATGGTAATTCTGACAATAATCGTTTCGTTCAAATGCACACTCTCATTGTCCGAAGAAAATAAAATCCCCCAGTCAAATTCGATCGTTATTCGAACCCGAATTCTACTGGATTTCGGTAACGGTTATTAAAAAATCATGACCCAAACTAACACCCCTTCAATAAACCAACACTTACAGCCCCCCAATAAAGGTGCCGTATAAAATCCGTCGGCAGAAACAGAAACCTTCAAAACTGATTTCACAGCTGTCAGATGACTAGGAGTTCATCTTCCATCTCATTGAAAAAACACAATGGCATCATCGGGTCTACCTGTTCCAAGTTTTGAAAGGAAAAGCGATATGCGGCTCCGTCACCCTCTCAATCGTTTATATCCGTCACAACAGGGGGTTGGTCTTGTCCCAGGTGATTTATTAGTCGAGATATACGAGGGGAATATGCATAATTCAATTTATACTTGAAGTCTCATCCACGTTTATATGAACCGTATAAAGTACCACTATATCCACTACACCTTTCCCAGTTGTGTTTCAGAAACCATGAAGTTTATTTCAGAATCAATAGAAGTTCAAAATAGTCACTTTTAGTAGGGGAGGCCGAGAGGATTAGATGCTAAAAATAAAAAACAAAAGGTTATATGATGTATGCCCTTTCGCTTGTGGGGGGATCGTTCCTCTGAAATGTTGAAAAAATAGGTATGCACAAAGAAATACTCGATCGCGTCAGATATTAATAGTATGTGCACTCCACGTATTTTTGGTAACGGCGGAATATTATTCTGCTGGTTTAAGTGGTGGGGGTGGTTGTACCAGTGGGTTGAAAATGGAAAAAAGGAAAAATCCGAGCGCGTCAGATATTCAGAAGGGATGTTGAGTGAACCCTAAATAAGCTACTGTTCAAAAGACTGAAGATTTGAACGCGACCGAAACTCATTGCCGATTTTTGAAAATGCAAAAAAACTCGTGACATTGAAATATTCGAGGGCGTCAAATTATTATACAGAAGGTTCAGCTTGAGTAAATCCCAAAACCCCGCTTGGGCTCCCCTACTATTGTATTTCAGAAAGTATCGATCTTATTTCAGAATAGCCAGTTCGATATCAGAAAGCGTCAACGGAATTTCAGTTGATTCAATTGCAATTCAGATTTCGTCATTTGTATGTCAGAAAATATTCGTATTTCAGAAGTGACTTGCGATTTTCACAATACGCCTGTAATATTCGTAGATGGAGATGATAAAACATCGACGTGCAAATTCGGGACCTCTCTGTATATCGAATGAATCTGTCGGCTTCTATTGTATTTTTCCTAGAATTCAATGTAGTCCATTGTTAGTTAGTTTCGCAAAGAGATTACGGTGTACGGTAATGAGACAAAGATGCAGGGAAACTAGAAGAGACTATGATGAAACGCAGAATGGACCGCTTTTTCCGCGACATCTACCGTTACAAACTCCCAAGCTCGACGTTAATATAATTTTGCGCTATGTTTTCCGAGTAATGGCGGAATTGTCTCGGATTCCTCACTCATCATTGCGGATTTTTGTTCGTATTACCGATCAAGATGGAAACAAAGTTGGTAGATAGCTAACCAGACGAAAAAATCGAAATTATCCGTGGAAGACACAGCTCGCGAGACCTCTTGAAACACTCTCTATCTCTTTAACATTGTATTTTTCTAGATGTACTTGTTATAATAATAAGCTGATGATGAGGGATTAATCCCTTCAAACATTTTTTGTGGAGTTAGACTATATAAGTTCTGCCTTTTGATTTGTAATACTCACCTCCACTGTGTAAGAAATGTTTCACCTACGTTGGTTACTCTCTATCTCACCTAAAAGAGCTTGGACAATTACCAAAAGGAGGGTTCATATTCAAAGTATAATTTGATGTTGTTGTTATCTCTCATGAACACGAATTGCGTTGTGATGATTGATCATTGTTTCGTGAAGTAAAAAAGCTATTCGCTTATTCACTCCGCAGATTGGATTGTTATACGATGAACCTATTCCCAAAAGTAATTATTTCGAGCAGATGTCTGTCGTTTCCAAGAATGCCACACAATACTGATGCGCGATATGGCGATAAATTAAAAGCGAGTTGTACTGCAAAAAGAGAAAGTATGTGTTGATAAACGCACAGACTTTGAGTCTGGTGCTTACGTGAAGAAATGCATTACAACGGACATTTCATGAAAAATACACTGTATATGAGGGTGTCCCAAGTGTCTTTCCGTGCTACCATCATCTTAGTTTTTGCAGCTCATAGAAGAATATACAACAAATGAAAATACAACCCAAAAACCACCAAAATTTTTGAGAAACGAAATACGTATAACTCTAGTTTCATTAGCGTTTCCACTTAAGATGGCAACTTATTTTCTGAAATACGTAGTTGGTTTTTGTGTTATGTACTGTAATTTGTTAAAATTTAATGTTCTTAGAAAATACTGTCGAGGTAGGGTATATGCGCATCGAACTTGTTGACAACCCCTCGTATAAACTCTCGAGAGGTTTCAAGCTCTCCAGGAGGTCGATGAGGTACGAATTCTTGCGAAATGTAAAATATATATTCTTCATGAATAGCTTGCTTAATTGTGATCAATGAAGCGTTATAAAATATACCGATGTATTCCAAGAATTTTCGGGCTGCTATGACAATTCGCTGGATTTGGAAAACAAACTTATGGTTTTCAATGAAAGAAAGTTATTATTTTGTATTGTGTGATTTTGAATTGCAATCTATTTGTGTATATCCGACATTCCAAAACAAATTCAAACCTGCTCACATGAAGATAATATAAACCTTGTATTCATTTGAAATGGAAATTCGTGAATTATTGTCTCACTTTTCATGAGAAATATCGTTTTTCATTTATCGAAATAGCATCATGATCCTCGAAGCTAATGTATCCAGACCTTCTGAAATAATAATAAGCATCATCACTGAATGATGTCAGGTTCAACGAGATTATTCTGAAATCATTGGCGAACCCTATAAATACTAATGCGACTTTTATGAACTGCTTTTTGCATGTATATTAAACGCCAGATTGGAAGCCCATTTATGAACCCAGCAATCTGAAAGCATTCATCAACAATGTGGCACACCTCTTTTCTTACCATCATACCCGATCAATATTATAAACGATGCCCTGATGGAACTTTATACGCTCTTCAATATTTCCATTCTCACGTGAGAAAATAAAAGGTTCTCTCCACCTATCGATAATGCTTCATCACTCATCCTTCTTTTTTGTATTCTGATGATGGCACTGTGCGAGAATATTAATCAAGATTGATTCGACTCTTCTCGGAATGAATAATTTCATCAGGCGTTAGCGCGAAAAAAAAATCGACATGAATACACACATCATGTATTATATAGGTATAGGTTTGTTCTGCGAATTTAATCAATCGATGAGATAAGAATGTATGTGAATAATGGACGTCATTTGCGTTCATCATCATTCATCAGTTGTTTTACATGTCTCTTTTAACCCTCACACACTTGCCACTTGTATTAGGTTTACCTATGCTGATCTATAATTTTCGAGTCTTACAAATACGAAAAATTATTTTTATATTTGGGTTGTATAATGAAGTCATTGTGCAACGCAAATGCGTGTCGAAATAGCCTCTATTTCGATACGCATTTTTTATTATTCGGACTGTCAAATGAAAGTCAGAAGAGTTAGGCCCAGTTTACTTCTGAGCGATTTTGGATTTGGTGATAATAGCAGTGAAAAACTCAATGTTTTAATTGGTGAATTTCAATTCAGAATGTAGTTTGATTTAAATTGACCAATAAAAACAATAACAACATTGAATTTTTCACCGCTGGGTATTGCAATAATCAGAATCGCTTAATTGTAAACTGGGCTTTACGCTTGTGCATGCGTCATATTTTAATTATTTCAATGTCATCGTTGTTACCAATCGAAGATGTTTCTGTTATTTATCGATATTAAATCAATTTTTTACTTTAAATCAATTCAAAATAGAAAAAATTGCTTATGACACACGTTTTATAAGACACGTTGTCGCACTTGTTCACTTGAAGCACTCCTCGCTTCGCTCGTCGTACTCCAAACAACGCGTGCGACATAATAGCGTCTTATAAAACTTGTATCATAATATACTATTTTTGTATTACTTCGGATACGGACCTGTATTTTTTCAATGAATCTAGGGAGTCCTAATTTAATAACCTCGTATCATCGGCCATGAAAATATATATAGAAAAGAGAGATATCGACAACTTTTTTGGGATGTTCTAGATATGTCAATGAGTTCGTCAGTTATAGTGTATTCTGTAAACTTTGGTTGAGGTGGACAGTTAAGTTATATCTTGAAAGTCCGTGAAAGTCTATACGTCGTTGACAATAGAAAATAAGGGATCCGCTAAAAGAAATGATAGAAACGGTGGCTAAAACTTCGAATGCCCACTTTTTTCGAACACCAAAACTCATTTTCCAACTTCTATTTTCTTTCCGATCAGCTAGTGCCAGGCCTTAGAACAGTTATCAAACACGGAGTGTTTGCCTATCACGGAACACAAGGTGACTTTGTTTGAAGATCGCACCATCCTCAAACGACTGTCTAATCGGTTGGGTCAACATCAGAATCGGGTTAATGAACATGTCACCCTTTTAGTTTCCTATCTAGCCGTCGGACCGAGACAAACAAGCGAAGAATAGGGATAGTTTAGCGTGGAAAAGTCAATAAAAATAAACGAGTGACGCAACAGAACTTAAACATATAGTTCTAGGTGGAAGAAGAATCGATTTTTCCTTAATTTTTTTCTCATCTTTGATGGTTCATCTGTGTATGTTTCCAAGATTTTTCCGAATAGCAAAAAATTCGGCAATAGGGTAAGAATAAATTAGCCTTAAATTATGTGGTTCTGCTACATGAAAATATGAAAGAAATATTACTATAGTCCCAATATTGAGCCCTGTGGAACTCCCATGACTTTACCCAGTCAAAGTTTCTACTTTTTCTCAATGAAGAAGTTTCCTTCGAACATTTGGGGATATTTCTTGGTTAGAAGTTTCTGAATTTAATTCGCTTGAGCCTACGGACCGAAAATAGATTAAGCAGGAAAATGTTGATTGCACTGTTGCCAGATTAAAGTCACTTCACTTCACACCTTTCACAATTTCAACTATAGTGAAAGGCTTTTTTTCTACTGTTTCCAAATATATACAGGATGCTTCAGGTTTAAGGGCACAAAATGAAATGGGTTTTAGATCTCATTATTTTAATCAAAAAAGTTCATATAAACATAAGTCCGATCGCGATCAGTAGCGGAGATACAGGGGGTTGAAGTTTAATAATTTTTTTCTATTGATCAGAATATCTCGCCGACTTTTAAAGATATCAATTTGAAATTTGATATGGGTTATATTTCCTAGAAGACCATAATGTTGAACAGTTTGAAGATCTCAAAATCTACAGGGCGATACATTTTTAGGGATGGAGTCTTCTCTATATCCACCAAACTTTTTCGTAGTACGTAGTAAGTCTTTCAGTTACCAAATTGGGTGTATCGTTCAATTTAGATGCTTTTTTGCTCAACAATTTTCTTCGAGAAACGAACTGTTGTCGAGATGAATAAGCATATCCCTTCTAAAGCACCCTGTATAGTTGGCTAATGTTTCCTCGAGCGGGTTCCTTTACTTAATTTAGATATGTGGGCAAAGGACACTAATTGAATGAATGTTTTTATTTTTGAAAAAAAAAGATTCATTGTATTTTTTCATCTGATTTCGTGTGGAAACTTGAGAGAATAATAGCAATCTGTATATATGTGGAAACGGAGGAAAAAAAGTCTTAAAAAAACCTCGTATAGTTGAAGCTGTAGTTAGGGGTCAAAATATAAAAGGACAGCCTGTACAGGCGCAAAAGTGCTAGCATTTCAACTGTGCGCTCAAGGCTTAGAATGGTGAAGGATCCAACACTACATTTTTGGGAATTTTTGAAAGTCAAACTTGTTCGCACGAGAAAAATAAAAAATCGATGAATGTTCACCAACTATAACGTGGAATAAAAATCCGAGTTTCGGAAATTCCCACATTCCATAGCGTTTCCTCAAGCTTCAATAATAATTATGATAAAACCAACTTTGTCACAAAAAGCTACGTTTCGAACATCGTAAATTCGATCTCGCGGCAGGCCCACGTCAATGTTGGAGCGATGACAACGCACCTGTGGCTTTTACACTCGTCCAACAGTTGTAGGTACAAACTGGTGTGGATGAAAAAAGCACGGCCTTACCAGTTTTCACCATGAAGGGTAAACCGAGGCGGTCCATTATAATCGATGGACTCGTCGATCGTGTTTCGTGATAACGCGGAATCGTCCTGCCGGTATGTTCGATCGCGTGCTCTTCCTTTGTCGCATCATCGCGCTTTTTTTTTTTTTCGGATGGAGAGAGCATCCAGCGAAAACATTGCCTGGTTGTGGAATTTGGAATTTTTCAGCAGATGGATTTCTCATCAAAGAAGTTCTTGGCTGTTTTTCATACTCATGTGAAGATGGCGCCAAATTTTTTCAAAATCAATATTTTCTTTGGAATTTTGATGTGTAGATTTGCTAAAAGCTCTCACTTAATTGCATTCGCGCTAAGAACTAATACTTTTCCATTCACGAGTTATTTCAAAGCGCGAAACGAAACGAAAAAAACTAGACTGGTACTTCCGTAAAAAAAACTATACTTTTCAATTCATCGTCAATAATAAGGTGCAATTTTAGAATTTCTCTTTCTCTCTCAGTGATATATCGGAAAAAAAATTGGAATTGTCCTGACAGTAACGCTCGACGAGTTTTTCAAAAAATCCCAAACGCATTTTCATAAAAAACTGACGCTTTTCAAGTTTTCAATTCATCGCAATTGCAAAGCGCAATCTCCGAAACTAACTGGATAGAATATCAAAGAAAATATAATAGAATTGAATCTGAGAGGAGTTCTGATTAGCAATCGAAGAGTTCTAAAAAATAATCCAACGGCATTTTCGTACGAAACAGATACCTAGTTTCAAATTCATCGGCTATAATAAGGTTTAATTTTCGAATTTCACTTCCGATCAAATATTGAAAAAAAAATTTAGGGAACATCTGGGAAGCGTGTGAAAATTGTGCAAAACTTGTTGAGCACCACCCAAAACTCTTCTCAAGAGTTTTTTTTTCTTAGAAATGTCTGCAGACACAATTATTTTTTATAAATATAACTTTTACCCATAGAACTATTTTCGAATTCCATCAATAACTCCCCAGGACCCTCCAAAATACACTACAAAATATAATCAGATCTATTTTTTGGAAAAACAAGGCTGTGCGTTAAGTTAGTGTCCAAATTGTATTTCTTCTATTAAAATCTTTGATTGCCTGGAACTATCCAGAAAATTTCAGTCAGAGACTCTGGAACCACATTAAATCTACTACTACTTTTCTTAGCCATTATCTAAGGATATAATGAACGATATAACCATATCGTCAAATCTTCAGTACTCATGAAATTCCAAAAGACAGTTTCGAAATTAATTTGTAGAATTTCATCGATTTACGTAAATTTTACTGAATGAAACCATCACCCTGTTCAATTGTAACTCAACCATCACATGATTCATCGATAACGAGAAAGCCGTAATAAAATACCGTTCAACTTTTCAACTGCTTGCGACACTTTTTTCCGAGAACTCGCTAAAAAAGTCGGTCCGCTCTTCCCAACGCCAATCGACTGGCGATGCTCGCCTATCGATTATTAATAGTTTCACGAAACGATAAATCATAATTACGATCATTGTCCGACACTTTTTCTGGCGAAGCAGTGTCAACGCCATGGCTGATGCAGACTTTGCAACGGAAGAACGACGTCAACCTGTCAATCGTGTTTCCGGACCTGCCACACACGTTACTGGAATTAATCAGGGGTTCGTGACACCAAGATTAGTGCCTATACTCGGGCCATAAAAAGTTTTTCTGCGATGACAAATATTTGGTAGGGACTAATTCAAATAAACCGATCCTAGCCCTAGCACTGGCATAGCCAAAACTATACAAAAACAAACCACATTTGAATAATAACCACAACTAGTCGGTTATTAGTGCCTACTTAGGCAATAAAGTGTTTTCCACTCATGACAAAGTTTTAGAAGGGACCAATCGATCCTAGCTCTAGCACTAGCACAAAAGTTTGACGAAGATGTTGGCGATGAATATATCAGTACTAGTAGCGTAGCAGATGATATTTTGTGCAACTTATGACTGAAAAAATAAGAGGAAACATGCCACTGAAGAAAAACCAACAGTGCAAGTTTACATCATAACTTGAAAGTTAGCCTATCGAGGCCAATAGTGAAGGAAGGGCTAGGCAATTGAAGAAACATATTCAATCAGAGGTCACCAGCACATTTCAAAACTGATCTTCGCCCAAGTTGATTTCAATGTAATCATGTTTCACTGACTATTTCAAGCACTTGCAATTAGGAGCTTTAGTCAAGTTCGGATTATCGATAATAACACAAACTTGACTCTTGATTCTGATTGGCCTGTCAAGTTCGGTGTTTTCAGATTTGTTTTTGTTACAGTTAAAAGTCAAATAAAAATAATCACGTTGTGCACGCATTTCAAAATGCGCTCTGCGGACTAGTGGTGTTTTCAAGCAACTCAGTTTCGTATAGAATGAATCAACAGACTTATCGTGAAAATTCAACCACTTGTGAATTATTTAATATATTATCAAACGATATATGATTTTATGAATTCAGAATATTGTCAGTTTGGTCGTTTTACAAAAAAGCCTAGAGTTTACCCGGATTTTTATGTTACGGTCCTGTTTAGTAATTTTCCAAAAATTATTTTTCTAATTCGCAGTAGCTGACATAGCGGCAGTCGTGACACGAATATTAAGACATAATAAATCATTCTGAAATGGGCTCGAATTTTTTGCGGTACGGTCCTGTCCTCGCGGGCTCTTCAGCAACCATCCCATGTTGTCCGTGCACACAACATGAACATTCATTGTGCTCCGTGCAAACACGAAGAACTTCAAGGAAAAGCCGCCAGCCAGACCACAGCTCAATCAGTGCGTTCAGGATGACTCTAATGATTATTTAATTTTCGGACGCGTTATATCCTGGAAGAATTCTCGGAATACAGTCAGCCATGTTTTTCGAATATGTCGGCACATCATTATTTCAATGAGTTCAGCTTATTAACAGAGCGTATTTTTTATTGATGTGGTCACCATTTTATTTTGACATGGTAAAACAACAGAAAACAACCTAATCTTCCGAATACTCCTTTTTGATAATATCAAAATAGTAATTTACGTAACAAGTCCGGAAAATACTGTTTTTTTGGATGAGTGGACAAAATTCTAGGACGAGCGTAGCGAGTCCTGGAAGTCTGCGAGTCCAAAAAAACTGTTTTCGGGCGTGTTGCGTACACAATTTTTTTGGCAACCGTGTAGAATAACAAATCAAAGAAACCCATCTCTTTCAAAAATTGAAATGTTAGCTAATTTTATGTCAGATAGCTGTCAGTCGTTATTTTGCTGCTATGGTAATGATCAACTGCAAGATTTTCATATTTACAATGACAACAACGATGTGATTCTTCCCGGCCTAGTCCGGGAAGTAGGTACTTCCCGGACTAGGCCGGAAAAATGCCACTTTCTCGAAAAAAAAATCGTCTGGAAAGTACGTACTTTCCGGACGGTTGCCGAAAAATATATTTACATCGGCGTAAGAAGTCCAATCCCAATTTATCTCACTTCATACTATAGACATGAGAAAGTAAAAATTTAAATCAAGGTTTTGAAGAAAATGTTATACAGGGTGAGTCAAAGAATAATGAGTTTTCCTTGAATATTGGCCAAACAGAGGATATTTTGTCAAAATTCGAAACTTGAAAAAAAACTATTCTTGCAGCCCCCTTCCAGAATATTCGGAATATTTTTTCAATTTAAAATCAAGAATTATCATTCAAAACTATTTCACTGAAAAAATGAATTGTGGAATTATAACAAACAGCACAATAATCTGCTGATTATAGAAAACATCTTGAGAAAGAATTTTTTTTCTACATTCTCTAAGTAAATTTAGGTGTTTTTTGGGTTGTACAGTATAGATCTAGCATTCTATACAGTATAGATCTAGCATTCCAACAGAACGCATGTTTTGATGAACTTCAAAGGAAATCCTTCGTTTCTGAGATTTTAATTTCCTGTTTCGTTACTTATATATGTATTGTTTTAATTTTTTTTTCTCTCTACACTGGAAGCTTATTTTTATTGCCCTGATGATGACAGAATAAACTGTCGAAACGTTGGCTTTTAAATGATATAGTTTCTGTTAATGAAGAATGCGAATTGCACTTGTGCGGCAGGGACGAAAACTAGATCACAGTTATATCGTGATGTAATGACAAATTATTCTGCGAAAAAGAAGCGAGGCATGTCTGCATGTCGGAGGGAATTCCTCGAAAACGAAAATGCAATTCACGCTAACTTCCACTCGTTATTGTTGCAGGGAAGTGGCTAATTGTTACGCCAAATTTCACGGTTGGTTTCGCCAAACTGCCTACGGTTCTCGTTGAAAAAGAAAATACTGTACCCGGTGGCCACCGAAACCCGGACCACCCCTGCGAGAAAAAAATTTGAATGTGCAGTCGGACAACCGACAGGAATTCGAAACAGCCTTGAACTTGAACAGAAAATACGCATCATACTATGGGAAATTGTTTTATTGCTACATTTTGACAAATTTCGATAGGTATTTGGAAATATATCGAAAATGACATCCACAAAAGTTGTTCAATAACATTTCATTTCTTGCCATAAAAAAATCAAATCAGAAAAATATATTTCCGACGAAGATTTCGAATTAAATATTTACTTATTTCTTCTTCTGTTTCAATACGATTTTTTTATCGTCAAATGAAAGTCAGAAGAGTTAGGCCCAGCTTACTTCTGAGCGATTTTGGATTTGGTGATAATAGCAGTGAAAAACTCAATGTTTTTATTGGTAAATTTTAATTTAGTGTGTGATTTGATTTAATTGGTCTATAGAAACAATAACAACATTTTTCAATGTCATCATTGTTACCAATCGAAGATTTGTCTGCTATGTATCGATATTAAATCAATTTCTTCCAATAAAAGACTTCAAATTAATGCAAAATAGAGAAAATTGTATATGACACACGTTTTATAAGACACGTTGTCGTACTTGTCATAATATATTATATTGAATATTTGACATAACAACTTATGAAACAGATGAACATGGCAAATTTACGGACTTCCAATTTTCTCCTAATTTGTTTTTTTTTTTTTCATTTAATAATGAGTTTCTTTGTCAGAAATGTATTTTTCCAGGAAGGAATCGCCCCGTCGATATGCCACTGGCTTGATCGCGTCTCACTTATATTATATACCTCGAAACCCGAAGGAGAAATGGGCGTAAAATGTATTGGCGGCAAAAATCGCGAAAAAAACCCAATAGAACTATTGTTCGTTTTGTGTCCGTGCTTTCAGTACAATATTCTCAGTTACATGCTCAAGTGAGTTCCTTTGTTACTCGATTCCTCGGATATTCAATATGGTCATTTTTTGATGCCTAATGACGTTACATTGTTTGCCTAATTCGTTACAAACTAAATAAAGCGGAAACTTATACAGTGCAAATAACGGGTAAATTTACATTTGAGCAATTACATCAACATTTTTTCAGAATCATAATTCAAACTATTTTAAACTTATGAAATCTCAAACAGTTATTCAACCTTCCTACATGCTACATGCATGCTATGAAAGTCGTCATAAGGCCTCTATTATTTCTAGTCGCTTTGTGTATCTAAGTAATGCGAGACAATTTAACAAACATTTGAGTAATATCCTTGCATCTTCCATTGATGGGAAATTAGGTTCGTAACATTTTCTTCGAATAAATGTGACTGAATGATAGAACAAACATTCACCTTCAAATCGGAATTGTTTAAAAATCAGTCACTGATCACATGATCAAGTGGATTTCATTCTACCATATTATAAATAAAAAAATATATGGAAAAAATAAAATATTAAATATTTGGCGGATTCTTCATACTACTTTCACTGCGTAAGCATCTCTTCTCACTTTCATTTCACAGTTCGATTTCACCAACCCCCGAAGAGAATAAAAAACGCGTATCGAAACAGACGCTATTCCGATACGCATTCGCGTTTCATAATGACTTCATTATAGAACCAAAATAGAAAACCATTATTGCAAGATTAAGCAGTTCAGAAATAACGAGTGAACAAAAACAAATACATCGTTTGCACGTTTCTACCTATTCGAATATTCGATAATTACGCTAGTGAAAACACAATACATTACGTCAATACAGAAGTAAACATTATTTCGATGGAATTTATTTTCTCAGAAGTTGAGGTAGGTGCCTATACTAAAGTTGCTATCAAGATAGCAATTGAACGCGAGTAGAAGACTATGCTTTCTCTACGACTGTAACTGAAAAATGTCTCTTATGAAAAATATCAACGTGGGGGCCAGGTAGCCGCGCTGTTAAGGTGTATATCTCTTAATCAGCCGGCTGCCCGTCGTGGGTTCAATCCTCGGAATTTTTCCAATGGCCCCAGAAGTGGTATCGGATCCCACTACAAAAGGTAAGGTCCCCGCTATCCTAACTCGTACAAGTTTACTTTGAAAACTTCTGAGGGTTGCTAAGGCAACTAGGATAGTGGTTGAAAAACAAAACAAAACAAAAACCTAATAAACATAACTTAACGAAATCATTGATTCCCTATTTGTACATATAGCGCTATGTAATAAAAATAGGTGCGAAATAGGAGAATATAGTTTCAGTAGGTGTATGATACTGTGGAGGCTACACCAACAAATTTTCAATCTGGCGCTATAGGGGGTACATTTTTCGTCGTGTTCACTGTCTCCTCATAGTTTTATCATAGTCGACATTTCTCTTTGAACCTATCAATCATTTCGTGAATCGTGTGACAGTTCATATTGAAAATGACATTATCTCGATAACCGAGTCAGGGGAGCAGAGCCCACTTCCGAAAAATGTGTTTCATTCTGAAGTTCGAAGTTTGTGATTGGTTGTCAACAGTTGAAGAATGTTGATTATTTCATTCATGCTAAAATACACGTTTTTGATTGGTTAGAATGATTGTGTTGATAAGCAATAACACCATGTTTTTGATTTTGTATTTCGGCTCCTGATTGGCTATTGGATACCTATACATGCTGTGTTTTCGTTTCTGTATTTCGCCTTCTGATTCGTAGGCACTAGGCGACGCAGTAGGGTAGTTTAATTTAACAACGACTTACTAGTTGCAATCTGTCATAGTATTTTCCGATTCCCTGGTAAATAAATGAATACCACTACACCAAATGTTCGTCTGAACCATGATAAACACACACTATTAATATGTATCCACTTCATTTTCCACAAATTTTAGACAATTTCAGCATTAATAGAATTAGAATGAATCTAATGTAACCTCCTAACCACACAAATTGTGACAACAATCATAATGAATTTAGCTCAGTATAGTACCTAGTGCTTAGGTAATCTTGCCTACATCATGCAATGGCATAAATGTATTGTTGGTTGCATAACGAATCTTCTTTTGTCGAACTACAATGCATAATCAAAATAACTCATTCCATAAACTGTACGTTTGAAATAGGAAATCATCAAAATGGCATTGATTTTATTCATGAAATAATCTGAACAAATACAACTTGTGTTATTAATGATTATCGAAAATTGTTGTTTCGATAATCATCAATACACTTGTTGTATTACATGCGATAATTTTGTTAGTTCCTATTGCAGGAATTAATAAGTGATCATTTTTTTGCCAAAAATGAAGCGCCTTATATCTATTGACAAACGTCACTCAGAATAAAATCTGGGTAGACATGTGATATTAGATGTTTTGATTGAAAACGGATTACTGTTTTGAATGTTCCTGAAATATAAGTAATACACATCAGTTACTATCTACAGTATCTACGCAAAATAGAGCAACTCCAATTTATGAAATTTTCTTACCGAATCTCCCACGCAGCAGAATTAATTCCCTATAATTCTGCTGCTAGGGAGATTACAAGTGATAACAGAGTCAGAGGAGCAGAGCCCACTTCGAAAAATGTGTTTCATTGGCTTCATCCTTCGAAGTTTGTGATTGGTTATCAACAGTTGAAGAATGTTGAGAATCCAACACGTATGAGGAATCATCTACACATTTGTCAATCGATAACGTAAATGTAATTGATGTGATATCCAATAGTCGTAAAGAAAAATTCATATGGGAACACAAACATTATAAATTAAATGAGAACATCTTGAAGTAAGGAACTAGACTTATCCACAAATATTTATGGGAAAATTTGGTCGTATGTATGTAACGATTTTACCGCTTTCTAACACTTGAATCGTGAGGTTTTGGAAGTACCCATGTGTAGTCAAATAAAACTAAATTTTCAATGAAGTATGTGAATGTCGAAAAATACCAAGTTTTAAATTTTTTTCAGGTACAAAGACGATAGGCCGTACCCCTGGGCCCTCGAATTATCATCTCTCATCTTGGTGCCCGAAAGTGGTAACCAGACGATATACTCTCAATCATTGTCGGAAAAAGATGGAGGAAATTACACCTGCGTACTCAGGAATGATACAGTCCTGCATAGTCATACGATACATTTCAAAATTTTCGGTGAGTAGACGTGGTTACGATTGACAATCATTATTTGATGAATATTTAGGATAGCCTAGATGAGAATAAACTATATAGGTATCTTGAATCTTCCTGAAACCGAACTATATTTTGATGCATCTCAAAGGTCGTTACGAAAAATTTCTCGTACAAGATGTTTTTTTCTGCCCCTGAGAGAAATCAAAATTGATAATTTGAAATCCACTGTTGGGAATCAATATACACTATATATTATGTGTGTGTATCAAAATAGACGGCTTTTAATAACAATTTGATTCAATAAATATTTTGAGAGTAATTGTCAACATGTTATAACTTTTAATATTAGTTTATTTTAGATAATTTTCCTATGATCAATATCCACCATATTATAACTTCTTATATTATAAGATTAGTTTATTTCCAATGATTTTCCGATTATCAGCATCCACAAAGGGTTTTACCAGAAATGTTTGAATTAAATAAATTGTTTATGTTTATGTAATTTTCCCGACTAAATATAATATTGACAACTTCGCAGAGGACTTTTTCATTATCGCATGACTGCATAATATGCTATTTGACTTTTTAGACACCGTCTGAAGATGACAAAAAGACTCATCATGCAATAGCGATTTCAAATTTGTGTGGAGCAGATTTTTAGTTAGTTAGATAGTTCTATGGATAATGTGATTATTATCATTTTGATTATCTCGTAGAGATTTGTCCTTCACAAAATTCTGCATTATTATTTGCTATTTTCTCTCTCAATTACTGGCTTGGACGATGTTCCACAGACATTATAGGTTTTCTTTTCGTGCACAAGAGATAAAAAAGGAAATTCGAGAGTGAAAAAGCGCAGTTTTTGTTCAACTCAGAGAAAATGAGTTCTGATGGTTTGTGTCTATTGAGGATTTTTTTATTAGAAATGTGTTATTTTCTCACTCAATGGATATTTTTAACAGCAATTACTAGATTTTTTGTGTGAATATACAGAGAATTTTAGCATTAATCAATTAGACCCACATGATCAGTTTGACCCTGAGAACTTTTAGAAAGAATAAATTTCAAACTATCAAAAATATTTGAGTTTAATTGGTCAGTTGGTGCTGAGGTTTGATTATTATTTAGGTGCAATATGATATTATGAATTTGATAAGCTTCATTTTATTCATACATGAAATGATTTTGAAAAGCTAGCGATCAGAATGGCCGTAAATTAACCTTGGAAACCCATACATATTCTTTTTCCAAAAAATTTATTCCATGAAATATATGCGACATTCAAAAAAGAAACCATCAAGTTGGCCCTAAAAACGATCCTTGTGGCACCCACAAATTGTTGTTCTTATAATTCGATGTAGTTATAATGTGATGATGTTTTGAATCACGTGTGAAACAATGACGAAGCACTTGCGACCAGGGAGATAAAACCACCTTTGCCTCCCACACGTTTCCGGTAAAAGTCGTCAGGCCCACTTGTGCATTCCCAGCTGTGCCACGGATTTTTCCAGAGCGCGACCGCCACATTCAAGAACTGAATGAGTTGAACAACTTTACATGTTTTTACATGCCAATAAATAACTCGAGCGATCGATTGCACGTGGAACGATATAATATGAATATATGCATGCGTTTCGAGACCAGTAGGCGTCTTCAGATCGAATTTATATCAGTTATTATGTCGGTTAGAGCGCTAGATGTGGGCTGATGAAGGCTGCAGAAAAATGTTCAAGTTTATGTCCTATTTCAACGCCCGAATTGTTATCCGTTACTTGGACGACATTTGAGGATTTTGTTTGAAGCAGAGATTAGTTGATTCTTTTCAGAAATGATGGGAAGAGACGAAATCAGAAACCGTTATTTTCAATTCAAGAAAATGTAATTTATGATTCAGAAAATATCATTTGTAATTCAGAAATAGTCAATTTTAATTCAAGGTGATGAATTAAAATTCAGAAAGCATAATTTGTTATTCATTTGTATTTCAGGTAACGTCAATTCAAATTCAGAAAATGGAATTTGTAATTCAGAAAATATAATTTGTAATTCAGGAAATGTGAATTGGAATTCAGAAAATGTTATTTTTAATTCAGAAAATGGAATTTGTATTCAGAAAATATAATTTGTAATTCAGAAAATGTCAATTGTTATTCAGAAAGCGTCAATTGTAATTCAAAGTTATCAATCAAAATTCAGAAAGAGTGATTTATAATCATATCGTCATCTGTTATTCAGAAAGTGTTCGTTTGCAATTCAGAAAATATCATATGTAATTCAGAAAACGTCAATTGTAATTCATAAAATATCAATTAAGACCATTTAAATATTTTTTTGACATTAAGGTGCATATCGTTCAAAATGTTTCAGTTGAAAGGGATAAGGTGTCGTATATATATATATATATATATATATATATATATATATATATATATATATATATTATAATTCATTGAAATGACTGAAATTAACTTCAAACACTGTCTAACCTGTATTACAATGACAATTTTTGAAGTGAAATATATTGATATTGATTTCATTGTTTGAGGTCATATAATAATAATATACTTTTTATTTTTTTTATTATTGGTAAAAACTGAACCATAATGATATATTGTTCCAGATAAAGTACCTGACGAGCCAAAGATAACCTACATTTCCAGCGACACCAGCGTTCACGTTGGAGACAATTTGAGGTTATTTTGCGAAGCTTTTGCAGGTAAAGTAACGAGTTTATTCATTATTTTTGTCGAATGAAATCAAAACCGAACCTCGAGGCACACCGCACCTACCACCTTTGCAATCAAAGACCTCTCCTTTTAGGGATGAATCCTACCACCTACAGATATTGAAATTGCTATTATCAATGATAAAAAAAACTATATTTCACTCTGCTAGTTACCGGGAATCTCATAAAAACCTGATTTAATTGGATCTTTAGAATTCAACGATCAGTTTTCTTTTGTCGCGCAAATTGATATGAGATTCGAGGAAACAAGAATATCACGTATATTTTTGTTTACTCCACTTTCCACGCTATTCGATGTTTATTTATTATATTTGAATGCATTTTCCTTAACACATGTGGAGAAGTGTAACTTTCTGCATGCATGAGAAACAATTTTTTTCTACAGGTTCGGAACACTGAAGTACATACTATTTATACGCTATCTATTATTGTCAGATGAACAGTTCTAACTCTCAATATTTTCACTGTCGATGACTTTCAGAGTACGAAAAAGTATACTGTAATAAATTTTTGGAGAGATACGTACTTATTTTAAAAGTCAGAATACATAAACTGATACCTTTATTATATTTTCTTATTAGGTCAAGTTGACCTTCCAGATGCCCACAGTGAAGCATACTGGAAAAAAGTTGGTGCCAATAACACAATATACAATGTTCCAGCATCCGTCAACCAACTAAAAGAGGACAGGTGAGTTGAAACAGTTTTACATCTATATATTTATGGTTTTCAAATGAAATGAACATCGAACTGCTGGAGCAAGGGATCAAAATGGAAATTGATAAAATTACTCCATAATATTTCAGTTCCGCGTGTGCGTACATTTCTTCGGCCATTATTTCCACCGTTGCCCTTTTGTTTTCGTTTTCCGAGGCACGTAAAATTCCTGCGACTCCGTTTTCTCCCAGAGCCACACAATGGCCTCGAGGGCCTCATAATATGCGAACGTGCGCGCGCCTTCATTGCCGGTGAATCGGGTATAAATCATGCGAGACTGGCGGCCACATATTTTCTCCACAGTGGCGTTCCGAGGAAAATTTCGGCGGGGTGTGGGATAAGTTGGGGCTTGTTTTTTTTTCCTCTCAGCCTATCGATAAACTCTAGGCGGAAAAGCTGCCATAATTGCCGGTAATTGGTTAGAATTCCGGTACGAGAGTCGCAAATGGCGACAGTCGGTGGCAAAAACACGGCTTTAGGAAATAAAACAGCGTGTCAACCGGTTGTTAAAGCCCGCGATGCTATGTTTATGTCGTCGTGAGAAACCACACTGGTTGAGGTGGAGATCAACTCGACCAATCCGCGGTTTTCTAATTTTTTTGGTATCGAAAAAAAATCCTACTTCCACGAAATCAGAACGCAGGGACATCCAGAGGTAGACGAATTCGTATTGACAGCTGTCAAATTGACTTTTCAAAACGCAAATATCAAAATGAGATTTAAAATCTCAAACGTTCACCAAAAAAAAAATTTGAGATGTTTGAAAAGGTAGACTACGAGCAGAAACAACTACTTTCTTGGCATATACCACGCAGAATGTTGAATTAAATGTACTCTTAGTATTGCACCGATTGACTAATTTATATCAGAAGTGTTTCTTTCCTCCTGATACGCGGTTATGATTACATTGAGACAGGCACGCTTAACAACATACAGACCTGTTTCGGGCTCATTGGCCCTCATCAGTGCAGGGTGAGTTCTCCATTCGAAGCGTTGCCTGTCCCAATGCGCTCAATTAACGCATATTTGATAGCACTGAGCCGCGTTTCAAGTAAGGGTCAATTTAGTCAGCTTTGTCTTCGTCTCAGTCTCAGTCTTTGTCCTAATTTTAGTCTTTAAGCCAAGTTGAATCCATGCATTCACAGAGCATCTATACAACGATTTTTGTCTTAGTCTCAAGTCTTCGTCCTAAAAACGTGACCTTGAGAGTTCCTAATTTTCAACTTTATGTTTAGGACTAAGACCACGGAGTCAGTGCGCATGCTCCCCATTCCAGAGTAACCACAGAAATATAATGTGTTAACCGTCTGTGATGATTTTTGGCAAATTTGCGAATGTAGAATAGTGCAAAGAACATTCATTCATCAAAAAATACACACCGGTCGTGATTAATGTTTGATTATCCATACATGTTTTCACTTTTTCAAGTAATGAATATTTGTTTATATTGATGTCATTGTCTCAATGCCTTAGTATCTTGAGTTGTATAAATAGTCATGTCCTTATTCCTTAAGACAAAGACTGAAGACTGGGATTGAGACTGAGACTTGAGATAAAGACAAGGATGACTAAATAGACCCTAAGGCTTGGAACTATCGTCCCAATACTCTCATCTCATTTTGATTTTTGCGACATTTCGAGATAAAGATCACTCATTATTGCTTTCTTGAGTGTTTGAAATGGTGCGTCTCAAAGACAGTTTTATCAAAACTCCAAAGTTGTGAGGATGCATAGAGAGTGAATAATATTTGGGGCTCAAATTCAAGCGATATTATCAATTCAAATTAAATCCAGAACTCAAATCCAGAAGAGTTTTAAGATGTTGAAATCTCTTGGATGAATCCAGATACAGGGGACTATTCAAAATACTGGTTCCCGACGAAAACATTCTTACAATCGAACCCTTAGCCCTTGGTAGTTCAGATGTACCCTTTATTACATGAGAAGTAACGTTGCCAATTTTTTGGAATCACAAGAATGGCCTCTGAATAATCCAGATTTTGATCCTTGTGACCACTTCCTGGGGTATGATTAGGAAACCAAAGTTTTGGTAAACTTTTTAATTCAATTAGAAAGCATGTTTTTACATTAATCTCACAAAGTTACGAGAGAAAATTGAGATTGAAGTGAAAAACCTCCATGTAACGACATGTACAGTGCGACTCCAAAAAGTTCCAGCAAATTCCGAAGTTTGACCAAGTTCAGATGTGCCCGTTGTTTTAGTTTTTGAACGAACATGACACTAAATCAATAAAATCGGTACATAAATAAAAAACACTCGGAAAAATTCAACTTTTTTTTTCGGAATCGCTCAGCATGTGAAGTCATTAAGGTTTTGCTGAGCTAAACCTCGCCCTTCCTTAGTATCTTCGGCCTTCTTCTCATTGTCTTCGCTCGACTTGTCGCATTGTCTTTATCTAGTCGCGCTCTTTTTTTCTTCTTCTTCTTTTTAGAGAGCACTGGCACTAATGACTCCCGGTGGATAATTATAACGAGTTTTACAAGAGCGAGCTACATGGTGAAAAAACACGAAACGATCGTCACAGACGAAACTGGTCATCGTGCTTGGCCTAAAATTTTCCACGACAGTTTGATGCTCCCAATAATCAGCTTTATTAGCCAGTAAACTCACCAATATTCACTATAATTTTCTCAACCGCCAGTACTGAATTTAATAGTTACGGAAGCATTTTAATGGTAAAATGTAAAAATTATCACTCATGAGTGAGAAAAAAATACTTCCCACGCTCCTTTTGTGTTTTGCATGTATTTTCACTTATATTACCACTAGAGCTTCAATTATTACTGAAAATTTGTTTAATGGTGGATTTATGCAGCGATTTTAAGTCATAAGATTTAAGTGGTAAGTTTTTAGTGATAAGTCGTAAGAAGTTCAATCATTGGTTTTCAATGTAACCATTCATGCACTTGACATAAGTTTTAAGTTGCAAGTCATAAGTTTTAAGTCATAAGAATGTTGGCCAACTTTTATCTCTTATGGCTTAAAACTTCCCTAATAGCACACATTGTTCCCGGAACGTACGATTAATGTCCCATATAAGTCATAATGTCCCGGCCTTCTATGGGATATGCACGGAACATTCCACAGAGGATGCTCCCGGAACATACACGCAGAATCATTCCGGAAACATATTTTTCTTGTCCTAGATTGTCAAGTTGATTATTCCCCAATAAATCGATTGAAGATTTTTGTATTGGGTTTATGCATAGAAATCATATACTGGGTTTATGACTCAATTCGATTATTTTCGTTACATGAAAACAGTTTGAAATTTTTTAACGAAATTCAAATTTCAACATTTTGATGAGTTGTTCAAACAAAATCCGCTGATATCGAATCGAACATAGTATCATTGCCTTATTTTCATCATCATTTTATATCATTTATGTATCATTATTTGCATAAACACTAAGATGGCAACGCGGTGACGTCAGTTGAAAGGATTACGTTCAGAATAGGAAACTGGCCAACTTCTACAATAGTTGAATAGTGACTGACAAAGTGACAACTGACAAGCGATTATGATCTTCACTATTTACATTCTTTATTGTTATATTATATCCAGTATTGTGAATTTTGCTCGATATATTACCATTGTTTACTTCAGATTTTTTATAATAATCATGATGGTTTAATGAACTTCATTCCAGCCTAACTCAACCAAAACCGGTTATGGCTGGAAATAAAAGTAGGTATATATTGAAGAAATCATCCAATTCACTCATGTGATATATTATTTCAGCAATGATTTTCCTGTATATTTTGAACATGCTGGAAATATTTTGAATCTGTTCTGGTACTCTTGTGGATCAGATCCATTAACCTACTTGTTGAAGCAGAAGAACAAGTTCCTGTTGTGATGTTGTGAAGCATTCTAATCTTTTTACCTGACTGAGTGGCCTTCAACTTGTAAGTATTATCCTATAATTCCTGCTAAACAGATATTGACTCAAATTCTATGAGTTGTACCTAGAAAGCAAGTCCTAAGTTTCAAATATTATTTTGTTCTTATGTGTTTTTCAGTTGAATCTCAGAGGAATATTGAGCAAAATAACCAGCCTTTGTGAAAATCTGTGATAAAACTATGTGTGGAAGATGGAGTACCTTTAGCAACGAAGTTGCAGAGTGAATCCAGTTGAACATAAACTTTCCTCCAACCTTTGAGGAGCCACAGCAAGTTATTGTGAACAGTGAGTATTACAATTTTTGAATCTTAAATTCAGCCTGAAATATGTGTTTGTTTTTCAGTGAATTTTGAAGAATATATCATCTACATTCAGAGATAAATCCAGAGGTTTGAATATGATTGAAGTTGAGAAACACCAGGGCTAGCTGAAAATTGTTTTATGTCAACACAGTTCATGCCAATTTCACTGAATTATCTGTATCATTAGTATTATTATGTATCAATAAATTTGCAAATAGTAACGTCGTGTTTCACTTCTTGGAAAAGTCAGTACCTACTATGAAGTAAGCAAAAAATATATTTGTCCCAAATATGTTCCCCAATGACGTTCCGAGAATGTTCCAATGGAACATTCCTGGAGCGTACAATTTGTCCACAACGGATTTACCGGGAATGTCCCCGGAATATAATGCGACTTTACGCGACATTCCCGGAACATTTCTATTGTCGCAAGGGGACATTTCCGGAATATTTTGGGAATACATTTGTGCTATAAGGGATTAAAACTGATCATATATGCGCATACGTTCGAAGTTTTCAATTCTGTGACGGTTTTTATATGTTATTGTCTTTGATTGTGTTGTTTATTCAAACTTATACCAGAATTATCAGATTATAAAAAGAAAAAATGTATATTGATGACTGAAATTGTAAAGTGACAGTATAAACAGTGTGAAAAATTTCATCCTAATATATCAAAGCACAGGCTGCGCTTCTTAAAATGGAACTCCACTGCAACTTTTTGTTATAATATGCGAAAATGCTTGAAAGAAAAGTTGAATTAAATGACTTGAATTTTAATTTACATACGTTTTTTGGCATTTTGACAGGGCCTTCATTTTCCCGAAATGGACACCATCTTTGGTTTTTCAAATAGAACACCATGTATATTTTTTTAACAATCGATAGAACTTTTTTTTCTGATTCTATTGATATCAGCAAGTTGAGTATTTGGATGGAAAATTTCTGAGTTATTGACAATCAAAGTTGATGAAAATAACGCATCATAGATGGTTGACTTGGTTGCAAAACACACTATTTTTGTTATTGTTCTCAAATTCAGTTTCACATCTCTTTGTTCGCAATATCCACATTCATCATTTCTTTCTCTGTACCAGCCCACACATTCTTGAAAACATATTAAATGCCCATTGTTCGAATAATTCACTTTGTGGCAAAAACTACTGCATGGCAGTGACTCATTCGGTTTTTCTGTAAAAGTTACCTTCCTCCGTAGGTTCGTTGCGGTAGTGCACCTGTGTTTGTTTAAACAATTAAATAGACAAAGAAACGCTCTAACAATCGTTGCGAACATCTGCAGTTGCGAATTCAATTCGCGTGAAATTTCATCACTCGATCTTGTATTTTTTCCTAATAAGATGCGGAGGAAAATGTGGTCATGGACAAATTACTGAAATATTTCATTGTTCAAATTCCTAATAAAATGTATTACGTTCACACACACATTATATACTGCGTATAGAAAAATATCAACTATTACATTTCCCAAAATGAATTATTGAATAATTATTAGCTTGATATCTGAAATACGATAATCTTGTAAACCGTAAAGGTATAAGGTCAATAACATTTTTTTCAAAAATTAGGCCTATACGAAAATCAAATTTTGCGCACTTTATTAATGCCACAAATATGGTCTATGTGGCGCCATCTACAAAGTACATCGATGTAGGTACCAGATTATAATTTTTCGTTTTCCAAATTTTTATGCATACAAAAGTTATTGCAAAAAACAAATCTTGAATTTCGCCCTTCAACACCCCTTTTCTTCCTCATTAATATTACTCACAATATTGTAAGTGAGTAGACGTCAAGATCTGGAGATTGGACAGGCCCGCACAAAAAAATCTACCGATTGTATTTGAAGAACTGAATAACTGACAGATTCATAAAAACTTTGAAACCACCAAATCGGTAGTTTATAGTGTTCCCGGTATAATTCGTTTAGCTAGTATTGATGATTTCTGCATTTCCAGAAGAAGTGCGTTATAAATTATTCTGTTTAGATCCAGCTTCACTGAGAAACATCAAGAGTTTGCATATTCATGGCGATTTATTTTTTCTACAACTCGAAGTTATTTATGTAAGGCTGGTTTCCGGAAAACTTTATTTAGTTGCTCAATCACTATATTTCATTTCCCGATGCGTATGGAATGATTTCAAGGAATTGGTGGAGTAATCAGTACTTGAATTAACTCGTCAATAATGTGTGTATGTATATGTCTTATTTATATGCATTCTGGTTTATTTTCAGAGAGGATGGTCAAATTTTTGGAACTTACCTCACTATATATGAAGTGAAGACTGGCGATTTGGGCACGTACATCTGCACTATCACAAAACCTGGAAAGACCATCGAGAGATACGTGACCGTTTCTGAAAAAGGTAAGAAGAATTTTTGTCAAACCAGTGAAAATAACTAATATATTTGTTAAACATTGTGCAACTATTGTAATTGTTTTGCTATTTTGATAGAGAATATTTCGAAAGATCAAGAGGTATTGAAAAATCTATTTTTCTGGACATTTGGAAACTGCAGTGGCTTTGAGAAAATTTTTTGTAGGAAACATGGCGATTTTCCAGTTGACTTTTTCTTCAAACATGTCAAAATATGTCGTCTATGTGAGCATATTCGATTTTTAGAATTTCATTAATATACCGATCTAGAGTAACGAAGGGGAAAGGAGGTATACCATGAGTCTGTGTCATATAGTTTCTTGTTTGAATTCAGTTCTTCCAACACGAAAAAATCGGTACCGAAAAGAAAAAAATCTACGCTTTTTGTTTCACAAACATTTATTTGGTTTCACTAGTAACTATCCAATTATAATCTAATTAACAAGAAAATCATCCACTACATCATACTAAAGATTACGGCTTGCATAACAGAAGTGTCTGCTTATTACATTCGAGATAACGGTAAATGTCAATATGCACTGCTGATGTATTCCTGGTTGCGAGAAATCGTTTGTGCAAACGAAGAAAATTCAGTAATTCATAACTGGAATTGTTGAAAAAGTTTCCACTTGTTACCTAATATATAGAAATATAAAGTAATATATCGAATCGACACCACTTGAAATTATAGAGATCGCTCAAGTTACATCTTTGACATGACTTCCTGCGAAATGAAACATTAGCTATTCGAAATACACACAATATTCTTTTTACAAACGCAGTTCCTAGAAAATAAATAATCAATAGTACGTATGGTGGAGGTGTACCTACCTACTTGATATCTCGAAGTAATCCTAAAAATTTATCTTATAAAAATAATACCCAAGAACTTGATAACAGTGAAAAAGCAGGTACCTACATGTTATTTGATATGAATAGGTGAATACATTCATAACATACTTATTATAATCGAAAACTCAGAAGTTGTGACCTTCTCACACCCGCTATTTCAGAGAAATGCGCCATCTTCATATTGAGACTAAAAATTGCGTTTTCTCAGAATCGCAGAAACCGTAAATCCGAATTATTATAAAACATCTGCATAGTCTGAAATTCCCAGCTTTTCCAAGAATTAATTAAACTGCAAACTCCCAATCATTGGCCTCAGTCCCATCTCCATTCTCTATCGTTGAAAATCTAAAAGATTTTGAGTCGGTATATACGCCGTAATTAGTAATCAGCCATCGTTTTCATCAAGAGCTAATGAATATTTAAAAAAATGTACCCCTAATAATACCCAACTAAAATGTTTTACCTCTTTGTGTATCATTATCCAACGAAGAGGACGATCACTATTATGGTTGATTAAACTCTTCAATACATTGATTTTCATATTGATTAAACGATTGAAATCACGTTTACAGAAGCAATCGATAATAAATAACCTGTCAAGCTGTCACTTGTCACTTGTGCTAAAGGGAGTGACTAGTGCGCCCTACTGTCCAATAATTTTCGTTGAAATGAACTTATGAATACATTTCATAATATTCTTCATTTGAATCATTAATTTCATTAATTATTCACTATTATATTGAATCCAATAATTCATCTAATCTAACAAAAGGGAAAATGACACTCAGATTAAAAAATAATTGCCCTGCTCAGTGATCGAACCCGGGCAGGCAGCTTGAGAAGTCGCGCTTTGAACACGTTGGCTATTGAGGCTTCTTGAAAACTTATGTCTATCCCTATACGTTATGAACAAAAAAGATATAGGTAGTCAATTAGTTATTTATGTATCAAGGGAATCATAAGAGACTTTATTACCGATGGCAGAGTTTGCGTTTCAAGTGACTCTGGCCAATTTATCAACTTTCCAGTATATTTGAATTACTAATTTTGTTATTGTTAGATTGTTGCTATGATACTTGTTTATAGAGGAAATTATAGCATCCCAAGGATCTTAGAGATGATATCGTAACTATGACGATATGAGCTTATAATATTATGCCAGTCAGAAATAAACTTATTTTTGCTTTATATACAACTAACTGGTGTTTTTTGAGAAATACAACAAGTTGAGGATACTCACTTTGATATCTTTATGAATCTATCATATATCATGATTCATACTTTTCCTTGATTTCTTTGGTAGAAGGTTCAAATTTACAATGTTCGCACTTTCTGCTACATCAGGAGATGTGTTAGAATTGTTAGATAATTCACAGTCACTATTATTATTTTCCACCATGCAACAGAGTTCGTTTTCAACAATGACAGATGTCACTTATGAAGAATTTATAAACTCAACCAAACACAGAATTAAATTACCAACCAAAAATTAAGAAAGATGAATACAGGAAAATCCCATCGACGTTTTATTAACTTTTATCTTACATTGTACTCATCCTACTTATTGTTAACTATTTACCTGTCACAGAGCCAGATATGAATAATATCCATGCCATGATAGTGTAACAATACAAAATCAGCCCTCAAAGCAGTCAAAATCGTATGAAATATTGCACAAGTAAACAAAAACACTTTGGTAGAAATGGTAAAATGCCATTTACAGCATTCTTGTGACGTAGCTGATGACGTATTTCCCCCTACCCTGCAGCAGTTACAAGACAACAATCACTCTATAAACCGCATATATATAATAACAACCAAGGTGGATATAGGATGGTGAAACAGCTCTTCAATTGTTGCTGCGAAAAACTTGTAGACCGTTTGAGAAGGTACTAATATGTCCACGACTTGAAAGAAGATGGCGGTAAGATCGATTATCGAAGAAGATTTCTGTTGCTTACGTATTTCTGTGGTTCACATCTGACAGACGTGACTTGAAACGACATTAAAACAATAAATTTTCGATAAATCTTGAATGAATATTGATATTTAGACTCTTCTCAATCATTTTTCATCTAGAACAGATGAAACTGATAAAAAGATTACAGATGCAGACTTTCTGTTTTACCGACACAAGGTATGTCGCCATCTCTGATAACTTCAGGAAATATTACTACGGTATGAAATCAAGTAGGTCTACAGTTTATTCTAGTGCTTGTTAATAGGAAGCTGTTTCACCATCCTATATCCACCTTGATAACAACTATATGGATAACACCTATTCTTCTCTTCACGCGAAAATGAAGCCAGTTTTGGAAAAACAAAAGACTGTCTGGCTTGCTAATGATGAATTGTGCGCATGCGCGGGTTTTGACGAGTTGAAATCCACTGACGTTTTCAGAATTTCATAGGTTAGGTATGTTTGTTGACTCAAATTATGTAAAAGAGCGTTAATATAGTTATTAATGTATTTACTGATTGTTTACAGAAGTGATTAGTGAGTGATAACAGTGATTGATCAAAAATTAGCCCACGAATCTTGTTCCGATTACTTTATCGTGAAAGGTTTCTCAGCAAATCGCAAGTATCGCTTTGTAGATCACATTCATTTCAGCATATATCATCAACTATTATTCAATATCGTCCAACAATCCATCAATGAATGAATATTTGAAAAATATATGTCATGATGAAATAAAAACATCGAATTGAAGGATACGTGACACATTTGATTGATTTTTAATAATTATCATACGTTTGTCGCTCACTAGAAAGCTACTCTCCTCCATGATGAAAACGAATGTCGATTCTTAGTTCAAACTTGCGCAAGCGCATATTCGCGATTTGTCCCGCAGACTGTCATTTGTTTTATTTCTCGGCTTCAGCTCTGGTATCCATGTTACCTATATAGTTATTATTAGATATATGATAAACCGTGAGAATAGACCACGAGCGGCAATGCTGTCACTATCAATGACATTCCTCGGAAAACGTCAAATTCGCGTCAGAGCCTACTTTATTAACCGTTTGTAGAAAAAATATTTGAGGTCGTAGGACAAATAAAGTGTAGCATTTTCCCCATTTCATCCCCCAATTATTTCAGTGGACGCAGTGGCCCACCTCAACCCCAACCCGGTGCCTGTCGCCAGACTCCTGCTGCTGCTCTCAGCTCTCCTGCTGGCCGCCTGCGCCGTGGCGCTGCTCTACCTGCGCTTCGGCCTTGTGGTGCGGGTGCACCTCAAGGACACCTTCGCAGCCCACGAACACGGAGACGGCAGGGAGGGGGACGTGCTGGTGCTGGCGGCGCCCGAGGACTCGGACTTAGCTCTGGGCGTCTTGGCGGCTGAGCTAGAGAGGCGCCACCGGTACAGCTGCGCTTCAAGGACGGTGACGTCGGGCGTCGGAATGTGTGAGTGGGAACTATTTTTGATTGATTTGCCAGAGTTTGAGAGATTTTGTGTGGATTTATGAAATTTTTTGAGCATTTAACATTCATCACCCATTGATAAGCCGAGCCAGGAGCGTACCTACACGATCTATAATAGCCCCACCAGTATAAGTTGTGTTTGCATACGTCAAATGATATACATAAAAGTTAAAATCAATGTAAAAACAAATGGTAATACACAAAAGTTAAACTCAATGTAGGAACAATATACATTGTATAGTGAAAATACAGTCAATAAACAAATATTTGAATGCATAAATAGGACAGTACAAAAATATATATATTTCAGTAGGCAGGCAACGAATTAGAAGAGTCGAAATCATCAAAATATTCTTTGAATGTGTAAAAGGCATTTTCCAGAGTCTGAAACTCACTAGTTAACACATTAAATTTTTTTATAGATATATATAAATAGGAGTTTTGCGATTTACTTAATCTTTATTTGGTAGCCTCAAATTTGTTTTGGCCCTTGTGTGTCCTCCTGCTTAGTCACTTTATTATCACCTTTTAATTTGAATCAGGATTTTAGTTCGTTTTTACATAAATTACATATCACAAACGTTAATCTATGAAACAAGATCGTAGAGTCAATATATGAGAATTTTTTCAGAAAGGTTTACAACGGTCGTCATATTTAGCCTCTGTGCCATAATCCTGATGACTTTTATTTGATATTTGAATATTATATCTAGATGACATGATGAGCCCCATACTTAAGACATGATAGTAGGTTATGTTATGAAAATACTCAACATTTGAGACACTTCATTGAAATCAAATAAAAAAGGAATGATAATAAAACATCTGCATAGTCTGAAATTCACAAGTTTTCCAAGAATTAATTAAACTGCAAACTCCCAATTTGGCCTCAGTCCTATCTCTATTCTCCATCGTTGAAAATATAAGATTTTTGAATCGGTATATAGGCCGTAGTTATCGGCCATCATTTTCATTGATAGGAGCTAATGGATATTCAAAAAAGTGTTCCCCAATAATACCCAACTAAAATGTATTACCTCTTTGTTTATCATTATCCAACGATGAGGACGAACACTATCATATAGATAATTAAACTCTACAATAAATTGATTTTCATATCGATTGAACAACGATTGAAATCAAGGATGGTAAACTATCACATTTTGCAAAAACAACCGTTAAAAACCTGTCAAGCTGTCACTTGCCACTTGTGCTGAAGGGAGTGACTAGTGCGCCCGACTGTCCAATAATTTTCGATGAATAAAAATTGGAACTCAACTGAATGAACATAATATTTCATGATAATTTTATGGTATTAATGATGAAAAACGGCTGTACCAAAAAAGGTAGCGTTTACCCATCAGAGAAACAAGATTCAATGGATCAATGTCCCTCAAAACGACTAATTATCCCATTTTCTTGTTCAGGGTACACGGACCTGAAAGACGATGCCCAAAAATACCGACGCATCGTTGCAGTCCTGTCCCCCTCGTTGCTGCAATGCAACTGGCAATCGGCCAGCATCCTGGAGGCGATCAATCAGCTCAGATCGCTCGGCCCCCCTCTGATCTGCGTATCCCTGAAAGAGCTCCCCAAAGGCGAGAACGAAACCAAAAACGCTCAAGGAGAAACCCTGACCACCATCGCCAGGTAAGGCTGTTTCCGGAATCACTTATACGTATCTGACACATAACTGGTAAGTATCTGACACATAACTGATACGTATCAGACACATAATTGATACGTCTCCGGCACATAACTGATAAGTTTCAGACACATAATTGATACGTATCCGACACATAAATGATACGTATCCGGCACATAGCAGATACGCGTCTGGTTAGTGTCGCAAGTTTTTTTTCATGAATTCATTGTGTTCTTTGTTGGTAGGTCCGTGGGGGTGATTGTATGGGAGAGGAAGAGTGACGACGCTTTTTGGTACGCACTCAGACTGAGACTGCCGCCTAAGAGGAGATCTGAGGGCGATAACACTTCGGCGGATCAGGAAGCTAGGCTGGACAGAGATAGTCAGGAATGCTTGGACAATTTGGTGTGAATCGGTCTCTGTGTGTGAAAGTGTATATATTTATTTCCAACTTAATTTAATTGTTTTTTATTTTTTTATCTTTAACGTTGTAATAAACAGTGTTAGCCAAAGTTGCACAATACAAAATATGTTCAACAAGATTTTTTTTCTTTATGAGAAATAAAAGTTTTACTTTGTCCTATTTGCAATTTCACCTATATTGTAAACGTACTATAGTATCCTCATGTATCCCTGGTAAGACTAGATATTTAAAAGTACATTTTTGGCTAGAACTGTCGATTAAGAATAAAACCATCAAAAATAATAATTAATTTATCATCATCCGTTTCTATGAAAAACACTTTGTATTATGACTTACCTCTAGAGCTTTGTTTTAAAGGAAAAACGATACATTACTTTTTCACACCCCCAATTTTCCCTGTGAACAGTTTAAAATTCCAGCTTCTGTATGCAAGAGGTGGAAAAAAATATATCTAATATATACATATAACTCGTTCCATTTGAATTAGGATAATACAAAGCCAAATTCAGATACATGTTTTTTTTTTCTTAATCAAATTAGCATGTCCATGAGTTTTTTGATTTTCATGAAGCAATCAACAATACAATGAGAGAATTATTTTTAACTGTATTTGTATACCAACATACACATATTTATTGGCATAAAAACTGATAGAAATTGTGATATCCATTTTTGTATTCTAATTAGTTTTACAAAATTATCGATATTAATTTGTTATCAATAATTCATAGTTTTTAAGGAGGTTTTCTCAATCTTGTTAGAACTGATGCGCTAATTTAGAATTTTATTGAAGGATCTGTTGCAGCACATTTTTTGGGACTCGTTAAATTTCCAAGTCAATACATTTATTTAAATATTCATCACAACAGCTCTGATTAATCTCTCATACTTCGATGGTTGATTATAAACATATAAAAAAAATGAATTTTTGTACCTATGCACTGTTTTTCCTGCATACACGAGAATCAAAACAAATAACAACTATCCTCACCAAGTTAAATTATTGTGATAGCTGTATGTTGGCAATAAAATCAATTTGACTGAACTATTTTGAATTGTATTTTTATAAACACAATCCATAATCTAACAAGTTTTGTTTTGCTTCAAGATAATTGTGATTTCATTTTTCTAATTGTAACTATATATTATTGTTAAGTGAGCAGTTTGTTGTGAAAAGAAATATATAAGACTATATTCCATTCTACAGGACGTTTCATTCACCAAGAAATTTGTAGAAGTGATTTTTTTTTGTAAGGGAAGATTTGGCATGTGAAGAAACTTTATAAGTATTCAATGATTTTTCCCAAAATAATCATTAAAATTTGGCAAAAATTTGATCTGGGTGTCACCTGCTGTAGGTAAGTATATAATCAAAATCAGAATTGCTATATTCTTTATTCCTATTTCTACAATAAAATATAATCGCCTTTAATACAAAGTATCATTTAATAAAATATGTAGTTATATGATGAGAGGTTATAAAAATACTACAGTAATTATTCACAAAGTTTATTAGAAGAATACAAAATAAAATATTTTCATAATATACATAGTTACAATAAATTAGCTTCAACCTGAATCAAAAACCCTACACAATCTCATACTCCCCAATTAACTGATCAACAGAAGGCCTAGCCTTCACATCATATGTTAAACAACACCTAATAGTATTCAAAAGTTTAGGAGGTACCCAACTGACCTCAGGGTACTGAATTTTGTGATTTGGATTTAAAATTTGAGACAACTTGGAATATAGTTTGTTGAATTGATGGAAAGGTGTTTTTCCATACACTAGTTCATAAAGAATGCAGCCAAGTGACCAAACATCTGATTTGAAATGAACTTTATACTTGCCCTCACTGAACTTTGAGTTTGGGGAACTTGAAGATTCAGAGTTCAATGCCTCAGGACTGATATAATTGCAAGAACCTTCTGATTTTGTTTTCACAACACTTGTTTCATCATTCATCACTGCTGAAGCTATACCAAAGTCAATGAGTTTGAGGCCATCATCTGAATTGATGAAATTAGCTGGTTTCAAATCTGAATGTATTATTCCATGGGAATGAATTTGTTTTACAGCATGAAGCATGTTCATCCAATAGAATAAAATTGTATATAGTGGTAGGTGGGTACTTTGTAGAGATAATTTTTTCAAAATTGTTGATAAATCATCACCACCTCTATCCAACACCATGTACAGCTTTTTCTGAGATCTCACTATCTCAAAATCATATAACTTAATGATTCTATCACAGTTTTGCAGTTGTTGCAGTAGTCTTACTTCATTTATGTAGCCCACAGATGAAGCTTCATCATGTAAAGAGACACACTTTATGGCAACTAAAAGTTTGCTTTTTAAACAGTAACACTGGTATACTTCTGAGCTGCCTCCTTTGCCTAGTAGATTCAATACAAAGTAAGCAGTATTATTCACCATCATTTTGGTGAAAGATTCATCTATTGGGAGGGTTTTTGGAATTGAACAAATAATGTTCTTAGTAACACTATCTGGTGCCTTTTTCCTGGTGCTCAAAGATGGTGTTTTAACACTTGAAGTATTCATTGGATTTTTTGGCGTTACAAAATGATTTTTAGGCAGAGTGAATTGTAGTTTTGTTGAAATGAGTTTACTCATGTTTGGAGTTTCTAATTTTCTTGTTACTTGATCATCTTGGCCAAATCTTGGAGTTGTTAATAGCTGCTCCACTGATTTAACTGGAGTTTTGAGAGATAAAGCAGAAAAATCCAAGTCAAAGCTATCATCATTGTGAAATTTGGTTGATACAACTTGGGAACAAGAGGAACCAACACAATTATTTTGTGTTTTTATTAATGAAACCCCTTCATTTTTTTTCCGAGATATAATGTCAAGTGTACTTGACGTAGTACTTCTGCTATCATCAACCACATTTTTGCAAACTTCTTCAGATCCATCATTCAATGTATCTTGAGAATTTGAATTGTGCAAGATATCCTTGACAGTTGTTTCTGTTGTTTCTCTTGTAGAACTACATTTATTTTCGATATCTCCGCTCTCGGCCGCTTCCTCCAGTTCCTTTTTGATTTCCTTCAGATTGAGTGGGGCCAAATTGAAAGTTTTCCTTGGAAAATAAGGCTTTTTTTTGAGTGAGCTTGAAACATATCTTTGCCGAATGTTATCTTCAAACGAGGAACTTTTCAATCCGGTATAATCGTCAGTTCTCGAATTCATGACGAAAAAATACTATCCAGGCCAACACATGAAATTAGTAGTCAAAAGTTCATTATGGGTAATTATAAGCTTTGAAATTCAAAATAAATAACGAATTTACCAAGATTCATCTTTGACACTCAACCATCACTCAACTGTCAGTCACTCAGAAGGGAAGAGGCGAATGACAAATGTCATTTCCACTGCACGTTGCAAGTCTACCAACATCTCAACTACTCGCGTGGTTTGACCACAGATTTGGTTCTTTCGTCTGCTTTTCGGTGTCGTGTAATCTACACCAGCTGATTTTCAGTGCAGTTAACCTAATGATATTCATTCTACACCTCGCGAAACGAATGCTCAAAAGCGGTGCAAAATACACGAGGTGTAGGAGAGTGCTACACTTTACATACAAACGAAAGGGGCTATTAACCACGGTTTATATTAACCACCTGTTCCTTGCACCTGTTCGACTGTAGACTTGTAGAGAATCACAGGACAATAACCCATTGACGTCAAGTTTGGATTCAAAAAGATCCAGCTTCCTGTCTCTGTCTGCCACAGAACCCCTTACGGCACACCACGGCACGGGAGTCACGGGACAACGACGGGACTAGACAACCCAATGACGTCATGTCAAGATTCAAAGATCCAGCGGATTGAGCCCTATCAGTTTTCAACGTCCTTGACAGAAAACAACATAACCTAACTAACATTCTACTTACCTTACATTTGAAAATGTCCCCGAAAAAAAAACCCCTTCTATTCAACATTTCTGCAATATGTAAAACCTCCAAAGCGAGAGTAGGCGAAATGGTTTTACCACACGGACCTGTCGATACACCAGTTTTCATGCCAGTTGGAACACAAGTAGGTGAAATTAAATTATACCTTTTTTCACTCCAAATGATTCGATCGATAGGGAACTCTGAAGAGTATGTTACCGGAACAACTGGAAAGTATGGGGCTTCAAATAATGCTGGCCAACACATACCACTTGGGAACAAAACCAGTGAGATAATTTTCAATCAACAATCAGTACCTGAATATTATACTTCACGTTTCAGGGTCCTGATATTTTGAAAAAAGCCGGCGGACTTCATAAATTCATGAACTGGAACAGACCTCTCCTTACAGACTCTGGAGGGTTCCAAATGGTTTCACTACTACAGCTAGCCGAAATTACAGAAGAAGGTGTCAAGTTCCAATCACTGAACCAACACAAAGGAGAGGTTATGTTGACCCCTGAACATTCTATAGAGATACAGAATGCCATAGGTGCTGATATAATCATGCAGTTGGATGATGTTATAAAAACCACTTCTCCTGATTATGATAGGATAAAAGAGTCTGTTCATAGGACTACAAGATGGTTAGACAGGTGTTTAGAAGCACATGCTAATCCAGGAACTCAAAACATCTTCCCAATAGTTCAAGGTACCCTGTACCAGGATTTGAGAAAAACAAGTGCAGCTGATCTGGTTAAAAGAAATGTGAATGGGTATGCTATTGGAGGTTTGAGGTAATCATTTGGCTCCATATTCTATAGATAAATCCAATCAATCAGTTTTTCAGTGGTGGAGAGAGTAAAGATGATTTTTGGAAAATTGTCCACTTATGCACTGACTTGCTACCAAAAGACAAACCAAGGTATCTGATGGGTGTAGGGTTTGCTGTAGATTTGGTTGTTTGCTCTGCCCTAGGGGTAGATATGTTTGACTGTGTCTTCCCTACAAGAACAGCAGTAAGTGATTTTTCCGGACACAATTTTCTCCCAAAAATATCACAATGATTTTCAGAGATTTGGTTGTGCCCTGACAATGACAGGCCAAATTTCCCTCAGAAAACCTGAATATGCCAAAGACTTTTCCCCCATTGACAAGGATTGTTCCTGCAAGACATGCAAAAACTACACCAGGGCTTTCTTGAATGGTATAGTTGCAGATCTGCCAGTAGCATGTACCTTGCTCACAGAACACAATGTTGCATTCCAAATGCATCTTATGAAAAGTATAAGGGATAGTGTGACAGAAGATAGGTTCCCAGACTTTGTCAGGAAATTCATGATAGATTTGCATCCAGATAAAAATTATCCTAGGTGGATAAAAGATTCCCTGAATGCAGTCAATATAGATTTGTTGTGATTGATAATAGGACTAATAGGAGTGATGATTATCAAGTAGGAGAGGACCAATTATAAATAAATAACTTTCAGTATATTTTTAACCAAAGAAACATTTTTTATACATCCAGTCATTATTTGAGAAATAAAATGCAATAAATAATTTCTGGTTTCACTAATAAATTGTTCAGCCACCTCAGAGAAGTAAGTTTGAATATGTGATGGCAAGAAAATGAGTACCAAAAATTGACATCACAAATGATTTAAACAACCAACTAGAGTAATATGTTAATTTTTTTTACAAAAACTGACTACTTTCAATAGTTTTTGTAATAATAAATTGTATATTCATCCATATATTTACATGATTTCAGTAAACATAACAGCTTTGAAATTTACCATGAAACTTCCAATGAACCTAAAAATCCTAGGAATTTGGTATGCTTACATGAAGTCATCTGAATCATTTCCATCATCATATTTGGACATGTTGTCACCACTCATCAGTGAGTTATAACTGCGAAGTTCAGCCTCTTCTTTCCTCTTTTTCTCCTCCTCCTCTTCCTTCTTCTTCTTATCTCTCAGCAACTTTTTTTTGTCATCCCTCTCTAGCCTGTCTCTTTTCTCCCTTTCAGCCCGAAAATCTGAAGCCAAAAAACCAGTATTAATGATGATTAATGATCAACAGGTATCTTATTTCTTTTATAATATAATCACTAATTCATTTTAGTAAACCTATTCAAGATAATTCTGAATCTTACCTGGATGTTCTTCTCTCTTTGTTTTATTCAGCCTATTCATAATGTCATTTATTCTTTTGGCTACACGAATTTTTCTTACATCCTTCTCCTTGTGAAAACCAACTTGTCCAACTTCCATACCTGGGGTTTTCTTCAAATTAGCCCACATTGTATACACAATATCCACATCATTCATTTTGTTGCCCATGATACTGTTAGCTTTCACCAATTGTGCAGCATCTTCCAAAACATTGCTTGGAATATCATCTATCGTCTGGCCCTAGAAAATTACAGAAAAACAGTGAATTCATGGATTCCCAATTGGAAACTTATAGAACATGTAAACCTTTTAAGCTACATTTGCTTACTTGTTTTAACCTGAGATACACGTGTGCAGAAGAAACTTTGTCAACATGAAACCAAACATCCTCAGGCCAACCCCATTTGATGAGGTCCTCATCTGTAAAATATCCAAAATGTTCAAGTTGTTTTTGTTAATGAAACATCCCTGATTACTTTCGTTTTTGTCTATTCCCATGAATAAAGTTGTTGGAGGCGAGACAATATTACTCTCGAAATAATAAACCATCTTCAATGTAGTTTGATAGATTAAATTTTGAAATGATCAATGAAAAAATAGAAAAACTTCAACGACATTCGAATCGATTGAAAAAGTGAGGTTATGTATGAATTCTTCTGTCTTGGCACTAACAGTACTAGCACAGCACAGAGCACAGGCAGGCCACAGAGTACCGTGGAGTTTGTACTCTTCTCATTTTTTCGTTTCCTTGCTACTATCATCCATTCATCAGTAAAGTCTCATAATTGTAGAAACAGGATAAAAATACATATTATAAAGTCAACCAAAACCAAAAACTACAATATATATTATGTATAATAATAAATACTTAAAAAAAACTTAATCACCTGATCATGAGAATATTACATTCATATAATATGTAAAAGGTGTCAATAAGTTTTTATGTCTCAAAAAATTTATTTCGTAATAAATATTGTCATAACAAATAACTTTATTTTTTTTCCATTTAGCTGACTTTGGTCAGTACACCAGAAAACAGGCAAATTCGAAAATTTTTAAATAACTGTACATGCACACAATTCGTAGGTATATATTTATAGGACAGGTAAAAAGTCAAAATATAAAAACCAGTTATTAGCAGTTTAAAAAAATTCAGCTAGAATTAACTGCATTTCCAAATTTTGTGTCAAGACCCAAGTATATACCTATCATAATAAAATTAATTTGACTCGATGAATATAGATAATATAAATTATCAAATTATCATGACCGTCGTTGTCTAATTATTCATAATAAATTTTACCTACACATAAAAAATGTAGTAATTTGCTTAAAATTATACTGAATGCAGTTGATGCAATAACCATGCATTTTCACTTTCTTGAAAATATAAATGTTGTAATAATATGGGCAGATTACGGTGTATTCCAAATAACATTTTTTTAATGTGCTTTTTGTTATGGTCTCTGAACATGATATATTGCTTCATTCACTGCAAATGTGAAGGTATAATTTTTTGAATGAATTTCACTTTAAGTTTCGTTTAATTTTATAAAAATGTATTATTCTGGATCAAATTATATGTACCTCTCATAAAAACATAAATCCACGAATCTGAAGGAAGAATACGAAATGAAAAAAATCACCTATATGTTTACCAATCCAATATTAAACAAGAAAAAAGTATTAACAAGAAGTTTAAATGACAAGGTCTGGTGAAATCATCACGTGAGTAAATCAGATGTGATCGAAGGTTAAGATTATTTGTTCAACATATGGTGATCAATTTCGAGGCACAAAATGTTTAATCACTGAAACAAAGTTTGTATAAAAATGGCAGTTGCTTTGTGCTTCATTATATATTGCAAAGGGTATCGATACTGATAGCACACTCTGTCCATCTTGATGAAATGTTTAAACTTTTCATCTCAGATGAATGATGGGGAACGATTTGTTCAATTTCATTTTTGTTGGGCTGAGGAAAATTGATCTTGTCTTGTTGAATCAACGTTTCATACAAGTGATCTGGGCTGAATACCAATATTTTCACCGTGATGGAATTCAACAGTTGTCGCATTATCCTATCTGAATTGTTCATATTTTGTTTTTTGAAACAGAACATACTTAATATACAGGTTGAAAAAAAAATTTAATTTTCGCATTCACTTCAATTATTATCAGCGAATGACTTGAGATAACATGGACATTTGCCGAAAATGTGATAATTTTCACACGTACCAAAAACTTTCTATGCCTATCGTTATAGAATACTCGCCAATGACTAATGAAATTGTCTCAGCCCGAAATTCATTGTGGTATTACTGGTATTCGGTTTCGCTTTCTCATGTTTCTCTTTTTATTATTCGAGAGAAATTTTATAACTGAAGCACCACAAAATTTTCCGCATATAAATCCTTTAAATTATCACCTACTTACTGTTGTAACTGTGCGTTGAAAAATAATAATAACTATTGATGACGTCAATTAATTGGTATGAGAATAAGAAATTGCTGTTTATTATTATATTATTAGATTGGTCAAAATGCAGTAAAAACGTGAATATCTCTTTCCAACAATAATGTAGATAATTCACAAACCACACCTTTTATGGAAAAAGGTTAGGTCCTAGGTTGGGTTCCTAAAAAGCAAACATTCAAACAATTTACCCACATTATTTAATATTCTGAACAAAGAACATCCTGTTATTTTCATAATGAAAATGGGCCTATATATTGATAGGAAGAAATTATCCCAACAAATCGATGAATGACTATAGCCGAGAGGTTAGAAGTTTCCAGAAGCAACTTTCATTCTAAAAATTTGCCCTGAATATATATATATATATACCTACTTATTATTAATCACATACCATTGTCACATTGTCCGAGCCAGTGTCATCGACTTTATTATTATCTTTCTCCGTTGTCTGTGAAATATCATTGTCAATTTGCTTATGAAAGAGCATACAAAAAAGTATGTTTTGTTAAAATCCTCTGAATTGAATGACGTTATTTATTCCATCAACATCATTTAACTTGATTCCGCTTTCCTTTTTAGCAAGTATTTGTTATTACCGCAAAATAAAAATATTTCTTCGCGAATCAAAAATAAAATCTTTTTTTTTTCATAATTTCATTTCCTGGGAATTCAAGGTGAGTCAAGCTGAACGCATCGGACTTGAATGGCCTAATGGTAACTCTTCTTCTAGCAATCTGATGACTACATTTCAAAAATAGTTCCATGTAGGTACGTATACGTATTTCTCAAAAAAGCGTGGCGTATCAAAGTTATCATTGTTTCAATAAAAAGCGGTTTTCAATGTTTTTGCACTTTTACGAAACTGTGAGGAAGCTGAACATATCGCGTATTTTTGTAATAGTGTTTTTCGAGTCTTTTAAACTTGCAGGCGCTGTAAAATTGGCTAATCATGGTTTGCGAAGGAATTGAATTATCCATCTAATGCAATGAAATGTAGGCGAGTATTCCGAAAAAAAAAACCTTTGATATGCTGCTGTAAGAAATCCTTATTTTTGTCCCCTTTTTCAATTTTTTATATTCATCCGGACCACTATGGGATATTATTATGAAGATGGCGAAATCGAAATGTATCTCAATCGATCCAGCGAAAATGATAAACATTGAACTAGATTTTACTAATTGACGGATGATAGCATACCTTGAAAGCGACATCAGCATCTCTGAATAAGGAAAGTAAATTGTTCCGAATAAAAACGTGGACCTTGTTGATATCGAGGCCAATATGTGAATCCTCTACAGTCTACACTCTACAGGGACGGTTCTGCCGAAATTACCGATCTGATCCGACCTCACAAAAAAAAACAATTTTGAGAACTCCAGGACATCAACAATTTTATTTTTGATCGTTGAAAAATGTCAAAGATCTACTTTCGATACTTTATATGGACCTATTTCGATATATTTGTCAAAATTTATCAATAATCATATATATTATGATAAAAGTTTTATAATACGCTATTTTTTCCACGTGTTGTTTAGAGTACCATGAGCGGAGCGATAAATTATTGTATTGTATTGATATATTTGTCAAAATTTATCGATAAAAGAATTTGTCTACAATCGGTTAACGAAGTAGCCTTTGATGCTTTCAAATTTCAACACAGCAAAATTGACGTTTTCAGAGGAATGTTATAAGTGACAGTATTCGCGCTCGTGAGCGAAAATAACAAAAAAAAACGCTCGCTTCTACCATAAGAGAACGAGTTCATATTCTCTTGCATGATTGAAAATAATGACTGTGAATGATCTTAAGAAACCTCCTCATGATGTAGCAGAAAGAGCAAACATTATAAATTTGAATATTAGATTACTGAAAAAGGTAAATTTCAATAATACTTCATACTCTATGGTAGTTTGAGAAGCACCAGCAGTAGTAGTAATAAAGTATATTTTCCGCAAATCGCTAGGAAATTTTGACATTCCTGTCAAAATTTCTTGAAGAAAAAGTCAGGACTTCCTTACTGTGAGGAAATGTCATTTCCTTACTGTAAGGAAATGATATTTCCGTACAGTTGTTAGTGTTCTACATAAATGATTGAAAACACATTGCTTATAAGGAATTAATTTATATTTTGAAAACATCAAGTCATTGCTGAATACATTTTTAAGATCAATTTGTTATATTTACAGTAATTTGACAGTTAGTACAATTATTGAACATTGGAGGAACACTTTTAGAACTATGAGAAACATTTTGGACAACATGCGGGGTGGTAGGGTTATTTTGTTGAATATTTTGTACTGTGAAAATTTTATTTGCCACCTCAACCTTATTCTTAAGCGATTCTTCGATATATCCTTCAGCAACTTTTGATGACTTCCATCCGCCATGCCTCTTTAAACTAGTTATGTCGGCACCAGAGTTAACCAATATTGTTGCAGAAGACCGACGAAAGCAGTGACCAGTGTATCTGTCGGATTTACCAAGTTCAAATAAGTAGCAACTATTTTGGGCATTTTTCTAAATTGATGAATTCCTACCACTTGTCTACAACCCTTTCCGCTTTGATATTTGAAGAAAAATCGGTCACTGTTCATATTTTCTGGTCTTAACGAAACATACTTTCGATAAACATTCGAGTAGATCTGATTAATTACAAATGATGATCTTGGTTTGTTGGTTTTCGAATCAGGTATGCTGATTAAAAGCTTAGATTTTAGGTCTTCTATATCGTGTACAGTCATTCGGACTAACTCATCCATTCTACAGGCCCCAGAAATACCAAATATTACAGCCACCTAAAAAAAAATAAAGGTACAATCTAAATAGAAATTAAAACCTTGTAAATTACCTTAATCATTAAATTTTCTTTATCTGGAGCTTCCTGGATAAATTTTTCAATTTCTTCCTTCGTTAAAATCTTAGATTTCTTTGCCCTATAACCTTGAGCTTGCCGTTTCAATAAAGAACGAAGTTTTGAGTATGTAGATATATCTACATTGTGTTTAATTGCAAGGGTTGACTTCAGCATTGAATAATTGGCCCATAATGTTGAAGATTTCATCTTTAAACAAAGGTCTAGGAAGTATGCCATTACAACATTTTCTGAGAAAGAACTCGTATTTTTACTCATGCGATAATCCATAAAACGTCTGTATGCATTTTCGTACTTTTATCTTGATTTCTTTGGCAATAATTCTAATGAAGCAGTATTCACTGCCTCAACCAGCTCTGGAGGAGTCCCAGGAATGGAAATTTCATCATCACTTATCATTTTACTTTCGAGAACACCAGCAATTAAATTTATAAGCGGCAAGTTTGACAATTCAACCTCAATACGTTTCCATAGTAGCCCAAGTAATTTTATTAGGAATTTCAAAGCACCATTTATTTGGGAATGAAATTATCGCGTTTTTTTTTTAAATCAATCAATATCTGTCGAATTTTAAACGATTTGCGGAAAAATAGTATGTTTACCTCGTAGGAAAAGCCACATTCCTGGACTTCACAGTCGCCCAGGAATGTTAAGCTTTTCCTACCCGGTAAACAATGTACTATTTCTGCAGTCACTGAAGGAATGCTAATATCATGCTTTTTTTTTTCTGCTCCAAATGGGATAACTATAACTCAACATCCATATGCAGAGTTATTCGAATTCGACGCTCATTATTGGGATTTAGAAAACCGTAAGAGATATGAAGAACTTCGAATTGGAGCAAAGTTATTGCGGAATTGTGTGCTTATTATTGTAATAGTAAAAGGTAATCTACGAAGACTCTGATTTTTTTCTTGCCTTATTATTGGATCTTCTACTGTCACATTTGGCGATCTACAGGTCGAATAACATTTTTGATATCGAACATTTTGACTTTTTGTGACCATCATCAACTTTTCAAAATAAATCTCGAAATGGATATTTCTTTATGTTTCACTAAAAATTGAGCCTTGAAACACAACACAAAATAAAACAAGGAGTGATTTCAGTTTTGATGTATCTCCAATAATGAAGCAAGAAAAAAAATACTCAACAAAATTTCTTTCATAAATATTTCAAAAATTGGAAGAGCATTCGTTGATTCCTTTTCACCATAATAATAACCTTGAAATTCCACAACTCTGCCCAAATTTCAAATCCAAAATCCATAAGTAACTATCATTCAATGGAACCATGATGAATTATTCTAATTCAAATATAAAAGAGTCCATCCAGATATTCACTTTCAATTTGTCCGAAAGAAATGTAAGTATTACGGTTCTGTATATTTTGGTCACGTTCAACTGCTCATCTCCAAGAAATTTAACTTGCGGGCATTCAACAAGATATCGGTCGTGGACTCGTGGGTGAGAGGATTCTTGTATTTCCAGAAAAGATGAAGCTTCGAGACAGGGTCTACCACTCTATAAATTAGTCACGATAGATTAATTACCCGTCGAATGGTGTCTACAATTAGGATTAGTACATCGGAACATTCCTTGCACCGTGAAATTCACGATTTATTATTATCATTATTATTATTATTAAATCGACCTCGATGATATTCCTTATATGGGAATCACGTATAATATTGAATATCGGAGCCAATGAGTAGAAAACAATATTTAACTAGATAATAAATTACTTAATTACATTATTCAATTTATTCATATATTTGTTTTTTGCATATTGAAAAAAATGATTAATGCATTTTGTGTTCCAAGGTAAAGGATGCAACGCTCTCAGTAAAATAGGCACAGTTTACGCAATCAATTTGAAAATCTCCTTGAAGATGGTGTGAGAGTTGGCGATCGTAATTTTTGAAATAGGCAATTTTTGTCTGATTCAAATTGCCTCACCCTGAATATTTTGCTCTCATTGATTGGATAAATAAACGATACTCTGTACCAAAAAAATTCCAGAACTTCCTGTTGTAAATTATTGTGAAGTTAAATTTCTTCAAACGCATTCGAAATGACCATAAAATGGCGTAGTTGCATCTAAACTTCTATATCTACCTAATGTCGTTTCCGATATCACAAGAATTCACTTCATTTATGCAAAATAAAATTCTTACATAAGCCCCACATGAATCAATAGAAGAATGTGTACTAAAATGGTTCTCTCAGGTATAATCTCCATAGGAAGTACGTTACGTAACTGAAACAGATAGTATCATACAGGTCATAATAAAATGTAATGAGAATGAAATAATATTGAGATTGACCAAATTCTCAAAGCGAAGTAAAATGTGTATAACTCAACCAGATAAATAAAATTATAAACCTATGTGCAGATTAGGAAAAAATTACCAGAACTGGATCATTCAGTTCTTATCATACTACATTAAGCCTATTGCATAAATCTTTTGTTTGGAAACGTTTCAAAGATAATGATGAACAAATTACCGGATTGCATCGAAAGCGTGAAAACATTAAAAAATTATTTCGGTCAGTTATTTTGAGTCTGAAATGAACAAAGCCAATCTAAAATCCCAACAGTAATCTCAAAAACATATATTCAACGTTGATTTTTTTTAATATGCCAGTGACAATTACTCAGTAAACACAATATAATACTAGAATATTTAATCTATAACTATGTACGCAGAAGCAATAAAAAGAGATTGTACATTCCTATTTCAAATGGATCATCCAATTCAATAATAATCCTCGTAAATCATTAGACTTCGAAATTATGTCGGCTATCCCGGATTTGATTAGAATTACAAATATCTGCAAATACGTTATCGGTGAGATACATACAGTGTCACACATAAATTTCGCGACATATGGAAAAATAATCAAACTGGATAAAAATCTATTAAAAAAAGAAATACGAGTGTAATAAGAATGAAGAGAAATTCGTTTATTCGATAACATGACATATTAACGTCCATACATTGAAAATCCACATCAGTTCAACAATGAAATGAAAAAACTAGATGAACTTTGCAACAACAAAGACGAATTTCTGGAGATGCATTTTTTTTATTTTCTGATAACAGGCCAATGTGGGTATTTCCTGGGCAAGATATGATATTGAAGTCTCATATTCATCAAAATTATGAAATTTTAATCATGTTTCGTTTGAATCGATAGAACGAAAGATTCGAAAAATTAAAAAAAATGGAAAAAAAAAAATCGAAGTGACAGTAGAGAGTCCAAATTTGGAAAAAACGTATAAAATTGGAAACTGAGCAACTTTTTTCTCTGGCATTTTTCGAAATTCCCAAAAAAAAACTGATTTTTTGAGGATTTTCGAAAAAAAGTCAGATTTGACAGGTTTAGAGTAGCACATGAAAAAAGGAAAGATGCTGTATTTTACTCATTTTTCAAGCACAAACTAACTGCGAAGTCAAATTTTCTTTATATCTATTAATAAAAAAAACTTCCATATGTCGCGAACTTTATGTGTGAACAAGTAAAAAATACAGGTACAGATCCGTATTCGAACATAGTGGAAAGTGGCCCTAGAAGAACGTAAAATCTTATTAAAAATCAAAGTACAGCACATCAAACAGATATATGAAAGTTAATTTGCATTTTTTTATCTCTCAAATGCACGTGATGAAACATTGTGCAAGTCAGTACAGCAGGATATTGGTAGAGGAAATAGGTATTTTTCAAAGTTTTCACCAGTGCAACGAAATATCCTGATCCGGATTCTTCAGTGGTTCTGTCCGTTGATCCAAACATTTCATTTTGGAATTCCGCAGTCACTGAAGCGTCATTGTTATGGTTTTGGATGATTTGACCTAGCCGTTCTCACAGGAAAACCGTCGAAGCGTCAAAAAAATGTTCAAAAGAATCCGAGAGGTAGAGGTCTGCAGAAGCAGGGCGAAGAGTATCACGCCATCAAGGAAAAATTTTAACGCGCATATGAATTTGGAAACAAGGGAAACAAATATATTGCTAGACAATCTCGTTCTCATCAAGAAAGTATGTCAAACTATTGAAATCGCAAGGCGAAAATATAAACGCGTTTTTAATAGCCGAGTAAAATGAACCAGCAACTCCATTTTGACTAATTTGATGAAAATGGTGCAACGTATGGAAGAATCACTATTATATTCAATGAAAAGTTGTTTATTTCACAAAATATGAGCCGAGTTCATCAACCGTGACAGTTAATTCTCAACCACTTATGTATCAGAACCTGGGTCAAGGTATAGACAAACCGGATCCACCATTTTATCTTGAAAATCATTTAAATTTCTGATGAGACCAGTCAAAGTGTAGATTAAGTCATAGATCGTAACCTTGTCTGAAAAATGTGGGAGTTCAGCATGATTACCTTCAACATGAAAAATTGTATCGTCAGAGAACACTCTGTTGATTATTATTGAATTCGAACAAAATTGTTTGAGTTCCCACAAAAACAGTAGAGACATTATTTTTTACTTTTCTACCTACATTTTTTTACTTTTTAGCGTTACTTTGTTCAATTATCTGTCCTAATATTTTCAATTTTGAATTGAATTTGGCCATAATCACAAAACTTAGAATATTAGAAATAAGTCGAATTTAACTCGCAAGATTTCATCACATTGTTAGTTAGGTACTTGTGAATCTAAATAAGAGTTTGTATTGAAAATTCGGCTAAAAAACAAAAACACCAGCCACCGTATAAAATCTTGTGCTTTTTTGCCGTGTGATATATGAAGCGTCCATCATAAAGTTAAACTAATCAAATATTTGTTGTATATTAATGAACAACCCGTAAATAAAATGTGAACCAATCAACATTCATTTTGATATCGGAATTTAATGATGCATTATCAATCCATGCTCAATTCAATATTTTTCGGCACAATAGACAACTTTTTTGAATTCCCGCCAAATCTGGGCCCCTATTCTTGAATTTTAGGGAGTAGAAAAACTGGGTAGAAAAGTGAGGAGGAAATATATCATTCATCTGTCAAGAAGTGAGATAGTTGTCATGTTTTCTACTCCCTAGAATTCAATAATAGGGGTCCTGAGGTCAGGAGAGAGAATTGCAGAGAATTCTTTGATTGTCAGACATGCAGACACGAGCAGCCATTAAACTTTTCCAGAAATTTCAATGACATAAAATATAACTTCTGGAACGTTGCTCATCAATGAACTTTTTCTGCCCAGGCAGCAAAAAAAAACCGTTAGGTCGTTATGGCTGTGCAGCCTCTCAAGCACCTCGACATATTAGATCTTTTGTGCATAACCCTAAATCTATTCGAGGCCAGGGATTCCGAGGCTTCTTGTGAAGTTTAACAGTTTCCTGGGAGCTAAGTTCCTGACACCGGAGGGCTCTGAGAAGGCCCCTTCCAGGAACTTGAGCCTCTTGCAGAAGAGCGCCGGGCATTCGCAAAGCAAATGTTCTACAGTTTCAGCGAAGTTCTCGCAGTAGCGGCAACTATTTCTCTCTGTTTTGCCCATCTTTTTGAGGTGGTACCTCAGAGGGCAGTGTTCATTGAGGAGTCCCGTTACCAGTTTCAAGTCTTTTTTGTCCAACTAGAGAAGCTGCTTAGCTTTCCTTGGCGATAGGCTCACTAGCCTTTTCGCATGTCTTTGTCCTGGCACTTTATTCCAGTGCGATTTAATCGGGGCTGAGTAAGTAATGTCAAAACAAAGAGTTCATTGTTTTTTGAAATTTTTCAATGATTTTCCAGGGTTATCCTGCTACCTTTGTGGGCTCTGTGTATGAAGAAGTGAATTACTCCACCTAACGAATTTCCTTAGTTCGTTTTGGTAATGAGAGTTGAGAAAGGTCTTTTCGCGGTCTTGATTTGTTATTTTCCGTTGCGTCTGTAATAGTAATTTACGTAACAAGTCCGGAAAATACTGTTTTTTTGGATGAGTGGACAAAATTCTAGGACGAGCGTAGCGAGTCCTGGAAGTCTGCGAGTCCAAAAAAATTGTTTTCGGGCGTGTTGCGTACACAATTTTTTCGGCAACCGTGTAGAATAACAAATCAAAGAAAAACATTTCTTTATTCGAACAAAATTTCTAACATTTCAATTCTTATTTGTATTAATATTTATATTAAAATTAGAACAATTGTTAATATTGAATGGATTCAATTTGTTTGAAATGCTTGGTATATTTAAGTGCCTTTTGTTGAAGTCAGAACAAGAAGGTAAAGTTTCTGTTTCACATTGATTGTTTTCATCTGATAATTTTTGAATGTTAGCTAATTTTATGTCAGATAGCTGTCAGTCGTTATTTTGCTGCTATGGTAATGATCAACTGCATTTATCAAAACCATACTACCAAGATTTTCATATTTACAATGACAACAACGATGTGATTCTTCCCGGCCTAGTCCGGGAAGTACGTACTTCCCGGACTAGGCCGGAAAAATGCCCCTTTCTCAAAAAAAAAATCGTCTGGAAAGTACGTACTTTCCGGACGGTTGCCGAAAAAAATTCTTCCACCTTCCCACTCGCTTTCAACCTCATCTGCAGAAAAACCAATTCACGCCCGCTCTAAGCCCCATTTCGTCCCCCACACGTTCATCTTCAGACGGCAAGCGCGCGAATCACGGACCGCCGGTCAACAACGGCGACCAAGACACAAAAGGGGGGCATCCTTCCCCCCGATAGGGCCCCCCCCCCCCGGCGATGTAGGCCGCAGCAAACGTGGGGATGTAGGTCGGGTATATACGCGCCTCTTAGCTTGGCCGATCATTCGAAACAGTGTGGTGTGCGTGTGATCCGCCAACAGTTCTTCTTGGATTATCTACTGGTAAGTCTTCTTCGAGTCTCGCAAAGTGTACGGGGCGGTGCGAAAGAAAGGTCCGAGTGACTCAAGTGGACATCCCGAATTTGAGATGAATCTCCCGGAAAGCGAGAAGGAGGGGTTGAAACTCATATTTCGGAACGAAAAAGAGCGCTGCTATATTCATCGAATTTTCTTTTTTCTTAGTTTAAATTCCCAAGGAATCGTAATTGTATATTCTCAATAAAGTGGAGGAAACTATACCAGATCAACAGGGCAAGAAAGTACCTATTTGTAGTAATATCACAAGAAGGAGAATAAATTGAAAATAGTTCGACGATTATCGAAAACTTGTAGCCATTAGGCCGATTGGTTGAGAACGTACGAAAAAAATAATCGCTGGAATAATTCGTATATAGGTAGATTATTCCCACTATAATAATGTTTTGATTCGCTCATCAGTAAAATTTAATATTTTCATCGGTTTTCTGAAACGTCAATAAATAATCGCACTATAAATGTCAAGGATTCTCAATATGTTTCTTTTTAAGCGAAAAAACTGGAAAAGTTCTCTCGTCTACACAAAAGTTTCCCCTATGGCTTCCGATGTCGCAAATATTGTTTTACGCTCTCCCTATCATATACCAATCAATAATAGAAAAAATATTTTACTGGCATTACCGACATTACCACATTATATTGTTGATTTGTTTTTTTTGTGGAATTCGAACATTTTTGTTGAGAAAATGAACATTTTCAATCCTTTTTCGTTAAAAAACTGACTAGCAATTATTGCAACTCTGATATATCTGTGTGAGATATGGCATCCAGAAATTTGTTCATAGATTTTTTTCGAACCAACACGAAAGTTGCAATAAAAATACATAATTATAACTAAATGAAATAATATATTTTATATACCTCTATTTAAAGTAGGTATTAGCCTGTGTTGAAATCGACCTTTCAAAGACGCGCGTTTTTGAAGAAGTTACTTCAGTTTTAATAATGAGGTTATCAATGCAAAATCTACAACTCTGAAGTCTAAATGACAATTTCTTGACTATTGATCACAGTATCTGTATGTAGCGTAAAAAATAACTGTTGATGGTCTTTGCAGTAGGATTTCCCCATCTCACATCTTCACAGATTCCAGAACATTCTACTTGACATTCCATTGACAAGCGCCCTCATATACAGGGTCACTCACGGTCGATGGTACCTTAGACGTTTACGAAGAACGGGACATAGGATCATTCTGAAAATTTGGTTTCTCAAGTAGTTGCTCTTGGTCTCACGATCTAAAATATTTTCAGCAATGCAGCATTGCCGCTTATACCAGAAAGTAGCAACAACTTTGTTATTTCAAATGGGTCACCCTGTATTTTATTTCATTTTTAGATTCTTCCTGAAGAGCTGATTTCGTCGATCTATCATACTTGGGGTATAGGGATAAAGGGTGTAAAAAATCGAGATTTTTCAAATTTAGGAATTTTTTGTCCCTATCTCAACTTTCCATTTACTATCGATCAAAATTTTGAGTTTTGCATCACCCTCTATTTGTTTCTATTGAATGTCAGTAGAAGTTAAGATAGGGATATGTAAGCCGTTTTGAGCAGATATGATTAGTTTTGACACAAAAAATTCCTAAAGTTGAAAAATCTCGATTTTTCACACCCTATATCTCTGTAATCTTTCGCGCTATACCCCAAGTATGATGTATCGACGAAATCAGCTCTCCAGGAAGAATCTAAAAATGAAATAAAATACAGGGTGTTCTATTTGAAATAACAAAGTTGTTGCTACTTTTTGATAGAAGCGGCAACGCCGCAACGCTGAAAGTATTTTAGATCGATGGAACAAAACTGATTACCCAATAAACCAAATTTTCAGAATAATCCTACGTCCCGTTCTCCGTAAACGTCTAAGGTACCATCGACCGTGAGTGACCCTGTATAACTGCCGATCTTTTTCGACATTGTTTAAATGACCAACTTAACGGCAACAGCTCTGAAACTGGAAGGGAACGTAGCGTTGATATTTTCAGCAGAGGTACAGGGAAGCAAACGAGTCAGTTTAGACCGAAATGCATACAGCAATTTTCAAAAAGTGCGATCAGCAAATAGGCACCCTATTTATTTATTGATAATGTTCCATGTTTCCTTGTTTTTTTTGTCAACTTCTTTAGTATGTGGGCTCGTGATCTTATGGGTGGTTGATCCAATAAAAACGGTTCAAATATTTCTAATGGATGTTTTCCCGGAAAAAACCAAGGGGGAATATGTTTACAGGGTCATGATGGAAGGGCAATACCTTCAAACATCTCAAATGGCACGAGGGTCAAATGGCACATCATTTAAAAGGTATCTTACTTTACTTTACAATCAATATAAAAGATCTTTTGGAAGTGTCGGTTGAGTAAATCGGAAAATGACCTAAAATAATATCGGAGATTTCGAATGCAAAAAGGTTTATCGGTGTTGCATTGATAAAGTGGCATTTTTTTAAATTACACAGGTAGTTGTGATTTCACACTCATCGGAATTGTCTAAATTGTGAAATTCGTTATTTTATTATTATCCGCTATTTTGCACCAAACGATCCAAATCATCATGATGGTTCAGAGAGGTACACATGGGTTCACATGGGTACACATGGCTACCCCACAAGAATTCAATGAAAGGCAACACGGTAAGGATCATTTTCCCCTGGATTAGTAAAAGGGGTTCCATCGAATGGCCCCCAAGATCGCCAGATTCAGCACCATTGGACTTTTTCTTATGGAGTACCGGGTACCCAATCTGAAAGACGCGGTCACTGTACGACGTTATAGTAATTGCAAACTGCGAATAAAATATCGCGTTCCTATTTCTCGATAGCAATTTTTTTTTGCAATCCTCCAACGATATTTACGTGCAGCTTTCACGCTCATAGCAATTAGTAAGTTGCCCAATCCGGATTGAATGGATATGATGTGGAAACACTGAGTATTGTACCTACAAGCGCTTTTGTGAAGCTTTATACAATGAAACAAGTGCGTTGCTAATATTTCGACACAATTGGAAGATGGCTGATGCTTATTATTGCAATAACTGCTATCTTCCAGCATCTACGCTTTGCACTGAAAGCCGCTATATTATAATTAGGTGGTAAATGTAATGCTCAGTGATGAAACTGACATCATGAACGAAACGATATGATTTCAAATTGTTGAATACGGGTACCTTCACCTGGTGATGTTGAATAACACTGTTATGGTGAAATAAATTATAATTCGTGCTAGTCTAACAATGTTCGATTGTTATACCCACTGTCGATCTTAAATCTAAAACACCTTGTAGACGGTATTATATTGTCTGTTCACTAGAAAAAATTACATCTTCTGGTAATAACCGTTTTGTAACTATTTTGATGTTGAAATGTCATACTGGGCATTACCAGGCATAACCTAACGTTTTTATTTACATTTTGAATTACGCGCTCCTTTTCAGCGAAGCTCCTGTTCCAAACAAAAAAGTGTTCGATATCATTGATTCATCAATCAAGAAACAGAAAAAACATCAAAAGTCTCCTGTTTTATTCTGAACAGACAACGACAATGATGTTTACAATACAACATTGTTATCTGATGGTTGTGTCTATATTTCAACAAGAATGCACTAACCAATGCAAAAGTTTCAAAATAATATACCAGCCTCTCACAAAATAAATGAACAGTTGAATATCACCCAACAATTATGTTCATCAATTATTGCGAAAGATTGAGTAACGAAAACAAAGATCTAATCAAATAAAATCGACCAACGATTAGCAATTAGCAATCATTACTATGACCACTTAAAATTTACGAAACGCTCTATCAGCCATTACAATTCAATTTAGTTGTCATGCCATTCACGTAGAATTACAAAGAAGTAGGATATTATCAAAACATCGACCATTAAAAGCCCTCTTTTGTCGTGTAACAAGCAGAAAATCACCAAAAATAAAATAAATAAGACGTACATAGATGACAGGGAGGTGTGTACCTTCCTTTCTATGGTTCAATGCATTCTCATCACAATAGCCAATCGAAATTGATTGATGGTTACGCAATATCGATTCATTCGTTGTATTACGCAGATGATGATGGGATGGTATTTGGCGTGATTATTTCCTTAACGGTCGCGTGAGAATGAATGAAATCAAATCTTGCTACGGAGCTGCCCATCATGGAAATAATTTGCGATAAGGTTGAGATTCAAATCTGAATTTTATGTTGTTATTTAAAACGTTTTCCTGATTCTCTGAATTAATTGTGAACTTACTTTCCTTCTTATTAGAATGAAGATGCAATTCAAATGCATCACAATGAATGCACTTTCTCTTGGCGTGGATTTTCTCTCAAGAGGCAGGTATTTATCTTAAGCACCTGCGCGCATCATCATTCAATCTGATGTTTCTTGTGGGAGGCTGGTTGATTTCCTCATTCGTTTACAAACAATGACAATCGTTAACAGTGAAAGTTTTCATATCTGTGGAAAAATCGTCACTATAACTATAGGCTCATTGCAAGAATCAGTTCTCATTGAATTCAGTGAAGTATACTGCCGATGCCAGATCAAAAAATAAAAATAATTTATTGTGTCAATAAATTATATGTTTCTGCAGATTAAGTGCATATTTAAAAAAATATATATTCTGATCAACAGAACGTATAGTTTGACATTTCATTTTCAGAGACACATCGGCAATGAATTGAAGCTTTTGGAGACCGTGATTTGATTGCTCAATTGAAAAAATTCCACAGAAATATTTAGGAAATTGAATACTTATTTCGGCAACTTAAGTTGTTGGTAATTTCGATAGGAGAGCAGTTAAGATCAAAAATTTCAAATGCGTGAAATCAAGAAATAATCGCACTTCGTCCATTTTAGAAACCACCAATTAAATACCTACTTGAAAATTTGATTTGACGCCAAAATTTTTCAGGCCCAGTGGGTTACGTGAAAAGAACTTTCATAATTTTATAGACGTTTTCACCAGCATAACTTCTCTTTCACTGTAGCAATTTAATTCATAAGCTTCGACAATGCGCTTGCAATATGATTTTTCATGGTGCCACCATGTAGGTATATCTACTTGTTTGTTGCCTATATATTTATTAGTTGCCTATTAAACTTCGTTGCATCACATGGTTATAAAGGAATCATTTCCCTGACTTTTTTTGTTATGATGCATTACATGTATAGATTAAACAATAGAGTAATTAAACAGACATAAACACTGAAGAATGTAGATGAATACCTATAATTTTCAAGATTTTGCTTTATGTTAGCTATTATTTTTTATTAATTAATTGGTTGAGTGAGTGATATTCGATGATATGGGGCGATATGGGGGATTCGTTTTTAGTTCAAAAAGTTGTCTCAATTTTTTAAATAACAATCGACACCCACAGAAACCGGAAGATATTGATCGATAAATAATCGGGAGATCGAAAAATTAAAGGCTTTATGAACCAATAATTCTTTGACATTCGGTGCATTATGGGATTGAAACATGGTAACAATCTTGGTATCAATATTGTCAACCTTATTCAAACAAAGAAAAAGTATGTCAGCAACACTAAAATTAAGTGAAAACATTTCACCGCTGAATTCCAATCATTATTCGTAAAACGATAATGTGACATCGACCGCTGAATTCCCTATACTCTTTAGGATGAGAAAGTTTTTATCGTTTTGAGTGCGCGATAAAAATAATCAAAGCGGACGACGATTTGGAAAGTGATAATATTGATCCTGTAATTATTCTTTGAAGTGGTCTGTCCGTACTTCTTCGATACATGAGGTTCTTCCCAGGATGTTACTTGAAGCCCTTCAAATTTCATTGCGATATATCTTGTTGAATGTTGATCAAGAATTATTAGGGAAAAACGGCTGGACGGCTCAAGTTGAAGTTAGATAAGGTTAGGTTAGGAAAATTTGCACAAGTCCCCGAAAAAAAAAAGAGTTGGCCTTGGCCCACGGGATCTTCTTCCTCCTCTTCTACGTTCCACAATTGTCCGTCACCTAGCCCGCGACACCGGGTGACGAGAACGAACCGACCCAGCCCACTCGGAAATGCCGGCAACGGCAACAGGTGTTTTTCGGTTTCGTCATTCCTCGTCGTCCGATTGTCCCGGATATTTCCGCCAGCGGCCGAACTGGGTCAACCGTTGACCCCTTCGCGGGCGCAGCCACAGCCCGCTTTCACGGTCGGCAAACGCGCGCGAAGAGACGAGCCGGTATGCGGCGGTCGAGCTCAGCGGCGCTCAGACATTAATCTCGGACTTTCTTTGTATTGTTAAATTTTTTTCATCGAAAAATGATTTTGTGTAATTTTTCTTGTAGACTTCATATACATCAACAGGATAATGGTTGAAGGTTGAAAAAGTTATGGGCGCCAAATATATTTTTTTAAATGTACATACTTTGTTACGATTTACATAATAAGGAACATAAACACAACAAATATTGATATGGGGAAATTTCGACGTCGAAATTCAGATTTCATCTGGATTATTTCTCGAGTTAGGAAAAATAATTGGTGCATATATAACTTTTCTATAAGGTCTTGGACTGTTTTTCCATTTGACATGCATGAAATCTACAAGAAAAACATAAGAAAATGAAAATTGAGCAATAGATAAAAAAGTTAAGGAGAGGTCCAAAATATAAGTAAAAACAGGTATATACCGGGTGATGCACTGATGAATGTAGATGGCGTATTAGAAATATCTGGATAACGGAAGGACATATCATCAAAGAGGTTAACTCATCGGAGATAATGTTTTCAATCATTTCGACAAAGCTAACGAATGTTATAATATTCACTTACCTGATGTCCACTTAAATATTTCACTTTCACACGAGGAAATTCAAATTGAACATCTCACTGAGAAGAATTATTGATATTGCATTTTGTACTTTCAATATTTCTGGCTGTATTAGATTAGTTATGTATTATTCGATAGAATTTCGTGATAAATCGATATTATAATATATTTGGAACATTATTTAGGTGGAAGACCATTGTTTACTATCCAGGTCGAGAATACCATCGATTTAAATTCTGACACTTGACTTGACGTTCTCACGCCAATTATATTCTATACATGTTTCAAAATTATCTCCAGAAATCGATAGTTCCGCCAAAGATCAGTGGTTGTAACTCTGTGGTTCCGCAATTAAATCTTTTAAGCATGCAAATATACTTCAGAGGCGCTATCATTGAAGATTATATGGAACAAAATTTTTCACTTGAGAATCGAGTCGATAATGTAACAATGATTTTGAATGAAATTATTTTATATCCTGCTGACGAGGCGATTTTTAAAATTTCAAATGAGAAATAAACATTATCTATCAATCAATCAATCAATATTTATTAGTTCTTTTGATCATACAAATGCTGATGTTATACATACAAATGCTGATGTTATTGTTTTAGTGCGTGACATATATTTTTTTTTTCAGATTAAGGATGATCAGACAACTATCGCTCCTCCTCATAGGAGCTGCCATGGTGATGGCACAAAGAAGACTAGCTTTACCAGATCCTAGGAGTTGCGCAAACAGTAAGTACATATTTTGATAATTTTTTTGAATCAATAGATCTAGCAAAGCCTTCAGAACAACCAAAAATACAATGAAATTTAGGTAACCTGACAATTATGCAAATTAGGTAGGTGATTTTTCCGAACAACATTCAGATACTGAAATTGGCTACATGTTTTTCTATTCTCTGACTGAATAACAATAGAAAAATTGGATCAACAGCTTATTTATCCGTTGATTCAAAACCATGCTTAAAATGTTGATTATGAAAAACTTACACTATTGGTTTTGGACGAGGTTTTGGAAGAGTAGAAAACTGGAGTCTGAAATTGTCAGCTTGAAGCACAAAAGCACATAGACATTAAAAATGTGCTGTTTTTTCAGGTTTTTTCCAATAAAAATTATCAAAAGACATAAGACATCACAAGAATCAAGAATAAACTGTCAGATTTCTTCTTCTGTCTTTTTTTATTAATTAAGTAACAGCATGACGCATGTGGTATGTTGTCAAACATGGCATACACATAAATATTTATAATTTTTTTATGTAACTGCTTGCACCAAACGAAACACCAACTAAGAAATCAGGGATTTATTGTAGCCAATTATTCAAAATTGAATAATAACGGAGATAATAACCGCCTCATTAACATGCATATATATCTCATTCCTTCAATGGGATTCAGGGGCGGCCAGTATATGGGGGCATCGGGGCCAATGCACCCATGTAGGGAATGGGTGTAATGCACCCATAGGCCGAAACAGAAATATGCAAGTGAATTAAATTGGAAACCGGCGTTTTTAGCACTTGTAAACATTTCATATACCGCCGAACATTTGATCAGAGAGCAATCGATGATAGGGACAGTTAGACAGAGCGGATCAATTTTTCCATCCATCGGGATTGTGAGGGGAGTCAATATGTATCTATTATTGGTGTGCAACTGTCATAGAAAACACTCCACTTTTTTTCTAGAATGCCCCGAACATCAGCAGTAAATTAATCAACCTGCTGACTACCATGGAAATACGGCAGAGTTCATTCATAAGGAATTGTAGAAATAGATATTGTTTATAATTGACTGAACCTATAGCCTTAAGGAACTAGCTATCACAGACATGATGCAAGTTGACTGTTAACAGTGTTAAATGGTTATGCATGTTCGATTATTCATTCAATTTTGAAAATTCCTACGAGTATCTTTAATATACATTATACACCTTGAATACTGGATTATTATTACTGTTCTTTCATGTACTACTTTCCTTTACGGGTTTGAGGGAAGCATTTGAGGAAAACGTTTCATACATATAGGCATGCTATAATACAACACCTCGCCAGACACTTATAATAATAATGAAAAAAAACTCACGTCTGGAAGCCCACATTCTAGAGGTTTCAATCAAACCATAGTAGCCAATAATCAAGGATGGTAAACTTTGGCCAAAAATCACAAATAAAAACCGCACTTTGAATGAACAAACATGACTCACAGCATGGCGGATTTCTTCTTCTCTTCGAAGTCATCGTGACTAAGTAGACACTTGCAGGAAACGTTCGAAATAGTTCAGATGGATAATAGGACCTGTTTGTTTGGTTTTAGATATTTCTGACATTTATTTTTCCGAATGCAGTAGATGTCTCGTCGATATTTGGAATTCAAATAGGAAATTACCTATTTGATAATCTTTTCAGGAGTCCGACATGCCACTTATAGGGACGCCAGAGGCGTAACCCACTCCTACTTCTTCAGCTGGGAGCACCAACCCACCAGAGGACTCGAAGTCGATTGGCTGGACTCCAGGAACATCTGCAGGAGACACTGCATGGACGCCGTCTCCTTGGAAACGCCCCAGGAGAACGAATTCATCAAGCAGAGGATAGCCAGAGGTAGGGCCCCACTCGCCTTCCGATCGATCGGGGGGCTACACTGAACCTTTTTCTAGGTAACGTGAGGTACATTTGGACGTCGGGCCGCAAATGCAACTTCGCTGGGTGCGACAGAGGAGACCTGCAGCCCCCGAACATCAACGGATGGTTCTGGTCCGGGTCTGGTGCCAAAATCGGGCCCACCACGCAGAGAAATACGGGCGACTGGAGTGCCACCGGTGGGTTTGGACAAGCTCAGCCTGACAACAGAGAGGCTGCCCAGGTAATTTTCAACTTATTCAACATTTGAATTAATATTTTCAGGAAAAAAATGTTCTTGTATCAGAAATTCTCGTGTTTTTCTAGTAACTACTGGCGGAAATAGATACGTTCACAAATCACTTTTTTGTGTAGGAATTGAGGTCGGAGACACATAGACATTCTTACACTCGCAACTTTGTTAGTGGCAAAATACCCTTTTCGCGGGGGATTTTTTAGTTTGAATTAAGTATGCGATTAGAGACCTAGAGATATTTTTGGATATATATACTCTTGAAGAAGACTTCCACAACCGCAGTTATAATTGTGCATAAAGTTCCCTTGACTAAGATCTAGTTCTCTTTTTGGGTACGAACTGAAAAAAGGAAACAATATTTATAGGTTAATTTATATACTAATTCATGGATATATTAAACGTACTCTATCAATCTATTAATTGAATGTTAATGAATAAATATACGTGATATTTCTACAAAATAATAACATTTCCAACCTCACAATGAGATAAAAGGTTCGTTGTGGTGTTATTATAATGATACCTTATTTACTGTTATCAATCAAAAAGCCATATGTTGTTGAAACTGAAAACAATTTTATCGTTGTTGATGGTTTTATGTTTTCACTTTTACCACAATTACAATTGATTTATGTAAATATTCGCAGATTATTTTTATGTGTTCTATTACAATTAACACATTTTGCGTAATGTTCAGGTAAAAGAATACGAAAACGGTGATACCATAAAGTTTGCTACATAATATGGAAAAAAAATGTTTGCTGAAATGGCGTTTCGTTTCTGCGTGTATGGACAACCTTAGATCATGAAAAATCAGTTGAAACTTATATCACGTGACCTCAGATTTGGCGGGAATTCAGAAAAAAGTTGTATGTATAGTGCCGAAAAATACCAAATTTAGCATATTGATAAGCTCATACAGGTTATGACTAGACTTAATCGTGTTTTCATAATTTTTAATCTCCCGCAAAATAATGTCTATTCCTGTTTCATGAATATTTGATTGTTACTGACCCAAACTTATGTAATTTGGGTTATTAAAGCTGTTTCCAGATGAAACAGTTAATCTGTTGGTCAGGAAAGAAGAAAAAATGGTACTTTAAGTTTTTGTCATATTCATTTTGGGAAAATGCTTTCAAGGAACGAAATTGGAAGAATTTGTTATAGCTCTCGTTACGAATAGATCATGCAAGGGTTGTCTTGTCACGATACAATGAATAAAGGCTCCTAGTCTTCAACACGACGTATTTCCGTTAGCAAGACTTTGTCTTCGGATACTCAATATATTGGAGATGATATCGAGAAACCAGTCTACGAGTCTAGGCCAATGACCGACAGGCTAGCTACATCGGCAGCCAGTGGAGCGAAAACAAACGTCTAACGGACTTTTTTCTCTCGCAGGGCAACGACGAATCCTGTCTCGCCATCTTGAACAACTTCTACAACGACGGCCTCAAATGGCACGACGTGGCGTGCCACCATCTCAAACCGTTCGTCTGCGAAGACAGCGAAGAACTGTTGAACTTTGTCGCCTCGAGGAACCAGGGGATCCGCCTCTAGAGGGAAATCGTTCTGCTCAGAGATGTGGGAACACCCAGTATCTTCACAAAATCAGTTTCCAAATGAAATTCAGACTAAGCGACTTATTTTCTTTAGACGAAAATTTGACATTCAGAAATACCTTCTCGTATTTCTTGTACACACAGTATATGAGTACTTAGCTAAAAGTTTATAGAATATTGGCAAACGTATCCACTTGTATATACACTTGCAGTTCAGTGGTACCTGAACATAACATAATTGTTCTCAATTTGATTATTTTTTCACTCCTTCCTTTTAACTATTTATTCTATCCCCTACCCCCCTGTTTGCTTGTGAATATTAGCTTTTCTTCTGCTTTGTGTAGCTTTCAGATTTGTATCTATTTTAAATTATATTTTATTATTAAATATTTGTATTAAAAAACCTCTGCTTTCTTATTTAAAGCCGCGAGAAAAAATAATTTCATAAGCTGCGCGAAAAAAATGGTACAAATCTTGACTCCAATTGAATTCACTCAACTTGTTTACTTTTTGAGACCTCAATGGTGAAACATAAAAATATCTATCTACATTAGCTCATGTAGATACATACAGCTGATCTAATATAATTCACAAAATTAAACTGGCTTTGTAATCCCATTGTTGTACATTTTCTGAGGACTATTTATATTCAATTTTGCATCACCTCCATTATTTCATTCATTTTCCCATTATACTATGACCTCACTTGTGACTAATCAAAAAAACATTCAAGTATAATCATAGTTGAATGGGTATCACCTTCAGTTATTTTTATTATGGTAAAGAATAAAACACGTTTTTAGAAATAAATAATTTATTCAAGTTCCAAGTAGAATATTCAACAAACAACATTATTGACCTAGTAAAATTAAATAACTAAACATCTATATCACAAAATAAAACAATGAGAACTTGCTTCTTCAAGCTGGATAAAAAGAAATACCTTTGATAATTGTACCATTGTGGTCATTAAAAGTAATCACATCATTTTTATTACTACCAACTAACTTATCACTCATGTAATAGAAATGTAAAGAAGTTGTACCATCTACATCAAAATTAGTATAAGAGATTCTCAAGTCATATGACACATTGGGTTCCAGTACAGCTGGATGTTTGAAATAAACATACAGATCAGAATGGTATGGTATAAAATCATCAATTCTACTAGCTACAACAATATCTCTCCCAACACTTGATTCACAAATTCTGAGACCAACACTCCCCTTGAAGTGTTCTCTGGATACCTGAGGGGGCTCCATTTGAGTATTCACCAAAACACCAAACAGAATCATACTTCTGCTTACTTTAAAATTTGAGACAACCTCTTCACCAACAAGCAGATCTAAGCGACAGGCTATTTTAAATTCCTTACGTATATGACAACTTTTAGGTGCTGTTTTATAATGGTTTATGCTAAGCTTGTCTCTAGACATGTCTAGTAAGTCATAGATCAAAGATAATGTTGTTGATGAAATTTCATCCAGGCAACAGGCTTTATCACAGCAATTTTTGTTAAAGAAACCTAGGATATGTTCCTCCTTCAAGATATTAACAATATTCTGTGGCCAGATTGGGATTTCACGTAAGGCACACTCTGTCATGCCCCAACTAATAGTATTTGCTAGGAATGAAAACTGATCACTTCTTGAATTCACTGTATGCAAAATATCCCTTAAAGTACTAGGTTTCATATGATATTCACTAAAGAAGACTCCATCTACATAATCTGTCATGTCATTGAAACATCTCTTCTTGATATCTATGATATCAAACATTTCAGCATACTCATAGCTCAGAACAAGGCTTTTCATTGTTACATTATTCCTCACATAAGCAAGGCAAACATGCAACAAATCTTTCAACATATATTTGTTGGCAATATAAAACAAACTCCAAGCATTTGCTACAGAGTAAATATCGATATTTTCGGTGTAAATATGTTCCAGTACCTGATTGAACTCTTCCAGGCTTATATCACAGATTGAAATTTCATCTTGGGCCATATCTCCATATAACATCTTCTCAAAAACTGGGCTGCTACAGGCAAGAATCAACTTGTGAGCTTTAACCTCCATTCCATCAATTCTGAATGTGCAATCAGCGAATTTTTGGCTCTTGTAGAAGGAGATTAATCGCTCCTTTTTGTTGAATGGTGCGACCAATCGTTCTATGAGAATACTTTCCTTATCCATCTACAAAAAAGTGTGAAATAGAAAAACACATTATAAAGGCATAATTTTCAACTCACCGCGTCTAACATCAACTGAACTAACCCAACCGAACTGCACGCGCTCAAAATCGCTTGCTGAATAATAATATTATGCTAATTATGTTTATAAACCAGCAGGATGTCCTTGAACTGCTCAGGACAAAGCCAAGGCCATGAAACCTCAATCGATCATCGATCCCACTTGAGGGCAACCAATCGACTGGACAAACACATAATTATTATTTTCAAATAACAGATTTCGAATTATTTCCTTCAAAATCAAAATCACTTTATCAAAATTTCAACATTGGTTGTCATTGGCCGCAGTTTCAAAAGTAGTTAGTGGTTACATCACTTTAGGTTTCAAAAGAAGAAAAGTCAGCAAAGCAAATTGTGTCTGGTTGTGTCCATAAATAGGCAACACATACACAACCAAAGAGAAGAGAGAAGACTGAGAAGAGGGTTCTTCTTCTTCACGGTTTATCTTCTTCTTCACTCAAGTTGAATGCACACAAGGCACAGAGTTACACTAATCTTTGCACAAGGACTCCACCAACTTTGACTCCACTCCTCAAGTGACAGGACAGCTAATGTAATGTCATTCGAGTTTCATAACATAACAAAAATAAAATATTAAATATGTGTTGAAAATTTGATTTTCTGAAAAGAAAAAAAAGGCATTTTCATGGAGCATTTACTAAGAGGAAAATTTGGGTGAGCCCCACCCTCACTTAATTATTTGAGGTTATATGTAACCTTTACTCCTGATTTTTTAGCCGGATTGTTATAAGTTCATATATGCATAATCCCTTGAAATATGGATCTCACAGACATTCCCAGAGAGGGATTTGCAGTGTATGGAGTGGTAGGGCATTGGACCGATCTAGACCACTCTTGAAACAACATTATCTCAATCAAAGAAGACAGTATGGAATGTTGATTGTGAAAGCCCTTCGAGGAGTATTAAAAATCAGATACTTGTTGATTGGAGGTGCTGTAGCCGGTGGTGGAGCCCTACAAAAGGTAAAACTTAATGTATTCAAAATAGAGGTTGGATTTTTCATCCATGCCTTGTTTTTGTAGAAATACTCTGATTGGAAAGAAGGCTTGCCAGATTTGAAATGGCTTGAAGATGTTCTTCCAGACAATGAGAAATGGCAAGAATGGAGAGGAAATTTGATTGATTTCAAAGACAACATTAAGAACAATGTTGAGTTGGATCCCAGGCTGAAAGCCCTTTCAGAATCCAAGTATAGGGAATTCAGGAACTGGTTTGATGAAAGATTAGATGATGCCATTGCAGCTGCTGAAGCCCAGGAAAAATCCCAACCTGCCATCCAAGGTATTTCAAATCCAACACCTTATCTGAGTACATTCTCTCTTTTAATTATTGTTTCTTCCTCAGGTGTTTGTACCTCTGTTAATGCTTTATTAGACAGACTGTACTCAGGTATGTCAGCTTCTTCTACCATATTTCACTATTTTGATGATATCTGATTTCCAGATGTTAAGAAAGAAATAACAGACAAAACAGTGGTTTATGCAAGGCCTTTTGCCAGATCAGAGGCTGAAGATGAGAAGTCCAGAAGAGATGCCCAAGAAAGGCTAAATCACATACAAGATGAAATGATGCAAACCCAAATCAAGTATCAGAGAGAATTGGAGAGATTAGAAAAAGAGAACAAAGAACTGAGGAAACAAAATTTATTGTTGAAGCAAGGAAAAAAGCCAAATACTAGGAAAATCAAAAGAAGCTTAATAGATATGTATAGTGAGGTATTGGATGAATTGGCAGATTTTGATAGTGGATACAACACCCAAGACCAGCTGCCTAGGGTAGTGGTGGTTGGGGACCAAAGCAGTGGAAAAACCTCTGTTTTGGAGATGATAGCTCAGGCTAGAATTTTCCCAAGAGGGGCAGGTGAAATGATGACAAGGTAACCACATTTTTTTCATCATTAATTCATCAAGTGGTGATAATTTGATTTTCATAATAAAAAAATGTATTTTAAATGAGGTATTCATGTTTGTATAGCTTGTTCCAATTTGTATAATTTTATACTATTTTTGTGCCATTATAGCTACACCATTTTTCTTAATTCAACTAAACAGATATTATTATTTTCATCAAAATGTAATGAATTATTTCAGAAATAATATAGTGGTTTGAGTTTTTGGGTCACAAATATTGATTATTGTATATATTATTATAATATCATATTGTTTTCTTCATCCTCAAAAATAAACAATTTCTAATGAAGCAATTAATGTTGAGTAACAATTTCTAAGGGCACCTGTGAAAGTAACCCTTTCTGAAGGGCCCTATCACATAGCCCAGTTCAGAGACTCTTCAAGAGAGTTTGACCTGTCAAAAGAATCAGATTTGGCAGACTTGAGAAGGGAAGTTGAATTGAGGATGAGAAATAGCGTGAAGGGTGGAAAAACCGTATCAACTGATGTAATTTCCATGACAGTCAAAGGTGAAAATCATTAAAAAAATTTAAATGTTTTCCCCCAATTCTGATTGATATTTCAGGGCCTGGTATCCAAAGGATGGTATTGGTAGACTTGCCAGGTATCATATCAGTAAGTTTGGTTGACTAAGTACATGAATCATTATCATTTCTTGTTTGATAATTTCTAGACACAGACCACAGATATGGCATCAGACACTAGAGAAAATATCAAACTGATGACTCAGGCATACATGAACAATCCAAATGCAATCATTTTATGTATTCAGGTAGACAAATCCCAAAAATCTACTGAATCATATTCATTCTGATTTTATTTAGGATGGGTCGGTGGATGCCGAAAGAAGTAATGTTACCGATTTAGTAGCCAGCTGTGACCCAAGCGGCAAAAGAACAATTTTTGTTTTGACCAAGGTCGATATGGCTGAAGAAAATTTAGCTGATCCCAACAGGGTGAGGAACCGAAATCAGTCAAAGTGAAACATATTTACCTAGTGCTTGTTTTTTTTTTTAGATTCGTAAAATTTTGTCTGGGAAACTATTCCCAATGAAAGCTCTGGGATATTTTGCTGTTGTGACAGGTAGAGGAAGAAAAGATGATAGCATTCAAACTATCAAGGATTATGAGGAGAATTTCTTCAGAGGATCAAAACTTTTCAAGTTAGTTATCATTTTCAGACAAGATTTACATGCTTTTTATATTATATTGACTTGACTTCTATGTATGCATGAAATGTAATCTTTGGAGATAATAAGAGAAAAACCAAAATGGAGGCTCCAAGATGGCTGGCGCAAGATGGCAGCTCCAACATTGCGGACGAATTTTGTGATTATTTTCCGATACCCTTCAAAATGCACACACGCTTTATTTACATTAGAGTAATTATATTATAGATTATGTTCGAATCTAATATTTAGTTCACATTGCTATTGAATTGTGATCTTCCAGTTTTCTTAACTATGATTTTATTGCTTTTCTCTTCATGAAACCTTTCTTAAATTTTTTGTTTCAATCTTCACAGTTAGAATCTAGATTGCAGATTTTCTGACATTCCTGTTTACTGAGAATTAGATGGATGAATCATCTTGATTATGAAAGAATTTGTAGGGCATTATGATTATTGGGAAATGAAATGAAATGATGAAGATTTTTTTTAGAGATGGGGTTGTAAAATCTACGCAAGTGACGACGCGTAATCTCAGTCTTGCAGTGGCAGATTGCTTCTGGAAAATGGTGAAAGAAAGTGTTGACCAACAGGCAGATGCTTTCAAAGCCAGACGTTACAACTTGGAAAGTGAATGGAAGAATAATTTTCCTAGGTAGGTGATGAAAACCACAGGAAAATCTATCAAAGACATCTTATTATTTCTCGATTTTTTTAGATTGAGAGAACAAGACAGAGATGAATTGTTTGAAAGAGCGAGAGGAGAAATTCTTGACGAAATTGTCAACTTGTCTCAAGTTAGTCCCAAACATTGGGAGGAATGTTTACTCCACAAAATTTGGGAGAAAGTTTCTACGCACGTTTTCGAAAATATTTATATTCCAGCTGTACACACCGGATCTGCAGGTAAATTCAAATCAATTCCATATCTTGAATATTATGTGGAATATAAATCTTGCTGAATGTTTTTTGTATGTGTCATCTTATTCCTAATACCACGAAAAAGGTGCATAAAGATGAATACTAACTCTACAAAATGATAGAAATATTTTCATTTGTATTTCAAGTACAGTTTTTTGAAAGAAAAGTAATCTAGTATATTATCATCTGTGGTAACTTTATCAAAACATTCCAGTAAAAATCCTAATTTAAGTGGAATTTTTGTATATTCCCATGCCCTGATTATATCTTGAGAAGTGATATAACACTTGGTATCCTTATCTACTGCCCGAAACACTTCTAGTATTTGGAGTTCCGTCTCGTTGAAAAAGTCGTACTTCTCTCGAAAATAAGTTTTCACATTATCGATGCTGATCTTAACATTTTCGCCGCTCTTGAACAGTAATTGTACTTCTTCCTCTGTCGGTTTTTCTCCAAACACTGCTACATAAAGAACAACAAAATCTCTTTCATTGTATTGTGTTTGCTCTTTCAGAATTTCAGTGATTGCTCTTGAAATGGTTCTTTCCAGTGAGAACGCCATTTTTTGTCAATTTGACGTGTTTTAATTGTCAAAATGTCAGTTTTGTTCTATCGATCTATCGATTTTCAGCACTGCGGCTTTGCCGCTTCTATCGAAAAGTAGCAACATCTTTGTTATTTCAAATAGGACCTCCTGTATTTTGTTACATTTTCAATTTCCACACGAAACATGGTAAAACTTCGTTTATCGCACTCCCATGAGTTCGGAAAAAATTTTTGGTGGAACTTACGTCTCAAATATTTTCGGAGATATAGCCCCATTTTGTCTTAAATATGCACCATTTCAAATCTCCATTTTTTGTTAATAAAAACACACAAAATTAATCCTTCTTGGAGCCAAAACATCACACATGCTCACATTCACTTTTTTGCATAAAAAACTGTTATTTTCACAAAAATTCGCCGTTCTTCAAAACGTAAACAAAACATATTTTTTCACTGATTTTCTGATAGTTATTTTTATTTGAGATGTTGGCAACGTCTTACCATGAGCGAAACAATCACGTTGCCAACATCATAAATACAAATTACCAGAAAATCAGTGTAAAAAGGTTGTTTTGTTTACATTTCAAAGAAGGGTGAATTTTTGAAAAATAATAGTTTTTTTTACTGAGAAGTGTTGGAAACAAGTGAATATTTGCGTGTATAGTGTTTTGGTTAAAAGAAGAGTGAATTTTGTGTATTCCTAATAGCAGAAATTTGACATGTCAAATCGAGTGTCAAATGGTGCATTTTTGAGACAAAATGAGACCGTATCTCCGAAAATACTTGAGACCGCCGAGTTTTGACTTCAGATTCGTGATCAGGAGGTCAAAATACGTAAGTTCCACCACAAATTTTTTCCGAACACATAGGAGTGCGATAAACGAAGTTTTACCCGAAACATTCCCAAAGTCGGATTTTTCACACCTTATATCTCTGTAATCATAATTGCTAGACCACAAGTATGACAGATCGACTAAATCAGCTCTTCAAGGAGAATCTGAAAATATAACAAAATACAGGGGGTCCCATTTGAAACAATGATGGATGCGAGCTTAGACCAAACCATGACCAAGCACCAAATATGCTACCATTGCTGTCACTTAATGACAATGTTCAAGTAGATATTGACGACTTGAATGAAGATGGCGGTAAGATCGATTATCAAGGGAGATTTCTGTTTCTTATGTATTTCTGTGCTTCCAATCTGACAGGTGTGAATTGAAACGACTATATTTTCAATAAATCTGGAATAATTATAAATATTTTTACTGTTCTCAGTATTTTTTCTCCTAGGCAGAAGTCTATAATTTATTCAAGTGCTTGTTAATAGGAAGCTGTTTCACCATCTTATATCCACTTTGTTCCTCCGAAAACAATTTGGAAGCGTCAAATGCTACTTTGTTAACCGTTTGTAGAAAAAGTTACTTTACTCTCCAGTAAAATTCATATTTTTTGACACACCTCGCATAAGATTGATGTATAATTCGATACTGATGGTTGCATCTCGGGTTTGAGACCATGCAGAAACGTTTCCCATGTGTAGCCAACCTACGCAGACGCACTGTACAGGGTGGCTGGAATTCGAGCCTCATCATTGGGATCTCGTAAACCGTAAGAGATACAGGGTCGGTTGAATTATGGCAAAGTTGCGCAATTTGATGCCTAACAAAATGCAGTTCTGAAACTTGGAAAACTCGGAATACTTTCGGAGATATCCGAAAAAAATCGAAATTTCTTAAAACCGTTTTTATTTTTTTCTGGCGTTATTTGAGGAAATCAATCAATATGAATAACACTTCGTCATGACCACTTTTTCTTTACTACAAGATAGCGTTATCAAATTTGAAATCTGACGTTTCGTCTTTTAGGAACCATCAACTTAATTCTTTTGAATACGGACCTGGATTTTTCATTTCATTTTTTGTTACCTTTCGATAGCCCAAAAACTATTAGCGATCACAAATTCTGATTGTCAAATGTTTCGATGACAAATATTGACAGTTTCTTTATTTCTTCAAGTATCCAATCCGAAACCATTTTTAAAATATAAATATTTATTAGTAATATAACTATGGAACGCTTATCAGCACCTGAACACTGGCAATATTTTAATGAAACCCCTAACCCATCCAGTGTCTAATTATTACGAAATTAAACTTCTGGAAAAATAACATAACAGTCAGTTGATGAAAACTATGCTAAAATGATCCCCCTTGCACCCATATAGGCATTTTCGTATGCGTCTTCGCAGGTTTCCAGTAAGCGCGCGATGGATCATTCTTCCTCCAGCTCCCATGGTTGTTTTTTCAAACATTAAATTTTGGTGTAAGATATTCCGTGGAATATCTTGAAATAAACGGTTCATTGTTGATATCCCAATAAAAAATAATCCATCGGGGCTCCTTGCAGGTTAGCGTAACACCGCCAACATCAATTGATTGGGTAATGTTTCATCTGCGAGTTTCTATTAAATACGATGATAAATTTAAACCATATCACGTTTTTCTTAATTGAAAATCACCATTTTTGATCCCGCAAAGTTTTCTAAACATTGAACTGTCATACATTGAAGATTGGTTGTGACTTTTTATCGCTAAAATCAATTCCGATTTTTTTCAATTCCAGTAATTGCATCATAAATTTTAAAAAAATAGAGGAACCATCATAAATATTTGTCTTCGACACATTTGAAAATTTGTGATCGCTGATAGTTTTTGGGCTATCGAAAGGTAACAAAAAATGAAATAAAAAATCCAGGTCCGTATTTAAAAAAAATAACTTGATGATGGTTTCTAGAAGACGAAACGTCGGATTTCAAACTTGATAACGCTTTCTCATGGAGAAGAAAAAGTGGCCATAATGAAGTGTTATTTATATCGATTGATTTCCTCAAATAACGAAATAAAAAAATAAAAACGGATATCGGATATCTCCGAAAGTAATCGGAATTTTCCAAGTTTCAGAACGGCATTTTGTTGGGCATCAAATTGCGCAACTTTGCCATAATTTAACCGACCCTGTATCTCTTACGGTTTACGAGATCCCAATGATGAGGCCCCGCCCCGTCTTCCCCCAGAAACCTTCAACACGGCCGTCGACATCAAGCTGCGCCAATGGGCGGACTCTGAGCTGCCCGCGCAGGCGGTCGACGCCGGCTGGGAGACGCTCAGGGCGGAGTTCGAGCAGTTCATGCGGAAGGCGGCAGGTGCCGCCGCCCACGATGACATCTTCGATCAGCTGAAGCAGGCGGTGGTGGGCGAGGCGATGCAGAGGCACTCGTGGGAGGACAAGGCGTCGGAGATGCTGAGGGTGAGACGAGAATGCGGCAACGAAACCGGTCATGGATGTCTCAGGAAAAGAAGTTTTTCTCCAAATGACATTAAAAGCGGCCTTTTAATGACACTTGGCAGGCTTAGAAGTTGTACTTTTAATGCCTAGGCAGAAAAAGTCCACTTTTACTGCCTAGGCAGAAAAAGTTCGTTGCTAGGCAACCTTCCAAGTAATAATTTAAATCAAACTGGTTATTCAGGTATTTTGCCAAATCAATGTTATTTTTTATGTTCAGGGTAGCTTTCAACATCAAATAGGTAGACCATAAAGTTGAAGGCTTTATTTTCTTTGAAAGATCGGAAAAATAGACAATCAGCACATCTTCAGAGAAAGATCTTATATTTTTCTTCTGTCTATATTCCATGAATCTGCTGTATGTGAGTTCATATACAGTTCTTGATTTTTCCGGTAAAAGGTTAAATTCCACATCTCGCGCCTGGTCTCTTATCTCAGGTGGTGTTATTTGCATCAATTCATCCTCACTTTGCAGTAAATCCATTTCTAACATGACAACTTTTCAAAATTGACAATGACAAAGTAAACAGTAAACAAACATATTCAACAAACGTCATCAGCGGTAAACATAGTAACGCAGGGCCCAGTTACCTTTGATAAAATAATTTAGTTATTTGGATATTGATAATGAAACGCAATTTAAATATGAAAAAGTCGATTTTGCGTGGAATTGGAACAAATTTGAAGAAAAAATTATATGTTTCACACGGCAAAAAAGCAGATTTAATGCCTTGGCTGGTTTCATAGCTTCGCTACGCTCGGCTATGAAACACCAGCCGCGGCATTAAATCTTGTGCTTTTATGCCTAGTAAAACAAATAACTATTTTTTTGGGAAAATTCGTGAGGGTCCATGTCTTTTCAGACCAACGAATGTGATTTGAATTGACAAGTTCAGCCAGCTTTGAGAGAGAAAAAATATGTCTGTCCTACAGTGGCTTAATAGGTTACAGTGAAGCCAATGGGCTAGCGGCTGCCATGTTTAGGCAAATTTTCTATGGGTATTATAGGAGGAAAACACAAAATTCACGATTTTTGTGAAATTGGACTATAATTTATCGTGATAACATTCTGATCATGATGTACTATTATACTCTCTTTATTGTGATTAATTTTTCAATGACATACCTTATAAATGAAGTAATATTCAATTTCGAGAATGCGAATATAACGCGGGTAATTCAAAATTTTTAATTATTCGCGGTAAATACGAATTTCAAACGACTTTATTGATCAGAGTTGAACTGGTATTCGAGTCAAACGACGAGTTATATAATATGAGAATGAAGAATTGATTATATGTATGTCTTGAAATATTCTTCTACATTCTACTTACCTCATTTTAAGGACATGTAAGAGAAATAAATAACAGACTACTTAACAATAAATTCATTTTATTTTGAAATGATAAATACATATATAAAATAATCGACACTTCATTTATTTTTAAAACACAATAATATAAGTTGGACACATTTATTTCATTTTCTCATAGATTTACTGCCACGATTGTTGACTTTATTGACAATCTATTTTTACTTGCTATCTTCAACCTGACGTTCAAAAAATGAGTTTTAATTTTATTTTCCAACTTATGGCAAGAAGAGTTTGTTCCCACATATCCCCCTCAAAGTGAACATATAGAATATGGAACAATATTGTATAACACACAAAACCACAAAGAACTGAATAGTTTGTTGGTTGCCAGTTATCTCGCATAACTTTGGCTGTCCAAAGTTTTCTTCTAGCTGGGTCTCTGGGAAAAGTTTCCATCAAAAACTCTTTAGCTGCAGAGTTTGTACAGTTGAAAGCTGAACAACCAGGCATTCTACTATGAGTTTTACTACCTAAAAATTATACCACTTGATATGCATATCAAACACTATATTGTAGGTTAGATAAACTTTCATAATATTCATAATATTGATGATTATAATATATATTAACACAGATATAGGAAATATACAACTATCTTAAATGGAGATATTCTCAGAATTGTTTGTTTTATTTTCATATTATAAACTTGTCTCCAGTTTCACTTTATACCCAACAGAAATACTCGATATTAGATAGGATTGAGGGACTTACCTGGGCAGGTCGAATTCCAAGCGATTATTCATTCAACAGCCACGAATATACAAGAATTTGATAAAAAACATGATATTTCCAATGCTTCTATCACAAATTTAGCCTAAACATGGCGGATTTACGTCGACCTTGAAACAACCAATAGAAAAGATGACATTCCGTTGTCGTCACTGTAACCTATTAAGCCACTGTAGTCTGTCCTACTGTTGTCTTTGTCGTCAAAACTGCAACTTAAGATAACAAAAATGTCACCCATTTTCCTCCACTTTCGATCACTGTCACATACCTCCTCGAATCCACTCGACTCTTCAACTCCTCGGCGGCTTCTTTCATAAGACCAACCGGAAAACCGCCAAATAACCACCAATAGGCGACCTTGCGCTGACTCCTGGTGCCTCCTCCTAGGTGATCCAGCTCAATGCCCTGGACGATCGCACCATAGGCGACAAGCGCGACTGGGACGAGGCCGTCCGCTTCCTCGAGTCGAGCGTCAAGGAGAAGCTGAAGGAGAGCGAGCAGGCGCTCCAGAGGATCCTCGGCCCCTCGGCGAAGGAAAGGTGGCTGTACTGGCGCTACCAGAGCGACGTCGAGGCCAAGAGGCAGAGTGTCAAGAACGAGCTGGACAGGATACTGCATTCCAATGAGGTGAGGAGTGCAGACATTTAACCCAATTAACAATTACGAGTTCTTGTTTCAAAGTGGCTGACAATCGGTCTGATTCTCTGAGGAAGTGGTTATCTCAACAACTGTCATTTAGGTGGCAAATAGGAAGGTCAGTTGTTATTTGAAACACTTTCCGAATTTTCAATTCTCTAACGTCAAAATGGAAAAAAATTAACAACTTGTCGTTGGTTTACCACTGATAAAGTGACTAATTTATCCACCAGACATAAAGTCGATATATATTTGAAGAGGCAGTTATGAAGGAAATTTGTTACAGTTGTCAGGATTTGAGTCGCTCTGGAAATAATTATATGGTTGGATAATCGATATTATTGAGAACCTATACCTTCCTACTGAAAAAAATATAAAAATATCTACATATATATGCTCAAGAAACAGATAGCATCCAATTATATAGAGCCTTATGAAATTATACAAACCAAGAATATTAATGTTAATGATGTCTCTGATAGAACCAATGATCTTCAACATGGTAGAATGTGTTGCTACTGAAAAATTAGATACCTAGCTGAATCAATGAGCAATGATCCTGTGTAATAATATGCATTCCAGGATATATTTATACCTACCTCACTAGGTTCATTAACAAAACATATAATTATTATTCCTGCAATTATTCACGAAAAACTTGGCAGTACCGGACACAGAAGACCAAAAAGTAATTTGTGTGAGTGTGTGCCGATATTTTCTATGTGCTAATACTACATCGAATCCAAAAAATGAGGTTAGATTGACGTTGAAATTGCAGAAAAACAGCAAACTATAATAAAAAAGAAGAGGAGTTGCTAACTTTTCCGCATTTATTTACCACTGAGTGGAAATGTAAGAAATTAGCAACCTTGATAAATTTCGTATTTGAAGAATACCACATATGAATAGTGGAAAATGTAAAGTGGTTAAAAAAGTAGTTGTTAACAACGTTACTAATGTATCCACTGTGTTAACCACTTTTTAAAGAATCGGACCGAATGTCTCGAGTTGTGAAGTAAAGTTTCGGACTTCCATTGTCTAACTAAAGGTATAAAGATTTGAATTCTAAGTACATCCGATAACGGCACAAATGAACACGAAAAATAAACGTTAATTTCAAATCTCGGACTTCTGCGCATGCTTACTATTTTCCCTCAATTTATCATCGTGTGCATAAATAATAGCATTTTCATTTTTGTTGAAGAATAATTGAGGAATGTTAAATGATGCTGAATATAATCCATACTGATTTATTGAAAATTTCTATTACCTATACGCTGTGATTTTGATTGTTTTCCTTCCAGAAACACCCGCCGATTTTGAGCTATGATGAGCTCACGACTATCCGCAACAACTTGCAGCGCAGCAACATTGAGGTGGACAATGAATTTATTCGTCACGTGTGGGAGGCGGTACATCGGCGGTATTTTCTCAGCAAAGCGCTCCTCAAGGTATTTTATCTTATTTATTTTAAAATAACACAAATACAATGTGGTATATAATAATGTCATCATTATTCATTTTGATAACACAATCATACAAGTATTGATTCACTTTTTTTGCTGGTGATTTCCTGGTGGCGATTCGGAGAAATTAAAGAATCTGTATTGTTCTTCTGATAGGCAGTTTAAAAAAGTGGAAATTCACATTTGAATCTTAGTATAACGTTTCTTAAAAATCATATAGGAGGTACTTCATAGCAAACAAAAGTGTACACTTGATAACCTACTTGAGGAAACAAAATAATGACTGTGCTATATCTACAGTAATGATATCCAATAGTTCTGATATTACAAAAACAGAAGCGTGTTTTTAGTTTTTTTTTAATTGCAATTCTGTTTTATATTTCTAGTTCTTTACGAAAGTTAATATCAATTTCGAAGCTGACGAATCGATCTTTTGATGTGACACAATGAAAATGAAATTATTCATTAACAGGGTGAGAAATACGATTTGATTTTTTTTTCAAGGCCCACGACTGTCGCAAGGAATTTTATTTGTACCACCAGCAGGCGGACGTGGACTGCTCGGATGTTGTTCTCTTCCACAGGATCCAGCAAATGATGAAGGTCACTGCCAATGCGCTTAGACAGCAAATTACCAACAGGGAGGGTGAGTTTTAGAAAATAGTAATTTTTCGTTTTCACGCAATTAAGCAAAACCATGAATTTTTTAGTTCTTCAACTTGTCTTCTTCCATCTGGGATATTTATGGCAAAAAAATATTTTGAGTCACAGATAACTTTTTCTCATTTTTTTTTACAACAAATTCCGAGACAAATTCCAAATGTATGTCTCGTTTATTTTACCGGTGAATAACTAACTACGTAATCAATTTGTGAATACTTGTTCATTATTTACAGCTAGGAGATTAGATAAAGAAATCAAGGAAGTATTAGAAGATTACAGCCAAGATTCAGAAAAGAAAATAAGGTTACTCACTGGTAGGAGAGTAACGCTTGCTGAAGAATTGAGTAAGTTGGGTGATATATATTGAAGAAATTGTAATATTATAAGTTTTTTTTTTTCAGAGAGGGTCCGCCAAATTCAGGAGAAGCTAGAAGAATTTATACAAGCGCTCAACAAAGAAAAATAATGACTAGTCCCAGTTATTTTAAGCATCAAATGGTTTCGTGTACCTTTTCAACCATTTACTTTATATTTTAAATAATAAATTTGTACATATTAGCCTCAGATATGCTTAAATTCATACTTGATCTAATCAGCGAAATTATTCTTCTTTTATAGACCATCCCGCATGTGAATAAAATTCACCGGTTCTGAAATTTGTATGCAATTCAGACATATTTTTTACCAACAAATTGTTAACTATTATTCTGGGTATTTATTTATCTTTTATTTCTATGAATTGATATTTATTTTATAATATAGGAATTTTCTGATAATTTATCGTTATTGTTCTTTGATATTCTTTGCAAACCAAGAAGTATGATCCAATAAGGCTCTTGCCTTAGGCCAGTAATTCACTTGAAATCGATCCAAAATTTCAAACTGTCAAAATATTTTAAATAAATTTATGCGGATGTTGAAATATGTGTCTTTATTTCATAGCTTCAATAATAATGAGTTCATTTTCATAAATATCTTATTGCATTCCACTCTGATTTTTGTTGTTTCTTCATTTTCAAATCTGGTAATAAAAATGTGATTTGTGTACATTCCTTTATTTTTATTCTTCAAAGATGAATAACTTACATGTTTAGTAAATTTCCAAAGGCTCTAGATATTTTATCATTCAGACCCCCTCATCCAAGAATTACATAATCCAGTTGTGATTGATTAAGTAAGTAATGAAGCATTTCCAATTGAGTAATTTACAAAAATTGTTTTGAGAAACTTTCAAATGTTGATGTATGGAATTCATTTGATAGTCAATTACCTTATTAGATATTTAGTTTGTTTCGAATTTCCTCTATTAATTGATTTTAAGTCTTCAGCAGATATTTTGAGTAAATTCCATGTTTCTGCCTGAGGTTGTGAGAGTATCAGAAGCATAATTTTTAATATTTCTGATAGTTTCCAAAATCGTTAATATATTCAACGATAATAATAATGTATAAAATTAATGTTTCTTCCATACTGAAAGCGCCCAAATAAAAAGCATTCCATAATCTAAAAACTGTATATTCCTCCATACTTGATGGTATCACAACAGGAAATCATCGAATAAATATAAACGTTCAACCGACCAATTCAATCCATCAGCTGCAAATTGTCGAACTTCTCCGTATCGTAAAACCCGGCCTTGACCTGCCTGCCGCCGAAGAACCGGCCGTTCAAGTCCACCACCGCCTTGATGGCGCTCTCGATCCTCAGGAACTCCACGAATATCCGCACCGCCTCCTCCGGATCGTCCGTCTGGATCTCGTTGATGACCACGCTGGCCACCGGCCCGTACTTGGTGTTGCACTCGTCCTTCACCTCGGGCTCCAGATCGTCGTCCACCTCGCCGGGGCCTGTCATGTTCTTCAGCAGAACGACCTGCGGTCCAAAGGACCAAATAAGTTTATCCGGTTCGAAGGACAAATAAGGTTAATCCGGCTCGAAGGACCAAAAATGTTTATCCGTCTCGAAAAACCAAAAATGTTTATCCGGTTCGAAAGACCAAAAATGATGCGTGATTGTTTTATACAGAACTCATTTCAGGTTTTTTTTTTAATATTCACATGAAATTTGTTTATATTCTTATATTCTATACTTACTTATTTAATTTACATTTCTACAAGATTTTGTCAATAATATGTAAATCTTCAGACAATGAAGTTATAAATTGATTGATTAAAATCCCAGATGTAAATCCCAAGGGGATAATTGGGTCTTAAATGAATACTTATGGGTTCAATGCTTACCTTGCTGGGATTCTTCATAATTTCTGTTATAGGTGGATCAGGAGACTTGGCTGAGCCTGGCATCTCAATAGCTGGGGGTGGCATGATTTCTTTCTCATGTATAATTCGTCCCCCCCTTTTGGATGTTTTTTCTACTTGCAAAGCACTTGACATTCCTTGCTCCATTCTGCCAAGGCCTTGACCCTCTTTGAACCCATACCTATCAAAAATTAATGAAAAAGTATCACATATAATCCAAATTCATGTTTCTTTAGGATTTCAAATTATTATCAGAATCGTTACCTTGCCATTATTTTAGCAGCAACAGACCCCCCATAAGCACTGGGCTGCACCTTATTGGGCATTATGGGCACAGACTCTGATTGTTCTTGTAAGCTAGGTGGGGGTGCAATAGCAGCTCCCCCAGAAGCTCTTGGCTTCTTTTCAATCACTGGTTCATCATCCTCTTCTGCCCACCTACCTGAGAAATGAATGGAAAGTTAGTTCACTTCTCAGAATTGGCTGTGAAAAGTACCCACCTGCAAAACCACTTCCAATTGCTGGCTGGCTCATCTGTGGAGCACTCACAGCAGCTGATGGGGGTGACATACTCTCTTCTGGATCACTGAACCTGCTCTTCCTCTTCTTGTCCCGCCGCTTTTCTTCCTTGTCACCTCCTCTGCCTCTCCCTTCTCTATTGTTGTCCCTCTCCCTGTCTCGATCCCTATCTCTGCCTTCATGCTCCCTATCTCTGTCTCTCAGGTGGTCCCTCAGCTCCTTCACTACTTTCTCGTATTCGTTGGGCCACAGGGGGTCGTATTCATCCACTACATTCCAATCGTACTCACTGCTGTAGACGCCTGAGCTGATTATTGGTAAACGTGCGTCACTCTTGGCTTTTGGATAGATATTGTAATCGTCATCGTCTTTCTTGGACTTTAGATCTATAACTGGGGCCAAGCTAACCGTCTTTCGAAACTGCTCTCTTTTGGGCTGAGTGACAGTAGCCTTTTTCAGTTGCAGTTGGGACTGCAAAAGCTTGATGCTGGAAGACCAGCCTTGGAGACCTTGTGCTTTATCAGTTGTCGTGTTTTTAACGTCGTAATCATCATAGAGCGACATTTCCGTATATTTCACTGAAGAAAATAAAGAAAAAGTATGGTTAGTTTGGTTGGTTTTGTTACGAACGAACTTGACTGTTGAGCTCAGATGAGTAATGACTTTGACTTTAGTGAGTTTAGACTAAATAAAAATATGGCAAGAACTCAAGGCCCATAGAACTTTAACTTAGGAATTGAAAAAAAGAAGAAGAATAAAATTAAAATTTCAAAAAAACATGGCCGCCCTTCGGCATATTTCTCGAAAAATATTTTCTCATAGTTTCAAACTGGAATCCAAACCGAAAACTGATATATGTGCGATATGTATACGCCTTCTGAATTATTCTGCCATAGAATATGGTGAGATTTCTGCGAATCCAAATCGTAATATTTTGAGGTTATGTTTACGTCTTTTCAGATGAAAAACGTGATCCAGCCCCAGTATTTTTCAATAAAGACATCCAATCCTTGCTCAGAACCTTGACAAGAGTTGATCTAGTGAAAGTGAACCGCAAGAAAAAGTTAGGAAACAAAAAACTAGAAGACCCTGAATACAAATTCATGACAGATGAAGAGCTCCAAAAAGCCATTGAAAAAGCTAAGCAACGCACTGAGGAACTTTTACAAATTCCCCCTGTGGTGGCCGTGCGTAAGCCTTCATCCAAAGTGTTGTCAAAAGACCCAGCCCTGCAAGGCTTAGAAGAATGTAGAATGGTTTTCACAGATATCACTTTTGGAGTCAAAGATGTTGATAGACTTATTGTTGTTCGTGAACCAGATGGCACTCTTCAAGAAGCTGACTGGGAAATGAGAAACAGAATCAATGAAATATATTTTCCAAGTACTGATAGGTACATCAAGCCTCCCAGGATGTTTTTTGGAGAATACTTTGAGAGCCTTCTCAACCGTAAAGAGTATGAATTTGTGCTGGATAGAGCCTGCACACAGTTTGAGCCAAATGATCCCTATTACCAACAAGTTGTCTCTATCACTTATCAGCATGTGAATGATAATGATGGGTTTGAAATCCTTAGATCTACCAGGCATTTTGGGGCACTCACTTTCTTCCTTGTGTGGCACAAAAGTATTGACAATTTGATGTCTGAACTAATTGAAACTGCCCATATTGATGAGGCTGATAAACTTCTTGAGCTGTATGCTAAAGTTCATGGAATAGCTTTTGAGGGAAGCCAAGAGCTGGATAGGGTAGAAGATTACATAAAGAAGGTTTCTAGTAAAAAAGCTGTTCTTGAATTAGGGCTACAGGCATATAAAGATTTGGCCAGTAAAAGGGAAGAATTGGATAGGGGAATCAAAACAGCACATGGAATTAGTTAGGCAATGTGAAATATAGTATTTTTGTAATTCAATGAATATATACTCATTGAGCATGTTTCTAGCAACATATTATTTTTTCATCAAGAATCAATTTCTAGCGCTTCCTAGATATTTAGGATCTAATCATATACTTACATAATGATAGCTAGATGAATGGAACTAAATCATGAATTTAAAAAATAAAGGAAAACACTACTTGTCTGTGTGCTTTACTAAGTAGACAAACTTATTACAACATAGTTTATGTCCTAAGACTAACTGCTCCAAACTAAATATCTTTGAGGCTATCATAATTTTAACCATTAGTTGATAATATGATGAAAACTATTGCTATCAGATTTATAGAGATATTTTGAAAAAAAAATTGCTCATTTGTAAACAATAATTCTGCAATTAATACTAAAATTGTTTTCAGCATGTAGAAGTAGATTGACTTATTTGGATTAAGGGCATTAAAGATATTTTTTTGATGTTATTTGTCATCATACCAGCCCAAAAAAATAGTGTATTGAAACTTGGATGATAACACTTTATTCAAATTATCAATATTATTAATTAAAATAATTAATTAAGTTTGCTACATAATTAACTACCTTCTTTTCAAGAGTTTTATTCTTTACACTGCCTCCAAGAAGCACATGAAAATCAGAACATCAACAAACGGATGAGTGGTGCCACACTGTACAAACCAGTTTTGAATTCTTGAGCGCCGACACTCTGTAGGTTTAACTAAATGCTATAGTTTCATTGTCTTTAGTAATATATTGATAGAAGGGGAAGGTCGTTTTAGTTGAAGATTAAAGGTCAAACATATTACTCCATTCTCTGATAACTGCTGGTCTCAAAATAAATATATATATCGGTGGATTTGAATAGCAAAACAAAAAGTTATTGGATTTGTTGGACAATTATTCGTTCATCTCGAGAAATGTCGGTGAAGATTCAGGTCCGAAAAGTTTTGGTAGCAGATGCTGTTGATGCATCTTGTGTTGATCTGCTGAGAAAAAATGGAATAGAAGTCGATTGTAAATACAAGTTGCCCAGAGATCAACTCATCGTAGAAATACCGGTAAGTGATAGTGGTAATAATATTATTCTAGTTTTAATATGCTGGTTGGTGCCCCTTCACCATAAATTCGAGTGGGAATAAAATAAATAAGTAGTAGGTAAATAGATCGATATTTGAACGGCTAGCTTGAAAAATATACTCGACAATATTTTTTAAAATCTTACTCTCATATTATTGAATTTGACGTTCTTTGTGTTACAAATTTTGACAATGTTTATGGAATCACCCCAACAATAAGCTATCGCATTTAATTTCGATAACGTCTTATTCATACACTTTTTGTAACCACCATTGCAAAACCCGCAAACATTTATCAACTGGTGATGAAAGATTGATTTATAACCCTTGAGTAATCAAGGGCATAACTCTGCAATTTTGAACAGAATGATAAGATATATAACTCATATATTGATCTAATGAATATCTTGTATAATGATTCATTTTTCTACCACCTATATACCTCTATAATGTATAAATAATCAAGAATTTTGGATCAGAATTGATGAATATTTTATCGTTTTATCAGTAATTTGTTGAACTTTTATTATTGAAAACATGATTTTGTTTTGAAAATGGCACATATACATACATACAACATGTTTTATTGGATACACATTGGCTATATCTTTTGAAATACATATAGTGTTAGCACAGATGTGTTAGCATACGCCATACATTGGATATAATTGACACTATCAAATTCTCAGGGAGAATCTGAAATTGAAATAAAATTCAGGTCGTTTTTGAAATATCAAAGTTGCGGCTAGTTTTCATAATAAGAGGCAAATATGCCTCAGCACTGAAAATATTTTAGATCGATATTTTCAAAATGACTATGTCCCGTTCTTCAGAAACGTTTTTACTAATAGATGATCGAGGCTATCGAGTGTGAAACACCCTGTATTTGTGTGTATGAAAAAGGGGTATACCTACTCGTGATTTATATATTCAGTATACAGTGTGTCCAAGATAAGGATGTATTAGTATATACCCCATTTGATATGTCGTTATTTACTCAATTATAATGATAAATTTCAATGCATCCATTTTTTTTACAGCAATATGACGCCTTAATAGTGAGATCAGACACCAAAGTTACAGCTGAAGTTATCAAAGCTGGAAAAAATTTGAGAGTAATTGGGAGAGCTGGGGCAGGTGTAGATAACATTGACATCAATGCTGCTACTGCAAAAAATATTATTGTTCTCAAGTAAGTATGAATGTATAAACCATTCCTATATAAAAGATAACATGAAGATAACATATTAAATCCAAAATGCAAAATGTGACTCATGCCTACCTAGTAAAACTAAGACGTCGTAACGAACACATAAGCAGGTGATGTCTGAAACATTTAAACAATAACTCATCAATGTCACAGCAGTAAAAGTGTTATCACACAGGTATTTCACCTTCTTTCAACGTTTCTATTGTAACATTTTCCCTGAACATACCAGATACATTCCTTTTGTAACATTCCAAATGAAACGTTGGCAATTTCAAGGGAAAATGCGTAATGTTTCAGTACTCCCGGGGGCAACGCCATCAGCGCCTGTGAACTAACTTGTTCCCTCATCACGACCCTCGCCAGGAACGTAGTTCCGGGGGCTGCTTCGCTCAAGGCGGGACGGTGGGACAGGAAACTCTACTCCGGACATGAGCTGTACGGAAAAACCCTGGCCATTCTGGGACTGGGTAGGATCGGGAGGGAGGTTGCCATTCGAATGCAAGCTTGGGGTATGAGAGTGAGTGTACCTATTTATTTTAAATCTAATGTTCTTTCCCAATCCCCAAGAAATTAACTCACCACCAAAAAAATAGCCAAAAGTTTACAGTGATTTTTTGTTCGATTTACTTGTCCAACTTGGACGTTTTTTGTTTTGAATAACAAATCATTCTTCACACATTGTTGGTATATTTACTGTATTCCGATAGAAATTATTTTTTACGAATACCAGGTGTGGCAATTATAGCGTGTTTTCTTGGTGTTGCGTTAATTTTCCAAATCAACATTATTTTACTGATAGAAAAATTGAGGAATATATTATACGTCCCCATCATTACTCGAGTAGTGATTCAATTTTTGCCATAAGTCTGTTGATGAAAACACCATGTTCGAGTCTGCAGGACAAAGTGGTGTTTTCTTCAAGCTATATACTCAGTTGAATTATGAAATAAAAAACATAGTCATGATATAAATCCAATCACAAGTGGAATCTGATTCTGATTTGTATATCTTTATCTTCAGACCATTGGATATGATCCTATTGTACCTGCAGAAGATGCTAAGAAATTCAATGTTGAGGCTTTGTCTCTTGAACAAATTTGGCCGCAAGCTGATTACATCACAGTTCATACTCCACTCATCCCAGAAACTAGGAGTAAGTTTATTTATGAATTATGACAGAGTGAAAAAATGGACCTATAAATTTACGTTATTCAAAATCAAAGCTAATCATTGGGATCTCGCGAGAGAGATATAAGAAGTTCAGATTGGGGCAATACGTATGGTGAGAAAAAATCCACGATTACTCTTCTTGTTTTCAAAATATTTGGAAAAAATTGAATTATTGAAATCATCTTTTTTGTAGACAGACAAACCGAAAGCATTTCTTCATTTCCATTTTTTTCGATCTACAAATAAATGGCATCCTTACTTTTTGATACAGAAAATGAGCATTTGAAGATCGTGAGAAGTGGCAATGAAAAATGCTGTCAGTTATGGTTTATCTTCATTAATAAAGCAAGAAAATAATGAAGGTGGTAATCCCAAAATTTTGTATTTGTCGCATGTTTTAAAAACGAAGAGAGTTTTGAACTTCTTTATATCCCTCAAGTTTCTCAAGATTTCATTGATGAGCGTCGAATTTGAATAATCCCGATGTATAAAAAATTATAATACTTATTCTCCCTTGATTATTTTCATCAAATATACTTATTTCGTTTTGAAATAAAATTGATAAGATTTCCAATAAAACAAATTGCAATACTAGTTCCATCATTATCAGCCTAAATCATTGATCATAAAGTATTCGTGAAATAATATGGTTTAATGAATATTTCGCAAAATTCTAATGTTGCAAATATTTCATAAGAGAACTATAGCTGATAGCATCAACAGAGGAAAGTATTGATGAAACTTCACAACATAATATTTTCATCAATATCAGACTTATCTTTTTGTTATTATCATAATTATTGTGATTTCTAGTTATGCAATATCGTGAAAAATATATGGTTTTTGTAAATTATACCATAACAAAAATTCACTTAACTATCATTATTTCGCAATTATTCCAGACTTGATATGCAAAGCAGTACTGAACAAATGCCCGAAAGGCGTCCGCATTGTCAACGTCGCAAGAGGCGGCATCATCAACGAAGCCGACTTGCTGGAGGCGGTCAAATCGGGCCAGTGCGGCGGCGCAGCCCTGGACGTCTTCGAGCAGGAGCCCCCCACTGACCCCGTGACCTTGGAGCTCATCCGGCACGAGCGGGTGGTGGCGACCCCCCATCTGGGGGCCAGCACAGCGGAGGCCCAGGTCAGGGTGGCCGTCGAGATATCCGAACAGATCATCGCACTGACAGGGAAAAACCGGGATTATACTTCGGTGCCTGGAGTTGTTAATAGAAGTGTGATGGAAACATTGACTAAATGAGTTTTCATTAGAATTTAATAATAATTGTAATTTTTTATAGTATACCAATTAGTGGAACTCTGTTTTTTAGTGCAAAAATAAATTTTTATTGAAGAATTCCAATTAGAATAATTTATTCCTTCATTTATCATAGTTAAAAACAATAATATATTTAATATAGGTCCTTATTAGTGAGAAAATTGCTTCTTTTATGAACCAGAAATAACTGTCAAATTAAAATAAATTCATTTTCATATGACGGTTGAACATACCAATAGATGTGATATTTCTGTTGTCCAACAACTGAAAAATCAAATGTGAATGATACATATGTTTATACTTTTATTCACCTCTATTTTCTACTGAGTTTATTCAAATAATATACACATTGTGATTAAAACCACTAAGATTGCATGTGAATCTAATCCCATCTAAATAGATTCCCAGGAGTAATCCTCTTTAGGGCTCCAGCTTTATCACTAGCTTCCAGTTGCTTTGGAGTGGGAGCTATCACTTCTGGGGGTGAAACTTCTCTTCTTGCATCCCTGTTATAGTAATAGTTGGTGTTTAACCTATGAGCAGGTCCCTCGGGTAGAACTGGAGGTGGAGGAGATCTCGTCGCGAGGGTGTCTTGAAACCTAGATGAATCAATGTAGTTGCAAAGTTTGTTCTGAAATACTGAGTACTAACCTTAGGGCTAAGGTATGTTTTCTACCGAGCAAGAAATCCCTGATCGATTGGATAAATGGATTTACATCGTGAAATTGAACTTTCGGTGGCATTTTTCCCTTTTTTCAGATATGAAATTTTGTTACGAAATAAATTTTGAGGTTAAAACTGACAGTTGCATAACATGACACAGAACACGATATCAACACAAATCAGAACAATTTTTTGTTCTTTTATCATGCGGGTTCTTAACCTTTATAGACATTTGCCAGTACCATATATTTTTTTTGAAATTTGCCTTGTTTCATTTCAGCTGATAGATTTCATAACTTCCGAGTAAGATCGTATATCCATGAAATAAAAAAAACACATTTTTAGTAATACAAATATATTTCAACAATCAAAACATACAAAACCACTACAACTTCTAACTGCTATACTCAAAGAGGTATCTCAACCATAATATAATAAATCCAAGTTGAAAACACCTCTTCCAAGTCTGAAAATTTACAGTTTGCAGATCATTCTTCAGGAAAAGATTCAACTAGAAATAAACAGACTTGTGATTCTCACAGAGAAATAACACAAAATTTATAAAAATGGAAAGTCTATGAAGTTATTCTACTTTAGCCAAGATGTCAGACTCTCGGAAAAGATGGTATTCTGAATTTTCTTCAAGTTCCACTTTGGTGCCTCCATATTCTGGTAAAAGAACATTCTCACCCACTTTAACTGTCAATGGGGCAAAGCTACCATCCTATAAAAATAAAGAGTACCATTATAGGTATTTCTTGATACTTAAAAAAATAGGAACGAAAATTGAAGCAGAATTTAGGGCCTCCCAATTGCTAAAGTTATCAGATAAGCACTCACTTGTAATCTAGATCCAGGTCCAACAGCTACCACTGTGCCTTTGAGAACTTTGCCTTGTGCTTTTTCAGGAATGACAATGCCTCCTTTCGATTTGGTAACTGCTTCGAATTTCTTTATTAGGACACGGTCAAAAAGGGGGATCAGCTTCTTAGCAACTCCAGACTACAACACAAGAAATGTGAAAATGTAAAAACGTGCACGAGGTTTTCACTAGGTTAGAATGAATCATAATTATAGGAAAGTATTTTTCTCACCATTTTCTTGGTATTCGAGTTTGAGAAGGAAACAAATCAAAAATCACAAAAACGTGGTTATATGAAACTAATGCAAGTTCTCTTTCGTCGTTGAGAATATTCTAGATTACTTAGATGCTTGAGCCGGTTGAAACAGGGGCCAGGGGGTTATCAATTTCACTTTTCACTGGGCGCAGCAGTTCTGCAGTTATAAATAGCTGTAGGACGATGTTTTCTCTCTTTTTGGGTAATTGAAACAGATATACATTTTGTTTATCGTATGTCGGTGATAGTTTGGCCGGTTTAGCAGAATAATCGACAGGAGTTTTTTGTATTGCCAATAGATGGCGCGATACAAAAATAAAGGTAAAGTTCTATTACGACAGTGATTGTTGATGTATGGTGAATGTTTATTTCTATAGATGTCAGCAGTATCTGCACTTATGAATATTTTCACAGGGTGTATCAGGTGTATCCAGTACTTGTATCTTCTGAACTTTACTACGTATTACGTATATTACGTATTCAATGCGTAGAAAATTTGGGTATCGACTAAATTTGCTTCTGCAGTCAGATGAGTCATCGAATATGCACCTGCCTGATAGGTAGGTTCTGTTGATAAGCTTATATCGATTAATTAATCTCCTGCCATCAAAAGTGCTAAGTTTGGCATGGGCTTCACTTCCGTCACACCGTTCTAAATAAGAACGTACAGGGTGAAAAATGCCTAATAAAACGAGTATATTTATTTTCAGTGGCCACATATGAACATATGGAAATTATTCGAAATATTCATCAGTTTTAGTTTACCAATAATTGACACGACTCACTTTTGAAATGATCAAGTCACCAGAGAAATTTGGGAAAGAAAAAATTTGGGTGTTGAAATAACAAGAAAGGTGTAATAGTCCAGTAAAAAACTGGAAGAGGAAATTTAATAAAATAAACTTCATTATTTACTAACCAGTTTCAAGATTTCATCATAATCAAGTTGCAGGTATCAACACAATATTGTTTTCAATGAATTATTCATTCCTTATTGCTATATTGCATTTTATTATTAGAATTTCATTCAGCTTATTTTAGAATTCTAGGTTGCATAGATATTTGTATTCATACCTCATCTGCTGTTTGCTTAGCACACTTTTGAACTCATCAGTTCACCTAACAATTCTATATGCATTTCAGATTTGTTTTCCACTAATTACGTTTTTGATTCCAGCACATCTTTGTTCCAAATGCTATTTTTGACATATTTTCATTCTTTGCTGAGCTGAATCATTTCGGGAAAGAGAGACTTGTGTATTCCATTTTTTATATAGATGTCTATATTTACTATTGATTTTTGTTGATTATACTAATTCGGATTTTGCCCATTTCACGCATCTCATCCAACTCCTGATTTCAGTTCGTCTCACTTATGATGCCCTTTTATAATTCTAACGTTAACTGCATCACTGTTTTCTGCTCATTACACTTATCGAATTATTCTAATTAATCCCACTTCTGATTATCGTTCATCCTATTTCTGATGCTCATTTAATTTACTTCAAACGCTAATCATTACACTTCTGATTTCCTCTCATCCCACTTCTGATTTCCTCTCATCCCACTTCTGATTTCCGCTCATCCCACTTCTGATACTCATCCCACTTCTGATTTTCGCTAATTCCACCTAAGCCCCCCATCCCATCTCCGATACTCGCTAATCCCACATCCCAATTCGTCAGGTGAAGTCGTGCGAGCCGTCCGCGACGTGCCTCGATCCGCGACAATAATCGTAAAGACAGATAGCCGTGCGGCGTCGTTTAACAATGGCACGGCGTCGGGGGGCTCTCGAATAGGGGGGGCGGGTGGGCTACCGCTAGGGGCGGCGCACCCCCGTGATGTGGGCGCGGGGGCGTCGCGGGGCGTTGAAACTGCGCCGCGACGCTCGGTTTGACCTGCCGCCGCGGGCGTCGCGTTCGCACGACAGCGTCGGTCGGCGTCGGAAATTGGATCGGCTGATGGAATTCGGCTCTGGTTATAGCAGACTATATGAGTTAAACTGCGAAAACATACCTAATCGACTTAGTACACCGTTTAACTTTTTTTAGACAGTGATGATCTATCCTAGAAGTCCTAGAAAGGTAACAAAATATTGCTTTGTATGTGAGAAACTCGTATGAAACAACAAAACGGTTGCTTTTGTGGCATGAAATGTTTGTAGTTTCTGAAGAATACACAAAAAAAATAGTTTTGATACGTTGGAAACGGTAATTGACCCCGAGGTAGAGGTCATTAACCCCGAGGTTGAGGTCATTGACCCCGAGGTAGAGGTCATTGACCCCGAGGTAGAGGTCATTAACCCCGAGGTTGAGGTCATTGACCCCGAGGTCTAGGTCATCGACACCGAGGTAAAGGTCATTGGTCCCGGGTTCAGGTCATTGACCCCCTAGGTGGAGGTCTTTCACCCCGAGGTGGAGGTCATTGACCCCGAGGCTGAGGTCATTCACCCCGAGGTGGAGGTTATTGACCCCGAGTCTGAGGTCATTCACCCCGAAGTGGAGGTCATTGACCCCGAGGTTGAGGTCATTGACCCCGAGGTGGAGGTCATTGACCCCGCGGCTGAGGTCATTCACCCCGAGGTGGAGGTTATTGACCCCGAGTCTGAGGTCATTCACCCCGAAGTGGAGGTCATTGACCCCGAGGTTGAGGTCATTGACCCCGATGTGGAGGTTATTGACCCCGAGGCTGAGGTCATTCACCCCGAAGTTGAGGTCATTGATCCAGAGGTTGAGGTTATTGACCCCGAGGTCGAGGTCATTAACTCCGACGTTGAGGTCATTGACTCCCTAGGTTGAGGTCATTGACCTGAGGATGTCAGGAGTGAGGAAAGATATTCATTTTGACATGAACATAAATTTCGTAGTATTCTGTATTTTTCTTAACATTGTTTCTGTTCATAATTTTTATAGTATACAGGGTCACTCACGGTCGATGGTACCTTAGACGTTTACGGAGAACGGGACGTAGGAATATTCTGAAAATTTGGTTTATTGGGTAATCAGTTTTGTTCTATCGATCTAAAATACTTTCAGCGTTGCTTCTATCAAAAAGTAGCAACAACTTTGTTATTTCAAGTGGAACACCCTGTATTTTGTTATATTCTCGAATTCTTCCTGAAGAGCTGATTTCGTCGATCTATCATACTTGGGGTATAGCGAGAAAGATTACAGAGATATAGGATGTGAAAAAACGAGATTTTTCAAATTTAGGAATTTTTTGTGCCGAAACTACCCATTCTTGCTCAAAACGGCTTACATGTCCCTATCTCAACTTTCCATTTACTATCGATTGATATTTAATTGAAACAAATACGGGTGGTTCAAAATTTTGAGTTTTGCATCACCCTCTATTTGTTTCTATTAAATGTCAGTAGATAGTAAATCAGAAATGATTAGTTTCGGCACAAAAAATTCCTAAATTTGAAAAATCTCGATTTTTCACACCCTATATCTCCGTAATATTTTGCGCTATACCCCAAGTATGATAGATCGACGAAATCAGCTCTTCAGGAAGAATCTAAAAATGAAACAAAATACAGGGTGTTTCGTTCGAAATAACAAAGTTGTTGCTACTTTTCGATAGAAGCGGCAACGCCGCAACGCTGAAAGTATTTTAGATCGATAGAACAAAACTGATTACCCAATAAACCAAATTTTCAGAATAATCCTACGTCCCGTTCTCCGTAAACGTCTAAGGTACCATCGACCGTGAGGGACCCTGTATAAATATTTTTTTGTTGAATCACTAACAGAACCATTTCTGTTACTACTATCAAAAGATTTATCTCTGTGCAGTCTCCAAATCTCTACTTCAAAACTGAAATTCCAAAATCCATTTCGCCCAAACCGAACATCGCCCCGATCAAAATCCAACTACGACGCCTCTGTTCTCGGGCGTCGTGCCAAGTCGTGCAAACTTGGCGGCGGCTAGCTGGCGTCCGGGCACGCGTGCCGACTTATCGTGAACAAGGTTAAACGGCGGCGGCGGCGGCGGCGGCGTGCGTGGATTTAACAGCCCCCATCAGCCCCCCGGCCTCCCCTTTTTGCCGCTATCTTTTACGACCGACGGGGGCCGATCGGCATGATAACGGCTCATTAATCACGATGGGGCACGCTTTGGGGTAGCGAAAAACACCCTCTCTAGGAAAATAGAGCGGGCGGCGGCGGCGGTTTTAGATTGTTGTTGGATTCCGACTGACTGGTTTGTGCGAACCGCATGGTTGAAAAGATTTTATGGATTATTTCATTCATGCTAAAATACACGTTTTTGATTGGTTGAAATGAATGTGTTGATAAGCAATAACACCATGTTTTCGATTTTGTATTTCGGCTCCTGATTGGCTATTGGATATACCTACATGCTGTGTTTTCGTTTCTGTATTTCGCTTTCTGATTCGTAGGCAGTTGGGTAGTTTAATTCAACAACGACTTACTAGTTGCAATCTGTCATAGTTTTTTCCATACCCTGGTAAATAAATGAATGCCACTACACCAAATTTTCGTCTGAACCATGATAAACACACACTATCAATTTGTATCCACTTCATTTTCCACAAATTTTAGACAATTTCAGCATTGATAGAATTAGAATTATACTAATGTAACCTCCTAACCACACATTTAGCTCAGTAGTACCTAGTGCTTAGGTAATCTTGCCTACAATCATACAATGGCATAAATGTATTGTTGGTTGCATAACGAATCTTCTTGTGTCGAACTACAATGCATAATCAAAATAACTAATTCTTTGATTCTATTCATGAAATAATCTGAACAAATACAACTCGTGTTATTGATGATTATCGAAAATGCCTTCTCTTTTTTGAAACAAATCATGTTGCTTTGGGAAACCACACTCGCGCTGTGTTTCTCTAAATCGATGGAATTTTTGTTTCGATAATCATCAATACACTTGTGGTATTACATGCGAAAACACAAGCAAAAGCCAATTTTTGATGAAATCAACACCCGAATATCCTATAGAGGTTCCCAGTGCGAACGCCTTTGCGGCATTTGTTCAATACTGCTTGAACTACAAAGCATAATTTTCACAATATGGTATACAAAACACATTGAAGTATACTTTGCGGCGCTATAACGGCAAATCTATTGATTATTGGAAAAATAATGTTGATACATAAATTGTAGGTTAATTTCGTATTGAATGAGTCTGAAAGGAGATTTTCTGGAAAAACTGCTATTAGACGCCATTTTTCCAATATGATTCGGAGAGAACATCGAAATCCATAAAATCAACAATTTTCAAATTTCAGCAGTACTTTCCCTCATTGTGCATATAGATAGGAGATATAGGGATACATATAGGGTCATACTATAGTATTTTTCTTTTAAACTTCAGCCCCCTGTAGTGTAGTTCAAATTATGAAATGTGTTCATGAATGGTGTGAAATTCATGCACTTCGAAAAAAATATGGACACACAACCACACTATACCTAGTGTCCTATAGTGATGATTTTTTATTTGATTTCGCCCTAGTTAGTAGGGATTCTCAATAAGAGCTCTTATAAAAATTCATGCATAATCAATATGATTGAATTCATAATGTACGAAACTCCGAAAAAAAAATATCTATCCGTCCACTCGTTATGACTGATAGTTGGGTTGTATGACCCTGTATAATGTATATAGGATTAATCAATCAATAACTTGCGGCTTGAACACGTGCGGTTCCGCTTTCAATATTTCAGGTGGGCTACTTTTATCACAAATCAATAAACTAGATAGATCAATTATGTACAGGTAGGTAGCTATCCAATCTAACCCACATTTTTGAAGGTATGGATGTGTGAAAAAATTAGTGAAGGGTCGTATCAATCGGTAAGTATTGTCACTTCTATATAATGACTTGAAGAAATGAAGAAATGAAGAAATGAAGAAATGAAGAAATGAAGAAATGAAGAAATGAAGAAATGAAGAAATGAAGAAATGAAGAAATGAAGAAATGAAGAAATGAAGAAATGAAGAAATGAAGAAATGAAGAAATGAAGAAATGAAGAAATGAAGAAATGAAGAAATGAAGAAATGAAGAAATGAAGAAATGAAGAAATGAAGAAATGAAGAAATGAAGAAATGAAGAAATGTAAGAACAAAGACAAATAACGGATACGGTGGGGATTTTCCCATTTTTTAGCGAGGTTAATTGTCTGGCCTATTCGATGATAATATGGTTGGCGGCTCGGAAAAGGGGTGTAGAGGGAGTAAACTGGGGCCAGGTGGTAGGTACAGCGAAACGAGAGAAAATCCCCTGGGTCGGAGCGTCGTCAGGCGTGACAGCGGGCGTCCGAACGTATTGAAAGCGCTAGCGACGGGCGAGGCGTCGAGACGCTTTTGTAGCGCCCGAAGCCATCCCGATGATCGGCTAACGAGGCGACGTTGCCACACAAATGAATATCAGATGTTTTTTGTCGAACAATTCATACAGGAAAATTGCATGTAATTATTGAATTATTGGATAGATATTCCGCAATATGGTGGTCTCATTATTTCAAATATTTAAAGGACATGCATATCCCATTGAAAATTATAATTCTAAACTACTAACCCAATCAAATTATTTGCCTCTAATAACCGATTTTCTTAGAGCTCCGTGAATTTTTTATGAAATAATTGATATTCATTATATTTCAGTTGATCAAAATCAAAAACGCGAGTTGTTTTCTTCTCGTACTCAGGTCTATCAGTCATTCAAACTGTGTTTGTTATTTATAATTAGATTTGACGGATAATATGTCTTTCTTTAATTTTTCGATTCTTCCAAATGATGGCTTTTCATTTTGCATTGATTAAGCCAGAGATAAGTAACTTATCTCTGATTAAGCTTAGTCAAGCTTTCAGTCACTCCCATGTTTTGTGAGATGGGATGGGATATTTGTTCCTGTAGTGTTTCTTCCTTTCGTCGCAAGGTGTCGCTAATTCCAAGTGTCTGTTGAAACGCGGCTCAGTGCGCTATAACTTGCGTTGAGAGAGAATGTCAGAATATGGAAAATGGACAAAGACTGCTAGACAGTAGTGACCTAAGTGACTACAGTTCATGGGGATCGCCTATCCATTGGCCGACCCTTCACACTTCACTGCTCTGTAGCTATTGAAGAAGTTGGGTCAGTCTCGGCACTGTTTCATAATCATCTCACGGAATTATTTATTTTTGATGAGCAGTGAGAAAAAAGTGAAAAAACTGCGTGCACCTGTAAAACCATTGCGGGGGCTACGAGTATCAACTATTTCACTCAAAATATTCAAATTTAACACCCAACTATAGTTAATACACGAATGGCCATTTTTGGGTACATTCCCCTCTTTATGGACAACCAAATGTGGCAACCCCAAATGCGGATGCCAATACGTCGGCGGCATGTCACCGTATAAATTGCATAGTAATGACGTCGACTGGGCGTCGAGACGCTTTCGTGGGGGTCGTGCCGAGTAATGGGGGATGCTCGGGATGGAGGGTTTTCTTTTTGCCCGTTAAACGCAAGATTTATTAGGGTAAATATCGCGCGAAATTTGTTTTTTCAATTCCTGTAACAGAAAATTGAAAACACCCTAATTGCATCTCGTGATTGCCAGTAGATGATAATAATCACACTGTTTTGTTATTCAGAAAGTAGCTCACATCACCATGGTATTGTTTATTTGAAAGAAAAAAAGCACTAGTGATAATAATTATTCCATGAGGTGTTCTTCTAACTTTTTTTCGATTCTAAAGAAATCAATACTATGAAATACTGATTTATTATCCATGTAGACACCATGGTAAGGTTTTCCAAATCCTAATGCATCAGGCATGGGTATGTTTGCATTTGTAATTTACAGATAATAGGTGAAAGTTCCGTCAAAATCTCCAAATCAGAAATCAATCACAAATATTTCATTGTGCTTCAAAGAATATTATTGAGTGAAGAAAATAAATACCTATGTTTTTTATGAAAAACATTATAGGTACATACTTACATATGAGTAGCAATCAACATGCTTCTGATATAATTTTTGGTAGAATATTTTTAAACCAGAATTTTGAAGAACTATGTAGTAGCCCAAAGTTATATTAAAATGACCATTTACAGAAAATATCAATAAAAAGAAGCACTTAGTCATAATTGGAAACTTCCAATGCACAGCCAACATTCAATCACCAAGTATTTATTTATATTTCACGAATTTTTTATAACTAGATATTGATAGCGGAGAGATTTTCCGGCAATTTTCCAACAGCTGGAGCAGTCTATCCCCTTTAAAGGTTGCCAACGGTTGTTCTCCCAACATCTCTACTAAAGTGCTCTGGAAATATACACCATGAGACAAAAGTGAGAGTTCATATAGTAGAAATGAAGTTTCCACTAAAACTCAAATCACTCATTCTGCTCCCACTTTTTATTATTTTTACTTCAGAATTATATTCACACTTTTCGTTTTGATTGGTTCGATTTTATTTCAGTAACTGGAATTTATCTTCTGATTTCTTAAATGTCATTCTAATCGATTTGTCATTTAGCTTTACTTTCTGTCTGGAAAATGTGCGCATAAAAGTATTTGAAAAAATATTGCCAAAAGTTCCAGTAATATTTTTTCAAAAACTCGCTTAGTCAGAACGTTGTTATCAGTAATTTATTATAACGGAATGAATATTTATCCCACTGATAAGACTTGCTTATGTAGTTTTTACGTTTTTCTCGAAAACAGATCAATTTTTCGTGATAGAACAAGAACACCTTTCATCAAAATTCAGAAAAAAGAATAGGAAAAAGTTATTGGACGTTTTCGAAGATGAAGGGCACTTAGATCTCTTTGACTTTGAGGGATTTTACGCATTATATCATATCTACTTTCGTATTCGCTCCACTTTTGATTCATTTCATTCAACTTATAATTCCTTGATATCCTACTTAGATTATTGATGTTATCCTTGTTTTCTATCTGATTTTGAATTTTCATCTAATTCATCCTACTATTGATATGATTCAATAATAATAATTTGTCTTTATGTCCTCTAATAATATATATATATATCTTTATTGAAATAGGAAACCTAATATACATAAATATGAGTATAAGTAAAAATAAAATGTAGTAACACAAGTACAATGACATATAAAAAGAAAAAAGAAAACACAAAGTAATTAATAAAATCAAATCGAAACATATGTAGATGAATAAATTACTCAATTGTTACAAATATACGTTTTAGTTACGGATCGCTTATAGTTACCAATAAAATAGCGGAATCATATGACTGAAAACAATGAATGATTAACACAATTGGAGTTTTTATGGTTATTACAGTACTCAACTCAAGACTTGACAATTCAACTTCTTTTATTTATTTTTGACAAATTCTTTTAGTACTGTTTTGAAATGTTCCAAATTGGATGATTTTATTAATATTTCAAGTAATTCATTAAATTTTTGGAAACCTTTAAAAAATAATGAGTTCATGGTACTTCTGAATGTTGTTCTGTTTATATGTATATTATCTGAATTTCTGGTGTTGTACGAATGAATGCTTTTATTCAGGTTAATGTACTGTTTAAAATATTCAGGTGCAATACCATTGACAATTTTGAATACTAGAATCATCGTGAAATAGTATAGTCTACTTTCAACTGTTAACCAATTCAGACAATCAAGCATACTTCTTATAGGAGTAAGACGATTTGTTTTCAAAATTACTCTCATCCCTCGATTCTGTAGTTTTTGTAGCATTTTTAATTTATTGAGGTTGAATAAATATAATATAGACGAACAATAATCGAAGTGTGGTTGTATAATAGTATTGTAAACTGTCATTTTAGACTGTATTGACAAATGTTGAGCAATTCTACTGAAAAAATATAGTTTTTTTGAAATTTTTTTGTGGATATATTCAAAGTGACTGTCGAAATTCAAAAAATTGTACATTTGAAAACCATAAAAATCAGAGAGCAAGCGGGCGAAGTCTTGTCATATTCAGACGAATATATTCAAATCCTACTCATCCCACTATTTATTTTCTGATTCTGATTGTTTCTCATCCCACTTATTCTGCCTCACGAATATCCCACTTCTGATTCTTGATCATCCCACTTCTGAATTTGTCCGTGCAGCGTATTCGTCAAACATCAAGCCGGGAAGAAGGCGACGAACCAGCGGCCGCAAGAACGAGTGAGACGGAGAGCACGGGAGAGAGAGAGACGGCGTCGCGAGTGCGAACACGTAAGAGTGCTCTAACGCCCCGCCGGATCCGTAATCTTAAATCGCGTGTGCTTTTGACACGGCCACCGCCGAGGCACGAGGCAGAATATCACACGTCCCCCCGCTCCCCTCTTTCAACCCCCCACGACCCCTGTGCGGTGGCGGTTTTTCTCTGGGGTTGTTTCTGCGCCTTCGTGGATTTCCAACTAACGACGTGCTTTTTTATTTCGCCTGATTTGCGTTCGAATCGGGTATACTGAATATTCATCGCACTGTATGATGGATTTATTGCAATGCTTTATCAATGGCCATTTATATATCCAGGGAAAGGTGTTCCTTTCCACACGTGTAGCAGTGATCCTTCTAGCCGATATTGTGGATGCTTTTGCCTTTACCCCAGTCTTTCTGCTTTATCCTTCTACTTGGTGCCTTTTGCCCAACATTTCTGACACAGTCTTCTGCATGAAGCCTTACATTTGCTAGATATTCTGCGATCTGTAATTGATCCTTGCGCCCAAGTCCACTATCCAGAATCTTCTATACCTTCGCCAAATATCGGATGATATTCATGAATCATGGCTGAATCCTTCTGACCCATTCTTCTGACTTATCTGATATTGTGCCAAGGTTCATCTGCAGATAATCTTCTTCAGTTCTTCATGGATTTGTTTGCCTGATATTCGTGGAACCTTCTGCTTGAATTATTCTGTATGGATTCTTCTCCCATATCCTTTCATCCCGATTTTTCTGTTCGCTCAGATTGCCTGATATCTGGATCCTTTTGCCAAAATATTCATGCGCTATCTTTCCGACACATTCTTCTGTATCTGATTTTTCTACCGAGGTCTTTCAATTTCATCCCTCTGCTAGATGATTGAAATTATCCATGAACAATAATTATGGCTGATGGATCCTTCTGCTAGGATCCATTCGACATATTCTTCTGCCTCACCTGATATTGTGCCAAAAGATATTTGTGCCAATGACCTTCTGTTTGGATTCTTCATTAATTTTTCTTATTCTGCCTTATATTTGTGGAACCTTCTGCTTGAAGAATTCTGCAAGGATTGTCCTGCCAGATCCTTCTGTCCAGATTTTTCTCCAAGATCACTTTACCTGGCACCTACACCAGATCCTTTCAGCCTATAAATGTTCATGAATGATATTCTTGACTACTCCTTCAATTGTCCAATTTGATCCTTGTGCCTGATATTGTCGCGTATAGGTCCTTTCGGTCCTATACTGGGGGTTGTAGTTCAGAGGTTTGAACTCGATTTTTACAAAAAAATACATTTATTCTAACATAATCATTGAATAGATCAACAAGAAATATTTAATTAACTCAATCTTACCTTAAAACTATATTCCTATTACAGGGGCCATCTCCTAACACCTCACACTACATTCTCACTATTTCGAAATTATTAAATTCAAATACAACTCTGCTAGAGCTCAAGAGTGAATCCCCCAAAAACTATATTCTGGCATTCAACGAAACTTCTCCAAAACAAAGATTATTATGTGTCAGCAGTATCAACTATAACTATAGCATCGACCTAGTTTTATCAAGGTATTGTTGATTCCTACTGACCCATAATGACCAGAGAAAATTATAATATTCAAACAATGATATTTATCGAAACATAATTTGGAATAGGAACTTCTCGATATTCTTTATGAAATGGAATTTGGAAAATATCTATTCACGACAATATATTTGCTGGCTGGATATTTTAATGTTCTCATGCCGTTTTTGGTTGCCACCTTCTCCTTGGGATTTTCTTTCGCTTATTTCCTCTGCAATTTGAATATTGCACGTTTTCTTCTCTGCAGTTCCCATTCGGGTCTTCGGTCCAGACCGCTTTTATGGATTTCGGGTTAATGAATGAATATTCTAGAATCTCTACGTCAAAAGACCCGATAGGAGATGGATATCCATTCATATCTGGTAGTAGGTATATTTATTATATATCCTACAACCACGTATGAAAACGCTACACTGTTTTGTTATTTGGAAAGAAGCTCATACCATCATTTGGAAGAAAGAAGCAGACGTGTTGAAATGAAAAAAATCGCACGCTCACATGTATGGATAGAAAAAATAATTATAAAGGTATAATATAGTTGTTTACCCACTGTCATCATAAGAACTTTTGTTACCCCATATTCATATTTATTGGATTTGCTCAAGTTACATCTTTGACATGAATTACCGCGAAATGAAAATATCTACGGTCGTAGGAAAAATAGTATACCAAACTCTTTGGAAAGTGAATTATCTGCACTAGTTGCTTTCCCCACTCGCAGTTATGGATGAGAGAAATATTTTATTGATTCATAACGACGCGTACACATTTATGGCTCTCGATATGGATACAGAGAGATCGTTCTATAGTATCGGCATGGCTGTTGAAATTTCCCGAGAGATCTCCGACACCCGCTTGATAATTTTTTTACCGCCTCCCCTCGACCGTCATCCAAGGAGTTATGATACTATGCGGAGTTTCTGGGGCCTAGGCGGAAAACCGCAGCCATAAAGTTCGATCCCAGAGTAGCCGTCTTGGCAGCGAGTAACGCGTCCTGAGCCTGAAGGCAATGGAATTGAGTAGGAAAAATAATGTATTCATTTTGATAAGTGGTATCGGTTATTTTGTGAGTGACAGATTCCAAATATCTTGTGGAATGTTACCACTTTCAAATTGGGCGACTTGATCAACGACAATACATTATCAATTTGCTTGAAACATATTTTTTACATTACTTCGGGCTGATGACTAGCGATCACTATATTGAAATAAAATGCACTTCTTCATCCCTGATAAAAATATAAAATAGTGTTGTTTTCAAACCACACTATTCTGGGTTAACTCTTTTTTCTGTTATGTGGTTAACCACAATATCAAGATGCAAGCAGTAGGGCGACGTAGGTTAGGTGTAATAACAGAGACATCTGTAGTCCTGCGTCGTAACTCGAAAAGCACGTTCCGTTTAGAGCTAATAGATGGCACTGTACCGATAATCTGTACTCCTCACTGTTGACGTCTACATTTTGGTCTTTAAATACTGACCGGCCCATGAAAGAAATTAATCCAATCGGAATATGAAGAGGACCATCACATGTGATGAAGCGGAACAAAATAATAATCATATTAATTAGCCGCCACATGTATATTGTTGTTTCCGTGTGAGTAGCGAAGCTGTTCTAGTTAACAGCTGCTTTCACGTTGATTTAAAGTAATAGTGATGTAGATATAATTGAACGAGCATTTAGATGGGAAAAAATATAATCATTTTTACATATTATATTTTCTAATTGAAATGATATAGTATATATATATACTTTCAAGGATGATTGTCTGATTTCAGGTATACTATCAGTTCTTGCTTAATTTAGGTATGGACAAGGATTGTTTGATGTTGGCAGGTAAACAGTTATATTCCAATAATCCCTTTTGAAACAGTGAGTTGGTTGTTCCATGGTAAATAGTTCGGGCAACATATAAGTTCCGATTGTTTCTTGTCTGGCAATCATGAATTACATGTTGGAACACTATAAATTGCTTGAAAAAATGGGGAGCTCTTCCTGCCAATATTTTGTAAATGAAAATCATAGAGATGTAGTACCGTGTTGAAATTGATACATGTCTATCAAGAAAGAGGTGGTGAATTTCGAATTTCAGTTTTTCACACTAATATTTTATCATCTACCTCTGATTTACCCTGTTGGCATGTGTATGAAATATATTTCTGAATAAATATAATTACTAAAAAGATGAGAAGTGATCGATTAATAATTTAATTCGCGTATGCTTCAGAGTTCCGATATGATGGATGATGGAAAATCTTCCCGTAGTTATTTCAATTTTCAACTGCCTAGCATTGTTTTATGAGGGCACCGTTTTGAAATGAATAAATTATGAAATGAAAATTTGAATAATAAGTCAATGAACGTATTCTCCATTTCTGATGGTAGAAACTTATTGCCAACTTAATAATTACTCAGTAAAAGTAAGCAGTTTTGTCTTATTGGCACTGCCTAGTGTCTGTGTGATAGTTTACAGGTGAAAAAATAGGAGAATTCTCACAATGAATAAAAAACAGCAAAAATAGGACGTAAACAGACCAAATAACCATCAAGTGATGATATGCAAGACTTCTTCTTGCCAAGTGCTCTAAACGTTTTAATCTCACCTCGGTGGATTCAAATCGACCGTTTTACAGTACTTTATCATTTTGGATGGTGGATACTAAAAATTAGAAATTTGGTGAATGCATAGAATGAAATTTATACTAGACAAACAAACGGACACAAGAGATCAAGTTGATTTCTGGATTGTCCGCTACGTCTGAAATTTTACTTCTATAGTTGTAACATATTAGAACTTTTGGCAGTTCCTGTAAGATCTTTAATGTGTAAATTTGCCTAGATATTGAATGATAAATAATTTTGTTATTGCCAATATTTTTGGAAATCTATTTTTCTTTCTCCTACCTTTTGAAAGCCTTTCGCCGACTACTACATTACATAAAGAATCTTGGGAACGAAATTCCCGAAAATATGATGAAGTAGTTCGAAGATGGAAGAAATCTCAAGAAACAGTGGAGAAAGTCGCAGCAAATTATAGATTGTTTTTGGCGTAAGTGGGTGAAATAATACATTCCTCAAGTGATGTGTAGAAAAAAATAGACCGAAGATAATGACTGGGAAACAGGGTGAAATAGTGAAATGGTAGAATGTAGATGAAAATGCTCCAAGAAATAGTTGGATACTTGATTATGTATAAATGCCAGTTCTATCTGGCAATTATGTATAAATGTCAGTTCAAACTGGCAATTATAATTTTATTTTGCTGTATGTCCAAATGATTATTGACAACAAATTTGATGATTTTTACACCGCCTCAATTCCATCGTGATATATGACATGTAACTTGGTGTTAATTTTATATAGGTGTTTAATATGCGTTAACGTCAATGATAGCACCATTGAGAATAGTAAATTTAAACCGTTTGGTGTTTCTTATGATTTTATTTTTCAGAATCGTTCTACTTCACCACATTTTTCACAACTAAAAGATCGGAATTATCACCACCCAACACTCAATTCTGAGATGAATAATAAAAAAGACAAAACTTTGGTATTCAGGTGTTGTATTCGTTTGAGTTTGCTCTGAAATCCATTTGATTGAAGTTTTTTTCACTGTGTAGATGACAAAAAAAAGTATTTCTCTCATAATCCTACAATAATTTAAACCATTCCAAAACCATCGGCATGGAAACCGATGCATCAACGGCGCGACCACACTATATTTTTATCCCCCGGCGGCCTCCCACGCCGCCCCCCTTTCCCCCCACCCCCCTGTCCCCCACCCCCCCGCGTCCGGTGTCGTCACCGACGCGCTCGGAACAGGTTGGCCGGTAAATGAGCATAATAACGCCGATGGCGTCGCGACGCCGCTGCGGCAGGCGTGCGGTGGCGGCGGCGGCGGCGCGTGTCTGACGCGTCACGTGTCTAACAAGCGGCCCCTCCCCTTCCCCCAGTCCCCCCCGGGCCGTGGGGATTGGGGGGACGCCCGTGCCGACCGCACGGCTGCGGTTCTCAACATGTGGCGTTCGATTCGATTTTGTGGGTTTTTCACTCTTCATAAATTCACTCTTTTTGCAAATAACATTCTTGCATAACTCATAGTTTTTTCAAACTACCCACTTTTTTTCAACTCAAGTATTTTCTTACATCATCACGTTCTTTCCTAAGCATTTAAAAAATACATTCACAAAAATTTGCTTATTATTGAGTCACGCACTGTCCTATTAACTCACATTATTTCTTAACTTTACAACTCACAGTCTTAATTGCTTAATTAACATTGTTTTCTAAGTAGTTGTTTAGCTGTTTGTTTTCTCATGATATCTCTGAACTTACGCCTTTCATAACTTTACTCTTTTTGCAAATAACATTCTGTCTAACTCAATGTTTTTCAAACTACCAAGTTTAGCTTAAACGGAGCTCATACTCGTTTATAAAAAACGGCCTGAATCATCATAATAATAGCTATTTGCGTATTTAGATCACAAAGTGATAGATTGCAGCTCTATAACAAAACAGTTGGCTATTGAGGCTACTTGAAAACTTATGTCTATCCCAGATACTCAACGGACTGGTGTTTCTTGAGAAAAACGACAAGTTTAGGATACTTATTACTTTGATATTTAAATAGCATTCAAGCATTTAATGGTACCATGTAATGAATCTATTATATCATGATTCATACTTTTACTCGATTTCTCTGGTAGGAGGTTCTTTGGACCCCGCACTTTTTATAGTTTGAATGGTTCTCGGTGAATTATTCTGAATTTTTAGTAATAGCAAAGTTCGTTGATGAATAGATTTTGAAACTGAATTTTTCGGACAGTGTTGAGGAGAGAATGATGAATATATTAAATAATAATGAGGGATATTTTCTCATTTTTATGATCGAAAATTTTCATGATCACCCTATACATCCCAACGAAATCATATTTATAGGGTATCAGTTATCTTTGGAGGATGATAATTCACTTGAATATAAAGAATGTGTACAAAAGAACTAGCCATATATTTCAACAATTTTTCAAATCACCCTGTACGAAATGTATGAATCGTGATTTATGATGGAATAAGATTAGTATATTGCATGGCAAAAAAATTTCATCAATATTTCATTATCATATCGAAATTTCAGACATAAATGTACTATATGTACATAATGATATAATCTGCACCATCTGAATGATATTTAGTAATATGAAGGTACGTTGATGATATGAGCGAAAAAAAATGCAGTTGGCACTTTCAAATCCCGAGAAAATAATTAAATAAAAATTACTGATTTTCAACTTGAACGCTCTGTATTTCAAAATCTATACATCAACGAACTTTGCGATTCTACACGTTCAATCAGTACATTGAATACTACGATATACTTCACCGAGAACTATTTTACCCATAAAAAGTGCGGGGACCATCACAGCGCCCCAACTTTTCAGAACCCCCTGCCACCCCGCTGGTGTGATGTGGCGGCGTCGGCACGCGACCAAAGCGCCCCTACCCCTCACCCCGCGCCGCGACGCCACCGCACGCGCCTACCCCTTCCAACGACAGAGAGCGACGCCGACCGACGCCGCTCCACCACCGCCAGTCCTCCGGCGACCCGCGACAAACGCCGACGTCATGACGGCCAAGAGCAAGAAGGCGTCGTCGTCGTCGTCTGAGGCGCCGCGACGCGCCAACAAGCCGCTGATGGAGAAGCGACGCCGCGCGCGCATCAACCACAGCCTGGCTGCTCTCAAGACGCTCATCCTCGATTCGGCCAAGGCGGATAATACGAAGCACTCGAAGCTGGAGAAGGCGGATATTTTGGAGTTGACAGTGCGGCATTTTCAGAGGCACAGGTCGCTGGACGCTCCGGAGGTTGAGAGATACAGGTCTGGGTATGCGGATTGCGTTAGGGAGGTCCGAAGGTTAGTTTGTTGAGTGCGTATATATATATTTTTTTAATATTCTCATCTAAATAATCTCGTAGATTTCATATATGTGAAAAGAAATACAGTAGATCTGGAAGAAAAGTTGTTATGGGCGCCAACATTATTTTTTTCTATTTTGGTTCTATAATAGGAAAGCGCTGAACGGACATACAGCAAAATAAAATTATAATTGCCAGTTTGAACTGACATTTATACATAATTGCCAGATAGAACTGACAATCATACATAATTCAGTAACCATATAATTTGTGAGGATCTGCTTTCCAAAATTGATTTTTTAGTACCTCGCGTCAATTCTAGACATCACTGTCCTTTTTATTGTGTCAACTACCGCACCAATGTATTACGGAAGTCTCCAATTGTTATTATGTGCCAAAATTTCAATGCAATCTGCCAACATTGTGACATTTTTTCATGTAGTGTGAATGACATTTATGAGGCGGTTGTGAGAGCGGCTCCATAATGTCCCTATAGACGAGTGAATTATTACCATTGAACATAATTTAGTACGTAGCTATTCTATTATCTGTATTATTGTTTTTTTTTTCTTTCCTAGCGTTTCCTGTAATTGGGTGTTTTTTACCTGTTGGAAATAAAGAGCTATCTATCTATCTATCTATCTATCTATAATTGCCAGTTTGAACTGGCATTTATACATAATTGCCAGATAGAACTGACAATTATACATAATTGCCAGTTTGAACTGACATTTATACATAATTGCCAGATAGAACTGACAATTATACATAATTGCCAGTTTGAACTGGCATATATACATAATTGCCAGATAGAACTGGCATTTATAGATAATTGACAGATAGAACTGACAATTATACATAATTTCCAGATATATCTGGCAATTGTAATTGTAATAGAACTGTCATTTATAGATAATTGACAGATAGAACTGACAATTATACATAATTGGCAGATATATCTGGCAATTGTAATTGTCAGTTCAAACTGGCAATTATCTATAAATGCCAGTTTGAACTGACAATTATACATAATTGCCAGATAGAACTGGCATTTATACATAATTGCCAGATAGAACTGGCATTTATAGATAATTGACAGAAAGAACTGACAATTATACATAATTTCCAGATATATCTGGCAATTGTAATTGTAATAGAACTGGCATTTATAGATAATTGACAGATAGAACTGACAATTATACATAATTGGCAGATATATCTGGCAATTGTAATTGTCAGTTCAAACTCGCATTTATAGATAATTGCCAGTTTGAACTGACAATTATACATAATTGCCAGATAGAACTGGCATTTATAGATAATTGCCAGTTCTATCTGACAATTATGTATAATTTTCAGTTCAAAATGGCAATTATCTATAAATGCGAGTTCTATCTGACAATTATGTATAATTGTCAGTTCAAACTGGCAATTATGTATAATTGTCAGTTCTATCTGGCAATTATGTATAAATGACAGTTCAAACTGGCAATTATAATTTTATTTTGCTGATGTCCTTTCAGCGCTTTCGTAAGATATAGAGTATCGATATTTTCCCTATTTCTAATATCAGATAAGTCGGCACTATTGCAAATTTCTTTATAATTGAAGATACGAGGTTGGTTGAATTGAAGAACGAGTAGTATTTTTTCCGCTTATATTCGAAGTGGTAACAAAAAATAAATTAAAATCGCGTTCGATTTATCTAAAAATATTTTTTTGTATATTTTCATTTCCATCGATTGTAGCCAACTCCTTCCGGAAGATAAATATTTATTATAAATTTCATCCTAAATGGTTTATCTCCAAGACTTTCAGAACTCGAAATCTCGATTTCTCGACTTTGGTAACTCGAGAGATATCAGAGAAATATTTAGAAAGGTCCTTCTACAGCTTCTCAGCAAGTGATAGGCGAATTATTTTACATTTATATCAGATTCTATGGTTGAATTAAAATTTATTATTATTTATAAGAGTATACAATTGCGTAGATCAATTTTTTCCTCAATATGGATCATTTGAGATGCGCCCGATTTTTTTCCACATGTCATTCCACAGAAATAATTTGGTGACAGCTTCTTACCGTTCTTAAAGTTGATACCAATCTGTCATAAATGTCAACGGTCATTTAATACATCCTGGTTTTATGAAAATCTATTATGATTATGAGATAACTAAACATTTATATGAATAGCGAATATTCTACTAACCCAGGGCTAATTTGAATTAGCATCTGCACTACTGAAATTTTCGACTAATTGACGTTGATGACAGATTCCTGCCAACTCAAAAACGCAAAAAAAAACGTGTTCCGACAAGTGCATGTGGCAACCCTGCCTTTCAGGTACCTGGACACCCCCGACGCCCACACCATGACACTCCTCGACGCCGGGGTGCGTCAGCGCCTACTCCGCCACCTCGACGGCTGCGTCGCCGAGGTCGACGCCGACGCGCGTCGCGACGACGAGCGTCTGCGTCCACCGCCCGACACCTCCGAGGAGGTCAACAACAACGCATCAGCGGCGGCGGCGGAGAAAGAAGAAGTGCCCAAGGCCGCCCCCGAAGGCGGCAGCGGTGGCGGCGGCTTCGTGCTGCTGCTGCCCCAGCACTACGCGCAGCTGGCCAGCGCGCTGGGGGTGGAGCTGCGGCAGCATGCCCCCGGACCCTCCAGGGGGGAGGGGCCTCTGGACTGCAGCGGCAAGGGGGCGGAGGCGGGTGATAGCATGTGGAGGCCGTGGTGAAGCCTTTGAGGCGGCTAGGAGGATTCCGGGTGAAGATTATCGGGCTCCACCCTGTAGGGAAATATGATGTTTGTTTGGCGGAACTTGTGTGACTTGGCCTCCTGCACAAAAAAGTTCTTGTGAAGCTTTTGGCAGTCTCTACTAGTTTCGGCGATATTGTGGATGAGAAATATGAACTATGTGATTTGGCCTCCTGCACAAAAAAGTTCTTGTGAAGCTTTTGGCAGTCTCTACTAGTTTCGGCGATATTGTGGATGAGAAATACGATAAATACGCCATTGTCGAACTAAATGAACACCTAGTAGACAGTTTATAGTTCCAGTCTACTAGGTTTCCATTCAAAACGACAATGGTTTGGCAGAACTATGTGATTTGGCCTCCTGCACAAAAAAGTTCTTGTGAAGCTTTTGGCAGTCTCTAACTAGTTTCGGCGATATTGTGGATGAGAAATACGATAAATACGCCATTGTCGAACTAAATGAACACCTAGTAGACAGTTTATAGTTCCAGTCTACTAGGTTTCCATTCAAAACGACAATGGTTTGGCAGAACTATGTGATTTGGCCTCCTGCACAAAAAAGTTCTTGTGAAGCTTTTGGCAGTCTCTAACTAGTTTCGGCGATATTGTGGATGAGAAATACGATAAATACGCCATTGTCGAACTAAATGAACACCTAGTAGACAGTTTATAGTTCCAGTCTACTAGGTTTCCATTCAAAACGACAATGGTTTGGCAGAACTATGTGATTTGGCCTCCTGCACAAAAAAGTTCTTGTGAAGCTTTTGGCAGTCTCTACTAGTTTCGGCGATATTGTGGATGAGAAATACGATAAATACGCCATTGTCGAACTAAATGAACACCTAGTAGACAGTTTATAGTTCCAGTCTACTAGGTTTCCATTCAAAACGACAATGGTTTGGCAGAACTATGTGATTTGGCCTCCTGCACAAAAAAGTTCTTGTGAAGCTTTTGGCAGTCTCTAACTAGTTTCGGCGATATTGTGGATGAGAAATACGATAAATACGCCATTGTCGAACTAAATGAACACCTAGTAGACAGTTTATAGTTCCAGTCTACTAGGTTTCCATTCAAAACGAAATGGTTTGGCAAAACTATGTGATTTGGCCTCCTGCACACAAAAAGTTCATGTGAAGCTTTTGGCGGTCTCAGCTAGTTTCGGAGATACGGTGAATGCGATAAATACGAATCACAGCATGATGAATATGTAGGCTAAACTCACCATCAGGTTGGCGAAACATCAGAACTGAGGAACACAGTCTGAATATAAAAGTCACCCGAAGTCGTTGAAGGGCGGATCATTCGAAATGAGGAAATTATTGAACCAATAGCAACGTTTAGTTTTGTATATACTGAACGAACTGAACGAAGGGTTATTGAGAAAGCTCGAAAATATGATATTTATATGCCCCATTTTTCTTGTATTCGCATATAGGATGATGCCGCGTATATCTCCGAAACTAGTCGTTGAGAGCGCCAAAAGTTTCTTTGGTTCAGCTGGTCGAACTACGTCAATTCCGCTTAAACATCATCTCTCTACAATTAAGAGGAGGCCCGATAACTTTTTTTACCCATTTCGGGGGGGACGAGGCTGAGCGGTTGTGTAGGAGGCACCGCGTTTTTTTCCGTGCTTTTTATTTGTGATATTCGTGCAATGAATGGTCTAACTGAATGTGTTAATTTAGGGATTATTATGCCAGGTTCTGTTTATCGGTTGATCATTTCGAGGCTATGATTTTGTTCCGGATGTTTTTCTTGATCTTAAAATGTAAAAAAACCTTGTGAGAGAATGAAGGGAGATTGTAAATACTAATGTAGGGAGATCGATCTGTTGATTAGTTGTTAAGTTTTCACTTTTGTTGTAAAACAGTGATTTATATAAAATATAAATTATTTACTGTGAAAATAAAAGGTTTCCTTATTTCAGTCCATCTATCAACATCAATATAGTGTTATCAATGTGGCATTGGTATCAAATCTTGGGTACCTACATATGAGTTATTTCACAGTTGTCTTTGGCGTGCATTCCTTTCTTTCTTTCTGGCCGAAACAATCATGAAAAAGTACTACTACTACTTTGGATCATCACATGAAAATCGGAAGCTTTTATGTTTCATTGTACTTTTACGCAAATTTTATTGAATTAACATTTGTAGATTAGAAATCTGTGTTTAATTTCAGAACGTCGATGAATTGATACATACATATTAGTCTTCTTTATTCCAAATGAATACCTACTAAAGTAATGGAATTCCATAATCGAAGTTATATGTATCACCTTGTTGGGCCGCTCTGAAGATGTGGAACTAGTGGTGCTATCTATGGACAATTTATTGAACATCTCTCTATCACTGAAAAGAATCCTTCAGGATATTCATGTATAAAATCGATGAATTTATAGTATCCTGCCCTGCATGAAACAGAAACACAAATATCAGATTTCTAAATCTTCCTTTGATAAGTTTATGAAAAATTACATAATCAAAATTCACATTATCATATCTTAATCATTTATTCAAATTTATAAATTGATCTGATGAAAATTAGTACTTGAATGGTTCCATCAAATAAAAATCAGGAGTTCTGAGGTTATTCAAGAAAGAAATAGTTTTAGAAATCAAATCTATATTCTGTACAGCATATGCATGTACTCACAAGTTATTACAAGAATCTAGGAAGTGAAATAAGTCATTGATTTCAGACTTAATCAGTAACTACTCTACATCTACATTTCATTTGTTTCTATTCAGACAGCCTCTAGTAATAATCCTATCAAGATTATTATCTGAATTTATTCCTGACAATCCATCATCCAACGCCCTTCTTTTAGCAATATCAGTCAGAGATTTGAATGTATAAGGTTCCCAGCAAACAAGTTCTGCTAATGTTTTTCTATTCAGGAGAATATCAGATCTCACTAGCCCTTCTCTGAATGTATCATAATTTATATCATGTTGCTCGCAGCCAGCACGAATCCTGGTCTCCCAGAGCTAAAACATGATAGAGACAGGGCCGTTATGGAGAATGTGGGTGTGATAATAATTGATACTTACATTAGCCATGTCTAGTTTCCTCAGTTTCCTTCCTTTCGTGGCATAAACCAGTGCTCGGCGTACATATCTGATTGCAATACTATAGCAGTTCCGTTTTCTTCCCACAAAATGCTGAAAAATTGAATTGGTTTATTTGTTTAGGCCATAGAATCCATGATAGACCTTACGGCAGTTAGTTTGAAAATCTTCCTTTTCCGCCAAAATTCATCTGGGCCGCGAGACCTTACGAAATTTATAGCTGTTGTGAAAACCATTGTCTATTTTTATTTTAGAATCAACAAAAATGGTTATTTCTTTTCTTGTGCCAAAACCATGCAAAGCCAAAACAGACAAGATAGAGAGGTTATCAAATTCTTTCTTCTTTCTTTTCTTCAGTTTTTTTCGACTCATCTTCTCATCTCTTATTTGGGGGACACTACATTTATGGGCTATCCGGTCAAGTGAACTTGCGACTTTTTGCGGAAAATCTTGGATATACCAAAAACTTGAACTACAAGCAATGAATAATTTAATATAAACACAAAAACTATTCAAATTTCAATTAACTATTCAAATTCTATAATTTCTAGTCAGTTATATGCTAGATCTAGAACTTTTAGACCTCCCCTTTTTCACAAATGGCATTTTGGCAAATTCGTTACATTTCAAAACATGCTTTTGTTTATTAGAACTATCGTATCATAAATATTACAGGTGTTCAAGCAATCACGCATCTTATGAAGTTCTTCTTAATGTTGCATGAACCCTTTTAGTATTCAACAGCTCATTTGGTTTTTAACTCCAAATTGGATGAGGATTCTAACAATGAATAATATTTCTGATTTCATCAGTGCCCTGAAAAAAGGGAAGAATAGAGAAGTGTATATATGTTAGGAAAGACCTTGTTTTTTCAAAGGTTACCTTCCGTAACAATTTGGCAGCATAATTTCGAGACACCTTATATATGTAATGTTTTGATGGTTTTTTTATTCGCTTGCTGTCCAGAAGGGTTCAAATTATAAGGAAATCTATGCATTTATCCAATACAAAATATCTGTTGATTCTGATTGATGAAAAATAGGTACGTAGGGGATTGAAAAAAATGGTACAAATTACAAATGTATTATCATTAGTGGCAGTATAGTAACAAATATCATTGGATAATATTTTGATAGAAACTAACACTTGATTCCATAAAATGAACATTGCACAATGATAGTCCAATAATAAATAAATGTCGAACGTTTCCGACGGCTTCAACTTAAAAAGAAACAATCTCGCGGAATATCCCGATCACATCTAAGATATTTGCTAATATATAAACTGTGTAACTATTCTCTGTACAACACACATAGAGGCGACTCTCGAACACGAAATATACAAATTTACAACACACGAAATCAACCCGCAGATTTCTCTTTAGAAAACCACCCACCGGTAGGGGATGCTTGACCATATTGAATAGCTATTGGTGGCAGCTTCTCAGCTTTCTAGGGTTGGTACTAATGTCAACTGTCATTAATGTCAACTGTCATGAATGTCAACTGCCATTTAATTCTATTGTTTTCATCTGCGCATATGCCACCGAAAGCTGTTGAATATATGGTCAATACTCAATACTGTATGTACATTTTCTACAACGGCCCCTCTGTGGGCCCTCAGAACTGCTTTGGCTGGCTGGGCTCCTTATCCACGCGCATGTCGTCGATCTTGGCTACGATCTTGAGGGCGGGCCCTAGTTTCATCCCCATAGCCGTCATCAGGTGGTCCTCCTTGAGCAGCATCAGCGCTTGCCCGTCGATCTCTTGGATGAGGAAGTCTTCGGCGAGGTCCGAGCAGCCTGGTAGGTTCTTGATGAAGTCGAACACCTCCTGGACCTGGAGCGAGAGGAAGGGGGGTTATTGGTGGGGATATTTAGTAAAATTTCGGGCGAGAATTCATCCACAAGCACAAAGTGAATGGAAAAACGGATCATAAGTACCGGCAGGTTTTTTTTCACCAGAGGAAACCTATAATGTTCGTGGAGGAATTGATAACTTTTATTTATACAATTGATTTTTGTTGTCATTGTTGTAGAAAATCTTGCGAGTCCGACCTGAAAATTCCCACCATCGTAATTTTGAATCGAATCGTTCTATAATCGCAATGGTGTCAACGTCAAATATTGACAAAAGAGATCATTCATAAATAACAATTATTTAGGTCCAACCACTAATAATTGACTGTTCCCTGTAGAATAATCAAAATTGTATATCGTGAAAACCTGATTTTACTAATCAATAATAATTATCATTAGATAAGTCGATATTAAAAATAAATAGCTAATCGGAATATTCTCCAATTCTTTCAAGTGCAGCTGTCACTATGACATTTTCAGCTGTTATACTTACATGTGGAAAAATAATAAAACATTATAAAAAAATAATAATAAGATGTTTCAAAATATACGAGACTGAACAAAAAATATTTTTCCACTCAACCCCCACGATTGCTCCCAACTGATAAATATATTCACTTGAAACAAAAAAAAAACAGTGGGTAGATACTTACAGTCCATTTGATTGGATCCACTTTTGGAGTATCATCCTCGACAGCATTTGGACTGAGACTACTTTCAGCACCAGAAGCACCCGATTCAGTATCAACTTCCATTTTCTCAGTCTTGAGTTTCCCACTGAAAAAAAAAAATAGTAAACATTTTCGAGATAGCCCCAAAAACAGTGACATTCATTTTTGGGTGGAAAAAATCGATAAGACTTAAAAAATCCAAATAAGTACCTCTTGGAGCAGGCAATCGAGCAAAATCGCTTGTTCTTCTTGAATTTGGACTTCTGATCGACGGTTCCACATGCTTCACATTTTGCCATTTCCCCTTTGTTCCCTAGGCCGATGCCGTAAGGAGAAGAAGCCCTTTTCTTTCCTGCAACAAAAGATTGGATGATATTTTAATCAGTTTCTATATGGGAAATCAATATGATGAAGGTCAGTGGGTCATTAAATATTGAGGTGAATTCATTAATTCAATACTGTCAGTTGTATTGCTGGTGGAATTTGGAAGTTTTTTCAATAGAAAATAGTGATCATTTCATGAATTTGTTTTCCTATTTATATTGACGCTGCGAAAAGGTAAATATCGATGAGAAAATTAATCATATTTGCATAATGTAATTCCAGAATTTTTTCTATCGATTTCTTCAATGAATTTCAATATTTGTTGGAAATTAAATTTCTACTTTTAACGTCATATAATCAACAAAATATTAAAGAAATCATAAACATCACAAATATTTGTGCCATAATTATTCTAAAATTTGCAGTCTTTCCTATTTGGTTGGCGACATTACTCAATGTTACACTCACTGTCAAAAACAGCGGCCAGAAAAATTGCCCTGTAACTTTTTCAATTCCTGTCCGAATTTGGTGAAATTTCATCCAAATCGTGGATTTATGTACCGGGCCCTCAACCACAGGCTGGGGTGAGAAAGTAACTTTCCTTTCTCCCTGTATATTGATCAAGCCATCAGCTTTTCTCGGAAACTAAAATTCAGGTTAACATTCCGAAATATAAATCTACGATTTGGTCGATACTTCAACCAAATCGGACAAGAATTAAAAAAGTTACAGGGCGTTCAAATATTTTTTCCGGTCGGTTTTTTTGCAGCCGTGTAGATTTTTTGATTCAAATGGATCAAATTCATCTCAATAACATCATCAGATGAAACCTATGAATGAAGTCAGATGGTAATAAAAACCAGGAATGATTATTAGGACTCAAAATGGTAATTATATACTTCAAGGCATCAACATATGATTCAAAACCACTGTAAATACTGAACATTTTGACAAATACAAATTATAGTAATGATTCATTTTTTCCCTCAAATAAAAATCACTGGTGTTGAGAATTACCCCAAAGTTTTCTTACCACTTTTACTAGATTTTATAAACCAATTCAGGAGCATAATACAAGAATTTTCCATGAACTTACTTGGTGGCTCCTCACAATCCTTATCATTTGAAGACTGGCTGGGCTTGATATCCCCCAGCAGACTGCTCCTGGTGACAGGGAAAGGCTCTGAAGACTCCTGGATCACGAAATCCTCGATGACATGCGTCAAAACTTGCGGCTTGACCATCGCCTTGGGTGGGCATCTCTCCTTCACCTCTTCAGCTGTAACTGCCACAGAGTGACTGGGGTCTGCAGAGGTGTTGGAAGGTTGGGTCGGAGCAGTACCATGGGTGTGAGATGGTAGCACCACCGTGGGTTCCACTCCGTTCACCAAAGGCTTGGTTTCCATGGCTTGGGGTTGTTCTTTCATTTCTGGCTGGGCTGAGGAAGCTACAACAAAATGAGGGGATTGTGAGTTGTGGAAATCATACTCATAATTATGTTGGTTGATTTGTAAAAAAACTGAATTGCAAGCTTTCATGTTTAAAGGTACATCGATGTGCGATAATTTTGAAAGTGAATGAAAAGGTATATAACATTCAAAACTTGCCGCTCTCGCTCTTCAATTTGTGTATAGATCAACCTTGAAATATCCCTTTCAAGACTTTCAAGGAACGCTTCTCAAATTTGTCATATTAACAACTCACAGGACGTTCACAGAATTTGAAAGCAACGCATAACATTTTTAAACACCGAAACTTTCCAGGCCACTTCTTAGAAACTAAGAGATATGACAGCGAAAGGAATTACTAAAAACGTATTTTACCAGCTGATTCATCATACCACGTACTTTTAGGTGCACTCTGGGATCTTTTGATGAACACGAAAATTGAAGGAACATTAATCGAAAATTCCATTTTGAAATTTCGGATGACGCACAGGCGATCGTACACAAGTGTAATGCGCAACAACCGATGTCTTCTCGCTTCATATTTTCATGCTGTGGAGAAGGCTATCCGGATAATGTTGGTTGGAATTTGACGACAGGCGTTTAGTTCAAATGTACCGTAGGCTCCTCATCATGAAATTCATTTTATAAGAATATTCTTCAACAGGATCACAGGAATGCCATTCGGATAGTCTAGCGGAGGGTATAATCATTATTGTTCGTTAAAAAAATGATACCACATCCCATCGATTCAAGAAGAAGCTTCCAATTTTCATGATAATGACGTTCAATAATTTTTACTTTGAGAATCAACAATTCGCCATCGAGAAAAATTTAAAGGAATCTTGCCTACCGCCTGCGCCAATTATGTAATATCTTTATGTTTTTTCAGCATACAGATAAATCGCAAGCTTAGAACTTTTCTTTAGTTGAATGTTCTCCTGAAGATACTTACTTTAGTAGTCTAAACAGTGAATGGTGAAAATTCTGCTAGAGGCTCCAGCCTGTGGTATGTTTTCAAAGTTTTTTATCTTCAAAACTTTTTCGACATATGTTTGGGGCACTTCATCTCAACCCAAAACATATAAATACTAATCATGACAGAATTATGTACAATTTATTAATACATCAATTTTTTCATTTACTGTGTCAATGATATATTGTATGGAGGTGAACGAAAAGTAAATTTATAATCTTCACAACAACTCTCAGAGATCTCCATTAATTGTCTAGGAAATGTTCAACAGATGTTTGGGGCACTTCATCTCATCGAATAAAGAAGAAGCTTCCCAATTTCCATGATATTGACGTTCAATAATTTTTACTTAAAATATCAACAATGGATAGCATCCAGTTTATATTTTTCGACAGGATATCATATAAACACTATCACTCTACCCATCTAGCGATGGGTATAATCATTATTATTCGTCAAAAAAATGATAGCAACAACAATAAAATATATTTTGTGCACATCAAATCCTGAATATATGATAGTGATAATATTTGAACAGAAAGCTTGGACTAACTACATCTAATTATCGAATATCTGATAGCGAATATTATTGGGCAGGTGAGTTTCAATATGCACTCAGTGCATACCTCTCTTTCTCTTTGACATGTATTGAAGAGAGAAACATAGCACTACTTTTACCAATGGGTATCGCTATAATTTACGTAGACATAGTTTGCAGAATTGATCACTGTCTGGATTTTTTGGATTATTTAGGAATCTGATTGATGTAGTGATTCGATTATATTCATGTGAGTATGTTTGCAAAGAGACTAATGGTGGATTTATGCAGCAATTTTAGGTAAAGAAAAAATCACCATTTATGCAGGAATTATTAAGGACTATCATGTCTTAAGGGTAACTTCTCCCATTGGTCAATTTCTGTGGGTCATTTTACAATTTCAGTCATCAATATACATTTTTTCTTTTTATAATGTGATAATTCATATATAAGTTTGAATAAACAACACAATCACAGACAATAACCTATAAAAAACCGTCACAGAATTGAAAACTTCGAACGCATGCGCAAATATGATCAGTTTTAAGTTTTAAGCCATAAGAGACAAAAGTTGGCCAACATTCTTATGACTTAAAACTTATGACTTGCAACTTAAAACTTATGTCAAGTGTATGAATGGTAACATTGAAAACCAATGATTGAACTTCTTACGACTTATGACTAAAAACTTACGACTTAAATCTTATGACTTAAAATCGCTGCATAAATCCACCATAATTCACCTCGTTTCGTAACAATCTGTCCTTTGACTTACGGCGGCCGCATACTTTTAAGCGAAGCTTAACTTGACCTCGATTTAAAAGCATAAAATGTTTTTTTTTAAATGCTTTATTCCAAAATATAACCAAATCATACATGTTATAACAATTATTTAGCTTTCAGTATCATGTACTCGTGTTGTTAAGCGAGCTCAAATCCTAAGCTTTAGCTCAAAAGTATACGGCGAAGACGGCCGCAAGAAACATTCTCACATAGGTGTAGATATCAAAAAGGACGACGCCCATTTCTCGTGAAAAAAAAAAACTTCGATTTTCCATACTCACAGTTATCCTTGGGCCCGTCCGCCCCGCCTCCCGAATGTCCTCCCGCCCCCTCGGAGGCGTCCGCCGCCTCCTTGCCCGAGGGCGGCACGGTGGGCGGCATCGGGGCCACCTGTTGCGGCTGCGCGATCGCCACCTGTTGCTGCTGCGCGGGCGGCTGCAGCTGCGCGGGGGTGGGCGCGACGTGGGGAATGGCGGAGGGTTGCGGCGGCGACGCCTGGATCTGGCCGATGATGGCTCCGTGGCTGGCCATCTGCTGGAGCTGGGGAAAAGCAATATCTTTATGAATCGAATCAAATCACATCAAATCAGTTTATTCATTATAAAAACGTGCATATGTGTGTGAGAATCACACCGTATAGTTACTTTAATCCGTTGATTCATTTCATTGGTGACAATAAAGCTTATCGTTTTGTTGCGGTAAGAGATGATAAGTATTCTTTTTCAAGAAAAAAGTGGTTTACAGACGAGCAGTCAGTCATGTATTGAATATAGATTAGGGAGTATCATTCTTCTCAGGGAATTGAGAGCGGCGTTTGGCGAAGAGTTTGGTGTTGTGTAGAAGTGTCCAGTTGAGTTAGGGTTACAGTGTAGTATCAGAAAGTATATGAATCACAGTAAGTACTAAATATATAAAAATATATTTGTGAATGAACTATTCTGTCTAATGTTCTTTATGGCACTATAGTGAATAGAGATCATATCATTTCGTCTAGTGTTCGTTATAACACACTAGTGAATGTTATTCGTAGGTACACATATGTCGATTGGAAATCTGTTTCATTTCTGTACGTCAATAAATTGATACATAAATATTTCTCTTCTTTTTTATGAGTGATAGGTCGAATCTGTGCTTTGAAGATCATGAGAGACTTTGAGGTGTTTTTCTGTATAAGGTAGGTATTTCTTTCTGTCATGAAAAGACTAAGACAACTCATGTGCAAATTTTATCTGCTTAGAGATATTCTCTCACGGAAAAACCTATCCCTCGTTTACACCTCTCTGGCTGAAAGCGTAATACGCTACTGTATTATAGTGTGGGGAGGAACATACAACACGACGTTGCACTCTCTACAAGTCATGCAGAATTCATTATTAAAAATAATACACAGAAAAGATAAAAGGTTCCCTACTCAAATACTATTTCAAGAAACCAAAGTTCTAAATATTAGGGCTCAATATTGCTATCAAGGTCTAATTTGGATGTTTTCCAACTTGACAAAATATACAACAAGCTTCTCGAAAACAACAAGATTCTCTGAAAATTTAAATATAAAAACTCCATTTTACCGAAAGAGCCACACGCAAAGATTCATCTTTTTTTTCGGACCTACATTGTATAACTATCTCCCTACGAATCTAAAAACTATAAAAAAAATCAAAGAATTCAAACTTGCTATCGAGAAACACATAATAGAAAATCCAAAAATACTAAATATATTCTAAGAAAATACTAAACTTAAAAAAAAAAACAACAACAACTCTCTCCGACCCTCACCCCCCCCCCTAGACGAATCTAAAATTTCAATAGTCTATATTGTACTAAAATTGACATTCCATCTACGAAAACAGGCGCCTTGTGCCTAGGTTTATTTCACCCACTTGTGGTGGATTGAACTCGATAAAAATTCCATTTATACCACGTTTTGTACCGAATAATTGTACTGATTATTGTACTGTTATTATTGTATATAATGTACTGATTATTATGATTAAACTGATGATGATGAAAAAAAAAAAAATTTCACAGGAACAATCATGCCTGACATCATCATATTAGGCATTGAGAAGTCCGCCTTCTTGGAAACAAGCACAGGCCTTAGTCTTGGTTGCATTGATTTAAAAGTCTTACCTGTTGCAACTGCTGCATGTTCATTTGCATCGGCTGTTGAGTCACGGCCAGATTTTGCTGCAACGTCATACCCTGCTGCAGGCTGTTCAAGTTCTGCTGCTGCATCTGCTGCACCTGCTGATTAGCCTGCGCCGACATAGAAACGACTGGCATGATCGGGCGGTTACCATCCATCTGGATCTGCTGCCCTTGCAGCGTTGGGATCGTCTGAACTGGAAAACAAAGCCACCGCGTTAGACCTTGTTCGCAATTCCCGATCACTGTAGCTCAATTACTCACTCATCATCGGCTTGGGCTGTATGTGCTGTTGTTGTTGTTGCCCACCTTGGGATTGCTGCTGCTGCTGCTGTTGTTGCCCTTGTTGTTGCTGCAGCTGGTACTGCTGCATCACCTGCTGCTGCAGCTGTTGCTGCATGACGGCTTGCTGCTGTTGCTGCTGCTGTTGTTGTTGTTGTTGTTGCTGCTGCTGGGCATTCTTGTTCTGATTGGCTATCTGCTGGGCCTTCTCAGCTGTCATGGGGGATCCGGGAGTCATGGTTGTGGTCATGCCGTTGGAGTTCATGACCAACATTCTGGAAAAACTAATCATCAGGATAGAGATAGGGATGAGGGGATGTTTGTTTTATTCCTAGTATGGTAGTTTTCCTGATTATTCTGATATACTTACTTGTTGTTTCCAACGAGATGGTGTTGCATGTTCGAGTATGGTTTGATTTGGGTCTGGTTGGCAGCATCTGCTTTCGGTGCAGGTGATGTTCTGATTTGAGGAGCCTTTGTACGTATTTTTGCTGCGGGCTTGCCACCCATAGAAGTCTGCAAAACCCAAAACATCTATATAAATACTAAACATGACAGAATCAAGTAACAATTTATCAACACATCAACTTTTTCATTTGCTGTGTCAGTGGTATATTGTATGGAGGTGAACGAAAAGTAAATTTATCATCTTCTCAATAACTCTCAGAGATCTCCAGTAATTGTCTAGGAAATGTTCAACAGATTTTTGGGGCACTTCATCCCATCGATTAAAGAAGAAGCTTCCCAATTTCCATAATAATTCGGTATCAAGAAAAATCGAACGGCATCTTGAGTCTACCGACTGCGCCAATTTTGTGATATCGTTATGATTTTTCCGTCATACGATATATATAGCATGATTTTAACTTTAGGTAGTCTTTAGGTGGTGCGCTTCATCTCATTGAACGAAGAAGAAGCTTCACAATTTACATGATATCGACGTTCAATATTTTTTACATCTAAGAATCAACAATACAGTATCCCTCACAAATATTCACATCAGATTGTACAAGTTGTTCTTCCTAAACTATGAGTTGATTCAACAAATCTTAGGCCAGACTTATACCAGTCCCAGAGTTGGTACTTACTGGTGTCTGAGCTCCAATAGTCTGTGTAGACACCGAACTAGCCGGCCGAATGTTGGCAGCATTGGAGGGCAGAATGTTCAAGGGGCGGGTGGCTTGTTGCTTGGGCTGAATGTTCTCGTTGGCAGGCCTTGGTTTCGCGATTTGCTGGACAGTTCCCTGGGTCGCTATCGCTTCTGCAAAAACAAACAATCAGAACCATTGCGATTGGGGTTAGAGGCTGCGCTTACGGTTTTGTTGGGTCTGTATGGTGGCAGCCTGGGGGTTCTGGATGAACATCCCCGGCCCAGGGGACCCGTCCGCTTGGGTGCCCCTGATGAAGATCTGGTTGGGGGCCAGCTGGAGCGCCTGCGACTGTAGCCCGTTGGTGGTCCACACCTGCTGGAGGCCATTGGCGAACTGCCAGGGGGCTGCGAACTGCATCTGCTGGCCGTTTTGCTAAAACAAAAAAAAGGAGCTGGTTAAAAACTGTTTATTTTGGTCATTCGAAGAAGCGGTGGACTATTCTGGTTTTCAATTCGGGAAGATTTATCAACGATTGATATCAGAATATTTGAATTAGGATAACGTAACGTGCTCACTAAGTGTGGAGAATTGAAAGGCATGAGCCTACCGACTGCGCCAATTTTGTGATGTCTTCATGATGTGTTCGTCATACGGTATTTCGCATGCTTCAATCAACTTTTCTTCAGTTGAATTTCCTCCTGAAGTACTAAAGTAGAGATTGTGCTAAAGGCTGTAGGATATTCCAAGTGATAAGCAAAAAATCTTGATTTCGATGAGAATTCCTATCAGGGATGCAGTAATATTCACTTACAATAATTTTTCATTATTTCGGAGATTGTTGATGATAATGGATGTTTCACACACTGCGTCCAAAATGAGGACGTTGAAAACAATGGCAACTTGCGAAAACTTTCATGCTTATCTTGGACATGGATTATCGATACTTTGAGGCCAACTAGAGGAAATATAAAGCATTTTGTAGCAGTTTTTTCAGTCAATGTCCCAACTACAACCATAACAAGAAGAGGCTATAGCATATGCTAACGAAATTACGTGATATTATAGTATATCTACTGTTTGATATTATCCATGCCACAATCCAATGCTTGTTCTAACTACTCCTCAAAATTCTACTGCTTCGTAACAATTCGGTAATCTTACTTGTATCGGACTGATAATTTGAGCTGTCGGCTGAGTGCCCAGCATTTGCGAAACTTGAACGCACTGTCCCTGCTGTTGTGATTGGGCGACAGCGCCACTACCGGCAACTTTTTGCATTTGCACTTTTTGCGTTGCCATCACCTACAGAAAATCCAGAATCATGTCGGGAAACAGTGCATATGCGATTCCGGAAAATCATTTGTCATTCAATCCGGCATCTGAACAATATGTCGAGGTTATGAATTGGCGTCCACTAATTTGTTCCATTTTGTTGTCTTGGACAGAAAAACAAATTGATATGTGATTGAAATCGATTTCCAATGACGGACTCTTCACCTCAGCCATGCAGACTAAGTAAAATGTTATTCTTTTACAAATTCTTGTTCTCCCAATGTTTTTATCTTTACTCTTTTATATAAAGGGATTTCACATTATCAGAGTTATTTTCTTAGCAGGCTGGGAAAACTCTTTGTTCATTATGATATATATTTAAGATATTCTGGTTTCAAGCATCTACCGGCATACTCAATGTGATTCTACCGACTGCGCCAAATCTGTTAAATTTTTGCCTAACGCTTTTTCATTATCCAGAGAAGTATTTATCTACTATAAACAATGTTTGCATCAATCCTACCAAGTGGTCCTACCGACTGTGCCAAGTCATCGAAATCTTTTAGCGAAGTTCCACCGGACCAAGTCCACAATCTCCCAGAATATGATGACAAAATACTGACAAGTTGCTTGAGAGAAGAGAACAATACCAGACGGAAACTCTTGCATGTATGCATGGGAATATGCGATGATACGTGTACAAATTATCAGTGACAAGCCGGAGCAACTGCGGATCCATCATCCGTCAACCGGACCTCACCTTGTGCATCTCCTGCTGCTTCTGCTGCTGCTGGCCGTTGCCTTGGGAATGGTTGGGCAGGATGTTGGGCTGCGAACTGATCACGCCCAGTTGGCTAAACACCAAAGTCTGCTGGTTCTGCGTGGTCGGAATGGTGGGAATGGTGGTGTAGCCGGGAAAGGCGGCCGCCTGGTTGCCTTGCAGCACTTGCTTGCCCTGGGCCGTGGTGATCATGTGGGGGGCCAGCTGGTTGCCTTGGAACGGCTTAGCGATAACCTGGATGAATATATATTGATAATTGTTGTTCTAAATGGAAACCTAGTAGGGTGTAACTGTAATTGTCCCAAGTGCCAAACGTTTATCTCTACCAGCGACCCAATTTTAGGTTGAAGTTATATTCTTCTTTTTTTTGAGGAAGTTTGTAGGAATAAAACCTCGTATCACTTGTATCGTGAATACACCATTTGACGTCTCAAATTTCTGCTATCAAAAACACAAAACACCACACACGTTCACATTTACTTGTTTTCAACGAGTTTTCAACACTTTTATAGGAAAAAATCAATATTTTTCAAAAAACCCATCACCAGACTTTGATCTGTCAACTTGACACTGTCACAATAAAAAGTGTTCAGCTTCTGTCGCGCTCGGTTCTCGATGGAATTTGTTAATGTTTTGAAGGGCGAATTTTTTAAATTATACTATTTTTCTCCAAATGACATTAAAAGCGGCCTTTTAATGACACTTGGCAGGCTTAGAAGTTGTACTTTTAATGCCTAGGCAGAAAAAGTCCACTTTTACTGCCTAGGCAGAAAAAGTTCGTTGCTAGGCAACCTTCCAATTAATAATTTAAATCAAACTGGTTATTAAAATTGACAATGACATTAAGAAAACTCAAAATGATGCTGATGATAATGAAACGCAATTTAAATATGGAAAAGTCGATTTTGCGTGGAATTGGAACAAATTTGAAGAAAAAATTATATGTTTCACACGGCAGAAAAGCAGATTTAATGCCTTGGCTGGTTTCATAGCCGCGGCATTAAATCTTGTGCTTTTATGCCTAGTAAAACAAATAACTATTTTTCTGCTGAAAATTCTTGGAAACAAATAAATGTTAGTGTTTAAGTTTAGAGAAGTACTAATTTTTGTGTTTTCGATAATAGAAGTTTGAGATGCCAAATCGTGTCAAATGGTTTATTTCCAAAACCAAAAAAGCTCATATCCTATAAACTACTTGGGAGTGCCGCACATTGACATTAGATTCGTGTACAGTAGGCCAAAATACATTGGTACCTCCTTTTCAACTCGTTGGACTGCGGTTAACGAAGATTTACCCAGCTTTCTTCAGTAGGCATGAAATATGCGTGAAGAAGCAGCTCAACGTTATTGATTAAAATTGTATTAACTAACGTACATTCGATATGCCAATTGACCATATAGCGTTCTACGGTTGGTACTAATCTGTCATAAATGTCAACTGTCATTAATGTCAACTGTCATTTAGTTCGATTGTTTCCATATCAGATTCGATACGAATCAATTATAAATATGAGATAACTGAACATTTATATGGAAAAAAAATTCAATGATTTGATGGGCTTATTTGAATTCATTTACATAACTGACATTTATGACTATTGACGTTGATAACAGATTCCTGTCAACTTGAGAATAAACTTTCTTTCTCCTTCGTAACATTAGACATTCTCCACAGTCACATCCTTCATCATTGACATTGACTGACAATTTTGATGTTTTTTTCTGTTTCCTGATTCTCTAATCAATCATTCTATATCATTCCATATCATTCCATATCATTCCATATCATTCCATATCATTCTATATCATTCTATATCATTCTATATCATTCTATATCATTCTATATCATTCTATATCATTCTATATCATTCTATATCATTCTATATCATTCTATATCATTCTATATCATTCTATATCATTCTATATCATTCTATATCATTCTATATCATTCTATATCATTCTATATCATTCTATATCATTCTATATCATTCTATATCATTCTATATCATTCTATATCATTCTATATCATTTTATATCATTTTATATCATTCAATATCATTATATATTGATTTTTAGCTGTAATTCATATAATATTTGTAGTGATAGAATATTTTATAATTAATATCATTTTATATTCTTGACTTTGAAGTCATATTGCCTATGTGACTTGCCATAAATGTTTTATGTACATAACATGGTCAAATAAATACTACACTAAATACTATACTATACTGTATCATTCTATATCATTCTATATAGTCTACATGTTTTCATGATTTCATGATTTCATGTTTCAATGATTCCATGATTCCATGTTTCAATGATTCCATGTTTCAATGATTCCATGATTCCATGTTTCAATGATTCCATGTTTCAATGATTCCATGTTTCAATGATTCCATGATTGATTGATTGATTGATTGATTGATTGATTGATTGATTGATTGATTGATTGATTGATTGATTGATTGATTGATTGATTGATTGATTGATTGATTGATTGATTGATTGATTGATTGATTGATTGATTGATTGAAGTCATGCTCACTGTCCCCCTACCTGGATCTGCGATGGATTGATGCTGGGATGCAACGCGATGTTGCTGATGTTGCCCGGCATCAGCAGCTGCCCCTGGCTGTTGTACAGCTGCTGCAGGTAGGTGGGGTTCTGCAGCGGTTGCTGGATGACTTGCACGGCCCGTCCGTGGCTCCAATCGGAGCTGATCTGCTGCTGGTGCGCCACCTGGCTCTGCTGCAGCGGCGACATCGTGGTGATGGTGGTGCTGCCGCTCTGCTGCTGCGCAGCCAGCACCTGCGCGCCCTGCGTCTGGATCACTTGGCCCTGCTGCGCCACCTGCTGGTGCATCGAGACGGTGTGCTGCGGGGGGCCCATCGATGTGGCCACGCATTGGGCACCTGGAAAGCGAATGGAAACGGTGAATCTTCGTCTACTGCACTCCTATGAGTTGAGGGAATGTTTTTTCTTGCCGGCGTGCGCGAAGTAGTACTTTTCTGCATACATTTACGTGCTTAAAGGTACACCTTTCCGCATGCCGTGCGGATTAGATTTTTTTCGCACTGAATAACTAATGTCCTGGAGTGACAACCTTCATTAAGCATATTGTTACGGACTGTGCTGTGTGTGTTCCGAGAATACCGGAAATCATTATCTCGGCGGTGCGCGAATGGCTGTGATCTATAGCCTCGCGATAACATCTGTCACGGACGTGTCAAATTAGAGGACAATAGCGGATGATTCATAACCGTCGCGGTATCTCGAAAATGAAGGGTATTTCTCAGAACTTTATTGACTATTCAAAATTTTAATAGAATTGATAATTTTCACCTATATAAAAGACCGCATTGGCGCTGACAGTCAGTTCAGAAAGACTGCTAGTATTGTGAGATTTGTATAGCGAATATCGAAGTGATTTTACTAAGTGTTTATTGAATTGTATTCGAGTGTTTAGTGAAATAAGTCGTCAAGTTTTTTACTGAGTGTTCAATTTAACGAACCCAAGTAGAAATATCGTAAAAATATCATTAATTTCCCTTCTGAGTGAATTTTTTGAAAACATACAGTGACGAATAATTAGAGCTGGATTCTAAATTACCTGATCCGACATTCACTTGTTGCAGATGAGGGCTCTGGGATGGCACCAAGGCCTGCTGTTGCTCCTGCTGCTGCTGTAGAGCCACCTGCTGCATCTGCTGCTGATGCTGCTGCTGTTGTTGCTGCTGCTGCTGCTGCACGGCCTGCGCTTGCGCCTGTGCTTGCGCCTGTGCTTGCGCCTGAGCTTGAGCCTGTGCTTGAGCTTGCGCTTGGACTTGAGCCTGAGCTTGAGCCTGCGCGTTTGCGTCCATCTGCTGTTTGTTCAGTTCGCTCATTGTTATAGTCACTTGTCCCGAAGCTGAAAGAACGAAGTTTCATTAGTATTAGGCATTTTATGTATGGATGGAATCGATTCCAACTAGCACGTAGATGGCGCTTTGATTAATTTACTGACAAAATGCGCAAAATTTACATGACAAATCTATTTAAAAATATACCAACCGTCGACGCTCTGCTTGATGAATTCGTGTCCCCTGTCAAGATTCAACAGAGTGTTAGCAACATCATATTTGCAATCATCTGGCGTTATATCATGAATCCCCGCCTTTTGAGCCAATGTTTCCAAGCACTGCAGCGATCTGCTGCCTTGTTGCTGCTGCTGTTGCTGCTGCTGCTGTTGTTGCTGCTGCTGCTGTTGTTGTTGCTGCTGCTGTTGATGATGGAGATTTTGCTGATGTTGCTGCTGCTGACTCTGGTGTTGATTATTGTTGGTTTCGTTGGTATCCTGTTGGGTGGATTCCGGTTCTTGATTGTTGTTGTCCTCGACTTTGATTTTGGGGGGAGTGTTAGTTGTGTCTTTGAGGGGTTGTTTTTGGCTATCGGCTTGCTGAAGATTGTCGTAGTGCTGGGATCTGAAAAGAAATTAATAAATATTATATGACACAGAAACTCAACTCACATCATTCGCACACCCTGTATATACAATTCGAGTATTGGTTTAGCATGCATCGCAACATATGAATATTTTTTGATGGTTCACACCTTCCATATGAAAAACCGAATCTGATATAACAGAATTTTCAAATTTGACGCCAATAATAAGCACTCAAGCACGTCACTGCATTCAAAAATTCAGATCTGTTAATAAGGTAAGCAGCAGGTGTTCATAACTTTCCGCTAGTCGGTCGCTTACTCACGACCGAAAAATGTGGTTGGGACTGTTGGGAGTTTTTCCCTCGGGTTTTTCCAATTCTACATATTCATGCAGAAGCATACCTCACGTTTCTCATCCATAGATATCTCATCTCGTCGCCCTATCCTTGAAGTAGATATACTGGTCCCGGTCCGGTTTGAAATTAAATGCAATTACATTCTCCGTGCCTTCGGGGAGCACTCTGTAGTCTTCTTCCCTTTTTTACCATCGCATTGCGCCCCTCGGAAACGGTCAGAGTCAGAACAGAGCCGAGTTAAATCTTTATTAGATCTCCGCCAATGTGCGGCATCCATATAGCCTATTTATTTTGAATCTCGTACAGGTCGTTTTCAATTTCGATTATGTCCTCTCGCAGAAATAGAGGAAATTGGAAGGAACTGGTTCCGGAATTTATCACCAAATACCAAATTCCTGTTTGTATCATCTCGTATTATATCTTTTATTGAAATAGTAATCCCATCCATATTTTTCTGAACATACCCTTCGGCTTGGCAACGTCGCTGTCGCTAATGTCATGTCATCTCATCTCGTCATGTCAAACTTCATAAATAGGAAATTGGACGACCAACGGTTGGCGGCGATATTCTTTTGTTTCACCGCCATTTCCGGTTGATTTCTTTCAACAAGACAAGCTCCGCAACGCTCATTACATTAGCTACATCCAGTTTTTGGAAAAAAAATACTAAATATTTTGTCAAGGTTTGAATTGAGATGTTTTGATTTTGTGCTATAGTGCCTGAGTGTAGGTTTCTTGAAGGAAATATGGTGAGATATCAAGTATTTCGCTTTTTTTGAGGTGTATTTATGTTGGGCCATTTCAAGGGGGTGTCGGCTCAAAGATGGCCGAATGGATAGAAAGCGGTTATCTACATGCCAGGGGCCCGCATAAAGTCAGATGAATGTGCAGATGCAAAACAGTTTACAAGTAAGTGAAATCACCTTAACTCAGCACTGTGCCTATTATAGAGGCTATACTGAGGATCATCAAGCAAATCTACAAGTGTTATTTGTCTATTTAAAATAAGCATTCCTACCTATATACCTATAATTCCTGAAGTTCCTCATTACTCATTCATGTCTATCTAGATTCTAGAAGGAAACAAAAATAATTTGGGAAATTTTGCACTTATGTGATGAACATTTTCTATGATACCTACGTATTGACCTCAGAAATACTAATTCAATGAAGAATTGAATAAACCAATACTTCTTAACATGCCAAGTTTCAAAATGTCACCTTCGCGTCTCTCGGAAGTATTGCATTTAATATAATGAAAACAAAGTTTAGAAGTTGTTGGACAATTTCAACAAGTTAGTTCTGTGAATTTTCATGATTTTATTGAGAGTTAGGTACCTATATTCATTTGAAATAAAATTATAAAGAAACGGAACTCATTAGAGTTAAGAGACATGAATGTTTATTCGATTTTCTCCGAAAAAACTAGCTCCGGATGTAATGAAAAGTTACACCTGCACTGCTCCGATGTCTGCAGCTAATTAGGTAAGTCCACATTATATCTTGTTTTGTTTTTCTTTTTCCTTTGATTTGATGTATTCGACAATTGAGTGATGTGGATTTCCACATACCTACCAACCTAATTATGGGATTTATTTTATGGAAACCAACTTATCATAGGCGGGTAGTTTTTTTTTTAGTTTTTTTCAATTATAACGACACAATTCGATGAATCTAACCAGAGTCCCTCATCCACGATTAATAATTGTTGGGTCACCTTACAACCGAAATCCAAGAACATCCTGCCAGAATTATTCAGGCAGGCACTATACGAAACCGAGTGCATTGAAAGGAAGTGTCACGTTAGACGCATATATAGGCGGGGCTCCCTTTGTACTTTGTGAGGGCCCCCATGTTTGCGTGAAAAATTCTCCGGCTGAGAAAATGAGCGGTAATGAACAGCAGAGATGCAGGCGTATTGTACAAGGTGTTCACGTTTGTTATTGCGATGATCTGAAATTGATTATATTAGAATTGTAGTTTGATTTTTTTGGTCAATATCATTTTTATTAATAGAATGTCAACAATCTCAGTCTAGAGAAAAATACTTGCCCCTTATGTGTTTTGCATTATATATTTTCATTCTGTAACAAAGGTAAAGAAAGTGAATATTTCATAGTCGAACTAAACGAGACGTGGATTGCCGTGTGGACTTCAAAACTGTCACTGTCATATGTAAATATCAAAATGCGGTAGTGCCGCGATAACACAACCGATCGTAAGGCGACGGTTCCTTAGAGTAAGTGATGGAATTTTTATACTGGCCATCAAAGCTCACAAGATGGATGAAATTACAATTCTGGGAGTGTAGGAGAGGTTAAATCAATGCGTTTTAGGTCACATGGAGAAAAAAACAATAGTAGTCAGAGGAGGGAGTGGGGAAAACCTTGCAGTTGAGCAAAGTATAATAACTGCATACAGGTGGGTGTGAACAGCTCGTACACAAATTTATAATCTTGTTGTTAATGTGTGCGAAAGCGTCATTGTTGGTGTTGGATGGAATTTATTCAAATGTAATTCATGTTCTCCAGAGTTAATTTAGTTTGTCCACTTCATATTTGAACCGTTATACGTTGATCAAAAGTGAAGAGAGAAAGTTTGGCGAATAATAAACGAAAAATAATTATACCCAAAGGAAACTGTATACTATCTCTTGAGCTCCAAGCTGAATTTCTCAATCTCCGGCTACTTTATTTTTATTGAGTGTTTCTATAGAGTAAATGATGATCGATACGTATCAAAACTAATTGATTTCCCTGTTAATATTATTTTCCTTATCATCCTCTGAAACGTACCTAACAACTGATTTATAATTATCTTATTCTGAGAAAGAAACTTATCACACATATCAAATATATTATGTGTAAATGGATAATATCCTTACTGTTCACATTTTGCCACAAATCGCAATTGAAAAAATAAAGAATGAATCAGCAAACCATCAAACTTTCTGTTAAAATATATCGATAATATTTATGTGGTCACATCTGAAAAAATCGGGTTTCCAGTTTTGGAAAAATAATTTCACCCTCAGATATAATGGAATGGAAGAACTTCGGCAATAAAAGAACTCGAAAGTATCATCGCTAATTTACCGCCCTCACGCCCTTATATATCGTGTATCCTGAATTCAAAACAAATTGCAGACAAAATTGTTTGCACAGGATGACCCATTTGTTCATCCTATAGCGATTTTCCCACCCATTTCAATGTGAAATAGGTAAAAAATGTCTCAGGTTTGGGATCCGGATTTCCTTATTTTCAATACATCCCATCACAATTTTGAATCAATGGAATGAAAAAAAATATACCTTATACCTACATTAAAAAAAGTATAGGAAATCGTTTTTATTTATTTTGATGATATGGCTTTTGAAAGAGTTTTGTGTATTTTTGATCATACATCCCATCACAATTTTTCAGCTCTTCATGAAATTTTGAATCAATGGAATGAAAAAAAATATACCTAACCTACATTAAGAAAAAAAGTATAGGAAATCGTTTTTATTTATTTTGATGATATGGTTTTTGAAAGAGTTCTGAGTAAGTTTTGTGCTACCACTTCCGTTCTAATGACAAAAACCTCGTGTATAACCCCGTATTTTTCAACCATCAGCTAATTTCCTACATCTGTTGCATCAACGGACACCGAACGGCTGAAAGGATCTGTGAAATTGGACCGGTCCAAGGTTTATTGGATTTTTTAGTGCCTCCAAACGCTTATTGGGTTAATAATTAACTTGAATTCTCATTCGGGATACCGACGGGAAAATGTGCTATGTAAATCGGGAGCACTTATTATGACGTGTTTGCCCAATATGTGCAGTCATGAATTCTATTGATGCCATACAGTGACATTCAAAGAGTATATGCATATATATATGATTTAAGAAAAAAATTGTCATCAAATTATGATCTGCTGAAATCTAATTGGCATGTATTCTTCACATTTTTTAAAATTAACATTAGAATAATCTCAAAAGTTATATTTTTCGGAAAATAAGTACCTAATATTTGGATAAAAATTCATTGGAAGAGATGGATTATAGAGTTTTTATATACGAGCCATCATTTGAATGGAAATCAGTCAGTTATGAATGGTATTTTTCCAAATTTTTGCTAAAAATCTACTCTTTGAGGCTCTTGAATGAATTCTATGAAATGTAAAGAATAATAATTGACAGTTTTCAATGATTTTACAAACGAAGTTTTTGAATCAATTCCTGATATACGAATTTGTAATTATTAAAATAAATTTAAAACGAAAATTTTTTGCTCAAGTATATAGAAATCCAATGAAATCAGTCAGATCACGTGACTTTTACAGCGTCTTCAAAATAGTATTTTTTACGTAAAAAGTGTTGAATTTTATGCAGATACGTAAATGTAGATTTTTTATTCTATCAATCTTGATTATTTTTCTCTATTTCAACCCTGTTGATTACCTACCATCATCTTCCTCGCATTGTTATAATCTGGAAGCAGAAGTGAACAAACTATCCTAAATATTTCAAATGTATAATGATATTTCATCGTCCCCAGTTCAGGTAGAAATACCCTTTCCGAATTACTATAGGAAATGTTGTGCTTTGGGAGACTACGTCGGACCTATACAGGCTCATTTCAAAAATACATTCTTGGGTTGAGTAGTATTTTGTACTATACTCAGTAAAGTTTGCTTATTCAAAATCTCTGACATCAGTCAGTTCAAAAGATATAGCCACTATAGGGAAAAAAACATCAAAGATTCTTGATTCATATTTTGTTTGCCATGAGAATCATAAGAAAACAATTCAATATCAGTTTAATTAAGTTAAAAATTATGCCATTTGAAAATGACAGAAAACATGAATTATTGTTACCTGAATTGTTTGCTTCCAAATTATGAGAAGTAGAAGAAAACTTTATCTATATAGCTTGAGATAAAAAACCATCATCCTAATGACTTTTTTGGATAGAGTATAGTATCCATTCACTTTCAGTCATCATTACTATTGAGGATATCACTTCGAGTTGTAGGAGTTGAGGCTATTCATAATTATAGTTTTGAATAGATGATTAAACAATAATAATAATAATGGACCAATTGTTGTGCAAGATATTCGAGTAAAAATGTCATTCCCAAAGCCACTATTCCCGCAACATGTTACACAAACGTCTGCAAGAAGTGTTGCATACATTCAGGGACGATGTGAGAGTTTTTCGATCAAAATTTGTTACTGTAAATGAACCGTTCAATGTTGGTTGGCAAGTATACAAGATAAAAAATGCAACAATTTATTTCTGGTTATTATGACGATCACCTTGTAACACACTGACCAATGTTATCCTAACCGCAATTATGTCAGCAAGATAATTAATTGACACTAACTTGTTACGTTTACGAGAGTTTTTTTTTATGTAAATCGAAAATATTTTTGTTCATGCAAGAATAATTAGTAAACAATATTTCTTACATGTTAATATGTTGGCTGGATTTTTTCTTCTGGCGTATATTCCTAGATTTTCGGTATTCCTTCAACGTTTTGATGTGGATGGGAGTCTTGTATTTGAGTTTGAAGATACCTCTGACCTTTTCACTACCTGGCATTATATTTAGTTATTAGCAGTTCGACAGAAGAAGTTGAATGGGTAGATAGCATCAGGTTTTGTTGTTGGTTTTATTCTGCTTTGTTCGCAATTTCTCTCTAAATATTCACCCATTTTTTGCGCGCACCTTTTTAAAATCTTTTTACCACTGTCATTCTTCATTTACTCACGTGGCCAGGCACTAAACAAATAACAGGATTCGATCTATTCACGCGTGCTAGCCGATTTACAAACGTTTCTCTGATGTTGTTATCGCACTCTTGAGGATACGTCTCGGTCATGGTTTCGTTTGGCAGTCAAAGATATAATGACTGTTGGAGATATAATTGGATTTTTCTACGAATACAGCTCGTTTGGGTCTGGTCTATATGGGCCTGGCTTTTCGTTCTCGGGACCAATAAAATGGGGTTCCGAGTGTTTTATGACGAGCGTCCGTGACGTTTTTGGGAAGATGGTGTTGGGATTTTGACCTGCCTCCTTCCATGGGCGGGCCGGATTTCATTATTTACGGGGGTGCCACATTTTTTTGTTTTTCTTTTGGGACTTACGTATTCTGACCTCGAAAACACGAATTTCGAAATTATATCGTGAACAAAGCATACTACTTTTCTAGATAAATTTCACTTAACTCGCTTATATCTCTATTTTAGTCATGCATTGAAGAGAGAAACATACGCAGTGTCAGCACACATAAAGTTAGCGACATAGTTAAGTTTTTTTTATTAATTGTGCTACTCTAAACCTGTCAAATTTGAAATTTTTTTCGAAAATCCTCAAACAATCAGTTTTTTTTTGAAGTTTCGAAAAATGACAAAGAAAAAAGTTGCTCAGTTTCCAATTTTATACATTTGTTTCAAATTTGGACTCTATTCTGTCACTTCGACTTTTTTCCATTTTTTTTAATTTTTCGAATCTTTCGCTCTATCGATTCGAACGAAACATGATTAAAATTTCATAATTTTGTGCTTTTTCAGTTTTGGAATCCAAATGATGAATTACCGAAATACATTTAATATTTTTGGAAATACAAATTACCATTATATGGAATTTGAAGTGTTAATAGTTTTTCAAATAAATTTTGATGAATTTAAAATACAATCGATATTCTTTTAAATCAAAATTTATAATTAACGCATTTTGAAATCGAATTGATAAGTAATTTTGAAATTCAATTGATGCTTTTAGGAATTGAATTGTCTAATTCATAAAATACTTACAATGAATGCTTTTCGAACTAAAATTAGAAAGGTGTAGTTAGTAGTATATATACATGGTGAAATAAAAAAATAGAAAAATGGCATATTTTTGATGTTTTTCTTAGAAAATATTTTATAACATCACGAGAAATATGAAAATTGAATGCGCTAGAAACTAAGAATGGTGTAAATAGTTTCGTTCGTGTAGATTTTTGAGTGAAAACTGTTGATAAAAATAACTTTACCCTCTGACACCCCTCTTTCTACGTCTATAGTTAATGAATGGTTCGGACTCGAATTTGGGTATTTATTTTTCTATAAGGGATGGCACATCAGAATGTACCCAATACATAGATATACCTAGATTGTGAAGAATTCATCTGTGGTACACTTGACTATAGCAGTTTCGGGCAGGAAATGGGTATAATAGATTGTTTATTTGAAAAGTTCAGTCGGTCGACTAATGTGGGAGATGATGGATTCCATTTTCATACAGGGTGAGTCTTTATTGTCTTCGTCACTTAAAGGCTTGATTTTTTTGTATTGGATGTTGCTTTGTTGAATATTAAACATTATCGTCATTGACACATATATATGACATTCGAATTAGATATATATGGACAGATATTGCTATATCAAATTTGGTTGAAATAAAATATACCTAAGTGAGAATCCAATATGATGGTGGCTACACAAAAAAATGTGCTATACCAGGTGGCAATGAATCTAAAAATTATTACTTGTCTAATAGATACATTGTCACCCGGTATATGAAATGTTCAAAAAATTTAAGGGTATATACAGATAGAAAATTTTAGTGGTGATATGGCCAGGTCAAATCATCAATTTCAAGAAGACATTATGATGGACATCTATTTATAAAACTATTTCCAGATTTTCCGTACCTACTTAAGAAATATTTATTTTATTGTGTGACCATAAAATCACAAAACAAATACGAAAACAGAACTCGGTGATATCTCAACGACATCAGAGAAAACATCCTCTTATTGCGGATATCGAACATCTATATTCTTCGAAAACCTACGTTTAAAAATAGTCTCCCGATTCCCATTATCGGTTGATCTACCACTAAGGGTGACTTTATAAAAACTTTTAACATTTAAGATGTATCACCTAACATTTAAGACTTAAGATCTGATAAGTTGATTGAGTTATAAAAAAACTTAAGATTCAAGAATATTTGACACGGAACAAATAATTTTGACGTTGGCAAGTTCTAACCTATATCCATTATTATTGTTTTTGTTTGAATTTTCTCTAATTTCATTTAAATATTATTTGTGTCATGGACGATGCTCTATTAATTCAAAAAGTTGAAGAATTCAGACATATTTATGATAAACAAAGTAGTTATTCTGAAATGAACTCGTCAGGAAAACTGCCTGAAAAACACTTGGCCAAATATATCTTAGAAAACTGAAGGTAGAAATGGAAAATTGAATAACGGAATACATTTCCATCATGATTTGATCCTGGACAGCCTACATCAATGAAGATGAATTTATGAGATGCATCATAGATAGCTACATCATAGATAGCTACATACATAGATAATACTATGCTTGAAAGTCTTCTTGTAGGAGAAGTACCTATATCCTGTTCCAGCATGTTTTGGATTTTGTATCTCAATATGCTTTCCATCAAGGGCACCAATACCAGTTTGGCATATTCCATTTTTCATAAAATTCCATTGAGATTCCATGCCAATCGATTTTTTCAGTGAATTTTCTACAGTACATCGCTGGTTTCCTGTATGATGACATGTGTACATAGTAGTCAGTCTAACATAAGCAATTTGCTGCATAGAGCATCCTTCTGATCTGATAAATAGCTAAAATTTGAAGTTATTATTGTTGACATCGATTTCAATTTCAATTCCGACCTTTTTTTCTCATGCATCTCAAGTAAACACCAAGCCCAAATATCATGAGCAAACTACATGAAGTAAATGATGCCCATGGTCTTATCACTATTATAAAAAAATTTATGAATGCAACCAAATAACAGACTACCAACACCAACAAATATATTCGAAAATATAACCCAACATTCAAATATCGCGGGAAACAGGATGTCACTTTTCGTTGCTCGAACATGCGCATCTCCTATTTTCATTTATGATAATTTATCATCCATTTCTTAAGTTGGAAGTTGGTCATCTTCTTGAGTCTTAGGTGTAAAATCATAAGTCTTAAATGGTTTTATAACACAATCAATGATATTTCCATGATTCATCTGTCATAAGTGATAAGTATTAAATGTTAGGTGATAAATCTTAAGTCTTGAAGTTTTTTATAAAGTGGCCCTAAATATGCCTATAGAGTAAGTTCATTTTGTTTCCTCCCCAACAAAAAAATCATAATAGACGGCCGATAGAAAGAGAGAGAAGAAGAAGAGAGAAAACGTTGCATGGCGGCTGAACAGCTGTTCCTTTTTCGTTCTGTGTGTCTGGTAAAAAGGCCTTAATTGCACCCCTGCATGGTATATCAATTCTATTTGTGTGGTTGGAACAGTACTAATTTTCTTTGCATCACTTGAAGTTGTGTCGATAATTATTTCTGTCAATTCAAATTTGAGAATTGCGTGCGAGGAAAACGCGTTGTTTTTAAAATGTCAATCGTTCGAAGGTACTTTGTTGATCTATATTGTGATCTGTATACTCTCCAATCTAACTAAACTCTCAACTTTCCTCTCTTCGAGCTTTATATACGGAGGGATGCCTGAACTGAACTAGTGGATTATAAATTCTGTGATATCCTTAATTAAGAAACTTAAATTAGTATTAGAAGATGGGATTACGTTCTAATACACGAAATTGGACTGGTAATAACGTTCCTGTGGATTTGTATACATATATATATATATATATATATATATATATATATATATATATATATATATAGATGGGAGGGAAGTCTTTGCTGACCAGTGAGGAACAAAACTACTAGTATTGGGGCTTGCAGCAATGTCAGTGAGTTACTCTTTTATATTAATCCAAGCTTTCGGAAATGTTTATTTCCATCATCAGGGAGACTACAAAAGTTATTCAAATGGTAAAATGTAACAGATTAAAATTCATGAAAACGGTTACTTACAACAAATACGAGATTGACGACAAACAGGTTGTTATAAAAAATGACAAACAGTAAATAACATTGTGAAGAAAAAATTGTACATGGCTAGATTACATCCTAAAATTTGATTTAGTTTGAAAAAACTCAATGTAAAACATCGAGATTGCAACAAGTAATTATTTCATCATTACGATGTGCACAAATGGAGGGAAAACTACCAACATTGAGGTTAAATGTTCTCTTCTTCCTCTCACTCTCGCCATTCAAGCCATATATATATATATATATATATGTTTCGCGTATACCTACATAATCAGTGGAAAAGGAGAGCGGTATATTAAATTGGGGAATTAACTGCGATAATTTAACATGATGGGGGAAAATTTATTTCAGAATATTTTCCTCTCTCATCTCATTATATGCAACATTCAATATATCTATAACTGCGTTAACAATCAGGTACGGTTGTTATAACTAATATAACTATAAGTATTTTTAATAATCACATTCTGGTGCCCTTACTATAGTTTGGAAAAGAACGCAAGAAATGCAGATTTTCACTAATAATACCACTAGGTAGATCTTCAGTAATTATTACAATGAACATTTTTTCGACAACACGGATATTTTGAAGTGTTGTGTTGTGCGTTGAAGAGATAATATAGGGAAGGTTCGACCTCGTTGGTCTAGAAGCCAGGAAAGCATACAAGTGGTTAGTTGACCGTACGGCTGTGTATAAACAGTAAAATAAAATACAACTGACGAGATTGACTGCTTAAGTTTCATTTCTATTATATTCACCGTGAGTTCCGTTAATCAATGATTCTATTCAACACTTGACACAGCTTTCATAGTCAGCCGCTATATACCGGTTACCGGCTATTTTGAAATATTATCTTAAATTGTGAAGTTTGAATGTCATTTAACCTACAAACGTCAAAAAATTTCCAAACGGTAATACCTACCATGCTCCTTTATCCCCAAAGGAAGAGAGAAAAATGTCCGGAAATCGTTCTAGTTACAACGATACAAAATATATGCTCTTGATTGGTCGAAAATGTTAGGTGCGAAATTGTCTACTGAATATATTCCAGGATCTATAAGAATATTGCATTTAATCACAGCCCAAAAAAAAAGAAATTGCTTATCTGTTCTCTACCGATTGGATACAATTTTTCCTTGCTGACTTTCGATTCGCAACGTTTGAATGGAGCTCCTCTCCAAAGTGGTAGATGCAAAGTATAGAAAAATTTGTAATTTTGGAGTGACAAGGGATTAATATCGAAGGATTATTAGGGTGCAGGGCCGCATGATGGAAATGGTGACGAAGAGAGTGGAAAGGAAATGACAGATAGCGAATTTGTAATTGAAGAAAGAGTTTTCTCGAGAGCATTTCCAGGCGTTTTGGGCATCTATTTCCGTGGTTCAGCAAAAGACAACGCTTATTCGTAATATTCGGCTGAAATGAGAAGGGAAAATGATTGTCTCTTACTTTTGGTATAGATAATCACACGTCATCGTGTCAAAATGCGCGTCTTTATGGAAATGACTAATTGATTAACCCTCCTTATAAGCACTCTAAAAACGATTTCTATTAGCTCGTTTTACATATTGAAGTGAAATGTCTATGTTTTTGGTAATATATAGCGTGAAAAATCGTATACAAGCCAGTAGAAGGATATATTGATGGGAGAGCAGGAAATGGGAATTCTCGAATGTTTGGAGGTCATAAAGGTATCAGAAAAAACTTTTCCAGGAACTTTCCCGTTCGTCAATATAAGTAATTCTGATAGACAGCAGTTCTGCAAAACAGCTGATTTCACAGCCCATCAGGCTTCAGATTTGCAGATGTATATAGCAAAAATATTGGTGAGTCTAGTCTATATAGTTAAAAGACATCAAACTATCATGGACATTGGACGTATATATAAACAAAGGAGGAAAAGGTATTCAAAAATATTCCCCTTATTCGAAACAACGTTTCGTGCTTCGACTTCTGTATTCTATGTTATTCGTTGGGTACAGCTTTGTTTATTTCGTGAGTCACGACAGTTGTTTCCTTTTGGTAATACGTTTTTTTTTCGTGATTGAAGTGATATTTGTGAAACAGGGTAATAGATAGGGACTGATAATGGTGTTTATGGAGCTGCATTGACAAAAAACTATAGATCTCCAAACCCCTATTTAAAGTGTAATACATGCAGAGAATTCTTTATTGACATTATGGAAATATAAACAAGTCCAACAGTTTATATTTCATATATAGCTCATGGAATAAATATGGCAGACTGGATGCTGAATCATATTTATCAGAAGGCATGCATAGTTACCAAAATACGTATCAGATATGGAGTTTTTGAGTGTATATATATGCATAAGTATGCATATTATTATGAATAAATAAACTTTTTTATATTTCTCTTTTTTTTGAAAAGTGTTATTAACTGCCAACTTACTTGTAGGACTTGATGCAAATGATTGGAATTGTGATTAAATGTTAATTATGAATTGTGATGTAAACAATATCTGAATCCATTTAATCATCAAGTCGATAAAACTGGTATATAGATGATTGAAAATCTCGCATTTGAAGAACCTTATACAGCAACTACCTATATATATATGGCTAAAGTGAGAAAATAATTATGCATCATGATGTGTATTCAAAACATGCCTATCAGTTATTTGTGAATTCGAATCTTATTCCAGGAATCTGTGATTCTTCACACTTCACACAAATATTCATCGAAATCACACCACATCTATAATTTATTCTTTGTAATGGGAAAATCCGATGTCTACTGGGGTTCATGCATAAACATAAAGAGGGTGTTTTTGCACGTGTCGTTTGCATACGTGGGGTGCCGAAAGATCAAAGGAATGCGACAGGCAAGTTGCTCGAGCTATATATATATAACATGCGTTTAGCATTACCGCCGTGTTTTCGGCATTTTCCGTGATGATGGGTGGTGGAGTTTTCATTTCGCTGATTCGTTCAGCGGGGCACTTTGTGAAAAAGTCGATCGTTTTAGGATAATGAAGGCCTCAAGGGAATTTTTTGCGTCATCATAGAGCTACCGCTCGAATTTTATGGGCTATACACTTTGTGTGAATGCTCAAAAAAAAAACATCAAAGTGTGGGTGATAACTCCACAGGTTTTGAAATCAGGGTTATTCCTTGAATTTCAACATCAGATCCTGAATTCCATACCGCGTATATCCCTATAGTATCCAGAATAATTTATATATTTAGATTGACAAGAAAACCATCAGTTTCCTATATACTATTTCTAATCTATTGTTCAGTTTAGGATTATGATGCACAATATGCATCCATCATCTTTCCTTTTTCTCATAATCCCTTAACTATACCCTTGAAACCCATCAGCTTTCTCTTATTCAATAACGAATTGAATGTGACTAAAATTCGAAATCTCTAAACCTCACAATCAGAGTTCCTCAAAGGTAAAAATCTTGAGAGTTAACCTTTGAGATGTTTATACTGATCACTTTCTTGTGATTTGAAAGCAGAACATTTCCTTTCAGTGAAGCATATATATAACATCTAGAAATTCTTTCTGAAATAGAAATACGACTTCTATGAAACAATTTTTCAAAAAACTGAACAATTATCGTATGTGGGAGACTGAAAGCTTCCGAAATATGCATCAATGGTGATTTAAAATGAAATTGCAATTTTTCAAAACTCACGAAACTTTTATTTCGATATAGTATTTGGGTTCTTGCACAAATTCAAATTGAAATTAATTTGTACTAAACTATTTCTATGTTATTTGTCAAAGAATTTTTTCACAATATCTACGTTTCTTTATTCGTTCAATTCATCGTTATCAACGCAATCAAAGGATTTAAGTACTCAGATCGCAAAAAAATGAAATTCAGCCAGCCTTTAAACTGCTAATTATGAGTAATTAAAAAATGAAATTAGTGTATTGCTCGTTGGCTCATTCGCAATTATTAATTAGAAGTTATTTCATTGTGTTTTGTGAAACTTTAAAGGCGATTCAGGAATTGTTTTAGAGAAGTCTGAAGCAGTAGGTTAAAAACTTTCTAGGCTATGAGTTTTCCCACTTTGAGACTGACGGATGAAAATCAATCTTGTGTAAACGAAAGAATAACTAAGAAAGTTGAAACCACAATTCCAAAATGAATCGTGAACCGCCCACCGCAAAAATCAAAGCACGCTTCATTTTCCGCGATTTCCGTAGATCCTCGACTTTCCGCGCCGGCAACGTCGCCCTCGCTCGCTTGGCAACACCGCGCCCTCCCCGTCGCGCACACATCCCCTTCCGACCCTCGTTACGCTGCTGTCGGACGCACCCGGTGCACGCACCGGCAGGGGTGGGGAGGGGAGCGGGAGGGGTGAGCGGAACGGGGGGGGGGAGGTTGGGGTCGATCCCTGAGCGCGTACCAATCGCCGCGTTTCGAGAGGGGAGATGGGGAATCGGGAGTCTCGTCGGAGAAAAAATTCCGGAGAATATAGTCGCGTGCGGTGTGAATAAGGTGGGAGGGGGTGAGAGGGGGAGGGGTGGTTTTTGCTGATTTCGGTTGGGTGTGATTCGGTGCATTCGCGTATTCGTATAATGTTTGATTCGTATCGGTTGCGATATATACGGGGGGATGATGGGTATGCCTCAAGGATGTAGCTCGGGGCTCTTTTAAAACGGGATGGGGGCGGTGATTGATTACTAATCTAATATTTGTTTGGTTGAGGGGTTGAATTCGTGATGAGCACATCTTGAAGTATTTTTGAAACGCCATCAGCTATCTCTTTTCTCCCAACATTGCCTCCCTTTATGGCGAAAGCGTATCGCTCCATGAGTGGAAAATATTCAATGGAAACTCTTTGGCTAGTTAGACAACGAAAATAAAATTGCGAAAATTTGCCAATCTATTGCTCCTCGCCTTGATTTCAAAAAACTAGAACGTTGGCATAAATGCCTCTAAAGAGACTTTTAGATTAATCCATATGTAATTGGTCTTCAAAAATTCAGATTCAGTGATTTGACAAGTTCAGCCAGCGTTGAGAAAGAAAAAATATGTCTGCTTTAGTGTTGTCTTTGTCATCAAGGTTGCAACTTGAAACAAAAAATGAAAATGCTATGATTAAGACCGAAAAAGAAGAAAACTTATATAACCTGTAAGTATATAGGTAATTGGTTTGTTTTTCTTGTAGTATTTTCGTTTCCATTATTTCGAGTATTTTGTGAGCATTGTAAGCTTACAATAATTATTGAATAATTCCAAAAACATTATGATTGTGATATTAGTCTTCTTCTCTATTTTTACGTCCCAATCATAACATTTTCATCATTTTAAGTTGCAATCTTGATGACAAAGACAACACTATATAGGGCAGACATATAATTTTTCTCTCTCAACGTTGGCTGAACTTGTCAATTGTCGACGTAGAGTCTTCTCATTTTGATGTTTTTGTTAGCTTGACGGTTAGGCCAAAGTAGCAGAACCCACGATTCCTAACTCATACAAATATAGACCTACAACTCCTACGAGGGTTGCTTTGCAACCAAGTTGACAGTGAAAAACATTTTTTTTAACAAGAGAGAAGAATTGGCGATAGGCTGATATATATAGGAATTAGAGTCTTGAATATTGGTTGATTCAGCTACTTTTTATAAGCATTATCAGACACTCGCATGATGCCTGAAGCAGAATCCGCATGCATTTATTATTTTTTCTTACAACGAAATTTTTGCATGTAATACAACAAGTGTATTGATGATTATCGAAACACAAATTCCTTCGATTTTGAGAAACAAATCATGTGGTTTCCCAAAGCAACATGATTTGTTTCGAAAAAGAGAAGGAATTTTCGATAATCATCAATACCACGAGTTGTATTTGTTCAGATTATTTCATAAATTAAATCTAGCCATTCTGGTGATTTCCTATTTATTGTTTGAATTAATATTAAACGTACAGTTTGTGAATTAGTTATTTTGATATAATGCTTTGTAGTTCGACACAAGAAAATCCGTTATGCAACCAACAATACATTAATGCCATTGTATGATGTGTAGGCAAGATTACCTATGCACTAGTACTATTACTGAGCTAAATTCATTTTGATTGTTGTCACAATTTGTGGTTAGGTTACATTATATTAATTCTATTAATGCTGAAATTATCCATAATTTGTGGAAAATGAATAAGTTGATACATATTAATAGTGTGTATTTATCATGGTTCAGACGAAAATTTGGTGTAGTGGCATTAATTTATTTACCAGGGAATCGGAAAATAATATGACAGATTGCAACTGGTAAGTCGTTGTTTAATAAAACTACCCTACTGCCTATACGAATCAGCAGCCGAAATACAAAATCGAAAACATGGTGTTATTGCTTATCAACACAATCATTTCAACCAATCAAAAACGTGTATTTTAGCATGAATGAAATAATCGAGGACATTTTGTTGTATTCAGAACATCCATAAACTAAAATATTTGCAATATGATATATAGGATACGAGCCAAAAGAGCCTTAAATTATGGTACAAGAAGATCTTTTGAAAACGCATCAGTGTTTTATAGAAAGTGATTTTCTCAGCTAAACGTGATTTTTATGTTTTCGCAAAATTTGGCGACAGGGTTAATAAATTGGCCTCAAATCATGCCGAAGAAAAATAAAAGATTCCAAACGTGTTTTGCTAGCCTTATGAAAGAAACGTTAGAGGCGCTTGCATCGGATAAAATCCAAGCGTTTCTGATGTTATATATACCAGATGATGAATCAAGAGGTCGCGAATTTGGAAACTGATGATGGGGGTTTATCTCCCGTTACTTCGTATACTTATATATATAGCATCAAGCAGACTCTACTATACTCGGGTTTTCGCGATGGAATGTCTCATTAAGGGTGGAACCGGAGGAAGTATAATATATGAGGCGCGCTTATACATCGGATAGGGTGAGCGAGGGATGAAGGGAGTGGTGTTTATCTAGCGCGCGGTAAGGGTTATTAGGTGAGAAATGGCTCCACCAAGTTTCCGGCTGTTCCGGGGCGAATTTCCTATAGGTTGATTTGTTCGTGGTCCGGGAGACAAAGTATCATTTAAATAAGGATTATCATAATACTGATGTGCATAACGAATTCTCGAAAGGTGACCGAATTCCTGTACGATTTTTCGATGTTTCAGTGAATTTTTTGATAGAATCAGAGCATTACAATGATCATTTCATTCATGCTAAAATACACGTTTTTGATTGGTTGAAATGATTGTATTGATTGACAAGCAATAACACCATGATTTCGATTTTGTATTTCGGCTGCTGATTGGCTATTGGATACCTACATGCTGTGTTTTCGTTTCTGTACTTCGCTTTCTGATTCGTAGGCAGTGGATTAATTAAACAACGATTTATATACTAGTTGCAATCTGTCATATAATTTTCCGATTCCCTGGTAAATAAATTAATGCCACTACACCAAATTTTCGTCTAAACCATGATAAACACATACACTATTATGTATCAATTTCATTTTCCACAAATTCTGGATAATTTCAGCATTAATTGAATTAATCTAATGTAACCTAACCACAAATTGTGACAACAATCAAATTGAATTCAGCTCAGTTAGTGCATATAGCCGCATAGGTTATCTTGCCTACATCACACAATGACAATAATGGCATTACGGTCGTGAAGCCTAACTCAATGTATTGTTGGTTGCATAACGAATCTTCATGTGTCGAACTACAATGCATAATATCAAAATAAATAATTCCACAAACTGAACGTTTAATATTAATATCAACAATAAATATAGGAAATCATCAAAATGGCTTTTATTCATGAAGTAATATGAACAAATACAACTAATAGTGTTATATTGATTATTATCGAAAATTCCTTCTCTTTTTCGAAACAAATCATGTTGCTTTAATTTCGATAATCATTAATATACTTGTATTATATACATGATGCGATTAATATAAAGGTATACCTTGTACATTATAACAGTTGTCTAAAGTTCCGCCCATCTAGTTGTCAGTTGAAGAGCCCATTCCATTCGTCACTGATGGATAATTCAATAATTATTTTAATAACATGCTCACCTATAGCAACGCTGGTGTTGTTTTCATTATCACGTTGAATGGGGCTGCTATTACTTCAACCAGTAATTCAAGAGTCTATATACTTATTATTATTGCAGCTATTTATTTTCGACTGACGAGCGACTGTTCATGAAGAAAATCGTCTAATTACGCCGGGGGAGAATATTAAAAAGTCATTAATTGTGTATTATGAAACCGGTATCTAAATGACAATAGCTCATTATACCCGCTGCTAACGATATAATATTTCATTATTATAAAAAAACATCTTGTTTATCGATGACAACCTTCACTATTTTGTATATCTTTGTATTAAACGATATAGGTAGTTATTATATAGGAAATGAAAAAAAAAACATGCTCTCTTTGAGTTTGGTTCCTTTTTCTTGCATGAGACACAGAGTAGACAATATATAATAAAAGTCTAGGAACCTGCATACTTCACAATTGATAACGTACTTTTAATTCAAAAGTTTTTCACTGGGGGAACGTATTGTCGTGTTCGTATACACTAAGTTGACCGTGAACCTCTAAATTACCATGTTTTTGTGATAGTCATTGTTATACCAATTTTCGATGCCATGATTCAGAAAGCTGTGCGATTAGAGTGTGAATTGGTTCACAGGAATTTTAATTGAAAACGACAAGTTTTCACCGCGAAGTTATTTTCACACCATGTCCTCTGAAACACGAAATTATTAATCTCTAATAATTCATGGCAGTGCCATGACCCATTTACGAGTGCCAAAACGTCAACGTCAAAAAGCATTTCATTATTTACGCGCAAATTCTAATTGCGCCCGTTCAGTGTTTTATTTCACCGATTATACAATATGGGTTCGGCTTGATGTTTGGGATGATATTCCATCACGGCCCCAATTTTGACCAATCAGGCGGAGTTGATTCTCGCCCAGCTGCACTATTATTTGCTCTCCATCCTCTCCCAGCTGGTAAATAAGTGTTTATTATTAATATTTTGTCCCCTCCCGCAGAGAGCTAGTCATCTTTTTGCTGCATAGTTCGTGTCTTTGTTGGGTGCCAGCCTAAAATTACCGCCGTGTTGCCAGATCCTCTCGTCTGTAGATACCCGGAAAATCGCGAACATACCTAGTTCAGTATTCCTCGAATATTGTTCGAAATCGCGGAGTCGTTTCAATGATGGAAATACTTGTCACAATCCTATCAATTATTGCATTGGACAAATAAGACAACTGGACACCTGAAGTAAATAAACCATTATGCTCCTAGAGTGATTTTTTCACATAAATAAATTGGTGCAATGTAATTTTATGCTGTTAGTGCGAAACACATTATAGTGATGCAATTTGATTTATTCAGGTCACAATCAGGTAATTAGGTATCAATCAGGCAATTAATTATACAATGACGTTCTGACTTGATCAAATAGATAAGTATAGTGTAATAGGTGAGTTTTGTCATTGTCAATTCCTATTTTTCGGAATCTGCTAGGTCAGGTAGATAATATTATTGATGTTTACCTGCATTCGTTAATTTTCAGCGAGATTGTTATTGAGTTTAAAAAATTACATATTTTATATTATGTGTATACGAAACTACTAGACAATTAAATTCCTTTGAATATCAACTCAAGCACATTAAGTTTAGTGCTAATAAATTATTAAATATTCTGCTATTAAATTGGAGCGATAGATTTTATTACTACTACCTACTACTACTGATTGTTTTTCTCAAACTACCTATATATGGTATGATAGTATAAAGTATATAATTGAAATTCACCTTTTTTAGTACCTAAATATCATTTTTGCTTGAAGAATATTCAACCGACTTTTGTTTTTTGAGAAATGAAAACAGGATACTTCCTTTGATATATTCAAAAGATTCTATCTATCATATCATAATTCATATACTTTACGCCGATTTCTATGGTAGGAGGTAAAAATCTATACAATTTTTGCTCTTTTTGCTATACATGAAGATATGTCTCAAATAATTCACGTCACTATTTTTAATCATGCAAGAAAATATATGACTTCGTTTTAAACAATATAACTATGGTAGAGGCGAACGCTTTATATTGAACCACTGAAATACAAGGTAAATAATAACGGCCCAAGGGTTGTTCCTAGTGGTACCCAATAAAATAATTGTCATTGGATCGCTAATTATTATATGCTGTCAATAACCTCTAATAACTTATTCAGTCCTCAGATGGCCTGTATAGAAAGAAATCGAAGTAAAGTTGCTTGAAATTCCAAGATAAACATGGGGAGTCCTTGGTATTTGAATTTACACAAACAAGCACATCAAACACCACGTTGCATTAATAGTTGCATACCCATAGTGTTAACTGAATTGCAAATATGAAATGTTATTTGGTCAGATGGATAAAAACTTGCAGGCACTCCTAGTTGTGGAAAAAAGTTCTGTTGATATAATGTCACCATATTGTAACTTATAATAATTGAAATTGTGGGATTTGCAAAATTATACTCGCAATTTCGAGATAATCAAGCAGTAGTTGCGAAAACTGCACTACTTCACCCAAGTAACGGAACAGGTAGTCCCGCAATCATTTTTATGGCCGTTGGTGCCTCGTCCGCCACCCAATTTCCAGCTTTCTCTCTCGCACTGAGCCCGCAGGCGAGCAAGCGCCGGCAACGCCGCACCTTAAAGCTAACCAACGCCTGCTGCGACCGCCGAGCATAGCATCCCCTTTAACCCGAAACCGACTCCGGCCGCTTCTGGCCCATCCGCTTTAAGCGGCGCTCCGACCCCCCCCCCCCCCTCACCCGCCCCTCTGCGACCGTCGAAAGCGTGGCTGTCGGAGAGCGACGGCCTCTGTCGCTGTCGCCGTCTCGCGAAGACGGCAGCATCGGAGTGGGCTGCGGCGTTGCCGGATCCTCGGGGTTTTCGGTAGGGATGGGGATTTTTGTGAGTGGCAGATGTGTGAGGCGCGTTGGAGTTTTTTTTCAAGTAGGAAATTATTTATGCGCACGTTACGAGAGGTCAAGCCAGTCTCGTGTTATGAATTCATCTGTATAAATTTTTTTATTCAATTTTTAAAAAAATCTAATTTCGCAAATTTTGTTTTCATTTATTTCTGGAGTTGTTTTGGTAATTATAGCGTAAATAATGTGTACTTTCTCATGGTAACTTTGTGAGCTTGAAAAAAAGGAGTCCAACGTTTAGTGTTCTAGAAATCATAATCAACACTCTCAAAAAAAATTCTTAATTTTCGATATTGAATCCCAGGCATCAGTTGGAGATTTTCTTATCAGTCGAGTTGGCAACATCGCATTTAGCTGGTTGTGCTTACTGTGCGTAGTTTCATAGGCTTGACTGACAATCAGGCACTTTTCAAGATTACGCGATTGCAACTACTGCCATGACAAACGTCTGCGAGAGCTGTTTTTTTCCCCATATTTGCCAGTGTGCGATTTTTCAGTCGACATTTTTTTTTGTCACGGTTTATGCTTCGGTGAGAAAAGTCAAAAAAAATTCTTAATTTTCGATATTGAATCCCAGGCATCAGTTGGAGATTTTCTTATCAGTCGAGTTGGCAACATCGCATTTAGCTGGTTGTGCTTACTGTGCGTAGTTTCATAGGCTTGACTGACAATCAGGCACTTTTCAAGATTACGCGATTGCAACTACTGCCATGACAAACGTCTGCGAGAGCTGTTTTTTTCCCCATATTTGCCAGTGTGCGATTTTTCAGTCGACATTTTTTTTTGTCACGGTTTATGCTTCGGTGAGAAAAGTGCGCTTAATTAGCGTTTTTCTTCTTCAAAAGTAACGTTGCCTACCTAGTAAAGGAAAGGCCAAGCAGCAAAAGTAATGTGTAGTGTATTGTGTAATAGTCCTATAAGAAATAAAAATCATGAAACATTCATCGTAAAAAGGTGTTATTTTCAATTTTGAAAAGATTGTTCGAGCCGTTAGTTTTTGTGATTGTAAAACTTGATGATGAACAGTGATGCGGTAACTGTATATATTGGTAGGTTCACATCACCAACCGTTCTAGTTTGATATTATGAATATGATGCTTTTTTGATTGTAAACGTGATGAGTGGTAAAAAACCTACCGCACGGTCTGTTGAACGGTAGGTAGAACAAAATATTTACAACGATGACCAGACAAATATGAAATATTTTATATAACTGATTCAGCACTTGGATTCAGCATAATGAGGAAGTTTCTCAAATACTGAATATATTCATCCACCTACCTATAGGTGGATGTAATTATATTTTTAGATGAGCAAGGCAAATTCTTTGAGGTTGAATAATCTTCATTGTTTTGAAAGCCACCGGAAACATAAAGAATTATCATGCGTAATGATTATTTTGGTATAGGAAAAAAATAAATGGCGAAATTATGGGTATATACCTAGGTAGGTATAATTTATTTGAAAGTATATTTTGTAATATTATTGGAAGGTAATATACCGAAGATGATAGAATTTCATTTGTATTTTTGTATACTTTGATATATTTTATAGGTATACTTGAAAGGTTATTAGGGTTATTCCGAGGGTTATTCATTATATAGTTGCCCAACTCAACTACCTTGTCATGAAAAACGAAATACATAAGTTATGTGATTTTATTTATACCTATCGAATTAAAATACTTAGTAACTGTTGAACATATTCTAAAAATGCAATACATATTTCAAAATTTGTCATACTTAGCATCAGTGATTAACCAGTCAGTTAGCCTCATTTCACACAAAAATTTGTCTGATTTCTACAAGGTGATGTTGAATGCAATTGAGGAAAAATAATATTGAAATTCCTTTCAGGGTAGTATCGGAATAAAAAGTTAGTTCAGAATATATATATAGTAAAAGTCTCATCCGTTGAACGTTAATTTCGGGACACCCTGTAGATGAAATCCTATCAACTATTCCACATTAACAATGGACTCGTCAAAATATAAGCATAATGAATGTAATAAAGGAATTGTAAATAGTTTTCGAAGTAGGTAGTTCCAAATAAATAATGTGACTTTGATGGCTAACAATTTGCAACTTCCATAAAATCTAAGTATAATGTAAAATTCTCTTATGCCTAACTGTCGATGAGTTTGAAATACATATTACTTGATAGGTTACCTATGGCAAAGTTCACAGAATCTATAATATGGTTCAAATTAATTACGCTCACATATTGATGGTTTGTATAGGCTTGTGAAAAACTCTTATCCGACGGCAACAGTTCTCTCACTTATTTGAATCCCCATTGACGTATTTCGTAAGAGAGAGCAGAATTATGCAAAAACCCGTGCACTCATGTCATATACAGGGCGTCCACAATTCGATACACACGCAAATACCTAATACTAGATAGATTTGATCTCGGGGTTGGATCGAATTCAATAATGCATAGCATAATGAACGCCAAGTTGATATGTCAGAGACAAAGGCAACACTTTTAGGCCAGATTATGGAACTGAATTTGAGAATCATCGCAACTCAAAACGATCCAGAAAAGAACTGGACAATGCATCTGAATCTACTCGCCTATGGTGAATGCTATTGTTTCATCCTAACCACCCCCCAAATAAACAGCTGCAGGATGAATTTTAAAATAAATATAAAAACAATTTTCGAAGCAATTCATCAGAGAATTAATTTTTGATGAAAATAGGCTTGCAAAATATCGATCGAAAACGTGAAACTGATGTGTGCAATTCGCCATCCTTCTCTACAACGTCCACCCCTATATATACCGGGTGTTGTCTCACAGACAACGCACTCATTACCGCGTCTATAGCATTATATCGGGTGATTGTGTATTCGCGACCCCCTTTCCAATATTTCCACCCCTCGTCTAACGTAGTCACACGAGAAAACTTGGGGTGGGTACGGGTAGGTATTGGATCAGGGGGTTGGGGTGTGCTCAGAAGTGCAACGGGGACCATTATTATTGATGGGGTGCGACGGGGTGGGAGCTGCCATTTTGGATTTTTGGAATAGGGGCAAACGGAGCAGATGTATAGCGAGGGTTGGTAGATATTTGATCATCAAGATTATAATGAATATATTGGCATTTAATATTCAAATGCTTATATTATGTAGGTATTATTCAGTTTTTTCCATTAATATAGTGAAGAAAGGCCTGCATATGACGATGATACCTGTATCCGAGGGTCTATCCTTATTATCCTTTATAATAGCCTGAATAAATCCATAATTTAAAGACATTTCTACAATAAAATCCAATCGGTACTTAGAAAATACCTACGGCTAAGTCCTATTCAAATTTGTTGGAAGTACAAGTCTTTCAAATATATAGCTTGACATTTCTTTTACCTGCCTGAAGTGGCCTTGAGTTTTATGTTTGCGAAGTTTGTAAATAACAGAAATCCCAATGTATATACCTATACATTTTGCTTTGAACCAGGTAAACTTCTAAGAATAGGAAGGTCATCCAACTTCCTTCTATTCTGTATAATGTTAAATTGTGAGGATATTATGAACAGTACCATTAGGTGTACCTACTCATCTACCTACTTACCTAAAACTAGGCATACCTATATATAAACTGATAACAGAAGAAGAAATCAGGAAATTTAGGTAATATGTTCACGTCGCAATAGGTATTTATGCAAATTTTGGAATCTACAACACTATTGATTTATATACATTCTGCCTATCATGATAATATAGGTACCTACCTACCTATTAAAAAAAAAACGCAAAAATTATCTGATATTCGTATAAACAAGAATGTATAGGGAGTTTATTTTGGCTCAATTTCGATAAAAATAAATGTTCATCAACATTGGAGATATGAATTCGGGATGAAAAATCAAAATTCAGGATGAGGAAATGCTTCCCTTCTTCAAACACAAAGCCAATGGTTTTTACACGACACCATTTTGCTTTCAAAGCGACCCCTGCTTGGCTTCACAAAGAACCCATTCAATTTCCCAGCAGAGCAAACCGAGTTGCACCTGGCACATTGAAAAAGCTATACCTCTCGCAACCCACATGCCAATTCATCCGTGACAGACAAAGACAGAGCGAACACCAAAAGCAGCTTTCACAGTCACACGCCATTTTGAAAAAATTTAAACCAACAAACAACACTTATATTATTCACATCGATCATTACAAAAACGTACCGACTACTCCTTTGGAAGTATTTTAATCCTTCTCCAGGCGAGGAGCACTCAATTCAAAAAAAGAAAATGTGAAATGATAGAAAAACTGACCTTTTCGTAAAAAAACCGAAACCCCTCCGTTCCATATCACAAAACAACCAAAAAAACTCAAAGGAACGTCATGAAAAACCAAGCAACAGAAAGCGCTCGCGTCGTCCGACACTTTTCTAAATCAGCCTGTTGTACGGAAAACTCGCGATGTCTACATTACCGACTGGCGGACAACTAGCACGTCACACAAACGAACACTCGGCGGCCGAAAACGAAACTGCGCCGCCTTTGTCAACGCGCTGCCGCCGGCTCTCCCGTCGTCCTTCGGCCGGCCAATCGGCAGCGCGCTGCCCCCCCACCCTACCGCCTATTGGTGGGCCGGGTCGAAAATGACGGTGCGTGGTGGGCTCTGGCGCCAGGGGCGAGAGGGGAGGGAGCGACCATGCTATCCGGCCGAGGATGGCGAATGGGGGGGCAGGCAGGCAAACGGGCCTTTCTCCTTTTTTCTCTCTCGGGGCCGCGTCAATGGCGGGGCTATGATTCGTTAATCGGAGCTGCCTATCAAAGTCACGAAGCCGATTATTAATATCTGCGTGTGATACGCAGGCCTTGGCCAGACGAGCAGGTTTTGTGGCAATTATAGGTGCTTGGTAAATAGCTTTGTAGATGTGTTTTGTTTGCCTATGTATAGCTAGATTATGGCTGTCGCGATTGGTCTGTTCTGTTACGTCATCTCTATGTAATTTCGTGATGGATAGTCGTGAGACGTGTTGAGTACCGTCTTCCTATATATTATAGATATTACCGGATATTTGATCTATGATCTATATAGGCTTCATATCGAAGCTTCTTCTTATTGCTATAATAATTATTGAGTGTGAAGTCACCATCAACATTTATTATCATTACTTCCGCTTGAAGTACCTAGGTAACAACCTGAAGTCTGAACTATATATCGATATATGTATATATACGTAAAATAGGTGTACTGTGCTGGGAATCTGATATACGTTCATCACTTTCTTAATGTTCAGGAGTACATAATACACCCTTCTGAATTCTCTATATCATATACTAAAGTATACAGAATAACAACTAAGTAGGTATCAGTTGTCCTTTTGAGAGAATCATCAATTTGTAGGTATTTTTTTCACAATACCAAATACATGCTTTTCAAAACACTTGATTATACGTACCGGTTGCATAAAGTCCATCAAACCCTCTGTTAACTTAGGATAGCTATAAGTACCTATATACTTACCTATATATAGGTAGATACATACCTATACAATGCAATATAGCAATGTGGATATATATAGGATGGTGAAACAGCTTCCTATTAGGTACCTACTTTGCTTTTGCTATTTCTTAACAAGTATACTAGAAAAAACCATAGGTAGACTTGTCTACTTGATTTCATATACCGTAACTTACCTATAGTAATATTTCCTGAAGTTACCATATAGATGGCGCAAACCTTGTAAAACATCAGAAACTGTGTGCATCTGTCAATTTATTCTGTCCTATATATCATCTCTTAATTCTTAAAAATTTAGAATTCTAAACCACCCTGTATTTGTTTCAATTAAATATCAATCGATAGTGGTTAAAAAGTTGAGATGTATAGGTAAGTCGTTTTAACCAATTATAAATAGTTTTGACCAAAAAAATTCCCAAAGTTGAAAAATCTCGATTTTTCACATCCTATATATCTCTGATGGTAATCGTTCGATAAATACGTATGACAGATCTATAAAATCGGGTTTCGAAGGAGAATTTCAAAATCCAATAAAATACAGGGTGTTCCCATATGAAAATCGTCTAAAATATTTTAATAGAAGTGTAAATCATATTGATTTATGTATTACTTATTGTCAAATTTTCAGGTCAATCTGTTGTCAGGTTAACCAGAAACGTCTAATTAACGCTCATCGTGAAAAACCCTGTATATAGTATTAAGTAAAGGTAGTATAGTTTGTCTTGTAGGTATGAAAATTCTAAACGCATATCAGATATTTTCGATGTTTTGCGATATTTTCAAAACAATTTGGAATATATTCTCCCAAGATAAGCAATCCCCATTATATAGTGGCACTCCAAAAATGGAGAGCCTGGTACACCAGGACGTATTTTTTATGTCGTATAACCTATACAGGGTGCGGCACCGAAAACGAAACAGATCGAATAGGTATCTTATAGACACATGTGTTGTGAAAAAAATGCAAAAACACGTCGATTTGTAAACCAAGGGGGATATCTTTCTACCATAACCTCAAATGACAGTGTATGAACAGTGTATGAACTTAAAAATTGGAAAGGCTTGCATAAATTTTACTCCAATCATTCCAAACTACAATAATTCACAATAGCTGCTCAAAGTGTTCTCCATTAACTGCCATACATGAGTATAAGTTAGTCTCGAAACGTCTGAGGTTTTGGAGCATTTCTGGAGTTATTTGACGACATTCGTACCTTTGAATAACATTTTTTTTTCCGCAAGAGGGCGCCAAAATGGAAAGTTACGAAGCGAACACTCACATGGCTGAATTCCTTTTCAAATTACCTTTTCAGTGATGGTGTCACACTTAGTACTTTCCCTATTTAAATTGTATGGGTGATAGTGACCAAGGGGAGGAGAGAGAGGTATGACAGTTGAGGTTATGGTAGAAAGATGTCCCCCTTGGTTTACAAATCGACGTGTTTTTGCATTTTTTTCACAACACATGTGTCTATAAGATATTCGATCTGTTTCGTTTTCGGTGCCGCACCCTGTATATAATACACTATAGTGATGGCATTTCGATCACGGTAGAAATAATATAAAAAAGTTGGTTGAAACATCAGAAAAAACTTGTCCATTTTGGTAAGAAATGAAACCATGTTTCCATCAAATCGGAAATAATAGGATACTTATATATCTTAGATACTTTCCTGATGGGACAACCTGTAGATAGGTACATCATCAGAGCTAAGTTGGAACCCTTGTGAATCTAAAATGTCGATATAAGTTTGAACTTGTCGACACAATCCAGGATTTCGTTGGGCCGGTCGTCCTCATAGCCACTGCCCTTTCATCCCCCGCAAGCCTCCTCGCTCGCTGATTGGCACAAATTGTTGGGCGCCTCGACGCATCAGCACAAAAAACGTTCGGGCGCGAGAAAGGAACCAGGCGCGGCGTACAAAAAATTCTCTAATTGAATTATGAGCGACTCGAGAGCGATCTTCCGACTTAATTGCGAATTAATAACCGCGCGTCTGCGGGGAGACGGTCGGTCGGTCTACGAACTACTCTTGTGCGCTTTTTTGCTCTCCTGATGATCGCTTCCAATAATATTTCCCATTATATATACACGGGTATTCCTCATCAATATATGGCATATGTTCCTCTCGAAAATTTTTCGATTGTGCTGAACAATATATATTAGGTAATGTGAAATTATTGCTTCCAATTTTCCGAGGGGATTTCGGAATATACACTTTTTTTCAGCAAAACACAGTATGTGTGAATTCAAAATTACAAGCTCTTCCAAAATCTGTAAAAATATATATATGGTGACATGCACATTTAAATTAAAGAAGTTGATGACATTTCCGGTTAAACCGGAAGTAAAAAGTGTACATCAGATGCATTTTGTTGCATCTTGTTTGCATTTACCTGCAAATTTTCATAAATATCGTTCTTTTCGTTTGAAAGATATTTACTTGGTTCCATACTTTATCCCATCAACCCTGGTATGTATATGTCCTTATTTACCCATCTTCGATGATGGTTTCTGAAATGAATAGGTATATATGCATGAGATGTTTCAGGTGCAAAAGAAAAAAAAATACCTATACATATATGCTATAAATGAAAAAATAAATATGAAGAAGAATTCTTATACAGGGCTATTATTCAAATTCGAGTCTAATATGCATGGAGCTTTCGATAACGGTAATTAAGAGATATAGAGAGTTGGTTGAATGGGGGCAAAGTAGCATATTTAAGAGGTTAATTATATGGATGAAAAAAATCTGACCTAGCTTCTTCAGTTCTGGAGTTATACAGGAAAAATCGAAAATTTTGAAATTCTTTTTTTGCCTGTATCTTTTTATTTTACGAAGTTTTTTTTTTAATTTTGCCACTTTGCCATAGCAACTTTTTGTAGCCTTTCCAAATATCTGAATAAAAATTATATACAGATTATCATATAAATTGGGCCACCCTCAACTTTTAATTTTCGAATACGGACCTGTATTTTTTATTGCATTTTTTTGAATGCCAAGAGTCATGTTTCATATTGACGTAGTATTTTCATCTGAATTACAGAATGTTTTGGAAATATTGAACTATTAAGTACCAGTGAAGTTTCAAAAAATTTTTCAATTTTTCCTGTATAACTCCAGAACTGAAGAAGCTAGGTCAGATTTTTTTCATCCATATAATCAACCTCTGAAATGCGCTATACTTTGCCCCCATTTAACCAACTCTCTATCTCTTACCGTTATCGAAATCCCCATGCATAGACTCGAATTTGAATAGCCCTGTATATATATACCTATACTTCTAAGCTTTTTTAACTTACCTATACTTCGTACGTAATAATAATTTCGCATGTCATGTTTATAATTCTGGTGTAAACGAATTATGAAATTTTTGTCAGAGATGAGAACAAAAATGATGATGGAGAATCCAAAATGGACGGTCGAGTTTTGTGATTATGTTCGTCGATTCGATTCAAAATTGATATGTGATGCGGGTATGTGGGGATTTTCGTGATGGGAGATTGATTTTTTGTAAAAATCCAAGATGGCGGCCCTAAGATGGCGGACAAGTTTTGTGATTGGGGTCCGGCGATTCGATTCAGAATTTGGTGCGTGAAATCATGATTCTTTTGTCAATAACGAATTATTCAAGAAGGCGGCTCCAAAATGGCGGACGAGATTCGTAAATGGTCCTATCCTATCGAATATGCTGAGCATCATATATACCTATAGGGGTTTTTGGGGTGGCAGATTAAGAAGTGTTGAACAAAATTTATGAAATTCAAATGGCAGTTCAATATTTTATTCATCTGTGATGAAAAATATTATATAATCCACGTTATTCCTCGTAAAAATTCAACCAATCCTATGATGCCATCATACCTATATAGACGACCCATCAGTCAAAGCCATCTTCGACCCTCGACAACAACTAAGTATGCCGAAAACACAATCGCCGACGCGCCGTACACATACAGGATGTTTAATTATACACGCGTGAGAGGTCCCGCGCGCGCGGGTTGGAATAAGGGGGTTTTCCCTCTCTCCCATACCCTCCGTCTCCCGCCCTTCTCCCCCTCAGGATTCGATTGGTCGCCACCAAGACGCGAGAGGGTGCATTTCGGTAATGGGCTTTTTCCTCGTCGATCGATAATCGGAATTCGAGAGGAGCGGATCCCAGATCCACGCATCTGGAATGTAATATGCCGTGAGTGGATGGCGGAGGGCGGTCGAATGCTGGATGATGGGGGAGGAAATTAGAAAAATGCCCGAGGGGGTGCTAGGTGGATCGATATGCATTGCTCGTTTTGCCATATATACCTTACAATTTACAATATACTCATCATTATTATTATTATATACCTACCATCATCATCTATATATACGCACCCTTTCCAATTGTATAGTTCAAAAAGCGTCCACAGTTGATTTAAAAAAGTATCAACTGAATTTAAAATTAGTTAATTTAATTTCGAAAAGTATCAAATGTATTTCAAACTTATCATTTCAATTCTATAAAATGCGTTAATTGTATTTCAAATTAGTCAATTTAATTTCAAAAAGTATCAAATGTATTTCAAAATTATCAATTCAATTTCGAAATGCGTCAATTGTATTTCAAATTGATTTCAAAAAATTCCATTTCAATTTTAAAATCCATCATTTCAATTCAAAAAACTATATAGGGAACCATCAGAAGCGGAATAACCCATCTCTGATGCATGATGTGCTTTTTCACATCAGTTTTTAAATTCAAATGACATTACATTAGTTTTGGAAATAAAAATGACTATTCTGGAATTAAAAGTGTTGGTTGTTGAAGTTATTTTGATAATAATTTTAATATACACAATTGAAATTACTAATTCGAAATATACATATAATTGACGCATTTTGGTACCTAATTGAATTGATATAATTTTGAAATTTGAATCAAACAAACAACTCTTTTTGAAATATCAAATGACTATTTGGAAATACAATTGACCATTTTTTAAATGAAATTGCAAAAGTTGTCATTAGGTATAGAAGATTTTGAAATAACCATTTTCAGAGCTAAGGGGTCGAATAGAAAAATAAATTGTAGGGTTTTTCGTTGAGTTGTATGCTACACTTCTTATATATACAGTCAAAGATTTTATAAATAATTGTCAAATGTCAAATAAGTTAGTGACACCGACCTATTGAAAGTTTAGATCATTTATTATTAATTGATGAAGTTATGGGCGGGAATTTTGAATTACGATCCATCTTTGGATTCGAATAAATATAGGTATACTTACTTACTGAATTATTCCCCAATAATCATGCAATTCTTATCGGTCTAAAAAATACGCGTATTTATTTATTTCTCAAGATTTATTTCCGTTGAAATAGATTCCACGATCCCTTCTCCACATGCTAAGATCAAAAGTTTACATCAATAAAATTGTAAGTATATATTTCGATAGTAATTGATGAATTTAAAATTTGTGGAGTAATTCGATAGGAGTCTGTCTTGGCTTCATTTAAGTTATAACACGAAATCAGAACTTAATTCGAGTAACTACGATATGATGATGTGAAAAAAACTACTGGCCACTCACTATACTTAACAATGTTGGAGTTGTACTTTTACTGTGTCTAAGATAAGGAAGGTCAGTATACGGATGAATATTTCCTATTGAACTAAGAGATAGGGATTTAGTTAAATGAGAGAAGAAGTTGTGCAATTGAAAGACTAATAATATGGCATCCAATAAGAAATTCTTGATGCGACGTTTTGAAACTGAGTTCGAAATTTCCCCCCATATATAGATTCGTCAATGTGTTTACGTATAGAGTAGGTAATTATTCTGAATCAGCCGCGTATAAAGCGTTCTCACGGGTATATTTCTTCTCATTATGATATATAGGAAGTCTTCACCATCCATCAGGCTCTATATAAATGGCATCACTAAGTAACCTGATTTTCCGAACGAGATTCACGAATTAATGAATGAATAAACTCACCTCATCATTTCATTTACGTTTTAATTGTCGTTACAAGTCCATTGCATAACAAAAACTTATTGTTTCCTCCCCATGCAATTATATGCTCTCATCAGAGTAATGTTTTTCATTGATGAAACGAATTGCACACAACACTGTTGAAGATTGAAGAGGCAATAATTACTGAGACATCGACATAAAAAATGGGGGACGACATTCTTGGCTGTAATCTCATGATGAAATTAGTCTTGTCCGCTTTGTGAGCATTATTTTATCGCTGTTCTAGGGAAACTGGAGGCGCAAAATAGAAAAAAGCAGCCAATAAAGAGATTAGCTATCCCCCTGGTGCTGATGCTTCCCCCTTATATAGAACGCAGTAGTTTGTCTATATATACAGGGTGGTTCGATTGCTTAGTAAAGTCAAAGATGTAAAGTGAATGATGGGCTCTAAATTGATGGGATCAAAAATAAATGAGGGTAGATATTCTATATTTATTCTCATTTGTGAAAGGACCTGATATTCAACCTCTATACATAATAACGGAATTACAAACTCTCTATATCTTTCTCCCTCCCTCCTCTCTCATCACCCGCTCTCTTCCTCTATATCTCCCTCTCAATATACCGGGCTATATTCAAATTCGTTTCTGAACATGGGGATCTCGTAAACGACAAGAGATGTGTGCATTTTAGAGACCTATTCAATGATGTGAAAAAATCGAATTCAGCTCTTTTGGTTCTGGAGATATACAGGAAAAACCAAAAAATCCCAAATTATTTATTCGCAGAAATATTGAAAATCTATCCACATTTTGCTATTGGCACTTGATGTGAACGTCGACGATCCAAAAACTACAACAAAAAAATACAGGTCCGTATTAAAAAATTCAAAGATGGGGGTGGCCCATGTCAGATGACACCCTGTATAAAAGATTCATGAACATATTCTGATAGCCCACATCAAGTGCCAATAGCAAAATGTGTATAGATTTTCAATATGTCTGCGAATAAAGTAGATACAGGCAAATAAATAATTTGGGATTTTTTGGTTTTTCCTGTATATCTCCAGAACCAAAAGAGCTAAATTCGATTTTTTCACATCATTGAATAGTTCTCTAAAATACGCAACTTTGCCACAATTTAACCGACACTCTATCTCTTATCGTTTACGAGATCCCCATGTATACAGAAACGAATTTGAATAGCCCTGTGGCTATCTCCATCTCTCTCTCTATCTCTCTTTCTCTCTATCTCCCTCTCTCTCGGAACCTTCATTAAAAGTATATTGAGAAATAGTCGTAACTCGAAAGTAGGTACCTATATATAACTGTTTAAAATCAGTAAAACCCTAAGCAGCTCTCGAATAGCTTGAGTTGATGAGGACATTATTGAACACCCTGTATATAGCTCGTCGAAGTGAAAAATGTTTGCTCTCATATAGAATACGATCCCGTAAAGGCTCTGGTGGGCATCAATATAAGTTTTAGTCACGAAGGGGGATTATGGGAGCATTCCGTTTCATTATTGGACGTTTCGTCCTTGTCATATTTTCTTTATACCTAACGCGAAAAAAGTTGCTGAGAAGTTTTAGAAAGGCGATGTACGATGTGTAGGTAATGGTGGAATATATCTGGGGATGGATCAATAACCAGATATGCAGACAGGGGTGGGCATCTGATGATGAATTATTGATACTTAGTTATACGAGCGCTCACATATATCAGTCAGATTTCTTTTTTACGGAAACATTATACGGGGAAAACCGAAATGGTCCGATTTCATCTATTTGCGTTGGCGCGTTTATTTTTAGGATTATGGAAATGTGTTCAAGATTGAATTATTCAAAATACGGACCTGTGTTCTTTATGATTTTTCAGATAATATTATGTATCTTACCTGCGGTATTTGTTTCCAGATTGCTGGTCCATAAATTTCATTATCAAGGTCCGCGAACAATGAAAATTCATTTCCGTTTTCCCGGTAGGTATATATTTCGAAAACAGTTCGTGATATTTCCGGTTTGGAAACATATATTCATTGTTCACCAGAATAAGCAACTTTTTGTCTAATTCAACCAACTTCCAACTTCTCATATCAATTACTGTTTTCGAGATGCCAATACGCGGGTATACTTTGTTTTCTCAATCACAAAATTTGGAATCCATAATATGGTAAGTATAGGAAAAACGTCCGTATATATATCTCAAAAATTTGTTGATGATGCTTATAAAGAAAGTATACGACACTGTGTACTAGGTATAGATTGAGAGATTATGTAAAAATGTGAGGTGCTAAAAAATGCGAATTTTTGATTTCGTCCTGTATCTCATAAACATCAGGTACCTTGTATATGGACATGTGAAAGTATTTGGCATCATCGTGTCTGTTCGTGAATAAGCTCTTTCTCCGAAGATCTGTCTTAAAAATATCGCGTCAAAAGACTGTGCTCATTCAATTTAGAAAATTTTTTTTATAAATTTGATAACGTAAAAATGTACCATTTTTAAAAACATTGAAATTGAATATGAATGAAATCAGTTTTTTTAAATAACTTCGAAAGCAAAATCGTACATTTTGGTGATTTTCTGAGTATATATATGAGCAATGTTTATCATTGTGTAAACTCCCATTCAAAGAAAATAAATAAACTGAAAGTGCGATTATTTGATTAATTAAATCAAATCAGAAAACTGTTCTCAGGCGATCATCAAGTTCAGCATCGATATATTACTTCGTTCGAATCCGCTGACACCCTGTGGATGAGTATATAGGCGGTACACTGATGCCTTCACATTCATTTATATATAGTAAGAAAATATGCCCAGGATTCCCACTCCCTGTTTCCCATTGTTACCGAATGCGGATACATTATAGCCATATAAAAACCCCATCGTATACTTTTACGACCCTTTAATTGTTCTCACCTATACCCTCTTATTCCCTCAACAAATACGACTAAACAACCTGTAATAACCCGACAGAAATGCCGAAAACAAAATGAACGTGGGTATGAAACGGATGCATTATGGAATTCTTATAACAATGTTGCCTATTCTAAAAAATATCTCCTTGCACCTCTATAGCATAATTGAATGATATTGTGTCTTTAGAACTTAAAGGAAGTGTACTATCATTCTCAAAGCTGTGGACGGGACATCAGGAGGTCCCCTTTCACAGATCGTTCACGTGTGGCAGGGACAAAGTAATGTGCCCTGTGGAAACCTATCGTTGATGGTCATATCTCGGATTGTTCACAATTTTAGATCTATCCATCAGATACTGGATAATCCTGATGATATTGACTGCTTTCTCTATATCAGGTATTTTAGAAAGGACCAGGTCGATCTTCTCGCCTTTATTTTGATGGAATTGGTCTAACTCTAACTGTCTTCTTGTTTGAGGCAAACAATCTGTGAAGATGTGGTGTCAATTCTGTGGGCACATTTCTTGGGATCAATTAGAGGAATTCTGTCTGGTTAATAGTCTTTTTGGTATATCGATGGGAAGCAGCGATATCAGAAGGGTCTTTCCTTTGTGGAATATGCTGCGAACATTTCAGCAAAGATTTTGGCTCTTTGTATCATATTGCTCAGTGTTGCCAATCCATCATGTATATAGAGCAAAATATCTTAGGCTCATATTCATATAAAATGAATTCTGTCAAGAATCAGATGGAAAATATTGTGTTCCACAAGAATAACTACTTCAATTTGAGGAAAATGAAGAAATTGAAACTCGACTTATTGAATTGAGGATGGTGTACAGGATGTTCTCTTTTGAACAGGAGATTCTATTATCAGTGATGGGCAAAATTGTGGAACCAAGTGAAAATATCGGTAACCTTTTGGTAGATTTTTTTGAATGGCTGTATACAGAGTGAATTCAAAACATGGCTGATTCGCAAATGGTATCGCCAATGTTGCCACATTTCCAATTATTCCGAAATACTTGTTAACTTTATTATTTCGTATGACACATCACCCTATATATTTTTATGAAATTTGAAAAACAATCTTCTGGTGAATTCATTGATATATCATTTGTGGTTGTTAAGTTGTTATACCATCATTGCCCTGAAATTAAAAATTTATTACCTCTTGTTTTTGAATAATGGATTTTTTAGAATTTTGAATAGGGAGAACACATCAGTTTCAGTTGGTTTTGATTATTTTTGGTTAGGTACCTACTTCGTTCGTTTTTTTTGAGATATATATGTAGTTAATGAGAATAACCAACACAAATGACTCATCAATACAATTGCCAAAAGATTGTCCTTCATATTTGTCTTTGAAATAATAAAGTTGGCAAGAATTTCGGAAAAACTGAAGACGTGGCAACATTGGCGATAGCATTTTCAACCGCCACGTTTTGCAATCACCTTGTACAAAAATTCTAGAAAACAGTTGACGCGATATCCACTTAATTCAACACTTTTGTTGATCACTGTATGTTTTTTTTTCAGATAGTTTGTGAATCGAAATGAAAAAACTTATAATCTAAAAACAGTGTCGAGGAATAAGTATATACATCAGGGTTATTTTGATGAAATACAAATTTTCGAAACTGAAATTCGTGCATTGAATTTCGAGAAAGTCCAGATCCACCAATACTAAATCGTGAAAACGGCAACGCTGGTTTCCACCCTCCGACCGACCGGGCAAATTGAAATTCTCGACGGGGATTCTTTTCCCTACCCGCCTGTCCGGTCGAGAATATAGTCGGGATCCCTTCCGGATAGCGGACTTTTTCATCTATACCCCTCCTTCCTCCAATCGCCCCCCTACCCTTTCCGAAATGCCCGGATGATGATGATGCCAGACGCGCGTTGCAGGGTTACTATAGATATGATGATTTTCGAGATCATGGAGTAATGGATCTACTCCCTTTGATTTTTTTATCATTGCGAAAAAAAAATTTTTTTCCGATTTCGATATTTCGAATGAATATGAGAAAAAAATGAGCAAAATGATAGATCCCCGAAGTTGTAAATCGGTCCACATCCGTTAAGGAAGTTATGGCGATTTTAAATATTCGAAAAAGTTACAAGAGGGTATAGGTGCCCACTTTGATTCATTTCGCATCTCTACGATTAAAAATATTTTTTCTACAACCGGCTTTCAAATCTCGATACAAAAATGAAGCCATTAAGTGACAGCATTGTCGCTCGTGCGCGCACAGAAAAAAAGGATCTCTTAAATCAAGTTATAACCGCATCAACTCAAGAGAATGGTAATCTTGAATAGGTCCAACCAAATATTAGTTTGATTTTTCGTCAGAATCCTCTTGACTACCTAGGAACAAAAAGTTTTGTGTCAAATGTACATTTCCTTGTTGAAAAATGTGGTTTGGTTGAGGCAAGAATATTTCAATGTTGTTGTGAAACAATTCTCTTGGATGAAGCTGATTTCTCAGCACATCTGACCAATTATCCTCTTCATTCAAAAGGAATCACTTTTGATTCATTTTCATTGACCTTCATTTGAGGATTGCAACTCTGATTCATGCCGATAATTGAAAATGAAAAACACTGTAGTTTTTTCACAAACTGGAGCTGCATCAGTATTGATACAGCCATGAATTATTACTTCAAGCATATTAACATGACCTGACAACACAAAATTCAAGTATTCTCAACACCCAACATGGTGCCAGTGATACGATGCCATGTCCACATAATATGTTCTAGATTGTTTGCTTCCATGTTGAGTACTCGAGTTATAAATAATTCGCGAGCCTGCAATCTGCACTATAGGAACAAAAGTATACTACCAACAAAACTTCACTGTAACCTGGTAACAATGTATTTCTTTATAGTCCTAATGGCGGCTACGGCGGTTTGTTGGCGTTGTCTAGCTGGTTCGGCGGACCAGTGCTCGGACTGCGCATCTTCGCTTCGGGCGCTAATTCCATGCTCGTTCTCTATGCTTATTGGTCGAGCTGGTCACGTGTTACATGCTTCCGTCATCAAAACACTACTCATAAGAAACGATATTCTTGAGCTGAGAGAAATAAATGCTTGACTGACATTACTCACATTGTTTTCTGAGGAGAAGAGTGCGGATGATTCAGTTCAACCAAATTGATTTCAAGAAAATTCATGGAAACAAGCAAACAGCGCGATTAGTTGTGAAAAGAAACGTTTTGGTCCATCTGAGATTATTATTCTTATCGGAAGGTTATACAATTCAAGAATATATATATATATATTTGATTTAAGAGATCGGTTTTTTCTGTGCGGGTATAGGAGTAGGTACGCAGTTTTTAGAAACACATTTATTACGCTAAAACTGCTTGAGAACGAAATTTAATTCATTTTCTTCCAGGAATAACTCACACCATCATGAGTATCTATATTCTAATACTCTTAGCAAACATGACGTCCAAGAGTAAGCACCCAACAAACAATGTTTGATGGTATCATCAGTTTTAATTAAATCAGTTTGATACATAACATTATTCATGTCTTTAGCCTGAGAGACTCAAACCATCCCAATGTTTGGTATCAATCAACACAAATGTGACAATAAACTTAAATGGAAATATTGATGAACACTTGGATATAGTACGATAAAAGATCATTTTGGATCAAGTTTTTTTTATGTATAGGTTGAATGTCCCACAATCGGCTGAACCAGTTAAACTCACCCCTCGAATGCCACCCTTATTGGCCCTTCGACCCTGAACCCCCATTTCGAATGTCAAACAGGTTATATAAGGCAGCCAATAACCTGATTGATGAAGATTCGTATAGAGACCTTTGAATAAAAAATGAAAGGAGATTGACTTGACATATCTGATGAATAGAATTAGTCGAAAATAAAACATTGCTTGTTTGACTTCAATATAATATCTAAATGATTTTTTGTGATAAAACCTGCAAAAGATGATGAGAATACTTACTTCTGATGATTATGCGTAATATTTCAGTTAGAATTGAAAGAGAAATGCAAATTTCATCTTCGGATTATAAAAATGATTCGTACTCGATGCTGTGTGCACCTGTGTGATACGAATCAGAATATCGAAAAAAGGAACATGAATGAAATTTCCGAATGCACTGTCGCCTATATATTCCCCCTTACAGATTTGTATTCAAAGGTATCGACCATAACCTGCCTCAACATTCGATACTCCGTCAATCGCAACAGACTTGGCTATAAAATTATTGGTCAATCGTGAAGGCTGTTCTTATCTGTCGATCCACGTCGATCGATATACGGTGATCGGGGTGAGTGGATATCAACCCCTCATTCATGCACCCTGACCTATACCCTGTGAACCAGTAGCGTGTTATGAAAACTTTGTCAAAATATACCTAGTATAGGTATTTTTCAGATACACTGACAAACATTGAACGTTTTTGACAATAAGAAATAGTGATATTGCATGGCCCACAAATAGTCCTGATCTGACATACATGGATATTCGTGTGTGGGGTTATCATTCTCATTTGAGTTTCATTTCCATTTCGCAGCTACTCAAAATTCAACTACGATTGGCTCCAAAAGAAGCGCTATAAATTGATGCAGGTGTGGGATATAGGTAATAAATATGGACCCCAACCCATTTTTTGTGTAAAACATTCCGACCTCCTCAAATTTCAGAACTCTGTTAATGTTACTAATGAGTGCGGTGTTAACAAATTCAGCAAACAAATGCCACTAAATTACAAAGCAAAAAAATCTTGGAAAGTGTGTACCTGTTGTTCGTCCAAGAAGGGTCCTAAATAGGACCACGCCTTGTCCTAAGGGTGTGACCCAGCGTGAAATATCTGAAAGAAAGAAGTCGTTTAGAAAAATGTCCATATTAGACCTAAGTTTCCGTCGAATTCATCTGTTTATGAAATCGGGGAAAAATTGTTAGCGAGTTTTCGCTTCTCATAATATAGCTTCTGAATGCACTAAAATCTTCCTTTGTATACCTATATTTCATTTTTGAGCGCGTTTGGAGATTTTGTGGCACGAACCCCCAACAGAAAAATACATCATGAGGGGTGAACACGGAAAGGGTTGAGCGTTTGACTAATGTTCCGTGAAAAAATGTGGTATAATTTATATGCGAGAGGATCATTTCGATTGAATGGTTCCCAAAAGGGGTGGATTATAGGGAAATGGTTGAAGAGATATCGGTGTTTACTTTCGATTTGTGCCTGATGGCAGAAAAATATCAGTATAACAAAAATGAAATTAATGGAAATTTTGTTGGTATCAGGAATGAAAAGTGCAGCTATAGACAAGCAATTCGATTCGATTGTTTAAATTTGAGTCGCAGAAGTGTGCCTTTGGCTCTTCTATATTGTGGGACTCACTTCCTAGAGAGGTTTTTCCATGATACCTATATTATAACCTATATATAATCCCCAAACTTTCAAGAAAAATTCCAATACCTTTTTTTTTCTACTAATTCGCGATAGGTGCTAAGCGATACGCTACCTAGCGGTGACTCGTGAACCACTCGAAGTGGGATAACCACTGAACTCTCTGGAGGATAACCCACAGAAAAACTTAACCTCTGTTCTGTTTATGTTCGCTTCTGATGTGAAAGGTGTACTTCCATCAGTTTTTCGAGAGATGTTCTGGTGAAATACATGTGAAATCTTATCGTTTTTCTCGTTCCAGTTATTGTTTGGTGACAAGACACCTATGTCACAATGACACAAACATCAAAAATATGAAAACAAAACGAAAACGACACCACTTCGAGAAGTTCGAGTTGTTACCATGAGATAGTGCTACGTGTTATTTTCTATCGCGAATATCCTTCTATACTGGATTCGTTTTCCATTTAATTCAATTTTGACATAGAACACTTATTTTCTCAACTGTCAAGTTTTTCCCCAGATTTTTTCCTAAATCTGTCAAATGTCAAAATCCGCCATGATAAAGTTCTATTCTGGGCCTCTATTCTTGAATTCTAGGGAGTAGAAAACATGACAACTATCGCACTTCTTGACAGATGAATGATATATTTCCTCCTCACTTTTCTACCACAGTAAAAAAATATATTTGTTAATGTCTATTTAGTTGAAAATAGCAAGAAATTTGTTAATAACCACAAACATTATATCTTTATTAGCATAAAATTCATCCGAGGAACTTATTAATGAGGAAATTTGTTCTTTTCACAACAACGATTAGTTAAAAAATGTCCGTAACAAAAATTGTAGTGAAAAATACTATGTCTCTTGTTGATTTCTATGAATTTGAGTGAAATAGACAAAACAAATATTTAATCTTCCAAAAAGTAGTTGTCATTTAATCAACGTTTGACGACGATGTGCAAGTCAGAATGAGGTAAGCTCAGTACTTGGTAGTCTTTCGTGTCGTTGAGGTGTCAAGCGTGCAAAGTTTCATCTCATCAGAAAAGAAGCAACACCTCCATCAAGTTAGAATTCACTGAACTAATCTCTGGTCGATGATGAAGAATAGCTGCATATTAAATATATATTGAAGGTAAGGTTTAATTGTTTATTTTTGGTTACATATTCATTCAAGAATATATTTGTTCCCATACCAAACCATTTGTTGAATTGACAATATCTTATTGTTGAAGTAACGAAATGAAATTATATTTCATTATATTTAGTAGTAATTAACCATATTGATTTGTAGAATCACCATCATTAGTTTTACTTTCATCGAAAGAATATTGTTGAAAATACGAAATATATTTGGTGATTTCGCAAAACCGTTTTGTAGTATCTCCAAAAAAAACTAGTATGATTTCGCAACTAAGTTTTGTTATTTGTCAACAAAGCTATTGCACAAATTGACAAGATTCATTCGACTAAATTTACTTTTGTTAATTTAACTAAATGAGGTTAGTGGATCGAGCTGAGCAACAAGTTGTATATAGTTAATTTTAACTACCCAGTTTTTACTGTGTGGGAAGGTTCAATTCCCCATCACAAGAAGTCCCCCAAAATGGACCATCGTTCGTTCAATTCCATCTCATTGTGCTCCCAATAACCCCGATGATTTCGCAAGGGATATACGGGATATCCATCCCTTTCGTCTTCTATGTTCGAAGAAAAAGTAATAACCTGGCTTCTCGACCTGCCATCGCACTGACTGAACGCGTGAGGGGGCAAACCTGCCCCCGATATGATGTCATGTGTGGATTGACGTGCCACGGGGGGATGGGATTAGGGGGGGGTGAGTCGCGAAGACGTAGAAGCGTGAATTCGCGGGCCTCGGGCCGCGAGGGGGTAGTTAGGGGTTTCGGTTGCTCTCGTGCGATGCTCGAATGAACGAAGTTAATAAGACTTTTGGATAAACTGCCTAGCAAATGTTAGGTGCCACTGTGATGTCAGACGGCCACTGAGGAATCCTTGTACCGAGGTGCTGGCTGAAAAGCTGATGGTATTTGAGACGGAAAACTGATGGTACGCCTGTATTTCATGACTGATAGACAAACTAAAAATGTATATTTCGATCTGGTATACCGTTGATAGAGGGCAGTAAATATCGAACGTACGGAAGAAATATCACGCTTTCCGATATTGCACTGATGAGGGCCAATAAGCCCGAAACCGGTCTGTAGGTTGTTAAGCGTGCTTGTCCCAATGTAAATTTGTCACGTCTTAGGAGGACAGAAACATTTGCGATCTGCATTCACATAGTGTGAATCGTTGCATGGGATTATACGAGCAGATATAATTCAATGTTCTGCGTGGTATTTACCAGCAAAGTATTTGTTTTCTGCTCGTACTCTATACCAAACATTCATTTCAAACTATATGTTTGATATTTCATTTGGATAGACTATTTTCTCTTTACGAATAACTTATTCGCTAATGTGGTCATCAATTATGTCTAAAGACTCGATAGCATTGTTTCCACAACAATAAAATTTGTAATTTGTATTCAATATGGAATTCGAAAGACTGCTTCGACTATACAGAAGCTTCACTCAGCAATTACTGATTGTTATATAACATCTAATGATGCAAATAGATGGTGGGAGATGTCGTGAAGGCTGTGCAGCTTCACAAGCGCCTCAACTTCTTAGATCTTTTGTGCATGACCCTTTTACGAGATTTCGTGCAAATTTGACCATTTCACTTGAAGCATAGTTTTAGGCATTAGTCTCTATCAGTCATTAGTTTCTTCTTTGTCCAGAAGCCGTTTAGCTTTCCTTGACGATAGATTAGTCTCACTATTGGCACTTTATTCCAGTGAGATTTCATTTCCAAGTGTAGAAACTCTTCTCTCAACTGATGGGCCTTGAATAGTCCTCAGAAGGGTTCTGGACCGGGAAATTGTGTGTTTGCCTCTTCTTTGTCTCTAACTTAATGCTTAGAAATCTTACTTCACACTATGGATGGGCTAATATGTGTTAATTTTTGTTTCTTCAACAAAAAAGAAATAATCGAAAACGTTCCTGAATTTTTACCACTGTATAATTTTCCCAATCATCTCTGGTGGTTTTCGTGAATATGAGATGAATCATCTCAGGAGCAAATCGAAATTAACTCGATGCCATCAAGAGAAATTTTAATTTCGTGAGAAATGTTGAGTTTCACAGGAATAATGGAAATTAATTGAATTTCAACCTCGCGTCGGCTTCACTGCTTCACCGCTTCTCTTTTTTCTGGCGACGGGAATAAAAAAAAAACGCACCCCAACCCTGATTGACTTGATTCCCTTCGATACTCGCCAGATAATTATTGGTGATCTATGAAATGAATTTCAAAATGATGCCGGACCATTACCCTTTGCCAAAATGTTATTCACAATCCATCGAAGCTTGATATCGGTGAAATGTAGTTTAGGGTACAATTGAAAAAAAAATTGAATTGTGGATAAATTATTAATACCTGGTATAACAAAATCATTACATTATAACTTCCCATATAACGGTTATTTTTCCTGTTGAAGAAATTAGTTTGTGTATGACCACAACGTTTCGTTCCCTGATGAAGCGGTTTGTGACGTTTTTTTCAACCCATCACCCCTCACTACATAGGGGTAGCAACCCCAATAATTCAAATGACAAAATACCCTCTGCAAAAACTGGATTGATATCTAAATTATTTTTGAACTGAAATAAAAAAAGCAACGTCGAAATCAGTTGAAATAAGTAAGTAATATGCGACCAGAATCTATTCTCGTCCAAAAATTGTTTTGGGAAGAACTGTACAAAACAATATTCCATGAAATTGTGATTCACTTTCAGAATGAAAATCTGAACTCTCGCGAAGAATTAAAACATATAAAGCGTAATATCTCGTGGTCCTAACTTTTTTCGCTCACGAAACACAATGAATTGAGACATCCCTCATTCTCATAATCCAGTTTCAAGTCTCATTCGTTCTTTCCTCAACGAAATAAGTTTCAGACTCCGCAGGGTATCCGTCGATGTCAATTTATTTTCCAACGAAATTAATTCGAATTTTCCGGTATACGATATTCGAAAAAATTTCTGGTCACGTATAGTGATTCCAGATGTATGTCTTGCATAGTCATGAATATAGAAAGACTTATGACTCGTATATGGATTCGAAATTTTTTTATCTGTGGTCCAAAGAGAATTCTTATAGTATATATAGAAAATCGGAAAGAATGTTGAGTACACCAAAATATTTTCGTGCAACTGGCAAACCATTTAGCTACACCGTTGTTTAAATTGTCAAATTTGGTAATTATATTAGTACTTCTACGTAAAAGGTCTGTAAGGTAGAAGGTGCATTTTTCAAACCAAATGGCATGCAACCTCCTAAATACAAAGTTCTCTTTTGTTTTCGGTACAACTTCTACTTGATGAAAATCATTGATCTAGATCCAGATAGGGTTTAGAAGTAATTTGATTTTCCTGATTTGTCCAATATTTCAACAATTGATTTTTGTCCATTCAGTTTGCTGTAATCTATGACTAACCGCTGATTTTTAGGTCTTGAAGTATCCATTTCGGAAATAATCCAGATATGGCATGACCATGCGAAAACTCGTTTTTCCAATGTTCATGTAGCATGCTAGAGTAACAATCGACAACGTTATGCTACTAGGCAGGCATCAATGTGGTCCATTTTCAATCTATGACCAATTAAAATTTGATCCCATCGCGAACGAATTCTGATTGCTGTTTAACTATGGCGCGGTACACCAGTTAAATTTGCAATATTCAGCATTCTACCAGCACATGCAATTTTGTTCCTTCTACAAGGGGATCATAAGTTTCGGTGTTTTCTTCATAGATAGTTATATGTTTCGTTGCATGTATTGATTTTGACTATCATCTCATGTAATGTTGATTCACATTTTCTAATATTTCTATATTGGTAAGGAGCATTTTACTTTGGGATTTCAGATGTTATTATATGTTTGTTTTGATGATTCGGTATAGAAACCTATCAATAATTAGGGTTACCCAGGTACAGCTGTGAAATTTCATCTTTATTACGTTGTTAGCCACGATATTGGATATTAGAGAAAAGTGGCCATTTGATGGCCATCAGTATGCGTTCAAAGAGTTGCCAAATTGTCTTCAATTTCTGAGATGGTTAAAATGAAGATCGCAGTATCTATAATTTATGACGTTATAAGATTTTTGTTATATGACATTTAGCATTTTTCAAGGGAATTTTCGTTCTTGACACGACGTTGTTCTATACATTTTGTTATGGGAAAATCCGTCATCAGGCAATTTTTGAGACGCAACATTTACTTACCTATAATTTTTCCTTATAGCCCTAGTATATAGATAATCCAAATGTGAGTTTTCAAATTGAGCATCATGGTAGTTTGAGTTACGTAGGTATAGGTATAGTCGGTCAAAGGGTTTCAAAAAAGGGGTGGAAAGTGCAGTTCGAATCGCACAAAAATGCAAATATCTTCAGATACCTAAGAGATATACCGATACCTCTTGTGGGGGTTCAAGTATTCCGAGAGTATAACGGATAATTTGACAACGCTGGGACAGACATAATGTTGGTATCGGATGGCCGACATTCCGAGACTCTTTGTTAGGGAAAAAGGTCCAGGTGGTGTACTAATGCCGTAGCATCTATTATATTCCGAAAATGGGAGGGTAGGGTTTATTTTTGGTGCTGGGGGCATATCGGATGATCGGCAATAAGTATTGAATTCGGTAATGGGAATATGTCAATGCCATTAGTCAGGCGACGGTATATATATATACCGGAAGACACGAGAGATTGAACCGACAATATCGGGATTGGAAAATTGCAGCATTTATATAAATAGAGAAAATAATTATTGCTATTAATGTCTTTAGAGCGATATAGATTGTTCGAAAATACATGCAAGATTTTTTCTAGAAACGCATCAGTTCCTAGACAAGAAAACTCTATACTTTATTATACCTATATACTATAATGCTATATACTGATGATTTTCAAACTGCCATCATAGATTGTGAAGTTCAATTGAAATATACCTTTTTCAGTAACTATATATATTTTGCTTTATATAAAAGGAACTGATGATTTTTGAGAAATGCGACAAGTTTAGATGATAGGTACTTATACTTTGTTTGAGTTCGATATCTTCTTAAAATTCAAGCATTTCATGGCACTATGGTCATCATGAATCTATCACATCATAATTATTCATACTTATCATATTTCTCTGCTAGAAGAGGTTCAAACTCGGGTTCAAATGTTTGCTCTTTTTGCTACATGAGCCTTAGATGATGCACAGTCACTATTTTCAATCATGCATCAAGGGAATATTATATGAGTTCGTTTTCAACAATATGACAGAGGCGAGCGCAAATGCTGTCACATATGACATTTCCCGGAAATGAGGATCTTTCAAGGAATATTCTGAGAGAAAAAATTACTTTGTATGCATTAATGGGTAAATGTATTTATACCAATTTCCAACATCTATTTTGTAAAGCATCGTAGATCCGCTTTTATGTGATAATATTTCTTGGTATTACCTATTTCAAGGCGATAAAAATGGAACCCTGCAACTTTTATTATATAGGGGTCCTTTATTCGTTCGGCCCACGTACTAAAAAACCCGACTGCTGCCGCTGTTCCAATACGGATGATGCGACCGAGAAGAGAAGCCTTGGAGTTCCATCTTAAATTACGAAGCGAACTTTCGAAAATACAGCCTCTATAGGTAAAAAAAGCGGAATCTCTGACAGCTAGTCTGACGGGGCCACAATAAGGAGAATGAAAATTGAATGGGGATTGGAGAGAGAACATGATACGCACAGCTCATGCATCATTTCCTTTCACCATATGGGTTCGTTTCGTCAAAAATGGCCGGCCTTCATTTTGTTGAGTGATCATTGGAGAGGATCCAGTTTCCATTTGAGTATATAGTGGTCCTCTCTGACCCCACTCACCATCAGCTCTGTTGTTATTGTGGAACGGATAGTTTGGTTTTTAATTTTATTCGGAAAATGCGGGACAAGGCTGATGGTGTTCACACCAACAAAACGTCCATCCATCACGTTTCACTGAGATGGTATCGCGCTTTTTGAGGTTCGATTTATTGGTTATACTCGGATGAGTTGGATGTATATATACGGGGCCGTATTGAAAAAGATATGTTGCCATATCGTCGTTGAATGCTGATAGAGGATGCAACCATCAAAGGTAAAACAGCTTTCAAAAAAAGTGTTGCAACTGCTCCGTATTCATCTCAAGTACGTAACTCCTCTTTATGCCTGATGTGGTATTATTTATTGAATCATTGATCGAAGAAAAGAAAATTAACTTGTCTGCAATGACTAAGAAAAAATAGCAAAAATATATTCAACATCTCGGCACACATATAAGTTAGTTCAGTTGTTACTATATAGGTACTTAGTAGTGATGGATTCAAATTAGGTTTCAGACATAGAAGTATCGAAAATCAAAGACGGTCTTTCGTTTTTTAGTAGTGAAAACCCAAAGACATTGATTCCATACAATTTTTTTATTCTGAACAGTATATTATTTGTTATATTTGGTTGAATAATTTTAATCAATGTTCAAATCGTGACATTTTGAAATATTGAATACTTTTTAAAAAAGTCGAATTGTATATAGAGGTATCCGTAGCAACATGATTGAGTGAAAACACAGCCTATGTGATGTGGTCTGTTTTCAGTATAATGTTAAATTAACTGAAAACTGAAAAAATGTAAACAAAAAGTTAAGCACACGAATCCATCAAAAATTATAGAATGAAGTTTTCCTGAAAAGTTGAAGAATATTTTTTAATTTCGTTCCTTTTGATCTCGTTTCTTTTTTTTAATAGGCGGGTAAACATAATTTTGTTTCGTTTGTTATATACCAATTCGATATTCTATATAAACAAACCATGATACTGGTAAGTACATGCCAACATTGAAAACGAGATAAATATAGTTCTGGTAATAAATTGGACTTGCATGTATCACCCATTCAGAAGATCACAACAAAATTTATAAAAAATTTCAACACCTTGACCTATACCAACATCAATTATTATACCGATTATTACCGCTTAGTGACCACCCTTTTTAGAATATTTCCTAACAGTATAACCGAACATCAGATGATTCGAAAATAGCAATTACGATCGGCCTCTAACGAACAGGAAGAATATACTATAAACGTCAATGAGCGCAAGTACCTATATAATATGATACATTGAAGTGAATATTCTGCTACGTCACCTTCTGTAATTGATAATTTCCTTATGGCCACCATTCGAGCGTTTTTTTTCTGCCGTGCCCGAGTTATGATAAATGGCATGTCGGTTTCTTTTTTTATTCGTTATTACATCCATCGGCTCATGACTTCTTTCTCTGTCTCTCTCTCATCCTTGATAGGTTTGTCGTATAGGAAGAGAGTTGAACGTTAATGATACCCAGGTCGTTAATTGCGTTTTAATGTTGTATAAATGATGTATACTACGAAGGCGCTGAACAGACATGATAACAAAAAAAAATGTTTTCCGTGGTGAAAAAACACGAAAAATATTTGTTCGTTGAAATTGCTAGATTAATCGAGCAATATTGTTATTTTAATTGCAAGATTAATCTTGCACGCCCAATTGCAAGAATAATCTTGCATGCCCGATTGCAAGACTAATTTTGCAATAATTAGAGATTAATTGTCATATTAACCTTGCAATTAGGGATTAATTATGAGTATAATCGTGCAATTAGGGAATGTTTGTCAGACTCATTATGCAAGATTTATCTGGCAATTAAGTTAACTAACTGCAAGAATTATTTTGCAACTGATGATATTGAATTGAAAGATTTATCTCGCAGTTGATCTTTAATTGGATCAAGATTCATCTGGTAATAAAAGTACCTATATATACCGATATGCGATTTAGGTATACCTTGTACTTGAACTTAATGCAAGATTAATCTATTAATTGAGCTAATTGCAAGATTGAAATTGCAATTATAACCTCGTTGAATTGAGTCAGTCATCTCAGAGCAATAAATTAAAATTAACTACTCCGACTGGTTTTGGTGATGACATTTTCAAATTTCAGTTTTAAACTCTGATAATATATCTCCTTACTCAAAACCAATCAGTGGATATTAAATTTTGAAATTCAGCCAATAGAATCGGAATAAACCTGATGCTTAGTTTTTGTTTTTTCAATATGAGTCATCGTATTGGACAAATGTACATTGGTATCATAAATGATTCAGTGGAAAAGAGTATACCTAATTTTTCTCTCTAAAGTTCACGTTATTATATAGATTTTGATTTCTGTAAATTACTTCAAATTAAAACGGTGACACGATTTTTCCTTATTTCAAATCGATATGTTATCGTCCTAAATATAATTTGTGATGGTATGATTTATAACCTATAATTTTTTTGAATATCAATTCATTGGCAATCCCAATGCCAAGAAAATATTTTCAGCTTGGGGATTGCAATTCATTAATATTCCAAAAAATTATCGGTAATAATCATACCACTTATTATATTACCCCTGACAATTGATCTCTAATTGCAATATATTAATGTTGCAATAGATATAATAAATGTTGTAATTGAACCATGCAATTGCAATTTTAATCTCACGATTTCAATACTTGTTCCAATACCCTACCCCTTATAGTAACCTCCTCCATCATTTCAGAAGAAAATGGCTCGAGACTTGAGTCATTACCTTGTTTCTCACTTTATTAACTCCGAAATTCTCTCACTCTCTCTTTCCTTCTCCGTTCATCCTGATGACGCTGCCAAACTCGAAAACCGCCTAAATAAGTCATCTCGAGCGTTTCCAATCGGCCGACAATGCCCTTTTCCCCCCCTCACCCCCCTCTGCGTCCCCCCCTCCCGTGCCACCCCTTCGAGAGAACAACAAAAAGCGCAGGTAAATTGTGGAAGAGCCATCATGACTAGACTATTCTCGAAATGACATGTGGTGTTCGGCTGGATGGATGGAGGTTTCTTCTTTGTATTCGGTGTGTGCGTTTTTTTTTCCCTCTGGTTGAGATGGGGCCTCGATGGACTTTAGTTAGTCCGTGGGCAATTTCAAGGTTGGATGGTTGAGACTGTGCCTCGTTTCTCAAATTATAAATATTGGATGATGGTGCATGGGAATCGATTGTATATCAACACACTATTTGTGTATTTAGAGAGCTATCGCACTAGTTCAGCTTATTTTGTAATCATAATCACATAATTTATTGGCCCAAGTTATGTAAGTTACATTTAAGGTTGTCAAGCAAGGTGGATATAGGATGGTGAAACAGCTCTTCAATTGTTTCTGCGAAAAACTTGTAGATCGTTTGAGAAGGTACTAATATTTCTACGACTTGAATGAAGATGGCGGTGAGATCGATTATCGAAGAAGATTTCTGTTGCTCATGTATTTCTGTGGTTCGCATCTGACAGACATGAGTTGAAATGACATCAAAACACAATATTTTCAGTGGATCTGGAATAATTATCGATATTTTGACTCTTCTCAATCATTTTTCATCTAGAATAGATGAAACTGATAAAAAGGTGACAGATACACAGATTCTGTTTTACCGACACAAGGTATGTTGCCATCTCTGATAACTTCAGGAAATATTACTACGGTATGAAATCAAGTAGGCAAAGGTCTACAGTTTATTCTAGTGCTTGTTAATAGGAAACTGTTTCACCATCCTATATCCACCTTGTTGTCAAGTAATACGAAAACAAAAATATGAACAACACTGAGTACAGGTATATATCTGACAGAAAACGTCAACAATTATAGTAAAATTTTTAATATAAAACTATATATGTATACTCATGTTAAGTTCTGTCACAAGAAATAGGTACATGAAATTCAAAAAATGTACATATAATTTAAAATTAGTCAATACCTATTACATCACAACAAAAACACAGATAAAATAAATGCCTGCTTATATATCTTAGTTCATTGTTTCGTCAAAATTGAATTCGAAATATTCTTCTAGAGAATAGAATGTATTTTTTAATAATATATTGATGATTGCTGCCTTTAACTGTTTGGTATGGGCATTTTTCAGTGCATCCGGTAATTTGTTAAAAATTTTTATGGATGTGTGATTAATTGGCTGTTGAGTTTTTTCCAGGCGGTGATAGGGAATGCTCAACGAATTTCTATTTCTTGTGTCATGAGAATGGTAGGAAGAATTTGAAAATAGATACTTTTCGTTCTCTTTCACAAACATCACACATTGTAGAATGAATACTGAAGGTAAAGTTAAGATGATGCTCAATAACCGTATGAAACAAAAATTTCGGGTTTGGGAAATATTCCTTCCTCTGATCTAGTTGTGTGTTTTTTTGGGCACATTGCCCGCATTTGACTATTGAGCGTAACAGACACAAGATTTTTCTATACAAATGCAGTTTCTCAGACAAAAAAACTACTATATATAGTATTAGTATAGTTGTAAAGTAGAGTTTCCGACATTCCATTGTCTTAAAATTTGAATCCTATATACGAAAATAAATAAGCTATGCTGAAAAACAAAATAAATGATGAATGACGGTGTGAATGACGAGATATGTGTAACGTCGTGAAAAACTCGATTTGAAATCCTTATTTTTATTTCAATTTATCTGACTATTTTTTCAGGCTATTGACTATATTTTAAATTCTCATTTGAATCTATATTTTTTCTTAAACTTTATCCTACTATAACTAACCTATTTTTTTTCAGAATATATGATTCGATAATCTAGTCATCTTTTCTTGAATACTTTTCATCATTTATTTTGTTTTTCAGCATATAACTCGTTCATTCTCGTATAGGATTCAAATATTCATACCCTTATAGACAATGGAAATCCGAAACTCTATACTTCACAACTCGAGACATTGTCAGCCATTTTCAAAGTATTATTAGTGTTCTGATGTAAACTTTGCTACTATTCTAAACTGCTGGTGCTTCTCAAAATACCAGTTATATATAGACTATATAGAGTATGAAGTACCTATAATAATTGTAATTGTTACATTTTTCGGCAACCGTCCGGAAAGTACGTACTTTCCAGACGATTTTTTATTGAGAAAGTGGCATTTTTCCGGCCTAGTCCGGGAAGTACGTACTTCCCGGACTAGGCCGGGAAGAATCACATCGTTGTTGTCATTGTAAATATGAAAATCTTGGTAGTATGGTTTTGATAAATGCACACACATAAAAAGAATTACTTGATTTGATCTGATATGCTTTGATTCAAGAGTATGGCTTGTTTATATATACTGGAATAAATGTCTGCTCAATTCAAGACTATTATGTTTCCAATTAAATACACTCATTCCAATGTTATAGATTTCTTGAATCGTAAATGAATGGAGTTCTTCGTGAGAATAATACAATATTTCAGATTGATAACACAATATATTCAAATCAAGACAATCATAATCTCTCAATGACTCGCATTTTTCTTGAACGAAAAGAATCAGATTTTCAGTTTTAGCTGTAGATTGTTTTGTATCAAGAATTTTTATCAAATTAGAGGAATTATATCGATTTCTTGAAATGAGAATCATCCTCAACTTCCGTTCTCTTATTGGGGCTCTCATCAATCACATCATCACTTGCAGACCTTCTTCTTGACAACCTTTTCCCCTATTCGTAGAGGTTATTTCTGAACTTGTCCACCAGTTTACCTCGCAATAATGTTGTATTCCTCTGGTTTCAAACTACTGAAAAATATAAAATATATCATTCACAACTCCATGTAGGTACAATGTGAGAGATAATCTGACAGCACAATGTATGGTTATTATATTTCTTCAAATCTGGGTTCACATTCTTACGACTGAATTCATTTTCCGAAATTTGGTAAAAAAATGTAAAAATATGTTAGGTATAATATGCAATATCAAAATACCTAAGATGTCTACAAGTTCAAGAAGCTCTTTTCCACTGTTCAATCAGTGTTTGGACAAATTTAAACGTTCATCTGCACATAGGTACCTAACCCCAATTTTCACTCACTATGCCGATCCTGGTTATTCAAGTTTTTCACGAATTATCAGTTTTCGAGATGATATAGCTACGTTAATTGATTAGATACACAATAATACCTACCCAAGAATGAACGTCGATAAGATATAGGCATGTAACTTACCTCTAAAAGTGGTTATTATATCCTCATATCTTAGTTTTTCTTTCATGGTAAGCCAATATTTCTATGCCAATAAAATAGGTTGAACTGGTTGAACAATGATGGATGCACGACAAGAGCACCGAAACAACACACTCACACCGTTTGGCAACATTCTCGGCTCGAAGGGATCGCAATTATATTCAAGAAAATGTTATGGTCAATCCAAAGAAACTTTCTCAGAGATTTACTCATTCAGAGATTAAATGTTGAATGTTATTTTGAAAGAAGACATTCCGTGATATATTTTTCAAGAACTTAATTATATTTTCTGGATACTTTGAATTTCTTGAATTGAGAACATTTTGTTATACCAAATGAATATTCCAGTGAAATAATTTTCTACAATTGACATATTCAATAAATTCATTTCAAATAAATTATTTCAGAAGAAGAATGCGCTTTTTCAAAACAAGAATTGGACGTTGAACAAATATATCGTTTTCATTTGAGAATTTGTTTTTATGTGTGCAGTTGATCATTACCATAGCAGCAAAATAACGACTGACAGCTATCTGACATAAAATTAGCTAACATTTCAATTTTTGAAAGAAATCTGTTTCTTTGATTTGTTATTCTACACGGTTGCCGAAAAAATTGTGTATGCAACACGCCCGAAAACAGTTTTTTTGGACTTGCAGACTTCCATCAGGACTCGCTACGCTCGTCCTAGAATTTTGTCCACTCATCCAAAAAAACAGTATTTTCCGGACTTGTTACGTAAATTACTATTTCCAGTTGGTAAATATTATTTTTGTTTCAAATTCAAAAATTCATACTTTTCCTCGATTTCTCTGGTATGAGGTTCGAATTAATTAACAGTCACTATTTTCAATCATGCTAGAGAATATGAGTTCGTTTTCAACAATAATATACCTATTGTAGAGGCGAGCGTTTTTTCAATATTTTCACTCATCACAAGCGAAAATGCTGTCACTTAACGACATTCCTCGGAGAACGCCAATTTTGTGTTGAGATTTGAGATTGTCAAAGGCTATACTTTGTTAACCGATTGTATAGAAAAAATATTGAATTATATCTAATAATAATAAATAAAAATTCATTGTTTCATATCATATTTCTCGAGATATTTCTTTCGAAACTTGTACAGAGCTAAATAATGACGTTCTGAACAACTTTTCCGAGCAATATTTCTCGATATTTGTTTTCAAATAAGTGCGTTTTGAAACGTATTTTTATTTATTTTTTCAATTCCTACAGCCAAACACGAAAAGTCGAACGGCACTATTTAACGTCTTTCATAGGGTATCTTTTGATGCAGAACCGATTCTCATAAGATGCGCAGTCTCTGCTGATGGTCACTGATGTATGAATATTGAATAGAATACTCAATAGCACGATTCAATATTTAATTCGCCATTTTATTTGAAGGTTATACCTACCATGGAATCATTACCAATAATAATTATAAAATACAGGTAAGGAAATCACGTATTGAAAAACAAAACAACTCTCCAACAAGAAGGATGCACAAAATATCATGAAATGATCATTTCTGGAAAAAATATATAGGTATTGAATAAATTTGATAACGTTTTGGTTATATAGGTATATACTATATAGCTAGTCTGGAATTGTAGGGATTAAAATAATGGAACACGTTTCGTTTTTCAAATTTCTCGTTGGCCCTTTCTTGATGCTGTGCTTTCTTTATATCGATATTGATATTATGTCAGCTCCGAAAAAAATAATAATGTCTCTTCGCAGCATGGCGTAAATGAAGCAATTCCACGTTTTAGTCTCGGTCGCTTATCTTTTCCGCCTGGCAGAACAAACATATCCCTCCCTTCTTTGTTCGGGGTCCTGCCATTCTGGCAGACCTTTCTTCTTCTGACAACAAAACGACGGAACTTTTTCGAAAACTTTCGATTCTGGGACTTCCGAGAAAGCGCTCGTTGTTCTATAGCTAGGCTCTCTCTTTCTCTCGCAGTTAATCTCCACGCAGAGTGACAGGCAGGCCATAAAAGTGCATGCGTTTTCGACAATGAGGCTTAACGGGTATGCAAATATCTATCGTTATCTGGCAAGGTCTCTGGCTGGGATCTCGTCGAAGTAATTGTCCGAACCAGGGTCGGTATCTCTCTCTTGATGAGGGTATACACAGGGAGCCAAGTTTTTGGATGTGACGAGTAGTTTCTTGTTTTTTTCGTCTCATCAATTGTTCAATTATAAAAAGTATTTTTGTTCGAATAAAAGCAGAAACCAAAACGATAGTTAACACTAACCACCATAAAATTAGATTATTGATATATGTCAATAAATGTTATGTGAAATGTATAGTATATTACATAATAGTGTGGAAAGTGTCATATTTCACAAAAGTCGTTTAGAACGAGCCGAATAGCGGATGTAACTTGAGCGTCCTCTATAATTTCAGGTGGTTGTCGATTGGATAATATTCGTAGTAGAAATAGTTCCAAACTACCTAATTTAAAGTGAAGTAGATAGAGGTTATGTCTCATTGACACATTGAAATTAGTTAATTCTGGTCACAATCCGAAAAGAGGCTGACAATCCATCAAATAAATACGAATGTGGTGTACAAAGGAAAAGCCACGAATTCCAATGAGTAACGCAAAAATAAAATGACAACATAATACTGAAGAGTACGGATTGCATCACAATGGTTTCCACTTATATTTCTCAGTTATTGTCAACAGTCAACACCCATTGCTGTATTCCTGGTTGCGTGATACGTCGGTACTGGCGACAACAGATAAATGGTGAATTTTGAATAACTTTTATATATTCGTGGTTTTGAATAGGTATCAATGGAATTTTTTGAGCAAACGAAGAAAATTACGGACTTTGCTGTGTTCCGAGAATACCGGAAGTCATTATCTCGGCGGAGCGACTGGCCGTGATTTATGGCCTCGCGATAACATCGGTCGCCGACGTACCTAATTAGAGGACGACTCATACCGTCGTAATTTCTCGAACGAATGAACGGTATTAATTAGAACATTATTGAATATTCAAGTTTTTGCTAGAATGATGTTTTGTACCTATATAAAAGGAGCGCAGTGGCGCGGACAGTCAGTTTTAGTTTAGAAAGAAAGCTAGTATTGTTCATTGAGTTGTATTTCGAGTGTTTAGTGAACCCAAGGAGAAATATTATAACAATATGAAAATGATTGTGGCTCGTGCTGAACAACTGGTACTCTTTTCACTTTTCACACTTGTTAATGTAATACGATATAAAAACATAATATTTTTCAATTAATAAATTTTTTCGGTAAAAATTAGTCCAAATCCAGTGGCGAACTCAGAATGTTTGAATGGGGGAAAATGACACTGTTCTATTCCCTCTGTATATACAATTCTCTTTTTTTGTGAATTCCAAAGAGCTTTTCACGGTGTCGAACGGTAATTAGGGAAATTGGACTTAATGAAAGTGGAGTTGGGACGAGAAGAGGGGTTGAAAACTCGTTTAAATTTGCCGAATGGATTGTTTTGCTTATTCGCCGTTTCATTTCGCTCATTCATTCTGTGACTTGTACTGGAAAGTTTCTCAGACACTTTTTTCTGATGATGGCCAGACTGATTCAACATAATTAGCTTTTCTCGCTGCTATACAAACTTCTCTCTCGTATTCGCATCGATTCAACAATGATTACTAAAACGAATAATTCAATTAAACTGGTTGCCAATATTTCTTGAATCGTATTCTCAAAGAATTGTTTACTTTTTGTCAACCACGAAGTTATTTCAATCTCCCGATAGAGTTTTCACTATATTTTGGAAACTATATACCCAATTGGAACTGATTTTTTTTATTTTGCCTTTATTTCTCGCGTCTTGCGAAATATAGGTGATAGCTTCCAAATCTTCTCAGAGGTAGGAGTACAATTTTCAAGAATGAGTCGCAGGCATCATTTCTTGTTTCGGTATCAAGATTGATTGAAATGCGAAGAGATGAGAGAAATTGGCATGAGATATGTCCAAATGCTCGAAATAGTTCGAATCAAAATAGGTATTTCAGATTGTTTTGAATATTGAAACTTTGTTTTATCAAATGAGATGGTTTTAAATGACAAGAGATCCTATGCGAAAAGTGGTTTGAGATGTTTCGAAATGATTTGGAATATTCATCCAAAATAATGAAAATGGTTTGAGAGTTAATATACTGGGACTGGGTTGAAATTGATTGGAACTCTTGAAAAATGATTTACAAAAATCGTCAATGTCCTAAACATGGTAATTTAAAAAAATTTATCGTATCGTATCCGTATCGTATTCCTATCAAGGGAAAAGAATTTCACTCATATAGATACATCAGCTTTACTGCCTCATTATTTACAAATTGTCCGAATTCATCAACAAAAACTGATGGGCCGATAAAAAAAATATCTGATAAACAAACCCATGCTGAAGTGTAACGCATAAATAACAAACAAAAAAAAAACAGAACTGATGAAGACCAACGAATGCCTTGCGATGGATATTATTGGGTCAGCGTCCCCTCGCAGCTGATCGATTCTGCGGGTCTGACGTATGCACAATCATCGTTCGGTGTTGTTAAATCCCACGTTTTGTACCCAATCCTCGGATCCATACCACATATACAAATCAATTTATGTGAGGGTTTGTTCTTTTAATATAAGTGTGAGAAACATTTTTCGTGTAATTTGTGAATCTCTAATTCGACAATAATTGATTTGTTGAATAGGTTGTGATTCACTATATAAAACTATATATGATTCACTATATTAAATAGCCCAAAGTCAAGTTTTCGTTGGGAGTGAAATTTTGAAATTCTGCACTAATATAAAGGGTGGTATCATTGATATTATAAAAGAATCCAATGATATATTATTCCTTTAAAAATAAGAAAATAGCTCTCATATCCATCATGTTTCAAAGATCATCAAATTTCTAGGTACAGGGGGTCACAAGTTTAATAAAAAACAGGTTTTCTTCAATTCTCAGGAAAAACTTCCTTCGATATCCTTGAATTTTGGTGGGTGTCTATTCAATAATAACACACTTCTAATATAGGTACCTAATTATTAGAATTCGTTCAAATAGAACCCAAACCATTTATGAAAAAGAGTAAGATAATGAGTATAGGTGTGTACCAATTGAGTTGATGAATGATTTCATTAGACATATTTCTTGAGTAGTCACCCCGATGCGCTTGATTTTTTTCGAAATAGCACTAAAATTTACTTGGGATAAGTGTATCTTCCTTTTATTTTCAGATAAGGAAATCAGATACGAAAAAAAAAATCATATGGTCAAAAAATTCAATTTTGAATAAAACAGTATGGTATGACATATTTTTTCATATTTTTACCAACTGAGTTTCCTCCTAAGAAGACATTTCAGAATATAATTAAACGAATTCCAATTACATCAGAAGAAATGTCTTTGTTAAATCGCATGCAAACCCCAAATTTTAATAAAATATAAAGTAGAGTTTGGTAAATAAGTAGATAAAAACCATTTTTTTTATTTTGACCTTGAAATTCGAGTGTCTTTGGAATCTAGGTTATGAGAACTATTTCATAGTGAAAAATCTATTAATCCTCTATATAACCTACGCCTTACGCCTACCAGAAAATCAAAAATCCGTCTCTCATTGCCGTATCGCGTTCATAAGAAAAAATAACAAAAAAACATCATTAGTACCATTACGGTCCTTTTCGGTCGGTAGCCTCGGGACAAGCAACGAACCGTAGTAGTCTTCTCGTTGGAAAATTGGAAGAACACTGAGATTTCCTTTAATTAGAGAACGAACGATGCTCTCCGGCTAATTTCGATTATTTATTCAAAGGACGATTTCAAATGGCACCATCAGAATTATTGTTCGTGGCGCTTCCGCCATATCCAACAAATATATCGATAAACGTCAAAAGGTCAGTTGCATTATTTATTTATTTATTCATTTATGTATTTGGCACTTTAGATTAATGATGACACTTGATGCGTGACGTCGACTTTCCTTCTTCGAACGGAGTGTATCATGTAGGTATTACACGGTGACCCAATTTAATTGCGGTAATCTTCCTATTATAATAATTTTGATCTATAGCATGAAAGTTTCAATTAAATTCTTGAGCGAAATATAGTAATTCAGATCCACTTATGATACCACTAGAGCTCCAATCAATAATGAAAATAGACAAGGGAGAATTTTTTTAAAATTATTCTTTTTTGCATGGTACCTATTAAAAAATGTTATAGGTGTGTTATTTTCATGAGAATCACCCTATGCATGACAGTATATTCCTTATCACATGTAATGGATCGTCTTCGATGATGTTCCAGAATTTGCACAGGTATCACTCCAGAGTAATGCCCTATATAGAATTGAGAAGACAAAAATTTACTAACACCCTGCATTCTACAATCTGCAACTCAACTCAAAGGTGTGGTACTTAATATTGAATAAACACTCGATTTCCATCAGTGTATAAGTATAGGAACAATGAATTAAGTATGGACGCGATTTTTTTCTATGTGATTTTCATTTGATTTAACGAATCCATCTGAAACCCACCCTCTTTTGCATAGCGAGTAATGAAGAAAGAGATCAAGACAAATAATAATGAAAACAATCTTGTGATACAAATTAATGAATGGTATATGAAATGCGGCGTGCTGGGGATTTGTTCCTACCTATTGAATTTCCAATTAAGGAACTTCAAGTGTGAAACCGGGAGAAATGCTTGGGAAATATTATGCCCAGTGCTTTTTATTTCCGAAGGAATGTGGGTCGTTATAACCGTAATACGAAGAAAAACAATGTGAGGAGGAATGTTATAATGACTCGATGAAAGATGCCCGTTTCCAGAAATAATAATTATGATGATGTCTAGAGTCGCTCGAAAATTGTAAAACTGATTAAAAAATTCGTCTATGTCGTCTATATTATCTATATATCTCTATCTCGTTTTCCATGATGTCTGATGATATAGTTAGAAAAAAAAATATATAGCAGCTATTGAAAAATACTTATATACTTACCTATTTTTGTCAAGTTTGACATCCTCGAAGATCACCTCTTGAAGTTTGGCTATACGAAACTCAAATAACAGCCTGTATATTTTGGCAACCTTTCAACTCCGCGTTCTTCAGTTATAAATACAATAAAAATGAAATTAATTTTCACTGAGTAATTGAAGAAAACTTGAATATAATATTATGTTAGCAACTATAAGCAGTCAAATTCAGTTGTAACTTTTATCATTCGTAAATAAAATTGTACACAGGGTGTCCATTCGAAAACACTAATCGAATCGACACCTTGGGATTTGATAACGCTATACTCATATATAAGTAGGTAATTGCAGGTAATATAGTTTTCATCATATATATCATTCCCTTTTCATCACACTATTCCTATTCTGTAATTTTAACAGGTTAATTTCATCAAAACTTTGATGACTGCGGGTTTCAGCCAAAACATCAATCATTCTAATCAACAAATTCCCTGAAACCCAATACGTTGCCGGGACAATAACACTCCCTCCTGTGTAATCCGAACAACATGACTCACCTTGTATTTACAGTGCTGTACACGAAATAAATGTTCTTCACTTTCTCATCAAATTATTCGTATTTTCAAATTAACATGTTAATTTCAAAATCTTGATGACTGGGGAATGTCGAAGGGGGGAAATGTTCATTCCCTTTTTATCAAATTATTATCAGTAGTAATATCCCTAGGACATTGATCACAGCCTTCGGCTTCGTGCTGTTACCAAGGAACAAGCTTGAGAAATTTGTCATGAAATTATGAGGCATTCATCAATGTCCGAGGGATATTCGGCGGATAATTTTTCGACAAAAAAAATCATAACTCAACACAACGTAACATTTATTTATTTATTTATTAGCGCATTTATACTTTGAACATTCTCATTGCCGAAACGTGTCATTTTGAAATTCATTTACATGAAGTTGTCAAACTCGATCGTGTTGTCATAGGGATTGAAAATTGCACTGAATGCAATTATCAGTCTAATGTTGATATGATTGGGTGAAATTGTTCCACATGACACAAAATGACGAAATTTGAATGGTTGTTAGAACAGTCGAGAAATTATCAGGTTAATTTCATCAAAATCTTGATGACTGGTTTTCAGCTAAAACATCAATCATTTTAATCAACAAATTTTCCGAAACCCAATGCGTTGCCATCAGGACAAAAACACCCCCTCCTGATGATGTAATCCGAACCACATGACCGCTGCATTTCAAAAATCACCAGCACCCACCATCATCACGATGACCCATCCGCCATCTTGGCAGGGGCTTAACGACGAAACGTCACTCGTGAAAAATGCCGCTCAGTCGGCACATCTTTCGCAGCCATGCACGCACCGCATCATCACCTCGATCATCAATCAGATGAGGGTCGAAACGTCGGGACCTCGACGCTGCTGGCATCATCAGGGTCCCGCTGAGAGTACATGCAAGGCCCTTATTGAATTTCGACCTTTTTGCTAAATCGAATCGTTTAATGGACCGAGAAATGCGAGCGAGGCATCGCCGAGTGGTTGGTTCTCTCTGGTTGTCGAGGGATAATATGGACGGTTCCGGTGATTGGGAATGACTCTGGTGTGGAGTATGGACTAAGGCACATTTGAATTTCCACTTCAGACACTTTGAGAGATGACCCTTTATTGTATAAATGGTCCCTGATGCCAATTTTTCTTTCAATATGTTTTTTTTTAATGTTTCGTTACCTCTGGAAACGGCAGAATAACGTTCCAACCCCGCCACACGATATTAAATACAAGTTTTATAAGACGCGACAACGTGTCTTAAAACGTGTGTCATATATACAATTTTTTCACAAGTCTTTAATCGAAAGAAATTGATTTAAGATCGATAAATAACATAAACATATTCGATTGGTAACAATGATACTGTTGGGCGATTTTGATCTTTGCGATACCAGCGGTGAAAAATTCAATGTTGTTATTGTTTTTATTGGTCAATTTAAATCAAATCCTACTCAATTCAGCTAGTAGACCACGAGCAGAATACAACTACTTTCCTGGCAAATACAACGCAGGACATTGAATTATATATTATACTCCTAGTCAATGCACATGTGGTGATAAAAGCTTTAGAAGAAATTAGGAACTTATACTAATCCTCTGAAGCTCCCGAAGTTTGCGACTACTTTTGAAGAATATATATATATATATATAATTTTAATAAAATTAAAAACTGATGAGATTTAAGATTTTCCTAAAGTAAAGCATCCTGTGCAAAACATGGAGACCATGCAAGCGACTGTCGTATAATATGTAATACCGTTTATTTATATTTTTTATTCATCCTGCCCTTTGCGGCGTTCTTGATTATTTATTGAATAAACAGTGATGCCAACTGAAACTGAAAGGGGAACGTTCCGTTTCATGTTTTTTAATTAATCGCAATATCATTTGACGTGGCGAGCATCAAATTAAAACAAGGGTTGAGGGGGAGGAAGATAACTGTAGTGTTCAGCTATCCCGTAGGGTGATGAAAAACACATACCAGCGTGTATAAAAGACGCGATAGGAAAGAGATAATAAATATATTCTAAATTATTTCAAAGTTGCGATTTTGCTATTTCATAATACTTACATAATTATTTTTTGAATTGGTGCGAAGTTGACTGGGTTGATGCGAAATTTATGTATATATCAGTATTTATGCGCAAGAAAATCCATACACCCTTTCAATTGCTTCTTTTGAAAATACATGTAAGTTTCCGAATCCAACGTTTAAATTTTTGATGAAAATTCATCAAAAACGAATAAGGTGCTGGATAGTAGGAATTGTGTTATAAAATAATGATAATATCTCACGTTTGTCTACGTCTTACACATCGTGATATATAGAACGAAAGGACTTTATGGAATACCTATATTTTTTACGTTCCTTAATCGAGAAAAAAGTTATGGGTTTTTTGATGCGGGTTAAAGGCAGGGTATAGTCAAAGTTTACTGAGGCACTGGCACTATGGCTTTGAGGAAATCAAGTTTTGATTTGGTGTTGGTATATGGAAGAATTTCGTTCACTGGAAAGTAGTACCTATATCTTTGTTAACTCTGAAAGCCTATATGTACATAACTTTCTTATATTAGTAAGCAATACAACGGAGTATACCTACATGAGGACAGTTCCTATCGATTTTTCAAGATCAGTAAACAATTCCAAATTTCATGTTGTACAATGTTCATCATCCACATTCACAATTCATTCCCAATTGATCAACAACATCTTCTTGAAGGAACATAAATACGATTCATGCTGATTTTGAGGCAACAAATACATTATTATTCCCAATTTTTTTTGTTATCAATAGAAATGCATTTTTTCCTTGTCAGTGAGACCAGCTAAACGTGCGGAAAGTACCTATTCAAAGAAGAGATATTAGCAAGGTTTTTCATTTCTGTATTATCCCATACATTTCCATGGAAACTTTGATCCCTCCTTTGTTTGCCATCTGTACCTATAGTAGGTATCTCGAGACGGGCGTTCTCGATGCTTGGGGCAGAGATATTACTCGAAAAGGAATCTTTTATTTAACTCTCGTCTCGTGAGTATTTGCCCGACTCTTCAGCTTGTCCTTCAACTTGAAACCCGAATCTCGAACCAGCACCCGGTTCGGCGGCCCCTCTTTTCCCCCCTACCCCCCTACCATGCCGTGCCGCTGGCCGACTATTCTGCCCCCCCTTTCCCTCCGCCCCTCGGCTCGCCGTAGAATCTGCTGCCTAAATAAACAGTTGGCGTTCGGGACCGCGACACGGGCGTGCGGTGTAGTATTTTTCCGGGGGCAAAAAAGTGTTCCTTTTTGGGGTACAGGGGTTGAGATAATGAAAATTTGTGAAGTCTCAAGTTTCCAAAACTCATCTGAATTCGTATTGAAACGGCAGATTGTACTTTTCATATTTTTTATATACTCTTGCTTATAATACGAGTTGTCAACTAACTCTACTTGTTATATCTTCTACAGTTTCCTCACGTTTATAAATAAAAGAATCGGAGATCATTCAGAAGTCTGAAATTTGAATTTAGATTTGTAAATGTGGATTCATGCAACATTTAACTCAATTCAATAGGGTTGAATTATTCATAAATGATACAAGTGTTCAAGCAATCACTCATAGGGGTGTGCTTTTTTTTCGATATATTGATAATTATCGATAATATTTTAAGAAAGAAATTGTCAATTTATCGATAAACTGATAATATCTATAATTTCTTTTTATCGATAATCGATATTTCCAAATCGTTATCGCTCACCTCTGATTATCTGAATCCTGTATCAATAGTTTTTACATTTCCACGTACACAATACAAGAAATTATTCGAATTTTTTGTCACAATAGCTTGTGAAGGATTGAAAAAACATGGATTGACATTAGTAAATCGGTCGAAAAAATTATCGATAATATCGATTATTCCGATAATATCGATAATTCCGATAATATCGATAATTCCGATAATATTGACAATTCCTATAATATCGATATTATCGATAATATCGATAATTCCGATAATATCGATGATATCGATAAATTCTGATTATCGATAATCGATATTTCCAAATCATTATCGCCCATCCCTATTCACTCAACTTAACTCGAGAATTTTAATTATCTTCTTAATTAAGTTGAATTAAGTGATGTTGCATGAATCCACCTGAAGTTTTTTTATGAATTTTTGGAAGTAAAAAGTCTGGAAATGTTCTAAAACCGTCCAATTCAATGTACTCAGCTCAATGAATGTATGTAAACTGCAGTTAAAAACTAGACCTAAACAATGTCATTTTTACTCAATTGAACCACTCTGGTTGTGCTAATAATTGGTATGTCGGGGTTATACAGGTTTACCAATAATGTTTTGCATACCATTCGCTATAAAACTTACCTTTGTTTCCTTTCATCTAGATGTGGATTGATGCTTTTAGACCAAGATTGTATTGAAGCAGAATTGCTCCTGGATAGAGAAGTATTGTAATTGTTAACAGCAAGTTGAATTGATTTATGAAGTGAAATATCAGATAGAACTCTTGTTCAACATTTTTTCTAGAATTTTTTTGAATGTTTTATGAATGAGCACATACATTTTCTAACCCAGCATGGGGTTGAAGTTACCAATATGAATCAGCTATAATGAAGAATGCTTTATCAAATTTGTTTTCATGTTGACATGCATATTTTTTGTATCTAGAATAGCAAATTAGTTGGAATGGTTTGAACTCTTCTTTGATATTATGGAATACAAAATATTTTTTGCTATACCAGCAAATCCTGATTTGTAGAATGAGCTAAAAAAGCTGAAAATGTATCTGAGTCAACAGTTTTTTTTTGCGATTTCGCATTATTCCAGAGTATTGCCACATATGCACTATTTTTTCTATCGACTATACACGAAAGGATTCGCTCTTGGTGGAATAATAAACGAAATATCCGAAGATCAACTTTTGATTATGCATTATTAATGACCGAGTTCTTTCGAAAATATTTTTAGTGCTAAACCTCGTGCTAAACTATATAGGTACCTTATTTTCATTTCCTATTATATACCTATTGGAGTTCAACGTCAACTTTAGCCATTAAACACTATAGAAGTGTTTCCTAGCAACATACAATATTGATTATTTCATTGTGTCTTTAAGAGGAACGTCAACTTCAAGATCATATTTCAAAACACCAAGTCGTGTACAAATGGAAAACTTTTGAGTCGGTTGAAGAAAATAATGTTTTTTCCGTACAAATAGTTGTCGGAGAACTTTAATGATTAAATTAATTCTGATTTCGTTTATACGAAAAAATGAAAAAAAGTTTCCAGAAGTCCTGAATTTCTCTGAAACTGAAGAAGTTAGAATGAAATATGGTTTCCTTGGATCACCTACTCATATTCGATTTCATCAAGAATGTTTCGGTTTTTCTCGTAACGTGGAGCATTTTTGGTAGATCGCATTAATTGAGCCCCTTGGCCTAGTGACCCCCTTTCATAAACCAGCCCCGCGCCGCTGGCGAAACAAACGATCGGGTCGATGGCAGCAGCCTCCTCGATGGAAAGGACAAAGCGAACCCAACTGATGGGCGACTCCCCCCCCTTTCCACCACCCCCCTCCGGCCAGCTCCGCGCCGCTGTGTATGCAGCCTGCTGCCGGCTATGTCGTATTTTAGATAGTGTAGTAGGCTCTGGCGCAGATGTTCAGCTGTTACTGCCGCTCGAAGCTCGAACTGCACACCGCAGCGCAGCTCGGCATATCGCGGCCTACGTTGTTTTCTATCGGCTGGTCGCCCTGGCAACGGCTTGAAGGGAGCATGATGGGATGTTGGTGGGTGTTTAAAGTGCCGGTGCGTGAATCTCAGTCCAGTTTTGGATCTTGGTCGGCTTTTAGTTTAGTGTTTAGTGCGAAGTGTTTTTGTCGAGAGGGATGACGTGGGTTTGTTAATTTTGGATGTGTTTACGGTGGTGATTCGGTGGGGACGTCCTTGGAGATTGTTTGTTGTGTTCGCTATCTCGGAAGTGGTTGGAACTTGTTTTTGGACTAGTGATGAATGAAGGAGGATTTAGCTCGGAATTTAGGCAACTGGGATTTGCTCTAGACTCCAATTCGAAGCGGGAGTACTAGCAATTAAACTTGGATTTGATGGTATTTTTTGCAGCAAAACTGAAACATAAACTAAATTATTGTTAATGTCTTGAATATTCTCAAATGTCATGTTGATTCATCAAGCTTTAATTAGACTCATGTCTGAACTCTAAATAAATTTGAAAAATACTGCAGTAAGTAGGTACTATTCTGCTTATTTTCATTGTCATTCAACTTTTCTTGTTTATCATAAGAGGCATGAATATTATCTTACGAGATCTATTATTGATGAACAATGGACCGATCCATCAATCCCATTACATTTTGAAATTAATTCACTCAATTTTTTATCTTTTTCGACTTTGAATATCTGTGCTTGAAGTTTGGATAACACACACATAAGTATACAGTTCATTGCTTTAAATAACTGAAATGTACACCAAGCAAGTTGAAAGTTGGTCAACTAATACCTTTAATCCAAGTTTAGTTTCATTTCTGTTGCGTAAAAGTGTACCTAGATACACCAAATACTTAAAATGAGCTTGTGTGAATCCCGGCTGCATAAGATCTCCATAAATGCACCATTTGAAAATCTAGAAAAAATTTGTTTCGATATTCAAAACATTACGTGGTTTAAGAATAAACTGAGATAAATGAAATCAATTCAACTCAAATATATAGTGATTTTTGATCGTTAAACAAGTCAAATCAAAGACGAAATTGACTGAAAATAGGTACCTACCTATAATTTTGTGAAGTTGGCGATGATATGGTACTTATAATATTATTATTTTAATATTATTTGTTTTCCGATGATTCTTGGATTAGATAGAATTAAGTCAGGAATGAATGTTATCTATCGAAAATAAAAAAAAGTAAGTTTCTTCTGAAATTTTTTTCATAACGAAGGAAGATGATCTCAAATAATCAGCTACAAGACCTACCTCAATAGAGCTAGCAAAACCACTTTTTGAATATTTCGAACTTTGCTTTCAACATAAATTAAAGGGAATTTACCTAGTCACTGTTGAATTTTTTGTTCTTCGTATACGAAAAATCGTGGTTTCTGCTAGCCTTAAAGTTAAGCTGACTGGTGAGTGGCATATGGTCTCTTCGGTTTTAAGAAATTTATACTTTATTCCACCAAAGCTATCGAAACCAAACAAAAATGAAGAAGAAAATCTCGAGGAAAATTTTTAGAAAAAAAAAACGGACTCTGTTTTACTCGATTTTAAGTAGGTATATATGCCAGTGTGTGTGCCGAGATCTAGAGAAAAACTATTAAGAAAATTTGATCACTTACTTACATTATAATTTAAAGCTCATGTGAAGTTTTTTCAAGATTCAGAGCCAGCATTTTTTTTTCTAAAAAACAAATATGATATTTCCACTGATAGGCTAGAATATATTTACAGCCTTAAATTATAGTAAGATTATGAACTGTTGAGCTAACAAAATCCACCATAAAATAGAAGCATACAAAATCGGCATTAGCTTATGATAAGAGCCTTTATTTATGGTGTAATTAGATCCTCTGAAAATCTGTAAATTCCATGATCTAAAAGGTGATTTCGCCATGCTAAGATTGAGAACCCACGATTGTTCCTATTAACAAAGAAAAAAAAATCCACAATGGGGCAATAAATTATTCTTAAATTATGGACCAATGAGAACTTTAAATATCCTAAAAGGATTCTGTAGGTATAACTTTTATCCATTCCTCACGCATATGGCCACACCATATATTAAATAAAAGGGAGTTCAGCTGCGAATATTCTAAAAAAAAAATCTAAGGGGAATTTTTGTTCAGGAAATTTGTTGAAGCAGGAAATTTTGAAACGGATCTACCCTGTAAAGAGATCTATAAAATTTTAGATGAATCGCCTGAATATGACTTGTTTTTCGCATTGAAAACAGATAAAAAAATTCAGGGTTCCCGTCGGTCAAAAGAAAAGCATAAAAGTATAAATGTGTTGTAAGTTTTCATAATCTCCAGAAGTATTGATTATTTTATTCACAATTTGAAATTTATGACTGTAAGGAAAAGTTTATTAGTGTTTTCATAGGTACATCCTGATACAGAATGACAAGTTGTGAATTGTAAGGACTGATTCAAATATCGAAAACAATTTGACAACAATATGCATCGTCATTATTGGTTTACGCAATTATTCTTATTTAATCAGCAGCAAAGTTTACAGAATATACTATTTCTGCAAACTTTGTTTGCAGTTATTACTGAACATTAATTCGAAATATTTGGTGTACTGCTCCTCCCTTACAACTTGATCCAAAATTAATCGTTTCATCTCATTTATGACGGCATTCTAGATTGAAAATTCCGTGATGATGAATGCCAAATGTGATGAATGATTTTAACCCAATTTCCTATTGAAATTAGTATAAATATACCGAGTGCCCCACTTGAAACTAGAAAGTAGGTAATGTAATTTCCAGTCAAACCTGAAGGTCATTAGTACGTCAAAACATGCATTACTTATTCAGGTACATAAGTACACACCGAGTTTCACTTATTTATTTCTAGAAACTGAAAAATTATAGTTAAAGTGAGCCTCTTTATGGGATTTCTGTTGCCATACGTGTATTTCAGAATGTTATTAGGGCGAATAAGTGAATATTTGTCACATCTCGCAGATAATCATAAATAGGCATAATCACTTGTCTAAATTCTCCATGGGAAGGAATATTTTGTGAACTCGATGTCCATGTTATATCCAGCAAGTTTATTATAGTCAATAAACATATCTCAAGCGATGCTCTCTGCCAAGTATATTTATTCATCCCGACCTGCTCTCAGATTCTCAGACTGCCTTCGACACAATGGACCTACTTGGAAATGCGAACTGGAAAGTTTGCTAAATATATATGCAAATCGGCAACAGAGGGAGAGAAAGAGGTGCTCGCCGACTTGTTTTTAAATCTTCTTTATGCAGTCTGCTAAGCCCTTGCGAGAGTTCTTGGCAATTTAGTTGGATCTTCTCGACTCGAGCGCTGGACCAGAGAAATGGAATTTGTCGGTCGAGTTAACTTCCAATTGGAGGAGATCTAAAAGCCGTACCGCCTTGTGAAGCTAAATATTCAAGCATACGAAATCTCTATTTTTCGTACGAAATATGTCAAAAACCGTTCGAATACATACGTGGCTGCAAAAACTAACCTCTTGTACGTTGAAATGAAGTCATTGAAGTTTCGCGATCAAAAGTCTGATGATGGTTATGATTTTTTTATTCCTGGACTTTCAGTATACTCGGTATAGTTGAAAAATTATAATAAAGTTGGATAGCCATCTCAAGAATGACATTGAATTTTCGATTACTACATGATGTAGACATTTCGTAAATCAGATGAAAACTGCACAAAATATCAAATTCTTATCAAATTTCGTACGAAAAATTGAGATTTTGTATGCATGAAAACTCTGTTCAAAACCTTTTCGAGCTAGCAGAAGTACATTGGATTTTTAGAATTCAACTTTGGCCATAATTTGAGGCTAATTTATTACCTACTCGTTGCCAAATATTTGCCCTTCGATTGCATCATAATTCAAGACCTAAGCCTAAATGAAGATTTTCTAGCTCAACCGTTAAGCAAAACCAAACATTAAAGAAAAGGTTTGTGGGGAATTTGTATAGGTACACCATAATTCATAAGGCTCATTTAAGGCTCTTATTACACTCAGTTTTGAATGAGCCCTATAAATTATGGAATATTCAGGTTTTCCATAAATGTTTGGTTTTACTATCTTAAAGGTGAAGCTAGCAAAGCATGTTTTTCTTTCAAACGAATAGCAAGCGTATGGGAATTATCCTAGGAATTAAATCATGATGATGTAATCAGATCCTTCGAAAACTTCTTATAGTAGAAGTGGTTTTGCCAGCTTAACGTTAAGCTAGCATAACCCACGACTTTTCGTATAAAATGAAGAGCAAAAAATCCGGCGATATATAGATATAAATTAGCCAAATTATTGCTGAAAGGAAATTCTAACAATTAAAAGTGGTTCTGCGAAAATTTCATTCTTATTTCAAAAGGATTAATCGATTTTTAAAGCGGTTCATTGCTCCTGGCATTTTATTTCTATACTTTTCTTCTTACATTTAACAATGTATTGTTTGTAGTTGTGACATTAGTTTAATATTGCTGTCATTGTCTCGAACAGTAATTGAAATAAATACCAATTTACCAGAAAATATCGAAGAAATTGCGGGATATATCAGAAGAGCTCAAACCATTTCAGGAAATTTTTCAGGTCACGAATAGTTTGATTCCCTAAAATAATAATAAACGAGCTTTATTGGATACCCAAAAGGCTACCGACCGAGGTCCTTCAGCCTGTGTTACACAGTGATTATATAATGGTTTACAGTCATATTCGTAGATAGCAAGACATGGAATTATTCAATTTCTGCTACTAAAAAAAAAGAACTAATCAAGAGGAAATAATGTTCTGAGAATTTCAGTCTTCTTGCACTTGCGCTAAATTGATAAGGCATTCCAATAATGTTTTATCCGGGAACTTCCGTCTTGGGTTCACTGTTGGATCTCTCTGTAGCCACAAGGATTGAATAATCCGAAGATTGGATTCGTTTTTGGAAAACTTCAAAGTTAGATTTTTCAGTCTCTCAGATATGGGTTGTACTCTGGTCAGCTGGTATAAAAGTTCGTTTGATGGATGGTGAAGGGGATTTTGAGGGTGCCGGATTTTGGTAATGGCTCTTATGGCGCAATACCAAATAAATGTGTGGTGATTTCAACTCACCAATATAAAATAATGAACAATGAAAAATCTCGAAATGATATTTTATTGCTGCAACTATACAATTTGTTTTTATTTGCCCTTCATCAAAGGATACATCAGGAATATTTCAGTGATATCTCATGAAGCAGCTGAACACAATGATGGCAAATTCACAAATTTTAAATTTTTCACGAATAAAATAGCTGGCGAGTTTCACAAAATACTGCTTTTGATGTATTGCTGTCGGCTTCAATGATAAGTTAGTTTCCTTGTCAGAAATTTTTTTTCCAAATATAATTTTTTTATGGCCAAGACTTTCTGAACAACTTTTCCGAATATCTTTCTATATTTACTCAAATAAGTGTGTGATAATTATTTGTTTTTATTTCCGGTACCATTTTAGCTGATGGATAACGAAACATATTGCTGAAATATTGAGAAAAGCGACTATATACATAAAATCACTTTGAAATTATTATTCGTGAATAAATTAACCTTGAGTCGTGCTCTCGAAGTTGAACCCTTTCAGATCCCCATTTGTCCCCTCCTTTCCCCTCTCACACCACCGTCCCTTGTTTCATTTTTTATCAAAACGAATTCTGAATTCGCCTGCTGAGAGCCGACGAAAGCCGTTTCTCTTTTGTCGGCGCGGCCCCAGAGATTTATAGGGTTTTTTGTTAAATGGAATTTTCACTTCTACAAGATTTGCATATTTCCTATGGTCGTTGTAAATTTTCTTTCTTCGTGATACATCACGAGGACCTCGCCACGGGATTCCGAAACGGGTTTTCAGTGGCGCACCAGATATTTCGATATGAACTAGCGTCTTCGATCAAATAACAGACTTAGATGAATGAGACGCACAATCCTTGCCACAAAAGTTGTTTGAAGCCAACATCTGAATTAGTTACTAGGGTTACCCCATTCTACAAGAAGGATTGCAACATCAAAATCCCCCAGTACCAGAGTCTTGTTATTTTGGAAGGGTCTGAATTTGAATAAATTGCCTTACTAACAAAATTATCATATCCATTCTTCCTGAAAGTTAATGAAAACAATCTAATCTCAAAGTTTTTTGAAAACTTTCATCTTGGAAATATTAAGATTCCAAGATTCTAATTTGAGGAATATGACATCAAATATATGGTTACTCTTATTACCCTTCAATTCCACTGAATAAAGGTTAATCTACTACTCCGAGCATGTTCTTACTACTTGGGCCGACCATTTTATCACTTGTATAGTAAAATGATGCAAGCATACTCTATAGCATCTCTATAGAAATATTCTCTTTCCCGATCATATTTTTCTATATATCCACTAACTTTTCATCTCGAAGAAACCCGACAATGTTTTCAAATTATTACAAATTGTTTTGCATATTGGGACGGGTAAATACTGTTTATACAACGAATGAAATACGACACTGAGTACTCACCAGTGAAATGTTGTGTTCTGGTCACCATCACTTCTAAATTGTTTTTTACACATTCCACAGCCTTTCACCATCCTTTAAACTCGAATTGAACAGAATTAGGAAAGGTTTTAAGTATAATTTTATTCGAATTTTCACACAAAAATGGAAACATACCGTTTAATGATCCATCAAACAAAATTTTATTTGAAAACTTTTCTTTTTTCGCGCTTATATAATAGAAGCCTACGTCGAGATAATGCACACCCTGTCAACACAATCATAGGAATAAGTGGTTTCATTCACTAATTATGAAAGAAAATACATCAACATAGTTATCCATATGGCAGATATCAACTTCACGATACGATTTCTAATTGCTCTTCCGTTTTCCGCTACAGATCAACGTTATCTTAGGAGATTTCGATATTTCTGATAGGATATTACCAACGTTATTTTTTAAATACAGCACAATACTGTTTAGTTTTTTTCATAAAATGTTATTTTTGTATATATAGTAAGTTCGTTTATATGGATTATACATTTTAGTTAGATTTATCAAACTCGGTAAAAATAATTTTTGAACATTGAGATGATTTCATCAAACCTCAAAACGTTGGCTGGGAAACTATAGTTCTTCTTTGAGTACCTAAATCGATTCTAATCCCAAAAAAACTAGTTTGATTTGATCACCCTCAACCCTGCTGAAATCATATAGTTACTTAATTGAAAGTAGATATTTTTAATGAAAAAAATAATATAGAAATGGATTACTTATTATTTCAGAACGTATATATATTCGACAATATACATTCATTTTATATCCACAGAATTATAGAAAAATGTAAGTAAACTTTTAAGTATGAATATTTACCTATACTCTTCGAAGTTTGAATTTTGAAACAAGACTTGTCTTCACTAGATATTTTCCAATATTGAATTTGGCAAGCATATACGAAGATATTCGAACTAGATTTCGTCAAAGGGCAAATGATGATTGATATAAATCTTTCGGAAACCTTTGATAATAAATATATATTCAAGGCATGATGATTCTTGAGAAAGAAGTAGATAAGGTACTGAATAAATGCGAGCTATCCCTATAATTAAAAATGCTCTGAAAACTTTCATAAATCTAGATTGCGCTGAAGGGTCTGTAATTTTAATTAAGAAAGGAATGCTGAACGAGAAAAATCACCCTTTCACCCTATCGCAACCCCTGCAGACTCGTAATCGAATTAATAGGTAAGTAAAGTAGAAATTTTCATTCGTTATTACCATACCTATGGATAGGAATTTGAATGCAATACGTCAGTACGACACACAAGATTTTCCATTGAGAATTGATGATTTTATTAATGATTGGAACGATCAATTTTAATGGATTTTGAGAGAACTTTGTGTGATACTTTCAAGTGAATTGATTTAGTTGACAGAGAAAGTCATTTTCATCTTATGATGAGCGTGTCAAAAAATTAAGCTATACAAAACAATCGATTCATAACATTATTTCTCATTCTTGCTATTGTTGTTTCATGTATATTTATTCTTTCATTGGTGCGTATATAGGACTATTATATACGGACTAACACAAATACCTACGTTTGGGCAATGCAATAACAAACCGAGTATATTATTTTTAGTGGAAACGGAAGTGAACAAACGTGTTGTATGGTCAGATGAAAAAATAAAGTATAAGATTGTATTTTCAAACGATATTTCAAACAAAAAAACTCGAAATATGAGGGGTAAATCGCAACATCAGTCCAGTCTTACGCAGTATCAAGAATTCATTGGAAATTGTTACATAAAGAAATACTGATGGCGTGCAGCAGTTTTATTTATGAATTGTTGACAGTAGGTATATATATTGTTATAATTTTGTTACGGTTGTGGTAATTGTTAATCCACAAGAATATTTTTTCGCTTACAACTGTATGAACTGTAGAGCAAAACTCACCCTGATGCACCCTTGTGGGTTGTTGATGGTATACCTGAAAAAAAATGAGTATAAAATAAATCAAGTATTTTAACTGATTCGCATTAACACCGTTAATTACATATATACATACATAATTGCATTATGACACAAATAGGAATATTTGATTTTTATAATTTCAGGTAAAAGTTTTCATGAAATCCTTGGTTTGGCCAATATCTAAGGAGAGAAATAATAATTATACATATTTTAGAAAGGTAGATATTATGGACAGTTGTGTGAAGGGAAAGTCAACGAAACCTTTCATTATTTTTCTTCTTGGAGAAGATTTCACTAATACTTCTACAGAACAAGCAAACCTTTTCCCAACTTTTTCAGTTTACTTTATGCGGCATAATGAACTTTCCTGGTTAGATCGGATAAAAGGAATTCTCTGAACTTCCAAGGACGTATATATACGCGGTTTTTCCATATAATGAGGGTCTGAGTACTTTTTCTCCATTTCAAAGGAAAAGTTAATACATTTTTTATTCCAATATGAAAAGCAGCGTGTAATTCTCAGAGATATGTGTAAAATGCGTGATGAAGAATATTGATATGCCCCATTGTATAGACTATATAGAGGATAATAATCTGTTCTCAAAGGAATGATAAATATTTCAAAATCTCTTCTTATAACGAGTTATTGATTCGACATCGATTTATATATACATATATTTATAGTGTGGGATACTGGGACAGTACTCAGGCAGTAGGTAGTGAATCAAAACTTCAGCAACAAATCTGATTATATAGCCACATCATAATTTTTATAACGTGACTGTGTTTTCACTTTCACTTAAAACGAAAGATGAAATGCTCTGCAGGGGATAAAATCTCTCGTTTCCAGACTTTTGCAAAGTTATTCTTTTTTATAGTGACTTCCATGGATACATATATCGGGTGTTTTTTATAAGTGGCTCACCCTTATATTTGTTTCTGCAGATGTAGGTATGTATAGGTATTTTAGAACACCGGTATATTTTTACTAATTATACTTATTTTAATGGCACTCATTGTTAGTACCATTGACATCCCATTTGTCACTTTTTGATCTTCAATTCTTCATCATCCTTGTGTTTTCAATTTAGGAAATCGCATAATGATTATGATGTTAAATAGATTATGTGGTAGGTATATAATAATAATAATGTTTATTTGAAATAGAAATCCTAATATACATAAAATTCTAATAATAATAACTATTACATAATTATTCGATTAAATGAATGAATAAAATCTGCCAATTACTATAATACATATGCATGATGAAAGTTAGATTTCATTGATTGTTCTTGACAAGATGCCCTCTTGGATATAGTTTGAATTGTTCCATTTGAAAATATTGAGTAGACATAGAATTTGTAAACTTAAATTGTGGTACTACGAAAACGAAATAGATTTTGAAGATTCAAATTGCTATTCTACAAATCATGAATAAAATAATTTGAAAAACAATATACAAATGTTTCGATCTTTTCTTCCAAATCGGCCACCCTGTACAGGGTGCGCCTCATAAAATGAAACTTTTTTTTTGTTATATGAAAAAATGCTACATAGAAAAGTTGAATGATAACTTGAATTTTGATTTACAGGTATGTTTTTCGATATACAGGATCTTTCATCTGAAATTGACATCAATTTTGGATTTTCGCAAATGGAACAATATGTATATTTGTCGACAGGTCGATAGAACTTTCTTTTCTGATTTCATTGATATCAACAAGTTGCATATTTGGATGAAAAATGACGATCAAAATATCGATTCATGGAAAACAAAATGAGAAAATACAACCATTATATTAATTCATCACCAATAAATTACTGAGATGTTGAAAAAAATTATTTTCGTAGTCTTTTTCTATCCACATATATTATGTACTTTGTTGATATCAATAAAATCAGAAAAAAAATTGAATTGAATGTAGAAAAACTATAAAAAAAAACACGTAAATAAAAATTCAAGTTATGCTATTCAACTTTTTCCCTTAGCATTTTCCATATCTACAAAAATAAAAAAGTCAAGAGGCGCACCCTGTATACCTCAGCGATTCGCGCTTCGGGGATTAGAGAATGAGCGCATCCATCCCCCCCGGCTGATGGATGCACAGATTACGCTGGCATGAAATTGCGCCCCCAGGGGGGGGCAGCGTGGGGCACCTGTGGGGCGCGCGGTGGGGATCGGGGGGGGCATGATGGAAACGGAGGTGGGGTGGGTGGAGCACTTAATCACACGTTGGCCAACCTTGTAATCAGACAGGGAAGAGGAGACTGGCGATAGGATAGGCACACCGTAATTTCAGACTGTGCCATCAACCTTATAATATCGGATTAATGGTTATAATCAAGGGTCGTTACGGCAGGACATTTTGGATATTATGTTTATAATATCACGGTGTGGCACGGTCTGTTTTTTTTTTCTTTTCTCCCCGGATTTTTAATGGAAGTTGGATTGTTTTTCCTGCCATCGAGAGAGATATTTCACGAATCTCATTTCGAAATCGACAGGAAAATTACGGTTTCTGTTTGAGGCCATCATGAGAAGCGGGCCATCCCTCCGACTTTCGAGTACAGGACACCCTGTATAATTTCTATTGGGGGCGTTCTATAGTATGTATTACGAATTAAGCAGAATTTACATGATTACAGACCCCATCCCCACCTAAAATGAGAAAATCGTTAACCCTTATCCTTTCACCAATCGGTGTTATATAATAAATTTTATCGATTATTCATGAGAATTCAATACGAGGAAATATTTTTATAAAAAAATGCAGTAATTATAAAGGATGATTCAAAATTCGATGTAGATATTGCAAGGACGTGTTGTTGGAATCAAAATATGACTTTTTTACTCTATTCATTTTTTGCTTAAAAAATTAGGTGAACCCTTTTTGGGGTTTTTGAGGGGGTCCATACTCTTGCTGACCGAAAATGTTCAAAAAGACAACCTCAGAATTCCAGCGACATAATATTGTTGGCTATGAAAAGGTCAAAAAAATTTGGCTTTTTCAATTTTTTTGATTATTCAAGCTATACTTGTCAGAAAATTTTTATCACCTAAAGGGGTATATTTTCATAATATCAGACTTACATTACAACCAATTATGTAATTTAGAAAAAAGCCTTATTTTGATCCTAAAAAATACGTCCTTGAAATACATCGAATTTTAAATCACGCCCCCAAAAAAATTTCCACAATTATAACAAGACTCAAATCCAATCATGGTTGCTTCCCGGCCCATTTACATAAAATTCGGATCCTTGAATCACCTCTATGTCAATATGATAATGAAACTGCTGATTCGAATCATCTATTTTTCAACTGTGAAAACATTCCTGGAAATAATAATTTTATGAACAAACTCCAACAACTGAAATTACAATTTCCCACCAGTATTCAAAACTCATTAGCAACAGAAGATAAAGTTATATATGACCTAATTGTAAAATTTGTTATAGCGAATAACATAATTATGTAAGTCCTACAGTTATAAAAATTGAGAATAAGAAATTAACGTAATGTGTATGGCTAAAGGTTGAAATCCAAAGCCGAAAAAAAAAATTTCAATCACCATGCTGATTACAAGAAACATAACTCTTAGCGAAACAAAACGCTTACGTTGTGTGAATTATAATTTTTTCAGTATGAAAAATTATTATAACACAAGTTAAAAGTTTTTTTATTCAGAATGCTGCGATCTTAAGTTAATCGGAAATATTAAAATAGTATTATTTAAAATTTTCTTTTGAAGAAAATTACCAGCTATAGAAAGATTCTTGCATTTCATTCTGAAAAATAGACTATTCGCACGCTCGCATCAAAACTTAGTATCCCATAATTCGTTTGTGAAGGTTACCATTTTTTGATTCCAAAGATTTCTGGTTATAGTCAAGCACATATTTTGAAGCTGCCCGTTCTAGTTATTTCTGCTTGTTTCTCTGGGGCATCAGTCGTGTTCTAGGATGCTTTCCACGAAATGCGCGAAATTCTATATATTCGTCTGCGTTTTTGTTCGTTTTGGCTCGGCTCGGCATATGCATGCATCAGCTTAATGCCACGAAACTTGAAATTCGTTGCTTTTCGACGTTTCTTGTTTTTGCTTCGCCGCACGGAATGCCCCATGCTGAGCTGTGACGCTATAGAACCGAGTGGTTTTTTATAACTCCATCAGGAGGTCTGGATAGACAGAATTCACACTGTTGTCCACATGACTGCAGAGTTTAAGTTGGATTACCTACCTATTGAAATATAAAATTCATATGATGATGAACTAGACTAGATGAACTAGAAGAATTTAGGGACGGCTCATTCATCCTGATCAGTGGCACTAGAGCCTAGGCCAATTGATACTGATCTATATATATCAACATAATCTAATATATCATGCCCAATATTGAAATCAGGTATACGGTAGGAAGGACGTCAGTGCCACCTATTGGCAAAAGTTCTATAAGGTTCTAAGATCGAACAGATGAGAGCATGAAATTCGCACCATTCAAATGCCTACATGCAATATTTTTATTAATTAATATCAACTCTGGTGTTTTCAGGATGCAATACTTAACTAATGCTTATTGCAACCAAATTAGATGATTCATACACTGATGCCCTGATTTTATCGTGACATCATGACACGGTGTTACTTGGTGTTAATTTTATATAATAGGTGTTTTTTATGAGTTAACGTCAATTATAGCAGTTATAGCACCATTGAGAATATTGAATTTCAACCATTTGGTGTTTATTATGATTTTATGTTTCAGAATCGTTCAACTTCACCACATTCGTGTCATTTTTCACTACTATAAGATCGGACTTAACACCACCTAACACTCAATTGTGAAATGTACAATAAAAAGGACAAAACTTTCATATTCAGGTGTTGTATTCGTCGGAGTTTGCTCTGAAATCCATTTGGCATTTACCCCAAAGTTATTTTCTGTGTACCATAGTTGAGTGAGTATATTGTTGAAAACGAACCCATATGATTGAAAATAATGACTGTGAATTATCTATAAGGAACCTGCTCATGTGTACCAAAAGGAGCAAAACTTGTAAATTTGAACCTCCTACCTTAACCAGATATTAAATCGGAGGAAAGTACTCGGGAAAGTATGAAATATGATATGATAGATTCATGACATGGTGCCATGAAACGTTTGAATACTAGAGATATCGAAGTAAGTATCCTAAACTTTTCGCATTTTTTGAAAAACATCAGTCCGTTAAATATAAAGCAGAAACATTATTTACTGAAGAAAGTAAATCTCGAATTATACTGCATATTCCATGGTATAGTTTGAGAAGCACTATCAGTATATAAGTAGTAAGCAATAAAATTATGAGTTTTCTCGTCTAGGAACTGTGTTCCAATCTTTGGCTGTTCTCGTTCGATTCCAAACACGTTGGAAAAGTGGCAAAGTACTGTTATGGCGACTGAGGAGATAGACCGGAGCAATAAAGCGATTTTCGCAGTAGGTGCAGCAGACGCAATAAACATAAAATTCAAATTCCTCGCTTGTTAGAGGGAACCCGCAAGGCCGAGAGAAGCAATAAAAAAAGCGAAATATGGCCCCTACAGACCCCCATATAAGGGACAGGTTTATACAGGCAAGGGATATATCCAGCGATCACATCCATCGATGATGGGGTAACTTGAATGCCAAAAGTAACGAGATTACTATTTGCGCATGAGTTGAATTTCTGATGGATTTTATGGTGAAAGAGAAAAATCCAGTGCTATAACAAACTTTTGAGATATTTTGGAACGTTCAGACTTCCCAGACTCCTCATGTTTAAGCCAATCTCTCATTCACACAGATTCTATAACTAGTGGCTGTTGTCAATATTCTAGAACTCACAGATCAAGAATATCAGTTATTCATTAATGATATCTTTTGTTTTCATTTCACTGTTGAAAATGTACTAGAGTGATTGCGAATAATGGACAAGATGAAGTTTATGATTGAATTCTCGGCCAAAATGCGCATCGTCAGTTTTTTCCATCGATGACAATATAGCTATTCATGTATTTAGAGCCCAAAGTGATATAGATTGTCACTTGACAATGACAGTTATCGCGCGATACATAGCGGCAAGACACTTTGATTTTTGTTCAAACGGACTGTATGATGTTTTTTGAGAAATGCGACAAGTTTAGAATACTCTACTTCGATATCTTTAACATTCAATCATTTCATGGCACCATGTTATGAATCTATATCATACCATAATTCATTTCTTAGATTTTTGTGGTAGGAGGTTCAAATTTACAATTTTTGTTCTCTTTCACACATAAAAACAAATTCTCAAATGAAAACGATATATTCGATCAACGTCCAATTCTTGTTTTGAAAAAGCGCATTCTTCTTCAGAAATAATTTATTTGAAATGAATTTATTGAATATGTCAATTGTAGAAAATTATTTCACTGGAATATTCATTTGGTATAACAAAATGCTCTCAATTCAAGAAATTCAAAGTATCCAGAAAAAATAATGAAGTTTTGAAAAACATATCACATATCATATGTAGCAATTTCTTCATTAACGAGATTTACCAGACAATTAATCTCTGAATAAGTAAATCTCTGAGAAAGTTTCTTTGGATTGACCATAACATTTTCTGGAATATAATAATTGCGATCCCTTCGAGCCGAGAATGTTGTCAAACGGTGTGAGTGTGTTGTTTCGGTGCTCTTGTCGTGCATCCATCATTGTTCAATCAGTTCAACCTATTTCATTGGCATAGAAATATTGGCTTACCATGAAAGAAAAACTACGGTCTTAGGAGATATCTGAGGATATAATTACCACTTTTAGAGGTAAGTTACATGCCTATATCTTATCGACGTTCTTGGGTAGGTATTCCAATCAATTAAAATAGCTATATCATCTCGAAAACTGATAATTCGTGCAAAACTTGAATAACCAGGATCGGCATAGTGAGTGAAAATTGGGGTTAGGTACCTATGTGCAGATGAACGTTTAAATTTGTCCAAATACTGATTGAACAGTGGAATAGAGTTTCTTGAATCTTGTCTACAAATCTTAGGTATTTTGATATTGCATATTATACCTGACATATTTTTACATTTTTTTACCAAATTTCGATTCAAGGAAAATTAATTCAGTAGTAAGAATGTGAACCCAGATTTGAAGAAATATAATAACCATGCATTGTGCTAAGTCATCAGATTATCTCTCACATTGTACCTATACATGGAGTTGTGCTTGATATATATTATATTTTTCAGTCGTTTCAAACCAGAGGAATACAACTTTATTGCGAGGTAAACTGGTGGACAAGTTCAGAAATAATCTCTACGAATAGGGAAAAAGGTTGTCAAGAAGAAGGTCTGCAAGTGATGATGTGATTGATGAGAGCCCCAATAGGAGAACGGAAGTTGAGGATGATTCTCATTTCAAGAAATCGATATAATTCCTCTAATTTGATAAAATTCTTGATACAAAACAATCTACAGCTGAAACTGAAAATCTGATTCTTTTTGTTCAAGAAAAATGCGAGTCATTGAGAGATTATGATTGTCTTGATTTGAATATATTGTGTTCTCAATCTGAAATATTGTATTATTCTCACGAAGAACTCCATTCATTTACGATTCAAGAAATCTGTAACATTGGTATGAGTGTATTTAGTTGGAAGCATAATAGTCTTGAATTGAACATACATTTATTCCAGTATATATAAACAAGCCATACTCTTGAATTAAAGCATACCAAATCAAATTAAGTAATTCTTTTTATGTGTGTTGCATCATGAGGAGGTGCTCTAGATAATTCACAGTCACTATTTTCAATCATGCAAGAGAATATGAGTTCGTTTTCAACAATATACCTGGTAGTAAAGGCGAGCGTTTTTTCAATATTTCCGCTCATCACGAGCGGCAATGCTGTCACTCACTGACATCCCTCTAAAACTGTCAATTTCATGTTGAGTTTTGAAAGCGTCAAAGGCTCTAAGTTTGTTTAACGTTTGTATATAAAAACCATCATCATGACACATTTGATCAACTATAACTCTAGTGCTCAATTAGTGAATGTACAAAGAAAATTTTTTTTTCATGAAATATGAAATAATAAAATTAGAAGAACAGATTTCGGGCAACCTATCATATATTTCGTGTAATACGTCACAGCAGTCTCATAAGGCAAAGGACGCTTTGCCATTTACCCTTGTTCGACCGTGTTTTGTTTCTCGCGACGTGACCTGCCAATTTGGTTGTTTGTCTTTCAAACGACGCGTGAAATAGGCGAGAGAGGCGAACACTACTAGTAAGGCCAGTATAAGGGTCTTATTGGCTCCGAATAATAAATTTGTTTTTCCGTCAGATCTGTTCCACTTTAACCGAACGCCATTAGTTTTCACTAGACTTATAGGAAAGCCAAATCGGATCATTCTCCACGTACATATACATCGACGAAATCAGAAAAAATTGTATTCGAAAATATCCAGGGCCGGATTATCCTTAAGGCGGATTAGGCAACTGATGCCTAGGGGCCCCGCACCGACTAGGGGCCCACGGGGGCATAATTGATGTTGAACGCACCAAAAAAATGTTTCATTCGTGACATTCCCGATTATTAACATCCGGTAATATCACCATAGAAAAAATGATGGATGCGGGGACAGATAACATCGTTTGGATTGATTTTTGATAATATAGTCAATCAACTTTTCCGAATGTAATGATAGCATTCTAAAAATATATAGAAGTCCGATGATATCAAACGCCACAGGTGAACGAAATTTTTTGAAATAAAATTAATAAAAATTGTCTTCGTTCAGCAGTATCACAGAACCGTTTAAATTCATTGGCGATAATGGCGATTGAAAATGATGTGTTGAAAAAACTTCCAAGATGATTTAAACGATTTTGTATATCTATTGCTATTTAAACTTATATTGTACCTACTTCACAAAAATATTTTCTTTGTTTGTGAAAATATTTTTGTGATCAAAATCATTTAATTCAATGAAAGCAAAAAGCAGGAGTCGATCTGAACGACTCGACTTTTGTAATAGAAAAAATATAATTTGAAAAGTAAGAAAACGGTAAAGGAAAGGGGCCCCGAGAATTACATTGCCTAGGGGCCCCGATGAGGTTAATCCGGCCCTGAAAATATCTGAAATCCATAATATGGCCATAGGAAAAAAGTTGATTGAAAAGTTGATTGAAATGAAAATATCGATATTGGTAGAAATTATAAACTGATGTGTCGGCCAACAATGGTTTGGTACAAAATTATTGGATCTTTTTTCAAAAAAATTAAAATGAGAATCGCTAAATTGAGTTTTATTGTTTCGACAATATACATACATCTCCTTAACAACCAATCAGTGGATTTCAAATTTCGAAATTCAGCCAATGGAATCGGAATTACAGTGAAAGTATAGCTTGTCGCTGTATTTTCACGGTGATAAACCTGCGTAGTTTTTGTTTTACTGTCATCAAATAATGATTTAAATTATAAAGGTAAAATTTCTATATGTTTCGACTAGTTATTTTCATTTACCAATATGAGCGGTCTTAGGGGACACATGTCCATTGGTATCATAGATGATTCAGTGGAAAGGAGTATCCCTAATTTTTCTCTTTAGTGTTCACGTTGTTAGTTTTTGATTTCTATAAATTACTTCAAATTAAAAGGGTGACACGATTTTTCTTTAATTCGAATCGATATATTGTCGTCCTAAATATAATTCGTTTCATTGGCAATCTCAAGTCTGCGGATTCGTTGTATTTTCAGCTTTGGGATTGCAATTCATTAATATTCCAAGAAATTATCGGTAATAATCAAGCACAAAAAGCGCAACTTTGCTGGATATGTTTTGTTATATATAGCTAAATAAAAGATTATGGGAACCTCTGTTCTACGAATACCATAGGAAGTGGAAAAATTTCAAACCAAATATCGACATATCTTTAAAATTATGGTGAATTCATGATGATGCACGTCTTAACTCAACTGAACCATAATCATCGGTGGGTAAGAAAAGGAACGGGAGACGAAACAGAAGTAGAACAGCCGGTCTCGATGTAATCTGAAAAGCCCACATTCGCGCACGCATTTCTGCCTTCCCTCCTTCCTCCGGAGCCCTTATCTTCAGCCGCAAGTTGCGCGTTCTTCCGGGGTCCGCACTCTGCGTGATACGAGCTGGCTGGTACAAAGATAAACGGCTAGATCGGAGCCGTTTAGGCTCAGATTGAGCCGCAGATTTTGGGGGGTTTGTCTAATAGTACCAGCTTGCCCCAGACCACATTGCGAAAGTCAGATTCGGAGATAGGAAAACGACCTAACTACTTATAGGCGGGTGAATTTGCTCCCACTTCCTAGGACGTCAAGCATATTTTTTGGTGAATTCATGCATACGACTAAACTTAAGGTGAGTTCCCAATGGAGCGTTTTTGCTATATCTAGGCACCAAGAATGTTCGGTTGGTCAACTATCTCCTCGCGCTTAACAATACTATAGAAATAAATAAATATTTCCAATAGCCACCGCGGGATTTGAACCCGGGCCTTATTGACTGTATGCCAGCGATTAAACGATTAAAATTTTTTACACAACATTGAATAATGATCATTATTCAAACAAATAATCAAAGTATCTACAGCAGGAATCATTTTATTTGTTGTTTCTAAGAAATGAAGAAGAAGAATTATCAGGTTTCCACTATCTGTATAGTACTAATTCTTCGGACTTATCTCACATCACAAGTTACTTGGGAATTATTTTCAACACCGTCAACTCAGCATTTTTATCATTCCAGAAACCTGCTATCTATCTTTACTTGGAATTTAGTTAACGAGTATCTGAACAAGCACAATAATATGCTCGACAATATGAATAGCAGAATAGCGATAGAATGTGCTGCTGTATAACACTCACCACCCATGAAATGTTTCTCTGAAATTCAGTTTTTTAATTACTGGTATTTATGCATATATCTCAAAATCTTTGAGAATACCTTTATAGGAAATTTTCATGATTTTGAAGCTATATAGGGAACAAAAATGGCCTAAAACGGTTTTCTGTCTCATAAATGCCATATAATGTTTATCGTCTTCATTTTATAAGCAAGAAATTCAGCTTTGCTATGTATATAGGTAAATAATATAATTCTGGTGAATATTCGGTGAGTTTCAAGAAAATTATGAAAAAAAATCGAAGAATATCGAATATTAAATGACATTTAGTTTTTCCATATAGAGGGTGAATTTTTTTGAGTCGATTTTATAACTCATTATCACGGAACTACAGACTATAGAATATATTTTTTCCGATATAAAGAATAGAATAGAGCATCGCAATAGATCAATAAAAAAATTGAACTTTCAGCTGATGGGGTTAATGCACTGTATATACCCAATGTTGCGACTATTACATAAATTGCTAACTTCGTTTTTCATTACCATCAACTCGACAATTAAAAGAGGGGTCCATGTTTTACACATTTTTATCCAGCACAAACTGTTATACTTACAGGGTATAAGAAATATAAAAAGTATAGTTATATATTTCAAAAATATGTTGATTAGGAAGGTATGGTATTCTCTATGGGCTTTAGTTGTAGTTGAAAAAAATCAAATTGATGCCACTTTATATAGTGTTTCACAAAAGTTTCACAAACCATTCATTTTCTCTTTCACTTTTTGAAATCGAAGTTATCGCTGATGGCGGCGGTGTTTTTATAAAACAGCCTGTGTATAATCACTATAAAAAGCATCGAAATGTTGTCATGCAACAAACTTTATGCTTGATGCAACATCGGTTGTTGTCGTGAACAGGAAAGTCTGATAATGGAGCATCTGAAAAACGAGCGCATAGCCCGGCCTGTATACGGTTCTTCCCCAATAATCGTTTTAACAACCATCAGAATTCCCCGGATCGCACGAAAGGACAGCTTTCAATTTTGCTTGCACCCGATTGATTGCCGCTTCACAGGATGATGACTGGTTGCGCCACGGTTATGGGAAACCTAACCTGTAATTTGCAGCGATATTTTTCTTTTTTACGTGTCGGTGTAGGAACGAACAGAGGGAAACGATTATGTGTTTTTGATTCCATTCGCCATCATTCTGCGCACCCAGTATATATAAGAGAGACAGAAAACACTAGGGCTGGGAATTTATTTCGTTATATCGATATTTGATCGAATATTCGATATATTATATGATGATATTTCGGCCGAAAAATATCGATATATCGATTATTCAAATATTCGAATAATCGATATATCGGGTACCCATTCGATATCCATATTTCAATATCACCCAGCTCTAGAAAACGCACTCATGATGTCAAAATGTGGAATATTCTGTCTATTGGATTTTGTAAATTTGATTTGGAGTAGAATAACTATAAAATAAAGAAATATTATATTATTATTATTTCATGTAATGAGATTTCCTTATTATCGAGCAATTTATATATTTCCGAAAATCTATTTTTGTGATTCATGCATACACCGGAACAAATAACCTTTTAATTAAAAAGTCTTATCATTCGAGTTAAATAAATCTAGAGTTTGAAGAGATCTAATGAACAAGCTTGGTATAGTTATTAGTTTTCATTTTCCTATATATTTGAAATTCTAGATGAATCGTTTGTCATACTCTATTATGAATTTTTTTAGGAAATAAACACTAATATCTTCATTGAAAAATATTAATTTTAGAGGAGAGAAAACTATAGTAGATATGGGTATATATAAGGATATCTGATGAAGTTGACAATAAAAAATATATACTGAACTCTTTCTTCATCATAACTTCTTATTTTTCACGATGATAGAGAAATGTGAACAAATTTGCAATTTTGTAATTCCTTGTAATGTACTTATTCAAAATTTGTAAAATCCACCGTTTTCAAGATATAATTGCGATTTTATAAATAAGTATATAGGTAAATACAAACATGCATGAATAATTAATAAAATCGTTTGGACGAAGTGAATTATATTTGTGGCAAAGGATATTCAAGAAAATAATATTGGGTGAATTCAATAATTTGGCATTCTGGTTTCGGGTTATACCCTGTACAACAATCAATGAGTAAGTTTGAAAAATAAATGCAAGAGATGAGAAGGGGGTCAAAGAGAAAAATATATAGATAATTTATTTTTGGACAGCAAGTTCGCCAGATTCAACCCTGATGATGGTGATTTTTTATCTATATAAGATTGCGCTATTATGAATAAAAATATACTGATAATCGAAAAATTGTTCGGAGATGAGAAATTGCAACAAAAGGTTTGAGAAGAATGTCCTATAATTATTTTTCGTGTGGAATCTTTCGTTTCAATTTGGCATCCATAGTTTATTCGCGACACCTTGTCGACACGACATTGATTCAAACAAATTATCACCCAAAACAATAAAAGTGACCAACGAAACCTAATTAATTTTTCGTCCACCCCTCTCTATACTCGAACCCACACCCCGATGGTGCTATCCCGTTTCACGAGCACCCATTATCATCAGTGGCACTTCTGAGGTTTCCATGGGGAGTAAGGGTGGGATTCGTTAGCGACGAATTTCCTTTGCCCTTGGCTGAAAAGAGGGCGGCAAACTAAGACGTGTATTATTATCGTGACACTAACGCTCACAAACGAGGTTTTTCTCTATAATTGGCGGGCCGATGATATAGCTATAAATCGCTTCTTTGTGTGGTACTTACGGGGTCCGACAAGATGTACAGGGTGAGTACGTTATTGTAGGTAGGATTCTAGTGATTATTTCATTCATGCTAAAATACACGTTTTTGATTGGTTGAAATGATTGTGTTGATAAGCAATAACACCATATTGGATACCTACATGCTGTGTTTTCGTTCCTGTATTTCGCCTTCTGATTCGTAGGCAGTAGGGTAGTTTAATTTAACAACGACCTATTTGCAATCTGTCATAGTATTTTCCGATTCCCTGGTAAATAAATGAATGCTACTACACCAAATTTTCGTCTGAACCATGATAAACACACACTATTAATGTGTATCCACTTTATTTTCCACAAATTCTAGACAATTTCAGCATTAATAGAATTAGAATTAATCCAATGTAACCTCCTAACCACACAAATTGTGACAACAATCATAATGAATTTAGCTCAGTAGTACCTAGTGCTTAGGTAATCTTGCCTATATCATACTATGGCATAAATGTATTGTTGGTTGCATAACGAATCTTCTTTTGTCGAACTACAATGCATAATCAAAATAACTAATTCCATAAACTGTACGTTTAATATATATATTAACAATAAATAGGAAATCATCAAAATGGCTTTGATTTTATTCATGAAATAATCTGAACAAATACAACTTGTTACACGAGCGCACAGCGCGAGTGTGGTTTCAATAATCATCAATACACTTGTTGTATTACATGCGAAAATCTCACACCTAACATGATGTTCGACCATTTTGTATCGTTACTATAGCAACTAGAACGATTTCCAGACATTTTTCTCTCTTCCTTTGAGGAAGGAGCATGGTATTACACTGGACATTTTTAGACTTTTATTGGTTGAATGACATTCATATTAACCTAACTTCAAATACTAATAGCGTTTTTCATTGGTGGTACACTGGTGCGCACTCAATGTAAATATATTTCTTCCAACTTTACTTCAGTGGTTCAGAGTTTTCTGTCATGATTTTATTCAATGTATCCAGACGGTATCGGTAAATATGACTATGAAAAGTGTTTATGAGAATCAGATTGGTGTCCTACAATAATTATTGATTGTACATCTTGATTAACGGAACTCACGCTAAATATAATAGAAAGAAGACTTGAACAGTCAATCTCGTATTGTATTTGTATTTTATTTTACTGTTACACACAGTCGTACGGTCGACTAACCATTTGTATGCTTGCCTGGCGTCTATAGCTAGACCAATGAGAAACGAGGTCGAACATTCCCTATCTCTGTAGAAAATTCGTGTTGTCGAAAACATTTACAGTAATAATTGAAGCTCTAGTAGAATTATAAGTGAAAATATAGGTAGTGTATTACGTAACAAGTGTGAAATGTGACATATTTCGCTTGAGTAGTCGTTTAGCAGGAACACACTTTCCAAGGAGTTTTTACCTACGACCATAAGTATTTTCATTTCGCTGAAGATGTATAACTTGAGCTGCAACTATAATTTCAGGTGCTGTCGATTCGATATTACTGTATATTTTGAGTAATGTTTGAAAACTTTTTCGACAATTCCAGATGTAAGGTACTGAATTTATTTCGTTTACACGAACAATTTCATTGATATTCAAAACCAGACATGTAGTCCTATAGTATAGAAATAGTTCCAGACTAATTTTCATCGAAGATCATGTATATAGAGGTTGTCTTATTGACACATTGTAATTAGTTCGAATTCTCAATACAATCATCAGGTGTAACAAAAACGCTTGGTGGTGGCCTAATATATAGGTACCTTATTATATTTTCATACTCTCTTTTCCATCCAGACATGCCATTCTTTTTTTTTAATTACAACTTGTTTTTATGATTTATTTTCTTTTTCAAATAACGATGCCATTTGAGCTACTTTCCAAATAAGTAACATAAAAGTAAGCTTTATGGCGTTTTCATACGAGGTCGTAGAAAAAAGTGAAAGTGTATGTAAAATTATGTTGTTCCCTAGACACCTCTCTACTGATCGAGTATTACTATACTATTTTCATAACTGATGGCTTGCATATTATTATATACGTTTTAAATTTAGGTGCTATAAATTGTGTGTATTATGACGCTGTAGAGGACGCCATGGAAATTTTGGGACGAACAAAGGACTTTTATTTGTCAACCCGGCAATAATTTAGCATTTTGATTATATGAGGCGAACAACAGGCATAGTGAAATTTGACAGTATACGCCTTTTTTTCGTCGAGAGAAACTTTTATGTGTGTGTGCGGCTCATATAGTGATTTATAAAGGCGAAATCATCGTTCCATATCGAGACTGATTGTTCGATAAATCACAATCACCATTTGCCGTAATTATTTGGGAATAATGTCAAACGAACCTGAATTGCGCCTCTTCCGAAAGTGTATCCACTACACTAGATTTCCACCTATTTAAGCACATAACTATCCTTTTCTCTCCCTTCTGGTGTAGATTCATCCAACTTCTGTGCGAATTACAAGAATTTCCCTTTACTTAACTGCCCAACTTTCGCGATGCAAACTTGGTAATTCGCCCCCCGATGATACTTTTCGGGGAACATTAACCTGCGGGCCCATCTGACGTCTGATTCAGAGTGCCCCCAAGGAATCTGTTGAATGCTCCGTCTTAAATAATTCTGCCGCTCTTTGTAAATCTCGTTTCGAGAGTTTCTCAATTAACAGATTTGTTTGTTGTGTGTGTGAATTTACGCGCTTTTCATCGAATTATTTTCCAGATTATACATGGGAAAAATTGTCTGATCGTAACAATATGATCTTGTTTCTCAGATATATTTTCATTCTCACATAAAAGACATCAGCATCATGACTTGTACGTGATATGAAATGACGTATAAAAATAGTTATTATAACAATGTTCCGTATTGTTATTTCATGGCCATCATAATGTTATTATATTCATCATTGTTCATTTGTATTACATTCTACATGAAGGAATTCTTTAAAATACAATTTTGATCAACTGAAAATATTCATTATCTTGAATAGAATAAATATCTATGCATTATTCCATTCCTGAACGTACGACTATACGGCTCTCACCAATAAAATAACACTATATATTGACCCTTCAGTCCCAGAAACCTGCTTTGAACCACAAACAAAACTATTTTTTACCATAATACACGGATAAGTGAATTATTCGATAAAAAATTTACAATTCAACGCTTTGAGAACGATAATAAGACAACACAAATGACCACGTCATGAATCGTAAACAATCTGAGAAACTCGTTCGAAATACGAATACGTCGAGTTGGTCCGACGAGACCCGAACGATAGATTCTTATCGTGGAAACAATAAGGTTTGACAGTCGTATTGGCATCATGAAAAGGATGGAAAATACCAGTCTATGTTTTATATTCGTCTGAGCAATATTCTATTCCCTTCTTCATCCCCGTATAACTAACTGTCATAATTTTATTATTGTGGGCAAGAAATTCAAAACATCAGCCTTACCCAGGGGAAAGTTCTCATTATCGAATCAACGGATATATTTTCAGTATTTCTGAAAACATATACGAATAAACCTCCTTCTGACCAGTGCTAAGATCCATATATTTTTTTATAAATGAATTTTTTTATGAGAAAACCCTAAGTCGAACGAGAGCAGATTTGCTCAGAAAGGAATGAGGATTTCTAAAATTATTTTCACCGCGGAAAAAGCAGTGGTGTATCACTCTTCTCTTTCAGATGTAATTCACACATACGCACGCCACTGGCAAGAATAAAAAAATATGTTGCGCGCTGCAAAAAATGACTTTTGGTGCATAAAATATCATGTTCCATGGTCATCTTATAGAACTTCTGCACCTGTAGTTCAAAAGTCAAGAAGTCATAATACCTTTAGGACGTCACATGTTCACATGATGAAGTTGACATCCTCAAATATTAGCATGTATATACCTAATTAAGAAACACCATGTATATAGTGGCTCTGGTATAAATAATCCATCGAAGAAGAAACCCTAAACCTCGCCCACAATGCAGGCTTGTCGTAGGGCGAAACTTTGCTTTAGGCAGAATTGCAAAGAAAGATGTGCCCGCTTTGGCTCCCAATTATGCAAAAGTTGAGAAAAGGGGGGGACTCGAATTATGTGGGGTTTCGTGGGTATATTTAACTGGCAGCGAGAACCCTAATAATTGGAGTGTTTGTTCCGTATTCGGCTATCCCACAGCAGCGGCACGTTCGTAATTTTCCTTTGAAATACAAAATCAATAAACACAATTTATCAAACGCATACACCTTCGTTGTTTCATATTTTTGTATATGGCGTTGTTTGACAATACTCGAAAGTCGTCCATTGAAATTACAAAAATTAGCTCTTGAAGTAGGTATGTATATGCGTCAGTTGCTTTCAGTTCTTGAAGCTATAGAGTGGAACTCTTGTAGGAACCAATCTAACAACATATTTGTGAAACAGTGACAGCAGTAGGAAGTTTCTTTCGATTCTCATCATGAAATTATTGTTTGAATAACTAATAATAAATAATTTTAATTTTCGAAACACATCAGCAATTAACAATTTTTATGGAGGAACACTATGACCAAATTTGGTGATATTTGGGGATATTTGTTGGTTATAAGTTTTTGAAATTAATTCGGTTGAGCCTACGGACCGAAAAAAAGAAGAGGAAGAAAGCTGTTGCTAGCGCTGTTGCCAGATTGAAGTCACTAAATTCGTGGATGAATTGAAATATTCATGGAAACATATAGAATATATGTTTATTTATTTAGCTCAATAGCTATTACATTACATTTCATAACCTTAACAATTGATATTATATCAAGAAACATAAACAGTGTTATTGAATATTCAAGTACGTTTGCCTTAATCTAGATTTGAAAACTACATCATTTGGTGATGTTTTCACTATTAATGGTAAGTTATTATACCCTTTCAAACCTTCGATGAAGAGTGTTTTCTCCATAGCCCTAGTGTTGAACCTCTGTATATGGAAATGCTCTGTTGATCTCAAATTATAATTTACCAACTCTGATCTTTTAACAAGGTAATCTCTTAAATATACAGGAGCTTGTTTATTAACAATCTTATATATTAAAACTAAGTATGACTCGGTAATAAGTTGACGGACATTCAAGAAATTTAGAGTTTTTAACATGGAGATTATTGGAGTATATCTGTTGCATTTAAGAATAACTCTCATTGCTTTATTTTGAAGTAATTGCAGCCGATAAATGTGTTCATCTGAACAGGAAATGAATATTGACATACAATAATTGAAATGCGTAAATATAATTGTATTGTACACAATTTTTCTGCACCATAATGAAAGATTTCTACAAACTCTATAAAAATACCCAACTTTTTTGCCAATTTTTTTGCATAGAAAATCAATATGTTTAGAAAAATTTAGTTGGGGGTCAAAATATATACCCAGATATTATGGAATATGATGGAATATGTGAGAGTATATAGCAACGTTAAATTTCAATACTTATTTATTTATGTCTATTCAGTCCTTATTTTAAACCTCATTTTTGCGCGAGGTGGGTGACTTGCAACATCCTGTACCTCCTTCCCGAGGAAGGTCGAGGTTATCCGACCTAGAGAGGCGAGAGGTAAAACGGGAGAAGAGTGCCACGAAAAAGGTACTACGCACCGCGAAACGCGACAAGAGACATAAATAATTAATAAGTGAGATTTACCATGTAAAAAGCCAAAATAGCAAAAAACCACTGTTACGCGCTCTGTTCGGACCAACATACGTTCCCGTTGCTGTTTGGTGATTGGTCAGCCTATGGAAAAATTCAGGCAAGATTGCTGCAAGTCACACGATCTTATTTTTGATCAATCAAAATACCACATGTCTGTCTATATACAGTCTATATACAGTTGATCGAATAATACATTGGATTTCAGCAGAATAATACATTGGATATCAGCAATACCTATAGATGTTAGGTTTAAAAGTGTAAGCATTTCAACCGTTCGTTCTATAATAGGCTTTTCTATATATAGTATGTCAAGGGCGTCGCTAGCCAATGGGCCAGAGGGGGGCAAGATGATTGATGATAGATATGAATTGTGGGTAAAATGAATACATTTTGTAGAGTTTTGATCGATTGCTACAAAACATTTTAATTGTAAATCTTGTAAATTTTTCTATTTCTTTATGTTCTCAATAATAATCTTTCGTTGAACACTCATCATTGCAAGTCGACTAAGGCGACTTTCTGACATGGTACTTCTGAGCAGAAGCGGCGAGTTTTGTTTCGTCCATTGGGTGGAAAAATAGAGGGGTGTGAGCAAGGTAACTAAAAATGCGATGCAGGCGAAAATTTTTTATGGTTATAGGTCAAATACCTTCAAATTTGAAGATAGATTGGAGTAATAATATATATTTTGCAATACCTGTAAATTACCTCGACCAAAATATAATATTTTGTGACTAATAGGGTTTCAAATCTATAGGTAGTTGATATTGATATTTGTGGAGAAAGATGAGGAAAAAATATATTTTTATTTCAACTTTTTTGGCCAATGAAATCATCAGCCACTGTTTTAATATGTTTAATTTATTCATTCGTTCTCTATAACAATGTAACATTGCCACATTATTAGGTCGCTTTTGTAAAATGAAATGAACTGGATTCCTAATACAAACTCGGTTTGAATGACTGGTAGACAACGAGTAGAAAACAACCACTTCACTGGCTGATACCACGCAACGATTCACACAGTGGATACAGAATTCAAAACAAGAAAGAGACATATGAAGTGTTTATATGACACCTGCACACTAATAATAGATACCTATCAACTCCCATATCAATTCCACCGATGGATAGAATAAAGATTGATCCGCTTCGTTCAATCCTCCCTTTGTTCGCTAACAGAATGTGTGGTACGCATGGTTATCTACTTGTCCAGGAGTATTTAATCTATGCAAGTGCTAAATACGCCCGTTTCTATCTACCATGTGCATGGTAGAGCGATACGAAGTGTTGTTTTTGAGAAATAAAGGCTTTTTCAAAAAGAAATTGATTATTTTCTCTGATACTAGAGCTATAGAGTTACTTGAATCAAGCAAGTTTTTAATTCTGGTAGAGTCTCTAGAGGGGGGCAGCTGCCCCCCCCTGCCCCTCCTTGGCGACGCCCTTGTAGTATGTCATCAGAATAGTGGAGAAGCCGAAACCACATTTATGGGAACAAAATAAAAAACCTCCTTGAATAGGTGAGAGAAACAACAAGATTTTTCATCCAGAAGTTCGAAATCAAATCAAAATATACTTTATTGTCAAAAGAAATGATATTTTCATTGACAAAGTCATCGTAAATAAGAAAAATAAAACATAAATCACCTGAATTTGTAAAACATTCTGGTAACAAATACAAACAATTATTATAATAACTAACATAAAACAGATATCACATGAAATTTTAAAGCATTCTGGTAATAAAATAAATAGGTATACATCAATTATAAAACTATAACATAAACATAAAACTAGGAACACATATTTTTGCATTTTTTTTTATTTATTTAGGTTAAATAAGAGTTCCTAATCGCATCCAATTTTTCGGCGTGTTTTTGGTCAACAGTCAAAAACACCCTTGCTCTGACAACTTTCTTCCATTATGCAATTTACGTTGACTGAATTTGTCATCTTTTGACCATACAGGAAAGGATAGGTAATATTTATATTTAATACGTGGAACGTAGTGCAAGAGAGCAGAGGAATATAATATAAGGAGATGATAGGATACTGTGATGTTCCACGAATAATGATGTAAATACATACATACATTTCATTTTCGTGTAGGAAATCAAGAAAAACATTTTTTTTTAAACTTCCAGAACTAGATGTTTTTCATGTCAAATCACACAACTTTGTTTCGATTCAAAACTATACTATACCCAAACGGAATGACTGAGGGTTACTTTTCGAGAATAATTTCCCCAGGTTAGTCCTGGATGGTCGATAATGGGCTAGATCCGCGCTCCCCTTGCCGCGAGTACCTCATTGTTTGCCGGATCCTCCGGGGAGTTGGGTTCCGGGGTGTTGCCGGAATATGAGTGCATGCGGACGCCGGGTCGAAATTATAATTGCCCGAAAAGTAGAATTTTCGTCGGTGCTATATTTGGGCATTTCGACCGGGGTGGGGCCGAGATGTTTGAGTGGTGGTCGGGAATGTTTTATTGGACTTTCGGGGCAAATGGGGGGTTTCAAAATGCGAATCCCTTCGAGAATTACCTAATGAAAAAATCAAGGACTTGATTTATTAAGGTACACGCGGAGAAATATATTTCAATTGTAGCAAGAGACTCAATCTCAATAGTTTAATGTGATGTGAGTTTTCTCTATATATGGAATGAGGTGATTTAATTCAAAAATTTCCATTCAGAAATGAGAATCTCTTTTCAACTCCTCACACTCTCACCCCTGAGGGGTAGCCTCCTCTGCAACTTTCAAAAAATTAAAATGGCAGTGTACTGTAAACTAGTACACAAAATAAGACGACCATGTATATAAGAACGTCAATAAGCACACTGTTTTATAATTTGGAAAGTAGCTTCTATCATCAAAGCATTGTTATTTTAAAGACAAGAGCACACGTGTCGAAATAAAAAAAATTCGCACACTTGCATATATGGATAAAAAGATCAATTAATGTCAATACGCACTTCTGTATTCCTGGTTGCATGATTATCTCCTGGGGAAAACGGATAAAAAGTGATATATTGAAATAACTTTCATCTTCGTGATATTCGTGTAAGCATTTGGTTTTAAATATCAATAAAACTGTTGTGCAAACGGAAAAAATTCAGTAATTCACTATAGGTACTTAAATTTTCGAGAAAGTTTACAATTATTACCTATAATAAGTATGGAATATAGGGAAATATACCTACAGTAAGTAATATCGAATCGACGCCATAAGTTTCATCTTTGACATGACTTCCCACGAAATGAAAATATTCATAGTCGTAGAAGAAATAGTGCACAAAACTCGTTAAACGTACGAAAAATGACGTTATAAGGGAACATTACGAGATAACCTCAAAAAAGAGGGGAAAATCGTCTCCCATATACCCATTTTATTAATGAAGCGTAAAAAATGGATGCGCCTTTCGTCCTCCTCTGGCAAAACGTTCATCAAAAATGTAAGAGAGCGGATTTCACGCAGAGTCCCCAACAAGATTTACGTGTTTCCTTCGCATCCTGTTTGTTTTTTTCTGTTGGAGCTTTTTCGCGTTTCTTTCCTCCATATCAGTGCAACACGCCAATCTGATATCATTGGTCGAAGTCCAAAATACAGGGTTATGTCTATGCTTGTACGTATCAAAAAAAAGTTGAAATGATTGAAGACTCTGATGGAACCTTATGAGGCCTTCAATTCCAAAGTCTAATACCTACATCACCAAACCATACAAAATTTGGAACACTCGCATACAAAATTTCGTGGGACGTATGTCATTCAAAAATTTTTCAGAGAATTTTCTGATATTATAGGCTTGCTCATACTGGCAAGAATTCAACCATTTTAGTTCTAAATGTAAATCTAGTATAGGCTGGAACTGTATACCTATAATCAATTCCCAAACGTCTGATGATGTCGCTACTATATAGAATTCGTCTTATTCTCACCATGGTTTCAGTTTATTTTTGTCAGCGACTCAATTTCAAGTATCTATCCTAATCTGACATATTTTTACTTTTACATATTTTTACTCAAATCGGTCCAATACCAATTTTTAGGAACGTAATACAGCATTAAAGTTGAGAAGAAATTTGTGGTACTCAGGTATTTTGGCTTCCTGAACAAGAATCCGAAGTCGGAACGCTAGTTTCGTGAATTTCCGATATTTAAAACACAAAATTCGAATTACAACACCACACATGCAAGCTCACATTTACTTATTTTCAACAGTTTTTAGTGAAAAATATTATTTTTCGAAAACTTCGTCGTTATTCGAAACGTATACAAAACACGAAACTTTGATCTGTCAACTTGACACTGTCACAAAGTGACTGTTTGGTTCAGCTCCCATCGAACTCGGTTCTAGATTATAGGTCTGTTCGCTGTTTATGCATGAAATTTATATTGTACACTACCCACTGGTCGTTGTAGATGAGTGTAGTGAAGTGGAGTGTAATTAGTTCAACATCTGTTCGGTGCTTCTATTCTGCTTTATGCTAATCCTAGGATTTTGATTTGGAGGTTATGTTTTGAATTTATTTGTTGCTTGTGAATCTTTTGAATGTATCAAACATGCACAGTGATGATGAAATAATAGAGAATATCATTGCGAATTCGAACGATGAATTGTTGACAAGTTCATCTGACGATCAATCAATGGCATTGATGTCAATTCTTCTGATGCTTTCGTAAATGGGGACAAAAGATTCCCGGGTAACAAATATAACCATTACGTACTTTGTTGAAGAAGTTTTCAAAATATATCATTATATACATCTAACCTCATATTATCCAATATCCATTTGCACTACACTTATCACACCTCCTCAAAATCGATTGTAACAAGTGGTTTTTTCGTGCTACAATATTTTAACAACGAACATAGTGTAAGTGTACACGGAAAATCACCGAATGGTATTAGTGTTACACAATCTTCCATTCTGTACAATAGTGTAGGTAATGGAGACACAGCGAACAGACCTAATATGGGTTTCGTTAATGTTTTGAAGGGCAATTTTTTTCAAACACTAGTTTTTTTTCTGCTGACAATGATTCAACTGATGATGGTGACACAGTTGGTCGAACATTCAATTAGTTTTCATCCGGTCTTGAAGAAAAAATGTGATTTTCTTAAAATCCTCGCATATCCCTGATGGCTCTATACGCTCTGTTGGTCTCGACTGTGACATTTTTTCCTCGAAACTCCATAGGGAGCCTGCGGACCCCGCGTCAGGAATTTTTAATGCGTTTCAGAAAACTACCGATGTGTGTAAGGATAGAAGGTTATCAAATATTGAAGGCGAAAAATCGGAAAGAGAGGCCCTTTTCGCTCGGCTGACGGCTCGGTCCCCCCCATCATCATGCCGAACTTGCGAGTTTCCATTTTTGAACGTGAAAAAGTTGTTCAAGGATGGCACTTGGGAAGGCGACGAGTTATGTATTGTTTGAGTAATTTTATTCATGGAAACGTGTCTGCAATCTCACGTGGGGTGAGCACTCAAACTACGGGTGGCCGCGATATTCTATATGATGGGGTTGAATAAAAGTCCTTTTTTCTGTCTAAGAATTACCATTTTATAACTTGAATGTAACTTCATAACGATTATTTTTCGGTATATTTGTCAATAACTCTTCTACAGGGCTATTCAAATTCGAGTCTATATGCATGGGGATTTCGATAACGGTAAGAGATAGAGGATTGGTTAAAGGTGGGCAAAGTAGCGTATTTCAGAGGTTATAATTATATGGATGAAAAAAATCTGACCTAGCTTCTTAAGTTCTGGAGATATACAGGAAAAATCGAAAATTTCGAAATTCTTCGTTTGCCTATATATTTTTATTTTACGAAGATTTCATTAAAATTGTTGCCACTTTGCCGTTGCAACTTTTTGTAGCCTTTCCAAATATCTGAATAAAAGTTATATACAGGGTATAGTATAAATTGGGCCACCCTCAACTTTCAATTTTCAAATACGAACCTGTGTATTTTTTATTGCAATTTTTTGTATACCATATTGTTTGTTGTTTCATATTGACGTATAGTATTATCATCTGAATTACAGAGTGTTTTAGAAATATTGAACTATTACCAGTAAAATGTCTACATTTTTTTTTTTAATTTTCCTGTATAACTCCAGAACTGAAGAAGCTAGGTCAGATTTTTTTCATCCATATAATTTTCCCCATTTAACCAACCCTCTATATCTCTTACCGTCGAAATCCCCATGCATAGACTCGAATTTGAATAGCCCTGTATATAGGTACTATACTTGCAAGAAAAGCGAAATCAAAAGAATAAATTTTCATTGCGGGCAAGATTGGAACGAACTAGGATAGGTGTATCTTGCTGTGGGGATTGAAAAAATTTTTGTTTTTATATCTACCTCTCGATCTACCCTATATAGGTGAATAGAAATGAGAATTACGAAATTTTTTATTTTTTTTCAAATATCCGAAAATGAAAGGAACTTTCTTTCTTCAAGACATCATGCCTTTTTCATTTTCAAAAATGAGGTGAAAATCTTTAGTTTCTCTCGGTTTCCACCTTTGTAGTCGGATTAAAATTACTTATAAACTCTAATCAATAGCAGCTATAGGACATTAACTCATTAACATACATATTTAGTTCACAGCGAGGTTCACAGGCTTATACAGGATGTTCGAAAATCGTGTACATGAAATTAAGGGGATGATTCTATTTGAAAAAAAAATTCGAAAGGTCAGAGTGGTTATCTTCCAGAATAAACTTTTGTTATATACGTTCTGTAAAAAACCTCATTAATTTATCCTGATAGAACTAGAAGCCGATTATCGAATATTTAAAAAAAAAAAAGATGTGGTGGGCCTGTTTTGAAGGTCGAGGGTATAGTAATAAAGCTCTTTTCGGCTTTGAAGAATATTTTGGACCAATGATGCAAAGCAACATCGCAGTACTAACGGTGGATTCATGCAGAGGTTTTTAGTCCTTAGTTTTAAGTCTTAGGTTTTAAGTCGTAAGGAAAAATTAACCATCCATGCAAATAGTGTCAAACCTGTTATTTTGTGTGCTTATTTTTTCATTTCCTTCGCTTCAATTCAAATTTTCAAACTACATCCTATTTTTATTTATTTTTATTTGCTTTCCATGCATTTAACTTCTGCTGTTTGTTACGATATTCTTTTGCAAAATCAGACGCATGGCCAAATCGATCGAGTTTTAAGTTTTAAGTCGTAAGAGATAAATGTTGACCAACTTTTCTTAGGACGTAATACTTATTACAGCTGTATAAATGGTTACATCATTGAAAACCAATGGATAAACTTCTTATGACTTATTACTTAAAACTTATTGAGACTTGAAACTCACGACTTAAAACATCTGCATAAATCCACCGTAAGTGAAAAAAACTTGTATAAAAAATATTGATTTCATATAATTGATTTCGAATGCCTAAAACTTCATCATTCAGAGATGGATGAATGATCGATATACGTCATTCGACCCATGGCAACTCCTATAAAACTGGATGAGTACCTACTCTGAAAAAAATTCTAAAACTTCTTTGGTTTGATGCATTCTTTTTAATCTGCGTTATACTCTCATAGTCCTGAAATAAATTCAAGAATATGATGCTCGATTGTTTCAAACTGGCTCAAACACCATCCATGCATCAGTTTGCAGATTTCTTTCAGGAATACTCTTCCAGTTCTCGCTGATTACAGTTCAAAAATCTCCATTTTGCAACTTCCACCTTCAATCATCATTCAGGACGTGTGCTTATAACACCTCATGAATATATTTTTCTCGCCCACAATGACACAAGACAAGTGTATGTCTTTGAGAGATGATGGGGATGAGCATTCAGCCATCTAGCACTCGTGTAGTAACACGAGGCTCCCAGCTGATTATATGAGAGGGTGTGTATCGATCTGTGCGGAGCAAGGAGGGTGAAACGGTTCTGCCCTAAGGTATATATATATCATTTATAAGCGTTGCCAGAGTTATTTCAAAAAGTAAATCGCCCGGGATATGGGCGTTTTAGGTTTATGAAGGAATATTTAACAACACATTAGAGGAGTATTCCATTGCCCATCATTTCATCCATAAAATGTGTCGATCGTCAACTATGATTTATATCGTTTAGTCTAAACGCTGATATTGATTATATTATCTGTTAAATAATCCAGAATGACTTGCTTATTCCATATATTATGATACGAGACACAGATTGAGTTGCCAAATTTATGTTTTATTCTATTCGCGATAGGTGCTAAGCGATACGCTACAAAGCGGTGACTCATGAACCACTCGTATAGTTGGAGGATAACCACTGAACTCTCTGAGGGATAAGGGCCACTTTATAAAAAACTTTAAGACTTAAGATTTATCACCTAACATTTAATACTTATCACTTATGACAGATGAATCATGGAAATATCATTGATTGTGTTATAAAACCATTTAAGACTTATGATTTTACACCTAAGACTCAAGAAGATGACCAACTTCCAACTTAAGAAATGGACGATAAATGATCATAAATGAAAATAGGAGATGCGCATGTTCGAGCAACGAAAAGTGACATACTGTTTCCCGCGATATTTGAATTTTGGGTTATATTCTCGAATATTATTTGTTGGTGTGGATAGTCTGTAATTATTTGGTTGCATTTATCAATTTTTTTATAATAGTGATGAGACCATGGGCATCATTTACTTTATGTAGTTTGCTCATGATTTTTGGACTTGGTGTTTACTTGAGATACATGAGAAAGAAAGGTCTGGATTGAAAATACAAAGTTAAACCCATACATAGGAAAAGGAATACCCATTGCAACTCCATTTTTATTTGAACATGATGGATAATATGGATATTGAACAGTTTTTTATTTTGAAATCGATGTCATAAATAATAACTCCAAATTATAGCTATTTATCAGATCAGAAGGATGCTCTATGAAGCAAATTGCTTATGTTGGACTGACTACTATGTACACATGTCATCATAGAGGAAGCCAGCGATGTACTATGGAAAATTTACTGAAAAAGTCGATTGGCATGGAATCTCAATGGAATTTTATGAAAAATGGAATATGCCAAACAGTATTGGTGCCTTTGATGAAAAGCATATTCAGATACAAAATACAAAACATGCTGGAACAGGATACTTCTTCTACAAGAAGACTTTCAAGCATATAGTATTGATGGCTATCTGTGATGCATCTCATAAATTCATCTTCATTGATGTAGGCTGTCCAGGATCAAATCATGATGGAAATGTATTCCGTAATTTAATTTTCCATTTCCACCTTCAGTTTTCTGAGATATATTTGGCCAATTGTTTTCCATGCAGTTTTCCAGGCGAGTTTATTTTAGAATAACTACTTTATCATAAATATGTCTGAATTCTTCAACTTGTTGAATTAATAGAGCATATCGTCCATGACACAAATAATATTTGAATAAAATTGAAGAAAATTCTAACAAAAACAATAATAATAGATATAGGTTAGAACTTGTCAACGTCAAAATTATTTGTTCCATGTCAAATATTCCTAAATCTTAAGTTTTTTTATAACAGAATGAACTTATCAGCTCTTAAGTCTTAAATGTTAGGTGATAAATCTTAAATGTTAAAAGTTTTTATAAAGTCACCCTAACTCACATCAGACAAACTTAACCTCATTTCTGTTTATGTTCGCTTCTGATGTGAAAGGTGTACTTCCAGCATTTTTTCTAGAGATGTTTTGGTGAAATACATGTGAAATCTTATCGTTTTTCTCGTTTCAGTTATTGTTTGGTGGCAAGACACCTATGTCACAATGACACAAATATCAAAAATATGAACACAAAACAAAAACGATACCACTTCGAGAAGTTCGAGTTGTTACGTGTTATTTTCTATCGCGAATAATTAGGTATAATTGACATATCCTTCACTACTTCGAATCTTTTTTTTTCTCAGAGCTTGGTAAATTTGAAATTTTGATTCCATGCTCTCTTTGCCGTGACTACGTATCTATTTTCCATTTATGTCAGATTCATCTTTCAGACTGACTGAAGCGACAATAGGCACGTTAATCCGTTGATTCATTCCAATGGTGACAAAGCTTATTATCGTTTGGTGCGGTATAATATATGATACGTTTTTTTTGCGGAGAAAGTGGTCTAGTGTTCGTTATAATGCTATAGTGGAAATGCTTGATGAGAGAATTCGGTGATTGCCTTGAAGATCTCTAGAGTCGGGTCAATCCGGCAACCCTGCGAAATTTCGTCATGTGGGCAAACGCTTGCCTGCCTTCATGCTCGTCCATCGGCAGTGTCTACAAATAACAGCCGTTTGGGTAGTAGAGAAACGTTACGCCATCCATTTCTATCGATAACGAATCAATCGGCTCGCTTTCGTAATGATTTTCAACATAGAATGTTCTTCAAGGTCACGCGCTCCCTCTGGATTGGCGAATTCGAATTAGAGTCGCGCTCGATTGGTTTGATAATCTGGCTGTTTGATAAGGATCATCAAAACAATCAACAGTCGATGTTACGAATGCGGAGGATGATGGAAAGTGGCTACGGAATACGATTTCGTGTTTGTGTGTGAATTAGTTCAGTCCCATATTGAGAAACTGGTGTCGTTATATTTTGTGTTATCGCTTGGTGAATAATGTGAGGTTAGGTTCGATTGATTGGATCAAATCGTCTCTATAATTCGAAACTTTGGTAAGTGGGAATGAGGGAGTGCCTGATGAGTTTGGTGGAGTGTGACCGGTTTTATGCTTAATCATCGAATTCAATGAAATTTGTAGTTATAAGGTCAGTCTCATGATGGTTTTCGTGGCCAAAATAATATACGACCACCTTTTCATGATATATATGTTGTGTTAGGTGTACAGTGAGTAAAGTGTTTTGGGGGCAAACAAAGATGTTCTCCAAGATCTAGAGTTTATAGTAGCGGTTTCTATTTCTACCCAGGGTTCCACTATATTTTGTAAATAGCCCAGAAATATTGAACGTCAAATCGTAGGTATGTAGACTATTATAGGTAGGTACAATCACCTCGATATTCACATATTCAGTTTGTCATCGCCATTAACACTGGAAACTATAGAACATAAAATACTGAATGGACACTGATGTGTGTGTGCGTTGTCACACAATCAAAAAATTGCGTATAACCCATTTAACTCACTTAACACCTATAATAGGTATATATATATAGTCGTATGTACTATACTAGTAGTAGTAATTAAGTAGTTGGTGAATTAGGTACACTGCACTCTGCAGTGCAATTTTTCATTGACATAAATTGACGTCACATTCTCACTTCACAGTCGAAGTTGGTAGGTCAGGTACCAAAACCAAACCACAGTTTTCTAGTTGTATATTGTGACCAAACCAAACGCAAAGTATCACCACCAAATTGGGATTATTGCTCCGTTTTCTTTGAATTGTAATTGTTGTAGAATTATAGCTAGCAAGCATTAACAATACTAGGTCCACAGCATTATTTCTGTGGTAACTTCCCAAATGACCGATTTTAGAGTTGCACGTTACATGACCATTGACATCCCTCTTTGATAGATCAAAATGAAGAGAGAAGGTCAGTGCACCAACCGGCACCTAAACATAAAAATGACATGTTTTGAAAGTGTCACAAATTGTTGCGAAACAATGTAAAGTAGGAAATATGAGAGGATCGAAAGCATTCGAAAAAGTAGACAATCTGTGCTATACTGTTTCGAAAGTATGCATATTCTTTACAAAGCCAGTTGAGACACCGAAAAAGAAAAAATAAACCATCTGCACGGCGGCAAATCCTTTGAAAAACTGCCGCTAATATTTTGTTAGCTGCGTTAGCGGCATATTCTCAAACGATTCAACGATCAACAGCTCATTAGAGATTTTTTTGTGTTCCAATTGACTTAGCAAGAACTATTACTACCAAAAATAGACCTTATGCCACCTCCGTAGCAAAAAAAATAATATGATCAATGGATCAGCCGTGTTCGGCTGCTGAAAAAAGAAACAAACCAAGACAAGACCCATAAAACAACCATCCTCGGATACAAAGTAACAAGCGATATACTTTTTGTGCTACTGTTTATACAGTAGACCCGACCACCAGTCACCAGACCAGACCCGACCGAAACTGGGTCAGCACATCGAGGCTGGCCTTGAAAGTGAAAAGCGGGCCGGTGATCGTCACTTTTCCAGTTCCCTCTCCCCCCCCTCTCACTCTCTCTCTCTCCCTCTCTCTTCCCATGTCTCGTTTTCTCTCTCTTTCTCTTGTTCGCCGTGGCCGTGACTCTATGCGCACAGTGATTTTTTCGGGTCGATGACCTCCAACTCGCGTAGGCCGCTGATTCGGCGGATTCTGACGTCATCTGGAAGAGTTTTGATGTGAGTTCTCGACTCTCGTTGCTGGTCGAGACTCGAGAGGAAACTTCTCTTTCGGTAGGTATCGCAAGTTTGGTTGAAAACTTCGTAACTACGAAGATTATGAATATGTGAAGACTTTTCCACTTTATTTTTTTCTCAATTTCTAAATTGAAAATTATCCGCGTTAAATGAATAAAAAATATATACCTGATATCAAATTCTCTTTCACAACAGCGTTCCAAAAAGATACCACGAGTGTTATCGTTCAATTCAAAATAGTCTTCAACCTTCAATGATTTGAAAAAATTCGTTTTTCTATTTTGTTTGATGATGGTTCAATGAAGTCATTATGAAACGCAAATGCGTTTCGATATTCGGAGGTTGATACAATCGAATTGTCAAATGAAAGTCAGAAGAGTTAAGCCCAGCTTACTTCTGAGCGATTTTGGAGTTGGTGCATAGCATCAGTGAAAAACTCGATGGTATGTAAAATTATTCAATGAGCTTTAAGAGGTTTATTACATACTTTGGTTCAAGTACTTATCATTGATGAACTGAAAGGCTGCAAACTCATCCTCAGTCTTTATTATCAATTTTTAAATTTTTCGTGTGGAACAAAATTATTATAAGCTTCGTTTGTGATTAGTATTTGAGTTATTATTGTTTTATATCCCGGATGTTTTTCAGATAATATATTAGTCGTATGTACACTTTAATATGCCTAATGATAAAATAGTTCTGAAATAAATGATGGCTTAAAACTTGTCGGCTATAAATTACACGATCATCATTCTCAACTTTTATTATCATTCTCAATTAAGAAAATATTTCAAAAGCTATAAGCAGAGCTATAAGCGAAATTCTTTATGCGTGTAAATTATCTCATTATTTTGTTATTTATCATTTTTGTTATGTCTAGGATGGTTCTTTAAAAAATTAAATAGATGCACCCGAAATTATTCAATCAACATATACAAGGTGTCTCAAAATAGGTAACGTTTAATAAGTAGGTATAGGTACTATACAAGTATAGACCTCAATGAAGAATTTTCTGCGTTTTTCATGATATATGTACGAAATCCCACGAGGCTCTGGGAAAAAATCGGTTTGAAGTTAGATATAGTTAACGAGATTGTGTCAGTATGCCTAATACCTATATACGAGCCTACCTATGTAAAAATCAACGTTTAGAAAGTGTAATTTTGGTCATTAATTCAAACACAACCAAAAAAACACGAATGTTGCTCTCTCAATCATTAAGTTTGCATTGGAAAAAAAATCGTCGCATCATTTACTGTTGTCAAACTCAAGTAACTCAACTTGGCAAATTTTTTTTACAGGAAGTGACTCAAATCCCCACTAAAATTTTCACTTTTCAAACGTTAATATTTTGAAAACAGGAACAAAGTGTATTGTATTACAAGCAAATTTGGAATATAGACTGATTTAAAAATACTTCAAGATGGCGCTCATATCTAGTTTAAACCACGTCGGGGTCACCAATTTAGACAATGATGATAACAAACTAACGAATTTGGTCGCGAGGTTACCAGATGGTTAAAAAATGAGTACTTAAGGATGGGAAAGGCTTTGTCCAAATGTCATCGGCTGAATCGTGCGTATTTGTGACGTTGTAGAGCTTTGGCTCTTGATGACTTCTTTTGAGGACACAAGTCCATATTTTAATCTGATCTTTTTGTGTGGATAGATGAATAAGGTTCGATCTAGAGAGGATACTACTTATTTGAAAATTGATTACCTGATGTAGACATATTTTTTTTGATTCGCCAAATTGACTAAAAATTGCACACATAAAAAGAATTACTTAATTTGATTTGATATGCTTTGATTCAAGAGTATGGCTTGTTTATATATACTGGAATAAATGCTCAATTCAAGACTATTATGTTTCCAACTAAATTCACTCATACCAATGTTACAGATTTCTTGAATCGTGAATGAATGGAGTTCTTCGTGAGAATAATACAATATTTCAGATTGAGATTGTTGTAGCTGTAGATTGTTTTGTAACAAGAATTTTATCAAATTAGAGGAATTATATCGATTTCTTGAAATGAGAATCATCCTCAACTTCCGTTCTCTCATTGGGGCTCTCATCAATCACATCATCACTTGCAGACCTTCTTCTTGATAACCTTTCCCCCTATTCGTAGAGATTATTTCTGAACTTGTCCACCAGTTTACCTCGCAATAAAGTTGTATTCCTCTGGTTTCAAACTACTGAAAAATATAAAATATATCATTCACAACTACATGTAGGTACAATGTGAGAGATAATCTGACTTAGCACAATGCATGGTTATTATATTTCTTCAAATCTGGGTTCACATTTTTACTACTGATTTAATTTTCCTTGAATCGAAATTTGGTAAAAAAATGTGAAAAAATGTTAGGTATAATATGCAATATCAAAATACCTAAGATGTCTACGAGTTCAAGAAGCTCTTTTCCACTGTTCAATCAGTGTTTGGAAAAATTTAAACGTTCATCCGCACATAGGTACCTAACCCCAATTTTCACTCACTATGCCGATCCTGATTATTCAAGTTTTTCACGAATTATCAGTTTTCGTTTTTTAATTGATTGGATACACAATAATACCTACCCAATAATGAACGTCGATAAGATATAACTTACCTCCAAAAGTGGTAATTGTAATTATATCCTCAGATATCTCCTAAGACCCTATAGTTTTTTTCATGGTAAGCCAATATTTCTATGCCAATAAAAAAGGTTGAACCAGGTTGAACAATGATGGATGCACGACAAGAGCACCGAAACAACACACTCACACCGTTTGGCAACATTCTCGGCTCGAAGGAATCGCAATTATATTCAAGAAAATGTTATGGTCAATCCAAAGAAACTTTCTCAGAGATTTACTTATTCAGAGATTAATTGTCTTGTAAATCTCCTTATTGAAGAAAATGCTACATATTATGTTATTTTGAAAGAAGACATTCCGTGATATATTTTTCAAGAACTTCTTTATTTTTTCTGGATACTTTGAATATCTTGAATAGAGAACATTTTGTTATACCAAATGAATATTCCAGTGAAATAATGTTCTACAATTGGCATATTCAATAAATTCATTTCAAATAAATTATTTCAGAAGAAGAATGCGCTTTTTCAAAACAAGAATTGGACGTTGAACGAATATATGGTTTTCATTTGAGAATTTGTTTTTATGTGTGTGGCTATGTACAGGTATATTTTCATACATTTTCTTTTGGAAATTTTTAAATATGAGATAGTAAGCTACCTGCTTGATTCTTTATCTACATTCTACATGATAAAGTAAAAATTATTAAAAAATATTGATTGGTTTTCAAGTCTGCATTCGGTATTCTCTAAGTGGGAAACGGACTTCACACAGACACTTGAAGTTATCAAAAGCAACAGGTAGGGTATACATGCGCCGATTCAGCAACTGTTTTATGTGTCGGGAGCCATTTCCTGCGATTTTTATCCTGATGGAAATGCGATAGCCGGAGGGGGATCCCTGAGCACCTCGTGAGGGGACTATAAGGGGGGGGGGGGTGGGGTGGGAAGGGTCGGCATTCACGTCGCGAGAGGAGGTTGTAATTAGGGAAGACTCTCGCATCGCATGTTGGCCGCTAACCACACGCAATAAAACATGAAGCAATACTTCCTGGACTCGTAAATTGCCGTTGGTTGGTAATGAAAAACCGCCGGCCGCCGGCTGCAATAAGGCGACGTGCGCGTGCATGGTAATTTCTCGGTGAGAGATGTGTGCAAGTTTCATGCGAAATGTTCGTTGTTGGTATACCTATACGGGATGGTTCAGTCTTTACCTCTCGAACTCGATCAAATACTTCAAAATGGCAAAAAAAAAAGTCTGAGGAATTTTGGAAAGTTTGAGACAGTTTGGGAAGTTCAAGGTGACTTGATTGAGTATTTTTGTCCAGAATATTCGTATGTGTACAGACAGTGTCCCGTTTTTCTAGCTTCATCACCAGGGATCTCAGTAAATACAAGAGTTTGGTTTGATAGGGCAAAGTTGAAAATTTTCATGCTGAACAATAATCTGAAGAAAATATGCAGGTTAATACAGTTTCTGATTTTTTGAAAAAAACGCGGAAGTTTTAGATTTTTGTTCACATTTTTTCAAAACAACTAGACACTTTCAACTATAGTATATGTATATATACCTAACTCGTGAATGACGAGATTTCCGTGGCATATTCATTCGGCAAGGGTATCTCATAAACCTGATAAAAAACCGACCTGTATATATCTATTTCTTCCTGATGCATGAACAAGTGAACTAAGACAACTTTATCTAAACTACTAGTATAAGCCAGTTCCTAGGTTATTTCGAATATCGTCTCCATTCATTTAAAAAAATTAAAAAAAATGCATCAGTGCCTCAATATAGTTTTCTGAAGACTTACACTGAGAAATGTCCCAAGAGAAAGATCTTTGCTGAGTTTTTTTCACCTCTCGTAGCGAAAAAAGTATAACAAACCATAGTAATTTTAGAAAGAGAAATTAGTCTATCCAATTAGAATATCAAACATAGTTTGAAATGAATGTCTGGTAGACTACGAGCAGAAAACAACTACTTTCCTGGTAAATACCACGCAGAACATTGAATTATATCTGCTCGTAATCCATGCAACGATTCACACTGTGAATGCAGATCGCAAATGTTTCTTTCTTCCTAAGACGTGACAAATTCACATCGGGACAGGCACGCCTAACAACCTACAGACCGGTTTCGGGCTTATTGGCCCTCATCAGTGCAGGGTAGTTATCCGAGTAGAGACCGTAAGATCCCCACTCGAAGCGTTGCCTGTCCCAATGCACCTTCTGGAGTGTTTCTTTCTTCTGCCGCATGGTGTCGCCACTTCCAATTGTCTGTTGGAACGCGGCTCAGTGCGGTCAAATAAACGCGACGAAGGTGCATTGGGACAGGCAACGCTTCGAGTGGAGATCTTACGGTCTCTACTCGGATAACTACCCTGCACTGATGAGGGCCAATAAGCCCGAAACCGGTCTGTAGGTTGTTAGGCGTGCCTGTCCCGATGTGAATTTGTCACGTCTTAGGAAGAAAGAAACATTTGCGATCTGCATTCACAGTGTGAATCGTTGCATGGATTACGAGCAGATATAATTCAATGTTCTGCGTGGTATTTACCAGGAAAGTAGTTGTTTTCTGCTCGTAGTCTACCAGACATTCATTTCAAACTATGTTTGATATTCTAATTGGATAGACTAATTTCTCTTTCTAAAATTGTTGTCCAATTTATGGCTTTTCCATTTTCCATAGTAATGTTGCTTCGCTCTGCACTGGTTTCATTGGAACTGCGAGGAAACTCTCTAATGTTACTATTATAGCAAACAAGATTTAATCAATATTTCTTTATAATAACCGTAATATTCCCTGTTAGCAGAAAATATAAGCATCACGAAATATTTCTTTATAACTTTATAACTTGATCTTTGCTAGCCCAGCCGAATGCGATTCAGACATGCAAAAATTTGTTTATCCTATAGTTTTGTTGAATGCCCAAATGGTACCACTTTCAAGGACTTATTTCCAGCAAATATCTTTGCTATTGTGAGAGAATTAACTTTCACTGACTATAAGAAAACATTCATGCTGCTCTTGGCAAGGACTTTGCTTTTCTAGTAAAGACTCTTTTCTGTATCAGTAAGCATTCATATTAACAACAACAAATATCTCTCCTGTATTAGTAATCTACTTTTCAACAACAAAATATAGAATGAAACCTCTTTCCTATACCATAGAGTCACTATTACAGGAGAGTATATTTATTACGACAGCATCAGAGTTACTTAACTAGCTGTGCTACCACAGGTATAGACGTTGGCAGTTGTGTATTCTCTTCTGCAGTATACAGTAATGATATTTCCTGATATTCCCCAATATATGTAGCCAAACTTTTTGGCTATAGTAGCGGAAAAATCTGCTGTGACGATGAAAACTTTTTTTCAGTGTAGCAACGACAATAGTAAATTGGTTAGTCAATACATATATATACATTTTTTAGTTTTTGAAAAATCCCGCTATTACGGCTTCACCACAATTCAAACTGGGTTATAGTTTTTCAGTACCACCCAATGTTGTTCATTATTACGGTCTCTCATGGAAGGTATAGGTAACAGTCATAGTCAAGGAAAAACATCACGTTAGGATCAACAATGGATGGCAATTAATTTTCAACAATGCTGCCGCTTTTTGGGTCGGTTCAGGTAGATATTCTCGTATATACATCGTTCTCAAAGGTCTACCGTTATTTTCCCATCTTCCGTACCTATAGTATTACAGTTTTTTTTTTGCACCGGTCTCTGCGGTCACATCGACGCCACACAATAATTCGACCATGTCAAAATGGCATCCGTTTATAATAAAGTCGGTCGATATGTTAGGGGAGAGGGGGTCTAGTTGTCACAATTTCCAATTAAACCCCATAAAAAGTTAGTTACATCAACTTCAGATTGATATGAGATATTTAATCATGAAAGGCATTTTTCTGCATATTGATGTACATGCATATTGATGTACCTGTGACGACTTGCCCCGTCAAGTGGGCTGATTGTCACAGTACTCGGGGTGATTTGTCTCATGATATTAAAACTAACCAAGTAATCGGAATTTGAAGTTAAATTGACTTGGCGATTAATTCCGTTAATTAATCGTCCTCTGAGTGTCACTTGACACAATGGTATGTGCCCATAATTTGCAACTAGTGCACTCACTGTATCCATTTCTCATTCAGTCCAAGACTCTCCACACACAGAACGAAGGGTTTCCTCTTCCTCAGTTTCACTAGATGAAAGATTTTTGTGTGCTTCATTCTTGTTTTTATCTCTTGAAAGCTCTGATCTTTTTCATGAAATTGGTTTCGTCTTTTTTGAATTCAACCAATGCATTCTACATTCACTGTGTCAATCGAGGTGTGAATCGATGCATCGAGTACTAGTAGATATATTTCAATGTTCTGCGTGGTATTTTCTAGGAAAGTAGGTACATAGTTATTTTCTATTCGTAGTCTACCAGTTATACAAATTCAAACTGTATTTTATATTTTTAATTGGATACGACTTCTTTTCAATAACGTAGTGTTTCGTAATATCGAGTTAAGGTTCGATAAATTATATCAAAATCTTCCGTTACGCTTCTGATTGACCGGCCAGTTCGCACCTATTCAATAGTTCTAACTATATAAAAATCGAATGTGGTTATAGTTGATACATGAGACAAATATCACCAAAAATAATGTGACAACGTGTACCTATGTTCATCCCGCAACTAATATTTCTAAATCACGAAAAATAATGTGCCTAACTTAGAAATACGTATATATCGAAATATCACATTGCTGTAGATATATAGTTTCGATGTCAGAATAATTGAAAAATCCTTATTCAACATGATGAACGAAGATTCAAATCAATGTGAAAATTTACTTACAACATACTTTTTCACGTGAATTCCTTTCACTTCTTCAAAACAATCACAAATGCATTGATGTTTCCTATAATAGCATTTGTAAATCAGAGGTTCGATGTAGTGCACGCAGATAATTGAAAAAGTTAGTGCTAGATGGAGTTTGAAGCATTGTGACAACGAGTACTTGAGACAACTAGACCCCTCCTCTCCCCTACTGTACGCGTCTTGCAGCAGGTGGTTTTTCGTTAGTATTGTAAACTTTGGTATAACTATTACTATATTATTGCATTTTTTGGTGCTTTATCCTCGGCTTTACCTTCGCGTAACACGAGGCGTAACATAAGTATAATAATAATGCTTATATTATTTAGCTAATAATTGTTTCAAGAAGTTCATGCAGATTTTTATTTTCAAATGGAAATCGGCACGCCCTTTCATATGAGTTAAGATAGGTCTGGGATAATCAATATTTGATTGGGATAGTTCATATTTCAAGATATGTTATTGCGTTCAACATTACCTACTGTTTCTAAAAATTGGCAGTGACTTTTTTTTTCTTTTCTATATCATCTTCATAAAATATGACATGAGCTGAAGTTAGAAAAAAAGAGGGATTGGGTCGCTGACAGAGTGAAAAAACCGACACAAATGAGCATCGGGACAGAGAGATGATGGACAGATATTGACTAGTGAATTCACTTATCCTGGGTCTGATACATGAACTCTTGATTTCGCCTATATATACTTACTTTGATAAAACGTGTCTATAACGTTTTCAACCAAATTCACAGGTTACTATACAAGTGTCAATATACCAAAGTATGAATATTCGATTCCAAATGACGTCTAATCGTTTCCAAAAGTTTCATGGTAGCCATGTTTCAATGAGTTTGATGTGAATATGTATCGAACATAATTGAAATAAAATTTTTCAAATATATCTTTCGAGGATATATATAGCGCCTCTATTATTGTTGTATATGAGAACCCCACGTAATGAGCTGAAATTCAGTTGTTTCAAATCAAGCATTTTTATGCTGAAACAATTGAAGGTCTTATTTTCATCATTGTTGCATGTATACTATTATTGGTTTTTCTATTTTTGTTCTACAATGAAGTCATTATATGAAACGGAAAAGCGTATCGAGATAGCCTCTTCTTGATATGCATTTTTTATTATTCGGAGGTTGGTACAATCGAACTTTCAAATGAAAGTCAGAAGAGTTAGGCCCTATAGGTTAGGCCCATCAGCTTACTGCTTACTTATGAGCGATTTTGGATTTGGTAATACTAGTATAGTGAAAAACTCAATGTTTTTATTGGTTAATTTCAATTCAGAGTGTGATTTGATATAAAATGACGCTCAACAGTTAACTGGGCTTAGATTTGGGGTCAGATTTCCAATATTTCAATGTTACCAATCGAAGATGTTTCTTTATTTATAGATATTAAATCCATTTTTTTCTTCAAATCAATTCAAAATAGAAAAAATCGTATATGACACACGTTTTCGGTTTGCTCGTCGTACTCCAAACAACTATTATGCGACAAAATAGCGTATTTTAAAACTTTGTATCATAATCTACTATTCCAATTAGTTAGAACCGAGTCTAGAACGACAAATGCCAACAGAGTCAGTGTCAACCCTATGTTACCTCATAGAATAGGTACTGACTGGTACTTTGGACTTCGATCATGCTCCTTATTGGGATGTTTTACATACCTATATAGAGAGACAATTATTGTCCTATACAAGCATGTTTGTGTTCCATTTAACGAAGGTCACAATCCGCAATCCGTTTCGCCCACTCAAAACGAAACACATGCACTAATATTCACGAACGATACCATCATCGCTTTGCCAACGTCTGCAACAACACTTGAGCAATATAAATTTAATGTCTTTACTTTTCTGCTGTTTGAGCACGTCCAACAGATATCCATCCATCCGTCCGTCGGCAAGCAGCTATAGCCAGATATTTACATACTAACAACGTGGCAGGCTCAAATTTGTGTTGGCTACGAACCTATACAAACAGACGAAGACCATACGCCGAGAGCGTTTTCATTTGGAACTTATCGTACCTCGGGATTTGATGTGTGTAAATAACTAAATAAGGGATGTTGGCTATAGCGAGGAGAATAGAGGTTTTAGGGTTAGTCCGGTATACGGTTGAGACGGCTATACCTATATAGGCCTAGCCAAGAGGAAAAAATTTGCCACGTTCTGAATCGTCAAGTTCACAATGAAAAAATTAGCATTAAATATGGTATAGGCATAAATTTAACATATTGCTATATAACAAGAACCTATTTTTAGGAAATCATCTAGCTGATATATACGCTTAAAAATATCCATCTGATAAAATGACAGTTCCGGCTATATATAGTGAAAATTTCCTGATACCTACAGCAATCCCATTAGTAATCCCAACTGCGAAAAAAGTTTCCTTCAATATACTTATCATTAGGAATATATACCAGTCTGAAAATGACATTTCAGTTAAAGTAGATAGTAGGTACTATACCTCGGAGTAATCTTCATTGATTTACTAACCAGAAATCGCAGGTGATGTATTGTATTCACTATTCCTTATTGTGATTTTAACTTGGAAACTCTGGTACAATCTGTCCGAGAGAATATTGAAAATTACTGTCAGCAGTTCTTAACAATGTATTCAGAAATATTTACTATCACCTTAGTTGAATTAATCTCAGAAAATGATGAAGTGGACTGATCCAAATGAAACTGAATAACTATATCATCAACAGTTTACATTTCTTTACACATTCAAAATACATGATTTGCATAGTAAACTCAATTCAGAACTGAAAATAAGCACTTATAGTAATCCCATCAACTGCGAAAAAAGTTTCCTTCAATATACTGAAGTATTGATTTACTATTGATTGAGTAAAAATTAATATAGTTTCGTCACTAAAAATCCTAAAGTTGAAAAATCTCGTTTTTTACACCCTATACCTCTGTAATCATTCACCCTATACCCCAAGTATGATTCATTGACGGAATCAGCTCTTCAGGGAGAATTTGAGAATGTAACAAAATACAGGGTGTTTCATTTGAAATAACAAAGTTGTTGCTACTTTTCGATAGAAGCGGCATCGCCGCAACGCTGAAAATATTTTAGATCGAGAGAACAAAACTGATTACACGGTAAAAAATTCTATTGAGTGAATCCAGTCCTTGTACAAGTGTTAATTATTTGGGTGTCAAATTATGAGTTAATTCTGTTTACACCACGCGATTTGAGTTGATTCAGGAAAAAAATTCGTTGATTCAACGAACTTCACATCTTCATTACACTTTCATTGAATAATAATTCACTAAATTGAGTAATTCATACATAATTACGAAATAATGTGATCACCGTCGTATTATTTACTCAATTTTGAGTAAGTATATGGCGCGATCCATTAATCACCTAAGGGGAGGACGGTGACCGAGAGCATGCATCTCGCATATTTGCAATCTGCAGTCAGTTGGTTTGGTTTGGTCAGTGGTCAGTTCCATTTCAATATCTTGAGACGAGGCAAACGGACAGACATGGAAATCCAACAGTTATTCAAACTGCAGTATAAGAAGGCAAAAGTATGGTGCAGAATAAAGGAAGTAACTTATTCGGCAGTATTAGAAACAAGTAAGTACATAATATAATAAATTATTCATCGTTTGATGAAGAGAATGAAGTAAAACGTATTTAACCGACATTTTCAATGTCTGACAAAGTAGGACCGGACTATTATTCCAACATGATCCCAACCTATATACTTAGAGTAAACTGATTTCAGAATATTATGTAGTTGTAGACATATTTCTGAAAATACGATGGATATTGTTATCATGTTGTTATAATATAATGAGTACCGTGCTAGTCCGCTAAACCATGGCGAGACCATAGTGAGTTGCTGTTTCTTCTCCATTGATGACAAGACATTAATTTCTTCTTATGATAGGTAATGTACGTTTTCGTATGTACTGAACCAGATTTGCATCTTGCTTGTTATCATTTGAGTACCTATCAATATACCTACCTATTTATGAAAAACATGAAATCAAACCCTCATTCGCTATGCTCGTCGCTATATGGCTTCCAAACGTTATTTGGAACTCAATATTTTGTTGAAATTTCGAAGTAGTCGTGTGATAATAAAGGAATAGTTAGTATATTTAACACTCCAGTGAGTCATTAATGCATAAATAAATGTTGAATTCACCTATTCATGTGTGAAAATGTCTAAATATTTTGTAAATTCCTCACTTCAATTATAGGTATTCGGAATAAAAGTCATTTACTTATTCAATCATATCTAAATACATACAGGGGTATTTTTATATGTAGATCCAGTATTGTCCAGTATTCACTCTGGCATTACAGAGACGGTAAATGATTAGAAAAAAGTTGTCATTATAGTGGACAATGAAACGATGTTGAACCATTAGTGAGTGTTCAAAAAACTTTCTTCTCTGATTCGAATCCGCTATGATTTATTATACAGGGTGTTGAAAATTCATGTTATTTCCAGTCAGAAACAAGTTTCCCTTGGTTGGATCGGGTGCGATAAGTCTTTATGATAAGGATGACGTTCTAATTGATGAGGATTTCATCGAGCAATTTTTTTCAATGGAGGGGGATAAAACCATCATCATCAAAGATAATTCTGAACCTGATCGAGAAAGTGAGTTAGGATTACAAATTGCAAATATCCGAGCAAATATCCCATTATTGAAATTATATAATTTTTTTAGATGACTTGAATATGAATAATGTGTCAATTTCCACTACTGATACTGATACATTAACAAACCTGTCAGTCTTGAGTGATGATAATAATTATATATTGATCATAAAAGAATCATCTTGGTTTATTTAGGAATTTCTTCGAACATACATCAATGTCATGTCTAATATATTGTATGCCAAAGAATTGTTATGTTTAAATATTTTCATGTTTTTAGGATACTAATAAGTGTTGTTTATTTTTATTGTTTCATATTGTGTACATCTCTTGTAATTCACAATAATAAATTATTTATTTTCTGAAGGAATCATATTTTATTTTAAATGTCACCCTTTTGCTACACCCTGTATAGGAGACATTATTGGGTGAATTTGTACCCATTATTGAGTGGAAAATGCGCATTTTTTTATCAACATTTTGTGAATTCTGCCGAATTATCGTGTGAAAGATTTGAAAAAGAAACTCAAATTTTTGAAGAAATCACTCAAGATTGTGCATATATTCACAAAATGATTTGTGAATATTTTTTTACCTCTCACAGATTATAGTGAATGTTGACGAAAGATTGCGTAAGATATACACTATTGTTAGTGTCAAAATACTCAAATCCCTTCGAAATAACTCAGAATTATCTTAATATTCACTCAAAACTATGTTTATTTTCACTCAAAACATCGTCAAATAATCGTCAAAATTTTGTGTAACTATCACTCGAAGGGTCTGTGTTAAAATAGGCACTCAATCGGGTGTGGACCTGGATTAACACACGATTGATTTGATTTTGTGTTGAATTTCACTCAAAATTTTTTACCGTGTACTCAAGAAACCAAATTTTCAGAATAATCCTACGTCCTGTTCTCCATAGAAACGTCTAACCTATACCGTCGACCGTGAGTGACCCTGTATAAGTATAATTTTTATAGTCCCGTAACGAAAACCAGCAAATTGATTTCGTTATTACTTATTTATTTCTGATGGATTACCTACATCTTCAAAATGCTCATGCCTCATGCAGATAAACAGCTGATAAGCTTCTACACAATCTCCAAGACACCATTCTCATCTTGGGCATCACCCTGTATAAAAGCAAGCTTATCTCAGTATGCATTGCCATCATGATCATCGTCATGTGGACGAGAAAAATCGTCAATATTTGTTGATTAATGGACTCGAGAGGGTCGACAACTCTTGAAATCTTTATCAGGACCACTAGGTCATCAATAACAGTGATTGATTTACGATTATTGAACCGTCAGTAGATGTCAACGTCGTTATTTGTAGTGATAAGCAGTTCTGTACCTAATCAGTCGTGTATTAGGTTGAAATCTCGAAAGGATGGCTGGTAGACGACTTTGTTGATTTAGATTAGACATAAATAAATAAAATACAACGCAGATTGAATATAGGAGAAACCTTATGATAGCCTTATATTGTGCATGGGTCAAGACTTTCAACAATGTTTTTTGTTGTAGAAAGTTGGTAATTATATGCGTGTAAGCGTGTAATGGATCTCTTAATTATAAGTATATACAAAAACCTCGACAAAAAAGAAATTCAATACCAAATTCAATTAATATTCGATCTCTATGCAACTAAGTATAAGTAAGTGATTTGCAGAAGGAGATAAAAAATATCGGGCCATGTCATAATATCCTTCGAATGTAGGTAATAAAGGCTCTTGCTTAACCTGAAATAGGTATAGGTAGCTAGGTATCAAAAATTTTGCCACGTCATAGCTAGAACGATAATTTCACAAACATGATGCACAGTGGCGTAGCATCCAAACCACCTGTTATTGAACATCTGATGGGTCAAGACAGAAGATGATGGATTTCGCAATAAAATAGGAGAGTCAATGCCGTTTTGACGTTATTGTTATTATATCTAGTTATGGCTATCCAATCCAACAGAAACCATGTCGACAATAAAACAACGCCCAGTATTGTTTATTTATCGCTTGAGAGAGAGAAAAGGAAACCGAACTCCCACCACATTCGATTGTTTCGTGAAAATATGCACAACCAACTTAGGAAGCGTATATAGAGCCGCCTGGAAACTTTCACGTAGCGGTTGCGCATTGCGTTACGTAAAATGTTTCCGGACAAACGGAGCGCATGATCCACCAAAGCGAGTTATTTCGGCGTAGTGAACCAACAAACAAGTGAAAATCGTATAAATTATCTTGCGCCGCGTTGCGCACTTAAAACAATTTCGACGAATCCGACGTGGGCAAAAAACCAGTCGGCCATACCGCTTCGACACCGTCTAAAATGATGTGCAAATAAATGCAGCGCAAGCGAATTAAACCCCAAACGACCGCCGACCCACTAATCGGCTAATCATAACCTCGCACGATGGATTCTGCGTGTTATTTGCCGAGGAACAATTATTATCCGCCGGGGAATCTATGCGAAAAGGCCCAGCCCCGAATTTCGAATGTGTGTTTGACCACAAAAAATCGGCGTCGTCTAGACTCTACGTTGTGTTGTCGCCTCTAAGCACGCTGAGACTGTGAGTTGGCAAATACCGTGCCGGCAACTCCACGCACAGTCTAAGAGCGACCGGCCACACCCCGGTAACCGAGAATGGACCCGTCCTCGCTACGCGGCCCCAGTGTTGCCAGATGTGACGATTTATCGCCAAAGCGGCTATTTTTTTGGAAATTGTGGCGATATTTTAAAATTTTCAAGAGATTTTATGGCGACTTTTTATTATGCGATGCGTTAAATATAGTGACAACATTCGCTTCATTTTGTGACTTGTGAACTGACTCTGGCGACAGCCTGTAGCATTCCACATGGAATGAATCTACGATGGACTACCGGAAAGAATTTTTTCTGTGGTCACTCTGTCACTTTTCAGGTCAAGAAAAACGCGGCTTCGTTAGGTAAAATACAGTGGGAACATGAAGAATGGGCTCAAGATCTTCAAGATTATTGTTGGATCAGCCACTACTAAATAAAAATTCATCAGCATGATTTCTCATTTAATGTATTTTTACGCGGCATCATTTCCTGAATGTTTACCTACCTACTCATTTGATGAAAAGTAATGTTTTGAAATTATCATATTTCCAAATTGAAGAGAAAATTCGAGACACTCATAGTAGGTTTATCTCTTTTTTTCATTGTCGGTAGTGAGAGATGGACAGGGACGGATAATCCATAAGGCGGATTAGGCAACTGCCTAGGGGCCGTGCACCGACTAGGGGCCCCACAGCGACTAGGGGCCCACGGGGGCATAATTGATGTTGAACGCACCAAGAAAAAAACGTTTCATTCGTGACATTCCCGATTATTAACGACTTATCATAAAAAAAATGATGGATGCGGGGACAGATAACATCGTTTGGAATGATTTTTGATAATATGGTACAATCAACTTTTCCGAATGTAATGATATCATTACAAATATATAGAAGTCTGATGATATCAAACGCCAAAAAGGTCAACTCCCAAGATGATTTTAACGATTTTGTATCAAAAAAGTTACAAGAATTGGTATTTAAACTTATTATGTTCCTACTTCACAAAAATATTTTCTTTGGTTGTGAAAATATTTTTGTGATCAAAATCATTTCATTCAATGAAAGCAAAAAGCACTAGTCGATCTGATCGACTTGACTTTCGTAATAGAAAAAATATATTTTGGAAAGTAAGAAAACGGTGAAGGAAAGGGGCCCCGAGAATTGCATTGCCTATAGGGGCCCTGATAAGGTTAATCCGGCCCTGGAGATGGGCATTTAAGTAGTTTAGTTGCAATCTTCACCCTTGCCTTGCCCATGTCCTAAAGAAAGATAATTATACTGTGGCTATTTATCTTTTCCTTTATTCGGCTATTTTCTGGCTCTTCCTCCCCAACAAACTTTGGCGACCATAATTTTTGCAACCTGGCAACACTGCCGGCGGCCCCTTCATTTCCGTTCATGGCTGTCTCGATATCCAGCTGTGCGGGCTGGCTCTACACCACTCACCTTGCGTTGTTCGCCAAAATGGGGTAATAATCCGAAACTCACGTCGGACGCACTCACTCTCGACCGATCGATCGATGGGATTTTTTTGGGCACCGCGATGCCGTTTTGTTGCCGCCCGAGTAAAGAAAGGTGCCGTACCGCACGCCGCGAGACTGGTCGGTGTCTTTGCCCTGTGTAAAAAGACCCTCTTGCGGGAGAGCGCAGCGCTTCTGGATTGGTGGAGCGGTGGGCCAGTGAGGTCCGGCGGCGTTGGGCGTGGCACGGTGTGGGTTGGCGGGAGGGGAGAGGGGAGGTTGGAGGAGAGCGGATGGCGGGGTCAGTGGCGGCGCAAGGGGGTGGGGCCGGGGTGAGAGGGAGGGGGCGTGGTGGTTTAGGTTGGTTTATGGGTGATCGCGCCAATGAGCAGGCACCTGGCCTCAGGTGATATCGGTCAGTCAAAATATATACAAACTTATCGTTTGAGAAAATATATTTTTGTTTTAAATATTTCTATTGAATGATTCGTAGGATTCCTCCGCAGAGTAATAGAATATAGGTAGGCTTCTGCAAGAGCTTTTTTACTTTTTAATAATTGAGCACCTGTATATATCTATACATTATTGATATAGGGAATGGAGCTTGATGGTATGTGATGAACGTGTAGGTATTGTGTGTTGATGTGGTTCTTTCATTTTTGGATTCCATTTGAATTGGACATTCTGTTTTCAGAATGAAAAGTAATGGGAGTTGAATATTCTTGCATAAAATTATCATAGAAAGTCCTATAAATAGTTCAGTAAGTAATTACATATATGAGTTTCCCATCTATCTATTCATCCATATTATAAGTATGTTTCTTGTGAGTTTTTGAAATCTCTCAAGAAATTAATGTTGAAAATAAATATCATTTCATATCGAACTGTATAGGTATGTACCTATAAACCATTATGAGATAAACCCATCATTCTCCCCCGTATATCAACGAGAATTTGACGTGAGGTATACATATTCTCATCATCAGCTTGAGACAACGAATTTTTTGCTCCTATTGATGATGCTACGTTGGATTATTCCACTTTCTCCACCCTATTATTCTGCTTACCTTATACGCAATAAGATGGCGCCGATGCAGTGCGCCATGAAAATAGAATTGTATGCAACCATCAACAAATCCCGCTCAATTGAGCGTTGTCGGTCGTTATTTGGTGCTTATTATACCTGAATTACAAAACCCGTCTTGAATCTTCATCATATTTCTAATTTATATATACAGATTGTTTATCGTCAATCGTCAACATATACATTCAGGTATTGTAAATCAAGCAGAATTGAGTTGAAAGTTGCGAACAATGCTAAAAATGATCAATAAGTTATATATCCGAGGTTATATCTTTTTGATCCAGTCGGTATAGTCGAACTAAGTATACCTATACTTACAAGCGAATACATATACTTTGTCATGAACGTCTTGAAAATAAGAGTGTTCTTTTTGATCTGATGCATTCTTTACAATCGAATGTGATGTCAATAGCTATAAATAGGTGATTCATCATGATCCTGAATAAGTAATAGATTACTCATCCATGTTTTGGGAGTTACCATGGGACACCTTATTATACGTATACATAAGATACCTACATATATATAAATACCTATTTATTATCATTCATCTATATCTCTCTACCTATAGCAAATTTCAATGTATATATTCACTTCCGCACAACCATTCGTTTATTGTTCATAACAAAGCGAGTTGTTGATTTGGTATCTATACGGTTTAAAAAGTGTCCATTGGGACTGTTTTGCATGCACAATCGAAATTTGAACACACGTTTTTTAGAGGCAAAGAAGACAATTTCATATCAGCGAGATGTAGAGTTGATCATGGCTTTCCAATCACCTTTTTTGGTCGCAACTTGAACGGTGATTCTATCCAACCTTTACTGATATGCATAGTGGTCCCATCAGAGTGTTTGATTTGCATGGATGCACAATTATTGATGCAAATACATTGATAGTCTATACTTGCTGTGTTCACCATTCTTATTATATACCTACTTAGTCCTTGATTTCAAGATTATCATCACACTCGACAGCTTCTATCATATACCCAGTCAGTCACACATTGTCTCTCGCGATCAAAGGCATTATTTTACCGCGTGAATCTCAGAGCGGTAGGTATAGCTTCACGTGACCAACTGAAACCAGCGTCTGATGGGGGGAAGAACGTTTTCAAGAGCGCTGATTCGCAGCGTTTATTCAAATTGAAGTTTTACGAACAATGAATGCACATCGCATCATCCCGAAATCAGGACCGGCTACGTTTTCGCCATACTTACTAATTGGTGCTGTCGTGTCGGCTATTGAAATTTCCGGCTCCATCGCGCTACCTCCGCCGCTGGCCGGCAGAGTGGGGGCCGGCCGGCCAATCGCTGGCGCCGAGCCTCTCTTTCCCCTTCCATCCGATCGCCGGCCCGGGCATGGCTGATGGCCGGGCCGCGCGTGCGCCGCGCGCCCCTCCCCGGATTGGGGCACGTGACTTACGGCGACGCGCGGCGCTCCCTCGCCTATTGTCATCTGCTAATGGCTGTTTGGGATGGTTGGGCGTGAGAGAATGCAGGTGACGTGGACTACCCGACGCGTGCTCGTTGTACGGTCGTTGTCGACATGCATGGGGACATCACGTGTTGGATAATGCAATTGATTCATATTATATATCTATCGTCTTCAATTATTGGCTATTATTGTCCATATGCCATAAGAGAAAATGGCAGCAATGGCCACATTTATAATATCCTTTTCTACAAACGGTTAACAAAGTATTATTTGACGCTTTCAAATCTAAACACAAAGTTGACGTTTTCCCCGAGGAGTGTCATTGAGTGACAGCATTGCCGCTCGTACGCGGAAATGATGTCATTGAGACCATTGAGTTTCAGCATTGATGCCGCGCTCGTGCGCATGCATATATATAAATAAAGTCGATGTCATTAAGTGACACCATATAAGTATTTGCGCTTGCTTCCATCATTGTTGAAAACAAACTCATCAGTTGCATAATGGAAAATAATAACTAGTGACAGTTAATTATCTAATACATCATCACCTGATGTGGCATCAGAAAGTGAGAACATTGTAAATAATTTACAGAACCTATAGCAGAGAAATCGAGGAAAAGTATGAATTATGATATAATAGGTGATAGATTCATGACATGATGGTGTCATGAAATGTTGGAATGCTAAAGATAGGTATCAGTGTATATATATATATATATAGACGAAACTAGTAAATATTGGGGTATCCAGCAAAGGTATAAGAAAACTCTTTAAAGTTAATCCAAGCTTTCGGAAATTTATATTTCCATCTTCAGGGAAACTACAATTCGTAGAAATTATACATTATTATCGTTGATAGTACTCAGTCACTTTACTAACCTTCGTGAGGATGTATACTAGGATGTCAAGGTTGTAAAAAATTGTAAAAGACATGAAGACAACAATAATCATGGACGAACCAGGTAAGTGTCAAAATTACATATTAAAATATTAGTTACACATAATATATGTTATGAACATGTGCATTTAATTCTAGGTTAACCGTATGACAATTTACTTCTTCTCAATTTAATTCATCTCATGTCACTCGACTAATCATTAAGCGTGATTGTTCATTCTGTCAATAAGGGTGACTTGCTTTTAGAGGACATATAGCCAGTTTCACGAGAGGAATAAGGAATTGTTATGTCAATTATCCATACTTATGTTATTAATATTATTACAATTTGTTATTAATTATTTAGACTCCAGAGTTCCCAGAGTCATCCAGAACAGCGGCAATCTCACTCACTGGTTTTGAATCTAACAATAGTAAGTATGAATAAATTTCACTAAGATGTTTAATATCAGTTTTTTTGGTCATGCAATTCTTTTCTTGTGCAATGAATTGCATGAACAAAAAATCTTTAGGAATTTTTTGTGTTGAAACTGATCATTTCTGCTCAAAACGGCTTACATGTCCCTATCTTAACTTTTCATTTACTATCTACTGACACTTAATAGAAACAAATAGAGGGTGATGATGCAAAACTCAAAATTTTGAACCACCCGTATTTGTTTCAATTAAATATCAATCGATAGTGAATGGAAAGTTGAGATAGGGACATGTGAGCCTCTTTGATCAAGAATGGATAGTTTCGGCACAAAAAATTCCTAAAGTTGAAAAATCTCGATTTTTCACACCCTATATCTCTGTAATCTTTCTCGCTATACCCCAAGTATGATGTATCGACGAAATCAGCTCTTCAGGAAGAATCTAAAAATGAAATAAAATACAGGGTGTTCCATTTGAAATAACAAAGTTGTTGCTACTTTTTGATAGAAGCGGCAACGCCGCAACGCTGAAAATATTTTAGATCGATAGAACAAAACTGATTACCGAATAAACCAAATTTTCAGAATAATCCTAGGTCCCGTTCTCCGTAAACGTCTAAGGTACCATCGACCGTGAGTGACCCTGTATATAAGAAGTTAGCATAGTGCCCGATCAACTTGAGTTATAAGTATATAAGTATCTATATACATTTAATGTATATCTATATCTATACTTATACCTTCATTATTTATCAGGGGTAGTAGTAGTAGTATAAGTGGGGAGGCTGGTGCCAGGCAAGTAGGCCCACATGGGCCCTTTTTGCCAGGGGTAGGTATGAGCCCATTTCATCGCAAATAATATTGGCTAATAATCGTTATTATCAGATTTTCAACAGTCTACGCCTTCTCTCTATATACCTGTATATACCTATATATGTATACCTACATATTTCCTCCCCGCATATATTCATAATCAATATCCAACCCTTCATTCAGCTTGTCGCCTTATTATTCGTTATTCGCGTTCCTCCCTCGACAGTCATACCAACCCCTTTCGCCCTCCTTTCGATCATCGCATCACATCATCGAGTTACCAATGAATATCTGACGGTGCTGATGGAGGGGAGGCTCGTCGAGTCACCCTTTCCACCCCTCACCCCCCACACGCCTGATGCGGATGCAGCGTCATTGGCCTCGCGCTCGAGGAATGGAGAACACTCCCGTCGCAAGGGGGGAGGGGGGGGGTGGTCGGGGCATCACGCGGCCAGGGGAAGTTGGGGGGAAAAGGCAGCGATCATCATCGTCATATACATAAGTATATCGTATAGGGTGCGTCTTTATTTTGACAATGTTTTAGTGTATTTATGCTGCATACCATCGCAGGGACTGATGATATATATAGGGGTTTATTCCTTTATTCCGACAAAAAAACAACAAATAATTTGGATGCAAAATTAAAAAAAAAACATGAATCGGACGAAGTATCATGAATTGAAAGAAAAAATTGAAAATATCAAACATATTAGCATCAGAAAACAACTATACTTTCCTGGATAATGACACGCAGAAAATTGAATTATATATGCTCGTACCTATATATAGTAAATATATAGGTACCTACATGATGCAATGATTTACACAGTAAAAAGAAGTTGAAGAATAAGGTACAGGTTTAGATACAGGTATACTTACATGCACTGATAAAAATAGGTGGAAAAAACAGTATATTATCTGTAAAATAATGCAGAATATTTACTGGATTTTCGCAGAATCCAGTAATTTCACCTGAAATAGGTATTTTTCCCATGTAATATAGTACTTCTCTGGTATTTATTATGTTTTTTTCATTTTACCATCACTTAAATTTCAGGTCCTTACTGAATAATCAATTGTAATACTGTCATTTCCCTTTGTGAATCCCAATTACACTGCTTTTTTCCTTGGGAATAACGTGAAACTGCAAGAATTCAGTAAAATTCAGGTACCTATACTTGAATTATGCACGTGACGTCAACGCCTATGCCCGCGCCACAAATGGATAACCTCAAACCTCAAAAAAATTACTTGGTGCGTCGGTGACACGGTGACCAGTGTATGTGTAAATGTTTGTGGTGTCTATTTATTGTGTCATTCCTACATTCGATGTAAAGGGTTAAATGAAACAACTCTTTCCTATTTGTCCACCCTCACTTTGTCACGGTCTGATATCAACTGCCAGATTCATCAATGCTATCTTCAACGTGACTCAGTGAATGCGAATATCTTTATTCATTATATAATCCAATACACTACATCTCTCCCTTTTTTTATAAAGTATAATAATATAAAATAATATAATATAATATAATATAATATAATATAATATAATATAATATAATATAATATAATATAATATAATATAATATAATATAATATAATATAATATAATATAATATAATATAATATAATATAATATAATATAATATAATATAATATAATATAATATAATATAATATAATATAATATAATATAATATAATATAATATAATATAATATAATATAATATAATATAATATAATATAATATAATATAATATAATATAATATAATATAATATAATATAATATAATATAATATAATATAATATAATATAATATAATATAATATAATATAATATAATATAATATAATATAATATAATATAATATAATATAATATAATATAATATAATATAATATAATATAATATAATATAATATAATATAATATAATATAATATAATATAATATAATATAATATAATATAATATAATATAATATAATATAATATAATATAATATAATATAATATAATATAATATAATATAATATAATATAATATAATATAATATAATATAACAACTAAATTTGAACATATATAAATAGCCTAAATCATACATATATACTAATACTAAATTATGAATTTATCAGACATAATTCATGGAATTGTATCATTAGATCTATCTTCAGAAAACGTTTCTAATTCATTTGGTTTATTTACTACTTTCCATTCTCCTTCCATTTTTTTCAAATGAACCACGTTTCGGCGATATTGCTGTCCAGTTTCATCATTCTCTACCTCTACATCACCGCCGTTTTTTCCGATCACCGTGTGTGGTATGGGGTTGAAATTCGATGTTAATTTATTTTGTTTGATCATATTCTTTATGTAAACTTTATCGCCTAAATCTAAAGAGCTTTGATGTGCTCTTCCTTTTCTATCGCTATATTCCTTTCCACTCGATTTCTTCTGCATGTCATAATCTCTGAATTCCTCATCAGTTATTTTGTTCTCTAAATCCCTTACTGTTGGGATTTTATCCAGAAACTGTCTACGAAAAATAATTCGGCAGGTGTTTTACCGGTTGTGGAATGTGGCGTAGCATTGTACATCATGATATAGTTCAGTAAATCTTGTTTACAATCGGTTTCAATTGACCGGCTGTTGTTAAGTCGCTTTACAATGTCCCTATTTTGACGCTCAACTTCTTCATTCTGCTGAGGCCAATAGGGGATAGTGTTGAACAACTTAATGCCCGATTCTTTACAAAAATCTTCCATTTCTGTACCACTGAACTGTTTACCGTTGTCAGCTGTAATAGATACTGGGTATCCCAAACGTGAAAATATTTCTTGGAGTTCTTTTATGGTGTTACTGGCAGTCGTTGTTGTCATAATTTTTATCTCTTTACATCGACTGAAATAGTCGATTACAACCAAGAGATGATGTCCACTTGGTAAGGGACCTAAAAAATCCATCGCTACATCTATCCAGGCTTCGGTTGGTAACTGACGTCGTTTCATTGGATGCGGCGGATTTGGTGCTGTGACCTTTGCAGCTTCGCACCAATTTTTCCGCGTCTGAGTCTATTTTGGGCCACCATACTTAAGTACGTAGCCTATTTTTCATCGCTACGATACCCGGATGACCTTCATGGGCTGCTTGTAATACGTTCTGTCTGAGGGTTGTTGGAATCACAATTTTATTACTTCTCAGAAGGAAGTCTTCATAAAAACATAACTCCGTTTCAAATGCTTGAAATTTGTTTATAGAGTCGTCCTTCTTGTTGTGCAACAGCCATTTTTTCACTTTCAATATTTCCAAATCAGTTTTTGAATGTTTCATAATGTCTGATAATGAAACAGCTACGGGTCGCGAATGTTCCACGATCTGTCGGATGTGTTCTTCCCCGTCGAAAGTGGCGCATTTGATATTACTGACACAAAGTCTTGATAGAGGGTCTGCTATATTAGTCTTGCCTGGGCGATAGACAACTTTACCCATCTTTCTATTCTGGCACATGGTTTCGACTTGGGGCCAAAGGTTACTTCCAGTGGCTTATGATCGGTAACTAGTTCAAATCCCACTTTGCCATATAAATAAATGTGAAAATGTACCATCGCCCAGACAAGAGCTAAAGCTTCTTTTTCTGTCTGGCAATATCGCTTTTCGCAGTCTGACAGACTTTTATTTCCATACGCTATTACTCGTGGACCTTCCGAGTCGTACTGTATTAAAACTGCTCCAAGCGCTACAGGGTTGGCGTCTGCTATGACCCGTGTTCTCTCTTAAGGGTCGTAGTAGCCTAGGGTTTCGATGCTGCTCAAAGATTCTTTCAATTTAAGAAATGCTACATTTTAGTTTATTAGCCAATGTTTTCCAATTTTTCCGTGTTTACCCAATTTGAGGCGTAACAACTGTCTTAGTGGTTCGGTTATGGTGGCTAGATTAGGAATCCACTTACCAATACTATAGTTGACCAACCCAAAAAAACTTTGTAGTTCCTCTATTGAATTTGGTGTTCGAAAAGATTTGATAACTGACATATATTTGTCCAATGGCTTCATGCCCTTTTCTAGAAATGAAAGTTGTGATATATCGTGAATTCTTCAATTTGGTGAAAAGCATTTCTAATATCCAGTCTAGAGAATAAATTAGCTTTTCGAAATTGTGTTGAAAGTTGGTCCATGGTCGGTAACGGATGATTTTCTCTTATAATTGCTTCATTTGCCCTTCTCATATCAATACAGATCCTTATTTCCCCATTAGGTTTCAATACTGGAACCATAGGTGAAACTCATTTGGACGGCATATCCACGTTCAATTATATCGGAATCCACAAGTTCCTCAATTTTATTGTTTACTTTGCTTTCAAGTGGAATTGGGATTCTTCGATATGGTTGAACGATTGGTTTTTCATTTTCATCGATGGGTATGTTCACCAACACATTTTTGAATTTAGGAAAATTGGATACATGATTGATATGAAAGTCTGTTCCAATACGTAGTACCCCTAAAGACTTCGCAGTGTTCCTACCCAGTAGATTTTTTGAGCCATTTTTCACATAGAATGTAGTGCTTATAGTTTTACCATTTATTTTGATTTCGGCGCCGAAACAACCTAAAATGTCTAATGGCTTTTTGCTAGCGTATGCCATGAACACTTTTTCAGGATTCTTGATTTGGTTGAATACCTTCACTTTTGAAGTCTTTAGTTGTTCCCACGTTTTGTCGCACAATATATTACAAGTACTACCTGAATCAACTACCATTTCAACAGGAATTCCAGCTATAGAGCACACCAGATCATAATCACCAACGACGTGAAATACATAGTCCACTCGATCATCATCTTTATCATCACGCTTCGGTCTTGAGTATCTTGATTTCTTGTTCGTCTGATGATGTTTTTGTATTGTCTTCCAGGATGATTTCCTCTTGCTCGCTCTAGTTTTGCATTGTTGATGAATGTGCCCAGCGAAACCACACTTGCTGCAAATGGAGTTTATTTCTGGACAATTTGAAGCCAAATGTTTGGTTGATCCGCAACGGTAGCAAGCTTTGACTTCTGTTCGATGGTATCTTTCTTCCTGTTTTTCATTTGGTTTTCGCTTTTTTGAAATTTCATTTATTTCTTCAGGACGACTTTCTCTTTCATTTAATTGCTGTAACTGTCTTTCAACCGCCTCGAGTGCAATTGCTTCTGCAACAATTGTATCTAAATTGATGGTATCGCCTATAGTGAGGATTTTCTTCTTCAACTCGGTAGACTGACATTTTTCGACTATCTGGTCGATGAGGTTCTCTTCTTGATTAGCAAATTTGCATTTCGTCGCTTGATTTCTCAATCGTATAAGGAATTTTTCAAATTTTTCATCACTTTCCTGCTTTATCAGACGAAAATATGTCGCTCGTATACTTTGCTCTGTTTTGGAGAAAAATATTGATCGAGTTTTTCCAATGCTACCTTGAACACATCAATGGTGCCCTCTTCGGTACTCTCATTCTCAGATACGTGAGCTCCTGGCAAATTATAATAAATGTCTTGCAAGCCTAAACCTCCAGTGTGCAATAGGGTAGCTCTCTTCTGTGAAGAGTTTTGGATTTTGGCGGCTTCTAAGTAAACTTCTAGGCCTCTCTTCCATTTTTCCCATTTAATTCCAACGAACCCAATTTCACCATCACAGTTGAACGGTTCTAGTGGTGTCATATTGGCCATTTCAGGATTCTGTAATTGAAAATCTATGTGTCAAATTCATAGATTCAATTCATTATAATAATGCTGCGATTGAGAATCTATGTGTCAAATTCATAGTTCATTTCCAAATTTTGTGGAAATCTATGTGTCAAATTCATAGTTCATTTCCAAATTTTGTGGAAATCTATGTGTCAAATTCATAGATTCCATCTATCATAGCTACCTTTCTCATTCGTAGTATGAATTCTGTTTCCATATGCTTGTATTTTCCCATGTATCCTATTCATGGTCACAATGTTTCTATTTTGCCATGTATCGTATTCACGGGCTCAATTTTGCCATGTATCGTATTCATGGACTCTATTTTGCCATGTATCGTATTCATGGGCTCTATTTTGCCATGTATCGTATTCATGGACTCTATTTTGCCATGTATCGTATTCATGGACTCTATTTTGCCATGTATCGTATTCATGGACTCTATTTTGCCATGTATCGTATTCATGGACTCTATTTTGCCATGTATCGTATTCATGGACTCTATTTTGCCATGTATCGTATTCATGGACTCTATTTTGCCATGTATCGTATTCATGGACTCTATTTTGCCATGTATCGTATTCATGGACTCTATTTTGCCATGTATCGTATTCATGGACTCTATTTTGCCATGTATCGTATTCATGGACTCTATTTTGCCATGTATCGTATTCATGATGGTCTCTATTTTGCCATTGCTGTTATAAATTATTGTAAATGGTTTTCCTACCTTTAATCCTCGTCGCCATTATGTGGTGTCTATTTATTGTGTCATTCCTACATTCGATGTAAAGGGTTAAATGAAACAACTATTTCCTATTTGTCCACCCTCACTTTGTCACGGTCTGATATCAACTGCCACATTCATCAATGCTATCTTCAACGTGACTCAGTGAATGCGAATATCTTTATTCATTATATAATCCAATACACTACAATGTTCATGTCAGTTCCAAGTGTTGTTTTAAGGTAAAACAATTTCATTCATATAACTGTAGATCTAAACACAGTAACCAATATGTTCACGTGTAGAACTTGTAATTACAATTGTTTGATTATAGAATAATATAAAAAACATCAGTATTTGCATAGACAAAATGGAGGAGCAGAATTCCCTTGCTTATATATCAATTGTATAGTAGTTTTAACAAATGAGAGAATTATTTGTTTTTGTTAGTTATTGCTGTGTGATGAGCCTCTTATTTAAGTATCATCAGTATATAACTGAGAAGTTTCGATTTTACATTTTTGTTTTCTTATTGTTACATAATGTTATGTATAAATGTGAGCATCGTCAGAATGACTAATGTATTATACATTTTATTTTTGTTTGTTATGTTGAATAAGGTTTTCTTTGGATTTGACATTTTTATTACAAACATCTCAACCTTTCAAATATAGAATTGACAGTACAAAAGTACACTGTAAAATGTACCTATCATTATGTAATAAACCAATGAAAAAGTACCTGATGGTAAAAAAAAGAGCTAAATCACATGTGAAAAGTCCTATAGAATAAATCCAGAATAATGAAAATAACTAGGTGAAAATACAATATATTCACCTGAAAATCGCAAAGTTATGAAGCAGTTTATATTATGTATTATTACACAAAATAACTAATATTACCATGTGAAAATACCGAATATTTACCTAAGAATCGTGAAGTAATAAAGCGGTATATATTATGTATTATTATTACAGTATATATAGGGACTGTAAACGCATTATACAGATTAGACTGTAATATTCCGGTAAATAACGTTGGTCATAAAATAACCAACGTTATTTACCGGAATTTTACATATCTTACAGCATAATTACGTTCATTCTCAGAACATTACAGAAAAAAATGTGAATTACCATTTTTTGCGTGTAATCTTATCACCTCCCCATCACTCACTATAGGTACTTATATATGTGGTTATTATTGCGATATATATGCTCTTTTATTAGGGTTTAGCGAGTGTTGACCTCGGTGTTGACTTATATAGTTTGATTCGTGTGGTGCACAGCACACCTAACAATGGCTTGAAACAAAGTTAGTACTTACCTATATTAGGTATATCTACTTATTGTTAAATGCTACTTATCATCTAGTTATGATGATGTTCCCCTATAATTGTTTATTGAAGTGAATATGCATTCAATGATATCAGAAATCATGAGTCACATAATTATTTTCAATGAAAAACGAATCGAAACTTCCGATGTATATAGGCATCCCAATGTTTATAGAAATAATATGTATCCGCACTCTGATGTGGACCACTTGAATAGGAATATAGCAAAACACCTCTATACACACGTGCTGATATGAAAATTATAATTTAATCTGAAAATATTCTATAGATATGACATGAATATGGAGTTTTACTTTTAAAATCAAGTTTATGTTATCATAAATACGATACTTACGCCATCTCCGATCGATTAGTGAAATATTACCGATATTATACGATCTTCGCTAAACCAGTCTACAGGTTTTGACAAAAAACAATTGAAAGAGTTGTTTCACCATATTTATATCCACCTTTAGATGATACATCACCCTGAAAGCTTGATGTTATATATCTCAAGCTAGAAACATTATTATTCATGAGCCCAAACCCCTTCGATTACCCTTAAATAAAAGACAAGGGTAACATGTTTACGCCCCTAAGGGAGCATTTCTCGAACACAAAGCCAGAAAAAGAAAAGAGCCGCCATCATTCCACTCTTGTTCTGAATCTTGACTTCTATACCATCAGAAGTATATTAAATTGTTATTGCGTATATATATATTATAGGTAATAATGCATATAATGTAGATATTCGAAAAGTATAATATCCTCGATAATAAGTATTTACCTATGCATGAAATAATTTCGCGAAATGATGACGATTCCGAATCGTGATGGTATAGTATAAAGATGTGTCCTCGTTTGAATGAAAATCTATACGTGTTTTTGCAATTTCATGCATTCTTCCGTTTCAAATAACATCATCATTTATTTTAACAAAGTAAGTAATTTTTCTTGATGCGTAACGTATAAACCTAACTAAAGATCTACTTATATAATTTATATGAGTTACACATTTATAAGTACTTATATATATATTTAACCTTTATATGTGTATGATGATGCATCATCTACAATGACTGATAAACTTGGGGCATCCCTTTGACCATTTATCTGCATATGCATATGATACGCCGCTTTGATGATGTCTATAGTGATGGTATTATGATGAACGGTTTTGTTCGAAAAGGGGCGGTATTGTAATTTGTAGGCAATATGATGTTTAGAGGGTGCGTTCTTGAAATGGTAAAGGACACGCTTTCACCTATATATAGCGATGTGCATGTTTCACCCGATTAAAACATAAATTCATCAGTATTTATATATTAAGTTATAAGATATAGATATATAAGAGTCTGTGCCTATAATATATATATAGGTATTACGTTGTAAACTTCACCCCTTTCGTTGATAACGATTTTCTGGCAAACGGTTGGTTTTACAAAAAAAATTAAGAGGCAAAATTTACTTCAGATTTTTACCTATATGTATGGTCAACAAGACTATGCTGTTTAAATTCAGAGCTTCTCATTACAAACATAAGATTTGGGCCATCGAAAGTATGTAGACTTCCCCTCATCTAAAAGTCACCCAAAACTGGGTTCGCCTAATTTTTGATGGTATACAATCAACTTTTCCGAATGTAATGATATATAATTTTTGACGTTTTCTGTCAAATATATACCTGTACTCAGTGTTGTTCATATTTTTATATATATAGCATTGCAAATATATAGAAGTCCGATGATATCAAACATCACAGGTGAACGAAATTTTTCAAGATAAAATTGATAAAAAACTGTCTTCGTTTCAACAATATCATACATATAGAACCGCGTTTGAATTCATTGTCGATAATGGCGATTGAAAATGATGTGTTGAAAAAGGTCAACTTTCAAGATGATTTCAACGATTTTGTATCTAAAAATTTACAAGAATTGTTATTTAAACTTATATTGTACCTTATATATCACAAACATATTTTCTTTTGGTTGTGAAAATAATTTTGTGATCAAAATCATTTCATCATGCATTCAATTGAAAGCAAAAAGCAGGAGTCGCGATCTGATCGACTCGACTTTTGTAATAGAAAAAATATATTTTGAAAAGTAAGAAAACGCTAAAGGAAAGGGCCCCGAGAATTGCATTGCCTAGGGGCCCCGATAGGTTTAATCCGTCCCTGGTGACGGATACTGATGGGCCAAATGGTACTTTTTTATTATTTTATCAATAATCTCAGATGATGAGCATTATAATAATAATAATAATAATAATAATAATAATGGTCTTATTATTATTATATTGTATTATGTTATATCGTTTTTTTTTAAGAACAGCAAGGTATACAGGGTGTCCCCTCTCAATTGGAAAAAACTTCTGGGGCATATTGAGGAACCATAGACAAGCAGTTTGAGATAAGAGACTGATGTCCGGAAGTGCATGGTTTTCAAAATACAGGGTGTCAAAATTTTTTTCAAAAAACTTTTTTTTATTAATATTTCAAAGACACGTTAACCGATTTTCTTGAAATTTGCTAGTGATGTAAGCTTTGATAAGACGCTCAGTTAGCACTATTTAAATGTTAATTATGACTTCCAGTGGCGCCCCGGGGGACAGTGTCACGAATAAAAATGACAAAAAATGTACACTGCTGACTTTTTTTAAAAAATTTATATATTTTTTAGAAAGCTCAGTTAAAAATACAACTTTTTTGTCACTTGATATTTTTTCGTATCTCTCTCCGTTTTCGAGAAAAATTTTTTATTAAAAACTTTATTGAAAGGTTCATCAAGCTGACATCCGACAATCGAAATTTTTTGAATTTCTTCCACTTCTCAGTTCTCATCAATGACATTCAACCAATATTATTAATAGATCATTGCATTCAACAGATTTTAATCAATATTTGGAAACCATTGTAGCAAATTTCAATGAAAATGAAAAGGTGCACTTTTTGAAGGAAATAAGGAAAGTGGTGCCGCAGTGATGCGCACTTAGTTGAAAAAGGGCGTCAAAGTGCACAATTGTGCAGCCAGGAACAACACTGAATGAAAGAGACCGCGACACGATGTATCACCCTCGCCCCTCTCCATTTGATTACCACCCCCGCACACGCATCAGTGCGGGAACGCTGAATCTGATGGATGATGCGATATGAAAGAGGGTGTACATATATATATATAATACGAGTCCGGTTATAACGACCCTCCCTAACCCTCGTGCAAGTGCCAGCAATTTACTGTTCGCGGGATGCGGTACGTGATGTGTATACTCGTCGAAAGGGGATGATGGGGATGTTGCCCCCCTTTCGGTCGGGGGTTCGCGAATTGGGTCACCGGGTCGCAGCGTAACACGATTTTATGCGTGGGATCGGGGGTGACTTTGAACTTGAACCCCTTGGTATTCTATTCACGTTGTGCCGGGTCATGTTTTTAAATATAATGGAGATAATGCCTGTCTTGTATAAGTATGTTGAATTTTTGTTAATTTGAACTTGCTATTAATAACATAATATGATTACAGTTGAATCAGTAGTTTACAGTTGCGAATGTGCATGAGTTATAACAAACAAATAATCAATAGGTAATTGATAGCACGTTATATAAGTTGCAACTGTAAGATTGAATGTGTAAGGCGCCTCGCACACCGGAGCAATACGCAACTAGCAACAGGCAACGAGCAATTAGCAATATTATTGCCAGTATGTATATTTCACATTAATTTATATGGCAACTCGTACACCGCTGCAACGTGATATCGTTATCGCCTATGTAGAGCAATTTTTGTTGCTAGCAACACGACGTGCGTATTGAAATACAATATATATTGCCTGTAGTTTAGCAATATGTAGGAAGATTTGTCTCGTCAGGTAGAACATCAAATGTTTGTTAGTCTAGTTTTCTAGTTATTTGGACATGTCGGACGAATCATCAAATTTGTGGAACTTGTGGAAAAATACTCATATTTATTTATAATTATCGACGGCAAGATCATAGTAAAAGGGATGTGGTAGAGATGGTATGGAGTCAGCACATACAATTGCTCCATGATTTTTGAGTACACGAAATGATGGATGAATCCATTATCATCTTTGTTTTCTATTTCTTCTTAGCCTATACGGTCACAATGTCGAAACTTCGTCTTCATCAGATGACAGTTGTGACTTGTTAATTAAGCATCAGAATCTTCTTATTCCCATTTGCAATTGTAAATAAGTCATTTTCCTAGCTGTAAATTAGTCTTTTATATGATGCAGCAGTAAATTAAGAATCGCATCTGCGAGTGAGAAAAGAGAATCTCATAACTTCATAATGGCTTGTTTAATTTCTACTGTAAATTTGAGTCCCGTAAACAGTTGCAACTTCATCGTATCTCTGATTGGAAACCGATAATCTTCAAACTATAAATTGGCTTATCTGAAGAAATGTGAATCAGAGTCTATACTTTACAGTTATGATTGTAAATCACTGTAATTTATTATTGCAATTACAATTTAATAAAATAAGCATTGTATTTTATAGACAGAGCATCAATGGCCAGTTCAATGATATAGTTCATAAACCAATAATTAGGTTCTCATTTACAGTTGTGAATGTAAATTAGTCATTTCGTAACAATAAATTAAGCAAATTGTATAGCAGTAAAATAGACATCGCATTCCTTACTGATTGGAAATGATCTTCAAACTATAACAAAGTTATAGTTATATATAGTTATAGTTATAGTTATATACAGTATGGTGGAAATGTATGGAATAAATTCATTATCTCTAACGCATATGAATTTTAAGGGAAATCCTGAGACAGGTCGATTTTTATTTTCAAATTGACATCTCTTGATATACATACGGAGTTTGTGACGTCATCCGCGTAGTTGTGGTGACGTCATCGATTATTTTTCAAATAGGGAGACACCGTTTAATTTTTTTTTTTTCTGGAAGGTATATATCCATTGTCTATCTGACCATATACTAATATTAGGAAAATAAAGTGATACCGGGTAGGAAAAAATTATTTTATATTTACAACCTCATTATGCTATCAATGTACACAATTACTTAAATAGGTCGGAGAGGGGAAATCGAATGGCCAACTAGATCTCCTGATTCAACTCCTCTCGATTTTTTCCTCTGAGGTTATCTGAAGAGCAGAGTTTATGTAAGAAGCCGGAAAGATCAGATAATTTGAAAGAACGAATGCGAGTGAATATTTCACAAATATATTCAGAAACGATAGCAAACTTCGAGAATGATTTGTTTTCTGTCTATCACATTGTATTCTTGCAGAAGGTCACGAATTTGATTATTTATTGTAACGATTTCCGCTGTAAATATAAAATACTTAATATTTTTTTCTCACCCTCTATTATTTTATTTTCCTAATATTAGTATACTGTCAGATAGACAATGGATATACCTTCCAGAAAAAAAATTAAACAGGGTGTCTTTCTATTTAAAAAATAATCGATGACGTCACCACAACTACGTGGATGACGTCACATACTCCGTATGTATATCTAGAGATGTCAATTTGAAAATAAAAATCGACCTGTCTCAGTATTTTCCTAAAAATTCATATACGTTAGAGATAATGAATTTATTCCATACATTTCCACCATACTGTATATTTAATTCGATTGCAACTGTAAATCAGAGTCTATAGTTTACAGTTCTTATAACTGTAATTAATTATTGCAATTTAATTCGAGTCGATAAAATGAGCATTGTATTTCATTCCGACAATCTTCGGATTCTACAATGGGCAGTTCAATTGATACACTTGAGAAAATAAAATGTTTTTTTTTTCTAATAATTTATTACCTATATAAATCGCAAAAGCAAAACAGGCAAAGGCAAAGCAAAACAAGAATTGACATTTGCTAGTGTTAATGAAGAGGAAAATAATATATTATGATACAAGTTTTAAGACGATATTTTGTCGCACACGCGTTGTTTGGAGTACGACGAGCGAATAAGCGAGGAGTGTTCCAAGTGAACAAGTGCGACAACGTGTCTTATAAAACGTGTGTCATATAATTTTTTTTCTATTTTGAATTGATTTGAAGAAAAAAATGGATTTAATATCGATAAATAATAGAAACATCTTCGATTGGTAACAATGATGACATTGAAATAATTAAAATCTGACGCACAAGCGTAAAGCCCATCAGTTTACAGTTGAGCGATTTTGATTTTTGCGATATCAGCGGTCAAAAATGCAATTTTGTTATTGTTTTTGTTTTGTTGTGGGGTTTACTAGCCCCGTTTTATCTCTTAATGATGCTAAAATGATATATCTAGTGGACTGTATTTCTTTATTAAAACGTTTATATAATAAAATAATTCGATATCGACAATTAACAATATAATTGTCTCGTTCGTCGAGATACAAAGATAGAATGCTCGCTCGATTGATATGGCCACAGGCGACCGTATTAAAACCAAAATTTTTTACACAATACAAAAACTAATACTATACAATGGGCGACAGCGTACAGCGTTGTCATGCCTCGGTGGTAGATTCCCGTACATTCAAACCGTGCCTAAACAGTTTTTATTGGTCAATTTAAATCAAATTACACTCTGAATTGAAATTTACCAATTGAAACATTGAGTTTTTCACTGCTATTATCATCAAATTCAAATCGCTCAGAAGTAAACTGATGGGCCTAACTCTTTTTGACTTTTATTTGACAGTTCGATTGTACCTACCAATATCTGAATATCTGCGTATCGAAATAGAGGCTATTTCGACACGCATTTGCGTTGCACAATGACTTCATTATACAATCAAAATAGAAAAAAGTAATTTTTGAGTTTGAGGATGACAGTTTGAATCCGTCATGTGTCATAGCATGCATACATATATATAGCATCACAGAACACCTACATTATTCAGATCTGCGTAAACATTCCTCTGATGGAAACTCTGGTTATTTTGCAGGAATTGAGGAATCGCTCGTATAAAGCCATGTTATCTGGGAAGGCGAATATATTGACGATGGCCTCAGAGGTCATACGGATGACCCTGGCCAGAGGATATCCGCGAATCCGATGGCGGCCCAGTGGCGGCGCCGTCAGGGGGTTGGCCAGTGGCGGCACTTCGTTGCCCCAACTCACCAAGGTATAGATTATACCTATAGGTACTTATTAAATTTTTCACTTATATACATCAACGTGTAAAGAGTTATGGAGCAAGGAAAAATTCCTAATTCATAAACTACCTTAAACAAATTTGGTAGTTTGGCGTTTCATCAGCGGATGGTTTCCACTTTCCAGTTTTGCTTCCTGCTGCTCGTCTGTTTCTCTTTCGTTTTTGAGGTGCAGATCAATCAATCGCTTATCGTTTGGATGGAATGATTGATTTGACACCGAGAGTAATGCTTCGTCATGTCTATTACAAATTCACTCAAAACATGTCAATTCAAACTCATGTTTGATAACTCAAATATAGTTGATTGCGGAAAATACGTTTATATACGCATGATTCTGTTTTATTTAAAACTGAAGGCATCACATGGAAATATTTCTATACTCACGACTGGAAGCAAATATGCAGACAATTTTGTTTGGATGATTAATTCGATTAACGAAATGTGCGTCGAATCTATAGCAGCATTTTTAGTTTAGCACTTTTGGTATAGAAAGTGCCATTGTCTATTTTATTCATTCGAGAGCCTAATACTAATCCTACTGTACTTTTATATTTTTCACGAATGAAATAGGAATACAAACCTATATAAATGAACATGAATAAATGACGCTGTTGTTTCGAATGCGGAAATTATTTATATGTAATAAGTATAAGTATATAAAATCGTTGATCATAATAATTCGGGGAAAGATAAATGAAAATCAACATTTCGGAAACATTTTTTATTATCTGTGACAAGAAATTATTTTTGATGGATCATTTATGCATAATACATATAGGGAAACCTCGATATCCATTCTGACAAATGTCACGTGACGAACAATATGGTGGCATAAACATGTATGGGCATATATAGCTTTTATAAATGAGGATCAACTTCTTTGAATAACTTATTGTTTTCCTATCTTCGAAAATAACCTATACTTTCAGCCCATTACCTATGAATCTTTCAAAATGCTGCCATATTGGTGATGATGATCTTGTGACATTAATCAAAATGGACGTGCAGAAATAATAATTATTATCTCAAACAGAATCACCACTTGTGACATTTTTCGAGTATTACCATCGTGGGGATCTTGCTTGCGCATCATTTCAGTGCTGAATAATAAATTTGAAATGGATATGGAGTATTTTAAATGGTTTTGAGAATGTAGCAAAAAAAACGAAAATTTATCATTATGTACCTATACTTACCTAATAAATATTATATTTAATACCAAGACATTATTAGAATACTTATTTATAGAGAAAGGAAATCGAACACATATGGTGAAGAGAGAAAGAAGTTATCAAAAAACGTTTAAATCCAAAATGGTGTTCATAAAAAAAAGAAAAGGTGTTTCTTCGCCATGTTTGAAATTATGAAGAAAACGATGCCAGCATATTCTCATATACTCATAAAAGAGTGTTCGATGAATAATATATTCGAGAATATATTGATTAGATAGTACCTAAGTAAGTATAGTATGATCAGAAATTGATAACGAGAATCAGAAATTTTCGTTTTTTCGCGATATTGTCAAAACTTGAAGATATATTCCAATTTTTTTTTCAGCACGGAAAAGCGCGACTTAACCCCAATTCAACCAACTCCGCAATCGAAAAACGGACATCCTATACATGGTGTCCGTATTTCGAGCTTAATCATGGGGATCTCAGTTCTTATGAGAGAGAACTAAAAATGATACCTATACCTCAAATTTCTTTTCTACGAAGGCGTAGAACGGACATGCGATATTTTTTTTCTTAATTTCGAGTTCGAACTCGAAATTAGCACCAACTTCGAGTTCGAACTCGAAATTAAGAAAAAAAATATCGGTCCGTTCTACGCCTTCGTATTTTTCAGATAATTGTTCTGATGCATAAAAATGCGCAATTTTGCCCTAATTTAATCGACCTCGTAACTCCTATAATATAACTGAGATCCCCATGGTTGAGCACCCTGTATATACAGTTGTCATCACATAATTGCTTCCATTACGCGTCCGACATGTTCACTGCGAAAGAGTACGCGCTATATCGCCATCAATAAAAGGCATGGCGAAGTGGAAACGCACCACCCACCCCCGCACTACCACCGAAAATGCATCCCCTCACGTGTCCTTATAGGATCGATACCCCGAAGTACGGAGGGGTGCGTACGCCACGCTCGACGATCGCCACGTGGGCTACTTCAGGGATCTGCTCGGGGCCGACAGGGTGCTTACGGACGAAGACGAGTGCGAGGGGTTCAACGTCGATTGGATCAAAAATGTCAGAGGTGAGATTTTTTATTGGGATTGGGTTTTACTTTTGACATAGTTTGACACAGAAAAATATTATTGTAATCGTATAACAGAAGTTTCTGTTAGTATAGGCACAACCCATATGATTTTGTCACCATAACAATTTATTTTTGTTATACTAACCATAATATTGTTAACATGACAATACATATGGTTATAAACAAAAACATATGGTTGTGCCTATACTAACCATCAGAAACTTTTTTGCGTGTATAGGTAGTAGAAGTCCCATCATTTTCGATGTCCTTATACAGGACATAGGATAGACATAAGTTTTCAAGTAGCCTCAATAGCCAACGGGTTCAGAGCGCGTTTTCTCAAGCCGCCAGTCCGGGTGCGGTCCTTGGGCAGGTCAAATCTTTTTTAATCTATGAGTCATTTTACCTTCTTTTCTATTAAATGTATGAATTATTGAATTGAATTTCAATACATAATAGTGAATAATTAATGAAATTAATGATTTACATGAAGAATATTATGAAATGTGAGTTAATTGAATGAAGTATCGAGTTTTCTTGTCTATATAGGCTGTGTTTGTAGAAAAAATATTGTGCGTATTATCGCGCTCCGCTACGCGTCTTTATTTTTCGATCAAAAAAATATATATTTTGCGCTCTAAATACATGAATATAGCTATATATCTCACTTCATTACTGAGATACAGGGTTAAATTTAAATTATTGCATTTTGGTACAAACCCTATATATACTTATCTCAGCTATCTTTTAACTCATAGGAGAAGTATAAAAACTGTATCATACATTTCATTTCAAACACATTTTCTAATTAAAATGTTTCGATATCTTGTCAGTTCGGCTCGTTAATTCCTTGGCACCAAAGACAACTTTTTTTGAATTCCCTTATGACAAAAGCTGTATCATATTCAATTTCAATTTAGACAAAAAATGTGAATATGTGAGACGAAGTTTATTCGTTCGTTGTTCTACCTGTACTATTGATGATCATTACTTATGACTCAGAATGTATACTTTTTACGCCTTTTTTTAGTCATCACGATAACGCTCGATTGATATAGCATCAAGAATGATAAAAACGGTCAGTAAGGTTTTGATTTGATGAAACTACAAGATAGAGGGCTATGTGGTTACATTAGAATCTTGTTGTTATTATTAGAATCCTGTTGTTATTATTAAAATCCTGTTCAATACGCTTTCGTTGGGGTTGTTGGATTATTTTATCGAGATAGAAATATGATACGATGAAATTTTTCTGAAATAATCAAGAACCGAAATGAATCAACTTAATTGAATTGTAAATAAAACATCTTACTCATCTATACCAATCATCAAGAGTAGATATTTCCATATTCCACATATGATTCATGATTCAGTATAATTTTTGATATACAATCATAAATATCTTGAATTTCTTATACTGTTTCTTATACATCCATAACTTGATATACAATCATAAATATCTTTTTTTTTAAACGTTCGCTCGCTCTCACCTTTCACTCATCCTCATTCATTTATTCACTCATTCATTTCTCTCATCCTGGCATCGAAAACTAGTCCATTTGCCACAGAATTTTTGTATGTATATTTTTTAAATGTATGTAAATACAGAACATGCTACACCCAGTCGCCTCGCCTTTTTTTGTTATTTCTGACGGGCCTGGGAATCGAACCCACGACCGTGATGGACTTCCACTATAATCATCGCGCTTTGCGCTTATCGCCACCACGGCGACCATAAATATCTTGAATTACTTATACTGTCTTATTTTGAAACCTAAAATGCGACAGAAACGCCGATTATCTCATTTCAACATTATTTCCTTCATCAAAATCAATGTATGAAAAGCCTTCTCGAAACACAAAAGGAAAATTGGACGAGCAGAAAACACTACTTTCCTGGCTTATACCACACATAACATATCGACAAGGTATAAAGTGGTGGACAGATATTCTTATAGATATATAAGTATTTTCTGCGTATTTTCATAATTTTATTTGGTTACTACATTCTGATCCTATGTTTTCCAAAAAAAGAGCTCCCATCCAACTTTTACGCACTGCTCTCTCATCTTTTTATGCACCCTTTGAGGATAGCCGAATATCCGTATAGAATTATAATAGATACCTAATCCGCTCGTTGGAAAACAAGCCCAAACGTTAACAACGTTCGTTAATTTGTAACGACCGAGATTATGACGGGAACGACGCTCGAAACGGCCGGGATACATTTCTACAGGGTGGCCCATTCAAGAAATATTTCAGCTTGGTTCATTGCCTGAAAATCAATGTTTATGAAAATCAAGATATGGGCAACTGAGATTATCTCGTAAGTATACCGAAAATTTGTACTTCTATACCCTTCACATACAAGGTATAATTACGTGGCGGAATAGATCATGATAAATTTCTGATGAACGCGCAGAAAATTCGATGGGCCGCCCCGTATATATACGGATATCTGATGGAGTTCCCCCGTTTTATGACCACGTCCCTTCCGTTTTACGAGGGGGATGAAAGATGGAATTCGAGTTGATCGCGGTTATCGATATTAGGTGGGATCTCGGTGATGTTGTTATTAATCTTATTTCGGATTTTGTCTTGTGTGATCCTTGTACTTTGACATAATATATACTTACTTCAATCGTCATTGATTATGTTTTCTTTTTTCGAGAGGATATTGGACAATCAGTCATCATCGTATAGAGGGTGAACTATAGCAATAATTATACTAAAGAATTCGACAGCATCAGCCGGTAATTTCGAAAGGGCTACTGAACCAGATATCCATCACAAATAAATTGTACTGTCTGAAATAAGGGTTGAAGATCGAAATCTGAATCATGAAATCGTACATCGTTGAAGATTTTCTTCAAATTATCTTCCAAAGAATACATATCTTCACTTTTATTCGTCGAATGCATTGTTTTGAACTTCTCACATGAGCCACCTTGTATGTAACGAATTTATTCACTACTCTGCGAAGGATACTCCATCAGGGTAAATCTTCGTTTATATCGCACTCCTATGAATTTGAAAGAAATTGTTGGTTCAAGGAAGGATGAATTTTGAGTGTTTCTATAGCAGAAATTTTACATGTCAAATGGTGAATTTTTGAGACAAAATGGGGTCGTATCTCCGAAAATACTTGAGACCGTTGCGTTTTGACTTCAGGGGGTCAAGGGGGACAAGGGGGTCAAAATACCTAAGTTTCGCCAAAAATTTTTTCTCAAATTCATTAGGAGTACGATGAACGAAGATTTACCCAATTACAATTAAACGAAATAAGTATATGTTACTATTTGAAAAAATATTTTCTTTCCTATGACTTAAAGCGTTTCTTGTCAGTCAACATGTATTATATAGTTTTATTTGCTAGGTTACAGTAGATGCGTTCTAAAGCCCAAAACCACTGAAGAAGTCTCAAACATACTCACCTTCTGCAACGAAAACTCGATCGCGGTTTGCCCGCAAGGTGGCAACACTGGTCTAGTCGGCGGTTCTGTGCCTGTCTTCGACGAAGTGGTCCTTTGGACCGGTTTAATGAATAAAATTATAAGCACCGACGAAACATCAGGTAAGATATGTAAAAACATTTTTAATCCTTTTGAAATTCGTGTATTCATTGAATTGATAAATGAAGATGAATAATATTCAAAGAAGACACATTCTTTATTAGAAATCCACCCTTCAAAATAGCTCACCTTGATTCAGGGAAATGGTAGGTATTCTTTTAGACTCCGCCTATATACCCGATTAATCGGTCAGTCTGCGGTCCGACCCGTTATAGTATGGCCTTCAGCCAATGAGACCGTCCACCTGGCGCACATCCTGCTGATGTAGGCGGAGCCTAACAAAATACCACCAGAGGATGGAGGGAGGTTTTCAGAGATGAAATGGTGTCCGCGGTTGTTTTCCAGGCGTTCTGGTATGTCAGGCAGGCTGCATCCTGGAGAACCTGGACAATCATCTGGGCGAGAGGGGATTGATGATGCCCCTTGATCTGGGCGCCAAGGGCTCCTGCCAAATAGGAGGCAACGTTTCGACCAACGCGGGAGGGTTGAGGCTCTTGCGATACGGCAATTTGCACGGCAGCGTTCTCGGCTTGGAAGCGGTGAGTCACTTTTTAATTTTGTAGAATTAATTGAAATCTTCAGATTTTTTTATTCATCCAATTTTCTCACATGATTTGATGATTTCACAAGAATATTTATCGATTTACCTAATGAATTTATATATACTAATCTGACTCTAAGACTTTCCAATAATTTTTCATAAATTCAAGATTGAAATTTGGCCCAATAATTTTCTAAGCTGAGATCAGTAGGATTCCATACAAATACATAGTGTATACAGGGTCACTCACGGTCGATGGTACCTCAGACGCTTACGGAGAACGGCTACGTCCCGTTTATTCTGAAAATTTGGTTTATTGGGTTATCAGTTTTATTCTATCGAACTAAAATACTTTCAGCAACAACTTTGTTATTTCAAATGGAACATCCTGTCTTTTATTTCATTTTTAGATTCTTCCTGAAGAGCTGATTTCGTCGATCTATCATACTTGGGGTATAACGAGAAAGATTACAGAGATATAGGGTGTGAAAAATCGAGATTTTTCAAATTTAGGAATTTTTTGTGCCGAAACTATCCATTCTTGCTCAAAACGGCTTACATGTCCCTATCTCAACTTTCTATTTACTATTGATTGATATTTAATTGAAACAAATACGGGTGGTTCAAAATTTTGAGTTTTGCATCACCCTCTATTTGTTTCTATTAAATGTCAGTAGATAGTAAATGAAAAGTTAAGATAGGGACATGTAAGCCGTTTTGAGCAAGAAAAATTCCTAAAGTTGAAAAATCTCGATTTTTCACACCCTATATCTCTGTAATCTTTCTCGCAATACCCCAAGTATGATAGATCGACGAAATCAGCTCTTCAGGATAAATCTTAAAATGAAATAAAATACAGGGTGTTCCACTTGAAATAACAAAGTTGTTGCTACTTTTTGATAGAAGCAACGATCGATAGAACAAAACTAATTACCCAATAAAACAAATTTTCACGTTCTCCGTAAACGTCTAAGGTACCATCGACCGTGAGTGACCCTGATGTATACTAATCTGGATCTAAGACTCTCCAATAATTTCTCATGAATTTAAGATTGAAATGTTGGCCCAATAATTTTCTAAGCTGAGATCAGTTGGATTCCTGATATTTTTTCAAATACATAGTGTATATACCTACAGGGTTGCCATTTTGTATTTTCCGCAGGTGAAAGCCGACGGAGAAGTCATAGACTGTCTGAGCACCCTCAAGAAGGACAACACCGGCTTCCACCTGAAACACCTCTTCATAGGGTCCGAAGGAACCCTAGGAGTGGTCACCAAGGTTGCCATACACTGTCCCCCGAAGCCAAAGGCAGTCAACTTGGCTTTCCTAGGTGAGTCCCTCTCTTTGAGAAAACCAAGGTGGATTGGATATAGGATAGTGAAACAGCTTCCTATATCAACAAGCACTACAATAAACTGTAGACTTTTGACTACTTGATTTCATACCGTATAGTAATATTTCATGAAGCTACCATTTACTATATAATTCTTGTACCCAGTGGATCATTAGAAATACAAAGGAAGAACCAATTATAAAAACGAGCTTTGATATAACTACTCACCACTGGATTCCTGGCTAGTCGTAGACTTGGGATGCGAAATGAGATCACAAACATAGCACCATACCTTTCGTTTTGTCTTCTGGTTTGAAGAAAATGGATTGTGAAAAATCACAGCATAATAATGCGCATAAATTCAAGAAAATGAATTCAACTATTTATATCGAATTAGAGGCTATTTCGATACGCATTCAGTGAGCGAGAACAAAACACAATTGGAGAGCCTCCAACCCCCATGACTTACCCCCTCCTATTTCGAATGTAGCCCATTTATTGTCATCAGGAAAAAAAACACGATTCAATTATCTAATAATAATTATCAGAATCTAAATTCATCAAATTGATGATATAGCAGTATAGGTGAAGCAAAAATGGTGATATTCTCATTGAATAGAAAAGTTTGATTAAAGTCAATAATATCACTCAATATAAGTACCTACTCACAGTTTTTTGTCCTTTGGAAAACAATGTAAATATTCCTCGATTTATTTAAAAATGATGTTCAATCATTATATACACAATAATGATTGCCAATGAACATATTATTGTACCTGATTCACATTCCAGGTTGTTTAATCTGTGCTGTGATAATCCTCAAAACCTGTATTACTCTGCCTTTTGAATTATATTTTATGGAAAGTATGTCATACATTGTAAGAACATAAACCCATCCGAAATACTGGATCGTGAATCGTGTTAAACGAAAACATTGACAAAACGATGACACAACGATGTTAACAAAACTCGATCAATATTTTAGCGCCTGCGCATATCTACGACTGGACCTTCAAATCTTGCGCTTTCGACATCTCTCTGTCTGACTGTCTCATCTGTATAAAGTTTTCTAATCTGTGCCTCAGGCTTGGACTCCTTCGAGGACGTCCTCAAGACTCTGCGGCGGGCTAGGCGCGACCTCGGCGAAATAATCTCCTCGTGCGAGCTGGTGGACAGCCTCAGCCTGGACGTGGTGACCGGCCACCTGGGGCTGAAGTCGCCCCTCCAGAGCCACCCCTTCTACATGCTGGTGGAGACGCACGGCAGCTGCGGCGAGCACGACGAAGAGAAGATGAACGGCTTCCTCGAGGGTGTCATGGAGGAGGGTTTGGTGGTGGATGGGACGACCACGAACGAGGTCGGCAAGATGAAGGTGCGAATTTTTTGTCTTTTTTTTTTCGAAATAACGGATACGATGTAAGGTAGTAGTAAATGATAATTTTTTTTTTCAAGTTCGAGAACTTATCCATGACTATGTGAAATGCATGGTAGAAGTTTATCGAGCTTCATTATGTAACACATAAATCAAATAAATCAAAATCATACTATATACTATATATACTAAATAATATGCATAATATATGCGAATTCATACTTATACACTATTTCTCTCAGTCTCTCTCCAACTCTCTCTCCCCCTCTTTCCCCTCCCCCTATTTCCCCTCCCCCTCTTTCCCCTCCCCCTCTTTCCCCTCCCCCTCTTTCCCCTCCCCCTATTTCCCCTCCCCCTCTTTCCCACCCATATTTTCCCTCCCTCTCATCCCCTCCTACCTCTATTTCCCCTCCTCCTCTCCCCCTCTCTTTCCCCTCCTCATCTCTCCCCCTCTCTTTCCCCTCCTCCTCTCTCCCCCCTCTCTTTTCCCTCCCCTCTCACCCCCTGTATATTTTCCCTTTCCCTCTCCCTCTTCTCTCTATCTTCACACCCCATATTACCCACCCCTCTTTCCCCTCTTCCCCCTTTTTTCCCTCCCCTCTATCCCCCTGTATATTCCCCTTTCCATCTTTTTCCTATATTCACACCCATTCCCTATTTCCCCTCATTCCCCTCTTTCCCCTCTTACTCATATCTCCCCTCTTTCCCCTCTTACCCTATTTCCCCTCTTTCCCTATTTCCCCTCTTACCCCTATGTCCCCTCTTTCACCTTCTTCCCCTCCTACCCCTATTTCCCCTCCTACTCTTCTTTCCCCTATTTCCCATATTTCCCTTTTTCCCCTCTTACCCCTATTTCCCCTCTTATATTCTTTCCCCTATTTCCCCTCTTACCCCTCTTTCACATCTTTTCCCTATTTCCCCTCTTACCCATATTACACCTCTTTCGATATTTCCCCCTCTTACCCCTCTTACCCGCCCTTCTTTCCCCTCTCCCCCCCTCTTTCCCCTCTTACCCGCCCTTCTTTGCCCTCTTTCCCATCTTACCCCAATTCCCCTCCCATTATTTCCCCCTTCCCCCATCTTCACCCCTCTTCCTCTCCCCTCTTCCCCTCCCCTCTTCCCATCCCCTCTTCCACTTCCCTCTTCCCATCCCCTCTTTCACTCCCCTCTTCCACTCTCCTATCCCCCTCTTCCTCTCCTCTCTTTTCACTCCCCTCTCCCTCCTATTCTCCACCCCTCTTTCTTATTCCCTCTCCCCCCTCGTCCCCTCTCCTCTTTTTCCATCTCCTCTTTCCGCTCCCCTCTTTTTCCCCTCCCCTCTTTTTCCCCTCCCCTCTTTTTCCCCTTCCCTCTTTTTCCCCTTCCCCTCTTTTCACCTCTCCCCTCTTTTCTTCCCCTCCATATCCCCTCCGCTCTTTTTTACCTCTCTCCTATTTCCCTCCCCCCTTTTTCCCCCCTTTTTCCCCCCTCTCTCCCTCTGCTACTTTTGGTATAATAGATCTGAACAATTTGTTCGCTTTGTTCGTTTTCAAGTTTAACCGATATGTTCTGTTCTAATGTTCAAATTAACTTTTTGTGTGATATTGTATCAAAACAAATGCATTTTTCAACGCGTTTAATTTTTGTTTTTGTTGATTCCAGACCCTGTGGGATCTGAGGGAACGCATCACAGAAGGCCTCGTCCATGATGGCTACGTTTTCAAATATGACATATCGCTTCCGACAGAGCAATTTTATTCTCTGGTGCCCGTGATGAGGGAAAGGCTCGGTGATGATGCTGTGAGAGTGTGCGGATACGGGCATGTTGGTAAGGAAGATCTATCAATCGCATAAATTCCATTCAGACATTGTGCACGCGAAAAATTAAGAGTAATGGGATTCACTAATAAACTTAGTAAATAAGGAAGTTGTTGTTAGTAATCTATTATAACATAATATATACACAACTTATAAGGTTTTATTTTCATCTTTTTATATATTAGTATATTATTCATTAGACTAAATTGTGTATATTTCGTCATAACCATCATTTGAACCTGCTGCTTCACATACTCAAAACTAACTTTTTTGGGTATAGGTATGCTTTACTTTCAGCAATGTACAATGTACACAACTTTCGTACTCTCGCCATAAATTGTGTCTTATCAAAATGATAATTTCACTGAATAAACCTGTAAACCTAAGGGGGGAAACGAGCATAAAAGAACTACTTTCCTAGCTAATACATAGCAAAAAAATGAATTGTATCAATTCGTGGTCTATGCACCGATTTATTGACAAATGTTTCTTTCTTTCAGATATAATTCAATGGTCTACAAGGCATTAGTCAGGAAAGTTGTTGTTTCTTGTTTCTTCTCAAAACAATTCAGATATTTGTTGGTGAATTGTTATGACGGTTGAGTTTTCCCATTTTGTTAGAACTAGAGGAACTTTCTCGAATATTTTCTTCAGTTCTTCAGTTGTAGGTAGGTATACATCTTCAAAATAAAATAAAAATTGTTTCGTAGGTTGGGGATAGGGCTTTGAGGGATTACTAGTTTGGACCAAGGATGCAAAGAAACACTAGAAAGAAAAGAAGGATCTAAAACTAATGATTACAAGATTAAATTTGGAAACCTATAACTTCCTTATTAGTGAGTTTTGGAAAAAATATTATAGGAATGATATTGTTACGATATTTCCACTTGGGTTCGTGAATTTTAAACACTCAGTACAAAACTGAACAATTTATTTCACTAAACACACTAAATACAACTCAATAAACACTTAGTTGAATCACAACGATATTCGCTTTACAAATCTCAATGTTCACTGTACTAGCTTTCTTTCTAATCTGTCTTGTTCGCGAAACCGCGGATCTTATATAGTAAGAACATCATTGTCCAGAAATAACAGGAATACACTGGAAGTATTGTTCATATTCGACGGCAATGAATCATCCGCTATTTATAGCGGTGCGTCTGCGACTGATACCTCCGCTGTGAGTCACGCGTCGGGATGATGATTTCCGACCTTCTCGGAAATGCCAGCAGTTCGTAACAATATTTTCTCAAAAAGAACCAACCTTTTAATTTTTCACGCACAATTTCCGGACACCCTCTACGATAGGAAAATACTATCCCAAAAAAGGAAGACTCAAAATAGATGACATATAATGTAATAAAATCTGTCTAAATTCAATCCTCTCCAAATGGCAGTTGCCACCCCTGAATTTTCAAATGAGGCTCAATTTGGAAGGTTTTTTATTTATTCAAAAATGCTACGGTTTTGATTTTTGTCGCGAAATGTTTTCATATGCTGGACGTGATTCTTTTCAGCGAACTATGAAAATAATCTATGAAGAAGATATCTTAAATGAGTTCCTTGAACGTCTTGTCAACCTTTTGATCATGAATAAAAATGTCTTCATATATATTAAACTTTATTAGCACAGTGCTCTTCAAATCATTACAATATTTATAGAGTATAATATGTCATTAAATAAAAACAAGGAACCCACACAATTAATTTCGAGATGAACAAATGAATAGATTGATATCACTGAATAATATACAAGTTTCACCTTCCTCGTCTAATAATTTTCTTTCACAAATAACACACGAATTTTTAAAACTATCTAGTGACACACTTCTTTTCATTTCACAAGGCAAATTGTTGAACAAGACTAGACCTTTTGTAAATAAAGTATCACAAGAAACATTTTCAGAATTTATATAAAAATCATTTGCTGCTTGCCTTCTAGTATTGTGACAATGTATATCTTGAATATAATTCAGCTCACTTGATAAATAGGAAGGTAACATGTTATTTTTCAATTTGTATACAAAAATCAGTGTGTTATATAAAACTCTTTGTTTAAATTCAAAACCGCTCTCATTGCCCGATTTTGAATTTTTTGAAGTGTATTTATCTGTTCATTACCTAGGAAACTTAGTAAAGTGCCACAATAGTCGATATGAGGTGCAATAATTGACTTGTAAATTGTTAATTTAGTAAAATGGGACACTTTATCTCCAAGCCTGTACATGAGACCTATTTTTCGCGCCATTTTCTTTTTGATATAGTCACAATGACTGTTGAAATTGAGTTGGTTATCAATGATCACTCCCAAATACTTGAACATTTTCACTTCTTCAATGCTTTCTCCGTTTATCTGAACATTGAATTTTATTTTATTTTCCTTAATCATTTTTGTTTTAGCTTTTGATGATATAATCATAAATTTTGTTTTTCGTTCAAGAATTTTTCAACATCCTCATTTTCACCAGAGAAGTAAAGCAAGGTATCATCCGCAAATAGTTTCAGCTTACAATTTTGCACATGATGTCTAATGTCATTTATAAATAAAATAAATAATATTGGCCCCAGTACCGACCCTTGAGGTACTCCAGTTTCAAATGCCCTCTGTAAATCCAAGAAAACTACCCCTATGATTTTCTTGTCATGAATGTCTACTTTCCATTTGGTTATCAAAAACTGAAGCGCCGTTTCACACGAGTGACATTTTCTAAAACCTGATTGTTGTTCAATCAGTATTTCATTAGCATTGATGAATTCAAGGAGTTGATCTTTGACGGCAAGTTCTAATAATTTTTCAAGTATTGGCAGTGTATTGATTGGACGATGTTCAGCTGCAAGTTGTGTATTAGGTATTTTTGGGATCGGAATCACTAGATATTTTCCATACATCAGGAAAAACCACAGTATCCAAAGATGAATTTATTGTATCAAGAAATCTATTCCCAACGTATACTGCCAAATTATAGAGCTTGGAAAACAGCTGTGCATGAGGAGGTGTCTTTTTCGGCAACCGTCCGGAAAGTACGTACTTTCCAGACGATTTTTTTTTTAAAAAGTGGCAAGAATCACATCGAGAAAGTGGCAAGAATCACATCGTTGTTGTCATTGTAAATATGAAAATCTTGGTAGTATGGTTTTGATAAATGCAGTTGATCATTACCATAGCAGCAAAATAACGACTGACAGCTATCTGACATAAAATTAGCTAACATTCAAAAATTATCAGATGAAAACAATCAATGTGAAACGGAAACTTTACCTTCTTATTCTGACTTCAACAAAAGGCACTTAAATATACCAAGCATTTCAAACAAATTGAATCTATTCAATATTAACAATTGTTCTAATTTTAATATAAATATTAATATAAATAAGAATTGAAATGTTCGAAATTTTGTTCTAATAAATGTGTTTCTTTGATTTGTTATTCTACACGGTTGCCGAAAAAATTGTGTACGCAACACGCCCGAAATAGTATATTATGCAATGAGCACAAAATGGCCATTTTGTTGCGAGTTGCATACTATACTTTTTCTATGACAACATATCGTTCACGTTTAAAATACATGCATACATTGCAAAAACATACACTTCGACGTTTCCGGTAATAAATTAAGTGTTGTTACGTTCGCTGCTTCTATAATGTTTGGAGGTGTCAAATCTAAGTCGATATCACTATCAGTTTCCATTTTGATGAATAGTTTTTATAGAAAAGAACTATGAAATTACTCGTTACTTAACATTTCAACGATTTGTCGCTGGATGTCATAATTTGACAAGTCGTAGTCGTCGTGATTTTAGAGTGAACCTAGACCTAACACGAAATATTTCATTTCGAATTTGTTGCTTAGCAACTTGCCTAGCAACCGATGCAAACATGAAATTCTGTACAAAATGTGCTTGTTTATGATTAAAGTTACAGTTATAAAATGAACATTTATCGAGGTTGTCATAGAAAAACAGTTTTTTTGGACTCGCAGACTTCCAGGACTCGCTACGCTCGTCCTAGAATTTTGTCCACTCATCCAAAAAAAAACAGTATTTTCCGGACTTGTTACGTATATTACTATTCTTTTTTTTTTCGCATCTATAAAAATGAAAAAAAAAATCAATTAAGAACACCTCGAAAACAAAAAAAAATGTTCCAGCTATTCCCTTGCGCCATACAAACACCAAACACACACCTTTTCACCTACCTCAACCGACCCGGTATATCTCCCATTCCAGGCGACGGCAACATCCACCTGAACATCACAGCGAAGCAGTTCTCGCAGCAGGTGCTGCAAAAGGTCGAGCCCTTCGTCTACGAGTACACATCGCGGCTGCGGGGCAGCGTCAGCGCCGAGCACGGCATCGGCTTCCGCAAGCCAAAGTACGTGCGCTACTCGAAGAGCAGCGAGGCCATAGCGCTGATGCGCCAGCTGAAGACCTCGATGGACCCCAGGGGCATCCTCAACCCGTACAAGGTGCTGCCGGCGGCGCGGTGCTGACAGTTGGTGGTGGGAGACAAGTACGTTGGTACGGAAGCGCTGAAGAGGCACATAGGAGCGTTTTTTTAAAACTCGACGGCTAACAGCCGACTTTAAAACTCGGCTATTCAAAATTCTGAAAAAATATATTATCATTTGAGTCCCTTCCAGTTGAACCAGAAATCACTACCGGTTTTCATTTAGTTGAAATAAGAGGTCCTTAACCCATTAGATCCCAAGACATTTTTTTTGAAAAAACATTGTTTTTTCTCGTGAATTTTCTCAGTTGTATTATTTAGAACAAAAAAGTAAATGTAACTGATATCGAAAAATTTTAGTTTCCTAACAAAAAATACATGTAGTCGAATGAGTACAATGGGAAGTAGTAGGTACTAAAAAAATAGCCGAATTACTGAAGTACACTTTATATAACCAGGCGATACAAATGAAATGAAACATAGTTCTGAGAGTGGTAACTCTTTTCAATGCAGAGAGTGACTATACATCTCAAACAACTTCAACTGACTCTTTGAAGACATTGAGTACACCTCAACTGTTTATCCAAATCTTCTGGAAAATGGCCAACTCCATCTCTCCTAACACTCATGGGTAGCTGACCAATTGATCTCTGTTCAGTTTACGTCGACTTCACGTGACAAGATGAATAATGACGGACTATCAGTCTCTCAAATCCGAGAATTCAATATATTATATTGGTTTGATGCACCATAATATCGAAAACTCGAAAAGATTTCTGAATACTGCTTTAGGTTCCAAATTCTCCAAAACATTTTTCACCATATCAAGTCTGCATATCTCGTTTTTGCTGGCATGCCAGTATAGATATTCACATAATCTTCAGTACACTTCAGCTCCAATTGCAGTATTTATCGGAACGGTTTATTTTGAAAGATGTACTGAGCTTTTGTCGCAAAAAATGCAAATTATATCCTTCATACAAGTTTCATCATCATTGCTTATGTGGCGAAGCTCAATCATCAAGCATGGAATATTTTCCTTCTTATGAATAATTATTATCATCGAGTTTTTTTCATCAGTCTGCGGATCAACTTTAGGCGAAAAACAACAATAGGATAACATTTTGATTACTTTCAGAGACCCCATGAGAGTTGCGAGGAAGTATTTTGGTAAAATCAAGCGGATCTTGAATATCTGTGACAGAGCCAACATTCATAGAATAAAGCTGACCAAATGACAATGGACTAGCTATAACCTCAGCTATAACCCATTGTACCTAAATGAGTACACGAACAATTATCCATCTATCAGTTCCAAAGTTCGTAAAAGTTTTTCGAGAACTAGTTTCCAAACACACCACCATACACCCAACAATGAGTTTTCATGCAGTAAACGGGGTTGAAGAACGACAATATGATTTTTTTTTATATCCACCGAATATATGCACTGGCTCAGTAATCAAATACGAACAACTGTTGACAAAATGGCTCATTATCCGAAAATAGAAAAACAATAAGGTGATTTCTCTTCATGACACTATAGAAAACAGTACAATGGATCAGCCATGAAGTTCAAAGTTTCGAAATAATTCGATAGGTGGATACACTATGCGGCTTTTCAAAGTGTACTCGAATGAGTACAGTGGGAATTAATGGGTTAAATGAATGACTGATCATGTGAATTTCAATTTCCAATGATATGCCATTGATACAGGTATACTAAAATAACTGGTGACCAAGATATGGTTGCGCATTCAGAGGTTCCATTTTATATCGGCTTTTAGACGCTTTTTCACCCAACTAACAGCCGAGTTTAAGTCGGCTAACAGCCGAGTTAAAGTAGGCTGTTAGCCGAGTTAAAGTCGGCTGTTAACCGAGATAAAGTCGGCTGTTAGCCGAGTTTAAAAAAAACGCTCCTATGTGGCCCTTCAGCGCTTCCGTACGTTGGGGGGTTGTGGGGTTTGGTTTTTTGTTTTCCTTCTGATCGTTGGATTGTTTATTTAATGACCAAGCAATGGAGAAGAAATTGTGAATGTTGTCACTCTTGATTAAATGACTCGAATAACCTGACCCACCATTTTAAAATATAGTTTTCCTACGACCGGTTCAAAGTAGCCTGCTTTGACGCTGTAAATCTAAACAACAAGTTGACATTTTCCGAGGAATGTCATTAGGTGACAGCATTGTCGCTCGTACGTGGAAATAATGTCATTCAGTGACAGCATATTTGTGCTCGTATCATGAAAACGAACTCATCATTATGTGGCATGATGAAAAATAATAGTGACAGTGAATTATCTAACACATCTCCTGATGTAGCAGAAAGTGCGAACATTGTGAATTTGAACCTCCTACCAGAGAAAACGCGGAAAAGTATGAATTATAGATTTATGATATGGTTGAATGCTAAAGATATCAAAATACAAAGTATATGTTTCCTAAACTTGTCGTATTTCTCAAAAAAAACACCGTCGGTACTCCGTTGAATATACCTAAAGCAAAAATAAGTTTGACTATATATATCTTTTTGGTTCATAACGTATTTTAAGTATGTGTCTCACTGTCAAACTATTTGATCAAACTATGGAAGTGTGATGTCATCAATGACGTCACATCCAACAGCAGCTGAAATTAGAACATGTTCTAAATATTTTACTTGTTTGATGAAAAAGTAAGGTTAGGGTTGTTTGTTGACACCGAAAATCGAAACGTCAGAATACTTATAGCAATTTCTATTGGATAAACCAGTGCGCACTCAGTGTATATCTTCACTTGAGTTTTGGACATGGAGTTGGAAATGTCTGCTAAGTACTTGAAATTGGACAGAGGAGCAAGTAACGTTTCTAATAGATATCTATAGAAGCAAAGAACTTATTTTTTATAACATCAGACAATAAGATAACCATAAGAGGGATAAGATGTCAGATGCATTGAATGATATTGCTAGTAATTCTCACGGCCAAATAATTGGTAGGTGCGTTCTGAATCACTCTTCATCTTTTCAATTGATAATAATTACCTACATATAGGTATATTCCATAGAATCAGGAGTTAGGCATGTTTTGCAAACACAGTCAATAGGGAACTGAGGTAGTTCCGATAATTATTTGGATCTATCAATCTGATTTCTCGAAAAATCATTGTCAGGACTCCTCTATCATTGCCTTGTCCATATTTTTCGTTTCTTCTTCACTAATCTCTGAAGGGGTGCGGAACATGCCATGATATACATTTTTAGAGATTTTTATGTATTATTTCCTCGATTATTTCTATTCATATATTGATGAAAAAACGCGTTTTGATCATGAATGCAGATTTCTCTTCCGTTATGATGATCAATCAATTTTTGAAATATTTGAACAAACTTCTTCAAATCGTGTGAACATGATTTTTGCACATTTCATACATTTGAATCAAATAGACAGAAATGACGTCACGTCAAACAAATTTGATCAAATCGTTTGACCGTGAGACATAACCTTAACATGTTCTAAATATTTTACTTGTTTGATGAAAAAGTAAGGTTAGGGTTATTTGTTGACACCGGAAATCGAAACGTCAGAATACTTTGACTTGGGTTTTGGACTGTTGGAAATGTTTGCTGCTTGAAATTGGACCGAGGAGCAAGGAACGTTCCTGATAGATCTGTATAGAAGCAAAGAACTTTTGCCTAATATCAGACAAGATAACCATAAGAGAGATAAGATGTCAGATGCACATTTCAAATATTTGAATCAAATAGACAGAAATGACGTCACGTCAAACAATTTTGATCAAATAGTTTGATCGTGAGACACGGTTTTTGTGGGGCAGGCTTCTAGTTATTCTTCTGATCAATGGAATGAAGTTATCTAACATTATTTCGCTAGACACCTAGACAATTCTTTGACTAAGACTAACTGTAAATGTAGTGAAATTATCCCCTAGATTTTCTTCAAGTAAAATGATGAAATAGTTGCTACAACTTCGCGCACATAGAAATTATTAATTAATATCCAGCCGTACCAGCACTATAAGTGTCGAAATAACCTTGAACTATGAACGTCGAATGTTTACCATCCATTGAAGTGGTTCTCATTATCATTGTGTATATAACCTCGCCAAAAACTAACCAGCTCATTAGATAAAGAAGGGGGATTACTGGGATATTCGTAGTATGTTGGAAATTGACTTGATATTTACAAATAATAAGCCGTTCGACGACGAATAGTAAACAATCACATGTAGCGGAAACATCAAAATTATTCGAAATGTTCTCGAAACTGTGTAGGATACAAAAAGTTCGTGATGTTTTCGTGAGGAATTCACTGGAGATCAGTCGGAAAAATCTTCGAACTAAACCTGACTTCACCAAGGTAAGTTTGCGAAGGGGGACAGTTTGTTTTGTCACGATGGTTTTTCGATCATATTTCGTGTTTCAGAACACATTCCAAGTAGTCAGAGGCAATTATAATTATCTGCACGATAACCATGTCAAATATTTCCAAAGTCTGCTGGGCGATAACAGAGTTATTATGGATTTATCGGACTTGGAAAAGTACAACGTGGATTGGTTTATGCAAGTAAGAGGTTTGTTTTTCCTCAGCTTCCTATATGTATACCTATATTTAGTGGATACGTTGATGATGGATGATAAGAATGATATCCTTATCTGAAGTTGAAAAAAAAACGACGAGGTCACGTCAATAATAAACCGTTATTTGAAATAATCGTGCAGTCATTAATCAATTATTACTATTTTGCATGAGTTCCAGAGATGCACAGGGAAAATCTCAGTCATATAATCAACAAAGCAACATCCAAAATTATTTATTTCATTATATATACCTATCATTCATTTATTTATAACGTTGCCTTGTTGTTTTTCGGATGATCCATTATTTTCTCTCAAAATTCATCAAAAAATGTATTAAAAATTATGGATAATGTGGAAATAAATGTTTTGCATAGTGAAACAAAGATCATACTATACTATAATACTAGTATTCTACCTGCCATTAGCAAGAAAAGTAGTTGTCTTATGCGAATTTTCTTCCAACTTCATTTATTGATTTATTCAAGGTTGCAGTTCTGTGGTTCTCAAACCAAAAAATACCGAGGAAATATCGAAAATCTTGTCGTTTTGCAATAGAGAGAGATTAGCAGTTTGTCCGCAAGGGGGCAACACAAACGTTGTCGGAGCGGCTGTACCGGTTTTCGATGAAATTATTATATCCACAGAGTTGATGAATGATGTCATAAGTTTTGATGAAAATTCAGGTAATATATTATATCTAACCTCCATCGGTCTCAATTCCTATCTCATATTTTCAACAAATAACTTTTTCAATTTCAAATAACCTTGTCTAATAGTTTGAATATTTTTGTAGGTATTTTAACGTGCCAAGCAGGATGCATATTGGAAAACCTCGAAAAACACTTGGCAGAGAGAGGTTTCATCATGCCCTTGGATTTAGGCGCAAAAGGGTCCTGTCATATTGGAGGGAATGTCTCCACGAATGCAGGGGGAATGCGACTGCTAAAATACGGGAATATGCATGGGAATGTACTGGGACTCGAGGTGGTAAGTCACAATTTCCAATCAATATCTCATTTCGGTTTTTTGAAATGAAATTATGAATTAATTTTGAATTGATTTTTGTTTTTTATTAAAGGTGAAAGCTGATGGAACCATAATAGACTGCTTGAGTTCTTTAAAAAAAGACAATACAGGTTACCACCTCAAACATCTATTTATAGGATCAGAAGGTACTTTGGGAGTAGTCACCAAAGTCTCTATACAGTGTCCTCCTAAGCTAACATCCAGAAATGTCGCATTTTTAGGTAAAAATAGACAGGCAGCATCTGCCCACTTTGAGTATGGTATTTTCAGCATGTTTCACAAATATAACTTTTTTTAAGGTTTGCAAAATTTCCCAAAGGTTTTGAAATCCTTCAGATTGGCTCAGCTAAAATTGGGCGAGATTCTCTCAGCTGTGGAAGTAATGGATAACCCCACCATGGACTTCATCAAGGAGAGAAACAATCAAAACTCCCCGATCGGAGAGTATCCATTCTATTTGATGATAGAAACTTCGGGCAGCAACGAACACCACGACGAACAAAAATTGACTGGGTTCTTCGAGGAATGTATGCAGAAAGGGCTGGTTTTGAACGGAACAGTTGCTAGTGAACCTAACAAAATTGAAGTGAGTGAAGTTTACACGGAATTCTCAATAATTGACACTTTATTTTCAGTCAATTTGGTCGATAAGGGAGAACATAACGAATGGTTATAAATCTTGTGGGGCAGTTTTTTACTACGACATATCTGTACCTTTGGAAAACTATTACACAATTGTGGATGAGATGACAGCTCATATGGGACCATTGTGTGAGCGAGTATTTGGCTATGGACATTTAGGTAAAAAAATACAAGGTCCAAAGAGAGATTGTATGAATTCCCTTTGGAATATTTGAATTATTACAGATCTGGGATTTTTTGAATTCGAAGAATATGAAACATTATAATCATTGCTCAAGGTTTGGTTTTCGCGCATATTTCACCAAGAAATTTCTTATGCAATCACTTATCGGTTGACCACAAGAACCGGGTTTATCGATATAATTATTTGAAATCAAGCAATCATAAAATGTTTCCTTTTTGTCAACTTCTATACATAAATCCCTATAAACTAATGGAAAAATTTCTGCTCGCTTTAATAATCATATATAGATTTATACAAACTTCAATTTTTCCAATGCTCTGAAGAAAAGTATGAAGTTGGCGCAGTCGGTAGGAAGAATGAAACTATTGTCTATTTTTTTCAAGGTGACGGTAATATTCACCTCCAAATCCAATTGAAGGAATACAGTGACGAGCTGAAATGTCACGTGGAACCGTACATTTTCGAGAGGGTAGTCGCTTTGAGAGGCAGCATCAGCGCCGAACACGGTATCGGCTTCATGAAAGCCAAATACCTCGACATGGTGAAGCCCAAAAGTAGCATCAGCCTAATGAGGGATTTGAAGAAAATGTTGGATCCCAACAGCATTTTGAATCCTTACAAAGTATTTAATTAATAAAATTTATTATATGCAATTGTGTTGTTCGTTTTTCTAATTACTTTTTATTTCGTTTGGGGTTTATGTAAAATCAAAAATATTTGTTCAGCGATTATGATAGGCTTTGTTTGACACTATTGTATTTCGGTGATAACGGTCTGGTATATTTGATATCGAAAGACAAATGTGTTGTATCAGAAATGTTTTCAGCTACGAAAGGTCCAACTACTATAATTTTGACAGTCTTGAAAAGGTATCGTCATGGGAAATCGGCTCTTACAAAGGTAACTTTTGAACAAATTGCCAATCGAGTTTTAACTAGTTTCACTTATTTACAGGATATTTATAATGTCGAAAGGGGAAATTTTGCCAAATTGCAAAATCATCACGTTCGATATTTCAAAGATTTATTAGGCGATAACAGAGCCATAACAGATTTTCAAGAAATGGAAAAATACAATCAAGAATGGATGCGATGTGTAAGAGGTGAATACTGTGCTAACACAACTAAAACTGAACTAATTGCTTGTCCGCGGTACTGCGATCTTTTTGTAATTATGTGAACCAATGTTTCCAGAAGGAACAGGAACCTTCTCGAATAATTCTGCCGATATTCTCGTTTATCAATCGACCGCAGGCTAGAGCGATTCTTGGAATCACCATCAATACACTTCGGCATTGAAATAATTAATCGACTCTCTTGCAATAACAAAATTCAAGAATCTGTGTAATAATGTATGATGTGTTATCATTGATTCATTCACAAGTTGAGTTGTATAAGTCGAAACGAATTTTTTATTATTTCAATGAAAAAAAATATTTGACATTTCCTGAATTTTTTCATCCTTCAAGATATTCATATCATGATGCACGATTAAATCATCAATCAGATCAGATTCATACCTGAAAGATGACTTGTATAACAAAGTTGATCAAAGAAAAATCTCAATCTATTCTCAGGCTTCAGTGCGTTGGCTCTAAAACCAAAAACGACAGGTGAAGTTTCGCAAATTCTGAAGTTCTGCAATGACAACAACTTGGCGGTTTGTCCCCAAGGTGGCAACACTGGTGTAGTCGGGGGGGCAGTGCCAGTTTTCGACGAAATAGTGCTGTCAGCAGAACTAATGAATGACATAATCGACCTTGAAGAGAATTCAGGTGAATACAAGAGGCATCTCGATTACCCTTCAACCAACCGATCGGAATTTCCATGTTAGGTCCTGTTTGTCCAAAACAATTTTTCAGGTGTACTGGTGTGCCAGGCAGGTTGTATTTTGGAGAGCCTTGACATGCGCCTGGCCGAATCTGACCTCATGGTCCCAATCGATTTGGGAGCCAAGGGATCTTGTCATATAGGCGGGAACGTTGCCACAAACGCTGGTGGCCTCAAACTTTTGAGATATGGAAGCTTACATGAGAACATCTTGGGGTTGGAAGTGGTTGGTGTTCAACAAATTTGTCAGAAGATGCGATCTATATACAGGGTCACTCACGGTCGATGGTACCTTAGACGTTTATGGAGAACGGGACGTAGGATTATTCTGAAAATTTAGTTTATTGGGTAATCAGTATTGTTCTATCGATCTAAAATACTTTCAGCGTTGCGGCGTTGCCGCTTCTATCGAAAAGTAGCAACAACTTTGTTATTTCAAATGGAACACCCTGTGTTTTATTTCATTTTTAGATTCTTCCTGAAGAGCTGATTTCGTCGATACATCATACTTGGGGTATAGCGCGAAATATTACAGAGATATAGGGTGTGAAAAATCGAGATTTTTCAACTTTAGGAATTTTTTGTGCCGAAACTATCCATTCTTGCTCAAAACGGCTTACATGTCCCTATCTCAACTTTCCATTTACTATCGATTGATATTTAATTGAAACAAATACGGGTGGTTCAAAATTTTGAGTTTTGCATCACCCTCTATTTGTTTCAATTAAATATCAATCGATAGTAAATGAAAAGTTAAGATAGGGACATGTGAGCCGTTTTGAGCAGAAATGATTAGTTTCGACACAAAAAATTCCTAAAGTTGAAAAATCTCGATTTTTCACACCCTATATCTCTGTAATATTTCGCGCTATACCTCAAGTATGATAGATCGACGATATTAGCTCTTCAGGAAGAATCTAAAAATGAAATTAAATACAGGGTGTTCCATTTGAAATAACAAAGTTGTTGCTTCTTTTTGATAGAAGCGGTAGATCAATAGAACAAAACTGATTACCCAATAAACCAAATTTTCAGAATAATCCTACGTCCCGTTTTCCGTAAACGTCTAAGGTACCATCGACCGTGAGTGACCCTGTATAGTATAAGCATAAATTTATATAGTGATGTCGATTTTTCTTCAGGTTAAAGCTAATGGAGAAGTGATAGATTCTTTGAGCACTCTGAAAAAGGATAATACCGGTTATCATTTGAAGCATCTGTTCATAGGGTCAGAAGGTACCCTGGGTTTCATAACGAAAGTAGCTCTTCAGTGCCCGCCTAGACCCAAAAATGTGAACGTTGCTTATTTGGGTGAATAAAATTAATTTTTATATCTACTACTGATTGTGAAATTGGAATATTTTCAATAGTTTAGCTAACTGGCAATCATTATTCTTCCTCGTGTATGAGAAATGATTTTGGATCATTGCAAATTGTGTGGTTTCTGATATTATATTGACTGCTTGATTTCAATAAGTTTGTAGAGAGAAAATTAATGATTCTCGTTATAATTTTTAATTTGAAAATCTAGGGTGTCTCTGGGAAATCAAGTGCCAAAAAACGCGTTTTATTATGCTACATAGTCACATATAGACGATATAGACAATTGAAGAATTTTATATGATCTGAATAATCACAATTTCATTGTTCTGTAAAACAAATTAAATGGTGCGGGGCCATAAGATCATAAAGTGTAACATCAGAAGCCGAACATTTTATTTCCGAAGATATTAACAGTTTTAGATGATGATGTGAGCAGCCCAAATTTTTACAGGATTAGATGATTTTGGGGCAGTTCTGAGAACCTTCAAAAAGGCTAAACATGATCTAGGCGAAATCCTCTCTGCATTCGAAGTGATGGATAATTCCACTGTAGAATTCGTGAAGGAGAAGCTGGATATGAATTCGCCCATTGAAAAATACCCCTTTTATTTAGTGATAGAAACATCTGGAAGCAACGAAAAACATGACGCAGAAAAGCTCAACGCCTTTTTGGAGTCATGTTTGGAACAACATTTAGTTTCTGATGGAATTGTAGCAATAGAAACCCACAAAATAAACGTGTGTACCCACAGAGTGATGCCTGATTAATCAGTAAGGTTTTTTAGGCAATATGGTCACTTAGAGAACAAGTTCCTAATGCTTTCAAATGCTGTGGCCACTTATTTTGCTACGATGTTTCCTTACCATTAGAGAATTATTATCTTCTAGTCGAAGATATGACAAAATATATGGGCGATCGTGCAGTAAGAGTATTTGGTTTGGGTCATATGGGTAGGTTGATTTGGATTTGTAAAAAAAATGCTGCTTGAATTGTTAATAGGTTTATTCTCAACTCAAGTATGTTTATTATTATAATTTTATATATAAGAATTGATATATTGTTATACTGTTATATTGTTATACAAACATATACTGTATACACATTCTCCTGGATATTGTATTTTTTGTTTTTAGGCGATAGTAACCTCCACATACAAATTGAAGTTAAAGAATTCACGAGGAAGGTGAAAAACTATATTGAACCATATATTTTCGAAAGAACGAAACAGCTGAAAGGTAACATAAGTGCAGAACACGGTATGGGATTTCTAAAAGCCAAATATCTTGACTTGGCGAAATCACAAACCAACGTCCAATTGATGAAAGATTTGAAACAGTTGCTGGATCCAAAGGGAATTATGAATCCCTATAAAGTTTTCCCTTGGTAACCACCAAATTACCCATTCAGGTCATTCAAGGTCATATTAGCTATTCAATCACCAGAGTCTCGGTTTTTTCTTGCAACTGCTTCATTACTTTCCCAAAAGCAAAGTTGGCATTTATGAATGTCACTTCTGGTTTATACATGTTTCTGTATGCTTTGACAATACTGTAACAAAAATGGCATTACAGTTTTTGTAATACAGGCACTGAAAAATATATATTTACAAAAAGTTGAAGTCGTGTTTTTCTATTTTGAAAAAATGAGGTTTTATCAGTGATAGAAATGATCAGTGGATAATATATCAACATTTAACTGAGTTTCATTATCATACGCCTGGGTTAGTCATCGAAGTATTATAACATTATTTTTATTAATCTTCTCACTTGTTTCTGAATTCTGCACTGGATTTTAGCAAATCTTCTTGTGCAGTCGACACTGTTCTGCGCGACAGCCTTTGGTTCCTCACTTCTTCACTCACATCCAAAAAGAATACAATATCCGGTTTGAACAAATCATCTGGCCAGCAGTATATTTCATCCCCTGTCGGCGGCATTTCATATTTATCTTTGTTATCGTGCAACCATTGCACTATGGCATAAGCAGCAGTGGAATGCCAATACCTAAGTGAAATTTGACAATTTGATTTTTTCCTGGTGTTTCATTTGAAACCAGAAAGTTTGTGCCATAGGCAAGACAATTCTTATTATTCATCCCATTTTTACATGATTCATTAAGAGCCATTTACAATAATTGATTATATCAATTTTTTTTATTAAAAATATTTATTATCCTTGTAACTAATCAAGTGTAAGTGATGAAACATTTGTTGGAATAGTTGGAGTAATATAGCTCCTATATGAACTATATAATGTATAATTTTTGGACCCTGTAAAAAAATGATATACATCACCTGTCCATAACAACTGGCTGATCTTTCAACATAATTTGTACTTCCAAGCCTGCAATGTAGTTTCCTAGAGAGTAATATGCTGTGCGAAGGACCTTATCATCATCAAACAAATGTCTTATGTGACTGATGGATGTTGGAGGGGTTTGCCATTTTATGGCACCAATTTTTTTCGCGAACTTGGTTCCGGTAGTCGATTTTCCTGAAAATTTTACTTCAATCTTTTTCAATGGAAATTTAAATTATTATAGGAACTCACAACATGGCTTGAAATAACCTAATGAATATTTTTTTCTTTCATTATCAAAAGGTGTATGATATGATTGTTTATGTGGATTCAATGAGGTGTGATACTATACAAGTAGAGAAATATAATAAAATCAAAGATTTGTGACCTGATCCATCCAATCCTTCCAGAATAATTAGTGGATGGGAACGGGCTTCTCCAGTAGCGTCAAATTTCAATTTTTGTTCTTTTGCTCGTTCATAAATTTGCAATAATTCCTTCACTGCATCAATGTTTTTATTCTGAAAAATCCAATAGAAATAGATTGATTCAAATAATATGTATACCTATACATAAATTTATTTAATTCCATAAACGCATTAAAGAACTATTTCAACTCCAAATATTATATTTAAATGAACATACATTGGACAACACATAACTCACCTCCGGTTTTTCAAAAATATCTAAGATCGATTGTAATGAATGGTACAAAAATGGAGCAGGTCCTTTACTTGCCATAGCTATTTTGCCTAAGTCGAAACTGAAATCTTTCCTATGTGACTCACATGCATTAAAATTACCGAGATTTACGGGATTTACTGACAGTGACTTCCACAGTATCCTCAACATGACGAAATGAAATAAAAGTTATGTTATGAAAAATATTCCTGTTTTCGGATCTTTAGGCACTCTCTGGTTATGGACTACCCTAACATTATATCAAGAAGAGTGAAAATAGAAGATTCATTATTTTTTTAACCTTACAAATATAAAACATAACCTTACTTTTTACTCTCTGTTTTTATGATTATAAAGTTAAAAATGAGTGAATCTGAAGATAAAATATTCAGAAATGATCCCATCTACATGAAAAGCCTTGTTGGAAAAGAAGTCGATATAAAAACCGTCGACAACATTAACCACAAAGGAACGGTCTACGTGATTGACCCAATTTTCAAAACCGTAGTCTTGCATACAAATTTCCAAAGGGATAATGAATTTTGTACTGTCTTTATACTACGCCATGCCATTGAATCCTTGAAGGTTATTTCCGAAAGCGTGAAAGAAAGTTATCTTCAGGACCATAATAAGACTCAAGTTGTAGAAGAGACAGATCAAAAGAAATTAGTGATGAAATGGTTGAAACATATGCAAATTGATGTACAGGAGAGTGGAGATTATCTGAAAATTGATGATCACTTGGTGATAGTTCCTCCTTATGGACCAGATAATTGCATTTGTAATAATACCTTGATTTTAGAACAGTTTCAGAAAATTCTCAAAAACTTGCCTGAAGATTTCAGCTAGAGAATACAATATGTAAATAGTGACTTTCTGGTAATAAGATATATTTTTTATTTCACATTATTACATGAGTACTCAAATAGGATTAGTATAAATATCTTCATTATTATAACATAACATTTATAAAATATAAATAAATAACAAACATAAAATTCACTAGATGATGAGTGATTAATATTCTACCAAGCTGAGAAACTGATATTGGTGCTAGAATCTTTGGTGTTCTTAATTGTACCTGTTTTCTCATTATCTATGACACTTTGGTCAAAGGTATCTAGAAAATACTCAATTTTTTCTAGAAGGTTGGTAGCTACATTTGCAAATTCTTCCCACATTAGGTATTCTTGAGTGACAAATACATCCATTTCTTCCATGTGGTCTTCAATTCCAAAGAGCTTTTCTTCATCTGTAAACATTTCAATGAATATATGTATATATACCTTCAAACAAAGATATTTTACAAACCCAACAAATCTGCTAGCAGTATTAACAATTTGTTTATCTCTTTTTCAGAAAATAAATCATGTAAATCAACAGAGTCAATGCAATAATTCCATAACATTTGACATACTAGATTGCACAACATCCAGTCATTGTCACAAGAGTTTGTCAATGTTTTTATGAGTTTTCCAACACCTCCATTGGTTTTGAAGAGTATTCTAGATCGGTTGTCAGACATTAAATTCACAAAAACACCAACTGTGGTTTTCAATAAAATTGGATCAGCTAAAAAGTAATAAATGAATAAAAATGCTTTGATAGTGTTTATAGGGCAACCTTTCTCTAAAAGATTCATCAATATTTCAAAAACCTCTGATTCAGCAATGTAGTTACGGGTTATTTTTGACCTGGACAAATTTCCCAATATTCTCATGGTTTCAGTAATGCATTCCTTATTTTGTGATTTACAAAATTCAGTGATGGCTAAAACATGGTTCTTTATTATAATGAGATCACTTCTTTGAAATAAATTCGACTCACCCTCAACAATATCCACCTGTTTTATGTGAAATATATCAATTTCCATATCACTTGTATAATAATAGGATAAATTGTTCAGTGTACTGAGTATTGACAAAACTAGTTCTTCATTTTTCTTGAAAGGGTTGCTTATGAGAACTTTGATTATTTCTTCAATCAACTGAGTACCATATTTCTCATTCAGTGCCTTGCCTACCTCTGGATTTATCACCATATTGGCAATAACCCTTATAATCTAAAACAATATAACTCTTGAAAAAACATTCACATTTGTGTGCATGCATTTGATATTTTTTTCAAATGGTATGCAGATGATGTAAACCTGTTGGTAAGGTACTACCTATAACTATATACCTTAATCATGACATCTTCAGAATTACTATTAAATTCTTCTTTAGCCTCCAATTTCATTGAGCAATTCTGAAGGGTTCTGTCAAGGTAAATCTTCCAAAGTGTCAATAGGCTATTGATAGAGCCTTCTTCATAGAAAAACTGAAAAAATGGCAGATCAGCAAATTTAATAACATATGAGTGAATAGTACCTTTACTCTGGTATTGTCGATCTTTGCCACAATATTTCCCAAAGTATAGGTCAAACGTACAATTATTTCTTCATTACCAGCAAATTTGTCAAATAGATTTATAAACACTCCGTAAATGTTTTTATACTCGACGATTGCATCACAACAACATTCATTGGTCGATATTATACTGAAAAAAAAGGGGAGCTCATATTTTTACCGAAAAAATACTATTTTAATTAACCTTAACGTTCTGGATATGTTAGCAATAACATCCAAATCAGAGACGGTTGTTTCCAAAGTTTGACAAAGTTGTGGGATAGCCCCACAGGATATGAAAGTATCATATATATGTTCTTCAGAAACTAAATTCCTCAATGCACCAGTCAATTGGAATAAGGCATGGTTCGTCTGTTCAGGCATTGCATTTTTTTCTAATTTCTGAAACGAGATAACATTTATTGATTGTAACGTATATCATGAATTCAATTTGAAATCGATCAGAAGGGGAATAGGATTATATTGATTTATAAATGAGTGAATTGATTCAAAGTATTTCATTTCTCAGATTCCTATGGACCGCGCCAAAGATCACCATTTGGGACTTGGAATCAAAATCTCTTATTGGTGAGTACCTTTCAACAAATTCATCATCGATTTAGTAATTGGAAATAGCAAGTGATTTTTTTCCAAAAAGACCTATACTTGAAACAATAAATTAGAAAACTATTAAAGTAATTCCGATCCAGAGAAAAATTATAAAATAATCTGAATTCTAAATCATTATAATGTTCATATAGATCGAAAATTTAACATCGATTATTATTATTTCAACAAATGGGGTTTGCCATTTCGTTTTTCCGCTCGAGGTTTGCAAACCTTTAGGATTGAAAACAAATTTTAATGTTTTTTTACGTGCATATAAATTATCATTTCACAACATTTTCTTGCATTCTTACCGTTGTATTGATCAGTTTGATGTGCAGTACCATGAGCTGGAGTATCCCAAGATCTAAAATTTTTACTAACAGCTTCGGATTCATCGTCAAAAATTTCACGGCGCCATAACCATAGACACATGCTTCCGCATCATCCAGTGGACTCGATCTACCCAAAGCATCAAGAAACAACTCTAAAAAAAAATTATCATCATGTTACGTTCGAATTTCACTAATATTATGGCCAACATCACTGTTATATCATTGATATTCCAAACTATCATAAGTCTTAACTGGTAATAACAAAATATTTGGATTTCGGAAGAAATTTTAAGTGAGGATGCCAATGAGTATATTATTGATATTGTTGTACCTAGCAAATTTTTTTGGAAGAACAAGTTGTCATTCTTGTCGTTTTTAGAAACTTTGAAAATCAGCTTGCAGACTCCACTCAAATTGTTGCCAGTTACTTTGAGCTAAAAAAATAATGACGGATATTTCTGTACAACTTGGAAGTTCAACTTACCGACAAAATAATTTTGGCAATATTGATCAGAATCAATTCGTTTGGTGATTCCACAAATTTGTACAAACATTTCAATATCCTCATTTTCAATTTTGAGGACACCTTTTGATTGTTCAAGTTTTCCTTTTCCATGCACTCATACAATTCATTTAATAACGTTATCACCCTGTCCTCGTCATAACTCTTGTCGTTTTCGCTGTTAAGATCAGTCAGTACGTCTTCGAAGGTCCTGTTATTTTTTCCTACTAAAATGGAACGTTGTGATTTTTGTGCATCTATCTCACTGTGCAATTGGCTGGTGAAATAACCTGTGTTGAGGAAAAGCGTTTGAGAATGTTCGATGATTTGTTTGTTGTCGAATATTCTCTCTAGGTTTTGGGGTCCCAGCAAGAGGCATTGCGACAGGTTTTTTTGTTTGAGGGATGGCCTACCAAACAACGAGCCGGAATCGTTGAAATCGGTGCGCTCTTGGGGGGAACTGAACGCGTTTCTGGATTCCAATTTTTGGGGTTCTGAGGGAGACTCTGATTCTTCGGGTACTGCAAAACAATCCGGTGGTTTTCAAACATTCTGTCAGTATTTTTGTGTTCGCGCATAACGCCAGAACCGTTAAAAAATGGGGAAGGTAATTTACCAATTATTCTGAATAATTGATTGCTGAAGCATTTCTGTTTGCTACAAATGACTATAGGAAACTGAATTTTTTGTGAAATGAATCTATTTATAGATGTTTTTATATTGATTGGGAGTTTCATTATGTATTTTAAGGGAGTTCTCTATTAGTTCATGATGAACATCAATGTATCTGAAAATCTCTCGAGTTGTCGGAAAATATATTTGTTTAGTTTTCTGAAACCAACTTAGAAAAATGAAACTGAAAAAAGACATGACTTTATTCATTCCACAGGCGCATTTCTTCAATCAGTATGCAGTGTTATTTTGGAAAAAATCTGCTCAATTCTTTATACGAATTGATTTTCTAAAATAGATGAAAATCATACAATTTGAGGTAAATCATGAAATTTTACGATTTCTTTAAGTCAGTAACAGCTGATAAAATAAGGTTTAGAGGTTTTAACATTTTCAAATAGAAATATCTGAAAATTCCGAGATGGACTCAAATTAGGGAATTTGAAAATGAAATAAATGTAATCTCATGACGGTCATACTATATTTGGAGAAATGGAAATAATCTATTTTTTTCTGTATCGTGACTTACGGTTATCCAGAGAAGTGGTATTTTTGAAAATCTTCCTCTTCTGGAGCGGCCTATTGGGATCTAAAGAGGGCAGCTTGACTTTATGCAGCGGATCTTTAACCGAAATGTTGAAAATAGTGTCGTTTATTTCCGACAAAGAGTTCGACCGCTGATGTTGAAACTTGTTTGAGTTTTTCGTACTCATCGGGGTTGATAGGAGGGTTTTCGAGGTAACCATATTGGGTGGCAATAAAACATTTTCCTGCGGAGTCATTGGTAGTTCTGTTTCATTTTGCAGATACCGTAGGCTGAAAACAACACAAATTATATGGAAATAATCGATTTATTCAGAAGGATATATAGGCACTTCTTTTACCTGAATGAACTGGGTGGTCGGTTTGTTTTCACTTTATTTCCGAACAGGAGTCTTTCTTTATCCCTGGGCGTGTAAGGTCTTTGGGTTTGAAGTGGTTTTATGGATGGTGTCGCAAAAGTATTGTCCCCCATTTGAGAATCTGAAAAATCATCAATCCATGTTTACAAATGAAAAAAGGTCCATCTGAAAGTAGATGAAACACAGTCTAACATAAGTTGAAAAATTTAAGTAGTTTGAACACGCAAACAGCTTAAATATGCTAATAGACATTTGTAAGTGATGATTAAGTTTTTTTGTATTAGAATGTATGAATTGGTAATGTGTAATATCGAAGAATTTTCTCCTGTAGTCATTGATGTTGCGTGTGATACGTTTTTCTTTGTTAAAGGTCAATGCGAGGGTCAATGCCAGCAAAAAAAAAAACGATATTCAAATGAGGGTTAGGCAAACGGTGGAATTTATGTAATGGTATTCTAATAACCGCGGATAAGACTCCAGTCTCCAAAAAATTATAAAAATAATTTTTTTTCTAAACCGTAAAAACCTTCATTCATTCACTTTCTTAAATTTGCTTTATTGAGTCTAATTTATAACTTCATGGTCAATTTGTTGGCTTGTCGTTTTGACAATATAATTCTGAACGTCATAAACTTCAAACATAAATATATGGTATCATTTCGATTTCAGACACTTAGCGTAACTAGTATTTTTTCTGCTCTTTGATTCATTAAAAAATCGTCGTTCGATAATAAATATAATATGAGAAAACATTTGGATTCGAACTTCGAAGAATATTATTCCTCTAGTATTTCTTGAAAAAAAAAATGGCCTGATTGCATCTAGTATTTGGCTCTTTTAATACATTTCTTCTTGACGTTTTTGGTGTGCTTATAAAGTTTAATTTATTTTCAAATTCAAATTCAAGGTACTTCACTACAAGTAAAAAATTCAGGAGCATGAGGTTGCTGACAAAATAAGAAAAAATGTTCCTATATAAATATATAGTTATTCGTTTCTAAGATACAGAATGTCAAAGTTGGATTCTTATTTTTGTTGTTAATGAACGAATTTCTAAATAACTGGAAAATGAAAAAAATAAATATTGTGTACCTTTGTCTTTTTCAATGTCTGTTCAGTCATTTGAAATGTCATAACTTTTTTATACATACCTGTACCTTTTTTTAGTGTAAAAATAAATATTTCTAATATTATTGCGATAAAATGATGTCTTGAGCAACTGGTTTCGAGTTAGTGGGATTTGAAATAATCGATGCAAGTGATTTCGAATAACGACATGTTTGAACTCAAAATGATGTAATTAGTAATCGGGTATTTAATTTCATGATTCTTTTTATATTCATTCACAAAAAACAAAAATAAGAACCCAACTTTGACACTCTGTATCTCAAAAGCGCATAAATTCATGAGAACTTTTCTCAATAACATGCTCCTAGATTCTCGACACGTACTTAAGAAATACCCTGTCTGTAGAAAATAGCTGGACGTTTTATCGATTAATGATACAGTTCAGGTATTTCTTATGGCTCCGATTGGATTTAATAAATATAGTGTTCCTTTGTCTTTTTCATGTCTGTTCAGTCATTTGAAATGTCATAACTTTTTTATACATACCTGTACCTTTTTTTTTAAGTAGAAAAATAAATATTTCTAATATTATTGTGATAAAATAATGTCTTGAGCAACTGGTTTCGAGTTAGTGGGATTTGAAATAATCGATGCAAGTGATTTTGAATGACGATATGTTTAAACCAACAAAAATAAGAACCCAACTTTGACACTCTGTATCTCAAAAGCGCATAACTTGCGGACATACGTTCATGAGAACTTCTCTCAATAGCATGCTCCTAGATTCTCTACACGTACTAAAGAAACACCCTGTCTGTAGAAAATGGATTGACGTTTTATCGATTATTGATACAGTTCAGGTATTTCTTATGGCTCCGATTGGGTTTAATAAATTGTCAGTTTGTGCAAGGATTCAACTGTGATAGAGACAACTAATTAAACGGAAAAAATTCCAATTCATTTGAAAAAAAAAAAGAGATCTCACGAACCTCTGATGGCAAGTCTAGCCTCGTTGATGATCTCGGCGCTAGTCTTCCTTTGGGGCGGCTCGTAGAACGGCGGGGAGACTTTGCTGATCCCCTGGGACTTTGCCCTGTCGTTGTCGCTCCTCACCTCCATGTCAGCTACCACATCGGAACTCTGGAAGAGCGCGGGGTGAATTGTGTTTTGAATAAAATATCTCACCGATATATGCGTGTTTCATCCGAAGACAACGCGCCCGTACTGGCAGCGAAAAAATCGATTATTTTCCGTGGAAAGCGTCCCAGCAGACATGCGAGCTTGATGGAAATAATCGATATTTCCAGTGAGAAAACTATTCCATTGTCCGTCGTCCGACTGTCTAATCGGAAGTCGTTGACATGCCGATGGAGTGTGTCAAAATGTGGCAGATTGATTGGAGTTTGAATGTTTCTTGTAGCCCCAATTAGGGTCGATTGTTGTACACTGCTGCTGGCTAAAAAAAAGTTTACAAAGGATCTCTATACATATTTTGAGTAATGATGATTTATAGAATCTTATATACAGAGTATACCACAGACCAGATCTCAATGATATTTTCTGTTCTCTCATTATTTACCTTAATTTCAGTCCTTTTGCGGGTTTGTGATATTTCTCTTGGTTTGGTGTTGACAAAAATTTACTTTGATTTCTAAAAAATTATTAATTATATCTATTTGATACTCAATATTTGCACACATTTCTTCATGAATTCAAATGATAGGGTGTTCAGTTTTCAATCCACAGTAGGTACTCATGATAATTATATATATAACAATTTCAATGCGACATCTATGAAGACTTTAAATATTGAAAACATGAAATAAATCCATGTCAACAACTTGTAATTTTAAAGAAACTTAGGGTCGAAAAGCAAAATGCATCAGGTCACTTCAAATATGTAAAAACAACTATTTATTCGGTTTTCAACCAGACTCACAAACAATAAACATTATACCTATTATTAAATCCGTTTATTTTTATTTTTCCCAGAGTTCTACATAGAATCGTCTGTCGTGTTTTTTCCGTGAAGGGGTTGAATTCAGGTCGACCAAATGCAATTTAATGATCAATTATGACGAGTGGACAGCACGGTCAAAATACCGCGGCCATTTGTATGTATGTATCGGTGACGATATGTGGGGCATGCCATAAATACATCATGTACTAGATGGGGCAGGTACAGGTCTCCCACTGGGTCATATCAACAACACGATTTTGTGAATATTAGGGTCAGATCGAAGATAACGAGTGTCATTTTCTTAAGTAGGTTACCAAATATTAGGCTTTGAGATGATGATCAAAATAAGGAGGACGCATTTTTTGTTACGCACAATTTTTTTTTCAGCTGCGATTCGTGTCCATAATGCATAATGAAATATGTACTTTATATAAATTCAATTTCTGCAGAAAGGGCGAGAACATTTATACTTTGAGTTGCTGGCAAAAGTCACATTCAGTATTCTTCTAAGGCACTTTGGTCGATTTCAACATGGTGGTTGTATTAACCACTCGGTTGAAGTATTATATGGTATGATTTTGAAAGATTTTATCACGAAATAGCACCGTTGTACAAAAAATCGAATAATAACTATTGATTTTGTCAAAGTCATTAATTCTTGTTCAAAATAAATGATGAATTATCTTGAATAACCATTGCATAATTATAATTGATCCATGCTAATAAATTTTTTTTTCAGATGGTCTGAACTATGGAAATATGGGTAGCTGGGATTTGAGGAAGAGGGTGAAATAAATACATAATTCAGGAGCTGGGATACGAATTAAAAATAGAAAAATTATTTTGTATGGAAATACCGTTAGCTATTATTGCATTTTTATATTGTTCATTCAAACATAGAATGTATGGGTATCTTTCATTTGCCACTCTGATGTGAAATTGTATATATCTTGTTTATATATATATTGTAGTCCTATTGAGATTTAAATATTAGTTTAGGATGGAAAACAAATTATTTTATATCCTATAATCGAAAAGCTGATGAAAAGTCTTCATATAGAGGTAGATTTTCCGTTGTATTAAATATCCCACTGTGACAGGATGTTTATGTGAATATTCCATGTATTCACAAGATAATTTCGTGTATCAAAGTTCATATTTATTCAGTGCGTCCATGAAATCTGTCATAAATGCATCTATTCCATTGCCCAACGATGTAGTTACTCCAATGTGAATCGTCCTATGTATTTTATGAGATACTGTGAATTCAATTCCTGACTTATTATATAGGTAATTTTATGGACCACCATGAATAGTGTTTATACTAGAATAGTGTGTTTTTACTAGAACAGGGAGTAATTATATCTATTACATAACTAGGGTAATCAACCTAATTGCTTTATTGAAAGGTTATAACATTTTGGTTGCAGCTTGAGCGCGATGTGTTCGATTCTTCTGAAATATTTTCAATATGCTGTCACTTCCGTTTAATTTTCAATTGAATCACCCAGTATATCAATGCATGGGTATATTAAGCTTCAACTTATCGAACACCCTGTTTAACATTTTGGAATACTATTAGTATACACTCCATTTTGTAATTGTTATACAGGGTGTTTCATAAAGTAACTAGGTATAATTTCGAATGGATCACCCTATATATCATTTTCAGACTTTCCCTGAAGAGTTGCACCACACTCGGGGGGTCTTCTAGTAATGATTACAGAGATAAAGGGGGTGGAAAATCGGGATTTTTTAACTCTTGGAATTTTTTGTTTCGAAACTATTCAATATTGTCTAAACGACTCACATGTCCCTAATCCAACTCTACATTCACTATTTACTAAAATTTAATGAAAAAATACAGGGTGGTTCATAATTATCAACCACCCTGTTTCAATAATATAGAGACATATGTCGCTTTGAACAGTTTTAACAAGTTGAAAAAAATCGAGAATTTGCTAGACCCTAAGTGTGATGTATGATGAAATCAGTTCTTCAGGAGGAATCTAAAAATTGAATAGTGTATAAAAAAACGTTCGCGCTCTAATTACAACAAAAAAATTCAGGTTGATATCTCTAAACAGTCATAAACCTCTAATGAATATCAGTTAGTTTCAATCTGTGTAATCAGTTTGTATTTTTTTGTTGTTGAAACTGTGAAAATTCACTAATAAATTTACGTATAATGAAAATATTCAAGTTTCCTTTCATTCAATTTCCTAATACCCCATAGTTAATATGCAGGCATATTTCTGAAAGGAAAATAATGCAAAACATTTATAATGTGAGGAAATTAAGTGGGACGTCCCCGATCAACCACTCCTATATAGATAGCTAGTATACTCTTATAGTCTATCGATCGATTGTTGTGAAGAGGATGAAAGTGGCGCCATCTGTATTCACTTGTAAAATTAGAATGTTGGGATGGAAAAACGCAGAGGGGTGACACCACGTCCCCGACCAGCCACCCCTATATAGCTAGTTTACTTTTATAGTATATCGATCGATTGTTGTGAAGAGGACGAAAGTGGCGCCATCTATTGTCACATGGAAAATTTCCATCTTTTTGGGTAATAAAACAATGCAAAATTTAAGAATCTTGTGGATGGAAAAACGCAGAGGGGAACCTCCGCGTCCCCGACCAGCCACCCCTATATAGCTAGTATACTTTTATAGTCTGTCGATCGATTGTTGTGAAGAGGATGAAAGTGTCGCCATCTATTGTCACATGAAAAATTTCTATTTTTGAGTAATAAAACAATGCAAAATTTAAGAATCTTGTGGATGGAAAAACGCAGAGGGGAACCTCCACGTCCCCGACCAACCACCCCTATATAGCTAGTTTACTTTTATAGTCTGTCGATCGATTGTTGTGAAGAGGACGAAAGTGGCGCCATCTATAGTCACATGGAAAATTTCCATCTTTTTGGGTAATAAAACAATGCAAAATTTAAGAATCTTGAGGATGGAAAAACGCAGAGGGGAACCTCCACGTCCCCGACCAGCCACCCCTATATAGCTAGTATACTTTTATAGTCTATCGATCGATTGTTGTGAAGAGGACGAAAGTGTCGCCATCTATTGTCACATGAAAAATTTCTATTTTTGAGTAATAAAACAATGCACAATTTTAGAATCTTGTGGATGGAAAAACGCAGAGGGTAACCTCCTCGTCCCCGACCAACCTCCCCTATATAGCTAGTTTACTTTTATAGTCTGTCGATCGTTTGTTGTGAAGAGGATAAAAGTGGCGCCATCTATCGTCACATGAAAAATTTCTATTTTTGTTTGATATTGCAATGAAAAATGTATGAATATTGTGTTGTGTTCAATAATCTTGTCGATGACAGATCGCAGAGGGGAACGATCGAGATGCTTCAAATGAAAATCGAAATACGTTTAGTTTGATCTTTATTTGGAATATGATAGCTTACAATTATTTATCTAAATTAGATACAACTTCAAACCATTGTCGCAAAGCATCACTCAAAACATTAGGCAACGAATTAATGTCCCTCAAAATGATGTAAAACGAAAACGGAAACACATCCATGTAGCCGTGAATCCCCAGCAGCTTGCCGTCCTTGAACACCGGCATCCTGATATCCAGAACGGAGTTCTTGTTCTCCGGATTATCAATGATTACGAACACCGTGAAAATGTTGGCCAGCTTGCCTCGTCGCACCGCCTGCCTCACAACACTCTCCCCCTCCGAGAACACCCCCCTGCCGTCGCTGACGATGACCAACAGCTTCGCGTTCAGGGCCCCAGACTGAAGCTGCGACTGCTCGAACATCTCCGTGGCGAAATCCACCAGCTTCGCGACGCACGTCTTGCTCTGGTCGAACTGAAACTCCTGCAGCAGCATGACCCCGCTGCGGTCGGTGAACTGTTCGGCCAGCTTGTGCAGCACTCGCGTGCTCTCCCCGAAGCTGACAACCGACAGCTGTCCGCTCTCGAGCAGCGTGAGCGCCCTCGAGATCAGCGCGACGCTCTCGAAGGCCAGCTCCCTCGAGTGATTGTCCGCCATGCTGGAGCTGTCATCGATCGCCAGAACTATCTGGTATTCGCGCTTGGATGGCTTCGTCCGGCGCAGCCAGATCTTGTCCTTGCGAAACTGGGAGGCGATGTAGGGGATGACTTTTCTCATGTTGATGCGACGGCCCGTGCGGAAGTCGCCTCGCAGCCTGCTAGCCTGCGTCGGCTCGAGGACCAGCCGCAGCTGCTCGGAGAGGTCTTGGGCTAACGAGGAGGTGACCGAAGAGATCTTCTGCCAGGCCTGCTCGGCTTCTGCGGATGAGGGCGGCTCGTGCCACGCCGACAGCTGATGCTCCACGTCCAGCCTGAGCGCGTTGATTTCCTCCATGGACAATCGGGTGGCTGTAGTTTCCGAGATGTTGGCGAACAGCGTGTGATGGGAGGTTTCTGTGTTTCGAGCAGCTGTTGAGGTTTCGACGATGTCGCCCTCGATGTCGATGTCCTGCAGGTCTTCCAGTACGTCCCCTGAAAGCAACAAATATGACTGGCTGTTCGATTTCGAATCATCTGGTGACGTACCTTCGGGGTGCTGTTCGTTGCTGGTCTTCTTGTCCTTGGTTCCATCGACTTTTTCCGATTTTTCAACTGCAGTGTCTTCCACTTCCATTTCCTCTGGCGATTCCTCCTGCGGCAGATCTTTCGATGATTCCGCAATGTCTTCGTTGTCTTCTCCTTCCTTCTGTTCAGCTTCTTTCTTCTGACTCTCCGCCTGCTCCTTGGTAGCTGCATCCAACATCTGAAAAATAAAAATATACTCTCAAGATTCTGATGATCATCCAATTATTTTGTTATACCTGCTGCGTCTCAGCATCCTTGGCGTCTTTAATGTGTTGATACATTTCTACTGTTTCGTCCTGTTTATTATCGCTGCTTTCATCTACGTCAATATCATCCTTCTTAGCATCTATAGTTTTCAACTTTTTCTTTACAGGTTCGTTTATATCACCTAAACGAAAAACATTCTCTATGACGGGTGTACCTCTTCGATTTCTACTCCTACTCACCTAAACTTCTTTGTGAATCTGATTCACCAGGTTTCTGTTTCCTTTTCTGGTCTTCCTTCTGTTCCTCCCTTGCACTTTTCATCTCCTGTGGAGCTGAAGTTTGAGCCGAATGACCAGACGAACTCTCCTCCATTTGGGACTGACCGACACCCTCTTGATCAGGTTTGTCTTCTTGACAGATCTCGTCGATCGGTAGGTTAGATTTCTGGGTCTCTGACTGATTGGGTTGGGTCTAAGAAAATTCACAGCTGTTGTGTTGGATTGATAAGCACAAGTAATAAACAAACCTTATCTGTTGCCTCTGCTTGATCAACTTCCATAGCCTCCACATTTTCCTGGTGACTTTGCGTCTGATCAAGACCGGTTTCGTCCTTATCTTCACCCTGATCGGCCGATTCTGCTTCCTCGTTCTGATCTTTGGATTCCTCCGCCTCTTTCTCACCGTTATCCTCATCCTCTGCTACTTTCGGATCATCCTCACCGACTTTTGGTTCCTCTTCATCGACTACAGTTTCGTCGTCTTTATCGTCTCTCGTGATTTCTTCGTCGTCGCTACTGAAGTCTTTAGCCTCATCTTGTTTGTTTTCATCTTCGTTACCTTCTCCATCTTCTGTTTTTTCTTCGGGCACATTCTGTTCTTTCATGGCATCAATATCGAACGGATTTTCCTCCTGGTTCTCGCCATCCTTTTCCTCGCCCTCATCCAGCTGTAGATCATCCGGCAAGTCCATCGGTTCTGGTTCCGGCAATTCCGGTTGGTTACCGTGATGTGGATCGATTTGGTCGTCATCGAATTCGGGTTCGTCCATCTCGTTGATGTCTTTCTTGTTCTTTTCTTTCTCTTCGGAAGAGGTCTTATCGTCCCTTTCTTCTTGGGTCTTGCTGGAGTCTTCTTTTGCTCCCAGCTGGTCTTCCCCTTCCTTCTCTCCCTTGTCACCCTTTTCCTCTTTCTGCTCAGAACCTACGTAAAAAGAGTGTGAACTACATATTGGCGCGAAAGTGTGAATACCTGAGATGACTGATGTGTTCAATGTATCGGTGAATTATTATAACTTCATTCCTGCTTACCTTCTTCCTGATCATCGCCTTCTTCTTCATCCGACCCCCAAATTTCCTGATCCAATTGTTCAGCTCCCTTTTCCGTTTCTCCCATTTGTTCCTCTGCATCAGAATCTCCCGAATCGCTCCCACTTTCATCGTCCTCCTTCTTTTCTTTATCCTGAAACATTCAATAAACGATCAATGATACTTTCCCTATTTTCCAGCACATTGTTTCAGAGTAATGGTCACCTGTAATTTACTGTCGAAATCTTCACTCATCTCGATTCCTTTCTCCTCCTCTTTGCAGTCTCCGTCCTCGTCCTTTTCCTTTTCTTCTCCAGCCGGTTGGGCGTCGTCTAGCTGATCCTCGGATTCAATTTTGTCCGAAACGTCCTTCTCCCCCTCCCCCTCACCTAAGCCGAGACCGTCTGAGGGTTTGCTGATACCTTCGCCGTCCATTTCGTCCGAGAATTCCGGGGGTATACAGAATCCCTAAAGAGCGAAACCACTCGAGTAAATCCAACCGACTGATACAAAAGTGACTCACCTTGGACGCCAGTTCTATAAAGACGTTCAGCAGGACCGAAGCCATCTTACAGGTCACCCTGTAAGTGGAAACCTGTTGGGTGATGAAATATTGGTAGAGATGCAGCAGTTGTTCTAGTATGGGCATAACTTGCGCAGCCATGGCTTTGTGATTTTCCGCATGTTTGGGGGGCAATCCCAACAAGATGTCGGCGATCTGGTTGGTCTTCCGCAGGATTTTTTTCATGTCCAGCAAGGCGAAATCGTAGGCCAAGTCCCCGACTAGCGATTTTTTCAGTTGATCGTCGCCGAGTTGTTCATCTTCCGTTTCGACCGGTTCCTCCTTCGACGTATCACCATTTTGGGCATACTTTTTGAAAAGAGTCTGCATCACGAGAAGCATTTGCTCTGCGTAGCTCTCGATGCGTTTCTTGAAAACGTCGATGCCTACATCGCCGTCGTCATGTTCCGAGTGTAAATCTCGTTTGGCTTTGGTGATTTCCGACTCTAACCAAGCGAGACTTCGAGTCATGGCAGTGTTGCCCAATGTTAGTTTGAGGCTTGCTATGTTGTCTTGAATTTCGGACAAATCGTTGTAGACAACCTTCGCGTCTGGTATCGATACGAATTTCGGTACGATCAGTTCGTACTCTACGGCACAAACTGACCCCTTCCACTTGGAAATGTTTACACTCAGTTTAGTGGAGCTTGTCATTATCTCGTTCATCGAACTGGCAGCCTTGGACCAAAGAGCGTCGTGTTTTTGCAGAATGCGTTCTTTGATTTTCGTTTCGAGAATGGGAACTACTTCTTTGTCGAATATGTTTTCTTCGGGGCAACTGTTGAGGATTATCTTGTACTGATTCATCACGATGCCGATATTTTTGAGTAAAATGACGATATTCTCGAGGGTCGTGATGTGCAAGAATGTTTTGCCTTCGCAGGATTCGTTCATCTGTTTGGAATAGTATCGTAGATACGAGTATATCCTTGTTGATTCTGTCAAAATTGATTTCTGATCTTGGGCAAGGGTCTAAAAGAGTATAAAAAACACGAATTAGCTTCATTCAATTCAAATTGAATATTTTTTCTTACCAATAGATTGGTACTAAAACCTTTACATCTTTCAATGTTTTGCAGTCCTAGATCTTTTGCAGGATTTTTCATGGCGGTTTCTAACACGTCCGCTCTCATCAAAGACCTTACATAGTACAACTCGCAAGAGTCCCAAATGGTAAGTATTTTTTCTTCTGTTTTCCTGATGATACAATTATAATTAAAGAAGAGCTATGAAATGAGGAAACTCTACGTCTATACCATTCACCTATTTGGCGATTCTGATTCTTATTATTTTTCATGCTTACCCATGATTTATAAAACTGAAATTGGCATTCAAATTGATCGGTTTGAAAACGAAATCAGAAGCAGGGTTCTTCATTTTACTTTCGATAATGCCGGTTCTGAATGATAAACCGATCTTACTGAGCGTCTTGAAGAGGTCAGCCAAGGCTCTGTGTTTCCGTTGGAGTATGCTTTTAGCCTGCCCCTTCTGTTTTTCTTTTGGAATATTTTTATCCACCTGAAACATTTGAAATAATTATTGAAAATCGATAAATTCCAGTGAATTGCACAGGATCACAAACCTCTAGGTTTTGTAAATGAGAACTAGTTTCGATGACAGTCGTTATGAAACTATCCAAACCTTGCACCAAGCTGGGATACTTGGTTGCCGAGATGGTTTCTTTGCAGAGCTTCCTTGATTTCAAAAAATACGATTCGATTTTGCTCAATATTCCTTCTATTTCCGTATTTGTGTCACCAGAATTTATTTTCTGAAAGGAAAATGTCAGCAACGAATAATTTTAGTGGATAAATAGGTTTACCTTCACCAAGGATTGTTTGGCCATGTAAGCTTCTGGGTCTAACGTGTAGTGGTAAGTTTTGGGACTCTGCCTCTGCGGCCTGTCCCAAATACCGACGTACTCGTTCAAGGTGTTCGTGTTCGTATTGTGCAAACATGAGGTCACCGGTTGGAGCAGAACATCCCGAAACTCCTTCATGTACTTGTGCAACGTCCTGTGCGACTTGTCCACGGTTTCCTTTATCGCCCAGTAGTTGATGTCCTTCCATCGGACGATTTTCACGTACTCTTTGAGCTTCTTTTCTATCGGCGATCTCAGATCTTTGATTTTGTTGGACACCGCGGTGGAAAACTGCTGGAAATAGCTGTGCAGATTCCACAAGATGCTGATGAATTCGGTGGATTCTTTGGTTCTGTCCAAATAGGTGGCGTGACAGTGGAAAGCGCGAATTAGGTCTAGCCTGCCGTGGAATTCGGCCAAACTCGATTTGGTCAAGAAATTTTGCAGGGTTTCTATTAGCTCCTGTACTGGGAACATCTTTGCTACTATGAATTGCTCCATGATGTTGAACAAATATAACCACCATTTTGTCAATGGTTCGTTCGCCCTAAAATAATTACATGAGTAGTTAAGTAAAAAAAAAAGACCGCAAATTCTGATTTGAAAAGCGAAAACTATAGACCGACTTGCAATCTTCAAAGACAATTCATGATCATTTTTGCTCAAGTTATAGTGATGATCAGTCCTGAAAAATCCAAATTTGTTTCACTTTTCGAGGTAGAGTAGTTAAATTAGCAAAATCTTCAACAGTCCTGAGAGTTTCATCATTCGACCTCGATAGTTACGGAAGATCTGAATGTGAAACAAATTCGGAACAAATTTCAGAAGTGGGATAATCAAATTAGAAATTGCACTCCCACCTTTCATAAGTCCTGTTTAGGAGATCCTTCCACATGGCGAACTCCAATTTCCTCCAAGATATGATTTGTTCGGTGATATCGCGATGATGATGACTCAGGCTAACGGCAGAGTGAGCGACCTGTTCCCATTCGTGACATTTCGTGAGTAGAATCTCGAAGCCGGTCAAAAACCTGGATACGGGACTGTTGATGTCAAAGGACGATATCCTCTCGATAACAGAAATGATCTGTAAAATTCTCATTCGTTACTATGAAGGGCGATTATGTACTGTCATCACCGTTTTCAGTGTAGGTTGATCGGGCCATTCGTTCAAGAGCTCGTTAGTTTTCGATTTCAGTTCTTCTAAGATGTGATAGCAAGATTTGATTTCTTCAACGTTGGAGTCTCTGTAGAAATCACTTGCTTTTTTATTAGTCGATCTGGTAGGAGAAGTTGGTTGATCGCCTGAAAATGAAATATTTTATAAATTGGAAAGTTCATTTGCACAGCGTTCTTCGAAGCAAAAAATATTGTCTACCCGAGAATATTCATCAAGAAATAATTAGAGAAAATGAACATGAAAAATAGAATAAAAATGTTCGATGCTGGTTGATTTCGAATTAAGAAATTTCGGAAAATCTGCTATTTCTATTTTTTTATATGTATTTTGCATGTATTAGGTAATAGTGTTTTTTACAGATTGTTCATTACTATTATATACTGACATATAAATTAATAAATTAATTGAAATAACCATGTGGAGCTAAATGCAATACATACCAAGTCCACTAGAATCACCATAACTTTTTGTAACAGCCAAAAGCACACTCAAACTACCGAGTATTTTGTTGTCCATCGTATAATCCAGGCTGTGCACGGATTTTTCCAAGATCCTGGCAAACGTTTTGAATTTTTCCATCACCGGTCGCAAAAAATCATAATGAGTTGTTTTATTTTTGCCAGGATTCAGCCACTCCGTTTTGGTGAAATTATTCATCAAAGCAACATGAAGTTGCACCAGTTCACTCAAATCGCCATAAGAAATGACATCCACGTGTTTCAACTCATTCTCCTGTTCCTCCGGGTCGTCAGATAAGACGGCACTCTTCTGAAAATCATCAAAGTCTATGCCGTGATAGTTGGGAAAGAGTTCTTTGAGCTCCTCCTCTGACTGCTCTTCTTCTGTCTTGTCGTCACATTTAGTCCTGAAAGAAACGATTGGAATACGAAAAGCGAGATCAGGAAATCACTTACTTCATTTTGTACAAGTTTCCTTCCTCCTTTTCTTTAGCCTCTTTCTCTTCTTGGTACTTATTGTAGGCACCAACAAACACATTGATGAAACTATTGAATCCCAGGAAAGCCTCCTTGGTCAGCGAGTTCCTCATTTGGGCATCGATGACGCAATTGTTGAAACTTTCTTGCATGCCACACTTGAGTAACCTGAAAATTAGTTCAGCGTTATGCACATCGACGTGGAATCCACCAAAGCAAGCAAACCTGAAATTCTCTTCGACTTTCACATGAGGATATTCCGCATCATCCAAGACGTGGTCGACGAAATCACTCAAACCTTTATCAACGAAAACGTCGAGATACGACTCGTATCTGCTCTGCGCCTCATTCAGAACCGGCAACCCGACCAAGTCCAGCATCCTTCCGTTGATATCAACGCCCATCTGCGCAAACTCGTGCTCGGCCAGACATTTCCTGAGCACGCCCACCTTCATCCGCAAGCCGTATATGAACTCGGTCACGTTGGCCATCAGGGGTTCCACCACGTCGGGGTACCCGCCCCAGAAGGTGTTCCACTCGTGGATCAAGTTCTCGTAGCTCGCCACCATCGATTCGTGCCTGCGCAGGGTCTCAGCAAAACGCCCGCGGTCGACATTCTTCCCGCACGATATCGCCTCTATGTGACTGTTCAAGGTGGACATCATTTTGGTGACGTGCTCTTCCGAGAGGATCGTCGAGAAAGCGTAGCCAACCACCTTCAAGACTGGCTCGTATCGGGCCCCAGCCGAACGGTTGTAGGACACGTATTTGTTCTTCTTCCTGTCCAGCTCTTCAATGAGCCCTTCTATGGATTCGCAATATGCGTGCCGCGTACTGATGCTGTCGCTGTAGATCGCGTTCTGTTCTTCGTAACACCTCTTCATGCCCTCGAACATGGCAATCGAGGCCGAACAGTAGTCCCGCTTGGAGATTCTCTTCACCAAAGGGTCGATCTGCGTCAGCTTCGAGTTCAATATGGCCTTGGTGTAGCTGAGATCCATGTACATGTCGGAAATGATCAGGAGGTTTTCGTTCGGGTCGGAGCTCTTCTGAAGCTTGGTCAGATTCTCGGACGACCGTTCCAGCCGTTTTACGAAGCTTTGGAGCTCGCCTTGGGGATCCAGCAGGGTGCTGGCGTGTTGCCATCGCCGAAGCGCGTCAACCAGGTCGACTGTTAGTGCCTGCAAGGGTTGGTGTTTCGAATAGTTGATTTTCATCGATTTGAAGAGCTCCTCTACCAGTTTTTCGTACATCTCGATGACTCGCCTCTTCTCCGCATACCTGAAACAAAGATTCTCGTAGTAAAACAATGATTACCACCCCAGTTCCAATCACTTACAGATTATCATACTTTTGCTCAGACAACTGCAACATGTTTCCCCAGAGAACCCCACCCAATTTGTCGTGCAGCTTCATGAGATCCCTGAAGTTTCCGAGGGTTATGACGTTGCTGCTGTCACGCTCCCAAATGTTCACCAACAAATGATTGAAGTAATAAGCCAGCCTGGGATTGAAGCAACTCAGAACGATACCCTCACCAGGAGTTCCCAAATATTCGCCCGGTCTACAGCTGGCCGAGTACATGAGGTACGTGTTAGACAACCTGGTGATTTCGGAAAGAAGCCTCGGATCGCGCTCCCGATGATAAAGCGCCAAGGCGCCGCTCAACTCTGGCGGCACCAGGATATCGTTGGCCAACGCCAAATGATCCACTCGCAGAATCTCTGTTCTCACCTGGAGCTGCGTGAAGACGTCCAACACGGGCAAAACCTTCAACTCGAACTGGTCAATCTCCGGCTTGACATCCGAGCCGCTGCACTTCTCGTGCAGCTCCTGCAACTCTCGACCAAGATCACAGGCGGAGGCGTAGCCCAAGTTGGACTTGACCTCGACCAGAAGAGGCTTCAGCCTCGGCTCTAGCCGGAAGAAGCCCAAAATCTTGACAACGTCGTTCGCTTGGTGGCACAGATCGTAGCACCGCTTGACGCCGTTGTACTCGGCGACGGCGGCCAGCGGCGCGGCGTCTATGAAGGGTCTGTTGCTGTGCTTCTGGTAGTGGCTGCCGAGTTTCTGCATGAGGGAGAAATGCCGGTCCAGCTTCGAGTTGATCGCGCGCAAAACGCAGCTCAGGCCTTCCGGCAAGCTCACTCTCGCGATGGAGGCGAGCTCGTTGATGCAGAACTTGTAGAACCACTTGTAGTGAGTGGAGAGCTTCGCTAGGATGTCGTATTGCTTAGCCGGTGTCAGACTCTTGATGTTCGTCAGAGTGCATTTGTGGAGCGAGAACCTCCACGAGGCCAAGTAACAGAGTCGCATTGTGTCTTTGTCGGTGAGTTCCGTCACCTTGGGCGCCATTTCCAGCAGGAACTTGTCGAATTCCTTGATCAGGGTGGGGTAGTTGTCGATGACCACGTCGTTGAACTTGTCCTCGATTTTCTTCAGCCCTCTCTGGTGCATATAGTCCAGCAAGGTGACGCTCTTGGTCTTGCCACTTCTGAGCTTGGCCTCTTTCATTTCGTGCCGCTCCAGGAAGTAAAAGGAGGTTAGGAACAGCGCCAGGTTCAGCTGGTTGCTTTGTAGAGTGTTCCTCGCGAGATGGAAAGCGTCTGGGGTCCAGTTGTTGTCGAGAGGCAAGTAGCCACACTCGGGGTGGTCAACACCGGACGTTACCTCGAACAAGTCCTCGAGCAACTCATGGAAGCCCAGATCATCCAGCCTGGACTTGATGTAGCAGTGCCTCATCGACAAATCCTCGATCGAGGAGATTGAATAGTAATTCACGAAGCGATGCAAGAGCTCAAAGCTCACATCTCCCCCCATGTGTTTGAGTAGCGCAGTCGCTTGCTGCTTGACTTTTTCTATCTTGGAGGAAACTCTGATGTTGCTCGTTTTGAGAGTGAGGTTGTCATCGTAGACGTCTCCGTGCAAGCGATCTAGGGCATGCTCTGCATTCAATCGTTGTTGGACTTCATTTTTGATGACTCCTATCGGATCATCGCAGTCGAACTCGAAGGCGGACCTGGTTTTGTAGTAGACCTCTATGATGGTGTCAGTGAAAACGTCCACAGTGCTCTTGTCGAGACCGATTTGCTGGGCTATCAGCGAAGCGGCTTGTAGCAGATCCTTCACAGTGGGTTTCTCACCCAATACCAGATCAGAGATGAAACAGTGGATTTCGTTCAACGATGTGATTTCTTTTGTGTTTCGCATACCTTCGAGGTTGATGAGGGCCAATCTGTCAAGCTCGTTGTATTCTTTGGTTTCGTGTTCGTTCAGGATGTATATTTCGATGCCTCTGTTTCTCATTGCTCTGTAAAAAAAATGTGTATAGAAACATTCTTCTTTTTGCTGAATGATTCTGAATATTTTACCTTGATATTTCTCCGTTTTTGGGATCCATGGTGAAGAACATGCGGAAATCTTTGTGGGGTTTGATCTCAACCATTCGACCATTTTCATCGACCCCCCTTTCGGAAATGGTAAGTACGCCATTGGGTTCCAGCAGCGCGTTCAGTCTGTCTAGCACTGCGGAGCTGCAGAGATTCACGTTGTCCACAAGTAGCCAAAATCCATTTTGTAAACACTGAAAACATTGTTTTTTATATGATTCTCCCTGAAATATTTTTTTTTACCTTGACTAAAATAGAATCCACCCATTCGAACTTTCCACCTGCATTCAGGGAACCTTCTTTTTTCACCGACACACCTACGACGTTCAATTTTTCTTCCAGTTTTCTTAGAACAGTGCCCGGCTCTGTGGACTGATACTTTTTCAACTCCATGACAGCTTCCTCCACCTTTGCTAGCTTCCTCAAAAATAGTTTGATTTCTTCTTCCATAGTCAGATTTGCCGAGTCTGAAAATTAGACTAACTTTATGCATTTCGAAAATGCCCTGGACGAATATCCATGAATTGGGATAAAGACAGGAATTTTACTTAATCGATTATTGAAGCTCGAAAGCACTTGCTAACTCAGTTCAGAGAAAGTTTCATTAATCTCCACAAGATTATTCATTTCTGGAAAGCAATATTAGGGTATTTTCTTGAGTCTAGTATATTCTTAGGAAAGCTTAATCAATATAAGATAATCGTTTCCAATTAATTTCATGATTATTATCATTCATTTTTATTATGAATTTATTTTTGTTCCCGATTAAATAATCTGAAGTTTGAAATGAGAAAAAATTATACTTTACCGCACCAAATGAGAAGAAATAAAATCTGTCGAAATTAAAAATGGAAATGAAATTGAATTCCTCAACTGCACGTAATTCAAATAGGAAATGAAACAAATAGGGTATTTCGACTAGTCGACCTTTTCTCACGCTTTAATGGTTACACTAGCTTCTCTTTCAGAGTTATTGAAATTCAACTTCGAAGGTACAAGAAAAAATTACCATTGTCAAATTGCTGAAACATGGTTCTACAGAATGTCGCCTCAAACAACCTTAATAGATCATAAAGTGCGTGAAATTCGAAAGTTGTCTTTGGTTCGTGATTGTCGAATTACTCGGTAATATTTTATAGGTAAAATAGTTTTTATTAATTTCGGGCAAAATCTAGAGACAGCTGTTGTAGAGGTCTCATTTTTTAGTTCGTGTTATTCATTTTTTATGTAATTTAATAAACTTTGTCAACAAGTAATTAATAGTATATTATGATACAAGTTTTATAAGACGCTATTTTGTCGCACGCGTTGTTCCAAGTGAACAAGTGCGACAACGTGTCTTATAAAACGTGTGTCATATGCAATTTTTTCTATTTTGAATTGATTTGAAGAAAAAAATGAATTTAATATCGATAAATAACAGAAACATCTTCGATTGGTAACAATGATGACATTAATCTGACGCACAAGCGTAAAGCCCAGTTTACAGTTGAGTTATTTTGATTATTGCAATACCAGCGGTGAAAACTTCAATGTTGTTGTTGTTTTTATTGGTCAATTTAAATCAAATTACAATCTGAATTGGAATTTACCAATTAAAACATTGAGTTTTTCACTGCTAATATCACCAAATCCAAATCGCTCAGAAGTAAACTGGGCCTAACTCTTCTGACTTTCATTTGACAGTTCGATTGTACCAATCTCCGGATAATAAAAAATGCGTATCGAAACAGAGGTTATTTCGACACGCATTGCGTTGCACACAATGACTTCATTATACAACCAAAATAGAAGAAAGCATATTTCAAACTGAATTTACTTCAATGTATCACAATCAACATACTATTTCCACAAACCCGTTTTTCCGTTATAAGGAGATTATGATAATGTGTTTTTATCAAACAAAGCAAATTATTATATCCATCCATCCCCGACAGTGGCCAGTTAATCCAATGACTGCCAGATCTAAAGCGAACAAGATTAGACAACCGCAAAACTCATAATGGGAAAAACGAAAAAGTAAAAACATTTTCCAGGACAAACATGCAGCAAGGGCACAGGCGGATATTTGGATGGGCTAAGGGGGCATCTCACTACAAGTCGGAGAAAAAAATTTCCCAAAACCAAAGCGGAGCATTGCAAACTTTAGTTGTTAAATTGTTGATTGTTGCCATGTAGACTATTGGTGGATTTATGCAGCAATTTTAAGTCATAAGTTTTAAGTCATAAGTTTTTAGTAATAAGATTTAATACATAAAGGAAAAAACACCATTTATGCAGGAATTATTAAGGACTGTCATGTCTTAAGGGTAACTTCTCCCTTTGGTCAATTTCTGTGGTTGTGTCAGTGGCCACTTTACAATTTCAGTCATCAATATACATTTTTTCTTTTTATAATCTGATAATTCTGATATAAGTTTGAATAAACAACACAATCACAGACAATAACCTATAAAAAACCGTCACAGATTTGAAAACTTCGAACGCATGCGCAAATATGATCAGTTTTAAGTTTTAAGCCATAAGAGATAAAAGTTGGCCAACATTCTTATGACTTAAAACTCATGACTTGCAACTTAAAACTTATGTCAAGTGAATGAATGGTAACATTGAAAACCAATGATTGAACTTCTTACGACTTATGACTAAAAACTTACGACTTAAAATCGCTGCATAAATCCACCATAAGTTTGTTCAGATAATTTATAAGATACTTGAACATATATCTAATTCAATGATTAGGATTAATGTATTGCCTTTGTCCCCTTTCTGAAACTAGGTACATTTCCGCCTATGGATAAAAGACACACGACTAGAGCACGGAGCTTGCCAGTTCAATATTTGGGACGTGATGACAAAAAAAAACTAGAATCTATTCCGCCCAAATGTAAATCCTAGAATGATCATCCATCAAGCAATCTAGATTTCTCCGTAAAAATTCGCTACCAAAATTGCAAAATTTCTGAAATAATGAACAGATTAAACTTGCTGCTACCACCAGTAGTAACTATTAAATATCATATACAGTATTCTCAAGTAAAACAGCTGAGAATATCAAGAAGATTAAAGTACGCTAATTTTCTAAGTTGCTAGCGATTAGGAAAATTGGAGGTCAGGTAAGATTCTTGGTTGAGTCGTTGAGAATAGTTTGAATAAAATTAATAAGATTTTGTACTACGTAGAAGATGCTTCTAGACATAGCCCCAATTCCAAGTAATATTATTATTTGCGCAATGTTTGATACGGATTAACTCCATCGGAGTTGATGATTACACCACCAGAGCATAAAAAAACCTAATTAGGAGTTGCTGCCAACCTTCGAGATTATTGCGAGTACATCACATGAATTAATTAGAAGAATTTCAATATTGTTCCTGAATTTTTGTGTCTCCGGAAAAAGCATTACTTAGACGGAATCTCAAATTTCGGCTCGGGAAATTGAGAAGGGAAACGTGATAGCGAACGATAGGAAAACGGTGGTAGGTTGTAAATTCAGAGTTCGATTTGGAGTACGTGAGATAAAAGGGGTGAATTCCCAAATAACCTGTAACCTTAATTTATCCCTGATATATGCAAATAACTTTATTCCACAGAGGATAAAATATTGTTCCACATCCATCTAATGCAAATTGAAAAAATGTCTTTCAATATTTCTTTTGAGAATGATTTCAATATGATTTCAATCCCAGATCATTGAAATACATAGACTGGCCCTTCCTATCTCTAATGCATTACATTGATTGAAAGCAAGATCTAACTATATCTCTCTTGGTATCGGGGAGAGAGGAGGCGAGCGGGCGGTAATGTTGACCCATGGTTGACCTCTTGTGTTGTATAGAGTCACTGTAGGTTGACCCTTCTTGTTAATAGGCGGGCGAAATGAAATTTATAGAGGCAAATATTCAGACGGATAAAACCACAGAAATTTAACACAAATTGTTTCTTTGAAACATATTATATTCATCATTGTTCATTTGTATCATATTCAACATGAAGGAAATCTGTAAAATATCTTGAATAAAATAAATATCAATGCATTATTTCACAATATTCCATTCCCGAACGTACGACTATGGCACTTACCAATGAAATGATACTATTGACACTTTAATCCCAGAAAACTGCTTGCAACCACAAATGAAACAATTTTTCACAATTTTAAGTGAAGAGCAGTATATTTAATACACGAGTAAGTTAATTAATCGATGGAAAAGCACAAATCAATGCTTTGAGAATGATAATACGACAACACAAATGACCACGTCATGAATCGTAAACAATCTGAGAAACTCGTTCGAAACACGAAAACGGCGAGTTGGTCCGACGAAGCCCGAACGATAGATTCATATCGTGGAAACAATAAGGTTTGACAGTCGTGTTGGCATCATGAAAAGGATGGAAAATACCAGTCTATGTTTTCAATATTATGGCTACATTGAAAACCTTTCGACAAACTTCTTCCTAACCCAAATTTGGAAATCATTTTTGGAATCAATATATGATCTATGCAAACCAAGAGATTTACTGGATATTGACTCTCTTCAAAATGAGAGTATGTATTTTCATTCACCCTACAGAAAATGAAAGGAAGAAACATTGAAATTTCAACTACAAAGTCGATTTTGATACTCAAAAACACTACACCAGACTATATGATCATTGTAAAACGCAATTTGAAAAAAAAATCATTACATTTCAGTGAAATAATTTTTTATAATGAATTACCGAACAGGATAGAAACCATCAATTTTCTAACGAAATTCAAGATTCTCTTTTCCACAATGCTTCTTCTGATTTAGCTATATTATCTTCTCATATCATTTTATTTCATATTTTATTGACTTCTCTTCGTTTTTTCTGTGTGCCTTCATAAATAAGTATCTTTCATTTGAGATCAATAATAGTTAATGATGATAATAAAATCATGGACCGATCGAGGGACTCACTTGCTTCCCTGACCTTATACCACTCGATTTTTGATTATGGAATTCGGATAGAGTAGAGTAGCGTTTTTTTAGAGACAACAGCATTTTCGATCCTCCCGTTCTTCAACTCACCTCTTATGTCCCGATAAGCCTCCCATCTCGCTATGACTTCTACCGCTTCTCGCGTCCTTCCAGAGACAATCAATTCCTGGACCGCCTCTAAGGACAGCCTTTCCGCCGTCTTTGCGATTTCCTCCAAATGTCGGCTGTAATCGGTCTGAAACACAGGAGGGAAAAAGCGATTAGACACTTTCTCATACCCTATTGGCATAGTGTGTTAGAAAATGATTGAGGAATTATGGGAAGTTCTATCTAGAGGATTAGTTTCCTTTGATGGTTGACTGAGATCGATAATCACCACTGTTCAAGTCTTCGAGCAACTCCAGTATATTGGTAATAATGATAAAGTTCAATTTATAAACTCCGCTGCCGTAGCTACAGTCAAGCTGTTCCAAAATATATTGGAAAGATATTCGGCGGCACCTGCGTCAGCTGCAGAGTTTAAAAACAGATGTTTATTTTTAGCATACTCCATCAACGAACAGTAACTGCAGCGTCAACTGTAGCTACGGCAGTGGAGTTTATAAATTGAGCTTAATGGTTATTTTTGTACTGTTTCATAAGGATTTCGAGTGATACCGTTTACTCGAATACTGTCGGCGGTTGATTTCTAAACTCTATGGACCGAAAAAGTGTGACGTCAAAGCTATGTTGGTACTACTGATTTGCTTCCAAACAAATTATTTTCTCATGTAAATCTCCATAAGAGATTTTTTGAACTCGATTATCTCATTTATACTGAAAAAGTAACATATTTCGATACCATTTATGGAAAATAGGACATAATAGTTTCTATTAGAAAAATAGAAACAGGTGAGAAACGCTAACAAATTTGAATGTGATTATATTGAACTCTATTGAGGTTATGTTATTTCAGTATTTACTTTTGAGACACTGATATTTCGACTGTATTTTCGATTAAATATCAAGGTAGTGAATGGAAAATAAGTCTTGAAGCTACCAACAATGATACATTTCTCCAGAGATGAGGAAAAACTGATATCTAGGGGCTAAAAGGCCATGTTGAGAACATGGTATTTGATGATGATCTCAAGACCTTAATGTGGTTGATTCAAGCGAATATTCATGATAAAACATAATATGAAGTATACAGGTGAGCTATAATATTAAAAGGTAGGTATATTGGATAAATTGAACATTTTGAAATGTTTGTTGTAGATCAACTCTACCAGTGTATGTGAGTTCCTGTTCAAGAGGATAGTTTCTTTGCCATTACATTGGCAGCTTTAGCAATATTTGCACACTATAATGTACGAGTACCTTCAAAGCTTGTACTAGGAGTAATAAAGAAAATGCACCATCAACATCTGAAGAGAAATCAGTCACAAATGTAAAATTATATACATTATATTATACAATATTATATTATAAAATAAAGTGAATATTGATCAACATCATACTCTCAAAGTGTTATAATGAAAAACTGACATTCAAGAGTCATTTTATTTCTTCTTGAGCACTAAGTAATGTAGTAAGTACAGTGCCTAGGGACAGTTCTCAAAGTTGTTCATGAACTTTATATCTCCTGGGAGAACTTATAATTATTTCATGATGCTACTAATAAACTCCCAGGTAAGCATTCAGATTCTTCTACACATTTCAAAGAAGACAACACTATCATGAAAATAAAAATCTCTGCTGAAAGCATCAACCTTAGAAGGTATAGCTTTCCTCAATCTACAACAAATAATGATATAATAATACCTTTGTTATGTCTAATAATTATATCTTGATTTACACACTTTCCATTCTTATTTCACATCACGATTGTGATAGAAAATAAAATAATATTATAAAATAAATACGATAATAAAGCAAAATCCTAACCTCACTTCACTTTTATAGAGATTTATTCAAAACTATCAATGGTTAAAACCTGTTCCTAATTTTTTTAAGATATATCGAACCTCCCTCTTATCGTTAATGATCTTGAAATACGTTAAATATTCACGATAAATATTAGAAGAGACTTCAAAAATATGCTTATGGAGATTTACATGTAATTTTTTTTATTGGAAACATTCAGGAATACCAACATAGTTTGTGACGTCACGACTTTTTCGGTCCATTGGAAGTGGATTGAAAAAATGCACGTCGATTTTCCGTGTTATCTGTAGAAGATTCAATGTTATCAATAAATTTTTCTATGTATGAAGAAGTCAGAAGGATTGAGAGTTATTCATCTAGTCTGTTATATGATCGAAGGTTTCAACACTTTTGGCATGACTTGTTACCTAGAGATTCTAAGTACGGCGCTGTAGTGAAGTCTTGGACCATTGTCGATCTGAATGAACACCTAGTAGACGTTATAATATTGACTGTTCACTGAAAACAATTACGTAAATTTTTCTGTAAGGCAGCGCAAAATCCCAAGTATTTTCTTATGGAGGTTCATTTGGGTCAAAAGTGAACATTGCTTGGTTGGGGAAAGCGTGCGCACTCGTTGGTTTCTAGTTGGTTTTGGTTGGTTTCTAGTAGGTTTTCAAAACCAGCCAGAGTTTGTTTGTTGGTTTTTAGTTGGTTTTCAGTTGGATTTAGTTGGTTTTCAGTTTGTTTCTAGTTGGTTTTGAAAACCAACTGAACTGGGGACCTCAGCTTTTGGTTTCGAAAACCACTTAAAAAGCTAAGGTCCCAGTCTTCCTTACTCATACAAGTCCTAGACTTACGAGAGTTTCTTTGCAACTAAGATAAAGACAATTTTGAAACACACTTCATCGCCTTGCACCTCTGGCTTCCTTAGATGACACAGGGAATCTAGAGAAGAAGACATTACAACCGAAGTTGTGGCGGTCTCTCTCGATCTTTCTCGATTTTTCGCTCCAGATATTGGCTGAGCTCGAATTGGGTAATGGAGATGCAGGTAAATATTCACGAGACACGAGAAGTTGATGTTTATTCAGCGACATTGGATGTAAATCACAAAAAATCAAACACAAGCACCAGTCAGCGAGACGAGACGCTTAACCATCAGTAGCGAGAGCATCGCAACCAAACAAGGGCCACAAGGGCGCAGGCAGTCTCCGACCATCCTCTGCATCGTCATGGTGTTCCAGATAAAGTCCAAGTGCTTGTCCGTCCGTATGTACACCTTCGGATGCAAACCGCATCCGATGCCCCAGGAAACCACCCCGTACTGCACATCACCGCATATAAGTGGCCCCCCCGAGTCCCCGTGGCAGGCGTCCTTGTCCTCCTTGGAGTAGGTGCACATGGTCGTGTTGTCGACGTAGCCTGGGTAACGTTTGTAGTGATTCTGGCACTGGTCCTGGGTGATCACCGGCAACGTGACACACCTGATTCTGCGATGCTCCTTTTTGATGTTCTGCATACTGGTGTCACCCCAGCCCATGACTAAGGCGCCGTCTTTGCACACTTCGGCGAGGTCCCCCACGATCGGTGCTTCGGGAAGAGTAATAAACTTGAACTTGAGCCAGGTGTATTTGGTGGGGTTCATCCCCTCCTTCAGCCGGGCCACAGCAATGTCATTCTTGAATGCGGTCGAGTTGTACTCAGGATGGAGAATCCATTCTATGATTTTGTTCGTCATACCTACAACAAAGCACTCGGAAGTTTCGAACTTTGACATGGATTATCTCGAAAAGTAGAGGAATGTTAACACGATTTCATGATCAAACTCGGATTCCTTGACAACCTACAACGCAAGATGGCGATGTTCCAGTGCGCTATGAAAATGAAGTTTTATGCAACCAACACAACATACTCCTTCTAATTGAGAATGCGACGTTGTCGGTTGTAGTAGTTTAGTGGTTGATTCCGGGTATTTCGTATATCGTTTCAAAATTTGTAATAAATTTTTCAAGTCGACATCCGATTGAGCTGATATTTTGTATAATTCATAATTCATAATTCCAGTGACAATGCATTACAATTTTTTTTTTCAGAGAAAAAAACAAAATGGTGGCTCCATGATGGAGAATGAGTTTTTTGATTTTGATCCGATTGGATTCAAAATCGTGTTTTCGGGATGAAAATTCAGAATTTCAAGATAGCGGACTTTTGTGAATATGGTCCGATTCGAATCGAAATTGGTATTTGATTTGGGGATTTTCGGGGTCAGAGATTTAAATTTTCTCGTTGTAAATCAAAATTTCAAGATGGCGGACGAATTTTGGGAATAAGGTCCGATTCGATCTGAAATTGGTATATAGGGATTTTTGGGGTCAGAGATCATGAATTATTCGGCGAAATTTGTAAATTCAAGATGGTGGTCGAAATTTGTGATTACAGCCGCCATCTTGAATTCATAAATTATAATGAATAAGTCATAATCTCCGACTACAAAAACTTCAATATACCAATCCTCAATCCAATCGGACCATAATCGCTAAACTCGTCGCTATCTTGGAGCCGCCATATTGAATTGAGGAATTTTGGAAATCAATTCATAATCTTCAATCCTTAAAACCTCCTTATACCGATTGTCAATCGAATTGAACCATGACACAAATCTCGTCCACCAACTTGAAGCCGCCATCTTGAATTTACGAATTTTGACAAAACATTCTTATTCTTCTACTCAAAAACCTCCACATACCAATTTTCTATCCAATCGGACCATAATCACAAATCTCGTCGATATCTTCGAGCCGCCATTTTTTTCTGTAACACATGTTCTAGACATTATTGTCACCCAGAATTATTAACACCCACCAAATTTCAAGTCAATCGGACAACTATAGAAGTAGGTCGAAATTCACTTCCGAGAATAACAGAATTGGACTAAAAAAAACCTCCAACGATCCAAAAAAACCTACATACAAATTTCGAAACAAAATATTATAAAAAATCTCAAAACCTGTCCACGATCTTGCATTTTCATCATATTATAATCGGTAGATTGTATTGTAATGACGTGATGACGACATTCAGATATAATAAGACGAAATTGAATCGTACACACATTACCCGAAAATGAAAATGTTATGAAAATATCAATGGAGTTGAAGATCTGGCAACGCCTGGTATGTTTTACAATGACTCTGTATGATTTTAGAGGAATTGCCATCTTGCTGTCAGTAGCTGAACTGAAGTACGTCATAAAATGGACCAGAACGCATTAAATCGCGTATCAACTTTGTCATGTTCATCTTGAAAATTATATCGTTTTTCTTCAACTTTTCTGGGTTGATGCATTCTTTATACTCTGAGTGATGTCATTAGCTAATTCATAATCATCAAATATATTTCTAGAATATATAATTTGATCACTCAAATAACCTCAAAATTGATAATTTTTGAGAATTTTTTTCAAAATATTCATACATTTTTGGGTAAAACTTCGTTTGTCGCACTCCTATGAGTTCGGAAAAAATGTTTGGTGGAACTTACGTATTTTGACCTCCTGATCACGAATCTGAAGTCAAAACGCGGCGGTCTCAAGTATTTTCGGAGATACGGCCCCATTTTGTCTCAAAAATGCACCATTTGACATGAAATTTCTGCTATTAGGAATACACAAAATTCACCCTTCTTTGAACCAAAACACTATACACGCATATATTTACTTGTTTCCAACACTTCCCAGCAGAAAAAACGATTATTCTTCAAAAAATTCACTCTTCTTTGAAATGTAAAACAAAACAACCTTTTTACACTGATTTTTTGGTGATTTGTATTTATGATGTTGGCAACGTGATTGTTTGGCTCATGGTAAGACGTTGCCAACATCTCAAATAAAAATAACCAGAAAATTAGTGAAAAAATATGTTTTGTTTACGTTTTGAAGAAGGGCGAATTTTGGTGAAAATAACAGTTTTTTATGCAAAAAAGTGTTGGAAACAAGTGAATGTGCGAGCATGTGTGATGTTTTGGCTCAAAGAAGGATTAATTTTATGTGTTTTTATTAGCAGAAATTTGAGATGTCAAATGGTACTTTTTTGAGACAAAATCTCCGAAAGACCGCCGCGTTTTGACTTCAGATTCGTGATCAGGAGGTCAAAATACGTAAGTTCCACCAAAAAACTATTCCGAAATCATAGGAGTGCGATAAACGAAGTTTTACCCATTTTTGGGAGTTGCCATTGGTCAAACGGCATGTATTGATCCTTCATCCATCTCTGTAGCAGAAATCATTTCATTTACTCCAACCATTCGTTCACTGAACATGACAAAGCGAGCCGCTGATAACGGTTCAAAATTGTCCGTTGCGACTCCCACCTTAAGTGCAAAACAAACTCCTGCCTCGCTACTTACCAACTTTGGACAAGGCCGGATCCTCGTCCGGACTCACCCCAATGGTGACCAAGTTGCCAGCAGGTTGACAGTGAGCGGCCGTGAGTATCCAGAAGGGGCTCAGCATGGTGCCTCCACACTGGTGGCCACCGCTGCGTTTTGTGCGAATTGACACCATCATTTCGTAGCCCGATTCGCAGATTTTGCCTCCGACTATGCGATAGTGGGAGGCGTCCGTCGTTGTTTCGTCGGATTTTGACTCTTCGACGCATCTCGCGAAAATTACCAGGATTATCGGGATTAGCTGCATGACGTTTTAGCTGACATGTCTTTCGAATTTTCTTTTTGTTTCAACCAAAGTCAGCTAAATGGAAAAAATCTAGTCTTCCGTGCACTATTATAATGTCTGCCCAATCAGCGAAAATCACCTACAGTGATCTTCCAATAAAAATTAATACCACTCAAGCAGCGCCGCTTCCTCTAAACACTATTTTCGTATTTCTATCTCTGTTTTGGACCTAACCTAGGATATTGGGTGATATTCTGATATAGTGAATGTTGGATGAAATAATATGTGAAGTGGCCAATATCTATCTATATCATAGAAGGATAACAAAAATGTTAGAGAAAACACTCGAGAATTCAGTTCACTACCAAATACACTTAAATTTTGGACTTACCTCGAAAAGTTGTAGGCACACAGCTCTTTTTGAGGAATTTCAGTATCAAAATGGTAAGCACAAATGCCACAATATTCAGAAATCTCTAGAGACATTCTAAAGCTAGAATGAATAAATTTATATTACCTACCACAATGATTCTTCATGCAAACTATAGGTACCTATTAGTATATTTTCTTGCCAACATGCTTTCCAAAATTGAAGTCACTGGCGAATTCATGAAATCCTATCACTTTTTATTGTTTAGTTTTAGTTTAGCGCAAAGTCGTGGCGTGGATGCATTTTCTCGGAAATGAAAAAGTATAAAAGAAACAAGAAATATTTTGAAGGAATGTGATATTTACATGACTGACATGTGCACCCCAACCTACAAAATATGTGAAAAATCAAAAATTGGCATAAAATGCGTTATTCACTTGTTATACCACTCAAGCAGCGCCCTCAAACAATCATACACTGAACTTGGCCATTGAACAGACATTATAGTGCACGGAAGACTGGATTTTTTCCATTTAGCTGACTTTGCTTGGACAAATTCGGATAGGTGGAGTGTGCACTAGAAGCCCTTACTTCAGGGTAGGTAATGGTTCTCTGATGAGAGTGTGGAATAAAACTGGAGCTCTATAGGTAGTCACAATTATATTGAGAAGCAACAAAAAAAAATTGTTACAATTTTCAAAAGTTATGAAACAGCTCTTTAAGATTATGTCCGATGTGTTGGTATCTACTGAGTACATACAGTACGAAATACAATACATGAGTAGGTCTCCGTTGAGACTCATATCTTATAGGATATGATGGGTTGATTTGCTATATTTCAATATTTTCGTTTGTTTACTTTTTTGGAACTATTTCGTATAATTTCAACTTGGCTGGTGGCCGAGTGCGTTGAGCGCTGGCTGTGACCCAGAGAGTGCGGGTTCCAATCCCGGCACTGCTTTTGCAAATAAATATTCATTTTTATAGTACTGTTGACCGGGAGAAGATAGGTGACCAATCGAACATTCTTGGTACCTATAGATATCAATCCTTCGGACTCTCAACGATAACCAGCCGAGTAGTGCTTCAGATGACACTTGACAAGCTAGGTCCCCGTTTTCTAACTCATATACAAGTCCTAGACTTACGAGAGTTTCTTTGCAACTGAGATAAAGACAATTTTGAAACACACTTCATCGCCTTGCACCTCTGGCTTCCTTAGATGACACAGGGGATCTAGAGAAGAAGACATTACAACCGAAGTTGTGGCGGTCTCTCTCGATCTTTCTCGATTTTTCGCTACAGATATTGGCTGAGCTCGAATTGGGTACTGGAGATGCAGGTAAATATTCACGAGACACGAGAAGTTGATGTTTAATCAACGATATTGGATGTAAATCACAAAAATCAAACACAAGCACAAGTCAGCGAGACGAGACGCTTAACCATCAGCAGAGAAAGCATCGCAACCAAACAAGGGCCACAAGGGCGCAGGCAGTCTCCGACCGTCCTCTGCATCGTCATGGTGTTCCAGATAAAGTCCAAGTGCTGGTCCGTCCGTGTAAACACTCCCGGAAACGTGGCACATCCGATGCCCCAGGAAACCACCCCGTACTGCTCGTCACCGCATATAAGTGGGCCCCCAGAGTCCCCTTGGCAGGCGTCCTTCTCCTCTTTCGTGTAGGTGCACATGGTCGTGTGGTCGACGTAGCCTGGGAAACGTTTGTAGTGATTCTGGCACTGGTCCTGGGTGATCACCGGCAACGTGACACACCTGATTCTGCGATGCTCCTTTTTGATGTTCTGCATACTGGTGTCACCCCAGCCCATGACTAAGGCGCCGTCTTGGCACACTTCGGTGAGGTCTCCCACGATCGGGGCTTCGGGAAGAGAGACGAACTTAAATTTGAGCCAGGTGTATTTGGTGGGGTTCATCCCCTCCTTCAGCCGGGCCACAGCTATGTCATTCAAAAAGGTGGTTGTGTTGTAGTCAGGATGGGGGTTCCATTCTGAGATTCTGTTCGTCATACCTGCAACGAAGCAACAGAACGCCGAGGTTTGCCGAAAACTTGCCAAACAAAAATGAAATTTTGAACTTTGGCATTGGTTACCTCGAGAAGTCGAACGTTCATGATCACAGTAAAACTTCGTTAATAGCACTCCTATGAGTTCGGAAAAAAATTTTCTATCACGAATCTGAAGTCAAAACGCGGCGGTCTCAAGTATTTTCGGAGATACGGCCTCATTTTGTCTCAAAAATGCACCATTTCAAATCTCCATTTTCTGCTAATAAAAACACACAAAATTAATCAAAACAACCTTTTTTTACACTAATTTTCTGGTTATTTTTATTTGAGATGTTGGCAACGTCTCACCATGAGTCAAACAATCACGTTGCCAACATCATAAATACAAATTACCACAAAATCAATGTAAAAAAATGTTGTTTTGTTTACATTACAAAGAAGGGTGAATTTTTTTGAAAAATAATAGTTTTTTCTGCTGAGAAGTGTTGAAAACAAGGAAATATATGCGTGCATAGTGTTTTGGTTCAAAGAAGGGTGAATTTTGTGTATTCCTAATAGCAGAAATTTGACATGTCAAATGGTGCATTTTTGAGACAAAATGGGGCCGTATCTTCGAAAATACTTGAGACCGCCGCGTTTTGACTTCAGATTCGTGATCAGGAGGTCAAATTACGTAAGTTCCACCACACAATTCCGCACAATTTGGTTTTCAGATTCGTCATCAGGAGGCCAAAATACGTAACTAAGGCCAAAATTTTTGAAAAAATAAGACATCGCCACCTAACGGAAGAATTACCGAGATTTTCATTGAAAAATAGGGCAAAACTTCGTTTGTCGCACTCCTATGAGTTCGGAAAAAATTTTTGGTGGAACTTACGTATTTTGACCTCCTGATCACGAATCTGAAGTCAAAACGCGGCGGTCTAAAGTATTTTCGGAAAAACGGCCCCATTTTGTCTCAAAAATGCACCATTTGACATGTCAAATTTCTGCTATTAGGAATACACAAAATTCACCCTTCTTTGAACCAAAACACTATAGACGAATATATTTTCTTGTTTCCAACACTTCTCAGCAGAAAAAACGATTATTTTTCAAAAAATTCACCCTTTTTTGAAATGTAAACAAAACAAGCTTTTTACACTGATTTTCTGGTAATTTATATCTATGATGTTGGCAACGTGATTGTTTGGCTCATGGTAAGACGTTGCCAACATCTCAAATAAAAATAACCAGAAAATCAGTGAAAAAATATGTTTTGTTTACGTTTTGAAGAAGGGCGAATTTTTGTGAAAATAACAGTTTTTTATGCAAAAAAGTGTTGGAAACAAGTGAATGTGAGCATGTGTGATGTTTTGGCTCAAAGAAGGATTCATTTTGTGTATTCCTAATAGCAGAAATTTGACATGTCAAATGGTGCATTTTTGAGACAAAATGGGGACGTTTCTCCGAAAATACTTTAGACCGCCGCGTTTTGACTTCAGATTCGTGATCAGGAGGTCAAAATACGTAAGTTCCACCAAAAAAAATTTCCGAACTCATAGGAGTGCGATAAACGAAGTTTTACCAAAAATAGTTCACATGATAAGTGCAAAATAAACTCCAACCTTGCTACTTACCAGCTCTGGATCGGACCGGATCCTCATCCGGACTCACCCCAATGGTGACCAAGTCGCCAGCGGCTTGGCAATGGGCGGCAGTGAGTATCCAGAAGGGGCTCAGAATAGTGCCTCCACACTTGTGGCCCCCGCTGCTCTTCGAGCGAATGGACACGATGATTTCGTAGCCCGTGTCGCAGATTTGGCCTCCGACTATGCGATAGTGTGAGACAACCGTCGTTGTTTCGTCTGATCTCGACTCTTTGACGCATCTCGCGAAAATTACCAGGATTATCGGGATTAGCTGCATGACGTTCTCGTTGACATTTTGTTCGAATTTTCTTTTTGTTTCCCTGTATACGGCGCGATTCACAAGCACACTGTTTGCATTTTGCTTTTCACGTTTCGCCATCTGATTGGTGAATCAAACTGACACAAAAGAGCATTCACAACAAACACCGTTTCTGACTTTTCACTTTTCAGTTATGTGAATACAGGGTGCCCGTTATGAAAGATACGAGGTCGGTTAAATTGGGGCAAAGTTGAGCATTTTCATGCTGAACAATCATGTGAAAGAAAATTTTATTTATAATTTTTCGTTTTCGAATTAATGGGAAAAAACTGAATTTTGTAATTTTAGATTTTATTTTTTCAAGCGAAAACCATGAGAACTTGACGTTTCCAATTTTGTTTAACAGAAAATAAATTTTGATAGTTCAATTGAGGATAAGGAACGTTCACATTTCTGTCAAGCTCACCTTCTTGAAAACGAAGGTTTAAAGTTAGGAACGAACAGGAAAGCTATCACGTTATTTCTCTGCAAAACGAAACAAAATTATTGAATACATAACGAAGTTATAAGGGATGCTCGAATAGTCCACCATTTTCTTCTAGACACAATAATTTCACTCGTTAATCTTCCCAGCTCAGCAATATCATCGATGGGTACAATTTTAATAAATATTTCTTCATTTCCCATAAACCATAATCCAGTATTCTTTATTTTAAGATCTAATTCTTGGAATTGTAGGTATCCATCGATTGAGCTATTCAGATTTCGGGATGAAGAATAAAATTGTGTTTAGAAGTGAATTGGAATATTCGAGCATCTTATATGACTGTTTCGTTTTGCGAAGAAAAAACTTTTATGACTTCAAACGTCGTTCCTAATTCAAAATGAGCTTGGTTTTTATGCAAGTAAGCTTCCAAGTTCAATTGAACTATCAGAAGTTAATTTGTTAAACAAAATTTTTGGCATTGTTTCCAAAGCACTCTTCGCAAAAACAATTTTTTGCCAATTTTGATCAGCAGGTAAGATTTGAACATATCGAATGATATGTCATAGTAATCAGAAAAAAACAGACTTTTCAAAAATGCAAAAATCCAATATGGCGACCATAAGAAAAAACAAAGTTGAGTGTTGTATCTCTGAAATCAAGAACGCCTTGGAAAATACGATGACAGATTTAGATTCCATGTGAAAAAGTTCCTGAAGAACGTCCCAATTAAAAATGTCTATAAAGTTCTCTTGGTTTTCGCGTGAAAAAATGAAAACGAAAGCTACAAATTTCCGTTTTTTCAAATAACTCAGAAACTAAAAATGATACCTCAAATTTCTTTTCAGATATTTGTTCAGTATAAAAATGCGCAACTTTGCCATAATTTAACCGGCCTCGTAACTCTTATAATAACTGAGATCCCCATGGTTAAGCTCGACAAACGGACACCCTGTATATTATATGATCTCTACTTTAACAAAAAAATAACATCTTCAATTTTTTATGTGTCCTGACTAATGACATTCCGTAATTTGATAAATAAAATCCATGAAAACTGGACGAGACGAAAATTTCTTGGTACTTTTTTTATACTTGAGAAGAAAAATCCACTCTTATACTGGGATTGAAGGTATTCAAATTCAGTAGAAGAAATCTCTAATGAAAGCAAATAATCTTGACAATAAACATTTCCATAAAACACCAGACCACCACATAACCTTCACACTTTGCGTTTCTCGGTTCACAACGCAAAAAGCAGAGAAATACTCAGCTTGTTGCGTCAGTTAGATTCCATATTCTGTTTCCCGGAAACCAAATACTGTTTTGGATCAAATTAAAGGAAAGGCATGTCATATTTTAGACAAATCAGAGGATAAACCAGGGCAATAAAGGTAAAGAATATGAGGCCAGCTAGAATTTCCAAGACGCTTTGAAACATGATATAATCAACAAATTTCAGCGCGAAAAGACCGTTCACTATTTTTTTAGACATTCATGTGGGTCGATAGGCAAGGCAATCATCAGAAACTGCACTTTCACAGCATTCCATGCTCCGGATTCTCCGGGTAACATATGTTTTATGCTCCGCTCTGGGATTTGTTAGAGCTGGAGTGTGTTAGTGCATCATCAATCACCTCATAATTCGATGGATGTTTTCATAACGATATAGAATTTTCCTCGATCGGCTGTCATAATATGAGTTTCCCTCGTGCTATATACTGCAGATTTACAAATGAAATGATGATTATGTGCAGCCGATAACATTCACAGTGCCGCTCAAAAAAAAAATAGTAGGTAATAACTATTCTTATTCTATAACTTCAATTCGTGTGGTTGGGTCTACTATTTTTTCCGTAGAGGAAGAAAAGAATTTTGTTGCAAGTGAAAAATGCAACTGTTATAGAAAAAAAAAAGGAAAATTGCTTCATCAAGGATTACATGAGATGTTTTGGTTTGATCTGCAGTTGAAACGCATCGGACCAGTACCTAGTTGACATGTCTGGCATGCCCGTTTCTGTGGTCACAGGAATAATGCATGTTGATGAGATCGTAATTACCGTTTTGACAACGGATCCTGATTAATAATTAATTCGCAATCCGTTCAGGCATTGGTTTCGATGAAAATTCGGTATTAGATACTCTGAAAATTAACGAACGGACATCGCATGTTTTGTGAACGAAACTGCGATTGGAGACGATTAATTTGATTTCTGTTTTAAATTTTAGTCGATATTATAATCCGTCACACCTCAGATTTCTGACTACCTGATAGGAAATCAGCAGCGAAGTAGTTTTTATTATATTATAATGTATACACCCCTAGAAGTGGTTCGGATTCCTCCATAAGCTGCATGTCCTGCTCCTATATCTTTTGAGAAACACTTAAGGCATTTTTTGCGAGAAACAGTTTTGAAACACTCCATTTTCTTGAACCGTTTGTAACGTCACAATTGATTCTGGTTCAAAACGTTTTGAAAGCGTCTTTTGGACCGTTACAATCATGTTTCAATATGGCGAACTGTCATCTGAGGTTTAATAACTATGACACGTGACGTTTTGAAACGTTGCATTTTTTCGGCTTATAAAATGACGTAGACGTATAAACTGTTTCGTCGCAAAAAATGCCTATAGTTTGCAATCCAAAAAATGGTGTAATGATATTGGTGTTTACATTGTTAGTTGAGGATTGGCGGTATTGATTTCTAGTGCCACCAAAGTCGTAAACGTTCATTTAGGAAACACCTTTTATCACGCTCTCAGATCTGTCAACATTCATTTTCATTTGGCTCGCCGAGCAGAGAATGAACCTTATCTCTGAGCTTATTTCGCAGGATAAAGTTTTTATCGATATTGGCCTGAGGAACGACATCCAGGGACGTATCAAAGAACATTCATGCGGGGAAAATATTAGAACTTTCAACTTGATGTCTGTATGTTTTTCGAGAAGGATGGATGAATCCCTGAATGTATCGAAAACAAAAGAAGATGAACAATTTCTGCAAGAGCCACGTGAAATGTCCTTGTATTGTGGATCTTTTCTCTCATTTGACCAAATCCGTATCTCCTATATATATCGTTACCAAGATACCCATGTTGTTTATTCTTATCTTGGCCACCCTGTTTACTGACAAATCATATTATGCTCGAAAGATTCATGTCCAAATCACTTGTATAGATACGGTTCACATTCATCACCTGTACAGAAAAAAAAACTCGAAAAAAGTGTCTAATAGTTGTATTAGGCTCAAACATATAAAAGCCTAAGGATATATAATATATAATGACAATATTGTTAGCTTGTCTACAATGAACAAATGTTGAAATAACGATAACAATAATATTTCCGTGGGTGGGGGGAGACTTTCCCCATTCCCCAGTGTTCCATTCCTGCCCTCGTTTCCTGTTCTGGCAACGATTCCTTATTTTACCAATAGAAATCAATCTGGGAACTCAGACAGTCTGGATGAAACTGGACCAACGTAGTCGTGGAAATGTCGAAGCAAAAAACAATGGTCATCGTAATTTTGATAGAGGAGTTCCAAGGAATGGAGGGGGGAAGAAATAAAGATTCGATAATATTATTTTGAGGGCATGGATTCAGTGAGTTCAAGACAAGGATTTCGAATTTTTGATGAATGATTCTTATATTTTATAATTTCAGTCATATCTTGACTGATATTCCCATACTCTGTCACTTGGCTGCAGAGAAAAGTATACATAATTTCCAATCCAATTATTACAATACTCACGAATATATGCTGGTGGACAGAATTCATCACCATTTGTTAATATTTGCTCAGATATAGATGTAATAGTTGAATGGAAATTAAAACTATTTTCAATCTAAAACACTTGATATAAGATGCACTTGAATGTTCTTGAATATATGCATTGAAAAATTATGAAATTAGAAGGATATACATATGTACCAGAGATAAGTAACCCACTAACAAGATGTGCACGTCAATGCTAAAATTTGGCAATATATTTTTCATGCTTTTGGAATCAACCACAAGATGGAACTAGTGCCGTTGATTCCAAAGAGTGAACATAGCTTTTTCAGCTGCCATATCTGGCTGCCATGTTCAAGGTCAGATTTTTCTGTCTTTTTCTTCATCAGTTTGTCTTTGTCTTTTGTATTGAACTGTCTTCCACTTTGTTTATTTTTATTGATTTTTATCGACTTTGTACGGTGGAAATTTGTTCCAGTTCTCGTGAATATTGTGGTTTTACATCAGAATTTCATTCATATCTTTATCAAAGTACTATTGAACAATATGAAATACTCCAGTTGCATATTTGTATAGTCAATTTATTATTGAGAAATGCAGTGACAGTGGCAATGTCATGATCAAACTTGAACTGTGAAAGAACACGTCGCCGAAATGAGGATTTCGTTTCCCAATCAAAGATTTTCTTCGAACAAAAAATTGGATCGTTATTTATTCAGGTACGTCACACTACCAGTTGATATTTTACACTCACTATGTTCTGAGTGATATACTTGATTATTCTTTTTCTGTTACAGGAGATGTTGAGCTAATAGATTCGAGTTGGGTAGAACTGTACAAAGGGCTAGTTTGAGAATATCATTTCACTGAGGATAATAATACATTTCTCAGTAATAGATTGAATATCCAAAGCACCTATGAGAACATTTTCAAGACCATCAGTATGAAAAATAACGTAAATAAATTGATGAGAGGGACAGAAATGCATCAGCCAATGTATCTTCAACTAGTCATCATTATCAAATAATTACCACTTCCAATGTGTTGTTCAATATTGTATAAAAATAATCTCTGACAATTCAATATTCATTCATACAACAGTAAAAGATATTTTTCATATTCAATTGATATTATTACATTGCTCGTTTTTTTTTCAAACTGTATGATCAAAAGATCCCTAATGAGGATATATAGAGATAGAAATAAATAAAAAGTGGAAACCCAATTTGAAAGGCAAACAGCCTCTTCATACTAAAGTGGCAACTGAAATTATGATCATGGCAGTCATGGCACCATACCAACAAATTCCTGAATTTGATTTTTTCAGTAGTTATCTCATTTGAATCTGCTTCAAAGGCACATCGCGCATCCAATGCAGAGCACTTTTTTCCAATCTTCAAGTTATTATCTACACATGTCTTATGTGTAAATTTTGTTTAGACCAGGATGAATAGTTGATAGTGATTCATATTTTCTCACCATATTAATGAAACCTCTGTTATCATTTATCAAACAAAACTTTTCTTTCATCCTTAAGAAAATGAATAATAAATATAAAAAACCACACAGTAAAACGTGAAGTGAACAAATCAACTCGAGTACTGTTGTAACACACTGTAATGTAATCTAAGTTCGTGAAAGTTCGTAATTTGAATTAGCTGCGAAACGCTAACTTCATATCAACAAAAATTGAGATTCATGCGTTAAACGCCATCTGTGATAATACGTTGAAACGAAAATCAATCACGTGACTATATTTCCAAACCTCCCATAAGACGTGCACATCTTGTTATTACTTATCTCTGATATGTACATAACCGTTGATATCCCATGAAAACAACACTACAACAATATTTTGCCTTTCCACAGCTGATCCCGATCATTGTGTTTCACTCTTATCTTGAAGTCAATTCCTCTCTATATCTACACTCCATCTGGTAGAATATATATTTGGCCGCGTTCCACTGGTAGCATTATCCCGCGTTCTGAATCGTCACCCCATGTGAGAAACTTTCTCATTGAAAGATTCAGTCCTGAATGAAGTGTTTCGATATACCAGAGGGCAATAGGTACCTGGAGATCTAAAGGATATTCAGGTCTACCTCTTCATAATTTCTTTATGTAGCTCATTTTTCAACATTGTAACTAAATGATGAAATGTATCAGGTAAAACACTGAAAATTAAATGTGTTCACATCAGATATGTCTATCTAATGGAACATGGAAGGTTGATTCCACTACTCCTGAATAATGTTGTGTCTTTGGAAGAAGAATAATCTGTCCTCGCATATGATGGAAATTGAAATAAATTCTTGCTATACAAATTACAACATTCAAATCGGGTGTTTCTTCTCTGCTACGGCTATAACTCGATCGATTGTCTACCACTACAATTACAGAATAATTCCATATTCTCTATTGAAGAAACTATAAAGCTCAGTGGGAGTCACAACTCGTGAACAGTCTGAACTTTATCTGTATATTATCATAATTTGCCGTCAACTAAATCCCAACCACTATCCGTTCTGTTATTTTTCTTCCACAATAGTTTACTGAACCTAAATACGTTCCGTAATTGCTGACTGTCATCAGTAAATTCAGTATTATCGGAACACGACTATCATAGACTATTCCTTGCACCCATCTGGCACCTCACGTCACAGCGACCGCGTCAATGTGTCACCTCCCAGCCGAACCTACCGCCTTATACGTCCCCCTCCTCTGCCTTCTCTGGCTCGGCCAGCGGCCAATCGTCAGCGCCGGCGACCCCACCCACGCCCGCATCATCGGCGGCTCGCAGTGCCCCCTCCCCCAGCCGTACTTCGTCGCTTTGCACCGACCGTTCGGCCGCCACTATTGCGCAGGCACGCTGCTGAGCACCTTCTGGGTGCTCTCGGCCGCCCACTGCGACCTGCCCGGGCAGTACGCCCTGGCGGGGTTCCCCACGGGCGAGGTGCACTCCATGAGGTTCTGGACAGTGGTGGCGCGGCGGTACCCTCACCCGGGGTGGACGCGTGAGACGATGCAACACGATATAGCGCTGCTGAGATTGGCCACGCCGGCCGTTGAGGATGAGTTCGTGGGGCACGTGCGGCTGCCCCAGCCACGTGGGGACGGGGAGGATGATGGAAGGGTGTGCAACCAGTCCGTGACGGTGATGTTTTATTCATAGTTAATTTGGTAATTTTGCACTTCTCGTGCGATAATTTTTTTAATTATGTAATAATATCTCGTGTAGTTACTCATTCCAATCCGTGACTCTTTCTTTCGTATCTTTTGTATACAGTGAGGACCAAAAGTAACGGAATAGAATCTTTGGTGTATTTTTAATTGTAAACTGGGTTGGTCGTCGAGTGCGCTGAGGTGCTGGTCTATGGCCCAGAGGGTTCGAATTCCGGCGACTATTGAAAATATTTTATTTATTTCTATAGTATCGTTTAGCGGGAGGAGATAGGTGACCAACCGAACATTCTTAGTACCTAGATTTCAATCCTTCGGACTCTCAAAGATAACCAGCCGAGCAGTGCTTCGGATGACCCTTAAAAAGCTAAGATCTCCGTCTTCCTTACTCATACAAGTCTCAATGAGACTTCGAGGGTTGCTTGCAACTATGTTGAAGGTTAAAAACACTTTTTAACTGGGTTGGTGGTCGAGTGCGTTGAGGCGCTGACCTGGGTCCGGGTTCGAATCCCGGCGACCATTGGAAACATTTTATTTATTTCTAAAGTATCGTTTAGCGGAAGGAGATAGGTAACCAACCGAACATTCTTGGTACCTAGATTTCAATCCTTCGGACTCTCAACGATAACCAGCCGAGCAGTGCTTCGGATGACCCTTAAAAAGCTAAGATCTCCGTCTTCCTTACTCATACAAGTCTCAATGAGACTTCGAGGGTTGCTTGCAACTAAGTTGGCGGTTAAAAACACTTTTTAACTGGGTTGGTAGTCGAGTGCGTTGAGGCGCTGACCTGGGTCCAAGTTCGAATCCCGGCGACCATTGGAAACATTTCATTTATTTCTAAAGTATCGTTTAGCGGAAGGAGATAAGTGACCAACCGAACATTCTTGGTACCTAGATTGATAATTCAAGAAGTTACATCGAAATACACCAATTACAGGTGATGGGCATGGGTCGGACGGACCACCTCGTGACCAACGCGCCCATGTCCGCCTCGCTGCGCTGCATAACCCTACCAGAGATAACCATGGAGGAGTGCACCAACTTCTACGCTGGCCACGACCTCATCGACGTCGTGTGCACCAACTCCAAGGGCAGGGACGCCTGCCAGGGGGACTCTGGGGGTCCACTGCTCTGCGGTGACGTGCAGTACGGGGTGGTTTCATGGGGGTTCGGATGCGGGGAGGGCTTCCCGGGGGTGTACACCAGGGTCGACAGGCATCTGGGGTTCATAGTGGGGGTGATGGGGAGGAATGGGGCTCAGCAGGGGTTTGGGGTTGTGGAGGTGTTGTTCAGTTGTGTTCTTTTTTTATTGAATGAAATGTGAAAGTGAGTAGATGGGCTGTACAGGTTCCAGGCCAAAATCCCATGTTATTTCTTATGAAGGTTCATTTGAGTCAAAACTGAACATTTCTGAGTGGGGGAACCGCACGCGCGCTTTTGGTTTTGAGTTGGTTTCTAGTTGTTTTTTAGTTAGTTTTGAAAACCAACTTGTTGTTTTTTAGTTGGTTTCGAAAATCAACTAGACGGTTTGTAGTTGGTTTTAGTTGTTTTTCAAAACTAACTGAAAACAACTGAAAAACAACTAGAAAACAACTAAAAAACAACTAATAACAACTAAACACAACTAGTAAACAACTAATTGGTTTTCATAACCAACTAAAAAACAACTAGAAACCAACTGAAAACCAACTCAAAACCAACTAGAAACCAAATAAAACCAACTAGAAACCAAAAGCGCGCGTGCGGTTCCTCCACTCAAAAATGTTCAGTTTTGATTCAAATAAACCTTCATGAGAAATAACATTGGACTTTGGGCTGGAACCTGTATAGCCTATCTACTAATGTGTCCATTATATTATTTCGATCCTTGTTTACTGACTATTGAATTCGCCTCACTGAGGAAATACCGGTGATGAAGTTGCACTCTATGTATGTAACCATTGACAGAGAGTACATGACATTTTACAGGTGGTAATTATACAGTATGAAGTTAACCCTCTAACCTCTAATTAAAATTCGTTTTATTATTCTAGGCTTTCTAGTTGGCGACTTAGTTGATATGAAAAAATATAATGTAATACCACAATTATTTTCATCAAATAAAAATAAAAAATTTAAGATTGAGCAAATCAAAATATAACTTTTTGGCAATTTGGTTTTTTCGTACTTCACTTCGTTTCTACGACAAACGTATTTCGGAAGCTAAGTTACCATATTCAGTGGAAACACCAGCACAGTTTTTTTGTGTTTTCATCACACAGAAGATGGCAACTTAGTTGCCGAAATACGAAATTGGTTTTTCAATAATTTTTATGGTTCTTTGGGTTACTTCATTTCCTCATGAGTTAGTAAGATATTTTTTCTACAACTCCATTCAGCGCTATATTGAAAAAAATTGAGCAGGTCAACTACTCAAAAAGTAGGTTTGATAAAATCACTCAACAAATTCATTATTACTGATTCACTTTTAATTTGTTTAGTTTGAGGGTGTGTAATCAAGAAAGCAAAGCAAAAAACGAAGGAATTTTAAGTATACAATAAGTTGTATTTTGAATCACACAATCTTAAAAAAATACTTTACTTTGAAAACAGTGACGTATATGTATACAGTCAAAACCGGATACAACGACATTGAGGGGACCATATAACTTCGGACGTTATATCCGATAGTTGTTATAAGCAATATACACAAGTAGTCACATTAATAGTCATATGTATGTTTAGAATTTTTGAAAAAAATGTTTATACTGAAAAACTTGCAGTAACAACACTACGACAGTTCATAGTTTTTAAAGTAATCGGTCATTTTGGTATTTTTTTAAGCTGTTAATGTTAAACACTTTCCTTTTTTTGTGACATGGTGGAGCGAAAACACAATCAAAACCGAAACTTCATCAACACAACCTTTCATTCAGGAATCAGGCTGCTAACTTCGCACTAAATGAGTCGTGAAACATGCAAGGTCAAATGGCACAGAGCACGTGCGTGAAAATTGTTCGTATTGTTTTATTTTGCTGGTACAAGCACAACGATTGGTCGTTATAGCCGATGAATATCGATAAAGTTTAGTGGTTCATGCGTCGTTATAAGCGATATGTCGCTGTATCCGATGTTGTTATAAGCGGTATTTTCACCCAACTGTTTATTGGATTTAGCCAGGACCTTGCCATTCGGTCGTAATAACCGATCCGTCGTTATAAACGATGTCGTTATATTCGGTTTCGACTGTATATTTTTTTCGATATTATTACTCCTAGGAAGCCACTGGAATAATTCTGATAACATCAGAAGTACTAATCCTTTCTTTACTCACCCCTTAGAATGTTAGAACTGAAGTAGACGTACCTGAAACAAAATTACAAAATCACATATATGGCAGAACTCTCAATCAATCTCCTGAATTCTTATATGACTACTGAACTTTTCATTCTGAAAGAAGAAGCATGTAAGATTTTTGTCCTCCCAAATCAACATGTACTTCTTAACGAATCATTATTATTTTAATAGTTTGAGACGCAATACTTTCACTGTTAGATATTTCAACATACAATTACATACGCCAACCCAGCATAAATCCGAATAAGACATGAAAGATTCCTGCCTATATACATTTCAACGTCAAATTCGGAATAAATTCGAATAAGACATGAATATATATATATAAAATGTGCACCTCATAATATCTCATTTCAGAATATGTAAATTAGATCTCGCTTAAAATCAACTTCAAACTCTTATACAGTGTGATCCAGATTGAATTTAGAACATACTAAGTTTTAGATGTATCTGGATAATAATTATGATATGATAAATATTATAACTGACTTCGAAAGAACATTTCAAAACATTCACAGAGCTCCCTTAAAAAAAGGCAACCACCATGGTCCACTTTGAAACTTGACATAAAAACCTAAATTATCTCCTAATAGGTAACTTTATACTGATTTCAAATATGTGAAAGTCCATAAGAGGAACTGAATTTCCCGAAATGGGAAACCATGAAGCAAAATTGATAACTATATAACATAATCAACAGAATCTTCCTTTAGACTATAGGTAATGTGAATGTCAAGCATCGAATTCGAAACACACTGTATAAAAGCCGCCAGATTCTGAAATCCAAGTCACTATTTTGAAGTGAAACTCACCGATTACGGAACCAGGTGCACATTTTCCGAAAATTAAACTCATGTATTCTGAATTCGAGACCGAAAAGGTGTGGAGTATGCTGTGGAACGAAAACTAAATGTGCCAATGAAAATGCCTCGCTTCGTTCCTGTCCCGTTCCAGAGCATACTGGCGAGGCATGGTGCATAGTATCCGATTTTCTCGAATGATCCTGCGCAAACAGTTTTCATGGACATCTAACCGTATGAAAAATCCTCGAACACGTGAATGATTGATTATCCGGAGAAGCTTTTCCCCCAGGGGTTTCTTGAGATATCATAACATACAGAGTGCGTATTTGAAAAAAAGTTGATGATGGCCACGAAAAGTCGAAACGTCGAATTCGAAAACTGGGAATGGCATTTTGTAGATCGCAAAAAGTGGCAAGAGAAAGTGCTTTTAATTTTGGTCCATCTTCAATAATAAAGCAAGAACAAAATCATGATAATCCAAAAATCTAGTTCTTTCCAGGTATTTTGAATATATATCTCCCGATGACGAACGTCAAATTTGAATCACCCTGTAAAGGTATAGCCTTTACATTCCATGAAGTGTGTTACTTTTCAAGAAGGTCCAAGAGCTTTGAGCACTTGTTTGACAAATCCCTGTATAAATCATATTATTGTATTATATATCAAGTTATATTAAATTATAACTGTTTCAATATGCATGTATAGATGAATTGAGGCAACTGCAATATTCATATTGCTATTCGAAATTAATTGACAGACAAATCCAACAATTAGCTTGATTGCTAGATATTTGAAATTAAATGATAATTGAACCAGTAATTCGATTTCTCAGGTAATGGTGAAATGTTTCAGGCAGATGATGAAATTGTTAAATTCGGTCTTGTTATTTTTGAGATCAATTGGAATGTTGAAGTATATAAGTGATATTTTTGCACGATTGATCATTTTTGACTGTTTACCGTGACAGATTTTACGTCAGTAGGTGACATTTACTATAGCAACTCGACGGTAAGTAATCCAACTCGACGGTAAGTACTCCAACTCGACGGTAAGTAATTCACTTACCGTCGAGTTAAAAAATCTCTTAATTTTAATATATTTTTATAATTTATAATGGTATCAATCGTGCAAAAAACGTTATAAGCATGTCGAACGTTAAGGGTATAAAACCCTTACCATTCTCCATACTTAATATACTATTTTGTGAAATTATATATATTCATCATGAAATATTTCGGTCAGATGGAGAAATCGCATCTCACTGTTTGGGATCAACTGTCAGATGAATGTATCTAATATATTAACGATTTGAATGCCTGGAATGATGATTTACCAATATATTGATGAAAAAATACATATTATTCACAAACAAATATAATAGGAAGAGTACAATACATAACGATTAATATTTTATACATGAAATGCGAAATATTTTGCCTGATCAAAAATATTTGAGCTGCTTTAGATAAACTGAAAAAACCACATTCCTCCCTTTGATGGCAGCTACGAGAGCAAGAAATTCTTGACAATCATTTGAGGGTGCCAAATATATCCACAAAATAATATGAATCTAATAAAAAATATACCAATATTTGAAGTGACTGATAGTGAACTTGAATATCCTAATCTACCTACATCAATATCAATTATTATAATGTTCGAAATGTCATAATAACATAATCTATATATCATGAACATGACAACTCAAAGAAATTGAAATAATAAGTGACCAGACATCTCTAAGCACAAAAACCATTTCAAAATAATGTCACGTTTCAAATTTACGCACTGCTGTATTCCTGGTTGCATAATTACATTCTGGTGACAACGAATAAAAGGTGACATTTGAAATTACTTTCATGTTCGTGACATTTGCGTAGGAATGTGGTTTTAATATTAATGAAACTGTTTGTGCAAACTATGAAATCCACATCTGGAATTGTCGAAAAAGTTTTCAGTAATTACATAAAATATACATTCAAAGATGTTAATATTGAATCGACACCACCTAAAGTTATAGAGGCCGCCCCAAGTTACATCTTTGACATGATTTCCCGCGAAACTAAAAAAAAAAAATCATGATCGTAGAAAAAATAGTGTACTTACAAAACTCGTTGATAAGTGCATTCTTTGCACTAGTTATCTTTTCACATTATTCCCGCGTTTCAAATGATTCGAGATATAATGAGTTTCAATATTTTTTTCAAAGATTACAGGAGCTCAGAGTAGAAAACGGTTCGAAGAAGTAAACTGGACTAGTACTTTCGAATCTTTGAACAAAAATAAATATCCTCTTAATCGCCATACTTTTCCCAAATGAGTGTCGGGGGGAAAACCGTAATCGTCGCGAACGTCTCACAGGAACATTCTCGAATGAGTCCCGCTTTTGATCCCGTTTTCCGTGGAAAACGGACCACAAAAGAGAACCAGCGATGGGGCGTGTATCTGCTGATGGAGCCGCTCGCAGCATCCCTCGCAGTATCGGCGCGGATTTCGGCGGGATAACGCGCGGAGAGGACGTAAACGGCGTCGCCGTCGCGACGTGAAGCGTTACGACGCCCTGATCGTCTGTGAGAGTCGCCAAAAGTGCGAAGAATTTGACAAGTGCCTGATGCTTGAAAATTATTTTTTTTTAATTTCCCGGATCTGTATACAGGGTGATTGGTTTTGGATTTTTAGGATAAAAATAATAACACTTGAAGTGCAGGATTTATACAGGGTGAGTCGCGAGTAACGGAAGAACGGGAATATTTAGGGTGGTCCTTGTTGACATGCATTTTACAGTATGGTGGAAAGTATGGACTAAATTCATTTTCTCTAACGCATATGAATATTGAGGAAAACCCTGAGACAGGTCGATTTTTATTTTTAAATTGACATCTCTTGATATACATACGGAGTTTGTGACGTCATCCGCGTAGTTGTGGTGACGTCATCGATTATTTTTTTAAATAGAAAGACACCCTGTTCATTTTTTTTTCTGGAAGTATATTCATTGTCTATCTGACCGTATACTAATATTAGGAGAATAAAGTAATATAGGGTGAGAAAAAGTTATTAATTATTTCATATTTACAACGGAAACCGTTACAACAAATAATCAAATGTGTGATCTTCTGCAAGAATACAATGTGATATACAGAAAACAAATGATTCTTGAAATCTGCTATCGTTTTTGAATATATTTGTGAAATATTCACTCGTATTCGTTCTTTCAAATTATCTGATCTTTCCGGTTTCCTACATAAACTTTGCTCTACAGATAACCTCAGAGGAAAAAATGGGGAAGAGTTGAATCAGGAGATCTAGTTGGCCATTTGATTGACCTTCTCCAACCTATTTAGGTAATTGCGTACATTGATAGCATAATGATGTTGTAAATATTAAATAATGTTTTCACAGCCTGTATCACTTTATTGTCCTGATATTAGTATATGGTCAGATAGGCAATGAATATACCTTCCAGAAGAAATAAACAGGGTGTCTTCCTATTTAAAAAAATAAACGATGACGTCACCACAACTACGCGGATGACGTCACAAACTCCGTATGTATATCAAGAGATGTCAATTTGAAAATAAAAATCGACCTGTTTCAGGATTTTTCTTAAAATTTATATGCGTTAGAGATAATGAATTTATTCCAAACATTTCCACCATACTGTATGTTTATTTCCAAAAAGAATTTTTTTCTTTTTGCACAGCTCTCAGGACAATAAGCGTTTTTTATCAAATTTCGTTCAGGTACGATCTTTTGAAACAGGTACTTCTTACTTGACGTGAATAACTTTTGTCGAAACTGTTCAGTGGCGTAGATGCAGAGGGGGTTTCACTTTTCCTACCCTATTTTCTACGCCATTTATCTGAATAGATTTTTTCGAACTTAACATTCAATTTAGGAAAAATAATAATCCCTCTCTTGTGAAATTTTGATCTGAGGCTTTGTTCACGAAATGCTAAAATAGCCACCAATGAAATACTCCAAGATATCTCACAAGTTCATTATTATCTTGGCCACCCTAAATGTTATCGTTTTCCAGTTATACATTCCGTGCTGTTACTCGCGACTCACCCTGTATACGTTGTTCTCATGAACCAAATGAAACCAATGTTATTAGATTTTTTAACGGATTTTGCTGAAGGAAATTTTCAAACCCACCATGAGATATTTTAATGACATTTTCACCCCTATTCAATATTCTTTTCGATATACTCGAAACTCATTGTAAATGTTTTATGAGAAAATCTTGAAACCATAACCTTTGTGAAAATCATCATCGAATTAAGGCTTTTCAATTTTGGTAGTATTTTGTTAAATGATATTTGCCTTCTTTATACTCAATTTGTCTTAAAAAAATTTGTGCATGACAATGCTGTCAATCTGACACTACAAAAATCTTGCATACCGTACATTATGTCTATCTTCAGAACTACAGTTACCGAGTTACCAATATGTCCAGAAATTATCAGAATTAAACGAATGGTTGAACTGAAATAAAAATCCCATATTATCAGGGTCGCTGGGTTTATCATATGCAATTCCTTCTGTAAACATAATATTGAGCTGTTTTGACTTTATTAAAAAAATTCGAGCATTTTTTTGTCACTCTGTAGGTATTATACATATATTCGGTAAATGAACAACTGTTCATGACGTTAATACACAGTAAAAACTGGGTAGTCAAAATTAACTACAACTTGTTGCTCAGCTCGATCCACTAACCTTATTTAGTTAAATTAACAAAAGTACATGTAGTCGAATGAATCTTGTCAATTTGTGCAATAGCTTAGTTGACAAATAACAAAACTTAGTTGCGAAATCATACTAGTTTTTTTGGAGTTACTACAAAACGGTTTTGCGAAATCACCGGATATATTTCGTATTTTCAACAATATTCTTTCGATGAAAGTAAAACCAATGATGGTGATTCGACAAATCGTTTTGGTTAATTAGTACTAAATAACGTAGTGGATTGGTATTCTATTTTGTTACTTTAGCAATATGATATTGTTAATTCAAAAATATAATTTTGCTCTTTCAAATATAATATTGTGAATTTAACAATACAATATTATATAAACTTAATAATAGCATATTGTCGATTTCACAAGTTCAGTGGTATGGTATGAAAATTTATAAGCAAAAGATGTACCATGAGGAAAATGAATAAAACCCAATGAATATGTTTCAATTCAATTTTATTTAAAAAATGAGGGCATTCACAAATATTTACAGTATTATGAAGAAAATCAAAATAATTTGAAAAATAAACACTCGAATAAATATTACCTCTTGACAGATTTCTATACATTGAGTAAAAAATGTACATATATCATTAACCGAATATTACCAGCGGATTTGGTAATATATAACTATCAGAAATGATATAATTCACGTAGATGTATTCTTTGCCTGTTTATTCCATCTCTCGAACTGGAATCTCCGTCTAGAATGAAACAAAAAGATGAATGATGAATCAGGAATAACATGAATTTCAAATAATGAAATTGAAATAAGAATGAAAAAACTCAAAGGAATACTTACGTTCGAAAGAAGTTATTGAATATTCTTATGTCGTCAACCCTGATCTCCTATTTTGGAAAATTTTATGAATGCCTTCAGGAAACCCCTCTAGAAATCCGCTTGTAGTTCCATGCTGAGCAACTAGAAGGAACTTCTAACTTCCAAGTGATGAACATAGTTGCCCAAATTGAATGATGCTGAAGTGCATCTTTCCATAAATCTCCAAAATATCTGCAATAATTGAAAAAAATCGGTTATGATTTCAATTATTATTGTTGAAGGTACTGGGTAGTTTGTTTGAACACGATTAGTGAATTTAACATCAAAAATTATAGAACAAGCATAAACCGTAAAGATAGCAGTAAAATACCCCTACCTTATTGGAAAATACAGCACTTGATAGAGTTTTTATACTCAAGGGTACATTTCATCTGCTCTAGGTCAATGAATAGATTTTTCATCTACTTACTTTCTGTTGCAATTTCTCTGTTGTCGTTTACTACTCTCGTATACTGCTTTATTTTTCACTCGAATTTTGTGGGATATGTTGAATATAAATTAAGTCAACCACATCCATCTTGAATTCTTGAATCAACGATATTGTAACTTGATATATTATAGCTGAAAAAGGTAATGATTATTTACAAATTGGTTTCTTACCAAAACAATATTGCCTTTATCTTTTTGTGGAAGTTGGGCACTCTTATTACATTGTCAAGACTCCACCCTATTGATTTTTCCTGCTTTTTGAAATAATCTAGAACCAGATAATAATTCTTACATACATATTATAGTCGATAATAATGCATTAGATGAATCACGAAATGGTTTTGCAAAATCACCAAACATTTTGTATTCGTAACAATGTACTTTCGATTAAAGTTAAACCAATGATGGTTATTCAACAAATCAATTTGGTTTATTACTACTAAATATAATGAAATATCATTTCGTTTCGTTACTTCAACAACAAGATATTGTCAATTCAACAAATTGTTTGGTATGGAAACAAATATATTCTTGAATGAATATGTAACCAAAAATAAACAATTAAACCTTACCTTCAATATATATTTAATATGCAGCAATTCTTCATCATCGACCAGAGATTAGTTCAGTGAATTCTAACTTGATGGAGGTGTTGCTTCTTTTCTGATGAGACACGCTCACCTCACACCGCACACCTCAACGACACGAAAGACTACCAAGTACTGGGCTTACCTCATTCTGACTTGCACATCGTCGTCAAACGTTGATTAAATGACAACTACTTTTTGGAAGATTAAATATTTGTTTTGTCTATTTCACTCAAATTCATAGAAATCAACAAAAGACATAGTATTTTTCACTACAATTTTTGTTACGGACATTTTTTAACTAATCGTTGTAGTGAAAAGAACAAATTTCATCATTAACAAGTTCCTCGGATGAATTTTATGCTAATATAGATAAAATGTTTGTGGTTATTAACAAATTTCTTGCTATTTTCAACTAAATAGACATTAACAACTATATTTTTTTTACTGTGTACTTGTCACCCAGAGTAAATTAGAATTATATCCACCATCTCATTCTCGTGAAAATCATCCCATCACTGAGTAACCAATTATAATCCGAATATTTGGGTCGCTTTGAATCTAATTGGAAATTGCTTTTTCCCTCCGGTACAGCTCCAAACTTTTAATTGATTTGGGTTAAATGACGCTATTTACTTTGCGGATAATCGGGCAATTTTTCATTGGACTGTAGAAAGGCAAGTTGAAGTCTATATTCCTATTTTCGACGTTTTTTGTTTTCGAAATGGCACTTTGTTTGAAAAGCAATTTTATTATTGCATGTGATCGAATATAAATAATGAGAACAAGCCACAAAATACAGCTTCTAGACTTCCTCATAAGCACATATTCCGCCTGTAAAGAGGGCTTTTGGAAGTGCCAATTTTAAAACTTGAACGGAAATTGGAAAATCTTAAAGTTTGTTGACAAAATGCACTTATCGAACTTATTCTCCGAAATTCTCAAAACCCTGTAGATGTTGATCCGACGAAATTTGTTGAATTATCATGAATGCATCGAGAACAACACACTGGTCGAAATCACATGCACACAAAGCGCGTTAGATCGGCACGTTGTCTGCGAGCATTGTAGGACGAAATCGGCACTAAATTCCCGTTTTCCACATCCGTCATCCGTCAAGTTTCACTGGCAGATGAGGAACGTCCAGTGTTGCCAATTGGCGGGAAATTTCCTGCATTGCAGATTTTTTACGAGGGATAAGTCATTTTGCGGGAAGTATGCGGGAAATCATGAAGTTTCATGCATTAAGTGAAATCATGTTCATATTTCATGATGATATTCAATAAAAGGTATTTATGCTCATGCGCAGAAATATTTATTTTTGCCTCCTTCATTTGTCCATCACGTCCATAATGAAACTAAGGTCATCCCCTCAAACATCTTGATGCTGTCACTTGTCACTGTTGTCACGTATAACCACGCCGTACCCATTACTGGTTGAAAATGATTTCACCAATAAAAACAAAACCTGCAGTCACAGTGATGAATTGGACACTGCTGATTCAGAAGTGGGATTTTTGAATATTAAAAAATGGTTACATTATCTTCCTTCAGCGAACCGAATCAAGGATTTCAAATACTTTTACACTTTGAAATAATTCGCAACATTTTACCTAATCATCTGAAAAATATCTTCAAAAGAATAAAATCTGTATATTTTTTGAACTAATTCCTGAATGATAGGTATTATTTTGAATATGGCGGGAAATTCTGTCAAGATCTGTGGGATATTGACAGATTTCAGATTGGCAACACTGGGAACGTCCGTCATGAGATGCGAATCTCAATAGACGAATCCAGATTGGGAGAGCGCTGGATCGTTGATTCGGAAAATTGGTTTTTCCATTCTGATGATCGAGAAAACTTCGAAAACGATCGGATTTTCGCGTAACTAGACGTGCAATCCAAACTCACCAGGCCTTACAGGGTGGATGGCCTAATAATTTAACCTCAGACTTCAAACCTACCTCGGGGTAAAAACGATCAAAAAATCCAAATTATCTGCTTTCTTTATTTGGTTTCCGGAAGAGATTTATTCTCCGATGAAATCAGGGGCTCTTCATATACATACAGACTGTTCCTTTTATCATGTGGTAACATTGCTTTATTCTAAACCGTAATAGATACAAAAGCGATCAAGTAGGGGAAAAGGTACCCAACTATTGTATGAAGAGCAGTAAGTTGGTCAGAAAAAATCTACAGGAACTCTCGCCCTTCGCGAGGTATATTTTCTGAAATTAGAATTCTATTCGTATAAAAACAAAAACAGCATTTTTAGTTTTCCTTGTATAACTCGGGAAGGGCGAGAGCCCCTGTAGATTTTTTCTGACCAACTTACTGCTCACCACAATAGTTATTTTTTTCCAATAATTATTGAGCATGAATAATTATTGAGCATGAAGTTGGATTTGCTGGGATTCCATAAGAAGGGTTCTGCATGAATTGTTTTAAAGTATGTTTTCTCGTGTCTAGGAATATTGAATAACATCGTAAAATGCCTTAGTGTTCAATACAATATTTCTCCTCATTGTTGAGTTTGCCCTAATGAATTCGATCTTCATCATCCATGTTTGTTTTTCGCTTCCTCATCTAGGTTTCAGTTAAAGCCGACGAAAAGTTTTGTCACTAATTAAATCCAAACCTCTCATGTTATTAGGATGCATATACGGGTAGCTACGTGATATCTACACCGAGATTCGTTGAAATTTAATCATTAATTTGTCATATGATGGAGAAGTGAGTTGAGGAAATTCAGTACTGAGAGTTTGTGGGTAGATACCTAATACCCATGCATCCATCAGATTAATTCACGTTGTATTACTATATCTGTGAAATGTAATATCAATACTGCTCGCTAATAACCAAATAGGTTGGGCGATAACATTAAATAAAGAAAAATAAAAAATCTACAGGTTTAGGATAATGTCATCATCATTATGAGAGACGGAGTGAGTTAGGAATAGATTTAAATCATCTCTGTCCCATACACGTAAGTTCAAATATATTAAACAACACCTCTGTGCTCTGTGTATCATTTGAAAAAATAAAACTTCTTCACATACCATGTATAAGGAATGAGAAAATGAGATGAAAAAATCCTTGGTTTCGAATGAGGTAACATCTCCTTCAAGTTTGTGCAAATATCGAATATCTCTATTAGTTTTCGAGATATCAACTGTTGAATTCGTAAAGTCCATAGTCAATCACCCTGTACATGGAGACTGAAGATACCCTATTTGATTCGAGTTAATTAACAATATTGATAGCATTATATTTATTTTTACTTGACAATGAATTTTTCTGTGCCATATAGAATTGGCTGTAATGAAGCAGAATATTTCCCAAAATGGATAGCGGTATGAAAGTGAACAGTTGCCAATAAATATTGTGAACATTGGCTAATCTGCAGTCCGAAGATGATTATGTGAAGTTGTTTCAGAGCAGGATCGAGGAGTAGCAAAAATGGCAGCTGGTGAGTACAAATAATTAGTTGCTATTCAACTGACAATACAGAAAATCATAGTGGGTGGGATTGTTAATTGAATAATTTTTTTTTTTGGGAAGCCATGATTCAAGATAAATGAGATATTTATGAGAGGATCACTAGAATTCATACATTAAGATGGTGCACACATGTGATGCCAAAAGTTTTCGTAGATTCAATTGAAATATTATTCCTGGTAAAAGAAAAAAATATTAGCTTAACTCTCCTTTGCCTTTTTTCACTTCGTCTATTGAATTTATATATCCTTTGAACGACAACAAAATTCAATTTATTCCTCGACAAACCCAACGATGCTTGAAACAACATGCTGAACATTTTTCCAGCACAGCAGCAAATTGAATTCTGATGAAGTTTCTTACTCATTACTTCAGCATTACATGTTATAAAACAAACGAACTTCAAATATTATGTTTCAGTATATTTTTAGGGTAGGTATCCACTTTTATTTTTCAAATACATTTTTTACCAGAAATCCTACTCATACATCTCAGTAATCATCAAACAAACTTCCCCACTAAAAATATATTTTCTCTGTACAGAGTTTTCCATGCATGAAATGCAATATTTTCCTATGGAATATCATTGAGAAGGTGTACAAATATACTTGATATGTAGACTATCCTCACTGATACCAATTCGAATATCGGTTAGTGTTAGTGTCAGGGGATGACAAATAGTTTTGGATGTTTTTTTCAGTTCAAAACTTTGTTGTTTCCATCAAACATTCGGATAGATGTCAATGCGATAATGTTTATTCGATCCCATTTCAAACTCCCGTAGACTTCTACAAGAACACAGTTGATTTGATTGTATTGTGTTGGATTATAGATTTTTTTTGAGAGGATATACAGTGTCATCCCCAAAGTATGCACCATATGATGGGAAACTTATTTATTGAGGGTTTTTCGACGAAAAGTTATTCCTGATAAAAATTTTGTGCATCTCCTAAAACTGAACATGCACCAACAAAATACAGTAAAACACACGTAATATACGAGGAGCCTTCAAATATTTGATTTTGAGACAAGAGTAAAGTATTCTTATTTTGAAAAATCTAGTTCTGAAGTCATGGCCATCTAAGTGAAGTTTAATTTTTTTACCAATTTTTTTAAAATGGGGACTACGAAAAAAATAATTTGCTAAAACGATAAATATACAGCATCCTGTATACGACGGTTTATTTTAAGAGCCTGTAATATTACAAATTACACAAGTATGGTGTTAACCATGCACGGTAAATTTTTCTGAAGAGTGAAATAATTTTCAAATTTTTTGGTGCAACGTTATTTTTATTTTTTGTTAACAGAGAAAATTACTCAAAATTATACAGTTTTGTAACAAGAACTCAATATTCAATAATATCAAATCACAAAACTTCGAAATTAAATAGGTATTTCGGAACAAACTCATTGATTTTCTGGAGATTTTCTTGTCCAAAATGAGGCTCCTCGTACATTACGTGTGTTTTACTGTATTTTGTTGGTGCATGTTTAGTTTAAGGGGATGCACAAACTTTATTTTGTGGATGACACTGTATGTAGATAACGAAGTCAAAGAAAGAGTTGGGCATAAAGTAGAGCCTTGTGATACTTTCGCGTTGAATTATTGGTGCCAAAATCACTAGGCGACAAACCAAATTCCTCCAAAAAAAAACTAGGCGACAAAGCTCATAATAATGCAAATAAATTCAGGTGGTATATGAAAACATTACGCCATAGTATACAAACGTATAAACAGGGGAAGTGCAAATTTTCATTCGTTGTAGACCGTGAAATAAATGGTTTTAGCATTCCACATGGTTGTTACTTTGGGTTTTTTATTCCTATTCTGTGCAGTGTGCGCTTCCAAAGGATTACTTCCGGTAGTTCTAGTTCTGAAAGTGGATTGAACTGAAAAAAAGTTGAGCTATACATGAATATTCGATCAAACTTACGGCATTACTGTTATTAGATAATACTCAAACGAATGAATGCTGATTTCTACCTCTTAACAAATGAAGTGGTCATGCAAAATAATATACAGGGTTATTCAAATTCGACGCTCATTATTGGGATATCGAGAACAATAAATGATACAAAGAACTTTGAATTAGGGCAAAGTTGCGGAATTTTATGGTCATTATTATGGTGAAAGAAAATCCGCGCCAGATCTTTTAGATTTCAAAATATTCGAAAAAAACTGAATTTTTTAATTATCTATTTCATTTTATACTTGCTGGAGATACAAAAAAACTGAAAGCACTTCTTCATTGCCACATTCTGCGATCTTCAAAATGGCATTCTTAGATTTAGAGTTCGACGTTTCGAGTTCTTGCGGCCATCATCAACTTTTATTTTTTTATTACGAAGGTTCATATTTTTCACCATGGACTGACTTCTGAAATATATGGACACTCAAAGAATTGATTTATTTCATTAAATTATTATTGACGAGCTTCAATCGCGAAAGTGTTGTTGATCAAGTAACTATAAATGATGTTGTATTTCAGGTGTCAGGTCATGGTGAGAAAAATGGAAAAAGATGCAACTTCGTATTGAAAAAAAATTGATGATGGCCGCGAGAAGACGAAATGTCGAACTCACGATCTAATAATGCTATATTAAAGATCGCAAAATGTAGCAATGAAGAAGTTCTTTAAATTTTTTTTGTATCTCCAGTAATAAAGCAAGAATGAATTGGAATAGAAAATTCAATAATTCAGTTTTATTCGAATAGTTCGAAAACTAAAAGAGCAATCGCGGATTTTTTTTCACCATAATAATGACCATAAAATTTCGCAACTTTGCCCCAATTTAAAGTTCTTTGTATATCTTACGGTTCTCGAGATCCCAATGATGAGCATCGAATTTGAATAACCCTGTATATCACATATCATTTCGTGAATATAAAAAGCGTACTAATTTTCTGGAATATCTTAGCACCATCAGTATGCTTGATTGAATACACTGTGACCAGAAAGGAATGTACCAGTAAGGAAGTTATGGCGGTTGATTCCGAAAATTAAAATAAATATTTTATTTTTTCTGAAAAAAAAAATCTCAAATTTGGTCCATCGGTTGGACAGCAGAATCACACCAATAAAATCTGAGAATTTTAGTGCCTACCTACCATTCCCGCATACAACCTCTATTGTGTTTCGAAACGAAATGAACGGAAGAGAAAAAGTGCCGTATTTTCACCATGTCGAGCGTCTCCGTACCTTTTCACCCCCCCATTAATCACCACTCGTACAGTTTCACCCTCGATTAATCGCCACTCGTACATCCACCCTTTATACCCGCCGCGCACACTTGACTGTGATTAAAACAATTGATATCTCACCCTCAAGGATCCCGTCTACTTTAACTCCCTGTTATCCTTATACAGCTTTGAGAAAGTTATAGCTTATAATATAGTATATCTTTCTGAGGGGTGTCAAGCCTCGGGGTAGGCAAAGGTAGGAAATTATTTTATTTCTGACAGTGACATTATAAGCTTATATCGTCATAGTTACGATATCTATAATGAGGGTCATAACTCCCTTGGGATATTAAGGTTCAAAAACTCCCTCTTACCTTTTACAGGTGAAAATGATACAAGAAATGCTTATAAACGTTTATATGTAATGAAAACTAAGACATGTTTTCCTTATTCACGTCATTACAAATAATAAATGTACAATTTTCAAATGTTCCCTGAAAATTACTTCCGCCGCTGGAAACAATTTCTTCTTTTTTATGGGTGGTGCTGTTGCTGTTCACTACAGTCGAGGTGCCTGCCTCTTCTGATGGCAAAGTAGACAGCATACGCGCCGTTTTATTTCTCAATTCAATACTGTCCTCCAGATACCCCTCTGCCACTGTGGAACTTCTCCAACCTCCGTGTCTTTTTAAGTTTGTCATAGTTGCTCCTGCATTGGCTAGGGCAGTAGCAGAAGTGCGACGAAGGCAATGTCCCGTATAGGTTAGTGGGTTTGGCAATCCTAAATACATTGCGATTTTGCTGGGAATTTTGCCAAACATATTATTTCCAATTGGCTGAGTTGTACATTTATTTTGTCGGAAGCTCAAAAAAAATCGTTTTGTACCTTCAGGACGCAAGGACATATAAAGTCTCAATAAAGACAAAGCAGAGAACTCTTTTTCATCCACAACTGTAAATTTCTTCGATACACCAGTTTTACTTTCCGGTACGTTCACTACCATAACAGTATCCCGGTCCTCTATATCTGCTATATTCATATTTAGAAGTTCCTGAGTTCTGCATCCTCCAAAATAACCCATAATTAGAACAACCTATAACAAATAAAACGAAATAAACAAATGAAAAAGAAAATTATGAGAAAAAAATTACCTTATGCAATAAATGAATTTCATTAGGGGCGTCCTTTAGAAATTTGATGACATCTTTAGGAGATAAGACAGCAGACTTTTTCGGCTTATACCCCTTACTTTTCCGTTTCAAAAAAGCCTCTAGTTCGTTGAACTTGGTGATATCTCTTTTCTCATATATGGTCACCATCGATTTGAGCATTGACCATTTAGTCCATAACGAATTTGGGCTAAACGTTTCTGACTGCAACGAATAAATACAATTATTACCAAATCTACCAGAAAATACTGAAAATACTTTACCAGTTCTTGAAAATATGCAAGAAAGACAGTTTCGTTGGCATCTTTTGACATAACATTTCTCTGTGTCAGCCACTTCAGATATAAGTTGTATTCTTTTTGATATAGGGCTTCACTTTTCGATGGAAGTAATGATTGTCTTGCTTTTTCCGCTTTTTTTATAATATCCTCCATTATATCAGAAAAAGATCGTCGATTTGTGGTAAAAAATAAACACGTTTTCAACGGAAAAACATTGATTGATAAAGAAAGTTTGCTTATAAACTTGTAACATAGCGACAACCTAGCAACAACCAACAATGCTACAATCAACGCTACCTAATTCAAATATACCAGAAAGGTTATGAATTTAAACATTTATTGCGTTCTAAATATGGACATATTGTTATGAAAATCGGTCAAAAATAAAATTATCTATGTACCACGGGAATTATAGAGCCTTAATAACCTCTGGCAATTGCTGTCCCTCGGGCCAGAAGCCCTCGGGACGGTAATTTGCCATCGGTAATTAAGGCCCTCATAATTCCCTTAATACATAAATAACTATAGCTCCCTCATTAGCGTCAAGAGAGTAACGGCGCGTTCACATGCTGGCTTTTCGCGTTTTGGCTTATGGCGTATTGTGATTCTATTGGCCGATCTTTGTGAGCGCGTATCAAGAATTATCCGCCAAAAAGTCGATTACTGTTCAAAAGAAGCTCCGATTTCCATGGTCCTCACTTTTTAGCTCAAAATCGCCGTCATTATTATAAATTATTGCGTATCAATGTTTTATTCAAACTTTCCGCGATAGGCGAAAGCTGTCATGTGAACGCGCCCTAAGACGTATTTGCTGATCTATTCATCTACAACATTTTATCATAAAAAGTGATGAATGTCATTCAGTTGGGGAGTCTCAATGGCCAAGCACACCCACCTGTTTGAACTAATTTGCCCTGAATATAAAAATTGGAGGTTGAAAAAATATGTTTTGTTAAAAGTCGCATAAAGTTTATATCTTTTTTTAACATTCAGTTGGAGCCTATATTTATGGAACTAATCTGTAGTGGCATTGTGTTTGTCACATGTTGATAAATATCCTCAAAATTTTCTCAAATCAACCGAATATAATGAAGAAAAATAAAAAAGTTTATTTTACTTTGGATACAGATTTCTTATTTTAAAAGAAGAGTAATTAAACTTGAGATTCAATGGTTGAGAAAAAGTGCAGTTGTTTGTTGTTTATACTATGTGACTATCAGGCGATCTTTTAGCGGATATTCCACTTATTTTTGAGATTATCTCTTCTGGTTTTATCGAGCTATATACAGGGTATTCTTCGAAGACATGTTTATGTTTGGTGATTGTCATTTCTAGAAAAAAAAAATCTCATGAACGTAAGTCCTAAAAGTTCTAACTTTTAAGATACAGGCTCATGAATTTGGGCCGTTCATTCATAAACTTTCTTTAATAAAATAAAACTCGTTGTCGCTGTAATCCATATTTTTTGATTCTCGTTTATTTTGAATTTGCTTTTGAGTCAATGCACAAACATTTCCACACAGTATAAAATTCTTAAGGAACTTTTTCTGTGAAGTAAAACGATTTTTATTTTTATAAGCGAAAACCATGCGTCGGACAAAGAAAAACAATGAGATCAAATTTACCCAAAAATGAATGAGGAACTTGATACTAAAAGCAGTGGCGTTGTATTTTTTTTCTCCAAAAATATCCAATGGAAAACCCGTACGGACGCCACTGGTATAGAAAATGAAAATGTTTGTATCATTACAAAAAGGCATCATTACAAAATTTCATAAGGATGACTACAATATTACCTCAGTTATTATAAAAAATGTGTTTTTTTAAATTTTATCAATCTGTATCTCAAAAGATAAGTCGAAGAATCACCACCTCAAATCACCACCTCAAATATTAGCATGTCTTTGAGGAACACTCTGTATAGAGTATTTTCAAAGAAAACATAAACGACCCAAAATTCTACCAGAAAGTATGATAATACGACAAAATGCCTTAACTTGATCCCCCCCATCACCTAGTATAATCTGGAAGTGTAATTTCCCACGAAATCCATTACCCTTTATTCGCACCACAATTCTACCGGAAGAGAACCGTAACATCCATTTAACCACTGAATTCCGTAAAGGTGTCGCCTATTCCCTTCCTTCCTTGCTTTTTCCCCTATATAATTTTCGAATCACTCTTCCGCAGCATCTCCAGAGATGTGGAAAAACAAGGCTGCAGAGTAAATTCGATGCTGGGCAGTAGTTCAAATGTCGCTTGCAGTTGCTAGTTGGCAGTGTGTCACAAAAGAAGTAGGCCAAAGAAAAACCCAAAAATATCTACACCCAGGCAATTTCTTGTTCCTATCTCATGAAAAAAAAAATCAGGAATTTGAGGACATACCACAGGAATTTTCACACATCCTATGTAGTGACTGCAATCTAGCAGCAGATTGATTGATGTAATGAGATCAAACTAAATGCATCATTATTCTTTGGTGTTATGTTATGTGTTTATAACTAGTTGTCAAATGTCAATTACAATTCAACATAAAACTCCTACGATCTCTTCGGGACGTGTTAAAGGGACATTTCCAGTTATTCATGAGTTATAAATTCTGCGAAAGGAGGCAATAACAATGCTACTTAAGATATCCTACTAGTGCTATAAGAACAGAGAACAACGGTAGTAAATCTGTTCATTAAAAATGGATATTCCAGTATATCATGCTATAATGGAGAAACACTAGCTTGAACAGGCAGATGTGGAATCATCTAGAAGCAATGAAACAATGCACCAGCCACTGTTAGATTTCAGTGATATATTTAATGAATCATAAGTTCAAGTTTAAAAGCGTCCTTCACAATAATATCTCGATAGCAATTATTGCGTGATAAGTTACTTCGGGGATAATTTCCTACAGATTCAACACAACTCAAAATGATGTTCGTTCCAACACAAGTTTTGGGCTGTGGAATGTTCAGATTCTGTAGTAGTTGTAGAGAAAATTACTTAAAAGTCGAAAATATTCCATAGAGTCCTTTAGTACGCGATTAATGAAAAAAATTACGAACTAATTATCGTCTGGACCATGACTATAAAAAATTGCTTGCAAGGTTTCCATTATTTTGAAATCAGACCGTTATCTTCAATCAAAGAAGTTCCAGCATAGAAGGAATCTAATTTGCTACAAAAATATGCATATCGACGGCTACTCATTCAGAAAAGAGATACAACGCCTCTTCGTATATAGGAAAGCCTCGAATTCAATATGTTCAAAAAACTAATAAAAATTTTTCCTACGACCATCTATGAAAACGTCAATAATCACACTGTTTTGTTATTCAGAAAGTAGCTGGTGTTGTTTATTTGAAAGAAAAAAGCACTAGTGTTGATATGAAATATATCACAACGCTCGCCTGAATTGATAGAAATAATTAGGTATATTGTGAAGGTACTCACTGTCAATATAAGCGTTCTCAAATCAAATTCATATTATTTATTGAAATTTCTGTCTCGTTTTGAATTATACCGAGAATTCTTTATCTATTAATTTCTACATAACCTCTGAATTCACTTCAAAACTGGAACCTATACTCTTTGCTGGAACTATTTCAATGTTGATGACAGAGGGTTAGATCATTCAAAAGAGTACGGCTATAGTTTTTTGCGCGGCTTGCATCAGTTTGATATCACAGTATCACCAACGAGAAGATCCTTTGATATCACAGATGTTTGCAAAGAGTCAAGGACAAGGCAAGAGGCAAGGACACTCGAGTAACTCGTACGCGCTTGCGAACTACATACTTTTATGGTTCTGTATTCCTGGTTGCGTGATTACTGGCGCTAGCAGGTGAATGGTGTCAAGGTTGTTTATGTACGCTGGTGTCAATATCAATAAAATTTGTCCAAACTAAACTAACTCAATCAATCAGTAATTCACATAATGAGAAATTGTCGGAGAAGTATTTAAATATCATCTTGAATATGGAAATAAACAGTACTTGATATCGAATCAAAACCACCTGAAATTCTAGAGACCGCTCAAGTTAAATTTTTGACAAGACCTTCCGCGAAATGAAAGTATTCGGAGTCGTAGGAAAAATAGTGTACAAAACTCGTTGGAAAGTGCATTTCCTTCACTCGTTACGTTTCCGCACTCACCGCTAGGCGGCTCGTGCTAAACGACTACTCGTGTGAAATATGTCACTTTCCACACTTGTTGTGCAATATGTTAAAGTCTATATTATATGATAATCACAGAGTACAGTAACCACTAATCTTTGTAATAATCTTTATTACTTAAATCTATAAATCACACAATTCATAGGTTATGCACATGCCACATGTTCATATATGATTACAGGATGATAGATGAAGATCATCTTGACAGTGACGGACGTCAAACATCGGATGTGCCTAAAGCCTACATCACATTAATGCGACATGACTAAATCCTAAATCACATTACTGTGACATCTCCCTCTTTTTCTATTCTATACCTATAAGGTTTTTTGATAACCCGTCCTGACCTAGTTTTTACATTACCAGTATGAGAAATATGAGAAGGTTCAGCAGTATTTGCTGTAGGAAGACAATCATTTGTTGAAGGGATTATAACATCAGATCCTGACTCAATGTTTTGTTCAGTTTCAATAAATTCTTCAAATTGGGGTCGTTCTTGCACATAAGCATTTGGAGAGGGTCTAATAAATGAAGAATTTCTCCTCAAAACTTTACCAACATTGTCCTTCACTATATAAGAACGAGGATATTCACTAGTGCCTATTATTTCTCCCGGAACCCAATGTTTTTCCTTCCTCAATATCACACTGTCCCCTTTTTGAAAATTAGGCCTTGACACAGCGTACCTGTCATGATACATCTTCGCTTTATTTCTATGAAAATTCAGCTTTTTGAAGTTAATAACTGGTTTATTCAATAAAACATTATTCGTTACTGGTAAGGTTGTACGTAGAATTCTTTGATTCAATAATTCCGATGGAGATAAATTTATCCCAACAAGTGGAGTTGTTCTGTACTCTAACAAAGCTCTATCAACATCTCCGCCTGTTTCATGACATTTGCGTAAAATATTTTTGCAAATTCCAACTGAACGCTCTGCTAAACCATTCGATCTTGGATATAATGGGCTTGATGTAACTAAATTGAAATCCCACTCTCGAGCAAATCTTTTGAATTCAACACTATTAAAAGGCATGTTGTCTGAAACAAAAACAGTTGGAATACCATGTTCAGAAAATATATGTTTAACTTCATTTATGATTTCCCCAGCTGTTTTTGAACTAAGTTGAACCAAATCAATCCAAAGACTGAAGTAATCAACCACTACTAAATAATCATGACCACCAAAAGTTAGAATATCAGCAGCTACTTTATAATATGGAATATTTGGTCTGTCATGTTGTATAAGTTTTTCTCTGGTTGGCTTTTTACAAAATTTTAAACAGGTTGTACATTTTGCAACAAAGTTATTTATATCAGTGCTAAGACCAGGCCAGTAAAATATTTTCCTAGCACGAGCCTTACATTTTTCTGCACCAAGATGTGCTGAATTATGTAATTTTGATATCATTATGTTTCTGAGTGCTTTTGGCACAATTATTTTATCATTATAGAAGACCAAGTCATTTTTTAGAATCAATTCATTGCGTATTTTGTAAAATGCTCTGAGTTCTTGTTCATGTTCTAAAATTTTCAGATTTTCTGGCCACCCTGTAGTACAAAAGTTTCTCACCATGGACAATATAGTATCGATTCTGCTTTGCTTCTTCAAGTTTTTTAAGCTATTAGTGGAAATAGGAATATCTAAATCTAAGGAATGGACAAATTTTATATCTGATTCATCCCTCGATTTTGTTTTGATGTATGACCTTGATAAAAGATCAGCTATATACATATATCGTCCAGGTAAATATTCGACAGTGAAATCGTATTTGAGCAACTTGAGTTTCAGTTTCTGCAATCTATTACTAACTTTATAAAAATCTTTGTTGCAAATAGCAACTAATGGTTTATGATCTGTTTTCACTAATATTTTGCGACCATAAATGAAATTATGAAATTTTCCCAATGCAAAACAGATACCCAACAACTCCTTGTCAATTTGAGGATATCTTATTTCAGTTTCTGTAAGACTACGTGAACAGAATGCTACTGGATTTCCGTTTTGTAATAAGCAGCCACCAAGTCCAAATTGACTAGCGTCAGTCTGTATTTCAATGGGAGACTTTGAGTCAAAAATTTTTAAATTTGGAATTTCAGTCAAAAGTTTTTTAATTTTATTCAAAGCCATGGTTTGATCTGATGACCAAACCCAAGGTTTATTTTTTTTAACTAACTCTCTTAATGGAGCTAAGAATTCTGAAAGTTTAGGTATATATTTTGTTAAGTAGTTAAGCATGCCCATTATTCTCAAAAGTTCTTTTTTAGATTTAGGAGTTTCAATGGACAATAATGCTTCTATATATTGAGGATCTGGTTTGACCCCATTCATTGAAAAAATTTGTCCCACATACTTGACTTCATTTACTTTGAACTGAACTTTTTTATCATTGAATTTTACTCCAAATTTTCTTGCCCTTATCATTACTTCATTGAGAATTTTATCATGTTCTTCTTCTGTTTCAGCTGCTATTATGAAATCGTCAAAATAAATTCCTATATCAAGATCACCAAACATTTTTTCATTGACCCTCTGAAACACTTCTGGACTTACATTTAATCCAAAAGGAAGTCTTTTAAAGCAGTATTTACCAAAAGGTGTTATGAAAGTACAAAGTTTCATACTATCCTTATCAAGCGGAACATGATAAAAACCCTCTTTCAGGTCTAAAACTGTAAAAATTGACTTGCCTCTCAGTTTAAGGGCCAACTCTTCCACAGTTGGAATGGGATATTGATCTGAGCATACATTTTGATTGAGATGTAGTGGATCTAAACAGATTCTTATTTTTTTATCAAGTTTTTCCACCAAAACTATATTGTTTACCCACTCAGTGGGTTCATCTACTTTTGCAATTATGTCTCTACTAATTAAATCATCAAGTGTACTTTTTAATGCAGGTTTTACTGAATCAGGAATTCTTCGACAAGCACTTACATAAGGTTCAGAATTACTTTTCAGAACAATTTTGTATTTGAAGGGCACTTTACCTGTACCAGAAAATACTTCTTTATTTATTTTAATAAAATTATCTTTATTTGTAAAAGTACAGCTCACATAATCAACTCTTTTGAGCAAGTTCAGTTTTGTGCAAGCATTGAGTCCAAGTATTGGTGTGCTGTCAACATCTACAAGCAAAAATCTGATGTTATGTACAGTCCCTTTTACAGAACACTTGAGAATGGTAGAACCATTAGTTTCAATTTTATTGTTTCCATATGTCACTATTGATACATGTTCAGTATTAGTACCACTATTCTTGAAGCCTAACTTATTAAATATTTTCAGGGGCAAAACATTACAACTGGCACCAGTGTCCAACTTGAAATTAAGAATTTTGTTATTGATAATTACATCAATAGTCCATGACTCATCAACTTTTGTTTTAGTAGTAACATTATCTAAAGTAATAGTATCAATATATAAGGCATCACTATCATCATCAGAGTTGCAATCAGTATTACATTCATGAACAACTTTTCTACTTGCGCTTTTGTTTTTAACATTACCTTTCCCACTAAACTGTTTTTTATCATTCTTATTTTTACATCCAACTGCGAAATGATTAGGTTTATTACAAATAGAGCAATACTTTCCAAAAGCAGGGCAGTTGCCTGCTGTATGTTTGCGACCACACTTTAAACAGTCATAACTGTTGTTACCATCTTGTGCTTGCCTCTTACTTGTTTCTGGTTGTCTCTGAAATCCTTTATTCCTCCAGGATTGTTTTATGAGATTAACTTCTTTATCATTATGCAGATCCTTCACCTGCAGCTTGCTTATCTCTGATGCATTGCAGAACTCTTCTGCCTTCTTCAGTGTTAAGCCTGATTGTTGAAGCAGCCTCTCTTGCAATGACAAGTCCTGGATACCACTCACTAATCTGTCTCTCACTAATGAATCCTCCAAGGTACCAAAATTGCATACAGACGCCAATAACTTTATGTCTGTAACAAAATTATTGAATGGCTCACCTTCTTGTTGTGTTCTTGTGAAGAATTTATAGCGATCATACGTTTCATTTCTCATAGGCTTGCAATAGTCTTTGAATGCTTTTACCACACTATCAAACTTTTTACTATCAGCATCTGATAGCTTGAAAGTCTGGAACTTCTTTTGAGCTTCTTCACCGGCCAAGTTCAATAGGATTGCGACTTTGGTCTCATCTTCTTTACTGCCAAGTCCTGTTGCTTTTAGGTAGATGTCCAAACTTCTTAAGAAGTTGTCCAAATTCACGTGGACATCCTGGTTGAATATCAAGCTCTTAGGCGGCTTGAATATTCCTTCCATTTTCCTTTTCGGTTCTTATTATATCTTCGAATAACGTGGGTATCTCAAACGATAACCAACAAACCTGACACCATGTTAAAGTCTATATTATATGATAATCACAGAGTACAGTAACCACTAATCTTTGTAATAATCTTTATTACTTAAATCTATAAATCACACAATTCATAGGTTATGCACATGCCACATGTTCATATATGATTACAGGATGATAGATGAAGATCATCTTGACAGTGACGGACGTCAAACATCGGATGTGCCTAAAGCCTACATCACATTAATGCGACATGACTAAATCCTAAATCACATTACTGTGACACAATATACTATTTCCGCATACCCAAGTCCACGCTTTATCCCACGTAACCAGGTCCCTGGAAAAAAGTGTCATGGATCTGTCTCGTTTACTACTAAATTCAGTCAACCGAATAAAAAGTTCTGGCAAATAATTGATGAGCAAACGAGATACCGATTCCTTGCATGAACGATTTTTGACGGTTCAGCTTCCAAACAAACGCTGTGGATCCTGGTATCCAGAGGAGATAGCACAAAATATACAGTTATATTCGCTGTTAACGGTTAACCATATACGATAGTAATCCATCAAAATCAAGGGATAATGGCTCAAGTGGAATTGCTTGTTATGTCAATCGTTTATTGAGTTCAGATTTTATTCGAAAAGTGATACGTGGGGTCATGCAACCACAAATAAAACATTCTCGAGAGTAGTTTAAGGAAGTGACATTCAGAAGGAATGGACCGAATTGCCATTTCTTGAACAAACATGCTTGTTTGTTTTTTTATTCTATTATTCTCTCTCAATATCCCAAAATACACGAAACTAGTGGAAATCAACTATAGTGTAGCAGAGATCTGAATACTCGGACATACACCCTGTGTATTTCGACATCTAATCGAATAGTAGCCTATGAGATGGTGGGTGACAGGCACACACGGACCGGCGCGGACAGGTTTTTACGTGGCAAGAGAACAAGAACGGGAGGCGAGAGTTTTTGAGTTTAGATAGAGATAAGGAATTAATAAGTTGACGTTGTTAAGGTTTTGGGTTTTTGGGAAATATATTCTGAAGGTATTTTCGTTATCGGCTGTGTATAATTAAACCCCATAGCTCTTACATTTGTCAGAAGTGTTGGAAATATTGATCATAACGTGATCATTATATTTGTGAATATTGTTTTAATCGCGGCCGTAAGCTTAGCTTGTTCGAAAAAAGTTCCACACAGGTTCATCGAAAAAAAAAAAAAGAGTGAAAATGGAGAGAGATCAGTTAGGATTTCAAACACCACCAACGGCTTCCATAACGAATGAAGGAGGTACTCCACCATTAACTTTGCAGCAACAGGTAACATTGTTGAGAAATGAATTAAGTTCAATTAAAGGAAAAATCGAGGTGAGTGAAAAAACTTTTACTTGGGAAGATATTCCCAACTTTGACCCGATGAACAAGGACATAACCATAAATAGGTGGATACGTTTAGTAGAAGAAAAAGCATATTTTTGTCGTTGGGATGATGTTTCTACCACCCATTTTGCAGTGACCAAGTTGGCAGGTAGAGCTCGTGAATGGTTCCTTAATACTGAAAATATGTGTTCAAATTGGAAAGATTTGAAAATATCATTGCGTAATACTTTTGATGTCGATCCAAAAGCAATCGGTGAACTTTTCAAAGAGGCTGCTAATTATCAGTCATCGAGTGAAATTTCTTATGTCATATATTTCACAAATAAAATCAATAGACTAGAAAAGTTAACATGGAAAATTCCAGATTCAGATAAAATAAATATAATAATCAGTGGCATACATAATAGACATTTGAAACAAAGTGCTTTGGCCAGCAATTTCAAAGACTTGAGTGAACTATTAACTTTTTTCAGAAGTTGTGATCAATCGCGAAAAAGTGTAGATAAACAAGCTAATAAAATTAACTGTTTTCGTTGCAATTCTGTGGGACACAAAAAAGCCGAGTGCCCGTTGGGTCGAAATAAAAGTGACAATCCGTTTTTACATCGTTCTAATCGACCTTCAACAAGCAGATATTGTAACTTTTGTAAAAAACCAGGACATACTGATAATGTTTGTAGAAAAAAAGCGGCCGCAGAAGCGAAAACAGTCAACACCTTAGGAAATCATTTTCGAAATTTATACTTCAAGGACGTTTTTATAGAAAATGAAAATTTCACTGGGTTTATTGATACAGGGAGTGAATCTACCATAATCAAACAGAGTGTCGCAAATAAATTAAAGTGTAAAATGTCACAAGAAATATGTTATATAAAAACTTTTTCGCAAACTGTGATCGAGGTAAACAAAATACCAGCATGTGAAATAACTATAGATGGTGTATCTGCTACTGTTGAAATTTTGGTAGTTCCTGATATTTATTGTTTAACAGATGTATTGATCGGACATTCATTCACGAATCAAGCTCATGTGATGTTTTGCAAAAATGGTACGGACATTAAGTTTTTTTTAGCAGCTGATATCACTGAGGTGAATACAGTCAACAAGTTGAGTGAAATCACAATTGATTTGATTCAATGTGAAGGTAATCCCACCGATCTGTTGAAATTATTGAATAAATATAGGGATTGCATAGCAACAAATATGTCGGAAATGGGTAAAACTACTTGTATCGAAATGAATATAAAACTGACATCTTCTAGCCCTGTAGTTTATAATCCGTACAGGCTATCGGAGAGTCATAGACAAAAAGTTAATCAAATCATCAAGGAACTGTTAGAGAATAATATTATTCGAGAATCGAGTTCATCATATGCAAGTCCAATTATATTGGTACCTAAGCCAAATGAACAATTCCGATTATGCGTGGATTATCGTAAGTTGAATATGATTACTGTCAAAGAAAAATTTCCGATTCCCTTAATTGATGATCAAATCGATAAATTGAGAAATTTTAAAGTTTTCACCAGTTTAGATTTATATTCAGGTTATTATCAGGTTCCAATGGCTCAAGACTCTATTGAAAAAACTGCTTTCATAACACCTGAGGGAAAATATGAATATTTGAGAATGAGTTTCGGATTATGCAATGCTCCATATGTTTTTCAGAAGCTCATGTCTAAAATACTTTCAGAAATCAAAATTGGTAACATATTTCCATATATCGATGACATAATTATACCGACTGAAACAATTTCTGAAAATATTCGATTGTTGGAAGAAGTTTTGAATGTCCTTAGAAAATATAACCTCACACTGCAAATCACAAAATGTAAGTTTTTTCAAAGTAAAATAATATATCTTGGAAAATACATATCAGCTGAAGGTATAAGGCCTATAGAAAATAAAGTATCAGCAGTTTTAAAAATTAATACTCCTAAAAATATAAAACAATTGAGACAGTTTTTAGGACTTTCTGGATATTTCAGGAAATTCATAAAAAATTACGCAATCTTGGCAAAACCACTCACAATTTTGTTAAAAAAACGAACACCATGGAATTGGGGTGAATTACAAGATGAGGCATTGGAAAATATCAAACAGAGCCTTATAAATTGTCCAACTTTAAAAATTTTTGATCCATTACTTGAAACTGAACTCCATACTGATGCGAGCAGTTTGGGCGTCGGAGCAATATTGTTGCAAAAACACCAAGACGGTTGGCATCCGGTTGCATACTTCAGCAAGCAGTGTACATATGAAGAAAGTAAATATCATTCCTATGAGTTAGAGACCATGGCCATTGTCATGGCATTAAGGCATTTTCGAGTATATTTATTAGGGCTCTTTTTTATTATATACACTGATTGCCAAGCAATTCGATGTACAGCAACGAAGAAAGATTTGATTCATAGAATCGCTCGTTGGTGGTTGGAGATTCAGGAATTCGATTTCGAAGTAAAGTACAGAAAAGCTGGAAATATGACTCATGTAGATTTTCTCAGCCGAAATCCGATAAATAACAGCGACGACTTCATTACCAATAACATTATAAATCTTGATGAATCAGAGTGGGTGAAGGCTGTTCAAGTACAAGATGAAGAAATCACGAAAATAGTCAATATATTGAATTCTCCTGAATGTCCTGAAAATAAAAATTATTTTCAGAATTATACCTGCAAAAATGACATTTTATATCGAAAAATAAATGACAAAATATTATGGGTTGTTCCCAAAAGTTCGAGATGGTTAATTTGTAGATTGAATCATGACGATGCGAATCATTTGGGCTATGAGAATACCCTAGAACGCATCAAAAGAAATTACTATTTTCCTAAAATGGCGAAATTTGTAAAAAAGTATGTAGATTCGTGTCTCAATTGTTTATATATGAAAAAACAGTCGGGGTCGATTCCTGGTCAATTATTTCCTATTCCGAAAGGAAATATTCCCTTTCATACATTGCATTTAGATCATATAGGGCCATTTGTTAAATCCAAAAAGCACAAAAATACCCATATACTTGTGATAGTGGACGGATTCTCGAAATTTATTTTTCTCGAAGCAGTCAAAAATACTAAAGTTAAATATGTATTGAAATCTATGGAAAACTTCATGTTTTTGTTTGGAGTTCCAGAAAGAATCATAACTGATAGAGGTTCTTGTTTCACATCTGATTCGATGAAGAAATTTTGTATTGATTTCAATATTAAGCATGTTTTAAACGCAGTAGCAACACCCCGTGCAAACGGACAATGCGAACGATATAATAGAACAATCTTGGGATCGTTACGGTGTTTAAGTATAAATGACGATAGTGAAGATGTTTGGGATCGACATATAAAAAAAATTCAGTATGGCTTGAACACAACTGTAAATAAGACAACTAAAGAAACTCCCTATAATATATTGATGGGAATTAATCCGAAATCAGTGGCTGACTCGAGAATTTTGAATGAAATTTCTGAATCTGTAAAAAGGAGTGATTTGATGTGTTTGAGAGCACAAGTTGAGAAAAATATAAATCAAGATCAGTTGAGAGCAAAAGAGAGATATGACAGGAAAAGGTCTAAACCGAAGAAATTCAAACAAGACAGTCTGGTAATGGTTAAAATTACAACTCAAACGCAGACGGGAAATAGCAAGAAACTACATCCGGTTTTCAAAGGACCGTACAAGGTTAAAAAGGTTTTGGCAAATGACAGGTACTTGGTGGAAGATTTAAGGGGAAACAGCAAGTACACGACTACGATTCCTGTGGAGAACATGAAACCATGGATTGTTATGAATGATGATCTTAGTCAACCATTTGAGTAAGTTTCGAGTTGATCTAAATATTGTAACTGCCATGTACTAGAATATTTGTGAGTTTAGTGATTTTGAGTTTGGTTTTCAAATCAGAAGCCTATTTTATGAGTTCAAAATAGATGATCACCTGATTTAAGTTTGCAAATCAGATGCCTATTTTATGAGTTCAAAATAGATGATCAACTGATTTATGTTTTCAAATCAGAAGCCTATTTTATGAATTCGAGATAGATGATCAATTGATTTAAGTTTTCGAATCAGAAGTATATTTCATGAGTTTGGGATAGATAATCAGAAAAGAATAACCTGATTTAAGTTTTCAAATCAGAAGCCTATTTTATGAGTTTAAGATAGATGGTCCCAAAGAAAAACCGATTTAAGTTTTCAAATCAGATAACTACCTTATGATTGTAAATCATAGATGGAATCTCTTCGATTATTTATTTTTTTTTTGGAGGGCAAAATTTGCCGAAAACACATTTTTTTTGTAGTTTTTCAGATGGTTCAGGGTTCGAGGGCGAACCCAAACAGGATGGCCGAATGTAGCAGAGATCTGAATACTCGGACATACACCCTGTGTATTTCGACATCTAATCGAATAGTAGCCTATGAGATGGTGGGTGACAGGCACACACGGACCGGCGCGGACAGGTTTTTACGTGGCAAGAGAACAAGAACGGGAGGCGAGAGTTTTTGAGTTTAGATAGAGATAAGGAATTAATAAGTTGACGTTGTTAAGGTTTTGGGTTTTTGGGAAATATATTCTGAAGGTATTTTCGTTATCGGCTGTGTATAATTAAACCCCATAGCTCTTACAATAGATTACTTGATTGATGAATAAGTTATAAGTCGCTACCTGGGGAAAACACTCACAGTGAGAAGATACACAAACAAGAAGATTTACAGCTCTTTCGAAAATATCAAGATTTCTCAGTACAATCCATTTCCATTGTTTACGAGTAAATATATGGCAGCAACGATTCGTATGCAGACCTGACTCTGCAGAAACCGGGAATATGAAATGCCATTTTGAATATTTATGAGGAAACGAGTGGAAGGGGACAGAAAATATTTTATGGGTCCCATATTGAGCTGGATTATTTTCTGATTGAATTGACAGGCATGCCATAGCAAGGTCAACCCTTTTAATCATTGTTGTTCAAAAAAAATAAGTGAAGAAATGAATCGATTGCCTATGCGCCGTATATTATCGTTCGTTTGGATTTGTATTTCACCCTGAGAAATTGCCGAACGTTTTTATGACGCTCACTTAGCCCTAATGGTCCTTCAGATAAAAGAATGACAAATCACCGTTTCCTCGAAGGCACAGTAAAATCCTGCGAAGTATAGTTATTTTGCAGTTCACACAAAGGAAACCGTTCAGATTGTGACTAGATCGCAAGCAAAGATTTTTTCGATTGGGAAATTTATTCGACAGGGGTCAGAAATAGCCGACCGATGCGAAAGAGGGTGATGGTTTTTGTAAAGCTCGATATTTCATCATGTATGTGTGGACTTGATATTTATTCGGTAAATAATCAAACGACTTTGCTTCGCAGTATTTCATAACACGAAAAATAAAATGCGTCTGCTATAGTATCTCCAATTTAGGTGGGTGCAGGTGGGTTCCTTGATGACAGGCGAAGCATCAACTACCAAATTTTTCTCGAAATGAAAATATTGAACAGTGAATTTCTTCAATACTGTCGATTTTTCTTGTGTTTGTAGTTCCCACTCTTTCTCCTTCCTATGTCCATGACCATCCTTCATTTTATATCCTCGTCATCATTTCAGAGTGGAAAAAGAATGATGAAGCCAAAATTGACCGGCTGTCGCTCTGCTTGTTTGGCGTAAAGGATAGTCATTCTGGTCTTGTAATTTTATTTTCGTTCGCCTGAGATAAACAGCGTCGTTTATGCTCCAGACACCGGAGAAACTAACGAGATTTTTTCGAGACGAATGAGATTAAAGCAAGGAAAATACTCCGAAGAGTATATATTTCATTTCACTGACATATTGACAATACCAAAGATATCTGTGAACAATAAACTCCATCCATGTTTTCAATGTTGAATTTTGGCGTTCTTAGTTGGATAACTTATAAATGAATTCTTGCTACTCCAATTTTTACACACATGACATGTATTTTCGTGAAGAGAAATTTACATATATGGTTTCAATGTTGAATTGTTGCTCTCTGAGTTTGGTGACATACATGTTTTTTTTTGTGAAAAAAGGTTACAAACATGTTTTCAATGTTGAATTGTTACGCTCTAAATTGGATGACTCATGCATTTAGGTAACATATATTATTTTCGTTTAGAAAAATTATGTTTTCAATGTTAAATTTTGGCGTTCTTAGTTGGATGACTCATACATGTGTACAGCCAGCTCCATATTGCACACAAATAATATATTTCCGTGAAGGGAACTTACATACAAGTTTTCAATGTTGAATTTTTGCGTTCACATATGATGCATTAAGGTATACGAACAGAACCATGTCGTAACGATACAATCACATACAGGTTTTCAATGTTGAATTGTGCTATTTTAGTTGGATGAATCATACATTTATTAGTTGTATAGAAATGATGTGACGAGAAAATTACATACATGTATTCGATATTGAATTGTTGCGTTCTTAGTTGAATAACATACATGTTTAATATATGCTCTACATTTTACACAAATAACATGTATTCATGAGAAAATTACGTACATGTTTTCAATGTTGATTTGTTGAGTTCTGAGTAATTTGACTATACGAACAGTTTTGCACACAGAAAGAAAAATTACATACAAGTTTTAAATTTTGATTTTTTCGCGTTCTCAGATGATGCATAAAGGTATACGAACAGTACCATAACATTAAAATCGTAACGATACAATTACATACATGTTTTCAATGTTGAATTGTTGCGTTCTTAGTTGGATGACTCATACATGTATACGAGATGCTCCAAGTTTTACACAAATGACATGTATTTTTGAAGAGAAAATTACATACATGTTTTCAATGCGTTCTTGACTCTATTAACAATTTGGTGTTTCGGAAGGTTCTGCGGTGGCCATGATAGGCGCGAACCTGCGTTTCGGCAGCAGCGCGGCCAACGTCAGCTCGAACGCCACCAAGGTGTTTCAGTGCCACCCAGGTGGGACGGCTGAGGCGGCGCTGATTTTCGCCTTGGGTACCATGGGAATGGGCGCCAACCTTGCCCTTATGGGCATCATACTCACCAATAGGCAGCTCAGGAGGTGAGTTATGATTGGGTAGTGGAAACATTAGTTCATTCGAAAATAAGGCATCAAAATAAATGACTTCTGCTTCAAGCAAAAAGCCATTGCTGATTCAAACGCGACAATAATGAATCCTCCCAAAAACTCATCGGGGATAATTTATTTATTACTCCACCCCATGTGTTTCCAACTAAGCCGCTACTACACAACCCGGCCACATTATTTCTGCACCCTTAGGAAAGAAAAGCTCTAAGAGTTGGTTTTAATCGCCTCGTTTGTCGGTAAATCATCTTTACAAGTATCTTCAAAACAAGTCGCTCGCCAGCGATGAATTATTCATCGCCCTACATAAAATTCCCAAAAAAGAGGTGCTTTATAATACCAGCGCATGTGGCTGGTATTAGATAAAAAATACCAGGTGATTTAATGCAGACGAATAATTAGTTGTTGGTTTCCAACCTGTGTTTTCATTTGATTATGGGATTCTCTTTTTTATTGTTCTCTGTAGAGCTTCGCAAGGGTACCCAAATGGGAAATGGGGTTTCAGCTTGATGAAGCCTCACAGTGGGGAAGTTTCCTGCGTACTGATTATCATGAAATTATTGTTTGAATAACAAGTAATAGGTTTCTACTTTCTAGAATTACCGTTGGAATCATCCTAATAATTTTAATTTTCAAATTACAGTGATATAAAATTTTTATGGCGGAACACTATGACGTACTTATTAGATTTAGTGACATTTGGGGATATTTGTTGGTTATAAGTTTCTGAACTTCCGGCAACTTTCTACAGGAGCAAAAGTGCTAGCGTGCATCAAGACAATGATGACAATGGTTGTTTCCAAATCTTTCGAAAATTAAAAGAACTATCGTGTATTTTATTTCGCCATAATAATCAGCATGAAAGTACGAAACATTGCCCCAATTTAGCGTCGATTTCGATATCACTGAAATCGGAAAAATCAGTCAATCGGTACATCCTCAGAATCAGAAATAATTGATATCGATTTGAACGCCCAATCAAGCTAGACCTTCGGTCATCAATCTTGTGGCCAGTCGATTTCGATATCGACCTCTCAACGAGACAACGATAGCGACACAGATCTTCCTTCTGAAATTGCATACCATGCACGGCTGAAAGCTCTGGCGGTTTTATTGTTTTTTATCCTCTCGAGTTCGGGATAGTGCAATTACGGGCTGGTGCACGTTTCAAATTGAGTAAAGGAGTGCCGATGAGTTAATTTACCGGGAAAAAGGCACCCTCGAGGTATACACAACGGATAATTTCAACGCTCTGGGGCGTCAGGAGGTTTTACACATCGCAGACAGAATTCAGATCGCTGTTTGAAGAGGAAATACGGCGGAATTCGAAGATCACTATTAGGACACCGCTAATTTCAGTGTTCCTTGAGATGATGCATCCTTTGGACAACCAATATTAATGTTATCCAATGAAAGATCAATGAATAAAAGAATAGTATATTATGATACAAGTTTTATAAGACGCTAGTAGCACGCGTTGTTTGGAGTACGACGAGCGAATCAAGGAGTGGTCCAAGTGAAAAAGTGCGACAACGTGTCTTATAAAACGTGTGTCATCTGCAATTTTTTCTATTTTGAATTTATTTGAAGAAAAAAATTGATTTAATATCGATAAATAACAGAAACATCTTCGATTGGTAACAATGATGAAATTGAAATAATAAAAATCTGACGCACAAGCGTAAAGCCCAGTTTACAGTTGAGCGATTTTGATTATTGCAATACCAGCGGTGAAAAATTCAATGTTGTTATTGTTTAATTGGTCAATTTAAATCATATTACACTCTGAATTGAAATTTACCAATTAAAACATTGAGTTTTTCACTGCTAATATCACCAAATCCAAATCGCCAAAGAAGTAAACTGGGCCTAACTCTTCTGACTTTCATTTGACAGTTCGATTGTACCAATCTCCGAATAATAAAAAATGCGTACCGAAATAGAGGCTATTTCGACACGCACTTGCGTTGTACAATGACTTCATTATACAACCAAAATAGAAAATAGTTATTTATGTATTAAGAGAATTATGAGGGCCTTAATTGCCAGAGGTTATTCAGGCTCTATAATTCCCGTGGTACATAGATAATTTTATTTTTGACCGATTTTCATACCAATATGTCCATATTTAGAACGCAATAAATGTTTAAATTCATAACCTTTCTGGTATATTTGAATTAGGTAGCGTTGATTGTAGCATTGTTGGTTGTTGCTAGGTTGTCGCTATGTTACATGTTTATAAGCAAACTTTCTTTATCAATCAATGTTTTTCCGTTAAAAACGTGTTTATTTTTTACCACAAATCGACGATCTTTTTCTGATATAATGGAGGATATTATAAAAAAAGCGGAAAAAGCAAGACAATCATTACTTCCATCGAAAAGTGAAGCCCTATATCAAAAAGAATACAACTTATATCTGAAGTGGCTGACACAGAGAAATGTTATGTCAAAAGATGCCAACGAAACTGTCTTTCTGGCATATTACATTATTATATTATTATATTATGTAAATTTATTATTTGTAATGACGTGAATAAGGAAAATATGTCTTAGTTTTCATTACATATAAACGTTTATAAGCATTTCTTGTATCATTTTCACCCGTAAAAGGTAAGAGGGAGTTTTTGAACCTTAATATCCCAAGGGAGTTATGACCCTCATTATAGATATCTTAACTATGACGATATAAGCTCATAATGTCACTGTCAGAAATAAAATACATTTTACGTCTCATCCAATTCAATATACAAACAAAGTTTCAACGACTGATAGACGACGAGCAGAAAACAACTACTTTCATGGCGGATGCCACGCATAACATTGAATTACACCTTCTCCTGATGGAGCACGTGGGTTCAATTTTTTTCTCAATTTTAAATTTCCAACCACTTTCTGGGATTCCGCCACTGATGGCGAACAAACAAGCAAGGATGGCGCTATTAAATGGGACCGGGGACATATGGAAATGAAATGAGCTTTCTTACATTCCCAGTGGGATTTCACGAGATTGCCGGTCCGAAGGGAAATGAAGAAATCATTACGGACATTTGCGACACAAAAGGGTCCTTTCGATGCCGCTGGAGTAGGGTTGGTGTTATTATATTCCGAAAATGTATTTGAAATGTATCCCAGCAAAGATAGTGAATAGCGATAAGATAAAGATATAGAAGGACTCGTGGAGGAGGAGGCATCAAAAGAAGAATAACTCATCGAATGCCCAAATGTTTCCGTTCGTTTTTGACTTTCCCCAGTGATTTCTTTCCTCAACCGTACACAGAAAAAACGGATCTCTTAAATCAAATATACATATATTCTTGAATTGTACAATCTTCCTTTAAGAATAATAATCTCAGATCGACCAGAACTAATCACGTTGTTTGCATGTTTACATGAATTTTCTTGAAATGAATTTGGTTGAACTGAATCATTCACACTCTTCACCTCATAAAACATTTTGAGTAATGTCAGTCAAGATTATTTCTCTCAGATCAAGAATATCGTTTGTTATATGAAAATGTGTTTTGATGACGGAAGCATGTACCACGTGACCAGCTCCACCAATAAGCATAAATGAGAATTATCACATGAGGCGAAGATGCGCAGTCCGCGCACTGTCCGCAGAACCAGCTAGACAACGCCAACAAATAAAGCCGTTGGCCGCCATTAAGACTATCAAGAGATACATTGTGACAGGTTAATGTGAAGTTTTCTTTGATGGTACTTGTGTTCCTATAGTGCAGAGTGCAGGTTCGCGAATTATTTATAACACGAGTACTCAACATGGACGTACAAGGTTTCCTGGAAGCAAACAATCTAGAACATAATGTGGAAATGGCGTCGTATCACTGGCACTGTTGGGTGCTGAGAATGCTTTGTTTTGTGTTGTCATCAGGTCATGTTAATGTGCTTGAAGTGATAACTATATTTGCTGTATCAATACTGCAGCCCCAGTTTGCGAAAAAAACTACAGTATTTTTCATTTTAAATTATCGGCATGCAGAGTTGCAATCCTTCAAAGGTTAATAAGAATGGATCAAAAGTAATTCCTCTTGAATCAAGAGGATCATTGTTCAGATGTGCTGAGAAATCAGCTTCATCCAAGAAAATTGTTTGCCTCAAACAAACCACATTTTTCAATGAGAAAGTGTACATATGACACAAACCTTTTTGATCTTAAGTGGTCAAGATGATTTTGTCGAAAAATCAAACTAACATTTGGTTGGACCTATTCAAGATTACCAATCTCTTGAGTTAATGCGGTTACAACTCGATTTAAGAGATCCTTTTTTTCTGTGTAGACGATGGATAGCTGCATATTTCATCAAATATCTACTAGGGAAAAACCCTCTTGATATTGCTATCTTCGATAGTCGATATGCCTGAAAGTTTTTTTCCATTCGTTCGCAAGAAATGTGCCCTTTAGAATCAACAGTTCTTGGTAGGTTGTGTAATGTGTTGTTTACCATCAAGCTTTCTTTCGAATCGATCTCTCCATGTGATGGTTGATGGAAAAACTGTCAACGCCAGTGTTCCACAAGGATCTGTTCAGGTACCAACCTTGTTGTTGGTTAACACAAGGATTCGTTAAGTTCACAGGTTTGAGGATGAAAATCTCTTCTAATGATGAGGAGACATAAAAATCATAGATGCTGATAATATTTATATAAACGCAGCTACAACTTCGGTAAATTAATATCCAGAATTCAAATAAGGATCAGTTCCAATTTCGCTAGCTGTCACTTAGATCTTAAACTATAAATCCCACGAAGGCAATTCGCCTCGATATATCATCATGGAAGAGGCAGAGGCCTCCCGCAGAGTGATTTGTAATGGGACTTGGGAAGTTTAGTGAGACAGTCGGTAGGTAATGCCACAAGATTCGGGTCCCATAGCGGACGAAGATGCCTCCATATTCATGAATAATATAAGCTATCCCGGGGGAACAATTCAATTTGGCTCATAATGTCATGAATGATGGAAATAAGACCTGGTGGCGCTACTCTTCAACTGTTTCAGCAGAAAAATCCTTTATTTTGGAACAATTGAATTTCGGCTCATTACTTTGGGTACAATAGAAGTGCTACTGTCGAAATATATTTGAAGAATTTTATTTCAATCACGTTCGATACATATTCGCATCAAACTCATTTTGAAAAATGGCTACATGGAATTGTCAGAAACGATTAGACGTCATTCACAATCGCATATTTCATACTTTTGTATTGACACCTGCAGTAATCTGTAAATTTAGTTGAATTCGCGGCTTCAAATAGCGAGATTTACCCACGCAATGTCAAGTTAGGCACGTTTAATCGAAGTAGGCGAAATCAAGAGATTTGGGACCATCAGTCACAGGATAGGAAGTGAATTCACCAATCTTTATCCATCTCTCTGTGATGTATCAGCTAATAAAAATTATATAATATGTAGATGAGCAGGGAGGGTTCTGTAAAAAATAATTTTTTTTGTCAGAATTGGTGTTCAATGACGCTTGTGGTTTCTGGGTTTCCCGTTCTTCAAACTGAATTCACATTATTATTGTTCTCACAATGCAAATTCATTCGAAATGCCCATGTGAGACGATATTTGTGATATAAATGTCCACTATGCAGGCCATTTCAACTGCTGTAATCTATTATCTGAAATTTATTGAAGTCAGAACGTTTATTCTTTGTTTTCGAGGTAGGCGCATTCAGACAGACATTGCATCTGTAGCATCAAATATTCAATTCATTTTTTAGCACACCCCACTCAAAGAAATATTTTGGCATCAATAGGAAAAACAATACAGCTTTTCGATCAACTTCAATAGAGAGTCACTCATTTGAGACAATTCCAATTCCAAAGGAAACTAGTTCAAGCGTGTGTCACTATTTTATTTCTGGAGACATCAAATCGAACTTCCTTCCATGCAAAGTTGTCAAGAACTAGAGTTTACATTTTCGAAACTAGATGGAAATCTCAAGTATGATATTTCGACATGTCCAATTCCCATGTACTCTTCGACATCGAGGAATAAAATGGGCAGATACGTCTGCATCAATATGTAGAGGCAGGGAAGCTATTTTATCACATCGCAATTCCACTAGTTCCTGTACTTTTACCGTTTTCGTGTCTACATAAAATCCACGATATTTTGATTCGATCCAGAGCATATTCATGTATCTATGTTGCGGCTCATATACCGGAGCCGTACAGGAGAAAATTAGATTGGAATTTTTCCTGGACAACCATCGGAACTTTAATGCTCTGTGTTGGAGCTACCACCAAAAACCAATCATCGATGTACATGGTTTTCCCATTTTGTTTTTGTACTCATACTCATAGCAATCATGTATTTCAAATGAGCATTTTATGAACTCAACTAAATCAAGAATACATTATTCAGTTATTTGGAGCCCAAACAGATAATTAGCGGACATATGGTTACGTTATTCTTGGATTAAGTGAATGACGACCGAGTTTTCAACTGAACTAATAACTATTTTATTTACACAAGCACGAACACTTAAGGCAGTTTTTTGCGAAAAACTGTTTCGAAACTATTTGATACAGTTCTGAAACGCTCCATTTTCTTGAACCATTTGTGATGACACACTTGATTCTGGTTCAAAACGTTTTGAAAGCGTCTCCTGGACCGTTTCAATTATGTTTCAATATGGCGGTCATTTTTTAATTTGCTGGTGTTGAGTAACTTCGACCATGACGTTATGAAACGTTTTTTTCGGAACATGAAATGATGACGTCGTCGCAAAAATTGCCTCTGTTACATAACATAATACATAACAAAACTATTTATTTCAGAGGTTATGTACGATTTTCACCTAATGCGACTTCGTATTCGACTGACTGCTGCCCTGTATATATCTATACAGGATGTTCCCTAAAGATATGCTAATATTCAAGGGGGTCATTATTTCACCCATTTAAAAAAAAACTTCCTGTGAACGTATGTTCTGAAAGTCTCTACTTTTGACATACAGTGTGATATATTTGAGTTGTTCATTTAGAGTTTCTATGATAAAATAAAACAAAACTCATTTTTGTACAAGCCGAAATCCATCTTGTTAAATTCTCATTCATTTTGGAATAAATATTATCTTTTAATTTACAATCATAGTCACCCTTTTGAATATTAGCATGTCTTTAAGGAACACCCTCTATATCGTCATCTCCATCCGACATATTCCATCAGGATATTATATCCTTTCCTGTTCTAGATCTTTCTTGAAAATTCAAGCAATGAAAGCTATACAAATATTTGGCATAAATATTGACGAGAAGATATGAATATTATATTAGAGAATGAATAATTCATGCCAGATGCACAATATTGGTTCTGATACTGGTGCATGAGACCTCCGTGGTTCGGTGAGAAAAATATTCATTATATTACCGAAATACCGCATACAATTTTACCCCTACACATCTGTTGGTGATTTTCTATCGACCAAAGTGCACTTTCAGTTGATGCTTCACCCTAGCGAGGGTTTATTTTCACTTATAATACCACTAGAGCTTCAATTATAACTGGAAATTTTCTACAAAATATTCGTGTCGGAGAAAAAAATTACAGTTTTTAATTGAAGCTAGTGGTTAAGGGAAGGTTCGACCTCTTTTTTCATTGGTCTAGACGCCAAGCAAGCATACAAGTGGTTAGTTGACCGAACGGCTGTGTATAAACAGTAAAATAAAATACAACTTTAACGAGATCGACTGTTTAATAAGTCTCATTTCTAGTATATTTAACTTGAGTTCCGTTAATCAAGATGTACTATTTCAATAATCGTAGGACACGAATTTGATGCTCATTAACATTTGACAGTTTTTATATAGTCAGCCGCTACCGGTCCACTAGCCACCAAATCCGTATCGGCTATTTTGAAATATTGTAAATTGTGAATCAAAAAGTCAGTTCATCATTATTTAACGAAACCGTCTGGATACATTGAAAAATCATGACAGGAAACTCTGAACCACTGAGGTGAAGTTGGTAGAAATATATTTACACTGAGTGCGCACCAGTTTCATCAATTGAAAACGCTATTAGTATTTGAAGTTAGGTAAATGCGAATATTATTCAACCTATAAACGTTAAAAAAGTTCCAGTGAATTCCATGTATGGAAGAGAGAAAAATTTACGGAAATCGTCTTAGTTACTATGGTAACGATACAAAATATAGGCTTTTGATTGGTCGAAAATGTGAGATGCAATATTTTCCTTATAGTGTCCTGGATGTTTCATAGGATGGAAAAAGTATATTATGATACAAGTTTTATAAGACGCTATTTTGTCGCACGCGTTGTTTGGAGTACGACGAGCGAAGCGAGGAGTGCTCCAAGTGAACAAGTGCGACAACGTGTCTTATAAAACGTGTGTCATCTGCAATTTTTTTTATTTTTAATTGATTTGAAGAAAAAAATGGATTTAATATCGATAAATAACAGAAACATCATCGATTAGTAACAATGATGACATTGAAATAATTAAAATCTGACGCACAAGCGTAAAGCCCTGTTCACAGTTGAGTGATTTTGATTATTGCAATACAAGCGGTGAAAAATTCAATGTTGTTATTGTTTTTATTGGTCAATTTGAATCAAATTACACTCTGAATTGAAATTAACCAATTAAAACATTGAGTTTTTCACTGCTAATATCACCAAATCCTAATCGCTCAGAAGTAAACTGGGCCTAATTCTCCTGACTTTCATTTGACAGTTCGATTGTACCAATCTACGAATAATAAAAAATGCCTATCGAAATAGAGACTATTTCGACACGCATTTGCGTTGCACAATGACTTCATTATACAACCAAAATGGAAAAAACGTCATACACTCTCGTCACTCTGGTTTCGAACATTAAACTACTAATGAAATCAATCAAGCTATGCAGACTTCGCGGTAATACCGATCTAACTGAACTTTATCCATTCATCATCGTGTTTTGTGCCTTGATTGTTGAAACTGTCTGTACGATAAGTTGGGCAAACTAAAACATAAATGAACGGGAATACGTGGTATACCAACGCCAACATGGCTAGTCAGATTGGAACCTATCTATATAGCATAACAATGGTGGCAATAATAGAACAATATTACGATGATGATACAGTTGATACATCAATATTTGTCCACCCCATGAGTCTATCTGGATGGTGATGTATAAACGGATTAACTGAATCTGTTTGCAACTATTATAGAGATCCATTTGATATGAGCATTATTGTTCGGAATTTCACCAATAATATACACCGATATTATTGTGGATGTATAATATTGTTACGTTATTTCCACTTGGGTTCGTGAATTTTAAACACTCAGTACAAAACTGAACAATTTATTTCACTAAACACACTAAATACAACTCAAACACTCAGTTAAATCACAACGATATTCGCTTTACAAATCTCAATGTTCACTGTACTAGCTTTCTTTCTAATCTCAACTCTTTCCAAACTATAACTAACTTGTCCGCGAAACCGCGGTTCTTATATAGATAAAAACATCATTGTCCAGAAATAACAGGAATAAACTTGGAAGTATTGTTCATATTAGACGGTAATGAATCATCCGCTAATTATAGCGGTGAGTCTGCGACTGATACCTCCGCTGTGAGTCACGCGTCGAGGTGATGCTTTCCGGCCTTCTCGGAAATGTCAGCGGTTCGTAACAATATACAGGTTGGTCAAGATAAGAATAGACGGTATGGATATGTTGGTTTTTTTCTAGACTAACAATGGCTATGATGCCTCGACTAATGTCAACCAATTCATTGATATTTAAACACTACAGAAATTATGCAACTCAATTTATAATCCCATTGTTGCACCTCTTATTTTTCACGTAGCAAATACGTTGAAATAAGCTCAATTCAGTGTCCGATTGTACGTGAAAATCAAGGAAATTTTGGGTACGATTCCCCAGACACTGCTACTTTGGCCGTCCTTTGGGACCTTCCACATGCCCTTTGACTCCCTTTTGTATGCCAGCTGTCAACTGGTCTTTGTATATTGTTTCAATGTAATTAATTACAGGATGAAACAGTTGAATTGGGCCAAAAGTTTACTGATCCCGAACAAATATAATAACTTTTTTTTGAGGATCAGCTATTGTAGGATTAATGATACTAGGTGTCTCATATGTAAAAGTGGCGTACCTAATTATACCTTCAAACAATTGAAACAAAGAGAGCTATGCATACAAATTTGAAAAAATATATTTTGATTGAGAACAAGTGCGACAACGTTATAAAACGTGTGTCATATAAAATTTTTTTATTTTGCATTAATTTTTTATTAAAAAAATATAATAACGATAAATAATAGAAACATCTTCGATTGGTAATAATGATGACATTGAAATATTCAAAATCTGACGCACAAACGTAAAGCCTATTGAGCGATTTTGATTTTTGCGATACCAGCGGTAAAAAATGCAATGTTGTTATTGGTCAATTTAAATGAAACCACACTGTGAATTAAAATTTACCAATAAAAACATTGAATTTTTCACTGCTAGTATCACCAAACCAAAATCGCTCAGAAGTAAGCTGGGTCTAACTCTTCTGACATTCATTTGACATTTCGATTGTACCAACCTCCGAATAATGAAAAATTCGTATCGAAACAGAAGCTATATCGATACGCATTTGCGTTTCATAATGACTTCATTATAGATCCAAAATAGAAAAAAATGTTTTTTCCAACTGTTTTGTTTTATTGATGCATTCTTTATAATCTGTGGGATGTCATTAGCTAATCCCTAATCCTGAGATAATCTCAAACATTATCAGCTTTGAGATTTTTTTTCAGAAAATTCATCCAGTTTTGGGAGTTGTCATGGGTCATGTTATCGGTTCTTCGACAACTATTGATTTTTTGGGATTTTAGGGATAAATTCATAAGTTTACAGTATCATTCTTCATGATTCAGTGAGAAACATTTTGTAACTTGAATATGTTTCTGAAACTTGGAGTGGAATACTCCTAGTTGGATTGTCCAGGATAAGAAGAATTTCCAACAGTGATGAACGACACAGAATCTTCACAGCATTTTCACGGGCCATAAATAATCAACTCGAATCGAAGTGTCGGAAGCTGTTGGTGTATCGAGATTGTGAGCTGAAAACTATAAGAGCAATTTGCTGGAAGACCCACTGACCGGAATTTTACTTGGATAGTCCGTACCGTTGTCTTCGATAGAATGAAAGATTCTGGTATAAGTATAGCATATTTTAAATTTCCTCCACAGGAGGTATAATATTCGATGATGTAGCATTAATGAAACGTCGTTAATTTTAACGAACTCGGTTATGTGCAAACCTACTTCCTTTGAAGTCACAGCCGCGGTTAGGTGGGAAGTTGAAAGTCAAAGTTATTGGGGATCTTAATACCATAAATCAACCAGAATAAGTGAAAGTTGGAACTTTCAGGAAATGGATGGAGGTGTTAATGCATATTGGGAAATTTTGCTGGGGAACTTTGTAAAATAAACTTTACAAAAAATTGGCACTATGTGTTGAGAAACAGAAACGAGGGTTTTATTTATAGCTGGTTCACCCTTTCGAGAGTATCCAACACTAATTATTCGACAACCGAGATACCTGAGGCTATATTTCTTCCTCGGCAATGAGTTTTTTTTTCTCTCTTTTCTTTCGTTCCAATTACCTCCAGAAGGAACATTAATCAAAAGAAACTCCGTAACCATAACGTTGAGTTGTAGTTGGATATCTTCATGGTTAGGTGGAAATTCATCAACAAAAATACTTCAGTCGTTAGGGCAACTAATGTCATGCATTTCCACAGGGCAAGAAGACGGCAAGGTGTTTATAAGTTCTGTCTAAATGGAGGATTATTTATTCGAGAAATTCGTCGTTTTCTCTTAAACTTTCAATCAAGCTGAAATATGAAGATGAGTTGTAGCAGAAAACGCTGGATATTTTTTGGTATATGTTTTACTGAGTGATGAGCCACATATTAGGCTGACTGGAAATTTAAAGTTGGGAATTGGTTCCTCATTTCCATCAATGAAGATCAATGAAGTATGTTGAATGAATCCATTGGAATACTTGACAAATGTTCCAACAAAGTTCACATGCCGAGAGAATTTTCCGAGAGCGTGTTTGGATGCACCTTTTTGGTCTTATCTATGCTCAAATTCGCTCCATGCATCAGGAAGCGTGCATTTCACCAGAGTTTTAGGAATTTAGAACACCGGCCCTGATAAATTATTTATTGGTTTGTCCGTGGTGTAGTTTATTGGCTTCGCCGCAAGAGCGGTTCGGATTGTAAAAAGATCAAAGAGATCACCTGGATTTCGGGTATTTCAAACGAAATATTTGGAGTTTTCATCCAATTATTGATGAAATTTAAATTAAATGTGAATTATTCATATTTATATTATCCGATGACGATTAAATTGTGTATACTCAACTAACTAGGTATATTAGTCTACAATATACAGGGTCACTCACGGTCGATGGTACCTTAGACGTTTACGGAGGATTATTCTGAAAATTTGGTTTATTGGGTAATCAGTTTTGTTCTATCGATCTAAAATACTTTCAGCGTTGCGTCGTTGCCGCTTCTATCAAACAACTTTGTTATTTCAAATGGAACACCCTGTATTTTATTTCATTTTTAGATTCTTCCTGAAGAGCTGATTTCGTCGATCTATCATACTTGGGGTATAGCGCGAAATATTACAGAGATATAGGGTGTGAAAAATCGAGATTTATCAACTTTAGGAATTTTTTGTGTCGAAACTAATCATTTCTGCTCAAAACGGCTTACATGTCCCTATCTCAACTTTCCATTTACTATCGATTGATATTTAATTAAAACAAATACGGGTGGTTCAAAATTTTGAGTTTTGCATCACCCTCTATTTGTTTCTATGAGAAAACACATATCACTGACTTGTATTGCTATAAGGCAGCTATGAATCCATCTTTATTCGCTCAAGACTCGCACGGAGGTTTTCAAAATGGCCGTTGTTTATGTAGCCTAGTTGGTGAAATGATAGGAAAACTAAAAGAAATTACATATTTATGATGTTTTTCTTAGACAAAAATCATAATCAACCATGGTAAATGCATGTAATATGTCCTGGGATCTTAGAAGATATAATTATGTTCACGATAATATCATGAAATTCGTGTTTTTCAGGTCAAAATACGTAAGTACCAAAAAAGATTTTCATCAAAATATTCATTGCATGATGAGTGCACAATTACCCAAGTTGCGTCGATTTTATCACACTATTTAGAATTAATTGAAGTTATGTGATTAAATCGAATTCTATTTGGTCTCTCTTTGACTCTGAAGGGTGGTTGTTCATTCAAATTTATTTGACAATAAACGAAAATATCTTCTCGGACTAATATAATTGATCATTCAGTAAAATATAGCATATTGAAGATTTCGTAGCATTGGAGACTGACGATAATAATATAATAAACAAGGCAGATATGTCATTCGCAATGTCACCGAAATATTGAACCGTCCATGCATTTGCGATTGTTGATTTGCGCTTTGATCGCAATCATCTCCTTGGCCAGTGTACTGGGAGATGAAGCCAATGCGACCAGTGAAGCCAGTATTACCGAAAACACCGATTCCGCTGAAACAGCAAACGAGTCCGATGAAGAGACAACTGAAGAAGTAGCTGATGAAGCTGTCAAAGAAGACGACACCGTCAAAGTACCGACCGGAACTGAAGAGTTCATCCGCAACAGAACAGCACCGCCAGACCACCTACTCGAGAGAAATAACCTCCTCCACGACCACCCCTTCTACGTGTCCCTACGCCGACCAATCAACTACCACTTCTGCGGTGGCGCCTTGCTCTCGGCTACCTTCGCCCTGACGGCTAGCCGGTGCATCCCCACCCCGTTCGACCCGAACATCTCCGTCGTCTTGCGCGCCTCGCCTGCCACCTGGTGCAGCTGGTCGACGGTGATGGCGGCGTACCGCGAAGATGACGTCGCTTTGCTCCACCTGCGGACACCGGCGTCGACGGGCCGCTTCGCCCTGCTACCGCCCCCTACCCGACCGTGCGCCGACCACCAGCACCTGGTGCTCTCGTGGACGTCATCTCCGACGGCGGGTGGGCGCTTGGGGGCGGACGCATGCCGCTACGACAACGGGGCGCCGCTGGTGTGCGGCGGGGTGGTTTTAGGTGTGCTCAGCATGGGTGGCCGGTGCGACGGGGATGAGGTGGTGGGCGTCTTCGCCAAGGTGGATCGGCGAGTGGGGTTTCTGCGGCGGGTCTTGGAGGGGGGTGGGCGCCAAGTGGATGGGAGGAGTGAGAGGGGGGGAGGGGGGGTTGTTAGGGGGAGCGTCGTCAGCGTCGTTTTCGTGTCAGCTTGGCCGTTGTTGTTGTTGCTGGACGGTATCGTCGACTAGGGCGGAAGGAGGCGAGATGCTGTTTTTTTGATTGAGTTTTGTGGAGTGGATGATTCATGATGAATAAAATTTACTTCTTTACGTTTTGTAAAACTTGTTGCATTCGGAAATCGCCATTTTATCACTTCTTCAGCTCGGAAGAATTTTCAAAAGATTCGTGTTTTTTAAATAATTTCCAGTAATATGATAATGTAAGTGAAACTTTTTGTAGCCCCAATTAGCGATTTAAAATCTCGTACCTCAACAATTCTACAGAAAAAACATCTAGGATGTTTGAAAAGGTAAACTACGAGCAGAAAACAACTACTTTTCTGGCAAATACCACGCAGAATATGGAATTATATCTATACCACACCCATGTAAAAAAACTACCATTCCAAATTGAAAGACTCACCACCAAAAAACTAATATGTTTTGTTATCATTTAATGATTTTTTCGGTATTCTATGACCTCTCAATTTCGAAAAAAAAAACTTCAAGTACGTGGTGCGTTGAGGATACCATATGCATAAAGTTCCTAAAATATACAAGAAAAATAAAAGGGCATGTTTTTATGGCCTACTAGATATTCCATCCTGATTCCTACTCGATCGAATCCAGATCATCTCTATATGAAGTAATCGTACATACATTCCACAAACAGAAGCACACGCTCACAATGGGCACATCAATTACTGCTAATTGTCCGGATATGCAAGAGGGGATTGACTATGCTGAAGTTGTCGTGATGTCTGTATACGGGGTGATCCTTTCGGGCAGAAAAGAATGGTTATGCGAGAGGTCATCTCAATATGATGCTGCTATATTCCATCTTGTTATGCCAATCAAAATAATCCCTATACAAGTATTCAGTTAGGTTATCGATAGTGTTTTTATTTTCCATCTTTTGTTTATGCACTTATGTAGTTATAACCGAAATCGTCACTCATCAATTTTCAAACGTATTGAACCATTTTAACTCTGATCGCGTACAATATTGTTCGATAAAGAGATCAGAGGCTTTAAATACTGCATTCATCCGCATTTTGAACAATGGATTCAACGTTATATGTGACCTATACGAGATTTTTTTGGTGTCAGTTTTGAAGAGAAATCGATTAAATTACCGATGATTGGTACATAAAATCTCGATATTTTCAAATAGGTGCGTCTCGAAATATAATGGATATGGATATTGACTACCTAAAAATTTGGGAACCATTACCAGATTGAAAATAATGAAAACTCAACATTTACCTTCTTGACTTGTTTTATTCAGCAAATATGACTTCGTCAAGGAGAGTTGGTTCAAAAACACTCAACAACATTTCATCTTGAGTAAATTAAATAAAATACATAATCATATATTTCTGAATGAAAATATACTGACCAATTTCCGTCAATGGAATCCAAGCAAACTTATCACCTTGTATATGCACACAATGCAGTTTGCTAGTAGTATGTTTCGGGATTGAAATGCATACGTCAGCGTTATCTTTGTGAATTGCTACGGGGGATAATTGAAATGGACCAAAATGCCGAGATAAAATGACCGAATATCCATTTTCAGCTAAATGTATTTCCAGGGCAGACCTACTTTTTTTTCACAACTTCACTACCTGCTAATGGATGCCTCTCGTACAGTGAAAATATGAAAAAAAAAACGTAATAAAAAATCCTAAATCCCACTAGGCATAAGGAATAATTACACCCTGTAATTTACGCCCCCAAAACAATCCCTAGGTATCTTATTTCTGTTTTTTGCCATTCGTGAGGTCCTTATTGATAGCGATAGACGCGGAGTAAATAAAGTAAACTACGTTATAGATTAGGGCAAACGCCAATCCAGAGAATGAATCGACGTAAGTAGATCGACTGAATCCTCCAGGCGGCAGTTCTTTTCACCCCTTAAAAACAAACCGGCAGACTAAGCACAGAACTCATCGATTGCTTTGTGAAAGTGGGAAATATAGTTTTTGTAGCAGCGTGCTCAATAACCCACTTTACCAAATGAATTCTGTTAGCGGTAATTGAACTTTCTCGCACTAGGGTGAAAACACTAGGCTTGGTGAAAAATCGATGTTATAGTTGTTTCTTAGTATCGATCTCGACACTATATGCTTTGCCTTTTATGTATGTATGCCATAAAAATTAGTCGAGATGGGTTAGATCAGGAGATCTTGGTGGCCAAGACACTGGACCACCACGACTAGTCCACTCATTTTGGAATCAAATGATACTTCACATCAATGCAAAAATGTAGTGTTTAGAAATGGCTGATGAAAAAGTCACAACATTAACTAAAAATTTCATATGTCAAAACAGCCATGAACAAATATGGTTATTCATATTTATGAGCAACTTCAATGACGCTGATATGTCAGATATTCCGAATGTTTCCACAACAGCACCCTTGGTAGGGTGTCCTGAATTATTTTGACCCCTACCTACATCTTTATCCATACGTAATGGCAAAAAACATTAAAAAATTGTAGGGTTCCAATTGTCACTTCCAAAACGAACAAATGCGAATTGCAAAATTGAAAATATTAGATTTTTTGTTAAAAAAACCCGTATATTTTCAACAATGGTGAAATACTTTTTCTTCTGTTTCCAGATATATACCTATTGTTTGTTAATGTTTCATCAAGTCGTTTTAAACTTATTTCAATAACTATGTATATATATTTGGAAACAGAAGTAGAAAGTCTTTCACTATTGGTGAAAATATACGAGGTGTTTCATTAAAAAAAATGGTGAAAACGCAAAACAGTTTTTTTCAAGATATAACAGAACACCCTGTACAGTTGTATGCATCCAAAAAATATAATTCACATCTTCTGAAACCGTGAGAAAAAATGTTTCCACATCACTAACCGCCTCCCCCATCCCATTTAATGAAGTATGGGGGTGATGGGGATGTTTGGAACTGCATATTCATACAACGAGGATTAATGGGTTATTAGATATTAACAATCAGTTTAAGCATTACGAGGGCTGTGAAGCCGATGATCTATCGAGATCCTAATGACAACACCAACTAGGCTTATAGCTAAAAAGGTTCGGGGCCACCGAAATGCGGGTAATTATTGCCAGAGTGCTTCAACATGATGTCAACATTTGATGGAAATCGATAATTTTGAACTTCGAAATCTCGATTCAGTATAGTACAGTTCTAATTTGATATGGGAATAAGTACCCAAATGCGAAAGAATATTTGCAGTATAGAGGTTATCAAATTTTTAACAAATAAAATGATACAGTTGGACAAAATTAATATTTTTAGAATAACCTCGTACACGACTGGAAAATCTGATATTTGATGATTGTATTTTAGGTTTGAGACCATGCAAAACATTTTCAGAAGAATAACTTCTCGTAAAATTAATAGGTATAATAAAAAAGTTTTCGATATGGTGCAAATAAATTTGTATAAGACACACATAAAAACGCTCAATACTGATTTAGCAGCAGCGTTCAGAAACCTGTAAGGAAGGCTTTGAGTACCTGTCTGTGAATATTTTCCAACGAATAACCACTTGAGTTGATAACTTCACCAAGAAGAGTTCATTCAAACAACTCAAATTATACTCATATGATGAATCTTTAAGATAAACATACAGTGTCACACATAAAGTTCGCGACATATGGAAGTTTTTTTATTAATTCCTTTTTTCATGTGCTACTCTAAACCTGTCAAATTTGACATGTTTTTCGAATATCCTCCATTTTTGGAAATTTCGAAAAATGCCAACGAAAAAAGTTTCTCAGTTTCCAATTTTATACATTTTTTCCAAATTTGGACTGTCTACTGTCACTTCGACTTTTTTCCATTTTTTAAAATTTTTCGAATCTTTCGCTCTATCGATTTGAACGAAACATGATTCAAATTTCATAATTTTGATGAATATGAGACTTCAATATAATATCTTGCCCAGGAAATACCCACATTAGCCTGTTACAAGAAAATAAAAAAATGCATCTCCAGAAGTGCGTCTTTGTTGTTGCAAAGTTCATCTAGTTTTTTCATTTCATTGTTAAACTGATGTGGATTTTCAATGTATGGACGTTAATATGTCAGTAATCGAATAAACGAATTTCTCTTCATTCTTATTACACTCGTATTTCTTTTGTTGATAGATTTTTATTCAGTTTGATTATTTTTTCTCTGACGAATAATTCAGTTACAAACAAACCCGAAATATCATACTTTTCTGTAAACTAAACAATGACCTACAGTTTCATAACTATTCAAAAAACTTTCTTTCTAGCGATTTGTACTAGACATGAAATTTCGTGATTTAAAAAAATACAAGACTAATGCAACATCTCGGGATGAAAATAGTAGGTACTGGTCCAATCGAAATAAAATTTCCACTTAGTAGTAGTCGAAGTGATAGTAGAGAGTCCAAATTTGGAACAAATGTATAAAATTGGAAACTGATCAACTTTTTTTTCTGGCATTTTTCGAAATAAAAAAAAACTGATTATTTGAGGATTTTCAAAAAAAATGTCAAATTTGACAGGTTTACAGTAGCACATGAAAAAAGGAAAGATGCTGTATTTTACACATTTTTCAAGCACAAACTAACTGCGAAGTCAAATTTTTGTTATAATAATTATCTATTAATAAAAAAAACTTCCATACGTCGCGAACTTTATGTGTGACACTGTAGATGCTGAAATGAAGAAAGGTTACTTCGCCAAAAACTTCAATAGAGTATTGAATGTCTTATTCCATGGACACTATACCTAGACTCTCAGGCAATTCGTGATGCTTTTAGAACAATACACACTAGTTACAAGTTCAAAAATGAGAGAAGTTCATCATACTTTTAGGATCACATCTTTTCATGACGACCGACGATATTCTTCTCGTATTCATTCGTTTATATTTTATTCACAAAAACGTATTCCCCTGTTCTCGAACTGAATTTTCCAAGTGACCTACTTTTCTATCCAGACTTTCATTCATCATTCCGAATTCATGCTATGGTTTTATCTCGACCACTGTTCACGTTTCCCCATATCCGGAGGAAAAATGATGGGATGAGAGCGACACTGAATAATGTGGGTAAGTGAAAATCGACGCATTGAATTCTATTCTATCGGAAAACTGGACGACTCGAATGTTACCAAAGTTGACATGTTCGGAAATATCTTCTTTTATCTCTTGATTGTACCAAAGGGAAAGCTATAACGCAAGCCAGGAGAAGGACATTGGGATAGGAAATAGATAATGGAATAATTTGTCTCAAAAGTTTGTAGGTTATATATAGGCATCAGGAAAAACATCACTCCGCTGTTCGATAAAAAAAGAATTCTGACAGAAGATTAGTACTCTCTTCTATATTTTCATTGTTTGATTACGAAAAAAGTCACAGATATTCGATTATCTACAATAAAAAGGGAACCAATTAGGGTTTCATACAGGATCGAGCTATTTTTCAAGCTAATTAATCCGTTTTATAATAAAATTGAGTTTCTAAATTCAAGGTCCTAATATTCTCAATGCTTTCCAAGTGTTGACAAAAAATGTTTTTTTTATTTTGGTTGTATAATGAAGTAATTGTGCAACGCAAATGCGTGTCGAAATAACCTCTATTTCGATACGCATTTTTTTATTATTCGGAGATTGGTACAATCGAACTCTCAAATGAAAGTCAGAAGAGTTAAGCCCAGTTTACTTCTGAGCGATTTGGATTTGGTGATATTAGCAGTGAAAAACTCAATATTTTAATTGGTAAATTTCAATTCAGAGTGTAATTTGATTTGAATTGACCAATAAAAACAATAAAAACATTGAATTTTTCACCGCTGGTATTGCAATAATCAAAATCGCTCAACTGAAAACTGGGCTTTACGCTTGTGCGTCATATTTTAATTATTTCAATGTCATCATTGTTACCAATCGAAGATGTTTCTGTTATTTATCGATATTATATCCATTTTTTTTCTTCAAAACAATTCAAAATAGAAAAAATTGCATATGACACACGTTTTATAAGACACGTTGTCGCACTTATTCACTTGGAGCACTCCTCGCTTCGCTTGTCGTACTCCAAACAACGCGTGCGACAAAAAAAAGTTTTATAAAACTTGTATCATAATATACTATTATAAAATGTATATAGTAAAAATCTCTATAATAAAGAGTTTTTGTTTTTGTTTACGCATCCAAGTAAATATAGACTAACAGAATATGCAATACTCAATCCATAATTTTATATCACAGACGAATAATTACTTCAACACCACCTAAGAAAGTCTTTTCAGATTGAATAAAACTGAGTAAATTTCATCAGAACATTCAATTCATCCAAGATATTTCAATTATGAGATCCAGTTTCTCATTTAAAGAGCACAGAATTACTTGCAAAAACTCGAAGATTTTTCCATTCTGGAAATAGATCGCTTTCTTAAAGAGTTTTTTGAAATTCACCTCACCAGATGGAATACAATGGGGAGAAAAGCCCTTATTTCGGAGGCTATGGAAATTTATTCAAATTATTTTATGAAAAATCTCCGTCGTATTTGGGGAATATGAAATGAAGGTAATCTTATCGAGAGGCTGAAAACAAGGCTATAATACCCCAGGAACATTGTCAAGTTGGTATTACAATGGAACAAAAAATATTCTTCCTTGCGGCATTTCGTAGGATTGAAAACAAGGGTTGGTCCATAAAAAAGGTTCATTTATATCATGGAACAATGAACAAGATTTTTGTTTGAAGGTGGCTGACAATGTCTCGAGTTGTGAAGAAAAGTTTCGGACTTCCATTGTCTAAAGGTATGAAGATTTGAATCCTGAGAAAAGAAAAGATGAGTTATGCTGAAAAAACGAAATAAGTGATGAATAAAAATTAACTATTTTATCGAATCAAGAAGATTCGTTTTTTCAGCATAACTCATCTTTTCTTTTCTCAGGATTCAAATCTTCATACCTTTAGACAATGGAAGTCCGAAACTTTTCTTCACAATGAACAAGATGTTCCAATTTCAACAAGTCAATTCCGGGATTCTAGAGTTTCTCATTTGTTTTTCGATATCCATGGGATTTTTTACTTCAATTTGATCCCTGAAGGTAAAATTATTGTACATCTATACTATAGAGATTCTCGCTCAACTATTCGTAAAAAAAAATAAAAAAAAATTGTTTTTCTATTTTGGTTCTATAATGAAGTTATTATGAAACGCGGGTTGGTACAATCGAACCCTCAAATGAAAGTGAGAAGAGTTAGACCCACAACTCACTTCTGAGCGATTTTGTTTTTTTTAGTAAATTTCATTTGATTTGAATTGTCCAATAAAAACATTGTATTTTTCGCTGCTGGTATCGCAAAAATCAAAACCGCTCAACAGTGAACTGGGCTTTACGCTTGTGAGTCAGATTTTAAATATTTAAATGTCATCATTGTTACCAATCCAAGATGTTTCTGTTATTTATCGATATTTGATCAATTTCTTTCAATAAAAGACTTAAAATTAATGCAATAGTATATTATGATACAAGTTTTATAAGACGCTATTTTGTCGCACGCGTTGTTTGGAGTACGACGAGCGAAGCGAGGAGTGCTCCAAGTGAACAAGTGCGACAACGTGTCTTATAAAACGTGTGTCATGTGCAATTTTTTCTATTTTGAATTGATTTGAAGAAAAAAATGGATTCAATATCGAGAAAAATCTTCGATTGGTAACAATGATGACATTGAAATAATTAAAATCTGACGCACAAGCGTAAAGCCCAGTTTACAGTTGAGCGATTTTGACTATTGTGATACCAGCGGTGAAAAATTCAATGTTGTTATTGTCTTTATTGGTCAATTTAAATCAAATTACACTCTAAATTGAAATTTACCAATTAAAACATTGAGTTTTTCACTGCTAATATCACCAAATCCAAATCGCCAAAGAAGTAAACTGGGCCTAACTCTTTTGACTTTCATTTGACAGTTCGATTGTTCCAATCTCCGAATAATAAAAAATGCGTACCGAAATAGAGGCTATTTCGACACGCATTCGCGTTGCACAATTACTTCATTATACAACCAAAATATAAAAAATTTTGTATGACGTTTTATAAGACACGTTGTCGCACTTGTTCCCTTGGAGCACTACTCGCTTCACTCGTTGTACTCCAGACAACGCGTGCGACAAAATAGCGTTTTATAAAACTTGCTTCCTGATAAACTATTTATCAAATTGTATTGTACTTAGTGTTTGAATTAAACGATCCCATGTAGAAATATCATAACACTAACCTCAAAATCAAATCTGTTTCTGACACGCCTAAGGAACCAGTTCATAGAAAGACCATTTTGAACAGTGGAGGGGTGTATATCGAAGAGGGCATACTAATTAAATTTGTATGAGCATCATCTTGTTATTTTGTAGCCATCACACCCGCAGTTACGGCTCTGACATTCTTCAAGCGGAATGATTTATGCAATTTCTTAACTCGCGCTCGAAAATACTCGAAAAGTTTTCTTCGACCCAGCATCCCGAGTTTCCAGATTCAATGTAACAGTTTAGATTGAAATGTTCGTAGGCTGTGAAAGTCTCTTGAGAGTTTTCTCGAGCGGCGACGCTTGAATCGAAGACAAATACTATGGTAATTCGGGTTGATGAGTTGTGATTCTTTTCATCTCAGAAGGTGGCGGACGATAAATTGGTAAACAGTAAAGCACGCAGATATACAGTGCGGACGTAAGCTTACGTTAGCTTTTGAATGGATCAATATTTTTCACACTTCTATGCGATCATAATTATTACTATTTACTATGCTTGCCTCAATTATGAAGTCATCCGCAAAAGCGTTACGTCATTTGGGGAAACATTAAAAGAGAAGGCCGTCATTTGGGGAAACATTGAAAGAGAAGGCCGTCATTTGGGGAAACATTCAAAGAGAAGGGCGTCATTTGGGGAAACAATAAAATAGAAGGCCGTCATTTGGGGAAACATTAAAAGAGAAGGCCGTTATTTGGGGAAACATCAAAAGAGAAGGCCGTGATTTGGGGAAGCATTCAAAGAGAAGGCCGTCATTTGGGGAAGCATTAAAAGATAAGACCGTCATTCGGGGAAACATTAAAAGATAAGACCGTCATTTGGGAAACATTAAAAGAGAAGGCCGTCATTTGGGGAAACATTAAAAGAGAAGGCGAGTCCTGTAAACGAGTCTTGAAAAACTAGTAATGTGATACGAGTCCTGGAAACCGAGTCTTATAAAACGAGTCGTGTTAATGAGTCCTGTGAAATGAGTTTCGTTCGACCCAGAAAAAAGAGTCATGAAAGAACATTCCTAAAAATCGAGTATCGACAAAAAACTATTAGTACTGTTAAAAAGTTACTAAAAACAATATTCGGTGGCCGACTGAAAGTAGAAATATGAGATTATATTTTTTTTTGCGAAATTTACTCCAAAATGGCGGACAAGTTTTGTGATTATGGTCCGATTGGATTCAAAGTTGACATCTGGGGGTTTTAAAGATCACAATTCATGAAATTTACGTCAAAATTCATAAATTCAAGATGGCGCCCCCAATATGACAGACAAGTTTATGATTTTATTTTCAACATCGCAAAATCAAGTATGGCGGCTCCAAGATGGCGGACGCGATCAAGGTCTGATTCGATTGAAAATTGATATCTGGTGGTTTTTAGAAATCACAATTTTTCGTCAAAATTCATAAATTCAAGATGGCGTATCCAATATGGCAAACGAGATTCTGTTTATGGTCAGTTTCTATTCGAAATTTGTACGTGGTGATTTTTGGGGTCGAAGATTAAGATTTTTTGTCGAAATCGTAAAACCAAAGATGGCGGTTCCAAGATGGCGGACATGATCATGGTCCGATTCGCTTCAAAATTGACATCTGGGGGTTTATGGGAACACAGCTAATGAATTTTTTGTCAAAATCGTAAAATTAAAGATGGCGGCTACAAGATGGCGAACTTGATCATGGTCCGATTCGATTCATAATTGATATCTTGATGTTTTAGGAATTACAGGTGATGAATTTTTCGTCAACATTCATGAATTCAAGATGGCTTCTCCAATATGGCGGACGAGATTCTGTATATGGTCAGTTTCTATTCAAAATTTGTACGTGCTGATTTTTGAGGTCACAGATTTTGAATTTTCTGACAAAGTCGTAAAATTAAACATGGCGGCTCCAAAATGGCGGACTTGATCATGGTCCGATTCGCTTCAAAATTGACATCTGGGGATTTTATGGATCACAGTTTATGAATTTTTCGCCAAAATCGTGAAATCAAAGATGGCGGCTCCAAGATGGCGGACTTGATAATGGTCCGATTCGCTCCAAAATTGATATCTAGTGGTTTTGGGGAACACAGTTTATGATTTTTTCATCAAATCGTAAAATTAAACATGGCGGCTCCAAAATGGCGGACATGATCATGGTCCAATTCACTTCAAAATTGACATCTGGGGGTTTTATGGATCACAGTTTATGAATTTTTCGCCAAAATCGTGAAATCAAAGATGGCGGCTCCAAGATGGCGGACTTGATAATGGTCCGATTCGCTCCAAAATTGATATCTAGTGGTTTTGGGGAACACAGTTTATGATTGTTTCATCAAATCGTAAAATTAAACATGGCGGCTCCAAAATGGCGGACATGATCATGGTCCGATTCGCTTCAAAATTGACATCTGGGGGTTTTAGGGATCACAGTTTATGAATTTTTCGTCAAAATCGTGAAATCAAAGATGGCGGCTCCAAGATGGCGGACTTGATAATGGTCCGATTCGCTCCAAAATTAATATCTGGTGGTTTTGGGGAACACAGTTTATGATTTTTTCATCAAATCGTAAAATTAAACATGGCGGCTCCAAAATGGCGGACATGATCATGGTCCGATTCACTTCAAAATCGATATCTGGGGGTTTTAGGGATCACAGTTTATGAATTTTTTCGTCAAAATCGTGAAATCAAAGATGGCGGCTCCAAGATGGCGGACTTGATAATGGTCCGATTCGCTCCAAAATTGATATCTGGTGGTTTTGGGGAACACAGTTTTTGTTTTTCAAATCGAATCGTGAAATCAAAGATGGCGGCTTCAAGATGGTGGACTTGATAATGGTCCCATTCGCTTCAAAATTAACATCTGGGGGTTTTAGGGATCACAGTTTATGAATTTTTTCGTCAAAATCGTGAAATCAAAGATGGCGGCTCCAAGATGGCGGACTTGATAATGGTCCAATTCGCTCCAAAATTGATATCTGGTGGTTTTGGGGAACACAGTTTATGATTTTTTCATCAAATCGTAAAATCAAAGATGGCGGCTCCAAGATGGCGGACGTGATCACGGCCCCTATTCGCTTCAAAATTGATATCTGTGGCCTCGAGGATCACAAATTCCCCATCAAAATTGCAGATGGTCGCAGGGGCTGCTGTTCCACCAGGGCGCCGTCGACTGCGCCAGGGCCGCCCTCCTTCTCCCCCTGGCCGTCTCCATCCTGCACTGCCAGCCGGTGCACAAGTGCTCGCTGGTGGAGACCGCCTTCCTGCTGCTCGTCACCGTCGCCACCGTCAACATGCTCACCACCGTGCTCAATGACTCGCCCGTCTTTCCCGACGACGACGATGTCGACGTCGACGCCGGGATGCTCTCGGAGGCGCCGCTGCTCATGGACTCGCCACAGTGCGTGCTCTTCGGCACCTCCATGATATGGTTCGCGTCCATTACTATCAACTTGGGGCCGACGTTTCTTTCGGGTGAGTGGGCCAAAAAGTTTGAGGTCGCATTCTAGATCTCTTTTTTTTTTGAGTAACTTCTTCATTTTTAACGATTAAATGAGTAAATTTCACGCCTATCATTTTCGACCAATCAAAAGACTATATTTTGTATCGTTACCATAGCAACTAGAACGATTCCCGGAAATGTTTCTCTGGAGAATCAAATTCGTGTCCTACGATTATTGAAATTGTACATGTTGATTAACGGAACTCACGGTAAATATAATAGAAATAAGAAATAAACAGACAATCTCGTTAAAGTTGTATTTTATTTCACTGTTCATACACAGCCGTACGATCAACTAACCACTTGTATGCTTGTCTTCAACGCACAGATTTCAATAATATTAAGGTGTTAAACTTTCTTATCGAAATTTTCAAAATATTCGTGTTTTCGACAAAATTTCGAGTAATAATTGAAGCTCTAGTGATATTATAAGAGAAAACAAATAGGCAAACCGTCATAGATGACACCCGCCTCCTTGAAATAAATAAAAAAAAAACGCAGAAAAAAAACTTTAGGCCATCTCGAAATTACACTTTTTATCATATTTTTTCGACGCCACTGGATTAAGCATAAAAAAGTACCAAGAATGTTATTATTTTGAACTGAAACATTCATTTTTCTGTATTTCCTGATGTACAAGTTGTTTCATTTTCGATATCAAAAATAGAGATTTGCGATCTTCGTGAACGTTGGCTACTTTTTTGTGAAACTCACTGCTGCAAATAAAACTTTCATAGCCCGCTTCGATGTGGATATTTGAAATATTGCATTTGAGACTCTCCCAGTATCTTAGCTAGCTTCCAACTAGTAGGAAAAGTAAAATCTATATCTTACACATTTTGTACGTAGAATCCAGTGACGTAGTCAGATTTTTAATTGAGCAGTCATTATTTAGATATAACATAAAAGTTATGTTTTTTAACGGACCACCCTGTATATTTTCCTATATTTAAACACAAATGATTTGCGCTTTCCAAAAATATGAAACACTGTTCATTCAGATAATTTTCAGTTTATATAGCTAGTCATCAAGGCAAATATTTTGAAATGGATCTTTGGCCTCAATAATCAAATACCACTCCCATTTTTTAAAGTCTATCGTATGAGTGTGAAATATTTTTGGAATCCGCAAAGCAATTATGTTTCAAATATTGAACAATATACAAGGTGTTGCATTTTTTTAACATAACTTTGGGTTATATCTGAACAATGACAGCTTATTTCGAAAATCTAACTACGCCACTGGATTCTACATAAAAATATGTATAACCGACAGTTTTTACTTCTTCTATAAGTTTAGAGATAGCTGAGATGCAGAATGCGATATTTTCAATTTCACCCTGTATCTCAAAAAAGAAAGCGGGCTATGAAAATTTCATTTGCAGCATCGTGAGTTTCACAAAAAAAGTAGTAGGCGAAGACCGCAAACCTTCATTCCCAAAAATAAGAGAGATACCTACCCCGCAAGGACATCGAAAATAAAACACCCTGTGCAACATATTTTATTTCCAGGCGCACTGGCGGCCCAAGGCGAGGGCGGCCACAAGGCCCCCTCTTGTCCCCTCATCCACGGCCCGTTGCGCCACTACATCCTCAACGCCCTGTGGATCGCCGTGAACCTGGTGTGCGTCAGCCTGACGTTGTTCCACCTGCGAAAGTTACACAGAGACCTCACCAAGGCCAACGTGGAGGCGGTCCGTGTGGCAGGGCTAGTCACCACGTTGGTGAACGTCACCGGGGGCAGCGGGTGTTACATGAACGCCAACGGAGAACGGGTGAGAGGAAAAAAAATTGAGGGAAACTATAAACCGAAAACGAGTCCTAGAAAACGAGTCCTTGAATACGAGTCCTGAAAAATGAGTCCTATAAAACAAGTCATATTGAACGAGACTCAGTAAACTAACCCCGAGAAACGAGTACAGTGAAATGAGTCCTGGGAAACGAGTAAAATAGGAGTCCTGGAAAGCAAGTCCAGTGAAAGAAGTCTTGGAAAACAAATCATATTAAATGAGTCATATAAAACGAGTCCCGTGAAACGAGTCATTTAAAATGAGACCTATAAAACAAATTATTTAAAACGACTCTTGATAAGCTAACCCTGTGAAACGAGTCTAGTGAAACGATTCCTGAAAAACGAGTCCTAGAAAACGAGCACTGAAAAATGAGTCCCATAAAACAAGTCATATAAAAAGAGATTTGATAAACTAACCGTGAGAAACGAGTACAGTGAAACTAGTCCTGGGATACAAGTAATATAGAAGCAAGTCCAGTGAAAGAAGTCCTGTAAAACGAATCATGGATCATATTAAATGAGTCATATAAAACGAGTCTCGTAAAACGAGACCTGAAAAACGAGTCCTAGAAAACGAGTCCTTGAATACGAGTACTGAAAAATGAGTCCTATAAAACAAGTCATATTAAACGAGACTCAGTAAACTAACCCCGAGAAACGAGTACAGTGAAACGAGCCCTGGGAAACGAGTAAAATAGGAGTCCTGGAAAGCAAGTCCAGTGAAAGAAGTCTTGGAAAACAAATCATATTAAATGAGTCATATAAAACGAGTCCCGTGAAACGAGTCATTTAAAATGAGACCTATAAAACAAATTATTTAAAACGACTCTTGATAAGCTAACCCTGTGAAACGAGTCTAGTGAAACGATTCCTGAAAAACGAGTCCTAGAAAACGAGCACTGAAAAATGAGTCCCATAAAACAAGTCATATAAAAAGAGATTTGATAAACTAACCCTGAGAAACGAGTACAGTGAAACTAGTCCTGGAAAACGAGTAATATAGAAGCAAGTCCAGTGAAAGAAGTCCTGTCAAACGAATCATGAATCATATTAAATGAGTCATATAAAACGAGTCCTGAAAAACGAGTCCTAGAAAACGAGTCCTTGAATACGAGTTCTGAAAAATGAGTCCTATAAAACAAGTCATATTAAACGAGACTCAGTAAACTAACCCCGAGAAACGAGTACAATGAAAGGAGCCCTGGGAAACGAGTAAAATAGGAGTCCTGGAAAGGAAGTCCAGTGAAATAATTCTTGGAAAACAAATCATATTGAATGAGTCATATAAAACGAGTCCCGTAAAACGAGTAATTTAAAATGAGTCCTATAAAACAAGTTATTTAAAACGACTCTTGATAAGCTAACCCTGTGAAACGAGTCTAGTGAAACGATTCCTGAAAAATGAGTCCTAGAAAAGGAGTACTGAAAAATGAGTCCTATAAAACAAGTCATATAAAAAGATATTTGATAAACTAACCCTGAGAAACGAGTACTGTGAAACTAGTCCTGGGATACAAGTAATATAGAAGCAAGTCCAGTGAAAGAAGTCATGTAAAACGAATCATGAATCATATTAAATGAGTCATATAAAGCGAGTCCTATAAAACAAGTCATATAAAACGAGTATTGATAAGCTAACCCTGTGAAACGAGTCTAGTGATACCAGTCCTGAAAAACGCGTCCTACAAAACGAGTCTTGAAAAACTAACCCTGTGAAACGAGTCCTGGAAAACAATTCCAGTGAAAGAAGTCCTGGAGAACGAATCATATTAAATGAGTCATATAAAAAGAGACCCGTTAAACGAGTCAAGAAAACGAGTCCAGTGGAACAAGTTTTGTTCTATAAAGAAGGGGGTACTGTTTAGAAATTTCTGAAAACAAGATCTTTAAAATAACAACGAGACGAATCCTAAAAACAGGTCCATTGAAACGACTCCTGAACTGTTGGAGAGTTCACACAAACAATATCTGTGAAACAATACTTATAAAACGAGACCTGTCGAATGAATCCTGAAAAACAGGTGCATTGAAACGAGTCCTGAGAAAACTAGAACTGTAAAATTAGGTCTGTATCAAGTTCCGCAAGACAAATTCAGTAAAATAATATCAGTATAACAAGCCTAGTAAATCTTTTGAGAGAGCCGTGAAATGTATATTTCTGTCGCTTTATTATCCTACCGTTGTGACATTCTATCATTCGTATTTATCTCGTATTTATCATTGAAAAGTAACTAGTCCAGTTTTAATGACAGATCGTTAGTAAGCACTTTCCGTGTTCTAGTTTCTAACATGTTTCAACCTAAATCCAGCTCATGAAACTTGAACAAATTGCAGTGAAACTACTTACGGAACAACGCTAAACTTCAGCTATATAACGCTTTCAGCATATAAAACGTTGCTAAACTGGATGAGAACTGCTTGCATTTCAAATTTCGAACATTAATGTTGGCGCCCTGTTGGCGCTTCAAGGCTGTATCAGAAAAAGTCGGTTTGCAACTTCAACCAATAATGTAATCATATGTAATGAAATAACTTTCTCGTTACCCCATGAGTCCCCATGGTCCCTAATTCCATAATTTAAGCTTCCCCAAGACTTTATTACTACTGGAATCCCTGCCCTGTTGAGAATTTCCATAATACTCCACAGGTCGATCCCACTTCTGATATGACCAGTAAGTTGAAACTCGGAAATAAAAGAACAGAATTTCCATAGCGACAAGAAATTTACTCAAAGGAAAGACACGATTGAATCAATAAAACTTCGTCATTTTCCCACAGAGAATAATTTTATTCATAATGATGATAGTAAGCGAAAATTTATATATAAATTATACAAGGTGACCGCGAGGATTGAGATTTCGTTTAATAAGGGATGTATATTATAAAAGTCGATACAGAATTTGAGAATGAAACAATTGACTATCGCTTCGAGTTTAACTGGAAGATATATAAGTTTCTCTATTTCGTATTCATCAATAGAGTGATTTTTTCACACGGTTTATATTACCTTAGCTTGTATGACTATATCGTACGACGAAATCTTTCGATTTCATTTTATTGAAGATGGCAGTACAAATTTAATGGATCCAGATGATTATGTTAACAGATAAATCATATAGCCTTCTTGTTCCCACCATAAGAATGCTCTCCATTTGTGCTATGGATCTAAGTATTTCACCAAACAAATTGGGATGGAATAAATTGATGGGGTCATCTAGTGCCTGGGTCATCCCAAGAATTTTATTTATAAAGTATATATCGAGGCACGTATCGAGTCACTAGAGAAACTCCGAAATTGCTCTTGCTGACATATACGAAGTGCTTAAAGAGAAGAGAAGGAGGCTTTCAACGGGATATAATGGTTTCAGTTATAACATCAACACAGTGGGAGCTGCAGCTGCACATTGATGTAGGGGGTAAAATAATGGCGATCGCGAACAAATTCGATTAACCTCTAGCTTCGATTATCAAATGGGATTTCCAACCAACCAACAGTTATTTTTGATGATACAAAGCTACCTAACTTTCCCAATGACTGATCTTCGAAATGGCGAGATTAAATGAAGAATCTTTATAAAATATCGATATTCGAAAAGTATAGTGAATAACCAAAAAACCGATATGGAGACCGTTTGAAATATTTTTGAGAGGGATATTATAAATTTACAGAAACTAATAAATTCTTCATTACCCGGAAAGTTAAAGATGTAACTTGAGAGACCTCTATAATTGGTGGTGGTGTCGATTCGATATTACTGAATGTTCTTCGTTTGCACAAACAGTTTTGTTGTTATTTGAAAGCAAATGCCTACACGAATGTTACGAGTATCTTTATTTCAAATGTCACGCAACCAGGAATACAGAAATGCGTATTGACACTAACCGAGAGAGATCTAAAAAAAAAACATGATTACCTACAAAGTCGGGCGAATGTTCATTGTTATCTGAAACGAAGTCTACTCGGTTGTGATCCCTGGCAAAAAATAATACTTGGTTAGAAACAGCTCAAATGAGAATAGTAATGAGCTAACAAACGGTTTCAACTCCAATTTTACTGAAGTGCAAATATTTAGAATCTTGACAATTTAATGAACTTGGTTTGTTTGTCAAAGCCCCTTCGTTGAAATATTCATTTGGACGTGTCACATCCCTTCTGTTTTTTTTTACAGGCGAACGGAGCTCTCGAAGAACACCGCAGGATGAGAGCCTACCTCAACAGGATGGAGAAAGATGGCGTGCAACGCGTCAAGATGTTCTTGGTCATCACGGCCGCCTACGTTCTCTTTTGGGGACCTCTGTTTTTCGTCACGCTGGTCAACCATCCGATGGTTGGCAACGCTCTAGGGCACGAGGTGATTTTTTGGCGGAAAGAGCATCGGAATGAACGCGGACGCAGATAATGATTCGGATTTAGTAACACCCCAAATTGCCTGAAGCCAATATGAAATTCATATTCATATGTTTTTTCCTCCACAGAGGTTGCCACATCGTAACATTTGAAAGTGATAATCATCCCAAGGCCACATTTTTTCAAGGTTCCCAAATATATATATATATATCCTTCTATTTTGGTACTTATATTAGTCATATGAGTGTATCAAAAGCTATGTATTCAATTGTCGTCATTTATATATAAGTGGTTTATAGATAGCACGTCTTTCTAGATATTGTGGCATTTTTGGTGAATGCGCCAACGCCGCTAATTTCGTTCAACCGATAATCGACCAAATGCTGACAGTGACAGCGGAAACGTCTCGTTTTCAAATCAAATATTGTTTGATGGTTCATCAAACGGCATTTTTCCACTTTTGTGTGAAAATTCGAATAGGATTTCACTTAAAAACCTTGTTTATTCTGTTCAAATCGAATTCAAAGGATGGTGAAACGATGTGAAATGTGTAAGAGACGATTTAAAAGTGGTGACCAGAACATAACATTCCACTGGTGAGTTACTCAGTGTCGTATCATTCGTTGAATAAACATTATTCACCCACCCTCATATGCAAAACGATTTTTGGTAATTTGAAAACATTATCGGGTTTCCCCGAGATGAAAAGTTAGTGGATATATGTAAGAAAGAGAATATTTTAGGAGACGCTTCAAGTTCGACACTTTGAAACTTTATATTGCCAGAAAATAAACAATATAGTTGTGACAGTGAATTAAATCTATTATCATTCGGGTAATAAATCAAAGATGTATATTTTCAGAAAACTTTGATATTACATTGTTTTAATTCAGTCTTAGGAAGAATGGATACGATAATTTTGTTAGTAGGTCAATTTATTCAAATTCAGACCCTTCCAAGATAGCAAGACACTGATGCTGGGGGAATCTGTTGTTATCCTTGTTTCAGAATGAGGTAACCCTAGTAACTGATTTAGATGTTGGCTTCCATTGTTGGATTTTCCAATAAGATCGGTATGATATTGAAATGAAATTTCTATCATTTCAGATACAACCTATTTTATGTTAATAAACCAAAGTACAGTCGATGAAATATTAATGTTTTTCGAATTCGACGAAGTGAACTTTCGATATGACGTAAGGATAATTTCAAGGAATGCAACTTTTCACTGGTTTTCAAGAAGCATTACTTCTTGTTGTTTGGAATCTCAGTTATAGAAGATGCTACGAATCATGATATTTTTGGTTTGGGAATTTTTCTCCCGAATTTGAAGGTTTTTCATTCAATAATTTTCATGAATTTTTGTGTTTCCTGACTTGAAATTACCTGCATTAAAATTAGTCTAAATGTCAAAAAAAATTTGGAATAATCTTCGATTCATTTTGATTTTATTTATGATAGATAAGAAATGGTTTCATTCTATTTTTTTATTATATATTTCATGTTAACTGTGTATCATTTCAGATGCTTACTATTGTCTGATGATGGCTGCTGATCCCAAACTAGTTACAACCTCTCATCTTGTATTGATTATTTTGTTGTCGACTAACTTTGGGATCAAATTCTTCACTATTTTTTCATTAAAAAACTCACGGGCTACTTTGAGCATTGTAATGATTTGTTTCCTAAAATGTACTTTGTTAAAGTCTATTCATTTTCTAGAGGAAATTTCTGTTTCAATTTGGCACCATATAGTTTTGGGAGACCCTGTATACTGTGTGAATCATTCAAAATGGAAGCATCCATATATTTTTAAATCGATTGCGCTAAACGATTTTAAATCCTGCCATCACTTAGTCATGAATAAATTTTTGCTAATGTTTCAATAATTGACATATTATTCAAATCGTATTCCCTTATAACTACTGTTTAATTGACCAACAGATTTCGATAAAATTTTGGTCAATTATAAAACGAGACTTACTGAATCCAGTGGCGTAGTCAGAATTTTTTTAAGTCTAAAATTAAATTGATGGGTTGATTTAGCGATATGTTTTCTTCAGGTTTTTCAAGTTTTACTTTTATATATTATTTATAGATGAACACATTCCAGCGTCATTTCTACATGAACCAAATCGAAGCCTCATGAATCCAGTAGTGTGGTCAGAACATTACTAATAATTCTTACGATTTTTGACCTTGAAAAATAATAACAGTGCCTTGAAATCCATGAAATTTGGTGGTCTGGTAGGCTTTTCAAGTGTCTATCAAATGAGAAAGCAATCATGCCTATCAGTTAAAGAATATGTTCAATAAGGGTGCCACACTGCATATATGTTTTTTTTTTCTTCGATTTCCCTCGAGAACTTTTTGAATTCGAAATCCAATCAATGGAATCTGAATACACTATTTGAAAAACATTTTTTCTACCCGCACGCAATTCAGTTTGGAAAGTGTCATTTTCCCACACTAGTGCGGGAAAAACATTTATATGATATCCTCGTAAAATATAAGTGGTGGGTGACAAAATATGAAAGTTCAAGCTTTTTTGTTGCAATACTAAGTGAGTTTGTTCAAAATCATCCATCATTTTGCACTATTTATTGAAAAAATGAATAAATATTGATAAATAAAAATGTATTGTTATGAAAATCACCCTATATATAGGCTTTGATTGATCTGATAACGAGTAGGTAACAATTGATGCTGTCAGAGTGACAGACAAAGCATTACTTATATAAAATTTTCGATTCAGTGAAATTGCCACAATGGATTATTCATCTGATGAAGAACTTCCACAAGAAATCGTGCAAGCAGCTACAGATGCGAACTTAGAGTTATTGCCAACGAAATCTAAACAAAGGTGTGAGAAGCAATACACGAGTTTTATTGAATGGTGCAACCAAGGTGGATATAGGATGGTGATACAGCTCTTCAATTGTTTCTGCGAAAAACTTGTAGACCGTTTGAGAAGGTACTAATATTTCCACGACTTGAATGAAGATGGCGGTAAGATCGATTATCGAAGAAGATTTCTGTTGCTTACGTATTTCTGTGGTTTACATCTGACAGACGTGACTTGAAACGACATTAAAACAATATATTTTCGATAAATCTGGAATGAATATTGATATTTTGACTCTTCTTAATCATTTTTCATCTAGAACATATGAAACTGACAAAAGTATGACAGATGCACAGTTTCTGTTTTACCGACACAAGGTATGTCGCCATCTCTGATAACTTCAGGAAATATTACTACGGTATGAAATCAAGTAGGCAAAGGTCTACAGTTTATTCTAGTGCTTGTTAATAGGAAGCTGTTTCACCATCCTATATCCACCTTGGGTGCAACAATAAAAAAGTGAAAGCACCAAATAAAGAAGAAGTATTCTTGAAAAAATGAATTTGTTTCCTACGCTTGTAGAAAAAGTATTGTTTCTAACTCATGCGGAAATTGTCTTTCCGCACTTGTTAGGAAAATTACTATTCCGTAGTTACGCACTTTTCCAACCGGATTATGTAAAGAGGCATTCCCGGACTCAAACCTAAAATCCTCATTTAACACATTACGAGATTATGGAATCGAAAAAAGTTGCCTAATCTCCCAAAGTCGAGGAGCTCGACACCCCCATTCCCACCCCCACCCCCTCAGGGATGACGAAAGGGCCGCTTTGAAACATCGCCGGCTGCTGTCATAACCCGGAATGTTCCTACGGTTTATTAGTGTTCGCAGACGACGTAACTTTCCGGAATGCGTTTTGGGGGGAACGACGGGGGGTGAGGGGGAAAAGGGGGGTAGGTTCGCTGTCGGGGGCGGAAGGGCAGAAGCGTGCTGCAGTCATGTGCCTCCCGAATAAATGATGGTTCCGGGCAACTCCTCCGGAGTTCTTGGAGCCGACAGATTTTTTTTTTTAGTTCAGCTACAAGCGTTTGAGATATCTGGTATCGTTTCATTTTCACTGATTTGCGAGTGGTTTTAAATAATATCTCGAATTTTAATTGAAATTCGACAAATCAAATTTGAATTAGGAAGCTTCATCTTTGAATCTATCAACTGGAATTGGAAGGAAACTCCGTTTTCAAGAAATACTCCTTTGAATTCAATTCCATTTCATTCGATTTAAATTTGATTTTGGTTTGCCAATCTGAGTTGCAAAATTAATTTGACGGATATAAATCCAATAAACGCTTCGTGAAATCCACTTGTGGAAGGAAATTATTATGTTCTGAATATTTTGAGAGCATAAAAATTTTATTTTCAAAACTCTTCCTGAGATATAGCCCTTCAAAGTTCAGTTTCACAAAGCCAAAACCTTCCAGACTTTTTTAATTGATAGAAAATTCGAGAGAAATGTCAGTTCTGAGAAATATCCAGTGGCGTAGAAAAATTTATTTGATAAACGTTACTTACGTCATAAGTGCTTGTACCAAAATTGTACAAAAACGGTTTATTGTCCTGAGAGATAAGACTTAAAAAATACTTCAAAAACTGATCTTTGAAGGGCTGTATATTTCTAAGGAAACATTGTGTAAAAAAATATATGCATATCGACTCATTTTTGTAAATTTATGCTACATGAAATGATAATAGAATATTCCATCATTTCTTCAGTAGAGAAAACAAATATTATTTCATCTGGATATTCGTATTATTTGATGGTTCGTGGATTTTATGAAGTTGCCATAAAACTTGCGACTGAGGTGATAAAGTACAGGATAAATTCTATATGGAATTTCATTCGTTATGAATTATTGTCATTTCATAATAAAAGTCTAGAACTCGTAATATATTCGAGTAATTTTTATACACATCATAATCCATCATGATTATTTGAGGGAAACATTGAACATATTCATTTATTTATTTATTTATTGTAATAAAACCTCTGTCTATATCGAAGAGATATGGACAAGTTTAAACAGCACTGTATGAATGATTCTTTATATTACATGTACCTACAGGACAAGTGGGACATCAACGAATATTTTTTGCTGTTGATATCGATCGATACCCGAAAAAATTAAACAAACTGGAAGTAGCAATACAAAAGCATAAGACTAGGTTCTGAATGACCTCTTCTTGTTGCTAACAATTCCGAAATTTCACAAATATTTCTTTCAGCGCCAGCACCAGGTTTTCTGTCATAATCGATTTTTGTAACGTAGTAACTTTAGATAAATTCCGCGTCTATCGTATCCCGGCATTTAGCCGCTCCTACTGAAATTATTAATCAGAATAGCAAGTACTCCATGGGAAACTCCGAGATCATTAAATGCAAATCAAATCGAGTTTCCACTTCGAGACGTTAAACCTGAGCATCCTTCAGACAGGCTCGGTATAGTTTCCGTAATACAACTTTGTTTCAAGTGAAGCATATCTCACTACGACACGGCATTAATTTGAATTATAAATGAAACATTCGAGAGCTCCTCGAATGGATCTACGGAAAAGAGATGAGTGGAGCTTGGAGCTTGCAGGAGTTTTCCACATTTGTATGCGAATGCACAAATATCTCCAACTGAGATCTGGAAATGTATTACAAGACACACGATCATCCACGGTTTGTTATGAAATGAAGTATTTTCTGCTGAGTGCATCAGGTCTAATTGTATTAAAAAAAAGTGGTTTTTCATAGGGCTTCAGTTGTTGAAAAAAAATCACATTGATCATAGTTTAAGGTGTTTTTTCTTCAGGTGGCGATGTCGAATTTTTCCAAAATTGTTGGCTGCTTGAACTCGAATCCGAAGTGCAAATGGAAATGCACCATTTGAAATTTCAAATGTTTGCTAATTAAAACACAACATGCATCCTTCTTTCAACAGAAACAACAAGACGCTTATATCTACTACTTAGAACATTTTCTTACCACTTGGGCCAACCATTTTATCACTTGTAGTAAAATGATGCGAGCAAACTCTAGCGTCTCTTGAAATATCCTTTTTCCCGATCATATTTTTACATCTCGGGAAAACCCGAAAATGTTTTCAAATTACCAAAAATTGTTTTGCACATGAGGGTGGGTGATTAATGTTTATACAACGAATGATACGACACTGAGTAACTCACCAGTGGAATGTCGTGTTCTGGTCACCACTTTTAAATCGTCTCTTACACATTTCACAGCGTTTCACCATCCTTTAAATTCGATTTGAACAGAATAAACAAGGTTTTTAAGTAAAATCCTATTCGAATTTTCACACAAAACTAGAAAAATGCCGTTTAATGAACCATCAAACAAAATTTGATTTGAAAACGAGACGTATCGCGCTGTCACTGTCAGCGTTCGGTCGATTATCGGTTGAATGAAATTAGCGGTATTGGCGCATTCACCAAAAATGGCACAATCTCCACAAAGACGAGCTATCTATAAACCACTCATATATAAATTAGGCGAAAAATATGACATTAGTATGATATGAAACATTGAATACATAGCTTTTGATACACTCATATGACTCATATAAGTACTAACAGAAGGATATATATATTTGGGAACCTTGAAAAGATGTGGTCTTGGGATGATTATCACTTTCAAATGTTACGATGTGGCAATCTCTGTGGGGGAAAAACATATGAATATGAATTTCATGTTGACTTTGGACAACTCGGGGTGTTACTATTATAGTGGGTTTGTTGTTCAGAGCGTTTAAAGTGAGACACGCTGTATATATACTGTCCGCGATTTGTTTGAGCATTTGTTCCACTGTTGGTTAAGTTGAATAGCTTCAAGCTAGACTTCGGCCATCAGTTTATTTTTGTTCACCAATGTTGAATTTTTTTTCATCACATTAAAAGGCGTTGATTATTATTATTATTATTATTATTCCAGATCACCCTCCACATATCGTACGTGCACGCCATCGTCAACCCGACGCTGTTCCTCGTGCTGCACCGCGGCCTGCGCCGCGCTACCCTCGACCTGTGCTGCGGCTGGCTGCCCGAGTGGCTGGGGGCGGCAGGGGCGGGCGAGGGCGGCTCGATACGCGTGCCGCCGCCGCCCGCCCCACCGCGCGCCGTTGAGTGCGCGCTGCCCGCGCCCGCCCACCCAGATAGCTCTATGGTAATTAAATATTATATGTAAGTGGTGTGCGAGGGTGCATGGTGGGTGTGGAAGCCATTCGGGATTTCGGCATTATGATGATGATAATGTTTGGTCACGAAAAATTTGAATTTTTTGAAAAGTGTTTTTAACCGCCACTCTAGTTGCTAAGCAACTCTCGTGAGTCTAGGACTTGTATGAGTAAGGAAGTAGGAGACGTTAGCTTTTCAAGTGGCATCCGATGGTTATCGTTGAGAGTTTGAAGGATTGAAATCTAGATACCAAGAATGTTCGGTTGGTCATCACGAAAAATGTGTTTATAAATAATTTTATTAACGAAGATTTTGTATTTTTTGAAACGTTTTTTTAACCACCACTATAGTTGCTAGGACTCGTATGAGTTACGAAGTTAAGTGTCATCCGAAGCACTACTCGGCTGGTTATCGTTGAGAGTCCGAAGGATTGAAATTTAGGTACCAAGAATGTTCGATTGGTCACCTATCACCTCCCGCTAAACGATACTATAGAAATAAATAAATATTTCCAATATATAAGCCAGCAATTCAACGCATTCGACTACCAGCCCATCTTTGGGCTAGATACATCCTCGTTAACCGGCCGTTTTTGTGTTTGTCATGAAATTGAAAAAAAAACTATAAACACACATTTTTGAGAGCAAGTCTGAAAATGTTATTTTGAAAAGGTGTTCACAACGACATCTTATGCAGGGTCACTCACGGTCGATGGTACCTTAGACGTTTACGGAGAACGAGACGTAAGATTATTCTGAAAATTTGGTTTATTGGGTAATCAGTTTTGTTCTATCGATCTAAAATACTTTCAGCGTTGCGGCGTTGCCGCTTCTATCAAAAAGTAGCAACAACTTTGTTATTTCAAATAAAACACCCTGTATTTTATTTCATTTTTAGATTCTTCCTGAAGAGCTGATTTCGTCGATCGATCATACTTGGGGTATAGCGAGAAAGATTACAGAGATATAGGGTATGAAAAATCAAAATTTTTCAAATTTAGGAATTTTTTGTGCCGAAACTATCCATTCTTGCTCAAAACAGCTTACATGTCCCTATCTCAACTTTCCATTTACTATCGATTGATATTTAATTGAAACAAATACGAGTGGTTCAAAATTTTCAGTTTTTCATCACCCTCTATTTGTTTCTATTAAATGTCAGTAGATAGTAAATGAAAAGTTAAGGTAGGGACATGTAAGCCGTTTTGAGCAGAAATGATTAGTTTCGACACAAAAAATTCCTAAAGTTGAAAAATCTCGATTTTTCACACCCTATATCTCTGTAATATTTCTCGCTATACCCCAAGCATGATGTATCGACGAAATCAGCTCTTCAGGAAGAATCTAAAAATGAAATGAAATACAGGGTGTTCCATTTGAAATAACAAAGTTGTTGCTGAAAATATTTTAGTTCGATAGAACAAAACTGATTACCCAATAAACCAAATTTTCAGAATAATCCTACGTCCCGTTCTCCGTAAACGTCTAAGGTACCATCGACCGTGAGTGACCCTGTAGATATTCACAGGTTTTGAAAGAAATCTGAGATGGAAAAATGAAGATCAATTTTTTGCTATAAAAAAAATATCTTCACCAAGTCGAGACTTGTTGCGCACCGATTCCCTGATGATTTGTCTGACGTCTTCAGGAAGGCGTTCAAAGAAATTTGAAAAAAAAACACAGACTTTTTGATAAAATATCGAAAAATGATATTCTGAAAAGTTGTTCCGAACGATATTTCATAGCTATGTAAAAGTTTTGAAAAGAATAATAAAACTAATAAATTGCCTTTATTCAACTTTTTTTTTGTTGAGAACACAAACTGAATTTACACGTTTCAGGGAGACCCCGATTTGAGTACCTGGCCGCCCATCTTGGACCCGCTCACCGTTGACGCGGCGCTGCCCTACAGCCAGGCCTACCACCAAACCCTCGTCCCATCCCCACCCCTGCCGGAGCCGCCCCCCTCACCTACGGTCAGCGACTAGCCCCCGGCGGTCGACTGGGACACCTCCACCAGGATATGAGGGCGACGCTGGGGGCAAGTCGGGGGCGGGGTCAAGATGACCATCAGCACCGATTTCCCCAGGACGCCGTCGAAATGGTGGACGCGGCAACGTTGCCACGAGATCCGGCAACGTTGCACGAGATCCGTCAACGTTGCAGTATGATAAGCTGAGTTCTCAATGCAGCGTTTTTGCTTCTCGCGTCATGCACTCTGATTGTTGAAAAAGTTTTATATTTTCAACTTTCTTGTGTCGCTGACTGGCTGCTGGCATTGGTTAGGTTGTACATTTAATTGAAATGGAGGAACAAGAGCGTGAGGATATCTAGCGTGAGGATATCTTGAGAGAGAGTAAAATGATTGATGTTATCTTTAATCATCTGAGGTTTTCAAATAATTGCAGTACTATTGTGGATTATGCAGCATACACCCCAGCATGATCGTATTTTACCCTGTCTTCTACGTTTTCATAGGAAACAAACCGATAATTTTCTTCCTTTTTATTTTGTTATCGCCTCCATTTCATTTATTTATTCTGATACACATAACCACACTCAATTCCTTCATTGGGAACATATTGGGAACAATAAAAATAAACAAAAAGCAGCACAGCAATTTTAAATTCCGATTCACCAATCAGAGTGCATGACGCGCGACGCGAGAAGAAAACGCTGCATTGAAAACTCACCTTTAGGCGGGGTTGTCTAATCTGTGGTTGCGACCCTCGTGCGGTTGTTGGTGTGTTTTAGTGGTCGAAACGGAGGAATGTTGAGTCGTGGAAAGATCTCAAAATGTTTAAATTAATGTGTCTTAAAAATCTATTTGATTCAACGACGACGAAATGAGAGCAATAACAATAGGCACTGAATATTCTATGTAGGTTGAGAGAGGTTTGGTGTAAAAAATTGGACACCCTTCTGAAACTTCTGTCTATATTCATTAAACTCTGTAAGTAAAGGTTCAAAGGACGTTATGTTTTGAATCTGAACTGGGTTATTGTTTATTTCATTGTTTACCAGTTTACGGACATTTTTATTCTAAAGCTGGTGATTCATAATAATATATATAATCTCTCATCTCATTTCGGGAATTCTCATCTCGTTTTCAAATATATAAAAAATGTGATCTGTCCCAGAGGGTCACATTATTGAAACTTTTCGTTAGTTAGAAAATAAATTCTTCGTACCATCTAGTAGGTAAAAAATAGAAAAATAGGGAAATTCTTGTCAAGAAAATTTCAATATTTCCTTTATAATTCCTTCGGAAACGAGAGGAGGAAATAAAAAACAGCATTTTCCATAAATTAAATAGATAAAAATTTTCGGTATATTCTGTAAACTTTGGTATAAGCTGGACTAAAATTGACTATTGTAAACGAACTGCCAATCTCAAGTAAAACTTTTAGTATAATTCATAATTCAATATATTGTAATCATATCATTTTCAGTTGAGAATAATGATAGTCTGGAAAATTAAGCTGTGCAAAAATCTGAAAAAATATGTAGAACTTGAATAAATTGATAGCCAAATGGAAAGTAGGCTGTTACTGAGACACAGAGAAAAATTCGTCCAATTTTGAAAAAAATCAAATGATATTTTATAAGTGTAGCTATAAGCAGTTATTATTATTGAGCATATCGTTCCTTCTGAAAGTAATTCAGCATTTGTAAAGAACGATTGATATAAAAAAGCATATTCTGAAAATCCAACAAACAATAAATCAAAAACAAACCTATACAGAAAGTCACCGCGCCTTATCTAAATTATAAATCAAATGAGAAAACTGCCGAACTTTGGTGCTTAAAAGTTCCAAAGGATAATGTGAAAAACTCATTATTGCCTTGCGAAATACACCGAAGTTTTCTACGAAGTCGTATTTCCTACGAGAAAATTATGTCGAGTTGCGAATTCAACTCCTTTCCATTTTCAAATGAAAATATGTCCAACTAAGAATCAACATAAAACAATTTGAAATTTCACTCTGGCATCCACTTTTCAATTCAAATTAGAGTTTCTAAATATTTAGAATTCAAACAGAATAAATATACAGAGCGATTCAATTTTCAAAACGTTGAATATAACAGGGAACAACGTACTTTTTATTCAATGAAATCAAAGCTCAGTTCGCAGATAGAGGGAATATAACCGCACATTTTCCGATATGTGAACGAAAATCAATCACCATTCTGATAATTGTTATTTTCCCAATATGCAAAATAAATAATGCACTGCATGCCAGACTTGCGGTTCGAAAATCTGTTTCACCTCCATTGTGGTCTATTCTCGTGGCTATGCGAAAATAAATTGCTCGTAATGAATAATATTCATTTGGGCTTTACAGCGGCAGGTTTGATTCATTTGCCCCATTATTTTTCCCTGCATTGGCTGACGATATTCCACAATTCACAGCCAAAATTACTCCGTATGTTTGCAGTTATTCGATGATTCCATCGAAATCAACGGTCTCAACGATATTGATGGAAACTTTTTCATATTCATTTGTTCACGGTGCTTTTATCGAAAAAAAAAACTTTGAAACAGCATTTACGAAGCTTCGAGAAAATACATTCCAATGAAGAATTTCATATCTACCATAAAAACAAGAATCGAATCAGAAAAACTCATATGGCAGCCATAAAAATATAGTTGGAATCCGGAGGGATGAAACAAGAATTGGAATAAAATCCGGCCCCTTTTATCAAGCGTGAATGTTATTGACTATAATTCCATTATTTAGGGCACCATATGCCAAAAGACCGAACGGGCGATAAAATTTTTACACCCGGAGGGATAGATTGTGTAAATCAGAAACTAATTTTCTGTTTTTACAACAACGATAACTTTCACAGATTACTCTGGAAATGGGAAACAAATATGAATATTTGCAAACGTTTTTTTTTTTCTTTTATAGGGCATATCTATTTGTATTCGTGAGTGGTGATAATTCAAATAGTAACAATAATATTAAATTTTTCATTCAAAAGGCCTCCAGGAAGTTATATTTCATTTGAATACATTTAACATTCAATATTTGAATGGTACATTATATCCTGACTTTGGTATTATAACAGTAACCATTTTCCTCGCCATATTCAGATGAAAGATCACGTTTGGCATAAATTGCTTGACTTCATTATTCAAAATTGAATTTCGACATCTTGTGCGCCACAAATGATTCTGTTATAAATGTAAGACACTATAGCCCTAGCGAAATAAAAAGTAGTTTTTTGACAGAAAATTCACGAAGCACAAAAAATGCAAGAAAATTTACTATCTAACGAATGTAGACTAGACAATTTTATTCAAAAGAAGCACAGCAGGATTTATGTACTCTTATTTCAATTATAAACTCTTGTGCTGCTATTAGTTTTTGTTATTTTCATTCTATATTACAAAATCCAATAACATCTCTAGAGATATAATTAATTGTAAACTCAAAAGAAACGTGCCTAAATGGATATTCACCAATTAAAAAATCTATGTATGTATATAGTGAAAATATATATTGTAAATAAGCTGCGACTAATGTGAAAATGAAATATTGCATAAGAGAAACTATAAAGAGGGAATTGAATTTGAAGCACATCATGCACAGTTCAATTTTATCAATTGTCCAATAAGATTATATGTTTAGACAAAAAATATAGTTTGAGGTTATTAAAATGTATGCAAAAATGAACCAGTGTTTTTTTTTTTGGTCAATCATAATGAAAAATACCACCAGAAGTATGCATAAAATGGATCAGTAGACACTTACCTGAATACAGATACAGAACCATTCAATGTTTCATCCACTTATTCAGTGAGATGGAAAACAGAGCTCCCCATTTCTTCCATATACCTAGTATACTAGATAATAAACTCACCTGGTTTGTATTTGAGAGTAAGTGATACACGATAAAATCAAAGGAATAAATATCCATGAATTACCATCGAAATAGCACTCTCAAAAAGTATGAGTAATTTGTTATATGCATAACTGTCGCGTACACCCCTCCATATTTTCAACCAAACTCCATTTGGTTCTTCGAGTCGGATAAAAACAAAATTGACATCAAAGCTAACAATGGGAAATATTCACCAATTCGGCTCGTTACAGCAAATGCAAGTATGAACTAATTGATTATGAGTTTCATTCATGAATTATTCGAATTCGTTCATTACAGCAAATGCAAGTATAAACTAATTGATTATGAGTTTCATTCATGAAATTTTTGAATTCGTTGCGGAAACTATCTAAATAAATTTTTCAAATACGGGGTTTTAAATTTTAAATCACTTTGTTTCTACTTCACAAATTGGCAACAGCGCCTAGTAGGCTAGAAGAACAACAACTCACATTTGGCCACACTTTCATTATGACATACACTTGATGTCAATGTATAATGCAGGAGTCAAACTGCTAATATAAAAAAAAATAATCAGTCAAAACATGAATTTCAGTCCAACAAAAACACCAGTCCATCCACAAGTCAAACATAAACATAACCTCAAAAACTGAGTAGCATATCTTTTGAGGAGCATGGGACATAAATAAGCAGAATGGCACATTTTTAACCCACATAACTTATTGTTAGTATAAGTTCTGTGTTCTAACCTGATCAAAATATGACTAGCTTTATTCACCTAAAAAACGTAATTGATTTGTTGTCCTTCATTATTTATGAAATCTGCAGTCGATGTTGCCAAATGGTGAAATAGGAACAAGGTACTTTAAATTTTAAATCCCCAATTAAAGTCTCTTTTTTTGAACATTTGAAATCGATTTTTCGGAAAAAGGTTGAAATGGTAAGTTTGAAATGCGTCGTTTTGAAGATATTAAATAAGAATTACTTTATTATCGTCCCAAAGAGAATCCCCATTAAGATGGTGGGCGCCGCCTCAACATTGAGTAAAAAAAACGAAATATGTTTATTTTTCTCTGCATGTGGGTTGGCGTATGTAATTGTATGATGAATCGAATCCTCAGGTCTAGAGGTGGCGCAAATATAATTAAAAAAATCAACCAACCTGTTCAAATCCTCCAAGAATATCGGTGGTGTCCATCGCCGAGGTGACTGGCAGAGTCTTCAAAGTCTTTCCTGCGAGATTCGCCAAAGTTTTCACTACACCACTTTTACCGCAACCAGAACTACCAACCTGAAAGAGGACAACGCTCGTTCAATTTCTGGAAAAGTAGAATTTCGAGAATGTCTTCCTCATTCGGTTCTCGTGAAATCAAGACAAAATTCAAGTTTTTAGGAAATTCACACTCCACAGCTTTACATACTTATACCATCATGATCATCATAAAAATGTTGAAAATTGGGAACTGAATAGCATATTTCACCATATTATTGCTACGATTGAAAATAATATCTTTGGTTTTGAAAATATGGAGCCAAAATTTCAGTTTTTAGAAAATTTCGATTAATTTCACAGGTGCCAAAGGTTTTCTAAAATCTACCAGAATCTGTGATTAATGACTAAAAATATTCCTAAAAGATGCAAAACTGGAGCATATTCGACCATATTCATGCTAAAAATGTTACAAAAAATCATTAAAAAACTGATTGAAAAGAACCTGATTTTCAAGACAAAGAAAAATTCTAGTCTATAGAGAATTCTGAGTCACTGCTCGGGCGCCTTTTTTGTCACGTCTTGGGTTAGGAGTCATTCAAAATCTAGATATGTTGAAATAGTTTGATGATATTGTTACAGAATTTTTTCAGAAATCCACCATAATCTCTAATTTATCACTATAAAAATGTTAAAAATGGAAACCTTCGACCAGATTCTTGCTAAAAAATCATCAGAAAACTGATTGAAAGAAACTCCTTCGGGTTTCAAAAGACAAAGAAAATTTCTAGTTCCTAGAAAATTCTGAGTCACTGCTCGGGCGCCTTTTTTGTAAAGTCTTTGATTTTGGTTAGGAGTCATTCTGAACCTAGATCTGAAATAATTTGATGAGACTGTACAGGAGTCTTCAAAAATCAACCAGAATCTGTAATTAATCACTACAAAAATGTAAGAAAAAATTGAAAACAAGTAGATTCGACCATATTCTTGCTAAAAATATCGTCAAAAACCATTCTAGAACTGATTGAAGTGAACTTCTTTAGTTTTCAAAAGACAAAGGAAAATTTCTAGTTCCTACAAAATTCTGGGTCCCTGCTCGGACGCCTTTTTTGTAAAATCTTTGATTTTGGTTAGGAGTCATTCTGAACCTAGATCTGAAATAATTTGATGAGACTGTACAGGAGTCTTCAAAAATCAACCAGAATCTGTAATTAATCACTACAAAAATGTAAGAAAAAATTGAAAACAAGTAGATTCGACCATATTCTTGCTAAAAATATCGTCAAAAACCATACGAGAACTGATTGAAATGAACTTCTTTAGTTTTGAAAAGACAAAGGAAAATTACTAGTTCCTACAAAATCCTGAGTCCTACTCGGGCGCCTTTTTTGTAAAATCTTTGTTTTTGGTTAGGAGTCATTCTGAATCTAGATCTGAAATAATTTGATGAGACTGTAACAGAAGTCTTCAAAAATCTACCAGAATCTGTAATAAATCACTACAAAAATGTAAGAAAAAATTGAAAACAAGCAAATTCGACCATATTCTTGCTAAAAATATCGTCAAAAACCATTCTAGAACTGATTGAAATGAACTTCTTTAGTTTTCAAAAGACAAAGGAAAATTTCTAGTTTCAAGAAAATTCTGGGTCCCTGCTCGGACGCCTTTTTTGTAAAGTCTTTGATTTTGGTTAGGTGTCATTCTGAAACTCGATCTGTTTGATGAGCCTCCAAGAAAAGCTTTAAAAAATGTACCTCAATCTGTAATTAATCACCTAACTACGACAGTCATTCCAACGCGCAATAAATCGAAAAACTAGCCCATCCAATCCGGTCACAGCGACTTCATCACCAAAAAAATCACCCAAGAAGCCATCCCACCCAACTCACCAGCACAGCCATCCAATTCAAATTAACACAGTACGCCAGACTCCTCAGCACGGCCAGCTGCGACCGCAGCACTAGCCCCCCCGTCCTGCCGCCCTCGTCCGCCCCTGGGCCCGCCCTGGGCAGCGCGACATCGCCGATTTGCACCCGCCCGTCGGCGAGGTAGGCGAGGGGGTGCGCGCCCCCGAATTCCGCCCCGAAGGCGGCGCTCACCGCCTGTCTGTCGGAGGGGGTGCGCATGCGGTCGGCGTAGACCAGCTGGACGAGGTTCTGAGGGCGCAGCTGCCCTTCGGGGGTGGGTTCCGAGTGGCGGAGGTAGAGGGTGGCCTCGCACCAGCGTGTCAGGTCGCGCAGGTTGCACTCCCATGGGGCGCCCTGGAAGTGGGAGGTTTTCGTTGGGGAAACTGAATGTTTGGGAGGCGGGAAACGAATTTTCTTTGGAAAAAACTGGTAATTCAACTAATTTTCTAAGAGTTTCCAATGAAAAAACTGGTTATTGAAGTACAGGAATACAATTTTCGTTAGGTTCACAAGTGCACAGGAAAATAATTTTCATTAGGAAGTTTGGTTAATCAAATACGGGTAATATCGAAAAAATGGCTTACTTGGGTGAGAGGAATTAATTTTCATTGGAAAAACTGGTTATTCAAGCGCAAAAAATAAGTGTTATCGGGAAAACTGGTTATTCTGGTGCATGAAAACGAACTGTTTAATCAGAAACAGAAAAATAAATTTTCTTTTGTCAAACTGATTATTCAAGTGCGGGAAAAAAATTACCATTGAAGAAACCATTTATTCAAGTAGGGAACAAAATAATTTCAGTTCATTATATTTTGCAACTGCACGAAAGTACCTACGGAGAAAGAATTTCCATTGAAAAAAACTGGTTTTTACAAGGAAAATTTTTTTGTTTTCTTTGAAGTAACAAGTTCTTGAGAAAAAAATCATTTGATAGATTGGTTATTCAAGTACAGGAAAGGAATTTTTTTTTGAAAAACTGGTTTTTCAAGTGCGAGAAAAGAATCATCGAATAAACTGGTTATTCAAGTGCAGAAAAATGATTTTCTCGGAAATATAAATTATTTATTTGAATAGTTACTGAAAAAAGTTTTCAATGAAGAAACTGGTTATTGCAGTAAGGCAATAGCATTTTTCTTCGCAAAACTGGTTATTCATGCGCAGGAAAAGAATTTACATTGGGAAAACTGGTTATTCAAGTGGGGGAAAATATTTTTTTATCAGGAAAACAGGTTATTCGAGTACGAGGAATATATTTTCATTGGGAAAACTGGCTATTGAAGCGCGAGTTTTTATTGGGGGAACAGGTTATTTAAATGTGGAAAAGAATTTTTTACTTGAAAAAAACTGGTGAATAAAATCCAAGTTTTCATTGAAAAAAGAGGTTATTTATGGAAATGTGATTTCTTTGGAAATAATGGTTATTCAAGTGAGGGAAAAGAAAGGGGAAATTGGTTATTCAAGTGCGGAAAAATTGGGGAAACGGAAAAGTATGAACCAATGTTAAAGGATATACATTCAGATATTTTGGATTTGTTTATCGCAAACAAATACCTTGTTCCCGATAGCGTGGCTATCCAGTTCCGCTGCCAGTCTATCATTGAATTCTATCATCTTCCAAAGAACATCGCTCGGAATCGTCCGGAATTGGTTGGAAAGAATGTGAAAGAGATCCTCGCTGTGCAGCGAGCTGACATACACCTGGATGAACCTGTTAAGGAAGGACTGCGGAAGACCCCGGCGAGATCCACCTTGTCTCAGTGGATTCTGACAGCCGAAGAACTTCGTTCCTGAAATATGACAACACCGTTATCAAGAGTACGAACACGTTTCGAGAAATTTTCGGCAATACCTGATTTGACGTGGAACGTTTTCCCCAATTCGGGAATAAATATCTCCCCGCGGTGGTCCAAGCAAGCGTTGAGACCTTCCAGGACAGACTGTGAGGCCAGATTCAGCTCATCCAGGAGGACCCAATGGCCGTTCTTCAGCGCCTGCAGCAGAGGACCATCCCTCCAGGAGAATTGCCCTCCGCTTCCACCCTCCACCGGAAGATCCGCACCGAAAAGATCCGAGATATCCTGTGGAAACCAAACCGCATAGTGAAGCGAAACTCTCCGCGTGACGTCACAGTAAACCTACGCACCGTCTGATCGGACAGATTCACTCGGAGCAACTCGTGCCCGGTGACCTTGGCCAGGGCGGTCACCAGACTAGTTTTTCCCACCCCCGGGCTGCCCTCTAGCAAGACGGCCTTGTTGAGCTGCATGCCCCTCAGCAGCTGCAGGGTGTTGGACAGCGTAGTCGGCGCGTTGAAAGCGAAATCGGTAGCGTCCAAAGTCTCCAGCTTCGTCTGGATGTAGAAGGGCTTGATGCCGAAGAGATCGCCGGCTTTTTCCACCCTGATCGGGGCTTGAGGGGGGGTTGGGGTCACAGGAGGGTTGAGTTTCGAGGTTTGGTCGGTCAGGAAGGAGCGGCAGTCAGCTTTGAACTTGTCCAAGGATTTCGGGCTGAAAACGAGGCGGTTGAATATTCGGGATGTCTTGAGTTGAAATGTTCGGACTGACCTTTCGGTGCTTGTTATGCCGGAGCCTAAACTGTCCAGGAATGTCAAGTAGGCGCCATGAATGTAGGCCTCTGTGATTTCCATGTTATCCGCGCACGTGTTCAAGAAGTTGACCCAAGTCAGGATATCTCGGATGCTTATCGTGAACCTGAAGACAAAACTGTCAAGTGTCGTTCCCAAAATGTTCGTTCACTTACCTCTTCCCGATTTCGGTTTTCTCAAACCATTCCACGAAATCCATGATGGAGTTTCCTACTCCGCTGGAGCAATCTTCCTGATTGCCCATCGACACTCCGGTTTTGATATTTTGTTCGATGATTGCTACCAAGTCGTCGCGGTTCCTACAGGTTTCGCACCATATTTCGGTGAAGCGGTTCCTCAGAGCCGGAGACAATTCTTTCTTGCCGAAATCTCCTCCCGGGTTCATCGTGCCAATGAAGAAAAAATTTGGATGAGCCACTATCAGCTCGGAGTTTTCGCGATTGTTGAGGTCGATGCCTTTTTCCGCCAATAATAAGGACCTCTCCGGCTCTACAGAAAAAATTATATATAATTTTGCGGATGAAAGTAAAACAATAATATAATTATACAGTTCAGTACGTTATTGGAGATGATTCGAACCGATTATAGTGAGAAAGACGAGATTTTAAATTTGACAGGTTTCACGCGATAAATCAAAGTTCGTCCACATAGAGCAAGTAGTTTCAAATTCTGCTTGTTTTTTTCTTACCAAGTAAAGAATTCAATCTTTCTAGCACACTATCGTCAGCTAACGAAATCTCATCAGCCAAAAAAATTTGGCCCTGAACCATGGCATCGATCAAGGGGCCGTCGATCCATTCGAAAAGCTTTGTTGATTTTTCAGACTGAAAAAAATCATGAAACGTCATCCAACTGATGAAAAAAACTGAGGAAAAAGTCATCTCAACCAAACAAAAAAAAAAGAATACATTTCAGAGCATTCCAGTATACCTTCTATAGTGTTCAATGTCATTCAGGATACAAAATGATTCATTCACATACACCAACACTTTGTAGAATACCAGATGAATAATTTCAATAAAAACTACAATAGACTTTCTTGACACTTACAGTATGATCTCTGACCGGTCTCAGCCCACCAATGAAATCGCTGCTCTCGGTGTGCATGTGACAGTTGACGGTGACCAACCCTTGGCCGTTATTTTCCGCTATGAGTTTGGCAACCGTGGTTTTGCCACCACCTGTTTCGCCCACTAGCAGAACAGGCTCTTTGAATTCTAGCGCTTTAGAGACCAGGACAGCCAGCTGTCTCATGTTGTACGTCCAAACGATGTTTTGGTATCTGTCTTTGTTTTTTTCGATAACTTCGAGGATATGTCTCGTTACAGAGGATGTTTTATCGCATACTGAAAAAAAATAGCTATTTGTGAATTCGAAGCGCAAAGTGATAGATTGAAGCAGGAAAATTATTTTTTTATTCTATCATATATCATAGTGAATCATAAATGAAATTGCTGATTTAGATGAAGAAGAATAAGTCAATTGAATGAAGTATCGAGTTTTCATGTCTAGGAACTGTGTTTGTAGAAAAAATATTGTGAGTATTTCGAGCGCAAAGTGTCATGCCGCTCTCGAAAGATCATTTTCGAGCGCCAATCTATCACTTTGCGCTTCAAGTACCCAAATAGCTAAAGCAACAAGACAAATATCAATCAATTCCGCTCACATGTGAACAAGTTTTCGGGCACCACCGCCCTCTTCAGGTGCTTCTGCAACACCTCGATGATCTCCCCCTTCTCCTCCGACCTCCTAACTCTACCGGCGAGTACGAGGTAGCCTTCGTCGGCCAGATGTTGGTCCCAATCGTACAGCTTAGCGGTGTTTTTCGCGAGGCGGTACCGCTCGCCCCATCTGAAGAGGTCCCTCAGGGTTATGAAGCCTTGTTTGCCGGCAAAAGCCGCCGAACCCCTGCGCCTCATCTGCGGGAAATAACAAGAGTGTTGGGTCTAGGATCACTGGAACAAGATCCTTTCTTTGGAAAAGCCACTGCGAAATACCAATTGGTTGTTGTATTTTTCCCAGAAATCATCACCAACGGCCCATTGTCTCACCTGCAGATCCGTCATCACGGCCACCATCTTTTTGGCGTAGCTCTGCGCCATCCGGCACCGCTGGTGCAGGATAAACTCCAGCTCGTCGGCGGGTATTTCATCGAAGTGCAACTCGACGAACCTGTTGCGGAACGCCCTCGAGAGCACCTTTCGGCCTCCGTAGGCGCCCGGCGGGTTCTGCGTCGCAAACAGCATGAAGTTCGGGTTGGCGCGCACCTTGGATCATAAAAGGAATTCTTGAGGCGGATTTTCATCAAACGGACAAAACCGCAACACAGCAGCGACTGTGTCGAATTGGTATAACAAAAACTTTTGTTGTCAAAATAAGAAACATTTCGCGAGTTCGTGTTTTCTTCAATAACAAATAGCCAGTCGGATATATCAAAAGATCTCGGTGTTTTGTTTCTGTTTCTTGTAAACAGAGTTCGCTATGTGGAAACGGCTGGCGACAACAGTTCGCATTTTACAAGCACATATGTGAAATGTGAACGTCACGCATGCAATTTTTTTATCAGGTTTTAAGGTGCATCGATTGCTGGGATCATTAGCACCATATATTAGCAATCTCATCACATGGGAGAATAACGTCCAGTCAAGGTGGATATAGGATGGTGAAACAGCTTCCTATTAACAAGCACTAGAATAAACTGTAGACCTTTGCCTACTTGATTTCATACCGTAGTAATATTTCCTGAAATTAACAGAGATGGCGACATACCTTGTGTCGGTAAAACAGAAACTGTGCTTCTGTCATCTTTTTATCAGTTTCATCTGTTCTAGAAGAAAAATGACTGAGAAGAATCAAAATATCAATATGCATTCCAGATTTAAAGAAAATATATTGTTTAATGCCGTTTCAAGTCACGTCTGTCAGATGCGAACCACAGAAACACTTAAGCAACAGAAATCTTCATCGATAATCGATCTCACCGCCATCTTCATTCAAGTCGTGGAAATATTAGTACCTTCTCAAACGGTCTACAAGTTTTTCGCAGAAACAATTGAAGAGCTGTTTCACCATCCTATATCCACCTTGCGTCCAGTGTACCTAGAGCGATATCTCAGATTTTTTCATAAAGATCGATTGAATTCAGAAAGTTCATCAGATTGTTGATAGATGAGATGTCTTTGAAATTTTCGGGGAATTCAGAGAATGGATTTGAAATAGATTGAAGGACGCTTAGTGAGTCACAAACTATTATCGTTTTCAAGTTGTTCATTGTGAAATTTTGAAATTGAAGGGCCTGCCAGATGGCATAAAGCTCTGCTGTATATAGATAACATAAATATGTATGTATTTTTCCGTAACATTCCTATTATTTCATCAACTAGGCTACATAATCAACGGCCATTTTAAAAACCTTTGTGCGAATCTTGAGCGAATGAAGGTGAGTTCATAGCTACGAGTCAGTTATATGTGTTTTCTCTCTTCAATGCATATAAAAAAGAAAGATAGATATCAGTAAAATAAGGTGAAATTCCGAACTTTGGCATTGATTATCACGAAAACTAGAGATATGTTCACGATAATATTATAAAATTCGTGTGTAAATCAACACCCGATCTGGGCCCCTATTCTTGAATTCTAGGGAGTAGAAAAAACTGATAGAAAAGTGAGGAGGAAATATAGCATTCATCTGTCAAGAAGTGAGATAGTTGTGATGTTTTCTACTCCCTAGAATTCAAGAATAGGGTCCCTGGGCCATCTCACCGTCTGCTGCGTCTCCGGTATGAATATCTCGCGATTGTCATCGAGCACGCGGTTGAGCGCCTCGAGCACCTCGGTGGGCGCCAGATTGAGCTCATCGAGGATGACCCAGTGGCCGAGGCGCATCGCCTCGACCAGCACGCCCTCGCGGAAGGCGAGCCGGCCCGAGGCGGCGTCGGCGGCGTACGAGCCGACGTACTCCTGCAGGTCGGTGTGCTCGTGGTTGTTGATGCGCACGCACCGGTTGCCGCTGGCGCGCGCCAGGTACGTGATGAGGCTCGTCTTGCCCACGGAGGTGTCGCCCTGCGAACGAGCAGAAGGATTCAGAATAAATCTTCTGGCAAAAGTTATCTCAATGGACAAGATCAGCAATTCATTGCCGACCTTGAATCAAATCAAATCAAAATATAAAGTGTGAAAATCATCCATTCTCAAAGTGGTCAATGAGATTTTAAGAAAGGGAAAAACTTAAATTAAACTCTACTGTCAACTGTGTCATGAAATTGTCATGTAGCTTGCAGGCAGCCAATATGATGAAACAGAAAAAAACCCAAAATTAATTATTATCAAATTGTTTATTATTTATGAGATTTGTAAGTCGGGGACTCTCCGGATGATATAAAAATCAATAATAAAAAAAAATGGCATCGATATTTTATGAAAATAATGTGTTTCCAGAGGAAGAACTTTTCAGCTATTTTCTTTCAATATTTCGAAAACCAATATCCTGACGTTCAATTGTAACCTGCTCCAAGAACTTTACATTGGTGATCAAGTTATTAGTAACAAGACGGTGACAAGATTCCTCGGGTTACAGATTGATGAGAGACTTAAGTTTGAAGTCCATATTGACGAGTTGAGGAAGAAGTTAGCCTCTGGTTGCTTTGCGGTTAAAACAACTTCATGAGAACTGGGTAGGGAAATGGCTAAAACCGTATATTTTGCTCTCATTGATTCTCATCTGAGATATGGTATTTGTTTTTGGGGGTCATGCAGTCAATCTTTGTTTGACATGCTTTTTGTGTTGCAAAAAAGAGCAATGAGGTACATATGTCAGGCTAAATTCCTAGATTCTTGCAAACCTTTATTTATTAGAAATAAGATCTTACCCCTGGCATGTATTTTTATTCTAGAATCAGTATGTCTTATTCATAGAAAATGTCATGATGAAAATTCTAGAAGGACTCGTTACTATAATACAAGACAAACTATGGATTTAATTATGCCAATTCCATCTTCAACACAGGTCAAAAACTCATTCTTATACAATGGAAAAAAACTATTCAATCATTTACCTGACTAGATCAAGATGATTACAGATTCCAAAAAATTCAAATGTGCTGTGAAAAAAAATTTATTACAGAAAGCATACTATACAGTAGAGGAATTTTATTCAGACAACCTTTAACACACATGTACTAGAACTCTTATTTTACCTAAATACATAAAAAAATATATGCAAAAATATGTGTTCCTAGTTTTATGTTTATGTTAGTTTTATAATTGATGTACCTATTTATTTTATTACCAGAATGTTTGAAATTTCATGTGTTATCTGTTTTATAATAATTGTTTGTATTTGTTACCAGGATGTTTTACAAATTCAGGTGATTTATGTTTTATTTTTCTTATTTACGATGGCTTTGTCAATGAGAATATCATTTCTTCTGACAATAAAGTATATTTTGATTTTAAGAAAGGGAAAAACTTAAATTAAACTCTAAGTCGGTCGACCACACATATAATAATAAAACCAAAGAAATAAGTAACCGGTTTCGGCTAAAATTTTCGGCAATTTGATAATAATTAATTTTGGGTTTTTTTCTGTTTCATCATATTGGCTGCCTGCAAGCTACATGCCAATTTCATGACACAGTTGACAGGTAGAGACAAACTGACAAACTTTTGTTTTTTCTTCGTGATCAATGAAAACATTGATAACCTGAAAGGTGTCAAACGGACTCACAGAACATCACGAAGAAGAAACCAAAGTGTGTTAATGTGTTATGTATCTTGCAGGCAGCCAATATGATGAAACTGAAATGACCTCAAAATAAATTGATATAATTTTTCGGCCAACCCGCTTGTACAGATGCACAGAGCCACCTTGATATTCGGTTCGTAAATAATTCCAAGTATCTTTTTCGATTTATTATAGTGAGTTACCGTGTTCACATGCTAGCTTTTTGGCTTATGGCGTATTGTGATTCCATTGGCCGATCAATTTATCATGGTAGACATTTCATCAATCCGAAAATAGAAGATTATTACAAAGGTACACCATACTTGGACTAAATTGGGAGAAATGAGAGGTATTATTTCATTGTAAAATAGGCATAACTTTTTGTTTTCAAATGATCCATTCATCCATCATTCTTTGTACTAACCTGCAGAAGAACCGGCAACTTCCCAATGGAAACAACCCGAACCAAATCTTTCAAATTCCTTCTAACCGATTGCGTCAAAATGTAATCCTCTGGCGGCGAAGGCTCAAGATTTCCTTTTCTCACCCAGTACCCCTCAAACTGCAAATGAACGTCACCCTGGATCTTTGGTTCGGGTATCGGTTGTTTCAGAACTGCCTTCACGGACTTAGCGTCACCAATCAAGTAACTGAAAATTATTTCATACAAAATATAGATATGTTACACCCAAACATCGAAAACGCTCATTGAGCGAAAAAAACGACCGCAACGCGTTGTGGACGGTGCCGAACGACCAAATACCGAAATTACAAAAATTTTCGCTTTGTGTCCGTTCTTGTTGACCACGACGCGTTCTGGATGATTTAGAAAGCTCATAAACCGACCATGCTTTTAATATGTTAGGTTAGGTTAGGTTAGGTTAGGTTAGGTTAGGTTAGGTTAGGTTAGGTTAGGTTAGGTTAGGTTAGGTTAGGTTAGGTTAGGTTATAAACGCATCGGATGTTTTTTTTGCAGGGACTATTATTGTGGCATTTAGAATTGCACAACACCTCATTGGCCCTGCAGTTGCACTTTTTTGAATAACAATAACGCTTATGTTGTTTCGATCCAGACGAAAGAGCTGAAGTTTGTCTCAAATTTAATGAACAACTTGGAACATCCGATGCGTTTATAACCTAACCTAACCTAACATATTAAAAGCATGGTCGGTTTATGAGCTTTCTAAATCATCCAGAACGCATCGTGGCCGTTTGAGCATTGTCCAAAACGCGTCGTGGTCAACAAGAACGGACACAAAGCGTTTGGCACCGTCCACAACGCGTTGCGGTCGTTTTTTCCGCTCAGTGGGCGTTTTCGATATTTGAGCGTAACAGATACACTCTAATGGGATCAAAGATGCGTTTTCTCACCTGGAAATCATTTTCTCCACCATCTGGTAAGAGTTACTGTCCAACTGTGTCAGAAAACTGAGACAAAACGCCTCGTACAGACTCCGCTTGAACGTCCCACAGGGATTTTTGGACGCCACCACGAGAGCCCTACACAAAGAGCGCAGCGAAAAGTGCGGCTTGTGCCCCAAGCCATCGGAAAGACTGTTAATCGTCTCCATCCTAACCTTCAAGTAGAACCCGACGATGTTATCGAGCTCCTTGCCCTTGAGAGACATGGCGTCCAAGTAGTTGCCAACCAGCAGCAACAAATCGTCCCTGTCGTTCAGCTCGTCGATGAAAAACTCCGTGAAGCGATTCCTCAGGCCGGCCGGCAGATCCTTCTTGCCCACGTCCGTGGAGGGGTTCATGCAGGCGAAGAGCGTGAAATTGGGATGGCGCCGCACGGGTCGCTTGTCGCCCCTCTCCAGCAGACAAAGGGAGCCCTGCGAGCCCTCCAGAAGCCCCGAGAGGCACTCGAGCGTCTCCGCGTTGGCCAAGTTGATCTCGTCGAGCAACACCCAGTGACCACTCTCGACCGCCCTCACGAGGCTGCCCTCTATGAAGGCGAACGCGAGGGCGCTCTTGTGCCTCAGCTGGACGTCCAGCTTCTGCAGTTTTTCCCCCACTCGACGCCAGCGCGCCAGGAATTCCTTGTCCTTCTCGTACTTATCCGCCATCGACTCGTCCCGGGCCGCCTCGAACTCCCCCATTGACTTCTTCAGTCGCCCCAGGGCGGCCTGGTAGCTCCTCGTCATCAGCTTGACGAGGTCCGGCCATCTTTGGGTGTTGAAGCAGAGCGCGATGTTGCTCAGGTACTTCCTGTTGGGCTCCACCTTGAAGTAATCGCAGAAGATCTGCTCGAACTCCTTGCGTACCGGCGAGACTATCAACTTCATTTCCACTGGCTTGAATCCTCCCAACAAGTCTGCAGAGTCGGACTGCTGGTTCATGTTGATAACCACGAGCTTCTGGCCGATGGTGTGGGCCAAATACTGTATGCAGGACGTTTTACCTGTGCCCGTCTCTCCAACAAGCAATACCGGCTCTTTCAAGGTCACGCAGCTCATTATCCGCTCTAGCAGCACAGCTGAGGGCCTGGTGAAGGAGAATTTCACTTGCTTGGTGTACTGATTGTTCTCGCGTGGTAAAGTTGCTCGGCCGGCTATCAAACTCCCCGTAGTGAGCCTCATAATGGGCTTGTAACTGTTGAAGAAGTACTCCGCCTTGTGGTTGATGATGCCCAAATGCGTGCTGATCTGTTTGGCCAGCTCCAGGGCTTCCCTGGTGTTGGCAAAGGAACAGCAAAAGACGTCTATGGCGTCCTGCAGGACTTTAAGAGCGCTAGCTTGGGATGTCACGTCGAAATCTATGATGGCTCGGGAGCACCATTTGAAGAAGTCTCGCGTTGATATGAGCCTGCCGCTTCTAGGGACAGAAATTTTCGAGGTGTCCGATGGCTTCAAGTTGAACAAGGAGAAGACGCTGAGCATCCGATCGGTGATGGTGCGGAATTCGATGTAACGCGTGTTTAGAATCTGCAAGAGCTCTTCTTGCGCCAATGGGTCGATGTTAATCTGTGAAACGTGTTTTTCCAAAAGGGCCATGGAATTTGAGCGTTTTTTGTGGTGACCGGAGATTGTCGAGACGAATCTATGAAAACAATTATTTTATGGCATGAAGAAAATTTAAATGAGCGATGTTTGTACCTTTGGGTCAGAAATAATTGAAATCCTGGAGTGACAGACACGGTATCTCTATATCCAGGAACTGTGAGAGTATTATTTTCTAGTAAACTAGCTAGAATCGTTGCTATATCCATGTTGGCGGTATCAATGTCTTCAAGAAGAAGCCAGTGCCCTTCAAGTACAGCCTGAAAAGCGAGCGACTTAACTATGAAACATCATCTTCAAGAGATTATGAAGATTTTGAATGGGACACCTAGTATATTTTTAGATATTTCAATAGCAAATCGAATAGAAAGTACAATGATGCCCCATTTGTCAGTTTTTGGAATTTATAATCCTAAAATTTTTGATCGAATAGTAAAAAAACATATTTATGTATCATACATACACACCTAATTTCATTTGTTTATCCGCAAAAACAAAAAAGTTATAGGGGTGAATCCATTCTGACATGACAAATTTTATAAAATATACTACTGGATAAGGTTTATCTAACATATTCATCACATGATCTTTTATCAGCCTATAGAAAGTATCAGAAAATTCATAATTCCTGTCAACATTGAAATGAAAATACAGAGTGATTCATTAAGAATGGACAATCCCTGAACTACAGATAGTAAACACCAAAATATGAAGATTCAGCCCATCATGCATTTTAAAAATATTACTGGTTTAGGAGATAAAGGGTGCTCAAAGAAAATATTGCTCAATAACTGTATGTCTTGAATGCTGCTAAGAACCTGAAAGCCTGTTCAATTTTACATAAAAAAGTAATATCATTCAATTTGAACATTTCATGAGTTATTTGTTTTCCTTTTGTATCAACAATTAAAGTTGAGGTAACCTTGACAGTACCTATGTGATCATTATAAAATCAAAATTCAATAACTTTTCTCAGAAGATTCAATATTTTCAATGAGTTGGCTATCACAATAAATTTCACATCAACTCATATTATATTTCTTATGCAATTCAGAAAAATAATGCTGGGTAATTCTTGAAATTACTTTATGTTTATGGTATTTATTTCATATGCATATTTTGTAAATGATATTGTAATTGCCAATAACTCTAGGTGCCAAGTGAAAAAATATAATCAGTATTGATTAAAAACAGGTAATTGAGGTATTGTTCCACATTTGAATATCCATTCACTAGATTCAACATATTATTGTCTCAAATACCTCAGACATATTTCTTATAATAATGGACAGTTTAATGCATGTTCAAAACATTTACCTCATTTTTGAAACATGAACCATACATGCTTGATCCTAATATTACAAAAAACAAATATATTCAACATACTTGAGTTAAAACCCCAGGTTGCCACACAAACTCTCCTGGTATATCAGTGCACCTATAAGTTCCCAGTAACATTTTTCCATCAGTTTCATCTCCTAACTGCACCTTGACGAAGTCTTCTCCCAAACTCCTGCCAGTCCTTTGAGCCAAGTACTCCACAAGACTAGTTTTGCCAGACCCAACTGGGCCTTGGAGACAAATTGCCCTGTTCGAAGTGAGAGCCAGAGCAATTTTTCTGAGGTTATTTTTAGTTGAAGGAACTTCCACCAAAGAGCTGCCCAAATTTGATCTCTGAGAGATAACTGGTAAGTATATTCCAGATATGTTTTCTATACCTTCATTTTGGGGATTGGTGTATGACACTACATTATTTTTATCAAAAGCAGGGCTTTCAAATGAGACAGTTATCATTTTTTTAGGATCAAAATTACAGTTGAGTTTGGTAATCAGATCAGAAGGTATCCTATTGTGCATGATTCTTCCAACATAACTCTCATTCATCCCCAGAAGAATTGCTATTATTCTACAGGTGGTCCTAAAAAAGAAAAAAAATTGATTTAGGTATTTGTGGAATTTGAAGCTCAAGATATGCAACAGTTTCAAGTCCTTGAAATCCCTGAAATCTGGAAAAAATCATCTGTCCAGGAACTTCAAGTGTAATTTTCAATATGTGTCTTGAAAATGTTGCTTCAATCCACCAGTAACTTACCACCTAACTTCTGGGTTTTCATGGTCTAGATACTTTTCAATGAAAACTGACCACTTCCACTTATTTCTATAAAAATCTGGATTACTTTGCAATAAGTAATGGCATGTTTCTACAATCTCCAAATCACTAATTTCATGTTCATTTTGGATTTTACGTTTTTTATTACCCTCAACTGTGATCATATCAAAAATGGATGGATTTGAATTGAAATATTTCAAAGCATATCTGAAAAAACAAATGAATGTATCAAATATAGGCTCACTATGTTCTATGGAGCTGATACATTCTAATCTAGTTATAGTTCCATTTATGGATGTAAATAGGAAAATAAAGCTCACCCTTGAAAATCTTGTTTATATTTAATGGCATTCACAAGTAATATACTGTTCAAAATACGTCTGTTATAGTTTGAATATTGGTGGAGAGAGAACAGAGCATTGTGTAATAACTTAGGGACATCAGAAGGAAATTCCCTGGTAATTTCATTGAAGAACTGAGGATACACAAACAGTGCAGTAGCTAAATAAAAGAAAAGATAATCGTATTTCTCGTCCTCGCCTAATTTCGCATTTTTCTGTACGTTCTGCAAAAAAACATTAGTGAAAATTCATGCTGCTGGGTTGAGAAAATAGGCGAACTATACCTGGAAAGCACGGCCAAAGTGTTCGTTGATTTTTGAGAAATGTTGCATGCGCTGACGCAAATCCTCGCTAACTTTCATTTTTATTAGCGTTTGTAAACAAATTTCTCAGCTAGTACACTATTTTATTCCAAAATAAAATCATCAAAACAACCAACACACGTGTTTTTAGGGTACCGGGGTCCGGGGATGGACGGTGATGCCGGTGATGGACCTAAACATAAAAGTCATAAAACCTTGGCATGAAACAAACGAGTCGAGTGACATCTGACATATTGTCACAGAACATATTCCAGCCACAGAACCACAGAAATGATGAGTCTATAGACTGACTGAATACAAGTGACATTTGACAAATGATACGTTACGTCAGAGATTAGTCATCGTCATCCGAATTTGTTTGAGTTCAGACTCATAGAATCCACTGAGAGAATCATACAGGATTACATTATTCAAAAAAGACAAAAATCGTCTTTGAATATCATATTGATATATAATTCAACAAATCTAATTATTGATAATTATAAATCCCCTAAAACAGTTCAATATCCTTATTTTGTAGGACTAGATATACAATATACCTATATATATATATTTTTTCGTTTTCAAACTAGAATATTTTTGAAATATATCAGGAAATAAATGAAATTTATTTCAAATTCAACCATAATTTTACTCATAATACAGCCTTATCAATGTTTAACTAATTAATAAATCACATTCAAAATTGTTAATTATTTTTTTTATTTTATCCCATAGTAAACTCATATCCAGCAGGATATTTTCCAGTAACATACTGGTATAAGTTGCTCTCCAAATCACCCAACAATCCAGACGCACCAAATCTGAACAGTTCTGGGTCCAGCCAATCATTTCCCAATATTTCTTTAACAAGAACTAGCCAATTCAAGGCATCTTTGGTAGTTCTTACCCCACCAGCAGGTTTCAAACCAACCTAAAATGAAGTAGATTTTGAAATAGTTGAAAATTCAATGGAAAATGTCACCTTGTAACCCATTTTCCCATGATATTCCCTGATTGCTCTAGCCATGACAATGCCAACTGGCAATGTGGCATTCACAGATTCTTTGCCTGTTGATGTTTTTATAAAATCTGACCCAGCCATCATTGCTATAAGAGATGCCTTATACACCTACAATGCATCAAATAGTTGAATCAACAAGCCTGAAATCAGCCTCTAGCTATCTCACATTATCCAATGTTCCTAATTCTCCAGTAGCCAAGATTGCCTTCAAGTGTACATGTGGCCCACAAGCCTCTTTCATCACTTGTATTTCCTGATAAAGCTGTGCCCACTTACCAGTGAGCACCAAACTTCTATCTATAACAATATCAATCTCTGTGGCACCTTGCTCCACAGCAAATCTTATTTCTGCAAGTCTTGTCTTCAAGGGGGTTTGACCACTAGGAAATCCAGTAGCAACTGCAAAATGATTTCCATCTGAAACTGTTGAAGAAAACTCCTGGAAGTTGTCTAACCTGAGGCCACTTTGATTTGTCCATAGACACCAATTTTCTTGAGTGTTTGAACTGCATCTTTGACTTTGGAAGGGTAAACACAAACAGCTGCAGTATGTATCGGGCAGTTTTCTCCATAATCAAAACCCAACTCATTGAGTAGGTCCTCAGCCACTGGCTTAGCTGCCTAAAATACTTGATACGATGTATGGGGTGGTATGGGTTTGTTTCTAGTATATTACGAAATATATACCTTGAAACACAATCTAGAAACATTGCTGAGGGTGTCATCACCAGCAAGGGTGGTCAGGTCAATGCAAGTTATTGCTTTGAGAATCCAGGCTGCTTTACATTCTCCTTTCAAGTCGCGAAGGACTGATAGTTTGCTAGATAGTCCATTAATTGCCTGTAGGTTTATATGTACGCTATTCAACCACCCCAAATCTGATGTAGAAATATAATATACGATGATTTCATGTCGGCTTTCTGTCTATTTCACTTACCCAATTCACAACCTGGGTTTAGTTCGACAGTCATTATCAAATTATCGAATTTGAATTTCACAGATAATACATCTGCCTTTCTGGATATACTAATCTGATTAGTGATTATACCCAAAAACCTTATTAAAACAAGTATTATCTATTTGATGTTTTTATCTTTCAAGGTCAAAGGTCTAAAACACAATTTTTTTTTTATCCTCATATTTGTTAGGTTAGAACTCGAAAATTGACAAGTTTCGCCAGCTTTGAGAGAGAAGTGGAAAAAATATGTCTGCCCGTAGCGTTGACACGCGTTGATTGATATCAAGGGAGGGTAGGTGGTCTGTGGAAACAGCTTCCTATTAACAAGCACTAGAATAAACTGTAGACCTTTGCCTACTTGATTTCATACCGTAGTAATATTTCCTGAAGTTATCAGAGATGGCGACATACCTTGTGTCGGTAAAACAGAAACTCTGCATCTGTAATCTTTTTATCAGTTTCATCTGTTCTAGATGAAAAATGACTGATAAGAGTCAAAATATCAATATTTATTCCAGATTTATAGAAAATATTGTGTTTTGATGTCATTTCAACTCATGTCCGTCAGATGCGAACCACAGAAATACATGATCAACAGAAATCTTCTTCGATAATCGATCTCACCGCCATTTTCATTCAAGTCGTGGAAATATTAGTACCTTCTCAAACGGTCTACAAGTTTTTCGCAGAAACAATTGAAGAGCTGTTTCACCATCCTATATCCACCTTGATTGATATATATAGATTCTGATATAGATATATGAAAATCTGCTTTTATAAATGTTTTATATTATAATTAAATTGAAATTATATAATAATAATGAAATGAAGCTGAGACAATCTCTCATCGAATTTAATTTCAAAATATACGATGATTTCATTGCGAACTTTTGATTGTAGAAAGGTTCATGGAATCTATTTCAAGAGAAATAATGAATAAAAATTTGCCAAAGCATCTGAAAACAGGCGTATTTTTCAGTAGTCATTACAGATTGATCATAATTCAAAGTTCCCGCCTAACCTCCTAATCCTTTTGTCAGCTTATCATTGTCAGAATAATATTATCAGAAATGTCCAAAGCAATATCAGCTTGCTTGTTAATTAAATTTCGTCATCTACTTGACAGAAACTTGGGCAGAGACCAAGGCTATCTAGATCTACGTAGAATCCAGACACATCGAGTTCAGTTTTAAAATTGGCGGCAGCAATTTATGTATTCGACGCTAGCTCCCCTATGGTTAAACATGCGAACTCCTCGCTGCGGCATGTGGTATGCCCTTGAATATATTTCAATAGTTCATTTCATTCATTTTGAAATCAGCCTGTGCCCTTGTCCAACCAGTAGGTACATTTTCTCCGATGTGTCACTCATGTGTCAGTAGTGTCATAAGAAAATATTCCGCAGTATGCTTGGTTTAGGCACTTTTGGGTATAAAGCGATTGTAGCAATCAACAAACAAGCCTGGAAAATTGTGGAAATACGTCAAAAAAATCGTATCTCCAATCAAACAACAGTTCGTCCACTGTAGTAACGGAAAGCGAACCGCACAACTTGCAGAGTTGCGGCAACCAAACCAACACCGCTCGAATTTTGCACACATCAAGAAGGTGCGTGCAAAGGCGGTGGGCGTAACCCTGACACACACCCCCGCGAGACGACCAGCCCCTGACTGAACGTTGCTCGCTCGCAGGGACGGTGGAAGGCAAACGCCGGAATGCGGCAGTCGCGGCTGCCTCAAAGTTCACCCAGCCACCTCGATCGAGGAATTCCGATGCCATGATAACAATCGAGCACCTCCACACGCTCGCTCATCCGATTGGCCATTGGTCGAAACAAAGGCCGAATGCATAAATGCACGGCACACACGATCGACACGGACTCTCGCTCGCATCGATGCTGGGTGCACGATGACCAGTTCAGTTGGGCAGGGGTCTGGGGTTGCTCACCCTCGGAGGGGTACGGTGGGAGGACGCAAATAGGGACGGCTGACGCCCCTTGGCCGGGCGCAGGGCGATCAGTGGCGGCGCGGGTGTTCCGGTGTCGAGCACCGGATGTATCGGTTAGCACCTGTTCAGCGAGGATGTGGGTCGTGCCGGATAAATTATTGGAGTGTTTATGGAAAAACTGCGTCTGCGATTAATTTGGGAGTTGTATGTTGGTAACAACAAGGCCAGTGGCATATTGAACGTTGTGGTCTCTCGACGTGTGCATTTTTCAAACCGAGCATCAAAGTTCGAACCCAAATAGCCTAGTTGCCTAGTTCTAGAACCCAGATTTCAGAAAGTACCTACTGATGGTCTGATTTACCCATAATAAATTATGAATCAGACACGAAATCACCGAATGTGGATTCATAAGAATATCATTATAATTAAATTTTCACCAAAAAATACGATTTAAAAGTTCAACCACATTATTAGGTCGTTCTTGCCTACCAGTACTTGAATCTTTCCAAGCAACTCAGACCTATATAGCAATCTAGCACTGCTGACTTCCCTTTCGAGAACCTGATTTGAGACGGAAACACCATTATTTAGGCTCATTAGTTAGATCATAATAAGAGTTTTTAATCGAATCAGCCGAACATAGTTTCTACTTTTAAAACTTCTCAACGATTATGTGATTTTGACACAAGGTATAATGATTGATAGCCCTGGACTTAAAGAGGGCCATAAAGTAACTGGAATTCTTGAATTGCAAAAGTGTGAAGGTATAGGTCATTTCAACAAAAGTCTATAATTTCATCATGATCTACAATAAACAGTGTACCTATTTTATCTATCTTTCTTTTTGACATGTTTTAAAGAGAGAAACGAATACACTGAGTGTGCACCAGTTTTACCAATAGAATTCGCTATAAGACATTCGCACAGAGGTTTTCAAGATGGCCGTTGTCTGTGCATTATTGATGGTGAACTATGAGAAAAAATATGAGAAAACACCACATTTATGATGTTTTTCTTAGATAAAGAGCATAATAAATCATGGTACATGCATGTAACGCATCTAAAAAGCTACAGTACTTTGCCGAAAAGTGGAATTTAGAACTTTGGCAGGGAATATTTTTGGTTCTTGAGGTCAAAATACTTGGGTGAGAAAATTATCATCAAAATGTACCTAGAATTATGAATTTTTCTTCCATACAATCAAAATATGAAAAAAAAAGAGAAATATCGAATTCTCTCGAATTAAACAATGGGATTTCCCCTGAAACTTTCCCGCCGATTGCGCCGTCTATGTCTTGCCGACGCAGCCGTTAGGCGAGCCGTATGCCGCATCCCCCCCACCTAAAAGCCAGTCCCAGAATGGCGTGGTTTGTGCGTTCTTCGCCCAGCCTGTAAACCGAAAACCGAAATTCAGACGGCCTAGGGAGTTTTGAGCGACTTCAAGCACGCCCAACGGCCCGGCAATCCGTCAATTAATCGGTGTGTCCGGAAAAACCAGTGAAAACAGTGCGTGTGGAAGGAAACACAAAGAAGGAGGCGAGCATCGATTGACGTAGGTAGCCGAGCTCACACCCGAAAAAAAAAAAGACAATGCGCCTAATATTCGCGGTGGCCGTGAGAAAGTATGACATCTGAGGTGCTCGAATACGTCGAGAACTCTGCCCAGGTAAGCTTTTCACGTGGACAGGGTGGCATTTTTGTGGTGGCCCGCCGATCAGGGGCGGTGCACGACGGATGTCGTGTGGGAGTTGCTTCGTGCCTGTTTGGATAGGAGAGAGGAGGTCGAGGTTCGATTTGGATCATCCTCGGCTGAGAATTATTGTCGCCTAGCCGAAAGGCAATTCGGGTTGCCGAGACGAGTGGGACAGATGGGACGGCGATTTTCCCAGCCTCTTCCAATCCAATAATAGTCGCCGAACTATTCGAAAAAAGCTAGCAGGGGATTGAAAGTTGAAACCCACCTCAAAGTTTTCTAGTTCTGCATGCACCTCGAGAGATTATACCTGCAGGCTAGGGAGTAGGAAACAATCAAATATCGATTGCTTCAAACTAGAAATTACCTATCGAAATTGAGTTGAGGGCATCATCGAAAAAAAAAAATACAGACAGAGGTCATTGCGAATGAGGTTATGTTTCCATTAGATGTCGAATATTTTCTCAATATTTGGCTGTACTCACGAAATTTGGCCTCCTGAACTCGAATCTGAAGTCAAAACGCGGCGGTCTCAAGTATTTTCGGAGATATGGGCCTATTTTGTCTCAAAAATATACAAACCTGACATCTTAATTTGTTTCTATGTTTCTTTGTTTCTATTTATAACGCACACAAAATGGGTCCTTCTTTTAACAAAAACACCACACACGCTTACATCTACTTACTTGTTTTCAATAATTTCCAGCGTAAAAGAACTACAATTTGCCAAAAATTCATCATTTTTCGATACGTTAAAAAAACATGTGACATCTTGCAAAACCACTAACATCGGTCATCATCACAGCCAACTTGATTGTACGAGTCGAGTGCTGTCGGGTTTTAAAAAGTTGTGTCCAAAAAACATACTGTGTGAAGTCAAATTACATATCACACCAATTAAATCCAAGGAATTCAGCTTATTTTTCACGAAAAAAATCAAAGGGAATCATTGTCGATATCATATGGTCAAGTATAGGTAAACTTGAGTTCACCAAGAAACTCCAAATCTTACTGTCATCCGAAAAGAATTCCAGAGATTTCTAAAAGTTTCACAAAATTCCAGCTCAACAGAAGTAACTTTCTTTAGAGGTGTTTGCATCAAACCCGAAAAGTTCGTTTTTTCGCACAAAGTTTCAAGAAATTCAAAATAAATTATACCCATCAACTTAAAAAAATCCGAGAAAAAATCTAAGTCATCCGGAAGTGAGCTTGAGATCAGTAAGACAATCCTAGAAAAATCAACTGAATTCATGTTTTTCCGAGTGTTTTTCTACCAAATTAGGAATCATCTCGCCAATTACTAATTTACATCCAATTAACTTCAGGGATTCCTAAAAATTTCCGTTTTCCATCATCTATCAACATTAGGAACTGCAACTACTCAAACTTAAATTCCGGGAAATCTAAGAATTCCAAACTAATAAGTTATCCCGAATAATTTCAAGGAAATCCGAGGATATCAAAATCAACTGGTAACAAATCAAGTTGCAACCATCATCTAAATTCAAGTATTTGCGTCAAATTTCACGTTTCAGATTAACTGGAGTAATTTTTTCACATCATACTATAACTAGGTAATTTAACTGAAATCAGTTTCATGCTTCCATTACTTTGCATCAGATTTCATATAAATTCAAAACATCATCATCAGAGGAGGAAAACAGCAATAAACTTCGCCTTTACCAACCTGTCAATCTATTTATAATCGCATCAGCTGCTCCACTTTGATCACATCTCATTTGGAATCGCAACATCTCATCGACGTTAGCTAGCAGCGATGAATTGTCAGTTGTCACCAGACCAGCAGCTTCCAACCATGGCCTGTGGGAGGTGCACCAGGAGGTCATCAGCCCACGGCTTCGGGAGGGGAGGGAACTAGGTGTTGACGTACTGGCCAAGCCACTACCTATTTCGGGCCAGATTCATGCGGGGAACCGCGTTTCCTCTGTTCTCCCGCATTTCCACCTGAAACGATGTGAGGGGGTGTACAGGGTGTCCAAAATTCGCGAGTCAACGTGATGGGGAACTCGGTGACGGTTGAATGAATTAGGAAAAGTTGTGTATTTGTTTATATGCGCGCAGAGATCATAGCCTAGGGATCCCGCACCGACTATTGGGGCCCACGGGGGCATAATTGATGTTGAATGCACCAAAAAAATGTTTCATTTGGTTTCATTCGTGACATTCCCGATTATTAACATCCAGTAATATCACCATAGAAAAAATGATGGATGCGGGGACAGATAACATCGTTTGGATTGATTTTTGATAATATCCCTAATAGCACAACTCAGTCCAATGGATGTTCAATGGATGTCCTCCTCAGGACATCTCAGACATCCACTGGACATCCAGTTTTCGTACACCGGATAACGTATGGACATCCATAGGATGTCGCATTTCCAACTTTTTGACTATCCATACGGTATCCATCATGGACATCAATATGGTAACATGTATGGACAAATATAGGCCATTGAACATCCACTTTCCACCGCTTTGGACATCCATGGAATATCCATAGGATGTCCATTTTATGACAAATAAATGAAAAAAGCTACTAGCATTCAAGCGCGGTCACCCATCCAAACTCTAACTTCGCTTATCCTTGTTTTACCTCTGTGATTCATCCTTCCTTGCATGGTGGCTGCTGCTGTCTTCTTATTTATATTATTAAATCCATGAAATTTGGCCAATAATGAGAATGATTCAAATTACTCCATAAGTGTTGATTCTTGCATGTCAATTTGACATTATTTTTCATTTTAGAGAAAATTTAGGTATTGTACGATGATGGAGTAGACAATGTGTGGTATTTTGATATCTCTACTTCTATGTTGTGCGAGCCCAATTAGCCAAATTCGTGCATGGTGGAGAGAAGCGGGACCAACAGCTGATACTGTAATCCGAACCACTTCTATAGGAGTAAAGTAATTAAACAGAATTCCCATTGGTTTATATTACTTGAACATGAGGGTTTCTTTCGGTGTCAATTTTGAATACTTTTTATGAATGCAATGGTATGTATGTATATGTGTGGAAAAAATTCAAAATGTGAACGTAGGGACATTGAATGTACGCCATATGTTCTGAATATCCAACAAACGTCTCAATTTGGACCTAAAATGGACAACATATAGTCTATAATTGTAAGCCATATGGACTACCTTAAATATATGTTCAATGGACATCTCCATGTGGACATCGATTGGACAATGGCTATCGATATCTTGAAGAAGAGGTCATTAAATGGACACCAAATGGACTACCTTGTCTGGACGTCCATTGGATATCTTCATGGGTATATCCTATGGATGTCCAAAATATATCCATGGACACCTTGGACATATACTGTACACAAAACGCATGTCCAATGGACCATCTTGTGCTATTATGTTCAATCAACTCTTCCGAATGTAATGATAGCATTGCAAATATATATATAGAAGTCCGATGATATCAAACGCCACAGTTAAATGAAATTTTTTTAAAATAAAATTAATAAAAAACTATCTTCGTTCAGCAATATCACAGAAGCGTTTAAATTCATTGTCGATAATGGCGATTGAAAATGATGTGTTGAAAAAGGTCAACTTCCAAGATGTTTTCAACGATTTTGTATATCTAAAAAGTTACAAGAATTGCTATTTAAACTTATCCTATTGTACCTACTTCAAAAAAATATTTTCTTTGGTTGTGAAAATATTTTTGTGATCAAAATCATTTCATTCAATGAAAGCAAAAAGCAGGAGTCGATCTGATCGACTCGACTTTTGTAATAGAAAAAATATATTTTGAAAAGTAAGAAAACGGCAAAGGAAAGGGGCCCCGAGAATTACATTGCCTAGGGGCCCCGATGAGGTTAATCCGGCCCTGTATATGTGCGACAATATGCCCCAAAGAAAGTTTTTTGTTTTCGAGATAGGTATTTCAAAAAGCCAAATTTTCTATTTAACTTTTCATTTACCATCATTTTGATAGATAAGTATGTACAGTTGTGTGCATAAAGAAGTACAAGGTTTGAAGGTATGGTGTGAACCTCTGCCTATGATGTTCCAGAGGACACATTTGGAACTTTTGTGACAAAAATAGTTCGAATTTTGACACTATACTTGTCAAAGTCGATGAGAAGTTTAATTATAAGATTGACAAGTATGACTCAAAATAGCCTAAAACTGCTGTACGACTTCTTTATGCACACAACTGTACCTACAACAAAAGAAGAATACCTTTTTTTGTGCTCTATAACTTGGGAAATTATAGAATTTGTAATACGAACGTTTCTTCATCAATTTTGGGTACGGATATGGAGTTTCGTAGTTTCAAAAAAACAAAAAGTTGATGGCGGCCCGTGAAAATCGAAACGTCGTATTACAAATTCCAGCTGATTGAAGAAAGTATCTTTCTTTTTATCGTGACTGTTAAAATAAAGCCAATAAGAAATAAAAATAATAAAATTTTTTTTTTCAAAAACCAAAAAACATGTTTTTATTCTGATCCTCCTGAACACAATTTGAACATTGAGGCCAAGAATTGGCATTTTGATGCGCTCCTAGATAACAGACCATAAGCCGAGCCATCAGCAGACCACCCAGGATGAGTGGGAAAGAATCGAACAAAGCTCCCACACATTTATAACACATGACAAGAAAATTACGTCAGGCAGCTTTGTCGCATAGTATACCTATATCGACCTATATTCATTCATGGAGTACGTCAGTAGTTACACAAGTTAAAAAAAAATATTTTTTGAAACATAGAAACCATCGAAGATGCTGTCTTGAAGACTTTTCAATGCTATTCGAGGGTATACCTATATGTAAAGGTATTCATTTTATTTTTTCATCTCCTAACAAAACGAATATCTTTGATTATTTGAACTAAGTTTGAACATCACAACTTTCGATATTGGAAGTACGTAGATACCTACGCCTTATTGGATATTCATTAAGTTTTCAATGGGTATTTAATTTGAAAATTATGATGTTACCATGGAAATTACGGCTTACATCTCTTCGACCTTGTAACACAATTTTATCCATAAAATCAGAACTTCAACCAACCGATTGGGAAGAGGTATATTCAATAATCTTGAACTGACAACTCTCATTTAGCATTTACAACAATGTTTGCAGATAGATATAGAAATATATCTATTGCTGATATGGAAAATATAGGGTGTCAAATGTCATGCATGATTTATTCGTTTCGGGAAATGTAATTGATTGGTATACGAATTCGCTATTTTTTTCTACAGTAAAGTAATGAACATTATTGAAGTACTTCTAAATTATACTGCTGAATTGAAGTCCTGATAAGAATGGAACATCTCTAAATGGAACATCTCTAAATGGAACATCTTTAATTCTGAAAAATATTAGAATTCAACATTCAACACCCTGTATCTCTCTTATTATCAACGATTTACTGAAGCAAGTTGGTTCAAATCGTGATATAGGTATAAGAATTTTAAAGTAAGGAAGATACCATACTTCTATATGCACGCAGTTATTTGAGGACGACCCTGTATAGTATACATACATAGGAATACCAAGTTCCCTACTTTTTTCAGTAGGTTTTCAATTCTTCAATTGACAAGTTCAGCCAGCTTTGAATAATGAAAATGTTAAGATTCGGACGTATAAAAGAAGAAGACTTACCTATTTTTTTCTGTTGTGTTTCTCTTTTCGTTCGGTTCTGATGTGAGAGGTGTATTTCCAGCAGTTTTTCGAGAATTCTTCTTGTGATATCCATGTGAAATACCACTTCGAGAAGTTCGAGTTTTTACTATCAGGTAGCGCTACGTATTATTTTCTATCGCGAATATGTCCTCCGAAGGAATTATTTCAATAATATCGAACCTACACGACATTTTTCGAAACCATCAATTTCCGCCCCCTTTCCAGGAACCCTCCAAGCCCACCCCCTCGCCGCTCGCCCTACTCGCGGCCACGTGCAGCCGCATCGGCCCGACGTGCGGCGAGACCCACGCCCACATGTCGACCACGCCCGCCTCTGCCGGCGGCGGCGGTAGCGCCAAGGGTTCGTCTTCGACGGTGAACGGGGGGCCGCAGGTGCTGCAGGTGCCCGTCGGCCTGCCGCAGCACCTGCAGCAGCAGCTGCTGCAGCAGCAGGCGGGCGCGCAGCTCGTCAGCGCCGCGCAGGCGTACAACCTGGTGCAGCCGATGCAGACGGTGACGGTCGATGGGCAGGAGGCTTTGTTCATACCGGCCATGTCGATTGCTGGTAGGTGGCTGAGGCTTTTTGCGCGGTTTTGAGGATAACGACTTCAATTTCCAAAATTGCGACTTCAATTTTCGAAATTACGATTTCAGTTTCCAAAATTACGACTTCAATTTCCAAGTTACGACTTCACTTGCCAAATTACGATTTGAATTTCCAAATTACGACTTCAATTACGAATATAACGACTTCATTTTTCAAAATTACGACTTCAATTTCCAAATCACGACTTCATTTCCAAAATTACGACTTCAATTTCCAAAATTGCGACTTCAATTTCCGAAATTACGATTTCAGTTTCCGAAATTACGATTTCAGTTTCCAAAATTACGACTTCAATTTGCAAGTTACGACTTCACTTGCCAAATTACGATTTGAATTCCCAAATTACGACTTCAATTACGAAAATAACGACTTCATTTTTCAAAATTACGACTTCAATTTCCAAATCACGACTTCAATTCCAAAATTACGACTTCAATTCCCAAATTAGGACTTCAATTTCTAAATTATGGCTTCTCAACTTACTACTTCAATCTCCAAAATTACGACTTCAATTTCCAAATTTACGACTTCAATTTCCAAGTTACCACTTCAATTTCGAAAATTACGACTATAATTCCAAAATTACGCCTCCAAATTCCATATTACGTCTTCAATTTGTGAATTACGACTCTAATTTCCAAATCACGACTTCTATTTCCAAATTGCGTTTTTAATTTCGGAAATCACTACTTCATGTCCAAAATTACGACTTCAATTTCCAAATCACGAATTCATTTTCCAAATTACGACTTCAATTTCGAAAATCATGACTACAATTCCAAAACTACGACTTCAATTTCCAAATAACGACCTCAATTTCCATATTACGAATTCAATTTCCAAATCACGACTTAATTTTAGCCTGAAAACTATATAACTTCGGCATTGGAATTAATCTTGAAATATGAATTGCAAAATCTTGTATGACGACTTTGGGATCGTTATGTTGGCTTCAAAATGCTAATTGCCAATTACTTTAATAACGAATTCAATCTCGAAATTACGACTTTGGTTTCAAAATTACAAATTTAAATGCAGTAGGTATTACGAAAACAAATATGAAATTGCTAAGTCTCGAAAGAGGATAACAATTTCGATCGCAATAATTATTGAGACTCCAAATTGATAAGAAAGCTTGAAATCGTATCTCGATTTTAATATGGAGAAATAACATCTACATTGATCTGAGGAGTTGAAACAATTTCTTTGAAATTACAATTTCAACTTATCGATATAACATTATTTTGAAATCTCAATCCCAAAATTGTACCTAGAAATTTAGTTGTGGTACAAGTGAAGATACAAAGTGTTGATTCTCTTAGAGTTTTCCGAACATCTATTATCATAATATAGTTTATACTTCCACCGAGGTTTTCCAAATTCATAGACATTTTTCAAGTTTTACTAATGTAGAATTTCGTACTCATTTTTTTATATTTGTAAATGTAGTTAGGTTCTATAATCCAGAAATGTATACCTTCTATTTTCACTTGTCGGTTCTATATATTTTTATAATTGCGAAAATAATGGAAAAACAAAATTCCGAGGGAAATTTTGATACTAGAAAAAAAAAATGAAGAAAGAATAAAAAACTCGATTATCACTTTATACCTACCCATTCAAACAAAGTTTGCTCCACCCTATAAAGGGCCTGCCCTCTAGTCCAAGTCCTTCCTATTCCCTCCAAACGAATGCTAGCCAGGTACCCACACAAGACTACAAGAGCCCTTCCCAGAAAAATACCATACGCCCGACCCTTATGTAGCAGATCACTTTAATGACCCTTTAAAATCATAATAACCATACTTGGGAGTAGACCGATTGTGCTCATCAGCAGTTCATTCATAAAATCTTGGCGAATTTTATGAAGAGTTTTTTGAAAAATTCATTTATTTCTCTCTCGTAATTTCATGAAGAATTATTTGAAATTTTCATTTATTTCTCTCTAGTTTTTGACCTTGTTACCAACACTCAAAGAGGCAATGAAGAAATAACAGTTTAAAATTTGATTATTAGTCCCAGAACGCTCATGATATGCAGTGTCGTAACAAAATTCTATAACTGCGATAAGGTAATTTTTAAAAAATTGTCCTCATGGGTACATCGATTCTATTTTTTCTCTTTTGCGTGAATTTGTATTATCGATACTAAAACTTACAATTTCTATCGTACCTACTATACTGTCAGATAAACTGGGCGGCTTCTCAAATAATGTAAGAAAATAAAAATATACGATTTTCATTTCAAATAAGATGAAAATATTTCATTAAAACCTTCGTAGTATATGCCATAATCGGCTACAGTCAAATACAAGTTTTTATTGCAACTGTACTATACACTACTGTACTACAAAAATTTACCAACCAATAAGTAAACAAATATCAATTCTTTTCACTTTTATCATTCTCAAAGAATTAACTACAACCTATAATAGACATTTTAGTCTTTCGAAGTCAGACACACTAATCATTATTCCGACAACTATAATTTCTTTTGAAATGTTTCGTGAAAAAAATATCTTCGATTTGGTTTCAGATGATTCAAAATACATTCAAGTTGAGTTCAAAAAGATTCAGACTGAAGAAAAATGCAGCATGAACATGTTCAAAACAAATAACTATCACCAAGATGAAATGAGCAATGGGAATAGTTTTTCAGAACAAAAATATAGCTATTATTAATGTAACAAGATTATTATGCGATTTATAATAGTCGAGGACGTTGCTAGGTGACGAGGCGTCAGCCGAGTCAACCGCAATGTCCGAGGCATTAAATCGCTAATCGAGTTGCATTCAAAGCTTTATCGTATCATCGACAACGGCGTTGCAAAAATAAATAAATATTTGGTATCTAAAGTATCATGCTTGTATCTAACGTATTATAGGTATGCATTCGAAATGTATTATGAGTAACTAAGGTTTTGGTATGTTTATGATGTTAATAATTATAATATAGGTGTAAAGATTTCGGATAATAATGTCTTGATCTTGAAAGATACGATAAAGTCATTAACTCCGAATTATCCGTACAAATTACGATGTACCTGCTTGTGCTCCATAATCCCCTAATCCCCCAACTGTCATTAAAATTCCATCACCTGCACAATTGACTATTTCCTAGACCTTTAAAATCGCAGGTTTACTCAAAACCGAAAGGACCCAAAACTCGCATTCCATTTCTGCCACAAAACAGTTCAGTTCATTGAGTGTCGTGATTCTCAGCACTCAGTCAGTATTCTGCTCGTGTCAAATCTGTGTTCGATCGGTTTCACCTCGTCAATCACCCTATATATAACCAACCAGAGCCGGTGCTAGTGAAAAAAAACGCCCAAAAAAACTCGAAATGATCGTCTCCGAAGACAGTTCTGGCGACAAAAACAGCTCCACTAAGGATAACCACGAGAATAGCTTGGTGATTGTGATCGACGATGACATCGATGATAAGAATGAACAATCCATTGATATGACTTTGGCGGAGACCGTTTGTGAAAATCGGGGGACGGGCAGTGAGACCGAGAAGGGCGGTACCCCTGCTCAGGAAGGGGGGAGTGGTGATTTGCTGATTGAAAATTTGGGAAATGTCAGTGTTTGTGTGGCCACTGGCGATGCCGATAATGATGGAGTGAATACCGTGCAGATATTCATAGAAGGTTGATAATTATATTTTTTTTTGAGGGGGTTAATGCATACAGGTTGTACCATATAACTCAAAACCTGTCAATATATTTTTTGCAACAATAACTGTTTCGTAGAGCTCAAGAAGTGACAGGGAATAAGTGTCTTTTGTCTTTCTTTATCTCTTTGAATAACGCCAGAAAAAAATATGGTAAAACTTCGTTTATCGCACTCCTATGAGTTCGGAAAAAAATTTTGGCGGAACTTACGTATTTTGACCTCCTGATCACGAATCTGATGTCAAAACGCGGCGGTCTCAAGTATTTTCGGAGATACGGCCCCATTTTGTCTCAAAAATGCACCATTTCAAATCTCCATTTTCTGATATTAAAAACACACAAAATTAATCCTTCTTTGAGCCAATACATCACACATGCTCACATTCACTTGTTTCCAACACTTTTTTGCATAAAAAACTGTTATTTTCACAAAAATTCGCCCTTCTTCAAAAAGTAAACAAAACATCTTTTTTCACTGATTTTCTGGTTATTTTCATTTGAGATGTTGGCAACGTCTTACCATGAGCCAAACAATCACGTTGCCAACATCATAAATACAAATTACCAGAAAATCAGTGTAAAAAGGTTGTTTTGTTTACATTTCAAAGAAGGGTGAATTTTTTGGAAAATAATAGTTTTTTCTGCTGAGAAGGTTTGGAAACAAGTAAATATATGCGTGTATAGTGTTTTGGTTCAAAGAAGGGTGAATTTTGTGTATTCCTAATAGCAGAAATTTGACATGTCAAATGGTGCATTTTTGAGACAAAATGGGGCCGTATCTCCGAAAATACTTGAGACCGCCGCGTTTTGACTTCAGATTAGTGATGAGGAGGTCAAAATACATACGTTCCACCAAAAATTTTTTCCGAACTCATAGGAGTGCGACAAACGAAGTTTTACCAAAAATATAAACGAAATCGGCGAATTTCGGTCGTTTTGGCTTTGCCGTATCTCTGGAATTACTTGTGATTTTAAAACTTTCCAAAAACGTCATATTGTTGAAGAGGCCAAACTTTTCTCTAAAATAACCATCTTCGTACATCCTTATATATACAGGGTGTCCCACTTAGGGTGAGAGTAATCGGTTCAATGACTCCGAATATAGTTCGAAGTCAACTATAATGGAAAAAATATAGGTCGTTTTTTTACAAATCAGCTAAACTTAATAATTTCCTAGTATTGCGCCATGTATTTTTTGGGTAACTTTTATAGTTTTTCTATTATTCTTCATTTCAAAATGAATAGAAGGACTGTTGTTTTTGAAAAATGACGTTAACCATCAATTATCACACTTATATGATTGTTTTGAAACAATAAAAGAACATTGATTTCATTATTATGTGTACAACCATATTGAATTTGTTATTTTGAAGTAAATCAATGAAGTAAATTGTAAAGCATCATCTGGAACAGAGAAAGCTTAAGATCCCGAAGATAAATCATGAAAAACATAAATATAACTCTCACCTTATTTTTTTAGGCGCCCAACAGCCACAACAAATCTTCAGTCCGGGCCAGATAATCCGGGCCCCTGCCGGCGTTCTACCCGCCAATCTGCAGAACATCCAGAACATACAGGGCCTCCAGAACATCCAGGGCCTCCAGAACATCCAGGGTCTGCAGAACATACAGGGTCTGCAGAACATCCAGGGCCTCCAGAACCTGTCTACCGTCCAGCTAGCGAATGGACAGAGTGTTACGGTCAGGCCGTCCATTCCTCAGATGGTCCAGTTTCCTATGCAACAAACGATTCCGATACAGGTGAGAAGTTGGTTCTATTTTCGGAAATTTGAAAAAAATTCTTTCTATATCAGATCAGATGAGTATCTTTTTTGAAAATATATTTGTGAAACCATTTCTGAAGAATTTCCTAAGGCTTTAGATAATTATCAATTTTCAATATTCATCAAGAGTGAATAGCCACTATAGGGGTGGATTCAGAAAAGTTGGGAGCAGTGCTGAATAACCATAAATGTGGACTGGAAACTTAAGATTTCGATCTTATAGCACCCGTATCCTGCTGTTGCTCATCAAAAGTCATGTGAAAGTACTTCCATACTTTCAAAAATAACGAATTTTCAATCATTCCTCATAATAATAATAATAATAGCGTTTATTGCCCAACAGTTTCCCATTTACAGAGCAATTTTACAAATCACAATACAAGATTAATTAGTTGCACTAATTTCTAAATATGAATCCCTATTTGAATAAAAAAAAAATTCAAAGATGCGCACAAGATTTATTCTTGAGTTCACAAACAATGCAAGAAAATAAGTCACAAACATTAGAAAGTTTGTTTGCATTACTGCACATAAAATTTGTTGGTGCCTTTAACATCAAATTTGTTTGAGCTCTTTTGCATAAGAAAGTAGTGTTGTGTCTAGATGTTATTCTTGGAACAAATATATCAATTTGTGACAGTAACGCGGGACAGTCAATTTTACCATTGAATAATTTATACAAATTAATTATACAATATAAAACAGAAGACTGATTTCTACGTTTTTCTAATGATACAAAATCAAATCTATGCAACAAATCATGATAATTACAGCCTCTCGGAGGATAAATACCGTTGATTTTGAAGCTCAGGAATTTTAAAAATTTATTTTGAACTTTATCGATAGCAGATGAGTATTGATAGGATTCCATATTTCCTCATGATCTTTCTTTGGTGTCAAAATTTGAACAATTTTCCAATGATATCTTTCAGGTTCCCATATCAACTGGCAACGGTCAAACAGTCTACCAGACGATTCACTTCCCAGTTCAACTGGCAGCCACTGCCATGCCGAACATCATCCAAGCGCAACCCCAATACGCCAACATTTTGACCCCCAACGGGCAGATCCAACAACTGCAGATAGCTACCAGCGTGGCCCAGCATACGCCCACCTCTGTACCACAACAGACTTCTGCTCAAGTAAGGGTGACTTTGTACAAAAAAATTATGGAATATGGGGAAAGTATTGTTAACGTTGTTACAAGGCTTATGAGCTTACTTCAAGATTGGAGATGACCAAAACTTACAACTCAAGAAAAAGTCTCCGCAATTATTCAAAGTTATGAATATTTAATGCTAGAAAGTTTTTTAAAAGCACCCTAAGGCTGTTTGAATGGTTGAAAGGAAAAATATTTGTTCCATCGATGGTATAATCATCATTTGTTATTGTGATTTAAAATTTATTCATCACTACATTGAACTGCATCTGACGACGATTTAAATTTTCTGAAAAATAAATTGAACTAGGAAATCACCTCAAATCAAAAACACAAAAATACTATGCATAAAAATAAGTGGGGAATCCTTAACATCGACAATCACTCTCGGCGGTAATTTCTGGATTTATCCGAAATATACTAAGGATTCAGCTTATATTTCTTTTCCTCTCAAGTTTACTGAAGTTGGCGATTTCGATGCCAAAACACGTTTTTAATTTTCTAAATATATTTGTAATTGATATTCCGCCGATTGAACTACCTTCAATGAGTGATCAAAATTATTAATTTGTCAGTATTGTCACAAATTGGTAGTTAATTCTTACAAATTATGACAATGTTCTTCCATCTAAATATGTTCTTATTTTCACACAATTTCTAAAATACACTGACAGAAAAGTTCAAGTTGTAATCTAATATGGATTCTTCTTCTCGTGTTTTTCAGATTGATTCTTCCCCCCAATTGACATTCACTGGTGCCAATGGCCAGCAATTCACTGTGATACCAGCCGCGAATTTGCAGCAAGTGAGGAATGCTACGGTTGGGAATTTGGGAAGTTTAGGGAATTTGGGAAATATCATCCAAGTGCCTAATCTTCAATCCATACCAAACATTCAAAATATACCAGGTATGTACAAGTCCGTGTTTTCTTTTTGAAATTTTCATTACAATCACAAAATATTGAACCTTTATTCAGTTTCATCTGATAAAACTCTAGTAGCTACAACTACTGATGTTACTTGCGCGTAAGAGAATATTTTTTTTTTCATTTTCAAAGAGAACAAATTGCTTGGTTGCAATAACAAATAATCAACCCGAAAAGAATTTACAACAAAAAGTGTCAACAATGGTAGAAACTTTAGTTAAGATATCGCAGCCCACTAAGTTTTGTTAGTCTGATATTGGGAAAATACACCTCTTTCGTTTATTATGAGTTTAAGGCGAAGAGTTGGTTGAATCAAAAAATTTAAGAGACCAAATTTTTAGATATTTTAATGGCCAACAAAATTATGCTGTTTTAATTCAAAGTTTCTCTTTTTGAACATGAAATTTGGGCTATTGAAAGTGTGAAACGGATGTGTTTACCTAATTTTTGAAGTAAAAACCGAATGGGGTGCCTGAAAAAACGGGGATATGCCAATTTTCAAGATAGTCGATCCGTTATTATAGTCTTAATTTTGAATAATCGCAATTAATAGTGGCTGTAGCTCCACGAGGTTGCATTTTAGGACATATAATTGCATCAATTAAATCAATTACTTTCAGTAAAATGAAATATTTTGTAGAAAAACCATGGATGTAATTAAATACTGGGAACAAAACTCGAAGTTGTCAAAATTTAATTACTTGATTGTTTGATCAGGATGTAATTTTGTTTAAAAATCATGGCAGTAAAGTGTAATATTTTGTAGAAAAACATGGATGTAACTTAATATTGGGAACAAAACTCGAAATTTAGTTACGTGATCGTTTGATCAGGATGTAATTTTGTGTAAAAATCATGGAAGCGAATTTTCAATCTTCTGTGCAAGTCAAGGAAATAAAAATGTAATATTTTGTGCAAAATTTTAATAATTTGTAAATAAAAATCATCATCTTAGGTGTAAAATTAAACTAAAAATGTTATATTTTTATAAAAATATGGATTTAATGATAGGAGGAAACTCTATTCCTACAAAATTTGATTACGTAATTGTTCAATCAGAACATGTGAAGTGAAATTTTAATTTTATCTTTTGTGCAAAAAACATGGAAAGAAAAATGTATTCTATTCTGCACAAATGTAATAATTTATTTTAAAACCATGAATGTTAAGATGCAATTCTTGAAGTAAAAATCATGGAAATAATGATTCGTTTATGAATCATGGAGCGAGGATGTATTTTTTTGTGCAAAAATTTTGGAAGTATGAATATTTCGGTTTTTTTTTTTGTAATAGCTATTTCGTGTAAAAATCTTTTGCGAACAATAATTAGTTTTGTAAAATGAAATCGTTCGGGAATGAATGATAGGTATAAAAATGTAATCAATTCACAAATCTTCGAAGTGAAAATGTAATTTCTCCTATTGAAATCCCGGCTTCAATTCCCCGTAAAAAAAACCCAACAATCCCCCCCATCCGCAGGTCTGGGCAACGTGCAGGTGATCACGCAGCAGCAACCGCCCGCCGCGCCCCAACTGGCCGTAGGGCAGCACCTCCAGCAGGATCCCCACGACCCCAACAAGTGGCAGGTGATCGCGGGACCGGGCGCGCCCCCCACCGCCGCCCCCCAGCCCGCCCAGCTGCCGCCCACGCTGGCGGCGGCGCCTGCCGACGGCGGTTCACCGGCGACCAGCGAGCACCACCAGGACGCGATGCAGAAGCAGCGCGTGCGCAGGGTGGCGTGCACCTGCCCCAACTGTCAGGAGGGTGAGTCTTGATCGGGGTGGTTTTTTTTTTTTTCAGCAGGGGTTGGAAAATATTTGTAGAGAATTACAGAGCACGAAATTGATGAAGTGGACAATCTTCTTTTTCCATTTTCAAAAGGTTTGATGATCTTCTTCATCATTGTGCTATGTGTTTCTCCAATATGTAGGCATTTTGGTTAGTTCGTGATAGAAAGCTGGTTAGGTATGAGGTTAGGTTAGATTCAGAGCTGTCATAAACGAGAGAAGAAGAAGAATAACTTAGGTTAGGTTAGGCGGGAAAATAGACAATTAGAGGTTGGAGTGGAGGGAAGAGAGGTAGAGAGTGACACTGCAAGTTAGTTAGTTTTTGTTAAGTCTTTATGAGAAATAAAAACCGTTTGGAGGAGAAACATTTTATTTTCACTGTCCCGAATCCTGGAAGCGCCCCACAAATAGTTATTTGTATACTTAGGCCGCGAAATACCGCAAGCGGTACATATTGAAATGTTTGTAGCAAGTCAAAAAATAGCACAAAAGTAAGTCAATTGAATAATTTAACTAGTGTAGACAAACAAAAAACAAACGTACAAAATATGAAACCAAGAAACAAACGTACAAAATATAAAACCAAGAATGAGTGTGTTGACATTATAAACATTTAAAATGATTCACGTATTCTTTGACAGAATAGAAGCAAAAACTCAAAAGATAATTTTTTATTGTTTTTTTGAATTTGGACATACTCAGAATTTTGAAATTATCGGGAAGACAGTTGAGGTTGAAATCCAGAGTGTTCTTTTGAGATTTATTCAGACGATAGCGAATTGTTCGAATTTTGTTACAGTGTCCGGTATTATAGTCATGTAGGTCTGATTGCTTAATCAATGAAGTTGATTTTTTATGAATTTCTATGAGAACGTTGTGCAAAAATAATGTGGGTAATGGCATTATTCTCAATTTCAGAAACAGAGGTTGACAATGATCTCTCTGTATCCTGAGTTAGTCATTATTCTGAGACCTTTTTTTTGTAATTTAAAAATTTTTTAAGCTCCAGTTGAATTGCCCCAGAGTATTACACCATAACTAATGTGAGAGTGGAAGAGGGAAAAATACGTTATTTTCAGTGTATCGAAATTAGTTATATTTTTCAACTGACGCAATAAAAAAAGTGTTTTCGATAGTTTTTTGCTCAAATGGTCAATATGACAGTTCCAAGTGAGAGTACTATCGACAAGTATCCCAAGTAATTTGACGCTCTCTGCACTTGATGTAGCAGATCTTGTTGAAAACTGTAACTGTTGCGTTTTATCTGTGTTCAGTTTGAGTCGATTTGTCACGAACCAACCTTCTGCCTTTTCATCGACTACGTTTGATATTCTAGACAGTTCAACCACATTTTCTTTCGGTACGTTAAAAAGTTTCGCGGCCATGGCGTACACACTATTTTTCGTGCAATCGTTAAAATTATTAGACTAGATAATTGTAAATAAATATATAATTCCTCTAAAATTAACAACAGTTCAATTTATTTAACAATATCACCGTGTGCTATGGAAATGATGTGTTTCAATACACAAAATATTTTGACAGTTCTTGACAAAACGCAAAATGTCTGATATTGATAGCGATATTTCAGTATCTTCCACTCCTCCTGAACCCAAAAGCGTTGTAAATTCGGCGCTTTCCGTTTTAATACCCGAAAAATCTAAACGGCAGTACGAAAAATTTTACGGCGAGTTCAAATATTGGTGTGACAAAATATTCCTTGTCTTTGTAGTATTTTAAAAATGTCAAATTTGGAAGTGATATTCAAATTTGGAAGTGCCGTTTGGTTTCGCGACCGTTGCTATGGGTAACGGCCGCGAAATTAAATTTCGCGGATTGTGCTGAGAACGCGAAATACTGAATTCGCGTGCGATTGCACAAAAAATAGATTTGCTACAACTCTTTGTCATTGAATAGATGTAAAAAAACGATAGATTATTTCTTCAATTTATTGAAACGATTTTTTCTATACATTTTCCTTACAATCATTCAGCAATAATTGTCGGAAATCTTCCCTTTTTATAAAATATTTCACCATTGAAACAATTGAATATTGCATTGTCTGGGCACTTCACATGAAATATAATAAAACTTTATTAATCTTCACAGTTGTTTTGAAAATAATTTTCAACACTATACACAATATTTGAACTAGAAAAAATCAATAGTTTTGAAAGCATTATGGAGCCCTATTTGTATCCTCTCATCCTTTTTGCCTACTTCAGTGGCAACTACGTAATTTTCGAATTTTTGATGCCACAATTTCCTGTTTTCATCCTACGTTCCCGGTGAATTCCATTTGAGACAACCCTCTGTTGTCACCCATTGCACTTGATTTGACAATTTCACTGGTTTCACTTCCCGACTGCGCCATGTCATATTACTATCCAAATAAAACCACAGAAACGACAACAGTTGTTTTGTTTTTATACAAGAATTGAAGGTATATAAACAGGAACATTTCGTATAGTTCCATTCATCAAGAATGTACTACATCTAATAGATAACCCCGTCCATCTCTGTCCCGGTGTTCACTGTCTGTGTCTGTTCCAGGGGAGCGCCACACGGACCGCAAGAAGCAGCACATCTGCCACATCCCCGGCTGCAACAAGGTGTACGGCAAAACGTCCCACCTGCGCGCGCATCTGCGCTGGCACACCGGCGAACGACCGTTCGTCTGCACGTGGCTGTTCTGCGGCAAGCGCTTCACCAGGTCGGACGAGCTGCAGCGCCACCGGCGTACACACACCGGCGAGAAGCGGTTCCAGTGCAGCGAGTGCAACAAGAAGTTCATGCGCTCGGACCACCTCTCGAAGCACCTCAAGACGCACCAGAAGCAGCGGATAACGGTGAGTGGCTCTAGGCATTTTCAAGAGTCCGACTAGTGAACTACCTAGGCGTTTGTCCGACTAGTGAACTCCCTAGGATTTCCGAAGAATTGCGCGCCTGATTTCAGATGCTTTGGGAAATTCCATAGGATTCCTTTCTGTTCGGATAGATTCCATGCGCCTTTGGGCCTCAGGCATTTATGAGAGTTTGGCTAGTGAATTCCTCAGGCACTTCTGAGAATCCGACTAGTGAATTCCCTGTAAAATTCCATAATATTTATTTCGGTTTAGAAAATAATTGATGAATATAACATTGGTGGACGAACTCGATGGTAGTTTTTCGTTTTATTGAATCAAAATCAATATTATATTTCATACTGGCCTTCAAATTGTTCTTGATGATTCCTGTAATCCAAGATCAAAATCACATATTTCAAATTTCCATATAGAAGACTGCTTTCACCTTGTTGAATGAACTGAAAATTCTGGAAACTCGTATTTATTATCACAAATATTTCATGATCATTAATGATGAAGACACCCAATATTTGATGTCTCCATGCTAACATTCACAGACAGCGTGGTTTCATCTCAAAATTGAATCTCCTAGGACTCATTAAATTCCCTAGGTCAAGTCATAGAAAAATCTATCAAAAAGGAACATAGACATGTTAATTTACTCTGTTTTTTCTTGTGATTGCATATTCTATGTTTTGTCCCAGAGGCAGGATCTGACCGATGACCCAGACGAAGACGAATCCTGGGACCAAGATCAGCCAGAACCAGCATCGGAAAACCAACAGCAGAACCAGCAGACCGACATGAAGCCAGTGTGGATAACGGATAGTAAAAACAACATCAAATATGCAATCACACACGTCAATTACTCACAGGTAAGCCAAATTCCCGCTGCATTTTGGAAACCTAACCCAACAAGTGTCACGCTCGAGTGCGTATATTTTCAATAACAAGGTTTCATCACTAAAACTTTCTCTTATTTTCAGGAAGCGGCAACGTCAACGCAGTCGGCATCCTCGGATAGTTCGAGTAATGAAGAAAAAATGATGATAACGATTAGCACGTCTGAGCCAGATGACCTCATAATCGCTGATCCTCTGGACAGCTAAGCACCAATGTACATAAATAATAAATATTGTTTGTAAAATTGAAAGTCTATTGTTAAGTTTGACTATTTAACACGAGCAAATACGTTATAATTTTTGCCCTTTGTACATTTTGGAGAAAATATATATTTTTCTAATGAGATACTATTTTTTCTCGTCCAGCGAATCAATGGATCTTTCCCGATCCACCTGAAAATGAAGCGATACGATACCTAGCGGAGACACGTGAAAACACTCGGGGTAGGAAAACACCCATTTGTTAACACAGATCAAGGCAACGACACAAATGTCAGTAATGTCACAAATACAAAACAGATACCATTCCGAGAAGTTCGAGTTGTTACGTCAGATAGCGACGTGTTATTTTCTATCGCGAATAGGTAATAAATAAAAATGCAACTTTACACAACAAGATTTATTATTTATAATCTTTGGTAACAGTCAAGTACATTTCCTAGACTAAAAAAGAAATGAGCATTGACAAATATCAAAACAAACTACTTAGGCAAATGTTCAAATTCATGAGTACATTCATCAAATCAAAAAACTGTTCATGTGGCTGTGGCTAGTCATCTAGACAACCTGAACAATTGAATCGGAGAAAGAACAGAAAAATTCAAATTCTTGCTTTGAAACGCCTCATTTGTTAACAACGCCAAAATATACAGGGTCACTCACGGTCGATGATACCTTAGACGTTTATGGAGAACGGGACGTAGGATTATTCTGAAAATTTGGTTTATTGGGTAATCAGTTTTGTTCTATCGATCTAAAATACTTTCAGTGTTGCCGCTTCTATCAAAAAGTAGCAACAACTTTGTTATTTCAAATGGAACACCCTGTATTTTATTTCATTTTTAGATTCTTCCTGAAGAGCTCATTTTGTCGATCTATCATACTTGGGGTATAGCGCGAAAGATTAGAATTTTTTGTGTCGAAACTAATCATTTCTGATCAAAACGGCTTACATGTCCCTATCTTAACTTTTCATTCACTATCTACTGACATTTAATAGAAGCAAATAGAGGGTGATGCAAAACTCAAAATTTTGAACCACCCGTATTTGTTTCAATTAAATATCAATCGATAGTAAATGAAAAGTTAGGATAGGGACATGTAAGCCGTTTTGATCAGAAATGATTAGTTTCGACACAAAAAATTCCTAAAGTTGAAAAATCTCTATTTTTCACACCCTATATCTCTGTAATCTTTCGCGCTATACCCCAAGTATGATGGATCGACGAAATCAGCTATTCAGGAAGAATCTAAAAATGAAATAAAATACAGGGTGTTCCATTTGAAATAACAAAGTTGTTGCTACTTTTTGATAGAAGCGGCACGCCGCAACGCTGAAAGTATTTTAGATCGATAGAACAAAACTGATTACCCAATAAACCAAATTTTCAGAATAATCCTACGTCCCGTTCTCCGTAAACGTCTAAGGTACCATCGACCGTGAATTACCCTGTATAGTAATTGAAGTAGTAGTGAAGTATTGAAACAGAGATAGAACTGAAATTTTTCAAAATCAAGTGATACTATTAATATACTCAGATGATTAACATGAATCCAGAAGAATACCCCACTAAGTACTTACTAATTTATTGATATATTCGAGCAAATGAAAATATATGTTCCATATAAGAAAAACCAGTTGTTTTCAATATACAATACAAATCAACTTCAGTTTTATCAGTACGATCCACCAAGAGTTATAAATATACAAAAAATGTATCAAAAAATCAATATTTTTCCTAGTTTTGAGGTAGGCACAAAACATTCTGAAAAACTCAGAAACTCTTGTACAAAACGTCCTATTGTACCCTGTGCAAAGAGGACATCTAGAACTTGTATCATGTCAATGCTCATTCACGTTTCCCCCTCAATTTGTTCTCGTTTTCGAACTTGACCTTGCTCTTGCTTTTGACCGGCGACTCCGGCGAATTCGGGTAATACCTGTTGTACAGCACACACCCGAAAACGCAGCCCACCGAAACAATAACCATAATGAGCAGCCAGACAACCATGTTGACGATCAACGTCTTCTCGAACAGCTCTTGCCCGTGCTTGATGCAGATCAGCGCCTCTGCGACCATAATACACCCATAAACCCAGCACTGGGTGCCCACCCTCTTACAGGACGTGTCGGTGACGTAGCTGTAGTACTGCCTGACAGAGGGCGCTACGATCAATCCCACAATCAACAGCCGCGCTATCACCAGAAAGTGCGAGGAGGGCAGCGCAAACACGTGCTTGAGGAAGAACGTGTTGAGCTCCGAGGTTTGCCAGAATAGCACCAGCTGGCAGAGCGCGAAAATCCTCATGTAGGAGCACTTGGGGTCCAACCACCGCACCGAGGTCCAACTCTCGGGGGTGAACTGCAAAATGGCGCGCTTGATTTTACCGGTGGTGGTGTTGATGTCCTTGATGCTGACCCACCGGTACTCGCGCATCTCCAGGATCTGGCAGATCTTGAGGCCGCACCAGATGCCGAAGCCGTTACAAAGCAAGACATCCAGTACCAGCGCATCCCACCAACACTCGATGAAGTTGGGAAGCAAGTGCGCGAACGCTAGTTCGGTGATCTCCCACATGCAGCTTATCGCCCAAAGGATGCCCATGTGCCGGATGAGCACCGCCTTGAACATCCAGCCGAAGTAGTGGCCGAACGCGAAGATGTCAATGTGCGCCCAAACTCTCTCCACCGTTATGTCCGAGCAGTTCACGCCGTACTCTTTGTCCAGGTCGATGGAGAACTCGTCCAGCTTCGGATCCAGCCACACGAGGATGCTGCGGACCGTCTGGTAGTTTTGGAAGAGAACGAACAAGCAGATGAAGAGGTAGAGCACGCTCATCCCGAATACCATGCGCCATATTGCAGGGTGGGGTCTGGTGAAAGGGCCGTTGGGGAATGCTAGAACCGATATGATGAGGAAGAAGAAACTGCAGCATAGGATGCCGGCCCAAATATTGTTTTCTAAGTTGTTGGTATCTCTGGAAGAAATATTAGTTCGTGTCAATATTTCGCTTTCGCGGGCTATTCATGGGAACGTGGATCGAACGAAATGGGGGTATTCTACCCGAAATGGGCCACATGATTTTGGGCTGATTTACTTTCCCTTTTCCCAGATATATTGGTATCTTCTTTCTTGGAGAAATATGTGAATTTGATCGGACGAACTCAGCAACGCCATTTTTCCAGGACACTTAATTTTGCTCGACGCGTTTAAAAAATCAGGATTCATCTTCTTTCAGAAATAGTCTTGAAACTCCATCAACGATTTTTAGCCTAATATACGATTTATTAGTTTTGAAATGAAAAAAAGGAGAATCGAAACTAATGATTATACAGTGCCTCAGTGCTCCTATAAAGACCGTTCCCCCTACCTATTAATCTTTGACCACCTAGTCTGAAAAGACTGCTGAGCCCCTTCTTGAGTTATTTCTTCAACATTCCGTATATCATTTCATTTTCATAATATCCTCAAAATTCTCAACATTCTTCGCTGATACACTTCAATCCTTCTTCCGCTTCAAAATTATAAATATGGATTGGTCACTTCCGATAAAACATTTTGCCATGTTAAAAACAGTAGACAAGATGTTACCGCGGCAACGAATTTTTTCAAATTCAAACTTGATCTAAAGCAACATTCGTTTTTTGTTGGGTTTGAATTTCGGTTTGAACTAAATGTAATATTCGAACGTCAATATTTTGAAAATAATTAAATTTAGGAATGAATTGTACGGGATATTGTATCAAACTACTAACAGATTTCGTGAATGAAAAAATATATGAAGTGTTCTATTTAAAAAAATCTTCCATTCAAGCACTCTAAACTTATTTGTGATAGGTGGTTCAAAAATTAGTAGGGGGAAACAGACTTCATGCGCCATGCGGGCATTTTATGTATATGATGGTAAAATATATGTTCACGTATTTTGAAATCAATCTTTATTTGCAGACTTTTTTTAGTACCTAGTTATTTGAGATTCTCGAGGAGTCCTAAAATATTGAATAATTATTTGACCACATAAAATTCTTTAAGATTTACAAAAACATGTGCTAAGTGGTTTAAGTTCATCATTGTTTGAGATTTTTTGGTAGTATCCATGTAAAAATTACAAATTTTATCATATCAGTTTTAAAGAGTGGAAATTTCTATTCAATAAACATGAAGGTATGCCTTTTTATATGATTCATTCACTTTCCTATTCATCATTCAACTATTGCCTGTTGATTTCACACATAGTAGGTAATATAAATAAACCTCGAAATAAACTGATTGTTTTTTATCCTTACTAGGTGACTCCCAAAATCAATTAAAAATTTAAATACAGAATAGGTCAGGCATGTATAGATCATAAAAAATGGGATTCTATAGTTTTGATAATGCACAAAAAGATATATATACAAAATGGCTTATCTATTTGGTGACTAGAATAATAAACCTCAAGAAAATCTTATGAAAATAATGATGACTTCAGTAACCTCAAAGATAACAAAGTTGATGTTTCAAAATCATAATTACCAGATAAGTGGAAAAAAATTCTTCATGAGAGAAATTAAGACCAAATATGATATGATATTGATAGTAATGTTTCTTCAGGTATAGTGTGGATAATTTGTGGTAGGTAGGTATAGTAAACATATCAGGAATGGACAAATTATTGATGAAATCCTACCAAAGACTTTGATAGTCAGAAGCAATGGAATATGATAAAATTAGGATGAAAGTACTTTTTTGTTCTATAAATTCTTACATAACATTCAAAACTTACCTAACAAAGGCAAAATATATTACAGCAGCAATCGAAATTAACAACAGGGTGATTGAGTGTGGATTGTAGAAAAACTGTAATGAAATATCATCCACCGGCTTTTCATTTATAGTACTAAAACTATCAAGCCTCGGTCTTGTGAAGGTGCCTGTTGAATTTTGGTTTTTCATCTTTCTGAGTGGAGCACATCTAAATTTATGGTTACCACAGTAGTACCGGAACCAACAATGAAGATAAATCGAATACTGAATGAAATAGTATTCGTGAATATAATTAATGGGATTACAACATCTCGATGATATCAGAACTGGAGCCAGAGTTCATTCATTCAACATTCAATATTCAATCAATAACCAAACTTGTCAGATTTAGTCAGTGACAGGACAGGGGCACATATTTGCTTCGTCTACATTTCCAGAACTTACCCTGACTCCTGAGATTTGTATGAATATCTAATCGCCCTAGGAGCAAAGGCCACAACTAAGAAGACATCTCAATTGTCAATAGTCATTCTGTCATCAACAGTGATTGTACAATTTTCAATTTTCTGAGTTCGGTTTGTTTTTTCTTGATTTCCTAATATTTCTACTTAAAAGTGTATATCAAGAGAGCTTATCTTGTTGTCTTCATACGGCTGAACAATGACTGTCATCAATAAGGTAAATATCGAAGAAATAATAATATGCTTCCTTTGAATGTTATGATATGGTTATGGATTTACATGGGTATAAATTCACATTCATTTGTTCAAAGAATGTCAATCAAAATTTTTTAACATATAATTCATCTGAAATGGGACAAGGTGTATCCACATCTAAAAACCCTGGTAACTCTCCAAGAAAGAAAAAGCATAGAACGAAATCAAGAGATGAAGATAATTTTGACTTCACTAAGCTTGACACAAACCAAATGACCATTGGAGAGAACGTATCCTGAATCATTTTCCTATTCAATATTGCTGTATCACCTAAACACTACACTATTTTCAGATGGAGGTTGATGGGGGACCTAAAGGAGAGGGCTTCAGATCATACTACATAACTAAAATTGAAGAACTTCAACTCATTGTTGCTGAAAAGAGTCAGAATCTCAGACGACTTCAAGCACAGAGAAATGAGCTCAATGCAAAAGGTAAGGTTTTGATATATCATCAAAGGTTCTTAAAATATGAATATCCTAAATATTATGTTCTTGACAGTACGTATGCTCAGAGAAGAACTTATGCTGCTCCAAGAACAAGGTAGTTATGTAGGAGAAGTAGTGAAACCAATGGACAAGAAGAAAGTCCTTGTCAAAGTGCATCCAGAGGGAAAATTTGTTGTTGATGTTGATAAAAATATTGACATAAATGATGTTACTCCCAACTGTAGAGTAGCTCTGAGAAATGAGAGCTATACACTTCATAAAATATTACCAAATAAGGTAATCATAGCCAAATCTGATTGAAGATGAATCTGCCCAACATTATTTTGTAGGTTGATCCTCTTGTATCACTCATGATGGTTGAAAAAGTTCCAGACTCCACCTATGAAATGGTTGGTGGTCTAGACAAACAAATTAAGGAAATCAAAGAAGTTATTGAGTTGCCAGTTAAACATCCTGAATTGTTTGATGCTCTTGGTATTGCTCAACCTAAAGGAGTGCTACTATATGGACCCCCAGGTGAGGAAACAAAGCAAAATGATTTTCCATTCCTATAGAACACCTATTGACCTACAGTATTTGAAAAAGTTGGGCTGATTCATAATATGCCTCTTTTTCAGGAACTGGAAAAACTCTTCTAGCTAGAGCAGTAGCTCACCATACTGAATGTACTTTCATCAGGGTATCTGGATCTGAACTGGTTCAGAAATTCATTGGTGAGGGATCTAGGATGGTTAGAGAGTTATTTGTCATGGCAAGGGAACATGCACCTTCCATAATCTTCATGGATGAAATTGATTCCATTGGTTCCTCAAGGATTGAATCTGGTAAGAACCATTTTTGTTGTTGAACACCTAAAAACAGATTCTTAACCATATCACCATTTTCCTAATGATCCCTCATTCTCAGGGTCTGGTGGAGATTCAGAAGTCCAGAGAACCATGTTGGAACTTTTGAACCAACTTGATGGTTTTGAAGCAACCAAAAATATAAAAGTTATCATGGCCACCAATCGAATTGACATTCTTGATCCAGCATTGCTCAGACCAGGCAGGATTGACCGCAAAATTGAGTTTCCACCACCAAATGAGGAAGCCAGACTGGACATCTTGAAGATCCATTCAAGGAAGATGAACTTGACCAGAGGCATCAATCTGAGAAAGATTGCTGAGCTGATGCCAGGTGCCAGTGGGGCGGAAGTCAAAGTGAGCAAATTGCAACTTTGTTATGATTTGACTTTGAGAAACAACTAATTAATTGTTTTTAGGGCGTCTGTACTGAAGCTGGGATGTATGCTCTAAGGGAAAGAAGAGTTCATGTGACACAAGAAGACTTTGAAATGGCTGTGGCCAAAGTTATGCAGAAAGATTCAGAGAAGAATATGTCTATCAAAAAATTGTGGAAGTGATTGCTTCTTGGACAATTTTGCTAATAGATTTATAAGAAATAAATGATAATTATTCAAGAACTTGTTTCAATATGATGTCCAAAAAAGTGATGAATTAGATTAATTTTTATCAGATTAATTAATCCTAGTCCAAATATCTTCTTGTCATGTCATCTACTTTTCACATTCATATGATGATGAGCATCGTCGATTCACAAAGTTACGATAAGTCAGGCTAATAATGAGGTTGATACGAATGAAACTTTCATCAGATCTATGCTTTCATCACTGAACGTTTTAATTGGCGCCATCCCTTTTTCAATGATTGAACTAAAACTTAATTCGATGTATGCTTGAAGCACACGTTTTTTTGACATAGACCATGCCCTAACGTCAATGTCATGTAATAAGTCAACGTCATAATCTTAATTTTCTGTGCTATTTATCAACCTTAACCAGAGACAAACTTTTGACTTATTTATTTCCTCTCGTATTTGGATTATTATTATTGCTTAGGTTTTCCCATTTTCGAGTATATTGAAATGTCGAGTAAACACCAAAATCGCCGAATAAAATGGAGCCTTGATAATGTCAGGTAGGTTTTACTTCATCATACCATACCTTCCTCAGCTCATATCTTCGATTTTCAGAATCAACCGAATCTCAACAGAAGCTATGCAATCTCCGCCAGGTTACAGTGCTGCAAGTATTGGTTCAAACAGCGAAGTATCGAAAAAAACAGATGTGTCCCGGTTAATCACAAAGAAGTCATGGGACCTAGCCCTGGCCCCAATGAAACAAGTGCCAATGAACCTGTTCATCATGTATATGGCAGGAAATTCAATATCGATATTTCCCATCATGATGGTGGGAATGTTACTGATGCGACCCCTGCAAGCTATTTGGTCCACAAAGTCTACCTTCAAGATGATGGAAACCTCCAGTGCCATTTTGCAGATGATTGTTTATGTTCTTGGAAATTTTGTGAATATAGGTCTAGCTCTATATAAGTGTCACAGTATGGGATTATTGCCTACACATACAAGTGATTGGTTGGCTTTTGTTGACCCACCAATTAGGCTAGAATATTTAGGTGGAGGAATAAAACTGTCCTAGTTCTAACATAGACTTTTTTATTTATGATAGGTGTAGGAATCAAAATAATTGGTTATGAAATATAATACAATGTGGCTAGTCTTTTCTGTGTTTATCTGCGAAATCCTTGAATTTTTCATATAGTGCTGTTGGGTTATCTACCCTGGGAACCTAAAATGGAAAATATTCAAGCAAAGATTATACTTAATAATCAAGGCACTATACAATATACTTACATCATAATTTTGGGCAATATAAACCCCTGCATACAATCCAACAATGAATGATAACTAAAATATTTGAAGTAAGTTATGATGTAGGGGAATAAAATCTATCAACTTACAAATCCTCTGACCATTTTTATCAATAATCTGATATTGTGAAAGGAAAGTGTGTTTTCTATGGGAATTATCAAAATCTAAACAAAGCACCTCCACCAACAAAAATAAAAAAGTGATGGAAGTTCCCAAGTATAAAAGATACAGAGTGAATAAAAATTATAGAAATGCTCCTCCTACCTTCACAGCTGTTCAAGTGTCAAAAATATGGAAGATTGAAGTTTCAGTTTTTACTCTTTCCATGGCCTTGACATAAAAAGTGCATGTCATATTTTTGGAGGTGGAATGTATGTACGCTACGCCCACTGCTACGCCACTGGCCTTCTCCCATTCTGTTCAGTGTTGCTCTTTTATTACATTTGTACTAGATCTATTACATTTCACAAATTTTTGTTACGCTTACATTTTTGCAAAATCTATTACATTCCAAAAATGTGACACGTCAAACCTGTTTTTTTTTGAATTCCTAGGATATTGAAAATCATTCACTTTCTCATCCAAATAGGTTATTTTTCCGTTAGGTGGCGATGTCGAATTTTTTCAAAACTTTTGGCTGTACAGGGTGGCCAGATAAGAATGCAAAGTGCAGTATCTCGGAAACTATTCGTCTTAGAGACTTGCGGTGAAAAATGTTATTACCAAAGTTACCAAAAGAAAATCCTGGAAATTATTTTCATGTTTCCAAGATAGCCGCCAGGGGGCGTAACCGCCATCTAAAACTTATGAAATTAATTTTTGACGAAATACGCCTACTAAACGTACCAATAAAATATATACCTTTTAAAGTTGAGCTTCATTCGAGTAAATTTTGATCGACACTTTTTGACGTATCATTAAAATGAGGTGGTGGGGCGTGGTTCAATATTTTTTCAAATAAACAGCTGTAAATCCTGAACGACTGAACGGATTTCAACAAACTTGGTATCGTTGGAAAGAGCATTAATTGGTCTATCAAATTCATCTTAAATGTAATAACAAAAAATTGCAAAATTGTCTGAAAAATCAAATGCAATTATATGACTTTTTTCCATGAAAATGTAGTGGAATGATACCTTAATAATAGGCTAGTGAAAACCGTATCTCGATATATACATTTTTCACCGCAAGTCTCTTAGACCAATAGTTTCCGATATACTGCACTTTGCATTCTTATCTGGCCACCATGTACTTATGTATTTTGGCCTTCTGAACTCGAATCTGTTTTTTGTCGGAAATAACATCATTTGGCATTTCAAAATCCAATCTTTTTTTAACAAAAACACCACCCATGCTCACATCTACTTGTATTCAATAGTTTTAAGCAGAAAACACGATTCTTCCTCAAAATTTTTTTAAAAGAGTGATTTTTTTGAATAATATTCTTTTGAAAACGTAAATGTAAGCGTGTGCGGTGTTTCAGTTGAAAGAAGGACGGATTTCAAGGTCAATAGAAAAGACGAATTTTGTGTTTTCGATGGCAGAAATTTGAGTTATCAAATCATGTCAAATATATAGCATAACAAATCACACTGTGTTTGCCATCTAGTGACGTGCACTGCATCAAACATGACTAATCTCCATCTAATCTCTGATCAAAATTGAAATCTATTACAAATTCTGTAAATCTATTACATTTTCATTAAAAATCTGTTACAATAAATCGAGCTCCTGGAACAACACTGATTCTGTTCTGTCAAAGCAAGTCAAAAGTTTGGAATCTTGCTGGCAGAAGAAAACTAGCTTTTTCCTGTTTTTAATTTTTTTAAACACATTGTCAAATATATTTTTGGGTTTGAGAATCTCATTTTAGGTAAAAACGCTGAAATATGGATAGTTCCTTGGCAAATTTTGGTGAGTTTATCTTCAGCAGCTTCATTATCAGACTCACATATTGCCAGAATACAAAACCATGTTTTTCCAGAACTATCCGAAAGTACAGTGAAAATAGACTCAGATAATGGTTCAGGTTCAGATAAGAGTGACCCCATCGAAATACTGGGTTATGGGGATGCAGAAATCTCCAGTAACAAGTCAGAAGATGATTTTGATAACAACCTACCAGAAACTGTGACTCTTTTGAAACACGATAAAACCGGTGCCAAAGTTTACCTAATTGGCACAGCTCATTTCAGCAAAGAATCACAAGATGACGTTGAGAAAGTATGCATTTTAGTAACTAGAAGGATACATATTATAATTTATAAAATTTTTCAATAGGTTATTTCCAATGTTCTTCCACATATAGTAGTTGTAGAATTATGTAACTCCAGAACACATATACTATCACTTGATGAAGCTACAGTTTTAGAAGAAGCCAAAAATATCAATATGCAAAAAATAATATCCACTGTTAGGTCAAATGGAGTATTAAATGGCATGATGTATATTCTTCTGCTAAATATGAGTGCCCATTTAACAAAAGAAATAGGTATGGCCCCTGGAGGAGAATTTAGGGCAGCTTATAGAGAAGTAAATCTAGTATTTTTAAATTTTTCCACAAACTTGATGAATTATCACTTTAGGCTTCAAAAATTCCAAATTGTGGGGTACATTTAGGTGACCGCCCAATAAATATCACCCTCCAAAGAGCTCTAGCTAGATTGACATGGTTTCAGACCATTAAACTGGCTTGGCATCTATTGACTTCCAAAGACCCAGTCACGTGAGTTTAGTCATCATATTAACTGGGGGGACTCAATGTTACTCTGCAATTTATATTCAAGGGTGGAAGAAATTGAAAGATGCAAGAATAGAGACATGCTAGAACAGCTTCTGGCTGATTTGGCAGGAGAATATCCTGCTTTCAGAGAGGTATTCATAGATGAACGTGATATATATCTTACAAATTCCCTTCAAGCAGCTGCTCTTTCAAAATTGAAGCCTAAAGGAAGGGATGGTATGTAGCCTCACTGTGAATAATAATAATAATCTTATTTTTTCCAAGAAGCAATGTGAAATGGTTCTTTCTCAAAATTTCTTCAAGTTCCTATTCTAAGTTATATGAGGTGGTTAATATGTGGTATAGGTATGATATGTAGTTATTTTGTGAGAATCTTTTACTAGTTATGAATGACAGATATTGGACTTGTAGTATGTAGTAAGAGAGTAGTGATAATGTGCAGTAATTCAAGTTAGTCTTCAAACACTAGCCATCATCATTAGAATGTGCAATCTATTGTTATATAAATCTCAGCAGAAACAAAACACAATCAATTTGAACTAGTGAAACTTGCTGAAACAAGAATCAGCAATGACTTTCTAGTGTCTGTAACATGTTTATTATGATACCATATCCAAAAGTGTTGATGTATTAATATGCAATTTATTTATAATTTTGAGTTATCAGTATTTTGTCCCTTCTAGAATACTCTTTATTAGGTTTCACTTCACTTACCTCTCGCGACATCCTCATTTGCCCTTGATTTTCTCGTCTCATGAATATAACCTCTTGATTTCTGTTCACTGTTTATTGAGTGTACTTAACACGAAAAGTTATTATGTATTTTCACCAACAATTTCTCCACTTAAATCAGTAAAATTTCAATAATCGCAGACGCTTTTCACGCGGGTTTCAGATTTTTCATTTGATTCTGATTCGTCGAAGTGGATGACGTCACCAGCAAACGACTACTTGATGCGCGCTTTTTCGACGCGTCAATTTGAATCGAATTTTATTGAGTGTAACAGGTGTAACGTAAATGCAAAGAGTGTTCTGTGGTAAATGGATCAGCATTTTGTTTGATATACAGGATGATCGGTAAAACTTCGTTTATCGCACTCCTATGAGTTCGGAAAAAATTTTTGGTGGAACTTACGTATTTTGACTTACCGATCACGAATCTGAAGTCAAAATGCGGCGGTCTCAAGTATTTTCGGAGATACGGCCCCATTTTGTCTCAAAAATGTACCATTTCAAATCTCCATTTTCTGCTAATAAAAACACACAAAATTAATCCTTCTTTGAGCCAAAACATCACACATGCTCACATTCACTTTTTTGCATAAAAAACTGTTATTTTCACAAAAATTCGCCCTTCTTCAAAACGTAAACAAAACATCTTTTTTCACTGATTTTCTGGTTATTATTATTTGAGATGTTGACAACGTCTTACCATGAGCCAAACAATCACGTTGCCAACATCATAGATATAAATTACCAGACAATCAGTGTAAAAAAGGTTGTTTTGTTTACATTTCAAAGAAGGAAACAAGTAAATATATGCGTGTATAGTGTTTTGGTTCAAAGAAGGGTGAATTTTGTGTATTCCTAATAGCAGAAATTTGACATATCAAATGGTGCATTTTTGAGACAAAATGAGGCCGTATCCCCGAAAATACTTGAGACCGCCGAGTTTTGACTTCAGATTCGTGATCAGGAGGTCAAAATACGTAAGTTCCACCAAAATTTTTTTCCAAACTCATAGGAGTGCGACAAACGAAGTTTTACCGGATGATCCTGTTTTTAATGCGAATTATGTTGTACTTATTGATATAACATAGATATTTTTGAGAAACATATAATTTTAAACGCTTCATTCTCGAGATATTGGGTAGACTAACGTATAAACTTCTGTCTTGTGTATCGTTCTAATATGACATAAAAACAATAAATAATCTAGAAGGATTGATGCTGCATCATCGATTTTATTTAATATTTTCTATTATTTCGACTTGTCTATTATTAAACACACAAGTGTGATACATCGATGAATTGTTAATTTTTTGATCTATCCAATGGTGTGAGAATCCAATATGGCTACCATTAGAAATATCAAAGTTGGCTTCGATATCTTCGAATCTAGTGTGCCTAGAATTTTTATCATATCGCCGTTGAACTCAGCATGCAAACTTAGTAACAATACCAAATTTCAAAATCCTGGCAGCATTAGTTCGAAAGTTATAGATGATTATAAGAATCGACAATTTTCAGGTTTTTCAGGATATTTCAGGAAGTACGTAAGATATCCTCGATTTCTTTTGATATTCGAAATTTGACATTTTTCGTAATCATACCTAGTTCGTATCTCTTCCCGTTTCTGATTTGACAATAGTGTAGGCATAGATCTTACTGCTTACGCTAGATCCGGTATCCAGGTTATTTGTTTTGTAGGTCCGGGGGTTGAAAGTACTAAGCCATTGATTGGTCGTTTTCATTTTTGTCCATACATGTGTCGTACCACGTGATCATGTAGTACCTACTTTCTTGCAGACCACTCTTGACCTAAATATTATCTACTACAGGATGCCGGATCTAGCGTAAGCAGTAAGATCTATGAGTGTAGGTACCATGAAATTTGCATTACCCTGTATATAGGATACATAAAAAAATCACGGCACAACCAACTTTTACTGGGCGGCACAGTTATTTTATGCTCTGTTTGACGACCGCAATCGCTTCCAGCCCCGCCCGACACCTCGGGCGAACCCCTCCGCATCGTGGGCGTGGTGGGCATCGGCCACGTGCCTGGCATCGTGGAGCTGTGGCCGCGCTCGCAGGACGCCCGCATAGCGGCCATCTCGACCGTGCCACCGCCCTCGGCAGCCTCGCGAGCCGCCCGGCTCGCCCTTAGGGCGGCGCTGCTCGCAGCAGCCGGCTACCTCGTCTACCGGTGCGCGCCGCCGCTGCCCGCGGCTATCGGCCGCCATGCGCACGCGCTGGCAGGGCGGGCAGCCGAGGGGATGCGCGCGCAGTCGGCTTTCCGGTTCGGCACGAAGTGAGGTTAGGGGTTTTGGATGGCGGCGGTTGTCGTTGAATGCGCGATAGGTTTGCCTTTGAAGGTTCATCACTGGTCATTACCTAGTTTTTTAAAAAAAGTGGAATAAGGTTGTTTCTTCTGCTTTTCGGTGTCATCTAATCTACATCACACCCGAAATCAGCTGATTTTCAGGGGAAAAAGTATTTTGCTGACCAGAATAGAACATTCCATTAGATTTCAGACTTCTACTGCGAATATCGGGCTCATAATACAAAACAGATATCTATGAAGAAATACCTTCTTGCCACCATAACAAGAATTTGAATACACCCCCATACGGGGGTAGTTTATACTTGTGATTTTTCTAAAAACATTGCTGACCGAGGGGTTCCAGTTGAAATATTCCTCTAAATCATCATATTATGATTGTTCGATGCGGATACTTCGTGCCACTATGAAAAAAATCTGAATCAACCCCCTCACAAGGGTAGTTTATACTTGTGATTTTCCTTAAAACTATGCTGACTGGGGTTTCTATTGCAGTGATGAAACAGTAGATTGTGATTGCTCAAACCATACTCTTCATGCCACCATGGTAAAAATTTGGATCAACCCCCTCGCAAGGGTAGTTCATACCTGTGATTTTCCTTAAAACTTTGCTAACCGGGGGTATCCAGTGAAGATATTTCATTGAAACAGTAGATTTTGATTGCCCAAACCATACTCTTCATGCCACCAAAGTGAAAATATGATTCAACCCCCTCGCAAGGGTAGGTTTTAAGGAAAATCACAAGTATAAACTACCCTTGCGAGGGGGTTGATTCGGATTTTCACTATGGTGGCATGAAGAGTATGTATGGTTCGAGCAATCATAATCTATTGTTTCACTGCAATATTCACACTATAAACCCCCTGTCAGCAAGGTTTTAAGGAAAATCACAAGTATAAACTACCCCTGCGAGGGGGTTGATTCGGATTTTCACTATGGTGGCATGAAGAGTATGTTTTCAGCAGTCATGATCTACTGTTTCAATGAAATATCTTCACTGGATACCCCCGGTCAGCAAAGTTTTAAGAAAAATTACAAGTATAAACTACCCTTGCGAGGGGGTTGATTCGATATTTTCCTACGGTGGCAAGAACACCTCATCAAACACAACTCAGATTTGGAGTTTCACTTGATTATATATCTTCCAAGGTTCGGAGTGGCAGGATTATTTTTTGATCAGCAAATTATCCACACTCGATTTTCAGTGCAGTTATCCTAATGATATTCAGACGAGTGACGTAAATTTTTGATGTTATTGGTGATTGTTGATTGATATATTATATAATAATTATATAGTTTCTGGGAACTGAATAGAGAATTCATCATCTGAAGACGATTAATCAATCATCACCGGATATAAGTCCACACTCCACCCTCAATACCCACAATTTTTTAAAATGCGAGGCAATATCGAAAATACAGTGGTTGATATAACTTTAATCACTTATCCCTTTTCGTGAGAACCAGAACATAAAAATATATATATATTTACTCCACGCATATCTCATACCAACTGAAGAAAGACAAGGTAAACAAACTATAGCTAGTGCAGATGATTATCCGATTCTAACATATCAATAGCCAACAAGGCCAATACCAATCTTTAGGAACAATAAACTTCGTTAAACACCTTCCAAAGGGAATTTTGAAGGTTCTCATGTAGTTTGGCCGCCTGAAAAAAAATCTGAAGTCGAATCGCAGATCTCACAAGTCTTTTCGGAGACATGGACCCACTAGCTTTGTTTTGGTGTTCCTCAGAACCGTTCTAGAATGATTCTACTCATCCGCATTTTCTTCAAAGAAACAATTTGAAGACAATGCGCATGAGCAGTATAGTTCCAGAACGGTTCTGAGAAGAACCAAATTAAACCTACTTTGTTTCGGGAGTACATTTGGCATTATAGCTAATTTATGACCACTGATGAAACTTCAAGATCAAAATAGTTCACGTTTATTTCAAAAGATGTCCCTTGCTCAGAGAAAAAGTTTCGTTATTTTTTTAGTGAACAGACAATATTGTTCCGCACATATATTGAAACAAACAATGAACTCGTTTCCAACAAGCTAAAAGTGGAAAACAATAGTCCTAGTAGTTCCATTAACCAACTTTGTTCCTGATTATCGGTGATTGAAGCACATGTTCTATATAAATCCAATAATTTCTTTGTTTCCTCCAAACTGCCAATCATTAAGGAAAAAGAAAACTACTACAGTAACCATCAATATATTTAACTTCATTGTGATAGTATATCTCGTAATTATCGCGCCAATCAAGACAGCCTAATTCAGGACATATATTTGATCACCTCTTGGTCTATAATATACTGTTTGGCGGAACTTACTTGCGTATTGTGAACTGAATCAGAAATTCCAATACAATTTTTGTCCGTCTCAAGTAGTTTTGGAGATACGGCGTCCTAAAGACAAGAAAAACGGGGCCTTTTCCAGCTAATTCTACCTACAATTCATCCTTCTTTTCATCAGCACACTCTAATAGAACGATTTTTCAATTTCAATCATTATTTCAACACATTAATTACTAATATTTTAAACCAACAAAAAATCGCATGCGATACTAGTTTGGTCGACGAGATGGTGAGTTAAGAGTTATTCCCGATAACTATATTCACCTGAAATACAACGTGATCAATATCTGCCTCCGAACTGTTAATCACCGAATAAAAAAAAACTATAGCAATAACGCCGATTTTTTATTCCATGTCTTACATGAATACTATTGTTCTATCCCCAGAGTTCATTGTTTTCAAATTACATTTATTTCTTGAATTGTTTAAACTATTATAAGTCTTAAAATATTGTGTTGGTTAAAAAGTTTATAAAACATGACTCATAAGAGTACTTTTATGTTGTTTTTCACCTTCTTTGAATGTTTCCTCTAGGATATTGAATTTATGAAATTATTGCTCATGGATATCTTCAGAGGATGTATATTTTTGAAAAAAATAATTAGGCTGTGCAATTTAAGAAATGTGGGAACCAGAGCTCAAATGTTTTTTTTATTTTATGTATTGACCTGTGTTGAATTCATGAAATAAGTCCCTCTAGTTGACAGTTATCTCAGTCCATCTTTTCCGCTATTGTAACATGGTTTGAAAATGTGAACGTTTCGTTTTGTATTAAGTGTTAAATTCATTTAATTATGTATTTTTTGCTCAATTTGATCCAAATCCAAGAATCTAACAACTACAGTACAATCAAAGTATATTTTCATACTGGATTGCTCAATCATTTCATTTAATCAAAAAATTGCACAAATTTTTGCCATATAGATTTTGATAACCAAGTTATCATCATCAGTTGGTAAACTACACTGAGTGTATCCCTTTATTTGTGTAATTTCTTGATAGTGAGACACTATGGTGACCATCCAATCTCCATGATTTTGTGTGAAATAGATTAAAGATCATAAATTTAACACAGGCTCCATGTAGTTTTATGGTTTTAAACTCTTCTAGAAAAAATTGGAATGCATATTTCAAAAGCATTTCAACATGTAGACAAAGCTTGTATCCTCACATTCCATTCATTTAGTTGGGTTAAAGGTTATGTAAGTTAGCTAGGATTATTATCAATAATTTATTTCAACTGAAGACACATTGTACATTATTTTGATAAATATTTTCATTTGGAAGACTTTCAGGCAGGATCATTGTAAGTACATTATTCAATCTGCCAGCTTGATTTTAAGAACAAATAGAGCAGAAAACCTCTATAATAGAGATGATATAGGTTGTTTTGATATATAAACAACATGCTCAGTTTTTGATGTACTGATGAAGTCAAAAAACATCCTGTGGTAATCAAATTACTATCATCATTAGTTTTCAACTTCATTACCCTACATCTCAAAAACTAAGTACTTTGTGTGAAATTTTTATGCATTAGAGGCACAACGAAATCCCAAATTGGAGGCAGAACTGTCTTTGGTATTCTGTGACCTGGCAGCACATCTATATCTCCAACAGTAAGACTCATGACATAGGAATGAACCCCCCTTTTTCACTTTGGCATCCTGGAAATTTTTAGATAGGTACCATATTATATTTTTGTTACCCCCAATTTCATGTAAATATATTTTTTCATTTGATGTCTTGTTTTATTGAAGTGTATTCATGTAAAAATTCACTTGATTATTAGTAGCTAGATTTGCTATCATAAGTAGAATAAAACAGCCAGATCTATACAAATATTTGAAAATGTTGCTGTAGATAATTTATCATCTCTGACATACTTACAGGGTGTCCCAACCAATCATCCTGTGTCCACTCCCAAACATTTCCTGCCATATTATATAAGCCAAATTTATTTGGAGGAAACTCATGCACTGGGCATGTGAAAGCATAACCATCTTCTTCTGTATTTACTTTTGGAAATTCTCCCTGCCAAATATTGGCCCTGAAAATATGGAATCATTTTTGTATTACCTACAAGAATTTGGTGCTTATTACCAATGTTTTCCTTTAGGATTCAGTTTGTTTCCCCAGGGGTATAATTTTTGTTTTAAACCTGATCTGCATGCCATTTCCCATTCTGATTCAGTTGGCAACCTCTTATTGAAGTATTCACAATATTTCACAGCATCATTCCAAGAAATATGAACCACAGGGTGATTCATTCTTCCTTCAATGGTGGATTTTGGTCCTTCAGGATGTTTCCAAAATACTCCATTCATTTTTATCCACCATGGTGCTTGTACTGCTCTGACATCTTTATAATTCTCCCTCTCATCCTCTGGTAAAGACATTTCAAAAATAAAGCTGTCTCCAAATGTTTCAGCTTCTGTTACATACCCTGTTTCTTTGACAAAGTCATAAAAATTTTGATTTGAAACTTCATACTTATCTAGATAAAAAGACTTCAAACTGATATTCCTTAGTGGACCCTCATGATCACTTTCAAAGATGGGCTTATTAGTACCCATTTCAAATGTTGTTCCATCTATTAGCACCATGTTGGATCTATCCAAATGCAAATCTTTGGTGACATCTACCTCATTTGATTTTCTGGAATATTTGAGACTTGCATCCATACTTTCTTCATTGCACTGACCATGTCGGTTCGTGCTGCACCCACAGTCAGCATAAGTTTTACTTAGTATACTAAGTACTATTGGTAAATGTGTAAATAAGTACATCTTGGATTGTTTATATTTTCAAACTGAACGGAAAGTAGCTATCATGTACTGATCGTTTTTTTATTTAAATTTGTAAGGTGACAGGATTTTGTTATGTATATTTGGTTCATGTTCTTATTTCTTTTAAAAATAAACTATCAATATCAAATACAAAACGAAAACATGATTGATTATTTAACCTCAATTAACCGAAAACAAAACAAACACTCAAAAGTGACAGACTACAAATGAATGACAGTCAGCTGAAATTTTAACATATCTTGGAAGTGGCTTTATGAACGTCAAGCCGTAAACTTTAGTTATAAAAAAAACGTATTATTTTTCTCACTTGTACGATGGCTCTGGAGTCTGGAGGGCCAATGCGAAAAAAAAAATAAGTCGAAATTTCGACTTATCTCGAAATTTCGACTTATTATGTCGAAATTTCGACTTAATTAAATCGAAATTTCAACTTAATTATCTCGAAATTTCGACTTACTAATCTGAATTCATAACTTACTAAGTCGAAATTTCGACTTATTTTTTTTCACATTGGCCCTCCAGAGCCATCGTACACTTGAGATACCCGCAAAAATTGGAATAAAATAACTTTAAAAGCTAAACATGAAAATTTTATTATTTGGTTTTTGGGTACCTATATCTAAAAACATTACTGTTAGAGATGGTATTATTATTAAGATATCCAGGTGATAGTATTATTATTGAATTACCCTGTATTCGAGTATGTCGATAGCCGTTAAAATTAAGTAACTATATCCATAGAGTATAGGTATAACCTATTACTTTGTGCTATATCGGTTGATCATGAATCATATTGTTAATCATACACAGATACAATATCCCCAGAGAGGGGCAGATATACGATAGAGGTTGAATAGATATCATCAAGAGCAATATACGTGTTATATTGTTAACACTCTATAACATTACATAAAATGGTGACATGAGTATTATCTACGAAAAAGCTATATATAATACATTTTGATATCAACGCAGTGGCAAGCTCTACAATCGAAAATATCTAGTGGATGTATATACCTAATCAATATTCAACGCATCAATATTACTCGCTTCAATTCAATCAAATTGCGTTTTCTAATCCCTACATATCGACATTATTGTATCAAATATAATGAGTTCAAAAATCTGGTCCTTTTCAATAAAGTGTGTGTCAAATCGTGGATTTGTATACTTCACTATATAAAAGAAGTCCGCTATAGAAGAACCTCCATAAATGATCATTTATTGTTTCTAGACTTATTCTTAACCGGCTTCTTATTTTTCTCTTTCACTTTTTCATCATCGGCACCTGCCACAGCAGTTGCCTGTGGACTGGATATGGCTAAACCACCCTTTCCAGCAAGGGAAGTCGCTTTAGGGGAAGCCCCAGCTACTCCACCTTTACCAGCCAAAGCTATTGCCCCTGGTGCAGCTTGAGCTGTGCTAGGTTCTGAAAATTTGTCCTCAAACTCAGCGTCCGACACAGCTGAACCTGAAAGCACATTCAGGGTTATATTTCGGGTAATCTTGGCGTCTAACGGGGTTAAGTGAGCCACGAAAAGCTGTTTTTTCAGAACATCTGAAAACTACGAATATTCAAAAATCTGTATCAAATAACGTATACTTTACCCATTGTGATTCACTTTACCCATTGTGATTCGCTTGACCCCTTCTTCCGGTATATACTCACTTTGAGCCTCAGTAGAGGTCCCATCTTGACCATCATTATCTTGATACTTGGCATCCACCACTACGGCCTCGTTCTCCACATCGTCCCCCTCAAACGAATAATAGGACTCACTGGGTGGAGTAAACCTGAAATGCCCGATGGGATCTCCACTCAGTTGAGAGCTTGATGACCTCAGCAGTGCTCCTTCAGGCCGACCGCTCTCCTGGCTCAACGCCACCAAGTTCTGGTCGAACTGTTGGCCGGATTGTAGGGGATAAATCTGGCTAGTTGAACTGAATCCCACTGGCTCCTGATGGGCAGGAAATACTGAGTACTGGGGTGCCGCTTGTAGCCGAGTGTATTTGAGGTCTTCGGGGAAGCCGAAGAGGTTGTCCTGGAAGAGGTTGTCCCCGTTCAGGATGAAGAAACGATGACCAGGTGGGAGCGCGGGGAATTTGCCTCCCGCTGCAGAGAAGTCGAATTCAGTGGGGGCTTTGAAGGGGCGATCGCTGTTGTCTTCGTTGAACGTTTCCAGCTTCTCAGGTTTGGTGCCTGAGGAAGAGTTGATGTTAATAAGTGGGTATACTAACCATCCGGGACCACACTGATAAAAATGGGTGGAATAAAGCAGTATATATTCACTAATGATCTCCTTACCAGCAGAATTATTACCGATTCACGAATGTTTTTGTTTCATGTTTCATGTCAAGCTATTTCGTCTAATGTGTTGTCAGTAAAATTTGTCTGAGAGTTTTTGTACGTAATCGGTCTACCTTTGTAGCAGCCGGGCCAGACACACCTCTCAATAGGATCAGATGGGTGGGGCTAGGGTTGTTATAGACTACAGACTATCGAAAAGGGGGCGGGGTTTTAGTCTTCGTCCGGTAAATCCGGCTGTTCTCTGAAGATATCAGTGGACTCGTATATAAGCCCGTGTTTTTTTGCGATTGTTGTGTATTTGTCTTGTTTGCGTCATGTTTCATGTCAAGCTATTTCGTCTAATGTGTTGTCAGTAAAATTTGTCTGAGAGCTTTTGTACGTAATCGGTCTACCTTTGTAGCAGCCGGACCGGACACACCTGTCAATAGGATCAGATGGGTGGGGCTAGGGTTGTTATAGACTACAGACTATCGAAAAGGGGGCAGGGTTTTAGTCTTCGTTCAGTAAATCCGGCTGTTCTCTAAATATATCAGTGGAATCGTATATAAGCCCGTGTTTTTTTGCGATTGTTGTGTATTTGTCTTGTTTGCGTCATGTTTCATTTCAAGCTATTTCGTCTAATGTGTTGTCAGTAAAATTTGTCTGAGAGCTTTTGTACGTAATCGGTCTACCTTTGTAGCAGCCGGGCCGGACACACCTGTCAATAGGATCAGATGGGTGGGGCTAGGGTTGTTATAGACTACAGACTATCGAAAAGGGGGCAGGGTTTTAGTCTTCGTTCAGTAAATCCGGCTGTTCTCTAAAGATATCAGTGGAATCGTATATAAGCCCGTGTTTTTTTGCGATTGTTGTGTATTCGTCTTGTTTGCGTCATGTTTCATTTCAAGCTATTTCGTCTAATGTGTTGTCAGTAAAATTTGTCTGAGAGCTTTTGTACGTAATCGGTCTACCTTTGTAGCAGCCGGGCCGGACACACCTGTCAATAGGATCAGATGGGTGGGGCTAGGGTTGTTATAGACTACAGACTATCGAAAAGGGGGCGGGGTTTTAGTCTTCGTTCAGTAAATCCGGCTGTTCTCTAAAGATATCAGTGGAATCGTATATAAGCCCGTGTTTTTTTGCGATTGTTGTGTATTTGTCTTGTTTGCGTCATGTTTCATTTCAAGCTATTTCGTCTAATGTGTTGTCAGTAAAATTTGTCTGAGAGCTTTTGTACGTAATCGGTCTACCTTTGTAGCAGCCGGGCCGGACACACCTGTCAATAGGATCAGATGGGTGGGGCTAGGGTTGTTATAGACTACAGACTATCGAAAAGGGAACAGGGTTTTAGTCTTCGTTCAGTAAATCCGGCTGTTCTCTAAATATATCAGTGGAATCGTATATAAGCCCGTGTTTTTTTGCGATTGTTGTGTATTTGTCTTGTTTGCGTCATGTTTCATGTCAAGCTATTTCGTCTAATGTGTTGTCAGTAAAATTTGTCTGAGAGCTTTTGTACGTAATCGGTCTACCTTTGTAGCAGCCGGGCCGGACACACCTGTCAATAGGATCAGATGGGTGGGGCTAGGGTTGTTATAGACTACAGACTATCGAAAAGGGGGCAGGGTTTTAGTCTTCGTTCAGTAAATCCGGCTGTTCTCTAAATATATCAGTGGAATCGTATATAAGCCCGTGTTTTTTTGCGATTGTTGTGTATTTGTCTTGTTTGCGTCATGTTTCATGTCAAGCTATTTCGTCTAATGTGTTGTCAGTAAAATTTGTCTGAGAGCTTTTGTACGTAATCGGTCTACCTTTGTGGCAGCCGGGCCGGACACGCCTGTCAATAGGATCAGATGGGTGGGGCTAGGGTTGTTATAGACTACAGACTATCGAAAAGGGGGCAGGGTTTTAGTCTTCGTTCAGTAAATCCGGCTGTTCTCTAAAGATATCAGTGGAATCGTATATAAGCCCGTGTTTTTTTGCGATTGTTGTGTATTTGTCTTGTTTGCGTCATGTTTCATGTCAAGCTATTTCGTCTAATGTGTTGTCAGTAAAATTTGTCTGAGAGCTTTTGTACGTAATCGGTCTACCTTTGTGGCAGCCGGGCCGGACACGCCTGTCAATAGGATCAGATGGGTGGGGCTAGGGTTGTTATAGACTACAGACTATCGAAAAGGGGGCAGGGTTTTAGTCTTCGTTCAGTAAATCCGGCTGTTCTCTAAAGATATCAGTGGAATCGTATATAAGCCCGTGTTTTTTTGCGATTGTTGTGTATTTGTCTTGTTTGCGTCATGTTTCATTTCAAGCTATTTCGTCTAATGTGTTGTCAGTAAAATTTGTCTGAGAGCTTTTGTACGTAATCGGTCTACCTTTGTAGCAGCCGGGCCGGACACACCTGTCAATAGGATCAGATGGGTGGGGCTAGGGTTGTTATAGACTACAGACTATCGAAAAGGGGGCAGGGTTTTAGTCTTCGTTCAGTAAATCCGGCTGTTCTCTAAATATATCAGTGGAATCGTATATAAGCCCGTGTTTTTTTGCGATTGTTGTGTATTTGTCTTGTTTGCGTCATGTTTCATGTCAAGCTATTTCGTCTAATGTGTTGTCAGTAAAATTTGTCTGAGAGCTTTTGTACGTAATCGGTCTACCTTTGTAGCAGCCGGGCCGGACACACCTGTCAATAGGATCAGATGGGTGGGGCTAGGGTTGTTATAGACTACAGACTATCGAAAAGGGGGCAGGGTTTTAGTCTTCGTTCAGTAAATCCGGCTGTTCTCTAAATATATCAGTGGAATCGTGTATAAGCCCGTGTTTTTTTGCGATTGTTGTGTATTTGTCTTGTTTGCGTCATGTTTCATGTCAAGCTATTTCGTCTAATGTGTTGTCAGTAAAATTTGTCTGAGAGCTTTTGTACGTAATCGGTCTACCTTTGTAGCAGCCGGACCGGACACACCTGTCAATAGGATCAGATGGGTGGGGCTAGGGTTGTTATAGACTACAGACTATCGAAAAGGGGGCAGGGTTTTAGTCTTCGTTCAGTAAATCCGGCTGTTCTCTGAAGATATCAGTGGACTCGTATATAAGCCCGTGTTTTTTTGCGATTGTTGTGTATTTGTCTTGTTTGCGTCATGTTTCATGTCAAGCTATTTCGTCTAATGTGTTGTCAGTAAAATTTGTCTGAGAGCTTTTGTACGTAATCGGTCTACCTTTGTAGCAGCCGGGCCGGACACACCTGTCAATAGGATCAGATGGGTGGGGCTAGGGTTGTTATAGACTACAGACTATCGAAAAGGGGGCGGGGTTTTAGTCTTCGTCCGGTAAATCCGGCTGTTCTCTGAAGATATCAGTGGACTCGTATATAAGCCCGTGTTTTTTGCGATTATTGTTTATTTGTCTTGTTTGCGTCATGTTTCATGTCAAGCTATTTCGTCTAATGTGTTGTCAGTAAAATTTGTCTGAGAGTTTTTGTACGTAATCGGTCTACCTTTGTAGCAGCCGGGCCGGACACACCTGTCAATAGGATCAGATGGGTGGGGCTAGGGTTGTTATAGACTACAGACTATCGAAAAGGGGGCAGGGTTTTAGTCTTCGTTCAGTAAATCCGGCTGTTCTCTAAAGATATCAGTGGAATCGTATATAAGCCCGTGTTTTTTGCGATTGTTGTGTATTTGTCTTGTTTGCGTCATGTTTCATTTCAAGCTATTTCGTCTAATGTGTTGTCAGTAAAATTTGTCTGAGAGCTTTTGTACGTAATCGGTCTACCTTTGTAGCAGCCGGGCCGGACACACCTGTCAATAGGATCAGATGGGTGGGGCTAGGGTTGTTATAGACTACAGACTATCGAAAAGGGGGCAGGGTTTTAGTCTTCGTTCAGTAAATCCGGCTGTTCTCTAAAGATATCAGTGGAATCGTATATAAGCCCGTGTTTTTTGCGATTGTTGTGTATTTGTCTTGTTTGCGTCATGTTTCATTTCAAGCTATTTCGTCTAATGTGTTGTCAGTAAAATTTGTCTGAGAGCTTTTGTACGTAATCGGTCTACCTTTGTAGCAGCCGGGCCGGACACACCTGTCAATAGGATCAGATGGGTGGGGCTAGGGTTGTTATAGACTACAGACTATCGAAAAGGGGGCAGGGTTTTAGTCTTCGTTCAGTAAATCCGGCTGTTCTCTAAAGATATCAGTGGAATCGTATATAAGCCCGTGTTTTTTTGCGATTGTTGTGTATTTGTCTTGTTTGCGTCATGTTTCATGTCAAGCTATTTCGTCTTATGTGTTGTCAGTAAAATTTGTCTGAGAGCTTTTGTACGTAATCGGTCTACCTTTGTAGCAGCCGGACCGGACACACCTGTCAATAGGATCAGATGGGTGGGGCTAGGGTTGTTATAGACTACAGACTATCGAAAAGGGGGCGGGGTTTTAGTCTTCGTCCGGTAAATCCGGCTGTTCTCTGAAGATATCAGTGGACTCGTATATAAGCCCGTGTTTTTTGCGATTATTGTTTATTTGTCTTGTTTGCGTCATGTTTCATGTCAAGCTATTTCGTCTAATGTGTTGTCAGTAAAATTTGTCTGAGAGTTTTTGTACGTAATCGGTCTACCTTTGTAGCAGCCGGGCCGGACACACCTGTCAATAGGATCAGATGGGTGGGGCTAGGGTTGTTATAGACTACAGACTATCGAAAAGGGGGCGGGGTTTTAGTCTTCGTCCGGTAAATCCGGCTGTTCTCTGAAGATATCCGTGGACTCGTGTATAAGCCCGTGTTTTTTTGCGAATGTTGTTTATTTGTCTTGTTTGCGTCATGTTTCGTTCACTGATGTTAAAGATGATACGGAGGACTTTATTCTGCAGGATCTGAAGTTTTCTTTTTTAACCGTTCGTAAAATAATCTGTTTTCATAGTGCAGTTACGGTTCCTTACCCACTGACGAAGTCGATGGAAAAGGCGGTATGCTGGCAGGATCCGTGGGAATCTCCTCTGCGTCCTTCTCTATGGGAGGGATATGGGCTGGCTTGGGATTGGGGTACCCCCCGACGAAGACGGGCGGCCTCTGGGGCACGTTGTTGGGGCCGGGGCGGCGGGGCTGCTGCGGCACCAGGAAATTGTGGCCCGGGGGCAGGCCGGGGTTGATGAGGATTGGCTGGCCTGGACCTGCCGCTCCGTACACGACTATCGAGGGTTGGACCCTATAGGGAGGAGGTCGTTTTTTGATTTATCGACGAAGTTAGTAGTAATTCACGTAACGAGGCCGGGAAAAAATGTTTTCCTACGAGAGTGCGGAAAGTTGAACTTTTCCGCATACGTTTGCGTGCGCAAAGTTACACTTTTCCGCACTGAGTGCGGAAGAGTAAAACTACTCGAAAATCTCACTGCTGGTATGGAACATTTATATTTATTTCAGCTGTTATGGACTAATTTAAATACGATAACATTTAACCTTGATCAAGTAATATTATTAACTGCCATTCTGTCCTAAGTCAGTGCGTTCAACAAGTCGTTTTATAAGTCGGCCATATTAAATTAACTAACCATTCAATGTATTCAAAATGCTTGCTATATTTATGTCTTTCGTTGAAGTCTGAACAAAAGGGCGAAGTTTCCGTTTCACATTGATTGTTTTCATCTGAAAATTTCACACCTAACATTTTCAACCAATTAAAAGCCTATATTTTGTATCGTTTTCGCATCAAACAAAAATTTCTATTAATTCCGCGTTTACAGTTTGATTCGTATATTGCATGGACTACGAGCAGATATAATTAAATGTTCTGCGTGGTGTTTGCCAGTAAAGTAGTTGTTTTCGGCTCGTTTTTTTTCTTTCAACTATGATGTGATTCTTCCCGGCCTAGCCCGTGTTTATGTCAGCCTGAAAACAACCCTGAAAAAAATCAGGGCAAAATGTTCGTGCTATTTTTTGCAATATCATCATTACTAGGTTAACGCACCATTGTGTTTCAACTATCGACTGATGTATCCATTGTCATTGACCAAATAAGTTGACATGCAAGTGGAATAATATTTTGAATTATTCATGTACGTTCTGTTTGCGTTCTTCGTTGTTTTATTCAGGAAGCATATGAAGTTCATTGAAATTTCAACATCCATCAGAATAACGTTATTGAACTAATTGTGAATTGGCGCAATGGCAGCTTGAAAACAAACGAAATAAAATTCTACCAACTTTTAGCCAAATGAAATAAGCCCCAAATATATTATCCCATCACATTTTCATTTTATTGGCCTTGTTAACTTTTGTGTAAGTTCAAAATATCTTGGTGGAAACGTTCTCCTTGCTCTCCTCTTATTTACAAATTTGTCTAAGTCATTCTGCAACCCATGGTCTTGAACTTCTTCAACATAATTTCAACTAGCTTTTGATAGTTCTCGACCTTATTATTTCCCATAAACCCAGAGACTACTCTGCTCCTGTTCCAACTTGCTTTTTGAGTCCTATTAAGCAAGTTTAGAAATTTTTCATTGGCAAATATTTGTCTAATTTGCGGACTAACAAAAACTCCAGCTTTAAACTTTGCTATAGACTTTCACCAAACACTTGAGATACTTGTTTATCACTCGAGTGCACAGTTTGAACGTAAATCCTACTCTTATCTCACCGTATTTTTGAATGCCTATGTTAGAATCAATTAAAATGCCGATAAAACCTCTGAGATAACTATAATATATCTATACTACGAACGCAAACCTTGCATGGAAAGAACGTATTTTTTTTTATTTTGTGCATAATCAACCAGAAAATCATAAAATAAACTTTGGGCCACAGAACGAATTTTTTTTCATCTAACCTGGGATAACCTTGCTGGTTGAATCCTGGATACCTGAATTGTGGTTCAAAGTAAGGGAAACCCCCGAAGGTCAAAGCAGAGGGAGCACCAAGATGTTGCTGCCTTTGCTGCTTGGTTTCCAGCCCTTCCTGTTTCTGTTGCTCAGGACTAGCTCTTTCTACCAGCAACAGGAGTGGCTTCAGGTTTTGCGATTCTCCGTGAGTCTGGGAGTCCTGTCGAGGGAAAGCCAATGCGGATCCCAGAAAGGAGATGAGGAGTAGAAGGCGCAACATATTTTCTGAATATAGAAAATTTTGTTGTGAAATATACCGTGATATACCTTGAAATGAAAGAAAGAATCGACTTGCGGAGCATTGGAATCGGAACTATACTTCGTGAAATAGTCGATTTTGCAATCAAGGTTCGTTAAACTGAACAACCCTCTAATTTATATATTGCAAAACAGCCATCGGTAATAATTTAGCCAATTTGAATCGACATTTGCAATAATAATTGGAAATGATTACTGAGGTACAATCAGGTATAGAATGAGTGCATGCGTTGTGACAAAGTATATTTTATTGCGAAAGGAATTGAAGAATGGAATATTGAATTATTGATTACATTGAGAGCGTTTTTCACGTAGTTATTTTATTAGCATTCACCACAACTCAGTAATGCTATAGGTACTTATTTTGAATGATAGGTGGGAGAAGATATATCAAGCTCACAAACGAAGTATACTTATTTCTTTTAAAACCGACACATTGACGATATACAGTGATCCTCAATGAATTTGGCATCATGTGGAAGAATCCTTATTGAACAATTCATTTCGAAATTCAATTTTCGACTCGAAAAAGATGAAGAACGGCCTGATCGGAAGTGATCACGTGACAAAATTTACGTGACCTTGACTACCTCGTGAAAAGTTTAAATTTCTCACAATAATCGATTGAAATAGGCTTATTTGTTCGAATTTCAATAATCTTCATGTATAGTAAAGTTGTTCTATTTCTAATTTCACAAACGTTGACAGGTAACGAAAGTCACGTTACACACTGACACACAGTCTAAATTGACGATTTTTTCGTTTTTCACAGCAGGACTTGATGTTCGATAACAGTATTCCACATGAACCATATCTTCGACAATCTTTAATTGTTCTATTCGTAATTTGAAAAAGTTACCAAATTCAACATATATATGCATAGCTTGGCGATTGTTCGCGAAAAAAATCATAATTTAGAAACATTAATTTTATAGAAAAAAGGAAAACGAAGCAATATTTTTGATACGTCTGAATTGAGGTTGTAATAAGTAGGTATACAAATTTTTGTTCATGGAAATTTACTTTTTTTAGACAAAATCGTCCAGTGAAATACGTAAATTATCAGTCGAAACATGGACGCAAATAATTCACTATAATACACTATGTATATGATGTACACATATCCAGTCTATTGTATAAATAAATAAGTTATTCTCTTCTGAGTTTAGTAGAAAAATCGTCTTTGTATAGATAGGATACTACTTTATTGTGAAATAGGAGGATACGCTTGGTAAAATATGAAGCAGAGACACATAATTATTTAAGTATGGGTACAACAAATATACATTTGATTGATTTTAGGATACAATCAGTGTGACAGTGTGCGTGGATAAAGATGTAGGACGATTATATTCAAATTTATACAGATTTAGATAAGTTATAATACCTATGACCATAAATTAAAGGCCATTAGCGGTGTGATATTATTTCCTACAGCTATATGAATAATTACTGTATTTTATTTTGGACATCGAATATTGATATACCGTTAGATACACTTGGTTGATAGTTGATAAAAATGTATCGGTTGTTTTTAAAATTCAACAAATTTATGTGAACGAGTTTCATCAGGTTTATTTTTTGTTTTATAATAGCTCGAAATTTATTTTTGTTATTTCATAAGTAAACATTTTTTGAGGGATTCTAAACTCATGCAGTCGGCTATCAACAAATTATATACCATATTTTCTAATCAAATCATTAAAATGATAAACCTATTGAAAGTACGCTATAAATTTCATTGAAAAAGTTCAGTAGGTACTTATGTTGCAGTACACCCCTTTAATAAAAATCTCTCGAAAACTATAATCTCTCAGTATCTATAGATGACAGATTTAGATAAATTGATTATTGTGAAAAATCTAGGCAACTACTCATCAAAACCCCTATGAAGATTTTCATAGGAACTTTTGTTACGATTAATATGTCATTATTCAATGACATTTGAGAAATATATCTGTTGAATAGCATTTTGCCAAAAACTATAAAATCATACATTGCTCGGAAACCGATCAGCAGATTTTTCCCACAATTTTGAATGATTTTGCTTTAGGAATGATAAAAAAAGAATAATTCTTATAATCAGCAAGATATATTTGGTATAAAATCCTATGATAAGATCTTTTTATCAATAGAAAATAAAATAAAAAACCCCGACTTGTTATAGTTTAATATATATAAATCAGGTTATGCCTTCTGTTCTAGATACTATTTTCATGAGTGCACCTATCAAAATAAATAGTAGATTACTTTCATTACTCACCCTCCACTATTATCAATGGTTCTTCAGTTGACACTTCAACAATCCGCGCCGTTCGATGCACCACGACGGAAAAGAGTCGACTCTTCCAGCGAGGAGGACCATCGACCTCTTATAAGTCAGTCGAAGAGGGGAGAAGATTCGCTTTTGCCACGGCCAGACCGCGGGTGAATCATTTTTTTGTTGTGTATTCGGCGGCGCGTTTGAACCACCACCCTGTGTCATTCGAATTTTTCGGAAACAGATTTGCATAAAGAGATATATGTGTGTTGTTGAATCTAACAACTCGTCTGACATTATTTTAATTCGATAATATTATGTTGGTGTCATTTATATTATAATTATTGAGAGAATTTTTGAGGTATTGAAGAATTATAAAATATTCCATTGAGATTCTATAGAAAATATAGAGGAGAGAAAAAGAGGAAGGAAAAGTAAATTGAAAGAAAACAGAGAGAACAGAGATAACAGAGATAACAGAGAGAACAGAGAGAACAGAGAGAACAGAGAGAACAGAGAGAACAGAGAGAACAGAGAGAACAGAGAGAACAGAGAGAACAGAGAGAACAGAGAGAACAGAGAGAACAGAGAGAACAGAGAGAACAGAGAGAACAGAGAGAACAGAGAGAACAGAGAGAACAGAGAGAACAGAGAGAACAGAGAGAACAGAGAGAACAGAGAGAACAGAGAGAACAGAGAGAACAGAGAGAACAGAGAGAACAGAGAGAACAGAGAGAACAGAGAGAACAGAGAGAACAGAGAGAACAGAGAGAACAGAGAGAACAGAGAGAACAGAGAGAACAGAGAGAACAGAGAGAACAGAGAGAACAGAGAGAACAGAGAGAACAGAGAGAACAGAGAGAACAGAGAGAACAGAGAGAACAGAGAGAACAGAGAGAACAGAGAGAACAGAGAGAACAGAGAGAACAGAGAGAACAGAGAGAACAGAGAGAACAGAGAGAACAGAGAGAACAGAGAGAACAGAGAGAACAGAGAGAACAGAGAGAACAGAGAGAACAGAGAGAACAGAGAGAACAGAGAGAACAGAGAGAACAGAGAGAACAGAGAGAACAGAGAGAACAGAGAGAACAGAGAGAACAGAGAGAACAGAGAGAACAGAGAGAACAGAGAGAACAGAGAGAACAGAGAGAACAGAGAGAACAGAGAGAACAGAGAGAACAGAGAGAACAGAGAGAACAGAGAGAACAGAGAGAACAGAGAGAACAGAGAGAACAGAGAGAACAGAGAGAACAGAGAGAACAGAGAGAACAGAGAGAACTACATCCAACATCACATACCCTCGATCCTCTAGCAGGAACATTTTTGAATATAAAAGAAAATGATAAAAGCATCGATAGTTAATTCTTCAGTCGCTATGCACACATAAATTTCCTTTATGGTTTTTATGAGGTGCATCGAGAGAGTTCATATCCAGACATAAAGCTCAATCATCCTCTTGTTTGTAATCTTGTTTGGAAATTGAAAGTCACTCTTTTTTGATATACAACAATGAAGGTAGAGTGACAAATCGAATAACTTACGTGGGCATTCAGGGTGTGAAAGGTTTAATTTCAATTCATCTTGTCGAATCGAGAGACAATCGAAAGTTGCTTGTAAGCCGATTTTGATCGAAACATAATTGGGAATTTCCTGAGATTGAATTTCATCTGAATATGTCCTCGAAACAAAAATTCTTGTAATAATCATATCGATCTAGATAATAGTAGGTACATTCGTGAGAAACATTAGATATATATCATTTGTTTATATTACGAATCACAATGTTCATATTTCTACAAATGATCGACCTATTTGTTATTCAGTACCTACACCTGATTTGTGGCTTAGTAGTTGGTACTGATTCATTTTTTTTCACCTGAATTGATGAAAGTGGTATTACCCATATTATGCATATATGCACATACCCATACAAGCAATTTCTTCGTAATATACGCACCTTGTTTCCCAAAAAACACAAAAATTAGTGAATGGAATGTTTTAGTTCGATATTTTGTAGTTTTCGTTGATATTGCGTACAGTGTTCATAAAGCATTCAAGGAATATTATTATTTTTTCCCACGCCTTAGGTATTTCAATTTCTGAGATTGTTAGACACCATTTCAATGGAAGAGTACTTATACTTTCAAGGAATTCAAGTTTATAAGTTTAAAATTCTTGTGACCATTCTGTCAAGGTCAATGGTCAAAACGCTCTATTATCCAATTTGTAATCGATTCAGTCAACAAATTTGATCGCTACTCATTTGATAAACAAACATTTCAGCAATACGAATTCGAATTACTTAAACATCACCATTTCTCATATACCACGTGACATGGTAAAGTTTTGACTTTGATTTCAGATGAGCAATGACCATGAATATATCCATAAAGTACTTTATAATCGTCTCGTGCAAAACCTAATTAAAGACAGGAAATATTGACACTTCTTGCACTTTACCAAAGACTACAGAATATACGACTATATATATTTAACTCGATATTCAACGTCTATATTATATACTGTTCGATTGAAATACACGAAACACATAACCATATCCTTTTTTGTTCGTTGCTTTAACAAACAGCAGAAAAAGCTCTCAGCTCATCATTCCTAGATTTTGTCACAATATTTCAGTTTCTAGAGGGATCAGTGAGGTTAATTCGCAAATGCATGCAACATGCAACAGTATAGTTCTCCTCTGGTTGAACACATTGTGTATTTTCTAGCTATATATCTGAAATATATTTCATGATGTGGTGGAATGAAAACGAACCTTTCCTTATAATAACTGATATCTGTCGACTAAATACCTGGATTATGTAAAGCTATTATAAGTATCTGCATCTATACATACAATGTATTACAATCAGAAAAATCAGGGTTATCTCAACATTTTTCTAGGTACGTACGCATCTTCCATATTTTATCTGTACAGGTAAATTCATTTAGTTGGCAATATTCTCCATATAAATGTTGTAAAACCTTGTAAGTTGATTATAATTAATTAAAGATAACAACAGAAATGGGCATACGCAATACCAAATCATGACTAACTCTGCGTGGGAAGCAAGCAAATTTTCCGATTATCAACATTAACCGATAAAATGAAAAAAGCAGTATTCAGGGTGATTTCCTCATAAGGTTGATTAATATTATTCAGTGAACTTCACTCAACAAACATGACATGTCCAACGAGAAAGAAACTTGTCGCATTTCTCAAAAAACATTAGTCCGTTGAATATAAAGCAAACATAATTTTTACTGAAAAAGGTAAATTTCAATTATACTTCATATATTCTCTGTTATAGCTTGAGAAGCACCACCAGTAGGAGTAGTAATGAAGTTCTTATTGCCACTCTTGAAAGATCATCAGATTGTAGTTTGTAGGGGAGGTCGTTAAGGCCGTGCAGCCTCTCAAGCACCTCGACCTATCAGATCTTTTGTGCTTAACCCTTAATCTATTCGAGGCCCAGGATTCCGAGGCTTCTTGAGAAGTTGATCAGTTTCCTGGGAGCTAGGTTCCTGATATCGGAGGGCTCTAAGAAGGCCCCTTCCAGGAACTTAAGCCTCTTGCAGAAGAGCGCTGGGCATTCGCAAAGCAAATGTTCTGCAGTTTCAGCGAAGTTCTCGCAGTAGCGGCAACTATCACTCTCTGTTTTACCCATCTTTTTGAGGTGATACCTCAGAGGGCAGTGTCCAGTGAGGAGTCCCGTACCAGTTTCAAGTCTTTTTTTCCTACTCCAGGCACGTATAGCTTTCCTTGGCGAAAGGCTCACTAGCCTTTTCGCTCGTCTTTGTCCTGGCACTTTATTCCAGTCAGATTTCATTTCATCTGCTTCCCAGCGTCGGAACTCTTCTCTCAAGTGGGCCTTGGAAAGTCCACAGAAAGGTTCTGAGCCGAGAAAATTGTGTATTTGCCCCTTCTTTGGCAAGGCAGTCTGCTTCCTCGTTGCCTTCAACTCCCTTATGACCTGGCACCCACATCAAAGTGACCTGGTTGTTCGCTGCCAGTTGTCTCAGATCATCAAGTAGGTACTATATCATGGAAATCAGAGCATTTACGGCTGAACAATTCTGCCAGATCCATTTTTGTATTTGTCTCACACATCTGTTTATTATTAATGAACATATTGTAGATTGTATGGGGGGTGGTTATAACGAACTTGACCGACTCGTTACTAATTCATCTTCAACAATAATAAGTACCTACCTACCTATATATAGTTGAACAAGTTCAAGTACCAGAGTTGATCATACAAACTAACAATATGATATTCTCATTATGACATTATGGAATGAAATGCTACTCAAAACGAAACAATGTGAGATAATAAGATGCTTTTTTATTCCTGGCACAAAAAAATACGATTTTGGAAACACTTAACAAAATAAATATGGCTTCGAACTACTGGAATAAGATATGGCAAATATTGGAATGGCAGAATAAATTACTCAATAAATAACTTAAATGATTCCGTGGATGCATATTTCCTGGTCATTTCTGGTGATATTTGCTGATCAGTCTGTTGAGATATTCGCTGGCGGAGTCTTTGCTCGTCGAAGGTTTCGGTTTCACCGCAGCCACGTAATTTTCAGCATAAACAGGCACCAGATCCTGTTCGGGATCCACACCAGCTAGGGCAGTAGCAATGGGGCGTGCTATCGCCATCCCCCCTCGACCTACAACTGCTGTTGCGAGGGGTTTGCTTACTGCCACACCCCCTTCACCTGGAAAAAAAAAGTTTTTCTATTTTGGTTCTAGAATGAAGTCATTATAAAACGCATTTTTTATTATTCGGAGGTTGGTACAGTCGAACTGTCAAATAAAAGTCAGAAGAGTTAGGCCCAGCTTACTTCTGAACGGGTACTTAACTTATTATCTCTGCTAGCAGTGAAAAATTCAATGTTTTTATTGGTAAATTTCAAATCAGAGTGTGATTTGAATCAAATTGAGCAATAAAAATGATAACAACATTGTATTTTTCACCGCTGGTATCGCAAAAAAAATCGCTCGCTTCGCTCGTCGTACTCCAAACAACGCGTGCGACAAAATAGCGTCTTATCAAACTATTCTTCCACTCAACCAAGTTCGAAAATTCAATTATTCGAAACTAGAGAAATATTATTATGTTATATCTACAGGGTAATGCAAATTTCATGGTACTACACTATTGTCAAATTGGAAACGGAGAGATATGAACTATGTTAAATTACGAAAAAGGTGCACAATTTTATGACCATCACGATTATCAAAAGAAATCGAGGATACCTCTCGTAGTTCGGTGAAATATCCTGATATTTCGACTTCTCCATCATCAAACAAGTGTGATAAATCGATGAATTGGCAACTTTAGTGTGATGGAAATCCAATATGGCTGCTTTTGAAAAAAATCAAAGTTGGCTTCGATAACTTTGAATCTAAGTATACCAAGTTTCAAAACTCTAGCAGTTGAAAATTTATAGATTACTATTAGAATCGACGATTTTCAAATCTTTCTTTGATTGGTTTTTCAGGTTTTGACTGATAAAGTTATGCAAGACGACGTAAGTGAAGTTCAAAAAATGCAAAGCAAAGCATACCTGCTACAGCAAGTCCTACGGGCTTGGCCTCAGCAACAGAAGCATCTGCTGGAGGCAAGTTAATTCCCACCGAATCATTGTCATCTCCTTTTTCTTCATCTTCTTCTTGCTTCTCCTCTTCCTCCTGCTTCCTCTTGATTTCCTCGTTTTTTCTTCTCTCTTCTTCCTCCTTCCGTTTCTTCTCTTCCTCCTCCCTTTTCATATCCTGCTCTTTACGCTTCATCTCTTCATCCTTCTTCTTCTTCTCCGCATCTCTCTTCTTCTTCTCTTCGTCCTCTTTATTCTTAGTAGGCTTGTTTTTGTTAGTGGTTTTTCTTTCAAACCAAGCGCTCAGGCCTTCCCTATTTTCCAGCTCTGGTGAAACTGGCTCTTCCTGAAGCCCTTTCAAGTTTTCCACTGCTTTGGTTAGTTCTTCCATGATCGACTTATACCGAGTGTTCTGCTCGTGCGTCAACCTACCATTCTTATTGGCGATTTCCTGAAGCTCCACCACTTTTTTGGCATTGGTCTGTATTTTTTTCAGGCTGCTACCGAAATTGAACCTTTCATCTTTGGTGGGCAGAGCGGGATTTTCCAATTCTTCGGGATCGATTAAGTTGATTGGGGACTCTATGGGGGTTTCTGGGGATTTAATTATGTTGGTGGTGACTTTGCCATCTGGGGTTTCTATGATTTGAAGGGTCTGTCCCTTGGCGCCCCCGTAAAAAGGTAGGAGAGTGATTTTCGTCTGGCCATCCCTGTGGAAAAGGAATATTGAATATTTTTGAAACCACTCATCAATATCATTATGTATTCGAATGTTTGTCATTTATCTCAATGCATATTTTGTTAATTGAAAGCCTATTTTCAGTAGTAATACCATATAATTATGTACTTCAAAATATTCAGGTTATACATCGACAACTTGTTGGATAATTTCGAAGAGTGTAAGTCCAACATATGAAATAAACCAACCTAGAAGCGGAAGGTTTATTCTGAATTGACACGATTTTTAATAATTGTACAGGAAGTTTGAGATGTCACCTTACCTCAAAAATTGAGTACAGTCGTTCGAACAAACTCGTATATTACTTCTTATAATGAAGCACCGAATCTACTCATTTTCTGACAATGATAGATAAAAGTCACTATTTTACGGCGCGATTAGTTTGTATGATACAGTATGGACTGGTTGTACTAATGAAATTCGAATATTTCTAAATTTCTGATTGGTGCTGGAGTAATTGCATGTATATCAACGTATATGCGAAATAATTTGAGGTTACTTTACTATTGGACCTTTTGATTAGTTGAGAATCGTAAAAACAAAATAATCTATTGAATAGTTCAAATCAAAAATTTGAATTTTTGATGTGAATCTTTAATCCATACCTATATTCGCCTGTTGATGTCTTGGAATGAAAGAAGTTATTTCCGACGACCATAGACCACGAAAATATATCTATAGAAAATGGTGAGAGTTCATAAAAAAAGACAGTTCTCCACTGGATGAAATCTAGCAGGATCAACGTATGGTTGTAAGCTTAATATTATTATTGTCACATATACATATATACATTTTATGACGAATGAATATTCCTACCTATAGTACCCAATCTCCCAACCAAATGGATTTAATCTCAGATCCCGAGAAACATCGTATACTCCATTATATTTTGAGTATTGCTCTGAGACAAGACTTCATGAACAAAAATAAAACTTTATTTACATAATCAGTTCGAAATATTTACAAACATATTATACAAAATTCACACACATAATATCGTTTCGATCTTTTTCAATTGTCTTCATAACTGATCTCCAAATCACTTTCTGCATGGGCAATACCGCCTGGTCCAGCTATTGCCACAGCATCCGGCTCAAACAGGATGTCCACATTGGTACCCTGCCTCAGAATGGCCTTTGACAGGGGTGAAGAAATCGCTTTTCCCTCAGGACCAGCCACTGATCGAGCGACGGGCTTCAAAATGAGCGTGGTGACGTCACCCGACCCATCTTCATTTCTGAACCCGATGACACCCTCTTTCTGGATGGTATTGTGATTCTTCAAGTAGTGGAAAAGAGGGTGGAATCTGTATGGAGCTAGAGAGGGCGGTTTTTTAGGGTTCGAACTCTCATTCGATAGCTTTTGGCTTGAAGTACTTGGTTGCTTTGAGAGGTCAGCCAGTCTAACAATTTGCGTCATCGATGATGCCATCAGAGATTGTGGTGAATTGTCAGGTAAAGTAGTTTTGACCACATGGCCTTTTGAATTTTGACTATTCTTCTTCTTGTTTTCTATGAGTGATGCCTCTTCTTTTTTGATTTGCACTATGTCGTTCGAGAAATATTGATTTCGACTAGATTGGATGGATGGTGATAAAAATATGTTGTTGGAAGCGAATAGTAGGGGATAATGATGGTTTCCAAAGTATTGAAGTTGGTGGTTCATTTGTGGGAGCCATTTTGGGAAGTGCAGTCCATTTGGGAATTGAATTAATCTGGGAAAAGAAAAAACAGGATCAGTTCCAAGTGTAGATTTTTTGAGGAAGGTTAGTAGAGGTTAACACAAATACCACGGCTGCGATGCTGTGAACACTCATAACGGTCAATCAATAATTATTTCCAAATTCCAATCGACAACTTGATCGATATTCTACATCTTCGAAATCCAAAAATGCAATATTCAGCTCCTGAACTATCATCCGAATGGATGTTTTTATTATACAGTGCCTGAACTATGAGAGCAATGTTGAAAAAGGATTCTTCGAAATCTACGCCACTGAGTTAGTTGGACTTCTCGATGTCAGATGGCGCTACTTCCACATAGTGCTTGGTGCCATCGAAATCCGCCTACTGGTCAGGGTTGAAGGCTAAACAAATCGATCCTTCTGAATGATTCAGATGAGAGATGATGATTGGGTACTTCAGAATCTGTTTCTGAAGCCTGTTCCCACTTCTTGTTACGATTTGGCAGGCTATACTCACCTGATCTTATCACCTCAGAAGGATCAAATCAAATGAAAAATAAAATATATATGCCTGATCAATAGATTATCCACAATTTCATTCATAGTAAATACTGAAATATTATTTAAAATATCATCTAGGTCGCTGAATTGTAATTGTATACGGTGAAGAATTGGAGCAAAATATTTGTGAAAACTAGTTCCGGTATATAATACACAACGCCGATTTGATTTGATATTGAAAACATTCAATATATTGACGTCAGAAAATTGTCGAATTGAACCTTCGAATTGAAGTCATAAAATGAATTACCTGAATTTGGTACTATGATTTGATTGAAAAGTTGCTATTTTAGTAGCTGTTCAGTGAGCACCTCAGACCTATGGAATAATATAAAGTTGAAAGATTGAGTAAATCGCGGAAAATTTACTCCCGAACCCGAAACAAATGATTTCAATAAGTTTTTTACTTTTTTTACCTGTCGACAGATAAAATGTCAAAAGTTTTTCCCGTCACAGAAGAAATCGACTTTTAAAGATTTAGATTTACCTACCAACCAAATACTACTGACTACTAGCTGACATGCTTCCATAGGAAGAGTGACCTGATTGATCGAATATTATTCTAATTCTAAAATCAAACACTGTAGGAATGAGTATTCTTTATTATGAGAGCCACAACCCATAGATCAAGGGCATTGAATCTATTAATTTCCTAAACAATTGATATATTGACCAACTCTTCTCTGAAATGTTGACTTTTAAAGAAGACATCTTCAAATGATCAGGAGTCGCATTCTATGGAATTAATCATCCAATGCATATACTAAATAATCATGATTACATGAATTTCCCATATTTTTTGTGAAATTTTGGAAAATTCACCAATGGGATATTGCAAAATATTCCACACTGCATATAATTACATAAATCCACATGTTTATGATTTTGATGTGACATTCAAATTACAGTAAATCAAAATTACGAAAATAATATCTCCACATTACAGTATTATATCGATATCGATTTATCTATTCTGTCCTAGAGAATAAAAGCTACTATTTATAGCTTTTTGACAAGATATACGGCATTAAATTGCATTAGTCTAATTATTACCACATGACAAAGGTTATTCCCCACCATTACATGGCCAATACCATGGTAGCTACTACATATAGTTATTGAATTACTATACTCATTGCACATGGAATAAATGTTGAACAGATCATCCTAAATCATAGATACTTTGAAACAAATGACCAAATTCTCCAACTGAATCCTCAAAAAGTCAACTACCTACTACTTGTAGATGAAGTATATACAAAAAAAAAATCCTGCTACATATCGGTCCTCTCAACCTAACCTTTATTATAGTAAACAACTGGCCCCACTGCCACAACTTTCCCAACCCTAGAATGAGCGAGTCCCTCCAGCCTAGTTATGTTACCACCCAAAGTACTATTCACCAGCTCCCCCAAATTGACAGCTGGATCCACCGCTATCACCTTCGTACCAGACCCAGCAATGGCCAAACTGTCCGGCTGAGTGTAGGCAATGCCATTCGGGCCAACAATGGCAGTACCACCGCTGCCTGCAGTGGCAATACCCCCCGGACCTGCAATGGCAACCCCGCCCTTCCTGACCTTGAGCTTGTGTATGAACACCCCGCTTCCGGTGTTATCCCTGCTGAACAACTTTTTGTTGTGGTCATTGGAGATGAGCTCCTCGCTCTTATCCTCCTCTTCGCTCTCATCCCCAAACTCGTCTGTCTGGTGGGTGGGATCCCGAATCGGGGGGGAAAGAACCGGCGGCTTGGGGGTCATCTGGTTCTTGAATATCGTGATGGGCCTCAGATCTTTGGGGAGCTCTTGGTTCTTGGCGTTGGACCTAGAGGCGTTCAGGACCAGGGAGTTGGACTTGCCAGTCACTTTGACCTTGTCCCAGGAGGACCTGGGCTCTGAGGAGTCCTTACCAACCCTTTCTTCGCTTTTCATGCTCAACGTGAACTTCAGGCTGCTGTCCCTGCCAGAGCCGATGTCTAGGTCTTCTATGTTCAGGTAGGAACCGTTGTCACTCGGAGACTCCAATCCATTGATCGTTATTTGCGGAGAATTACTCTTGCCGTTCACTTCCACGCTTATCTTGGTGCTATCAGTAGCGGCATTCTTGCCTTCCCTGAGTAGGGCTTCTGTTTTCGGTTTATTCTTGCTAATGGCTGGCCTGGTGATAGGACAAGGGTTCTGTGAACCAGCGTTAGGACCGTACTCGACCATACTAGTGACTGCGTTGTACATTTGCAGAAAAGGGTCTCTTATGTAGATCGGGAAGAAATTAGCACCAGGCCAGTTCCAGTTCTGACGACCTTGTTCTTGGATTGGTCCGTATATCTGGTAGCCCGGATTCTGCATCGGAGCTTGATGGCCAAGACCAAGCACCTCTTGGTTGGGATCCACGAAACCATATTGGACCTCGCTTGGGATATTCCCTAGCTGCGGTTGCACGTAGGGATTAAAATACCCTGGATACCCTTGGTCTTGCACCTGCGAGTTTGATACGATGTGTTTGATGTTGTCTATTGTTTGTCTCTCCAAATCGCTGAGGATGGTTGGCTCCCCAGTGTTGTTTTCCAAAGGTACCCCGGACATAACAACAGGGGTTGGCATGGGGTAGGGCATCAAGTTCGGGGGATAGTTTGGTGGCATCATGGGTTGTGAAAAGTAGTTGGGATTCGGTACTAGAACCGATTGTTGATGCACTATCTTCCGTTTCACGTACTGCCCCGCCACCAAGTCTTCTTCTGCGATTTGGGCGTTGTGATTGGTCGACGAAACTTCGTAGCCAACTGGGTATGGGTATTGTTGCGACTGTCTATTGTTTGAGACGACATAGTGTGCTTGGTGGTCACGCTTATTTTCATTTGATTGTTTGTTCCTTTCCAGATACTCGAATATAGGGTTGCTAAAGGGATCTGTCGGGAATCTAAAGTCAGATCGGGGTGTTCCTGGCTTTTTGGTTTCCTCTTGAGATCTGGAGAAACTGGAAGGGATACTGAAGTAGTTGTTGGATTGCTTCTTTGGTGAACCTTGCTTCTTGTTCAGTGCCGCTATTTTCTCTAGGATTTCGTTGGTTTTTGCTTCGATACTCCGTTCATGTTGATTCGTAGCGTTCAGTTCCACTATCGTTTGTTTTTCCAATCTAAAACAAGATAAATCAATTAGAATACTGATCAGTATAGCCACGACTTATCAAAGGTGTGTTACTTTTTGATTGTTATCAATATCCGAATCCATTAGTAAGTAACAGGACTTACCATAAAAGGAAAAACAGTTTGGAAAACTACACTACACCGATACACCATGACACAGAGTACTATAGTCACTAATACATATCCCTGGAAAATCAACTAGACTAGAAGGAGAACACTACTTTGTTTACTTTATAGTGTAGATAGTGAGACAGTCTAGATAAAGATATAGATGAGGTTACAAGATTAGTAAAATTATATACATAGATCGAGGAATGGAGGAGATTTTACTTACTGTACTGAAGCTCCTTGGGTTTCTTGAGTGTTTTGAGGCCTGCACTGGACAACAGATACGACTGCTAACTGAAATAAAATAAAAAATTGTTAGATTTTTTGAACTTGCGTCATGATAATATTATACATCTTGCTAATAACTGTCGCAAATCAATGCAAATCTCATAAATTTACATTCCTAGTTAGTTTATCTGAACCTCTAGAGTATAGAGAGTCTAAGGAGGATCATGCATAAGATTAAGTTGATCGTATATGATTGATTTGAATTGGCATTGTAAAAACCTTAATAGTCATTAAAAAATTCAAATGTTTTATATTTTCCCTGTGATATTTCATGCTTACTACCTACTATTCAAATTCATCCGAAGAGTAAAATGATTCCATAGGAATTCAAACAGGTAGCAGGTATACATTATAAATAAAAAAATATCAAGTTTGCAGCAAGATGTAGATCGTAATTATTATGCATTTACATGATGGTTGGAACTTATTGCAGATGCGGATAGTTTGTTTTTTGGAGATAATAACGTTGATGATGTGGGTATGATGGTCATATATAAGTGCTTACCTATTTCAAAGTAATTTATAGTTTACGATGAAATTATAGGAAAGGCCTATATATTGTTTTATTGCAAAACTTGATCTTCCTCTCTGTACATAGACCGTCATTATACAGGAAAATTGTGCTAAAAAATCGAGAAAAATAAAAATAGCCAAAAGTTCCTATAACATTTTCTCCCATGATTGTTCTTTATTTTTTCTCGTGTATGGATTTTCTTTAAATTTCCTTGTTAATGAGTTGTCTACTATTTCAAACTATGGTCACGGTTAACCCTTTGAATAATAACATCACCAAAACTGGGTAACACTGAAAATCATTTAGAAAGAAAAGAACATTCCAAGTGGATAGTGATTAGAAAAAAAAAATAAAAAAACTCATAATCAATGGGGAACCGCGCCATTTGAACTATCAAACGCAACTTTCGAATTTGACACACACTCGACTATAAATGTAGGTCTTTGGAATGAACGGTTTTTTTCTTTGTGTAAACTTCAGAGGTATTCATCAGGCTCATGCTCATGCCCTTTCTGTCCCCATTGTACAAAAAAGGCGTAGCACGTCCGAAAAAGGTGAGCCAATATTTCATTGTTGATTATTGATGGTACTGATGGGATCGACAGAGTTCAATGTCGAGAATGCATTCTCACTTTGTTGATTTGTAGACCTAGCTTTATTATATTTTTCTCTGCTTCGAAGTTTGTATTTTTTCAATGATGAGCCTGTCGAAAATTCTATGATATTCAAAATGTTGACCTTCTTATCAAGATTCAGAAAAACACCCTACCTATTTGATTGAGATAATTTTGAAAACTTGAATTGGCTTTGGAATCTATAAGAAAAATAAACATTTATGTAGGCATTTACTTTCTACATGGTGTCTGGATATGGTGAATAAAAAATTCTGGAGGCAACTTGCTTATTGAGAACTGGGTTGAGAATAAGATATTGTTCTTGCATTTATAGGTTCGAATTCAACAAATTCAACAATATAACTTGATGGGCATGAAAAAATAACATTGAGAAGTGCTCCATTTAAGGTGAAATCAGTGCATAGGTCGCGATAAAAAAGTCAATAAATTAACTTCAAGTTCCAGTTACTTTGAAATTTTTGTTTCCCAAGAAAAATTTTCATCGTCTTTTTATACCCACGCTGTAGGTATTCAAGGAGTTCTAGGAAAATAATTTCAAACCACGAATTCAACATCAATACTTTTTATCAAATATTATTTTCAAACGCACACCAAATGTCGTAGCTATTACCTGTAAATATATGTATAATCCGACTGGAAGTACCGAATTTGGAATCTTTTGTAATTGTACGAAATTCTGTATATTCTGTCAAAACTTTTTTTTATTCTCATTCTATTTTTTAACATCAAACCACGCATACTACTTGACAACACATTTCAAATAAAACTATTTTATACAATGTGATATATAAACACGACATTGGAACCCTGGACGAGAGGCATGTACAACTTATATTGAAAACTACAACTTCGATTTTGAGACAAGAATTTTGCTTCAAAATGTGAGGAATTTCCCAACAACGCCTTATGAATGAATAATTGATCAAGATACCCGATGAGTTCGAAATTATTATGATTCAAAACAACTGAATACCCGAGTAATGAGTTTATAGAAGTTTCTTTGCTGAAAATCAATCTTTTCTTGCTGTTTTGCACTCGTAAAACCATAGATGAAATTGTTGATCAAGTTCCGATTATTTCATAGTCAAATGTATAATATAAACGATAAGTACAACAAATTTTACTTTTTGACAAGACAAAAAGACAGTAATATGGATTCAAAGAAATGTTTCCTTCACATGGTCAACTCTAGGAGAACTGTTGAGAATAATAATAATTGATCTCCATAAAATGCTAATAAAAAGTTAACATTACTTAAAAATATATCCTGATATATTATGGTTATTCGAACACACAGTACATTTCACTTATAAATACGCTAAAGGAAATATCAAATAATTTCGATTATTTGAATATGATTTAGAAATATTCTTCAACACAACTGACTGATGTATTTTTTCCAAAAAAATACAGAATTAGCTACTGTTTTCAAGAAATCTAAATATTATTTGAGAGTCTTACCACCAAAATAAACCACCGCATGTCCACTTCAGAATCGATCACTGCCCTTTGAAAAACGAACCAAAACGTCCCGTGATATTCTCAAAAAGTCACAGCACCCTCCGAAAAATCGATCTCATCTACACCGTAGCCAAAATATCTTCAACCAGACGCAGTTCCTCGGGCGTCTTGCATGTGTTAGGTTAGACTATCTTGCGGGCAACTTCCGTCGTTCTTTTTAACGTCCTCAGAAGTGCCTTCCTCGACGTCCCAAGAAGGGGCAAGAACGGTTAGCTATAGCTGGTCTTCCTCGGGCTGCGAACTGCCACCGCTGGACATACAGGGTAGCCCCGAAAAGCGCCCGCCAAAGCAGTGGTTCGGATTGGCTACCATATACCCGTCAGATGGTACACTAGAAGTCGCTAAAATCGCAAGAAAACGTCTAGTTCAGATTTTTTGATGTGTTGTTAGGACCGTCCAAGTTTGCAGCTTCGAAAGACCTGTGATAAATTCGTGGCACTCGAAAAACTACGAAATTTTAGCACTGGTTTCGGTTTTATCAGTATATCTCTCAAACTATCAATTTTTTCATGAAACATGTTATTCACCTTTTCATAGTAGACTATATTTGCTACAATTTGAAACAAAATTCAGCTCTATAGGTACAGTAGTTACCAGGATACAGGCTTCCAAAAATTGTAATTTTCTTTTTCAAAAAAGTGTAATTCTAATATTTGGCCAACTTTCAAAAAATCTTGGAAAATACAAATTCACCATGAAAATTCATGACAAAAAAGCTGTAGCGAATTTAATTAGCTTATATTTGAGTACAGAACGACGTCTGTTAGCCTGATAACTTTCCCACAATGCTAAAAAATAAAAAAAAAAGGAAAACTGCATTTTTCGCAAAGCTTTGTTGAGTTCTCACGACATTTTGACATCCACAATATAAATATAATTATATTCAGCCTAATAATAATGTTTTTCTATTTTGGTTGTATAATTAAGTCATTGTGCAACGCAAATGCGTGTCGAAATAGCCTCTATTTCGATACGCATTTTTTATTTTTCGGAGATTGGTACAATCGAACTGTCAAATGAAAGTCAGAAAGAGTTAGGTCCAGTTTACTGCTGAGCGATTTGGATTTGGTGATATAAGCAGTGAAAACTCAATGTTTTAATTGGTGAATTTCAATTCAGAGTGTAATTTGATTTGAAGTGACCAATAAAAACAATAACAACATTGAATTTTTCATCGCTGGTATTGCAATAATCAAAATCGCTCAACTGTAAACTGAGCTTTACGCTTGTGCGTCAGATTTCAATGCCATCATTGTTACCAATCGAAGATGTTTCTGTTATTTATCGATAGTAAATCAATTTTCTTCTTAAAAACAAATAAAATAGAAAAAATTGCATATGACACACATTTTATAAGACACGTTGTCGCACTTGGTCACTTAAAACTATCATAATATACTATTTCACAATGTTATTGATTCTACATTTTCATATATGTATACAGGGTTTCCACCTTTCGAGCTCAAACACGACTGCTACGAAGTTAGTTCTTTTGAAGTTGCAAACTTGTAGTGATCCTAACAACGTATTAAAAAACCAGAACTGGCCGTTTTCCTGCGATTTTAATGTACCTACTTTATGACTGGCCTACAGGGTGTTTCTTAAAAAATTCAGGAGCCTGCGATTTCTCCAAGAAGGAGATCCTCATAATGCCTCATCATTAGGTTCCTCATGCATTATGAAGTCCTAAATATGTCAAGTTCATTGCAAGAACTGCACTTAAGAACTCTTCAGAAACCTTTCTAGAACATCGCTGAAAAGCATTGATAGTAAAATACCGAAAATACTCATTATATTCTTTGAAATTGTGACCCATACTCTGAAATTTTCGAAATTTCGTTTGAAACATTCGATACTGTATTTGATATCTCCGACACTTCAAGCATTAATAATTCAATGGTACACCCATGGTATGCTAACTGGAATTGGAGGCCCACACCTATGTTTTGTGACAAAAGTGGACGATGATTTAATTTGAATAATCATCACCAATATCAATCGTGGAACCTCATGTAGCTGTTTTCCAGATATCAATCTTATTTTGATCTTGTGAGGTCTTTTTGGATGAACGAATTATCTAACGTTGAGGCGTGTGGAAGTAGCACTATTAAAAGAAATTGCCTCGTGGCCAATTTTTTGCAATATAGAAATTGGTTTCTTTGGCGACACACCTACTTATTATAGAGAGATGAAACAGCTTAGAAAAAATGTATTGCTTGCTGGGATGATTGATAGGATGCAATTATTATTCTTTGGAATCAACTTCAACTTAATTTTACCGTTAAATTGCGGAATACAAGAAAATATTGGTTCAGCATTCATCATAGATAGAATTTGAAGTAGTGTATAATTAGAATGTAGTTTTTTGAAGTTATTTTCAGTTCAACTGTTATAATTCATGTCTAGTACAATCCGTAGCGTATTTGCTACTTATTTCTGAGAGGCATGTCTAACTGCAATCAAGGTAATAGATAGTTCAACGAATATGACAAAAGTTCAAGACAGGTAAAATATCTCAGGGGCAAAGTCTTTACAAATATATATTTTCGTCAAACACATATACCTATTATGTATAATGCAATAAGTACAGTTCCCAAGTTCACCTCTCTATAGTTGTGGATTATCGTAGGATGTATAAATTTTATGAGGAATATTTATAGTTCATTCTAATTAATATTGGTGAAGCCTTGTTTCATAAATTCCGTCGTTTTTTGAAAAAGGGAGACAATGGTGGTTCAGATCCCATGTGACCCCAAAAATACGCCACTCTGTGTGTCATTTGACTGTAATTATTCTCATATTTATTAGCATATCATATTAGCTACCTGAAAACTTAAATATGTTACATCCTTTGTGAAAAACGAGGTATATTGAAATTCACAGCATGGAATATAGTTGGATGAATTATATTCAGAGATAATTACAGTCAATAAGGATTATTAATGCATGCTGAGCCTGATAGCATGCAGCAGCTTGGTAACTGCAGCGAAATGTTTCAGATATACAGGACGATTCTCTACACGAGAGATATATAACCTCCTGGTAACTCGTAGAGAAAAAAAAATATTGTGTGTTTTTCTATTTGTTCTACATAAAAAATCATGAATCATTGTATTTTTAATAAAATTTATGGGATCTATGATAAACCTAACGTTTTCGAATGCTGAAATGAAAAAAAGTCTACGAAATTACCCAAAAATATTAAGAAAACCGATATTGAATTGTCACTTTCCGAAAGGAGAAGAAGCATTCTTTGGAATATTTTCCTGAAATTATAGCGATGGAATTTTATGCTATGTATAAACGCTGTCTAAAAAACACAATAAGTTCTAGTTGTGATCAATAACTTGAATTTCAAATATTACAATTAAACATCTTAATGTCTGAAAAATCGGTTCATTCTTGAATGGAATAATAAAATAAACATTATTGCTTTCTCGCCAATATGGACATCATTATAACGTTATATTGTATATCTATTATCTGGTGCCTACCATTGCTACCAATCTATGGACGATGACTGAACCAGACAAACATAACTTCGATCTGGAATATCCAGTGGCGTGTATTAAATATTATATGCCATCCGATTAGGTAGGAATTTTCAAATAAAAAAATAGGTATCGTTGAAAAATATTTGAGTGGTAGTAAAATGGCTCGTGATATCTCGACTGTGAGTGGTGTAACGCATCCTTTTTTCAAAACATCTTATCATCTGCTCACACTCACATCAGGAATGGCATGACATTTTGGAGAACATACAATAAAAAACATTTCAAAATGATCTTCACTTTTCAAAAGCTGGTTTATTCTCTTCCTAGTATACAAACAAAAATTAGTACCTGCATCATTCAAGGATACAACCTTCGCTTCTCGAGTTCAATGTAGCAAGTGTATATTGCTTCTGTTATATATATCTATATACCTTTATTCTGTTGAAACAATTCATTCGGTTGAGCCCCTTTTAGTCTTTTTTGACGAATTAATGTTTCCAATGTAGCTCTGATTATTTGTCTTACCTATACATCTCTGAACTTTGCTCGTCTTGTATTTTTCCAAGTGATTTCCTAGAGAAATACGAATCTCTATTGATGGAAATATCAGCGCTGATAACATTTCAAAATAACCTGGCACTTTCGACACAAAAGAAAACGCTGCATGTCGCAATTACGTACCATTCAAAAAAATCTTCGCTGGTGAAGTTTAATAGCCGGTAACCGCGCCCATGCACTTGGCAGACATTTTAGCGCTCATAGTTATGCAATCAACGTCAACTTTAATTGATTATGTAGTAAGGCGTCATCTTCTGCTCCATGAGATATTTCTGTGTGTAGGTGTCCCGAGTTCGATGACTTCCAAGGTCAAGGTGCGCTACCTCATCATATATCTCACCATTATGGACCATGAATGGAAAGGAAACAATTAAAACTCACCCATTATGACCTGAGAAGACTGATATGTATCAGCAGAAAATTGTCCCGCAAAAATTAGATATTACATTTATATTATCTTGTGGATGTTATGCTTGGATCCTGGAGGCTATAGTATACATAATGACATTGTCTTCAGAATTATATTATACTATTAAAGTAGTAGCTATAGCATATTTCTGAAACAATGAATTACAAATATCCATCCCACTTGTGTCATACAGAGAAATATCATGACGCACTTTGTATTCGGAAGTGAGAGAATCCGTTGGTGAATACTAAACGGATATTTGATAATATTATATATCTGGATGATCTATTGTATGAAAGATGGTAGTGAAAAGAATAATAGACAATAATGAAATAAGTAGGTACAGACAGGTTACCAATACCAAAACGCGGTTGAAATTTGAATAATTTTGTAAACTGTGACTTCCTCCTACCCAACCATTGCTTGGATTTAATTCTGGTCGTGTTTTCATTCGTAATATTGAAAGCGCATTATATGGGATTTTATAACACCTTGCCAAAGCGGGTTGTTGAAATGTGTTTGCTAAACATATATTGACCCACCATTTGAAGACATTCATTCGGTAGTTGTACACTTTTAAAGAGTATATTTTGAATTCAGAAGATACAGACGATAATGGCGATAATATTGGTCGATCTCTCTCAAATCATGGTGATCATGGCTATTAAGCTATTTACAAAACATTCACTAATATTTCACTGAGAGTTCAATTTATTTGGGTATCAGATATGCTGAAATGTCTGCAGAAAATTCTACTTTTGATCAACAAAAAAGTCAACATATATAAAAATAGATACCCTCATAATATGAAAATTATTTTCATCAATCTGCCATTGTATATACCTAATGAACTTAATCCTTCCAGGAGCCGCCCCTGTCTATCAAATTCCTGCCAGATAGAGCTTTCGTCCGACAATCTTGAATGGAATACTAAAAACTATCAAAAACTCGGACAAGCCTAGCGTTCTAATCGCAATTGAATGACATGTAAATGCGAAACGAACCAAGAATCACTCGAGATCAATAATTAGTAAAAATATCGGAAAAACCCGATTAATACCGATGCAACATATACGATACGCGCAGTCGAAGTTAATTTGAAACGACAAAAACAAGATTTTCCATGCCGTCTAGAAAATGGATTGGATGCGATGATATTTTCAACCTCAACCTCAGGCTTTGGTATGAATGTCGAATAGTCGTCTGGCAGTACTAGTTACAAGAAAAAATACAACCAGTTTCATCAACTAGGTACTCACTCCACTAAGGTTCCAAGAAGCATAACAGGAGAGAACTCGATTTTATATAAACTCATCAGAGCAATCGGTCTCGAAGAGGGCAAAGAAGCTTTGAAGTTGTGATATCATTTGAAAAAATGTCACTCGACAGTCGGTCCGATTCTTCAAAAAGTGGTTAACACAATGGATACATTAGTAACGTTGTTAACAACTACTTTTTTAACCACTTTAGATTTTCCACTATTCATATGTGGTATTCTTCAAATACAAAATTTATCAAGGTTGCTAATTTCTTACATTTCCACTCAGTGGTAAATAAATGCGGAAAAGTTAGTAACTCCTCTTCTTTTTTATTATAGTTTGCTGTTTTTCTGCAATTTCAACGTCAATCTAACCTCATTTTCTGGATTCGAGGTAGTATTAGCACATAGAAAATATCGGCACACACTCACACAGATTACTTTTTGGTCTTCTGTGTCCGGGACTGCCAAGTTTTTCGTGAATAATTGCAGGAATAATAATTATATGTTTTGTTAATGAACCTAGTGAGGTAGGTATAAATATATCCTGGAATTCATATTATTACACAGGATCATTGCTCATTGATTCAGCTAGGTATCTAATTTTTCAGTAGCAATACATTCTACAATGTTGAACATCATTGGTTCTATCAGAGACATCATTAACATTAATATTCTTGGTTTGTATAATTTCATAAGGCTCTATATAATTGGATGCTATCTGTTTCTTGAGCATATATATGTAGATATTTTTATGATATTTTTTTCAGTAGGAAGGTATAGGTTCTCAATAATATCGATTATCCTACCATATAATTATTTCCTGAGCGACTCAAATCCTGATAACTGTAACCAATTTCCTTCATACTCTTCAAATATATATCACCTTTATGATGAATTATTATTTCATTTCCACCAGTAAAATCTGGTGGATAAATTAGTCACTTTATCAGTGGTAAACCAACAAGTTGTTATTTTTTTTTTCCATTTTGACGTTAGAGAATTGAAAATTCGGAAAGTGATTCAAATAACAACTGACCTTCCTATTTGCCACCCAAATGACAGTGGTTGAGATAACCACTTCCTTAGAGAATCAGACCGTATATGTATATTGTCATCTATATTTGGAAATAATTTAGAACCATGACACTTGCTTACATTTTTGGAAAAAGCATTCGGAGTCAGACGCACTGATGCTCACAGAAAAAATTCAAATTTTCTTGGAAATTTACCATATTAAGGTAAAATTTCTCGAAATGAAAATAGCAGTATTTCGACACAAACCGTTATTTAATATTTCGATTCGTTTTCGAATTATTCGCAAATAGCTAATTTTGATGAAGAAAATTCGTTTTTTTAACATAATAGTGAATGCACCATCTAACGGTTATATCAGAAACTTTTCCTATCAATTTCTTTTGGCCAATTTTGTACATATTTTTTTTCCCGCAGCAGTAATGTTAATGGTTTTTATAATATTGTAGGTACCTTGCCGACTTTATTGGGACACCCGGTACATATAAATTCAACTTACTCTTAGACTTTCTTGAATATCATTATTTCGAAAACATGTTGTACCCCATTGGTGAAAATAAGATAGCAGAATCAAGTCTATATCCGTTTATTGGTTGGGATCGACATTTTCCGATAGTGTATGGCCAAAGGACTTGGCTCATCCTGTATAACTATACGAGAGATTAGCCTTGGTGGAATGCTGTCTCGATGCATTCGAGTACTTTTGAGCCATGCGGTATGTACATATACGCGGACTTTTTCCTTTTTTGTTGACATCTCGAAGAAGCAGGCCTATTGGCTATCTTCCGTAAAAATGCCCGTCTGCAAGGATGTTTACAGCTCGCCCATAATTTCAATGCCCATTTGGAGACTATCGTCCAGTTTTATTTTTGTTTTGTGGTATATATATAAAAGTATCCAATTTTCTTCAACAAATGTTAGTTCTTTGTTAACTGATACGAGTAGAGTTTATTCGAACATGAAATCGGTGAGTTCATTTATTAGTCTAATTTTCTATGCATGAAGTTGTATTTTTCGAACAAAAAGTAATTTTCATACAGGATGTTTCATTAATGTTAGACGAAACTTCGAGGTCACATTTTTTAGGTCAAAATAAGAAAAAAATATGATCTCGAGTTTCTTAAATAAATCGATTTTTTATTGATTTATAGAAAATGTTCGAGCTGATAGTGATGAAATTCATAATGTTTGTTGAAATCGACAGCACTGCTTTTGTAAACAGTCTAGGCAAAAGATTCAGAACATTACGGTTTTTTCCCATCGGGTTCAGAGATTCGAATACAAAAAAACTCAAGAGCAAACAATATGTATTTCGAGTTGCTCCCACCAAAGAAGTTACTGGGTGCTGTCATTTCGACCCAAAAAAATTACCACGAAGTTTCATATAACACTTATATAACTCATATTCTCTCAGAATTCAAATTGTCCTTTCTTTAGAATTTAGAGCTTAGAACAAAAAAATGATTCCTCCTTAAAATACAAAAAAATACTCTCGAGAACACCGATCTACGTGAATAACCTGTTCATGTGTTTATTTATCTTCTATATTACACATAACAAATTACTCCGTTTATCCATCGAGTTTTTATAGTGTTGAGTTCTTGAAAAAAGTAAATTATGTTACGGTTATCTCAAATATTCTTATGCAATGCCATGATTATGGCCATAATTTTAACGGTATGATACGTGAAAAAGTGATACGATAAGTTTCAACCGTTGCCCACTTTATTTTTTTTTCAGAAATTGAGGTGAATGCTCCTAAAAAGCAACAAAAAATAACTGGATGCTATAAAAAAGAAGACAACAATCTTGTTGACAAATCGCCCACTGCATACAATCACAATTACTTGCTGGTATTTTTTATAAAAACTTCGCCCATTAGTTTGATATCCGAGTTATTTTATTTCAAATATCCCTCACCTCATAAAAAATAATCACTGAATGAGAACTAATCGTATTTAAACTACGGCTCTACAGTGAAGATGAAAATCACAAGATGTGTATCCATTACATTGCATTTTATACTTACTGTAATTGTTTTTTTATAAAGGGTGCAAGCCAAACGGAGTTATTTTATGCCGATTAACCCTATTTTGACGGTGTCATCCTCAAAGGGCGTTTCGACATAAAATAACATCTAGTAGTTATATTTGGCAGGGTATGTTGGATAGAAAACCCACTCAAGAACACATTTTCCAGGCTATCTTGATCTCAACCCTTTGGATGCTAGCAACATCCGCCTCAGTGGTTCCCATAGACGAGTCCAGCTCGACTGTCAACGTCAAACAGGGCAGCAACGAATACTCCTACCACATCCAACAAAGCCATGGAGTGGCTGCCCAATCATATCACCCTGTAGACCTCCTGAAATCAGAACCAAACATCCTCGACTCGCCTCAGGCCAAGAGCTCGGAAGGGGTCAGCGAGAAGACCCACCCAAGCGAAGAACTCGAAGCCCAAGCGAAGAACGAGGCACCCGGTCAATCCCAAGGTCGCAGCAATGACATGCAGCCCTTCAAGCAACTGAAGATCGCGTTGCCTAGTTACCTGCCCGCAGCTAGCGTCGGACTGATCAAGGAGGAAATGGACAAGCAGCAGCTGCAGGAGCAACTGAAGATCGCGTTGCCTAGTTACCTGCCCGCATCTAGCGTCGGACTGATCAAGGAGGGAATGGACAAGCAGCAGCTGCAGGAGCAACTGAAGATCGCGTTGCCTAGTTACTTGCCCGCAGCTAGCGTCGGACTGATCAAGGAGGAAATGGACAAGCAGCAGCTGCAGGAGCAACTGAAGATCACGTTGCCTGGTTACCAGCTGCTGCCTGCAGCTGGCGTCGGGCTGATCAAGGAGGGGATGGAGAAGCAGCAGCAGCTGCTGCAGGAGCAACTGAAGCTGGCTCTGCCTGGTTATAGGTTGCTGCCAGCTAATGCTAACATTCAGTACACCGATCTGACTTACTACCACCCCTATCTTCACGGTTATGGGCTGCAGTATCCTTATAATTTGCCTATGGTGCTGAGGTATATTTGAGATGGTTCATTGGTGGTGGGACTTGGGACTTGGGGCAAGGTTGAGGTTATGCCATTTCGGATGAAATGAGTTGGCTTCTTTAAAATAGAGAATAAAAATGTAAAATAAATATTGGTGTTTTTTATTTGCAACATGTAATCGGTGCCAGATTATTTAAAATATATTGTTTGTTTTTTCATGGCAGTTGCTGCAACTGTAGCTGGAATTTTGGAGCGAAATATTTCTAATTCAAACCTTATGAATATCTATACTATATCTTTTCTTAAAAAATCCGAATAAAGAATTGATGATGCAAAAAAAAGTCAAAGACAGCTTCGGTAATATAAGGGAAGATTTATGGTCGATTAGTTAATTGGAGGAATAGGTGTTCCTTCTGTTACTGATGCTCTTGATCTATCAATTCTATCAGGAATATCAGTGCTAGCATCAATTTCGATGGTAGTTGATAAACCATCAACTGAAATATCAGTACTAGTCCAAAGATCTGGTTCCAAAGCTACCGAATTTCTGTGTTTGGGTACCTTGTACACCCTAGAAGGCATCAGCAAATTCCGCAGTCTGGAACGTTCGCCTGGCAACCCCATAAAATCAGCCAAATACTCGTTTTTTTCACCAGTTTGAAACATGAAATCGTGTGTACCATCTCCGTTGACGTAAGCATATCTCTCTCTGACGTTGCCTCTACCATCTGCTATCTCCTCCCGCTGAAAATCTCTCGTATCGATTCTGAAGGCGTACAAGGCGTCCGGCGGTAGGTTGATCGGCTTCAGGTGTGGAGGTGCAGGCGGCCAGAGCGGGCGTGGTTGGTGATTTTGATCTTGAGTGATCCATTGGTAGGGATTATGTGTTTGTCGCCTTGTGACAATGTTTGAAATAGCTGATAGGCTTGATGTGCAACTTAAAATTAGGATTATCTGGAAAAAAAATTTAAAAATTTAAATTCTAACACATCGTTGATGGGTAGCACATCCTTGTGGAACGAATACCTATTTTCAAATATTATCGTTTCGATATATAGGTATTATGATCTACTAATTTTTGGTAGTTATGAAGTGAAATACATTCAGTATTTGCGTGGAATATAGTTTGAGCCATTTTAATTGAATAGTTGTTTAAATTGTGAAACATCAATTATTCAGACTGGAATAATAATTATCGCATAATAACAGCATCAGCATCTAATGAGATTCTAAGTAAATAATATCTAGACAACGATATTCTATTAGCTCTTATTTGTTACGTAATTACTGAATTCTTCATTTTGAATACAATCCATTATATTGATTCTTCATCAAATTTCCTCACCAAGATGACATTTATATTAAAAATGACAGTCGAATTTACGATATTCTCAAAAATGTTGCATAAATTTACCTACTATACAATGCTTACTGAAATTTCAAATTGATTTATATTTTTTTTGTAAAACTGACACCCTAGCGATACCCCAATAATAAAAATGACCAGGCTGCAAGAAATTCACGGGATGATAAAAAAGAGTTACTCACATGGAAGTAGATCATTTTCCTGACACAACCATTCGAACATTCAATCACTGAATGAAATCAAATCATTGGAATGCAATCAGATCATATAAACAATAAACGCCTCTGGGCAGTGAATCATATAAATAGTTTATTCAAATAACATATAAAAGTCACTCATAAATCAACCACATGATTCCTAACCAGCAGTCGACGTATCCGAACTAGACTCTGTCGTTCCCTCCACCTGAGTCTTTGGTTCTTCAGTGCTAGACGCCTTTCCACCCTCATCCACGATATCATCCTCGTCGGCTGTCAGTTGTTCAGTCCTCAGAGCCGTATCTGCATTGAACTGTTCACTGGGAGACGGTACACTGGGGTTGTTGGCTATCAGATCGATAGCCTGCACGTGAGCCCTAACAGAAACCCCCGGTGGTACCGAGAATGTCCGGTCTCCAACATTGGTGACTATGGTGCCTGGGCAGCTGCGACAGTCGGCACCAGCCCCAGCCACACTGATCACTGGTGCACCTGGCCTGGGATGGCTCCCAAACAGTCCAAAGTCATCCTTCGCCCCACTGGAAGGGTATTCGTCCTCGAGGTCAGGTTTGAACCCGAAGCCATCATATGTTGGTCTGGTCTTCGGGGGTCTGGAAGTTGTCGAGGTTCCGAAGCTAGGGGTGGGTTTGTAACCACCATCGTAAGGAGGCTTATAGGAACCATCGTCCTCTGCAGGGCTAGGTCTAGGTGACGTGGTGGAAGGTCTGCTACCGAAGATGTCCCCGAAGTCATCGGTGTCTTCGTCTAGGTAGGAAGGCTTGGGGCTTGGCTTAGGGCCAACCGGTTTGCCGTCTGTAGGCGCATCAAAGTCGCCCAAACTGTTATCGTCTCCCTTGCTGCTCGGTTTGAAGTGACCGCTCGCTGCGGTATCAAAAAGGTCTTTGTCGTCGTCGTAGAAGTCTGGCGGCAGTAAATCCGGTCGTTCGAATGGAAACACCGTCGGCAGGTGGGGCCCTTTGACTTGCTTGAGCACTCGGTAGCCAGTTTCCGGTCCTGCGATGTAGTGCACCGAGTGTTGAACACCCTTGTCATCCAGGTAAGTGTAGGAGCCTCGCACGTGACCGGTAGAGTCGCTTGCTTCGGTGCGCCTCTGGTCAGGTCCAGCCGAAACAAACCTGTGAAAAATGATTGGATGATGGTGTGCAAAAGGTCTTCCAGTGAACATACTTGTAGCTCCCATCCAGGCCTCTCTGGATGGAAGTTCTGCCTCTTGGTATGGGCTTCCCTCGGCCCCTGAAGAACAGAGGCCCGTAGGATCTCGGGTTGGAGTCTGGAAAGGGGGTTTTCACGTGGAAGCCAGTGTTCTTGCCTGCTATGTACTCGACATTGTGCTTTTCCCCGACATCATCAATGTAGGAGTATCTGATGGAAAGCGGTGATCAGAGCGAATCGGATATCGTGTAGGTGTTTACCTTCCGCTGACGTCACCCACTCGGTTCGCGTTCTCGTTGCGGGTGTAGGTCCTCGTTCTGAATCCGAACTTGTAGCTGGGGTCCTCGTAGGGATCGTAGTGGGGATCGTCTCTGGAGCCTATCGCTCTTGGGCCGTTTTGGTTCAAGTCGTATTTGCGGACGACGTTTTTGCCTCTCGGCCTGAATCCTCTTGGTCCAGCTGTGTAGATCGTGGAGTCTATTGCTCCTATGTGGAAATCAGTGTAGAAGGTACTCGTTTCGAGTTGTTTGGACTTACCTGTTCCAGGATTTCTACCCCCAAATTCACCCTTGACCACATTCTTCCTGTTGGCGTCAGCGTAGTGGTATGAATCTGGGTTGTTGTAGCCAAATTCGTAGGAGCCATCTTCATGTAGGACGTTGAATTCGTCATCCGTGGATATTATTTCTATGAAGGTGAAGAGCAGGAAAAAACACCGTAGGATTTCCTTTGAATAACCAAATTGAGTATTACATTTTCAGATATTGGTATCAAAAATAAATATAAGTGAACTGGTATATTATCTTAGGTAAGTACCTATACTGAATAGAAAATTGATAATTTTGAAAAAAAAAGGATGATTTGGTGAGATGAAACCACAGGGCATTACATAGGGACTCATTTTATGGCCAATCGCTCTATTTATTCCCAATTTTTTGTAAGTATACGTATTGTGGGATTATTTGAATTGATTAATAACAGTTGTATCATTATTATTGTTATTGACTGTGAGAAATTAGAAGGAAATTCAGCACTTAGTCATCATAGAGACTACAAACGATTGTCATAAAATATAACGCAGTTTTCATATTCATGAAATAGTTTTTGATAATAGATAGACATCATAATAATAATTAATATTGAGGTAACTTGTGAACTTGTGAACAGTGGCATCAGAGGGACTACTTATATATGAAAGGGGCTTTATGAAAATTGTGAATTAAACTCCCTCGAAATTACCCTCTATAATTGTTTCGATAACGTTTAATCCTGAAACTTGGCAAATTTGTTGTAATCCATGACACAAGCACTACTGCAAAATCGGCCTTATCCAAAAATAGTTCACAAAACTCACATTTTCAAACTGCATGCTAACAACTCTTTGGTATTCGACCCCCCAAAAGCAACTACTGTCCTCTGAAAATCTGGTAAATACCTTTTATATTCATCATTCGAAAAGTGGGGTACCAACAAGATTTTTTCTTTGGAGATTGTTTCAACAAAACATATGAATATTGTGGACCATTGTCATTCTCGCGATATGGCCAATGAAAATTCCCATCGAGACAATTGAGCAGCTGTGATCCAAAGGAAATCCCCTGTAGCGTGAAGATCGAAGATGGCCTTGCATTTTCCTCAATGGTCTGCTGCTTACAATGTAGATTCGGGACCATACGTTGGTCACTTAATTTTTTTCAATGTGCGAGAATATTTCATGGTAATCTTATTTGAGTTGATTATGAGTAACACTGTTTTTTTCAGTAGGAATTCTATTTTAATTGAATCCATGATAGTCCTTTATACAGTGTGTCCAAGATAAGAATGAACAGCATGGGGATATCGGAAACGGTAAGTGATACGGGGTCGATCAAATTAGAGAAAAGTAGCGCATTTATGTGCCTAATGATATGACATTTAGAAAGTTTCAATATTCCAAGTAGTTTCGGAGATATCCGAGAAAAACCGAAATTTGAGAATTTCGTTTTTATTTTCTCCTAGTTTTATTTTCAATGGAAATGTAAAACAAATAGCACTTCGCCATGGCCACTTTTTAAGGACTACACGATAACATAAGCAGAATTTTTCTGCGACGTTTCGTCTTTTAGAAAACATCATCAACTTTGTATATTTATATGGGCCAAAACTAAAGTATACGACTCCATTTTTCATTGTGAATACAGCAATGTATCACACAATATGATTTCGGAACCATTTCTCGCGCAAAATGTAATTTAGTTATTACTTAATCTGTATTTCTTCAATTTTAGACAGTAGGCGCTGGAAAATATGACCACATTATGTTCTGTTGTCATAATGATACTGTAGTTTGGTAGAATTTTTCACATATTACCGTTCCTACTCTTAAATCTCGTTACCTACCTAATTTGTGTTAAAAATGGAAAACGGCAGCTTTTCGAATACTGAAAAATTTGAAATGTTGTCGTGTTACATTTTGTGCCAAAGAAATTGTGTTTATGCTGAACGTGCGTACTCTAATAAGTAACCAGAGAGGCGACAACCTGGTAAATCAATATTTAGACGCCTACTATCTAAAATAGAAGAAAAACAAATTAAGTAATCACTAAATTACATTTTGCGCGAGAAATGGTTCCGAAATCATATTGTGTGATACATTGATGTATTAACAATGAAAAATGGAGTCGTATACAGGGTAAACTTTAGTTTCGGCCCAAAGTTGATGATGTTTTCTAAAAGACGAAACGTCGCAGAAAAATTCTGCTTATGTTATCGTGTAGTCCTTAAAAAGTGGCCATGGCGAAGTGCAATTTGTTTTACATTTCCTTTGAAAATAAAGCTAGGAGAAAATAAAAACGAAATTCTCAAATTTCGGTTTTTCTCGGATGTCTCCGAAACTACTTGGTCTATTAAAACTTTCTAAATGTCATATTATTAGGCACATAAATGAGCTACTTTTCTCTAATTTAATCGACCCCGTATCACTTACCGTTTTCGATATCCCCATGCTGTTCATTCTTATCTTGGACACAGCGGCTTTGTGAGAAAATATAATATTATTATAAATATATGACATATATTCTTATAATACTAATTTTACCTCTAGCTCAAGACAACTTATGTTCAACTCTTGAAACAATTATTTCTGATTATCATATCTCAATACGTGATGTGCGATATTAGAAGTTATCACCTTAGAGCCGTCATCTTGATTTTATAGATTTTGAAAAAATAATCATATTCTTTGATCCCAAAGTTACATGGTAATTTGGAATAGAATCTGACTATGATCGTAAATCTCGTCAACAATTTTGGAGCCAAATTTTTTTTATTTTACCCTAACAAAATTATGCTCTGAATAAATGAACTTGCTAATTTAGCCTTCAGAGGATTTTAGTTTCCTTATATCGCATTTGCTAACCCAATTTTTTTCATTTTTCCCAGAATATCTGGTAAGTATAATTTCTACGACCCTTCAGATCTGCCATCATCAAGAATTTCTTAATTTACATTTCAAACTGTAGGTACATTAGTACCAACACAATTTGTTTCAATATGAATTTCTAATTTAAAGTTGTAACTGTAAATTTGGCCACAAACTTTTTCAATCATTAGAATATCGTAACTCACAACTAATATTTACGAGATTCTTAAGTCCGTGTCTCACGGTCAAACTGTTTGATCAAATCTGTTTGACGTGACGTCATTTCTGTCTATTTGATTCAAATATTTCAAATGTGCCAAAATCCTGTTCACACGATTTGAAGAAGTTTGTTCAAACATCAGTTCAAAAATTGATTGATCATAACGGAAGAGAAATCTACATTCAAGGTGGAATCTCGCTTTTTCAACAATATATATGAATAGAAATAACGCGTCTCTTCAGAGTTAGTGAAGTAGAAACGAAACTACCTCAGTTCCCTATTGAACTGTGTTTGCAAAACATTAAACAATGCCTCAACTCCTGATTCTATGGAATATATTAGTACTTATCATTGAAAGGATGACGAGTGATTCAGAACACCTACCAGTTATTTGGAATAAGGGAGAATTACTAGCAATATCATTCAATGCATCTGATATCTTATCACTCTTGTGGTAATCTTTTTGTCTGATGTTATACAAAAGTTGTTTATTGCTTCTATGGAGATCTATTAGGAACGTTACTTGCTCCTCGGTCCAATTTCAAGCAGCAGACATTTCCAACAGTCCAAAACTCTATTAGTATTCTGAGTTCTGACGTTTCGATTTTCGTTGTCAACAAAAAACTCTAACCTTAGTTTTTCATCAAACAGGTAAAATATTTAGAACATGTTCTAATTTCAGCTGCTGTTTGATGTGACGTCATTGATGACATCACACTTTCATAGTTTGATCAAATAGTTTGACCGTGAGACACGGACTTTATTGACAAAAAAAAGATTGCAGCCATAAATAAGGAGATTAGTAATGAGACAAAAGTTTTGTCTACTTTACAGTTCCTGTAAATGACGCAGTTCCTCTTCGCAGGTAAGTAGGTACTTGAAATTAATGAAATGAGTGATAAATGTAAATCTCAGTAATAAAGGAGGTGTATCGAAAAGTCGGAAGCCATTTTCGCACAGCACAATAAACCTCAATAATAATACGTTTGTTGTCCATCGTATTGTTATTGTTGAAAAAGAATCGCCAGAAACAATACCATCACCGATAATCCGAACAGATATGAATCGAAAGGAGCGCAACTTCCTTTATTTAACAAGGTTAGGGCATACATCTAGCCGAAACGAGAAATACATATCCGAAAAATGATATCTGCTGAATCTCAAATGGTGGGATATTTGAATGAATAGCATTTATATTCGCAATGTTACCTAATAGTAGGGTTGGTATTTCATAACCATGATATATGGAATTGTTTAATGAATATTCGATCAATTGAAAAACGCTGGTTCGCTTGAAAAATATCGGTATATCGAATATTCCATGAATTATATGCGATGTATGGAATATTAGATAAATTATTCGATATATATCGAACGGATATATATTCGGGTGGAGAAAATTCGATACATCGGATTTTTGATATATTTTGACACATAAGTATCTTTTTTATAATTCATACAGGGTGTCCAGAAATTCGTAAGCTATAAAATTTTAACAGCAGCTTCTATAACCTGTAATTAAAAGAAGAGTTCATATGAACAATATAATTATAGGTCGAAAAATTGTTCTTTGAGGGGTTGGATTGCATTGAGGAAATTCTAATAATAACTCTAAAATATATAAATTTTCCTGATATTCAATTATTTTTCTACAACCGGTTAACAAAGTAGCCTTGGAAGCTTTCAAATCTCGAAATAGTAAGGCACCTCCTCATCTAGCAGAAAGAGCAAAAATTGTAAATTTGAACCTCCTACCAGAGAAATCGAGGAAAAGTATCAATTATGATATGATCGATTCATGACAAACTTATCGCAAAAAACATTAGTCCGTTGAATTTAAAGCAAAAATAATATTTGATGATCCGTTTTCAACCAATATTACAGTCCTATAGCTACACTGAATGAAAAAATATATAAGTTTGATGCCAGGGGGAATGAAAAAAATATATTTTCAATGAGAAAGGTGAATTTCAATTATACTATATGGTAGTTTGAGAAGAATCAGTGTAGTAGTAGTAGTAATGAAGTATCGAGTTTTCTTGTCTAGAAATTATGTGTATTTCGAACTCATGATCTCTCGAAAGATCATGAAAGTCTTTGTCTAGCGGCAATCTATCACTTTGCAAATATATAATAATGTCGTGAACAATAAAACCAAACAGAACATGAAAACTGTGTCCATATAAATTCGTATAAAAAAATTATTTCTTAGAATGAAAGTCTAAATATATTTCTATAGAATCAATAGCAACAGTTAATGAAATAAATTTACAAGGCGTAAAATAGCACTTTATCGCTCGATTGTATGGGCTTAAAATAGCACTTTACCACCCTCGGACTACATTACCGCCCGCCGGGCGTAAAATGGCACTTTACCTCCCGCCGGACGATAAATTATTCGCATCCTCAGCTGCTTTACTGATTTCTGGTGGAGTACAATTCACATTTTCTTCGTCAATGGAATGAATTTCGTAATGACTATTGTCTGTATTGACAGCAAATATGGCTACTAGCCTATTTATTCACCCACCAGTCTGGAAAATGAGCAAATTGTAAACCCTTAATAACACCCTTATTATAAGAGATAGAGAAAAAGTAAAAACACTCTCATGTAATGCTTTTTCGGGAAGAACATCATGGGCGTAGCAAAAGTTATTTTAAAGGGGTTTAAAGGTTAATTAAGAACCGTTTTATTCATATCATGCTTGAGAGGTGAAGAGGTATTTACAATAAAATATACTGGTCGTGCATAAAATGTTGTATTTCGGGCGTAACTTGCTTTTATGGACCTTAAACTTACACGTTGCGGTCCATAAAAGCCTATTTCACGCCCTTGATACATAAATAACTAAAATATATAAAACATGATAACATTGTCGTTTCCCATGACTTCTTTAAACATTTTTGGAACCAATTTGATAAGTTATACATCAATTTAGAATTAAACGAACCCATAATATATCATGATCCAAGGAAATAAACAAACAATAGTAGTGGTCGCTAATATGGCAGCTGGTGTCTTTCAACGAGAATATATCGACCTCTGAGGTGGGATCTGATAAGCAAATTGTTTAATTATCTACTCGTTATTCTATTGTTTAGATCGAGGCAATTAGAACCTGACAAGGTAATGGGTGCGCTTTTTGGATGAGAGTTAACCAGATTCAAAACAAGAATTCATCGTCAATTACGGTGATTTCATGGATGGTGAACGAAAAAATTGTTGTAAGGATGGAAAATTATTGTATTTTCAGAACCCAAATATGTGGAGAGGGTGAACCACCTTACTTTCTTCTGGTGCAATAAAATGTCCTTATATCAATGATCCAAAATAGATGCTTTCATTCGTGAAAGTCGCCACGAACAAACTAGTAACATCACACAGATCAAAAAGCATGCATCAAATCAAAAAATATATGAAAAAATCTTTTTTTTTTTCGGATAACTCATCCAGTTTTTTTTGGATACAGTTTTCGAAAAAAATTTCGGCAATATTTGTTCAAATAGAATTAATCACTTACTTGATCTTCTGCGAACAATTTCATGGACACACTGTATATTTTTGAAGCTACTACGATCGAAATATATAGGATGTCATATAATAGAAGGTCAGAGAAGTTCGTGGAGGTGGTATATATCTATTTTCTGATCCTTGGGCTGCAATTATTATAAAATGAGGTACCTGATGTGTAAACATTGTTTTTGAGATTTTTCACGACTTTCGTCCACATTTATTCAAATTTTGAAATAATACATAACCCTTGAGATAGTTCGGACAACGTCTTCTAGATGTCGCATTTCAAATCGATGGTATTCAATGGTGTTATAGGTATAGTGTAGGTAGGTAAGGAGCCACCCTGTAGATATCATTTTTATTGTATTTGAAGAAAATTATCGTTCTTGAGATATTGCTCAAGTTATTTTATATACATTGAGAAAATTCTGATTATACGATTTCAAAATATCCCTAAATTAGAGACATCATCAGAAGGCATACATCAATTTAATTGATTCTGCTCTATGCAGATTTTTCAATAATATTCAAATAATATTGTCAATCATTTCCAAAACGCTCCCATATCTACGAGAATTATACAAAATACTCCTCCTGAAGGCTAATAACCTTAGAAATCAATGTCTTGAAAACATTTACCAAAGCATTTTTTGTACAGAGCGTTTTCAATAATAATATGTACCTATGATATATCTCAAATAAATTGGATTTTCATTCACTTCAATGATTGTTCAATAAATTACTAAATCACCTGGTATTTCGGTTATAGGTAAACATTGGTGACATCAGAATCTATATATTATGTATCAGACATTTCTCTTTATTTTTGAATTCATCAATTCATATAACATCCCAAATTTATATTATGAAGGTAAAGATATAAAATGTATTTATTAATAAATCTTGAACAAGATACCTACGAAAGTAGGTACCTGATTACATAAATATCTGTTATGTCATCATCAATATAAGACAATATCAATGATTTCCCTTTGGTAGCAGATCAAGGTTACAAATTGTTCTTGGTTCTTGGACTACTTTTTAACAACTTGATATTACCGAAATTCGAGAGCTAGACTAGTTTATACATCTCGGGTTTTCTTTCACCTCCTCCTATGGCGTTTGACCGCAGTAGTTGGCAATTTCATCAGAAACACAGTCGAAGACATCGTAGGCTATGTCACAAGACATTCCCTGTACTGAAAAAGAAAATGAAAATGAGTATGATACCAGATGAGTATGATAATTCCAAGAACGATCAATAATTGCCAATTGCCATTAAATATTGAGAAATTGAGGTCACGTGTAACTTGAGTGACACGCACCAAAGACCCAGGAGTATGATGAAACTACTACATGTTTATATTCAGAATAAGAATTTCAATGTATTGTTAAATAATGGAAAATGTGGAATGAGAGAAACAGCATTCACAATTATGAATCCGATGAAAAATTGCTTGTCAAAAACGTACCAAATATTCGAAATAATCGAGAATATTTTGAAAAACTGTAGCCCCAAACTTAGATGACAATCAACGTTTCTAGAATTCTTTCACCACGTATATTTATGTTGTCATAGTAAAAATGCACACTTTTTTACCAAAGATTAATCTAATATTACCATCTATTGAGTTGGGAGTTACTCTAAACTTCTTTTGGGTGAAGCCAAGGCAATATTTGACTGCATCAACTGTGGCTAGGATATAGTCTTTCTGAGAGATTCCATCTGTATAAAGAGAAACAAGGCCATCTGCTGTAGGGAATCCCTTATCATTTACCTGGAAAAAATATAGTGTTCATTGATAATAGAGAGGGAGGTTGTAAAATTTATGCTTGTTTGAGTCCGGAAAAATCAAACGTTTTCAAAATAATTACTCTTTTATGAATAAAAACATACAAATATAATTAAAAAAAATTCGAGGATGAAGCGAATTCGCAAAAAAGGACATGTGAGAAAAATATAATAGTAGAATCTGATTTATTTTTCGTTTCAATTCGGCACCATTGTTTCGAGACGTAGTTATTCAATTAGAACTATGTGGGTTCCTCAAATTATTCTCACTATTTTCAATGTTTAATTAGACTGATATTTTGTTTAACGAAACAAGTTCAACTGTAGATATACCTAGACTCATATTTTTTTGAACATCTCGTATTTTTCGAATTTCGTAATAATGATTCACATGATTATGTCTATAAGTCTATAAGTCGAAAATCGAATTCTCGTATCGAAAAATGAGATGAAAAATATGACTATAAATGATTTTTTGTTCTTACAGTTATCGAGTTACCCTATACGAACTTCAAAATTTGTCCACCCTGTACACACTGATATTTTGAATGAAAATCTGCATAAAAGTGACCCTATAGAAGAACATTTACAATGGTTACATGGTTGATTATCTAATATTTTATGGTGGTCACAGGAGAAATGCTGGTGAAAGTTTTAGTTTTTACAGTGAAGAGGTAAAACTTGATATACATTATATAATTTAAAATGGATATGCTATGATTGTACGTACAGGATTACAATCATGACTATAATAGGAAAAAATATCTCCTACCTTAGAAGCAATGATCATGCTATAATAAATGTTACTTTAATTGGTTATCTGTAATAATTATGATTACATTACCATAAGAATCAAAACATTTTTTATAGGAAAAAAGGTGTAAACAATATTACAGATAGGATTAGATTATTAATCGTGTGGTCTTTTTTATTAGTTATAGTTTTCAATATTTTTCATTGGTGGGTTGACAGGAAGTAAGGATAATGGAGATATAAGTACTATTGGAAAATGGTTATATTATAGATTTATAGATAAATACGTACTTATTGTTCATTATAGCATTCGTTGTCATGTCGTAATAAGTCAAGTGATCGATTTTATTATATTTCTGCTGATTTATACTGAAATTTCTGAATGTATTTTTGAAAAGAATTGTGTTAATTTCGTATTCCTCACGAACACCCCAAGGTAAGTTTATTATAAATAAAATATCTGCGAGATATATCAAAACTCACCGCATCCATTTTTCTGTAGACGCACTGTAGAAGGCACTGAAATGAAAGAACAAATTCCACATTTCTGTACAACCATTTTTTACTAATAACGTATTTATTAACCTTTGGAAAAATAGATAAAAATTAAACTTACACCTGCAATTCTTCTTTCATCATCTGAAAAAGCTGCTCTTTTAGCGCGACTGTGGGTATGTTCATTAACATCCAATGATTCTAAAGCCTCTGAAAAAAAGTTTCAATGTATGTACCTACCTATAGCTGATAATTCAGTGTAACATTTCAATTCTATTTTGTGATAATTTTACATGTCTTGAAAATTAATTATTAAGTTGCTATATATATCACGATCAAATTTCAATGCATTTTCAATGTTTAGGGTAGGTATCAAATAGTACATTGTTTTATTATGATCACAGTTGAACTTTGTAACAAAAACGAGGCAAAGCAATAGCGAAGCCGAGCACGAAAAATATAACAAAAATGGATGACTTTTGAGTAAGTTGCAGGTTAACGATATTATAGCTTGTTAGTTTAAAGTATCATCATCATGTATATTATTATAAGTGCTACCCAAAGAGTGCTACCTGATAATATTGCTAACTTGATTTCATCCTGGCATTTGTTTATCACAGCTTCGATTTTCTTTGGTGCTGTTGGAGGAATGTCACATTTGTTAGTGAAATTTTTATAGATCTGAAAAAGCGAATAATCAGAATCGGAAATCCAACAATATATCAGATACAGATAGTCTATAAATGTTCACATTCAATTTGCTCTACAGGTTGATAAATTTGATCCCACCACAACCTCAGAGAAGAAAAAATAAATGAAAAAACTCACTTCTGCTGCTTGAACTCGGAGACTCAAAAATACAAGACACACTCCGTATAGTACACAGTGGCGCACGGTACCCATATCTGTCGTTCCAAAAGTACCAGGTTGATCAGTGATATACCGTCCCGATCACCAGTAGTTTAGCGCGAAGAATGTGCCAATGTGGATTATACAGACGCAGCAAAAATTGCACAACTGTGCCGGTTTTTCATGATTTCACCTACTCTTTCCCGTCCGATCAAAATGGATGATGGAAAGGGATGTGTACCGGACCTGGGCAATATTCGATGCAACATCACAATAATTTCTCTACAATCTACTGGATCCAAATAAGATGAATATGGACACAAGCGTAGATGTGGGTATTTTTTCAACATTACAACCGTAACAGAACAATCAAGAGTTAAATGAAACTTTTTCTTGATTCGGAACCAGTATACATTTTGTTTTATGTACCTACCAGAGTCCTATACCACTCTTGTAACTATATAAATATCTTTTCCATACCAGACCCTATTTTATAGAAAGTGATTCAAGTTTTTATGTCATGTAAACTCTATTCAATGTTTGGAACGCCAAAAGAAAGATATTCATGTCTACTTTGATTGTGATACCTACGCAAATCAATGTTGGAAATGGATATATAAATAAAGTTTAGTTTCAGAAGTTATAATCCAGGATGTCATTGAAATGTGTCAGATTATGGGAGACAGCAGATAGACAGAAAAAAGTACGCGTGAAAGCGAGGGTAAATTGAAAAAGTTGTTCAGGGAAAATCTCCGAACGATATACGATGTTATTGAAATAAATAGTGCAGCAAAATATTCACTTTAATCTTTTTCGTGAATTGAGGCTTCAATCACGTATTGCAATGAAAGTATTACTAAGTACAAATACTTTCTACACTTTCTGTTTGGGTGAATCATATATTTCAACAAGCAGCAGGCAAAATTTGAACAAGTTTTGAAATTCTAATGTTTACTGTTTTTTAACTTGCTGTTTGGGTTAAAAATTTTGGAATCCTTTTTGGAAGCCTCTAGCCTTCCTAACTCACACGAAGGGTTACTTTGCAACTATAAGTATGTTTAAATTAGTTTTTCGAAAATAAACTTTTTTTCATGTTCTGTTAGCCGCTGAATTAGTCATTTCAATGACAAGCTTGTATATAAAACAAATTACACTATATCATACATATATCGTTTTTTCTCACCATTGGTATAAATTAAAACAGGAAAGGTACTCAGTTTTCTGAAAGATCCAGCATTTTTCATAAGAACGTGAGACTTTCATATATTATATTCATTTTGATATACTGTAATTGTCAAACTTGCTACCTTTACAAAAAATATTTTGAAACGCTCGAGCTCAAATACGAAATAGGTAGTTGGTTGCATAGGTATATGTATAGGTAGTTACTTACCTATTCCTTCACATAGGTAGGTATTTTATGAAACACTTTCACTGGTATTAGATAATCATCGAGTTTTAACTTCTAATTCGATCTGGAAGATAGTTTTTTATCATCTAAGTATATATGATATTAGTAGGATATGAATTTTGTTACAAAAATTCACGAACTATAAAAGATAATTGTAAATGAATAGGAAGCGTATACCATACCGGGTCTTTCAGTATACATGTTCCAATGGATTATCTCAGCCATTTCAAAAGATAAATATTTGAAATTTTTATGATCTTCAATTCGTTCAAAGAAAACCTTTAACTGAGGAATACAAAAATTGAAAGTCATCGCACTTCCGGTTTGACCAGGTGACTTTTTTTATTTCAAATAGCACCCTGTATATAAAATGTAAAATACAAAGTGTGATACATCGTTGGAAAGGTAATTTTGAGTAGAAATAAAAAATTGATATTAGAAATAAAAAAAAGTAAGTCACTTTCGGTCAAACCGGAAGTAACTTTCATTTTTTGTTTTCTCAGTTGAAGGTTCCTTGAACGAATTGGAGATCATAGCAAAATCTGGCGATTCACCTACACAGAAATCGCTTAAAAACTTTTGAATTCAAACATATGGTATTTTTATGTCAGATTCTTTTTAATTTTTTCATTTCGTTCTAGATTATGTTGAAATTTAATGAATTTATAGTGCCATTGTGCATAATGTAGAAATTAGAAAATATTTGATATTTGAATTCGAAAACCCGATAATAACTTTACCATATAAATTCAGTAAAAGTCTGGTGTTTTTGTTTACGTTTTATAGAAGGGCGAATTTTTGTAAAAAAAAAACATCAGTTTATTCTGCAAAAAAGTGTTGAAAACAAATAATTGTCTTATTTTTAATACTAGAAAGTTGAGAATCCGCCGCGTTTTGAATTTGAATTCGAGATTAAGAAGGCCAAATTACAACTCTTCCTTCTGGCATTGAAGATACCCAAGTTTATTTCGCGTTTTGAATTTTCGTTTTTGAGTTATTGGGAAAAACTTCAACACCCTGTATATATTCATCAGAAAGCTGTATGCACAGAAATGCCAAGTCAGACAAGTGTGAAGTCAAATGTCAGCTATCAGCTTTATATTCCGTATGTTCCGTAAAGTTTTGAACATGTCTGATGTGACGTAATTATTAACGTCAGTAATGTCACCGACTGACACCGACTCACCGATAGCGATAACACAAAAAAGAAAACTTAGAAAACAGTGTTCTTCGAATCGTCGATCGTTGTAATTCTTAGCAGTCTATTTCGATTTTCGAGTTCATTTGTAGGTAGGTACGTACTTCAAATGAGCCATTCCACCTCATAGTTTTTACGTGTTATTAGTTTTATAACTGCTACCTGCTCATTGGATACAGCAAATTAAACAACACTTTATTATAAATAGTTATCATTGCTTTGGCTTGTTTATAGAATATGTGTGTTTTATCTCAATGAACATTATTACTTGAACTATGAATATACCCTGGTATTCTCTGATATTGTATAATTTCATTATACTTGTGTGAAATAATTGTGTTCTCCTGTTTCAGTTGTATTGGAAGGATGGATTTTTCAGACTTGAGTTTATTAAAAAGATCAAGAATAGTCCATTTATGTATGGGCATTACATTCTTTACTTCAGGTGTGATAGTGAATCTTTTACAATGTTTATTATACCTAATCCTCAGACCATTTAACAAGGTACTTTATAGAAAAATTAATTGGTACCTTTGTTTTACAATATATTCACGTAAGTTTATTTTTCTTCTCTAGTTTGAATATTTTCACCATCTTTCCTTTGTAGAATTAGTGTTTTTGGGAGACTGGTGGTCAAATTCAAGGATATTTTTCTATGTAGACAGGTCAGACTTTGACAAATATTTTGGAAAAGAACATGCCTATTGTGTGATGAATCACACATATGAAGTTGATTGGCTCATAGGTTGGATGATTGCCGATAGAATACACCTTCTTGGTGTAAGTTTCAGACCAGCTATAGCATTTATTCAATTTGACATACTATTTCACTAATTGTATCTTTTTCTAGAATTGCAAAGCTTATGCTAAAAAAGTTGTTCAATATATTCCTGTGCTAGGATGGGGCTGGAAATGTTCTGAATTTGTATTTCTTGAAAGAAACTTTGACAAGGATAAGGAAGTCATTCATAGACAAATCTCTGAACTAGCTGATCATCCTGATCCTATGTGGGTGAGTAATTACTGGAAAAATATCTTCCACAATAAATCATACCAAGCTTGTCAAAATAAAAACACTTTTGACAAGCTGATGTGAATAAATAAAGTATATGTAATTGTTGATGGTTTTACAATTGATTATTTCAAGCTACTGATGTTTCCTGAAGGAACAAGATTCACCAAGAAAAAGCATGAAACCAGTCAGGAATTTGCCATGAAAAATAACCTCCCCTCCCTGAAACATCATTTGTTGCCACGCACTAGAGGATTCATTGCTAGTTTACCACCTATGAAAGGTTTGAGGAGATCAAGATTTATTTTCATATTTCAAAAATAACATTATTTCTTTCCAGGTAAAGTACCTGCATTGTATGACATTGAGTTGGCCTTCAAAGAAGATGTCAAACCAACAATTACCACCATGCTGTTTGGACAGAGTTTGGAAGCTCATATTTACATGAAAAGGATATTAATGGAAGACATTCCAAATGATATGGCTGAACAAGAGAAGTTCTTGAGAGATATGTTTGTTGAGAAGGTGAGAATATGATTGTATTATTTTGATTGTAAAAGTTAAGCGCAATATTTCATATCAATTTGGGACAGGTACTGCAGAAAAATCCGTGTTGAAACCTCTAAAATATCTACACAATATATCCATAATGTATTAACTAATCACCATTTTTGAAATCAACATATGCATACACCAAGGGCTTTACTAGATATTAACTCCTTATTATCTCCCATTTTATTTCCTGTTTCATTTATTTCTGTCAGTTTATTTTCTGTACCTCTCCATGAACATGTATGTTTCTTGGGATACATAAAATTTATTTCACATTGGACTATTGAATAAACTCAATGAAGTCCATGATATTCTGAATTGTTCTAATGTCTTCATTATTCTTTCATTATTGCTTGGTTGAAAATAATATTCCTATTGATGATATGATTATATTTGTGGTATTATCCTTGAGTATTATACAGTGTCTATATAAAAGTTGCCATCATGTGAAGAATTTAAATGTTGCTTTTAAAAAAGATGAACAAGTGGTCTACTCAGAAGGGGTCACATGGCTTTATTTTAGTACTGATGCATGATGGTAATTGAAAGTAAGTAGCATTTGTGTATAAAAAAGTACCATTTCTTTGCTTAAACTTTTGATATCCATGTACACATGCCTATTTTGGAGGATTATTTAGACATGTAGGGAATCAGTGAACCCTCCCAAATAGGCAATTTTTTCATCTTTTTTAATGTTATTGCAATCAGCAAGTATGTGGCTAATTATATTTATCTCCCATCTTTATCTTTACTTCAATAATTATTGAGTTATTTCAAATTGAACTGGATTATGAACCATTGTAATCTAACCATAGTCAAAGGTCAAGTATTATTATCTATGTAACAAAGCATTTAATATGATGTGTAAAAAAATTTAATTTCAAGTTACTATAAGCATTCAGTTCTAAAAATAAAACTTTAACATAATTTTGTATGACTCCAGCCTTTAACTTTAAGAATTAAAAATTATATTTTGGTGCAACTATTAATATATTGTTTCAGGACAAGTTGAAGGACAGTTTTTTAAAAACTGGCGACTTTTTTGCCACTTCTGGAGTTCAGAGGGTTGAACCTTTTGAAATCCCTAGAAGGGTTCACACAGTATTCCATGTGATATTCTGGCAATTCGTAGCAATGGTGCCAATTTTGTATTATCTAGTAAAGCTGCTTTTCAGTGGTGAGCTGCTTTATTTTTCCATTGGAGCCAGTATCATTGGAGCATGTAAGTATTTCTTGAATAATAACAAAAATCTGGAGCTGCAATTTTTGGAATAAAATATTTCCTATCAAACAAAATGTCAACTTGATGTTGAGCAAAGTGAAAAATTATTATTCAGTTTGTTCATTCTAAGTTTATATTTTCAGTCTTCATCTTGATGAAGAAAACGATCGGCATGAGTGAAATTAACAAAGGATCATCTTATGGGTCTGGTGTAACTGTTACTGATAAAAAAGCACAGTAAGATATTTATTATAGCTTCCTGAATCAGTTTCGGAAGGTCATCAATGTCTGTGCCAACACACACCCAAAGACATTTTCTACAAGTACTTACCATGGGGTCATCAATCTTGTCCAATAAAAAAGTCTTGGTGTTTTCCTATTATTGGCCTAAAAATGTGCTGCCTTCACAAGGGAATCTAGAAAGGGCATTTTTTTGAATGATTTGATTTTTGATGATATAGTTTTGCAAACGTCCTTGAAGCATGTTTTTTGATTCACATTTATTTACATTGATCAGGGCACTCCTAATGGGACAAAGCACAATTTTGCTTGACTGTTGACTAGTTTTATTTTTTATATCATACTATTTAATTGTATCTGAAACTGAATACCCTAGTCTTCCATGAAATTATTTTTCCAAAGATGTTCTTCAGTTACTTTTTTATTTGATATTTTCTGATATTCTGTTATTTTTTCTTACATGACATTGGTTTGGTAGATGATTGATATTATTTGAATTGTATTATAGTTTGGTTGAGGATATGGGTTTACATACACATTTGGTGATTTGTTTCAAATTATTACTATAAAAAAAATATAGGTACATTATCAACACAAGAAATTTCTTGAGAATTTTGAGCGAAATTTCAGTATTCAAATATACTCATCTTCTGAAACCCCTCAGTGTAACCTCATCATGAAAATAATATTTTTTATTTTAAAGCACAAGTAGGAATTACTTGAAACTGCAAGTACCTTCTTAGTTATTCATTATAATCTATTAATAGTGTTGTTTTTTAGCTTGTTAATGTACATAATAAATATACATTGAAGAAATAGACTTTCCAACTTCCCAAAATAAAGGATACCCTATATAAATATGTTGGTGATGAATAAAAATGCACCTTCTTCATTTAGTAAGGGAGTATAATCCCTGGAATTTGATACAAAAAATTAAATATCTTTATTCACATTGAGACTATCATATCAAATTGGTATAGGCATGCGACTTAGCCTCAATAAAAAGTCAAGCAAGTGCATTTGAACCTTGATTTCTAAAGGATTCTTAGTGACATAGAATCCTGGAACACCAGCTTGCTCTAGAATTTGCTGTTGGTCAGCTACTTTCTGGTCCAATTGCAATACCAGGTTCATATCAAATCCTTTCAACTCTTCCTTTTGTTGTATCATGAACTTTTGAAGCTGTTCTATCTTTTTATCAGTATCATGTTCAAACTGTTTCAGTATTTCTTGTTCTTGGACTACAAAATAAATACATTCATGTGGGGAATCATTACACATCCATGTCAATAAACTTACTTTTCTTTTGGTTTATAAACTGCAGTCTTTGTTGGTAGAGGTGTTGTTCAGTTACATGCTGGATCTCTAGGAGGCCTTTTACAATTTCAAATACTGTCTCATTCAGAAGACAATTGGCAAGACTTGACAAGAGTTCATAGGGTAATCTCATTTGGTATTTCCTAGGGAAGAAAATATGTTAAGGTGTACCCATTTTACATCATTTTGTACATTTGGACTAACGGGGGCAATTCTCTGGCCATATTTTGTAATTGGTCCAGCAGGAAATATAGTTTTTTTTGAAGTACTAGAGGATCGTCTCCACTCATACCCGTTCAGAAATAAAAATATAAAGAAATTCTAGACCAAAACGAACTCTTGATCCATCATGCTCTTGATTATTGAAACAAATATGACATTGAAACATTTTGTTTATGTTTTTATATCCCGATACCCGACCAAAGAGTATATTGATCGACCACGGCCATTTCGATTGACAGTTGACAGTGTTGACCAGTGCTGCCGCAACGCCCTTGTAAAATGTACCGCGATTCTGTGGAAAAAAGTACCCAAAAGTACTTTTTTCGTTTTGTTCACTGGCTTCACAGTATTCAACCTGTATTTCAGTCTGGAAATGATTAAATAATGTTTGATAGCGAATTCTATTGGTAAAACTGGTGCGCACCCACGTGGAAGTGCATATATTTCTCTCTTCATTATGATGTGTCAAAAAGAAGGATAGATGTATACTGTGCGGTGAGAGCATATAAACTAAAACCGAGAGAAATGCGCTGTTATTGCTCAGTTTGAATAGTAGGATCTATCGCAGCCAATCTCTATAGTTTTATTTCAAGGTCACAGCAACGCCAACGCGAAATCGACTAGGAATAAACTGGACTTAAAACCGTTGATTGATCTAAAACTACCACATAAATTATATACCGTTGATTGTTACTAGAATTGTTTTCTTCCAATAACATTCTGGCCTTAAGATTACTAGTAATAACCTTGATAGGAAAATAGTACCGAATAGAGCATATTTTAGGAAAGTAGTACTTTCGTAACAAGTGCAATGAATAGTACCCAATTCGGTACAAAAGTACCGCAACGGCAGCACTGGTGTTGACTACTGTTGACACAGGAGTAAAGTTAACTGATGCTCTCTGTTACTTTGTGCTCTCTTGTTTTATTCAAATCCGGTGCCGAAACAACTGAAATTACGACCAATCATGTTCAAGCGAAAGACATGAAATTTAAGTCCAATCGCTAACGAGGGGATGGCGCTACTTAAAGGTTAGTAGAATACACGGTGAGTAGAATAGACCTAATCGTAAATTATTAATGATATTCGAATTTGGGACAGCTAGTCTGAAGTTTTGATAATTTTTTTATTCACCTACGGTGCCTACAATAACTATAACGATAGTAGGTCATCTTCCGAATATCCTTCGAACTAAATGCTTCAATTTTGTCTCACTTTTTGACATATTCAACATGACGTATCTGCGTCAGTGCCGACTGCCGTCTCGATTCCTAACCCCACTAACTAATAAAAAAGTAAATAAAATATTTTCTCGTCTCAAATCAAATCTCATAATATAATCTCTTCTCCAACTGAAAATGTGTTGATACTTGGTTAATTTGTGTTGGTATACCAGGGTATATAGTCTGTAGAATCTGTTTTTATTATATTTGAAAACCTTGTATTTAAATTTGTCAATGATTCATCAATGCCATGAAACTGATCATGTTGGTTATGAGGCATATACTGAGATAATACTGTTATCCAGTAGATAGTTGATACTTCTATCTTCTATTACAAAAGTGACAAAGGATGATGGAATATATTCCTAAACATGTATAGAAACAATGTAATTTTGTTACTATTTTTCAAAGGAATCATGTGAGTTGAATAGTTCATTGAGTATTTCGGTTCAGTGAAAAATCCTTGTTATTTTACAAATTATATTTATGGGTTTTAGGGACTCTCTAGCACTTATCCACAATAATAGCACTTCAAACTGTATGGGCTTGAGGGATGCTTTTGCAATTGCCAATGCCAATTTTTCATATTGTGCCATTGAACACTCTAGGCCTATAACATTATGTGAAAAATGTGTGGATATGTATACAGATGTTGTGAATAGTTATGCCAATATGTCAAAGGTATTTTTTATATTTTCTGCCAGATCACTATTCTGTAGAACATTCTCTTATAGGAGATGACAAATGGTACATCTTGTCTAGATAATTTCATAAATCTGGATAGACTGGAAATAGTGCAAAGTGTGTACCAGAACAGTATAGATTTATGGAACAGAGGAAAATGTTATGAATGCTATGTTTTTGAAAATGGACAAAAGACTCCAGAAAAATCCAATGAAACTGTAAAATTTCTCAATTATTATAACAATTTCATGAATTGCATAAATATGAAGGTCAATAGCTCTGATGCTGATACTCTATGTAATGATTGCATGCACCTATACATAGACTTGAGGGATTATTATAGTAGCATAAGCAAATATAATGAGAAAATAGGAGTTTGTATGGATCTTGTTGATAAAGTGAGTAACTTCTTCAAAGAGAAAATATTCAAATACATCATCTTAATTTGCAGATGAATACAACTTGGTCATTCTGGAGTGTGAAATGTTGTAAATACCGTGAACACACTGAGTATACATTCATTTTTCTGAATGTACTTGTTTTAATAATTCCTGTTATATTTTACTTGATTGCACAGTTTTATGTGGAGAAGAAAGATCCAACAATAATACAGCGTGAGTATCTTGAAGTGAACAATTTTATTCATCAATTATTTATAATTATTTATTCCCTTTCAGAATCAAGATTTGCAGAATCTTTAACTGTATCAGAAATTTGACATATAAGTACCAAGGAGAATAAATAAAAATGGATTCTGCTTTCCAATGTCTAAGAATCTCAATTATGTTACATGATTGAAATTTTTATACATGTATATATTGTGATAATAACCATATAAATATAAATTATTTACACAATCATTTATTTCTTATAATTTTTAGAAAGTTGAAGAAATAAAGAATAGTAAAACTTATAATTTTATGTAAAAACAGACATACTAGATATATAATAAGTACCTTTGTTTTGTCATTTACAAATTCATACTCAAACCCCATTTCAAGATACACAAAATACTGTACAATAATCTATTTATAATTAATTTATTATCTGTGCCTAGCTTTTTTATTATTTTTCTTGGCACTGTTAGAAACATTTTTCAGTTTTGCAGAGGTATCTGGTAGTGGGCTGTTTCTATCCAAGCCATTTTGGGCACCATTGGATAGAGAATTCAAGTTAGTAGATTGTTTTCCTGCAGTTTTCACACAAGAGTCAATGTGGTTAGTCAAAGTGCCCATATTTGTGTCACTGGAGTCTTCATTTGTTAGAGATTCTGTTTCACTCTGTCTGTCCACTAGAGAAACTTATTGTTAGGATTTGTAATATTCTATTCATAACTGATTTAATTAAGCCATGCCACTAAGCAAATCACTAAAGAAACATGCAACAGGCAGTAGCTTTTTTAAATATATATTTGCAGAATTAAAATCAAATCTACCAAAAAAAAAGTTGACAAGGGTGCAGTGCAATACTAAAAAAAACAATGTTGATGAAATAATTTAATGAGAACTATAAAATGTACTCCTACACAGTGGAACCAAAATAAAATACATACCACAATTATAATACCTAAATATACTAACACTTAGAGTCAACTACTACTATATGCATAGGGATTGTTACTTTCAAGTTCATAAGAATTCTTACTTTTATCTGGATTTTGGTCAACTATTCCACTTACAGCCTGAAAAAAAAAACTAGTTGGTGGTTTTCAATTTATCTGAATAAGTACATACTGCCATTGATGTGATGGATGATTTTGAGAATAACCTTTCAGCTTCTTTGAATTTCCTATTACGTTTGTCTGCTTTTGAATTCGTAGTTTTATTACTGGATAGATACCTATCCCATCCTCTGATGATGTTTCCATAGAGCTGAGTATCTTCTAAATAGGATCCTTCAAAAGCATAAATTTGTTTTTCCAAATTCGCAAGTGTTTCCTGAAATGTAGCTTGGTGAATTGTTGTTCAACAAAATTTATAAGATAATCATAGAATTTTTTGTAAAAAACTGTTGGAATGCACTGAGAACAAATCAGAAAGTAAACAAATGACTTAATTGAAAGCAAGCCCATAGTATATCGAATATATATCTGGTTATACAATACAAATGAAAGAATTATCACCCCAATTTCAGCTTTCCGTTTCACTAACTCTGCTAATTCTTGACGAGCATCTATAGAATTATTTTTCGTCGACATCTTTCAGAATTTCAGCTGGGGTGACTTCACTTGACTTCATTCACCACGAACCACGATTTCAATCTTCAATTCAATTCAATCCTTCAACAACCTTCAATCTAGTCACCTTTGACTTCACAGTTCACGAGTTCACTCTTCTTCTTCTCCACTGAAATATAACCAATCTCTTCTCTTCGCCTTCGGCTCTGGCTTTGGTCAATCAAGTGGTCAGTGCAGTGGTCACTGGTCAAGTGGTCAGTGGTGTGGTCTGAGTTCTGACCAAGTCTAAGGGCCGGTTTATCAATGCAGGGTTATCCCGAGGGGTAAGCTGACCCAGGGTTAACTTTACCCTAGAGCTAATTTCCCGTATGATTTTGATAGCGTTTAACCCCACCTCGAAGTGAATAAACATTTTATCCCAGAGTTAGCTGTTAACCTTGGGTAATATTAACCCAACCCTGCATTGATAAACCGGCCCTCACTCAGGTCACTGATAAAAAAACTCAAACTACAGTTTATCAGTTCAGTGAGTTTATCCCATATGAGTTTATCTTGAGTCACTGCCAGTACTGCCAGTTGCCACTAGTGCCACTGGTCCAAGGAGATTCCTTGCCACTGGTCGTGCTCACTGCTCGGACTGTCATAAGTGTCAAGTGCCATAGTAAACGAGAGAGTTTCTCAGTATCAGACAGGGAAGAAGAAGAGTAAGTTTGGTTGGAAACTTTTTGAAACTTTTTATTTCTCTTCATTTCGAATGTTTTGATTGATATTGAAAATGGGTAAAAGTAATTTGTTGCGTGTGACTCAAATGAACGCTATTTATTTAGACAACGAAATATTCAAAACTTTGTATCAGTTGTTTATAGATTCAACACGTAACCTGTCTGTAAGATATTCCTTTTGGACCAATTTCAAAGTGCAATTAAATCATGTTTTAGCCAGGATTCATCGCTCCATATGAACCCGAACTGAAACTACTTCTTCGTCTGGCTTTATTGCACAACTCTATATACAAGGAAGGCAGTACATTTGGCCAACAGTTGTTATCAATCAAGTACCATAACATAAACAAAGTTCAAAAAATAATATATCTGGTAGCAAACTGTTTGGACTATATCAAAAACAAACTAGAATTCAGTATTCCAGCTCATGACATAAATGATACAATTTTCAAGATATACACAGTGGTCCAATTGTTTGATTTCATCAATTTATCCATATTTCTGAGAAATGGTGTCAAACCTTTGCTCATTGAAAGATTCTTATGTCTGAATCAGGTATATGCTACTGATAATGTGCAAAGGCAGTTTGAGTCAAAATATTTAGCAAGAGAGCTACTGTGGAATGGTTTCATTGTGAGTTATCTTAATTACTTTCATTAAAGTTATAATAATGTACCTACCCTCCATATAACTTTGGTGACATGCCTATTCACTGATTTCAGGAACTGCTAGTATTCATCCTTCCATTGATAAACTATCATAAAATCAGGAGGTCAATTCGAAATATGAACCCATTCCATACAAGACCAACATATTCTGTTGCTGCTAATAGATCCATGACAATGTATACAAAGTGTGCCCATTGTAGAGAAAATCCAATCTTACCACATCATATGGGATGTTCACATATCTTCTGCTATATTTGTTTAAAGGTGACAAAATATATATTCATCAATATTTTCTATGAATATTTTTGATTGGTTGCAGGGTAATCAGACAGCAGACTCTAAATATGAATGCCCAGCTTGTGAACATAAGAATCAAAATTTATTATGTGATAAGGTTACAGTAATGTGATAAATTCTTGAGTGAATCCTCTGCAAAATAACTAGTTGATGGGAAATAGGAAGGTTATATCATGCCTGGGTGGTTTGGTAAAACTCCAAGACCAAAGAAATAAGTAACCAAGTGGAAGTCAAAACATGAGTACTACAATATTCTACTTTTATGTGATGGTATTCTTTCTATGACTCCCGTATTTTCATGCATTTTCATTGCACTTAGTTTTCTTAGTACATTCCAAATCAGAGAGCATACAATCCTATAATCAATAGACCAAACATACTTTGTGGCATCTATTCACTGTTCAATAATTTTATTTTCATAAATCATTGAATATTTTTTCTCAAATTTTTGTTACTACCTATTAGATCTGAAAGAAACAACTCAATAACTGACCCAAGTAGTTTTAATTGTTTCTTAGTTATCTGGTTATTCATCTGAAAAAAACAAAATTTTTCAAAACTTCATTTTTATTGAAACAACTTCAAAAATAACAATAACTATCTATGAAAATATTAATTGCAAATACTATTCAAAAAGATAAAACTATGTAGAATATCTAAATGCCCTGTTAACATGAAATACTGGGATGATTTATTTTATATCTAAAAAAATATAAAAATGTCATAAAACTACATAAACCTATAATGAATACAACCAGATGGTGTGATTGTTATCATTGCATAAAATAAAGGCCCAGAATATAAAACTTTCTGACTCTTTTGTCCCGTATATTGCACCATCTAACATAATCACTTTGTTACATCAAAAAGTAAACAAAAATGATGGAGTAGTAGTAGTAAAGTACTATCCCTCCTTGGTAAATGCTGCTGGCACACTGTCATTAGTCTTGGACATGGTACTTGCACCTAACAGCAGGGGGCAGTGCTGTTTCCCAGCTTGGATTTCATGCAGACTTTTCAGCAGATCATAGTTTATTATATCGGTAACTACAGAGTCTTGCCTGAAAAAATAATTCGATTATCAGGCTTTTGCCGAGCTATATTGACCAAGAAACCACAGAGGCTCAGAATTTTTACAATTTTTTACCTGTAATCCGGATGTTCTGTAACAAACTTCCTTATCCAAGAAGCTGTAGTGAGGATTTCCCCTGAAGCTCTTCTCTGTATGAACTTCAAGTACTGTTGTATTGTACAGTGTGTATCCGCATCCACATCCATGCTGCTTAAGTAACTGTTTATCAAGGGAATAAGGCCGGGAAATTCACCTTCCTTAAAAAAACCAACAGTTACTGATAAATCGAAATCAACTCCCGAGTAAATTATATTTCAGGCCCATTCAGTTAGCTAGAAACAACAAGCACTCGAGAAACTAATGTGACTTGACCATATCCAACAGCTTTCGGTGGCAGCTTTTTGAGCATTCTTAGGTTGGCAAGAATCTGTCATCAACGTCAATAGTCATAAATATCAGTTGTGCAGATGAATTTATAAGCCCATCAAGTCATTAATATTTTTCTATTCACATAAATGTTTAGTTATATCATGTTTATAATAAATTTATGTAACACCAGGATATGAAAACAATCGAATTAAATGACATTTGATATTAATGACAGTTGACATTTATGACAGCTTTGTACTAACCCTAGAACGCCAAGAAGCTGCCACCAATAGCTATTGAATATGAATATAAAATATACTTAGAAGTAGACTCCTTGCAAGTACGGTGAGATAAGATGAAATTAACGTGATTCAAGACATTGAAATCGGCCAGAAACTCACTTTTCCGTTGATGATTTCATTGACAGACATCTGAACGAACATATCACAGCTTTGGGGTTCGCAGCTTCTTGCGCCTGCTTTGCAGCACTCGTTGGCCGCAGGCGGGCTGACCTGAGTGGTTATGTCTTTTCTGAACCAGAATTTTTGCTCCCTGGCCGCGTTGCGTTTCTGAGCATTCTTCATGTTCTCGTCCACCTAAACGAACAAATCAAACGGCGATTCAAAACCAGAAAGAAATACTCAGTTATTTCTTCACACATATAAATACAGGAAGAAAACATCCAAGACCATCTTTGAGACATAACTATAAAGCACTTTTAATCCTTCAAGTTTTTGAGTCGGATGATCATGTCTAAATTCGTAAAAACAAAGGAGATTTATTTGTGATCGGGCTTTGGAGAAATATTGAAAACAATCATTTGATTCAAAATTTATTTGATGGAAAAACTTCCATTACCAGAGCTAGGTTTTATGGAGTTTGGAAACAGTCATTTTCTGTCCAATGTTATCCGAGAGGTAGCGATAGATTCTCAAAACTCTACTTTTTTTATTTGTAATTTGTGGAGTTATTCAATGTATATCCACTTATATTGGAAATAATACGAGGTAACCCAATTCAATTTGACGTTTCCATTGACAAGTTCAGCCAGCTTTGAGAGAGAAAAAATATGTCTGCTCTAGTATTGTCTTTGTCGTCAATATTGCAATTTTAAAAAATGAAAATGTTATGTTTGGGACGTGAAAAAGAAGAAGACTAATGAAACCTGTATATAATTGGTTTGTTTTTCTTGGAGTTTGTTTTCGTTATTCCGATTATTCAGAATATTTTGTAAGAATTGTTAGATTATGATTTTTGAATGATACCAAACACATTATAAATGTGTTTTTAGATTTCTTCTCTTTTTTACGTCGCAATCATAAAATTTTCGTTATTTTAAGTTGCAATCTTGATGACAAAGACAACACTAGGGCAGAGGGCAGACATATTTTTTCTCTGGCTGAACTTGTCAATTGGTTGAAAATCGAAAAGAATAACCGAAAATTTGTTCATGTCGGATGACTACGTCATAAATATCTTTTGATTTTCATTTCAAAAGTTAGGAACAGGTGTAATTTTTTTAAACGAATAGTGCCATCAGGAAACTGATATCTTATAACTCATCAACCGCGTAAAACGACGCTTGACAAAAAGCAAATTTCTTTGTATAATAATATTTTCGGATTGGAATATTGAGGGATGATCAAGATTTCGAAATAAAAACGTAATGAATATAATGGGGACCTTCTACCTTCTGTGTTTATACGTCAATGAGTTCACTTACCTTGCTGATGGGTATAAGAAAGTTGAGTTGATAAGATAGTATCACCCGAGTGAGGAGCACAATGAAGGAAACAATGGCTGCATTCTCGAAATCCGTGTTTTGAACTTCACAAGGCCTAAACTCCACCCTCCAACCAATGGTCGAATTCGGTGGCGGGGGTTTGAACCTCATGGTTTGCCAGTTGGTTGATTGAATGTTCTGTGGAACAAACAAGCATTCAGATGAAATCGAATGGGAACGTGGTATATCTTCGTTTACTTCACTCCTGTGAGTCGAGAAAAAATTGTTGGTGGTACTTCCGTATTTTACCCCCCTGATCATGAATCCGAAGTCAAAATGCAGCGGTCGCAAGTATTTTCGGAGAAATTTTTGGTGGAACTTGGGTTTTAAGACCTGATTAAAATGCACCATTTGACATCTCAAACTTCTGCTATTAAAAACACATCCTACTTCAACTAAAATACCTCAAACGCTTGTATTCATTTGTTTTCATCACTTTATAGCGGCAAAAACATGTTTTTCCAAAAATTTACCCTTTAAAAGTAGAACAAAACCTTAATCTCTTAACCAACAATGTTGGCTCACAAATAATAGAATAGAATAAGAATCAGTATGGATATTTTTCGAGAAATGCGGTTTAGGATATTTACTATGACATATTTAAAATTCAAGCATTTCATGGCACCATGTCATGTAAATCATTATTTTCAATTATGCAAAAAAAAAAGAGTTTGTTTTCAACAATATACCTATATATGGTAGAGGCGAGCTTTTGTTCAATATATCCGCTAACGAGCGCCAATGCTGTCACTCAATGACATTCCTCGGAAAACGTCAACTTTGCGTCGCGATCTGAAAACGTCAAAGGTTACTTTGCCAACCGCTCGTAAAAAAATTCATAACTCTCACCGAACATTTCCTCCCAACTCACAGGAGCGCAACAAAAAAAGCTTCCCCGACAACGTCCCCCCACCCCCAAGGATGGTAAACTAGAGAAGGATGGTTCATTCAAGCGATTTTTTCGGCCAAAAGGCGTGGCTTCCGAAGGCGCGCGATGAAGTAGTCAACGGCCCTGAATTCAAAATTATTAATGCTGAATAGACGTATCTATGCTTTAAAAATCACTAAATGGGCATTAAAAGTAATTTTACTGTGATGTACCTTTTTATAATCGATACATATTGATTATTGATGGTTATTGGTATCATGTGGCTTCAAATATTAGTAATTTTTGTGAACAAAAACTCCTTGATTCACAAAAATTCCTGAATGTCCACCCAGAAAAGAATACATGAGATAATTTAACGTTTACAAAACAGGGAATATACCTACCTATTCCATAAATAGGTGAGTACCTAATAACTTGAAAACAATTTCATATTAAAAATAGGGAAATTTCAATGAAGAATTCATAGGTACTCATGAATGATGCATTATGGTTATTGAAAGTTCATATTATGGTTATTGAAAGTTCATATTTTGAAAGTTCATATTTTGAATTGAAATTGATATACCTACCTATTTTATTATGTTTAACAATTATCAGTGAATGGTGAAAATAAAATACATTCTTTAATTTAATTTATAGGTACCTACATTATACATAATAGGTATATAAATATATTGACATCAATTTTGATTTTCTCATTAGCTGACTATTTTCTTCATTAATACATTGGACTCCACTATATATGCAATCGGTTGTTTCTTTTATTTGCAGGTTTTTATATCCTCATTATAGCTCGAAGTAAAACAAAATTCCTGAATCTGATTACATGGAACATCGTAAAATAATGAGAATATAGGTACTCCTTTTTCATAATACATTTTCATCTACCCATTTTGTAGATCTCTTTCTTAAATTTGGTTGGACAAATCACAGCTCTGATCTCGGAATAATAGCTATCATTATTGACTCGTGGTATAATCTACTATTATTGGTGGATTTCAATAGCTATGCTTGTATTCATGTGGATTTGAATTCTTGTCAATGAACCATCCTTCTCTAGTTTACCATCCCCACCTCGAAATGATCCGTCTCGTTCTCATCATCCTGGTGGATTCTCTCCGAGAACAGCGAGATGGTGTCCCTGATGAACAAATGCGCGATGTGTCCCGCCAACAGGGGGTCTATCCCGTTGTCCACCAACTTCTTGTAGTCCCCCTCGTCGTACAACAACGGTATGTCGTTGTACTTGGCGCCTTGTGGTGACAGGTACGAGTCGATGGAGTCGTAGCGCGACTTGCCGATCACGAACTTGTTGTTCTTGAGGGGCCTGAGGCCCCTCTCCTCTTCCGTGCGGCAGTCCACGGAGCCCGAGATGATGTTCCAGCGGCAGTCCGAATCGGTGACGAAGCCCCTGTGGAGTGGGGAGGCGGCGGTGAATGCCAGCTACAAACAAATACGTTTTTTTTGTTGTGGCATTCGGACGGTGCCCAAAACAAATACGGTGGTTCGTAACATTATTTGGGTGTCACAGTCAGACAGAGCGAATAAAATTAGAGAGAGATGTCGAAAGCGCTTAATTTAAAGGGCCAATCATAGATTTGCGCAGGCGCTAAAATATTGATCGCGTGTTTTGTTTACATCGAATACATCGTTGTCATCATTTTGTTGGTTATGTTACAAATGTTTTCGTTTCACACGATTCACGATCCAGTATTTCCGAAAATTCAAAACATTATTTTCCACTTCTATAATTCAAAAGGAAATGTAATAAATGTTTTGAGGATAATCACATCACGAGCACAAATGAACAACCTGTGACCTAGGTACCTACAATATATATTTATTTCAAAGTTTATTAGCTTTAGATTATAGGTTATATTATAATTTAAGATTATTGGCCTGTTTGCTAGTAATCCCAAGGTAGGAACTCATTTCTGGTACCTTACTCTTTCAAATGAAAGTATATAACAATGAAAATTGAATTCATGTTAGTTTTAGATCAGAGACTTTGTGTAGTGTGTGTGTTTTGAAAAGTGATATGTTTCTGACTGTAGAATTGTTGTTCAGACAAAAAACAAGTGTTGAATTAACAATGAGTGAATCAAAGAGAGAAGGTGCACCTTCCAGTGGCAAACATCACTGTGTGTATAAAGATTGCAAATCATCTTCAAATAAATTGGAGAATATAAAATTACATTGTTTTCGAAACCTTTATTGAGATACCTATTATTGACTTTAATCAAAATTTCCATGAGAATATTACCATTTTATGCTATATCACATTTCAAGTTTCAAGATAAAAGTAGCACTTTTTGTATTCTTACTCAAAGTTCGAGGTATTTTTCATAAAACATATACCTACCTTACCAAACAATATATAAATTCTCCTTGTACAAATTTTTTTTCTCAAATATATCTTCCTGATTTGCTTTTCAAATTCAGAATACTCTATGTAACATAAAAGATATGTCATATTTTGTGTATTTGTTTGTACATTACATCGCCAGATAATTGAATAGTGTTTTTCCTGGTGACAATGAATGGGCTAAATTCGAAATATTCGAATTTCATATGAAACTTCATTCAGAATACATCGAGGAATCCATCTCATTCCTGATAGAAACTAATCTCTGATGACAACAAATCACTCAGAAGTATGTAACCTTTTATATTGTTGTATATTATGCATTGAAATGGCAACATTGCACATCAGTAGTTCTAGCGGTGACAACGACAATCCGGCAACTGCAATGCGCCGAATTTAAAGGTCCGAGGTCAATGAAAACGGATGTCGGTACATCAAACAAAATGGGCGGAGTGTCCCATCTGTAAGGTTTTCTAATCTGTGCTCTCGGACTGCCATTGTCTAAGGGTAAGGGTAAAAACAAACGGAGCGGTTTTCGCCGATTCGGCGTAGAAGCAACAACTAGCGCCCGACAAGATTTTTTTCTATTTTGGTTGTATAATGAAGTCATTGTAACGAAAATGCGTATCGAAATAGCCTCTGTTTCGACACGCATTTTTCATTATTCGGAGGTTCGTACTGGTACCATCGAACTGTCGAATGAAAGAATGAAAGTCAAAGAGTTAGGCCCAGGCGGCCCAGCTTACTTCTGAGCGATTTGGATTTGGTGATGTTAGCAGTGAAAAACTCAATGTTTTAATTGGTAAATTTCAATTCAGAGTGTAATTTGATGTAAATGGACCAATAAAAACAACAACACGTAATGTATTTTATTTCTGTTTTTTTAAAAAACTATTGCTTTTTCGGTAACAAATGGTAGATTAACAAGTTTTGCTATAAATCATTCTTTTTAACAGATTCAAGAAATTTACTTTTGTCAAGGACTCCTGGTGAAAAATGGAATAGGGTTTTTATGTTTCGTGAATTTCGTGAATCAGATTCGAATATTCTTGTGGTATTTGCAAATTATGCAATATACATATAGTTATACATGTTGGAATGGATAATTGAAGGTATGTTACGACAAAATGAGAAGCCATTACCATAACTAATAACCAATTTGCACCAGCCTTGTTACATTTATGTAGATAGTTCAAAAAACAAATCCATGAGAAATATTTTTCATGAATAATTTCAAGATTTTTGTTTCACATCAGGGTCACATTATGTGTTATGAAAAGCAATAATACAACCATCATTTCTCTAATAATGTTCTCAATTTTCATTTAGTTGATAAGTTTTGGGAACATTGAAACAAGAAGTATTTTTTGATTATGTCAAATGATTATTCTATTGAATCATCATGTAAGCACGCTTATCTTTCTTGTTTTTCATACCTACAATCCATTTCGATAACACTGTTTTCTCAATGTTCCAGAGTATTATGAAAGATTCAATTAATGATAACAGTAAAGATTTTTATCTCTTTTATGATGATGAAATTCAAAAGATAACAGCTATCTGCAGATGCCTTTACAATTACGAAAATTTTGCAATTCCATATAATTCAATCCAGAAGGTATTTATATCCGCAAATATATAATAAAATGTGAGCAGAAGTAACAGCATTCTTGCTGTAAAAATTGCTGACATGATAAATAAGTTCCTTACCATGATAGGACAAAGTGGTGTCAGCTGGTCATACAGTGTTCTAGCTTCGGTAATGTTACATGCCTGGAATGTGAGTTGTAAGCAGCAACAACCCATACCAAAACCCATTGCGTCCATATAAACGTGGTCGGGCAAAGCATCTTTGCTATATTTTTGAGAATCGTCGATTGGGAATTTGGTATTTTTATCACGAAATACTGCAAGAAATTTTAGGACACCATGATTTATATTTCATACAATCCCAAAGATATCAATGTAGGCCAGCTAATGCAGATTTATTAATGATTCATTGGTTTATATTTTTATTGTATGTGAATTGTTGCTCGATTTTACAAAAGCGCCTAGGGCTCTAACTATTACTATACATTACTGTTTCCAACGTATTGTAAAATTATTGAATATATTATTAGAAACATTTCTTTTCTATAGATTCGACTTTTTTCCCAAGAATTGGATTTTTTCTTGAAAAATCAGTTTTTTTCAATACATTTAACTAAATTCCAATATATTGGTTTTTTCCCAATATACACTGTCCAATTTTTTGAATGACACTATAGGAATAGGTATGTTGAGATATGTTGTGCATCACATTACTATTAGGATAAGCTTTTGAATCAAAACACAATTTATCCTGCCATATTCCCCTACAAGATGCCTCAGTAATATCCCTGAGTATAAAAGAGTGCTTTTCAATTTTGTTGGGAAAGGATATCTTGATATTTAAATGCATAGCAATACAAAAAACAGGTACTTGATTTTGAAAAGTGTGATAATGATTTCAAGTACATACTTGATAAAGAGATAAAGATTCAGATTTCAGCAAGACAATAAAGCTAGTTAATTCTCCAAGAAGTCCCACTCCAGATTAAAACCCTCAAAACAAAAGATTATTGAGAAAATACTGTCATTTTACCTTTATAAATCAATAGGTGCATGTAGGTAGATTCAATATCTTTTCCTAGCATTTATAATGACCAGATAAATTTTAGGACATTTTTGATGTTATCTTCATATAATTTTATTCTGGACTGAATTTCAGCTTTCCATGTTATGTCAATTGAAACAACTTTATGACTCACCTGGTATATTGATAGAGGGAGTGTCTCCTCTACGTTCTCTTATATTTCTTGCTAAACCCAGAAACCTAGGATGGCCTTGGTTAACTGTCTCATCTGGCAAAAATATTGACCTTGTTTCTCCACTTTTTGGATTGGGTTTTGTAGGTGGATAAGTGCTATCATCACAACCTAATCTGGGAAATAGAGTATATGAACATCATATATCCTCAAATTATTCAAAACTAAATAATTCAATGTTTTGAAATTTATTATCCTGGAATTCAATTCCATAGATTATAATTATATCTCTTTCAGCAAGCACTAATATATATATATTTCATTTTTTTTTTCAATGAAAATAAAATGTTTATTGGTTAAAAAAATTAAGAACTGGCTACACTCTCAGTTACATGACCTTCACAAAGTACCAACAGAGCAATTACATGAAAAATTAAACATGGTTCACTCTATATCAATTATGACAATGACTAGCTATCATCAGTATAATTACTTCAATTACTTTCAGTACTATGAAAATGTGCAACATTAAATCACAATAACATTATTGTTTTTTCTCAGGATGCAGAAATTTCAAATTGAAATGAAAAATCTGTCTAGATCCAAATTCTCACCCAAAATACATAAGTATACTGTTTTTTTAATACATGCTATATTCATCTTTTCATGTATTGAGGAAATTCAACAATATTTTTCCAATAAAATTCAGCATAAAGCAATAGGAAAGCTTTGGTTTTTTGCTGATCATGCTATAGATATTCTGAATTTTCTATCAATAATGGAACAATTCAATTCATTACAAAAATAGATTCTATGAAATCAAGTTATGAAAACCACATTGTTAAGTTTTCATGATGAAATGTTATGAAATATTTATGGAATTTATATCCAAGGTTGTTCAATCACTGCTGATTTTATTTGATATTTTTGTAGTTTTGAACAATCTGATTGATGCTTTATCATTTCACAAGTGATAACAACTTTTTCTGAATTATCTCAGTTAACAACTGCAAGGAAACATTTTTTATTGTGTTCTCAACTTAGACATTTATGTTTCTAGTCTCTGAACTTATTTGGTTATTATAATTGGAGTCATAAAAAAAAAATTTTTTTTCCTACTTTATAAAGGCATCAGTTTTCATGAATCTTGATAATTTACCATAATTAACACTTAATCAAAGAGATGTTAAGAATATACCCAATTCTTCATGTTGAAAACTACAATTCACAATAAAATAAACTTTGGATCAGAACCACTGAAAGTAGGACTAATTATAAACAAATAAGAAGGCATTATATCAGTTCATCCATTTCATATTTCAATAGATTATGACTCTCAGCATATTTATGTTGTAGGAACATTGTTAAGTCGTCATGATGATATACTTTGTATATTTGATATATTTGAAGTGTGTGTCAATTTGAGAGTTTGTATAAATAAAAAGTCACATAGTCAGTCAGACTTTGAATCATAAAAAGAGGTCAAATAGTCATTAAAAACAATGTAAAAAACCTTGTGAAAAATGATGCATATTAAAAAATCACAACATGATCTTTCATTGATTGATGAACCCTTTCCTAACTGAAATGTAAAAACCTGTTATGTACATCAATAGATCAATAGTGCAAAGTCATCATTAATTCATATAACAAACTGAACTATGACTAACCTTGGAAAACTAGTGATACTCATAACCACTTCATCAGGTTTCAAAAGTTGACTGACTTCCTCTCTTCTGTGTCTCATATTTGCTTCCACAATGTTGAAATGTGCCAAGAGCCCACCATAGGGCTTTCCAGGTGTACCCTCTATCATGTATGAAGCAAACTCTGGTCTCCACAGTGATTTCACACCATTAGGGTCAGCTTGTTCTTTTTCATTGAGTATGGATAACAGTTCATGACCACGTAGACTCACTTTTGCTTGGTGCTTGTTGTCAAAGAATTTAACAATAATGTACTCCACTTCATCTCCCCATTTGAGGACATCACCTTCTCGGTCCCTAAGTTTTTTATACATATTGATGAATTGAATGATGCCATGTTCCCTAACATGTTGTGTCCACTTCTTGATTTCTTCCCAGGTGAGAGGAGTTCCCTCTGTTAACAGACCCATTCTTTGAATCGGAAGGTTCTATGATATTGCCAAGCACGACCTTTCCTACACGATGGAGGCTAATCGACTGGCTGTTGAGTTTGAATGACTGTTATGTTGAAAAAATATATTGTTTAAACTCTATGTATTGTTGCGCAACAAGATGATAATGCTGTTGTAGTGTGGTTGGACAGTTTAGTTAGGAAGTCAAGGGGAAATTCGAGATTATTTATTTCTACTATTTCTAGAGTGAAATCATAAATCATATTTGCTGAAATTCCAAGAATTGTAAAAATACTAGGAATTATGAATGTCACTAATGTCAGTACTGAGTATTGTCACTTGTCAGTACTGTCATTGTCACTACACAGGTGTCACTACTGTGACCTTGACTGAGTTCCCTTACGCCTCACACCCGCTCGCGATAAAGCTGACGTTCCGTCAATTAACGAAAGATGACGCTACGAGGTTGAATATCAATATTTTGAAGAAATGCGATTTTTAGCCGGAATTCGATGGACAATGTTGCCAATTCTCAATTTTGTTGGATAATTCTAGTGTTTAAATGTCTGGATAATTCCGTTCCATAAGAAACATGAATGTGTGATGGAATGAATGACTAGCACAGAAATTAGGGAGTTTCTAGGCTTCTAGGCACAGATTTGTGTAACAGGTATGACTTCACTGATATATTCTCAGTTGCCAATTTTTCAATTTTGCATAAGTACTCAAAACATATCTCTCAAATCTCGAGTGCTTCTATAAAACTTTGCTATTGAGGAAAAGTTACTGCGCATTTTCGTGCTGAATAACAAGCTGTAAATAAATTTGGATTATCGTCGATGGCTTTGAAAATATCGCAAAAAACGAACATTTCTTGATTTTGCTTTCGATTTTTTTTTACGATAAACTCAACATGCATACTAATAGACAATAAAAATCGTTAAGGATGATGAATGTATTCAAAACTTTTGAAAATACTTCATATTCCATTACAAAACTTCGCCCTAATTTACCCAACTTCATATATCTAAGATAAGTATGATATCCCCATATATAGAGTGTCTCGAAAAATAGACAGCTAAAATTAGAATATTTGGGTGTGTTCAAATACACTTTTCCAAGTTCCCTAGTCAAGAAATCAGGATGCCTTTGAAGATTGAAACAAAAATTGATGTTGCCGTATACTAGATAAAATTGGACTTGTTTAAGTTTCATCGTTTAACACAACTAAAGCACTGTATTCTCATCTAATAGATACACCTTATATAAACAAACTGATAAATTCTCTAACCCACACGTTACATTACTTTTATATAATTAGAACCAAACTTTATGCCTTCCTGCAAAATCCTGAACATACCTACCTACCAGTTAGGTTTTGAATGAGTTGCATAATTAACAAGGAAACTAATTAACAAACGACATTAGAACATGTCGCAGGCCGTCGATAACAGGAAATCCATAAGTGATCCTGATGGCGAATTTTTGCCCGAAAACAGTCATAAACACCTTTCTCTGGTGGACAGAACCAGCCTATCATATCGATATGTCTAGTGACCTGGGGAGAAAATATTTGAAGTGAGATTCGAGCGCTTTTCTGGGTGACTGTCCGGTATCTTGGCGCATCTAGTTCCGATCTGCAAGCGGTATAAAAGATTAATTCCACGCATTGATTAGGTAGTTGTTCCACGAGTCGCAGAATGTCGGTTGGTGGATTCGCTTTGGTGAGTGGTGCCATTCAAAAATGACAAATGATGAATAAAAAAAAAATAAGAAAATTTCATCTTGTGAGAAAGTGTCATAGTATAATTAACTGCCTTGTGGATATATGAAAAATGTACATGAATATATATTAATAAATCATTTATATCGAATGAAAAAGTGCAGTCATCATAAATTGAAACTAATTTGAACATACAGTGTCACACATAAAGTTCGCGACATATGGAAGTTTTTTTTATTAATTGATATAAAGAAAATTTTACTTCGCAGTTAGTTTGTGCTTGAAAAATGAGTAGAATACAGCATTTTTCCTTTTTTCATGTGCTACTCTAAACCTGTAAAATTTAACATTTTTTTCGAAAATCCTCAAAAAAACATTTTTTTTAAATGTCGAAAAATTCCAGAGACAAGAGTTGCTCAGTTTGCAATTTTTAACATTTATTTTAAATTTGGAGTCTTTACTGTCACATCGACTTTTTTCCATTTTTTTGAATTTGTCGAATCTTTCGCTCTATCGATTTGAACGAAACATGATTCAAATTTCATAATTTTGATGAATATGAGACTTCAATATCATATCTTGCCCAGGAAATACCCACATTGGCCTGTTACTAGAAAATAAAAAAATGCATCTCCAGAAATTCGTCTTTGTTGTTGCAAAGTTCATCTAGTTTTTTCATTTCATTGTTAAACTGATGTGGATTTTCAATGTATGGACGTTAATATGTCAGTAATCGAATAAAGGAATTTCTCTTCATTCTTATTACACTCGTATTTCTTTTTTTAATAGATTTTTATCCAGTTTGATTATTTTTCTCACCAATAATTCAGTTATAAACAAACCCGAAATATCATACTTTTCTGTAAACTAAACAATGACCTACAGTTTCATAACTATTCAAAAAACTTTCGTTCTAGCGATTTGTAGTAGACATGTCATAAAATTTAGTGATTTTAAACAATACAAGACTAATGCAACATCTCGGGATGAAAATAGTAGGTACTGATCAAATCGAAATAAAATGTTCTCTTAGTAGTGGTCGAAGTGACAGTAGAGAGTCCAAATTTGGAATGAAATTGGAAACTGAGCAAATTTGACAGGTAGCACATGAAAGAAGGAAATGAGCTGTAATTCACTCATTTTTCAAGCACAAACTAACTGCGAAGTAAAATTTTCTTTATATCTATTAATAAAAAAAATTTCCTTATGTCGCCAACTATTGCCAACTGATGTCGCTAAAACCGTTGATCTTGGATTCATTTAAAATTTATGACAGACGCTCGTTAGATCATTCAGTAAAAAATGCACATCGAATTATTCTGAGTAGTTCAAAATATTCGCGTTAAACATCGATAACTTGATACTTGCTTGATACATAATTTCGAAGACTTTCAGTTTGACACGATTTGTAATTGTGCAGGAAGTTTGAGATGCATAACCATACCTCGAATATATTGAAGCACGAATTGTATTCAATGCAATTATTTTTTGAGTACAATCTTTCTAACACAATCGTATATCACTTTTAATGCTAAAGCATACCGAATCAACTACTTTTCTGAAAATGATAGGATAAACGACAACATTTTGTGGCGCGCATTGTTTGTAAGTAACAATATGAATTGGTTACTATGGGAATTCGAATATTTCTGAACTTATGATTGCTGGAGCTACTCGATGCATATCCAAATATATTCTAAACAATAGGTACGAGGTAGCCTAGCTCATTTGGACGTTCCAATTTTTTGAGAATCGTACGAAAAAAATAATGGCTGAAATAATGATGTAGGTAGATTATTCCCATTATTCGATTGTCTAGAACGTTCCTATATATATTAATGACTAACATTGAAAATTTCTATTGATTTGGAGATCAAGAGAAGTAAAAAAAACATTATAAAAATTCAGAAACTCACATTAGCAATCTTATAAAAGGCGATCACAGAGCTGAAAACTTGAGTTGTTACATCAGAACCGACAATTTCCACAGAGCCCCATTTTGGCGAAATGAAAAATCATAATAAAAGAGCAGCAATCTAATGCGATATATATATAAGTAAACCGTGTGTTATCTTCAAAAACTAAACTTTGACTCTTTCTTAATGCCACCTGTATCAATTAGACAAAGTAACAATCATTAACTTTACTGATCTGCCATCATAAATAATTATTGATTATATCGAGTTAAGTGAATGTGTGGGTAGTGGTAAATAATAGATAGACGCAAGAAAGTGAAGGAACTTTGTTACCAGAAATTTTGCTATGATCATATCTGGGTCGCGTGTCCCATTCTCCTAGCTGGAATTACATTATAACTCAAATTCCACAGAGAAAGAAACCAGTGCGGTGACGAATATTTATCGTATCCACTTATTTTTTTGAAAAAAGCATGGCATCGAATAGGAATTGAGATTATTTTGAACAATACCTACTACGAGTTTGATTTGAAAAACAAACGATTTACTGATGAAGATAAAGATCGAACTAAAAAAACATTGAAAGGATTTATGACGAAGATAACAAACTAATATCAACTATATTACTCTGATTTTTACTGCGTAGCTGTCACAATGACATATCTACAAACGAATTCATATAACATTATCAATGTGTCAATGTGATTTCTCAAGTAGATAGGTTACCGAATCGTATAATTTGTTCATCAGTTTTCTTTGCTGCAATGCCATCCGACGATGAAATGGTAGATTCTACTCCCCCAGAAGTATGCAATTTGGGTTTGATAAAAGAAAAAAACAGTACTCCGTCAGTACTGAACAATTGTTCAATAAAATTTGTTCTCTTTGTGTGATAGATATTTCTTATATGCTTCTTCAGGCAATTGGATTGATTTCCTGATGTAAAAATGATTCATAAGTAGGTAATACAGTCATGCGAAATTAAAGTCCGACATACCTTTTTTCATGTATGTCGTCGGAAAAGTATAGTGTACAACTCGTGCGGAAATTGGATATAAAATATTCAAATCAATTCCAGACCTTCTGTCTTCTTTGTACTGGATTCGGATGTAGTCTCGGTTCATATTAATTTCATCGACAAAGTATGAGGAAATAAAATTGAAAAAATACGTCATTTAATGAAAGATCATCAAAATTCTGACCACGTCATTGGATTCAGAATATTATCTACCAAAATAAAATTCGAATAGGTACTTTTCTCCATGAAAGAAGCAACATGCTCTCGAATTTTCGGCACTTACTTAAGAAACACCCCGTATACACCTATATGGGTTGATAGTCGAGTGCGTTGAGGCGCTGGCCTTTGGGCCCAGAAGGTCCAAGTTCTAATCCCGGCGCGACTATTAGAAATTTCATTCATATCTATAGCATCGTTCAGCGGGAGGAGACCAATCCAACATTCTTGGTACCTACCTAGATTTCAATCCTTCGGACTCTCAACGATAACCAGCCAAGTAGTGCTTCGGATATGACACTCAAAAAGCTAAGGTCCCCGTCTTCCTTACTCATACAAGTCTCAATGAGACTTCGAGGGTTGCTTTGCAACTGAAATGTTCATTTGTGAAATTTGGAATTCACTGGATTTCCAGATAACAGCCTGCTTGGCCAGCATGTTAGCAATGCAAGTCCATTGCAGCTGCAAATGCGACTGCCCCTCCCCACTCCTCTATCAGACCCACAAGATTTACATGACGTACCCCGACCAAATCCGAGGTCGCGCCTATCAGGGCGGAAACCCCGCCTACCTGACCCAAACTCCAGCCTATCGGGGCCCCGACCACGCCCAACAGGGTCTCTACCACGCCCAACGAGGTCAAGACCACGCCCAGCAGGGTCTCTACCACGCCCAACGGGGGCAAGACCACGCCCAGCAGGGTCTCTACCACGCCCAGGAGGTGCCTTATTCCGCCTTCTCGGTACAGGGTGGGGTGGAAGCTGCTGACCATGGAGTAGGGCAGGAACAGGAGAAGCCGCAGGAGAGTTCTTTTCTGAGTGGGTTGGCGCAAGCGCAGGAGGCATCGAAATGTGCAGCAGGGTCTGGGAGGGGTTATTGTGGAGATGAAGGAAAGGGGGTGAGTTTCTTTTAATAAATGGAGATATTATCGGGAAGCTGTTCTGTGACTGTGCAAAGTTTTCTATCTTCATCCTCAAATAATTAAGGCAGCTACACCCGGTATTCGTAAAAAAGAGATTTAGATATATCGGAATACATTTAAGCTCAATTTATAAACTCCGCAGCCGTTGCTACAGTTGACACTGCAGTTACTGTTCGTTGATGGAATATGCTAAAAACAAGGTGGATATAGGATGGTGAAACAGCTTCCTATTAACAAGCACTAGAATAAACTGTAGACCTTTGCCTACTTGATTTCATACCGTAGTAATATTTACCGAAGTTATCAGAGATGGCGACATACCTTGTGTCGGTAAAACAGAAACTGTGCATCTGTCACCTTTTTATCAGTTTCATCTATTCTAGATGAAAAATGACTGAGAAGAGTCAAAATATCGATAATTATTCCAGATTCACTAAAAATACTGTGTTTTGATGTCATTTCAACTCATGTCTGTCAGATGCGAACCACAGAAATACATGAGCAACAGGAATCTTCCTTGAAAATCGATTTCACCGACATCTTCATTCAAGCTTTAGTATACCAAACCAACATTGTGGAGAGAATGACTTGTTATTGAAAAAACTCGTCCAAATTGCACAATAAGTGGTTTGGCCAGAACTTTTTTCAAACTTTTGGTTATTTTTTTGGTGGTGCGTTAATTGCTTGGGTTAGTGTATTTGTATTGAGGAAGTGACATATCATCCTGAAGACCTTTCTTTCAGTAATGATTTCTTTTGTCTGTTCTGAAATAAAATGTATTTTCGGTGTTTTCATTTTTCTGTTTGTTTTTCAGGTGCAGCAATTTTCACCTATTCAGTCAATCGAGAAACCCAAAGGGGGATCGAATCTAATAGAGAGAGAATATTTTGGATTTAGTAATGGTGTTTCACAAGGCATTCCCAAAGAAAGTCCAATTGGAGAGGCAAAAAAGGAGAGCCACAATGAAGAAGATGAAGGTTAGTGACTGAAAATGAATAATTATATGCAAAATTATATTCATTCGAAAGATATGTTTCGTCGGAATTTTTATATCCTTCATACAGGTTCATACATTATTATGAAATAAATTCAAGCTGGTTTTTCAAGATCAATTATTCTGAAAAAATCAAACTCTGTTCCAAAGAATCGAAGTTGATGATAATATGAAAAATATTTCACGGCGCTTTTCTTTCAAATATGTTCAAAATACATAAAAATCTTCTGTCTGTTGTCTCTTGTCTCTTGATTTACTGTCTGTTGTCTCTTGATTTACTCAAATATTTGTGCCAAAGATGAAATAAAATAAAAAAGAAAAATTAATATTGATCATTTTACTGTTTGCGATATTGATTTTTGCGATTCCAGCGGTGAAAAATGCAATATTATTATTGTTTCTATTGGTCCATTTGAATCAAATCAAACTTGGAAGTGAAATTTACCAATGAAAACATTGAGTTTTTCCCTGCTAGTATCACCAAATCCCCAATCGCTCAGAAGTAAGCTGGGCCTAAAGCCTAGTTCATGTTAGAACGATTGCGATTATTTTTATGCGATTCCGCAAATTTGATTGGATTGTTGAAAAGCGAAAATCGCAATATAGTTGAATTTTTTGAACTTTCTTCCGACAAAAGCGAAGCCATTTTAATCGCATTTTTTTTGCGGAATTCGTTCCAACATGAACTAAGCTTTACTGTTCTGACTTTCATTTGACAATTCGACAGTACCAACCTCCGAATAATGAAAAATTGCAGACCACCATCAAAGTCACCATCACGAGCACGATAAGAACGTCCACTACAAATTCGCGTACGCTGTCAACGACAAGAACACTCGCGATGTCAAGTACCAGAAGGAGGAGCGGAAGGGCGACGTCGTGACGGGCGAGTACGCGCTTCTAGAAGATGACGGCAACGTCAGAACTGTCAAGTACGTCGCCGATTGGAAGAGCGGCTTCAGGGCGCTGGTGTCGAACTCGAAGAAGCGGAACAGCGATCACGGTTTTTCTCGGTGATTTTCACTCATAATACAATTAGAGCTTCGATTATAGCTGGATATTTATTCTGAAAAATATTCGGGTAATTTTGCACTTATCATGCGATCTATATTTTGATAGAAATATTCGTATATGGTATGTAAGTAATTTCATATTATCGTAAAGATGTTATTGTTACGATTTTCTACTTGGGTTCGTGAATTTGGAACACTCAGTACAAAACTGAACAATTTATTTCACTGAACACACTAAATATAACTCGATAAACGCTTAGTTGAATCACAACGATATTCGCTTTACACTATACTAGCTTTCTTTCTAAACTGACTCTTTCCAAACCAAACTGACTGTCCGTGCCGATCCGTTTCTTTTATATACAGGCACAAGACTCATTCTCGTGAAATCTTGAATATTCTTGATGAATACCGTTCATTCTTGAGAAACTGCGACGGGTATGAGCCATCCGCTAATTGGTTTGTCGGCGAGCAAGGCCATAAATCCGTCAGTCATGCCGCCGAGATAATGACTTCCAGTCTCGTGGAAGCACAGTTCGTAGCAATATCTTTAGTTTTCGCGATAATCGATGCCAAAGTTCGAAATTTCACCTTCTTTGTAAGGCAAGTTTTGGGCAAATATTGTACCTTCTCATAGATCCCACTGATCCCAGGACATATTATACATTTCGAGAAGTTCGAGTTGTTACCATGAGATAGCGTTACGTCCGGATATTTTTTGTGTTTCGGATACTTTTATTGACAATTTAGAGATCTGTTCTGACTCTGACATATTCTGTAAATACTGTAAGCGACCTGAATTGAGAAAATAAATGAGACATAAGTTGAAGATGAATTTTTTCAAAATAGTTTATCAATGTTTTCTTGATTGAATTTACTTTAAATTTCGTCAAAAATAATTCTGATCAATGAAAACTCTTTGAATTCATTTGAAATTTCGTTGGAATACTTTCAAAAACGATTGATTAAATATTTTCGTTTGAATTCAGTCGAAATTTTTCTGAAATACTTTGAAAAAGTAATCAAAGATCTTTGATTGAATATACATGAATTGTCGTTAGACTATACTTTTTTTTTAATGCAATATTGATGAAAGTAATAGAGATCATGTGGGGTTCTACTGGCTCCACCCTGTATTGTATAATAACTAAGGGGCCAAATTTATACTGCCAATAAGTTATGAATTAAGTTTTTTTCACCACTAGCAATATTTTCAATAAGTCAATCTTGATAGGTTAAATAATGGTTGGTAATGGAGATTGTTATGATGATTTTTTTAATAATTAATTTTAACCGATTTTGTTAAAACTAGTCCATTGTAATATTTGTGATAAATATATTTTCGGAATGAAGTAGCATATTGGATGAGTTGATTTCTTTCACCTCCCAAACTTCCCAATGTTCCAATTAGAATCAAAAAGAATAATCGAATTGCAGAACGTATTCTGATTTTTGATGCAAACGATCATGAACTTCTAGAAACATTTGTAGCGATTTTGTTTCCATAATTCTTTCATAAAAAGTTCGATCGAAAGCATTATCGAAGCTACAATGATGACCTTCCAGTCTGCCCGAAAACAAAAGAAGGTCTCAGAATGAGCTGAAAACTTTTATACAGAATGTAATCGGCTTGCTGAACACGAATCCGAATTCGGTTCTTTATATTTCTCGAGATATATCAGCATTTCAAGGAAAAAAAATCGTTACATAATCGTTCGCAGAATACGTTCAACAACTCATTTTTTTTATATTCTCCATAGTTTCTGAGATATCGGTTTATTAAAATAATCGACAGAAAGTGAGGACCAAAATTGCAACTTTCCTTTTATTATTGAAGCTACAGGAATCCAAGATTGGTAACTTTGGATCCACGATAAATATCGAAGGAAAAATGGATCAAAACTTGTCTGGAAGTTGAAATAATAAAAGTACTTACACATTGATTTTTTCATTTGTATAATTGAAATTGTCCTCTTCATCATACATACGCACATTTATGTTGATTTTACATACATACTGACATACAGGAATGTCTTATTTCTAGGAAATAAAAGAAACTCGACGAAATCATCCTAAAGAAAACTGTTGAAAATCGGTGTTGTTGGCAATCATATTACTTGAATATTGATTTTTCTATCGATCTGTTGGCACACCTGATCATTAACTACAGTCGCAATTACACCAGTTTTCAAAGTATAGTAGGTATCGGTTGCTCTATTTAGTGAAAAATTTGAATTAAGGCTTTTTCTTCTCCATTGGCATATTACTATGGAAATAAAGTCATTCAATCTAGTTCTTATCTACAACACAACACAAATCCAAAATTTACAATGAGATAAAATATAAAAAGTTCAACTCAAGATATGTATACTGAGATACTCATCATATACGAACAACTAGAATATATATATATTGAGCAACTTGGCTTCTTGATGTGGAAATGTACCAAGTCAATTTGAAATCAAAGAAAAAGGTGTTTCAGTAACTGAATTGTGCGATTCGATATTTTTTGTTGATAGCAGAATTTGATATTTCATCATAACATGCCTATATTATAGGTTTCAGTGAAACATGTTGGTCACACGAAATTTTTTAAAGAACGCTTAGTGTTGTATCTGCAATGGAGTTGCAAAATGCGCTAGCTTGTTGATATTCTGCGTTGATGGCTATAGTTTTCTATCGATCAACATTTTTTTTTGCGAGGGATTTGGACTATCGATCAACATATTTCACCAATTTCAGTTACAGTTTCTTCGATATAATTGTTAATATCAAATCATTAGACTATCATGTATTCCTTTGTAGATACATATCTATTTCATTAAAACTACGTATGGATCAACTATCACTAAATTTTTTATATATTCAATAATAATGGTGTCCATGATATTTTCAAGGTGAACCAGAAAAAAAATCAACATTCATTGAATTTTGGATGAATAATGATTATTGGTGATAATTTGAAAGCAATTTTATGTTAGATATTGCAAATATTTTTCCTGACTCACCCTTCAAACCATGTTATTTCTACAGCTCACTTGATTGCATCAAATTACAGTAGTTCTTCGTGGAAGTCAAATAATTTTTGATAAATAAAGTTTATAATCAGATTTTAACAAACCGGTAAACCGTATATTAGGAATATGTATTTGAGATCTGAAATAATCAGAGTTCAGAATACAAAAACAATTTTCAACATCCATTTACCCAATACTGACTTTTTCCTCCCTTTCCAGGGATTTTTTCTTCTCCTAGCTGAAGATTATTTTTTGAATTAACTTACAACAGTATGATCTGAAATAATTCTTGCACCAGATGAAGAAGTAAAAACCAGCAAGTTCAGGAAGGAACACAACGACAGTTCGACAGTATTTAAAAAATAGTTCTGATTGAAAATTGTTCTCGACTCTTTCGTTTTTATTCATAAATATTTTTACTTTATAACGAAATTTTACCTATTCAAGCAATACAAATTATTCTACAAAGTTATCCTCAAATATATACGCATATATCTAGTGTTATGCCCTGTATTTCTGAGTTACTCTTGGTACAACAACGTGAGTTTTTCTTGGTAAATTTTCGAATAATTTTCAAAATTGAATCTTCACTTTCATCGAGAAAAAAATCATCATCAATGAGTGACAATCAGTCGGTAGTGTCACAAATATTCAACAATAATTTTCTATAATCGTTTACATCTTATATAATCAACAATTCATTATCATCTAACAGCTCTTGTACGGCCCGAGTACGTGAGTGATTTTTTCCATACATTTTATTTCAACATTTATACAGGTTATTCGGAAATTGCTGCCCCAAACTGAAATTCAAATAACTGACCTTGTCCTCGAAGAAAATTACTTGTATTGGTGATCAATTTCCGAACACCCTTGTTTGGGATTCGGCGGCTATGCTGATCATTTTTGAAAGCGAATGAAAACACCAATACTTAGGGATACAAAAAACCGGACTCAAATGGACCGTTTACAAAAAGATAGGAGAACCTCAACTGTTTCATGAAACTTTTGGGAATGAAAAAATCAATGGCCACTGTTGAGGTGTGAAATATTTACTTCACCAGAAAACTATTCATCAAAACTCATACATTTTCTAGCACACAACGAATATTTTTCCATGAATCGGACTCTTCATGCACCAATATGGAGAAATCAAAATTGAGTTCCCAACGAGTTGAAGAAAATCCAGATCAAACAATTCCCATAGGTATATATATGTTCATGAAAAAAAATCTTGGGCACAAGCAAATCAACTCAGTTTGTTCAATTCTTGCTCATCGCACAATATTCTATTTCTGTATCTTTTTCTATCGATTTTTGAATATGACGTAACTGATACATTAAATTAGAATGTATAAATACAACATAGATCGTTGCGATATCTATTGATATGGAAAAACGAATTTCTCCTTGGTTCAATAATTATCACGGCACGGAACAGCTGATAACTGAACGTGATGATTTTGATAAAATCCATGATATGGCAAGGATGCTACCACCAATTACGTACAGTACATGATAACATGCACCCAGGAGAGTAGGAGAATTGACAACAATGTACACTAGACAAATAATGGGTTTAGTAGATGAACTATGGGGCTACTGGACCAACTTCATAGTGCGCGCATGCGTTTTCGGAAGGTGCAATGCATCACTGGTGATACCGGTCTCACCAAACTTTTATTGCCTACTCTACCTCCCGAAAACGCCTGGACTTTATCATGAATGTGAAATGAAGCCCTATATTTTCGCGGATGCTAGCAAAGCCGCTCAAAGCCCATACGAGAACACCCCGTACACCGCCGGACAATGCCATTTTGTCATGCAAGCAGTCGGACATTTTTAGTTTATTTTCGTTCGAGAGCCCTGTTTCGCCTGTCTTTGAATCGACCTTATTGCTGGTTGTACGTATTGTGTATCTCCAGGCCAGTGCCGGTTTCTATAAGAGACTTGCGCGACGCGCTAAACGCCGCCATTTTGTGGTCTCTGGCCTTGCGCGGGAGAGAGGTAGAGGTCGCCTCTATACTACTGTCTCTTGGCTTCCACACGGGCGACCCTATAACAACAATACTAGGTCAGTTTTGGATATTGGATTCGGAAAGTTCGGTACTTTGCTTCACACCACTCGTCGGAGGTTTGGTTAGCCGAATTATCTTGTATCAACAGATGTTGATGTTTGAATTATCAGAGATTCATCTCCTTTAAGTTCACTAGATATATATATATATATACAGTGAGTACAAAAATATACCGAATTTGGAACAGCTAGCATTTTTTTTTGACGTGATATTGGTCACACTGACGCTGATGAGGTCAAATAATTGATATACCAGACGAGAACAAAAAAAAATAGCATCACAAGCTAACTCTGGATTTTTTGTTCTGCATGAGTGTGACTGAACATATATGATCAATTGATGTTTGCGGTCTCATTTAGCACTAGAATATTTTTGTGTTTTTGAACTTTCTTAGATAGTTTGAATTCGTATGTATTGAGGCAGTATATTCATTTTGAATCAATCGTGACAAAAATAATCGATTTTATCATCATCACATTGTATTTGTTTATCGAAAATTGAAGAATTAAATCGAAATGAGAAAATTTTCAACGTGATTTTGTCAGCAAAATATGTGTTATTGTGGTTTCACAATTCACACATAAGTACAACATAAACAACACGATTTGAAAAATAGAGGATACAATTATAAATAGTGGTCACACAGTAAATTTATAGAAATAAACGGCAGAATAGGGAGTTTTTTACTTTTTTACATTTCATCATCCTTAAGAACAATCCAAAATTTGAAATGTTCGGAGTTTATAATCGATGTTTAGATTATCATTTATTAGTAGGTATTAGATTTTTTAATAATAATTTTGTCAATGCCGATAATGAATCACATCGTGGAGGCTAAGCAAAGTACCATCAAAATATTCAAAAAACATAAAATAGGGTCGTTTGAAGTCCAACAGACATTAGGCATTACTATTGACACTACAGCAAAAGCGAGGGAGTTTGCTACGATAAACAAGGAACAAATGATAATGCAAAGTTAACTCGTAGGGGCGTTCGATAATTATCCGAATGTGTAGCTCAAATATATACCTATCCACATATCACAACACATTATTATCAATTTATTAAATTATTATTTTCGAATATTATTATTATGGACACTTCGACAATCAGTGAGGATGCAAGCGCAAAAACTGAAATTGATGAAATAAGATCAGTGGGTAAAAAAACACAACACAGAAGAAATATCAGGACTGGAGAATAGAATTGACAATCCAAAACGAAACCATTAGATTAGAGAGGGCAAAGAAAGATAAACTGAATGTATATCTGAAGTTGAATAATCAGTTGATCCACGTGGTACCAATATCCATTAAAATCTAACATTGAAATAATCCAAAGGAGGGGAGAAGGAATTAGAGAATTTTGAGCATATTCAGATATGACTTTTGAGCCAGTAGATGAAATAGGATAACATTTTAAAATCTTTTGGCGAAAACCAATGATCTGCGAAGTCTAACTTGCGACTGAACTTTTTAACAATTCTAGTCGGAGTGATCCAATTCCATGAACCCTAGTCTAAGTATTCCGAGTCTTCTTTGTATATGATAACAAGCTAGTTGCCGGCTTACCGAATACGTTTTTCTACCCAACCGAATATGGTCCCTCCTTATTCTTTCGACCATCTGGAGCAGGAATGGGCCAAATTTTCCAGTGACGGTCTCAAAGTTTGTGGCGGGCTGTGCCCTAATTATTTCAGTGTATGGAGGTAGAAGTTGTTCTTCTAGGACCACTTGAAATGCTATGGGGAGAGCGTAAAACTGAGTTTGGAATGCGGAAAATCCCAGAAAAAGAAAATATGAGTTCACAACAAAACGAGGATTTATGGAAGATGAAGAGTATCAACTGCTACAACAAATAAAACGAATTTTCTCAAGCTTCAGCTATTCCATTTTTATGTCATTTCCTTTTTCACATTACGAAAGGGATCACATTGACTAACCGAGAAACTAATATCGATGTAGGAAAGGGTTGGGATGAGGAGTTTCAACAATGCATTTTATAGAGAGTTTCATCTTCTCCCACTTCTGACTGCATCACATTTTAAGTGCCCACCGAGAGTTCTTTCCAAGGCTTTGGCATACTCAGCTCCCCCAATCATACCAACCAATCCTAGAAAAAATCTTCGAATTTCCTGACCCAAAGAGCCCCTAGCACTTGATCTCATCGTCACTGCCGAGCCGAGCCAGCGCGAAACTTTTGCTTCTCCTGCGTCCGAACGGCGCGTGCGCGTGCTATCCCACCCTCTCGGTCTTGCCCGACAGATAGCACTCGACGCACGTCGGCGCCTCGACGCTCAGCGACCTGGCGGGGCGCTTCAGGGAGGACTTGATGACCTTGATCGAAGCGCCGCCAGCGCCACCATCGTCCGAGACCCTCACGACCCTCCTAGGGGTCCGGGGGCTCGACTTGGTGGAGCCCCTCGGGCTAGACTTGCTGGTTCTGTTCGGGCTCGACCTTCTCGATTGGTTGGGGGTGGTTTTCTGGGAGTGGTTGGGGCTGGCGGCGGTTGGCTTACCTAGTTCTTCGACCGGCATCGGGTGGAAGTTTTCGGGCGCGTGCGACGACTGGATCAGGCGGGCCTGGCTGCCCGTGCTGCCGGCTGATAGGGTTGACGTGGTGCTGGAAAGAGAACTAAATTGTACGAAGTTCACTGCTTCGAATCATTATTTCCTCAGAGCCTCGTTTGAAAAATCATTGCTTATATTTGAAAGGATAAAAACGCGGGAAATTTCTTTGTATAACATATTTATTTTCATATTTATAACAAATATATCATTAGTTGATACTATATTTACGCATGACAAATCGCAGAAGACCTACAAATAGGAGGATTATTTGCTGAAAAGTTCGAGTACCTAGTGAAAATACTTCGAACGGCCACAAATATTTCTTTTATTGAAAACGATGCAACCTCGGATTGAAGGTTTCATTTCCTCTTGTTCGCTTACCTCAGAGTCAAATGATTTGGTGTCTTTCCCAAAGATGCTTTCGGTTTGACTACCCCAGTTTGCGAATCATCCTCCCCTTCAGATTTCATGCCTGCATCATTCTTCTCGTGGTCAGGCCTCTTGTGTGGATCTAATATTGAAATTAAACATTTCAGATAAAACCAAATTTTCATTGTCATCAAAATGGCAATGATTTTACCATGCACTGCAGAACCTTCATGAAAATATGCAGAGAAGAAGGAAAATTGAGAATAATTCACACTAGATGAATGAGGAGGTTTACTAGATAAGCTATGGGGCTACTGGACCACCTTCAACAAACGTCATGTCATCTATCATTTATAGTGTAGGCGATTCAGGAGGCTAAGTAGGCAATACATCATTGGTGGTAGCCTAGATAGGTTTAAGCCCTTTCCACTAGTTAATGAAGTACTCAAGGCGTACAGAGGCAATCATCGACGAGTTGAAAACAATACAGAATGTTTTTTCCCTATTATTCAGAGATGGGAGGTTCAATTCACATGAATTTTTCATCATTTATATATAATTTATTTATTTATTCTGTACGCTTGCAATATTGTATTATTGTATTATTCTCTGCCTGCGAAGAATGGTATTGATAAAGCAAATAGGTATATTGAGAGCGACCACTCCTTTTAGTAAGGATTTTAGTTCCTTTTGATGCAATGAATGAATGATAATTGAAGTATAGTTAAAGTAGAGGAGGTCCCGAAATGAAGAGAATAAATAAGAAGAAAAGGATAATATCGGTTGATTTGTAAAGTAGAGTAAAATTAGAGGACGTCCTAATAATAAAGAGAATAAACAATAAAAAAACATACTAGAGTTAGGGGAGGTCCTAATAATCAAGCGAATAAATGACAGGAACAAAATAACAGAAAAGATGATATTGAAGTCAAAACGAGTTATCACAATCTCCGGTTGTTTTGTAAAGTATAGGAAAATTAGGGGACGTCTTGAAAATGAAGAAAATAAACAATAAAAAACTATACTTGAGTTAGGGAAGGTCCTAAGAATTAAGCGAATAAATAACAGGAAAAAATTACAAAAAAGATGACATGGAAGTAAAAACTAGTTCTCACCATTCACGATTGTTGAGTAAAGTAGGTATAGTGAAAGTAGGGGTGGTCCTGAAAATTGAGAAACTGAAAAACAAAAAAAAAACTGAAAGAGATGATATGGAGAACAAAATGAGTTGTAACTATAAAAGTAGGGGATGTCCTGAGAATGAAGAGAAAAAACAGAAGAAAAACATTAAATAAAAATGATATTGAAGACGAAACGAGTTCTCACCATCCCCGATCGTCTTACTCCTGGACCTGAAGCTGACGACGGTTGGCGGATCGTCCGCCTCCTGGCTGACGTTGTCGCACTCGACGGCACCAGCTGAGTGCCGCTGCGACGACTTCGACTTCTTCACCTTGCCGAGGGTGTGCGACCCCTGCGCAACGACGACGGCCTTCACCCTGTCGGGCCGCTCGAGGGTGTGGCTGGTCTTGTGGCCGGTGACCAGCAGGATGCCGGGACCAGCGCCTGGTTTGGTGGCCGGTATCGACATGTTGCGCACCGACTCTCTGATGATTTGTCGGATTGTCTTCAGGAAGGCGTTTCTGAAGTCGGCGGTGCTGCGAAACGGGGTGCTCACTTTGGTGTATTGGTATTTTATTATGGCATCCTGAACGATGAATCTCCATCAAAACCATCGTTTTGATGGAGAAAGAAATTTGAAAAAAACACACTTCTTGAGAAAAAGTATGGAAATGTTATCCAAAAAAGGTGTTCAGAACGATATCTTATAGATATGTAAAAGTTTTGGAAGAAATCTGAGATGAAAAAGTGAAGATACATTTTTTGCTATAAAAAAATATCTTCACCAAGTCGATACATGTTGCGCACCGATTCCCTGATGATTTGTTGGATTGTCTTCAGGAAGGCGTTCCTAAAGTCAGCGGACAGGGTCATTCGACGATATTAATGGAAACTCATCGTTCAGGATGCCGTTTTCGTTTCCGTGTTTGGCAAGAAATTTGAAAAAAACACACTTCTTGAGAAAAAGTATGGAAATGTTATCCAAAAAAGGTGTTCAGAACGATATCTTATAGATATGTAAAAGTTTTTGAAGAAATCTGAGATGAAAAAGTGAAGATAAATTTTTTGCTATAAAAAATATCTTCACCAAGTCGATACATGTTGCGCACCGATTCCCTGATGATTTGTTGGATTGTCTTCAGGAAGGCGTTCCTAAAGTCAGCGGTCAGGGTCATTCGACGATATTAATGGAAACTCATCGTTCAGGATGCCGTTTTCGTTTCCGTGTTTGGCAAGAAATTTGAAAAAAACACACTTCTTGAGAAAAAGTATGGAAATGTTATCCAAAAAAGGTGTTCAGAACGATATCTTATAGATATGTAAAAGTTTTGGAAGAAATCTGAGATGAAAAAGAGAAGATCAATTTTTTGCTATAAAAAAATATCTTCACCAAGTCGATACATGTTGCGCACCGATTCCCTGATGATTTGTTGGATTGTCTTCAGGAAGGCGTTCCTAAAGTCAGCGGACAGGGTCATTCGACGATATTAATGGAAACTCATCGTTCAGGATGCCGTTTTCGTTTCCGTGTTTGGCAAGAAATTTGAAAAAAACACACTTCTTGAGAAAAAGTATGGAAATGTTATCCAAAAAAGGTGTTCAGAACGATATCTTATAGATATGTAAAAGTTTTGGAAGAAATCTGAGATGAAAAAGTGAAGATACATTTTTTGCTATAAAAAATATCTTCACCAAGTCGATACATGTTGCGCACCGATTCCCTGATGATTTGTTGGATTGTCTTCAGGAAGGCGTTCCTAAAGTCAGCGGTCAGGGTCATTCGACGATATTAATGGAAACTCATCGTTCAGGATGCCGTTTTCGTTTCCGTGTTTGGCAAGAAATTTGAAAAAAACACACTTCTTGAGAAAAAGTATGGAAATGTTATCCAAAAAAGGTGTTCAGAACGATATCTTATAGATATGTAAAAGTTTTGGAAGAAATCTGAGATGAAAAAGAGAAGATCAATTTTTTGCTATAAAAAAATATCTTCACCAAGTCGATACATGTTGCGCACCGATTCCCTGATGATTTGTTGGATTGTCTTCAGGAAGGCGTTCCTAAAGTCAGCGGTCAGGGTCATTCGACGATATTAATGGAAACTCATCGTTCAGGATGCCGTTTTCGTTTCCGTGTTTGGCAAGAAATTTGAAAAAAACACACTTCTTGAGAAAAAGTATGGAAATGTTATCCAAAAAAGGTGTTCAGAACGATATCTTATAGATATGTAAAAGTTTTGGAAGAAATCTGAGATGAAAAAGAGAAGATCAATTTTTTGCTATAAAAAAATATCTTCACCAAGTCGATACATGTTGCGCACCGATTCCCTGATGATTTGTTGGATTGTCTTCAGGAAGGCGTTCCTAAAGTCAGCGGTCAGGGTCATTCGACGATATTAATGGAAACTCATCGTTCAGGATGCCGTTTTCGTTTTCGTATTTGGCAAAACACATTTTTTGATAAAATATCGAAAAATGTTATTCTGAGCTAGGTACAAGTTTTGAAAAGAATAATAGTAATAATATTAATTGCCTTTATTCAGCCCAGCGGAGTTAAAATCCCAATACTGTTCATTAGTGATGATGATCCTTGTACACACAGAATTTCAATTGGGATTTTTCATTAGAAAAATGAAATAACGAGAACTTATAAAGCAAATAAACGAATTGGCAAATTCACAGATTTCAAATTTTCTCCAAATAAAACAGAAATAGCTTGCGAATATTCACGAAATATTTTCTGAAATAATACTATAGGCTGAGTTTCTATGTCAGAAATGTATTTTTCCCATTATGGTATCGAAAAGTGTGTGTTTGAAAAGTGTTTTTGACCGCTAACTTGGTTGCAAAGCAACCCTCGAAGTCTTATTGAGACTTGCATAAGTACGGAGGACGGGGACCTCAGCTTTTTGAGTGTCATCCGAAGCACTACTCGGCTAGCTATCGTTGAGAGTCCGAATCAGGTACCATTTTTCTATGTGATTTCGAATTTGGAAAAATACCAAACTGGTATCAAGGTAATCAACATCAACTGAAGCGAGTTAACAATATTCTCGGTAATATTTTATATTAGGTACCCAGTAGGATTCAGCAATTTGTAGGTTGAAGATCGAGTAATACCTAATAGATGAAATGTTCAAGTGATAGCAGGCACCGTTTCATTAAGACAGCTTTTAGAATATGAAGTATAGGGTTCTACAGAAAAAAACTAAATTAATTTCTGTTCGATATTAATGCACAGATTTCATTGGTCTTATTCTAGGAAAACTTATTTTTCGTGATTTCTGAACGAATATGAAAAATCTTTGTTCAGCGGTCTGTCTAGACCAATGCACTCTTCTGAAAGGAAAATAACTGGAATAAAAGAAGGAACTTCAACCTGAAATTGATATAGCGGAACAACTGAAACAAATGAGCGTCGGACCATTGAAATGAATATTGAAAAGTCTTCAATAACGCCATTTCCATTCACACATCGAACACGCGTTCAACAAAAAATGGTTCACCTGTTGGATAGCACGTAGACTTTTTCCGATCGCCTTTGTAATTGACTTCTCAAGTGGATCAACTCCCACAGGAAATGGGAGTCCATGTCCTTGGCGGAAGAGGCTCTCACTTGAACTTCCGTAACCGGTATCAGCACCTGATATCTAATTATTTCGACCTCAGACGACGAACTTTTACTCGAGACCCCCTGAAAAATTAACGGAAGGTGTTTGTCATTGTGAGAGAAAGCTTTATTTCAGAATTGTATTCCAACTTTTCAGAACCTGAGATCCTTTATTGACTGTATAATTTGATTAACGTGCCAAATTTATTCATGAAGTTATAGTCTCAAATGAATGTACTGAATAGGTATATTTCTCCAGATGTGAATGCAAATCCGAGATTGAATTGGGTTTCAAATAGATGCCACATTAATTCGAGATTCTATGAATAAGAAGATGAGATACCTATACTCATGAATGAGTAATTATATCACATCTGATCAGCCAGAATATAACTTACCATGAGTTTCTTCTTCTGCCTTAACCGTTCCTTGCAAAGAAAAACAACTGCGGTTTTGAAGACAAAACACATAGCGTGCAGTTCGAGGCCCTTTTTGATTTTGCCTAGGAAGTCAGAAATATTCAGCCATTCTACTCCACCATAGTATAAAAGGTCACCAGGACTGAGATCTATCGACTGCAAAGATAAAAATTGATATGATTTGTTTTTTTTTGACTACACTCGTCTAAGTTAATATTCCTTTTCTTCTCAGAGTTATTCACAAATTTGACTTGGGGTAAGGATTTTCAAATAACTTGTTAGTTTGTTAGGTATATTTGATATTTCACCTGTTTGCATGATTTTTGATGTTGCCTAAACAGATGATCGAATATAGCCCCGTATTCTTCATGTATCCTCTGCATTTCGTTGATGTGTTCTGCTACTTTCTCCATTCCTTTCAGTGCCTCTGTTGGAAAAAAAAAACAATGAAAGTATGTTATTGTGTTGATTTAACGGCTAATAGTGAATTTTTTGATATGTCGATGATGTACCAAAGATTTGAAACAAATTGATAACATCTTCAACACAAAGTAATGATGTTGATGAATTATCGAAGTATCATCCGTGATAAGATCAAATCGTCCAATTTTCCAAAAGATAGCCTATGAAACATATGAAGAACGTTGACATTTCGGAATCCCTTACCTACTAGATGTTGATGTTCATCACTATTTGAATCAGTCAAATTCCTCAACTGCTGTAATAACAAAGGGTATTTGAGTATCCTTTGAATCGGTTTGATGAGGTAGGATTCCAAAGTCGAGGAGTGCTGTTGTTTGGGGTTCCTAGCAGATAAAAATTCTTGCAATGCCTGGTTCCCTTCATCTTGAACAACAAGAAACAGCACACTGTATTGTGGAAAAATAGTGGGTCTACTTCGAAGACAATAAACCATATTTTAGAAACTTATGCTTGTCTATATCTATTTAGAAACTAAAAAAAAAGGAAAAATCAATACTCACTTGGATGTAGAACTTTTTGGGCTTTGCTATGACTGGCGCAAAACGAACTGTATAATTTGAAGTGATTTACATAATACAAAAATGCGCTGCCGATGGAGAATAAGACGTTCTGAAAATTTAATCAAAGTGTTATTAAATACTTGAAAGGATATAATATGCCAAAAGTCGGATTTTAGGATGGCGATGAAGTTTCGAAAAACTGAATAATTGGGTATACGCCATCCTAAATTCTGGGCATAGTCTGGACAAGAAAAATAGCTCATAAATATTTATACAAATACAGACTTTTCCAATATTATGATTGGATATTGGATTAACTGACCTTAAACTGGCTGCTATAGTCGAATTTGTGGAAATCGGGTTCTAGATCCACAGCTTCCTCTAGATTTTGTAGAAACTGTCTCTGGAAAGTGACGATTTCCTGGATATTGCCGAAAAGGGCGTTGATTTCAGCGTTGGAGAGGAAAGTTTCTTTCTTGAGGGGTTCCAGGTAATTTTCTAATAAGTTATTGAGATGCTGCAAAAAAAGTATATATCAAATATCATTGACTCTCCATTTTCACAGCATTTGAATATTTATGTTGAGCTATTCCTAGCAGGAATGTATAATCGACCAAATAAATGAAATAAACTTCTCTGTAATATGTAGAATGTAGATGACTTAAAAATTTACTCTGATTGAACTATGGACCTGCAGGCGTTCAGAAACTACCAGAATTGATGAAATAAACTTTCCAACTTCCACGTTCCATCAAGAATGTAATTAATCACCGGATAAACAAAGTTCTGTTAAAAACTGGAAGTTGGAAAACTCAGACGTTTTCATGATTGAGTGGAAATTGAAAATTAAATGTTATACTTGTTACTTTATATATTATCTAGTATCATTATAGTGAAACTCGTGATGACAATGAAAAGTAGAAATAGAAAACTTTTGGTGAGAACATTTCCATTTGAGTTTTTCATCAAATCGACCGAGTCTTCCAACAAACTTCTGATGAAAACAAAAAGTTGGAAAACTCTGTAGTTTCCTTGATTAAGTGGAAATCGAAAAATAATGCTGTATTACTTTATATAGTGCAGGCGTTTTCGGAAGATGAAGTAGACAATAAAACGCTGTTAAAACTCAACATATACGATTTCTTTTCAACTTTGTAGGCCTTCCTTGGGTACATCACGAACAGAAGGAAAGAGCTTAGACTCTTGTTGGGTCTCATTAATAGATAATTGCCTACTTCGCCTTCGGAAGACGCCTACGTTACAATAAATATCATCTTCCCATTCTGATATACCCTGCAATGTTACAAAATATTGCTTCAATATTATGTGCGGCTTGCTGTCGTAATATGGCATGAGAATATTGCATATGAGTTTTTATGTGATGTTATATTTCAAATCATAACAGAAAAACCTACTATCAAATTACAAAGTAACTTTTGATTGAGTTTCAGTTCCAATATCGCTTCAGCTATAAAAGTTCATTACATTCGCAACATAACATCTGTAAATTTTTTTAAGCAAGTTATGAATTTGATTCTTGATTGGAATTCATTTGTAATATTGCCTAAACGTTGTTACTTCGTTATATCTGCAACATCACATGAACCATTCATCAACAAATGCATTGCGAGTTACAAAATATCATTTTGTCATATTTTGTAATTTGTATTTGCCATATACTCAAAGTTTATCACGATTAGATCAACTGACTGATTTTATTTTCATCTTATTTCATCTGGTATTTTTTGTTTCAGTTTTCCTACTGAATATTGGACTGCCTCCTCAAGAAGTATATTTGTATATAATTTCTACTTTATGTTTGAAATTCGTGCTTTTATTCTCTAGATTTTATTATTCTGTAGTCACTGCCATATTGTTAAAAGTTGGTAGTAGGAAAATTCAATATGAAGGTTGTTTTCATATGCTTTTCTTGTTATATTGCAGTGACCTTACAGGAAACATCATACTGTGAATTGTATGAAAAATAACTTAAATTCAATTCATATGTAATGTTGCAGTAACCTTGCTGGAATGTGTTATCAAGAAATATTGAATTCGTTATATTATTGAAAGTCCGTTTCAGCAATCTTGCAGTAAGGTTGCTGTAATATCGAATAAACATCACATTGCACAGTGGCATCCCCACCTTGACGTACGCCCTCTCGGTGTCGACCAGCTCGAGCAGCACCTTCCGCAGCTTCTCCGCCTCGGTCAGCTGCCTCGAAGGCGTCACCGCCGCCTGCGATTGGTTGCTGACGACGCTGCCGGTCGGGCTGACGGCCGATTTGCGCGCCTCCACCGGCGACCGGCAGAAGCCTGTCACCTGCTCGGCCGTCTTCAGCAGGTTCTCGATCTCGAAGGAGTTGGTGCGCGAGCTCACCCTCACACCGGAGTCCGTCATCGAGGAGGGGGGGTTCTCGGAGTCCGTCGAGTAGCGGTCCTTGCCTGCGATTGGTGAGCGGATTCGAGAACTGATGATGGTGGGGGTATGTGGATGCTGGGTTATATGGCGCAGTCGGTAGGTACATATATTGATCAATTTTGATCGATATCGTTATGTAGGTCGGCTTCTGCATTGAATGAAACCTCAGAAAACGTTATGCAGTACTGTTTATTTTTTGGATTTGGTAGAAAATTCAAAAATATGTGTCAAAACACAATCATTTGAAGAATATGGAGAAAGTTTTTCAAAAACGACATCTTATAGCTGAATACAAGCTCAGAAAGGAATCTGATAAAACAAAATTGAATTTGGAAAACTGGATTTCAGATGGAGAAACTCATTAGTCAAGTGAACAGTTGTTTTGTGAAGATTGGCAATTTATTTCAGTCGGATAAATTCAAATCTGTGAATTTGCTATGTCTTGAACTGCTTCATAAGGAAATATAATCAGGATATTATAATATCGATACTGTTCATCATTCTTGAGAGTTCACATATCTACGAAATTTTCATTCGAGTTCTTCATTGAAACAAACAATATTTTTACTTATCAACTTATCAAGCACCTGAACACGTGGCAAATTTACTGATTCCAAATTTTCTCCGAATAAAATAGCAATAGCTTGCGAAGTCTTTTCGACTTTATATAAGATCGTCTCTGCTTGAGTTTTTGATTATTATGTATTGATACTTATGCGAAGTCCCAATTCGTTACAACCCCCAAAAGCAAGCCAATACATACATCGTGAGCAAAATGGGTGAGGGGAGATTAAAGAAAGCTGAGACGAATGCGTTAGAGTGTAGGAAAACTTCATAAAGCTGAAAAAAAAACCGAAAGACTGAGGCTATATTCTGGATTCAACTGAGAGTACAGTCGACAGTTTCACTGAACCAGCTGAAAATCCAGGTGTTCCGGAATAAAACATTAACAGTTGCAATGACCCTAATGCCTGAGTTTTGGAATAGCAATCAGCTTTGAAATGACACTGTCTATAGTGTCTGTGATTGTGTATGTATGTGTTTGAATTTCGTTTGGATTAATTTTGTTGTCTTCGATGATTTTTTCGTGGAGACAACATTTCATCAAAATTATTGCTACTCATTGAAAGATCACTGTGTACTGACGCCAACCTAACTTACTGTGATCAGCAATTTCAGCAGAAAGCTGAGCCAAGAACGTTTAGAATGGATATTATGTCACAGTTAGTGTTTATTGCCCGCCCATCACGTTTTCGTGACGTTTTCGCGTCAGTGTCACGCTCCCTTCCGGTACTCACTATCCCAACCTGGAGCGGGCACGATCAGCCCTGAGATCATCTCCTCGCTGATGACGGGCGGCTCGGAGGGCGGCGGCGGGCACACCAGGCTGTCGATGATGTCGTCGGTGGCGCGAAGGATGCCAGCGAGATCAGGCGGCTCCGTCCTCGACGAGCGCATCATCATGCAGAGGACCAGCTCCTCCTGCAGCACGCTCTCCAAGTACATCATGTCCAGGTCGGACACTATCGCGCCGTTGATCACCATTATCTCGTCGCTCTTGATGATGCCTGCGAATAGGACATCTCTTGACAATCCGAGAGGAATTACTCGACAATAGAAACAGAATGTCTAGCATGCGTGTGTGCCTGAATTGGTTCAGAACCTTACAGTAAAGCGCTGCGAAAAACTCATGACAGTACTTGAAAATGCATCTCGAGAATGGTGGAATAAGGCGAAATAGTTCTCTCTGGCGTCATTGGTTATAGCGAAGAAGGAGGTAAGAAGTCAACGTTGGTGCCAAGAAAGATCATTGTGGATCTGTACGAAAGAAAGTAGAAGACAATCGAAACAGAATGTCTAGCAGGCGTGTGTGCCCCACGAGTTACAAGAAAAACGAAGAGGTTCGAGAAGGAGTACGATCTCGTCGCTCTTTATAATGCCAGAGGAATGGAAAGATCTTGACAATAGAAACAGAATGTCTAGCATTCGTGCCAGCATCACGAGTTACAAGAACAATAGAGAGGCTCGATAAGGAACACGATATGTGCCTAAATTGGTCCAGAACCTCTTTATGGTACAGTAAAGCGCTGCAAAAAACTCATGACAGTACTTGAAAATGCATCTCGAGAATGGTGGAATAAGGCGAAATAGTTCTCTCTGGCGTCATTGGTTATAGCGAAGAAGGAGGTAAGAAGTCAACGTTGGTGCCAAGAAAGATCCTTGTTGATCTGTACGAATGAAAGTAAAAGACAATCGAAACAGAATGTCTAGCAGGCGTGTGTGCCCCACGAGTTACAAGAAAAACGAAGAGGTTCGAGAAGGAGTACGATCTCGTCGCTCTTGATAATGCCAGAGGAATGGAAAGATCTTGACAATAGAAACAGAATGTCTAGCATTCGTGCCAGCATCACGAGTTACAAGAACAATAGAGAGGCTCGATAAGGAACACGATATGTGCCTAAATTGGTCCAGAACCTCTTTATGGTACAGTAAAGCGCTGCGAAAAACTCATGACAGTACTTGAAAATGCATCTCGAGAATGGTGGAATAAGGCGAAATAGTTCTCTCTGGCGTCATTGGTTATAGCGAAGAAGGAGGTAAGAAGTCAACGTTGGTGCCAAGAAAGATCCTTGTTGATCTGTACGAATGAAAGTAAAAGACAATCGAAACAGAATGTCTAGCAGGCGTGTGTGCCCCACGAGTTACAAGAAAAACGAAGAGGTTCGAGAAGGAGTACGATCTCGTCGCTCTTGATAATGCCAGAGGAATGGAAAGATCTTGACAATAGAAACAGAATGTCTAGCATTCGTGCCAGCATCACGAGTTGCAAGAACAATAGAGAGGCTCGATAAGGAACACGATATGTGCCTAAATTGGTCCAGAACCTCTTTATGGTACAGTAAAGCGCTGCGAAAAACTCATGACAGTACTTGAAAATGCATCTCGAGAATGGTGGAATAAGGCGAAATAGTTCTCTCTGGCGTCATTGGTTTTAGCGAAGAAGGAGGTAAGAAGTCAACATTGGTGCCAAGAAAAATCCTTGTGGATCCGTATGAAAGAAAGTAGACGACAATCGAAACAGAATGTCATGCGTGTGAGGAACCTCACGGGTTATAAGAAAAACGAACAGGCTCGAGAATGATGTGTGCCTAAATTGGTCCAGAACATCTTCGTGGTACAGCAAAGCGCTGTGAGAAACACTCGAAAGAGCTTGATAAAGAATCTCGAGAATATGGGACAAGGCCAAAGAGTTATCTCTGGCTCCATTGGTTCTAGGGAAGAAGTAGGTGAGAAGTCAACAGAAACAAAGTTGGTGCCAAGGCAGATCCTTTTGTAACACTTGATAGCCATTTGAACAGAGGTAAACACTAAATGAAGTGATTTCATTTGGTAGTTCAGGAGTGATTCGTGTTTGCTTGAGGATGAGCTTACTTTGGCGAATTCAAGAGGACATTATATCCTCCAACAGCTCGGTTGTGTTCGAGATAGATAATGTTCATGTTGTTAGTGATAACTAACCGTTATGGATGGCGACGCTCTTGTCTTCGACCCTACTGACGTAACAACAAAGTTCGTCCTGTCTGTCAGCGTTTTCCATCAATTCGGCCTCCACACTGAAACCCCACATTTGTTCCAAGGTGCTTCTAGACAGCTCCACCTGGTAGAGAATCTTGGCACAAACCTCCACCACTTCGTGTGTGTGAAGCTGAAAAAAGTTGAGATCAAACATTATCGAAGAGATATTTTTTTTTCGGATTTGAAGTTTCCTGAACGTATCCTTAAATTCTGGAGGTTGATTAGATTCTTTTTTTCAACTACAAAAGAAAAATTCAACTTTCCTCAATCAACATGTACCTACCTTATTCGCATTCGAGGAGGTTGAGAAATCAGCATGTTTCTCAGCTAATGACCCGACTAATTAGTCCACATACATATTACAATACATAATATGCGTTCATCAATCAATGTAACTGGGATGAATAGGAATTGTCGCTTCTGATCTTGGAAGGCATATTAGCACAATTGAGTCGTATAAAGGAGGCGCCAATACAGCAATAACTACTCATAGATTTCACAAGCATGGTCCGAACTGATCTTGTTAATCTATCTGAGATTGTATTCCGCTTGGCCGCGTCCAATATAGGAGTAATTACCTCCTTTCAGGATTCAATAGGACCGATTCCAATGAAATTCAATATGCCCTTGATGAAGTTTCTATGATAGTCGAAAACTCAACAAGATTTGGAAGTATATCAGATGTTCAAAACATTTCCTAGAGTGAAGTAAGACTCCTGAAGTGAGTCTTTTCAGTGTTTAATTATGGAGCAATTCTCAAATTGGCCATTAGTTCGCTCTGAATGCTAGTTAAAATTCAATTAACGATTGGACAGGTCGGTGAATTTTTTCAATTAGCTCGCGAAGGCATCTCAAGGATATCTGGGAGCTGAATAATAATCCAACACAATTGTAGATTGAGGATTCGGATTTCCAACTGGAAACGTGCTAAGGTCATTTGAGTTCGAGAAGAAATCTTTTTCTATTTCGGTTCTCTTATGAAGTCATTATGAAGAGTTTTGCGGTTATGGTCTGATTCGTGAAGGCGTTACATTCCTCTCGATCCTGTCTCAAATTAAAATATCCTACCGAATCCTGTCAATTTGAGTACACTCTACATTCTCTCTGTCGAGATTATTACGAATTTCATTTCCAGGACACCCCATTATTTCTTCTCGCTGTTCCCTGTTTTACTAATGCCGAGTAAACACTCCAAACCCGTTTGATGCTTTTCCGCTCGGCTGAAAAACCCATAGACTTTTTCGCTCATCTTGAATATCAAACCAAATCCCTGCGCTGGATAAAATAAATATTATCAGACACTTTCCTATACGATACTCGTTGCTTCCGGCCAAGTGCCGATAGGCCGGCAGGTAAACGAATTCCCCGCTCGATCTATCCGAGTCCCTGAAGACGATTCAACTTCCCATACAGGATGATGGGATCGCATTTATCCCAATTCGCGTCCCATTGATGCAGATTGGAAGGATAAATCGGGACCCTGCATTGAACTGATCTTGCGTGGTCCTTCTCCAGAGATTACTCTTTTACGAGAGTAGGAGCGTCGTGTCAATTTCCTGAGATGAATTCAAGCAGTTCTTGCTCTCAGACGGTCACCGAGATCAACAATTATTTCGATATTTACTTGGGAAGGTTACAACAAACTTTTCATTTAGTAGAGAGCAGTATGTGGCGAATTGTACAACTTGTTCAGAGATCGCTAATTAAGATCATGCTGAGATCATATTCGGCTAATCTTTGAATTTCAATGTCACAATTCCCCTTTACATCGTGCACAGTCTGTCACTATAGTAGGACGATTGACAGTGGAATCCCAGGATTCTCAACACCCACAGATATCATTCCCCAGATACAGGAAATGCATATTCAAGTGTGAGACATTTGGTAGCATCTGGTGGCAGGTGTGGGATAATACCGCACAGATTGGGAGACACTTTGGAATGATCGATATTATGTGGTAGCAAAGCCGAAATTATAATTACTATGTTGGCATCTCATTTCCTGTTAACTTTGCGTACGAGAAAATGGAACAGCGGGGATACCATAAAATACTCGGGAAGCTTCTCTCTGCATATTTGAAACTACGTTTCGAAGCCGAAGTTATGACCTTTTGCGCGAACAAGTTTGAACGGTCGCGGTAAGCTGGTGAACTTTTCGGGAAGTTATGATTATCTTGGGTTCATCAAATGGAACTTCCAAACTTATTGAGCCTTTGGGATGCTGGCGTAGATGAGTGAAGGCACCAGTTGAATGATATTCCAGGGTATTTTGATGTAAATCAGAATCGGGATGAATAGTAGCTTAGACTTTGATTTATATCACGAACTTCAACTAGTTATCAATTGATTTAATGGTTCAATGAGTGTAGTAGAGTTGAAGTGTACAGGTAGGTATCTTATGATAGTTTGACTATGCATGATCAGTATCAATTTATTTATAATTGCAAGTTCTAGGGGATGGTCATCACCTTTCATCCTTTATTTATCGTAAACGATTGAAAAAACAAAAATCTGAATGGTGTATAAGATTTAGACATTTTTCTTCAAGAGGCTAGAATTAGTGACTATTGAACAACGATGTTACGATCATAAACAAGCGTGCTGTATAGCATATATAACCAACAACGCGTAGTTGCACATTGACGGGTGGTGGAAAAGCCATCGCATCCCATTGGCCGGAGCGACAAGTGGTGGGAGTTAATGAGTCCGCGTGTACTGGTGCCGCGACGCCATTCGCTCTGCGCTCTCACACGCGAATCGGAATCTGGGAAGCACTCACATAGGTTTCGATGAGGTCGTTCCTGTGTGGCACGAAGTAGTTGTGGTCCTCCATCTCCCTCCGCTTCTTCACCCTGATGAAGTGCTCGATGACGTTGAGATTTTTTCTAGCGCACGCGCTGGCCAAAAACTCCTCCACCGACATGGATTCCCCCACGAAGACGGTCGCCGTGGCGTTGTCTGGCAAGGAGACCTTGGTGGTCTTCTCGGAGTCATCGCGAGAGTTCATCTGCAATGAGGTGGATTGCATTGGACAAAAACGAGCATTGAAATCATTTATATGGTTGGAATGCATATATTTCCTGAATTATTTCACATAATTTTATTACTTTTGCATGTGTGATTGCATTTTATTTTATAAATAGCTTCCGTCATGAAGTTGGAGGTTCGTTTCTGCATGTCTGAAAACTCCGTTGCGAAACATGACGGGACCTCAGATTTGGGGAAATTTTTTCAAAGAAATGTCTGTGATGCCGAAAATGGATCAAATTGACAAGATACTGAGGAATGCCATTGAAAAAATGTTTTGAATCAAAAATAACATTTTGTTTCTCTATATCCTAACTGAGAATAAACATTATATATTCATGTTGTAACTAGAGGCAGCTTGAATAACCTAAATCATATAACCTAGAATCGAAACCAATCGATAATTGTGGAATAAAAATTTTGAAGGAAAGTATTTATGAAAACTCGATTTGGTATTGTCACTAGATATGATCATGATCTCTATATAGATGCACATCAGCCTAATCAATAACCTAATATACTGTTATCCGTAATTAAAACATGAAAATGCATAATTCATCCATGCTAATTTTGATTTTTGAAAACCACAGACAATTTCTTTGAATTCTCGCCGAATCTGAGGTCCCGTGATATGCAGAAACAAACCATAATCGTAGTCATTCAGAAATTTTGATAAATTTTGTTTTTATTTGTAGTCAACTTTACGCTGTATATCTATTCATTAATAATTATGTGATATGTATTTATACATATAACATACTTGAGATTGTTTTATACATTTTTCTGATCTTCCTACGATAAAGTTTATTTTGATTTCATTTGATACTCCAAGAATAGAAACTGAATTTCAGTCTCACTGCCATAACTGTTTGTGTCAACTATCAAGTTTCCTTGAAAGAGTATTCAGTACATATTATTATCAATATAAACTATGATATAAATCAGGTTGTAATCATTAAACTCCTCGAAATATCCATGGAGCATACTTTTTATATGTGTGCCCATACAGCCCTCATAAAAATTCATTGCATTTTCACTTGACCGAGTATGCTGTGAAAATCCATTTCAATCGAATATTATCACTAGATTCGAGTTTGAAATCGGCGCTGTAAAATGCATTGGCCGCTACGTAAATGGGTAATTCGGTTTCAATCAAACGGGATTAATTATTTGCTCATTACTATTCAACAGCTCTCAACACTTTTTTGGAACACGGTTCAACGGATTACGGTTATTCATTTTCATCCACGAAGCTTTTAATTGCACGTTTAAATATTGAGTAGGTTCTTCATTTATCCATGTGGGATATCAACCAATTGCGAATTCTCGAAAACAATTTTTTTTATTTTTGTTGGAAGCATACGTCCTTGTAGTTACTAATAATAATAATAATAATAATAATAATAATAATAATAATAATAATAATAATAATAATAATAATAATAATAATAATAATAATAATAATAATAATAATAATAATAATAATAATAATAATAATAATAATAATAATAATAATAATAATAATAATAATAATAATAATAATAATAATAATAATAATAATAATAATAATAATAATAATAATAATAATAATAATAATAATAATAATAATAATAATAATAATAATAATAATAATAATAATAATAATAATAATAATAATAATAATAATAATAATAATAATAATAATAATAATAATAATAATAATAATAATAATAATAATAATACTTTATTTGCTCAAATAACATATGATGTTTTAGCATTGTCAGAATTGGGGGTGATAAAGTAGTTAATTAGATAGACGAATACATAAATAAATACAGTAATGGATTAAATACACTGGTACACCAAAATATTTAAAATATTTAAAAACATAAAGATTAAAATATCATAAGTACATATTTATTGAGGAGAGAACATCAGCATCAAAGAATTCTTGAATGTTGTAAATATTGAGTGCAAGAAGCATTTTTTTAATTTCTATTTTGAATTTTGCTGTTGGAAGATCTTTCATTTGCTTGGGAAGTTTATTTAAAAGTTTGATAGAGAGGTTGATAAAGCTTTTGTGAGTTAAGGTGAGTCTATGTTGTGGAATTATCAGATTATTTTTGTTTCTTGTGTCATATAAGTGTAGCGTATTTTGTTTAGAGAAGTTTTGCTCATTTGTTTTGATGTAATATAGACAGTGATATATAAATAGTGCTGGGAGAGTTAGTATGTTTAAATTTTTGAAGATCTGTCTGCATGTTTCAGTATAAGGAGTTTGAGTTATTGCTCTGATAGCTCTTTTCTGCATACGAAATATTTTTATTCTTCTTGAAGCTGAAGAAATATATATTCAACAACTCATCTTGAATCTACTACGCCTGAAATACCGTAACAGGATATTGCGGAAATCAGAAATGGATTGTGTAAACTCGATTAATTTTTTGTCTTCTGACGTCACATGGGTAGGGAACAAAACGAATTAAAGGAAGGCGGAACAAAACGTTGTGGGCACGTCACGTGTAACGATATTAGCATAGTCACCTCTAATGGGCTTTTAATGTCACCCTATCACGTAGGGATTTAAAGGATGGAAGCACGTTTTGTTTAGAAAGGAGGAATCCAAAGTTGAGGCGGTATCAGATATTTCGACAAAGTGGATCGACAATTGATAGGGTCCTGTATGACACTATACAAGGTGTATACGAAATTCCGCGTCAAATAGACACAATAATAATGTTGTATGCATGAAAAAAACTCACCCGATAAAAAAGATCCATCATATGTTTGAAATAGGAGAGTATTTTATTGGTGTGTAACTCACCAAGATCTCGATGATACTGTCCTGCATATGTGTCGGACCAAAATACAAACCCTTCCGAATCCCCCAGAGATGCATACCCAATTTCAATTAATCGACGGAAATTGATGTCGAATAAGGAAGAGGGGGAATATTTCAATTCCTAGATGATTTTATTTCAGCAAACGATTTATTCATCACAGATATTATATATTTCGATAACCCATAAAACTCTTTCAATTCTGCTTGTGAAAAATCATCATCATTCTTGTAAGTACAACATACATCGGATTGTCGATATGCTGAGAACTTGTTAATGCAATTTTGATAGATTCCGAGGATTTCAGAGTTTAAAACACATTTATCGTTGATATTTCTCAAGTTTGAACCCTTATATTCGATTGTTGAAATGTTGAAACTTTGCAAGTACGATACATAATTGATTATTCATTCGTTGTAAGCCTGTGAGAATATGATATACAGTGAGGACCAAAAGTCCGTCGCCCCCCCTGTAACTTCTTTATTCTACATATTACAAAAAATGTTAAATACATAAGTTGTAGGGTTTCATTCGATCTCTTTAATGGTTCAAGTTTCATTCATACAGAGTGTCTCAAAAAAGCACGGTGACTTAGAAGTTAATTTTTTTAATGGGACACCCTATATTTCATGTCATTTTCAAATTCTTCCTGAAGAGCTGATTTCGTCGATATATCATACTTGGGGTATAGCGAGAAAGATTACAGAGATATAGGGTGTGATAAATCGAGATTTTTCAAGTTTAGGAATTTTTTGTGTCGAAACTATTCATTTCTGATCAAAACGGCTCACATGTCCCTATCTCAACTTTTTATTTACTATCTACTGAAATTTAATAGAAACAAATAGAGGGGGATGCAAAACTCAAAATTCTGAACCACCCGTATTTGTTTCAATTAAATGTCATTAGATAGTAAATGAAAAGTTAAGATAGGGACATGTAAGCCGTTTTGAGCAAGAATGGATAGTTTCGGCACAAAAAATTCCTAAATTTGAAAAATCTCGATTTTTCACACCCTATATCTCTGTAATATTTCGCGCTATAATCCAAGTATGATAGATCGACAAAATCAGTCTTCAGGAAGAATTTGAAAATGAAATAAAATACAGGGTGTTTCATTTAAAAAAAATAACTTCTAAGTCACCGTGCTTATTTGAGACACTCTGTATGAATGGAACTTAAACCATTAAAGAGATCGAATGAAACCCTACAACTTATGTATTTAACATTTTTTTGTAATATGCAGAATAAAGAAGTTACAGGGGGGGCGACGGATTTTTGGTCCTCACTGTATATTGATTTGTTGAGATTATGCGAGTTGGTACACACCGAGTTGACTTACTTGAAGTGACCTCCTGCTGGAACCGCTGTTGGACCTCGACAACATGGGGGGTCTTCTCTTGGTTGCTCCCCTACCAGCCAATAGGTTGTTGAGTAGAGATGGACTCCTGGCACAGATGAAAGCGTGGAATGAGGAGACGGTGAAAACCCCCAGCTTGTTCAGGGTGTTCTTTGTTGTCCGAGATACCTGCGTCAAGAGGGACTGCGGAAAGAAAAATGCACCATGGTCACATCTGATGAACCACCAATTATAATCGAAATGGTATGGTATATGGAAATATGCTCGTCAATATGTCTCTTCACCAATCTATCGAAACGTATCCTTGTTGATGATGTCTATTGAGTCTGGCCAGGCATGACTACAGATGAGTCGATGCATTGATTGGGAAAATGAACAATTCCACATTTGATAACATGCCTACTACTGATTATAATCACAAACACCCATAGTTAGGATAGTGATCAGTTCTCCATTGTCCCTGAATTCCTCATATATCTCATAATTAATACCAGGTAGCAGACCGACGCAGAGTATAACCTCACTTTCAGATATCACATGAGAGCTCGTTCTATATTTTTTCTCTGCAATGTATATTCCACACTGTATAGAAGAAACAATACATATCCCAATTTCCTTACGCCTGTTCCGCAGTATAAAGACAACTATACCAACGCGAAACACCCATCTAACGAGAAAACTTATCCAGGAAACTTTTAACGGTACACGTCACGGAAAATTTATCATTGTAACGTTTTCCGGAGTCTGGAGTCTTTCAGGCTGGGCGTGATCAGGGCCACTTTAACATCAATGACGCTACTTTTGAGAGATTCGTCAAAATGAAACGGAAGCGGTTGAGGGAATAATTCATCAAGGGGCGTGATTCGATGAACTACTGAGCAACTAGATAACGCTATTCGAAAATTTCAAACCAGATTCCATATTTCCGTATTTAAATATTCACTATGAAGTATCTCAATACTTTGTTATCTATTATAAACATACTTCTTGAACTCTGGTAATATTCAATAGCATTTTACCAGCATCTGGTGGATATAATATGTGGACGACCATTACCATACCATTAGAGTGTTCGAGGTGTCGCTCTGAAAATGTGTAATTTCAACTGATTCAATACTGATCTCATACATTTCAATAATTATAAACTCTGAGTGTCTCAACTGTCAGATAAAGTACGTGAAGAGTTTATGAATCTGACTGAGTTCCTTCTTCTCAGCGGTTTTTCAACATTGAAATAATATTTCGGAATGCAATATGTATCCCAAATAATCACGAATTTCACTCACTTTCGGGTTAGGTAATTCTCCACTCTGCAAACTGGCCATATAGCATCTCAACCGGAACTGTTCGCAGTGGAGCCTTTCAAGATTTTCTTCCCACTGAACGACCTGGTTGCCTAATTGTTGTCGAGCATCTGTATCACCAACCACCGATTGCTGCATTTCAGCCATATGCTTCAGTTTATAGTCCTGCAACAAACACCTTTGCTAATTCTCAGATGATGGTATCAACTAACTAATACAATTCCATTTCATGATCATTATTATTCTATACCACACCTGATTCACATGAACTATTCAACGGAGTTCTGTCGCAGGATAATTAGTTTTTTATGGGTTCATTTGAATTCAAAACTACGAGGAAAGTTATGGAGGATATTGTTGATTACCGCGATTCCAGAATTCATAACCAGCATGAAATGTTAGAGATTATCATCGCTATCATCCTGTTTGATTGACATACAAAAAACATAAGGAGAAACGATGCGTTATTACTTAGTCATTTTTACCTATAATTGTTTGTGTAGATCAAGATTCTGATGAAGATCTGTATCAATTTTATATCAGTTCAAGATCGTGATTTTCTCTGCTTAGTGCTTAGGAAGAAAAAAATCACACACGAGTATGGATATACTGGGTATATGCTACACTTGGGAGGTGAATAGTTATTCGCTTAGTTATACGCCTCTGTTCGAGCAATACCCACGAATACTTTGACGTATTTCGTGGGCTTCTAATTACTGTTCCCCTGGCTTTGAATGATGTCATTAAGGACAATTATTCGGAGAATAATGGCCATTAGTCGAGCACAGTTCTTCAGATGGAATTTCTTCGTTGTAGGCTGCGTCGTTTTTCGTTGTTATTTTCCTGAAATGTGAATGTCGTCGTGAAATATAGGCGGAGTATAAAAAAACAACTCCTGAGTATTGTTCCTTTCGGTGCATAAAATCACATTGAAACCTCTACTCGAAAACCACTCGAATCAGTGACTGAGGAGACTAAATCAGCTAGAGCACTTTATATTTTGGCTAAATGGAAATATCATGTGTCTTACTCAGGAATCTTATATTTTAGGTATTCGAATCGTTATATCCTACTAAGAATTTCATCCACTGGATCATGTCTCCTATAGTTCGTCACCCCTTTATGCAAGATTATTTTTCATTTCCAGGAAAACAATTGGCTTGAAGTTGGTTGTTTGCTGCCATGTAAAGCGAATAAGGAAAAAGTCATGGGTATTTTCTTTCTTCATTACTCCATAAATGCAGCTCCACTTTGCACCTAAATTGAAAGGCTTCATTTCTCGAATACAATTTGCTTCACAAAATTCAAACATAATAAAAACTAAGATTGCATTTTTTTCAAAGAATTTTATGGAGTGTATGCGTGATATGAAAATGGTGTTATTGATATGGAAATTGTACTAGTCATTTAGAAAACCCGGAATTCATTCGGTCTTTGAATAGTAATGGCAATCTCAATCTTGTGTCAATAACATCTCATGAAATTAGTTTACCTTTTATTTGTTTTCGAGCTTGAATCTGTGTAATATATAAACGTCTTGATCGTTATGTAGCTACTTTTTTTGCTATGCAACCGAATTCCATCTATTCAGAAACCTATTATACCAACTTTGTTGGATGATTATTTCGTAGAGAAAGATGAGAAATACATGACTTCCATTTCGAGGAATTATTGAATGGAAGGGCGATACGAACGAATTTTCGTTCACCCCGAAATCAGAATTGCACTTTTATTTATAATGGAATCGTTCCGAGCTTCTTCCAAAACTAATCTCCAACACGATGTGCACGCCTCGAGAATCTTGGGCAGATTCCAAGGATCCAGGAAAATATCTAGACCCCCTGCGGATTCAGTGAGATTTAAATTATGACCACCGCAAACTCAAATTCCAATTCAACGTATAAATACGAGAGTAGTAGAATCATCTTCATCAGACTGTAACAACAGAACTGGGAGACTTATATGATTGATAATTTGCGGACATCGCTTCATATCAATCGGTTCATCAGTAGTGAAGTTGATATTTTGAAAGGTATATCCTTTCAATATCAAAATCTATAATAAAGGCACTGAAATTGTCGGCCGATCAGAGAGAAAAATATCAGAACAATCTGAAATATCTCATTCCTTCTGAAATTCTCAGCTATAATTCCAGTAGTAACAGCCATGACATGCTTACAATAGTAGGTATATTATTAAAATATGATTGAATGTGCAGCACTACTGTTGATTGGACGATTATCCGAATGCGTTGGAGCCACAAGATATAGTCACTGTTTGACCACACCTGCTATTAATCTCCACAATATCCCAATCCAGCTGGTGATATTGATTCTGGACATATTCAGAGTGGAAGCTGCCTCTGAAATCAATTCAATAATTGCTCATGTAATCTAATTGCCTAAGGGTTACACCTTCATCAAATTTGTCCTACAAAATTATCGAAGCAATTAATGCTCTTTACCACTTGGTGTCTCTAATCAATTTATCCATAACTGGTATGAACTAAGCTTGGTTTTCCTCCTGATAGCTTTTCGCGAGGACAAAATAGACCTGGTTGAGCAATCCTGCGAATAATCGATAGATGGAAGAAAAACACTGGACAAATGAGTTGGAATACCCAGTGAATACTGACGCATATCGCAGGCGAATATGAATCGATTGAGGTGCAACATGAGATTAATTGAAATCGACAAGATAATATTGGATGTACGTGAGAGTACTACCAATTCTGGATTGTGTGGTGATTACGTTAGAGATAATTCAACGTGATTGATGTACCACATAGAGAGATCATTGATTTGTCACCAGTGTGGCACTGAAATAATTTGAATCTCACTTGAGAGCAGGAGACAATCTATTCGAATCGACAATTTTAACTCCAGAATTATTGAGCATGGGGTCCCCCAGGGCCCAACTCTGGGACCACTTCTGTTTGCAATTCATGTCAATGATATTTTTTCAGTTTCCAACTGAATGTGTCCTTGATGTAGACGACTTCACTTTATTATCTCAGGTGAAACAGCTGAAGGAGCTGTAACCGTTACAAGGTTACAATCAACATTTATACAATACGAACTGTAATTTTCGAACATCAAAACCATAACCTTTTACCTTCGACACCGAGTAAATGGAACTTGAGGTATAAAACATATTTTCTGCTCGAAGAAAGAATATAATGAGATTGAAACATTTCTCTACAAAATATTGTTGCAACCCCACAGACCGAATGAACCTCAAGGTCACACACAACAGAACAACGGACGTCCGGAATGGGAAAACAAAATGAAAGCAACTGTTCTCCAGATTTATGATTCTCCGATGAAATGGGGTATAACATTGAGCTTCTTCGTCTATGCAGCCCTGTGCAGCCGTCGTTGTAATTGTTTTATTCTGGGCTCAATGTAGGCTAGGATAAGTGTTAGCGGTGACGTCACTATTACCCAGCGCATTTTCTTATCTACCAGAAGGTGGAATTCACAATGCGAAGATAAACGAAATGACGTATATATCCTGATAAACGCTCAGGGTTAAATAAGAGGAGGGGGTGGCTAGAGTGACTCCTTATCTACTTTCGACCGAATAATGCGATATACGTCAATGATTGGCAGGTATGAATGCACTCACCGTTTCGATGGCTTTTTCCAATCGTATAATCTCTTCCTGTAGCAGATGCAGCGTACCGGTTTTTCCTCGATGCCTGGCGAATGCTGCAGCGCAAGCGCTGTGTATGCTGTTTACCCAGTTTTCTAGTTCCACCTTGAATATAAAAGTTTCATCTGAGTACTGGTCTACAATATAAAAAAAACGCAAAATATAATATTGTTACGAATTGTGTTCCAAGAATATTGGAACCGTTATAATCAGCGGATGATTTATTACAGTGGCCGACAATTTCCTGGAACTTCTCGAATATTCAAGATGAGAAGTGTTTTTTTTGGAAGTAACGTTTTGTACCTATATAAAGGACTTCATTTTTAGTATCTAGTTTGAGTTACGAAGTAAGTGTTGTAAACATAGAGATTTGTATAGCAACCAAAGCGATTATCAAGTGATTTTCAAATAAGTGTTTATTGAATTATATAACGAGTTGTTGGCGAAATGAATTATTCAGTTTGTGTACTGACGTCGTGAGAAAACACTTCGAGCAATCGTGGTTTCAAATTTGTGTCTGGTATAAAGTAACCAAAATGAATGAAGAATAAGTCAAGTTTAATATCCAATATAGGGACTGACATGTTAATGCAACCTAACGATATTTCGTATTCCACATCTAATTAGATAGAATTATCGCTCCCAATAAATCAATGCCAAAACTATAGTCATGAAAAACGAATGGGGCCCTTTCTAATTTCGGTTTGGTGATTAATATCCGAACATTCTGGATAATATCCAGGTTGGAATGGAAGCTACAGAGTCAGGGCATGATATTGTTTAATTTATGTGTGGTGCTGGGAAACTGTAGATGAACCGACAAAATACAATGCGTTGAAAAGCGTTGGATTTATTATGCTCATCATAAATCAAAACAAAAATAATAGAAAACGGATGAGAGGAGTATGCGAGTTAGCTCCATGTCTATTGTTATAGATATTTCTTAACTTAAAGCCAATAGTTACGTTATCACATGCTATATATGTATATAAATAATATAATATATGGATCTGCAGTGCTCACTAATGTTTCAGAGTTAACATAGAGTGAAAATTTCATCGTATATTTCTGCTTTACCTCAGCTCATAAATCTCAGGAAAGGCGATGGAATATACGATAAAATTAAACTTCTTTCCCCTGAAATAATAAAATGGATACTAACAGCATACATCAATTTATTAAAAGGTTTCACGAGGGTTGAGTCTGAAATTTATTGATATTGTTCAGTTATTGCATGTTGTAATAAAATTTACTTAATTTGATGATTAAATTATAATGATGAAATATACAAAGTTATATTTTTGCTTGTTTTTTTTTCACATTTATGAAATAAGTAATTTCTTCTATGCATGACTAGTTGTGAAATGGCACTTTATCGCCCGGTTGTGCGGGCGTAAAATTAGTTGAACAGATTTATAACCATTGGATTTGCGTTTTAAAAAAGCTATCAATCTTGTGTATTTACTGATATCTCGATTATCATGTACATTCAAAGTAGCTTTCAACATAGAATAATGACCATATAGAAGAGGGCTTACAGGACTTTGATTTTTACAGAAAATATGCAGTACACTCTGTGATTCTTTTTTTTTACATTATTATCGTTGCAGCAGCTCACAAATTCTTCATAAATTTTAGTGCATATTTTTTTTGATTTATTTGGCAACAAACTCAATTTCGCATCCTCAACTGCTTTACTGATTTCCAGTTACCATGGTACCCTGGATTCCATCACTTCTTGATTCATTTTTCCGATATAATCTGAACCTCACTGCATCTGTGATACTTGAGAGGTGAAGAGGTATTTACAATAAAATATACTGATCGTGCATAAAATGTTGTATGTTTTTCGGGCGTAACTTGCTTTCATGGACCTATAGGCATGTTAATTAGCCCTCGATATCGCTCTTACATGCTACGGTCCATAAAAGCCAATCTTACGCCCTTGACGCATAAATAACTATTTCACCAATGGTAAGTCAAGTTTTCAACATTATGTTTTTCTTTCTCTAGATGTATCTTCCATGATAAGCTGATGGAGGGATTTATCCCACGAAATATGTCCTTTTGCCTGATGTAAGTTTGTAGACTACATTAAATACATTTTCCGCAAATCGCTAGGAAATTTCGACATTCCTGTCAAAATTTCTTGAAGAAAAAGTCAGGACTTCCTTACTGTGAGGAAATGTAATTTCCTTACTGTAAGGAAATGATATTTCCGTACAGTTGTTAGTGTTCTACATAAATGATTGAAAACACATTGCTTATAAGGAATTAATTTATATTTTGAAAACATCAAGTCATTGCTGAATACATTTTTAAGATCAATTTGTTATATTTACAGTAATTTGACAGTTAGTACAATTATTGAACATTGGAGGAACACTGTTAGAACTATGAGAAACATTTTGGACAACATGCGGGGTGGTAGGGTTATTTTGTTGAATATTTTGTACTGTGAAAATTTTATTTGCCACCTCAACCTTATTGTTAAGCGATTCTTCGATATATCCTTCAGCAACGTTTGATGACTTCCATCCGCCATGTCTCTTTAAACTAGTTATGTCGGCACCAGAGTCAACCAATATTGTTGCAGAAGACCGACGAAAGCAGTGACCAGTGTGTTCTGTCGGATTTACCAAGTTCAAATAAGTAGCAACTATTTTGGGCATTTTTCTAAATTGATGAATTCCTACCACTTGTCTACAACCCTTTCCGCTTTGATATTTAAAGAAAAATCGGTCACTGTTCATATTTTCTGGTCTTAACGAAACATACTTTCGATAAACATTCAAGTAGATCTGATTTATTACAAATGATCTTGGTTTGTTGGTTTTCGAATCAGGTATGCTGATTAAAAGCTTAGATTCTAGGTCTTCTATATCGTGTACAGTCATTCGGACTAACTCATCCATTCTACAGGCCCCAGAAATACCAAATATTACAGCCACCTAAAAAATAAATAAAGGTACAATCTAAATAGAAATTAAAACCTTGTAAATTACCTTAATCATTAAATTTTCTTTATCTGGAGCTTCCTGGATAAATTTTTCAATTTCTTCCTTCGTTAAAATCTTAGATTTCTTTGCCCTATAACCTTGAGCTTGCCGTTTCAATAAAGAACGAAGTTTTGAGTATGTAGATATATCCACATTGTGTTTAATTGCAAGGGTTGACTTCAGCATTGAATAATTGGCCCATAATGTTGAAGATTTCATCTTTAAACAAAGGTTCAGGAAGTATGCCATTACAAAATTTTCTGAGAAAGAACTCGTATTTTCACTCATGCGATAATCCATAAAACGTCTGCATGTATGCATTTTCGTACTTTTCTCTTGATTTCTTTGGCAATAATTCTAATGAAGCAGTATTCACTGCCTCAACCAGCTCTGGAGGAGTCCCAGGAATGGAAATTTCATCATCACTTATCATTTTACTTTCGAGAACACCAGCAATTAAATTTATAAGCGTCAAGTTTGACAATTCAACCTCAATACGTTTCCATAGTAGCCCAAGTAATTTTATTAGGAATTTCAAAGCACCATTTATTTGGGAATAAAATTATCGCGTTTTTTTTAAATCAATCAATATCTGTCGAATTTTAAACGATTTGCGGAAAAATAGTATGTTTACCTCGTAGGAAAAGCCACATTCCTGGACTCGGTGTTGCTAAGTCTCGGCTTGCGCCTCGACTTAGCAATCTTCACAGTCGCCCAGGAATGTTAAGCTTTTCCTACCCGGTAAAAAATGTACTATTTTGGTGGTGAATACCATCCACTGACCTGACAAGGCGCTTGGAACAAATAGGCGTCACCGAATGCCGTGCTCAGGCAGAAGATGTAGTCCCTCTTGGGGTGTTCCGGTATAGGCTGCATGATAGCCCCGTCGACGATGATGAGGTGCTTGGGGGCAGCCTCCACCGATCTGCCCTCGCGCGAGTCGCAAGGGTAGAACAGCAGGGTGGTGCCCTTCAGGCACACCCAGTAGCCCTTCCAGCCGCGCTTGCGCGCCAACTCGATCTGGTGCTTCTTGCGCAGCAGCCATTTCTTCACGCTGAGGAAGCTGCAACGAAGATTACTCCGGTCAAATTTGACCGAAAAATGGGAGCGAGGTTACGAAAATTCGCACCCGGCTGAAAATCGGTGGAATCTGAAAAGTCCTTATCGATTCGATATACCTGGATGAAAATTTACTCGGGCTCAAAGATCACAAAAACGGGGTTTCAGCGATTTTCAGTAAAACCGTAAGTTTTATCATAAAATTACTCCAGACAAAAATTGTAGATCAGATAATTTAAAACTTTTTTTTGAGAGCCACCGTTTTTGAGATGTAACGATTCAAAAATTGCACACGTTTCCACGTCACGTTTGAGGTAGTACTTAGCGCCTTCAATGTGGCCTTTTCAACGGATCTATTGTGATTTTGTAGTTATAATTATTTCCATAGAAATACCCCAAGTAGGTGTTGAATTTTTCCGCTTAGGAATCCCATCTGACTATCATAATGGACTTGGTTCTACAATTTCATAAGTAGTTTGTGATGATATCTCCAGATGGAGACACTTACGCCTCGTATCTGAGCGTAGCTCGAGAGGAGTCAAATAATAATTGAGAAAATGCTTTATTAGCAGAGGCCGAAGTACCTCTAATAGGATTAGAGTAGCAGTTATTGTTGTGGTCCCTGAAAAAACAGGATATATTCGTATTTGCTACTTGATGAGATCCTTGAATCAATAAATACTGAAAGATAAAACAAAATATCTCACAAAAACAAATATGATACTAAATGCATTAACTCAATATAACTATGTTCTCAGAATGAGTTTATTATTGTATTGATTATACATTTTTTATATATATATATAAACAATTCATATTCTTGGATTGAAACGAATAGAATCGATAGAAGTGAATGTGTGTGTCCAATAATTTGCTTATAAGACGATTGAATATCAATTTGCTGAATTTCATCATCTAGAAGAACAGAAGATCATCCATAAACTAGATCTAGCTAAAAACTTTTTTTCGAGTGTTTCACCAAGTTAGGTATCGAGCAATTCAGAGCTAGCTAACATTATTTGGTTTACTGCTAGTATCAAGATCAACGTCCCCACATGTTTTTTTTTTTGGTTTGCACCACCACATATATGCGATGCATAAATTTCTGTATCTACCAAACAAATACAAAGAGATGCAAACTTGATGTTGTTCTTATCTGAAGACAATTTTCCAGGCAATTGTTCATTGTCATCAAACTTGATAAAAATAGATCGCCGTGTAGGAGAGACGAAGGTGTAATGTTACGTAATGCTACGTAAGTGTTTAATTGCGAATTTCATCAACTCTAGCACAATATACCGAGTTCGCACTCCAATAAACCTACACTTCACATTTCAGACGACACATCGGTATAACGTAAGTCTATTACAGTGTTGAGATTCATCAAAATAATTGAATGTCATATAGTTGTAATTCCGAAGTTGGCTGATGTTTCTCTCTATACCTGAAATACTGGATACCAGAACAAGTCAAACATTGTTGACTGAGTTTTCCTATAAATAACCACGAATGAATCTCTTTGTTTCAACAGCTGTTGCACCAATACCCTCTGAACGACCAACTTTCCCAAGTTCCTGTTCGCTAAATTTCACCCATTCTATACAATGTCCACCTCTTTTTCAACTAAATATCGTGCATCATTAACAATGAGTTCGATTATATCACTGTGGGTTATTACAAAATCCGGATCAGCGAATTCTAGCTGGCATTTTGATTCATCATCGAAGGTGTAGCTGATTGGCCTAACCCAAATCAAGTTCTGCGTTTGGATTAATTGGAGGACTAAATGAATTTCGTCCCTAATCAGAACATTCGTAGCCTCGCTGTATTTAGAGGCATTGTCAATTCCCTCAAACCCTGACGTCGTAGAATTGGGTAGAAGTTCATTTCATAATGATATGATAATATGGTCGAATTGAAGTCCAATTAGATATTAAATAGTGATATATGATGATTCAGATAAGATCAGCTGACATTGTATGAAAAGATGAATACACCAATTCAACAGATCTTCAGGTGGGTACCTAACTAAACATTCCGGCCAGTATGAAACTCACAATAATTCTATATTTAGATGAAGAAAGTTGTGTTGAGCTTGATCAATTATTTGAATTATTAATGAATCGGCACTAATGTCTGCTGACATGAATCAGGGGTGGTTTTAATATTTTAGAATGGACGATCACGACTTCCAATCTCAGGATCGTGTCTCTGTCATGTGGGAGAGTTTCCAGAGGGTGTCAAATAATTTGACTCGATTGCGGTTTTACCCGGCAAATTAGATAAGCTCCCAAAGGGGTGAAACTAAATTTACAGGCAGTCGGCTTAGGCAACCCTCTGACGCAAGGGTTTGGAATCGTCATCATCCCTAATTTCTCTTATTATGCGTTTCCACATTTTGTTATACATAACAATTGAAAATGGAATGTTGAAGAGTCTGAGACGTTTAGTTCGATTGCAAAGCAAACCGTGACCTCTCATTGATTTAGGAAAAACATTCGACCTTTTCAACAATGTATATTTTAATTTCGGATCATTCGCTAATTGGAAAGCTGCCTTTAAAACCTTCAATAAGGATTTCTTGGAACAATTAAATTTGTTTCTATGGTGCACTCAGCTGTACTCAACGGATATAACTTCTGTACTCGACCTACATCTCGGAAAATATTTCCATTTGAAGTGCCTGGATACGTTTCTGGAATTAAATAATGTATTTTTGAAAGACAGTTTCATCGTCCCACACCTGCCACCACACTGAGTGGCTTTTCCTGACGATTATGTCATAGAATTTCGTTACTTTTCAAGTTTCGATTAAATTACATTCTTGACAGTCATTTCCTCTTAATTGAGTTTTCCATTGCTGGAAATGTGCCCAAATCAACTCGCCCTGTGGAGCATGGAATTTGGTTATATAAATTATTATTGGAAAACTTCGCCCTCCTCTCATTGTCGTTGATTGAAAGTGAATATTTCTTCGAGTGATAACACCTCCAGTGATTATATTTTACGTAAGAGAATGATTGAAGTTAGAGAATAACTGATATCGACCCAAACCTATATCTATTGAAACCAACATTCCGTGTTTTTTTTATCATTCCTATAATAACAATAAAAACCTACAGTTGTTGAAATCCATCGCATCACAAAAAGTTTGAGAAACTCCTAGGACTGCTGCTGAGGTTTGTTTTTATGAAATAGCCAATAAATTTGGGGAATTTATTAGACTCTAGGGTTCAGATAGCTATGTGGAATCCGTGGATCTTACGAACATTGAGAAATCCTCTAAAACTCGCCATTGATTGAGACTAATCTGGTAGATATGGAATATTTTCGAAGCAGGATGCTATTTTCAATGCAGATTCATCCATGTATAGAAAGCCATTTCATAATCATTTGCATTTTCAAATGAAGACCAGAAAATAATCTGGCAAAATATAAAAGAAAATCCGTAATTACAGGATTGTGAACATAGACATATCAGGCATTGACAAACGAAACTTTGAACGTAGGCGGAAATATTCTGATGCAATCCTTTTGAAAAAATCTAGTACACGTTGATTGGGACTGAGCACAGATTATTCGAAATCACGCATTTCTCTTCTATCCATACCATCGTTTGTGAAGCAATCAATAACCAATGAACAAAGGGAACTCTGTGACATTCTAGTAGAATATAAAGCCAAAATATCACCCCTGAACAAAACATACATCATCCCGACTTTTTGATGATGAACGATAGTAACTACGGTCAATTCGTTATTTCAGGTCATACAGGATGAGTAAAGAGTTATGTAATACATCAATTAATAATTGTAAATATTCTTACCTTACCTGTCAAAGAAGATTTGGCCCAAATTTCGATGAGAATAGGATTATCTCGAAAACAGTAAGAGATGGATCATTTTATTTCGTTGGATGATTGTTCGAACATGTGAGTTTTTTTCTTGTTCCTGCAATGTCCATGTCATTATTCATGTATTCGTGGATATGCATGAACACTCTAATCATCATTATATTTTCATTATCTATTTTTGATGATTTTTATGATCATTCACAGTTCTTATTGTTCCTAATCTTATTTCTGTTGTATTCTAGGATGTTATCTCGTTTTTTTATTATCGAAACATAATTCAAATAACCTCTATCGAGTATCGATAATTCTTTTTGTATACCGTGTTTCCTGAAAGCACCCTGTTTGTTGATATTTTCTTCAAAACGCAGTTTCTAGAGCCCTCATCGAAACTAGTAGAATAAAATGTCATCACATTATTTTGTTCTCGCTATACAGATTCCTGAAGTATGAGTTCATTCATTAAATAATCATCAACCTAATAGGTTTATTATATAATAGGAAAGCCCACATTTCTTATCCACTATGTAAGAAAACAAAAAACATTAGCAAAAATTGCCCACAATTCACTGGCACAAAGCCACAATGGGAATCCGACAAATTACCTAATAAATTCAACACGTCCGGCTCCAACGCCATTGTTCCCTTCACACAGAGACCGAGTCTCCGCATCTCAGAACGACCATAGCTGGCAGGGCCGAGAAAATGTTGTTCCTGCTACTCTGCCTGCAAGCGGCCAAATTGATTTCTTCTGCGACCTTCGACTTCTCGTTGACATACCTCGTAGCTAACAACACCAAGCAGCACCAGTTTCCTGCCAGGAGAGAAATCTCAGAAGGCCTACGAAACGCCACCTCAATCTCCCTCAACCAAAACGTTCCCATCATCCTGCGAAGCTTCGATGTCAGCTTCGCCACGAAGCTGGAGAGCCTCACGCTGCACGACTGCGGCATCAACGAGATCGAATCGGGCAGCTTCAAGAACCTCACCCGCCTCAAGCACCTCAACATCACCAAGAACAACATCAAGATCATCAAGGATGAAATCTTCAGCGGCATGAGGGTTGAGGTGCTCAACCTCAGCTACAACAAGCTGGCTACGATAAGTACGAGTGCCTTCGACAATATGCCGAACCTGACGAACATAATTCTGGACTACAACGAGTTGACGTCGTATGCCGTTTGGTTTGAAAACTGCCCCAGGCTGATCACAATTTCGATGCAGTTCAACTTCATCCAGTATCTTCCCGCTGGGATCTACGCCAACTTGCTGGACCACAAGCTCAAGGCCTACTTCAGCTACAACAAGATCAACAAGGTACACGAGGATTTATTCGAAGTCGAGGAGTTCACTGACTTGTACTTGGATCACAACGAACTGGAGGAATTCGATTTTGCTCTTTGCAAGATCGGCACTCTGAGTTTGCAGAGCAATCAGATAGAGTGTCTCACGGAAGAATTCCTCAAGAATGATGCTGGGAAAGTGACTAGGTTTTTCATGGGTGACAATCCGATTAACTGTAGTTGCTATGGCATACTTGCGTCTGTGCAGAACATGCTGGTATCATACAGAGATTGCTCCCATGCTGAACCATAGTTTTAGAGGCATCTGGATAGTTTGAATAAAGTGCTCCTGAAGTTTCTTCCCTACTGAATATCGAAATCATCTGCAAAAATTTTGATGACGACTCGAGACCTTATTGAACTTATGGAAGCTGTAATAAATTGAATGAATATATGTATATGCTGGATTCCATTTGAGATTCATACTTCTCTTTATCTGAATATTATATGTCGACTATACAAAGTGATACAAATTCGTGACTGGGTATGAAATAGTGAATTGTGAAATTGATTTTTATTTAGATTTTTCATTTTCAATCTCCGTATAGTGGTGTTTCACAAGAATTGTTATATATCACTCTGCTGCTTATTAAAACCAATAAAACATTTTGATTGTAAGTGACATTAGTTTAGTTTTGAATTTTTTGCAGTGTCTCTGCGCAATTTTTCAGACCAGTCATAGATCAGGCTATCGCAGATTATACAGAGTGTCCTGAAATTAGCGTGCAATACTTCAGTGGAGGCTTTAAATATGAAAAATGAAAGAGTTCACAAGAACATAGGTGAACATAGAAAAAATAAATAATGAAATTACACATAATAGAGATGAAAGTGGGTCCTTGAGAAGTTTTTTTTGAAAACATATTTTAAAATTGAGTCATAGAAATTGCTAGAATATAAATAATAATCTCACACACGATGTTTCTGTTCAATGTGCAACATTTTTGGATAAGCTGTTCCGAAATTGCTTCGTGAGACAATGTTAATTTTCAGCAGTGATGATATTTTTAATATTGAACAAAACAAAGAAAAGTTACTCTATTCATTCTCGAAATATGCATATGCCCAATCTTGAAAAATAGTTCCAAAACAAACGAGATTTCAAACTCATTCCAGTTAATTTCCCCTAAACTAATTAGAATAATTTTCAAAGAGCGACATTTATTTACTGGCATTATGGGGAAAATTTGCGACCCAAACCGACTTGCACTAGAACACACGTAGATTATATCTGTGGCTGTTTTGAATAATTTGATGATATAGTTCTTGTTCAACTCTTCTGTAAATATTAATCCAATCAGCATTAAATCCAAAGATAGCAGTGTGGTCCAGTTTCAGAGGCAAATAAAATATGGAAAACAGAAATTAGAACGAATTACGAAACTTTTCTTCTTGACCCCATTCTACTTTATGCTGAGATCTCCAACTATAGTGGAAACTTTCTGAGAGCCGGAATAAATTTTCCAGTTTGTGTTATCCAAAGAGTGCATATTTTATCGCTGCGCGAAAAATTGCAGCATATTTTTCACACCCGAATCACTAGAAAATGTAGACGTCCGATAATTTTATTCAAGTTAACAAAGATAAAAGCGGGAAGATTCACCGGCAGGTTTTTCACAAAGAACAATAACGGAACTTCCAGAACTGAAGGAAAATAAATATTGTTGGGTTTATAGCTTTAATGTCGTCATTATTGTAATCTTCTGTGAGGGGACATTTCAAGGCATATATTCTTTATGGATAGCGGAAACTAGATCGAATGAAAAATTATAGAATCACATTTAATAGAATTATTTTGATCGAAACACAAGAACTTTTTACAGAAAATAGATTTGATCGAATTTCTTATGACATAACGATACATTCGATCGAAACACAAATGACTGAAATATAGGATAGGAAACACATTTGATATTTGCTAGAATATACATTTCGGTAGAAACAATTTTGGTTGCCAAGGTCTTGAATGTCAACTCTGAAGATCAATTGGTTTTTCAATCTTGTGAGAAATGGAAATAAAAGATTTTGACTTAACTGATACCACGAAGGGGAAGAAAGAGCTTTATCATAATGAATATTTTTACATTAAAAAAAATCCGATCCTCTTAAGTTTTACTGGCTGTGTGAGGAATGGCAAAAATCAAGATATTGTTGTCGTAATCATAAACTTTGGAATTTTTACCAACAAACTCTTGAAAACCGCTACAAAAATAACATCATCGTTGAAGGATGAAATCAGAGTTTGAAGGGACAAAAAACCATCTATATGGAAATTAATAGAATTACTATGAGAACAGAGCCTGATGGAATAAGGATAAAAATAAAAGGCTTGCTGTAGTTGTCAGAAGATTCCAAGAAGAATTAGAAGACAACGATGTTTATTTTTCACAATATTTGAAAGCTTTTGCATCTAACATTTAGTTTCTAATATCTATTTTGTATCTATTTTCTATCTATTACTGCTTCTATCAATTGAATGTTCTACCATTTTTGTTCCTATCAAATGTATTTTCTACCATCAAATATTTGATCAAATATATTTCTATCAAAAATACTTTTGACCAAATGTAATTCTATTATTTTTCTTTCGATCAAATTTCTGCCACCCGTTTTTTATGTATAAGAACAGATATTCAACATAATAATATCTAGCATAATTTGATTGAATATTCTCATTTAATGATCAGTTGAGTCTTTGGATATGATAGTCTTTCATGTGATTTTTTCTGATATCTTCACGCATGAATTCTAGTTTTTTTTTACGTTTCTACTTACCTATTATTTTTTTAGTCGTGGGAGCCTTGTATCTGGAGTGTTTCTATCTTCCGCCGCCAGGTGTCGCTAGTTCCAAGCCTTACTTGGCACGCGGCGCAGTGCTATCAAATACGCGTCGATTGAATGCATTGGAACAGGCAACGCTTCGAGTGGAGATCTCAAGATCTCCTTTCGGTAGACTACCTTGCACTGATGAGGGCCAATAAGCCCGAAACCGATCTGTAGGTTGTAAGGCGTGCCTGTCTCAATGTAATCATAACTGCGTATAAGGAGGAAAGAAACACTTGCATTCTGAATTAACTTAGTTAATCGGTGCATAGACTACGAGTAGATGTTATTCAATGTTCTGCGTGATATTTGCAAGGAAAGTAGTTATTTTCTGCTCGTAGTCTACCTTTTCGAACATCTTAGATGTTTTTCAGGTGAATTGTTGGCGTACGAGATTTCAAATCTCATTTTGATTTTTGCGTTTTAGTCAAGTTCATACTAAATCTAATTTTGTTGTTTCAAACTTTCTGGTCGAGGAGAAAATACAGTGTGTTACTCGTTAAGAATGGATGAATCGATACTCGTGATTTCACAGAATCCACTATCCTGATGGCTCCTTGAGCCTTTAGGGGCATGCTGAATTTTTAATTTCCCAAAGAAATGCCGGGACATTGTCTTCGCAGATAAGATCCAATAAGCATTGTTAAAACTTCCCGAAGTATTTTGTTTGAAGCTCTAACAAGTTTTACCAGTATAATCTCTTTTTTTAGAATAATCAATTTTTTGACAAGTTTCAAAAATTCTATCTATTTTCCGTCACACCAACAAATTCAATTCTTTTCATAACCTCAGCAACAACGAAGTAAAATATTAAAAAAATTAACACAGTAAGATGTAAATATCTTCAACATTCTCCAACCTCCAACCGACAAAGCTGGTGCACTGGCCGAATCAATGTAGTACTTCTCGTCTTCAGCTGGACTGTTCTCACTTGACCATCGCGACCTGGGTACACTTGGAGAATTCTCGCCATATTCCATTTATTCCGGGAGTTGTTGTCTGCTACAGCTACAATGTCCCCAACTTTGAAAGTTTCGTTGACATTATGCCATTTCGATCGTTTTTGTAGTTTTAGTAGGTATTCCTTGGTCCACCTTTGCCAAAATCTATCAGCTAAATACTGGGAAATCCTCCATTGTTTTCTGCCATATAGAACGTCAGCCTCAAATGTTCCTGGAGAGTTATCTGCATTAGATGTGCCGATAAGAAAGTGAAATGGAGTTAACGCTTCAATTTCGTCCGTAGCATCATTAGATATATAGCTGATGGGTCTTGAATTCACAATACTTTCGGTTTCAATCAAAAGTGTACATAATAATTCATGAGAAGGGTGTTGTTCTTTCAATATTACGTATAGAACTCGTTTCACAGACTGGATTAGCCTCTCCCAAACTCCTCCCATGTGTGGAGCAGCTGGTGAATTGAATATCCATTTGATATTCAGTTTAGATAATTTTCTAATGATTTTGTTCTGATCAAAATCATTCAAGTTCTTCTTCATCTCTCTTTCGGCTCCAACAAAATTCGTTCCGTTGTCCGAATGCATTTCTAAAGGGTGTCCTCTTCTTCCAATGAATCTCTGAATAGCCATTATTGCAGAATCAGTAGTTAGAGAATCTGATACCTCAATATGCACAGCTCTGGTATTCATACATGTCAATAGAACCCCATACCTTTTTTCTACTGATCTTTTTACTTTCACCAAAAGTGGTCCGAAGTAATCAATTCCAACATAACTGAAAGGTCTTGTAAAACTTTTGAGTCTAAATTCCGGAAGTGGAGCCATTTCAGGTGGTTTTGGTTTACTTCTTTTTATTCTGCAATATTGACAATTTCTAATTGTCCTTTTCACTGTTTGTCTTGCAGAAATTATCCAAAATTTTGCTCTCAGATTATTCATGACTGTTTCGTGCCCTGTGTGATGAACCAATTCATGGTAATGTTGCACTAACAATAAAATAGTGGTTTCTTCCTTCCCAGATGGTAAAATGATAGGAAATTTACTGTCATGTGAAATATCTGCATACTTTATGCGACTATTCATTCTTATTACTCCATTTTCATCAAGAAATGGTGACAAGTCAAATAGTTTGGATGATTTCGGTAAATTTTGATTTTCTCTCATTACCACTATATCATCAAGAAAATGTCTAGCTTGCAATTTTCTCCACCACATAGTTTCAGATTTTGCTAATTCCTGTAATTGTAGTTCTCCTATCGAATGCATTTTTTGTCTACAATTATTCATGAATCGAAGCATCCAAGCAGTTGTCCTCAACAATCTGAACCATTTAGAAAACCGTTTTTCATCTGGTAGCTGCAAATTAGCATCTGTAATGTTAATTAAATTGATATATTCAATCTTATCCTGCATCTCTCCAATAGTTTCGTTTTCTTCTTGCGGCCATAATGATTCTCCTTGCTTTAGAAAATGCGGTCCTCTCAGCCAAATAGAAAAATCAAATTCATATAATTCTTTACTTCCCATATCCGCTGGGTTCAATTTCGATGGTAACCACCTCCAGTTTTCTTTCTTCGTGTTATCGATTATTTCCTGAATCCTATGCGCCTCAAATGATTTTAAACGATTTGATTCTGACCTAATCCATTTCAAAACTATACTTGAATCAGTCCACCAAAATATTTCTTTTATATTAAATGATATTTCTTTCTCAATTGATTTTCCCAATCTCGTAGCTAAAACTGCTCCTTGCAATTCCATTCGTGGTATACTCATGATTTTATTCAGAGGGCCTAACTTCGACTTCGACGAAATCATGGAAACTTCAACATGATCTCCTAATTTTGCTCTTAAATATGCAACAGTACAATATGCTTTACTTCCAGCGTCGCAAAACATGTGTAATTGTACTTCTTCAGTCATATTTCGAAAATATTGTCTAGGAATTTTGAGACTATTGATTTTTTGAATCAATTCAGTCCATTTCTTCCATTTTATGAAAATGTCCTCATTTACTTTTTGATCCCAATTGATTTTTTCCATCCAACAATCTTGCATTATGAGCCTTCCAGTAGCTATCAAAGGGGAAAGAAATCCAATTGGATCGAAAACTGTCATCACTAATTTTAAAATCTCTCGTTTGGTAGGAATTTTTTCTCCAGTCATTAATTCCTGATGTACCTCATGAAATTTTGTATTGAACTCCAATGTGTCCTCATGTAAGTTCCAAAATAATCCAAGCACTCTATCTAATTTGTTCGCGTCTAAATTTAGTGAATTGCTTGCAGAAAGGTATTCAGAAGGAAGATATTTCAAAATTTCGGATTCATTTGACAACCAATTGACCATTTTGAATCCCCCTCTTTCATGAACTTTAATAACAGTTTTTATAGTTTCAATTGATTCTTCTAAAGTATTCTTACAATCCAGATAATCATCTACATAATGTTGTTGAATCATTATCCGCATTATATCTGGATATTTTTCCTGAAATTCCATGGCATTGTAGTTCTTGACATACTGTGCAATAGATGGAGAACAAATAGATCCGAAAATCATGGCTCGCATTTCATAAATATCAGGATCCCTGTTTCTGTCTATACCTCTGAATAAAAACCTTTGACATTTCCTATCTTCTTGCCTGATAATCACTTGGTGAAACATTTCTTTAATGTCTCCGCAAAATGCATATTTCTTTTCTCGAAATCGCCATAGGATAGCAAGAAGTGAAGGATAAAAATCAGGTCCCTTCAGTAAAAAGTCATTGAGACTTACCCCATTGACCTTTGCTGCAGCGTCGAAGACCAGCCGAACTTTACCTGGCTTATTGACATTGGTAACAGCAAAATGCGGCAAATACCATATTTTTCCATTATCATTCTCCACTTCGTAATTCTTTATCTTCCTGGCATATCCCTTCCGCTCGTATTCTTCTATTTTTTCACAGTACTGCTCTGCAAATTTAACATCTCTATCCATTTTTCTCTCCATACATAAAAGTCTACTGTAAGCTAATTTCTTACTATCAGGTAGGATTACATTATCATTTTTCCAAGGTAAACCTATTTCAAAATGATTCCCGCACCTTCGAATTGTGTTTTGAAATATATTTACAGCCCTTTTATCTTCCCGTGAATATTCATCTCTTTGTGAGATTTCAGTATTCTCAATTCTAAAATTATCCTCAATTAATTTTTGTAGATATCCATCATCATGTTGGCAAAGATAGATGCTGTGATTCAAAATGTCTACATCGTTTGAATATGGTCCATGAACAACCCAACCTAATTTAGTCTTACTCAAAGCTAGCTGATTATATTGTGGCTGAATGATATTCTGAGATGATATTATGCTGATGTTATCTTGTCCAATCAAGATTTTTGGATCAGCAAACTGAATTGATTTCAAAATTGAGCGATCTATATACTTGTATTTCTTACAAATATTATCAATGTCAAATTTCTGTTTAGGTAGTTTCAAATTTCTTACCGTTCTTGCACTTCTTACTGTATATTTCTTGTTTTCCAAAATTCCACATATATCAAAGTCCACTGCCTTCGAGGATTCTTCATCATGGGTAATCTGATTCGTCCACTGTAAACATATGGGTGAATTTGGCCCATCCAACCCAACCTTTTCAGCAATACTAGAGTCTATCAGCGTTACAGTTGATCCCTCATCCAATAAAGCGAAAGTATCTAAATACTCACATGGTCCATAAATCCTTACTTTAACTATCTTCAGAAGTGCAGAGTATCGATTCTCCAGGAACCCGCAGAAATTTGTTTTCTGTTCCTCTTGATTTTTTGTCGATGAATTACCTTCTTCCATGGTTACTTCTCTGCTCTCTCTTCTGATATGTACAAGTCTATTGTGTTTACCGCCACATTGATCTATATCACATTTTATTTTCCTGAAACATTTCTTTACCGGATGTCCAGAAATCAGACATTTGTAACAAAGACCATTTTCTTGTACATACTTCCTTCTATTTTCTACCGACATTTCTAAAAATTTCTTACAGTTTTCTATTCTGTAATGACTTTCCTTACATAACTTGCATGTTTCCTTGTCTTTTCCAACCATATTCATAATTCCTTCTTTTTTCTGAAAAGTGTAACCCTTATTTGTATTCATTTGAGATGGAACATTAACTGACATTAGCAAACTAACTTCTGTTTTCAACCAGTCAGAAAAATTCTTTAAATTGACACTTGATGTAGTTAGATTGATTTTAATTTTTTCTGTAGCCCATGATCTTTTAGAATTTTTTGGCAATTTCTCTTCTAGTTTAATCAATAATTCAGGATTATCTAGATATTTATCACATTCAGAGTTTTCCATAGCAACTACCATATTAGAGACTACAACTGAAAATTGAATGAAAGAGTCCATTGAATCTTCTTTCGGATTGACGCATTTTCTTGCTCTTTCTATCAAATTTATTATTATCCATTCGGTTTTTCCAAAATTTAATCTCAATGTTTCAATTATATTCATAACATTATTCGAACTACAATATAGATCCTTAACAAGTTCCTTCGCACGACCCTTTAGACATTTTTGTAAACGATTCAAGTTTTCTGCATTTGAAATATTTTTCTCTTTCGTTGACCTCTCAAATTCGTTGATCCAGAAAGGAAATTCATTTATATCACCGTGAAATTCAGGCAAAGGGGACACATAGTGTCTGTTGGCTAATTTTTCTATATTGGAACTCAAACTCTGCATACATTTTGTTAGAATACCTGATATACTCTCTTCACCTATATCTCTCAAGTATTTTTGTTCATTATTAGAAATATCATAAGTTGGTTGTGATTTCATTTTGAAATTATCAGTGACAACTTCATTCATTCTTGTATTCGACTTCAACAAGCATCATTATTCCTAGCTCCTTTTCTCGGCGTCTATCCTCTAGGCGATTCGAGCTGGTATCGTCGAATATATACGACGACAGCGCGGGCCATTTTCAATAATGGCATTGATGATAACCTGCAAAATTATTCCGGTCCACTAGATCGAAAATGCGCATAATTCAAGAGGCCCTTGTTATCGCAAGGATTCGGTATCTAGTTTATATAACGGCTTCATCCGTGTGTTCATATATGAACCCAGGAAGAAATAAAGGACAAGTTCAAATATTATGAAAAAATCAGAGCTATTTGATCATTCAGATGAAATAACTCCTGATGTAATTTTGAAGTAGGTATCTGTCGAACAGTTTCAGTGAAAAAAAAAAATAAAACGTAATTTTTAGCGGATTTTTGAAAATGTTTTCAATAACTATTTGACAGATTTAATTTAGAATATCATAGTATAGCAATATAGTAATAATTATTTTTTTCGAAATTTTTGAGCTCACAGTTTGAGTGCAAACGTGAAATAACCAGAAAAAATACTCAAAATGATTCTAAAATTAAAAATTTGTGAGAATGGCATCAAGGATTCATTCATTGTAGTTTCAGAGGTGAAATTGTATCATTTATATTTTTAATAAAGATTTCAAAATATTCGGTCTGTAGTATCCAAATTACTGCAGTAGTGCTTTTTCATTATTAATTCTACGAAACAAAGTTATTTCTTATAGAAAGTTCTGCATGATCTTGAACCTAAAAGAGTAATTTACCCTTATTTTTGACAACATCGAAAATTGTTAATGGAAAAAGTTAACTACGTTCAAATATGCAATTACATTTCAATCACATGGAAAAAAAATTCTGTCTTTTTCATGTACCTAGTTGAATGTTACTGTAAAATGAATTATTTTCAGTTTTGGTTCTATAATTCAGTCATTATGAAACGCAAATGCGTATCGAAATAGCCTCTACGATATACGCATTTTTTATAATTCGGAGGTTGGTACAATCGAACTGTCAAATGAAAATAAGAAGAGTTAGGCCAAGCTTACTTCTGAGTAATTTTGGATTTGATGATACTAGCAGTGAAAAACTCAATGATTGTATTGGTAAATTTTGATTCAGAGTGTGGTTTTATTTACATTGTTCAATAAAAACAATGACAACATTGAATTTTCCACCGCTGATATCGCAAAAATCAAAATTGCAAAACAGTAAACTGGGCTTCACGCTTATGCGTCAGATTTTAAATATTTGAGATATTTATTTTCCTTTTTTACACCACCACTCCACTTAGAGTTTTTGGCTATTCCCTTTGATAAAATATTTCAATGGTTATCATTGTTACCAATCGAAGATGTTTCTGTTATTTATCGATATGAAATCAATTTTTTTCAATTAATGACTTAAAATTCATGCGCTTTGCTCGTCATACTCCAAAACAACGCGTGTGACAAAATAGCGTCTTATAAAACTTGTATAATAATGTAGGTACCTAATATTTTGTTATGATCATTTATTTTAAAGCATCATTGAAATAATGCAACATGGAGGTTGAGAGACGTAAGGATTATCGAATTTTCAACAAATAAAGTAATAACAGATGAAAGTTTTCAATATTTTCAAAAATAAATTTACTTTACCGTTCCGTACAAAATCAATACTTTCTAACAAACCTATCATACAACTGAAAAAATTTTATATCTGAATATTGTATTTTAGGTCTAAGACCATGCAGAACTTTTCATGAATGAATTTTTTTCTCGTAAAATTAATAATAAAAAAGTTTTCCATATGGTGCGAACTTAAAAAGTACTAGATCTGACAGGAACATCGATGCCCTACTAACTCTGAAGACACCAGATTAACTGGCACCACCACGAGACATATTTTCAATTCTCTCGAATAATCTTCCGTTCATCCCAACTGAATGATTGGGAGAACTCATCGCGCATTCAGTGCGTGTGAACGATTCCAAAGCTAAATTGAAAAAAATGCGGGAAACGCATGATGGGGAATCGGACGAGCAATATCGAAGGTAACAAGGCAACAAATTGATATCTGGTCGGGCGGACGGCAATATTTGATGGAAAAATTAACCATCGACGTCGAAAAATGAGAGTGACGTATTATTGATATTTTTTGTCGAAGAGCGATTCAAGAAGACTTTGCTGGTATGACGCCGATTCGACCTTAGGCATTTTTTTTGCGAGAAACTGTTTGGAAACCATGCGAAACAGTTTTGAAACACTCCATTTTCTTGAACCATTTGTGACGTCAAACGATTTGACAGCGTCATCAGGATCGTTTCAATAAATTCAATCTCTTCAATCATGTTTCAATATAACGAACTGTCAGAAAATTACCATAACCTCATTTTCCTTCGTGTTGTGATTTTCTATAAAAATTAACATACACAAATAGTGACACAAGGTTTTTATATCATTCAATGTGTAAACAGCAGAAGAACACATTCGATTTTTGAATATCCTGAAGTCAAAATAGAATAACAACTGTGACAGGTGACGTTATGAAACGTTGCATTTTTTCGGCTCATAAAATGATGACGATGATAAACTGTTTCAAAACGCTCATCAAAACTGTTTCGTCGCAAAAAATGCCTCTTAAGGCGAATTTCCACAAACTGGACTCGCTTGCAACTAGTTTCAGTTTACAAAAACAGAAACAAAGAACTCGAAACTCGAATTCCAGCAAACAATAAAAAAATTAGTTTGTCGCGTGTTTTGTTTTGAAGATGTTTTCTGTCGTTCCCACTACGCGAACAGTTTTCATCATGCCATCAAAGTCACATACCACTACCAGAACAAAATAGTGAAATGTTGTCGCCAGCTGTTTCCACATATCGAACTCTGTTTACAAAAACAGAGACAAAACAACGAAACCTTTTGATCTTTCCGCCTGGCGACGGGACTTTTTGTTGTTGTCGAAAACATGAACTCGCGACATAGAGTCTTCAGAATGTTTCTTATTTTGTCAACAAAAGTTTTTGTTTTGTCGAAATCGACACAGTTGCTGTTTTGTTGCGATTTTGTACGTTTGGTGGAAATCATTGTCTTAGCTGTGGACAAACACGTAGATTCGTTTGTTCGTACGAAATAGCCAGCCATTTTCTGAACGCCCTCTTTCAATTCAATTAATTGCCCGTGGAATGTTCACCTGCTGATTTGATTCGACAGAAAACGGCAGATAAAACGCGAATTCACATGTAGAGGTGCTTGTATAATCAATTGGGTTATACCAATTTGTTTTAAGCGATATATTCACGTTGTACGAGACTTTTTCCTACGACCACGCATATGAAAACGTCATAAAGAACACTGTTTCATTATTTGGAAAGATGCTCCATATTACAATGGCATTGTTATTTGAAAGAAAAAAGCACACGTGTTAAGAAGAAAAAAAAGTCGCATGCTCGTATGGATATAAATAAGCGCTTTTATTACATCATATTAATATTCATTAGATTTTATCCCTCTTTCAGTGTTGAAAGGATAATTCGTAACTTATTCCAATAAATGCCAATGAGACATAACCGTTACATTAACTTTGGAGGAAATTATGTTAGATGATTTCCATTCGTTGGTTGTGCTACCTGTACTATTGATGATACTTCGCCGTTTTTTAGTCATCAAGATTGATATATATATATAATCTTGAACCCTTTTACCTTCAGGGTGTCGGGTTGTCATTTTATTGTTGCTTTGTGAACTTTTTCCATTCTTTTCTGTCTCTAGTCAGGGTCTTTGCTTCGTTCCATTGTTTATTTCTTCCTTGTAGAATCTTTCCTATCATGTCGTTCCAGGTTTTTTCAGATCTTCCTCTTCTTCTCTTGTTTTGTGTTTCCGCTTCATGAATTTGTTTCACAGGTCTATTGTTTGGCATTCTCTGTATGTGTCCCCACCATCCTAATTGTTTTTGTTCTATAACTGAAATAATGTCTCCTATGTCTAGTTCTTCTCTTATTCGTGTATTTCTTATCTTATCTCTTCTTGTCACTCCTATAACTCTCCTCAGGTATTTCATTTCTGTTGCTTGTATTCTACTTTTGATTTTTTTTGTTAATATTCAAGATTCACATCCATATGTTAATACATTGATACATTGTATCAAGATTGATATGGCATCAATAATGATGAAAGCGGTCAGTCAGGTTTTGATGTTGATGAAACGATAAGAAGATAGAGAAAGCTGTGTGGAATTGGGGTGTGATTATTATTAGACTCCAGAGTTCAATAAGCTCTATCGAGGTAGGTGACATTACATTGGTGTTGATGCCTTCCATGGGAGAAATAAAAATATATCTAACACTATGGCAAATAGTGACATCATCCACAACTTGCTACTAAAAATTAAGGCTTGCATCATACAAGTTTCCAATTTTCACATTTGAGATAACGCAACGATAATAGAATCACAGATTAGAAAACCTTACTTATTTATCGGTTGTTAAAACGTAGGTACTGCTGTATTACTGGTTGAGTGATAACCTACTGGCGACAACGCAACGGATTATAAAGGAGACATTTGAAATATAAATTTCATATTCGCAACACTAGTGTAGATTTTATGGAGTTATTGCAACAAAGAATATTCAAATTGATACAGATATCATGCCAGTTAGGTACGACTTCGAAATGCAGTATGAAGTGGTCATAAACAACCACCAAATTTGCACAGAGAAAGGACCTCAACTGGGAATAAGGGATGCATCAGTGTGGTATACTGATGGATCCAAGATGGATAAAAGGGCTGGAGTGGGAGTTACAGGGCCACATTTCAGGCTCTCAAAATCCCTAGGTAAGACCCCAACCATCTTTCAAGCAGAAGTACATGCTATAGAGATATGTGCACAGGAGTGCCTCGAAAGGGACACTCGAAGGGCAGAAATCTATATCCTATCAGATAGTCAAGCAGCACTAAAAGTTCTGAAGTCATACACTTGTGAGTCTAAGCTGACTTGGGACTGCAAACAATCCCTGAGACAACTGGCTGCACACAACCAGGTCACTTTGATGTGGGTTCCAGGTCACAAGGGAGTTAAAGGCAACGATGAAGCAGACTGCCTTGCCAAAGAAGGGGCAAATACACAATTTTCCGGCCCAGAACCCTTCTGTGGACTCTTCAAGGCCCACTTGAAAGAAGAGGTTCGACGTTGGGAAGCGGATGAAATGAAATCTCACTGGAATAAAGTGCCAGGACAAAGACAAGCGAAAAGGCTAGTGAGCCTATCGCCAAGGAAAGCTAAGCAGCTTCTCGAGTTGGACAAGAAATACTTGAAACTGGTAACGGGACTTCTCACTGGAAACAGAGAGTGATAGTTGCCGCTACTGCGAGAACTTCTCTGAAACTGCAGAACATTTGCTTTGCGAATGCCCAGCACTCTTCTGCAAGAGTATCAATTTCCTGGAAGGGTCCTTTTTAGAGCCCTCCGATATCAGGAACCTAGCTCCCAGGAAACTGATAAACTTTGCACGAAGTCTTGGAATCCCGGGCCTCGAATAGATTAAGGATTATGCACAAAAGATCTTATAGGTCGAGGTGCTTGAGAGGCTGCACAGCCTTAACGACCCCCCCTACAATCTACATCTACAATTCAAATTGAAGAATTCAACTTCCTATACATTCTTTATGACTTTTGGAATTCAGAGTCACAATAATACGGATCGCGCGCAATCGAATAATAATAATAATCTTCGCAAGCGAAGAGTCATGGCTAGCTCTGAAATAATAACCCCACTTTTTGCCCATTCCTCATGAATGTTTCAAAATTGCCACCATAATGCGGTGGTAATTTGTCACAACGGATTTATAATCATGAATCATATAGGTGTGTGACGCTCAGGAACGAAAAAGCCGTCAATCTCTACCCATGAAAGTCGATGAACCTAATCAGGCTGCCAACCCTGTAATGTATGAGTGTCCTGAGGGTGTATTCTCGCATCAAGGGCGGCTTATTCCCGTTTAGTATATAGATAGACGCCTGCTGTTGCGCCCTATGGCGTTCCATTTTTATTCGCCATCCTCAGATTGAAGCAATTTGTTCGCTCATCCGCGATGTATACAAGTGGCCCAGAAATTAGAAGACTTGGAACTTTCTTTTTCTATCTATTTTGATGAGTTTTCGTTCGAAATCCCACTAAAATTGGTAATCTTCTGCAGCAAGCTTCAAAATCTGGTAGTTAGAGAAAAATCTAGATCAAACACCTATCTCCTCTCGCTAAACGATACTATAGAATTAAATAAATATTTCCAATAGCCGCCGCGGGATCTGAACCCGGGCCCTCTAGGCTATAAGCCAGCGATTCAACGCACTGCGGAACACGACCGATCGTCAAGCGGCATGCGAATCCGAGCGAGTGTGCAAAGAGGTTTTTGAACGTGATTTTCACGACATCATTTTCCGAGGCAGTCGTATGAAAAAAACAATTATAATAGCACTCACCCAGCTTTCCTAACAGCGCCGGTGCAATTGAAACTCGCAGCTGCCGTTCCAGTTTGCTTGGCCTTGTAGGGCGAGTTCATAACGCTCTCGCCATCATCCTCATCAGAGACGGCGGTGGTCAAGGACATCCGATCATCGTCTGATATCTGCAAAAAAACAACATTTTTTCGATCAAAAGTAGAAGCAGTAAGTTGCCAGGCTCTGGACCTGCCGAACATCTCCCCTTCAAAAAAATTTTTTTGAACGATGATGAAAATCTCGCTGGACTCGCTAACTTTCAAATTTTACCTGTATATATCGAGAGTTGTACGCAGGTGAAAAAAAAATACACCAGCTCACACCATCTGGTGTCCCCTGAGGTCCTGATTGTTTTAGTGCCAGTGAACACCGGCATATTATCCACCACTGTAGGTGTTATGTTCATAATACTCAGTTGTGAGTAACACTTGTGTTTAGTGTTGAATTTAACAGAATTAACACTTTGGTGGTGTTGTCTATGCATTTCCGAAAGTGTAATTTGACACCGCAGTGGTGTGATATGCACACTTTGGGGTTTTCTTGATGCTGAATCCTACCCCGACGAAATTCTCTTCGGTGTGTTTACACACTGAGCAGGTACATGCGAATACTTTTTTGGTGATAAGGAACACCATATTATCATAAGGCGAATCAGTGCTATTCTTCACCAACTCCGGTGTTTTTTACTGAGTTGGATCACCTATCGAAATATAATTTATATGATGATAAACTAGAATATATAGGGACATTCGGTTGAATACGAACTGATTCGCTAAATGAATTGATTCTGATAGATCCAATATATCATGCCCAATATTGAAATCAAGTATGGTAGGAAGGAAGTCAGTGCCACCTATTGGTAAAAGTTCTAAGGTTCTGAGATCGGACTCATGAACGCATGAAATTCACACCATTTACATGCTTGCATAGACTATTTTCATTAACTTATATCAAATCTGGTGTTTTCAGGATGCAATATACCTATAACGAATGATTATTGACACCTAATTTGATGATTTATACATCGCCTCGATTCCAACGTGATATGACACGGTGTAACTTGTTGTTAATTTTATATAATACGTGTTTTTTATGCGTTAACGTCAATGATATAGCACCTTTGAGAAATTCACATTGCAACCATTTGGTGTTTCTTATGATTTTATGTTACATAATCTTTCTACTTTACCATCCAATTGTGAGATGTACAAAAGAAAGGACACATTTATGATATTCAGGTGTTGATTTCGTCTGTGTTTGCTCTGTTATCCATGTGACACCCAAGTTTTTCCACTGTCTATGTAATTCAGAGCTTGCCCATTCTTAACGAATACCCCTGTATAATATATGTGGCAGGGCTTTCAACGTCTCGAAGAATTTCGGTGCTTTTCTATTCAAAACCGCCTTTTCCGGACACATATTTCTCTGCGAGCATCGTACCATATACACAGCCGAATTCTCTATTAATCATATGATTGATGACACCAAAAGATATGGACCATAAGCACGAGAGCAAACGCCTTCCTGGTTTTCCGGGGCTTCTAGGTTCCCTTAGCAGACATTCAGAGGAGTTATTGCCGGCTTGATCGTATCTGCAAACTGGCGGGTCTCATTTTTCATGCACAAGTAGATTTTGGAATTTTATCTCGAACATGTCATGAAATAATCCTCTTTTTGGGGGCAAAATTCGCATAAAAACATTGAACTAGGTATATCTTCTTTCACTTCATTGAAATTAATGATTATTGAACAATTTGTTTTGATAATTTCGTTATTTGTTGAATTTTTATGTTCACTTTTTATATTTGTATTCAGAAGGAGTTGAATCTGTTGAAACAAGTTGAAAAGTCGTTGCTTGTCGATAAAAGTCTGAAAATTCATTGAAGCCTTTTTTATCAACTTTAAAACTTTCCAGAATAATTCTTTCACCTATTCGTCTTTCTACCTTGCACGATTTTCCTCCATGAGCATTAAAGGTTTTCCTGTCGTGCAAAAAAAAAAGTTATGGAAATTTGAACTGACATATGATCAATTGGAATGGAGTGAATGGAATTGATGATTGCCATAATCGCATTTCAGTGCTTTTATATTATATTGTTTTCTATTTTGTGAATTTCGAAGTGTTGCATCTTGCTTTATAGGAAGCGTTTTGTAAAAAAAAATCACATCATGCATGTCTACTTGATTTTCGATGGACCATCGAATGGTGAATTTTTGCTACTATAACCTAGAACACCCTGTATTTACACGTCTCCTTTAGGGGGCGCCAGAAACAACGTCCATAGAGTCGAAAAATACAATAATCCGGCACTGTTTGGTGCAGTTGAGATATAAAAAATGTTTTCTGTGGTTTTCCACTAATTGGCCACAGCGACATGGAAAATTCAAAGAAACTTTTCTTATTCGGATAAGGTTGATTGGAGCTGCCAAGTAGTCGTCCGCACAATTGAAGTTTTCCAAGCTAATCACCACTCGATAAGATAAGAACACAAAAAAGCTTCGATTTTTGCGGAGACTGAGCCGCAGGGACCACTTATACAGGGTGTCACAGATATACATTTTTTACATGTACCATTCACCTGAAGTTCACTTTATATTTTGTGATATTGAAAATGTTGTTGTCAGAGATAGCTCAATGTATATCATGATAAATCAGAAATTGAAAAAGTACAATTCCATTTTTGCTAAGTACAGGGTGTCCCATTTTTGATGTCCATACTGGATATCTCGCTTATTTTCAAAGATAGAGAATCGCAATCTTCTCAATCAGCTGAATACAGGGCTAATACTGAAAATATCATATGAGTGTAATTTATTTCTGTGAAGCGCGAAACATTTATGTTTAAAATATTGAAGAAAATATCTTTGAGTTGTATCCCAACAATGACAGCTCATTAAAAAATCTGACTACGCCACTGGATTATACGTAAAAATTTGTATTTGAGACAGTTTTTACTTTTCCCATAAGTTGAAAGATAACTGAGATACAGGGGGGGTCCTGCATTTCATTGCCATTCAAGATATCCCGTAAGGACACCGAAAATGGGACAGCCTGTACAAAATCACAGAAAACAACAAGGGTGTTTCGTCATATAATAACAAACCGTCACATGAGGTAATTGAAGGACATACAGGTGGATGAAAAGTCTAATTTTTTCAGGGAAATAGTCCTTTGAATTTTTCTGATACTCAATGCTTTTTTTATCATAACCTTGAATGATAATTTTGATATTGAAATCTGGGTGCAATAACATTTTTTTATATAGAAGGGTTCTTTTTGTTCATTAGCATGAGAGAAAAGTTGAGCAATATGAGGATTTTTCACGCGATTCTTACAGGAATAGCTTCTCTGCTTTCAATTTACCCGTTTGAAAAAAATCAAATTTCGCAATTTTATTGTTATTTATTTATAGAATTGTTTCAGCTTTGATTTTTGTAATGGGTAGAAACAAAATACACCTTGTATCATGAGACATTTTTCATAACGACCTTTGATGTGTATCACGAAGTATAAATGCAAACTGTCCATATTGCTTGTAGAATAAATGCTGAAAAGCTTTTACAATATTGAAGATATACCTCTTCAGTTAAATCTTACCTTGACCACCCTGTATATGTCAGAAATAAAACAGTAGGGTGTTATTTTTTATTTGAGAATAAATTGAAAAACATATCCTTCTATATTTATTTATCCATACACACTGCTATTGCAGCCGCTGGAAATATAAAGAAAATGAATGCATAATAAATGAACTGCTTTTTCCGAATATTTCGAATACAACTTTGAAACCTCTGAATAAATTTGGCTCACCGGAGCAACATTCCAGTTATCTCCTGAAGGATCCGCCTGAAAAGATCTGCATGGTCCTCTGCAAGAATCCTTTCCATTAGCTTTTGAATAGCATTATCCCGGGATCTGGATTAGGTAAATGACTTTGCATCAAAGGGGATAGACGCTTCGAGATATTATCAATAAAAACTCACGATCTATGTTTACCCCCGATGAAAAACAAGCGCAAGTATCCGAAAAAACGGTACAGTTGCCTCAAGCAGATTTTCGATGAGATGAGAGGTTTAAGATTATTCAGATGAAAATGATAACAACGTCAGATTTATTGGGCGAGATGATGCGACTTCAATCAATTTTGAGATCACAAGAACACCAGTACTCCTCAAATGTACCGGTAGGTACTGTATAGCTAGTGTAGCTGAATGATAAGGAAGATCGTTGCACATGTTATTATTGTTGACAGACTGACAAGTCCTTCAAAGGGCATGTTAATCCTGCCAGTGCCTAGCTACTTGACCCGTTTATTGATGACGTAGAGCTTTCATGCAGAAAGCCATAATGACCATCATCATTGTTCAATTAATGGAGATTATAACGCCCTAGTCACTGTAATACAGTTGGTGTGACATTAACAACTATTGGAATACTGATGTAATGACGTCTCAATTTGCAGATTTGCAATAACAATATACGCCTATTACTTCTCTTTTGTCAACAATAAAGCTATGGTCGTGTCATGCTATTTTTCATCCTATATAAAAAAGTAAAAAGATACAATGATGGTTTGTGAACTACTATAAAATTGTATCAATGTATGCTGTAATTTTTCCAAAATGAATTTCCAAAAAAAAGTTTCTGTTTGAACAATAAGGAGACCGTACCTAGATATGACGTAACAAGTTCAGAACTATCACCGAGCGCGTAATAATGATCTACAGTGTTGCCAAGCATTATTCATAATATTTCTCTACAATATAGATAGATAGATAGATAGATAGATTATTGATCATTTCCCAATATGTACATCGGATTGATAAATCCGAAAAACTAAGTACACATATGGTAAAATACGTGTCATTCAAGATAAACTGAGTAAACAGCATCATACACGAAGTCTCCATTTAAATATGTTAGATTCAATAAACGCTGAAACGATTCGTTTCAATCATGGAATGAAATTGAAATACATTTCTTCAGAAGTTTTGAGACATTGTGAAACTGGCAATATAGGAATATGCCTATCAGAGGACTTGTGATGTCACAAGAAGAGTCCATGATGCAATGTATGCTGATTTGGAAGGTTTTAGAGCGGCGTTTATTCCAAGATAAAATAATATTTTCTAATAGTAAAAACTATAAATATATGATGTTTTATCACTATATTCCAAATATAATCACGTTTGTACCAAACTTACGCGTTTGTGAATTGTTCTAGATAATCCATGAACATATCTGTGAATTATAGATTCTTCATTATTTTCATAGAACAATTTTCTGATGAAGCCAACAACATTGACTATTTCGAAATAATGACGTAAGTGAAAGATCCATGTTGATTTTATACGGAATCCTCCTGTGTGCCCTGCCACAGAATTCAAGTTCAGCTAAACATTCCGGGCATATACAGTAAGTTTCGGAGCTCGTTGTTTGAATCCGGAACTCAAGATTCTGGCAACTCCAAACTGTTCTACATTCGCCCAACTTCACGTTGACGTAATCAGCAGATGCTAGATCCTGAATAAAATTCAACAAGCACGAGACAGCTCGACTGGTTTAACCGTAGAGACGATTCCCAGCTAATGCTGTACGCATCATACATTTATAACGAGGTATGCTGCGGAATTCTCTGTCTGGGGTTTCAAATTGTTGGATGAAAATGTGGCGGTTCCAAAAAAATCCAAAAAAAACCGTCAAAGGTTTCGCACCGTTGGAAAGCTGTGGTAGAATGGGTGATGCGCTCCTTTTTTTATTGTTATCCCTTTCTTATCAATTCAATTTTACTTTGTTCGATAAATGTATCATGTATACATTAGTTCACCTTTTTGTGGTTTTTAGTTTAGTATAACAGTATCTGTTTACTAGAAAAAAAAACGAAACCCTTTCTGTAAGGTAGAAACATCTTCTGATAATAACTGTGAAGTGTCATAATGGGCATAGCCTAACGTCTTTATTTACATTTCGAATTACGCTTCTTTTAGCTCAGCGAAGCTACTGTTCCAAGCACAGGAATAGGAATGTTCAATTTCATTGATCAGAGAATCAGTGAAAAAAAAAAAACATCGTCAGTCAGTGCCAGTGTCAAAAAAACGTGTTTAGATTGAGAAACTAAAATGCGAGGCAAGTGATGGAAGTATTGGCAGATGGAATATACGATAGTTGATACAATGGTAAATATATTGTATATATATTTACCGATACAATTTTAAGTAGTATATCTTTTCAAGAAATTATAAATGACATTCACCAGACAAAATGATGACGAACAAAGTTGTGGTTGAGTTGAGATAGTTAGGCCTAGGTGTAGAAAACATATTAAATTTTACCACAATGAGGCTAAGTGAGAGAACCAATTGGAGATCTTCCCCTTGGGATTTTCTCATTATTTCCTACGTTATTATCATTGTTTTAATAACCTTACATATCAGACACAGCCCATCTCAGTTCTACTCGCATTTATCTTGAACACAAACGACTTTTTGAGCCTTTCTAGTTTCTGCACGAAGACGATCCGGACTGGATCTCAATAATTCCACTAAATCCTCCAATGAAAAACCACCAAAACGGGTTTGCTGATCGCGCCAAACACTGAAATTGAGTCGGCCCATTCTGGAAAAATCGTCGGAAAACGAGGAAAACATCCCGCTTTGGAAAGATGTCACGTAAAATTCCAATTTGGATGAACCGTTTGAAGAAATGCTCTAGGTGAGGGTAGACGTAGAGAAAATCCCACGGGAAAAATTATTTGTACTCCTTTTTCCGTGCCTTCTTGATGATACCAACGCAGGTTAGCTCTGAGATGATACTCTCAGAATTATAAATGATATGACCAGATTTCTTAGAATATTATTATTAACGTAATTAATTTTAGGTACTCTCATTCTTCCACTAAAGTTAACATGATACAGGTATTCGCAATATCTACAAAGTAGCTACGTTGCCAAATTTGTTGAAACTAAGCAATTTCGTACCTACTTGAGGTACCTAATATGAGTTAGGAAGACGGGGACATTATGGTTTTGTGTCAGACGAAGACTCATTCTTTTTTAACAACTATCATATGACAATTGAAAACGTATCGAATAAGGAATATATAATCTGAAGAGGCAATACATTTCAATGTCTCATATGTCGTATGAATCTTCATATTATATACGTAAAAAATGTGATACTTTTGAACAATTTTACAATGAATAATTATTTTATGATTGTCACACAGGGTTGATTGCAGGAAATATCCGATGATTTCATGAGCCTTTGTTTTTTGTTCTCACAATAATGCACACAGCTGTTGCTCTCGTTGCTGTACAAGCTTCGAATAAAAATTTCAACACAGAGATTCAACTGAAAAATCCGCTTGATAAATGCCTAATTGCATTTTCGAATATTGGTAGCAGCAATTCGAAGTTTTTTTGTTCGCGGTAGGTGATCAATTGAATTCCGTTATTCAAATCATCTGGTTTTAAAAAATGTACTGTCTGTGTGATTTAGAAATGCGAGTCGATACATTATTTATTATTCATAAAAACATTTGTTCGCATGGAAGAAATTATTCTGTATACCTATAAAACAATAAAAAATCAGATCATGCAGGATTTTATTTCTGATATTTGGTTTCTTGTTATTGATTCTGTACTATTGATCTAGATTCTAGAATATTTCTAGTGCTGCGGCGTTACCAAAAAGTAGCATAAATTTTGATATTTCATAGCTGATTTCATCGATCTATCTTTATGACACTTATTAACTTTGGTAATTTTTTATGCCGAAACCATATTATTGGTCAAAACGGCTTACATGTCCCTGTCTTAACTTCTCAGGATGGTTCAGACTTAAGAGTCAGAATCCAAAATTCCGACCTAGAAAGAATCTTGAAATGTAATAAAGAACTAACAGGTTGTTCTATTAAGGTTACTGCTACTTTTCAATATAAGCGGCAACGCCGCGATACCTACTAAAAATATTGTAAATAGAGTAGAATTTGAAAATTTGAACTAAATTTTCACAAACATTATCAAGAAACTTCTGATATGCTATCGAGTTTTTCTATAAATAAGTGAAAGATACAATAATTATTTTACTTATTTATATGCTTGCACTCTTTATACCGCATCTCGATTCGTTACATCATATGTCAGGATGGCCGAGCGGTCTAAGGCGCCAGACTCAAGGTTTCCTTGCCCGTTGTACGGGTTTCAGAGCGTTCTGGTCCACTCTGTGGGCGTGGGTTCGAATCCCACTTCTGACATCACTTTTTTTTATTTTTTCTATTTATCTTGTATATAATATGATTTATTAACTTATAGGCATGTTGATCTATATGGAAGATATACAGTGTATCTCACTTTTCATGGAAGTACCGCCGTAACTTTCGTGATCATCATCAAAGTAGCATGATGAAATTTCGAGGACCGATGAAAACGCTGAAAACTCTAAATATAAACTAATTCTGATTGGTTACATTTTCCATCAGGTAGTCGCCAATACTCTGAATGATTATGAAGTTTCCATAAACATTGGATGAAGTGTCCTCTGGTGGATTATTTATTCAAACATTCATCCCTCATCAACAGTTTTAATATAGTTAGCGAGACCAGTGTCGACAACGTTCTGATGTGTGGTAGAACTTTGCCAATGCCAAAGGTTTCAGTATTCCTCATACAGGGTGACTCACGGTAGATGGTAGGTTAAACGTTTCTGGAGAACAGGACTTAGGATTATTATGAAAATTTGTTTTCTTGGGTAATCAGTTTTGTTCTATCGATCTAAAATATATTTTCAGCATTGCGGCGTTGCCGCTTCTATCAAAAAGTAGCAACAACTTTGTTATTTTAAATGGAACACCCTGTATTTTATTTCATTTTCAGATTCTTCCTGAAGAGCTGATTTCGTCGATACAACATACTTGGGGTATGGCGCGAAAGATTACAGAGATATAGGTTGTGAAAAATCGAGATTTTTCAAATGTAGGAAATTTTTTTGTCGAAACTATTCATTTTTGCTCAAAACGGCTTACATATCCCTATCTCAACTTTCCATTTACTATCGATTGATATTTAATTTAAACAAATACGGGTGATTCAGAATTTAGATTTTTGCATCACCCTCTATTTGTTTCTATTAAATGTCAGTAGATAGTAAATGAAAAGTTAAAATATGGACATGTAAGCCGTTTTGAGCAGAAATGAATAGTTTCGACACAAAAAATTCCTAAACTTGAAAAATCTCGATTTTTCACACCATATATCTCTGTAATCTTTCTCGCTATTCCCCAAGTATGATATATCGACGAAATCAGCTCTTCAGGAAGAATCTCAAAATGAAATAAAATACAGGGTGTTCCATTTGAAATAACAAAGTTGTTGCTACTTTTCGATAGAAGCGGCAACACTGTATCGATGAAAATATTTTAGACGGATAGAGCAAGTTTGATTATCAACGCCCACAAATTTTCGAAATGATCTGTCTTTCTGTTCTCCAGATACTTCTAATGTTCCATCCACTGTGAAACACCCGGTATATTCATTGCTTGAATAGGGGATGGAAACAACAAAACTATGATTCGCATGAGATCCATCACCAGCAACATTTTTTTGCGAAACACCATTTCCGTACCGAATGGCAATTTAGATTTCAAAGGAAATACATGCTTTCTGGGAAACTATCGACGAATCGATTTACCCAGTGAAAATGGACTCCCGCCATCGAAATTGAACTCTCTCATAATGGTGCACTCTTTTATGGATTCTGCATAAATTACTTTTTCCTACGACCTCGTATGGAAACGTCATAAAGCACATTGTTTTGTTATTTAGACAGTAGTTCATATTATCTTCATGTCATTGTTAACTGAAAAAAAAAAACCTTGTTGGAATGAAAAAAATTACATTATCGTACTTCTATGGATAGAAATGTTTGGGTATATATTAGTTGGTACACTCACTCTCACCACAAAAGCTTTTGTTACACCAATCAATATTTATTGTTTCAAGTTTCAACTTTTTTCAATTAAGATAACGCACCAACTCATACTTATTATTTATCGGTTAATGTCAATACACACTGCTGTATTACTGGTTGCGTGAAAACCTACTGGCGAAAACTGAAATTTGAAATGTAGTTTTAAATATCAATGAATTCATTCGTGCAAATTCAGTAATCACATCTGGGATTGTCGAAATTTTTTCCAATTATCACCAAAAATATGAAAATAGACAGTAAAATTGAATCGACACCACCTGAAATAATAGAGGCCTCTCAAGTTACACCTTCAAGATAAATTCCTGGAAAATGAAAACAAAATATAAGTATAGATATTTCTGGCAGTAGCGAGATTATATGTTACTTTCTTTTACATTACATTTTCTATTACAAAGTGCCAAAACTGATGCCAGCAATCACAAATTGATTATCGTTATCCCTTTCAATAGTCCCGAAATTCTTCAGCGAAGAGATGAAATTTCTGTTGAATCAGCAGCATCATCAGCTCTATCCAAGGTGGATGCTCTATAAGGAAGATTCGCGGGTTGAGAGTAATCTGCTTTATCGACAACCATGCACAATCCGATTTTCATCAAAACCATTCCTCCTACCGACGCACTGGCAGCTCTTTCCAATCAACCTCACATTACATACGATATACACTCAAAGAGAATCAGAATCCTATTAGTACCAGGCCTACTTCGACGGGGGAGCGCGTTTCAGCAAACAAGTGAAAGGTATTATGCAGATTTGTCATGGGATATGGAATACCGCAAGGTGCATGCATATTGCGGTCCTCCATGTATACGCATATATAGGCAACAGCGGTTATAATACCGGAGGTGACATACAAGGTCTAAATCTACATATACAATAGGTGGAAAGTGCAAATTTATTGGCTAGATGTGACCACCCTTATCTTTTTTCAAATTTCTTTCAAGCAACCGACCCAAAAGGCCATTATCTTAATACCAAAATCAGCCTTCGTAGTTGTAGTAGATACTATATAAATATTGAATATATACATTCATCATTGAACAAATTAGGCAATGCAGTTGATGTTTATTGGTTGATATGTGGACATCTTGACATATCGAATCATATGGTTGTCTGACCTGATTACCAAACGACCGATAATACCAGACCAATCAGAACGATAGAAATTGCAAATGATTGCATATCTGGAAGTCAGCTCACTCTGTAATTTCATATAGATAATAAAAATGTACAATAATTTTTGCGATTTTGATTCTACACGATCTTCTTAATTATGAACAAATAACTTCAATCATTCATAAAAATAGAAATACCTACTGAATATTCTGTTCGTGACAATCATAATAATTTCAGATATAACGTTTTATGAACAGTAATCCTAGGCTTGTAATGATCAGTGTTGAAAACTGAAGAACGAATATCAACTGTTTCAAATTTCTGAAGTAATGTGACGTCACAATAAGTGCGTATTTCGGAAAAATGTGGATCGGATAATAACTGTGAATTAACCACAATCATCAAGTAATTCGTTTGGTTGCAAAAAATTCTGACATATTTCAGGTACACAGGAAAAAGCAGAGTTATATTGATGGAAGATCCTCCTGTATATTTATGAAATTTTGCAAGGATTCAGAATTAGTTATCAAAATATATATTCTTTTGTGTTTGTTGATTTGATATAACAGAATAAACTCCTAATGATACCTACAATAGTGTTTGTTGATAGGTAATTGAATATGTATTAGGTACCTAACAAGTGTGGAGAGTGACATATTTAGCACGAGTTCAGAAAATGTACCTTCCAACGAGTTTTGATGTATACTATTTTTCCTACGATCATAAAGATTTATATTTCCCAGGAAATCGTTTCAAAGATGTAACTTGCGCAGTCTCTATTTATACATCATGGTGATATGAGCTAATTTCCTAATAACAAATGAGAGTGCTTCATGATGTTTTCATTCGTGATCTTATAAAAAAGCTATATATATGACATGCAATATAGATAACTACATCCCTTTATTGATTATACCGCCAACCGTAGAGGTAATTTCCTATATGGACCCTTTGTCCAAAAAATGACAAATACCTGACACAATATAATCATCGGGACATTGAACCATTGTAATCACATGATATATGATCAATAACATGGGGCGTTAATGGCTCTGTACCTATAATAGGCATATTGCCAGCTTGATATATATTGAATTCTAAGAAAGCCAGTCGATGATAAATATCTTCCTACTGAAGATCCTGCTGGCAAAATGTGTATTATGAGTTCCTACAATAGTCAAATAAGGAACAAAATCCCAACAACAAGATACTCCATCACAAAAATTATCTATAGAATTCCGGAAGGAATGTACATGAATTATATAGAGACATGCATTTTTCAAAGAATCTCTTTCCCCTATATACGTAGGCGAACCGTAATCTATTGTATTTCGAGTAGAAACCAAATGTTTGTCCTGAAAAGTCTTCTGGAATCCAGACCACTCGAACTTTAGTGCTTTGTATCATCGTGCTCACCCCAAGAGGTCTTGCTCTCTCTGTGAAATCCACTCCCACCCTAGAAGTGCTCTCGAAATCTGGATTTTTATGCAGGGAAATATTTAACCAAGGTTATTTGAATCCGATCATAAAATGGCATTGATCATCAAAAATTTGGTTACAATATCACCAGCTATCTATCGTATTGAAGAGAAACAAAATTTTGTGACAAAGCAACACCAATTGAGACTTCTCTAACTGGATATTTCAAATGGTAGATGAAACAGAAGGAGAAAATCTTATTCTACAACACCAATGCTTTATGCTGTGTATCTTGAAAAGATTTAGGAAAAGTATGACGTTATAGTTATTTATGTATTAAGGGAATTATGAGGGCTTTAATTACCGATGGCAAAGTTTGGTCCCGAGGGCCTCTGGCCCGAGGGACAGCAATTGCCAGAGGTTATTAAGGCTCTATAATTCCCGTGGTACATAGATAATTTTATTTTTGACCGATTTTCATAACAATATGTCCATATTTAGAACGCAATAAATGTTTAAATTCATAACCTTTCTGGTATATTTGAATTAGGTAGCGTTGATTGTAGCATTGTTGGTTGTTGCTAGGTTGTCGCTATGTTACATGTTTATAAGCAAACTTTCTTTATCAATCAATGTTTTTCCGTTAAAAACGTGTTTATTTTTTTATGCTGTCTACTTTGCCATCAGAAGAGGCAGGCACCTCGACTGTAGTGAACAGCAACAGCACCACCCATAAAAAAGAAGAAATTGTTTCCAGCGGCGGAAGTAATTTTCAGGGAACATTTGAAAATTGTACATTTATTATTTGTAATGACGTGAATAAGGAAAATATGTCTTAGTTTTCATTACATATAAACGTTTATAAGCATTTCTTGTATCATTTTCACCTGTAAAAGCTAAGAGGGAGTTTATGAACCTTAATATCCCAAGGGAGTTATGACCCTCATTATAGATATCGTAACTATGACGATATAAGCTTATAATGTCACTGTCAGAAATAAAAGAATATAGTCACTTTTGGTTCAAAAGCCATTATCTCGATTGGGGCGATAAGTTATTTTCTGCAAGTAATACCGAAAATTCTGGGTTCTTGCCAAACATCCGAGGTGAACATAATAAAAAAAAACAATTTATCCTACTAGAAAATACTTCATTCTGGAAATTCGTGGAATAGGAATATGAAGTACAGCTAAAAAATTATCGGTAAGTACTTTCGGATGTAGTATTCGTAAAAATTCTCTCACAGTGGATTCCGAGCTGAAGCCTGGCTACCTATCTCAAAGTGAGTCTCAGACAATCCTAGATTTCCTCACAGCCTCCATCAGAAATTACCACCGCTCAAAGAACAACTATATAATCTACCCGAGCGGATCAAGCTGGATCCAGACGAGCTTGTCCAACTCATCTGAAGTAGAATGTACGAATGCCACTCCCAATTCAGAACGTTTAACATCAGATATCGCACATAAATGTCCGAATTTCGGAGATTTCCCAACTCGAACTATGACGACCGCAAAGGATATCGCTGGAATTTGCTGGTTGGAATTCGTATCATCCAGTAACGAAGCTCTAGGACTTCTACTGAAACTGGACCTTACGGAATTGGGAATTAATAGTCCATCCGACAAATGACTTCATGAAATTCATGAATATTGAGTTTTTGTTTAACTTTTGACTGCATGAAAGAAAACCTACACAGTAAAAACTGGGTAGTTAAAATTAACTACAACTTGTTGCTTAGCTCGATCCACTAACCTTATTTAGTTAAATTAACAAAAGTACATGTAGTCGAATGAATCTTGTCAATTTGTGCAATAGCTTAGTTGACAAATAACAAAACTTAGTTGCGAAATCATACTAGTTTTTTTGGAGTTACTACAAAACGGTTTTGCGAAATCACCGGATATATTTCGTATTTTCAACAATATTTTTTCGATGAAAGTAAAACCAATGATGGTGATTCGACAAATCATTTTGGTTAATTAGTACTAAATAACGTAGTGGATTGGTATTCTATTTTGTTACTTTAGCAATATGATATTGTTAATTCAAAAATATAATTTTGCTCTTTCAAATATAATATTGTGAATTTAACAATACAATATTATATAAACTTAATAATAGCATATTGTCGATTTCACAAGTTCAGTGGTATGGTATGAAAATTTATAAGCAAAAGATGTACCATGAAGAAAATGAATAAAACTTAATGAATATGTTTCAATTCAATTTTATTTAAAAAATGAGGGCATTCACAAATATTTACAGTTTTATGAAGAAAATCAAAATAATTTGAAAAATAAACACTAGAATTAATGTGTTACCTCTTGACAGATATCTATGCATTGAGTAAAAAATGTAATTATATGTTTAACCGAATATTACCAGCGGATTTGGTAATATATAACTATCAGAAATGGTATAATTCACGTAGATGTATTCTTTGCCTGTTTATTCCATCTCTCGAACTGGAATCTCCGTCTAGAATGAAACAAAAAGGTGAATGATGAATCAGGAATAACATGGATTTCAAATAATGAAATTGAAATAAGAATGAATGAAATAGGAATGAAAAAACTCAAAGGAATACTTACGTTCGAAAGAAGTTATTGAATATTTTTATGTCGTCAACCCTGATCTCCTATTTTGGAAAATGTTATGAATGCCTTCAGGAAATCCCTCTAGAAATCCGCTTGTAGTTCCATGCTGAGCAACTAGAAGGAACTTCTAACTTTCAAGTGATGAACATAGTTGCCCAAATTGAATGATGCTGAAGTTATAAGATGACGAATTTCATCTGGAATCAACTGCATCTTTCCATAAATCTCCAAAATATCTGCAATAATTGAAAAAAATCGGTTATGATTTCAATTATTATTGTTGAAGGTACTGGGTAGTTTGTTTGAACACGATTAGTGAATTTAACATCAAAAATTATAGAACAAGCACAAACCGTAAAGATAGCAGTAAAATACCTCTACCTTATTGAAAAATACAGCACTTGATTGAGTTTTTATACTCAAGGGTACATCTCATCTGCTCTAGGTCAATGAATAGATTTTTCATCTACTTACTTTCTGTTGCAATTTCTCTGTTGGCGTTTACTACTCTCGTATACTGCTTCATTTTTCACTCGAATTTTGTGGGATATGTTGAATATAAATTGAGTCAACCACATCCATCTTGAATTCTTGAATCAACGATATTGTAAGTTGATATATTATAGCTGAAAAAGGTAATGATTATTTACAAATTGGTTTCTTACCAGAACGATATTGCCTTTATCTTTTTGTGGAAGTTGGGCACTCTTATTACATTGTCAAGACTCCACCCTATTGATTTTTTCTGCTTTTGAAATAATCTAGAACCAGATAATTATTCTTACATACATATTATAGTCGATAATAATGCATTAGATGAATCACGAAACGGTTTTGCAAAATCACCAAACATTTTGTATTCGTAACAATGTACTTTCGATTAAAGTTAAACCAATGATGGTTATTCAACAAATCAATTTGATTTATTACTACTAAATATAATGAAATATCATTTCATTTCGTTACTTCAACAACAAGATATTGTCAATTCAACAAATTTTTTGGTATGGAAACAAATATATTCTTGAATGAATATGTAACCAAAAATAAACAATTAAACCTTACCTTCAATATATATTTAATATGCAGCAATTCTTCATCATCGACCAGAGATTAAATCAGTGAATTCTAACTTGTTGGAGGTGATGCTTCTTTTCTGATGGGACAAAACTTTGCACGCTTGACACCTCAACGACACGAAAGACTACCAAGTACTGAGCCTACCTCATTCTGACTTGCACATCGTCGTCAAACGTTGATTAAATGACAACTACTTTTTGGAAGATTAAATATTTGTTTTGTCTATTTCACTCAAATTCATAGAAATCAACAAAAGACATAGTATTTTTCACTACAATTTTTGTTACGGACATTTTTTAACTAATCGTTGTAGTGAAAAGAACAAATTTCATCATTAACAAGTTCCTCGGATGAATTTTATGCTAATGTAGATATAATGTTTGTGGTTATTAACAAATTTCTTGCTATTTTCAACTAAATAGATATTAACAAATATATTTTTTTTACTGTGTATAATGTTCGTGGAACATGCAAGTCAGTGAAAGAATACTGGAAATGGATAGCAAATATCAATGGAATCAGCTGGAATCAGCATCTTACTGTGGTAATTACATTTGCTATAAAATAGTATATTATGATACAAGTTTATATAAGACGCTATTTTGTCGCACGCATTGTTTGGAGTACGACGTGCCAAGCGAGGAGTGCATCAAAGGAACAAGTGCGACAACGTGTCTTATAAAACGTGTATCATATGCAATGTTTTCTATTTAGCATCGATTTAAAGTCTTACATTGAAAAACATTGATTCAATATCGATAAATAACTGAAAAATCTTCGATTGGTAACAATGATGACATTGAAATATTCAAAACATGCAATGCAATGTTGGTATTGTTTTTATTGGTCAATTTAAATCAAATCACACTCTGAATCGAAAATAACCAATAAAAACATTGAGATTTTCACTGCTACTATCACCCAATCCAAAATCGCTCACAGGTAAGCTGATGGGCCTAACTCTTCTGACTTTTATTTGACAGTTCGATTGTACCAACCTTCGAATAATAAAAAATGCGTATCGAAACAGAGACTATTTCGATACGCATTTGCGTTTGATAATGACTTCATTATAGAACCAATATATAAAAATGATGTTTTGGACGCTCTAGTCAATGAAAGAATCAATTATGAATACTGCGAATAAGCATTTCGCAGAAGTGGTCTAAGGATATGAGCCAAATGATTTCGATTGCATCATTTCTACAACAATAGAATTCATAAAAAAAAACGCACAACTATCACGACACCTGAATAAATTTGCATGTAGATATTTCGTGTATGTCATTCACAAACATAGTCATAACAACAAAAATATGATATTATGATGAAAGTGAGCTGATATTTGATCGAGATTTCGGATAGTATGCGATACCGCCATTTAGAGCCTCTTCTATTCATGAGAGCGTGCAGCCCTATTTAGATCTGATGCTTTGTGCTGTGACTTCAACAAGAAAAGGCTCGACAAACCTAGGGAAGTATCGGAGAAACTTATTTCAATGAGCTTTTATTCTCATGAACATGAAGCTGCTGGGTAGATGAATGTGCTATTTTGGCGACAATGAACGTTGTACCTATATACATTCTGCCTTCCTTTGGAAGTTCACGGATGTACTGTATACAAGAATAACTGAGAAGTGTAGCGGAATTGGGGAATGCCTACTACCTATATATCGGTTAAAGGTAATATCTGGTGACCTCTGGATCTTGGATCAGGTTGTTTTATTATTTTATTTCTGACAGTGACATTATAAGCTCATATCGTCATAGTTACGATATCTATAATGAGGGTCATAACTCCCTTGGGATATTAAAGTTCAAAAACTCCCTCTTACCTTTTACAGGTGAAAATGAGAAATGCTTATGAACGTTTATATGTAATGAAAACTAAGACATATTTTCCTTATTCACGTCATTACAAATAATGAATGTACAATTTTCAAATGTTCCCTGAAAATTACTTCCGCCGCTGGAAACAATTTCTTCTTTTTTATGGGTGGTGCTGTTGCTGTTCACTACAGTCGAGGTGAATGCCTCTTCTGATGGCAAAGTAGACAGCATACGCGCCTCCAGATACCCTTCTGCCACCGTGGAACTTCTCCAACCTCCGTGTCTTTTTAAGTTTGTCATAGTTGCTCCTGCATTGGCTAGGGCAGTAGCAGAAGTGCGACGAAGGCAATGTCCCGTGTAGGTTAGTGGGTTTGGCAATCCTAAATACATTGCGATTTTGCTGGGAATTTTGCCAAACATATTCTTTCCAATTGGCTGAGTTGTACATTTATTTTGTCGGAAGCTCAAAAAAATCGTTTTGTACCTTCAGGACGCAAGGACATATAAAGTCTCAATAAAGGCAAAGCAGAGAACTCTTTTTCATCCACAACTGTAAATTTCTTCGATACACCAGTTTTACTTTCCGGTACGTTCACTACCATAACAGTATCCCGGTCCTCTATATCTGCTATACTCATATTCAGAAGTTCCTGAGTTCTGCATCCTCCAAAATAACCCATAATTAGAACAACCTATAACAAATAAAACGAAATAAACAAACGAAAAAGAAAATTATGAGAAAAAATTACCTTATGCAATAAATGAATTTCATTAGGGGCGTCCTTTAGAAATTTGATGACATCTTTAGGAGATAAGACAGCAGACTTTTTCGGCTTATACCCCTTACTTTTCCGTTTCAAAAAAGCCTCTAGTTCGTTGAACTTGGTGATATCTCTTTTCTCATATATGGTCACCATCGATTTGAGCATTGACCATTTAGTCCATAACGAATTTGGGCTAAACGTTTCTGACTGCAACGAATAAATGCAATTATTACCAAATCTACCAGAAAATACTGAAAATACTCTACCAGTTCTTGAAAATATGCCAGAAAAACAGTTTCGTTGGCATCTTTTGACATAACATTTCTCTGTGTCAGCCACTTCAGATATAAGTTGTATTCTTTTTGATATAGGGCTTCACTTTTCGATGGAAGTAATGATTGTCTTGATTTTTCCGCTTTTATCCGCATTATATCAGAAAAAGATCGTCGATTTGTGGTAAAAAATAAACACGTTTTTAACGGAAAAACATTGATTGATAAAGAAAGTTTGCTTATAAACATGTAACATAGCGACAACCTAGCAACAACCAACAATGCTACAATCAACGCTACCTAATTCAAATATACCAGAAAGGTTATGAATTTAAACATTTATTGCGTTCTAAATATGGACATATTGTTATGAAAATCGGTCAAAAATAAAATTATCTATGTACCACGGGAATTATAGAGCCTTAATAACCTCTGGCAATTGCTGTCCCTCGGGCCAGAGGCCCTCGGGACGCAAACTTCGCCATCGGTAATTAAGGCCCTCATAATTCCCTTAATACATAAATAACTATTTTTTCTCATCACTTTGCCGAATGCCCCAGGTCTAGAAGAATGTTTCCTTTATGATAAGTAAATATAATTGATAATGATATAAGAAAACTAATTCCTTTTCAGAAAATTAATGCAATCAGAGCATACATAAATAAAAAGCCCATTCTATATGGGAGCTCAGCTTTCAACAATGGATAGGTAGGTAATAAGATAATGATCAATGAATTTATCACAGATGTCTGACACCAGTGATGTATTGATCCCAAACTAATCATAGTTCTCGATGGATGTATACTTTATCTGATCTAGAGCCTTCAAGGATACCTGATTGCCAGTTAAGATTACTTTCTGCTATAAAGACCAAAACTACCAGAAGTATAATTATTTTTTGATAGGGAACTATCTACACTTCATAATTAACGTATCACCAAAACAACACGTTATAATTGCCAGGCACCAGGTATTCGTAAAAGAGATTTTCATTAGAATACAGTTAGTATACCAACATTGTGGTAATAATGACTCGTTATCAAAAAAAACGTACAAATTGGACAAGTGATTTGGACACAAAATTAAACTTTTGTATATTTTTTGGTTGGACAATATAATATGTCAGCTCTATTCTCTATCTGACCTCCTCTCATCAACTAATATGTATACAGTTACATTCTCGAATTTTGTTTTTGTCCAACCGGACGCAAAACAGACGTTCAGAAAAATTAGGCCGCACCTTAGCCTTAGAGAAGCGCATTTTTCTAGTGAGATATATATTAACATTTTAACTGTCATAAAATTTTTCACGTTTGCAAAAAAATAGTGTGTTAATCATGACCGCGAAATGTTAGCCTTCGTATACAAACAACTATTGTTGTTCAATACGTATTTTTTTTTCAGATTTTCCATCAGATGTGTTGCAATCATCATAAATAAAATTCTGAGGAGACAAAGTTCAGTCTGCAGAATATAATTTCATTATCATTATTCATTATACACCCACTGCATAACAATATGAGTGAGTTATTAGGCCACAAATCCCATAATGACTGTTATCACCCGCAGCGGTTTGTTTTGGATAACGTCCAGGATGAAACTTAATTTGCATAATTTCAACGAACTTTGCACAACTTCCACTAGGAATATTTGCACCACATATTATTTGATTTGGCATATTAGACAAGGTCATCAGCAGTGAAATCGAGTTACTACGTTGGATTCAACTTTAGAGAGCAGTTTTCTGGGTAACTTGATGCCTGAGGGGGATTCAAAATGACATCGATATAAGTTTGCTGTCCCGGAAAGTCATTGGACTGGATGTGATTGCCATTTTCCTCCTCCTTTTATCCCAAATTTACCATCATCCACTATGAAACGCAGATGCTCGAACTCTTTCAATTGGTTCATATAACAGGCTAACGCACACAGTTTCACGATTTCCATCATGTTTTATAACTCGATTCATAATAATATCTGAATTGAAGTAAAATATCGATGAGCTCTAGCTCTGCTAGAATGTACAATATTTAAAGCTAACCCTTACTGCAATCCGTTGTTTGCACAAATTTTATGCATACAGATTAATAAAGCTGGTGCAAATAGAGAGAACGCGAAAGCAGAATCGGATCAATTTTAGTAGCAGTTCATATGATGATATTTTCTGACTTATTCTGCTGTTTATGTAGTGAACTAATGAGCAAATAAGAGCGTTCATCAACAGTACATATTTTGGAATTGAAACGAACGAAATCTGACGTAGAATACAATATTTGCAGGATAATTAGGAGAATTAGGAGTAGTGAACGCCTTAGTAGATGCTCGCAATATTCTATCCCATCGACGTTTCTTGAAAAGATACATATTACAAAATATCTACACAAAAAGACATCATCTCATTCATCGAACAGAAGTCCTCAACTTCGAAGGAATTTCTAAAGTCCATGTCTCACGGTCAAACTATTTGATCAAATCTGTTTGACGTGACGTCATTTCTGTCTATTTGATTCAAATGTTTGAAATGTGCAGAAATCCTGTTCACACGATTTGAAGAAGTTTGCTCAAACAGTTCAAAAATTGATTGATCGTAGCGGAAGAGAAATATACATTCAAAATGGAATCTCGCTTTTCAACAATATTATATATGAATAAAAATAATACACATAAATCTCTAAACATCTATTTCATGGTAAGTTGCGAGCCCCTTCAGAGATTAGTGAAGTAGAAACGAAACTACCTCAGTTCCCTATTGAACTGTGTTTGCAAAGCATTGAACAATGCCTCAACTCCTGATTATATGGAATATATATGTAGGTATACTTATTATCAATTGAAAGGATGACGAGTGATTCAGAACACCTATACCAGTTATTTGGCCGTGAGAATTACTAGCAATATCATTCGATGCATCTGGCATCTTATCACTCTTGTGGTAATCTTTTTGTCTGATGTTATACAAAAGTTATTTATTGCTTCTATGGAGATCTATTAGGAACGTTACTTGCTCCTCGGTCCAATTTCAAGCAGCAGAAATTTCCAACAGTCCAAAACTCTATTAGTATTCTGAGTTCTGACGTTTCGATTTTTCATCAAACAGGTAAAATATTTAGAACATGTTCTAATTTTAGCTGCTGTTTGATGTGACGTCATTGATGACATCACACTTCCATAGTTTGATCAAATAGTTTGACCGTGAGACACGGACTTAAAAGTACTCGTCCGGATATTATGTGTTCTGATTTCATGCTGAAATTACACCCTTGATACAACAATGCTTGAATTCCGGACTCTGTTCTCATATCGTATTGCTCGTTATTTGATTAGATGGAAATTGCAAAGTTCCCTTTGTGTCGCCTTATCGGTCTGACGCTAATTTCAACAATTTTCAGCTAGGCAACAATAGCACAATCTCTAAACTTTGTCTTATTACAAATCGCGAATATCAGAAATCGAGTTAGTCAAATCAAAAGGCAGAAGATGATCTGAAGCAGGATTCTGCTAGAGCTCATCACATACGTACTGTGAAACCTAACATTTGATTTTTCAGCAATTATATCGCAAGGGAGCTGCTGGCAATATTCCATTGCCCGCCTCTGACGGCCATGCCCCTGTCAGAATATAGACATGGCGACGTTTCCATTATCGACTGGGATCGGTTTCCACCAATTTAGACTAAAATCGAAATACACCGGCTAATTCAATTAGCCAGATGATGAGTTTTCGATTCGGTAGCAAGACCGAAACAGCGCTGACGACGACGAAATAGTCTTTTCCTTCTTGCCAGGACACAATTGCTCGCATTGCCGTAGCCTATCGCCTTCCAAGGGCATAAGGGACAATAATTGAGCCCGGGGCTCTTGATTGATCGATTATGGAAAAAACGTGACGTACCTCAACAAGTTAACACTACTTTGATTGAGTTAGTTTCTCGATTTTGTATCCACAATCCTGCGCTCTTGAAGCAGAAAAGTGTCATCATGGTGAACAATAAATCGACAGAATCTCCAGATGATACTGTTTTTCCATCTGGCTTCTTTAATGCTGCTCTGTGCTCATGACTTTTTCAACACTGCTTCAAAGTTGGAAACTTGAGCAGGTCTTTCAGGCAGAAATTCTGTAAACTTTGGTTATATCCACAAGATATCAAATGTAAAAATCAATGCCGCGACTATAGGAATCGAACCTTTCCACTGTGCTAATCCACACATTGATACAAACCTTTCAATAACATAATACACGAACACCTAAAGATCTTCAGGATATTGAAACGATGCTGAAACTAAAATGCCTTGTTTGAACTCCTAACAGATATGGAAGTTTGACAACCTTTTAAGTGCTGTTGAATTTGTTCTTGAACTTGTTTGCATAATTAATGAAACTTGAGAAGTATATATTATATATTCCCTCATCAGGAAATGCATCCGTATAGTGAAAACATATATAGGATTGTTGGCATTTCAATTTGGGTTAGTCAAACATCTGATGGATGAAGATAGATGGAGAAGTAGGTGACTATTATCCTTGGAAATTGATATTATCTGGAGTTTGTTAAAGCTCTGTATGTAACATTCAGTGATTGTCTGATGTGTAACCATGTAATCTCAATTGTAATTATATGGAGATTATTCGAATAGAATCATGGAGACAATCTTTGATTGGTATTTCATATTTAGTATGAACGACGTATTTGAATATAAAAGGTTCGACCCAAAGCGTACTGGAATGATTATAACTTCGCACAATCTGGAATAAAAGGCACATTTTTTGTCCCTTATGCTCCCACGTCTTTCTTTTTCCAATATACTCTACCTGATATTTCGACTAGACGTGATGAGCATCTGAATTTCCTGCGGGTTTTGAATCGAAGAGAATGAATAGGATGTCAGTTTTTTTTCACGTAACTACACCATATGGATCGATCTCAACTCTTATCCGATATTCTTTCCCAAATTTCCATCAGAGAGTTGCATATGCTGTTCTCATATTCTCCAACAACTCCATATTACTCTAGCCTTTCCAATCCTTGTCCTTCGGACACATTTATGGCATTCTCCAATCAATTCGTCTTCGAGAGAAATTCATGATGCCCCAAGTTATTCTACTGTACAGTGTAGAGTTGAGAACAATATTGGAGGTCTTCTGTGATAAAGTTTGAGTTACTCTCGAAACTTCAGAAAACGGTAATACGGACAGCAAACAGGTGGATCAATAGATCGTCTAGATATCTGAGATGTTCAGTGAGAAATGTATAGATATAATATTCATCGTCCTGTCAAATCTTGTTTGCTGGTATCACTGGCGGAATTGCCTTTTTCGTGATTTCACAGGATATATATAACTACTTACGAGGATACGTCAATTCATATATCCATCGTATCATATTATAGTACATAAAAACCGTATATACATCGAGATATGGAAGTAGTCTAGTCAACTATAGAAGAAGGAAGGGATGCAGGAAGGCAGATCTGTTTTCACTAATCCATTACATCTTCATTCAGTTGAATATATTATTGAGAGATTAATCAGATGTGACACTTTTAATGAAGCATCAATAAAAACGCAAGAACACGATAATTAATCATTGCTGTGTAGATATAATGGAGGCAACATACAGGTAGTATCCGACATCGTCAAAAACAATACCCGTATATCAATGTCGTGGACCTGGAAAACTGGAAGCGGAACCCTATCAGTTCCATTTGTCTCTTTTATCTTTTGTTCGCAGTTCGCATCTATCTGGAAAATGTACAACTAGGCATTTCACATGACGAAACCGAGGCCTTCTACTATAGGATTTCATAGAAATCTCCCATGCAATGGAAATTGATAAACTTTGCACGAAGCCTCAGAATCCTGGGCATCGAATAGCTTGAGGGGCATGCACAAATATCTGAGGTCGAGGTGCTTGGGAGGCGGCAGAGCCTTAACGACCCCCTCCCCTACAATCTACAATCTTTACCAAATAATGAGAAACTTGAAGGTGCAACGAATAAGGTCTGCACGCTCATCATCCTCCATACACAGTCAGCGTCCAGTGTTTGTTACAACATTATAAACACCTTGGAAGATTTTGTCAATGGCAGAGTGTTTCCTTCTGTCCAGCACAGGATGGTAGCTTTGGCAGTGCCATACTCACTGCAGAAACTCACCTTTCTCAGGAACAACTCGTTGCACCCCTCCGCATCCGGGTTACCCTTCCAGTGCATGTGCCGGTACCGGAGGTTGCCCAAGTACCTGGTGCCGTGCAGCTTCGCCACCTCAGCCACCAACCGCCGCACGTCCAGCTTCTTCACCTTGGCGCAGTGCTTCTTGTGCCGCCTCCTTTGCATCTCCTTCTCGTCCATCTCGCTGGCTTCCCCCTGCGAGGTTAGCCCTTCTTCGGCCACCCACGCGCTAAGCACCGTCTCGATGAAGCTGAACAGCTGCTGGACGTTCGGCTCCATCTGGGCGTAGGTCACGTGGGACGCCAGGTTGGCGTTGGTGCACACCTGGAGCAGCAGGTTGTCGCCGAAGTGGACGGTCTTGTGGCGCCTGCGCTTCGACATCAAGTTCTTCTCGGGCGTTTCGCCGTTAGTTACTGCGTGTCGACCGCATTTGCCGGTGGATTCTACCATCGTCTGGGTTTTTCGCGACGGGTTCTCATCAAACGCGGTTTGGTTCGGGTTCGACGTTGAAGGCACTCTGTTTGTCACACTCTGTTTTTTCTAACTAAGACATTAAGGCATGTATGTTCAGCGAATTTTTATCACAGTTATTGACGATGTTAACAACGGTTTCTTTCAACTGTTGTACCTATATGATAAATTGTGGTTTCTATTTACACGTGAGGTTGAATCTGAAAAGACTTTTGGACGATTCAAAGGTGGTAAACCTTCAGAGATGATATAATAACATGTTGCATTCGAAAAACCAATTGCTGTTGTTACAAAGAAATTAAGGTAGGGAGTCTTCAATATCAAGCTTGTTGAAGAAGAGTCAGTGATAACTGTTGTAGAAGACGAGGAAGTGTTCCAGAGAATGAATGCATTTGTGTTAGAGAGAAGGAGTTGGTAAAAATATATACGTTAGATATGTGAAGTTGGGAGATCGGAATCACTATTCCATAATCGACTTCACTATAAGCCAGGAAGAAAATATGGCAACATCTACTTGGCCAAATAGGTATCCTTGATGTTCCTGGATTGTCAATAATGTCAGTTATGACTCATCGCAATTATTTCCGTGCATGTTTGACGGAAGTAGAACAATCTCAGTTCTTCTATTCGGGACCAAATGCAACTAGATTATAAAAATACTGGATTTGAAATAATATCATCGAATGAATTGTGCGTGGTCAAAGTTTACAGAAGTAAACTTTGACGTGGTACAAGTCTTTATGAGCGAATGTAAGAGTGAAGTACTTGAAGTAGTGTTACCTTCAGCGTACATCTAACGAAAGATACTAACGGCCGAGGTACCACTGGAAAACCCAGATAAGTGGAGGAAGTGAATGCAGATTTTGTGAGGAAGAGGAAGAAGCCACTAACTCTTTCTCCAAGAATCCATTACCAAGGTTATGTCTCCGTGGAGAACATCAAAGAGAAGATGAAGATCTACCTTACCCGAAGCTATCCGATATCCTAAAATCTTTGAAACCATAGATGAGACATCTTGAATGGCTGGGCAGCAGAAGAAGCTACAATAGATCGCAGTGAATGATACTCTATTGAACAGATAAAGAGACCTCTAGGCTAGGGCCATTCTGTGACGTGTATCGAATCAATTGGGACGAATTATTCTCAGCATCTTCATGACTTCTTCTCGATCTCTTGCTTTTGAACTTGCCGCTTCGTCTTTCATCTCCAGACCCATAGAAAATTCCTATTCCTTGTTGAACGATCCTCAAAATTTCACGCACGTTTTACGAGAATCGTTCAACCTGCTGCTTTTTGATGCAGGATATATCTGCATCTTGTTGCGCGTAGATTCGAAACGAAATACTGTATAAAGGCAGGGCTGTATTCCTTTGAAAACGACAAAATTGGAGTCGTGCGGTGGAAATTACGTCGTCGAGGGTGGAACGGCTGAAATGCGTTTGACAGATAGCGTTTTTCACAAGATACGGGCCCTAGAAGTTTCAGCCTGACGTACTCTCAACGTATACTGAATGGAAACAAATTCTCGTTGAGGGTTAGGAATCATTTTAGATCGCAATAAAGGACGAAGGCAATCATAGGTATCGAAGTAACTTGACCAGGAAAACTTCTAGAGGTTTTTTTGAACGTTGAGGTGATGAAGTAGAATAAGATCTGCACCTGAAGCGATGCCTATCCCAACAAAACCACAATCACATGCGTATTTAACAGCGTGGAAACGCGTACCAAGGGCAACTTGAAAACAGCAACACCATTAGGCGAAATAAAGAAGCTCGTCCATATCATGTGACATGGGAGTGGCTGGTAGCTCGACTAATCAATTAAATACAAACGAAAAGTGAGAAAACTCAACGTATTTACAAAATTCAGGATGTTCATTCTGTTGAACACGAACAAGAATTTGCCTTCATTTATCCGATACCATCGTGGATCTAGTTTCCAAATGGAATCTCCATCTGCTAGTTTGATATATCGTAGACTGCCATTAATGAATCACTTGCCCGAAACAGCTTGCATCGATCTAGCTGATTTATCACCCGAACATCGAGAACTAAGTAGTTCTTTCCTCTCCCACTCTGACCTGCCTTTCTCCACCAATAATCTAATTCTTCTAGTGGTCAAGTGGAAATTCACGAAACCCTGAATTGATGAATTCCATACCCGCGAAGCTCATGGAGCTGCTACATGTTTTGGTCGATTCAGATGACAGAATTTATTGGTGATGATTTGAAAAAGATTTCAACTCTGACCACACAGATATAATCTATCTATAATAAACAGTGTGAGAGTGAATGGAAAGCAACTGGCTCAAACAGATTCAGAACAATTCAGGTTCGTTTACAATAAACTGCTTCAAAGCGTTTACTGCTGTTCAGATGGGGAATTATTTGGGTAGATTCGTGGACCGTTTGTAAAATTCCACAAGGCTGGAAACAATTCGTGAAGTGGTAGATGTTCCCGAGGGTGGCTAATGACTATAACATTTTGGGATAGAATGGGGCGAACTTTCGTTATCTGTCAACGGATCTCAGTTTGTAGGGTTCATATCGATAATGTGGAGGAATTCAGATAAAGTGGTTCAATTTTGATGTATTGCTTATATATATATATATGCTGACATCCACTTATTTCATTCGAGTTGAACAACTATTTCTGATTCCGGTTCAGAAATAATATTACTATTGATACGAAGTAGCCAGAGTGAACTAAAATAAAACATTTTTATTAAGTGAAAATTTTTACCTCAATTTGAATTCAAGATTGACTCTCTTCATCAATTTAAGATTATGCTGGAGGAAGCGATGTGAAGCAACGATGATAAAAAGGAGATTGCAGTCTCTCAAATTGATAGCTTTATAATATAATAGGTTTTGCAAAACTGGTTTCCATTGAAGACACCTGCGCGATACTGACAAAATGTGCAATTAATGGAGACTATAATGAAAAATTTCACCAACGGAAGTCATTTTCGATATCAAATATATGATCCCCTTTTTTCTAACTCTCTTCAGCAAAAGAGGACGCTAGCAACCGGAGATGTCGTGAGATCGAAATCTAGGTTATGTCCTCTGTCAAAACAGGTGTCAACTGTCAGTAGATGACAGCTGTCAACAATTTCTTCACATGTTTCTTATCACCCTTACGCGAAAAAAAAAATGAACCCAGCAACCGGAGATGTCACAGAGAAAACTTCAACAACGTGTTTTGGACCCAAAAAACGTTCACTTTTCAGAAACGAAAGACCAATATTTGCCCTGATTTGAATTCAGGTCCTGCGAATGAAATGTTCAGAGAGGAGCAGAGACAACGGAAGAAGTAGGGAGGATAGTAAGGATTTATGAGAAGTGTTTGGTTACGAATTCCTTTCCCTCGCTCACTATGTTTTGCTGAAGACATTACATTTTTTGTACGTATTTCCAACAATTTCGAATAAGATATGCCTAAATTAGGTATATATGGCGAGAATCAAAATCTGAATTGATTCGATATTGGAAAATTCGAAACTTTCAAAGATAAACCAAATTACATGAGAATCGCATTCGTGACAGAAAATATCTCAAAGTGAATATTCGTTCCAGTGATTTAATATCGCAGAAGCTGACAGATAGATACACGATGATGCAGATTTGTGAATGCAGGATTGAGAGTAGACAAAGGTTGAGGTTTATTATGATGGATTGCTATACAAGAATACAATGATGCATCCATAAAAGATAATTGGGGAACAAACACGATACGAATGAAGAAGTATTTTCAAATTGTGGATTATCATTATGAGGCAGAAATATATAATGCGTTTTATAATTGTTGTACTGAAATAAATATCATTATATTTTTTATTTGCTTCTCCTGTATCAAAGAAGATATAGAATAGAATAGAATAGAATATTTATTAACCATTTCAGGTACAGGTAGTACATATGGCACGTCACATTATGGTAAAAATAAATACATAAAATAAATGGTATAAATAAAATTTCATAAAAAAACAAATGGAATTATACATATAGTTACAAACAGATAGAAAAAAAATACAGTTTACATCCAATAGTCCGCTAAATGGTTATCTTCTAAGTATTCTGATATACTATAAAAACATTTTTTCACAAGAAGTTTTTTTAATTCGACTTTGAATTTGCGATTGTCAGGAATTTGCTTAATCCTCAGTGGGAGTTTATTGAATAACTTAATTGCATTATACCTTGGTGCTCTCTCATATACTAGTGTACGATGTGCAGGTATCATCAATGTATTGTTATTTCGTGTGTTATGATGATGTGCAGCTGAAAGAGTGGGTAGATATTTCAGATTTTGTCTTGCATATATCAGACACTTCAAAATATATATACTGGGAGCGCTTAGAATCTCATTTCTAATCATAACTGGTTTACAACTATCCAAATATCCTACTTTGAAAATTAGTCTAATAATTTTCTTTTGCATTATAAAAACTTTGGTAAAATTTGTAGCTCTACCCCAACAGAGAATGTTATGTGATAAGTGGGAGTACGCCAAGGCATAATAAATGGTCAACAAGCCAGCTGTGTCAATACTATGCTTCATTTGAGAAATTGCAAAATAAGATTTATTGAGTTTTTTACAGACACTGTCTATGTGGTCGTTCCAGGTGAGTTGACTATCTATCTGCGATCCTAAAAATTTCACTTTCTCAGTTAATTTGAGATCCAGATCACTGTTCATAGTATTGGGAATTGGGCGTCTGAGATAGAAATTCACTGTCATTGTCTTATCTACATTGAGTATCAATGAATTACGTGTATGTAGATATACTAGATGGATCAAGAGAGTGTTCTCCTTCGATATTAGACGAACCATACCAAGTACGTAATTCGATTTGCAAGGTATCGACTCATCATGATTTTTTCAATGGATATACACTGTATAAAATTGCATCCGAACTATGATATGATAAAAAAGAAGGAAAATGATAACCCCATGGAAAAAATCCGTTAGAAAATGATAACCCCATGGAAAAAATCCGTTAATCTATTCGGAAGTTATGGCGATTTGAAAACACGGAGTATAAAAAAATCGATTTCATGATTCTGGAACTTTCAATGACAAAACTGAGAAACGAAGAAACACGTGATAATGTATAATACTGAGTGTTTGTCTGGATATTGGTCTTTGGGTTGTATAATATTGTATAATAAATAATAAACTGTAATACAAGACGGAAACTATCAACGAAATAATATTGACTGCAAAAATGATATTTTCAGATAATCTTTCTTCTATCTGGCTTCAATATTTTGACATTTCTGATGAATTATCAATTATTGGGCTGTAGATTAATATTTATGAATGAAAAAAATAATAGTTATTCAATCATTGCATGTAATTGGATTGATAGTAGAAATATTTAAATTTGAATCGCGAATGTAATATTGTATAGGGTTACATATTTTCATCAATGAAGATTCTATCCTACTATCTTACTGTTATTTATCATAATTTCACTTTATACTTTCCTAATTTTACTTTCATATGCATGATATAATGAATTATAAATTTTATTGTGGTTTCTTTCATGTGTGGAGGAGAGGCATAAAAGTAGCAAAAATATTTCCCAAAAGGTTTTTCAAATCTTTCGTGAGTTTTTTCAGCATATTCTCATATGAATGAATCATGTTATGTCAATTGCGAATATTTAAAATCAAGTTCGGAAAACAACTATAATGTCTGTTATTTATACACATAAAATATTGTCAACTCGAGAAACATATCAACGTTTGATTCCGAAAATAAATGAATTCACTCATTTCATCTGGTGTAGGTATCAAATTACACGATGAAAAGCAGAAATCACAGGGAATATTTGAACACATACAGTCCGATTGAGTTTCATTATTGTCGGTTCAGATAAAAATTATAAATGTGATTGGTATTTAAAAAATCTATTTGGAAACCTATCAGCCTATTTTTTGAATATCCTGTCTGATTAAAAATTAAAAACGTGTTGCAGTATCAGTATCTCATAATGAAATATTCATTTATGTATAATTTTTGCTTTACTCCACTAGGAATAACTGATGGTTAGGCATACATTTCGTTTATTTTTCTTCACAATATTAGGAAGGCATCCTTTGTTCGAAAATTCGCTAAATAATCTATATTTCATTATCAATCTCTAAATTTTCAGTTGTATTATTATATTATCCTTCAACAAACACATATATCACTTGACTTCAACAACGACGTTCAAAATATTGACCGAAAAACTGTATATCGTTGACATTCAATATCCACCAACCAAAATACACACTACCAACTCAAGAAAAAAAAAACCATCCTGTACACCCCCCATCGAGATCTATTATACAACGACTGTCTAGCCACGGCCCGATAGGAACAAACGTCGTCTCAGCGAGAGACGTGACGTCAGACTGAAACCAAAAGCGCGTCCAAGCCTAGCGTCGCGACGCCGCCAGCGTCGGTGCCGCCGCTGTCGCCCTCTGGCGGGCGCAACAGAAACCAGGGGGATGGATGGAGAGGGAGGGTTGGTCGAGGCTGCGATTGATGAACGCGGGGAAATGGGAAAAAGTCCGATGTTTACTGAGAAATTAATACTTGCGACAAAAGAGAGGCACACTTGCAGTACTTGCACCACAAATTCCTTAAATTCCTGTTATTTAAAGTAACAGGGAATTATCCTGAACGGGGAATTGACTATTCTATGCTTCTTGATAATTTCGATGTAATTTCCTTGAATACACGTAGAGTTTTTGTTACTATTTCTTTTCTGCATAATTTGATGAACAATAATAATATATGTTCCTGTCTATTACAAAAAATTAACTACCGCATACCACGTTTGAATTCCAGATATGAAATAACATTCTATTTTGAGGCTTCTCGAACCAATGTGATGCGTAGATCACCTGTGTCTTTGATGTGTTGGAATTTTAATCTGATTTGTGATCTGTGTGACTTAAACAACGGCTCTCTTAAACATATTTTTTCCTGTATAATTGATATAACACAAAATTAATTATTGTTATTTGGATAATATGATTTAATTTTATTTGTTTCCACTGCTTTTCCTGTAATTGGGTGTATACCTGTTGGAAAATAAAGTCTATTTATCTATCTATCTATCTATATGCTCGCACTTCACATTTGAGATGAACGAACTAACTTGTATATCTCGGTTTGTCAATATACAAGCGCTTCATTTTGATTAAAGACTTATTCGCTGATGTTACCTAGTTAGCCATATCTAAGAAGAATTTGAATGTTGCTATGAATAAAATGTACTTGGGTTTAAAACAGATACAGTACTTCAATATGAATGAATTGAAGTTGAATATATCGAAAACTAAAGCTATATGGTTTTGACTCACTCTATAGGTATAAGCAATTCAATATCAACTCTTTTTAACTAAACATTAACAATGAAACATTAGATTTTATAACATAATACAATTACCTTGGTTTTTTTCCCTCGTTAAAAAAGGTCTAACATTTGAAAAAAATATCAAAACATTCTACTTTTTCACAGGAATCTCTATAGTCATCTGTCAACTGCTGCTAATATCACAATTTATAGTATCATAATACAATCTCATTTTGATTATTGCATAGTAGTCTGCTTTATATTTTTGACCAGCATAAAATTATGGCATTAGAAAAACTGCAGAAACGAGTTATGCGAGTGATTTTGAAATGTAATCGTTTTGTAGTATCTCTTTCATACTTGATGCATTGAGTTGGTTATCTATGAGAGATAGATCTCACAGAACTCAAATGATATTCATTTTTGAGATTATTATTAATATGCTACAATAGTATATAACACAAGTTTTATAAGACGCTATTTTGTCGCACGCGTTGTTTGGACCTACGACGAGCGAAGCGAGGAGTGCTCAAAAGAAACATTTATGACAGACGTTTTATAACGTCTGTCATGTACAATTTCTTCTATTTTGCATCAATTTGAAGTTTTTTATTGAAAACAATTGATCCAATATCGATAAATAATAGAAACATCTTCGATTGGTAACAATGATGACATTGAAATATTTAAAATCTTCCGCACAAGCGGTGAAAAATGCAATATTTTTATTCAATTCAAACCAAATTACACTCTGAATTGAAATTTACCAAAAAAAAGAGGTCTTCACTGCTAGTATCACCGAATCCGAAATCGCTCAGAAGTAAGCTGGGCCTAACTCTTCTGACTTTCATTTGACAGTTCGATTGTACCAACCTCCGAATTAAAAAAAATGCGTATCGTAACAGAGGCCATTTCGATACGCATTTGCGTTTCATAATGACTTCATTATAGAACCAAAATAGAAAAACTTATTAAATCGAAATAGTGCACATGATTATGAAACACGACATAATAATGACTTTTACTTGCCAAGAAGTAACTTATCGAACTCCATTCAAACATTATCATATAAAAGGGTCTGAATGAATATTTCAAGTTACCCTATGAAGTAAAGAATGCCAAAAATATTACATCAAAACTAACTGCCTATATGAAATGGAATGCCATATTATAGAATAGGTATAGATATATACTATAGGCTCTATTATTATTGTAATTACCTGAAACATTGTGTCTGTTATTATTGTATTGTGAATATTAGGATTTACTCCTGTATTGAAATTAACTAATCCATTGAGTTGCATGATTACTGGCGATAATGGATAATTATGGTGAAAGGGGTGAAATAACTTCGAGGAGGCGTGTGGTCTCATAAATAAATGAAATTTTTTACCAACGAAAAAAATTCATGACAGGTTGAATCTATGCTCTTTAGATCATGAGAATTTGTTGGGAACATATTTTGTGCTCCAATACACTACCAATTTCCTTGGTTAATATGTAATCAACTTTAAATTCACTCTCAGAGAACAGATTTCAAAATGAACAATCCAACATCCTCCATAGCATCCGAACAATAACCAACAATAACATCCATTTGGCACCAGTGTTATCACAGTTAATTCTCATCTATCCTAGCAGGATTGCCGAACATCAGTCAAGTGGGTGAACCTAACAATACCCCTGCGTATACAACGCGTATATACGCCTCCGTGACATATAATATGTCGCTTATAGCTCTGGGAGGTGAATCTTGATCCTCTTGAGCACAATCTTTTTCGTATAACACTGCCCAAATCAGATGCTGTTCGCAGTGAGTAGCTGAGTTTTTTCATTTGTTTCGATTGATGTCAATGTCTGATGTGATATACTGCTGTATTCCTGGTTGCGTGATTATACTAGCGATAATGGTTAATTGGTGACTCTTAAAATAGTTCCCACACTGTAGGCATGTGGTGTCAAATGACAATGAAATTGTTTATGCAAACGTGAATAATTCAGTAATTCACATCTGGAATTGTCGACGACTTGTTCATTTATGCCAAAGTTTTCATAAAAAATATATTCTCTTAACCCTCGAGTACCTATTATCAAGAATCACCCATTATTATAGGATAAAGTATCGTAGATTTAATTATTATCATGTAAGTATTCAGACTGAACTACAAACATTATATCGGTATTTTCATTGGAATTCATCAACGTTGCAAATTCAAATAACCTTCTCCAATTGACAAGTTCAGCCAGCGTTGAGAGAGAAAAAATATGTCTGCCCTAGTGTGGTTTGATGAAAATCCATAGTTATTGTAAACAAACGAAATACTGTATAGCTTCATCAGGTATAAGTACAAATGAGTGTACTTATACCTATACTTATACCTGATGAAGCTACATTTAACCAGGCTATTTATTATTAAGTATATTGATATTTTGTTGTATTATCGTTTGGCTGGTTAATAAAGGGGATTATTATTATATACAGGTTATATAAGTCTTCTCCTTTTTCAGTCCCAATCATAGCATTTTCATTAATTTAAATTGCAATCTTCAAGACAAAGACAACAATAGGGCAGACTCAACGCTGGCTGAACTTGTCAATTGAATATGATGAGATCTACTCTCGCAATTTTGAATATACAGGGTATAGTAGATAGGAAACCCGATAATTTCGGAAATAGTGAAACAACAACAAACAAAACTGCACTAACTACCAAAAAATGCAACCTACTTCCATATGATTGGGCGTGAATTCAAGGGAGAATGGCGGGTATTTTTCGACCCTTTTAACTACACAAAATTATCTCGCACGACGCGTCGCATAATTCTAAATTTGTAATTTCAGCGTGGACTCTTTTCGTAATTCCGCGTTTTGGATGATGGAAAGAGGATGTGACGGACTTCAATTCGCTATGGAAATGAGGAAAATGGACTAGAAAACGAATTAGATCTCTTTGTGATACGATGGTTTAATTATAGCGACTAATCTGTGGAGATGAACTTTTGTAATTGGATTCCATTCGAAAAAAGAAAGCCTCAATGTGGCTTTCAACTAATGAAGTATCGTTATTTCGGAAAAAAGCAAGCAAACAATGTATGGTTTTCAAGTGTGGCAGGCAAAATACCACTGATTCATTCTAAATTTTTTTCAAAAGTGAACAACGATTGTGGGCTTATCAAGAAAATAGGATATATGTGACTAGTTCAATATAATTGAAGACAAATTGTTTTAAAATTGAGGGTATGAATCACAATACACCTTGTATTTTCCACATCCCCATATTCAGTTCCACTATTTTCATGATGAGTGTGCTCAACCTTCATCAAAAATAATTTATAGACGAGTCAGTCATATTTTACGGTTAGTCTAGATAACATTGCTCTTTCGCCGTTAACGAATGTAATGTGTTCATTTGTTCCGGTCGTAATATTTTTAATTATCAAGATTTGTTGATCATTTCATAGTGAACCGAGGGACAATGGTCCTCGATGATACATAAATCGGTAGCAAAAAGTGTACTTCAGAGCAGGAGCGGACTAACTGATGGCGGGGCCCTGGCCTATTGAACAACTTTGAACGTTACCCACGTCATAATTTTTTTTGAGTCGTCATGTCGGACTAAGGATATATAAATGTTATAATTTTCGTTATTTATATTTTGTGAACAAAAATAACGGAAATGAAAAAAATATATACAAAATTCAACGACACATGATGATGAATCACTTTTACCATAATTGAAGGCTAATTTATTACCTTAATGCCGAATTTTTTGCGTAATTTTACAAAAAATCGTGGATTCCTGGAGCTGGCGAAACAACTCCTATAGAATATGGCTTCTTGGAAAAAAAACTTTTATAGGTATGGGCTATCTGAATAGAATATTGAAGACAATAGTATCATAATTGAAGATCATTCGAAACTTTTATTCCACCCTATCGCTATTTTTCTCTACTTTTTTTTTAATCGCGGGTTTTGCTAGCTTGACCGTTGAGCATAACATAAAAGAGAAATTTCATGAAAAATCTGAATAATTTGAGATTCATTAACGACTCTAATTTCAGCTTATTGCCGTATGTTCTGCCTTCTGAAAACAAAGCATAAAATATCCGATGATAGGCTAAAATGAGAGCCTTATAACTATGGTGCATTCATCAGGTTTTTTGCAAACTTACTTTTCTGTTTGGTTCTGTATAGCTCGAGAGCTGTAATTTCTTAAATAACTGAGAGGAAAAATTTGTCAATAGGGCAATAAACTAGTATGAAAGTGGTTCTGCTTTCAATACTAAAAAAGCCTGCACCAGAATTCGCTTTGAACACATGCTTTTATTGTCTCTAAATCCCGAGTATGTTCAACTGTTTCCTGAATGCCTCTACTATCACTCCAGTTTCTCAGATCTGAAAAAATTTATGTGATTGTAGGTGTAATATGAATGATTTATAGGATTCCGTACGAAAAGTAAGTGACCATTATTCAATTATCAATAATGTGCAATTATCTACTGATTGATATGGTGAACGGTTCCATTGCAATTTATATGGAGAACGAAATGAATAATGTGATGAATTTTATTAGGTATATCATTCTTGGAGTCATTACTATCATTTGCATGAATTTCTAAGTACACAGTTCGCGATGTCTTATAATCATCTCAAAGAATAAATATATTGAACTGTATCTTCATTATAGTTCATCATTTACTTTGAATATTTTATATTCAATTATTTGAAATTAACCAAGAGTCAATATGTCTGTTTTCTCCATAGAATCAAACGTATTGCCTTTGATATATCCAGATCCAACCAGTAAGGTACATTTTGGAAATCACTAGGCAACTTATTCCGACATAATGGACAAGAAAAAAAGTAAGTCAATAAAAATTTAACACTTGAAATTGGTTCCATATCTGAAACGAATAAAAAAAAATGTAACTTTCAGAGGCCAATGTGCATGTTCACATGAAATACGCAAGAATCCTCAACCTGATTTGCGGTCTTTGGCCAATTGAGTCCACCGGATACAAACTGAAGCTCTACAACATGTATTTCTACGTAAGCTTTACTTACTACCTCACATACGACATAACCCAAGGAGCTATGGTTTACATCTCCAGAGGAAACTTCATGGAAATGGCAGAGAATTTGGGAGTTCTGATAGTCTATGTGGCCAACATCTATAAAATAAGGATAACAAAATCCAAGTCTATCAGAGATATGGTCCAAAAGCTGAAAGAGCAAGAGGGGCATATTTTGGAAAACGCTGATGAAGAAATCAGGAAGATTTATATGGAGTACGCTGAATCAACTGGGAGAATTGTTTTTTTCTATTTTATTGTGGGAACCATTGCGACAGTAGTATATTTTGCGAGGCCTCCTATAGAAAACTACTTGAGGCAGCCAGAAACAAAATACTTGATTTTCCCGAGTTGGTTTCCATTTGATACAAATGAACACTATTGGATTGCTTATTCAATTCAAGCAGCTGCTGGATTGTTGGGGTACTCTTACATCGTATTCCAAGGGACGTTGTACTGCAGCTTTTTGATATTCTTCGTGGGTCAGCTTCATATTATGCGGCATATATTCAAAAACATAACGCATTACATTTCAAAGTTTTCTGATGAAACTGGCATTCCCTATGTGAAAGCCCAAGAGTATTTTGTCAAGATTTGTATAAAGCAGCATCAACAAATCATACGGTGAATTCACTCTTCGCATTCACATTCAATAAGAGTTCATTTACATCACATCAATTTCGATCAATCATTATGGAGGTATGAGTTATGAGTTAACGATTTGGTATTGACAAAATTGAGAACTAGTCCTACCTGTCTTCCCTCTTTATAGTCCTATATATATATTTTCAATCATGAAAACGGCCGTTCCGCTTCGCAACTTGTCATGAGTAACGTCAGACATATTTTTGATGAAGTGAAAATGTCTATTCTGTTACATCAATGATATGCATTATTGCATTTGTGAAAATGACAGTGTTCTGAGCATTTTCTCTCCTTCCGAAGTTTATTGATTCAACGAGTGTTTTTACCAGTTTTACATTATTCAATTTATTTGCAAAAATATCATTATCACTCTCTCTCTATCATCAAAAACTCTCAATATTATACATTACCCGTTTGGCAGTAGGAAATAAATATAGCAGATCTGACGCTAAATCAGAACAAAAATATTAATATTATAATAACAATAACAATTTATATCCATCATTATACAAGTGCAGTAGCAATTGGAATAAACCGTTTATTTCATATTTTGAGGGCCCCTGCAGAATCCGGGGCCCTGGGCTTGAGCCCCTATAGCCCCCCCTCTTTATCCGCCCCTGCTTCAGAGTGAACCCCTCATATCAATGACCTAAAAATGACTCTCCTAAACTCTTTGTGGAGATTCTCTCCGTTATAAAAAGACATGCCATTACTTTCTGGTACATGCTGATTTTTTATCCGTAAAAGTGATCATGTATTGATGAGTTTGTTATTTAGTATAACTACAAACTACAAACTATGAAGACAATGGGCACATCAATGAGGATTGTTTTGAAATCACCCAGTAAATATATCGATTTATCATTTGGTTATATTCATAATCAGGGCAAGCTCATACTCAGTATACCAATCCGCAGTTGCCACAACTGGTATTGACCACAGCACAAAGTTGGACTGATATTAAATCCAGAAGTTGTAATTCAGTAAATTTCATTCCGCAGTATTCAGGATCTACAGATTTCTCTGAAACACAATCTTCTCGGCAAAAGTGGAATTGTCCATATACAGACATATTTTACGCACTTTCCAGTTTTACGTTTCGTTTTCCACACCGAATAAATAATCAGAATCTCCCAGTGGAATGAGAAACAATAAGGTAGATGTATAGAAACCAAATGTCATTGTCTACTATCCATAATTCATGGAAAGTAATAACTCACCTGGTGAAATGGATACGAATACTAGATCTTCTGGATGTAGATATATTGGAATCACTTACCTGTAACAAAAAAAACATTGTCGTAACATTTTGATTAGGTTAGTTGTGATCGATCAGACTTGAAAATTGTGGCAGAAATATATGGGACAAACGAGGAAACGTATCGAATATTGGGTAAGAGATCATTCAGGAAGAATATAAATGTGACATTAATGAATCTTCGCTGTATCTGTTTCAACATCTTCCCAAACTCCACTTCAACTCTTCACTTGAGAAACAGTTGAAAATAGCAAAATTCGATCGCTGTTTCAAATCGCCTTGTGTATATTTCACGTGACTTCAAATGTTCGTGTATGTTTTGGAAGGAGGTATTTTTCGTTCAAATCAATTAAAATGTGTATAACTTTTCAACGTTTCTGGAAATTAATGAATATACAGGGTGATCCATTTAGAAAAGAGACTAAATGTGTACCCTGAATTTATATTTCACCATGTCCACTCCGAAAATAGGTCCTAACAGTACAGGGTGGGCAAATTTCGATATTTTTATAGGGTATCTCGGTAACTATTGGAGACACAAAAATGGAGGTCGCATCCTTAATATCTTTTTTCCAGACAAATCCACTGCCAAAAAAAAAAAATTTGTTATCGTCTTTTGTTTTCGGTTTTTCAACAAATGAGAATATCATGGTGGTAGTGAAGTAACAAGATGAATACTTCCACATTCTTGAGGCACTTTTTCCTGTATAATCCAGTAGCGTCGACAAAAAGTTGGAGTTTTTAAAATTGAAATTATAGTAGGCTATGGTTTTGTTGGAACTGATTTTTTCCTTTTCAATGTTATCAGCAGCGATGGTCCGGGAGAGGGTAGGTGTGCCACCCCGTAAACGCGAGAAACAACCCCATTTTGCAGTTGATTAGGGATGGGGGCAACACGTTCGCTTATTAAAATATAGAAAGCGAAGAAGTTCATATCCAATTTGGAACATAATCCAGCAAAGTGGGCGACGTGGCAAGTAGAGAAAACTCCGGGATGAACTTTCCTCATACAGCTAATCCCGGAGGATTGTCAATGAACTTTGTGAAGGCCACTGTTCGCATCCCGAGGCTTGATCAGGAGGTGGCGGTTTTCTAGAGTTGCTTTGCACACCCCGAAGCTGGAACTTCGATTTCCAAAAACTTTCGTTTTACGTTTGGGAAATCATCGAACCAACGTATAACAATCAGATCGGCGCGAACCCTGGTAAAATATACCAAAACTCAAATGGGGGCAATAAAAAACTCAGTAACTAGGTCAGGGGAGGGAGGAACAAGACTTATTCAATTGAATACAACAAACACAGTTCGAATTCAAATGTCTGGTGGACCATAAGCAGAAAACAACTGGTTTTCTGGCAAAAACCACGCAGAACATTGAATTATATCTGCTCGAAGTCCATGCAACGATTCACACTGAATGAAAATTGCAAATGTGTATCTCTTTCTAATACGTGACAGAGTACACATGAAAGTCAAACTGCGTTGGATATATTCAATTGATCCGATTATTTTGAATATACCCACTATTATTCAGTTTTTTCATTTTTAATATACCCACTATTATTCAGGAATATTTTCCCGATTTTGATCAACCTGACCTCCATCTAACTGTCTGTCCTAACTCTACCTCAAAGTCTTAACTTTTATCTTCGATACAGCAACTGAGACTGTTGGATTATGAAAACAGAAATCCTCAAACTTTTGCTTCTCGGCAATGTAGCGTAGTGCGCTTTTCTCCCCTATCGGAAAATATATTCGGAAAACTTGACGAAACTTAATCGCTTTTCATGTTTCATTTCACCTGTGCGAGTATGAGGCAGATGCTCAACATATTTGATATTTTATGTTTTTCATCAGTGTCGGAAAATCGCTGAGAAAATTAAGCTTCTTGTAGCATATATCGAGCACAGGCACAGGCACATGAAAATATACTTTTCCTCCGATCTGTTCGTGTCTGCTTGCATGTTTTCGTAGTTTTTTCGTGATTCCACTTACATTTCATCAAATTGCGAGAATTTCAAAATTCTAGTTCTCTCCAATCATCAGAACCCCGTTGTCCATACAGTTTCAATCAAACTTAAATAGAAGCATTGTATAAATGAAAGTACATGAGTTCAGTTATAATAGTGATAGCTTCTCGAGTCGGATAAGAAACTCAAAAAAGACTTGAAACTGGTGACGGGAATCCTTTCTGGCCACTGCCCTCTGAGGTGTCACCTCAAAAAGATGGGCAAATCACTTTGCTGAAACTACAGAAGTTATTGGTTCCAGGAAACTAATAATCTTCGTGAAGTCTCGGAATCTAGGTTCTCGAATAGATCAACGAAAAATGTCGAGGTGTTTGTAAGGCTGCAGAGCCTATACGCCCCTTCCCCCCAAACAATCTAATCTAGTTATATACCAACATTGAAACTGTAACAAAATATTTGGTTACCTACTTCCAATTATCTGTGATTGAGATGCAGTTGAATTTCCATCAATTCTAGGCATGTTGTTGATGGACCAGAAGTTTATATTAGTATCGTTAATTTTCCTATAACTCATCTGGATTACCGTCATTTCGTGTGTCATATATCATCCATCTGATGCTTTTTTATAATGAGTTTTCAAGTTATTACATGATTATCATCAATTAATCATCAGTGATTGGACTAATTTGATTGGGAGACGTAAATATGGATTGGGAATTTTCTCTTGTTATTCCGCGAACATTTATCAATAGCGAGTGACACAGAATTGAGTCCAAATTCCATTCATTGTGGTTTAACACATGATCTGTGAATCTCAAATCTCATCAATATAGCTATAGGTGAAGTAGAAGCTTATTGAATAGGCCATCAGGATCAAATTTACTCTGGTTGTTAAGGCTATCAATTTATATGCCTCAAGGATTGAAAAACGAGCCCTTATATTTTTCAATGTGAACAAGAAGTGTTAGAATAAATTGGTAAGTTTTACTCCATTCCAGATCTGCTCAGTTATCTCTCTTAAGGGTTTCTTACTGTTAATAAGACTAGTAGTTCATTTCTCCACCCATTCCGATATTATCGTTTTGACATCAATCGATGAAAATCTATAACTCTGTTGATCAACTATCTAGAATTACAGAGGCTCTATCAAGATTCCCTGAAATACGTTTCAATACCAGTCACCCTGTATATTGATCCAGCAGTGAGGGACCTCATTAGGCTAGTTTTTTCTTCGGTCCTGTATCACCCTAATGATATATGCTGGTGAATATGGGGGCTTGCGCAAATATTTGACAGCAGCAACTAAGGAACGTTTTATGTGACACATAAACTCGGATTATCTCCAGGCAGTTCGATAAGGGTCAACGAAAGGCCTTGGTAAGGTCGCTTTGAAGATTTATCGTTGACCGGCTGCAATGCATACCAATTATTTGTGAGTTCACATCAGTCATGTGCGGGTAGTGTTGATTTTATTGCTGATGGTATTGTGATATTATTACTGGATATCTCTTCAACATCTGAATGTCTAAAAATTGACATGGACTAAGTGATTCTCAATCAAGATTGCAGACACCATAAATTCTCTTACCCAACGATATATTGGTGCCTATGCCTAAGTAGTTGATATATTTTGCAACATTGCCATGAAAATTTGATACTTCAAGAGAATGGGGCAACTTGATTTAGGGAATTTGATTGGAAGTCCCAAAATTTAACCCCACTTGAATGTTTTCTGCGGAACATTTGCGACATATGGAATCGCTAAAGAATACTGTCAGAACTCGTATGATTTTCCAAAAAACTTTGAATCAGAAACGAATAGAAAGAGTACGATTTGTTTGTTGAATTTTAGGGGTGTTAGGTATGTATTTCGTGTTTCGGATACTGCAACAAATTCAAGATGAAATATGGTTATCTGAGCTGGAAATTGTGCCGCTATGAAGGGCTTTGTGCTCCAGAAATATGTGACTTCGAACCGTTTAAACGAAATTGTTCATACGCTAGAACTGAACGAAAAGTAAGGAAAAATTGGTTGTGGCTTTGCCATAAATATCACTGGCGTTGACAGGTCAGATTCAAGCCAATCGTACTGGATATTCACAAGTGCTCACCAGTCATTGTTCAAATGAAGAAATGTCTCGAGTGTTCTATATCGAATCATAATTGCCATTTCCAAATACCTCAGATGAACCATGTATAGAAAAAATCAGAGCGAGCTTAACAATAGTATATCTATTATGATACAAGTTTTATAAGACGCTATTTTGTCGCACGCGTTGCTTGGAATACTATTTTGCAGCAATTTGAACAGAAATATTTTAGATTGGTAACAATGATGACATTAAAATGTTTAAAATTTGACGCAAAAGAGTAAATAAGCCCAGTTTACTGTTGAGCGATTTTGTTGTTTTCGTTTCTATTTGTCAATTCGAATCAAGTCACAACGTGAATTGAAATTTAGCAATGAAAACATCGAGTTTTTCACTGTTAGTATCACCAAATCCAAAATTGCTCAAAAGTAAGCTGGGCCTTACTCTTCTGACTTTCAATTTTGACTTGACAGTTCGATTGTACTAACGTCCGAATAATAAAAAAATGCGTATCGAAACAGAGGCTATTTCGATACGCATTCGCGTGTCATAATCACTGCATTATAGATCCAAAATAGAAAAAATTATTTTCAGTACAGGCAAATCCCGCGACGTTTTTGTCGACAGCTTTTTTATTGGATACATTTCTTTATTATTTTATTTTTCCATTTAGTAGGATATTTGACCCTGTTGTTTTCCCCGAGGTTTTCCCATACTTATACAAAGGTAATTTAACTCAATCCACTATATTGCCCATAAAAGTAAGTATACAAAAACGACCACGAAAATACCCGGCTAAATCTGAGCTCTTGTGGTATTATCCCATACTAAAACCTGTCAAATAGTATAAAAATTTGATCGTCATGACAAACAATCGATAGTTAAGGTAGTGAAAAAATCGCGGAAGCTTGCTCTTGCTTTTTGAAAAATTATGGAAATTGAAATATTGGTTAAATTTGATCGAATATTCAAGAATGCTTTGTCCCACATATCTCTACTGTTGATAATTCAATCATACACCCGGACTAATCTCGATAAACTCATATCAATCAATTACAAACTCGTTCAATCTTCGAGTCACCCCTTGCGCTGACGTCATTCATCCCCTCAATGACCCTCTCGGCATTCGATCACGAAAACTCACCCTCCAATCATGTTGCACGCGCCTGCGCATACACAAAAAACAACCACATTGTCATATGTTCATATAAAAGCGAGCCTCACGCAGCCACCTAAGCAACAAGGACCTCGGATACCACACAAAACAAACCGCCTGACGGTCTCCGAATCATCCCCATCTTGATTGTCACGCAGCCTGATGCGTAAAATCCGGGCACTGATAGACCCTCACCCCGGGGGTACATGGGACAGTCGTCTCGCCGATTTTACGTCAGAGTAAGGGAGCACGCCCCCCCTGGATGGGTGTTTTTGCGATCGGAATTTGTTGAATATCGCGACGCGAAAATTCGCACACTGCAAGGTGGCACTCCGGGTGAGTCCGGGGCGCAGAATCCGGCTGCCCGGAATGGAAATCGGGGCAAGGCCAGGATCGGGAGCAGTGCACGTCATTCAGAGGATTCGGGGATTATATTATGAGGGTCGTGGTTCGCATGGCATAAAGGCTGACGAGAGTGAAATGTTTGATTGCTGCTGATTTTCTCAATTCGGCGACGAACATTTTTTTATTTCGATAAATCTAAACGATGATGGAGATCTCGTCAACTCCTGTATTTGCATTTTCTCCTTCCATATTTCATGTGATGATGTCTGCAGATGAGTATCAAAATCTAATTTTTGCATTTGAACAGAAAAAAAAACGATTTCCACGAGCCTATCTTATCTTATCAACTGTAATATAGAAACGTTCGGAAATTTATTTTTTATTTACAATGCATTTTTTGAAATTAGCAGAATCTGAGTTCCTATCTTTACATCGCTGAGGTTATCATAAAAAACAAACGGAGTTTACAATTTAAAATGAGTATCTTGATGAAAAAATTCAAAAAATTATTAATTGTAGTTTCACAGAAAAAAAAACTAATTTTTCTCACCTACACATTGTTTATTGAGCCTCAACAAAGATCTTCTCGAAAAATGTCATCCAAATTTTACTAATTTTCCTAAAAATATAACTTTTGAAATTTTGCTAATTTTTAATTTTTTCGAAAAATCAGACAAATATAAAATATTTTTTCGTTAGTTACGTACTTCTCTGAGGTCGCTGTATATTTGTGGCTGTATGAAATATCTAGAATATCCAGTACAATTCACCAGAGATTTTTTTATAAAATTTTTTTATCGCTTGGTACTTCAAAGTTGAACCAACTTCCCATAAGTGAGTGTTTTGTGAATCCTTTGAACTTTTCTCGCGTCAATCACTTTTTTGGTGTTCGTCATGTGTTGGGTATATAATCTCTATGAGTCAAAATTTGATTTGAGCAAGTCAGCATAGATCTCGAGGTACCACAAGGTTCAACTTCAGGACCCTTGAATATTTCATATTACATAAATGCCGAATTATGAATCAGTCCTGACGGCACTGTATTTTCCAGTATATTTCGAATACAGCATAAATATCTGATATACCTTCAATGGTATCGTTTGAATTTGATCATTAGATTCCGTGAACTAATGAAGATAAAGGAGGTTAATTCACTTCTGGTCACTAGGTATACAGCCATAATATACTAGCACCATGCGGATGTATATTATTTGTTTTCATACTGAACAAAAACATTAGTGTCGCAGCGTATTATATATAGCCATAATTTACAGAATCAAATCTAGCAAATTTGAATTACTAATGATGGCATAATGATCGATTTTCTAGATTGATTGCATGTGGTCGCGGTATCGGTTCTAATTTTGGCCTCTGGTAATTGAACAGATAGGAAATTGGAAATTGTGCCATCAAATTTTCCATCACATCAAATTGTTGGTGAATATAGTAATGGTTTCATTCCGTACATCTTATTGTAAGAATCATAGTCAGAATAGTCAGTAATAATACCATGAGTGTTTCAAAATATTCGATTTATACATCGATAACTTGTTGCATATTTTCAAAGAGTGTCAGTTTGACAGTTGAAATAAAATGACAGCGAAGCGGGTGGTTTATTATATTCTGTTGAACTGACACTATTTGTAATTGTGCAGGAAGTCTGAGATGTATAACCATTCCTCCAATATTTTGAAGTGCGAATTGTATTCGATACGATTATTTTTTGAGTACAATGGTTCGAACATTTTCTGACAATTATATAATAAACGTCATCATTTTATGGCGCGCTTCGTTTGTATCAAGATGGATATAGGATGGTGAAACTGCTTCTTAGTAACAAGCAATAGAATAAACTGTAGACTTTTGCCTATACTTCATTTGATACCTTAGTAATATTTCCTGAAATTACCAGAGATGGCGCCATACCTTGTGTCGGTAAAACAGAAACTGAGCATCTGTCAGTGTCATCTGTTCTAAGAGAAAAATACCGATGAGAGTAAAAATATTGATAGTTATTCCAGATTTACTGAAAATATAGTGTTTCAATGTCGTGTCAGTTCACGCCTGTCAGATTGGAACCACAGAAATACATACGCTACAGAAATCTTCCTTTAAAATCGATCTTACCGCCATCTTCATTCAAGTCGTGGAAATATTACTACGACCTTCTCAAACGGTCTACAAGTTTTTCACAGAAACAATTGAAGAGCTGCTTCATCATTCTATATCGACCTTGGTTTGTTTGTAAAAATACGAACAGGTTACTATGAAAATTCGAAAATTGCTGATTGGTGGAGAGCTACTCGATGTATATACATCTCCTTTCGAAATAATACGAGGTAGCTTAGCATGCAAAACTATCAGAAATTTGACACACTGTAGGTACATGTGTATATAAACAACGATAATATAGCTTCAGATGGGAACGTCATTGAATATTAATTATTCCTAGTTCTAGAAATGTATTTTCAGGGTATTTGGACAAGCTAGTACGAAGTATTTACACAACGTAGTCCGAGAATTGCAATTTCAACTATATTCACATGTCACTTCTCTCTGTTGAATGTTTCATGAGAAAATAGATGAATTATGAATTTAGATCCAAATTTTGGTAACAAACTCTGATATTAATGAAGATCGAAGCCAATAATGTGTCGTCAACAAACAACAGTCACTTTTCAGAAGATTGATTACTGGATTAACTCAATTGGTGATTGATAACTCCCACATATTAAGGTCAGCGATTTAATAAACTTCAACAGCATATAGAAAACGTGTTATTTTAGTATCCACCAACAAGAGAATTCATCAAATCGCCATTGGAGGATTTATTGATAATAAACATTACTGCGGATCAAACGTCGAAAGTATATGTATCCGAGAATATATCCAAATAAAATTCGACCTAAATTACCAGAAGAGTATCTTTACACAGTCAATATTTTTTATGTCGCACCACTATATTGGCTCCTCTAAATCGGTATATGAAGTTGGTTGAGTTAGAAAAAAATTGCCTATTTCAGTGAACGATGGAACGATGATGAAGACTTTTTCAAAAAATGAGGACCAAAACATCGTATAAAAAATCAAAGCATATCACATCATGGTGAATTTGAAACAAACGAGGGGATTTCTTGACGATTACTCCTAGAAATGGAGGAGATGGTATACGTTCTGTATACGTTTTCAACTGAGAGCTACAATATAGAGAGACAGCCTTAGCCATTTGTGTCGACAAATTAAATTTCACTGTTAGGTTGCATTTTTGAAATGTTGTTAACATTGGTATATTCTAAACTATAAGAGGTATAAAGAAAATTAAATGATGTTGATTCGATGTCATTTCAGAATCTGGATACCTACTGAATTTATTCCATTTGCGTTACTCCGGTATTCTCTACAAAAATGGTCTCAATAATTTCTTTCCTAAGAGTTAAAATTCCTGAGATATCGCGATTCTGAGAGTCACATTATACATGATATGCACACATTTCGATAAAACTTACCGTTTTCGAAAAAAATTCAAAAAACCTCAAATTTTGACCTTTGACCCCGAATAACTCTTGAAGCACACATAAGATCAATGGGAATTTTTGGAAATCTATATTTGTAATGGTGAACCCCAGCTGTCCACCAATATTTGTCTTTCCGGGCATTTTTGTTATTTGACCACTATTTTTATGTCTAAATTGACCGGATTACATGGCTAGGAATGTGGAACACTTTGTAGATTGCTATAGTGGAACGAGTTTAGGTCCTAGTAAATCGTAAATCATGAATTGATTCACAGGTGTCTACGTGAATATATTCCAATTTGAAATCACTCCGAGATATAACATGATTGCTGTTTGAAAAATCACCTTTTCTTAAATATTTCTAAATGTAAGGTATTGACTCTCACTAGAAAATCCAATACTGTTTTTTACCCATACTCAATTGATAATTTAATTCTAGAGCATGTTGATAATATTAGAGACTTAGGAGTTCACTTCGACAACCAGCTTACATTTAACTCTCACATAAACGAAATTACTAAATCAGCATATCGTATATATGGTTTCATTTTCAGAAATTGTAAAAACTTTAATGATATCACTGCACTCTCATCTCTTTTCTTCAGTCTAGTAAGGTCTAAACTAGAATATGGATCATTAATTTGGAATCCCATTTATAGTCAATCCTCGACAACTATCGAGAAAGTCCAGAAAAAGTTTTTAAAATTTCTATGCTTCAAGGTTGATGGCGTCTATCCCCCAAGAGGATCTGATTATATATGAATTTACTTCGCAGATTCGATTTTGTATCTCTTGAAAAACGCAGAAATGAAGCATCCATTATACTTCTGTATAAGCTGTTGAATGATGAAGTGGACTCCCCAGTACTATTATCACAAATTGATTTTCATGTGCCGAGATTAGAATCTAGATCAAATACCACGTTCAAGAGCAAAAGAGCACAAACAAATATTATGTCAAAAGCACCAATTAATCTGATGTGTTCCAATGCTAACAAAATATCAAATATATGTGATATTTTCAACTGCAGTAAGAGTGAATTAAAAAATAAATCTCGTGCACATCTATAAGCAATTTGGAAATCAATCATTGATGAAATCTTTATATTTTTATATTTTATCCATGCCATCTTTTTTTATGTTGTTACACTGTTATTACTTCTAATTATATTTCATTAGTTATCCTTTAAAATTGCCTTGTAAATGGTTTCTGTTCAATAAATGCTTTATTATTATTATTATTATTAAATGCTTTATTATTATAATAAAGCACTTGCGGAAATAAGTAAAAAGTTACAAATTGTTGCTGGAAATTAAGAAAAGACTAAATGCATCCTGAAAATAAATCGATCATTATCGTTGAACCGCTTTCGGTTTATTTCTTCGCGATTTCGAGCAATTTCCTCTCGAATTCCTACGAATATTTATTATTTCCTTTCGATGATTTAATCATCGGAAAGTGGAGACTTTTTAATGTAATTGGGACAAGTTCTCCTACCGCCCATATCCAATTCACTGGAGAAAATAGATAGGAAACGAATGAATCGAAACAAATTGAACCTCAAGAATTCGACAAAAAATTACACCTGAATGCAATTGAAGGTTCAATTGAACTTGAATCATATGTATAGATATTTGTTCTATTTCAGTTGGTTTTGAATAATTTTACGAATATATTCGCGTCGAATCTCGAATCACTGAAAATAAAAAATATTTTAGGACTACACCTTTTCCAATTTTAGTTAAAAAATGGTCAATTGTATTTCCAAATGGTCAATTGGATTTTAGAAGGTATCAATTGTATTTCAAATTAGTCAATTTAATTTCAAAAACTAACACTTCAAATTCCTAAATGGTCATTTGTATTTCCAAAAATACCAAATGAATTTCAAAATGCATCATTTGAATTTCAAAACTGAAATAGCACATGCAAAGGTTAGATGGGGTGTAATGATATTTTCATTCACCCTGTTATAGGAACGCTCCTGGTTCCTATCATATATCACATATTAGATTGTAGTAGATTGATTTTGAAATAAAAATGATTGGATTTGAAATTGAAATGATGGATTTTGAAATTGAAATGGAATTTTTTGAAATAAAATTGATTAATTTGAAATACAATTGACGCATTTTGAAGTTCAATTGATAATTTTGAAATACATTTGATACTTTTTGAAATTAAATTGACTAATTCGGAATACAATAATTGATACTTTTTGAAATAAACTTGACGCTTTTTGAACTACAATTGGAAAAGGTGTATTATCCTCCAAATATGAAAAATACACGCCTGAACATCATTAAAAAAATCGATGTGACCGAGTATCTTTGTGAACCATTCTTGTCAACAGTTCTATTAAATCTATTCGCTTCTTCTAGAGAACACTATATCATCATTCTCAACATTTCAGATTTCGAATTATTTGAGATTTACTTGGCCTTGTAAATATTTTTCTGTCTCTCGCCATTCCATTCAAGTTTGAATTGTGACTGCAGAGGCGAATATAAATGTACATGAAAACACGAGTGATTTTTCTGAGTTATGAGCAATTTGGAGAGAAAAATGGCGTCAAAAAGATGCATCTAACTTTCCAGATGAACACGAAAACATAGAGTTCTCTATATTGCTACACAGGTCGTCATGATGCGACAAATAGAGAATCTTTTGAAGAGACATGCTCACAAAAACTGATAGAGAAAACTTGAGTTGAAGAAAAATAATGTTTTTCACGTTTATCAACATTTACATGCGTACATAGATCATGTATCGAAAGTGGTATTGCATGATTTGATTAAATGATAATACGACAACAAAACCTATCAATTCCGTAGAAAAGAGTTCTTTAATTTGTATGGAGCTGAAACAGTTTTTTTCTATTTTTGTTCCATAATGAAGTCATTATGAAACGCAAATGCGTATTAAAATAGCCTCTGTTTCGATGCGTATTTTTTGTTATTCGGAAGTTGGTACAATCGAACTGTCAAGTTAAAGTCAGAATAGTTATAGGCCCAGACTACTGAGCAATTTTGGATTTGGTGATATCAGCAGTGAAAAACTCAATGTTTTCATTGGTTAATTTTAATTTAGAGTGTGATTTGTTTCAAATTTACCAATAAAACAATAACAACATTGCACTTTTCACCGCTGGTATCGCAAAAATCAAAATAGCAGTAAACTGGGCTTCACGCTTGTGCGTCAGATTTTAAATATTTCAATCTCATCATTGTTACCAATCGAAGATGTTTCTATTGTATCGATATCAAACATCCAATAAAATATTTCAAATTATTGCAGAATAGAAAAAATTGTTTATGACACACGTTTTATAAGACAGGTTGTCGTTCTTGTTTCCGTCTTATAAACTTGTATAATAATAAACTATTGAATTGATATTTAAAATTTGTCTATTTCAGGATATTCAATTTATTGAACGCATTTCATTCATTGATGCATGGATATGAGTAATCCATCTGTATAAATCTCCCTTGTGGTATCCCCACAAACATATCCTGAATAATCGATGATGTGATGAGTGCAGATCTTGATAAAGTCAATCAAATCAGACCATAAACAGCTGATTCGATAAATTTTGCCGACACGTTGCAGCGTTATTGAAACCGAAAGGCATAAGGGACGAGAGGAATCAGAGGACAAAGGTTGATTATGATTCTTATTGACCCCATTCATAGTTGATATCTAGATTAGATTAGCTACATCAGGGTTTCGAAGCCCTAAAAATCGCAGGCAATCGTTCCCTAAAGAGGTTGACCTTCTGCATCGCTATGAAGAATATATTTTTTATGTTGTTTTCGACGAATCATAAATAAAGCAGTTTCAATCACCAGTTAGCGAGTCAGTATTGATCTATTCAAACTGGGCTAAGCGGTTTGAAAGGGATGTGATGACTCACCTCAGAAGATGTCAAATAGCACAGTCTCGAGTCGGCACTCTCGATGGAAGCTTGTTGTACGATTCCGTATCTGGAAGACTCCCTATCACTCATGTAATCTGATCGCAAACTGTCTTGCCTGTCGAACATGCCCCTGAAAAGAAATAAATAATGATGGCAAAGCTCATTATATCGCAAAAGTAACTTGATACGTCGCTGGTGTCGTTGTAGATATTGTCATTGTTTTAGATCCAAATAAATGTATTTCTCAGATTTCACATTTGAATCGTTATAGTTACATCATGCTATTCCACGTTATAAGATAGTAGTACAGTGACCAGTAGAAAATATGCACAATTGCTTCTGCATCAGAGAAAACCCGAGAGGCAAAAAATAAAAATTGTGTCTCAAAAGACAAGAGGAATAGTGAAAAACGTTGAGGATGATGATGCAGGAGAGATATTTGTCAGAATTTATGTCATAAATCGTCCAGATCATCGAGACAATGAAGAGAAGCTTTTCTAATCTCAATTCAGTTGGTAGCTCAACCTCTCCTCTAGTGTAGTTATTGATTAAACTTCTCTCGTTTTCGACATGAACAGTTTTCAGAAAGTATCTCGCTGGTTTTACGAAAATTACTCGGTGGTTGTATCAGGTACATTGGATTCCACAATGTCAGGAAACATTTTGAATCTCTCTCTCTAGCAGTATCAACTATAAATAGTGCTTTCTAATCGATCCAGGCTTTGATAATAATTGTTCAAATGTGAGCGTTCTCTTGTACTTGGCTAGTGTAATTATTGAATTCGAAATTGAAACAGCACATTAATCTGAATTATGTTGTCATACTTTCCAGAAGTCAGCCTGCTGCTCTGGACATGTTTATGTGATAATAACTTGGGCAGCACTTTGCCTAACGAATGGTGGAAGAGTGGAAGAGAGCTTCATTCAGTGAGAAAGGCGAAAAAGTAGAATTGGTAGAATGAATTAATGATAACATTACAAAATTAAGAAAATGTGCTGTTTGGGTGAGAAAATCCACTGCACTTTCTTTGGTGAATAGCCACCACATGTTTTTTTAATGATTACTAATAGACCGAACGTCCGTGAGAAGCTTTGGTTTGACGAGAGGTTCAGAATCATTGAGAAAAAACATTTGTCGATGTAGATGATCATGTCGTAGACAGTACATACCTAGTAGACGGTACAATATTGTCTGTTCACTGGAAACACTGACATTTTGACTTTTCAAAACGCGGCACTCTCCCTTTCTTTCGAAAATAACTAAGATACCACTTCTATTTACTTGTTTCAAACCATTTCTGGCAGAGAAAACTATAGTGTATTTAGAGAATTTGCAGTCAAATTGACACGCATCAAAGTCTCGTGTTTCCTGAAGATTTCGAAAAAAAATTTCTGTCAAAAAGTGTTGAAAAGAAGTAAATATATGTTTTTTTGATAGCGGAAATGTGAGATGTCCAATGATTTATTTACGAAATACGAGGGTACCTCTTTTCGTTGAAATGAGGTATTCTCTAAAAGTGACCTATTCAAGTAAAAATATGTCAGATAGGACAGGTAGCTAGCTAGATAGGCTCAAGTTCCTAGGAACTTAGCTGCCAAAAAACTATGTACGAAGTCTCGGAATCCCAGGCCTCGAATAGAGGCAAGGAATCTATCTAATGAGGCAAGTATTTTATGATACACAAATCAAAGAAATCCATTGAATCCAAGGTGCAGTGTAACACAACAATTGTTCAAATGTTTCTGCGAATAACTTGGTAGACCCAAGGTGGATATAGGATGGTGAAACAGCTCTTCAATTGTTTCTGCGAAAAACTTGTAGACCGTTTGAGAAGGTAGTAATATTTCAGCTACTTGAATGAAGATGGCGGTAAGATCGATTATCGAAGAAGATTTCTGTTGCTTACGTATTTATGTGGTTCGCATCTGACAGACGTGACTTGAAATGGCATTAAAAAATATATTTTCTATGAATCTGGAATGCATATTGATATTTCGACTCTTTTCAGTCATTTTTCATCTAGAACAGATGAAACTGATAAAAAGATGACAGAAGCACAGTTTCTGTTTTACCGACACAAGGTATGTCGCCATCTCTGTTAATTTCAGGAAATATTACTATGGTATGAAATCAAGTAGGCAGAGGTCTACAGTTCATTCTAGTGCTTGTTAATAGGAAGCTGTTTCACCATCCTATATCCACCTTGGGTAGACCATTTGGGAAGGTTACCCACTAATATTTCCACAACTTGAATGAAGATGGCGGTAAGATCGATTATAGAAGAAGATTTCTGTGGTTCGCATCTGACAGATATGAATTTAAATGACATTCAGAAACTATATGTTCAATCAATTTGAAATGATTATCACTAATTTGACTGAATTCGACTCTTCCCCTAGAACAGATGACACTGATGAAGATGCTTTACCGACACAAGGTTTGCAGCCATGTCTGTAAATTTCAGGAAGTATTACTACGGTTTGAAATCAAGTAAGTAGGCAAAATTCTAGTGCTTGTTAATAGAAAGCTGTTTCACTATCCAAAATTCATCTGGGAAGACGAAAATTATTTATTTATAGCATTTCCTGTTATTGGGTGTAAAACCTGTTGGAAATATATTTTTTTTAATCTCGATTGAATCTCATCGCATCAGTGACCAATCTCACCTCTGTTCGAAACTGTCAGTCCTGGCACTCTTGTACCCGCTGTCGTTCATGCTGCTGTCCTGCCTGAGGGATGGAAGAGAGTCCCAGGGCGACCTTTTGTGACCACCTTGGGGCACTCCTTGGGCAGAGCTGAAGGTCGAGCTGCCTGACCTCCAGCCGTCTGAATGGCGGAACCACTGCGCCCTGCTGGATTCTCCTATGCAGGAGGCGCACTTTGAGCTGAAACTGGAACATTGAGAAGACACCTTAGAGGTGATTGGAAAAGAGCTATTCTTCTACAAACGGTCAACAAAGTAGCCTCTGATGCTTTCAAGGCTCAACACAAAGTTGACGTTTTCTTCGAGGAGTGTCATTTAGTGACAGCATTGCCGCTCGTGCGCGGAAATAATGTCAACAAGAGACACACTCCAAACTCGTCATTCTGTTGCATGATGGAAAATAATAGTGACAGTGAATTATCTAACACATCTCCTGATGAAGAAATGGATTAGCCATAATTGGACAAAAAAAAAATTTTGAAAGAGAAAATAGTCTATCCAATTAAAAATATCAAACATAGTTTGAAATGAATGTCTGATAGACTACGAGAAGAAAACAACTATTTTCCTGGTAAATACCACGCAGAACATTGAATTATATCTGCTTGTAGTCCATGCAACGATTCACACTGTGAATGCAGATCGCAAATGTTTCTTTCTTCCTAAGACGTGACAAATTCACATCGGGACAGGCATGATGCCTAACAACCTACAGACCGGTTTCGGGCTTATTGGCCCTCATCAGTGCAGGGTAGTTTTCCGAGTAGAGACCGTAAGATCTCCACTCGAAGCGTTGCCTGTCCCAATGCATTTTCGTCGCGTCTATTTGACCGAACAGAGCCGCGTTCCAACAGACAATTGGAAGTGGCGACATCATACGGCAGAAGAAAGAAACACTCCAGAAACGGATCTCCCAAGTTACAGAACTTGGAAGTGGCTAAGAGCTTGACTAAGCTAATAAATGAAGAAATGGATTAGTTTTAATTGGACAAAAAAAAATTTTTTGAAAGAGAAAATAGTCTATCCAATAAAAAATATCAAACATAGTTTGAAATGAATGTCTGATAGACTACGAGCAGAAAACAACTACTTTCCTGGTAAATACCACGCAGAACATTGAATTATATCTGATGCTCGTAGTCCACGCAACGATTCACACTGTGAATGCAGATCGCAAATGTTTCTTTCTTCTTACGGTCTCTACTCGGATAACTACCCTGCACTGATGAGGGCCAATAAGCCCGAGACCGGTCTGTAGGTTGTTAGGCGTGCCTGTCCCGATGTGAATTTGTCACGTCTTAGGAAGAAAGAAACATTTGCGATCTGCATTCACAGTGTGAATCGTTGCATGGACTACAAGCAGATATAATTCAATGTTCTGCGTGGTATTTACCAGGAAAGTAGTTGTTTTCTGCTCGTACTCTATACCAAACATTCATTTCAAACTATGTTTGATATTTTTAATTGGATAGACTATTTTCTCTTTCAAAAAAAAACATCTCCTGATGTAACAGAAAGTCGAACATTGTGAATTTGAACCTCCTACCAGAGGAATCGAGGAAAAGTATGAATTATAATATGATAACGTATTATAACTGTGGGATAGACATGATGAGTTTTCAAAATAAGCCAGTGACAAATTTTCTCAATACTCACTCACCTTGTTCGATTGGCACTAAGTCGTGAATACATATTATAATCTACATCTTTCCTCGATTTATTTAGTTGAAGGTCCAAAGTTAAAATTTCCGCAGTTTCTGCTATATCAGGAGATGTGAAATAAGAGGATGAACAACAACAACAATATAAATACTAAATTAATTTTTCATCCAAGTGACGAAAAATAATAAAAAGACCCAAGAGTACCCCCTTTGATCGATATCAGTTTTTAGATCAGAGAAATGGATTCTGGAAGTTTTAGCGATTCGAAAATTTCGAAATTGACAATAAATATCTAACGATTTCGGTTTTTCGATCATACAAAACTATGTAATATGATAAAAAATGTCTTGAGTTCGGTATGTTTTATAACAAGATGGAATTCTGTGATGAAAGAGAAGTAAAATGCTACCCCATTGAGAAAAATTGCCACATCTGAAGAGAAGTTATGGCGATATGAAAATTTCGAAAAATAAAAAAAATCGATTTCACTATTTCGGTATTTTCGATTGTAGGTAATTCAAAATGTAAAGTTGAAAACGTTGAACTTGATTTCGACTTTGGGGTTGATACTCGACATAGGGATGCAGAGTGTGATGGTCTCAAGAAAAATATTGACATCTTGAAAAACAAGTGAGTGAAACACTCACTGAGTGAAGTCTTAAAATTTGGAAAAAAAAACTATTTCCTGTCTTAATATCTTTCCACTGACTTGCACGATGTTCCCCAACGAACATTATAAGTTTTCTTTTCGTGTAGTCAAAAGATAAAAAAAAAGTATTTTCAATTTCATAGATTGGTAAACTCACCACCACCACAAAATTTCACAGAGAATCAATAATAAAATTATAGAAATTTAGGAAACTGCGGAGTAACTTCTACATCAGGCCACGAGATAGCGCTGAAACCAGAGGATATCGATCTATAATTATTATTCATTCCAGCGGCTACACAAGGATCAGCTCTGGGGCCACTTCAGGTAAGAAATCGATTATCACCAGTAGGCACGTGTTCACGAAAATTATTTCGAAAAGGGAGTGTCTAGGGGGCCGGGCGCCCGGATTTCAGACCGCCAATGTTTTCATCTCAAAAAAGGGACTCTTGTTCATAAGCTCTAAAGTTGACCGTTTTCAAGAAAAACATGGTCAATTTTTTTTACAAAATTTATTCAAACGTTAGAACAAATAACAAAACCAGACGTTAACTTCATATTTGCAAAATAAAAAATAAACAAATCATACTTAGTTAAATTAAGTGTTTAAATAGGTGGCTCAAATTTTCAGTGGCGTAAAAGTTGGAGGAAATAACACCCACTACCCCTTCAAAATCTTCACCAATTATGAATTTAAAAAAATAACAAATCAGTCCAAAAATAGCTTATTATGAGTAGAAAATGCCAACAAAATCTGTTTTCTGTGCGATAAACGGTTCCAGAAATATTCGCAAGAAAAGATTTTTTTTTTAATTCAACACCCTGTATGTCGAAAATGGTGCATTTTAGAGGGTAAGTCAATCGGAACTTTTTTCATATTCTTGAAAGAGCTATCATATCCTGAAGTCCTGCGCATTCATTATGAAACACCCTGTATAATCTTTCAAAGGTCTGATTTTGTTTATTTCTTTCCTTTCTCAATAAAATTCTCCTTTCTCAAGAATTTACTAAAACTAGTGACCAAGGCCCTCACTGATAGGTTAGTTTGTTTGGTTCAGGCAGTCTCATTGAATAAATATAGCGCAATATCGCGTTCAAATTTCCCGTACAGCAGATATTTTCCATCTATTTTTGATCACAAAATTTTCCTTCTTCAAAAAAGGAGTGAAAACACTTATCAAGGGACTATCACAGATAGGTAAGTACGTTCAGGTCAGTTATTTATAGCACAATAGCGCGTTCAAATTTCTTTTTGTTTTAATCGAATTTCCCTTCATCAAAAAAGCAAACCCAGGCGCCCGGTCGCGTATTGGCATTCTTTACTACAGTACAACGCATACATACCGTCGCAACGCGCTGCATCGCGGTAAACAATGGCCAAACAAACGCTCACAACATTCAGACATACCTTACTACAGCTCAACGCTGAGACGCGTTGCAATGTAGTAAGGATTGCCCCATGATTACGCGAAGATACTTCGGACAATCCTTACCGCTATTCAATGTGTAAAAGATGCCGCATTTTTGCCTCAGTTTAACCCTCCCTGGATCTATTAGCGTTTCCGAAATCCCATGCAATGAAGTGGCGCAAATTTGATACACCCTGTACTTATACCATTGTATGTTTGATCGAGGGCTTGATGCAAGGTTCCCAAACAGTGAGCATCAATTAAATTATTTTCCTCTTCTTCTCATGTCGCTCTGTCTTTCAACTGCATTTTTATTACCTTCCGAATGCTGCTCTCACATTATAATCTGGTCAAAGTCAAATAATTGCAATAATGTAAGAAATATCTAGGAAATGTTTTTTTGAAATTAAAAAACCTTTTGGAAATTTTCGGGAAATGTCTGAAATGTTTGAGAAATGTCAGTATGTTTTGAAAATTTCGAAATATTTACGAAATTTGAGATATATGTAGGAAATTTCAAGATTTTTTGATAAATTTGGATCACGTTATTTCAAGACCTTATACTGTTACATCTATAATTATCAGTTGTCAATACAACCGTACCAAAAGTTGCAAATCAACATTTATAGCTTGATTAATAGAAAATCCCTCTGGAATTAGACTGTTAAAAATTTTGATGTACAGCTGGCTCGAAAAATTAAATAAATACGGCAAATTCTACTCCCAAGAAATATTGAGCAGTATATTCTGATGATTGTGTCACGTCATGTAATGACATTCATGCTTTGTTGTTAACATTATTATTGTGTACTATAACCATTAAATATATAAAAAAAGATATACACAGCCCATTTTCGTAAAAATCTACTTCAATAGTCGAATCCATTTTTTTTTTCGAACCAGCTGTATAACAATGTTATGCCACAAGAAAATTTTCTCAACAGAGTGTTTATTATAACCGTCCCAACCTATAGAAATATCGAAATTGATTTATTAGTCATCACCCACTCAATTTCGATGCAAAGAAAAAAAAGAAAGAAAACCGCAGAGACTCGCGCGCATGTGCCTGGCGCTATTTTGAGTTGCATCGCGGTAAGGATTGTCCGAAGTATCTTCGCGTAATCATGGGGCAATCCTTACTACATTGCAACGCGTCTCAGCGTTGAGCTGTAGTAAGGTATGTCTGAATGTTGTGAGCGTTTGTTTGGCCATTGTTTACCGCGATGCAGCGCGTTGCGACGGTATGTATGCGTTGTACTGTAGTAAATAATGCCAATACGCCGCCCGGTCATATAAATGTTTGCGTCTGGAATCCGGGCGCCTGGTCCAATAATTATTTGTGTCTGGAATCCGGGCGCCTGGTCCAATACTTATTTGTGTCTGGAATCCGGGCGCCTGGTCCAATAATTATTTGTGTCTGGAGTCCGGGCGCCTGGTCCAATAATTATTTGTGTCTGGAATACGGGCGCCCGGACCCCTAGACACTACCTTTCGAAAATACATCGTAGTGTGGACGTCCTAGTTCTACCTTGAGTTGTGGTCGCTGAGGTACCCTCTTTCTCTCTCCTTTTCTCGTTCCCTTTCTCTCATGAGCTCGTTTCTATCGCTATAGTACCCATCTCTGTCTCTGTCTGTTCTGTCTCTGGAAGCAGCATTGAGCCTATGGGGCAACGTGGAGGACTTGTTCATGGAAGCACTGGATGAGGGTCCTCGAAAATAGAAAAACAATGTGATAGTCGAGTGATCATCTTTGATTGAACTCCATAGTTTTTTATAATACCTCGAAAGATCAATGATCGTCATAATTATTAAGATATTTGAAAAAAAAGGAGACAACGGGCAGAAAACAATTACTTTCCTGGCTTATGCCTCGCAGTCGGCAATTAAAAAACCTGTAGGTTTTTATGTTATTTGTTTCTTGAATCGAATTTTCCTCAGCAAATAATTAATTTTTGCTATATAAAACAATATAATTTTCGAATGGTGAATAAAAAAACCTTTCAAATGAGAAATAACAGGTTCCTGCTTTCCATTCGAAAATTGTTTTCTCACGTTAAAGGGTGTCATTTCAAAATTTGGAATTGAGGTGTCCCGGGATTTTTTATAAATATAATCGAGATACTGAATGGCTGTTCCACACTATAGTTTATATATTTACAGTGTCACACATAAGTTCGCGACATATGGAAGTTTTTTTTATTAATAGATATAAAGAAAATTTGACTTCGCAGTTTGTTTGTGCTTGGAAACTGAGTAAAATACAGCATCTTTGCTTTTTTCATGTGCTACTCTGAACCTGTCAAATTTGAAATTTTTTCTAAAATCTTCATTTACAAACAATCATTTATTTTTTTAAATTTCGAAAAATGCCAGAGAGTCTTTTGAATAGTAATAAAACTGTAGGTCATTGTTTAGTTTACAGAAAAGTGTGATATTTCGGGTTTGTTTGTATAACTGAATTATTGATCAGAAAAATAATGGAACTGGATAAAAATCTATTAAAAAAAGAAATACGAGTGTAATAAGAATGAAAAGAAATTCGTTTATTTGATTACTGACATATCAACGTCCATACATTGAAAATCCACACCAGTTTAATGATGATATGAAAAAACTAGATGAACTTTGCAACAACAAAGACGAATTTCTGGAGATGCATTTTTTTTATTTTCTGATAACAGGCCAATATGGGTATTTCCTGGGTAAGATATGATATTGAAGTCTCAGAATTATGAAATTTTAATCATGTTTCGTTCGAATCGATAGAGCGAAAGCATCGAAAAATTTGAAAAAATGGAAAAAAGTCGAAGTGACAGTAGACAGTCTAAATTTGGAACAAATGTATGAAATTGGAAACTGAGCAACTCTTTTCTGTGGCATTTTTCGAAGTTAAAAAAAACCGATTTTTTGAGTATTTTCGAAAAAAATGTCAAATTTGACAGGTTTAGAGTAGCACATGAAAAAAGGAAAAATGCTGTATTTTACTCATTTTGCTTTTCTTTATGTCTATCAATAAAAAAAACTTCCATTTGTCGCGAACTTTATGTGTGACACTGTATATGGATAATATTTTTCTAACTTACTTCTTCTGGAAGGGTACGGACTCCTTTGAGTAGAACCTGGCAAACTCTCAGCAAATTCTGGAAAACAAACTGTTTTTTTCAATCACTCGAAATCAGGAATAATGATAGATAAAAATAGTGATAATACCAAAACTTACCGAGGTTTTCCATGCTTTGTGTCAATAAAGCCTCAAAGGTGTGCAGGCTATAGCTTTCAGCGTCCATTCCTTTGGCCAGGGTATTTCTGAGGTGCATTTCATATTCCAGCAGTAATCTGCTAGTAGGTGAGCCTGGAGTGGGTGTAACATTGGAATTCTGAAAGAAATTTAGAAATTTTTGATACCTCGATTCTACTTCATTCATTTCTTCTGGATACAAAGACAAATTCTAGCTCTTCGACCTTCACGAATAAGGTTTTCAGGAAGGTTTGAAAAAAAATCAGACATTATTTACAGCCTGTGCGCAGAAAGCAAAAATTCTACGACTGGATTTCATAAAAATGTGAGCCATCTTTATTCTCAAACATTATCAGAATAACTGCACCGGAGATAACAACTTTCCATTTAGTAAGTAGTCCTGAATTTAACCACAAGATCGCATAATTTTCAGTTTCAATAAATATTATACAATATATCACAAACGTATTTTTTATTTTTTGAGTGTTCAAATATTGCTACAGATAAGAGTTGAAAAACGTCAGACGTCATTCAAGATAAAAAAAAACAGTATTTTTCGATCAACAAGAGATAATTATTTGAAAAACTTCTTAATTTTTCAATAAAAAGGGTTTCCCACACATGTTGAAAACATTGTTGCCCACACCTGCAATGATACTTTGAATAAGACTTTTTTGTAGATAATGTGTCCTGAAATGCAACCTTTTCGAGCTACAGCCACTATTTTCAACACTTTTCAGCGAGAAAAGTTTTTAGTTATGAGTCGTGAGAAGTTTTATGATTGGTTTTCAATGTTTCCATTTATACACTTTAACAAAGGTTTTTGGTTGGAATTTTATCATTTATGGCCTATAACCTGACTGATCACATTTGCGCATGCGTTAAAAGTTTTGATTTCTGTGTACGGTTTTATGGGTTATTTGGTTATTATCAGTGATTGTGTTGTTTATATAAATTTATATCAATTATCAAATGAAATAAAGAAAAAATAGATATTGATGATTGTCAACTTTTATTGTCACAATAAGAAACATTTTGAAGACTTTGTGTAGCGAGTTCGTATTTTCGTCAACAAAAAAAGTCCCGTCGCTAGGCGGAAAGATCAAAAGGTTTCAGCGTTTTGTCTCTGTTTTTGTTTGTTTGGTGGAATTCGAGTTTGTTTTTGACACTCAACAAGTTTTTGTTTCTGTTTTTGAAACTGAAACTAGTCGCTAGAGAGCTCGTTTGGTTCAAATCCGCCTTGAGACATGACAGCCTCTAATAATTCCTGCATAAATGTTCTTTTTCCCTCTATATGTCTTGAATCTCAATACCAAAAACTCAAACCTCATGACTTAAAATTACTTCATAAACCCACCATGAATTACTATCCTATTTTAATTTTCATGTGCCGAGACTACACTCTAGAAATGAACTAACTTTCTATACTTACCCAATTCAAGAACTAACATACTTCTCAAATCTCCAATCGTAGCAATGAGCAAATTATTCAATCAATGCTGTGCAGATCTCGACATATATTATCAGACAATTGGTCAAGTAAAGAACAATATTAAAATACTTTTTCGTACTTCCGGGCCTAAAGTGACAACTTCACTCCCTTGTGACAGGTACCTACTAAAGTGTCACATTTAATCCCTCCGGGATTAAATATTGACGAAACTCCCGGAACGATTAAATCACAAACAAACGAATATAAGGGATATTTTATTGAAAAATATAATTAATTAGAATGGTAATTAACGTTAATATTCAAATTAATATTGTGACAGTTCGTCATATTGACCAGTCTCAGAGAGTTGAGGCACAAACCGCTTTTGATTTATCATCGAAGTAGACTAACAGCGCATTTTCAGTAGGTTGTCTCACATTTTTTAAGCGGCACCACTTTTTAAAAGCATCGTACTGCTGCTCGTATAGTTTTCTAGATTTCGGTGGTAACAATTCTTCACCTACTTCGGCTGCTCTTTTATCAATATCAGATACACCTTCTTCACTCATGATACCAATAATTATCAATAACAATGTTTCTTTACAATGACACTAGTAATGACAATGTTTCTAAATTATAACTGTCACAACGCAATGTTACTATGGTAACTTATTTTAAAGACAGTTTATTAAATGAGTTGAAGAGAGAAAAAACTGATTGAAATTATTGAAATAATTAATAAAATCATACCGGAAGTACGAAAAGTATCGTATATACCTTGCGACTGAAGTACATTTAATCCTTCAGGTAAATTATGGCCCTCCCTGCGGTCGGGCCATAAACTTTACCTTCAGGATTAAATGTACTACTTCAGTCCCGCGGTATATAATGTACTATTACATAATAACCAAAATATCTGAGCCCAATATATGTACCTTACTAGAAAAAAATATGTTTTCCCACTTTTCTCCATGTTCAGGTGTTTCCTGACAATTAAAGTCAATTTTGGTATACTTACATATACATATATGTGTATATATGTCTGTATGTATATGCAGGTATGTGTGTGTATTTATATATATAAAACTGTTTGCTTATGTATATGAATGTATGTCTTGTCATTGGGATTTACTCCTGTTTAGACATTAAACATTTTTTTTTCATATTCTCGAAAGAGGAAACTAGGGATGGTGGTAGGGTTCTCACCTGGTGGTTCATCTGATGGTGGTGCAGGTGCCTGGCATGCCTGCCAAAATGGTGCGCAGCCTGCTCTGGATCCGAGTTGCCATTGCTCGAACTCGGCGTCGTGGCGTAGCACTGGTTGTCAAAAATGACATTGTCTGAGGGGGGTGAGAGGTCACCACCGGCGCCCCGCTCCAGCTCTAGGTAGAGGCCCCTGCCGGGGTAGCCCCTACCGATCTCGTGCGCCGACCTGGAAGGCGGCCTTGGGTCGTTACTGGAGGCGGAGGCGGCAAATATGGAATATGCTTGTAATATGGAATAGGCGGGAAGGTGAGGTCGGAGTTGGGATTTTGGGGTTTCGGTAGCGGGGGATGCAGAGGGTTGCATAAAATAGGTGCGAAGTCAATATCGGCGTTGGAATTTTCAGCGTATCGATATAGCGAGGAATGAAATACGGAATGGTTACGTTTCTAGCGAACATAGTTTTAACATCTCACAGCAACCTTCTTTTAATATATGCGAAGCGTTGCAACCCATTTTATAAACTTTCCTGTCTGCTAGAAATGTTATTGTGATTCGTGTGGCAGCTGTGTGGAAGCTGTTTTTAATAAACAAAGGTATTCCATATTTGCACCTCCTGTTCTACTAGCATAGTGAATACATTTTATGGTTTCATTTCGGAGAGTTTTTAGAGATTTCAAATTAGATCTTGCTGCAATACGCCAAATTGATATCAATTATTGTAGTTCAGAGTGAATCAAACTGAAATAAATAATTGTCGTATATTCAGAAAAGACCGACATTCGTTTTTTATTGTGTAAGTATTGCAAATTGTCACTAATTTTGAAGAAGTTCATTCAATTACTCGACAGAAAACTTTTGCAGACAAACATAAAAGATGATTTATCGATCTCGTAGCAATAATGGAATCGAATTGATGTCTTATTCAATTTTTCTCATCTCTTATATAGATCTTTCGTAATAAACGAGAGTTATATCATCAAATGATGATTTAGAATTTCCTGGCAAATTCCAATTCAATACAAAATTAATATAAATATAATTGAAATGGGTCCGAGGATCGATCCCTGTGGTACACCACAATATATTTTGATTGCCGCTCAAGCAATACTCATGAAATTGTTCAGTTTTTTTTTTCTCCTCTGCTGTAGTATGAAATAATATTACTTCGATCTAATTCTTTCATATTCAACACCAAGATATAAGAAACATAACCTCTTATTTTTGAATGAAAAAGGTAGATGATTGAGCATGAATTACGCACCTAGATCCAGAAAACCTGGAGTTTTGTGCCATGGCCGATCTGGGATGAGAGTGCCCGGATTCCGCCTCAGAATGCCTCCCGTTGTTGTTTGGGTGCCTCTGGTGGTTGTGATGGGAGTTGTAGTAATTGTACCTCCTCCTCCCCATTTCAGGAGAAGTCACGGGGCTCTCCTGACTTGGCATCGGCTTCAGCATCCTCTTCAGCGTGTTGCTGTCCAAACTCAAACCTGGATAACATCAGAAGAAGCCAAGTCATGCTTCGATCTACACTTTGTGTAGTCGAAAGATGGAATAAAACCACATCCTTTCCAGAGCTATAGTGGCAAGCTGGACAAGCCGCAAAGTATTTGGGGTCTAAAATCAAAAATGATCTACTGATGGTCATACCAAACGATCATCAAACCCATGGCCTGCACAAGAGATCTGATAGGTCGAGGTGCTTGAGAGGCTGCTCAGGAACGTGTCGGAACAAAAAAACTCCCAACCACTCACCGTTCTCCCTATGCACGTCCTCCGAACTTTTGCTCTTGCTCCTCCTGCCAGCCATGTTGTTGTTGAGAACATTGTGGTGGTGCGCCGACCTCAGCTCTGCGTCCCGCACCATGTCCATCTCCGAGTAGTCCACCGACTTGGCATTGGTCAGCACGTGGTGGGGGTTCTCCCGCTGCGACTGCCGAGTCGACGTCGACGACGTCTTCGTCGAAGGCGTCATCGCACCACCTGCCTGGGTGCCCTCGGACTTTGAAGACTCCGAGGGCGGCGGCTGGTGGGTCTGCGATTGGGATTCCGTTTGGCTTATCTGGAAAAGAAGCCAGGTTCGTAGGGTTTTTGGTGTAGAGGCTGGCTTATCGAGGCTTGTTTCAGGGATAGGTTGATGCATCAATGAGGTCGGTTGAGTTCTTGGACTCATCTTCCAGAAACCAGGAGGAATTGGTTTTGATTGAATTCGAGCAGAGCTTTTCCAGAGGCTTTTTTCACTCAAGATTGGACTGTGTTTGGAGAGATTGAAATTCAGTTCATGATGGACGTTTATTCCTTATAAAAAATAGTCCCTCACCAAAGTTGAGTCGCGCTCCTGAGTAAGCTTGACCTGTGGTGGACTTTTGTCTAGCAGGTTATTCAGATCAGGGATACCAAAGCGCTTGTTTCGAGGATGATGCATGTATGAGATCGGTTGAGTTATTGGACTGATCTTCCAGAATCCAGAAGGAAATGGTTTCGGTTGTATTCGAACAGATCTTTTCCGGAGGCTTTATTCACTTAAGAGCACGCAAGATATTTCGCTAAACTGTGTTTGAGGATATTGATTTAGTTTGTGATGGACTTCCATCTCCTATGAAACATATTTCTCTATTGAAGTTAAGTTTTAGTCGCGCTCCTGGGTAAGCTTGACCTGTGGTGTTTCATGTGGTCAGTTGGAATAGGTTCGATTTTTGTCTAGCAGATTGTTAATTTTTCTTCTAGTGATTGCCAAATTGCCTATATTCCATCCATAGTGAGTTCACTCACAGTAGAATGAATCAGAGGAGGTAACTCATTGAGCATATAACGTAGTGGAGCTAGATGAATCCATCCAATTTGGAATTTGTTTCCGGAGCTAGCTTGTTAACGGTGTTGGTGTTTAATTATCCAATGGAATGTAATTGTAGTCAAGCTATAGACCAGTCAATGAGACTAGGAAGGGCCCACCCATAAAAATCTGCAGCTGCAGTATTCATCGACTTACTTGCGATCCGACATTACTCTCAGTGCCAACTGAGGCAGTAACAGTCTTTGGTCCAGTGGCCGTGTTCGAAGTAGTCATCGTACTCGTGTCAGAGTGAGGCTGCACCCCTCGGTCTCTCATCTGCTTCGTCTGGCTGCCCTCTCTCTGTGCCCCCTTTGTACCTGAAACGTCCGGGAAGGGCGAATCAGAACACTGTTCGGGGGTTTGGGAATTGTTAGAAACAGTTGAAATGTGACGCAGGATCTTGGCTGGTGATGGATGAAATGAGGGGGTATGATTACCTTCCGGGTAATCACCTTGTGTTGAAACAGTCTGTGTGGCACCGACGTTGTCGTATAGGCTAGTGGAAGAAGTTGCGGTGGCGACTTTGTCAGTACGGCCTTCTGTGTCGGTCGTCCTCGTTGTCGCTCTAGGAAGTGTTGATGATCCTGGAAGAAAACATTATTAAGAGAAGAAAGGCAAGTAGTTATAATTTTTTTATGCATGATGAGGATTGTGGAGTTTTTCAGTTCAACACAACTCCTCTTCGTTGGAGAAATATTTTCTCTGTCGTATGTTGAGAAGAAATCGGGAAATATACAGCATATGTTGGCATTTATATTATCAAAATTTCACAGGTGATACAGAGGAAATTGATTTGATTTGCCAACTTACTCCACAAGATTGTACTAGAAACGAAAAAAATATTCCGGTACCGGGAATCGAACCCGAGCCTCCTGGGTGAGAGCCAGGTATCCTAGCCACTAGACCATACCGGATCATACTTACTGACTAAATGAAGTCACAGAGAGCTGTAGATGTTCTTGCTAACAAAATTATTTCAATAAATAATTTGGAGAAATATGACACTGTTAGCCACTACCATCAGGGGTGAGCCCTCGATAGTAGGTAAAATTAACTGACCCAAATTTTCGAGAAAATTATCTACCAATATTCTTCTATGCCAGATTGCACTCCTATGAGTTGAGAAAAAATATTTGGTGGTATTCACGTATTTTTATTTATTTCCAGATAAGGAATTTGAAGTCAAAACGCGACGGTCTCAAATATTTTCGAATATATTGTTTCAAAATACTTACCACCATAATTTTTTTCAACTCATGTAGGAGTCGTGCGATAAACGAAGATGGTGAATTTCAATTGGAAATGATAGTGGTCTTTTTGGTTCCAACAGATTGTTACTGATCGAAAAGGTATTATCGTTGATATCTTTAATATCGTTTATATCGTTTATATAGTTTATATCGTTTATATCGTTTATATCGTTTATATCGTTTATATCGTTTATATTGTTTATATCGTTTATATCGTTTATATCGTTTATATCGTTTATATCGTTTATATCGTTTATATCGTTTATATCGTTTATATCGTTTATATCGTTTATATCGTTTATATCGTTTATATCGTTTATATCGTTTATATCGTTTATATCGTTTATATCGTTTATATCGTTTATATCGTTTATATCGTTTATATCGTTTATATCGTTTATATCGTTTATATCGTTTATATCGTTTATATCGTTTATATCGTTTATATCGTTTATATCGTTTATATCGTTTATATCGTTTATATCGTTTATATCGTTTATATCGTTTATATCGTTTATATCGTTTATATCGTTTATATCGTTTATATCGTTTATATCGTTTATATCGTTTATATCGTTTATATCGTTTATATCGTTTATATCGTTTATATCGTTTATATCGTTTATATCGTTTATATCGTTTATATCGTTTATATCGTTTATATCGTTTATATCGTTTATATCGTTTATATCGTTTATATCGTTTATATCGTTTATATCGTTTATATCGTTTATATCGTTTATATCGTTTATATCGTTTATATCGTTTATATCGTTTATATCGTTTATATCGTTTATATCGTTTATATCGTTTATATCGTTTATATCGTTTATATCGTTTATATCGTTTATATCGTTTATATCGTTTATATCGTTTATATCGTTTATATCGTTTATATCGTTTATATCGTTTATATCGTTTATATCGTTTATATCGTTTATATCGTTTATATCGTTTATATCGTTTATATCGTTTATATCGTTTATATCGTTTATATCGTTTATATCGTTTATATCGTTTATATCGTTTATATCGTTTATATCGTCAATATCGTTGATATAGTTGATATCGTTGATATAGGTAATATCGTTAATATTTTATATCCTTAATATCGTTAGTTGATATCGTTAATATCGTTGACCCTCGTAAGTCTAGGACTTGTATCAAGGAAGACGGAGACCTTAGCTTTTTAAGTGTTATCCGAAGCACTACTCGGCTGGTTATAGTTGATGGAAATCCGAAGAATTGATATTTAGGTACCAAAAATATTCGGTTGGTCCCACTAAACGATACTACAAATAAATAAATACATATTTCCATAGTCGCCGGAATTTGATACCGGGCCATGAGTCAGCTTATTTTCTTTCTTCTTAAATTGTTCATAACATTAACATTTTTACATTCTTCAATATTCTACTGGAGTAGAATATACCACTTGATGGTAGACCCCACCAAGGGCGGCATGGTAGCCGGAAGAATGTGACACGTCCCATGAGTCAATCTCGGTGTTCGCTATTTCCAAGGGCTTTTTCTCTTTCAATAGCTATATTTATATACTGGCTCAAGACTCTGACATTTTTTTTGTTTTTGAAGCAAAATATTGTTGAAAAACCTTCTTGAGTCTATGTTGTACATGAGTCAGCGATTCTACGTACTCGACCACCAGCCCAGTTAAACACCGGTATCTATCGATAATCATCCATAAAAACCGCGTCTCGTTCGAAAAACCACAATCCCACAGAAACCAAGCTGTCAGAAATCAAATCAAAACCATATATCTAATACAAGGTGGATATAGGATGGTGAAACAGCTTCCTATTAACATGCACTAGAATAAACTGTAGACCTTTGCCTACTTGATTTCAAACCGTAGTAATATTTCCTGAAGTTATCAGAGATGGCGACATACCTTGTGTCGGTAAAACAGAAACTCTGCATCTGTAATCTTTTTATCAGTTTCATCTGTTCTAGATGAAAAATGATTGAGAAGAGTCAAAATATCAATATTCATTCAAGATTTATCGAAAATTTATTGTTTTAATGTCGTTTCAAGTCACGTCTGTCAGATGTGAACCACAGAAATACGTAAGCAACAGAAATCTTTTTCGATAATCGACCTTACCGCCATCTTCTTTCAAGTCGTGGAAATATTAGTACCTTCTCAAATGGTCTACAAGTTTTTCGCAGAAACAATTGAAGAGCTGTTTCACCATCCTATATCCACCTTGATCTAATAATAACTATATAGGTAACATGGATACCAGAGCTGAAGCCGAAAAATAAAACAAATGACAGTCTGCGGGACCAATCGCGAATATGCGCATGCGCAAGTTTGAATTAAGAATCGACATTCGTTTTCATCATAAAGGAGAGTAGTTTTTTAGTGAGCAACAAACGTATGATAATTATTAAAAATCAATCAAATGTGTCACGTCAATTCGATGTTTTTATTTCATCATGACATATATTTTTCAAATATTCATTTATCGATGGATTGTTGGACGATTTTGGATAATAGTTGATGATAAATGCAGAAATGGATGTGATCTACAAAGCGATACTTGCGATTTGCATAGAAACTTGTGACGATAAAGTCATCGGAACAAGATTCGTGGGCTAATTTTTGATCAATCACTGTTATCACTCTCTAATCACTTCTGTAAACAATCAGTAAGTACATTTATAACTATATTGACGCCCTTTTACATAATTTCGGTTAACAAATATACCTAACCTATGAAATTCTAAAAACGTCAGTGGATTTCAACTCATCAAAACCAGCGCATGCGCACATTTCATTATTAGCAAGCCAGACAGTCTTTTGTTTTTCCAAAACTGGCTTCACTTTCGTGTAAAGAGAAGAATAGGTGTTATCCATATAGTTGTTATTATATATATGATCAAAACACCCGAATAAGAGCCATCCGAGCGACTCACCCCTGTATCTGGGATCCTGCGCCTTCAGCCTGGCGTACTGCTCCGAAGTCATGCAAGTGCACTGCGGCTCCCTTGCCGCCCTGCTGGGCGAAGCAGGGGTGCTGACTGGCTTCCGCTTGCCCTGCTGCTGCTTGAACTTCTGCTTACCGGGCGGCTCCAGCTTCAGCGAGTACGACGATGACGCCTTGCGGGAGAACTTGAACGACGGCGACTGCAACAGGTCACACTGCGTTCAATAAGCATTTTTCAGGCGATGTGGTTGTTGGGGATTGGGTTCGAGGGTGCTTGGGAATGATGGAATGAATGTGGGACGGGGTTCGTGTAAGGATAAAACATTGTCTGCATCAGGTTATAGGAGATGTTATTGAACGCGCCTGATCAAGAATCAACTCCAACTGTTACTTCAGTTATTTGAATGAGAGTGATGAAACTTGGCTTCTCCAACAAGTTGTAGATCGCTAGGAGATAACGTCGCAAGTTATCTATTTGGATGAGAGCAATGAAACCACTGATAACTTGGCTTCTACAACAAGTTATAGATCGCTAGAAGAGAACGTCGTCTGTATTGAGTTATGGAGCGTTCGATAAACATTTCGACATAGGTAGATCTTATTGAACCCGCATCATAAAATTTTTTCATAAGATCAATGAAACCACTGATAACTAAGCTTCTACAACAAGTTATAGATCGCTAGGAGAGAACTTCGTCTGTATCAGGCTATCTATTTGTATGATAGAAATGAAACCACTGATAACTTGGCTTCTACAACAAGTTATAGATCTCTAGAAGAGAACTTCGTCTGTATTAAGTTATGGAGCGTTTGATAAACATTTCGACATAGGTAGATCTTATTGAACCCGCATCATTCAATTTTTTTATAAGATCAATGAAACCACTGATAACTGAGCTTCTACAACAAGTCATAGATCGCTAGGAGAGAACTTCGTCTGTATCAGGCTATCTATTTGGATGAGAGAAATGAAACCACTGATAACTTGGCTTCTACAACAAGTTATAGATCGCTAGAAGAGAACTTCGTCTGTATTAAGTTATGGAGCGTTTGATAAACATTTCGACATAGGTAGATCTTATTGAACCCGCATCATTAAATTTTTTTATAAGATCAATGAAACCACTGATAACTGAGCTTCTACAACAAGTTATAGATCGCTAGGAGAGAACTTCGTCTGTATCAGGCTATCTATTTGGATGACAGAAATGAAACCACTGATAACTTGGCTTCTACAACAAGTTATAGATCGCTAAGAGAGAAGGTCGTCTGTATCAAGTTATCTATTTGGATGAAAGCAATGAAACCACCGATAACTTGGCTTCTACTACAAGTTATAGATCGCTAGAAGAGAACGTCGTCTGTATTAAGTTATGGAGCGTTTGATAAACATTTCGACATAGGTAGATCTAATTGAACCCGCATCATTAATTTTTTTTTTATAAGATCAATGAAACCACTGATAACTAAGCTACTACAAAAATTTATAGATCGCTAGGAGAGAACTTCGTCTGTATCAAGTTATCTATTTGGGTGAGAGCAATGAAACCACTGATAACTTGGCTTTTGCAACAAGTTATAGATCGCTAGGAGAGAACGTCGTATGTAGCAATCTATCTATTTGAATAAGAACAATGGAACCACTGATAACTTATCTTCTACAACAAGTTATAGATCGCTGTATTAAGTTATGGAGCGTTTAATAAGCATTTCGATATTGGACACGGAAAGAGATGTTATTGAAAGCACCTTGCCAAGAATCAACTCCAAAAGTTAGGTACTTTATATATTCGAATAGAAACAATGAAACTACTGATAACGATGATTTTGTTCAAATAGTATTCATATGAAAAGCTTTGCTCTGCTTTGTTTTTCTCAAATGGTAATCCTTAGGAAAGCTTGGCGATAGTTCAATAATCATTTCGAAGTAGGTCATGGATGGAGATATTATTTATTAAACATTAGGTATTACTCAATTCCAAGATTTTTTTATAAACCTATAAGTGATATCCATAAGGAAAGGATATACATCGTCTGTACAGATGGAGGCTGTACTGCAAGAAACAAAATATTATCTACAATACCAACTGTGTACTTTTTTGAAAATCTGTCAGAACTAACAAAAAAAAATCTGAAGGATGAACTCTGAAAAAGAAGGATCTCTTGGAGTATTTGAAAAATGAATGATTTCGTATTGTAGGCACTGCATCTCGAAAATACAGCCGTTTGGGAAATATATTGATGATGAGGAATATCCCTCGAAACTTGTCAATGTACTTAATTGATCACCCTGACCCTGTTCATGGTCCCCCTTAATATGTCTGGAATACTCAGACCCCTAGAGATTCCAAACCTCCATTCCAAAAGTGATTATGACTCCCAAAATGATCAATTGCTAATTGAAAACGAATAACGAAACCTCCGCATAAATCACCTCGAAGCGCCTTGCAGTATTTTTCGAATTCCAAAGAAAACGCTGCTCACCCTAACGATTTTCGTCCCTCCCATAATTTACTGTTCAACTCACAGTACGATAAATCATCCCAGATTTTAGAAGAAAATTACAGGAACCTTCGAAGTTTTTGTTACTAACTATATCTCAAATGAATGAATATTACGATTTATATTCACTGAATTCCTTCACACATAAAAACAAATTCTCAAATGAAAACGATATATTTGTTCAACGTCCAATTCTTGTTTTGAAAAAGCGCATTCTTCTTCTGAAATAATTTATTTGAAATGAATTTATTGAATATGTCAATTGTAGAAAATTATTTCACTGGAATATTCATTTGGTATAACAAAATGATCTCAATTCAAGAAATTCAAAGTATCCAGAAAAAATAATTAAGTTCTTGAAAAATATATCACGGAATGTCTTCTTTCAAAATAACATTCAACATTTAATCTCTGAATAAGTAAATCTCTGAGAAAGTTTCTTTGGATTGACCTTAACATTTTCTTGAATATAATTGCGATCCCTTCGAGCCGAGAATGTTGCCAAACGGTGTGAGTGTGTTGTTAGGGTGCTCTTGTCGTGCATCCATCATTGTTCAACCAGTTCAATCTATTTTATTGGCATAGAAATATTGGCTTACCATGAAAGAAAAACTGAGGTCTTAGGAGATATCTGAGGATATAATTACCACTTTTTGAGGTAAGTTACATGCCTATATCTTATCGACGTTCATTCTTAGGTAGGTATTATTGTGTATCCAATCAATTAACGTAGCTATATCATCTCGAAAACTGATAATTCGTGATTGAACAGTGGAAAAGAGCTTCTTGAACTTGTAGACATCTTAGGTATTTTGATATTGCATATGATACCTAATAACATATTTTTACATTTTTTTACCAAATTTCGGTCCAACGAAAATGAATTCAGTAGTAGAATGTGAACCCAGATTTGAAGAAATATAATAACCATATATACATTGTGCTGAGTCAGATTATCTCTCACGTTGTACCTACATGGAGTTGTGAATGATATATTTTATATTTTTCAGTAGTTTGAAACCAGAGGAATACAACTTTATTGCGAGGTAAACTGGTGGAAAAGTTAATAAGAGATAATATCTACGAATAGGGGGAAAGGTTGTCAAGAAGAAGGTTTGCAAGTGATGATGTGATTGATGAGAGCCCCAATAAGAGAACGGAAGTTGAGGATGATTCTCATTTCAAGAAATCGATATAATTCCTCTGATTTGATAAAATTCTTGATACAAAACAATCTACAGCTAAAACTGAAAATCTGATTCTTTTTGTTCAAGAAAAATGCCATTGAGAGATTATGATTGTCTTGATTTGAATATATTGTGTTCTCAATCTGAAATATTGTATTATTCTCACGAAGAACTCCATTCATTTACGATTCAAGAAATCTATAATATTGGAATGAGTGTATTTAGTTGGAAACATAATAGTCTTGAATTGAGCAGACATTTATTCCAGTATATATATAAACAAGCCATACTCTTGAATCAAAGCATATCAAATCAAATCAAGTAATTCTTTTTATGTGTGTTTCAAGGCATTGAACTCATAGCTCCATTGATGATTTATGCAACTAAATTTCCATAACTTTTTCAACAGTGGGCTGTTTTTATCATTATCATTTATCAAGGTTCATGTTATTCTCATACATTTCTCAATGGCCGATCACAAAAGGGTAGTCCATTATTAGATTCGTGGGATACGTTTGATACTTACACAACATTCCCTGAACTGTTTGGCATCAATCGGTGATGTGAAATTGAGACCCCAAGTATCGTTAGTCATTGGGTCTTTCCAGTACACGAAACAGTCTGAAGCTTGGCCAATTCTGGTACCTGAAAGAAACCACACTCATGGATGAGCTAACAATGCAATAATTTCACTTCGAAATCCGAAACCATAGATATGAAGTATCCCAATCGCTTTGGTATCACATCTCCTTGGACTTACCAGGTTGAACCAGCCGAACATCCAGGATTTTGTCGACCTGAGAGTTGTAGGCCGTTATGTGGAAAACGCACTCTGGGGAGTCTTGAATGCAGGTGATGTTGACTGGTACCAAATCTTCGCTCACCTGCTGCCATTTCACAGTTCCAGCGCCACTGGCCGAAACGTGGAATACCTCTGCCCATAACCTGAGGAAGAAACACCAGCGTTTTGAATGGTCTTTCTAACCATCGCAGACTTTTCTGCGATGTTCTACACCTTTTCCAGTTGTATTTCAGAAAGCGTCAAGTTAATTTCAGAATAGTCACTTGTATTTCAGAAAGTATCAATTGTATTTCAGAATTGTGAGTTTAATTCCAGAAAGCTTCAATTGTATTTCAGAATAGCGAGTTCGATTTCAGAAAGCATCAATTGTATTTCTGAATTAAGTGTTAAATTTCAGAAAGCGTCAATTGTATTTCAGAAAGCGTCAATTGTATTTCAGAAAGCGTCAATTGTATTTCAGAAAAGTCAACTTTATTTCAGAATTCATCATTTGAATTTCAGAATATATCATTTGTATACAAATGACGAATTCTGAAATTCAATTGACTATTCTGAAATACATTTGACGCTTTCTGATATTGAACTGACTATTCTGAAATACATTTGACGCTTTCTGATATTGAACTGACTATTCTGAAATACATTTGACGCTTTCTGAAATTAAACTCGCTATTCTGAAATACAATTGATACTTTCTGAAATACAAGTGACTATTCTGAAATTCAATTGACGCTTTCTGAAATAAACTTGATGGTTTCCGAAATACAATTGGAAAAGGTGTAGTGCTGAACTCCAAACATGTGAACAATACTCCATGACATTTTCGATTTGTGCTTTGTAGATCATGGGAAGCTGTCGAGTTGTGAAGAATGTGAAATGATGGTAAAATCTTCATTAACTGTCTATGCCTTGCAGTTCTTACTACTCTACACCTTTTCCAGTTGTATTTCAGAAAGCGTCAAGTTAATTTCAGAATAGTCACTTGTATTTCAGAAAGTATCAATTGTATTTCAGAATAGTGAGTTGAATTTCAGAAAGCGTCAAATGTATTTCAGAATAGCGAGTTCGATTTCAGAAAGCATCAATTGTATTTCTGAATTGAGAGTTAAATTTCAGAAAGCGTCAATTGTATTTCAGAAAAGTCAACTTTATTTCAGAATTCGTCATTTGAATTTCAGAATATATCATTTGTATACAAATGACGAATTCTGAAATTCAATTGACTATTCTGAAATACATTTGACGCTTTCTGATATTGAACTGACTATTCTGAAATACATTTGACGCTTTCTGATATTGAACTGACTATTCTGAAATACATTTGACGCTTTCTGAAATTAAACTGGCTATTCTGAAATACAATTGATACTTTCTGAAATACAAGTGACTATTCTGAAATTCAATTGACGCTTTCTGAAATAAACTTGATGGTTTCCGAAATACAACTCCAAACATGTGAACAATACTCCATGACATTTTGGATTTGTGCTTTGTAGATCATGGGAAGCTGTCGAGTTGTGAAGAATGTGAAATGATGGTAAAATCTTCATTAACTGTCTCTGCCTTGCAGTTCTTACTACTCTAGATGACACAGTGGCTCTACACCTTTCCCAGTTTTATTTCAGAAAGCGTCAATTGAATTTCAGAATAGTCACTTGTATTTTAGAAAGTATCAATTGTATTTCAGAATAGTGAGTTGAATTTCAGAAAGCGTCAAATGTATTTCAGAATAGCGAGTTCGATTTCAGAAAGCATCAATTGTATATCAGAATAGTCAGTTCAATTTCAGAAAGCGTCAATTTTATTTCAGAAAAGTCAACTGAATTTCAGAATTCGTCATTTGAATTTCCGAATATATCATTTGTATACAAATGACGAATTCTGAAATTCAATTGACTATTCTGAAATACATTTGACGCTTTCTGATATTGAACTGACTATTCTGAAATACATTTGATGCTTTCTGAAATTCAACTCACTAATCTGAAATACAATTGATACTTTCTGAAATACAAGTGACTATTCTGAAAATCAATCGAAGCTTTCTGAAATTAACTTGATGGTTTCTGAAATACATCTGGAAAAGGTGTAGATGAGAATGCAGCATGAGCACTCGATTTGAAATCCTTCTCAATTTTCACCTCAATCCTATTTTGCTCAATATCTTTATAAATTCTCATATACTCATCTCACCAAAGATACTCTTTTCAGAGAAAAATGAAAGTTAAAGGGAATTTCAAAGGAGGATAATTGGGTCTTCAATTCTTCTTCCTATAAAAAGATAACGTGGTATCCTTCCTTGCTGTGTATTTGTATTGCCTCTAGTACGAGATTATCGATACATAGTAAATGAGCCATTTCAACTAGTCAATGAAATTGAGTAGTTGGTCGTTAGTGAACGATAAAACTCATTTTATGCGGATTTAAAAGTCCATCGAGATTATAGTAGACGATGCGTGTTACAGAGAGCAAAGCTCCAAGAAATTCAGTGCTGATTACAGAAATTCAATAACCTAACCTTTCATTGAATGGGCTAGATTCGTATAGTTTCATTCCCACTCAAAAATTATTTAATTGACCCTTTCATTAACGGGAGTCCCTGATAATAAACATATTCTAGGTTAGGTTGGTGAATTTGAATTATGAAACATTGTTTTCGTGGGATGTGCCCATTGTCTACAGTATATCTGCAGATAATTCTACCAAACTAGGTGAGCTTGTCCTGAAAAGATCTACACCTTTTCCAGATGTATTTCAGAAACCATCAAGTTTATTTCAGAAAGCTTCGATTGATTTTCAGAATAGTCACTTGTATTTCAGAAAGTATCAATTGTATTTCAGATTAGTGAGTTGAATTTCAGAAAGCGTCAAATGTATTTCAGAATAGCGAGTTCAATTTCAGAAAGCATCAAATGTATTTCAGAATAGTCAGTTCAATATCAGAAAGCGTCAAATGTATTTCAGAATAGTCAATTGAATTTCAGAATTCGTCATTTGTATACAAATGATATATTCTGAAATTCAAATGACGAATTCTGAAATTCAGTTGACTTTTCTGAAATAAAATTGACGCTTTCTGAAATTGAACTGACTATTCTGATATATAATTGATGCTTTCTGAAATCGAACTCGCTATTCTGAAATACATTTGACGCTTTCTGAAATTCAACTCACTATTCTGAAATACAATTGATACTTTCTGAAATACAAGTGACTATTCTGAAATTCAATTGACGCTTTCTGAAATAAAACTGGAAAAGGTGTAGAGCCTCGCATCTGCACAGTAGTCTCACCCTAGAGTCTTTTGTACCCATTTCATCAAGGTGGTATTTTACTGAGCTTGCTGTCATTTATGAGCCCCCTTATGATTGTCATGACATTGGCTGCCTCAGTACTCATTGAATATTCTGTCTACCTCTGATTTCACTACTACAACCAGCTGTCTGGGAGAATGATCGAGATCGTGTGGAATATTGACAAGGTCCAATAGGGTTGTACACCTTTTTTCAAAAATTATATATGTGAAACGCGGGTCCCCAGAGAATACGTCCATATTTTTTTGAAATTTTTATTTTCAAGGGTTTTTCCAAAATCGGCATTCAAAAATCGAAAATTCTCCATCCTTTTCTAATAATGTGACGTCACCTGGTAGGTTGGTTTAGGTTCTGTTCTATTAATCGAAGTGGAAGAAGAATTGACAATCTCTGTCATCTTTGACAGATGGCGGTAAAAAATTACTGGGCGATTTTAATTCTTCCTGCGAAAATATATTCGGATGATTGAAGGTAAGTTACTATTGAGTTTTATTTCATTGTTCAGCGTTCATTATACCCCTCACTGACCACTTTTTTCAGAAAGTTTAAGCTTTCAAAGACTCATTGTGCTTCATGTAGCAACAAGAATGTGGATTCTCGAAATTCATATTTGTACTCTAAGTGTTAATATGAGACAAACTTTGTGTTTTGCAGTAGAACAACACATAGCTACATCTACAAGTAATTGCTGTGAAGATAATTTTGATCTAAGTTAAAAATTCTTATCGTTATTCTTTTAATCTTTGTACATGAACATCATGAGAACCTGTGAAGTGAGAGCACAAAGTATTTTAGTAATAGGTATAAGCTAATAAACCAAATCCTTTTATTGTCATGCATTTCTGTAAATAATAAATGTTTTCCTAAATCCCCAGTTATTCTACTCTATGATGTGAGTTTATATGAGATATCTTCTTTACATTATATTGTGAATATGTAATTATAATATCAACTTGTGTTGTTTATTTAAAATATTATCGGATGCACCAATACACTTACTTACCTTCTTTTCCCAGACAATTAAAGTTATTAATTGAATTAATTCTTCATTTTTATTTCTCTATTTGATAGTGTCTTTGAGTTCAATCGTTGAGTTCAATCGTCTCATCGACTTGGTGGTATTGAAAATCCTATAGAAATGTTAACTCATATAAAATACCTGACTTGCGTTATATAGATGATTAACAATCAATTAATGCGCCCTTTTAAATATGTCGAATTAGTTTCGTTATCGAAAAAAATTTGAATTAAAAATTGACATATTGTTACCTGACTTATCTGCCATCACTTTCATGTCAAAAAATTCTTCTTCCCTATTATTTTCGATATTTTTACGATACCATCCCGATCTACCAGGTGACGTCAGCAGAAATATGGTGCTGTCAAATAATTATTTTTGATTTCGATTTTCTCGAGCATAAAATAATATTCCGATTTAATTTTGATGGCATATCGGTAGTAGTTTAGTAAGGTATCGGAAAACGATTATTAATTTTGCTAAAGCTTTAGAGGTTTATGACCCTATTGTGGATAGACCAACCCTGTGAAAATCTGCAAGAATGCCGCCACTACGAGCCACAAGCTTTCACAAACAATCGATTACGATTACCAACCTTGCATTCATGCAGCCTGTTCGGAAGAGCCTTAAAGTCACCTCTCGAATTCATATTCCTCCCTGCTGTGTCATTCTGAGAATTTAATATCGGCGTGGCCGCCGATACGATATTACTCATCCTGGATAAATTGACGTTCGCGAAAACCAGGGAAATACCCTTTTTTTATTTTGTTTACTTTGGAAATAACGAGCGCTATTTCATCTATGTATCACTTGTTATGATATTCATATATTATATATGATCTCTTTTCAACTACGAGGAATTTGTCTTTCATCTAGTCAAAGAAGATTTGTCCACAACTCCATAAACGAGAACAGCCTGTCTCTATTAGACAGCAATGGTGAATATTTACAATAACCAGCTTCGAGCAGGCTTTCAACAATTCACAAGGAATTGTTGCTAAGCTTTGGATCCGTCACCAGTCAATTTCTTCAAGGCGTAAGTAGAGGTTACCAAGAATATTTTCCTTCCAGATTCATCAAAGTTCGAATCTTTGACAGAGCGATATCCACAATATTTATGTTCGACTTCTCCGGTCCTTCTTATCTGAATTGTTTCCTACGCCTCGCCAAAACAAAATCCTATACAAGGGTTACTCATATCACTGAGGATCCCAAATTCCTATCTGAACAATCTGTCGCTGAAGGGAAAGGCCAAGTTTTCAGCTTCAAAACAAGTTATCCCAGATTTTATCCAGAGGAGAGTTGTTTTGCGGTCTTGCACTTCCGAACCCACTCACTTTATCTAGAACATCATTGAGAAGTAGGTGATCTCTTCCTTTTCTATGAATATTATCATGGTCTATAACCTTTAACGAGAAAACAATGATTAACTATATATATACCTAACAAAATACCAATCCCAACTATAGCTCTTGATTTATCAGAAAGAAGCTTTCGATAACGATTCACAATAACAAGGAAATATAGGAATAGGAAATATGCCTCGTAGCGGCTAAACGGAGTATTTTAGTATAGAGGTAACTTTGGTTCAATCATCTCAAGTTGGTCTCAGGAGTATGTGGTACCATTTTGTCCAAACATTCCAGGGACACCCTGTATAAGCTGTCGAAGCGCGTCGCAGTGTACTCCGCATTCCACAGAAAACACCGCTCACCTGAGCAAGTGCCCGTCCCTCCTTCGCGACGTCTGCCACGGCGAATCCTCGTAGCGGTACGCCTTGCGCAGTATCGGCGCGCACGAGCAGCTCAGTTTGTTGCCCATCGGGGCAGCCTGCGCGGGGCACTGGCAGTGCGGCTGCTGCGCCGCCCGCTGTCACCACATATCGCCGCCCGGGTCCTGCGCGCTGCCGCCCAAGGCCGCCCCGCCGCTCCTCGTAGAGCCCCAGGGGCGGGCGTTACGATTCAGCGACTGCGACCGCTGGTGGTGGTGGTGGAGGAGCTTGCCGTGCTTGTGCTGCAACAAGGGGATGGTTTGTGTTGATTGATGTTGGTCAACTGGGAACCGAATGTGGGTTTACATATCAATCAATCAAGATATACTTTATTATCAGAAGAACAAGTTCTCGTTGATAAAGCATGGTTATGAAAAATGTGGTCGTGAAGTAATCCTTGATGTCATAAAAAGAATGCTGAATCAATAATATTTCAGTCTGCTTTCTGAACCGTCTGAGACATTATAAATTTTTTATAATATGAGGCAGGTTGTACATTTTGATGCCATTGTAGATAATAGAATCTTTCACCATTGAGTTGGTGAGTATTGGTAATCTAATGCAATTGTTCAGTCGTGTGTTGTGTAGAGAATTAGATGTCTCAAGAAGACTGTTATTTTTCCGAATAAGGCTGACTGATTCCAATATAAATATGGACACAACAGTTAAGATTCTATGCTCTATGAATAACTCTCCACACCAATCTCTGGGTTTAACTTTACACATATGTATCTCAGAGCATGAATGAGCTAGCAAGGACAATGTTTTCGTCGACAGAAAAACAAAAGTCCTTTCATAAAACCAAGAGGAGCAAAGACCAATGGCTGTTTTGTTAGAAATACATACTTCGAAACAATGATTATACACACTTTTATTCTCTCATCCTTCTAATACAACGTCTAAACGGTAACTGACTCTCTGCCTAACTTCTTCAAGTAACATCCCTTGATTCATTGTATTACAGAGTCACCCGATTGAGCCACTAAATGATACTGTCAGCGTATATACTGGGTGGATGCATATCCTACAGTTTCTATCCTTGTATGGTTCTGCATGCATTTTATTCCAAACAAGCATCCTGAAACCGCCAGATTTGATATAAATTAATAAAAATATTGTATGTCAGCATGTAAATGGTGTGAATTTCATGCGCTCATCTTTTCGATCTTAGAACCTTAGAGTTTTTGCCAATAGGTGGCACTGACGTCCTTCCTACCGTACTTGATTTCAATATTGGGCATGATATATTAGATGATTTTGAAATAAATCAGTATCAATTGGCCTAGGCCCTATTGCAAGTGATCAAGATTAATGAACCGAAACACTCCATCAGATTCTTCTGAGTCTAGTTTATCATCATATAAACTATATTTCAATAGGTAATCCAACCTAGTAAAATACAGCGAAGGTGGTGAAACAAAGCACTGATTCGCCTGAACGCACTCATAATATGGTTTTCTTTTCCACCAGAGAAGTATTCGCATGTACCTGTTCAGTGTGTAAACGCACCGATGAGAATTTCGTTGAGGTAGGATGCAGCATTAAGAAAATCACGGGATCTGTGGGACTAATCTGCATCATCTAATCCAGAAAGGAACCCAAGAGTCTTAAAGGACTCAAAACGGTTTCTTATCCCTATCTCAATTATCTGTTGGTAAATTTCAAACACTTTTCTTCTCTGGCTGTGGTATCTGATATTCATGAGGCATTCACAAATACCTTTTTGGGAAGCATCCATCGTATATGGTTTTTCTGTCACAAGGACTGGACTTCAAACCGAATTGGACAGAAAAGGTTTATATGATTAATCAAGGAAAATGTCCACGTTAACATATACGAAATGAGTCCTTTCATGGACCTAGAAGAAACGAAGACTAATCCTTGTGCTCGCATGTCATTGTTATTTCCTCAATGGTTAGCGAAATAAAAGGAATCTCTGGCTAAAGTATTTGATATTTTTAAGGAATTCGACCGAGTTCTGCACCAATTCCTATTTGGTTCATGTCAAAAACTGCTTTTATAGGTTTTCCTAAATCAATTTCGGAAACCTCCTCAATTCAGATGCATCATCATTTTTGTCAACAAATTCGCCACCAACAACGACCAAGTTCGTGCCAATCTCAAATTGAATCATCTGCCACCAACATCGTTCACACATCTCACTATCAAATTACCTCAATCGAATCGATACCATTCCAGCGTCGAGCTTTGATGAACACCCAATTCCATCAATTCGTGATGGTAATTGGTTGTTATATTATAAATAGAGAGTAACCCACGCTTTTAGTTCCGTATTTATGGCACGCGATCGTGTCACAAGGATTTAGTTCGTTGCACTATTCTATTTTTGAGTTTCGTCACAATGTTTCCTGTGTTTTCGACTTCGTCGACTGCAAGAAACATGTTTACATCATTATTCTTTATTATGACGGGCATTACATCAGTTGGATCTAGGGAAATTAGTGAAGGCATTAGGGTCAATCGTTGACATTCTCGTGATCATAATGTTGATGGTAATAAAGATAGCTCCTCTTCATAAAATCTGATATCTGGCAGGCTATTTGGTGTAAAAGACAGGGCTTATTTGAATAATTACAGCATTGAAGCACAATCATAGAACCTCGAAGATGAGACAGCAGGAATGCAGTAGAATTGTTGATAATTTCATTTGTATCCTGTTGATTATATGTTTTTGATGTTTTCATCACATTAAAAGTACAAACATTTATACCTCCACTCATCATCTGATGAATCCGTAGTCTACTTTTGCTAGTATCTTATTGATCCAATTGTTTTGATGTTGCAATATCCCTTAAAACAAAACAATTTACGAAGTTTGCTGCATCCGATATGCTCTGAAGTTCTTGTAAACAACTCGAAATAACTCTCTTCATTCGAAATTTTTTCCGCGACAAACAAGTATACTCATAATCTCAATAACTTGGAAAGTGGAATGAGAAATGCGCTAGTAATCATTATGTGTGACACGTTACGAATAATGGAAGTTTTTTATGGAACTGCAGAATTATTTAGTATTTTTTAACGTGGCCCAGATCCCGCATGACAGTAATATGGTGGAACATCAGATCATTTCACAACCATAAAGTCTTTATCTCAATTATATACGTTCGCCATGCCTGTCAAGTTTTAACTTTTGTTGGTTCTTGAATTTGGTTCTGAAGTAACCATATTTGAATACACAAAAAAAGAAAGTGATGCATAGCTTCAATAATTCCTTTAGAGTTTTTTCCAAACGTATTGTTTGAGCAATAATAAAAACTTACAGGGTGATCCAAAATATTTATGTAACAGCTCGATTGAACTTTCACTTTTTTATAATAAATATTCCACATTTTGACATTATTGAAACCATTTTCCGAAGCTCTGTGTATGATTTTCTGAGTTTTCGCTCATCAATTGTGGTTTTTGCGAAGCTCCACATCGACAATTTCGTATATTCACATACGAGACAAATGTCACGAGAAAAAAAAAAAAAAAAAAAAAAAAAAAAAAAAAAAAAAAAAAAAAACGGAACTGGTGATATATAACATTATCATGAATGTGCAATGTAATTGGCTTCAAATCGTCAGTCATCAATTAGTTAGATATTTAGGATTTTGAGATTATGATGCATAGTTGAAGCTATCAACATCAACACAAACAATACATCGAAGACCAACTCGAAATTTGGGAATGTAGCTTTAAAATTCTAAACTTCAATGTTTTCATTACTCACACTATGGAGTATTTCTTCCAATTTTGATACCTACATCGTCCAACTCATGGCATTTCCATTCCGCATTTATTAGCTTAGTCGTGCCTCGAGTCGAACTATATCAGCCAGTCTCAGTTTAATAACTTTGTTTCTGGAGTGTTTCTTTCGTCCACCGCATGGTGTCGCTAAATCCAAGTGGCTCTCGGGACTCGGCTTAGTGCGGTGAAATAGGAGTACGGAGATTGCATTGAGACCAGCACCGCTTCGAAAGGAGATCTCAGGGTCGCTTCTCGGTGACTACCTTTCACTGATGAGGGCCAATAAGCCCGAAACCGTGCATTCACTGTGTGAATCATTGCATGTACTACGAACAGATATGCTCAGCGAGGCATTTGCCAGGAAAGTAGCGAATTCTCCAGCTACCACCGCCACCGCGATCCGAAGAATAGCAGCAGCATCCACGGCCGCCTGGATGAGCAGGGAGGGGCAGGACCGCATCGATCCGGAGCGTGTCCCGGCTGATGACGTCACCTCCACACGTACACACTATTCAGAGCCGAAACGGCACTCCGTCTAGAGGAAGAGGCGAGCTGCCCAAGCCTGGAGTGGACGCATTCAGAAGGGTTTTTACGGGTACGAATACCTTTGGATGTGTGAGTCTTGAGGGGGGGCGAGAAGTTCTATTCCTTTGCCTCCCTGTCACAGGGGTCACGTGGGGGTGGTGAACGTCCATGAAAATGACACAACCCCGTTTTGGCACAGTGATAACGATTTATAGTAATTTACGTAACAAGTCCGGAAAATACTGTTTTTTTGGATGAGTGGAAGTCTGCGAGTCCAAAAAAACTGTTTTCGGGCGTGTTGCGTACACAATTTTTTCGGCAACCGTGTAGAATAACGAATCAAAGAAACACATTTCTTTATTAGAACAAAATTTCGAACATTTCAATTCTTATTTATATTAATATTTATATTAAAATTAGAACAATTGTTAATATTGAATGGATTCAATTTGTTTGAAATGCTTGGTATATTTAAGTGCCTTTTGTTGAAGTCAGAACAAGAAGGTAAAGTTTCCGTTTCACATTGATTGTTTTCATCTGATAATTTTTGAATGTTAGCTAATTTTATGTCAGATAGCTGTCAGTCGTTATTTTGCTGCTATGGTAATGATCAACTGCATTTATCAAAACCATACTACCAAGATTTTCATATTTACAATGACAACAACGATGTGATTCTTCCCGGCCTAGTCCGGGAAGTACGTACTTCCCGGACTAGGCCAGAAAAATGCCACTTTCTCAAAAAAAAATCGTCTGGAAAGTACGTACTTTCCGGACGGTTGTCGAAAAATTTATTTTTGTCTTTAAAATGCAGCGTCTGTTATATGATGGATTTATGCAGCAATAGTAAGTAAGTACCCAGTTCTGGGTCCTAAGTGTTTAGTATTAAGAGTCAAGGCATACTTAAAGGGAAAAAGAAACATTCATTCAGGATTTATCAAGGACTGTCATATTATGTCTCAGTGATACTGGTCCCTTACAATTTCTCGTCGTCATCAATATCCATTTTTTCTTGAACAACACAATCACATACATATATTAACCTATAACATCATGCACAGAATTCAACTGCGAACGCATGCGCAAATATGATCAGTCATGAGTTTCAAACCATAACCATTGGTCAACTTTCTCACGACTCAAAACTTGTGACTTGCAACTTATGACTTGAAATAGCTGCATAAATCCACAAATAAAGTTTGTTATTTATGGAAAAAAAATTGTTGAAATTTCTGAAAAACTCTAATAATGTTTCGTTTCTGCATGTCTGACAAATGAACAATCTTCTGCGACTGATATCACGTGACCTCAGATTTGGCGGGAATTTTGGCAAAAATTGTCTGCAGTGCCAAACAATGGATCAAATTGACAAGATATCGAAAAATGTTATTGAGAAAATGTGATTGAAATCCAGCGAGGATGATGATGCTACACAATTTTTTACCATATTGAAAAATCAAATTTATCTGTTGGAGTCGATACAAAATATAGTAAAAAGCCAGATACGCTGACCCTATATAGACAAATAAAATGGCAAAATTCGCATAAATTCGCACATTGAATTATGCACATTGTTAGGCTATGTCCCAATAGTATAAAGCCAAGTTTGCAGCTTCGAAAGTCTTGCGCTAAAAGCGTGGTGCTCGAAAAACCTCTAAATTTTTCGACTTATTTCGGTTTTTAGCCCAAAAACTCTATAAGACGGCCTTCTAAAGAAAATGTCACTCATACATTTTTTCAAGCCCAACAAATGCCCTACACTTTGAGTCTAATTTCATCCCTCTAGATCAGATTCGTTCAGAGATAGAGGACTTCAAAAATTGGCTTTTTTTTCAAGAAGATGAAAATTGTAGGTTTGGCCCTCTTCTAATCAAAATATCGGCTCTAATACTCATCCTACGAGAAAAATTATAGGAAATGAAGTTGTAGTAGACGCGAATTCTTGCGTCTTGTTAAAAGTTCAATATTTTTAAAATTGTATTATACCAATTCAATTCTTTTAATTTCTTGATTTTTAAAATAAATCTAATAATGATCATTGTTCCACTATTTCTACCGCCGTTTAATTTGACAAAATAGCAAAATCTCGGGCAAAAGCGATATTTTCATATGGGCGTATCTGCACATTTTGCCATTTTTGAAAAAAGTACAATTAGGTAAATCATTCATATCAACTTCACCGTAAAATACATCATCGCTGAGTTTTTATCACGAGATATGAGAATGACACCTTATAAAATAGCAATTATAGAACCACTCAATAAATGTCACCCAATTAAATAAATTAAATTAAATTAAATAAATAAATAAATAAAAATGTTGTTATTTCTCTTTTCTGTAAAGTTTGAAGATTTCAGTTACGCCCATACGTGATAAGGGAAAGGGGAACGATTTTATCCTTGCTGATTTTAATAATTTTCAGTACCATAGACAGCTTTTTTCAAATTCCCGCCAAATCTAAGGTCATGTGTGATATAGTTTGTCCAGTTTCACCGGAAGTGGAACTATAACTTTCGATTTTCAAATAAATCACCCTGTATGTTATTTATGAATAACTTGAAAAATACTGTCGTCATGTACCTTGATAACTCATTTGATTTGACTATTTTTTGCTATATAGTGTAATTTCGAATTTGAAACATTTAACTCTAGAATGAAATGGAAAAAGGTTTGACCCTGTATATCTTCACTCCGTAAAAACTCTTTTATAGAATCTCTATATACAGAAAGTTATAACTTGACGACTTTCTGAAGAAAGATCACTGATATTTGTCATCCATCTTCATAAAAAACAACATAAACAAGATGTTTTGGTCCCGGAGGCCTATTTTATTTCAACTGTTTCACAGTAAGTAATAGAAAATAAATATTCTGGAATTTTATTTCGTTGGTCCTATCGACTATCGAGCTATTACTCATTCTACAACTGTTTTACCGAGAGTATAAGGCAAATGTCTGATGTATATAAACAGTTATTAGTGGCTTATATCGATTTACTGATGGGGTCCCTCCATATACACTCCAAAAATCCCTCAAACAATCCCCAAACTCAACCTCATCAACCATCGCTCATCAAGGATTAATCTAGAATTTCCGTAATTTCTGTTTCTACTTCGCATGAAAAAAACAGAAACCCTGACAAAACCTCTCAAGTGTTATCTGCCCAATTGGAACAAGATAAACGTGTTCTCTCGACGTTTAACACCCTCCACTCCATCTGCTCCCCGTTCATCCTCCTCCTACCCCCTTTCCCCCTTGTTCCCCATCAGTTTTGACCGACCCTTCTGCAGGCTCCAATAACGATAATAATTGTGGGTTAGTGAAGTTGAAGCGCATGATGCGGAAAGAATGCTTCTATATTGATATTTTACCGACTATACGAGTTTAGTCATATAAATAATTATCTCTGTAAATGAAAATAATTTTATTTTAGGTGATATTTCTCATATAACTTGTATTTGATTTCAATGGATCGATATCAAAGGAGAACACCCTGTATTAAGTGAGCTATATATTGTCGGGGGTCCACAATATCATCAACCCCTATATACTCCAAGCTTCAGATGACAACCCTACATGTATCATTATAGTAAACTCCTTTCTAAAGCTTCTCTGTATCCTGGCATAATCAAAAGCAAATTATAATTATTAAATTTTCACCCAAAATGACGTCTTTTCTTTGGCTTTGTGAAAGTACTATTTCCTGTTGTTCAACTTTAAAATCGCCATCCTTAGTGGAAATATAATTATAAAGAATGTCTCATGAATCTACCTCTGATTATACCCATTTTTTAGGGTTGAGTCAGAAAAACCTACTCAAAAACTCAAATAAATAAGTTCAGGCGTTCTTATTAGGTAACTTCAGCTCACCTGGAAAATATTTCTCACGATCCAAGAATTGAACCTAAAAACCGCTTAAACTCATCGGTTTCCGTGTTTATAATATGATATCAATATTCCACGATTTTATTCACTTGGTAGTTTCATACATGGTCCCACAAAAATTCATATGAAAGCGACAGCACAATACATGTTCAGGAAATAAATAATGTACTCACACGTACTCACAGCAATATCTTTTATCGAATTCCAAACACTCAACTACTAACGAGATAACAACAGTTGTTTGATATAGTGGAGCACTTCTCACATTATATTATTGTATCAACGTGGTAAATAATAGAAAATCAAATACAAGAACCGAAACATCTAGTTGGCGGTGACCGCTGAATTCGAAGTATGGAACATTTTCCAAATATCTGAAGGAAATAATTGCAACCATGTGAGGACGTATCATCGATCTTCGTATTTTTCATTAATTTTCGCACAACATACGAAGGATCAATATTGGTATTTGAAATTATTTCCTCAATAGGTAATGAGTTTCAGAATTTCGCCGTCCTATAGAAAAAATAATTCTCAGGTCATATAATGTGTTACAAAATTCAGAAAGGTTTCATAAAAAAATACTTCAACGCTCATCGATGTAACATTACAGAAACTTTCCAAATTCATGTTGATGAACATGATAAAGTTTCAGTCGAGGTTGCAGAAGAAGTTGGAAATTAGCTTTGGAGCCAAAGTGGATTCCCTTTTGGAATATCGGTCAGTTGATTCATTGCATTTCAAATGAGGGCTTGTAAATCTCGGTTAATGGAGAATGACGAGCTTTAGATCCTGGTTTCGGGTGAAAGAAAAATAAAACGATGTGGCCGAAACTTTCAGAACAGTCGATTTAAAGAGTTGACTCAGGAGGAATAACAAATTATTTTCACCTGGAGTTGGTGAGATTACCCTAAAAGTAAGTATCTCTCTTCATCAGATCGTTACGGAGGGATCATTTTCAAAATGTTTGATGATAATTCATCAGCAGATTATTACATAATTCTTTTGGGTTCGAGGATCCTATTGAAACAGAATTCTTCGATGCTTGTACACAAAAACGTCCTGTGCAAGCATCGGAGGAGCCTGATGCATGTTCTGATGCTTTTCTTATCCACGTTGAATAAATAGAACAAGAACTATTGAGAATCAGTGATTATGTCGTTCTCCAGAAGCTTCGAATTTTTCTTCAACGCACAGAACGTCAACTCAGAAAACAAATAGGGATGGTGATTTGGTAGTTTTTGAATAAGTGAAACCAAGAGTTTGTCGAAAATGTTGATTTTGTATAACAATCCAGGTGGAACTCGAATTCCAATATTGTTTCGGGTTGAAAGAAATAGGTCCTGACCACACTATCTCCATACACTGGTTAGATAGACAGATGGAACGAGATGGTTGCGTGAAAATAAAGAACACAGTAATTTCTGCAGTCTCCAGACATCAAAAAAACAGTTGCGATATCGAAATCCCAAAAGCAGATCCAACTGCCATGTTCCCCCATTTGTGAGCATTGATATTTGCGACTTCCACACTACCTTCAGGAACTTTTATTGCAAGACCGAGAGTAGAATAGCAATCAATCCAAGCTGTAACTCGAATTGAAACCATGTTTTGGGTGAAGAACATGTTTCCACTGCACTCCCTTGTTGCACTGATAAGGAAAACGAATGGAACTATAACGTGGAGTGTAAAAGAAAACCAACCTTTTCCGCAGTGGTCTGCAGACTTGCATCAACAAAACAGTTGCGATATCGAAATCCCAAAAGCAGATCCAAAATCCATGTTTTCCCATTTGTGAGCATTGATATTTGCGACTTCCACACTACCTTCAGGAAGTTTCATTGCAAGACCAAGAGTAGAATAGCAATCAATCCGAGCTGAAACTCGAATTGAAACCAGGTGGGATAAAACATGTTCCCACTGCACTCTCTTGATACACTGATAAGGAAAACAAATGGAACTATAACGTGGAGTGAATATAAACAACCCAACGTTTTACGCAGTGGTCTACAGACATGCATCAACAAAACAGTTGCGATATCGAAATCCCAAAAGCAGATCCAAAATCCATGTTTTCCCATTTGTGAGCATTGATATTTGCGACTTCCACACTACCTTCAGGAAGTTTCATTGCAAGACCAAGAGTAGAATAGCAATCAATCCGAGCTGAAACTCGAATTGAAACCAAGTGGGATAAAACATGTTCCCACTGCACTCTCTTGATGCACTGATAAGGAAAACAAATGGAACTATAACGTGGAGTGAATATAAACAACCCAACGTTTTACGCAGTGTAGTCTGCAGACATGCATCAACAAAACAGTTGCGATATCGAAATCCCAAAAGCAGATCCAAAATCCATGTTTTCCCATTTGTGAGCATTGATATTCGCAACTTCCACACTACCTTCAGGAAGTTTCATTGCAAGACCAAGAGTAGAATAGCAATCAATCCGAGCTGAAACTCGAATTGAAACCAGGTGGGATAAAACATGTTCCCACTGCACTCTCTTGATACACTGATAAGGAAAACAAATGGAACTATAACGTGGAGTGAATATAAACAACCCAACGTTTTACGCAGTGGTCTACAGACATGCATCAACAAAACAGTTGCGATATCGAAATCCCAAAAGCAGATCCAAAATCCATGTTTTCCCATTTGTGAGCATTGATATTTGCGACTTCCACACTACCTTCAGAAAGTTTCATTGCAAGACCAAGAGTAGAATAGCAATCAATCCAAGCTGAAACTCGTATTGAAACCAGGTGGGATAAAACATGTTTCCACTGCACTCTCTTGATGCACTGATAAGGAAAACAAATGGAACTATAACGTGGAGTGAATATAAACAACCCAACGTTTTACGCAGTGTAGTCTGCAGACATGCATCAACAAAACAGTTGCGATATCGAAATCCCAAAAGCATATTCAACTTCCATGTTTTCCCATTTGTGAGCATTGATATTCGCAACTTCCACACTACCTTCAGGAAGTTTCATTGCAAGACCGAGCTGAAACTCGAATTGAAACCAGGTGGGATAAAATATGTTCCCACTGCACTCTCTTGATGCACTGATAAGAAAAACAAATGGAACTATAACGTGGAGTGAATATAAACAACCCAACGTTTTACGCAGTGTAGTCTGCAGACATGCATCAACAAAACAGTTGCGATATCGAAATCCCAAAAGCAGATCCAAAATCCATGTTTTCCCATTTGTGAGCATTGATATTCGCAACTTCCACACTACCTTCAGGAAGTTTCATTGCAAGACCAAGAGTAGAATAGCAATCAATCCGAGCTGAAACTCGAATTGAAACCAGGTGGGATAAAACATGTTCCCACTGCACTCTCTTGATACACTGATAAGGAAAACAAATGGAACTATAACGTGGAGTGAATATAAACAACCCAACGTTTTACGCAGTGGTCTACAGACATGCATCAACAAAACAGTTGCGATATCGAAATCCCAAAAGCAGATCCAAAATCCATGTTTTCCCATTTGTGAGCATTGATATTTGCGACTTCCACACTACCTTCAGGAAGTTTCATTGCAAGACCAAGAGTAGAATAGCAATCAATCCAAGCTGAAACTCGTATTGAAACCAGGTGGGATAAAACATGTTCCCACTGCACTCTCTTGATGCACTGATAAGGAAAACAAATGGAACTATAACGTGGAGTGAATATAAACAACCCAACGTTTTACGCAGTGTAGTCTGCAGACATGCATCAACAAAACAGTTGCGATATCGAAATCCCAAAAGCATATTCAACTTCCATGTTTTCCCATTTGTGAGCATTGATATTCGCAACTTCCACACTACCTTCAGGAAGTTTCATTGCAAGACCGAGCTGAAACTCGAATTGAAACCAGGTGGGATAAAACATGTTCCCACTGCACTCCCTTGATGTATTGATAAAAAAACAAATGGAACATTAACATGGAGTGAATATAAACAACTCAACGTTTTCCACAGTATAATCTGCAGACATGTATCAACAAAACAGCTGCAACATCAAGATCCCAGAAGCAGATCCCAAACCCATGTTTTCCCATTTGTGAGCATTGATATTTGCAACTTCCACACTACCTTCAGGAAGTTTCATTGCAAGACCAAGAGTAGAATAGCAATCAATCCGAGCTGAAACTCGAATTGAAACCAGGTGGGATAAAACATGTTCCCACTGCACTCTCTTGATGCACTGATAAGGAAAACAAATGGAACTATAACGTGGAGTGAATATAAACAACCCAACGTTTTACGCAGTGTAGTCTGCAGACATGCATCAACAAAACAGTTGCGATATCGAAATCCCAAAAGCATATTCAACTTCCATGTTTTCCCATTTGTGAGCATTGATATTCGCAACTTCCACACTACCTTCAGGAAGTTTCATTGCAAGACCAAGAGTAGAATAGCAATCAATCCGAGCTGAAACTCGAATTGAAACCAGGTGGGATAAAACATGTTCCCACTGCACTCTCTTGATACACTGATAAGAAAAACAAATGGAACTATAACGTGGAGTGAATATAAACAGCCCAACGTTTTCCGCAGTGGTCTGTAGACATGCATAAACAAAACAGCTGCAACATCGAACTTCCCGAAGCATACCCTACCTCCATATTCCCCCAGTTCTGAGCATTGATCTTCGCAGCCTCCACACTACCTTTGGCACCCATTTCCACCTATCACACGGTATATCCGATCGCGAGCAACACGGAAGAAGTAGCCCGGAAAATTTGGCACGAACGAATCGTTTGTTGGCACTGTTTGGTCGTATACCGAGCGTTCGGTACCTTTGCGGCAGCTAGTTTGGCAGATGTGGAGGACCGTTTTGGACACTGCTGCTGGTAGAAATTCGATAGACCTGACCACCGCGACTGTTCAGGTCAGACTAGGTTTGGCGCGACGGCCGATTGGCGGCGCTGCCGACTGTAGGCGCGGACGTCGCGGCGCCCACTTCGACGGGGCCTTCACAGCGTTGCCAAACTTACAAAAATCGCAGTATTCATGCTATAAGACGGAGTAATTTTTTATCACATAATATGTGAATTTTAATTCATATGAGTTGACTAAATCATGGTGTGTCAATATTGTTTTTCTATTTTGGTTCTCTCGTAACGTCCCAGCCTCTGTTTCGATACGCATTTTTTATTATTTAGAGGTTGGTACAATCGAACTGTCAAATGAGAGTCATAAGAGTTAGGCCTATAGCTTACTTTTGAGCTATTTTGGATTTGGTGATACCAGCAGTGAAAACTCAATGTTTTTATCGGTAAATTTCAATTTAGAATGTGATTGGATTTAAATTGACCAATGAAAACAAAAACAACGTTACATTTTTCACCGCTGTAAATGTTAGTATTCAAAGGAGATGAAATCATTGTTCTGGTCAAAGCAAACTCGAAATTGAAAAAATAGGTCTGAGTAACATGAACTGTCATGAACATGAAAACCGAAAGGTAAATATGAAACTAATCCTGAGAATTATACTCATTAGCTGTTATTTCATGGTATTGCGTGATATTACCACAAATATGGTACTGTCAGATTATTATTTCCTGATTCTCAAGTCTCAATAGAAATACTCATTGGTTTCACATTGATAAAGCTTTCAAGAACTACAACCCTATTGATACGTTCAAGTCCCTAACAGAGCGTGTCTTAGTCTTTTACTATTTGGATACTTATTTCTAGCATAACCATAAATTTACCGTTTTCAGGGCTCGAGAACCACTTTAAAAGGTATACGTATCAATACGATTCTACATGATATAAAGGGTATTTCAAAATGAAACACCTCGTTTTTTATTGGAAATTTCAATTTGTAAATTTTTTTATTTTGTTGCATTAATGGAAATAACTGAATAAGTGAAGAAACTGCTCATCATCATTGGTGTTTCTGAACACAAGACAGTTGTCGAAATACGTATTTTGTTTTTGGGTTATAGTTTCGTTTGTTGTATATTCTCAAGCCACAGTCTCCAAGTCTCCACTTCATTTCTGGATAGATCTCAGATCAATTATGAATGGATCAACAATCCAATCAGTATCGCAGTCTGAATCTGAAAAATAATGTCCGAATAATAAAAACTTCAAAGCTCGAAGATGTTGAATCTATGATTTGACAAATTTTTATTTCCATTCTTATTTTGTCCGGGTAAGAAAACCATGTTGTAGACACTTGGCAACACTGGGTACGAACAGTGAGGCGTAATCAAGTTTTCAGGTGAATTTTTTAATTGTCTTGATTCCACGGAGAGTCCCGGTTCTCCATTGACGCCCTTTTATTCTACGAGGTTTCACCAGCTATGCAGTCACTGGATAGGGGATGTATTGGGTTCCAAATAGGGATAATTGGCGGCGGATTTATCGCAGTGAATTTGTAGGGGATGGGGATGCCCTATCAATATGTCGATGTGCACTCGATGCAGGTTCCAGTGGAAAAAAATCACTTGGGGTTGAATCTACATAAACGACTGTTATGCCTGTGAATTCTGCAGGACCTGTGCCCGTGAATATTGGGATGTAGTATAGTGTAAAGCATGCGGAAAGAATCAATTAAAGTTGTAGACTATCGCGTTTTTAATCGAATCATCTTGAATTTTCATCTTTCAATTTTGAAGTGTCCCATACTTGAATCATATATGTGGGACTCACTCTGTATGTCAACAACAGGGACTATTCATCGGTAGTATTGAAATCCTGTTTTCAATAAGTTAGTTTCCTTATTTGTAGTTTGTTGTTCACCAAATTCTTGATTACTGGGCAGATATGTTTCAATTCCTAATCAATATTTGGAACAGATGAATCCTGAATATATCTATATGAAGCCTTGAAATCCACTGGATATCTGATTTATGTTAGGTGTATATGTAACATAGGTCCTGGTAGTTCTAGTTTGCAATAAAACTGTTTATGAACTGATCTTGATTTTGTGACTGTTAATGATTGTTTCAGTAGAAAAAATTATTTGATCTGAATGTGACGTGACCCTTCACCAAAAATAGTGTGGAGGGTTTTTCAAAATGATTTTATTGTTCTAGGTTTGACCTTTACCCTCCCTTTCCAGCGATCTTAATCGGTGTTGATAATTGAGCACCTATCAAGCCAATTACTCAAAAAAGAACAGATTCATCTTGTTCAGGCCAGACTTATCCGGCATTTAGATAATCCCATGACTAGCTACGTCGACCTCACACGTGTCTCTCCAGATTCCAACATCCCATTTTGCGCAGATTGATTTTCCAGGGCACAAGCGCCTATAGAGCCATCTCACGGCAAAATCTCGAAGCTTTAGCTTGGTGAAGGAGCTGCAATCGATTTTGTTTTGGTTCGAATTTCGAAAGGTGAAGCCATCCAGTCAAATATAGCCGATGGTATTATGTAGATTCGCTTTTCACATGAGTAAAGCTGAAGGATTCAAGAAATTAGCTTCAAGTACGAGGAAATTAGTTCGAATAAATAGATAGATTTTATTCAGATATGGATGACATTTACAATAATAGCAATCTTCAATCATACAGTTTTGATATACTTTCCTAACAATCTAAGCCAGCCATCTAAGTAAGGCTTGTAGTATGGGACAGATTGATTGGAATTATATCGATATTTCCCATATCATACCAGAGGAGATTCTTATAAGAGATGAACAGTCATGAACTCAGGAGGAACTTTATAATTTTCGTTACAGTGCAACAGAATATGAAATTTTATATAGAGCAACTTGCTATTTTCCATACGTTAAGAGATAAAAATAATATGCAATTAGAAAGAAGTTGCGTGATTTGAACCTCTGCAATTTGCCGTTTTGAAAACTGGAACAAAATCACTGGAAGATTGACGACTTCATTATTTTCATTTATTTTCTTAGTTCTTTTCTTCAGAGGAAAAGGTTTAAATGTTATATACTTGAGTGATTATAATCAAGCCTAATGAGATAAGATTATCAAAAATAGTCTGACTACAATAAGGCAAAAAGTGTGACCCAACTTTTCCAGCGACAAAACTGAACCTAACTTTTGAAAGCATGATAACCAGCATTGTAAACAAATGTTTGATGACGTTATATCAATTTTTCTCAAACTTGCGTTGTCAGAAAATAATCTTATTTGTGGAAATATCGCGATTTGGAGAGTCTTCGAGTGGAGAAAGTGCAGTCAAGACGATTTGGATCACTTCTGCAAAAATGTTACAAGAGAAGTACTTTAAAGATTATAAAAGATCCGTTTCAATCCGTTCACGGACATACAGTTTAAGAAAGCAACATTTAATAAACAATCCCAGAAAAAAGGAAAGTGAGTTCTAATACCCTCAAAAGACATTTTCGAAATGGCACTGTCCTGGAGTGAAGAAGAACCTTTTAGGCCTCCAAAGAAAATTTTATCACATTGCTGCCTATGAGACCGGAAGATTTGAATATAACCCAGTGTTTTCGAAGACAGCACAAGGGGGAAATCAGAAGTTGGCCGACAGTAAATGGTTGGTAGCAAACACTGAAGAAGATTGTGTATGTCCAGCAGTAAGATTGTTCAAACCAATTATGGGAAGACGGGGAAACCATATCATATGTGAAAAGTTTTTTTAACTCCAAATACTTTCTGTCATACGGACAGGGCAGTTTTTTTCGTTGAATTGCCAGGCAACAGAATTCTCGTTGATACATGTCATGAGAATGTCAATTTAGTTATCAGTACCAATCAAATGCAATAAATTGTTCGTCGTACGGCAGAGATAAGTAACCCACTAACAAGATGTGCACGTCAATGCTAAAATTTGGCAATATATTTTTCATGCTTTTGGAATCAACCACAAGATGGAACTAGTGCCGTTGATTCCAAAGAGTGAACATAGCTTTTTCAGCTGCCATATCTGGCTGCCATGTTCAAGGTCAGATTTTTCTATCTTTTTCTTCATCAGTTTGTCTTTTGTATTCAACTGTCTTCCACTTTGTTTATTTTTATTGATTTTTATCGACTGTATGGTGGAAATTTGTTCCCGTTCTCGTGAATATTGTGGTTTTACATCAGAATTTCATTCATATCTTCATCAAAGTACTATTGAACAATATGAAATACTCCAGTTGCATATATGTATAATCAGTTTATTATTGAGAAATGCAGTGACAGTGGCAATGATCAGGAAATAAAATTGCGAGTACTTGAACTGTGAAAGAACACGTCGCCGAAATGAGGATTTCGTTTCCCAATCAAAGATTTTCTTCGAACAAAAAATTGGATCGTTAATTATTCAGGTACGTCACACTACCAGTTGATATTTTACATTCACTATGTTCTGAGTGATATACTTGATTATTCTTTTTCTGTTACAGGAGATGTTGAGCTAATAGATTCGAGTTGGGTAGAACTGTACAAAGGGCTAGTTTGAGAATATCATTTCACTGAGGATAATAATACATTGCTCAGTAATAGATTGAATATCCAAAGCACCTATGAGAACATTTTCAAGACCATCAGAATGAAAAAAAACGTAAATAAATTGATGAGGAGAGGGACAGAAATGCATCAGCCAATGTATCTTCAACTAGTCATCATTATTAAATAATTACCACTTCCAATGTGTTGTTGAATATTGTATGAAAATAATCACTGACAATTCAATATTTATTCATACAACAGTAAAAGATATTATTACATTGCTCGTTTTTTTTTTCAAATTGTATGATCAAAAGATCCCCAATGAGGATAGAGATAGAAAGAAATAAAGAGTGGAAACCCAATTTCAAAGGCAAACAGCCTCTTCATACTAAAGTGGCAACTGAAATTATGATCATGGCACCATACCAACAAATTCCTGAATTTGATTTTTTCAGTAATTTCATTTGAATCTGCTTCAAAGGCACATCGCGCATCTTCAATGCAGAGCACTTTTTTCCAATCTTCAAGTTATTATCTACACATGTCTTGTGTTAATTTTGTTTAGACCAGGATGAATAGTTGATAGTGATTCATATTTTCTCACCATATTAATGAAACCTCTGTTATCATTTATCAAACAAAACTTCTCTTTTCTCCATAAGAAAATGAATAATAAATATAAAAAACCACAGTGTAAAACGTGAAGTGAACAAATCAACTCGATTACTGTAACACACTGTAATGTAATCTAAGTTCGTGAAAGTTCGTAATTTGAATTAGCTGCGAAACGCTATCTTCATATCAACAAAAATTGAGATTCATGCGTTAAACGCCATCTGTGATAGTACGTTGAAACGAAAATCAATCACGTGACTATATTTCCAAATCTTCCATAAGACGCGCACATCTTGTTATTACTTATCTCTGTCGTACGGTGAAGGTTTTGGAAATAAAAATCCTGCAGAGTTCCGAATCAATATGGCGTTGAAAAGTCAAGTCATACAAGGTGCCCGCAGAGTTGCAAGTGAAACTGATACGCGTCCGAATGCACTAACCTTCCCCCCCCCTCACTCCCACCCATATCCACCCCCGACCTACCCCCCATAACCCCGTTCGGGAAACTTTCGGCCCACTCTAATCCCATTCCCAGCCGACACTCTCTGACAGAGAATTGGGTCATCCCCACATCCCGGGGGTCACTAAACCCCGAGAAATAAATTCAAGGAATATACTGGGTTGTAAAAGGGGACACGCCTCTTCTCGTCTTCTGATGTACACCTACCTGATGTTATTGAATTTGATGGATTATTATGTCGATGGTACGCTTTTTCTTGTATAACACACACACACACACTGTGAATGCAGATCGCAAATGTTTCTTTCTTCCTAAGACGTGACAAATTCACATCAAGACAGGCATGCTCAACAACCTACAGACCGGTTTCGGGCTAATTGGCCCTCATCAGTGCAGGGTAATTATCCGAGTAGAGACCGTGAGATCTCCACTCGAAGCGTGGCCTGTCCCAATGCATTTTCGTCGCGTCTATTTGACCGCCTTGGGCCGCGTTCCAAGAGACAGTTGGAAGTGGCGACACCATGCGGCAGAAGAAAGAAACACTCCAGAAACAAATATCCCAAGTAATAGATTTTGGAAGTGGCTGAGAGCCATAAATTGGAACAAAATTTTTGAAAGAGAAAATAGTCTATCCAATTAAAATATCAAGCATAGTTTGAAATGAATGTCTGGTAGACTACGAGCAGAAACGAACTACTTTCCTGTTTTTTTCTACTTTACATGTGTTACAGGGTGAGATGAATCCCAGGGAAGTTTCCAAGATCGATTTGGACTTCGGGAAAAGTTACGTTGTATAGGAATAGTCAAGCAGGGGAGATTAATTTTGATTGAGCGGAATTTTCTTTTTTTTTTTCATGCCTCTATCGATCAAGCTCTTGTGAAGTTTTGGATGGATGGACGGTAAAAACCGTTGAGACGTCTCAGCATCAGCATCAATTAACCATGCCACCACAGAGAGGTGCAAGGAAATCTAAGCCACATTAAAAATTGATTACTTCTGAAGATGAGAAATAAAATGGGGTACATGATATTCCAAAAATAGCTTCGCAAAATTCGCAAAACTACATATCTTTGTTCAGAAGAATGTGAATGATTTTGAGGACGATACAACCGAAACAATTTTCAAGATCTGTTTTCAAAATTTGGATCTCGAAACTTGATATCTTTGGAAATTCACCTATTTTGTATTCAGAAGATATAGTTTTGCTTCATACTGCTGGTCAGAGTTGCAAAATTTTTCAAACACACCTTTCAAACGAATTGCTGCAAACAAATATTTGCTCAAATCCTTATATTTATAGCAATCAAATACTACTACTAAACTGTTATGGATTATTTCATTATTTCTTTAAAAGTCCACATGATTAGACTTATTCTTGAGGTTTTAGGTCCGTGAATCTAACTGTCATTAAATTATCATGTATGTATTATGATTTAGGTACTTTTGGAAATAAAAATGTAATTCTATCAATCATACTTTTTTGGTTATTCCACTAATTTTTCAATCTCTATAAGAACAGAAGTTGACTTTGAAATATTTCAGAAAATAGAACATAATCTCTATGGTGGTTATCCGGATTCATTGAAACAAACAAAAATCGAAATATTACATGAATTTCCATCAAACCCCCACTCAAAAAAAATTCATTGTCGCCCTCCTGTATATTACATATATGAAAAGCATCAAAAATTATTTTTACTTGCAACCAATTTGTGGGGTTTCATTTGTCAAATATATCTACTAACATAATAAAAATGAGATACAAGATGGAATTGGTCAGTGATAACAGCCAACTCTTAAAATCAATACACTGTATATACATCTACAACTTCAAAACATATATCTAGAGCAAGCATACGATCTGCAGCATGGAAAGTATATATGTATATGTAGTATACTATAACTTCCTGTCTTTGAAAACCAATAAGTCAATTTGAATATGGACAACAAATTCGAGGTTCAAGAAATGATGAGGAAACTTACCTTGGAACAGAGTAATTCAGGCCAGTTTAAGTCTTTCACCTTCTAAATGTTGTATAAAATCCAGTAAACACTGATACAAATATATATTATCCAGTATTTTAGTAAACTTTGAATTATTTAAGTAGGTATATGGAATGTGAGGAACCATTCAACATTCATTTATGAGTTAAGATGATTGTTTAGCAGTGTTTTAATTGATGATGATCAAAATTTCTGTGAAAACGAGTATGGTGTAAGTGTCCCTGATGCTTGAAATAAATGAACAACGTCTCGTGGTATGTTTATTAAATAAAAAAATACATTCAAATTATGCTAATCGGCTTAAAAAACCCATTCCAAAAACAACGAAAGCGAAAAATCTGCCTGACCCTCTCACTGAGTAACGTGAATCATGGTGAAAATATAACAACGAAGCTCTATGTACAGCTCTAATCTAAGAAAATCTGGATGAAATATGTACCTTACACCGAACATACATAACAGTGAGTAAATTTGGATGAGTCGATGACGATCACAGCACTGCGAGGGGAAAAGGGGATCACATTTTGTTAGTTGCAGAGCACACTACGTTTCATGTGAGACTGCCTTGCCTTCGCCCTTCGCTTTGGGTGTGCACTCCGCCTGGAAGTTCGAGAATCGACCGCCATGGAGGCCTGGCGCTGTCAGCGAAAGGTCCAAAGGGAATTGCTCCAGTTGTAGGGGAAGAAATTTGGCAAAACAGGAGCTCTCCTCATGGACTTGTTAGCAATTGAATTACTTTGTCAAGCTTTTGAAACTGTTGATTCTGTTTTTTTTTTCATTTTCATGGTCGAGGACCTGCAGAACTTCTCTCCACAAAACTATTTTTTCTTCGAACGGCGGAATTGTAGAACTCACTTTTTAGTCAGGTTTTCCCTGATGCATACACATGGTGTTTCAGATTGTTCAGGCCTAATTTCGATGGAGCATAGTGCTCAGTAAGAAATAATTGTTTTATCTTCGATACCGCAAATTCCAATTTCTATATAAATAAAGTGACATACCTACAAATAGGCATAGGCAAACTCTATTCCAGTTCAATTCAGTTCCTTTTTTGTTTCAATCTAATGGAGACATATGGAATAATCTTAAATCAATATTTGATGTTGAGTATTTTTAATAACATAATAGACTAACATGTCTCAATTCTCAAGTGATAAGAATTAAATGTTGATGCATTTTTTGTTATCACGAAAGAGGGTTGGGCTGTGAGTAGTATTAAAAATAGCATACGCCTGCTACTGAATTTAATTATAAATCAAATTTACTGGAAAAAGTGATAAAAAATTCAATAAGAATTTTATAGAACCAACAATTGCAAACAGAGCACACTATGCAGCGAAAGAAATAAACCCCCGAATAAAGTTCCCATGTCACAAGATATGTTAGCAGGGGAAAAGCCTCAATCTCAAAATGACTCAAAAAATGAGTGAATTGAAAAGCTTAGCGGCGTTACCAACAACGATGTTGAAATAAATATCAAAATGTAGAAAACGAGCAGGAAGCAACCACTTTCCTGGCTAATTCCACTAAATTATATGCATCCGTAGGCTATACATATATTGTGATTTCTATGCGATAACATATTCTCATCCACATGCATCATTCAGATTTCTTACTCGCATGGGGGGTAGTCAAGATAAGTCGATTTTTTTGTCGATCACTGGACTAATTGGCAGACATGAATGAAGGGTTCAGCGATTTTCGGTCGAGATCGGGATGCAAGGTATAGACGAATGGGGTTGAAAAGGCATTCCGCAGGACGAAGCCAGGGGTTGTTGGAGAAATTTGGCGATTAATACTTGAATGATAATTTGCCACCCTTACACTCACCAAAAAATTTACACATGAACTGTACAACACAGCGAATGCGATAAACAATACGAGAGTTGGTTTGTTGTAAAGAAGGATCAAAAGTTAGTGTTGTATACTATTTTTCCTACGACCATGAATAAATTTTCCAGTCCAGTTTTTCATCGAAGTGAATTCAGATTTTATGTCTCACAGAACATCGATACATAAAATTCTCCTTATAATCCAAACAAAAGGCGAAAAATCTTATGAACATGAATGTGGTGTACCAAAAGCGCTTATGGTGACAATGAGTACCTATTTGTCCTTATTATTTCTAACAATCCATGCGAGCGTGCGATTTTCTTTAAATTTCAATATATGCTCCGTAATCGAATGAAATACTATGGTAATGTTAGCAACTTCACAAATATCAAAACAGGGTGCTTATGGCTTTTTCATACGTAGTCGTAGGAAGAAATGGTTTTTTAAATTAATTCTATTGTTCTGTTGAACAATAGGTTGATAAGTGTCCACCTTGCAACTAAATATATTGATATCAATTTTTTTATGGGACATTGCAATTCCATATAAACTGATTCTTCATCCTACGCACAGTTACTATGTCGATCGTAAATCAGCAAGATCCAATAAAAACCCCAGTCGAATGATGTTGTGCACACATCAGTACCACATCATGAAGTGGTCATCAGGACTAATTTTTTTGGTCGCCTTCAGTTTTGCAGTGATCGCATCCAATGCAGAAGTGAAAAGCGATCTTGTAGATCGTCAGATAGTGAAGGTGAGTACCTACTAGGTTATTCAGACTTTTAACGTTTGTTATATCGAATACCCCTCAGCAATATTACAGTATTGAAAAAAAATGTCGATTCAACATTTGTCACATTAAATACCACTCACCTTGAGATGTATCAATATTTCAGTGTGCCTTTTACATTTTCTAGCCACGCAGCATTGAGGATATTGAAGTAGGCAGCGGAATTTCAGATCGTGGTAAAATTAAGGTGAGTACTACGTTAATCAGACATTCAAAATTTGTCATATTGAATACCTCTCTATCCCGAGAGGTAGCAACATTTCAGTATTAATATTTTTTTCGATATAAATCAGGTACTTACTCAGTATTATTTAGATGTCCCATTCTAGTCCTATTGAAAGTTTCGTTGTATCTGAGTCAATTTAAATTTGAATTGAAAATTCTCTTTTTTCTAGGCACGTACCAATGTCGATGGTAATGAAGGTGAAAACGAAATTAGAGAGCGTGGTAAGATAAAGGTCAGTACTATGTTAATCAGACCTTCAAAATTTGTCATATTGAATACCTCTCTATCCCGAGAGGTAGCAACATTTCAGTATTAATATTTTTTTCGATATAAATTAGGTACTTACTCAGTATTATTTAGATGTCCCATTCTAGTCCTATTGAAAGTTTCGTTGTATCTGAGTCAATTTAAATTTGAATTGAAAATTCTCTTTTTTCTAGGCACGTACCAATGTCGATGGTAATGAAGGTGAAAACGAAATTAGAGAGCGTGGTAAGATAAAGGTCAGTACTATGTTAATCAGACATTCAAAATTTGTCATATTGAATACCTCTCTATCCCGAGAGGTAGCAACATTTTAGTATAAATATTTTTTTTCGATATGAATCAGGTACTTACTCGGTATTATCTAGATGTCCCATTCTAGTCCTATTGAAAGTTTCGTTGTATCTGAGTCAATTTAAATTTGAATTGAAAATTCTCTTTTTTCTAGGCACGTACCAATGTCGATGGTAATGAAGGTGAAAACGAAATTAGAGAGCGTGGTAAGATAAAGGTCAGTACTATGTTAATCAGACATTCAAAATTTGTCATATTGAATACCTCTCTATCCCGAGAGGTAGCAACATTTTAGTATTAATATTTTTTTTCGATATGAATCAGGTACTTACTCAGTATTATCTAGATGTCCCATTCCAGTCCTATTGAAAGTTTCGTTGTATCTGAGTCAATTTAAATTTGAATTGAAAATTCTCTTTTTTCTAGGCACGTACCAATGTCGATGGTAATGAAGGTGAAAACGAAATTAGAGAGCGTGGTAAGATAAAGGTCAGTACTATGTTAATCAGACATTCAAAATTTGTCATATTGAATACCTCTCTATCCCGAGAGGTAGCAACATTTCAGTATTAATATTTTTTTCGATATAAATCAGGTACTTACTCAGTATTATTTAGATGTCCCATTCTAGTCCTATTGAAAGTTTCGTTGTATCTGAGTCAATTTAAATTTGAATTGAAAATTCTCTTTTTTCTAGGCACGTACCAATGTCGATGGTAATGAAGGTGAAAACGAAATTAGAGAGCGTGGTAAGATAAAGGTCAGTACTATGTTAATCAGACATTCAAAATTTGTCATATTGAATACCTCTCTATCCCGAGAGGTAGCAACATTTTAGTATTAATATTTTTTTTCGATATGAATCAGGTACTTACTCAGTATTATCTAGATGTCCCATTCTAGTCCTATTGAAAGTTTCGTTGTATCTGAGTCAATTTAAATTTGAATTGAAAATTCTCTTTTTTCTAGGCACGTACCAATGTCGATGGTAATGAAGGTGAAAACGAAATTAGAGAGCGTGGTAAGATAAAGGTCAGTACTATGTTAATCAGACATTCAAAATTTGTCATATTGAATACCTCTCTATCCCGAGAGGTAGCAACATTTCAGTATTAATATTTTTTTCGATATAAATCAGGTACTTACTCAGTATTATTTAGATGTCCCATTCTAGTCCTATTGAAAGTTTCGTTGTATCTGAGTCAATTTAAATTTGAATTGAAAATTCTCTTTTTTCTAGGCACGTACCAATGTCGATGGTAATGAAGGTGAAAACGAAATTAGAGAGCGTGGTAAGATAAAGGTCAGTACTATGTTAATCAGACATTCAAAATTTGTCATATTGAATACCTCTCTATCCCGAGAGGTAGCAACATTTTAGTATTAATATTTTTTTTCGATATGAATCAGGTACTTACTCAGTATTATCTAGATGTCCCATTCTAGTCCTATTGAAAGTTTCGTTGTATCTGAGTCAATTTAAATTTGAATTGAAAATTCTCTTTTTTCTAGGCACGTACCAATGTCGATGGTAATGAAGGTGAAAACGAAATTAGAGAGAGTGGTAAGATAAAGGTCAGTACTATGTTAATCAGACATTCAACATTTGCCACATTTAATACCACTCACCTTGACAGGTAGTAATATTTTATTATTTAAAAATTTTCCAGCCACGCAGCATTGAAGATGGTATTACAGGAGACAGTGAAATTATAGAGCGTGGTAAAATTAAGGTGAGTACTATGTTAATCAGACATTCAAAATTTGTCATATTGAATACCTCTCTATCCCGAGAGGTAGCAACATTTTAGTATTAATATTTTTTTTCGATATGAATCAGGTACTTACTCAGTATTATCTAGATGTCCCATTCTAGTCCTATTGAAAGTTTCGTTGTATCTGAGTCAATTTAAATTTGAATTGAAAATTCTCTTTTTTCTAGGCACGTACCAATGTCGATGGTAATGAAGGTGAAAACGAAATTAGAGAGCGTGGTAAGATAAAGGTCAGTACTATGTTAATCAGACATTCAAAATTTGTCATATTGAATACCTCTCTATCCCGAGAGGTAGCAACATTTCAGTATTAATATTTTTTTCGATATAAATCAGGTACTTACTCAGTATTATTTAGATGTCCCATTCTAGTCCTATTGAAAGTTTCGTTGTATCTGAGTCAATTTAAATTTGAATTGAAAATTCTCTTTTTTCTAGGCACGTACCAATGTCGATGGTAATGAAGGTGAAAACGAAATTAGAGAGCGTGGTAAGATAAAGGTCAGTACTATGTTAATCAGACATTCAAAATTTGTCATATTGAATACCTCTCTATCCCGAGAGGTAGCAACATTTCAGTATTAATATTTTTTTCGATATAAATCAGGTACTTACTCAGTATTATTTAGATGTCCCATTCTAGCCCTATTGAAAGTTTCGTTGTATCTGAGTCAATTTAAATTTGAATTGAAAATTCTCTTTTTTCTAGGCACGTACCAATGTCGATGGTAATGAAGGTGAAAACGAAATTAGAGAGCGTGGTAAGATAAAGGTCAGTACTATGTTAATCAGACATTCAAAATTTGTCATATTGAATACCTCTCTATCCCGAGAGGTAGCAACATTTCAGTATTAATATTTTTTTCGATATAAATCAGGTACTTACTCAGTATTATTTAGATGTCCCATTCTAGTCCTATTGAAAGTTTCGTTGTATCTGAGTCAATTTAAATTTGAATTGAAAATTCTCTTTTTTCTAGGCACGTACCAATGTCGATGGTAATGAAGGTGAAAACGAAATTAGAGAGCGTGGTAAGATAAAGGTCAGTACTATGTTAATCAGACATTCAAAATTTGTCATATTGAATACCTCTCTATCCCGAGAGGTAGCAACATTTTAGTATTAATATTTTTTTACGATATGAATCAGGTACTTACTCAGTATTATCTAGATGTCCCATTCTAGTCCTATTGAAAGTTTCGTTGTATCTGAGTCAATTTAAATTTGAATTGAAAATTCTCTTTTTTCTAGGCACGTACCAATGTCGATGGTAATGAAGGTGAAAACGAAATTAGAGAGAGTGGTAAGATAAAGGTCAGTACTATGTTAATCAGACATTCAACATTTGCCACATTTAATACCACTCACCTTGACAGGTAGTAATATTTTATTATTTAAAAATTTTCCAGCCACGCAGCATTGAAGATGGTATTACAGGAGACAGTGAAATTATAGAGCGTGGTAAAATTAAGGTGAGTACTATGTTAATCAGACATTCAAAATTTGTCATATTGAATACCTCTCTATCCCGAGAGGTAGCAACATCTTAGTATTAATATTTTTTTTCGATATGAATCAGGTACTTACTCAGTATTATCTAGATGTCCCATTCTAGTCCTATTGAAAGTTTCGTTGTATCTGAGTCAATTTAAATTTAAATTGAAAATTCTCTTTTTTCTAGGCACGTACCAATGTCGATGGAAATGAAGGTGAAAACGAAATTAGAGAGCGTGGTAAGATAAAGGTCAGTACTATGTTAATCAGACATTCAAAATTTGTCATATTGAATACCTCTCTATCCCGAGAGGTAGCAACATTTCAGTATTAATATTTTTTTCGATATAAATCAGGTACTTACTCAGTATTATTTAGATGTCCCATTCTAGTCCTATTGAAAGTTTCGTTGTATCTGAGTCAATTTAAATTTGAATTGAAAATTCTCTTTTTTCTAGGCACGTACCAATGTCGATGGTAATGAAGGTGAAAACGAAATTAGAGAGCGTGGTAAGATAAAGGTCAGTACTATGTTAATCAGACATTCAAAATTTGTCATATTGAATACCTCTCTATCCCGAGAGGTAGCAACATTTTAGTATTAATATTTTTTTTCGATATGAATCAGGTACTTACTCAGTATTATTTAGATGTCCCATTCTAGTCCTATTGAAAGTTTCGTTGTATCTGAGTCAATTTAAATTTGAATTGAAAATTCTCTTTTTTCTAGGCACGTACCAATGTCGATGGAAATGAAGGTGAAAACGAAATTAGAGAGCGTGGTAAGATAAAGGTCAGTACTATGTTAATCAGACATTCAAAATTTGTCATATTGAATACCTCTCTATCCCGAGAGGTAGCAACATTTTAGTATTAATATTTTTTTTCGATATGAATCAGGTACTTACTCAGTATTATTTAGATGTCCCATTCTAGTCCTATTGAAAGTTTCGTTGTATCTGAGTCAATTTAAATTTGAATTGAAAATTCTATTTTTTCTAGGCACGTACCAATGTCGATGGAAATGAAGGTGAAAACGAAATTAGAGAGCGTGGTAAGATAAAGGTCAGTACTATGTTAATCAGACATTCAAAATTTGTCATATTGAATACCTCTCTATCCCGAGAGGTAGCAACATTCCAGTATTAATATTTTTTTCGATATGAATCAGGTACTTACTCAGTATTATTTAGATGTCCCATTCTAGTCCTATTGAAAGTTTCGTTGTATCTGAGTCAATTTAAATTTGAATTGAAAATTCTATTTTTTCTAGGCACGTACCAATGTCGATGGAAATGAAGGTGAAAACGAAATTAGAGAGCGTGGTAAGATAAAGGTCAGTACTATGTTAATCAGACATTCAAAATTTGTCATATTGAATACCTCTCTATCCCGAGAGGTAGCAACATTTTAGTATTAATATTTTTTTTCGATATGAATCAGGTACTTACTCAGTATTATCTAGATGTCCCATTCTAGTCCTATTGAAAGTTTCGTTGTATCTTAGTCAATTTAAATTTGAATTGAAAATTCTCTTTTTTCTAGGCACGTACCAATGTCGATGGAAATGAAGGTGAAAACGAAATTAGAGAGCGTGGTAAGATAAAGGTCAGTACTATGTTAATCAGACATTCAAAATTTGTCATATTGAATACCTCTCTATCCCGAGAGGTAGCAACATTTTAGTATTAATATTTTTTTTCGATATGAATCAGGTACTTACTCAGTATTATCTAGATGTCCCATTCTAGTCCTATTGAAAGTTTCGTTGTATCTGAGTCAATTTAAATTTGAATTGAAAATTCTCTTTTTTCTAGGCACGTACCAATGTCGATGGTAATGAAGGTGAAAACGAAATTAGAGAGAGTGGTAAGATAAAGGTCAGTACTATGTTAATCAGACATTCAACATTTGCCACATTTAATACCACTCACCTTGACAGGTAGTAATATTTTATTATTTAAAAATTTTCCAGCCACGCAGCATTGAAGATGGTATTACAGGAGACAGTGAAATTATAGAGCGTGGTAAAATTAAGGTGAGTACTATGTTAATCAGACATTCAAAATTTGTCATATTGAATACCTCTCTATCCCGAGAGGTAGCAACATTTTAGTATTAATATTTTTTTTCGATATGAATCAGGTACTTACTCAGTATTATCTAGATGTCCCATTCTAGTCCTATTGAAAGTTTCGTTGTATCTGAGTCAATTTAAATTTGAATTGAAAATTCTCTTTTTTCTAGGCACGTACCAATGTCGATGGTAATGAAGGTGAAAACGAAATTAGAGAGCGTGGTAAGATAAAGGTCAGTACTATGTTAATCAGACATTCAAAATTTGTCATATTGAATACCTCTCTATCCCGAGAGGTAGCAACATTTCAGTATTAATATTTTTTTCGATATAAATCAGGTACTTACTCAGTATTATTTAGATGTCCCATTCTAGTCCTATTGAAAGTTTCGTTGTATCTGAGTCAATTTAAATTTGAATTGAAAATTCTCTTTTTTCTAGGCACGTACCAATGTCGATGGTAATGAAGGTGAAAACGAAATTAGAGAGCGTGGTAAGATAAAGGTCAGTACTATGTTAATCAGACATTCAAAATTTGTCATATTGAATACCTCTCTATCCCGAGAGGTAGCAACATTTCAGTATTAATATTTTTTTCGATATAAATCAGGTACTTACTCAGTATTATTTAGATGTCCCATTCTAGCCCTATTGAAAGTTTCGTTGTATCTGAGTCAATTTAAATTTGAATTGAAAAATCTCTTTTTTCTAGGCACGTACCAATGTCGATGGTAATGAAGGTGAAAACGAAATTAGAGAGCGTGGTAAGATAAAGGTCAGTACTATGTTAATCAGACATTCAACATTTGCCACATTTAATACCACTCACCTTGAGAGGTAGTAATATTTCATTATTCAAAAATTTTCCAGCCACGCAGCATTGAAGATGGTATTACAGGAGACAGTGAAATTATAGAGCGTGGTAAAATTAAGGTGAGTACTATGTTAATCAGACATTCAAAATTTGTCATATTGAATACCTCTCTATCCCGAGAGGTAGCAACATTTTAGTATTAATATTTTTTTTCGATATGAATCAGGTACTTACTCAGTATTATCTAGATGTCCCATTCTAGTCCTATTGAAAGTTTCGTTGTATCTGAGTCAATTTAAATTTGAATTGAAAATTCTCTTTTTTCTAGGCACGTACCAATGTCGATGGTAATGAAGGTGAAAACGAAATTAGAGAGCGTGGTAAGATAAAGGTCAGTACTATGTTAATCAGACATTCAAAATTTGTCATATTGAATACCTCTCTATCCCGAGAGGTAGCAACATTTCAGTATTAATATTTTTTTCGATATAAATCAGGTACTTACTCAGTATTATTTAGATGTCCCATTCTAGTCCTATTGAAAGTTTCGTTGTATCTGAGTCAATTTAAATTTGAATTGAAAATTCTCTTTTTTCTAGGCACGTACCAATGTCGATGGTAATGAAGGTGAAAACGAAATTAGAGAGCGTGGTAAGATAAAGGTCAGTACTATGTTAATCAGACATTCAAAATTTGTCATATTGAATACCTCTCTATCCCGAGAGGTAGCAACATTTCAGTATTAATATTTTTTTCGATATAAATCAGGTACTTACTCAGTATTATTTAGATGTCCCATTCTAGCCCTATTGAAAGTTTCGTTGTATCTGAGTCAATTTAAATTTGAATTGAAAAATCTCTTTTTTCTAGGCACGTACCAATGTCGATGGTAATGAAGGTGAAAACGAAATTAGAGAGCGTGGTAAGATAAAGGTCAGTACTATGTTAATCAGACATTCAAAATTTGTCATATTGAATACCTCTCTATCCCGAGAGGTAGCAACATTTCAGTATTAATATTTTTTTCGATATAAATCAGGTACTTACTCAGTATTATTTAGATGTCCCATTCTAGCCCTATTGAAAGTTTCGTTGTATCTGAGTCAATTTAAATTTGAATTGAAAAATCTCTTTTTTCTAGGCACGTACCAATGTCGATGGTAATGAAGGTGAAAACGAAATTAGAGAGCGTGGTAAGATAAAGGTCAGTACTATGTTAATCAGACATTCAACATTTGCCACATTTAATACCACTCACCTTGAGAGGTAGTAATATTTCATTATTCAAAAATTGTCTAGCCACGCAGCATTGTAGATGGTATTACAGGAGGCAGTGAAATTAGATAGCATATATTTTCTGTAACATCAACAACTACTCAACTTGGGGGATAGCAATGTTTCAGAATTGAAAAAAATGTTCGATTTGGATTGGGTACTTTCTCAGTATTAGCTGAAATATTTTATATATCTTATTGGAAAATCTTTTATTTCCCAGGGACGGTGCGATTTCCATGATAAGAATGCAGGAGAAAATGCAGTGCATCATAAAGTTAAGGTTAGTATTACGTCAATTACACATTCAACATGTTTTGTTACAACGAGTACCACACAACTTCAGTATGGTGACAATATAACAGTATTTAAAAAATTTTCCAGCAACGCAGCATTGTTGATAGTACTACAGGTAAAAGCGAAAGTTCAGAACGTGGTAAAATGAACGTGAGTACTATACGGTAATCAGACATTCAATATTTGTCATATCAACAACAACTAACCTTGAGAGATAGCTATATTCTAGTATTCAAAATTTTTTCGATCCTACAAAATATTATTCTGTATCCGAAATAATTCAGATTCAATTTCATTTCGAAATCATCGTCATGATTGAAAAAGATCTCTTTTTATCAGCCACGGTGCCATGTCTTCAGGACTACAGGAGGATCTACAAAAAATTGTGGAAATGGTGATAAAGGTGATGAAGTGGAAAGTAAAGGGGTTTGTTTCAGGAGCTAATCTGAAAATATTTATAGGCGGTATTGCAAAACGTTCAGCGGAATTCGGGGGATCAAGATCTTGGAGATTCGAAGCAGGTAGCTCAGGAGGAACAGAAGGAATTGTGGTACGTAGAAGTACAACTGTAATAGTAAAATTAAGGTGGTGAGAACTACTTCAATCACACATTAAACACTTGTCATATTGAATACCACTCAACTTGAGAGGTAGCAATATTTCAGTATTGCAGAGAATATTCGATCAAAATCAGACACTTACTTAAATCAGTGTTATTAGTTGTTCTATTCAAGTATCATAAAAAGTTTGATTTCGTTTGATATAATTTAAATTTTTTAATTCCAAAATCATATCGTCCTTATTGGAACATTCTTTATTTTCCAGTCACGCAGAAATGTAGATGGAAATACAGGAGGATCCAGAAAAAATAGTGGAAGCGTTGATGAAGGTGATGAAGTGGGAAGTAGGGGGTTTGGAACAGGAACTAATCTAGAAATATATTTTTTCTATTTTGGTTGTATAAAGAAGTCGTTGTGCAACGCGAATACGCTTTTTTTATTATTCGGTGGTTGGTACAATCGAACTGTCAAATGAAAGTCAGAAGAGTTAGGCCCAGTTTACTTCTGAGTGATTTTGAGTGAAAAACCCAATGTTTTAATTGATGAATTTTAATTCAGATTGTGATTTGATTCAAATTGACTAATAAAATCAATAACAACATTGAATTTTTCACCGCTGGTATTGCAAACATCAAAATCGCTCAACTGTAAACTGGGCTTCACGCTTGTGCGCCAAATTTTAATTATTTCAATGTCATCATTGTTACATATTATTTATCGATATCAAATCCATTTTTTTCAATGAAAGACTTCAAATTAATCCAAAAAAATTATAAGACACGTTATCGCACTTGTTCACTTGAAGCACTCCTCGCTTTGTTCGTCGTACTCCAAACAACGCGTGCGACAAAATAGCGTCTTATAAAATGTTTATCATAATATATTATTTCCACGACTTTCACGAAATACCTTCATTTTATGTTCAATGATGGTTCCTAAATGTAGTACATTGTAATACTCATTTTCATTGTCTATTATAGTTGCCAAGCAATGTTTGAAAAACGCACGGGTAAATCTCCGTAACCAGGTAACATTACCGTAACCGTACAGACAATATAAGTGACAATTCAATATTTCTTTGGCATAACGATATTACGATATATGATTCTCATGTTGTTGTTTTTTAATTACACTGTATATTATAACAGTCTTAGAAAAATTATAGTGTAGAACTCGCACGGAATGACCATTTCCTACTCGTATGATTTGTAGCACTCACTTGCAGCTCATGCTGCAAACTTTCATACTCGTAGGAAATGTATGTCATTACATGCTCGTTGTACAATATACTATTGAAGGTGGTATAACAAAACATTCAGTGGAATTCTGGGGTTCAGGAGAAACTCTCGCACCAAGAAGTTTATTTGGGGAATTAGCAACAAGATTAGGATTATTCACTGGAGGATTACTTACAGGAGGATTACCTGCAGGAGGATTACTCACAGGAGGATTATCTACAGGAGGACCTGTAGTAGTAGTAATACCTGAAGAAACAGCAGGTGCGGAAAAAATACTTGGAAAAGTATCAGGTGTAGGACGTAATAATATGAAATAATTCATTGATTATCGAAGGCTTCCTTCTTCCTGCTCGATTTAGAGAAGTGTTTTCAAGTGTTTGAAAAACTTAGTTGCAAAGCAACCCGCGTAAGTCTAAGACTTCATTGATGAGTAAGGAAGACGGGGACCTTAGCTTTTCAAGTGTCATCCGAAGCACTACTCTGCAGGTTACCGTTGAGATCCGAAGGATTGAAATCTAGGTACCAAGAATGTTCCTAGATATCAATCCTTCGAACTCTCAACGATAGCCAGCCGAATAGTGCTTCGGATGAGGGTTATGTTAATTATATTTCTTTCTGGCTATCGATATTATGCTTATGCATGAGTTGTTTTTTAGGAAGACGACCTGGTGGTTACGGTGAAATACCATCATACCATTGGTTCTGATAGAGGTTGGAGTTCTTGAAACTGAAAAGGAATATGGAGCGTTCCCACTTTGGCCTGTATTGTGACTATTTCTACTAAAAATAAATATATTCATATGTTCATGTTTGTTTTCATCTTACAAATTCCTATAAGCATGCAATTATTAATTGGAATGTGCCATTTAAAGATGACTGTCTTGTCATTTTGACAGCGATAAAAAGGTGCATCGTTTTTTATCAACAGTAAAAACACAATTTTTTTTTATCGGATAAATTTCTTTTCGTAACGAAATAAATTTGCCAATCAGTAATTTTACGAGAGAAACTGACATGAAAAAATAGCGAGAAGGTCGAGTGATTTTGTCAAATGTCAGTTTTTCGAGCAAAATTACTGATGGAGAATTTTTTAGTTACGAAAAGAAATTTATCCTTAAAAGAAAATCTCGAGTGTTTTTTGGCAAGATAAATTAACGATCGAATATATGAATGAACAAAAACAATAATTATCTTTATTGATACAATTAGATTATTTAAATAAACAGTTATTAAATACACAATTGTTATAAATTGTTTGATTTGGTATACTAATTTCAAAATTTTCTTCTCTGGTATTCACACAAATGTAGAATATTCATTTTGATTTTTCTCACTCGAGGCTCGTAAGGAACTAATAAGATTTTCGTGATGTTCAGGATCAATTTGGAGATAGGGTTTAATAGAAGATGATGATGAGTGTCCCTGTTCCTCTTAAGCTTCTACATCTAGTATGCTTATGTCACTCTAATGTCTGCCTCGAGTGAGAAAAATCAAAATGAATATTCTACATGTGTGAATAACAGAAAAGAAAATCTTGAAATTATTAAACCAAACAATTTATAACAATTGTCTATTTAATAACTACTCATTCAAATAATGTAATTGTATCAATAATAGTACATTGTTTACCGGGTAGGAAAAGCTTAACATTCCTGGGCGACTGTGAAGATTGCTAAGTCGAGGCGCAAGCCGAGACTTAGCAACACAGAGTCCAGGAATGTGGCTTTTCCTACGAGGTAAACATACTATTTTTCCGCAAATCGACAGATATTGATTGATTTAAAAAAAAACGCGATAATTTTATTCCCAAATAAATGGTGCTTTGAAATTCCTAATAAAATTACTTGGGCTACTATGGAAACGTATTGAGGTTGAATTGTCAAACTTGACGCTTATAAATTTAATTGCTGGTGTTCTCGAAAGTAAAATGATAAGTGATGATGAAATTTCCATTCCTGGGACTCCTCCAGAGCTGGTTGAGGCAGTGAATACTGCTTCATTAGAATTATTGCCAAAGAAATCAAGAGAAAAGTACGAAAATGCATACATGCAGACGTTTTATGGATTATCGCATGAGTAAAAATACGAGTTCTTTCTCAGAAAATGTTGTAATGGCATACTTCCTAGACCTTTGTTTAAAGATGAAATCTTCAACATTATGGGCCAATTATTCAATGCTGAAGTCAACCCTTGCAATTAAACACAATGTAGATATATCTACATACTCAAAACTTCGTTCTTTATTGAAACGGCAAGCTCAAGGTTATAGGGCAAAGAAATCTAAGATTTTAACGAAGGAAGAAATTGAAAAATTTATCCAGGAAGCTCCAGATAAAGAAAATTTAATGATTAAGGTAATTTACAAGGTTTTAATTTCTATTTAGATTGTACCTTTATTTATTTTTTAGGTGGCTGTAATATTTGGTATTTCTGGGGCCTGTAGAATGGATGAGTTAGTCCGAATGACTGTACACGATATAGAAGACCTAGAATCTAAGCTTTTAATCAGCATACCTGATTCGAAAACCAACAAACCAAGATCATTTGTAATTAATCAGATCTACTTGAATGTTTATCGAAAGTATGTTTCGTTAAGACCAGAAAATATGAACAGTGACCGATTTTTTTTAAATATCAAAGCGGAAAGGGTTGTAGACAAGTGGTAGGAATTCATCAATTTAGAAAAATGCCCAAAATAGTTGCTACTTATTTGAACTTGGTAAATCCGACAGAATACACTGGTCACTGCTTTCGTCGGTCTTCTGCAACAATATTGGTTGACTCTGGTGCCGACATAACTAGTTTAAAGAGGCATGGCGGATGGAAGTCATCAAACGTTGCTGAAGGATATATCGAAGAATCGCTTAACAATAAGGTTGAGGTGGCAAATAAAATTTTCACAGTACAAAATATTCAACAAAATAACCCTACCACCCCGCATGTTGTCCAAAATGTTTCTCATAGTTCTAACAGTGTTCCTCCAATGTTCAATAATTGTACTAACTGTCAAATTACTGTAAATATAACAAATTGATCTTAAAAATGTATTCAGCAATGACTTGATGTTTTCAAAATATAAATTAATTCCTTATAAACAATGTGTTTTCAATCATTTATGTAGAACACTAACAACTGTACGGAAATATCATTTCCTTACAGTAAGGAAATGACATTTCCTCACAGCAAGATGGATATAGGATGGTGAAACAGCTCTTCAATTGTTTCTGCGAAAAACTTGTAGACCGTTTGAGAAGGTACTAATATTTCCACGACTTGAATGAAGTTGGCGGTGAGATCGATTATCGAAGAAGATTTCTGTTGCTCATGTATTTCTGTGGTTCGCATCTGACAGACATGAGTTGAAATGTCATCAAAACACAATAATTTCAGTGAATCTGGAATAATTATCGATATTTTGACTCTTCTCAGTCATTTTTCATCTAGAAATAGATGAAACTGATAAAAAGATGACAGATGCAGAGTGTCTGTTTTACCGACACAAGGTATGTCGCCATCCCTGATAACTTCAGAAAATATTACTACGGTATGAAATCAAGTAGGCAAAGGTCTACAGTTTATTCTAGTGCTTGTCAATAGGAAGCTGTTTCACCATCCTATATCCACCTTGCCTCACAGTAAGGAAGTCCTGACTTTTTCTTCAAGAAATTTTGACAGGAATGTCAAAATTTCCTAGCGATTTGCGGAAAAGATAATTATTGTTGTTGTTCATTCATATATTCGGTCGTTAATTTATCATGCCAAAAAACACTCGAGCTTTTCTTTTAAGGATAAATTTCTCTTTAACTCAAAAATTTTCCATCAGTAATTTTGCTCGAAAAACTGACATTTGACACAATCACTCGACTTTCGGTCTCGCGATTTTGTCATTGTTGCTATTGCATTGTTGCTAAATAACGTGTGCAGGGAAACCGTGAAAAATTGCCATACCTTGATATTATGTGGACTGTAAATTGCTTGGGTTCTTCTCAGCTGCTCTGATGGGTAGGCCTACCAGTATCACCACACATGTCCAAAAGGTTCGGGGTTGCAAGGGGCACTAAGTAGAGTCTCGAAAAATGCAAAATGAGCGTAAAAACGACGAACATATATTTCACGACGTCGATTCTCGTGGTAATGGCACGCCAACTGTTCCACTGTTCTGATACGCGGTCAAAACAAAAAAAACTTTTTCTCAGAAATAATTTTTACCTTTTATCTTAGTTCGAAAATACAGGGTGTCAAACATATCAAACGTCAATGATTCTTGTAACCATTATTGACAATTATCAATCTACTTTACTATATAATTATAAAACCCCAATTCCCATTTACCTATAAATAAAATATTTAATCATATATTTAAATTGATGACGGAACAGTCATGTCAGTTTTCCTCGTAGAATTACTGATTGGCAAATTTCTTTCGTTACAAGAAGAAATTTATCCGATAAAAAAAAAGCTTCTGTGTTTTTACTGTTGATAATTGATGAATTTGGAATCGTACAATAATTAGTATACCTTTAGCTGAAGAAACATAATTATTTAGGTATACTTAGTAGGTGTTATTTATGGTACATGTTTTACGAAAATGTATCATTCAATAACAATATTACTTCAGCACATCATCCTTACAAATATTATTGATGATTTTAACTTTCAACTGTGAACTCATGAAAAAATCTACGTATCTATCAGATTCACCTTTTCATTAGATAGGTATACTTTACCACAGGTCAGCACTGATGCTGAAACAGATTTGCTGCATATTTAGAAATGAACTCTCCTTTCTCAGTTATCGATCAAAAATTGTATATCCACCAAATAGACAGTAAAACTGAAATAAATCCTGAACCAAGGCTTATACCCAATAAAACAGCAGACATTCCTACTTTTCAGATTAATTTTTTGTCGAATCGAACACAATTACCTGTGCTAACTTTCCATGCATCGAGATTCAAGCTAATTGTGATATTTAAATCACAAGGAAATATAATGGAGTCCCGAATATTCTAAGAAAAATAAGTTTACAATGAAATCCCAGTCTTGTCCTCAAAAATAATTACAAACGTGTGCAAGTCAAGAAGGAGAGATGAAGACAATGGACAATCGGTGAATGATTTAAGATAATCACTTTGAACAGGGCCGGCCTAGGAGGAAATTTTCTCAGGAATAAGAGAAAGCCATCATAATCATCATAATTCCAGGTTGGAATTACTTTCCATGAGAATCAGAATCAGATAAATGATAATAACGATAATAGCAGAGGGGATAATTATATGATTTTGAAGTTGATAATTGATTCTGTGATATGAACAAGCCCTTTTTTTCCGTTCATTCATTGCATAAACTACATTTCATAGAAGTCAACGTTTTGACAGTCTATTTCATCATCATGAGGGCATTACAACTGAGTTTCCAATGCAACAATGAGTCAAGGTTATTCGAAATATTATTGGGCTTCTCCAAAATTCCAAGAGATATACAAGGAAGTTCAAATTGAAATCTCGAACATTATGATCTCTTTTAGTTTTCGAAATATTTCGGTCATTGAAGCCTTTTTGTAATCAGTAAACGTTTTTATAAATTTTGAGCAATGTGGCACCGGATTTTCATGTTTCAAGACGGGACTGGGTCGAAAAGAACTAAATACACACTCAAGGTGAAATACATGATGTCAGTGTTATTCCCTGTAGAGCGATTATTACTAGATTATTAATGAAGCAATGCTCGTTGGAATATTTTATTATCACGTTAAAAAAAAACATTCTGCTGCATACTTCTAAAGATGCTGATCTATTGATAACTAATAGACTGATGATTTACTATTTATTGTGTCACTATTATTCTTCGATAGAAATCAACATCGGTTATGTAAGACGAAGCATTCGATTTTATATTCGAGGATCCTTACAGAATGCATTATTTAGTAATCAATAATAATGTAATGTTTTCACAATACACACAGGATGTTTTCTGCATACGATTGCACTTGAAGAAGGCCCAAAAAGTATCGAAAGCCCCACAAATTTTATCAACATGACAAATTAATTTATCTACCAAAATATTGACAATTATTATACCTACATGGTCTTGCAGATCACCTGAGAGAAGATGAGATAAGAGCAAATATACTAGAAAAATGGGGAAAAGCTCTAAAAACACCAGTAGGTACACGAAAAAGGAGACTACAAAAATTGCAATAACCATCCAAAAATAATGGAATGTATAATCAACCACAAACTAAGAAACAAAACTGTGTCATGCAATGAATAGGAAATTCATTGACAAAAGAGAAATATCAAAACAGACGAAACAAAAAATATTCTCTTTTCCTCGATTTTTCTGGTGGGAGGTTCAAATCCACAATTTTTGCTCTTTATGCTACATGAAAATATGTCTCAGATAATTCACAGTAACTTTTATCAATGATGCCAGAGAATGTGAGTTAGTTTTCAACGATATACCTATGGTGGAGGCGAGAGTTTTTTCAATATTTCCGCTCGTGAGCGCTAATGCTGTCACTTAATGACACTCCTCGTAAAACGTCAATTTCGTGCTGTTTAGATTTGAAAGCGTCGGAGGCTACTTTGCTAACCGCTTGTAGAAAAATATTATTAATTTAAAATATTGTTAACATCTGAATTTCCTTCAAACAGGATATTGAAATTACCCATAAAAAATTTCTTCTCATCTCACGTTCCTATCAATTGCGCAATAACACACCGTGGCACAGCAATCATAAATCATCGCACGATGCTATAAAAGCCCTAGTCTCGAGACAATGCGTGCACCATACCTCAAGATGCAGTGGTGTTCACCACTAATTATCATTACCGTCTTTTGCGGTTTTTCATCGACCGAAAACAACCAGAAATCTCCCAGCGAAGTAGTCTATCTGGTTGAACACTTGGGCGATCCTAAGTACAGCCACAACGGGGTGCCTGAAGATGGACAAAAGGGGCCGAGAGCTGGCTATCTGCTGGTCGATCCCATTCCCATAAATGAGGCAGGTGATGGGGTTTACTTCAAACCTGAAGGGGGCAAGCCATTGGACAAGCCAACGGTGAGTAGGGAAAGTTTACTTATTTGGGTTTTTTTATGTCGCAAGAGGGTTTTAGAAAATTTGAATTCGTGGAGTTGGAACCTTGAATATTCAAAGAACAATTAAATAATTGGGTGAAACTCAAAGATTTACGATGAACCAGTATCCAAAGATTCCTTATACACCTGTAGATTGAGTAGATAAAAGAAGATCGCAAACGGGATACCAATTCATCTTTAAATATATTTTCGGAATTATTCAAAGTTCATCTTTATTGTTTACTAAATTTTTTCCTTCATGGACAATTGAAAGAACAACTCATTTCATACTTGAAGGAAATCTTATCGAGAGAAATACCCAATTCTGAAAGATTTGCTGGATGATTTTTGATGATTTGATGATGATTTTTTGATTTGATGATGATTTTTTTCAATATCATTTTCATTATACGTATACAAGATGCATAAATATGCACAAAATTCAAAAAACATAATGAATGAAAATAATCAACTTTGTCTTCGATATATGTATAACAAGATATTGGTGACTGAGTAATAGTGTATGGATAAAATGTGTAAAATACCCCTCCAATAATATTTCACCTCTCAAGACAATATTGTCGACTCGTCTAGTATTTTTTCTAGATCAAAAATACATTATTTATGACCACACTTTCAGATAAGTATAACAAAGATTTGGCTATAAGGCTCTCGGGCTTGATTCCTTCGTTGCTCAAATATTATTTTCAATAGGTTTTTTGGATTATGTATGTATTGGGTGTACTGTGAGAACCACTGGTGAACAAAAACTCTTCAACTGATTTCTGATTATAGGTCTAGGATATTATTCCGATTCATCAAAAAATGATAAAAATAAGAATTCACACTGAATCTGAATTCAGTAATACGCAATCGGTCCGATTCTTTAAAAAGTGGTTAACACAGTGGATACATTAGTAACGTTGTTAACAACTACTTTTTTAACCACTTTAGATTTTCCACCATTCATATGTGGTATTCTTCAAATACGAAATTTATAGAGGTTGCTAATTTCTTACATTTCCACTCAGTGGTAAATAAATGCAGAAAAGTTAGTAACTCCTCTTTTTTTATTATAGTTCGCTGTTTTTCTGCAATTTCAACGTCAACCTAACCTCATTTTTTGGATTCGATGTAGTATTAGCACATAGAAAATATCGGCACACACTCACACAGATTACTTTTTGGTCTTTTGTGTCCGGGACTGCCAAGTTTTTCGTGAATAATATGCAGGAATAATAATTATATGTTTTGTTAATGAACCTAGAGAGGTAGGTATAATATCCTGGAATGCATATTATTACACAGGATCATTGCTCATTGATTCAGCTAGGTATCTAATTTTTCAGTAGCAACACATTCTACCATGTTGAACATCATTGGTTCTATCAGAGACATCATTAACATTAATATTCTTGGTTTGTATAATTTCATAAGGCTCTATATAATTGGATGCTATCTGTTTCTTGAGCATATATATGTAGATATTTTCATGATATTTTTTTCAGTATAGGAAGGTATAGGTTCTCGATAATATCGATTATCCTACCATATAATTATTTCCTGAGCGACTCAAATCCTGACAACTGTAACAAATTTCCTTCATAACTGCCTCTTCAAATATATTTCACCTTTATGCTGAATTATTATTTCATTTCCACCAGTAAAATCTGGTGGATAAATTAGTCACTTTATCAGTGGTAAACCAACGACAAGTTGTTAAATTTTTTTCCATTTTGACATTAGAGAATTGAAAATTCGGAAAGTGATTCAAATAACAACTGACCTTCCTATTTGCCACCCAAATGACAGTTTTTGAGATAACCACTTCCTTAGAGAATCAGACCGAATATCCAACAAAACTTCTGAATTGGAAATTAAACCAAAATAATCATGTTTGTAGTAATTTTTTCCCCCACTTTTGCCACAAAAACCAACACACGCTTTACACAAAACGATCGTGCGCAAAGTAGTACTTTTCCGCATACATTTGCGTGCGCAAAAATACACTTTTCCGCACCGAGTGCGTGCGAAAAAGTAACACTTTCCGCACTTGTTAGAAAAATAACTATATTCTCTCCTCCAGCAACTGATGGTACGCCCCCCCAAATCTGTGACAAGAAGAAAACGCAGCCTCCTCCACAAAGGCGGACTGCTCGGCGGTTTACTAGGAGGAGGCAATGGGGGAGGTTATGGAGGCGGGGGCGGAGGCGGTGGGGGAGGCGGAGGCGGATTTGGAGGAGGCGGTGGATTTGGAGGGGGTTTCGGAGGCGGTGGGGGTAAAGGAGGCGGTCTAGGAGGCGGCCAAGGCGGTGGACTGGGAGGAGGTGGTCTTGGTGGTGGACATGGAGGTGGTGGACAAGGAGGTGGTGGACAAGGAGGAGGAGGATTTGGAGGTGGTGAGAATATTGTCTGTACTTTTGATGATGTTGCCTTTTCCGCAAATCTGGAACATAACTTCGACAGTGAATATGTTTCATGTTAATTTTTTATGTATCAAAAGGAAGCTCCTGAAGGTTCAAATTTTCTTCGTATTCCTCAGAGTTCACTGCTCACTGTTATTTTGCAGGTTGCGTCTACAGTAAAAACCCATTTTTGAGTTGCTATGATGACAATTTCTTCTCAGGTGGACTAGGTGGTGGAGGCGGCAAAGGAGGCGGCTATGGAGGAGGTGATGGAGGATATGGGGGAGGCCCTGGCGGTGGATTTGGAGGAGGTGGAGGACCTGGAGGTAAAATTCTTGAAATTCAGAATCACTAATTTCATGTCATTTCCGGGATGAATCTTGAGGCATGAACTATGAGTTTATCTTGAATTTATTTCCAGGTGGTTTTGGAGGTGGCAAAGGAGGTGGGGGCGGTTTGGGAGGAGGCGGAGGACTTGGTGGAGGTGGAGCAGGAGGGGGTGGCTATGGAGGAAATGGTGGCTATGGAGGAAGCGGTGGCTATGGAGGAAGTGGTGGTAAGATGAATCCATTGAAGTTGTTCAACGTCCCAGTCCTACAAAATATCAAATAGAAATGATATTTTCATATAAATTAGTAGTTTTCTAATTTCGGGTCGAAATTAGGAGACCATTTTTCAAAGAGTTAAACAAGTGTATGAGTTTGATTTTTAATTTTTTATCTCGAATTCTATTCACAATAAATGTTTTTGTTCCTTCTATTATGTTTAATTAGATATTGGACTATGTTATGGAGCTAAAAAGAAGTATATTACTCGATTTCTAATACAAAATTCCAGGCATTTGCGAAAGCTATCCGAAAATATGCGACCTTCCTCTACTTTTGTGAATAAGGATGAAAGTAACTCATATTATGCATCTTTATTCATTTGTATGAATTGATGCATAGACAATGAGTGTATATAATCCAATGTTCTGCGTGGTATTTGCCAGGAGAGTAGTTGTTTCCTGCTCGTTTTCTACCTTTGTGTTTTATATTTTTCCAAAATTTTAATGTGGAGATGTTTTTGGGTTATTTACAGCCTTATTCATCCTTATAATAGCCCAGAACTTGGACTAAAATTATCCAAATCTTAAAGAAAATCTACAATTATGAATAAATAGTAGGTACCTAAATCAAACGAAAAAGCTTTCTCAGCTCTCAAGTTTTCCCATATAAAATATTACGTATTGAAATATCAAGTAAATATCATGAATTCTCGAGTTAATCATTATTATTGTTCTCTATTCAGATAATGATCAAAACTTTATGAATTTTTCAGGCGGTGGTCTAGGAGGCGGTAAAGGAGGAGGATTCGGTGGAGGTGGTGGCAGCGGCCTTGGAGGAGGTGGAGGATTGGGAGGAGGCGGATTTGGAGGTGGAGGATTGGGAGGAGGAGGTAAATTCTAATTTGTGTTTCTTGATAATGGGAGCTTCCTTTTCATCACTCTAGTTTGATTTTCAACATTTATTCCGATATATCATCAAATTATTTGAAACATTTGAAACAGGTTCAGGTGGATATGGAGGTGGAGCAGGAGGACATGGTGGCCAAGGAGGTGGTCAAGGAGGTGGAGGCTTTGGAGGTGGGTAATTAATATAATAACGAACAGTTATACGTCTTATCTAATTCCGAATAGAATAGATGTACAGTTGTGTGCATAAAGAAGTTGTACAAAAGTTTCAGGTCATTTTGAGTCAGGCTTGTCAATATTAATTAAACTTCCTATCGACTTTGACAAGTAGTGTCAAAATTTAAACTATTTTTGTCACAAAAGTTCCAAATGTGTACGTGTACTACTTTCCAATGAAATCTAGAACATCATAATATTCAGGTTCACACCATACAAACCTTGTACGACTTCTTTATGCACACAACTATACCTGCAAACGCTCTGAAGGAACATTGTAGATATATTTTTTTCTACAAATCTTTCGACCTGACAATTGAGTATAGGTACTGATTTATCTTTATACAAAAAAAAATTATCAAACTATGACTCCTTATCTACATTGATAAAAATGATTCCTTGTTCTACAAGATCATTGATGATGACTCAACAGTCGAAAGCGCTTTGCTATGATTTTTGAAAATGGAATTTGCATGGACTACACATTTGTTTTTTTGGTATAACTTCGTTTATCGCACTCCTATGAGTTCGGAAAAAATTGTTGGTGGAACTCACGTATTTTAACCTCCTGATCACGAATCTGAAGTCAAAACGCGGCGGTATCAAGTATTTTCGGAGATACGACCCCATTTTGTCTCAAAAATGCACCATTTCAAATTCCATTTTCTGCTAATAAAAACACACAAAATTAATTCTTCTTGGAGCCAAAACATCACACATGCTCACATTCACTTGTTTCCAACACTTTTTTGCATAAAAAACTGTTATTTTCACAAAAATTCGCCCTTCTTCAAAACGTAAGCAAAACATATTTTTTCACTGATTTTCTGGTTATTTTCATTTGAGATGTTGGCATTGGTCTTACCATGAGCCAAACAATCACGTTGCCAACATCATATATACAAATTACCAGAAAATCAGTGGAAAAAAGTTATTTTGTTTACATTTCAAAGAAGGGTGAATTTTTTGAAAAATAATAGTTTTTTCTGCTGAGAAGTGTTGGAAACAAGTAAATATATGCGTGTATAGTGTTTTGGTTCAAAGAAGGGTGAATATTGTGTATTCCTAATAGCAGAAATTTGACATGTCAAATGGTGCATTTTTGAGACAAAATGGGGCCGTATCTCCGAAAATACTTGAGACCGCCGCGTTTTGACTTCAGATTCGTGATCAGGAGGTCAAAATACGTAAGTTCCACCAAAAATTTTTTCCGAACTCATAGGAGTGCGATAAACGAAGTTTTACCGTTTTTTTTTCAATTTATATAAGTAATCATCAAACGATTTTAAGACTACGCGGTGATGCATTTTATTGGGGTTTCATAATTTTTTTCGAATTTTCATTAGGTGGTGGTCACGGTGGAGGTCCTGGAGGAGGTGGGGGTTGCGGTTCTGGGGGTTGCGGAGGATGCAGTAGCTGTGGGGGAGGTGGTAAAGGAGGCGCCTACGCATCCGCCTCTGCTTCTGCCCAATCGTCAGCTGGAGGATAGTGAGTATTTGTACTACACCTTTTCCAGTTATATTTCAGAAACCATCAAGTTTATTTCAGAAAGCGTCAATTGAATTTCAGAATAGTCAATTGTATTTCAGAAGGTATCAATTGTATTTCAGAACAGTGAGTTCAATTTCAGAAAGCGTCAAATCTATTTCAGAATAGCGAGTTTAATTTCAGAAAGCATCAATTGTATTTCAGAATAGTTAGTTCAATATCAGAAAGCGTCAAATGTATTTCAGAATAGTCAATTGAATTTCAGAATTCGTCATTTGTATACAAATGATATTTTCTGAAATTCAAATGACGAATTCTGAAATTCAGTTGACTATTCTGAAATACAATAAACGCTTTCTGAAATTAATTTAACTAATCTGAAATACATTTGACGCTTTCTGAAATTCAACTCACAATTCTGAAATACAATTGATGCCTTCTGAAATTAATTTAACTAATCTGAAATACATTTGACGCTTTCTGAAATACAACTGGAAAAGGTGTAGAATTCAATATACTTACTTATTCAGTTTTATTCCTTTTCTTGAAATTCATGAACATGTATGCATGTATCACCTAAATAAGTGAAGTAGTTAACTCATTTGTTTTTCATAACATGTTTGAATTGTCTATTTTGGTAGTGATTATTCGTAGTAGAATTCAATATACTCATAATACATATTTAGTTTTATTCTTATCCTCGAAATTCATGAACATGCAGTTATCAGCTAAATAAATGAAGTAATTAACTCATTTGTTTTTTATAATTTAGTATGTTTGAATTGTCTAATTCTTTTATTTTAATTTGCAGCGGAAAATGAGACATCCAGCCAGAGGGGTCAAGCATTCTTCCCGATAAAAAAATTCGAATAAACCACTGTTTGTAATCATGCAAGTTATATGTAAATATAATAATATAAATATGTACGGAAAAACTGAGTATTTGTGTATTCTTTCTATCATCGACTGACTTCAAGTATAGAAGTTTCATAAAAAAATATTTTAGTCAGAATAAGACTGTACCTACCTCGGTACCTACCAATAAATTATGAAAAACAATCCCGACAACATTTTCAATTTATTTTATTTCCTACAGCATACTTGAAATTGATTGTAATATTCTAATCAATCTAATCCAATAAATAGATATTCCATAGGGTGTTAGTTAATAGTTATTTAATGACGAGATATGAAACTTTTACCCTCTATAAAGTTTAGGTATATAATCAGTGAAAACCTACTTGATACAGAGTTTCATCATTTCAAGTTCTATTCAGAAAGATGAATCTATCTAGCACAACCAAAGAACAATTAAACCAAACTTGAAGAGATTATTATGATCCATATGTTCATCTGAAAACATAAACAGTAGTAATTTATTCGCAATAGAGTAGTTTCATTATACCTAATAGCCTAACACTCTATATGAGATATTGCGTTTATATTTCGATTTATGGGGGTATTTCAGAATTGAAAATATTATAATTTTCAGGAAACATATTGTATATGAATTATATTTTACCGAACGAATCCGATATTGATTCAAATTATCTGGTGTGAATTTTGTTTAATTGCTTAGGAGATACTAGCTGAAGAGATCAGAATGTAAGGTACTAAATAAATCTGGATAGACTATGAAATATACTGAAAGTCTTTTCAACGGTTGAAACACAAGAGCTCTTTTTATTGGATGAATGTGTCTTAGTAAACGAAAAAGTTTTCTAATCTGTTATTTACGAGAAGAACTGACATGAAGATTTTCAGTAGTAATACCACAAGTGATTGCATTTTCGCGATAATTCTGTTGATTTATTCCATACGAAACTGAGTTGCTTGGAAACACCAAGTGTCTGCAGGACGAGTAGTGTTTTCTTCAAGCAACTCAGTTGAGTTAAGAAATTAAAAACAGACTTATGAGATAAATTCAATCACAATTGGAATATCATTAGACTATTTTCTATTTCACAAACGAAGTGAATGGTTGAAATTGATTGATTCGATGAAATTTATCCCAGATCTGCTGATTTTGAAATGCGTGCAACGTGATTATTTTTATTTGACGTATAACTGTCACATACACAAATCTGAAAACAGGCCAATCACAGTTAAGAGTCAAGTTTGTGTTATCGATAATCCGAACTTGACTAGAGCTCCTGATTGGTTCATTTGGCAAGTACGTGAAATAGGAGGCCATAAATGCTATCCAGACTCACAAGCAACTCTACCAATAAGATATTTTGTGCATGACCTTCAATCTTTGTCGCCGTGGTGGCGATGAGCGCAAAGCACGATGATTATAGCGGAAGTCCATCACGGTCGTGGGTTCGATTCCCAGGCCCGTCAGAAATAAAAAAAGGGTGTAGCATGTTCTGTCCATACATACAAAATATTCTTAGAAATTTTCTGTGGCAAATGAACTAAGTTTCAATGCCAGGATGAGTGAAATGCATGAGTGAATGAATGAATGAGGGTGAGGAAAAGGTGAGAGCGAATCTAAAAAAAAAAAACCTTCAATCTATTCGGGGTCCAGGATTCCGAGACTTCGTGCGAAGTATATCAGTTAACTGAAAGCTAAGTTCCTGACATCAGAGGGCTCCAAGAGGCCCCTTCCAGGAACTTGAGCCTCTTGCAGAAGAATGCTGGGCATTCGCAAAGCAAATGTGCAGTTCTCGCAGTATCACTCTCTGTTTTGACCATATTTTTCGGCTCGTCAGCCTCTTCGCTTGTCTTCTTCCTGGCACTTTATTCCACTGACGTTTTTGTCTCGAATTGAAGACTTCTCAGCGATATATTTTATGTTGAAAGTTGCAAGCGATTTCACCAATTTCAAAATATTCATTGAATAATTGGATATAGAATGAAAATACCAAAATTACAGCAACGGACTCAAAACATATTCCAAATTTTCCACCAATAATAAAACTATCAGGGCTATCTCAAGAATTTCGGATGATACGGGGATGTTTACATGATAAGTGCTGAGACAATGTCGGGTTTTTCAGGACTGACAGTTTTTCAGGAAGAAGGTGTATCGATAGTGATCTGAAGGAATTTTGAGCCTATTTGCCCCCTCAATGAAATTTAAAAGGGTATTTCCATCGCGACTGGCGGGCAGTGTATATCACTTGAGCCATACACCATTAGGCCGTTAGTTGGATCAGTCCTGAGACTTGAGAGTTCCATCATTTCACCCTAATAACTGCAGGAATTACTGGTGTGATTCCATGAAAAGTGACACACTGTATATCCCCTAATTATTTTTTATTCAATCAGACGATCATTTTTGAAAACTAGTGAACATCATCAATCGCTGAAATTCCAATTTGTAGATTTTGGTTTAGAGACGAAAAGAGAAGAGCTGAGATAATTCAAAGTGAGGTGTAAGTTTTTTGGGGGTCGAATTTAATAAATGCTAACATTACCAGGAAAAATGTTTCCAATGAATATAAGCAAAATCGAGAATATTTCCAAGAAACGACTTGCGTAGATATCTATAAATCCGTTAGAAAAACTATGGGGAACTGTCATTTCCTTGAACTGGGACTATACGAGTTCATTCTCAAAATCATGATGATCATTTCAACAATTATAGGTAGTAGTTATTCACACACCATATAAATCAGTTGATTAATGAGATCTTTCAAACTGTTTATAGGTTCGTGACTACGTCTATAGCGTGTCCCAATAAAACCGTGTACGATAAAAATGTTTAATCAACGAAATCACCAGCATTTTTCTCCATACCCAACAGTATCGATGGTTCATAGGAACACTTTTTGAAAAAAGCCCTACGTCAGAGCAATTCATCCTATATATTTTACAACTCTTTCATCAACAACAGATGTGTATGATTAAACAGTATACATATTAGAAAATAAGTTGGGTGGCATAAAATACTTTTTGAAGTGAATATTATATATTTTTTTGTCGATTGAATAACTAATATAAAGGTTGGTGAATTTCTAAAGCTCCTGGAGTAGCAATGTAACAGAAATTGATGAACACCCTATTCATCTTATTTCATCCAAATATCACGAAGAAAAAAAGAGTGATCAATTTTAGCAAACGCTGCCATGAATTTCTTCAAACTTGGCAACCTGAAATAATATTCATTTGATCCTTTTGATATTTTGTGTATGTATATTTTGAAATTTGCTGCTGTTAATTGTAAAAGCCTAATTCTTCAAGAACTTCCCTATGGCCTAACCTAGTTCTCAAATGCGATTTTTTCTGAACAATAGACAATCGAGGCGAAGAAAAACGTACCAAACCAAACACTTTCAATAGTATATTACACAACAAGTGTGGAAAGTGACATATTTCACACGAGTAGTCGTTTAGCACGAGCCGCGTATCGGTGAGTGCGGAAACGTAACGAGTGAAGGAAATGCACTTTACAACGAGTTTTGTACACTATTTTTCCTACGACTCCGAATATTTTCATTTCGCGGGAGGTCTTGTCAAAAATGTAACTTGAGCGGTCTCTAGAATTTCAGGTGGTTTTGATTCGATATCAAGTACTGTTTATTTCCATATGATGATATTTGAATACTTCTCCGACAATTCCTCATTATGTGAATTACTGATTGATTGATTTAGTTTAGTTTGGACAAATTTTACTAATATTGACACCGGCGTACATAAACAACCTTGACACCATACGCCTGCTAGCGCCAGTAATCACGCAACCAGGAATACAGAACCATAGAAGTACGTAGTTCCCAAGCGCGTACGAGTTACGCGAGTTAGTGCGTCCTTGACTCTTTGCAAACATCTGTGATACCAAAGAATCTTCTCGTTGGTGATACTGTGATATCAAACTGATGCAAGCAGCAAGCCGCGCATAAAACTGTAGCCGTACTCTTTTGAATGATCTCACCCGCTGTCATCAACACCGAAATAGTTCCAGCAGAGAGTATAGGTTCTAGTTTTAAAGTATATTCAGAGGTTATGTATCAGACACATTGAAATTAATAGATAAAGAATTCTCGGTATAATTCAATACGAGACGAAAATCTCAATAAATAACATGAATTTGATTTGAGAACGTTTATATTGACATGCAGTGAGTACCTTCACAATATACCTAATTATTTCTACATCAATTCAGGCGACCGTTGTGATATATTTCATATCAACACTAGTGCTTTTTTTCTTTCAAATAAACAATACCATGGTGATATGAGCTACTTTATGAATAACAAAACAGTGTGATTATTGACGTTTTCATATGTGGTCGTAGGAAAATATATTCTGACTACCCATTTGCCTGCAAGCTTTCCCCTTGTTTGGTCCACTCTATACAACTGATATATCAGTCGTGACCACAAATCCTCCATGTAAAAAAATCTTGAGAAACCTATAAGAACCCGGCAAGAAGATCCAGAAAGACAAAAGCGATCATGAAGTGGCAGACACCACTCGTTGCTCTCGCGATTGCGGCCTTAGCTGTCAATCAGAGTGTGCTCGCCAGCAAGGATTTGCTGGTTGAAGACTTGAAGGTGAGGAAAATCTTTTTGTTAATGCGAGATACATGGTAATGAGTTTATAATTAGCACATGTTCAGTCATTCCGGATGTTTTATTTTGATGAGCATGATTTTTCTTGGTTACCGCTAATAGGCTTTTAAAATGCATTTTTACTAGCTTTACAGGGTGTTTCAATAATTCGCCTTAATTCAAATGGCGATGAAATCGAATATGAAACATCAATTGCAACAAAAATTATAGACTATATTTGTTTGGGTAAGAATCATTATTTGGCGGGAGATCCATTTTCTAATTTGGGAGTCTTACAACTTTAAAATGAAACCATATCTCTGAAAGTGAATGTTAGCATTGGGACCTCAAATATTGGGTTCCTTCATCATTAGTGCGAGTGTTGATGTCCATTCCACACCAAAATATGCTTCTTATATCCTCAAATTGAAACTTGTGTTGTTCTAAAATGTTCAGTATGTCATACATGAATTTTGCATTGCTATGTCCGATTGAGGATAGTATATATAAGACGCTATTTTGTCGCACGCGTTGTTTGGAGTACGACGAGCGAAGCGAGGAGTGCTCCAAGTGAACAAGTGCGACAATGTGTCTTATAAAACGTGTGTCATATGCAATTTTTTCTATCTTGAATTGATTTGATGAATAAAATGGATTCAATATCGATAAATAACAGAAACATCTTCGATTGGAAACAATGATGACATTAAAATAATTGAAATCTGACGCACAAGCGTAAAGCCCAGTTTACAGTTGAGCGATTTTGATTATTGCAATACCAGCAGAGAAAAATTCAATGTTGTTATTGTTTTTATTGGTCAATTTAAATTAAATTACACTCTGAATTGAAATTAACCAATTAAAATATTGAGTTTTTCACTGCCTATATCACCAAATTCAAATCGCTCAGAAGTAAACTGTGCCTAACACTTCTGACTTTCATTTGACAGTTCGATTGTACCAATCTCCGAATAATAAAAAATGCGTATCGAAATAGAGGCTATTTCGACACGCATTTGCGTTGCACAATGGCTTCATTATACAACCAACTGAACTATCAGTTTTGAATATTTGTGTGTAATTTTGATCCTGGATTAAGAATCATCAAGGGAATAGTGTGGGCCAGCATGAAGAATGGAAGTGATGGTCAATAATGTTTCATTAATCTTCAGGTTTCAATACTTTCAAACCAAAATATCTAATTTTTTGTGTTCCCATGTATGTTTATAATATTGAATTTAACGCCAAACAATCAATCATGGAATTAAGCTATAAAACAAACTCTCATCGATTTTGCCCACGAAATTTATATAGATCAATTAATTTCAAAATATACAGTTCTAATGTTAACTTTTGATCAAAGCATAATGTGAAACTACGGAGATTTGTAATTGAAAGTGAATGAAACATAATACTTTGTGGGGATACCGTCGCCAAAAGCACTATCCTTTCCAGTTCTTTATTCAAAGAAGTTTTTTCTGCGTGTACAGAAAATCACCTACTCTTGTATCGCAAAACAAACCAGAAGACTATATACTTTTATTTCGAGGGCTATCGTGGAAAGTGTTCATAGTTATGAAGAGAAGAAAACTCTACTTTAGCAATGGAATTTTTGGCATCTCATAAACATGCTAATATTATTCAAAACTCAGAACCGCTAGATGATTTTTTTTTCAATTAACGCGCGTTTTTAACAGCATTAGTAGTCTCACCATTATTAAATATATGCTAATTACCAAGTCCTGTTCATAATAATAGGTATTGCAATGATCTAATCCATGTTATCATTAATGTGGGAGTTTTTTTTTCCTTGATTTTCGATGAATATCAATTCATCACAATTATTATTATTCCAGAAACTAACTAACCATTATAAGATGATGTATGATCAAGTAATTAATAGCGCTCTTATAAAGTAAAAATAAAAAGTTGAAACATTGTCGATTTAAATGGAAACCTAGTAGGCTAGAATTATAATATTGTCTGTTCACTGGAAACAATTACGCATCTTCTTCTGTGAGGTAGAGACATCTTCTCATAATAACCGTGAACTATTTTGAACTTGAAGTGTCATACTGGGCATAACCTAAAGTTTTTATTTTCATTTTGAATTACGCGCTCCTTTTAGCACCATGTTTCAAGCACAGAATTGTTTGATATCATTAATCAGGGTAGAAAAAACATCGTGAGAAACTCAAATGCGAGGCAAATGAATGTATTGGCATATCGAATGTAATGATATAATTTTAATCACTTACGTTGAGTTGTATATTTGCTCCACGAATAATTCATACCCTCTGAAGAAAGCACACAAAAATTAGTTCTTCTTTGAACTTAAACACCACACACACTTACATTCACTTGTCAAGTTGTCAAGTTGACAGATCAAAGTCTAGTGTTTCCGAAGAACGGTACATTTTTTGAAAAATATTGAATTCTTTCGCTGAAAAGTGTTGAAGATAACTAAATGTGAGCGTGTGTGGTGTTTTAATTAAAAGAAGGACGAATTTTGTGTTTTTAGTGGAAGAATTTCAAGATGTCGAATGGTGGGTGTATCAAGCGTTTCAGTTGGTTTCGGATTCTTGTTCTGGGAGGCCAAAATACGTGAGTACCTCCAAAAATTTTCCTTGGAATATGCCTTATTATTGTTTCTAAAAACTGTTATTGGACCTTTTCGAGTAGAAATTTGTATAAAAAGTAAAATTTTGTCAGATTATGATAGTTACATACAATATGTGCAGAAGTCAAAACATAACTTCAACCTAAAATTGGGTCGCTGACAGAGAAAAAACTGAAACAAATGAGCATCGAACGACTTCTATAAAGTAGCGACCTCAACTTGGCTTGAGTGAACAGACAATATTATACCGTCTCCTAGGTGTTCATTTAGATCGACAATGGTTGAAATAATGTTCTAATGACGGTTTCTTTCATTATACAGTATGATCTAAATTTGAGCTATCCGATTGGTGATTTCAGTCGCAAATTTGACGAAAACAAAGGAATGATACAATTCCACATCTGAAAACTATGTAGTATGAATTCTTTCTTGGTATCTATTCTCACAAATGTTATCTTTAGAAACAATTCTTGTTAATTGTAATTGATCTGGTTATCTCGCAATTGTTTTCAAACTGTGTGTTCAAAAATTTCGAAAAAAATCATGATTGTTACTTATTATGACATTGACATTCCATGATATTCTGAATTGAATCTGTCGAATAGTTATTGGGACAATTTGAAAAAATCACCTGAAAATGACGTTTAATTTTTTTTTTCTCGGAAACTGTTCGACAGATATTTCTCCAAATTCCAGCACTTGTTTTACCTGAACCCCCAAATAACTCTGATTTTTTTCCAGAAAATTTGAACTTGCCGTTTTTATATGAACCCCAATTTTCCAGACACCCCCCTCATTCACCCTGGTCAGACATCGAAGACACGCTGAACCCCACGGAGGTCATGACCACTCCCCAGTGGGGGGAATCCTGGGGAAACTCCTCGGAGGAGGTGGAGGTGGCTTCGGAGGCGGCGGCGGTGGCGGAGGTGGTGGCTTCGGGGGCGGTTTTGGAGGAGGCAGCGGAGGTGGGGGCGGTTTCGGTTTCGGTGGGGGTGGCGGAAAGTCCGGAGGCGGTGGAGGTGGAGGAGGCGGCGGCGGTGGGGGTGGTTTCGGGGGTGGGTTTGGAGGAGGACTCGGGGGAGGTACAGGGGGTGGAAAAGGGGCAGGATTAGGCAATGGAGGTAAAATATTTCGGTAAATGATTCTTTCGCAAAAAGTAAAAATGTTTCTCGATGTTTCTTTAAACTGTTTTAAGTATTAATTCAACAACAAGATTATTCGACAGATTTCATAAATTTTAATCCCAGTCAATAGAAATGAAGTCAGTACATTTTTTAAGCCAAACGATAAACTCAAACTAAATATTTTTGAGGAGGAAATCAGAAATAAATGATGATATTTTTTCAAAATATAGTCTATATGTATAGCAACTCGTTTCGATTTTTATTATTATTTATAACGGAACGGATTCATTTAAAGAATTGAATTTTTACGTGTCATAATAAAATAACTATAGTTTCATTTGTGAGCTGATTCCAAATATGCATGCAATCTTCTTAAAATTGTTTTTGTTCAAGCACCTCTAGTAAACTTGAAAAATATTCATCTCCCAAGAATTTGCATGTCCTTTATAGCAAGTACTTTTTCAGAGACCTTGAAAAAACATTTTTAATTCAACGTGGATTTACTGACGGTGAATCGACATTTACTGCAATACAATCTTTCTGCTATTTCTGAAGGCCGGTGAATTCCTTATTCGGAATTTTATGTGATCTCGGTGAAGCATCCGATTATGTCAGTCATCATATATTATCATTTAAGAACAATATTTCATTTTGACTGATAGAATTACGCTTCGAGGATTGAGGCAGAGATTCAATGATTTTTGTTAAACGGTCTCACTTTCATATCAAAATTTGGACAAAGATTGATCAAATATCTAAGCAGATTTGAAACCTAAAACGTACCTTTCCAATCAGATCTCTCTCTCATTTGATCTGTTATAAAATAGGTTATCTGAATTCTGATCAAATCACCAAAATTACAGCTTTGGAATTCCGAGTGACTAGGCACCAATTCACCCCCTAGTACATCGGGGTTATTATGTTGTGGATTCTTGCTACTCTTTTTTCAAGCAGAACGATATTTAAAAGACATTTCCCATCTTCCACATCTCATTGTAACTATTTCTGGATGCCCCTGTACAATACCCTGTATAATGCGAATATATAATTTTCAAGGAGGTTCTGGAGGAAAAGGTTCAGGAGATGCAGGCTTTGCAACAGGAGGTAATATAATCTAATCTCATTTTATATCGAATTGTTGACTTTTATTTTCCTCGTTCGATAGATGTCAAAGTGATTGGAGGAAATGATGGCCATGGAAATGGTAATGGTGCTGGAGGTGGTAATGGTGCTGGAGGTGGTAACGGAGGCGGCTTTGGAGGAGGTGCTGGTTCTGGAGCAGGTTCTGGAGGAGCGTTTGGAGGTGGTCATAGTGAAACAGGTGGAGCTGGATCTGGATATGCCACTGGAGGTAACATTCCCTGTATATTTTTATCATTAGTGAAAATGTTCAACTCATTTTTCAAGCAACAGGAGGTGGTAAAGGACATGGCGGCAATGGTGGAGGTATTGGAGGTGGTAATGGAGGAGGTGCAGGTTCTGGAGCAGGTGCTGGAGAAGGTAATAGTGGAGTGATTGGAGGTGGATCAGGATACGCCACTGGAGGTAAAAATTACTGTTTATTGTTATTATCGGTGAAATCATTCAACTCATTTTTCGAACAACAGGAGATGGCAAAGGACATGGTGGTAATAGTGGAGGTATCGGAGGTGGTAATGGAGGAGGTTTTGGCGGAGGTGCTGGTTCTGGAGCAGGTGCTGGAGGAGGTTTTGGAGGAGGTCATAGTGAAATAGGTGGAGCTGGATCTGGATATGCCACTGGAGGTAAAAATCTCTGTACATTTTTCTTATCGGTGAAGTTTTTCAACTCATTTTTCAATCAACAGGAGGTGGTAAAGGACATGCTGGTAATAGTGGAGGTATCGGAGGTGGTAATGGGGGAGGTTTTGGAGGAGGTGCTGGTTCTAAAGCAGGTGCTGGAGGAGGTTTTGGAGGAGGTAATGGTGGAGTAAGTGGAGCTGGATCAGGATATGCCACTGGAGGTAAAATTCACTGTTTATACATCTCATCGATGGATTGATTCAACTAATTCTTCAAGCTACAGGAGGCGTCAAAGGACATGGCAGTGGTAGTGATTTTGGAGGTGGTAATGGTGGCGGATATGGTGGTGGTTCAGGATCAGGACAAGAATCTGGAGGCTATGCTACCGGAGGTAATAGTTCACCAACTCCTCATTTGTTGAAGTACATTTCATCAATTAATTGTCACAGATGTTAACATAATTGGAGGCGGCAAACCTCATGGCTCTGGTAGTGGTTTTGGAGTAGGAGGTGGAAGTGGGAAAGGAGGAGGATATGGAGGAGGTAATGGAGCTGAAACTGGAGGAGATGGGTCAGGAAGTGGGGGCTATGCTACTGGAGGTAAGAGTGAAAACATAGCAGCATAACTGATTCAACAAAAATTACATTTCTTATTTCATTCGGTTCCATATTGACAGGTGGTAAATATCATGCCGCTGGAAGTGGTTCTGGAGGAGCCGGTGGTAGTGGCATTGGAGGAGGTCACGGTGGTGGTTTTGGAGGAGGTGGAGGAACTGGCAGCAGCGCTGGAGTCGGAGTAGGTGACGGCAGCGGAATAGGAGCAGGCCATGGCTTCGGAGGGGGTACAGGAGCAGGACTAGGAGGCGGTAAAGGATATGGAGGCGGTGTTGGTGGGTCAGGATCTGGAAGTGATGGGGGCTTCGCTACTGGAGGTAAAGAACCTCTTCTCTGATGGGTTATATAGGTGAACTTGTTGATCATTGACCAGTTATGTTTGCAGATGTGCATATAATGGGAGGTGGTAATGGACAAGGTCATGGTCACGGGGGAGGTATTGGAGGTGGGGCAGGTGGTGTTACTGGAGGAGGGTTTGGAGGAGGCGCAAGTGGAGGTGGATTTGGAGGTGGAATTGGTGGTGGTGGCTCTCATGGAGGACACGGACCTGGGGGACATGGACCTGGGGGACATGGACCTGGAGGACATGGAGGCCATCACCATGGAGGTGATTTTGGAGGTGGATTCGGAGCTGGTCACAGCCATGGTGGGAAGGGAGACAGTAATGGCGGTGGCTTTGGTGGTTCCGGAGGTGCTGGTAGCTATGGCGGTCACGGCGGTTCGTTTTCTTCCGCTAGTTCATCGGCGGTAGCATCGGGGGCTGGAGCACATTCTTCAGCTTCTGCCAGTAGTTAGTGAGTATACCACTTGAAAACGAATATGTCTAATTCAAGCATTCAAAGAGTGTGGAAATTATATTTTAGGACGCCACAGAGTTTCTCTGAATATTGATCAATTTTTCAAATCAAATTATTGACATAATTTTTTCTTCTATTTCAGTGCTGGAAGAAGATGAATATCTTGACTGAAGAAGGGTTCCATGAAGATTGCAGGTCATTCTCCTGCAGAGACTGCAGAGTCATTATTTCTCATAAGCTGTAAATCATTTCAATAATAAATAATACAATAAGGACGAATATCAATTTCATTTTCATTGTGCGTGGCTGGAAACCATTTGAAACAGTTTCAAACCCAAATTGAACCAATAATTATTGAAAGCTAAAAAGCTTCAATTCCAAGTCATTTCGATGGTATATCTATAAGCTAATAGGGGTTTTCACTAATATACCATTTGATTTCTCAGAAATTAATGTATTGGGCAAATGACGTATGCCAACCATAGCCATCTTATCCCAATTGAATCGTCTTCTAACCTCATGAGTGAGAAAGATGAGAAAAATACAATGTTATGAAAAAAAGTTCATTTAGTTGTTGTTCAGTTTTGATTACTTGTTTTCATCACAAGTACAGTTGTCGGCATAGAATGTTTCCTACATATTTCGCATTTTTGCAACTTTCTTCTATAATTTTTTTACATAGGTCAACTTGACCCACCATCATTTTTTCATCAATATAAGATCGCAAACAATCACATAAGAGCCAATGCCTATTCAAGTAATTAGCACATTGGAATTATGCTTAATTAAATGACGTAATGCTATTGACCTTACAACGACACTTCTATATCCAGATTTTGCATAGTATAAAAAGACATTTTTCCGAGATCGAATCAGAATTGAAGATGAAGTGGTTTCTTCTAGTTGTTGTGGCCCTCATAGGCTTCGTGGGATATGTAGAGAGTAAAGCGGCGCCGGTGAGTTGCAAAAATAATTTTTGTATTTCACATGAAAATTATCCGACATAATCAAACTTGTGCTATTTCTAAGTCCATATCACAGGAAATTGCGTAGGAGAAGAAGACATGAAGTTGATAATAATATCAAGAACAAAACATTTTAAACAATATTCATCGAATACGTAAACTATTGAATCTAGAATATAAGAAATGTTCTAAAATGTTGTCCTGATGGTCAATGAAAGAAAAAATTATAAGACGTCTGAGCTACCATATCAATTTGCCTCTATTTGTCGCGATTGCTTTATCAAACAATTCTTCATCATCATGTAACATGTCCAAATATTTTTGCCCCCTAAGGTTACCATCAACAAAGATGGGACAAATGATTCAAACACCCACCAGACATTTACACTTTCCTGGTAATGTTCTTCAATTGATTTCAATGTTCTTGCACTTACTGCAGCACATGTTTGTTCATTTCGTCCGATTGAACATTCCTGATGTTGAAAACGAACAATCATTCGCGAATATAATGTTATTAGTGGATTTTTCACCGCGATTATGTCTATTAAGTAATCCCAGCTTTTCTTGTTAGACGACTCACGTCTTCAATGAAATGAATAAGTACATTTTCATCTCTTTTATCAGTATCGTTTTTTGCTGACTGCTCATCTCTACCTCTTCCAAATGTCTTCTATTTTATTTGAACTACTCAAAAATACCCTTGAACCCCAAATCGATTCGAACATTGTCAATTCCAAAATAATCAATATTTTGACATTGTTTGGATTCAATTGAGATAGTGGATAAAAAGTTAAGATGGGACGTTTTGACCAATAATGAATAGTTTTGACACAAAGATTCAAAAATTAATCTCTGTGTAATCATCAGAAATAAGTGAGTTGACATCAACTTCCGATATTACCAGAAGTGCCACCATCTTGAAAATGATTTCGAGAAAGCGGTAGTTCTTGTGGGACACCCTGTAAATCTAGACGTTTTTTCAAAGCCGACATAATTTCTATAATAAAAACTATATCTACCTATGGAAACATATACGCATGATACGGAAAAACAAAAGACCCTGTACATGAAGAGGTATTTCATTTAACATTTTCCCATATTTTCAATAGCAAGGAGGCTTCGGAGGTGGTGGCGGATTAGGAGGTGGTGGAGGAGGCTTCGGAGGAGGTGGTGGCCAAAGGGGCGGTGGGTTTGGAGGAGGCAGCGGATCAGGTGGAGGAGGTTCAGGAGGAGGCTTTGGAGGTGGCCAACAAGGTGGAGGATTTGGAGGAGGCCAAGGAGGTCGAGGAGGTGGGTTTGGAGGAGGCGGCGGATCAGGAGGAGGCTTTGGAGGTGGCCAACAGGGTGGAGGATTTGGAGGAGGACGTCAAGGAGGTTTTGGAGGTGGTGGTCGATGAAGTGGATATGGAGGGGATGGAGGTGGTTGGTTTGCCCCAGACACCTGCATCTGCTAGGTTATAGTGAGTATATTTTTCTGAAAATTTCACACCTAAAATTTTTGAACAATCAAAATAGTTATTTGAATGCTTAGGCCGCGAAATAACTTTTTAACGTACCGAAAGAACAGTTATCGCCGAGGCCGCTTGTGGCCAAGCAAGATATTCTTGAGGTCATTAAAAAGTTTAGCAGCCATGGCATACACACTATTTTTCGTGCAATCGTTAAAATTATTCGACTAGATAATTGTAAGTAAATATATAATTGCTTTAAAATCAACAGCAATTCAATTTATTTAACAATATCACCGTGTGCTATGGAAATGATATATTTCAATATATAGAAAATATTTTGACAATTCTTGCCAAAACGCAAAGTGTCTGATACTGATAGCGATATTTCAGTACCTTCCACTCCTCCTGAACTCAAAAGCGTTGTAAATTCGGCGCTTTCCGTTTTAATACCCAAAAAATCTAAACGACAGTACGAAAAATGTTACGGCACGTTTGAAGGTTGGTGTGACAAAATCATCCTTGTTTTGTAGTATTTTAGAAATGTCAAATTTGGAAGTGACGTTTGGTTTCGCGGCCGTTGCTATGGGTAACGGCAACGAAATTGAATTTCGCGGACTGTGCTGAAAACGCGAAATACTGACTTCGCGTGCGATTGTACGAAAACATATATTTTTTATCTTTACCATAGCAACTAGAACCATTTCCGGATATTTTTATAATAATAATATTCACATTTAACTTCAGATATTAACTACCACTTCGAGTTTCTTGTAAAAAAGTTTATTTCTACCAACTTTAGGGGAATAAAGTTAGTCAAAAATAATGGTTTGAACTACCAGCAGCTACCTTATTATTATTTTGCGTAACTAAAGTCGGTATTTCGTATTTTATTTAGCGTAATCTCAACTGGAGTCTTGGAGTGAAATTTTCTTACCGAATACCACTCTAGCTTCAATTAAATACAGTATATTCTTTCAAATCCACTCTTGTGTCAGATTGTACAGGAACTGAAAAACAAAATTAATTTTTGATAACCAGATAAACTGAAAAAACAACTGGACTCGACTTCTCATTGTAATGTTATGTTTTATTTTGCAGTGGCCAGTCAGAATGCAGGAAAATCAGACCACCTTGGCGAATACATATTGTATATATATGAGTATATTTGATTGAAAATTATTGTGATTTATAAATGTTCATTAAAATTTTTGAATACATCATGATTCTCATTTCATACCTGAACTATTTCATTCAAAACTTGTTTTCAAACTGTAAAAATTTTGCCAGATTTGAATATATCCATAATGATTTGGAAATCCGTTAGAGAAACAGCAAAGGTCACATCAAAGGAGGTTACCGTCGAGAAATAAACAAATAGTTGACTAACCTATTCTACTTTTATGCTACGCTACCTTTGAACTCTATGAAACCTATTTATTGGAAAGGAAACAAGTTACTCTTGGTGAAGACAATAGCGTCTTCAATGGTAATAATTAAAGACGGTGTCTCTCAGGGCTCGATACTAGACCTGCTGCTATTTTTGATGTTCATAAACAATCTCAACCGTCTCTGGAACGCCAATAATACTCCACTGATTTCGAGATACATGGAAGTTAAAAATTCCATAAAATAATTGGCTGTCATGACAATGCAAATAAGGGTGGCCAATATGATCCCGTCTAGTCTGTCTACCCGGATCAAGCAATATCATTTACTAAAAAGGGATAGAACCAGTGTTTTGGCGTTGCACTAGATTTTCACCTCAAAAGAAATATAACCATACTTATCAAACAACTTTCAGACTAAATATATCCAAATTTATCAATGAGCTGAAAACTGCTAGATGTTGTGGGACTATTCATGCAACTATGGGCGAGCCACACAGTCTGTCTTGCACATACACGAAACATACAGCTCAATCAATGCACCATGTTAGTGTAGTATCAAAAAACGTTTCTTTATAAATACCCATTGCATAACATTCTTGAGTAGGCTCAACAAGGTAGTTAGAAAGTTATGCTACGGTAACTAAGCATTTTGCTGTCTCTCCAGGTGCCACAAGCAACAATTCAGTATTTTACTAGTACTACCGATTGGCCGCAACATAAATTTGGTGTCAGGTGTGGGGTAAGGGTGGACGTAAGTTATGGAGAAAAACACTTATAAAATTTAACACTTATATTACGATGTCGTTGATTGTGGAGTTCATAAATTGCTCAGAGTTTTTCAAGTGGAATTTTGGTAGGAATCTCTTACTACTCTAACTGCAACTGCCGGCTTCTGGCCTGCTCCAGCTTATTTAAAGAACATGCAAGTCACGTGACAAAAAGTACGCGTCATGTCATCGATGAACAAAGAGTGAAATACATTGAATAAGAAACTGTCTAGTTCATTATTATAATAAAAATGTCGAAAAAGCACCCATACATCATATAATTTATGAATCGAATGTTGAATGAAATAACAAGGGGTTACTGATTGGAGTGTTCGGTTAATTATATAGTGGGTGATGAAAAAAAGGAGTTCTATCAGCATAATGTTGTTTTCCAGTTTTGATTGGGTAGGTACTTGTATTATTTAAAAGTCGGTACAGTTATCGATAAAATATATACCTGAATTGAATAAATAATTAGACAAAGATAAAAAACAATTGATTTATATTCTTAAATGGTAATCGATTCTTCTTAGAAATCGATTTGTTTATAATATTTTCTTAGCACACCTGAGGGCATTTCGAACGTTCTTCCTACTCATAATTATCAAAACTAGCACTTATACAATACTCGTTTTCAAGTTCGAGGTCATTTTTTGCGCTTACTGGAAATCCATTATCCTTTTGGCAGCCGTCAACAAGAACGCAAACAATCATAGGTATAAAACCCAATACCGATTCGAGTGATTTGCACATCATTAGAATTATGCCTAATTCAATGACGTAATGCTATTGACCTCACCACGATGTGTTTATAAAAAAAATCTCATTAGTTGAGCTCCAGATTTCGCATATAAAAAGGCATCTTGCTGAGATGGAGTCAGAAGTGAAGATGAAGTGGTTTCTTCTAGTTGCTGTCGCCCTTGTTGGCTTTGTGGGATATGTGGAGAGTAAAGCTGTGGTAAGTTGTTATTGATTATCGTTCACATGAAAATTATTCCAAATAATTGAATAGGTGCCAATTCTTGGTTAGAAAATGAAAATTGTTTATGAGAAGAATGATACATTTTTTGACTGATTTTGCAATTAACAATTCGTTAAAATATATCGAAAGTAGATATTTCTCAAAATAAATTGTACATAATGAATATTGAGGCAAAATCAATTGAGCATATTTATTTGAACTAAAAACTGGGATTAATTCATGGAAACTCGTTTATTCATTGAATTAGGTGAGATGAAAATGGGTTCTCATTGAGACGTATTAGTGAAGTAGAAAACTCCATGTGAAGCATCGTTTTTCTTCCATTATTTATCTCAAAAACTCATCTACTTGTGGCATATTCTATATGAAGGAAAGAAATATGCGACCAATGCCAAAAGTTCGAAAATGTTATACCATGGATTAGAAAGCGCCTCTCAAAATAAACTTTCCTCAACGCTTCAAAATTTTTGAAGATATGAAAAATCGTTGAATGGAAAAGTTGAATGAAACAATTCGAATTTTAATTTCGAGGTGTTATTTTTTTATACAGGGTCTTTTATTTTTCCTGAACGGACCTCCTCTTTTCGAAAAACCAACATGCAAATCCGTTCTTATCTGCATCATCACGAAGACATTCTGTTAATCCTTTTCTTCTCCAAAGCAGGAAAAAAATCACGAAGTCATCTCCACAATATTTATTCGGCAAAAACAGCTAAAGGGGACATGTTTCGGATGTAAATACATCCATCATCAGCCCAAATATGTAATTGCTACGAGAAAAATACAATATAGCTTAAGTACATGAAAAATTAGTATAAGATGATTGTTAAGTTACATTATGAAAATTAAATATTCAATATTGAACAAGTACTGAGAGGGTCCTATACCCAAAGGTTATGGTTGTCAGGATGGTAACATATTCATTCCCGTTTCCTATAAATTTTGATCGCCATCTTTGTATTAAGTGATCTGACAACCATAACCTTTGGGTATAGGACCCTCTCAATACTTGTTCAATATTTTTAATGTTTAATTTTCATAATGTAACTTAACAGTTTTCATCTTCAAGTAAGTTATACTAATTTTTCATGTACTTAAGCTATTTGAGCTTATGATGGATGTATTTACATCAGAAACATGTCCCCTTCAGCTGTTTTTGCCGAATAAATATTGTGGAGATGACTTCGTGAATTTTTTCATGCTTTGTAATCTATATCACTCCACTTTGAGATGTCATGGACTTTTTCCTGAAACTTTTCTTTTCTTCTCACAGAACCGAGAGAGGAGAAACCTCGGCAGCAAATCATCTGGATACGGTGGAGGCGGTGGTGGAGGCGGCGGAGGAGGCTTTGGAGGAGGCGGTGGCGGTGGAGGAGGCTTCGGAGGCGGTGGCGGAGGGGGTAAAGGAGGAGGCATCGGAGGCGGCGGTGGACTTGGAGGGGGTAAAGGAGGAGGCTTCGGCGGAGGCGGCGGACTAGGAGGTGGTGGAGGTTTGGGAGGAGGTGGCGGTGGTCACCAAGGTGGTGGATTTGGGGGAGGAAACCAAGGAGGTGGTCATCAAGGTGGCGGATTTGGAGGAGGTCATCAAGGAGGTGGTCATCAAGGTGGAGGATTTGGAGGAGGTCATCAAGGAGGTGGAGGTCAACAAGGTGGATATGGAGGAAATGGAGGTGGCAGTTTCGCCCAAGCTCAGTCATCTGCATCTGCTGGGTCATAGTGAGTTTTTTATGTAAACCATCTATTTTTGTTTGAATATTCATATTCGCTTAGTAAACATTCTAAGAGATCCACTCGTATGTCAATAGGTAACTACCTACAGGATTTTTCAAGTAGTAGAAACAAAATAGTCTTTGAAAACTGAGAAAACAATTGGACTCGACTTCTTATTGTATGTTTTTTTTCTTTTCAGTGGCAAGTGAGAAACGTGAAAAAGCAAGAACCTTGGAGCATACACTCGATTGGAATTTATTGTGATTTGTATATTTGTATTAAAATTTGAAAATATAACATCATTCTCATTTCATATCTGAACTATTTTATTCAAATCATGTTTTTCTATATGCGCTGTAAAAATGCATAAACAATATTGTCACTATGTTCAAGAATGTACACGATATTATCGAAAATTAGTAAATATACTCACCTACCTAAACAGATTTTAGAGTATATACACAAGAATCTCGAAATTTGAAGGGACACAGAAAAGTTCATATCAAAGAAGATTTTTGTCGAAAGATGAAGAAACAATCGAGTATCCTATTCAAGTTTTATTCTGTGAGAAAAGTTGCCCTTGAACTCTTTCAAATCTATTTATTGGGAAGGAAACAAGCTGTTATTGGCAATGACAGTGTGCTGGATAATTATTGAACACGATATATTTCAGTAGGAAACTCAAAATCAAAAGAAACGAAAAAAAGTCAATTTTTCGACAAAATTGGAATGGAAAAAACAGTATTGGTAACAGAATAATACATATACGCCATTATTTTTCTTCCACTAAACCGAATGAATAGGTTCAATCTGTTGAATATTTAGAAACATTTCAATCTCTCATGTTCATATCGTTTCTCAAAATTGAAGCATAATCTTTCATGACATATAAATAATGATTTAAATTTTATTTCGTATAATTCATTAGATAACAATGTATGTTCCTTCCTCCATCTTCCAGATTTGATATTTTTTGATAATTATAGCGGGTATTGTTTTATTGAGTTAATTATGTATGGATTTCGGACACAATTCGAGTTCCACTTCTTCAGTTAATTCAATTTAAAAAAGTGATAAAAATTTTTTTTTATCATCATTTGAATGAGTTGTTCATTCGTTAGTAGTATCTATATTAAACAGATAAATGAGAAAACATGAGTACTATATGAAAAACAACTAGATTCTATATATAGTACACAGAACCGCAGATTGATAGGACATATACATAGGCTGAACTTCCACCCTTTTTCTCAATAATTTCAGTTTGGGTAAACTTTGTTGAACCTGATGTGTGATTGCAGACAGTGATGACAGAACTATGGAAGATTGATTCCATTATATTATTGAGTTAAAATGTGTAAGGAATCTGAATTATAATTTTTCACAGCAACAATGGTACATGGTCGCCAAAAATTAGAAAAACAAAACACTAGTCACAATTGATGGCTACGAGAGCAAAATATTCAACATATGTTTTAAATTCACAACAAGTAGTTAATAATTTCAATATTGGTTGTTGCAAAGTGAATATTCTCATTATCTGGGGGCTGAATATAATTTTTGAAAATTATAAACGCGTTCAGATCTCCCTATACCCGTTCAGAAATTGGTTTGGAGAGAACACTTCAAAGTTCAATCATCCAATCAAGGGCGGATATGATTTTCAGATAAGGCTAATTCTTCCGTCATCCCTAGTTTCTTCGCTCCCTCATTCTGTGAGTTTGGTGCCATTCATTTTATAATCTCGAGTGTATGGATGCTGCATCCGTCGAAAATCCCAATCAGACTATATTTTTGCTCTGCCGTTTGATTGGGAAAGTCTCTCGGATTTAATTACATTACAGCGACTGTTAGACGTGACAAATGCTAAAACAATGAGCTCGGAGAATGGGAATTTTGGAGCAAGTGCCATTTGTGGAAATCAATTTGAAAATGAATCACTGGATTAGTTTCAGCTTCGATTTGGGAATCTCAATGTTTTGTAGGCACTTTCAGTCTGTGAACTAAGAATTTGAACCAACACAATCCACTTGTTTACATATTGCGGGACTTGTACTGGATCATTTCAGAGAAGAAAATGATACGCCACTGCTTTTTCATTAAGGTTAAAATCATTCCTGATATCCTCATTCCTTATTGAGCAAATCTGGTGGTTACAGGATTTTTTTCGTTTGATGGACGATTTTCGCATAAAAAATTTATTAAGTTGTATATCGCTAGATCACTTAAAGAAAACTCAATTTATGTGACTTACCACCAGATAAAATATCAAAGTTATAAGTTTTTCTTCAAAATTCAGCACCCCGAAAGTTTAAGGACTTTAGGACACACATTCTTATAGAGTTTCTTCTCAAAATGGACACAATCCTCCTATCATAAGTACGTTATCAAGAAATACCCTGTATATCAAATAAGTTGTAACTTGAAGTTCTGTATGATAGTACCTGAAATTGTTAGTATTTAGATGTTATGTTCAACCCAAATTACAGGGAAGCTCATTTTCTACCTACGTTGGGTTCTGCTAAAAGTTTTATTGTTGCTTTTAGTTCTAGAAGATGACTTGACTTTCTTATTCAATTTTAAAGTTATGTAAGTATTTAAAAAAATGTTTTCAACCGCCAACTTAGTTTCAAAGCAAAGCAAGACTTTTTTTTCGTATACATTTATGTAAATCTACGAATGCTTCATAACCATCACTACTTCACGATAACAATTAAATATAATTTCGTTGCACATTTCGTGCATGTGATTCGAAGAATAACTCAAAAAAGCCTGAAGCGAATTAAGAGGATATTCCCGATTATGCAAAGATCCTTAGATCGTCAAGAAAACAAAGCAATTCAATTCAATTTATCATATTAATCGACTGCAACCGTATAAATACATCTCGAAGGAAAATAGACGTGTTATTCAGCAAAATGCTGTTGAAAGTGGTTAATTTAGTTGTACTCATCAGTCTAGTGAAGTGCCAGGAAGCTGATGTAGCTGTAACTCCTGAAGCTGTCGATACTCAGAACAAACTGGGCGTAGTGTACTTGATTCCGATTTTTCAAAAGCTTCCGAAGAAGGAGAACGAAAATGAAGAAAATCTTAATGAAATCGATGATGAAAGCGAAATAAAAGTTCTACCCTTGCCGAGGCTCCTGCTGATTTTGGCTCCAGCGAGTAACAAAGAGGTACATAATATAATGAATTTTTTTTCTGGTTGTCACGATCCTGTAATGTTCAGAGAACATCGTGAGAACCAAGGGAAAGAAGGTAGGAGTTGGTGTTCTTCTTAAATTTCTGGAGATCGGGGAACACCTCCTTAGGCAATGAGTTCCAAAGTCTCGATGTTCGTTTGATGAACGAGTATTTGGAAAGGGACGTTCTGCAGGTCTCTAAAGTGACCACGAAAGGGTGTGAAGACTGAACTTGGCGGGTTAATCTCGAAGAGACTGCTAATGTAGGGACGATTGTTGATATACCACTTCTCACTTTGAATTCATTCAGGAAATTTCCTTCAGATTAATCCAAATATGTGAAAGATTTACAAGGCTTTGTGCATAAATCGATGTAATTAAAAAAAAACAGATTTGTATTCCATGCAAATTATATTTCAAAATTTGTAGCAAAGCGCTTTCGACTGTTAGGTCATCATCAGTGCATACCTGAAATGAGTAAGCATGATTTCGTAAAATAAGAAAACATTCTTATCAATGTGGATAAAGATAAAAAAGTTTGATAACATTTTTCTTTATATATATATGGAGGTGTAAATCATCAATACTTGACGAGTGAGTATCCAGGCATTGTCGATCGAAATGGAAACCTATAGTAGGCTAGAACTATAATATTGTCTGTTCACTGGAAACAATTACGCATCTTCTTCTGTAAGGTAGAGACATCTTCTCATAATAACCGTGAACTATTTTGAACTTGAAGTGTCATACTGGGCATAATCTAACGTTTTTATTTACATTTTGAATTACGCGCTTCTTTTAGCACAGCGAATCTCCTGTTTCAAGCACAGAATTGTTTGATATCATTGATCAGGGTATCAGGAAGCAGAAAAAACATCGTGAGAAACTCAAATGCGAGGCAAGTGAATGTATTGGCATATCGAATGTACAAGTTGATACAATTTTAATAACTTACGTTGAGTTGTATATTTGCTCCACGCATAATTCATACCCACTGAAGAAAGAAAGTTCTTTGAACTTAACCACCACACACACTTACACTCACTTGTTTTCAACATATTTCAGCAGAATAAACTAGTATATTTGGAAAAATTCTGAAAATTTTACCAAACCCATCGAGAACCGAGCACGACGGGAGCTGAACTTTGTGACAGTTGACAGATCAAAGTCTAGTGTTTCCGAAGAACGGTACATTTTTGAAAAATATTGAATTCTTTCGCTGAAAAGTGTTGAAGATAAGTAAATGTGAGCGTGTGTGGTGTTTTAATTGAAAGAAGGACGAATTTTGTGTTTTTAGTAGAAGAATTTTAAGATGTCAAATGGTGGGTGTATATTTACGAAACAAGCGTTTCAGTTGGTTTCGGATTCTTGTTCTGGGAGGCCAAAATACGTGAGTACCTCCAAAAATTTTCCTTGTAATATGCCTTATTATTGTTCCTAAAAACTGTTATTGGACCTTTTCGAGTAGAAATTTGTATAGAAAGTTAAATCATGTCAGATTATGATAGTTACATACAATATGTGCTGAAGTCAAAAAAAAACTACCATAACTTCAACCTAAAATTGGGTCGCTGACAGAGAAAAAACTGAAACAAATGAGCATCGAACGACTTCTATAAAGTAGCGACCTCAACATGGTAGACGTTTGGGGCTTGAGTGAACAGACAATATTATACCGTCTATACTAGGTGTTCATTTAGATCGACAATGATCCAGGTAAGCAATAAGATCTATGATTGAAACACCTATGGAAAAGGACACATAACACAAACAGTGGTGAATAATATGCCGGTGTTTACTGACACTAAAACAATCAGGACCTCAGGGGACACCAAACGGTGTTAGTTGGTGTGAGCTGGGGTAATTTTTTTTTCGCTGTGTAGATTTTTTTTTACTAATCTGATCGGCTGCCCTATATGCGCGGCACTTTATAGAGGGCTGAGATTTGGTGGAGGTGCTCAACAGGGTGTTAAGGTATCCCCCCTATGTTAATCTGCGGCGCTCGAGTAAATCTAAAATCCCCGCTTGGGCTCCCCTACTACAATAAAACTATTCTGTCCAAACAAGAAAGATATCAGATTGAAAGTAACACATTGTGTCATCTTCTGATTCTCTCATAACAATTTCGTTGCCATCAGCTTCCAGACGATGGAGCTGCCACCCAGGGGGTAGAAACCACCCCCAGACCGCAGGGGCGGATCAGGAGGTCCCCCAGCGGGTTCGGGGGCGGGTGCAACACCTGCGGCTATAATCCAGGAGGCGGAGGCGGCCATGGAGGTGGTGGTCAAGGTCATGGTGGAGGCGGCACGGGCACCTGGAGCTCTTCTTCTTCTTCTGCTTCCAGCGGTAGCTGGGGGGGTGGGGGGTGAGTATTATCTCAAGTGTACATCATTAGAAATACCAACAGAAAACCTTCGCGACTTTTCGTGTTCGCCAGACCATCATCTTTTTTTTTTTCGTCAAATACGGTCCTGTTTAATAATACATGGATTCTGAATTTTTTTATACACATAGATAATGTATATTATAATATTATCAGCATGAAATAATTTGACGTGCGTTGAATAATTCAAATAATAGGAATTCAGGATATTTTTGATTAAAAATCTCTAAACAATAGAACTATAAACAACTTCTAACCATTATAATTATGGTAATTTTACACTTATTATGCGATCTAAATTTTGATGAACATTTTTGTTGGGACACGAATTTCGTAATATTATCGTGAAAATATCTCTAGTTTGTTCATTATTTGGGAATATTCTTCAGAATCGTGAGAATTATTCACCAATTTGAAAAAAAAAGTGATGTCAGAAGTGGGATTCGAACCCACGCCCACAGAGTGGACCAGAACGCTCTGAAACCCGTACAACGGGCAAGGAAACCTTGAGTCTGGCGCCTTAGACCGCTCGGCCATCCTGACATATACCAAATAAAAATTATAACTATTATATAAGGTACAATACTTATGGACGTAAAAATATCACTGAACGGTGACAAGAAAAGTAAAAACATTTCTTGCAGATCTCCCACAAAGAAATAAGACCAAAGGAGATTATCTTATACAGAGTGGAATAAATTTAGAGTAACTCAATATTTAAAAAAATCCCAAGACACGTCGATTATATATAATAATATGCTATACTTATTATTTTTTTTTTCAGTGGAGGCAGCAGTGGAAAGTATCAACACGGCAGAAAATAAGGTGGAGTATGAGGAACGCAGCACATTCAAACATCTAAATGTATGACATTTCCTAAATTAATCTTGTGAAACTCCATGTAGGTATAGGTACTTACCAGAGTAATTAGAGCAAAATATAACTATTTTTCGATTAGGCACTGTATAATTGAATCACAGATCACCCCTACCGGCCCTACCGTATTATGGTCCAGATATGGTGTTACATTATTTAATTTACCCTCTCTTGAAAATGGGCAAATTCAAATTTGATGCAGGAATGTTGATGGATTAAGCGATAAAGGAATTGAAAAATGTTTCAATAGAATTCAAATAAGTAAGGCAATAAAAAATACCACTAGTTTTATTTTTGAATTTTATTGTTTATTCCAATGATGAACATGATTATTGTAGGTATAATAACTCAACATAAATGAGACAGAAACTTGCAAAAAGCGATAATGAATGAATAATGGAAAAGCACGAGAATCAATTTCGTCAGATGTCAGATATCTAAAACAATGAATTCAATATATAGAGCAATAATTTCAATCGCACCTCTAGTTCACCCTGTCATAGAATTTATCGCACTCTGTTCTGGACACCCGTATTTTTATATATATAGTTAATACGATTTTAGTTGTACGTTTTATGCTGGGTTTATAGATTCAACTGAACTGATAACTAAGAATTAACAATTATTAATTAGGAATTAACAATTAGGAGAGTGCAAGGTGGATATAGGATGGTGAAACAGCTCTTCAATTGGTAGACCGTTTGAGAAGGACAAGATAGTAATATTTTCACGACTCGAATGATGATGGCGGTAAGACCGAATTTCAGCTTATGTATTTCTGTGGTTCCAATCTAACAGGCGTGAATTGAAACGACATTGAAACACTATATTTTCAGTTAATCTGGAATAATCATCAACATTTTTACTCTTATCGGTATTTTTTTCTCCTAGAACAGATATGACACTGACAGAAGCACAGTTTCTGTTTTACCGACACAAGGTATGGCGCCATCTCTGTTAATTTCAGGAAATATTACTACGGTATGAAATCAAGTAGGCAAAGGTCTACAGTTTATTCTAGTGCTTGTTAATAGGAAGCTGTTTCACCATCCTATATCCACCTTGGGAAGGTGTTTATATATATATATATACAATACAATTTAATAATTGAGAATCAGATGTTGAATGTTACACGATTGAAAGCTCAATGTTATTTGTGTTAAATTTAATAATATTACTAATCAAATGAGCAAAATACTAAAACACTCCTGTACCTGTCCACAACATTTCCTAATTCTTATGACCAACTTCGTGATTCTCAATTATCGATTTAAGTGACATATGTAAATGTATAAACCCTCATAAACGTTCTCATGTATTCAACATTCTTAATTCTTATGGTGAAACAGGATGCGAAAAACTAAATTCTCTGAAAAGCTCTATTTCGGTGGGATTTCACTCTATGCTTTACTCTGGAATCGAGGTCCCGGAATCAATATTCTGCAAGGTGCGGTCATTACACCCACCTTCACCAGGATAAGGAATTTATCCTGATGGAACAAGAAAATGGCTAATGCTTGCTCCGCGTTCTCGAAAACGAAGAATTGACAATTGAATGAAGCAAAAACCCCTTTATGGTTTATGGTTTATGGTTTTGTTTGGGACAGAATTGATTTCATAGCATGTTTATTATAGCTATTCATATTTTTTTCATATTACTTCGGTAATAAAAAACCGCAGATCCTGCTAGTATTTTTATGAAAAATAAAACGAACAAAGCAGTGCACAATTTTGGTTTTGTTCAACTTTAATTGAATTTTCTACAAATAGATTTACAAAGATCCTTATATATTATCATTAACATGTTGATTTTCACAATTAATATATATAGTATTGGTACAAAAAATACGAATTCAAAAACTATTTCCTATATCTATACAGGATTATTCAGATTCCATCCTTTACGACCAAAAAATAAGACACGGGAAAGATCAAATTGGGTCAAAATTACGTGATATCGTACTTATCATTATAGTGAAAGGAGATCGCAAATATAGCTCTTTTAGTTTTCAAAATATTCGGAAAAAATAAATGTTCTGAATATCATTATGTTGGTATAATTTATTATATTCAAATGGCCGGAAGGGTGGTTATGATTCATAAGATAACTATTGATAATATTGTATTCCATCAGGGTTCAATATATGATGGAATGATGAAAAAATGCATTTCCGTATTAAAAAAAAAGAGTTGAGAATGGCAACGAAAATTCAGAACTAGAAATTCAAAAACTAAGAATTCATTTTCGATTAGATTTCCATGTAATTTAGTTTCTTCCAAATATTCTGAAATCCAAAAGAGTTATCGTGGCTTCTCGTTCACTATAATAATGAATAATATTCTACAATTTTTCCCAGTTCGAACTTCTTCGTATCTTTTACGATTTACCAGATCCCATCAATGATGAGCGTCAAAAATTTAAATAACCCTAGTATATTCATAATCACTATAACTATAATATAAAGTACCTACTATAGAAAATCATTTTTGTATCCCTGAGAAATTGTCAGTCTATTGTTTTGCAATACTGCTCAACTTTGCAATACCCTTCAATTTTTTGTTGTTACCGATATAACCGATCGCAATGTCTTGAAAAATGGTTGATATGGATATGATAAGGGCGAGATGTTGAGTAAATTGGGTCGATTAATTGCTGTCAATATGTCTGGAAAAATTACAACTAGGAAATATATCAAAACTATTCTTATGGATGAAAAAATGAATGATTGATGGATTTATGAAATGGACTTTTCCGGTACAGTTATAAAAAAATCTTGAGAAACAGGGTTTATCAAACTCACCTTTCTATCAAGAACATTTGAAAATGAAAAGAGAGTCGAAAGGTTATTAGAAAGTAAGTATAAAGTTCAAGTTGAAATGTATAAATTTGAAAATTCCTTTTGTGTCTTCTAAACCGTCAGATAACTAGCTTAAGGAAATATTCGACTGTTATTTCGTCCACAGGTTGTGTTTTATTGGAAAAATGTTACTTTTCAGTCATCCACATAGTTTCATGAAATCATCTGACGTAGTTTTTTTATAGAAACATTGATTCAAATATGTTGTAATTCTCGATGATGTAAAGATGAACATGATGCTTTATTGTCAAAAACTTTTCGAAAAATCATCTCTTCAAGTTTCCAAACATGTCTATTGGCACTTTGAGTTTGATAAACAGCAGTGGCACAATATATATAGGAACCTTGAGTGGCACAAAAATATATATATATATAGAAACATATCAAGATAATGCTTAAATACTAGTTCTCTAGAGGAAATCAGAGGAAAGCAGTCAATATTGACCAATGAAATGAATCCTTCCATTCAGTAGCACTAGTCAATAATGACTGAATCTCATTATGATTCCTCTGTAATTAGAGTTAGATTCTAATATATACAAAATGAGGTAGATTTTCTGTGGTCCTGCTACTTTAACGTAGTTCAGGACAGTTAAACCTAATGAAAGATAAAAAAATATGATCTTACATGACTAAATAAACCTATGAGGAAAAATGTTTGTTGTATTTCTTATTTCACGTAGGTGCCATTTTTTAAGTACTCCATGTTATAGTCGACTCCATTTTGAAAGAATGTTGCCAATGCTACACTCTACGAAAAATATCTACTGTCCAGAAAAAAATATAAAATTGATAAAAAAAACTCGCGATAAAAAACGTCCAAAATAAATAATGTTGTCATAATTTGAATAAACAATAAAAACAAATAATTTACAAAAAACAATGGCAATAAATAATTTGTCTTCATTCGTACAAGACTTTCCAAATTATTTCTTTCAAGAACAATTCATCACACGATTGTTCCCTACAAGAGTTTTTTTGGAACGTTTTCTACGAAAAAATATTGTATAAATAATTACAAATTTTGAATTTGCGTGTCATGAAATAATGATGTATTGAGGAGTACTCCAAAAATTGATTTCCTAAGACGATATGGTTTGAAAACATTTTTGTACCAACATTCAAATTGAATACGACGAAAAAACCAAGATCAAAACTACATGCATTAAGAATAATAATTCAATAAAACACACAAAAATTCAAGAAAAAATCAAATATTGGTTTGTCTATTATAAAACGAATAATTCCATATTCTGAGGAAAATAAATGTGGAAGATAATCCCTCTGAAAATGATTCGAAAAATTGTATATCAATAGTTTATGGCGTTTCTATCGAATAAATTCAACTCTTTTAGTATTCATCATGCAGAATTATACGTAAGGAATACATAAACCATACATTTTTTAAATAAAATACCCTGTAGAAATTCACACCAAGATCGATAAACTGTTCTTTACAAAAGCACTCCACGTGATAAACACATTAGGAAATCACTATAAGATAGAATTATTTCGTAGAAAACCGAAATGTAAGTAGTATAAGATGTCTGATTATCGAAAGAAAAGATTATAAACACTCCGAAAGCATCTGGTTTGTTTGATTATTATTATGAAAATTTTCGAAGGTAGATTTCTTGCGGAAAATATTCAAAATATTCCTCTAATTTCTTTTTGAGTTACAGAATACTTGCGATGTCAAAGTTTGTAAAAAAAGTGCCTTCATCGATTTCTGAGAAAAACCCCTATTGATTGTTTTTTCAGAAACAGTAGGATTGATTGTAATATTTCTTCTGATGAAATTGATTCGATATGCAAAATGTTAATTCATTCACACGAATATTCGAGCGAAAAAATCCATTAAAATGGAAGAGCAGAAAATGATACCAAAAATTATTTTTTTATTTTCATAGCAAGTCCATGAAATCTTGAAATATTCATGGGAATGAAGACACAATCATAGCAAGACATTTGATTTTGCTCCTCATTCTGGTATTACTTTCAAAAATGAAATGTTTCCATGAAGAACATGACTGAATGAATTATTGATACATATAATAAAAAATTAAAACTCCTCATTTAATGAAGAACATGACTGAATGAATTATTGATACATATAAGAAAAAATTAAAACTCCTCATTTAATCAATTAATACTTCCATTAATTCATCAATGAAACCTACAGAATATGGAATTATAAAATGTCCACTTGACCTGCATTTCTCTATACCTAGTATCTAAAATATATTCATGTATAAAGGTAAGGTAACATTTTCATTTCTTATTTCAATAAAGAGTTTTATCCCCTTGAAAAATTTTCAATTATAGGAAAATCGAATTTCCCAACGGAATGGATAAATTGATTAGCTTAATCCATAAACGAATTCTTTGTTTCGTCCAGTAGGTTCCTTCTTAGACGAGATATTGAGGAAAACAATTTCAATTAAATCGTATGTACAAATAGGACAAAAAATACCTCAATCGATTTCAAACAATTCTATGAAAACTTCAAATGTATCTGGCGGGGAATTGGAAAATTATGATGATGTAGACATCCGATTTGGAAGGAATTGTCTACGAATTTGAAAAAATACGTCATTATGCAAGGAATCTGTCAAAGCTCTCCAAAAATTTGCAACTATCAGAAAAATCAGTCATAATTTAAACAAGGTCTTTCGCTATCGCCACACTTACCAAATTTTGGCAGTAGGTACCCGAAAGCCTATTCAAATTTATAACGAAACACGATTTCCAAACTAAAACTTCAGGGCATTCTAGCGCCCAAACTGAGAAACTAAAAAGGTAAGCTTACTCAAACCAACATATTTCAGCCCAAAATGTGGCAAGACCTTTCTGAGAAACCCTGCATATTATTCTATTTCGTAATGTTGGCCCCAAATGCAGGCAACACAAATCACCGACGACACGCGCGACAATCTAGCGCCGCGCCCGCCAACAAACTCGCGCGGACCATCGTCAGCGCTATTCTTTGCGCGCTTCCGCTTCTCCCCCAGAGGTGGCGCCAGCCGCGTCCTGCGAGCCGTTTCGATCAGCAGCGGCGGAGGGGCCAGGCTTAGGGGGGCGCTCCGACAGCGTGGGGCAGTTGGCGATGAGGTGGTCCTCGCTCTTGCAGTTGTGGCAACGCTTCGGCTGGGGCCCCAGTTGACATTTGGCGGCTATGTGGTTGGCGAACTCGCCGCAGTTGTAGCACCTGTTGAGTTTCGAACTGGGTTAAGTCAAGTATACAGTCCATGGAGTCGCAAATTCTAAGCGCACATGAATGTCAATATATCAATAAACGCAAACACAGGTGATTAATTTAATAATCTAAGAAATATTTACGTAGTAAAATCCATCCCAGAGATGAGTTACCCACTTTCATAGGAACACAAATACAATATATCTCAGAAATAAATTGAAAGAAAGTTCATATCATAGAAAATGAGTCTTCGAATGAATTAATGCTTGGTTTAAAGATCCAACTAAACTAAAAATTAAATTAACAACTAAAGATTAAGAATGATGAATACACGAGAATATCTATGAGGGGTTTATACATTTACATCTGTCAATTAAATTAATAATTAAGAATTACGAAGTTGGTCAACTTTCAATTCAACAACTAAGAATTAAGAAATTTTGTGGACAGAACGCGCAAAACGATTGGAATGCCATCATTTGTCGTTCTTAAACTTTTGGCGGCATGGTAGTTTCGATATTAATTGTTCCTAATAGTGTTATTGGGTTTCAGGTTCAGGAGTTTTTTGATTTTTTGCTCATTTGATTAATAATATCATTCTATTGAACACTTCGAAATGTCATTTGAGCATTCAATCATGAAACATTCAACATCTAATTCTTAATTATTAATTGTATCAATTGTAAAACACCTTCATAATTGTTAATTCCCAATTCCGGAATATCATATTTAACTCAAATTTGAAAATGTCCTCATTATCTTGGACTTATATGGACTTAACTGGGCACTGTTTGTGTTTTTAGACTCACCTTATTTTTCGGAATTTCTTTTTTGATAGCGGTCGTCTATGTGAACCCAGGCAATCCGTACTTTTAGGGCCAGTCACTTTTGTGGCTTCGAGGCCCTTTCCCGAAATTTGACATTCGAATTCCACCTCTTCCTCATCTCCCAGTGATCGAAATCCAGTCATTTGTATAACGCTCTGAAATTGCGATATCTCAGTGAAAAATGTAGTGCAAGAAGACAACCAAAAAAGATCCATTTTCAATTCCAAATTTTTGGAAATGAGAAAGTTTATTCTATCCGAAGAAATCAGCTCCAGTTCTTTTTCTGTGTGTAGCGATTTTTTTCATTCATTAACAAAGAGTCCGGTTCTGCCCCTATCGAATAAAAAAACCAATACGTGGTTATCGGTGACAATATATACTTGTAGCTGGTGACCTGTTCTGATGTTCATAAAAAATGGTTATATCTATGAGGGTAAAACACAATGCCCCCGAGTTTTCCGAAGTACCTGTTTATTATGAATGACGGCCCTTCTGTTACTATTGTTCGCCCAGTTTTTTTCATACTTGATTTTGAACTACTTAAGATTAGAGTGCATGAAATAGCCAAAATGAAGGTATAATGGAAAAAAAATCTCCTGATATCATTTAACGTTCCTCAAGAGTATCAATTTAACTAGAACCCTTCATCAATAACCTTCTATTGAAAAGAATTGGAGAATCAATAATATAAACAACATGCAGAAACGAATCTATTCCAATCGAAAACAAAATAATAAGATAGAGATTGATAGTGTCACCCTGTAATCTGTAATCGGTAACTAGATCAGTAAATCGCGGTGTCGGTATAGTAGGTACCAAGTAGGTACTGTTGTAGGCAGGTATTTGCTTTTCGCGCTTCTTTTGTTTTCATTTTTATTACACATTATACATTCTATTATATTATCGTCCATTTGAGTAATAAAGTGCGCTTTCTTTGGTCGATCTATTCAGAATCTCTCAAAACGGGACGTCGTGAACGTAGTGCTATTAATTGTTGATAACATTGTGATTATTTGTGAATTCGAAAAAACTTCTTCGAAGCTAACCTCCTAACCAGACCAACGTAAATTCGCATACAGGTGAGTGTTTGAAAAAGTTTTGAAAGCAATCCTTTTGGGTATATCCAGGAGTTAGTGTTACCAAAGTTCAGTAAATATACATATAGCATCTAGTTGAGTAGTGCTTGCTCATCTCTACATAAGAAATAGAAAACTTTTTTCTTCAAGGTCACCTTCCAACTTTTTTGTAATAAGGTAGATTTGAGCAGATTTGAGCCTACTCATCATTAATTGAGCAGTGAACTATTCTTAATATGGTACCTACTTAATACCAAACAAAACTGAAAAATTTGGTGTTCAACTAGATTCCTAGATATATAGCTGAAATTGTATATTAATATACGGTAAAACTTCGTTTATCGCACTCCTATGAGTTCGGAAAAAAATTTTTGTGGAACTTACGTATTTTGACCTCCTGATCACGAATCTGAAGTCAAAACGCGGCGGTCTCAAGTATTTTCGGAGATACAGCCCCATTTTGTCTCAAAAATGCACCATTTCAAATGTCCATTTTCTGATATTAAAAACACACAAAATTAATCCTTCTTTGAGCCAAAACATCACACATGCTCACATTCACTTGTTTCCAACACTTTTTTGCATAAAAAACTGTTATTTTCACAAAAATTCGCCCTTCTTCAAAAAGTAAACAAAACATCTTTTTTCACTGATTTTCTGGTTATTTTCATTTGAGATGTTGGCAACGTCTTACCATGAGCCAAACAATCACGTTGCCAACATCATAAATACAAATTACCAGAAAATCAGTGTAAAAAGGTTGTTTTGTTTACATTTCAAAGAAGGGTGCATTTTTTGGAAAATAATAGTTTTTTCTGCTGAGAAGGTTTGGAAACAAGTAAATATATGCGTGTATAGTGTTTTGGTTCAAAGAAGGGTGAATTTTGTGTTTTCCTAATAGTAGAAATTTGACATGTCAAATGGTGCATTTTTGAGACAAAATGGGGCCGTATCTCCGAAAATACTTGAAACCGCCGCGTTTTGACTTCAGATTCGTGATCAGGAGGTCAAAATACATAAGTTCCACCAAAAATTTTTTCCGATTTCATAGGAGTGCGACAAACGAAGTTTTACCTAATATACTATATACAGTATTATGTGTATTACACACTTATTTGAAAAAATATTGAAAAATGTTTTTCGAAGAAGTTGTTCAGAATGGCATTTAATAGCTATGTACGAGTTTTGAAAAAACTGAGATACAAAAATGGAAATCAAATTTTTGTCATAAAAAATGTTCAATCAAGAATTAGTAATCGATTTGTATTTTATTGGAAGAAAATTTGAAACCTTTGAATCTGTACTCAGCTGCTTCATAAATTCTTGTGTTAAAAATTGAATCAATTTTTTGTTCTGATGGAAAATTGAAATAGATATTTAGAGAAGCCTTTGAAGTTTTCTGTAGCAAGTCATGCAAATCAGGAGAGTTTCATTGACAAAGTAATTCCTCTGAAGCTGAAGTATCAAAAATGTCATAATTTTCTATTTAAAATTTACATGATACCTATCTTAAATAAAATATTGATCAACATCGATACAAAACTCTTTAGGTACATCGTTCATAAAGATTAGGACACCACATATCTATGAAATATTCATAGAAATCATTTTCCCACTGAAATACTGCGTTGTAGCTATTATAACCGGGGCTAGAGCCTTATCAATGGGACAGTTGTACGTAAAATATGAAAAATGTTTTTCGTGCTTTAAATATTCATTTCGTTATTTCCTGTTTTGTTGGTTTTGTCGCTTGTCTCCATTCGTCAAACTGAAACAACACTAACTAAAAAAGCAACGGTAGTTCTTCACTTTCTTCCTGACACTCGAATAGAAGCATAACTATGAGTTAAATAGGTGTTTCGTGCCGATACCACTAGCGGTACCTTTTCAGATGGAGATTTTTTCGTCAAGGCAATACGTTAGAATATAAGGAATGTCTTTAGGAATCTGACGAGACACCATAATAAGCTAGCATGGGTGGTACCACAACAACTCTATGAATAAATTGACGAGGGATGGGTACTCAAAGGTTAGAAACAATAAACTTAAAAGTCATCAAATAAACGTATAGGAGTATACAAATAATGTAGCAATTATAGTGGTACTTACTCTACTCTACCAAATAGCAGATCATGCAATTATGGTAAGATCATATTTCTCCATTAAGAAGAGCCCAATAATCAAAAAATTCGGCAAAACGAATTATTAGACACAATAAGCCTTCAATATGGTTGTACACTTTTTTCCAAAAGTATATAAATTAGATCGTGGGACTCCAGAGAATAGGTAGATATTTTTCCGATGTTTTTTAGCCAATGGTTTTTCTCTCCGAATAACAACCCACTAGAATATAGTAACACCCCAAATTGCTGAAGCCAACATGAAATTCATGTATTCATATGTTTTTCCTCCACAGAGGTAGCCACATCGTAACATTTAAAAGTGATAATCATCCCCAGACCACATTTTTACAAGGTTGCTAAATATATATATTCTTCTGTTGGTACGTAAGTCATATGAGTGTATCAAAAGCTATGTATTCAATGTTCGTCATATAATACAGTGCCTATGATAAGTAGTTTATAGATAGCACGTCTTTCTGGAGATTGTGACAATTTTGGTGAATGCGCCAACGTCGCTAATTTCGTTCCACCGGTAATCGACCGAGCGCTGACAGTGACAGCGCGAAACGTCTCGTTTTCAAATCAAATTATGTTTGATAGTTCATACAACGGCATATTTCCTGTTTTGTGTGAAAATTTTAGTAGGATTTTACTCAGAAACCTTGTATATTCTGTTCAAATCGAATTTGAAGGATGGTGAAACGCTGTTGAATGTGTGAGAGACGATTTAAAAGTGGTGACCAGAACACAACATTCCACTGGTGAGTTACTCAGTGACGTATCATTCGTTGTATATACATTATTCACCCACCCTTCGAAAACTTTCTCGGGTTTCCCCGATATGAAAAGTTAGTGGATATATGTAAAAATATGATCAGGAATGAGAATATTTCAAGACACGCTAGAATTTGCTCGCATCATTTTACTACTAGTGATAAAATGGATGGCTCAAGTGGTAACAAAATGGTCAAAGTAGTAGATAAGCATATATCTGTTGGAATTGAAAAGTAATAACAACATGTTAGAGGTTATATTTCTCAACACTTTGAAAAAAATATCGCCAGAAAACAATATAGGTGTGACAATTAATTAGATCTATAGTTATCATTCGGGTAATGAATCAAATATGTATATTTTCAGGAAACTTAGATATTCATTGATTTCATTCAGTCTTAGGAAGAATGCTTATGATAATTTTGTTAGTAGGTCAATTTATTCAAATTCAGATCCTTTCAAGATAGCAAAACACTGGTACTGGGGAAATCTGTTGTTGCTATATCCTTGTTTTAGAATGAGGTAATCCTAGTGACTGATTTAGATGTTGGCTTCAAACAACTACTGTGGCAAGGATTGTGCGTTATTCATCTATTCTGTTTTATGATCGGAGGTTTTTTAACATGATGTATTCAAAATTCGAAAATTCTCTATATCTCTTTCTAAAAATGTGCGACGTCACCCGGTAATAATATGGTTCAGGTAATGTTCCATCTCGTGTTCATCAATCGAAGTGGAAGAAGAATTGAGAATCTTTGTCATCTTTCACAGTTGGCGGTAAAAAAATACTGGAATTCCCTGTGAAAGTATTCGGGTGATTTAAGGTAAGTTACTATTGAATTTTGTTTTATTCTTCAGCGTATCATTAGATTACTCACTGACCACTATTTTCAGAAAAAAAGAGGTAATATGTGACAAAGTTGGTCATATTATCAACTATACATCTGCAGTTATTCTTTGTGCAATAATATAGTAGTACTTTGGTAAAATGTATGGAATATGTACCTTTTGTTGCAATTCCATCGATGAAAATCACATGAGAACCTGACTGAATTCTATGATGTGAGTTTTTATGGGATTTCCTCATGAATTTTATTGTGAATATGATAATAATATCAAAGTATAATATCAACTTTTGTTGCCTATTCAAGTATTTCTAATATAAGCAGATGCACCACTATAGGTACACTTTCTTACTTTTCCCAGACAATAAAGTTATTAATTGAATAAGTTTTTTGTTTTTATTCCTCTATTCATTTTATGGTGTTTTTACTGTTTTTGAGTTTGATCGGTATTGAAGATCCTAAAAAAACATGAATTCATAATATAAAATATGTACTTGGTTTGCGTAATAAATGATAAACAATCAATAACGCCTTTTTGAATATTTTGGATTGGTTTCCTAACATAAAAACATCTTCGATTGGTTACAATGATGACATTGAAATATTCAAAATCTGACGCACTTTACATTTTTGCGATACCAGCGGTGAAAAATGCAATAATCTTATTGTTGCATCGGTCTATTTAAATCGAATCACACTCTGAATTGAAATTTACCAATGAAAACTTTGAGTTTTTCACTGCTAGTGTCACCAAATCCAAAATTGCTCAGAAGTAAGTTGGGCCTAACTCTTCTGACTTTCATCTGACAGTTCGATTGTACCAACCTCCGAATAATAAAAGATGGGTATCGAAACAGAGGCTATTTCGATACGCATTTGTGTGTTATTTAATAACTTCATTATAGAACGGAAATATCTATCTACCAGGTAATTTCGATTTAATTTTGATGCCATATCGGTAGTCGTTTAGTAAGATATCGTAAATCAACAATCAAATCTGCTAAACCTGTAGAGATTTATGACCCTTTCATGACAGAAGAAAAATTTCAGCTGTATTATAGAGCTTGTATGATGGAAAATACGTTTGGCCAAAAACAAGTTTCTATGCCATATAACTAAGCTTGACTATACATAGGTAGATTATATTACTTACTATCCCGACAAACTGTAAGGAAGTTTCTCTATGCATAATAAACTTGATGTTAGCTTAATCGTGTATTATAGAGGGTTCCTATCTTGAGCTGTGGTCTTTTGATGATGCTTCAAGAAGTCAAGGCCATCTCCAGGTAGCTTTTTTTCCCTTTCGCATTGTGATGGCGTTTACAAGAGGGTGAGAAATACAAAAGCGATTCATTCACGTGACGTTTGCTTCGCAAGAAAAATGCCACTCACTTGGTGCACGAAGACGTCTTGGCCACCGTCATCTGGGGTGATGAAGCCCCAGCCTTTGGCCACGTTGAACCATTTGCACTTGCCTCTCCTGAGTCCGGAGCTGGCTTCTGATCCTCCTTGACTGGCAGTTCCACCTTCGGAACCTGGGGGAATGATTCGATGATTCCCCATGTAACCCATCAGTCGCTTGAGAAAATATAGCTGTAAACTCGTGTACACCTTCATTTTGGTGTTCTATATAGATGTTTTCTCAAAAGTCTCATTCAATCTCGTGTGTGCATCGTAAGTTATTCAATGTCAAAAAGGTCACAAGAAACAGTTTTTCTCGATTATCTCGATTTCTAAAGTTCCAATGATGTTGACATTCATTAAAGAAATGATTGTATATCATATAATTTGCAACTGATTTTGTTCGAAAACATTCAAGGTTAACCGTGAATCTCAGTGAATAATACCTTGTATAAAGGCATTAAAACATTGGAATATCATTGACAATTAATAATTTGTATTATTAATTACCCAATACAATGTTTTGAACAAATGTTAACATCATTGAAGCCGAAATAATCGCAAAAAACTGATTTTTCTATCATGGTTATAAAATGAAGTCATTTTTTATTGTTCGGAGGTTGGTACAATCGAATTGTCAAATGAAAATCAGAAGAGTGTGGCCCAGCTTATTCTGAGCGATTTTGAATTTGGTGATACAGCACTGAAAAACTCAATGTTTTTATTGGTAACTAGATATTGAGAGTGCAATTTGATTCAAATTGACCAATGGGAACAATAACAACATTGCATTTTTCACCGCTGGTATCGCAACAATCGAAATCATTCAGAAGTAAACAGGGCTGTATACCCTTGTGCGTCAGTTTTAAATGTTTCAATTTCATCATTGTTACCAATCGAAAATGTTTCTGTTATTTATCGATATTGAATCAATTTTTTTCAATAAAAATCTTCGAATCAATTCAAAATAGAAAACATTGCATATGACACACGTTTTATAAGACACGTTGTCGCACTTGTTCCCTTGGAGCACTCCTCGCTTCGTTCGTCGTACTCCAAACAACGCGTGCGATAAAACTTGTATCATAATATACTATTTTGTGACATTTGACCTGGAATACCTTAAGATGCAGACACGAGATTAGACGAGACTTTTGAGACAACTTCAAGAACACCAAAATGAAGTTGTACACGAGTTTACAGCTTATTATTTCGAGATGAAACCCTTATATGACTGGACTAGGTACATACAAGTACCTCATGTGAAGAAACTCGAAATGCAAAAACTGTTCAAGATATAACAATATCGTGAAGTAGGAAACAATGTCCATTTTTGTTTATCTGATTTCAGAATTAAGTAGTATTGCATGATTTATGAAATGTAAAAAAGCAACAAACTGTAGGTATACATACAAGGGATGTAATTGACTCTCAGAAGTTCATTCCTTATAGATTTCTAGGAAGGGTATGGGATATTCTTCCGTTTAAATTTCTTCTTCAGATATATATTAGCAAATAATTTAAGCATCTATAGTAAAGTAATAATAGGGTTTTCTGAAAATTGGGATTCCAGGAAATAATGTATTATTTCTAAGATATGAGTTCGTTATTCCATATTCAATACATAATTCTGTTTCTGTGTTTCTGAAGCTTTCATTGCTTTATTGGATATTTTTATCGAATAAACGTATAATTTAAATTTTTTTTTAAGTTGATTGTTGCGAACATCTGGTATGTGTCGGTCTTTATATCTATCCTCATTTTTTCAAATGAAATACAACCAAATTCGAAGTATTCATTATTGATATTTCTGAATCAAATAGAAAAGTCAGGTCTTTCATTTTCGAGAGTCGGTCAAATTGGGTCCACGTTGCACATTTTCAATCAGAACCATGATTAGGACACTTGGCTGAAAGTTACGAATTTCCGTTTTTTTTTCAATAAATAATTCAAAAACTAAAAATAACGCATAACATTGTTTTTCAGATGATTTTTCAGCATGAAAATACGAAACTTCCCATTCTGGAAAAATAAATGTTTATCGGTTTCACTTCAATACCTCTACAATTGGGTCTGATGAAAATCTCCTGGCTGCATTTTTAAAAAAAATTGTGTCAATCAGTATGCTATGATCGAAACATCAATGAAAACAAATATATATATTAAGTAGCATTATCACAGATTGGTACATATTCACTCAATGCTCAATTTCATTCAAATCGTCGTAAAAAACTTCCTTTGCATATATGGTGAATGCGAAAATTGACAGATGTTGGTGACTTGATGCCAAAAACGTTCAAAAATCAGCTTGCGAGATTGTGTATAGTACACCGGTTTCTTATTGATATTCTTAATCATACCGTTGCATGAAAAATCGAAAATACTACTAATTTTTTCAATTAAATTTGAATACTTCATGCTTCAATAACCATCATTCGTTTATTTCAAACGTTTCGATTATAAAAACACCCCGTATACTCTTGAAACTGTGTACCAGCGCGTAACATTGTGCAATATAGTTTCTCGATTATATGGCAATTAAAAAGAATTAATATATTTAGGGCCCCAATGCGTGTAACTCAGTAGAGTAAAGGCTACCAATTATCGATAATTAGGTCAAAATAGAACCCTCTTTGTGCCCCCTAGCCTTTAACGAATTCTTTTGTACTGGAAAACTAGATATTTCCTATTAATTTGAATATTAAAATTACCACTTGTATGCGCATAGTAATTCGATATTACCCTTATATTATTTCATAGTTCTTGATTAGATGTGTGATAACATTGTTTACTTATGTTTCATTATTTTTTCTACAAACGTTGCACTCGTTATGTGTTTTTTATGATAATTATAATGAGAAAGCTGATACTGACATGAGCAATTTTGAGAAAAATAGTTTAACAACGAAATTAAGCAATGGTCTGAGAAAACCATCAAAACCCCAAATAAAATTACAAACACAGAATCACGATATGGTTTTCCTTAACTCCCTAATTCAATTCACCGATCTCAGTTTTTTGACTGCATAGTTTCCACCCACTCATGGAGTCCCCCAGGGATCCGTTTTGGGACCATTAATCTCCAACATCTTCATCAATGATATTCATCTGACATCAATGCTGAGTATCTAATATATGCAGATGATCTGAAGATATGACTGCCTTTTTCTTCAAGAAGATCTGACGAAAAATAATGGCGTTTAATGGCCTCCTGCACTGTGGTATCATTTTCTCTCGATCATTTGCCTATTACTACTACCTTATTGGATGAATATCATGTTGGGTAAAGTTGAAAAATATAAAAAATAAAAAGCAAAATTTTCATCCACAAACGAAATACTGTGTGTTAGTTCAGTTCGATTTGCATCTTGAGACATGTGGGTATATTGGGCGGTTTTTGTGTTCTCATAGAAATCCACAGCTTGTTCTTGGCTTTTGTCTAGGCGCAAAGCCTGTACGAATCTTGATAAAAAAACATAGGTGAATAGCCAAATATACGTTATAAATTTCCCGCGCTTACAATGGCCCGTTTGAGGATGCAGCCGTGCTCACTACAAGGGTTGTTTAACAGGGGTTGCTTTCTGACAATACCTGCACTAATGTCTATCTAACCTTAGGTATACCGGTGGAGCAGTGGCGTTCTAAATTCAAAATTCATAAATGATCAATGAATTATATAATACTTGATATAATTGTGATGATGTTGATAATCTTCTTCAAAAATCAATCAGAAATGTTTACATTTTCGTTTAAAAAAGTTTTGAAAAAGTCAATGATCACTGACACTTCGTCGTTGCCAAGCAACGGAAATATTATTATAACATTACTTTCATGTTTCTTTTATTACGTCTCGATTCATGAACATTTCCAAAATAATGCATTTTCATTTCCTTTTGAAACATCAATAATGAGTGATTAACAATCCAACAGGTACTTACGTTGGAAACACGAAAGTTACCAAATTTGGTTTTTCAGCGTATAAAACAAAAACGACAATAGTATATTTGATACGAGTTTTATAAGACGCTAATTTGTCGCACGCGTTGTTTGGAGTACAACGAGCGAAGGGAGGAGTGCTCCAAGTGAACAAGTGCGACAACGTGTCTTATAAAACGTGTGTCATCTGCAATTTTTTCTATTTTGAATTGATTTGAAGAAAAAAATGGATTTAATATCGATAAATAACAGAAACATCATCGATTGGTAACAATGATGACATTGAAATAATTAAAATCTGACGCACAAGCGTAAAGCCCAGTTTACTGTTGAGCGATTTTGATTATTGCAATACCAGCGGTGAACAATTCAATGTTGTTATTATCTTTATTGGTCAATTTGAATCAAATTACACTGAATTGAAATTTACCAATTAAAACATTGAGTTTTTCACTGCTAATATCACCAAATCCAAATCGCTCAGAAGTAAACTGGGCCTAACTCTTCTGACTTTCATTTGACAGTTCGATTGTACCAACCTCCGAATAATAAAAAATGCGCATCGAAACAGAGGCTATTTCGATACGCATTTGCGTATTCATAATTACTTCATTACCTATACAATATAGAACAATTGTTTGTCACATTATAGAGAGCATAATAAGTGGGACACCCTGTATATTGGGAAATAATCAATAGTTCTCATAAATAATTATCCATTGTTATTTCTCCGCTTGGTTTTATGTATGTGAGTAACTGTAAGAGATTTGATTCTTAAAATTGCATACATCGATATTGATGAGCTTGATGGAAGATCCATAGTCACCACTTTTATTACTGAGATAAGAGAGACTCAGTATCTGAGGAAACTAGTAGAATTGTGTCTAGGAGTGCATGGTGGAGTATTCGAGCATATTTTATAACTTTGATTCATCTTATTGCGAAGAAAAAAATGTTTAGCTTATAATATGTCATTATTTCTAATTCAAGCTGGACGAAAATAATATTGTTCCAGCTTCAAATACAATGTAACTGTCAAAATTTAGTTCAAAACAACATTGTTAGCGTTCTTTCCAAAGCACTCTTGGAAAAAACATTTTCCCAATACAATCTCTGGAATCAAGAATGCCTCGAAAAATATTCTTCCGATTTCTTCCTTCCTTGAGGTTGTGAAAAATTTCATGTAACGCTATGATGTTTGTTCGAAAGGTATTAAAATGTCCCACCCGATTTATATCATTGATTTAACACCGAAAAACCGAATGGGGTCGTCAACATAAGTTACCGAAATAGACTGAAATGGTGAAGAGGTAGAAGTCTGGAGTCCTTATCCGCACCCTTCTCAGTTTTTCTAGTGTGATACTATACCTACCTACTTCCCTCTTGGATCCGTTTAGTATACCAATGAAGCGGCAAACACCTCTGAGATTATTCTTTAATGTATATTATAGATCATGTGATTGAATCACAATTTGCTGGTTTATTTACAAATAAAAATTATCCATGTTGTTCCGTCCATGGTGTAATGATGACTATTTATATTCTTGACCTCAGCTATTGTTCAGGTGCATACCTATATAAACTATGTCCAAGATAAGGATGTCTATCATGAGGATGTCGGAAACCATAAGGGATACTAAGATGGTTAAATCACAGAAAAGTTGCGCATCTGCAAGCCCAACAATATGCCGTTTAGAAAGTTTCAAAATTGTGAGTAGTTCCGGAGAAATTTGACGATTTCGTCTTTATTTTTTTCCGACGTTATTCAAAGAAATATAGGAAAACAAAAGACACTTTATCATTGCCACTTTTTGATCTCTACAAAACAACGTCAAGAGATTTTCCGTACGACGTTTCGTTTCGGAGAAACCATCATGAAGTTTATTTTTTTATATGGCCCGTAAAATAAATATACCATGTATTAAATAGCAAATTTTATCACGAATACAACGATGCCAATATGATTCTGCAATATTCAAATCAGATTTTTTTTTATTAAAGTTCGAACGTTTTGGTGTAGTATGCGGTGAAATGGTGGCGCTGAGAAAATGTCACAATAAAGGTAAGAAACTATTGGTTTTATATAGGTATATCCAATAGATTTCCAGGATAATGGATAGGTACACATTCAACAGTTTCGTGGCCCCCTCGTTCGCCGGATACAACTCCGCTTGATTTTTTTTCTCTAGGGGTATTGCAAAAATTAAGTGGCAATGAGAAAGTATCTTATTTTCCAATATTTATTTCAATAACGTCAGAAAAATAAATAAAAACGAAATCGGCAAATTTCTGTTTTTTAGGCATATCACTGGAACAACTCAGAATTTTGAAACTTTCTAAACGGCATATTGGTAGGCTTGGAAATGCGCAACTTTTCTCTGATTTGATCATCTTCGTATCTCTTATGGTTTCCGAGATCCCCATGATAGACATCATTATCTTGGACATACTTAAAAACTCATTGATTTGAATAAACTCAATTTAGGGCTCTGACTCTGAAGGTGAAAACTTCATCGATAATTTCAAAGGAAACGTTTTATTTGCACCAATCAATTCAACCCAAAATTATATACGAACTCTACATTTGTGATCCCATTTCATCTTGAACAAAACAATCGAATGATAATAAGATGAATCGGTTTTTGTAACAAAATTAAAATGAAGAAATAATGCAACCATTGGTCATCTGACTTTGAAGACGTTTTTTTTCAAATATATGATATATTTTCACGTTTTCCAATAATGTTAATAATGTCATTCCAATATAATTTCAGATACAATTTCTAAATATTTACAATATGCTATGGAACATAGATAGAGCACCATTCATATTTTTGGGGTATTTACTTTCAACTGTACTATGAAATGTATGCTTATCAACAATATGTGTGTATTTATTGATAAAAATATAGATAGAAATCGGGGCCTTTTTTCTGTTGAAACAGTAATAATTGTGAAGGAATAAATATTTCGAATGACGATGGAGAACAAATATATTTCCCACAAATTCATGATTGAGGTTATCGTTGTCAGATATTCATATTGATTATTCAGTTTCAGCAATCCCATCTATTTGGTACACATGTTTGTTTCTTTCAAAATTTCCAGTGTTTTCCTTTTATATACTTGTGATTCTACTATTACTTTTCATTTCATATGAAGTAGCGTTACAGAAATTTGAAAACGGAGATAATCAACCTGATGTATCCAATTTTTCATAAAGATAAACTATAAAAGAACCACACACATAAAAAAGAAATGAATCTAATATAGTATCTCAATCTGAGCTCTCGGAAGTGATGCTGATATAGAGAAATTCCAAGAAATTTCTATCTAGCCAGCGTGTCCTGGCCTGAATTCCTCAACCATTCGGTTTTGTTTACATTTTTACCGTCTGTTTGATGGCTTTCCAACCGACAAGGTCATTTTAGGTGCAGAAGAAGAATCTGGTTGGTATAAGCTCTAAGAAAAAAGTCAGTAAGCACATGTGATTACAGCACGAGTTTTTAAAATTATCCTGGTGCTTTTACGATCAACATAACAACTAGTAGTGCCGCCATCTTGAACATATTTGACATTGTGTAGAGAAAGCCTTTCATCATAGTTGAAACTCAAAACAGGTATTTCCAATGACTGTTTGAGAGAAAACATTCCATATGTATATCTACATATATTCATAGAATATTTTTTCGGCAACCGTCCGGAAAGTACGTACTTTCCAGACGATTTTTTTTTTGACTAGGACTAGGCCAGGAAGAATCACATCGTTGTTGTCATTGTAAATATGAAAATCTTGGTAGTACGGTTTTGATAAATGCAGTTGATCATTACCATAGCAGCAAAATAACGACTGACAGCTATCTGACATAAAATTAGCTAACATTTCAATTTTTGAAAGAAATGTGTTTCTTTGATTTGTTATTCTACACGGTTGCCGAAAATATTGTGTACGCAACACGCCCGAAAACAGTTTTTTTGGACTCGCAGACTTCCAGGACTCGCTATACTCTCGTCCTAGAATTTTGTCCACTCATCCAAAAAAACAGTATTTTCCGGACTTGTTACGTAAATTACTATTCTGTAGTTTCGTAGTTCAGGCCCTTTATTGGTTTTGTTTGGGAGTTTATTCACATCAAATTATATACTTACTAGAATAGAGAACTTCGAAACCACTGAGTGATTTCTGTTTATGAGGTTGCAGTCAATTTTAAAGATGCGAGGGAGTAAAAAAGAAACTCTTTGGTATTGCGTCAAGCTTTCGGAAATGTTCATTTCCTTCTTCAGGACTTATATCATAAGTTCGAAAGAAGCTAGTTTCTTCATGAAAGTAAAAGCTAAACAGTCATTTTATGCAGTGTAAAAACGTTCATATGATGATTAAAAACTTTAAAATAATTGTGGTTCAATTCTGAAAATTTTCAGATATTAAAATTGACTGCAACCCCAAAAACAGAAATCACTCAGTGGTGACTCTAAAAATCAGCAATTACTTAGTGTTTTCGAGATTTTAATCACTTCTCGAGTGGTCTGTTCAAAGTTAGCGCCTCTAAATTTTGTCAACTAGTCTTGCAGAGCAATGACTATACCCAAATTAATTCTCTTGATAGTTACCTTGATGATTCATTTTATCAAAAATGATAATGAGTCACGATTCGGTGAAAAAGTGATCTGGAATCCATCCACATGAACCTTTCATTTAATTATTGGTATGCGGCTAAGGAATGTAACTGCATTCTTGATTGGAAGCCATACTATTCGTTGGTTAGCGAACATACTTATATGGAGTCTCGTAAAACAAACAGAACCAAGAATCATCATCTCTCATTGTTTCTAAGGAGGTGCACTAGTCACCTGTCTATATGAGCTGTCAATTAGAGCTCATTCAACACTAAATTCCTGACATTTACAGAGAGCAAAATGTTTGGGTGCCGACCTAGTTGAAAAAGGTTCGTAGATGTAATGGGTGAATGAGTGATCTTGGGAGTTGGTCACAGACCTGATGCTGGTATGCAGTACTAGCATGACATGTTTAGTGCCTAGTTCGTTCGAAGGGTTCCTTGATTCCCCTGAGGAAACATTGGGTCATCAGTTGAACCTCTTAACCCAGACCGTTGGCCAGTTGCCAGTTGGTGTTACAAATTGAATCAAGAACGCTCTTATAGATTGTAGTTTTTTGGTTCTCACGAAAAGGGATATCCTGTAATGTTCACAGAGAACATCGTGAGAACCAAAGGGAAAGAAGGTAGGAGTTGGTGTTCTTCTTAAATTTCTGGAGATCGTATGCCTCGGGGAACACCTCCCTAGGCAATGAGTTCCAAAGTCTCGATGTTCGTTGGATGAACGAGTCTTTGGAAAGGGACCTTCTGCAGGTCTCTAAAGTGACCACGAAGGGGTGTGAAGACTGAACTTGGCGGGTTAATATCGAAGAGACTGCTAATGTAGGAACGATTGTTGATATTTCAGAAGAGCATCGCCCATGAAAATATCTATAAAATAAAGATAAATCGACAACTTTTCTACAGTGTTCCAGAGAAGTGAGCGAGTTTGTAAGCGAGGCATCACCGACGAGACGAATTGCCCTTTTTTGGACAGAATCCAATAGTTTCAGGATATGTTTAGGTGCTTCAATTATGGGAACAGTATTCCAGGACAGGTCGGATCTGTGCATTATAGATCATAAGCAGCTGACTGGGAGTGAAATAGTTCTTGGCTCAAAACAGAAAACCAAGTTTTTGGGATGCACTTTTGGCAATGGACCTCACGTGATTTTCCCAAGAAAGGTTATTGCTGATAGTAACGCCAAGCATCGAAATGGATGACTTCAATGGTATGGTTACTCCTGACTTCAATTATGTTGCGCACAGTGAGATCGGCTTTTCTAGAGAAAATACATGCATGCTTGTGTTTTGTTTGCATTTAATTCTACCAAGTTATCATATCCCCACCCGAGAACTGTTGCTATAAGTCCATATTTATTTTGTTTACATTTCTATAAAGAAGGAAAACAAAATAAACCTTGGTCCAAGCAGTGGTCCAAGGGTTAAATTATGTATGAGTTAAACGACCGTGGAAAGAAATACCTAGCCTAGGCACATCGGCAACATTATTGGTCTATGTATGTGTGCATGGATGAAACCTATCTTGCAGGTCAATACAAATAATCTTTGATAGTCAACAGAGTAGGACTCATTGATGTATCTACTGGACTTGCAAAAACTCTTCTATATATAGGGAGGGAGACTCAATAATATTTCTCTGGCCCAGTTATGAGGCATTTTTTTGCAACGAAACAGTTTCAAATACCGTTTCAAAACAGTTTATACCTCTACGTCATTATTTAACGAGCCGAAAAAATGCAACGTTTCATAACGTCACGTGTCATAGATATTTTTACATCATATGACAGTTCGCCATATTGAAACATAATTTAAACGGTCCAGGAGACGCTTTCAAAACGTTTTGAACCAGAATCAAGTGTGATGTCACATGTGGTTCAAGAAAATGGACTGTTTCAAAACTGTTTCAAATAGTTTCAAAACAGTTTCTCGCAAAAAAATGCCTCTAGTCACTCTTGCATGGATTGTAACGAACTATAGGAGAGAACATTATTATATTATAGCGAAACACGTGTCGTAGATTGTTACCCTCAATTAGGTAGTGAAAATCTTGTATTGTTCTACACTCGGTTCTACATTAGTTTAGTGTTCATTAAATTTCAACTCTATATGCAGTGTATAGTGGAGTCTCCTAATATCCGAAAGGTTTCTGTGACAACAAAGCTAAGTTAACATTCTTCACATTTTTCGAGATAACGAATAGAAATAATCACGTTTATGATCAGATCGATAAAGTTCCTCCTCCTTTCTGGTGGCATCATTTCAATTATTGATAGTATCTTTGGAAGATAAGCCAGCTTGTAGCCTATTAAAGAAGGACCTCAACTTCGAGTCACCCTAATTGGTGAGATTTATTGTGCAGCCACACAGCGAGTCGGGAAAGAGCCTTGTGTAATACCTCTATTGATGTATTTGAAATATTTCCGGCAGGTGGGTAGAAAAGCACCCATCACTGCTTCAAGAATTTTAACTTTTCTTTGACACCAACTTCCTGGCATGGCTTCTGGATGGGTTTTCGGTTTTGCCGCTTTTCTTGAATGAACGACCCAACTATATGATGCATTCGCTGTCGAAATGCATTCTTAAATCTTACTGCATCGTGAAAATCAGGCGAACCAACTCTCAGGCAATCACGAAGTGTGAAGGATTCGTTTCCAGTTTGAAGACATATAGCAAAAATACCCATATATTTATTATTTTGGTCTAGTTATTCTCGAGGAATATCTTTGTTTCATCTTTCAAATATACAGTTCACGTTTTTAGTTATAAAGGATCGATAGTTTTAGACAATATTACTATTGAATGTGTTGCTCTGTCTAAAATAACTCTTAAAGGCAGAATCTGCCGATATATTTGCTATAAATCTAGTTAAAGATGAATTATTCAGGCCTCTGAATGTGCCTTTTAACTTCAAAAAGAAGGGGATCATGCATAGGTACATATCAATTTCCTATACATATAGGTTTTATAAACATACCTAGACCATTTCAAGAAAAATCTGGAAGGAACCCCAGTTAGGTTTTTTTTGATGATATTATGTAACTTCTCTTTAAGGTTTTGTACTTAAATGATGTAAACAGTAAAACAGTTGAATATCATTCATCAATTTGACAATAGATATTTCAATTATTTCCATAGCTACCCTGACCATCTAGGTATGTCCTAATTAGCTGTAAGAATCCGGATAAACTATGAATTAGTATGCTTCAATTACCTTGAAATCAAATATAACATTATTCATTTTATTTGTATATATTGGAGATCAGAAGAATATAAACTATATCCAATTAAAGTAACAATTTATAGGGTTTTTCATATAAACATATATATGTTGCCCATAACATTTTTTGTTTTTCTGTCTACATATATGAAATCTACAAGAAAAATTACACAAGATCGTTAAAAAAAATTAGAATAGATGAAAAAGTTAAGGGGGGTTCAAAATATACGAGAAGACCCTGTATGAACATGAGAATAACTTCAACAAGTTTGCCTATCAAGTAATGACGTGATCCTGAATTATTCTTGATCAATTTTCAACTATTGAAATATTCTCTAAATTGTAAATCGTATATTTTCAATCGTATATAGTTCCTAATATATTTTGAAAGTTCACATTTTATATTCTTTATATATTGGCCTCGTGGATTTCGGATTCTATAGACTCCTATTATAGTCCTTATTTGTGGTAAAACAAATATCTATTGACATAATCAAAAATATTAATAGCATTAGTATTTACTTTTTTTCTTCAAATATATTCACCTTATAAATAACTGTAGACCTATATATTTGATATTTTTCGAATGTTGGTCAATGATTTGATGTGTTTTCATTGCTTTAGTTGTAATACTGTTTGTAATGTGATATTCTTTTTAATAAATCTTTTGCGTCTACATTAAAACTGCGTATATTAAAAAATGTTGGCTTACCTTTTCCGTTCTCCAGTTCTTCCTCCATGAAAACAAACGAAATCGGAAATAAACAAAAAGAAAACAAAAACAAAAATTCAACCTATATCAGAGCGACAACCAGAGCTACATCATATCGTTACAAAAAAAAACGAAATACCCTTTCTCACGGGCTTCTAGATCCACACTAGCGCGCTAGGATCCGGGGAACCTTAAAAAACTTTCTGGGCCAATAGAACCGAAGCGACTATTTTGATGGGTCCCTTTTCGTAGATGACGATAGAGCGCAAAATGGTGTGCATGGCTGCGTATGTTCTTCAGTTGTTTGGTATTTCGTAGTTTACTATATGATAGTGCGTCAAGAATGCGTTACCATTCATAAAATTCCTTGGGACGGTTCAGGGGCGTCGGTGCGATCAAATGCATAATGCAGCGGACCAAAAATGCCGAATATAACGGAGTTTTACATACAGGGTGTCAGTGTTTCGAGCTCCACCCCACCATCTAATTGGCAAAGGTGTGCATTTCCATGATTAACAATTATCTGAAAGAAAATTGGCAGTGCCATTTTTAGTTCATACGAAAGCGCTGAAAGGACATCAGCAAAATAAAATTATAATTGCCAGTTTGAACTGACATTTATACATAATTGCCAGATAGAACTAACACATAATTGCCAGTTTGAACTGGCATTTATACATAATTGCCAGATAGAACTGGCATTTATAGATAATTGCCAGATAGAACTGGCATTTATACATAATTGCCAGATAGAACTGGCATTTATAGATAATTGCCAGATAGAACTGGCATTTATACATAATTGCCAGATAGAACTGGCATTTATAGATAATTGCCAGTTTGAACTGACAATTATACATAATTGCCAGATAGAACTGGCATTTATAGATATATAATTGCCAGTTTGACCTGACAATTATACATATAATTGCCAGATATATCTGGCAATTATAGATAATTGCCAGTTTGAGCTGACAATTATAATTTCCAGATAGAACTGGCATTTATAGATAATTGCCAGATAGAACTGGCATTTATACATAATTGCCAGTTTGAACTGGCATTTATAGGTAATTGCCAGTTTGAGCTGACAATTATACATAATTGCCAGATAGAACTGGCATTTATAGATATATAATTGCCAGTTTGACCTGACAATTATACATATAATTGCCAGATATATCTGGCAATTATAGATAATTGCCAGTTTGAGCTGACAATTATAATTTCCAGATAGAACTGGCATTTATAGATAATTGCCAGATAGAACTGGCATTTATACATAATTGCCAGTTTGAACTGGCATTTATACATAATTGCCAGATAGAACTGGCATTTATAGATAATTGCCAGTTTGAACTGACAATTATACATAATTGCCAGATAGAACTGGCATTTATAGATATATAATTGCCAGTTTGACCTGACAATTATAATTGCCAGTTTGAACTGGCATTTATAGATAATTGCCAGTTTGAACTGACAATTATACATAATTGCCAGATAGAACTGGCATTTATAGATATATAATTGCCAGTTTGACCTGACAATTATAATTGCCAGATAGAACTGGCATTTATAGATAATTGCCAGTTCCATCTGACAATTATGTATAATTGTCAGTTCGAACTGGCATTTATAATTGTCAGGTCAAACGGCAATTATCTATAATTGTCAGATCAAACTGGCAAGTATAATTTTATTTTGCTGTATGTTCGTTCAGCGCTTTCGTAAGTTCATGAATTATTGAATGTAAAAGGAAATTACACGACAGCTTTTTTTTGTCGAAGTAAACTTGACATGTATCAAAGAGAATTCTGTTGCCTGGCAATTTAACGAAAAAAACTGCATCTGAAAAAATTACGAGCCCGTAGGACGAATTAAAGAGAACTTAGCCAGATATATTGTCTATTATAGTCCTGGAGACTTATTGCTATAAATGAATGATATTGGGACGCCACTGAAGCATCTGATGCAGTAAGTACAGGAACCAAATTTTCGAGATAATTTCAATCTCAAATTAAACAATATCTATAACGAACGTTCCAGATTGACTGCCACTGTATAAAATGCCTTTGAGTGATTGCATATCTGATAGTGAGTTAAAGTTCCGAAATTTTTGATTGAATTATTAATCAAAATTGAGCGGAACAATATTTATATAGCAAATTTGAGTAACTCTACTCATATATGAGGAAAAAAATGAAGTGAATAACCCTTCCCAGGTGACTTCTACTCTATCATTTGAGTGAATGTGTACATAATAATGGAAATCAAAATCACCCACATTCGAGCGCTTTTACCAAATATTGGGTTAAACCAAAAAAAGAGGGGGTATACCAATTCAACCACGCCATTGCAGGCGCACAGACGCTCTGCGCATTGCGGAAAGAGAGGACTAGGTCAAGTCTCCATAGTGAAACAAAAAAATGCTTCATATCCTGATGGTTTATTTCACTTTAGTGGTGTCAGAATATAGAATCTGTTCAGTGGTGCAAGGTGCAAGTTCGACCAGGATCATTTGGATATTAGTAAATTAGGTAAGTTGGATCTTCGACTTTGATGGTCACCATACTTGTTTTGTATTTGTTCATAGTTGAATTTCGTTTCTTATTTCGGGTAAGTATACCTACCCATATTTCTAGAGTTCTATACATACCTACCTTCACGATCAAATTGCATTATAGCGTCCATTATGAAGCTAACTCACCCGATATCGAGTTAAGTTTCTTCTTACAAGAGTTTTTAAAATTAATATCGAGATAAATGAAAAAACACTAATCAAATTTGGTTTAAAAAATCTAAATTATAAAGCTAGCTCACCCGATATAGAGTGAAGTTTCTTCTTACAAGAGTTTTTGAAATTATTATGAGATAAATGAAACAATATTGTCCAAATACTATCCGAATTTGGTTTAACAAATCTAAATTAATTACATTCAATGGTGATCAAAAAACTCTGATGAAAAAGGCTATTTCTTTAGGTGTATATTCTAATAAGTTATCTGGAGATAAAAAATGTTATTTTTGAAATTGTTTCAGCTGAAAATATATTAGCCCAATTGCATGGATGAATTTCCAGATATGTGAATATTCATTTCTTTACAGATTCGCAATCAACAGAACAGTACAAGCAACAGCAAAAGCCAACCACAGCAATACTTGAAAGCAGAAGACGAGAATATGACACCTGATGATGAAAAAAGGATATTGAATCGCTGTTCATAACACACTTTGTATTTGAACTGAACTAAACTATTATTACCATTTATGTATAAAAAACTCAATATTGAATAAAAATGTTGACAATTCTCGGCGAGTTTACTCAAAAAGGAGTTGAAATTAAATCATTCATTGATGATGATTGAAATTACTCATGAATGAAAATATTAATACTCATTTAATATTCAAACCAAGGTGGGTATAGGATGGTGAAACAGCTTCCTATTAACAAGCACTAGAATAAACTGTAGACATTTGCCTACTTGATTTCATACCGTAGTAATATTTCCTGAAGTTATCAGAGATGGCGACATACCTTGTGTCGGTAAAACAGAAACTGTGCATCTGTCATCTTTTTATCAGTTCCATCTATTCTAGATGAAAAATTGCTGAGAAGAGTCAAAATATCGATAATTATTCCAGATTCACTGAAAATATTGTGTTTTGATGTCATTTCAACTCATGTCTGTCAGATGCGAACCACAGAAATACGTAAGCAACGGAAATCTTCTTCGATAATCGATCTCACCGCCATCTTCATTCAAGTCGTGGAAATATTAGTACCTTCTCAAACGGTCTACAAGTTTTTCGCAGAAACAATTGAAGAGCTGTTTCACCATCCTATATCCACCTTGATTCAAACTAATCCACAATGAGTTGAATGTCACTCAAAAGGGACCCAAAAATGAGGTAACACTCAATCAATAATGAGGAAAATAAGTCAGTTCTGATCTTCAATTTTAACTCACCGAATCACCATTTTACTCACTGAAATCGAGTGAAATTTCAACCCAATCCGAAATTAAGACATTATTGAGTCAGATTTGAGTGAAATTTCACTGATTGTTTTTGTCAGTGATGACTTCTCTTGATTATTTCAACAAGATTAGGTACCTACCCACCCGCACATAATAGGACACCCTGTACAGCTAACTCGTGTACAGGGTGTCCCACTTAAAGGTGTCACCCCTTTTCATTCTCATAATTCTTGACATATTTTCGTCATTCTAAAACCTATATTTGGAATAATTTTTTACAATTTTTTTTAATCTGAGCTCAATTTTTCTCAGTATCAACCAAATAAAGGGCGGCTCAAGATTATTTTTTTATGAAAAATGGAAAAGCCATAAATTGGACAACAATTTTAGAAAGAGAAATTAGTCTATCCAATTAGAATATCAAACATAGTTTGAAATGAATGTCTGGTAGACTACGAGCAGAAAACAACTACTTTCCTGGTAAATACCACGCAGAACATTGAATTATATCTGCTCGTAATCCATGCAACGATTCACACTGTGAATGCAGATCGCAAATGTTTCTTTCTTCCTAAGACGTGACAAATTCACATCGGGACAGGCACGCCTAACAACCTACAGACCGGTTTCGGGCTTATTGGCCCTCATCAGTGCAGGGTAGTTATCCGAGTAGAGACCGTAAGATCTCCACTCGAAGCGTTGCCTGTCCCAATGCACCTTCGTCGCGTTTATTTGACCGCACTGAGCCGCGTTCCAACAGACAATTGGAAGTGGCGACACCATGCGGCAGAAGAAAGAAACACTCCAGAACTAAATCTCCCAAATCACAGAACTTGGAAGTGGCTTATTGCTCGACTAAGCTAATAAATGAAAAATGGAAAAGCCATAAATTGGACAACAATTTTAGAAAGAGAAATTAGTCTTAGGAAGAAAGAAACATTTGCGATCTGCATTCACAGTGTGAATCGTTGCGTGGATTACGAGCAGATATAATTCAATGTTCTGCGTGGTACTTACCAGGAAAGTAGTTGTTTTCTGCTCGTAGTCTACCAGACATTCATTTCAAACTATGTTTGATTATTTTTTTATGTTTTGCGGTTGTTTTCTATTTTTTATTCGATAATGATATATGAATAATATATATTTTGAATTCAGATTGACGAGGGCTCCATTGAATTATGGATAAAAATATAAATCATCTCTTTTGAAAAAATATGTTTTTCTGAACCACCCTGTATTTTTGTTGATATTGAGAAAAAGTGAGCTCAAAATCGAAAAATTCGTGAAAAATTATCCCGGAAAAGTTTTTGAATGACGAAAATATGTTGAGAATTACGAGGATAATTGGGACACCCTGTAAGATTAACGGACGCATTTTATCGCGACATTTCTCGCATTTGCACGCATCGAAATGCAATTTGGTGGGTGCGATTGGCACGCCATTGCAGGGGCGTCTCCTGGCAACCACCAATCATATTTCGGCGTCCTTAAATAAGTGACGTCGCAGCTGAAGTGATAAATTTTCAGAGTGTGGGAGATTTGATCGATACTCGGTCATAGTAATGTGATCAAAAGTTTGCTGCGAGAAGTGTTTCAAATAAGGGAGAGCGATGCAGAAATCGATCGGTACACGAAGAAAAAATTTTTTTTATACAACCGGTTAACAAAGTAGCTTCTGAAGCTTTCAAATATCAACATCAAATTGACGTTTTCCTCTACCATAGGTAGAGAGAGAGAGAAGTGTGTTTGGTATATCGAACTCATATTTTCTTGCATGATAGTTGAAAATAGTGACTGTGAATAATCTGAGGCAACTCCTCATGTATAGCAGAAAGAGCAAAAATTGTAGATTTGAACCTCCTATACCAGAGAAATCGAGGCAAACTATGAATTATGATATGAAAGATTCATGACATGGTGGCCATGTTGCCATGAAATGCTTTAATGTTATCCTGAAATTGTCGCATTTCTCAAAATACATCAGCCCGTTAAATACAGGGCTATTCAAATTCGAATCTATGCATATCGAAATCCCGATAACGGTAAGAGATAGAGGGTTGGTTAAATGGGGGCAAAGTAGCATATTTCAGAGGTTAATTATATGGATGAAAAAAATCTGACCTAGCTTCTTCAGTTCTGGAGTTATACAGGAAAAATTGAAAAAAAAAATTGACATTTTACTGGTAATAGTTCAATATCTCCGAAACACTCTGTAATTCAGATGAAAATACTACGTCAATATGAAACATGACTCTTGGCATTCATAAAAATGCAATAAAAAATACAGATCCGTATTTGAAAATTAAAAGTTGAGGGTGGCCCAATTTATACGATACCCTGTATATAATTTGTATTCAGATATTTGGAAAGGCTACAAAAAGTTGCTATGGCAGAAGTAGCAAAATTTTAGAAAAATCTTCGTAAAATAAAAAGATATATAGGCATGAGGAGAATTTCGAAATTTTCGATTTTTTCTGTATAACTCCAGAACTGAAGAGGCTAGGTCAGATTTTTTTCATCCATATAATCAACCTCTGAAATACGCTACTTTGCTCCCATTTAACCAACCCTCTATATCTCTTACCGTCGAAATCCCCATGCATAGACTCGAATTTGAATAGCCCTGTATAAAGCAGAAATAATATTTTCCAATTATACTTCTCTATATGGTATATTATTTGAGAACCACCAGTAGTAAAAATCTTGTGTGTATTTCAACATACACAAATACCTATACTTCATTTTGTTAGTATAGACACAATCAGATAGTGAAATGTTCTTCCTATCTTATTTTTACTGCATAAACCCATTGATTCCAGGCATGAAAAGTGATGCGGTTTGGTTTCATCTTTCAAGATTCGTTAATTTGCCATATTTTAGATTTTGGGGATCTGATTCCTGATCCCCAAAAATTTCTTGAGACTCCACCGAATTTTAAAAAAAAATAGAGGTTTATGTAGTTGGCAGTTTCTCGTAGACGATTATGATATGAATCGGTTTTCTTTCAAAGTTTCACGATTGGTGTAGACAAATTTTACATATTTTTTTATTCTTGAACGCTGCCTCCAAATTTGATATTCAATAAATCACATTTGTTGAATATGAAATGGTGAAGTGCTAAAAGCTATATTTCAACTTCACCAATTTACAGCATTCAAAAATGTATTATTACAAAGATATATTTATAATAAAAATTGAAATATTATCATGAATAGGTACGAGAACAAATCTAGATCAACTATAAATAATAATAATAATGTGTAATATATTCAATATACATAAACAAACATTGAGGAACCCACAAAAGCGTAAGCTGCGCGTTGTGTTTTCTTTGCTGAATATGATAATGATAACAAAATTCTCAATCATTGTTTCATTATTATTGATGATCATGAATATTTATACAAGAATGATCATCAACAAAGAAGAATGATGACTATCCTCACGATAACTATAGTAATAGTGCATTATTGTTTTATTGGGATCAAAAATGACTTTGTTGACAAGCGATAGAGTTTTCAAGGTCGAAGGCCAAGAAAATAATGCAATTTTTGGAAATAATTGCGATTGAGTGTGATTTTGCAAACGTTGTTTTTGAATTATGATGATATAAAATAAAAGAATTTGCAGTTATAGGCAATAATATAAGAAGAAATAGTGTGTTCTACCAATGCGTGGTTATTTTTTTCACATATACCTATCCCTATCAATTTTGTTACAGACAAGTTCTTTCTTTCACTCAAAAACATTTTGATATAGATATTCCTGTTCTTACGTAGAAAACTGTTATATTTTTTTTGTGTGTCTATTCGAAAAAAAATTAAAGTTTTAATAAATATCGATGACTGAACAAATAGTGGAAAGAAAAAATGAAAAAGTGATCACGGGAGAGGCCCCAAGAATTGTCAGGCGTGGGGTCCCAGAAATCTCAAAGATCCGCGCCAATATTGTTTAGATACAGAGGATAGAAGAGTCAGGCAGTCGTTTGAAAATATCGCGCAAATGATGAAAGATGAAATACTACTTCATTTTGAGATGTTGACCAATAATGGACCGCACGCTGTGTAACAGACTCAGACTACGTGATGCATTATAGCATAAATATAATATCGAACTGCGCAATAGTTTTCTTCAAAAACGCACGTTGTGACAATATATAAGCGGGTGTCGCGCCATGTAATTTAGATAAGGAAAAGTGTACGTTTCGATGCCATCTGTACCGAAAACCGACGAAAATATACCGAGCCACTATGGAAGAAAACACGCATTTCCGGTCCTACATAATCGTACTTAACTTTAGACTGTGCCCAGATAAGTTATCAGCTTCCAGCTCGCATGTTTTCAAATACTAGTACAGCTAGCTGCATTTGTTTTCGTTCAGATTTAGATACGAAAAAGATTCAAGAAAGAGGTTTTATTGAAATTTATTGGTACCTATAATAACGAGACAGTTTTTTATTTCACTGTAATCACTGCGTAAGTATAGCTGAAAAAATAGGAAAATTAACGACAACAACACAATAACAATGTCAAAGTTAGGTTGCGAGAAATTAAATAGCATAGATATAAGCTATTTCACAAAATCAATACAAAAATTCACCCCCCACAAGCTACAGACATCGCAATTTTTGCACCAAATCATTGGAAAATTTGCAGGCACTTGGATTTTCCTTACTTTAAAAATAAGGTAGCGAATGACGGCTTCCCAAGACATATAGGAGTTTCATAAATTTTGACATTTTAGTAAACCTTACGTCTGATGACAACAGTCCAGAAGTGGAAATATATTTCTCTAGATACTTTTAATATAGTTTGGTGGATATGCCTATACCATCTGAGAAACATTTCCACTTGTTGCGAACAACATTGTTTCTACCTATATATCGTGTTATTTTCCATCATATACTTCCACATTGAAAATTGTATAAATTGAGTTTATAAAGTAAAGGTACCTACGTAATAATATACTGATTTACATAAAAAGTATGGACACTTTCTTGACAGTATTTTATATTAAACTTACCATTATCAGCTTTGGAATGTGATAAATCCACGCCACTGTCTTCATCTGCTGTTACCATAGTCATATAGAAACCTATACAAAAACAAATATATATACCGTTCGATATTTCACGAATGTATTGAAACATCGACTGTAGTCGAAATTTCTTTTGAAAAAATGAATATGACCATCGTAAAATTCAGTTTTGTGCGATATATCTTGAAAACTAAAATGGAAGGTCAAGTTTCATTTCGAGAAGAATATAGTTGATTCATACAAGGTGGTCCTTATAAGTAACTGTAAATTACCTCACTTTAAAATATCACAATTTGACAATGAACAAGGAAGGTTGTGGAAGGTTGTGGAAATTCTGAAAATGCAACTCTCCCTATTCTACAGTCGCGTAGGTAGATAAAATGAAAATGAATGGATTAAAATATTATTTTATTAGGTAGTTAATCAAATGGGATAATAGGATATAACATAAATAATGATGTGAGCTAAAGTTTTTGGTGTTTTTTTTTGTTCTGGTTCTCACGAAAAGGGATATCCTGTAATGTTCAGAGAACATCGTGAGAACCAAGGGAAAGAAGATAGGAGTTGGTGTTCTTCTTAAATTTCTGGAGATAGTTTGCCTCGATGTTCGTTGGATGAACGAGTCTTTGGAAAGGGACGTTCTGCAGGTCTCTAAAGTGACCACGAAGGGGTGTGAAGACTGAACTTGGCGGGTTAATCTCGAAGAGACTGCTAATGGAGGAATGATTGTTGATATTCCAGAAGAGCATCGCCCATGAAAATATCTATGAAATAGAGACAAATCGACAACTTTTCTACGGTGTTCCAGAGAAGTGAGCGAGTTTGTAAGCGAGGCATCACCGACGAGACGAGTTGCCCTTTTTTTGGACAGAATCCAATTAGTGAAATAAAGGCGATGATTATTATTATTATTAATGGGATTTTCATAGAAAAAAACCTTGGAATTCAACGTGTATTTTATTAAAGTAAGATGGTTCTAATGGCAATATTTCAAATTGGGGAATCTACTATGCTTCTATAAGTATTTCCTTGGAGACTACCCCGAATATTTCGAGAATAAATATTTACCTTTTTTTTCGAAAATGCCCACAAGGCGAAAAACCAAACTTCCACTGTATTTTCCCGATGACCGCGCACCACTGCCACGTGATATCTTCTGCCCTTGGTGGTGCGCCAAAAGGTGAGATCCGCCGCAGGTAAAAAAAAAAGGGCGCACACACTGGGTTCCGCAAAGGGCAGCCAACAATTCTTCGACGCTGACGCGTTCAACTGATGATGGGCCATTTCGAAAACTCGGATTTCGGCACACATGCACGCACCACCGACAAACCCGCCCCCACCTTCCCCCCTCTAGAGCGAGCTACCCTCGTGCAGTCGGGGGTGCATGCATGCCGGGTGGATGATGCATGGGGTGGGTGCATGTGTTTGCGGCTCTATACCGGGTGTCAACGAATCTATTAGACAAGTCATAACTTCTACACCTTTTTCCAATTTTAGTTCAAAATTGGTCAGTTGTATTTCCAAATAGTCATTTGGATTTCAAAAAGTATCAATTGTATTTCAAATTAGTCAATTTAATTTCAAAAAGCATCAAATGTATTTCAAAATTAGCAATTCAATTTCAAAAAGCATCAAAAATATTTCAAAATCATCATTTCAATTTCAAAAAGCATCATCAATTGTATATATTCCAAAATTATCAATTCAATTTCAAAAACTAACACTTCAAATACCAAAATGGTCATTTGTATTTCGAAAAATATCAAATGTATTTCAAAATGCATCATTTGAATTTCAAAACTGAAAAAGCAAAGGCAAAGGTTAGATGGGGTGTAAGGTGATATTTTCATTCATCCTGTTATAGGAACGCTCTTGGTTCCTATCATATATATCACATATTAGATTGTAGTAGACTGATTATGAAATAAAAATGATTAGATTTGAAATTGAAATAATGGATTTTGAATTTGAAATGGAATTTTTCTAAATTAAATTGTTTAATTTGAAATACAATTGACCCATTTTGAAGTTGAATTGATAATTTTGAAATAGATTTGATACTTTTTGAAATCAAATTGACTAATTTGAAATACAATTGACGTATTTTGGAATTGAATTGATAATTTTGAAATATATACAGTTGATACTTTTTGAAATTAAATTGACTGATTTGAAATACAATTGATACTTTTTGAAATAAACTTGACGCTTTTTGAACTACAATTGGAAAAGGTGTCAATATTAGGTGATGTATCAAAATTTTAAATTCTGTTAACTTTGGTATATAGGCAAATGGCACGTGAAGAGGAAAGTTTTCGCTTATTTTTTGAATTTTTCAATGGAACACCATCATGTATATTTTAACATTTTTTGATTTCTGAGACAATTCTCATTACCATGAAAGTGAAAAAATTATGATTCATGGCACACTTGACAAAAGTAAATAAATTACTATCCAGTATTTTCCTTTGTAATATTCAATTAATGTGCTTATTCTTAATCCAATCGCAAAAAAGTTGGTATCGGTAGATTCTTCAAAAAATCCTTCTTTCAGAAAGAGCTTGTCAAAAAATGGTTGCCATTTGAAAAATAATAGTTAGATACGAAAATATAATGTTGCCAACTTGTCTTCTTCCTATCTATCATACTAGTCACTAAAACTTTCCCATTGTAATTTTCTGACATCACCTGAGGTACTTATACTCCGATTAGTTTACGTCTGATCATGGCCACCTATAGATGCAATATTGAAAGTGACTCTAAAAAAATTAACTAGGCTGAAAAACTTTTTAAAATGTCACATTCTGATGCAGAATTGTCTCAGAAATCAAAAAATGTTACAATATACAGGGTGTTCCATTTAAAAATTCCAAACCGGAGCCATTTCCGGTGAAACCGGAAGTGGTCGGAAAGTGAAAAATATGCGAAAACTTTCCTCTTCAAGTGCCATTCACCAAATCTCATATTGATACACCTAATATTCTAGAAGTTATGACTTGTCTAATAGATTCGTTGACACCCGGTATATCGAGATGATGCTGCACGATGTCTTGGAGTTTTTGTGCATGTCTGATGTTGTGTACAGGGCGAGTTGAATGGGGTTTTGATCTCGAATTTGAAATTTGAAATTGTTTATAATTATGTATATGTAATGTATACTAGCATGCAGGGTCCTCACGTATATTTTTCATCTATTGTTCAATTTTTCATGTTAAAAAATGATCCTATACCTATATATACCGGGTGTATATGGTACATCGCCCGTATCTCCGTTGGTTTGAGAGGTAATTGATTGAAATTTGAGATATGTAATTTACATAATAGGCGGCTTTTTCTTGACCTACAAATGATTTGTTTTCACTTCCGGTTTCGCCGGAAGTGAAAAACATTCGATTTTTAAACGAATCACCCTGTATATTATCACATTTCTGAAATCTGCATAATTTTCTGAATTCAACGATGCCACATACGTAAGTGATATTTCAAACGTCAACATTTTTGATGATTCAATTTTTAGTTTTCCAGTTATAAGTGTTACATGACGATTCCGATTTATTCCAATATAATGCTAGAAAAATCGAATTCCCATAAAAAATACTAAATTTCGTTTTTTATGAGCAAATAAACTAACGGAGATACCGGGTGTACCATTATCCTGTTACATCCGGTATGATTTGAAATAATATAGGTAAGTTGAAGATCTTTAAAAAAATGTTATCGACACCATCAGATGTATATATTTTTTAAATGAAACACTACGTATTTTCTTATACTATTGTATGAAGTGAATTTTTCTGATTTCAAATATGTATATACACATATTATATACCTACCTATATCATGTTTGACGTTGAAATTCATATATAATCCACAGATTAACTATAATTCGGGTGGAAGATTTGATCTGATGTGTGCTCGTCTCAAATCAATATAATTCAGGTTGATTCAATCTATACATCATATTTTCTTGAGAACCAAGTGCAAAATTTTCATTCTCTGCAATTATATCCATATCCTCTCCCAGATCGTTGCTTATACTTTCACTCTCATAATGGTTGAACCACAGGAACATTGAAAAAATGCATGTAGATACATATTTCAAAAACTTTTTATAAATGATTCAATTATAGGACGTCTATCCAGAATTTAGGACACCATCATCATTTTATTTATTAATCTCGCCATATCGTCGACAATCCAAAAACTACAACAAAAAATACAGGTCCGCGTATTTAAAATTTCAATGATGGGGGTGGCCCAAGTCAGATGACACCCTGTATAAAAGATTCATGAATATATTCTGATAGCCCACACCAAGTGCCAATAGCAAAATGTGAATAGATTTTCAATATGTCTGCGAATAAAGAAGATACAGGCAAATAAATAATTTGGGATTTTTTGTTTTTTTCTGTATATATCTCCAGAACCAAAAGAGCTAAATTCGATTTTTTCATATCATTGAATAGGTCTCTAAAATACGAAACTTTGCCACAATTTAACCGACACTCTATCTCTTATCGTTTACGAGATCCCCATGTATCTATAGAAACGAATTTGAATAGCCCTGTATACTATAGCCGACAGATATTTTTCTACCCATCGCTGAATGTTCTGCGATGCAATACCTACATCCTATATACATCATAGTAGGCATTTTGCACTCGTGCACCATACACTCTATATCGCCGACAAAATGGCGTGTCGTTTTTTATTCATTCGCGATACCATCACCGCTTATTCGCGATGGGGAATCAAAACGCAGTAGGCTATCGCGAAACAGTCGATGGTGGTGGGGGAAACAGTAGAAACACGTCATGCCCAATAATGATTCGGGTTTTTTGCTTTTTGTAATTGAATTATATCATTTTCAAGCGAAAATTATGAGTCACGTTTTATTCGGAAGGCGAAGGTGAGGCTTCTATAGATGGTAATTTCGACTTACCTATAACTTTTTTGTTTTCGGCAAGTATAATTCAGCTTCATGCAAATTCCGGATTCACCGGAATTGAGAGAAACTTTTGATTTTTGAATGATATGACACCTGATGGTTATAGTATACTTATCTTCAGTTTTTTATCTCGATAAAATGCTAATTTTTTCTAACTCGATGAGCCACCATGTTGCCATTTGAAAAAAAAGTACTTATGAATATCAAAGTCGTGTCCTTTTTAATGAGTGATGTTGATAATCGATAATTAATTAATTTTTTCAAAAATTATCGGTTTTTCGATAAATTCTGATTATCGAGAATTGATATTTCTAAATCATTATCGCTCACCCCTAATGTTGATTCCTATATATCTTAGTAGTGAAAATGACACGGATTTGGTGCAAGTAGAAAGATTCTGACACATAGAATCGTATCATGGGTGAAGAATTGTTAACTAAAATATGCCCAAAAAATGTCAAACCACGCAACATACTTACTTATATTTTTTCTATTTTGGTTCTATAATGAAGTCATTATGAAACGCAAATGCGTATCGAAATAGCCTCTGTGTCGATATGCATTTTTTATTATTCGAAGGTTGGTACAATCGAGCTGTCAAATGAAAGTCAGAAGAGTTAGGCCCAGTTTACTTCTGAGCGATTTGGATTTGGTGATATTAGCAGTGATAAACTCAATGTTTTAATTGGTAAATTTTGATTCAGAGTGCGGTATTTGATTTAAATTGACCAATAAAAACAATAACAACATTGCATTTTTGACCGCTGGTATCGCAAAAATCAAAGTTTAAATATTTCAATATCATCATTGTTATACCATTCGAAGCTGTTTCTGTTATTTATCGATATTAAATCAATTTTCTTCAATAAACGACTTCAAATTGATGCTAAATAGATTTCAAAATGATATGATGAATTCGATAATTGACAATTATTCAACATATTATGTAATAAATTATTATTTAGGTACTTATATATTTTTATACCTATATATAAACACGAAATGAAGTTTTTATACCTATACATAATCAACCTATTAATTGTAGTGCGTGATGTTTTTTCATGAAATATTCAGAACATGAATGTCATCTTGTCATCATCGATGAAGGACCTACTTGTTTACATTTTTTCCACTTCCTTTCCCTAGTTCGCCCCCCTGTGTAACATGGATTAGCCGACAGCCAATACAATGTATGCAAAAATCTGTCAATTGTTTGCGAAACGTCAAAAGCACTTATTTCCTATCGGAAAGAGCGGACCAACAATGCTGTCAATCACACGTCAAAGCAAGCTGCGCGCCCCATACTGACCATCAGCCGTTCTCATTTCCAGAAGGACAATGGAGACCGCCCTGTGCTGGCTACTTGGCGATACTTTTAAAGTTTGAATAATATCAGGAATCGGGAGAACTACGACTGTCAGCATCATCATGGACGTTATAGATCAAGATCACTATAGCAGAACAGATGGAGAAGGAAAAACATATCGAAAAAATATCTTGCAGAATGTTGTCGTGGCTATGCTGGAAAAGCACTGCGGCTACTCGGAGATCATCATTCCGTGGACGGAAACTGGATTGTCAAAAATCTACACAGTTTTTCGGGTTGTTGCAAAACTTACTGTTTTCTCCACGAAGTCAAGACAGTGATCAAAACTATCACAAGAGTTCCTGACCGATCTGTCAAACATTCGGTGGTCAGCTAGAGATGATGTCTTCGCTAGTCTCAACAAAGACTGTAATCAAATCATGGCAGCTCTTGAAGAGATAAAAAATTATGATTCGTCACAACAACCATTGGCCCGCTGTGAGGCATCGTCAGGATTGTTATCGCAAACATCCTCTATTTTTTATTCTTATGATTTAGTGTCATACAAGCTCTGCAAGGCGTATATATCGTTACGATATTTCTGCTTGGGTTCGTTAAATTAAAACACTCACTACTGTCCGCGCCACTGCGCTCCTTTTTATATAGGTACAAAACACTCATTCTAGCAAAATCAAGAAACACCGTTCATTTTCGAGAAACTGCGACGGTTAAGAGTCACCTGCTATTGTCATCTAATTAGGTAGGTATGTCGGCGACCGATGTCATCGTGAAGCCATAAATCACAGAAGCGAGCCGCCGAGATGATGACTTCCGGTATTCTGGGAACGCAGCACAGTTCGTAACAATATTGATATTTGAGTCTTTGCGAACTCTAAACATTATTGATAAGGGCTGGCAAGAGCGTATTTCAAGTTGTTCAATGATATGAATGAAACTTCTCAAAAATAATCCATGATGAAAATACTTAGTTGATGTGACGGAACTCGCAAGAAAGAGTTTTGAGAGAGGAAAAAGAAGAAGACGAAATAAAAGAATAGCGATAAAGAGTTACAGAGGCTCTAAACGGAAGATTGTTCAAACCGTCAGCGAAATGATAAATGTGTGTGATATAAAATCACAATTAATAGCATGAGACGTTGGGAGTTTTAATATAAACGAGAAAAAGATCTACTCTGAAGAACTTATTCTATTTTTTGAATTTCAAACTCGAAATAACGTTTAGTATGAGTTTCACAAAATGTATAATGTTCGTAAAAAATATTCAAATATATTGATGATTTGCAATTATACGTTGTTATTTTTGATTTCAAGGGTAAGTATGTAATATATAATACAGGTCATCATTTAAAATCTCCAAAATCAGAAAAAAATTAGAGCATGAGACAGTTGGAGTGTTAGTTAATACGAGAAATAGGTCTATTCTGAAGGACTTATTCTATTTTTTGAATTGCAAACTCGAAACGTTCAGGTTATGAGTTTCACAAAATGTATTGTTCGTGAATATTACTTAAACATAATAGGCTCCTTGAAATATAAACAAATATTTTGATTGCAATTGTAAGGTGTAATGATTTATTCTAAGAGTATAAGTATATGTATATATATACTAGCCGTATTTTTTATGTCGTATACTACTATTGAAAACGGTAAATGATACGGAGTTGCTTGACTCAAACAAAAGTTGCCTATTTTGGTGAGCAATGGAAAAATGCTTCCAAATCGGAGATATCACGAACTTTTTTTGAAATATACTGGAAAAACCGAAATTACCCGTTTTCTTTTCTTTGTGCGCTGGTGCCTTTATTTCTAGGAATATAAAAATGTGATCCACATATACTTCCTTCGCTGTTTTGAATTTGCTATAATTTGATGTCCAACCTCAACTTAATTTTTTCGAATACCGTCCTGTATTTTTTTATGAATTCAAGTAGTTTTCATCTTACTGAGTTCATAACCACTTGAATTTGTAAAAAAAATACAGGTAGCTATATTTGAACAGTGAATGTGTAGGATGTTCTATATTATTGAAAATACTTTTTTTTCGAAAAAATCATTGAACAATAGATAAAAAAGTTAAGAGGACGGGGGTCAAAATACACATGAAGACCTGTGATTTCTCCACTTTGTTTGTCATTTTTGATGGTTGTTGAAAAATCCAAGAAAACCTCAAATTCGAATACCCCGTACATGCACAATCAATCATTAACCTTTTATGCGCTCACGCTATTTGTATCGATGGGCCCCTATAAAATGAACATATCTGATCGAAGGAATGATTGTGCAATATTTTCAACGACTGGTAAACAATTTTCGACAATGGAGGCAACCACAGAGGCTGATATGTGGGCTTATCGTGTTTACAAAAATATTCCACGCACTGTGCTCGACTACCAGTGCCTCGTCCATTCAGAATGTGAACGATCAGCCATTGATTTCGTCTTTTATGCAGCCTCATCAATCTGTCACGACACAGGAACAGATATGATGGATTAATTTGTCTCTAATATTAGGTCGATCCATGGATAACATGTATAGTCAGAACGATATAATATAGGAAAAGAGGTTAAAACTTCGTTTATCGCACTCCCATGAGTTTGGTGGAACTTACATATTTTGACCTCCTGATCACGAATCTGAAGTTTAAAACGCGGCGGTCTCAAGTATTTTCGGAGATACGGCCCCATTTTGTCTCAAAAATGAAACATTTCAAATCTCCATTTTCTGCTAATGAAAACACACAAAATTAACCCTTCTTTGAGCCAAAACATCACATATGGTCACATTCACTTGTTTCCAACACTTTTTTTGCATAAAAAACTGTTATTTTCACAAAAATTCGCCCTTCTGCAAAACGTGAACAAAACATTTTTTTCACTGATTTTCTGGTTATTTTTATTTTAGATGTTGGCAACGTCTTACCCTGAGCCAAACAATCAAGTTGCCAACATCATAAATACAAATTATCAGAAAGTCAGTGTAAAAAGGCTGTTTTTTTACATTTCAAAGAAGGGTGAATTTTTTGAAAAATAATAGTTTTTTCTGCTGAGAAGTGTTGGAAACAAGTAAATATATGCATGTATAGTGTTTTGGTTCAAAGAAGGGTGAATTTTGTGTATTCCTAATAGCAGAAATTTGACATGTCAAATGGTGCATTTTTGAGACAAAATGGGGCCGTATCTCCGAAAATACTTGAGACCGCCGCGTTTTGACTTCAGATTCGTGATCAGGATGTCAAAATACGTAAGTTCCATCAAAAATTTTTTCCGAACTCATAGGAGTGCGATAAACGAAGTTTTATCAACAGTAAAAACACTAGAGCTTTTTTTTATCGGATGAATTTCTTTTTGTAACGAAATAAATTTGCAAACAGTAATTTTACGAGAGAAACTGATGACATGAGATCGAGTGATTTTGTCAAATATCAGTTTTTCGAGCAAAATTACTGATGGAGAATTTTTGAGTTCAAAAGAAATTCATCCTAAAAAGAAAAGCTCGAGTGTTTTTTGGCAAGATAAATTAACGACCGAATATATGAATGAACAACAATAATTATCTTGCTACAGAACTTACTCTTCTTTTCTCTGGAATAACTTATTGTAATTCATTCTGTTTACTATTTCTCGCATAACGAGCTTCTTTAAAAGTTATGTCGGCAAAAGGATAAAATTTAATATTGTATTCATTGAAATATTTTCTTGAATCACCTTCGCAGTTGAATTCCAAATTGATTTATCTGCATATTCTTTATAAACTTCTCCATTTCTTTTTTTCATATTATAGGCCCAATCCTTCAATATATCTGCAACTTTTTGTAACGGAGTTATTTTCGACAGTTCGTAATTTCCTACTTGACAAAACTCCATAAATTGTCTCCATATATTGACGCTTTAGTATTTTTTCTGGATTGCGGGATTGCTTTTTCTATATTTTTTGTTATTTGTTGAATCGAAACCTTCCCAAAACGACTCATGTTGTAATGTTTCAGTATAAATTACAATACCTAAATAACTGACAGGGCAGACATTAAAGTAACGTAAGCATACTAGATGTAGACGCTTAAGAGGAACAGGCATTTTTATCAGTGATAAAAAACGATGCACCTTTTTTATCGCTGTCAAACTGACAAAACATCATCTTTAAATGACACATTTTATACAGGAGTTAATTTGTCTACAAAAAATCATAATGCATTGTCACCGACATTCTGAAAAACTATGCCTACCAAATTTCAAGTTAATCGGACGACTAGAAGAGGGTTAAAAATCAGATGCAAAATTTCAAAATTTTGGACTGAAAAACTAACACACAGACATACATTACATTGAAAGTTAAACAAAAGCTCGTAAAAAAATTATGAAAGATCAAGTAAGTAGATGTAGTGAATTCAATTTATCAAAATTCTTCTGTATTCACATACACATTTATTTTCAAAATGATAAGTATGAATAAAAATTTTACAAATGTTCAGCTACATAATTCTGTTTGAATCTTGTTTTCATAACAATATTGTTGCAAAATGAAAAACCATGAATTGGACGAAGTATCATTATTGAAAGAATTGTCTTATCCAATTAAAACATCAACCACAGTTCGAATTTGAATGTCTGGTAGACCACGGGCAAAAAAATAACTACTTTCCTGGCAAATACCACCCAGAATATTGAATGATATCTACTCGTAGTCCATGCAACATTTCACACAGTGCATGCAGATCGCAAATGTTTCTTTCTTCCTAACACGTGACAAAGTTCGCATCTTGACAGGCACGCCTAACAACCTACAGATCGGTTTCGGGCTTTTTAGTCTTCATCAGTGCCAGAGATGCTGAGGTCTCCACTCGAAGCATTGCCTGTCTCAATGCATTTTGGTCGCGTTTGTTTTACCGCACAGAGCCGCGTTCCAACAGACAATTGGAAGTGGCGACATCATGCGGCAGAAGAAAGAAACACTCCAGAATCAAAACTCCCATGTATTGTCACGAAACATGGGAGTGGCTGATAGTTCTACTAAAAAATGCAAAATGAAGAGACATGAATTAGACTAAGTATATTAATTGGATATAAGACATTTATTTCAATAACAATATTATTATTTCATGAAATTCTGATTCAAGATGAAGCAATATATCATCAAAATTGAAGAATTACATGATTATTATCGCTCATCAAAACACCAATTTCTCAAATCGTTGTTCTTATCGTATCTTTTTTTAACCATATATTGCTATTTGAAAACATATATTCGATCCAATTATGTGATTTTTTGCTGACTAACGCCCTGTATATAATATGAAAACGAGAATAATCGCGGAAATAGCTAGATAACATCTAAAAAATTTGCCTGAATAGAGAGATTAACCTACGCATGTTGGTACAAAAAATATTTTGATCCCCTATGTTGTCCATCGACAAAAAACCTTTTGTGTATCTTATTATGGATTTGACCGTTGCCCCGAATCCAATTTTTTATGTCGTGTAGTGACGTTTTTTCCCTTCCCAGCATTAAAAGCTTATCTGAGTGGAAACAAGGACACGAGACCATCGGCACATCTTTACAAAGCAAATATTTGGGTATATCAGGGTGGAAATCTGAAGATGTAATATGCATGCAAAAAAAAGATTTTTTTTCAGTGTGGATTTACTTTATCGAGCAAAGCAACTGAAACAAAAAATATTGAAGTTTGACAAGAACGATGTATAGCTATAGGAGTGGAAAATATTTTTTCTATTATGGTTGTATAATGAAGTCATTGTGCAACGCAAATGCGTGTCGAAATAGCCTCTATTATGATACGCATTTTTCATTATTCGGAGATTGGTACAATCGAACTGTCAAATGAAAGTCAGAAGAGTTAGGCCCAGTTTACTTCTGAGCAATTTGGATTTGTTGATATTATCAGTGAAAAACTCAATGTTTCAATTGGTAAATTTCAATTCAGACTGTAATTTGATTTAAATTGATCAATAAAAACAATAACAACATTGAATTTTTCACTGCTGGTATTGCAATAATCAAAATCGCTAAACTGTAAACTGAGCTTTACGCTTGTGCGTCAGATTTTAATTATTTTACTGTCATCATTGTTACCAATCGTAGATGTTTATGTGATTTATCGATATTGAATCCATTTTTTTCTTCAAATCAATTCAAAATAGAAAAAATTGCATATGACACACGTTTTATAAGACACGTTGTCGCACTTGTTCACTTGGAGCACTCCTCGCTTCGCTAGTCGTACTCCAAACAACGCGTGCGACAAAATGGCGTCTTATAAAACTTGTATCATAATATACTATTGTAGGTACACATATTTTATGGGTCAACTCAATTGGAAATAAATAAAGTTATATGATCATTTGAAAATTAACTAAAAAGGTATCATTTCTCAATTCAATATATCATGAGATATACTTGACATAACATGTATAGTTTTCATAATTCAAAATGCTCAACAAGAGACCTAGCTACTTTTTCAAATACATTTTAAAGCTTCACATCCTCTGTTTTCTTGGGAGTGTCTGTTAATCCTACCATAAGAATTAAGAGGTATACATATTCTTGTGATCGGCTTGCTGTTCTTTCAAATTCCTCGATATTCTCCCTAAATACAAATTGAATCTCATTCAAATTTCAGATTTATAGAATATTTTTATCGAATGTAGCCGTGCGCTAGAGCTTATTTCGAAAAATATCACATTCCGGTATATAGGATATGTTATACAAAGAACATTCAGAATTGTTTGTGATTTCTGAAAAATCATCGAAAAACAGGGTGTTCCAATCGAACCAATCAACAGTAAATTTTAATGATAAAGAGCTACTTACCTTACCTATAGCTATTGCAATAACTGATAATTAAGCACCTTGCTTTTGATCAACTAGGTATACCGTGAATGGTAGAGCATTCATAATTCTATATACTTCGACAACTGTCAATGTCAGATTATTTGAGTTTTCTCAATACAACGTCATTTCAAAATTGCAAAGTTTGGTCAAGAATCTTTGGAATATAATGCATTCGATACATTTTTCCATAATTAAGTATAGATAAATAGGTACATTTCAAATCATATTCAAATTTTATTGTCATTTGGCAAGAAATCGTTTGTTTGCTATGACGATCAATCTTTTATACAATTACTCGAACATGATGTAGGTATTTATCAATAAAGAAATGATCTCTCATCTATATATATACCATCGATATATAAATCAAGTCTTGATGTGAGGGTGACGTCTAGTAATATTGACAGCATTAAAAAGGATCATCACAAATCAATACATTCATTATCAATTGATTTATCAAAAAAAAACACAATATTTTCATATTCAGTTTTACTCGTAAGGTTACAGATTGTCAAAATGGTTCGTTTAGTGAGAAAAATTCATCCGAAAAACCTCTTGTGTTTTCACTGTTGATAAAGTGCTTTTTCGAACGAATTTCGCGCCAATTTCCATGCATTTCGATTGTAGAACGCTCTTTGCTCGTTTCGTATTATCGACAAATAGGCATATCGGCCCCCATTCCTAATTGCGCCTTTTCCACAGAATAGAAAAGAGCCTAGAATGGGTCATTTCGACAGCGCACAATGACAGCAGATGGCTATCCCGATGACCAGGTGACTCGATCTCGGATTTAGATGCAAATATTGGCGTTTTACTCCACCTGGAATGGCATATTCAGATGGTGATAATAATGGCGAAAGCGCAAAAATTGGACTTAGATGCGCCAGGCGCGAAAATAGTAATTTACGTAACATGTCCGGAAAATACTGTTTTTTTGGATGAGTGGACAAAATTCTAGGACGAGCGTAGCGATTCCTGGAAGTCTGCGAGTCCAAAAAAACTGTTTTCGGGCGTGTTGCGTACACAATTTTTTCGGCAACCGTGTAGAATAACAAATCAAAGAAACACATTTCTTTATTAGAACAAAATTTCGAACATTTCAATTCTTATTTATATTAATATTTATATTAAAATTAGAACAATTGTTAATATTGAATGGATTCAATTTGTTTGAAATGCTTGGTATATTCAAGTGCCTTTTGTTGAAGTCAGAACAAGAAGGTAAAGTTTTCGTTTCACATTGATTGTTTTCATCTGATAATTTTTGAATGTTAGCTAATTTTATGTCAGATAGCTGTCAGTCGTTATTTTGCTGCTATGGTAATGATCAACTGCATTTATCAAAACCATACTACCAAGATTTTCATATTTACAATGACAACAACGATGTGATTCTTCCCGGCCTAGTCCGGGAAGTACGTACTTCCCGGACTAGGCCGCAAAAATGCCACTTTCTCAAAAAAAAATCGTCTGGAAAGTACGTACTTTCCGGACGGTTGCCGAAAAAGGTCATGTTTGATATGCAGAAGAGGAGATTTTTCTGTTTCGACAATCATATGGTATACACAAATGTTTAATAATACAAGATGAAAAATACAACATGAATAATATCTGAAATGGGATTTTCTCGTATAGATGAATTCTTGCTGATATTCAAATACCTCTCAAGATGAAACAATATTTCTGAAAGCATGCTTTTATACAGATGCACTCAAAAGTGAAGATTAATTTTTCCTATTTTGGTTATATAATGAAGTCATTATAAAACGCAAATGCGTATCGAAATAGCCTATTTCCGATACGCATTTTTTATTATTCGGAGGTTTGTACAATCGAACTGTCAAATGAAAGTCAGAAGAGTTAGTCCCAGGTTACTTTAGAGCAATTTTGGATTTGGTGATACTAGCAGTTAAAAAGTCAATGTTTTTATTGATAAACGTTGATTCAAAGTATTATTTTGATTTAAATTGACCAATAAAAACGATAACAACATTGCATTTTTCACCGCTGATGGTATCGCAAAAATCAAAATCGCTCAAAAGTAAACAGGGCTTCATATACGCTTGTGCGTCAGATTTTAAATATTTCAATGTCATCATTGTTAAAAATTGAATATGTTTCTGCTATTTATCGATATTGAATAATATTTTTTTCAATAAAAGTTTTCAAATTAATGCAAAATAGAAAACATTGCATATGACACACGTTTTATAAGACACGTTGTCGCACATGTTCACTTGGAGCACTCCTCGCTTCGCTCGTCGTACACCAAACAACGCGTGCGACAAAATAGCGTCTTATAAAACTTGTATCATAATATACTGTATATATATAACAGATACAAAAGATTATCTACCTATTTTGTATCAGGGACAAACTTTAGAATCTCACATAATAACCTAGAACACTATAATCTCCTTTTCTTTCATTTTATTTCGTACTTTTCGGTTTTACAATTTGTTCAATAATATATCTTGAAAGAAAGAAATAGTTTATTGTCAGAGAATGCTCACAATTCTATTGACAAAGTTTGCTAAAACTAAAAATGTGTTCTAAAATAATACAAATACTATATGAAACACAAGCATAATCATAACAACAAACCACATAAAAAAATTTGCTCATAGTCACTAAAATTACCATCTTATTGGAGCTGCTATTTCAATTTCATGAATTAATACCCACAATCTGCAACTCCGAAAACTCCTAGTAACTTATTTTCAATTGGATCAGACCACAATAATTACAAAACTCGTCTGTCATTTCGTTATTTCTCTTGAAAAAATTCATAATGCATTGAACCGAAATATTGTACCCCTGATGCCAATTTCGAATCAATCGGACGATAAGAAGTAAGTCAGATTCGACTTGCAAAATGTTTTTAGTAGAAATTGAAGCTAAATAAAAACTTGTGATGAAGAATCCCTGATGACACTCTTCGTTTCAAAGAGAAAACAACATCATGTTCTCAATTTTTATTCCTACGTATAGATTTTGTCTACGAACGCATTTCCTATAGACAAGAAAACTCTTTATGTATTACTATACTTCTACTGATGCTTCTGAAACTACCATAGAGTATGAAGCGTAATTGAAGTTGACCTTTTTAATTACAATTTTTTCTTTATATTTAAGGAACTGATATTTTTTGAGAAATGTGACACGTTGATGATACTTGCTTTGATATCTTCAACATTCAAGCATTTCATGGCACCATGTCATGAATATATATCATATCATAATAATTCATCATTTTCCTCGATTCCTCTGGGTAGGAGGTTCAAATTTACAATGTTTGCTCTTTCTGCATCATGAGGAGGTGTCTTAGATATAATTCACAGTCACTATTTTCAATCATGAAAGAGAATATAAGTTCGTTTCCAACAATATATCGCAATGGTAGGGGCGAGCATTATTTCAATATTTCCGATTACGAGCGCAAATGCTGTCACTTCTAATTTCGAGTTACAACTCGAAATTAAGAAAAAAAATATCGCATGTCCGCTCTACGCCTTCGTAGTCACTTGATGACATTCCTGAAAAAATATTGTGTTGAGATTTGAAAGCGTGAAAGGCTAATTTGTCAACCGGTTGTATGTTGGAAATCTCAGAACTTCGAGCAGAATTTGAAATCTTCACGGAGGGGGGGGGGGGGGATTTAGATTTTATGCAATAAATACACCTAAACATATCTGTTTTTAGAAATCCAGTCTAGATGTGGTATAACTCTACAGATAAAGATATTAGAAAATAATGATTTTTGGACTAAGAAAAAATTGATTATTAAAAATGTCCAGCATGGATCTTGCTTCATACTTTCAGAAAGTTGTGTATTGTTTCCTATCCTTTCATTCCTATCTAATAATAAATGGAGAACAATATTCGGCACTGACGATTTTTCAGCAGAATCGATACATCAAATAATGCTGTGACTCATACTACAGGGGTGAAGCTCCATTGGTCGCGTTTCTCCCCTTTACAAATTCGCTTATTGGTCTGTAAAAAGAGGGTCACATTATTTCCCCTTGTTTTTTAAGCGTTTTGCTGGACCAATACGTTCAATTGAAATGTACAGTCCGGCGAGATACTTTGTGATGGGCATCCATTTTTTTATTTCGAGCGATGTGTTGAAATACCCTTTCAATTTTGTACCGCCTACCTGACTGTTTTCATTAAGGCGGGCAAGCCTTTTTTTTTGATTATCGACAGTATCGATTTGATGGAAACGTAAATGTGAAATTCATCCATCCAAACAGGTACCTACTGAGAATTGCCTCACTCAAAAAAATAGTGCAAAACAAGAACAAAATGCAGGTTTCAGAAGTTATTTACTCAACAGATCTCAATGCTTGAAACTAAAATAAACATTCTAAAGCTCAATAATTAATACAGGTCCCTCAAGCAAGTGTTATTGGCCCTGTATTATTCTTACCACATATCTGAACCTTTGAGTATAATCAAGGACATAACATTAATTTCATTTCATCAAACCCCATCGCAGATGATACTCTCATCGCACCTGTACGTAAAACAATTTGTAATTAAAAAATGTGTCGGAGTTTTTGAAAAACTATATTACTCTCATCGCACCTGTACGTAAAACAATTTGTAATTGAAAAATGTGTCGGAGTTTTTGAAAAACTATATTAAAATCGTTGAAAATTTCAAATATACCTATATATACCTTGGTTATAAAATATCGAAAAAAATGTTTTAATATAAATAATGATTCATTTCAATAATTTTCATCGGTAAATACCACGCAGAATATTGAATTATATCTGCTCGTAGTCCATGCAATGATTCACACTGCATGTGAATGCAGATCGCAAATGTTTCTTTCTTCCTAAGACGTGACAATTTCACAAACATAGTCATTTCAAAGAATATGCTTGATATTTTCTCTTTCAAACATTTTTGTCCAATTTATGGCTTTTCCATTTTTCATTTATCAGCTTAGTCGAGCTGTCAGCCACTTCCAAGCTCAATAATTAATACAGGGATTTTTTTTTGAGTGTTTCTTTCTTCTGCCGCATGGTGTCGCCACTTCCAACTGTCTCTTGGAACGCGGCTCAGTGCGATCAAATAGACGCAACGAAGATGCATTGGGACAGGCAACGCTTCGAGTGGAGATCTCACGGTCTCTACTCGGATAACTACCCTGCAGTGATGAGGGCCAATAAGCCCGAAACCGGTCTGTAGGTTGTTAAGCGTGCCTCTCTCGATGAGAATTTGTCACGTCTTAGGATGAAAGAAACATTTGCGATCTGCATTTACAGTGTGAATCGTTGCATGGACTACGAGCAGATATAATTCAATATTCTGCGTGGTATTTGCTAGGAAAGTAGTTGTTTTCTGCTCGTAGTCTACCAGACATTCATTTCAAACTATGTTTGATATTTTAATTGGATTGACTATTTTCTCTTTCAAACATTTTTGTCCGATGTATGGCTTTCCCATTTTTCGTGATTTTTTTAGATTAAGGTCATATATTTATATTACTCCTCAGCAGACATCTTGAAATCGACGGAATCTATATTAATGACTAAACAATAGAACGATCAAATATGGGAATGAGGAGTTTAAAATATTATTTTGAATGGAAATAAACGATTTCAGCTGCTAATGATATCTCAGGAGGAAGGACTGCTGAACTAAAGCTCTGTACTGTAGCTGAAGTCGTCAGAATATTGTCCCCGTTTTTTCTCTGAAGGAAAATCGTAAGGCTGACATCTACTGGAAAACGCTCAAACTCAAATTATGTTTCGATATCGTTTCTCCGCTGTTAGTTGAATTACAGTTTCCTATAAGAATAATCATTTGGAGCTGTGGTAAGATGGCAGAACGCGTAGACTTTTTCGAAATACACACGTACGCTTATAGTGTACACTCTGTAATAGAGGTGTCGTTGCATTATCTACAGATTTCATTGGTATCATCATTGCCAAAGTCCTTATATAATGGTACATACGTTGATTGGTCAAACTAACAATGCTATAATATAATCATTTATATATATATCGACTGAAAAAACTTCAGAAATTGAATTAAATCGATCAAATATTTTTCCAAAGATAATACGAATTATCCTCATCCGACTTTTTTCAAGATATTTGAGGCAGATGTCTTATATTATGCATATATAGTGTTTCGAAAGTAGTTAATTTTTGATGATATATCGCAATCTATTTCGGAGTCTTCATGCTTTTTGTTAACGTTTATTTGGGTGACAATATCAGGAAATAAAGCAAAAAATGCGGTATTTTTCAATATTTTAATAGTCATATGAACATTTTTACATGCATGAGATATATATCAAAATACTCTGAAAATTTCAAACTGGGAAAAATAAAAATCTGACAACATAAATAGCAAAGTTTTTAACACTATAGAAGTACGACCTAATAAGTTATGGGGTGAAGTAATTATCATAAAACCATACCTTCGAAACAGAAAAAAGAGGTACCCACTTCATACCATATTCCAATCGCCGAAGGAAGTTTCTTATTTCAGGTAAAGGTAGATTTTTGAAAATAACTTATCTATCACAAGTCAGCGCAATTGTAGAAAATCGATCGAATATTATCGGTGTTACTTTGAACCATTTTCTTGTGAGAATAATAAACCTATCAGGTAAAACTAAATAACAAAACAAAAATTATGTACACAGTACATACTTTTTTCCAATCTCAACTGAATATTATAACTATTGCCTGTCATGATATAACGAAGTTTTGTGAAACACCTGGTGAAGTAAAAATGAATCAATGCTACATGATATATTCCCACGAAACAAGACAAATATTTTGAATAAATAATCCGTATATATACAGAGGCAAGTTTAAAGTAACGAATTTACAAAATTTATACAAGAATTCTACAAGAATATTGTGTGTCAAGTAGGTACCATAACTGGTTCAGAAATAAGTATGTACACATTTCAAATATACAAAAATATGTTTTTACAGAAAATATGATCGATGATGTAGGTACATATTCAAGATTTTTAATACTGATTTACTCAATGCATGCGAAAAAATATATTTTTTCCAATCGCTTTTTCGAATTTATCACTGGGCTATAATCAGCTATACAGCTTCATGCGTGAAAAACTCAACTTTCTAGCCCCTTGACAAGTTTGAGCTAAGCTTCACACGGACTTAAAAATAAACGTCACAAGCACCATTTAGTATTTAAAGTTACATACAGAGAAGTACACGTATATAAATATTAGCGAAAACTTGAAATTATTTGGTTTATATTTATTTGGATACACAAGTAAATTATGGAAAGGATTTGTATTGAAATGATGCAAGATCTGAAATGGGCTCAGGCAGTTTGAAGAATCAATATGATCCTTTTTCAGCCGATCTCAATACAAATCCATGATGCAGATAGAAGGAATTTGCGGTACATTTTCAAATACAAATGACAGGCAGAATCTACACAATTTGTCCCATGCACTTCAAATAATCCCCTAGGTTCCTGATCTATACTAGTAAAGTCAAAATTCCAGATGTAACCAAAAATATCTAGATAATTTGAGACAAATCCGTTTCTAAAACAGCAAACAGCAAAATTAAAAACAATCATACATAGTCATGGTTTCAATATTGCTTATTCATCATCAGTCTGAATTCGAAATTCGAGAAATTCCATAAAATACTTCAATTATACAACTAGCAATAAATACTAAATAAATTATCTCAACAATTGTAATGAGTATCTTTCTGAAGATTCTTTCCTTAAAACATATTTTGTCAGTACTTATACCACGCTCCAAAATGCAATGTTTCTACAAAATCGATAAAAAAAAACAGAAATGGTCTCACTTCAGGGGAATATTTTCCAAACCAGACGAATGACAACATATTGTTGAGGGTGGATCAATAGTGTGATAAAGCAATCAAGCTATTTGAAATATCGAAAATATATTCGAAAACCATTAGTTAATCTGCTAAGCTTGATACATCAAGCATTCTTGAGACACCCTGTGAGTAGGGGCTTTGTAGAATTTTTTGTATCCCATGATGCCATTTCCGGGATTCATAATTGTAAGGGACATCAAGCTGTTCATATTGAGATTTGGGAGAATATTTTCGAATACAGAGAAAAAATATCACCATTCATTTTAATCTGTATATGTCAAGTGGAGAATTTCTTCAATATTTAATGAAATTATTTATATCAAAAGACTCAAAGTAGCTCTTCCTTTTGATGGTTTATCATTTTAAATTCAATGTTTCCACGTTTAACCCTCAAAAATAATTCATCCCCATCACACCCCCTTTCTTCCCTGTAAACCGCTGTTCCCCCATTCAATACGTCATACTGAGTGATAATTTTTGCCCACCCTATTCAAAGACCATTCTCGTTTTCCATAAGACAGAGTCTGCAGCAAACATAGAAAAAAAATCGCATAGAATTTTTGGAACACAGCATATCGAATGTCTAAAAATAAATAAACATTAAAAACTTAACAGAAACTAAAGCTACTGAGCTTCGACACCAGGTGGACCCGTGATGACAAATACATTTAGGTACATTCAATGATGTGAGGCTGCGAAGACTCTATGACACTCGGTCTGGTCTCTTTGCCTGGGTGCAGAGGCCCTTGTGACCTCTGATGGTGGCCGCCATTTTGGATCAGTGAGGGCAGCGGCCTTGAGAGGCCCGGGTGCAGTACGGGGTGGTTCACCTGGGGTTGGTGGTGGATCTCGAAGGGTTCCTTGTGGTCTTCGTGGCCGTCTTTGAGGTCAACGGAACCTGAAATTAAACACACCGTTCTAGGGGCCCTGATGCCTGCGTAATCGCTTAATCTCAACATGTCGTTCTAAATGGGAACCTAGTAGGCTGGAATTATAGTTGTCTGTTCACTTGGGTCCAAAAACCTCTTTCTTCTTTTTCGCTGATCAAGATCAATACAAATAGTAACATTATTTTTCTTGAATTTACGTGCATAATCATATCATGCTGTGATTTTTACATTTTTCTCAAACCAGAATAAGACAAAACGTACCAGTTTTTCTGTCCATTTGTCTGGTGTTATGTGATCTAATCTGACTTATTTTTACTCAAATAGGTCCAATACCAGTTTTTGGGAAAAATAATACCACATTCCAACGAGAATAGGAAAAATTTTGGAGGTAAGTACTTAAGTAATTTAGCCTCTTCAAAAAGAATCAGAAGTCAATACACCTTTTGGTTTATGTTAAATTTCTGCTATTAAAAACACGAAATTCTTCCTTCTTCAAACCACGCACGCTTACATTCACTTGTTTCAAAATTTTTAATCGGAAAAATTGAAATTTTACGACAAATTTATAGTTAGTTCTCGATGGGTTTCGTTAAATGTTTTGAAGGGCAAATTATTTGAAATAATTATACTCGTTATTTCTGCTAAAAATTGTTGAAAACTAGTAAATGTAAGTGTGTGTGTGGTGTTTTAGTTGAAAGAAGCACTAATTTTTGTGTATTTTTGATAGCAGAAATATGATGTCGAATCGTTTCAAATGGTGTATTGTTTTGTTAATGTTTTGAAGGGCGAATTTTCAGAATAATTATACTAGTATTTTGCTTAAATTATTGAAAACAAGTAAATTGTGTGAGGTTTTTAGTTGAAGGAAAGACTAATTCTTGTGTGTTTTCGATAGCAGAAATTTGAGATGTCAAATTGTAAATTTCAAAAGGAACCCATATCTCCGAAGGAACGAGATTCCTTCAGTGGGCATGAAATATGCGTGGAGCAAATATACAACTCAACATAAGTGATCAAACTATCGTACTTTCAATATGCCAAACTTTCAGTTGCCTCGCATTTCAGTTTCTCAGCCACATCACTGACTGACGATGTTTTTTTTCTTCCTGATTCTCAACAATTCTGTGCTTGAAACAGGAGCTTCGCTGTGCTAAATGGAGCGCGTAATTCCAAATACAAATAAAAACGTTAGGTTATGCCCAGTATGACACTTCAAGTTCAAAATAGTTCACGGTTATCATCAGAAGATGTCTTGGCCATACAGAAAAAATTCCGTCATTGTTTCCAGTGAACAGACATCATTAAACTGTCTATTAGGTGTCCATTCAGATCGAAAACTGTCCGAGGTACTCACCAAGACTGCCATCAGACCCAGCGTAGTCGTAATAGCAGTTGGGGGACCCTTCACCGTTGAGCTCTTCATCGATGTTATTGGGCCTACAACTCGTAGTCTTCCAGTGCGTCCTCAGCCCCGAGGCGCTGATGTAGTTTTTTCCGCACTCCTGGCAGATGTACGGCCTCTCGTTCGTGTGCAGCCTCTTGTGCAGCTTCAAATGCACAAACTGCGTGAACTTGGCAGGGCAAAAGTCACAGGCGTACGGCTTCTGACCACTATGCAGCCTGAGGTGGGTCTTGAGGTTGGACGTCGAGGAAAACCTCTTCTTGCAGATGCTGCACTCGTGCGGCCGCTCCCCAGTATGCACCAGGTGGTGTTTCTGGAGGTGCGCCAGCTGCGTGAACGACTTGGTGCAGACGTTGCACTTGAAGGGCCTCTCCCCGCTGTGCGTCCTCAGGTGCACCTTCAGGTTCGACAGCTGGCCAAAGGTCTTGCAGCAGACGTTGCACTCGTAGTGCATCTTGCTGTCCTTCTTCTTTAGGGGATAGGGCAGGCTCCTGTAGCCCCTGGAGGGCCCCCCATTGGGACTAGTGGGGCTGCTGGAGCACATGTTGTCGTACCTGTCGGGGCTTTTTGAACTAGGAGACAGCCTGCCGGTGTTTATCTGAAGAGGAGGCAGCGGCGTTAGCAGGTGGTGCGTTAGGTTGTTGTTGATGATGTGACCGGTGGGTACGATGAGATTGGTGACGTTGCTGTGATGGTTGTTGCTGAAGTTCGTGTTGAGAGGAGGCGAGTAGGTGTGAGTGGGCGACGAGTTCACCGTGCTGTGCACCAGACCGTTGGGGGAGGGGTATATGGTGTAGTAGTTCGCCGGTTGTCCGTTTCCGTGGTAGGTTTCAGCTGGGTGATTGACGTACACGTTGGATTGCACTGGGCTGTGGATCTTGGGCGGCACCAGGTTGACCTGGGCGTTGGAGCTGGAATCTGGGCTGCAGGGTACAGCCCCGTACCTGTGGCTCTTCTTGTACGAGTACGCCATCTCCGTGGGTGAGCTAGGGGGAGGGGTGGCGTTGCTTTGCGTTTGGCTGTTGTCATTGTTGTTGGTGTCAGTCCTGTTTCTCAGCAGGATGTTCTCCAGGATGCTGGACGAAGGCGGCGTGTACCTGGACACGATGTTCGTCGATTTGACTTCGTGTTCGTAGAAGGGCTTGTTGTTAGGAACTTCATGGGGTGGTGAATCCATCACGATCACCGTAGCGGGGGGAGAGACTATCCGGGGGGTTGGTGATGGTACATCAGGTACAGCAGCGTCGATCTTGGCGTCCTTCTCGCCCTCTTGGTCACTCTCACCCTTGACCTTGTAGTGGTACGCCTTGGTGATCTTTATCTTCACTTTGCGGTACTCGTTCTTCTGGATCTCCGGAGATACCGGCTTGATGACAGCGGTTTCTCTCGTAGTCTTTTTGCTGAAGTCCAGGACGTAGTTGTTCTCACTGTCCGAGTCGCTCGAGTCTTCGGGAGGGGTGAATAACGCAGCATCATCGTGGTACTCGTTACTGTGGTACCCTTCGTCCGACCTAACGCTACCCTCTGTGGGGGTCAGCTGGTGCTCATAGGGTGACTCCTTGGGGGGAGGTTCAGTCGTGCTTACGGTTATCACTTCTGAGGTTTGCTGCACTTGCCCTGGAACGAAACGAACATGAGTTACACTTCTTTCCCACGGTTTGGCGGGTACTTACTTATTCTTTGGAGCATCTGCTCGCCTGTCAAAGGGTAGTTCAGTCTCTCAGCAAACTCTTTGCAGTACCACACCAAGAGCTCCTGGTTGGGTAGGATGGGTTTGATGGTGTAAAAGTAGATGTTCATCTTGTACTGACAGGCGATCAGGTTCTGAGATTCGGTGGAGTAGGCGGGGCTAACGTACCTCATCCAGTTGGCTTTGGAGGTATCGTAGCCGTCTATGTAGTAGTATAATTCATTATCTTTGTATATCTGGAACGTAAATTGGTTACATCAGTGATGTGGGGATGGTAGTGGATATCGTTAAAGAGTTAATGTGTACTACTGAGGGAGAATAGTCACCTTGTTATCAATGGACCTAGTCTTATAGAATCCTTCTCTAAGTTGTACCTACACCAAAGAAGAAAGAGGAGATAAGAAGCCATTCACCATCAGAGTTTATAAGCACTATAGACAAAAGTATTTAGTGGGATGAAAGGGAACATTGTCTTGGGTGAAATGGAATAAATGACGTATGTTACTTACCCTCCAAAAGTAGTTTCTATTGGCCGTATTAGGAATAGCATCTTTGGCATAAATTTCACCCACTAGGGGTCCAAATCTGGTACCTCGAGGGATGTATCCAGTGCTCCAAACACCTTGAGTCTGCAAAACAATACACAATAACGGTTGAAAGTGTGGTTCAATGGTCGTGAATATAGAATTGAGGTTTGCAAGTGTTACCGAAGTTTGGACTTTCTAAGATAAATACCTAGTGCTTGTATGCAAAAGTGGACTTACATTAAGTAGCACCTGGGAAGGTTTGAGGACCAAGTTTCGAGGAAGAGTGGCTTCAGCTCTGTTCGGCGTTCCTGGATCTACAGGGAGATCAGGAACTATGTAGGTACTGTGCAGCTCGAATTCTTCCTCACGAATGTTCGTGAGGTCAATTTCTCCTGCTGAAGAAACTGAGGTTTCGTCCATCATTTCCTGGAACAAAAAACTTGATATACCTAATTTTGTATTCAATTGTTGAAAATGATTGAGGATTTTTAACTCATCGAACAAGGTGAAATGTGACATGTGACGCATACATCAAGATGTGTAGAATTCAATATAAATACTTGACAAATGTCCATTTGTGCTGTCAGATTATGTTGAATGGTATACCAATGATCTAATAGCAGGCTGGGAAATAATTTTGGTTTTTGTCCAAAATGAAAATGAAAGGGAGAAAGTTGGCACTTCTAACGTAAATGGTATGAACAAGCTCCATTATACGATTTTTTTTTTATTGAACGTTATAGTCAGATTGAACGATTCACTTGAAACGTTTACTACATTGAAAATATATATTTTTCAAAACTATGATGAAACTTATGATCAAAAAACACTATTGATTTTTCATTCTTAACACCTTGTATCTCTGTCACGAGCGCCATTTGGGAAACATATATTTTGGAAAGTCCCATATATATTTCGAGGGGATTCTTCCGTTTCAATATGGCACCATATTTCCAGGACACCCTGTATACAGTGTCATACAACGATGATCATCATCAACCCGTGAGTGTGAACCATTCGAATACTCCACCCCAATCCAGTTTCTCTTGCTTTAAAATTTCCATTTCTACCCCCCCCCCCCTTATCAACCCTTTTATTTTCATCTGGATTCGAGATCGTTAAGTGAAAGGGCGATATGGGTCAGTGTGTACAGCCGCCATCGATCGGGCGTCGCGACGCCTTCGCCTTTGACGGTGACGTCATCAAAAGCGGATGACGTCACGAGTTGCAGCGACGCGCTGCAGCAGATCGACCAATGGCAGGGCGGGAAGGGTTTCACGGGGCGGGGCTTGCAGTGGTGGGTTTTTTTTATTTTCGGGGCGATATGGGATACGTGCATCTACAGGGTGGGTGGTTTTGAAATGGCACTGAGGGTGGAAAAATGATACTCGAGAAAATGCAAGATATGAATAATCAAAAATGATATCATATTACCTATATGATTTTTTACAATCATGCTACTTTCAATTCCCAACAGGGGTGTTCCTCAAAACTGGCCCACCACTATAACTTTTTTGTTCCTGCAGATTAACAAGTGAATTTCGGTGTGTAGGTACTAGATATAGTACATAAATATGATGCATGTTTTGACGTATTCAATTGTTTTCTATCACTCTAGGTTCGAGTGGAAATGATCCAAACTTTCTTATATTAAATAAGAATCAATTATTTCGAAAGAAATAATCACATTGTGAGTACAATGATACCCCATTTGTAACTCTTTATCATTTATCACCCTGAACATTTGATTCGTCAATCATGAATATGTTAAAACGGTAACTATATCTAAAAATGGAATCTTACTTACAATGTGATTTTACAAATGAATAAAATCTATTTTTATTTGAAGGTTTTGAGAAAGATGTATGTTATTCGAAAAAAAAAATTATCTCGACAAATTTTGATTATAAAATTATATACCTATCGAAAAAAGTGGAAAACATTTCTATTTATGTGAAAAATACAATGAATAAAATTCACAAAAAAAATTCTTTGTTGCACATCCAAACTCCTCTAAAGCTTTGTTACTTCAGTAAGTTTGGAAGTTCTTTTTCTAGTCAAAATCTGTTATATAAATCTTCTAGTAATTACCAAATAGGTATATATACCTATAGAAGTCAATCAAATTATTCCAATGTTACTGTAAATGTTAACTATAACTATTATAACATATCAGTGTTGACGTAAATGCTAATGATAATTATAGTATGATAAGATAAATTATTGCACATAAATACCATATTTCAAATACATAACAAAATATATTTGTGATACATGTGGATGTCTGATCAAAATAATTATATAAAAGATATATAATAATGCGAAATTCAGAATTGTTCAAGCTGCTTCCCAATTCAAGCACATAAGAAGTTTAGTAAAAATACTCCACTCATTCTGAGAAAAATTTCCTGTGCAAACGTTTCAGAATTGATAAATTCTGATATCCATTAGAATCCCAAAATGGCAGACACTATAACAATTTTGCCACCAGGTGTAAGAGATAATAATATTGAATTCTAACTGGAGATGGCTAAACATTTCTTAAACTATCTATAATTCTGATCTTGTTGCGCACTTTCTGCCCTCATCAGGTGTTCATGGTAACCAATTGGAATTCTATTTACATTTGTTTGCAGCCCTGGCAAATGTCTAAAGTTCAACGCATATCCACCTATGACCTTTGGAAGCAACCTTGTACGACTTCTTTCTTTCTTGAAGGAAATTTCAAAATTCTTTGATTTGATCATCACTAATGATTTTTTTACTATATCATCAAATTCTCCCTGATATCAATTTTTCAGAAATCAGATCTTCTTCCTTTTTCAAGGAATTTCGGGAGTTCTGAAACTTAGTCTTGTTGCATCTCTTGTTATACAGGGTTCTTCAAATTCGACACTCATCATTGGGATCTCGAAAACCCTTGGAGATATGAAGAAGTTCAAATTGTGACAAAGTTGCGGAATTCTATAGTCATTATTATAGTGGAAGAAAAATCCACGATAACTCTTTTCGTTTTTAAAATTTTTGGAAAATACTATATTCTTCAACGCCACTTTCATTTTTTTTTCTTGTTTTGTTATTGGATATTCATCAAAACTGAAACTACTTTTTCATTGCCAGATCTTCGGATCGCAGCTAAAAAAGCAATTGTCAATTTTCTTCACTGTAATAATGAGAATTGCCCCGATTTGAACTTCTTCATATCTTTTAGGAATTTTGATATCCCAATGATGAGCGTTAAATATGAATAATCCTGTACCTATCCAAAGTCCAGTTTTTCCGAGAATATTAAGAGATATCGTAGATTTTCTTTCTCCAAATATAAAATTTGTATACAAAAATAGAATTATGTTTGCTTACACGAAACTGAGATTCAAAATATCCTAAAAATAATGGCAAACCAACATCATGTCCATTGTCCATGTGAAAATCATCATGAAATTTGAAAACAGTTACATAAACGAATAGAAAATAATCCGGATATATTCCGAAAAATCCCAATTGGAAAGTATCTAATATTTGCCACAACGAGTCACGAAATTATATTATGAGACTATCGTCATTACAGTGATGTATAATTGTTTATTTACTTGGAACCCTTACCTCTCTCATTTTTTCCCGTCTTGAGGATTTCGACTCTTTTTCAAGGCATCTAAGTCCTGCAACAAACAAATTGAAATCAGTCTCTTGAACCGCTCGAGTTCGTTCGATAAAACAATAATATTAATAGTAGATATGTTTGTTATCTTGACCTTGGGGAATATGGAATGCAATGCAAGTTTTGGCATCTCTGCGCGAGTTCTCGTTATATATATAAAAAAAACTAATTCAGCTGGATTCATTTTCTTCAAAAAGTACCTCTAGGGAGCAGTAAAGTTGGCACTTTCACCCTGGACCGTTTTCACTGGCCCAAAATCCGCCTTCCCTGGTAACCATATTGATGATAGATCTCAAGTTGTTATTCGACTGCTGTACTAATATTAAAACTGCACACACCGAAGTGACGTAGACCCTGTTTCGTCTCTATTTGACAACTGCATATCCTATTTCTCATTCATTTTAATGAAACCTTGCAATAGTTTGGCACGCCGTTAGACAATGAAAATAATCGTGGAGAATTTCAATGTCAAGAAGTTTTATTTAATATTCTGTATACCGGGTGTTATCGAGATTAGTAACACTGCAGCGTAGGTATTCATCTAACGTGGAAATCAGTACTATTCATTGCATCTTTTGAATTCTGAGAAAGTTCGAATTCATCTGTCTTTTTGAGACTCCTGAATATGTTCAGATGCATACTACACCTTTTCCACTTGTAGTTCAAATTAGTCAATTTAATTTCAAAAAGTATCAAATGTATTTCAAAATTATCAATTCAATTTCAAAATGCGTCAATTGTATTTCAAATTAGTCAATTCAATTTCAAAAAGTATCAAATGTATTTCAAAATTATCAACTAAACTTCAAAATGCGTCAATTGTATTTCAAATTATACAATTTAACTTCAAAAAATTAATCATTTCAATTTCGAATCTTATCATTTTTATTTCATAATCAGTGTACTACAATCTAATATGTGATATATGATAGGAACCAAGAGCGTTCCTATAACAGGGTGAATGAAAATATCACCTTACACTATCTAACCTTTGCCTGTGCTTTTTCAGTTTTGAAATTCAAATGATGCATTTTGAAATACATTTGATATTTTTGGAAATACAAATGACCATTTTGGAATTACAAGTGTTAGTTTTTGAAATTGAATTGATAATTTTGGAATACAATTGATGCTTTTTGAAATCCAAATGACTAATTTGAAATACAATTGACGCATTTTGAAATTGAATTGGTAATTTTGAAATACATTTGATACTTTTTAAAATTAAATTGTCTAATTTGAAATACAATTGATCCTTTTTAAAATCCAAATGACTATTTCGAAATACAATCGACCATTTTTGAACTAAAATTGGAAAAGGTGTAGATTGAAATTATTTCAGATAATCATGTGTCATAAGATATCTGGTATTATTTTACCAAAAATATCAACAAAATATGTTTGAATCATCAGATTCCATAGAATCATGTCAAGTAATTTTCTGAAGGTTGAGTTTTCAGGAGATTATTATTACTTTTTATAGTGGCTGCTGATTAAAATGAAAAGAGTAACTACTCATCTAATTAAGTAAAAATGAGTGATGATCTTGCTGCATTTCAATCAATGAGAAGAAGAAAGTTATTTACACTACAATTATACAGGTCTGGGGAATTCAAAATTTGATAACAGAGCTGACATTTCAAAATAATAGAAAACATCAATATGAATTCTTGTTCATGAAACGAAAACGTATGAAATTTTCAAGTTGAATGAAAGAAGTTGATCCAAAAATCGACTGGTTTTGAGAAAATCATTGCAAACACCATGAAACTCTTTCTACAGGCAGAACAAATTCAATAAGGTTAGAGAATATCCCTGTTTCATGCGAGTGAAAACTTCATAAAAAAAGAACTAAAGATGCATTGGGGTGTTAGAAAAATAGTATAATAGTAGATGAAAAATTGTTATCTTACGTAATTGACATCACACCCAAACAGATTTGACCTCGCTCATTAAAGGATCCACTGAAAATTGCGTTTTTCTAGGTTCGACAAGAAGCAAATTCGATAACGAACCTAACCTAACAAATTCTTAGCGGAAAATAACCAATTCACTCGCGATATCGATATAAATAAACAAATTTCTATTAATAAATACGTTGTTAGACATGTTGCCCTTGCCTTGAACTTGAATTCCCTTTTGTATAAAACCGGTGGAAAAACAAATTGTCATGCAAAAATTCAAACAAAAACAGATCGACATAACAACTTTGCACTTTGTCGATGAAAAATCAGGCATAATTGTCCTTTGGTTGGGTGAAAACTGACGAGCGAAAATCAGACTCTGAAGGTCGAAGTTCAAAGGTCCCCAATGGCGGATTTTGCAAAAGCTGCGACCAAAAGCAATGCACATGGATGAAAAACGGAAAAATCTAGTCTTACATTACCTTATAGTTGCCAAATAATGGAAAATTCGGTGTTACCAGAGCATGCAATGACTGCGCCTTGAGATTGAAACCACAGACTGGCCGCCATTTTGGATTTTCACTTTTGATCGCATCGGGCACATAGGAAAAAGTTGGATCGGTACTACATGCCGGGTGTGTCAGACGAGAAAAATCCGCGATTTTCACTGGGATTTTCGCGGAATGCAACTTCCCGATGCAACGTGAAGGTTTTCCTCAAGTGCAAACGTTTGACAGCTAAAAATAGGTGAATCGATAGGGAAATTTCATTATCAATGGACGTTTTCATTTGAGTTGGTGCTTATCGGAAATGCAGTTGCTAATTTTAAATGCAGTGAGATTAACATTGAAATTATTTGTGACGCATATTTTGACATAGGTCAGCGAAAAGTACACTGCAGTTATCGTTGAGACGCATTTTGTTTTGGATTAGGAGTCTATTCGATGGACTAATTTTAGATTAATTGGTAACAGTATATGCTTGTGGATAAACAAAATACCAATTATCAGATTCACTTGCATAAATACCTGCATAGGAACAGAACATCAATAATAAAATATGCCATTTTTTTATAACAATATAAATTTTGTTTCAATCTCGCAATTAATGATAGTTAATTTACCCATCAGTATAATAATTTAGATACCTGGTAGTAATTGACATTTTTCACTCATTAATTATTCTTGATATCCAATCCTTCTTCATTCCTTATTCGAAATGAAAAAGTTAAAACAAAAATTAGAGACAGAACAATGACAACTGTATTGAAATATAGGTATTATTGACTATAGCAGATTCATATCATATCATAAAAATCTCCATAAATAACATAAAATTCAAGCATGTAAGCTGTGAAACAACTCATATTGTTCGAAAATATAAATGGAACAATCATGTGCAATAATTCTTCATAATTATATTACTTTGATATCTCTAATAATCTCTAATAATCTGATTCTTCGAAATATCTGATTGAGCTGCTATATACTAGATTTGCATTTTATAAAGACCAGGTTACTTGAGAAAAAATACCAATACGAACTATCATATTATTTCAAAGAATGCAAACATGGCATTGGAAGTGGGATATTGATGCATCGCTCTACTCCAAAATATAACCTGATGTTATGAAAAGATAAGAAACGTCACAGGAAAATGTGATTTCAACTTTCATATCTTCAGAAATAGATGTAAAAAATGATTCATGCTAGAAAAAACAAAACCAAAAATGTTTTTTCAGAAAGTTTCCACAATTGAAGAAGTCATTAATTAAGTTGAGAAACTTTAAAGGAGTGTAACGTTCATTTATGTCTCAAACTGCTTCGTTTTTGGAGGTACAGAGTGATCAGAATGCATTTTTTTTATAGTATTTTTTGGAGTTTTCTTCGATATTTTCGACAAGAATCAATTCAAATTTTACTAGTATAATCCATTGAACAATGTCCAATTTTAATTTGAGAACGTTTTCTTTACAGATTTGATTATGTTAACAATACTGGAAAATGTTTGCATTGATTTATTGATTATATAGACTCTGAACCGTAAAAGTAAATGAGTGAATGAACAATTTTAAGAAAACAAAACAATGTAAAATGAAATGACAGTAAATGATTATTTTTCTGTCAGTGTAGGCAAAAAAACATCTGAAGAGTTGAACAATATATATTCGAGAAATGGGCATCACGGTTGAATACTTGCCAAATTTGAAAGTAAACTCCAAAAATCTTGAAACAAAAAGACATTCCATCACCCAGTATATCTCGAGAACGAAGCCTATGGGATATATGTTTATGCAATGAACTTTTCCTCCTGAAATCTTTCAAATCAACACCCTGTGTATGATTATCAAATTCAAAATAACCTGAGTAAGGTCGAGTTTTGTTGAGCCAGAAAATGCTATTTTTTGCACAGTCAAATATTCAGTTGTTTTTCGAATGTGTACAGGGTGATTTTCTGCTTTGGGGCATCAGCTAGGGAATTAAGGTTGGTGCTCATGAATACCGAAATTAAACTACCTAAATCGAGCGAAGCAATTATTTTTTCTCTCCAATAAGATGTCCCCAACTCATTAGTTGAGTTCTCTTGAATAATTGCTGGTACGCGTAATAAAAAAAATTTTCATCGCCCAATTTTCGCACTCCAATCCGATGCTCCAAAACCCCGAACCAGCACCCCTCACGAACGCTTCCCCGAAGCTAATGCACTTCCAAATCCCTCGCAAAAAAAGAACTGACGCACCTCTCGGGAAGAAGTACGGAAGACGGTTCGCGGAATTGCAGCGGGCGTCGGGACGCGTCGCGTGACCTAGCACAACACTCTGGCGTCGAGCGCTGCGACGTCTCTGGACAGATTTTGGCGGAGGCGCCGGTATCAGAACGGTCGCAGGCGCTTTGGCTGCGCACTCGATGTTGGCGAATGAGAGGTGCAGGATGGTCATTGCAGGCGAAATTAGTGAGGTTAGGACCGCTATGTTAGCGGGAGATGCGTTTTCGAATTTTTTGAGATGAGGTTCCTCGTTGAAATCTCAAATATTAGTTCTGGCGCTTTTTTTTTTCAAGCAGTATTCTAGTTGCCTTACCAACCCTCAGAAGTTTACTGGGTAAAATTGTAGGAGTTATATTGGGATCCGAAACTACTTATTGTCAACCATTCTACATTGATTACATGTTCGATTACGGTTATGCTATTATTTATGACAATTTGATCCATTCATGGTTCGTTGAAAAATAGAGGGTGCAATGCATATACCGAATGGCAATCACCTCCAGGATCATATACAGCGTCCGGCATAAGGTTGGCTACCTATACATATATGAGGGAAATTGGAATTTCCGAAAATAAACAATTCGTTGTGACTTATATCACGTGACCTCATATTTTGGAAAAAAGCTGTCTGTGGTGCCTGAAAATGGTCGAATTGAAAATATATTATTTCCATTGCCAATGATGATGAAACTAACTTTATTGCCCCAAGAAGCATTACGTACATGTTTATAGTTTAGTTTTATTAGAAATTAGGAATGGAATTTGCAATTATTCGATTGTATTTTTGATTGTGCGATTGTCTATAATCCAGTTATACAGGTAAATGTTGATATCAATGAAATATAATTCCTATAATTAAAATCACTTTGAATTCTTAATCACTTGAATGAAGTTTATATCTATTTCAATTCGATTTCGAACTTCGTCATCAATTCAATCTTTTTAACTATACATCTGAAGAATATTTTTTCCAAATTTTGGATTTGACGTTATCTATAGATAAAAAATTATTATGATTTTTTCCATTTCAGAAAACTATTACCAAATATATTTTTTAATTTATATAAAACAAAATATTTCAAGTATGTTTATTTTTAAAGTCAGTAGCCTATATATTTACTATGGTCTCTTCCCCATATATAGACAAAAGGTACTGAAATTTTGGATAAATTGAACAGAAATAGATGATTTTTCATAAATTTCAGTGGTACATATGATAATATCATGTATTAATCTGTATAAAGAATAGGTACCTAAGAAAAGTGATAGGTGATTCTTCCAGTTATTGTCAATATTCTCTTTCCCTGTTTATGTTTCATCGATATAAAGTCATAATGATAATGGAATAAGTGTCAATAATTTTGGATATGTTCATGTATTGGTCAATTTTTTTTTGTCTCATTTTCTATAGTTTTTTATTTTTTATAATCATCTGTAGAGTCATCAGTATATAATTTCTTTTATGAGGAAAAGTACATGGCCAATATTGTATTCATGTTTAATTGCATTTGACATGGAAGATAAAAATCCACACGTTTTGTTCGAATTTTCAGAAAAAATTGATTTTGGTATTATTGCAATTGGATACCTATATGATAATAAATAATGAAAATTTCGATGGGCTGCAGTAGAGAAAAAAACATTTTCAGTTTCCAGTCTATACTTATCTTGTACTCATTTGCTTATTTCGAGAGAGAATTTTTCAAAATAGAGCTATTTCAGAGAAGATTCCGATATTATGGGATCCCACCAAGAAGCTGGAGATGTAGACTGCAAACAACTAGATTCATATTTTTTAATAGGAACGAAATTAAAAATAATTTTGCGAAAATCCCTAAAACAAGATTTGTAGTTTGTGGACTCGAAAAAACCAACATAGACAAAAAATTAATTTGGAAATACCTCTAAAACTAAACACATAATTCATGTTTGTATACAAGAGATGAGTGTTTTTACTCATTTTTAGTAATATCTTGCTATTTAGAACACCCAAATTATCCATAGAAAGAAACTGTATCCAAGAAAGGTTTGCAAAGCACACCAAGAAATACGATGCAAGTTATCAGTTATCCCAAGATCGTCATTGTGAATATCCATCCTTTTTCTATTTTGCATTTTAGATTGTGCCATTGTTTTCATAGAATGGTTTTATAAATATTTTTATCGTCGTTGCATTGTTATCATAGTTTCGAATTCAAGGTAACGAATGGAAAATGGTAAAAAATGCATCATATTGGAAAACAACACCAGGAAATTGTTGATTAGACGTTCACTGATTTGAAGAAATACCGACCATATCAAATTTAGATTCAGAACTATAAGAGAAGACAGGTTCAAACGCATTTCTCAAGAGTACCTATATCTTCATTTACACAAAAATGGGTATCTTCTGGTGTATCAGCGTCTCTGCTTCTGAAGATCAATGACCCCAGGAATTGATAGCTGTATTCCAGATCCATTTTCTCAGATTTCCCGACCTATCCCACGAAAAACACCGTCAAACGATAAATTTGAACTGCACAAGTAGTCGCAGTGGAAATTCAGGAAGATAGGTTTCCGGGAGATCCGGGATTTTCCGGGCAATACTCTCGGCGTTGTAGGACAACGACCTCCTATTGATTTTTCCCATTTCACTTTTATTTCGTTTTGATAGAACTCTCTCGGCGTATTGTGTTGACGTAGGTTCTGGAAGTCATCTGGAACTGGAAATGTCAGGATAGAGCTGAGAAAGCCTAATCCGGATTGAAGTCCATGAAATTAGTTGATCAAATCGACATTAAGCATCTGGAATATTTTACGTAAACCAGAGGAGATTCAAATGGTATTGGTATTTTATAAGAAAATTGTGGTAGGTACTCCATAAGCATAATTGAAACAAATCGATTTCATAAAATTTATCTCTTAGGTATTTTTTGGGAAACACCGTATTTGGAGCATACTGTAGATTCCTTGAATTGTTCAATTGAATATCGGATATCAGAAGTTTATTAGAATTAATTATGTTACATATATATATATATACGGTGCCGGCCCACATTCTACATTTCCTTCAGTATCTACAGTGTTGTCAAGAGAACATTTTCAATATCCTTGTCCAAATGTTATATAAGTACCGAGATAAGTACCATAATAACATTAATATTTTACCAAGATATACTCAAGTAGGCGACGTACTTTTTGAACTAAAGTAGAACGTTGCCAGGCTCAAAAAGTTTTCAAAGATACTAGAAACCTTAGGGCTGGTTGCATGAAGCTATATGTCAATCTAAATTAAATCACAATCTAAATTGAAATTTACCAATAACAACATTGCGTTTTTCACTGATAGTGTCACCAAATTTTTAAATTATATTTATTTCAAAATGCGACTTGGTAGAATAATAATAATACTTGCTTCATTGAAATCCGATATGAGCAGCTTGAAAAGTCCTATCAGAGCTAAACCAAATTGTTCCAGACTAGTATATTATGAGCATGAAATGTATGCCATGTACAATTTTTTCTATTTTGCATTGATTTGAAGTTGTTTATTTAAAAAATTGATTTATTATCGATAAATAATAGAAACAACTTCTATTGGTAACAATGATGACATTGAAATATTTAAAATCTGACGCACAAGCGTAAAGCCCAGTTTACTGTTGAGCAATTTTGATTTTTGCGATACCAGCGATGAAAAATGCAATATTTTTATTGTTTTCATAGGTCAATTTAAACCGAATCACACACTCTGAATTAAAATTTACCAATAAAACATCACTGCTAGTATCTCCAAATACGAAATCGCTCAGAAGTAAGCTGGGCCTAATTTTCCTGACTTTCATTTTTGACAGTTCGTTTGTACCGAATAATAAATACGTATAGAAACAGATGCTATTTAGATATACGCATATGCGTTTCATAATGACTTCATTATAGAACCAAACTAGAAAAACTGTTTTACACTGCCTCTCGTCTATATAATTATGCTCATTTTTTTGTAAGCAGAATACCCACCGAGCTTATCTTGAAAAAACATCGCTTCATTGTTTATTCAAATAGACAATTGTCTGATATAACCAATTTCTTATCATTTACCATTTCCGAAATGCCAATGACATAATGAATAAATACAGGGTGTCCCCTCTCAATTGGAAAAAAATTCTGGGGCATATTGAGGAACCATAGACAAGCAGTTTGAGATAAGAGACTGATGTCCGGAAGTGCATGGTTTTCAAAATACAGGGTGTCAAAGTTTTTTTCAAAAAATATTTTTTTATTAATATTTCAAAGACATGTTAACCGATTTTCTTGAAATTTGCTAGTGATGTAAGCTTTAATAAGACGCTCAGTTAGCACTAATTAAATGTTAATTATGACTTCCAGTGGCGCCCCGGGGGACAGTCTCACGAATAAAAATGACAAAAAATTTACGCTGCTGACTTTTTTTAAAAATTTTATATATTTTTTAGAAAGCTCAGTTAAAAATACAACTTTTTTGTCAATTGATATTTTTTCGTATCTCTCTCCGTTTTCGAGAAAAATTTTTTATTAAAAACTTTATTGAAAGGTTCATTATCTGAAAATCTAAAACAAAACAATGTTGTCATGGTAACACATAAACATGTCAAACTTTAGTAAAAGTGTCAGTTTCTAAGTACTTAATTATCTTCAAACGTTACACTAATTGCAAAAATGAATCGGTTTGAATTAGCCGAGCTTGCAGATATGCATCTCTTGTATGGGGAAGCGCGGGGTAATTCTTTGTTAGCACAACGGTTGTACGGGCAGCGGTTCTCAAATCGTGAATTGCCAAACCATAAGATTTTTATCGAAATTCATCAAAATCTACGGGAGACCGGCTCATTCGTGGTAAGTATTGCAGAAATGGCAACTTTCTGTGTTTTTTTTCTTGCGCGTTTCTGTTTTACAGCCAATCTAAGAGGCTTTGTTATCTTTGCAGCCTATTCGAGAATTTGCAAGGCAGTTTCCGATCAGAGATGCCGTTGAGGATGAAGTCATGGCACGCAATCAGAATGAGCCCAACACTAGCACTCGTCTGATTGCGTCGCAACTTGATTGCAGCAAAAATACTGTCCATCGAGTATTGAAAATCCACTATCTCTATCCATTTAAACTGCAAAAGGTGCAGCATCTACTTCCTGACGACGCTCCTCGGCGGCTCGAGTTCTGCGAGTGGTTGCTCCGTCAAGCGGATGAAAACGCTGATTTTTTAAGTATAATCTTCACGAGCGATGAAAAAGGATTTTCACGCGAGGGGACATTCAATCCTCGTAATAACCACGAGTGGAGCGAACAAAATCCCCATGCTACGCACATCAGAGGATATCAGCAGAAGTTTGGTGTTAATGTTTGGGCAGGTATTCTTGGCGACCATTTGATTGGGCCGTACGTTCTACCTGATCACCTCAACGGGAATAACTAGATGCGAGATATTCTGCCCGAGCTGCTGGAAGATGTACCCCTCCAGTTGCGTAGAGAGGCCTGGTTCCAACACGATGGTTGTCCAGCGCATTTTGCGCGCACCGTGAGAGGTTACCTCGACCAAACCTACAACAACAGGTGGATTGGTAGAGGTGGTCCCGTCCCTTGGCCAGCAAGGTCGCCGGACTTGGCCCCCCTGGACTTTTTTCTTTGGGGAGAAATGGAACGGTTGACCTATGCAACTCCTGTGCCGACCATGGAGGACCTAGTTGCTAGAGTTGTGGTGGCAGCGGAATTTATCGCAAACAATCCAGGCGTGTTTGCTCGAATGCGCGAATCCTGGCTCGACAGGTGCAGAAAATGCATCGAAATGCATAGTGGACACTTTGAGCATTTGCTCCACTAATTAATAATAAATTATTTGTAAAAAAGCCTCCTTGTTTTTCTTTCTAATAATAATGAACCTTTCAATAAAGTTTTTAATAAAAATTTTTTCTCGAAAACGGAGAGAGATACGAAAAAATATCAAGTGGCAAAAAAGTTGTATTTTTAACTGAGCTTTCTAAAAAATATATAAAATTTTTAAAAAAAGTCAGCAGCGTACATTTTTTGTCATTTTTATTCGTGACACTGTCCCCCGGGGCGCCACTGGAAGTCATAATTAACATTTAATTAGTGCTAACTGAGCGTCTTATTAAAGCTTACATCACTAGCAAATTTCAAGAAAATCGGTTAACGTGTCTTTGAAATATTAATAAAAAAAAGTTTTTTGAAAAAAACTTTGATACCCTGTATTTTGAAAACCATGCACTTCCGGACATCAGTCTCTTATCTCAAACTGCTTGTCTATGGTTCCTCAATATGCCCCAGAAGTTTTTTCCAATTGAGAGGGGACACCCTGTATAATGCTGGAGCAGTGAAGAGCTGAAAACGTTGAACATTCTACGTAATTCTGTTTGTGGGCAGGTGTTGAATTCTCGAAACCACAAATTGTAAAGAGCCGCCCGCTTCTATATCTTGTCAATCTCTGCCACAACATTCCATCATTCCTCTTCACGTAATGTCAAATTGGTGGAATACCACAAGAAAATCCGTGACCTCGGGAAAAAACCGAGGAGCCGGCAACCCCGCCATCCGACGCTAGCCGCCAGTCGGACCCAAATCAGGTCAATATCGGTGACCGTCGAGACCGGCCAATGGCGAATCGATGCGCGTAATAATGCTTTCGCGCCAGCACTGCTTAGCGGTGACCTTTTGGCCTAAAAACGCCCATCTGACCTACACACCTCGCGATGGGTTTTCTACAAACACACGGTATATAGGAGACGGTCAACCAATAGTGATTGGTACCGGCGCATCGTATGTAGCTCAAATCTACCTGTGATTATTATGATATGTGACCTAATATACAGGGTGTTTCTTTCGTAATTGGAGGTACTTTAATCGATTGTGGGACAAAAATATTAATATTGGGATTCATTTCGGGGGAAAACTTCATATCAACATACCGGGTGTTTCTCAAAATTTGCTCACTTCTGTAACTTTTGTTGTTTCTGCCAGTGATATTCGGTGTGTAGGTTTAATACGAAAATATTTATTTTTTATGTAGTCAATAATTGTTTTTTATCACCCGCGGTTTAATCGGAACGGAACCTTAATTTCTCATTTCAAATGGAACATCCGATATGTTTTCGATTATTTCGATAGAAAATAACAAACCAATCGTCACTTTTTGACATTAATAATCCTCGACTTCACAATTTATGATGATGATGATGATTTATTTATGATTGCGTGGTATCAAATGGGTCGTAAAAATTTGAAAAAATTGAGTGAACAGCATAATTACCATTTTGTAAACTTAAAATCAACCTGTGAAACAGAAGAAACCATTTTGGTAGTATAATGAAGTCATTGTGCAACGCAAATGCGTGTCGAAATAGCCTCTATTTCGATACGCATTTTTCATTATTCGGAGATTGGTACAATCGAACTGTCAAATGAAAGTCAGAAGAGTTAGGCCCAGTTTACTTCTGAGCGACTTGAATTTGGTGTTATTAGCAGTGATAAACTCAATGTTTTAATTGGTAAATTTCAATTCAAGAGTGTAATTTGATTTAAATTGACCAATGAAAACAAAAACAACATTGAATTTTTCACCGCTGGTATTGCAATAATCAAAATCGCTCAACAGTAAACTGTGCTTAACGCTTGTGCGTCAGATTTTAATTATTTCAATGTCATCATTGTTACCAATCGAAGATGTTTCTGTTATCTATCGATATTAAATTCATTTTTTCCTTCAAATCAATGCAAAATAGAAAAAATTGTACATGACACACGTTTTATAAGACACGTTGTCGCACTTTTTCACTTGGAGCACTCCTTGATTCGCTCGTCGTACTCCAAACAACGCGTGCGACAAAATAGCGTCTTATAAAACTTGTATCATAATATACTATTCTCTGGGAACTTCCTTCAAAATTAACCGTTCTAATGAATTGCACTCTACATTGAAAATTGTCTGATGATTAATGTCAAAAAGTAACAAATGGGGATGAAATGGGGTGTCATCATACACTCAATGTGATTTTCTATCGAGGTTATCAAAAATATACCGGGTGTCCCATTTAGATTACGAAAGTTGGAGTCATTTCCGGTCATACCTCAAAAAATGTATGTACTATACACATATTCAAAGTTTATCGAAAGAAATAAAAAAGTTATAGGGGTGAGCCACTTCCTAGAAACTCCCGGTATGTCTTGAAGGTCCTAACTTTTGAACTACAGGGTGCTGAAGTTTCAAGTGATTTTTTTTTCCTGATACCTCGATATTTTTTTGAAACATAGATCGCATCTTCTTCTTCTATGCATCAAAAGATATTTTCTTATTAACAAAATATGGTGGCAAATTATATAAATTGTTTTTTTTTTCGTAAGTAACAATGAGTATCGAGTGATTCGTCATTGAGGGTTTTTGATACTCCATACATTGGCACTTAATTTTTGAAATTCACCCACTTTGATTCTCAACCGTTTTCGAGTTCTCACAATTTTTGTGAAATTGCAATGTTTGTGATAAGTTTAATGTCCGAAAATTGATATGAATCTCAAAAAATGTCTAAGCCCAAACGTTCAAAATTTCAATAGAGTTACTTGAAGAGAAAGAGAAAAAGGATTGAAATTCTTTCCAGATGTTATACCGAGTGATCGGCATTGTCATTTGGAAGTTTTAAAAACCACATATCTTCTTCGAAAATGTCTGTAAGCCTGTGTATCAAATCAGATTCCCTAGAAAAACAGAAGAAATTGTCATTTTCAGCCGATAGGTGAAAGATTGAAGCAACAAAATTCGATTGCTGGCTAGCTAACTTTCTAAAACCAGGTAGCAAAACAGATATGAATTTTCTATTGTTATCTACAGGGTGTTCCTTGAAGACATACCTAAATACCATTGTGGAATATTTGAATAGTTCTCGGACATTATTTTCTCTTAAGTGCTCCGTATTTTCGTATCGGAACATATTTTGACCAAAGTCCATAAAGCTTCCACTATCAGTAAATTTTCATTTAGACACCCTCGACTATTCGCGTGTTAGTAATGAACACCCCGTACAAAAGTGTTATGATAATAGAGCCATTCTCCAATCAACTCTATGAAAGTTGTTGTCCAGCAATTTTATTCATGTTTTGATCCAAGGATGGTAAACTAGAGAAGGATGGTTCATTGCCATAAGACGCAATGTTGGCACATCGAACGACGCGATCGTGACGTCACTGGCCGGATTGTGGCTGTACAAATTGTTTTTTTTTAAATAGAGTTCTTCAATAATTGTGGGTATAATCAAATTACTCAGTAAGAAGATTTAGTGGTGTGGATAAATATTAATAAATTATTACATCACCTCCATTGAAAAGTGTGTAGTGTTTATGAAATCATTTCAATTTCATATACCATCTGATAACCAGTATGCCAGGTAGCAGATTTGCTATTTTTGGACAAAAACCAAGGGGATTCCAGTATTATTTACCACACATTTCCAAAAGGCACTGATTTTGTTTGAGATACTTATTTGAAAAGGTGGATGAGTTGTAAACAGATGTTGTGAATCCTGATACAAGTTGCATACATCAGAGCTGTGATTTGTCCAACCAAATTTAAGAAAGAGATCTACAAAATAAGTGGATGAAAATGTGTTATGAAAAAGGAGTACCTGTTCTCAATATTTTATGATGTTCCATGTAATCAGATTCAGGAATTTTGTATACTTCAAGCTATAATGAGGATATAAAAACCTGCAAATGAAGAAACAACCTGGATTGCATCTATAGTAGAGTCCAATGTATAAATGAAGAGAATAGTCAGCTAATGAGAACATCGAAATTGATGTCAATATATTTATATACCTATTATGTATAATGTAAGGTACCCATAATTCAAATTAGAAAATGTATTTTATTTTCACCATTCACTGATAATTGTTAAACTTGATTAAATAGGTTCGAAATATGAACTTTCAATAACCTGTGCATTTAATAATATATATGCACACATACATTACATGCATCATTCATCAGTAGGTACCTATGAATTCTTCATTGAAATTTCTCTATTTTCAATATGAAATTGTTTTCAAGGTAGGTATTAGGTACTTACCTGGAATAGGTATATTCTCTGTTTTGTAAACGTTACATTATCTCATGTATTCTTTTCTGGGTGGACATTCAGGAATTTTTGTGAATCAAGGAGTTTTTGCTCACAAAAATTACTAATATTTGAAGCCATATGATACCAATAACCATCAATAATCAATATGTATCGTTTGTAAAAAGGTACATCACAGTAAAATTACTTTTAATGCCCATTTAGTGATATTCAGCATTAATAATTTTGAATTCAGGGCCGTTGACTACGTCATCGAAAAAATCGCTTGAATGAACCATCCTTCTCTAGTTTACCATCCTTGGTTTTGATCAGCCGAGCAATCTTCCAATTATTCCTCATGTACCCTCCCATTTTTCTCGAAAAAATCGAGATGACAGCCACGAAGCCTGGGAGGGGTTGAGGGGGAGGGGGTGATATCACCCGGAAAATCGATCGAATACTCCGGAGTCGCGTGACGGTTACCATGGAAAGTGTTGGCCCAGGTCACGGGGGGTCAAACCCGGACCTTCCGCATTCGTGTCTCTATCCCGAAACTCCCGGAGTTCGTCGAACTCCCGGACATGGTTTTGTTTACGTGCGAAACAGCAATTTGCTATCCGTTCGACAACAACTGATATTCGGACGGATTGGTCTGATTTTTTTTTTTCGTCATTCGGGAAATGCATGTGGAAATGGAACGATAGGAAAACTGATTTTGTTTGTGTAGAAACTAGTGAAGTCTTTCAAATTATCTCTGCTATAAGTTGTCTCCTGATAAAACTTCCCATGTAATATTTTCCCTGTTTGTTTTTGCTCGAGTTTTTGATATCGTATCATTGAGGATTATGTCATTGTTGTATGGAATCTTTATTAATAATTATTAACATCATAAACGTACCAAAACCTTAGTTACGCATAATACATTAGTTACCATATTTTACGTCAGTTACGAAAGTTATATACAAGCCTAATACGTTTTTTTTTTCGCATCGCCGTTGTCAATGATACCATGAAGCTTTGAATGCAAATCGATTAGTAGCAACTTAACACCTTCTCGGATATTGCGGTTGACTCGGCTGACGCCTCGTAACCTAGCAATGTCCTCGACTATTATAAATCGCATAATAATCTTGTTATATCAATAGATATTCTATCATATTTATTGATTTTTGTATACTCGTTGAAAGAAAACTTTCAAATATTCTTTGAAATCAACATACAATGTATGGAAACACCATAATAAAACATACATTATCTAACCGATTGACGTTTTTTTTTCATTAGATACACCCACACTTAAAAGTCTTCAGTTCCTAACTATTATTATTTTTTCGGCAACCGTCCGGAAAGTACGTACTTTCCAAACGATTTTTTTTTGAGAAAGTGGCATTTTTCCGGCCCAGTCCGGGAAGTACGTACTTCCCGGACTAGGCCGGGAAGAATCACATCGTTGATGTCATTGTAAATATGCAAAAATCTTGGTAGTATGGTTTTGATAAATGCAGTTGATCATTACCATAGCAGCAAAATAACGACTGACAGCTATCTGACATAAAATTAGCTAACATTTCAATTTTTGAAAGAAATGTGTTTCTTTGATTTGTTATTCTACACGGTTGCCGAAAAAATTGTGTACGCAACACGCCCGAAAACAGTTTTTTTGGACTCGCTACGCTCGTCCTAGAATTTTGTCCACTCATCCAAAAAAAACAGTATTTTCCGGACTTGTTACGTAAATTACTATTTCAGTGTTAAAAATCAAAAGAAATATGAATGATTTTTTTTTCAGAATAAATCTAACTACGCAATGTATTCAGCAGGTTTCGAAATGGTTGGTAGGGAAAAAAATTGAAAAATTTACCGTTTAATCAACCCATCAAATCAAACACGCGTCTGTATTGTGAATGAGATATACCAAAATTAAATTCTTATAATTTAATTCATAAAAAAGAGCGAGAGTTATGAAAAATCAAATTAAGTTTACTCCGATTGATCGAAAAATATGATTGTTTTATAAGGATGCTTCAATTTTGAATGGGTCACACGGTATATATATATATGTAGCAATTGTTTATGTGTGGCCTATATAGCCAAAGAAGAAACTCAAAGAATGCTGTTAAATACAACAAAAATAAAAAAATATATAGAAATAAATTATTTTTATGCTTAAAAAAATTTGGGAGAATCGTAAAACTTTGTAAATTTAGTTTGATAACTGGAATGGAATAACTATTGAGAGACAAAAATTGTATTTTGCTTTGGAAAGTTCTTTTCTTGGATCTCAGAAGTCGTTATGGAAAATTTTTTGCTTCTACCCATATTAGGAAAATCAAAGTTGCTGATGATTTTTTGAAGATGAACTCGAAATCCGTCAACGCCATCTTTTAAACTTCAAAAAGTCGCATTGAGAAAGCTCATAATATTTTTCGATTATTTCATTCATGCTAAAATACACGTTTTTGATTGGTTGAAATGATTGTGTTGATAAGCAATAACACCATGTTTTCGATTTTGTATTTCGGCTCCTGATTGGCTATTGGATACCTACATGCTGTGTTTTCGTTTATGTATTTCGCTTTCTGATTCGTAGGCAGTAGGGTAGTTCAATTAAACAACGACTTACCAGTTGCAATCTGTCATATTATTTTCCGATTCACTGGTGAATAAATGAATGCCACTACACCAAATTTTCGTCTGAACCATGATAAACACTTCATTTTCCACAAATTTTAGACAATTTCAGCATTAATAGAATTAGAATATTAATCTAATGTAACCTAACCACACAAATTGTGACATTTGTGACAACAATCATAATGAATTTAGCTCAGTAATACCTAGTGCATAGGTAATCTTGCCTACATCATACAATGGCATAAATGTATTGTTGGTTGCATAACGAATCTTGTTGTGTCGGACTACAATGCATAATCGAAATAACTAATTCCACAAACTGTACGTTTAAAATAGGAAATCATCAAAATGGCTTTGATTTTATTCATGAAATAATCTGAACAAATACAACTTGTGTTGTTGATGATTATCGAAAATTCCTTCTCTTTTTCGAAACAAATCATGTTGCTTTGGGAAACCACACTCGCGCTGTGCGCTCGTGTAGTTTCCAAGCAACATGATTTGTTTCTCAAAATCGAAGGAATTTGTGTTTCGATAATCATCAATACACTTGTTGTATTACATGCGATAACAACTCCATATCGCCGAACTTCCATTTCATCAGACCAAATCTTTATCTGCTGCCTTCAAGATACCCATTCTCATCTAGGCCACCCTGTATATCCTTTTTCAGGCAATATCTATTCCGGTAGTTATCAGGATATCAATTTAGAAACCGTTCGATTCCCATCATTAGGTAGTAGATGTTCAGTGGAATCCTAGAAAAAGCATCATCAAACTCCTTTTGAGTTTCAAAGAACGAGGAAATGAGAACTCCCATGAAGTTCCTCCATTCACGGAATTTCGCAAGCGACCATAGCAGACGAAGAATCGCTTCTGTAATCGGGACGTCAACATTGGGACCGTGAGGTCGTTGACCGGCACACTACGATTTCCCCTACCACTACTCCCACCAGTCTGGCGCGACGTTGCCAGGTCTTCGGTAAATTCGCGAGATACTGGGAGAAAACTTGAGCTGGTGTTTATTGGTGGGTACAAGAAATAATGTTAAATGAAACCACTGTCTCAAGAATTTTATTCGAATTCAATTATGTGATCTGACTAGTGCAGAGTTTGGTGAGCAATCTTGATGCGTCAAGTGTTTATGGCATCTTTGCATTGACTTTGGATTTCCGATAGCCTCATAAGTTGCCATTAAGATTTAAAAGTCATAAAGAAAAAAAGAACATTCCTCATGCAGGACTTATTTTAGAGCTTACATCTCCCATTGGACAATTTCTGTGGTTTAGTGACAGTGGTCACTTTACAATTTCTATAAGTTGGCACTCATCAATATCCATTTTTTCTTTTTATGATCGAATAATTCTGATATAAGTTTGAATAAACAACTTATGTCAAAATGTATAAATGGAAACATTGAAAACCAATGATAGAACTTCTCACGACTTATAGCTAAATACTTGAACGGCTTAAAACTTATGACTTGAAATTGCTGCATAAATCCACCGTAGTCCGTAATTCAAAGGACGTGAATCACAGCTTCTTTTAGATCAATGAACAGTGGTTGCATTTTGACAAAAGGGTAATTTCACTTCAATTGTTGCAAAAATAAACAATAAATTCCTTTTGGAATCGTAACATGGAAGAGCTGAATGAAGTGGCTATTACTATTTATCTATATAGGATATGCAAAGTTAGATCTATACATTTGCAATTCAAAATGTGATGTTAATACAAATTATATTCTTACGCTTACATTTCATCATGAGTGATATGATTGTGTCCATTTGATTTATTATTATCGTTAAAATTATTGTTTTTTGCGACAATAGCAATAATCCTGATCCTATTTCGTTTAAAGAAACAGCAACGTACAACCACTTACATTTTATTTCCGTTCTGGTTCTCACGAAAAAGGATATCCTGTAATGTTCAGAGAACATCGTGAGAACCAAGGGAAAGAAGTTAGGAGTTGGTGTTCTTCTTAAATTTCTGGAGATCGTATGTCTCGGGAAACATCTCCCTAGGCAATGAGTTCCAAAGTCTGGATGTTCCTTGGATGAACGAGTCTTTGGAAAGGGACGTTCTTCAGGTCTCTAAAGTGACCAAGAAGGGGTGTGAAGACTGAACTTGACGGGTTAATCTCGAAGAGACTGCTAATGTAGGAACAATTGTTTATATTTCAGAAGAGCATCGCCCATTAAATTATCTATAAAATAGAGATAAATCGCCAACTTTTCTACGGTGTTCCAGAGAAGTGAGCGAGTTTGTAAGCGAGGCGAGCGAATTCTGAAGCAAAATAAAAACAATGAATTCCAACGATGCAGTTTGGCAATCCTGTATTCTCAGGAATTTCCCTTCACTCGCGATATTTCAAATCAACAATAATAATAATAATGATCTAATCTTGGAGGAAGATTGAATATTAATGGCCCATTATATATTTGAGAATCAACATCAAAAGAACTCAATAATTCGACTATCTCGAGTTGATGATGATACACCTACCTACATAAAATAACGGGTCCAGTTTTTTTAACAATGTTCGAGACGGCTCAAATTCTTCAGGGTCTGCCTTGTAGCCATGGAGATGAAGATGAGGTAGGCATTACATGAGAAACTCTGATATAAATGTGTGGCACATTGGCGTAGTCTCGAACGTAGGAATCAAAGAAATGCAATGCTTTTCAAAATTCGAGAATGTTGGCTCACTCGAAATAAAATCTGAGTTAAAGATGTGCTGACACTGGTGATCTGACATCAACCTTCATTATTCTCAAATGTTAAAAATCTAACTACTATTCAGTATAGTTAGCTTCTCATTTTCTGTACGCCTTTGGTTCCTACCTATCCAAGGCCTTCTACATAAGGGCCTGGATTCTTTCAGGCCATCGTCATCAGGAGATTATAATTCACCGTTAGATAACCTTTTTTTCTTGCTTCATTAGCTAACCCCTTTCAGATATCTTTTATAAACCCATCTATTTGGATGTTCGCTTCAATAGCTTTTCACCTGTGCACCCAAGAGCTGGTGAGGTTTGTAATGGTAAAATGGGCCCCAAAGTGGAGAACATGTTAAATGTTTTAGATAGGTGATAGCTAATTGCTATGCTACAAGTCAAAGGCGTTTACTAGTGGTTTATATTTTGCAGAAATAAGTCGTTTTGAACTCAAAGGCACAGTTCTTTTACAAATAATTAGTTATCTATTGTTAGTCTTCAGTATCCCATGTTTTTATATTGATTTTGAAGTTTTACAAGACGCTATTTTTTCTATTTTGCATTAATTTGAAGTATTTTACTGAACATCTTCGATTGGCACAATGATTACATTGAAATATTTAAAATCTGACACACAAGCATAAAGCCAACAGTTTACATTGAGAGATTTTGATTCTTGCGATACCAGCGGTGAAGAATGCAATGTTGTTATTGTTTTTATTGGTCAATTTAAATCAAATTACACTCTAAAATGAAAATCACCAATAAAAACTTTGAGTTTTTCACTGCCGGTATTACCAAATCCAAAATCACTCAGAAGTAAACTGGGCCTAACTCATCTGACTTTCATTTGACAGAACGATTGTACCAACCTCCGAATAATAAAAAGTGTGTATCGAAATAGCCTCTTTCGCGTTTCAATACCCAATGACTTCGTTATAGAACAAAAATAGAAAAATGTTATTTTAAACGAAAGGTATTCAAAATTAGTTTAGGCACTAGCAGCTGCTCCACTTCATGTAGGTACATTCAAAACTGTTGAGTGGACCTGGACAATATCGGTCAAAAAGACCGATGGGCCTAATCTCAAAAGTAAAGAGACCAAATTCTCGGTAAAATTGGCAATTGTCAGACCATCTTCAAGCAGGACTACCGAGAAACCGTAATGTTTGTGGTTGTTTAGTGCTTATGTAAATGTTACCTGCTCTATTACCGTTATCTGAACTGGAAAACTAACGATTGTTGTAGAAGACCACAGGCCCACAGGTTTAATTTGAAAAATTAAAAAAGAACTATGGACAAATATTGTGATTTGGGGTTCTTCAGTAATCGAGCGAACTACAGATGATGATCGTGCTCTGATAAAAACTACATATTAGTACTTTGGTGAAAAGACAGTTCATCGAAAACTTGGTTCCAAATTATACAAGATGGTCCAAGTTATAATAGCAATTAATCATTCGATGGTCAGGGAATTCAAGGAAATAGGTTGGAAAAATTGTGTATGAACGCCACTAGACAATTTTGACAAAAGTTACTTTTGTCTAGTCATTTTAGGATTTCACAAATTTGAATATCTCCAAAACAGATCGGAAGATGCCACTTCAGAGATTCCATTCCGATAGCCAATAACCAACCAACCAACAGCTATCCGAAGAGTTCGATGAACTTGCCCCAGTGTCCTACTAATCCCAAAGAAAGGTGAACAGCAATGGAAAAAGCGAGACTGTTACGTTATGTGCTGCCAGTTCGAAACGTTAGAAGTGTACCAATCGTGTTTGTGCAAAAATTAACATGGGACGTGAGCGGACGTTTCACTCGGATTGTTACATTTTCGCATTCTCTCGTCATCGAAAGCTTCGTCCCAAGATGGCGCCACATGTAATCGATTACACGTCGCGCACCGAACACTTCAGTCTGACGATAAATACTCTGAAGTATTTTTTGGTTTTGTCGCGATGGTGGCAGCCCAAAAGGTAGTCTCATTGATGATAGTATCTCTTACTGCGATCTTCATTAACAACCAACCGTCTTTTTTTTTCTCTATTCTGTTTGGAATCCCGAAACCTCCATTATAACTGAAGTCGATCCAATTCTCAATACAGTCTATAGTCTTGACACATACATTGACCCAGTCTAGCTGCTTTCTGATGATTCTAGAGCTGTTATTTAGCTGAAAATTTCTCACTTCTTCCTTCTTTGTTCTTGCTCAAGTTGCTGAGCTTTCATCCTTGAGTCTTGATTCATACGTTAGTCCAGATTACCTGCTTCTGCTGATTCTAGAACTGTGTTTGATTGTTCTTGTTCAAGTTTTGCTTCATACGAGCTTTTATCAAGCTTCGCTTGTAACAACATGAAAATAAAACCTAGTAGCGCTACTCTTCAATTGTTTTAGCATATGTTTCAGCAGAAAAATCTTAGAGTCTTGACATATACAGCAGTATATCTGCTTCCTGATGATTTTAGAGCTATTTTTAAGCCAAAAACCATTTCCACATTTCCTCAATTGTTCTTGTTCAAGTAGCAAATAAGACCTGGTGGCGCTACTCTTCAATTGCTTCAGCAGAAAAATCCTTGATTTAAAACAATTAAATTGTGAAATTTTTTTAGAGATTCTTCTATCAAAGATGGAAAATTCAAGATGGTGGCTCCAAAATGACGACTCCAAAATAAAAAAAGAGCTTTGGTCTGATCCTATTCGAAATTGGATGGTGGGGATTTTTGGTCACGGAGATTATGAATTCATTGTCAAAATTCAAGTTCTCAGCTCCAAAATGGAGGAGAGTAAAGAAAAATATAAACGTATATTTGTATAAAAGCTTGTTTTTCAAGATATCAGTTGAAGTCTTCTTGTCTTACCTATGACTTCTTGATTTAGTAGATACTATTGATAAATTTCAAGCTCGGTTGTCAATTTTGCTTTCTCAATTGAGTATTCACTCGAATAGCTCAATGGACTATATACTGTTTCTGTTGAAACATGTTCCACTGATGCTGATCTGTCCAGATCCTCGTCCACACGAAGCAGACAAAAAAATTGTGAGAGTTTCCAATATCTTCCTTAGTATAGATTGGTAGATGGATATCAAAAGCACTCATATCAGTTGTTTTTATAATATATTGAAACATTCTTCATCGGTGATTTTTGCTTGAGAGAATCACAATATGGTTACCCTGATTGCTGCGTATGCATATGGTTCTGGAAAAACCCGTTCCTCACGTCATAAAAGTCGAAAACGAAGGTACAACTGAAATGCAAATAGTGGAATCAAAAGCATGATAGTGATTTGGTTTATCAGCAGACATTGAATAAACCAAATGTGTAGCAAGTCCAATGCTCGATTATTTGCGAAAGTTCACTGAACCGTTCATTATCTACACCTTCAAGACTGAAACGTGTTCTCGTACATTTTGGCAAGAACACGATGGGATTACTTGCAAATCTGATGCCTCCAACTCGAATCGTTCTTCCTTCTTATCGAAAACTGCTTCATCAGCTTGTCAATTATCCCTGAGAGTCCTTGAAGAAGGCTTTCTCACAAGTTGGTGCTCAAAATAGAACCGCCATAGGTCGTTCAACTTCTTCTGTGTTGACCTAGAGTTGATCTTGCAAATGGAAGCCAATCAGCCTCAGTCGGTATTCAGCCATGCAAACAAAAGTAAGATAGAAAGAAAATGGGATGGGATAAGAACAGAATTACTTCACGTTTGTGAACACAGCATTCCAATGGAATCAATGGCAATATTCGGATGATATCATAGACTTGCTAAAATTGAAGGTTACTAGACGTAACATGGAAACAGGCAAGTTCAATGACACCATTTGATCGATACGTCTTGGTCAAGATCGAATTGATTATTCTTTTTTTGGCATTCAATTTATTCAGGATACGAAGCATGATCACATAACACGATCATTGTATGAAGACTTTATACAAAGACTTTATACAATGACACGAGTCAAATTGGTTGGTTTTTGTATCTATACAGAATCTCTAAATTATTCAGCATCATGTTATAGGTTAGGGTTCTATCCGAGGTTCTATCAACCTGTATTTGCTACCTACTCAAAAGCAATTTTTTTCTATATAGTGTTATGGGGATAATGCATTCTTGATCCGATTTTTCCACCTTCTAGGTAAAGATGAAAATCATCACTCTCACCCCACAAAATAGTTCCTCAATTTTTTTTACATGTTTTAATTTTTGGTACCCCATAGTCCTTTTCGAATGTCTACCATTGTCAATCTGAGACTTTAAACAATCTCACAGCAACTTTCGATACAAGGAATTGATTCTGAAAGCCATGATGGAATTTAAGTAAACAGAACCACTCTAAACGAGAACGACCTTGCCAAAGAAAGATCCATAGCACTAGAATCTTTCAAGGACAAAGTCATTGGAGGGAGTCATCAAATTGATTTGTTTATTTTTCGTAAATAATCCTACCATTTGGGAGCCTTTCTGCTAAGTTTGCGAATTTTCTGGATGTAAGGAAATTAATAATAATAATAATAATAATAGGTCTTTATTTTCCAATAATATAATATGAGGAAAAAAGCCGAAGATCAGCTGGTTCTCTCTTGCGACACAACCTCTGTTTTTCAGGAAAGGTAAGGAAATTATAAATATTTATTTGAATTTGTATTATCAGTTGTTGCACCCAAATTAAAATAGTACCTGTCGGAATAATTGTTGATAATTATGTTACCTACCTAAAATTGTCATAAATATGGATTTCTTATTCTGAATGCTAAATTTCTTATTAAGAGACAATTGTCATGGAAATGAATTAGCATTAGAACTGCTGAATTTCTTCTGGTGATAAATTCAGAATAATCAAAACATTTTTTTCTCCAAATGACATTAAAAGCGGCCTTTTAATGACACTTGGCAGGCTTAGAAGTTGTACTTTTAATGCCTAGGCAGAAAAAGTCCACTTTTACTGCCTAGGCAGAAAAAGTTTGTTGCTAGGCAACCTTCCAAGTAATAATTTAAATCAAACTGGTTATTAAAATTGACAATGACATTAAGAAAACTCAAAATGATGCTGATGATAATGAAACGCAATTTAAATATGAAAAAGTCGATTTTGCGTGGAATTGGAACAAATTTGAAGAAAAAATTTAATGTTTCACACGGAAGAAAAGCAGATTTAATGCCTTGGCTGGTTTCATAGCCTCGCTACGCTCGGCTATGAAACACCAGCCGCGGCATTAAATCTTGTGCTTTTATGCCTAGTAAAACAAATAACTATTGTTTGAAGTGTATGTGCAACCAAATTTATAAACTGCTAATAGGTATTGTAGGTAGGTAAAATATCAATATAATATAAATAAATTCATGGCCAACATACTGTTACTGACCTAGCCCTACTAATAGATTTTAGAAATATAAACTTGTCTACAACATCAACGATTTTTATAGCTAAATATTGCTATTCGAATTATTTTTCTATCGACTGTCAAGATTATGGAACTCGTTACTTTTAAAGATATTTGCTCTGACAGCAGTATGATCTCTAAGCTTTCAAGAATAATTCTTATTTTCCTCGAAGGTTTTTCTTTCGTACAGTCAATGGGTAAAAAAAGAATTTGTAAAAAAAACAATCTCCATCATCATCAGAACAAAACAATTATCAAATTACAAATATTGCTAGAGGTAGAAAAAGTTCAATGCACACCTTATTAATCTTATATTGTAACAATAATGACGTTTGCTACCTTTTATGTATAACCAACTAATTTTGTTGATCGGCGATTTTGTATAAGAATCGTTATCATCTTAACAACATTTATTGTAAGTAGTCACAGCCGAATAATCTTGTTACCCTTGCCGTATAATATTGTTATTCTAACAAAATCATAGCTAGGATAACAATATTATATTGTTGGGGTAACAAGATCATACGGTTGTGCCAACACTAACTAGGCACTTTGTTACAGTGGGAGAATACCGTATTTTAAACATTATTTACTGTTTTGAGAAATGTCTCTTTCATCATTCATATCAATCTTATTCCAGATTCTTTGGGGTCACGGAATTCGCTACTAGTTGAGGAAGATAGTTGGAATATTACAACAACAGTTTCAAATTTATTGAACGCTTATTAATATGCAATAAACTGATAACAGGTTGACCATCAAGGTAAGGAATGTATTGGCAACTTCACCTGCTCTACATGTAGTTAATATATTCAGTGCCACATAAGAAGAGAACCAAAGCAGGATTACTCAAACTATCACAGTATGAACTTGGTGACAGCTCTGTCGAGTAACAACAACACAATAATTCAATTGAGAACCAATGTCATTCATCATCATCATCATCAAGGCTACTCCAACTTTGGAAGGGTTGAAGCGCACTATCAATAGCAACTGCACTTGCTCAGTGCTCTTTGGCAAAAAGCTCCCAAGGACTTGGTGACAAAAAAGTCTCGTAATAGGTTGAAATGTTACCTTGTTCGCAATCCTTCGGGGACAAATAAGGTATCCAAGGTATCCAAAAAATTTTGCCGGAGTCACTTGAACTTTCCAAATAAAAAAACAGTCACTCACGAAGAGGTCTCACAACTCTCGAATATGACCGTCCTGAGATCGATACACTAAAACGTAATCAGTCTTTGGGGGTAATAGTCAGTTCACGCAAGGGTAGTTTTCTGTCCAAACTCGCGGGTCACTCCTTCCACCACCATGTCTTTCGAGACTATGGTAACGCTCTCGGAGTCTTCCGTAAACTAACCATGAAGAAACGTAAACTTGACCGTGTGGTTCAAGGCAGCGCTGCGGTGTTGATAGCAGGAAGCTTCGGCCTAACGGAACCGTCAGGTGAACGACCTCCAAAAGTTGGTACTACCCGACGAGGACGGCCGCATAGGCCGGAGATTTCAATGCTGCGCGCTCGAGAACGAGGAAGTCCGAGAGGTTCTTCTTCATGTCAACTCAGTCAGCTGGCTGGCTGGCTGGCTGGCTGGGAGGGTGAAGAGGTTTGTATTCATACGATTTTTAGGGAAATGTATCAGCATCCTTCTAAAACTATAGTCATCCATCAACAGTCTGTCTTGCACCGGTTGCAAGGGTGTAGCTGATGAGTCTTGGCGAGCCGAAACACTCTGTCTTGCACCGGTTACAAGGGTGTAGCCAAGGTGGATATAGGATGGTGAAACAGCTTCCTATCAACAAGCACTAGAATAAACTGTAGACCTTTGCCTACTTGATTTCATACCGTAGTAATATTTCCTGAAGTTATCAGAGATGGCGACATACCTTGTGTCGGTAAAACAGAAACTGTGCATCTGTAATCTTTTCATCAGTTTCATCTGTTCTAGATGAAAAATGATTGAGAAGAGTAAAAATATCAATATTCATTCCAAATTTATCGAAAATATATTGTTTTAATGTCGTTTCAAGTCACGTCTGTCAGATGTGAACCACAGAAATATGTAAGCAACAGAAATCTTCTTCGATAATCGATCTTACCGCCATCTTCTTTCAAGTCGTGGAAATATTAGTACCTTCTCAAACGGTCTACAAGTTTTTCGCAGAAACAATTGAAGAGCTGTTTCACCATCCTATATCCACCTTGGGTGTAGCTGATGAGGCTTGACGAGCCGAAACAGTCTGTCTTGCACCGGTTGCAAATCACACATAAATTTCACACCTAACATTTTCGACTAATCAAAAGCCTTTTGTATCGTTACCATAGCAACTAGAACGATCTCCGGAAATTTTTCTCTTTTTGACGTTCAAAGGTTGGAAGACATTCACATTTACCCAACTTCAAATACTGATAGCGTTTTCCATTGGTGTAAATATGTTTCTACCAACTTTACCTCAGTGGTTCAGAGTTTTCTGTCATGATTATTCGATGTATCCAGACGATCGGTAAATAATGATGAACTGTTTACTGTTTATACACAGCCGTACGGTCAACTAATGACTTGTATGCTCGCCTGGCGTTTAGACCAATGAGAAACGAGATCGAACCTTCCCTATCTCTTCAACGCAGACATCAATAATATTTCGGTTTGAAATTTTCTTACCAAACACCACACTAGCTTCAATCAAAAACTGCAAATGTTTTCTTCAACACGAATATTTTTCAGAAAAAATTACCAGTACCTAATAATTGAAGTTCTATAGTCAAGTTCGGATTATCGATAACACTGTCACTATAGACTATATTTTTCTTCATTTAGTGAGTTCAGTGGTTCTTCTGCGATTTTTCATACAAAAATATATAATCATTTTTGCACGATTGATCATTTTTGACTGTTAACCGTGACAGATTTTACGTCAGTAGGTGACATTTACTATAGCAACTCGACGGTAAGTAATCCAACTCGACGGTAAGTAACCCAACTCGACGGTAAGTACTCCTACTCGACGGTAAGTAATTTACTTACCGTCGAAATCTCTTAATTTTAATTTATCTTTATAATTTATAATGGTATCAATCGTGCAAAAAACGTTATAAGCATGTCGAACGTTAAGGGTAACCGATCTCAGACAATAATTGTCTTCGATCGGTATAAAACCCTTACCGTTATCCATACTTAATATACTATTTCTAAGTCGACCCCTACATTCTGATATTGACAATAATATAGCAGGTTATACTTGTATTTCGATATCATTTCCCCAAGTTTTTGGTAAAAATCAATAAGACATTACCCGTTTGACAGAATCGCTTCTGCGCATGTCACATATTTACTTTATTTTTCGTTTAAAGATGAGAGTTTTGGTTATCTTCCAAAGAATAGTTGATGAAAAATAAGAGTTAATTTGTGTGCATAAATGGTGAAAAGTAAATACTGAGTTCCAACATCTCTAGTGAAGAGGATAGTGATCGAGAAATTACAGATTAATGAAAAAGCGGTGTGCAAAAATCCGCCTTAACTGTTGGTAAAGTGTAACTAGTTTATGCCCTACGATAAAATTTTTACTTTTACCTTCTTCTATATTCAGGATCTTCAACCCTTTCACTGCGGATATAATTTTTTAAATGTTGATGTCCCATAGGGCTGTTATGTTGTGAATTGGGGTTGATCAATGACAATCGAATTGGGTGAATCTTGCCAAAAATCCCTATTTGTCTAATATATTAAAATTCTCACAAATCCAACCATACCATAAATCATGAGTTTTACTCGTAAAAGCATCAAATATTTCTGCAAAACCCGATACAACCACGAGGAGCAATAAAAAATTTAACTTTCCGATGACTCCACCACCATTTAGGCCATTCTCTAATTGCCAATTGACGTCGTATATCAGAGCTGTCACAATAATATTCCATTGTAGGAGATCTGTATGATGCGAAACTGAAGAATGGTGTATTGAAAACCGCAAGGACCCTACCACATTTAGAATCTGTGGTCCCCGGGGGTTGATTTTAGGGCCTTGACCATGTCGAAATTGGTGAACGGGACTATTTTTTTTTACTCCATGTATTACCGTACAGTATTTTCTATGGGACCTCAATAAGTTACTGTTAGTTACGGTCTCTGTAACAGTTGTCGTCTTTTTCCGAAAAAGGGTTGAACTCACTGTTGTTTGTAACAGTGATCTGTGGGGTAGAAATCTTCAATGTATGAGTGGATTTTTGACTCGTGAAAATTCTGTTATTCTTGGGCTTTGTTCGTCTAGTGATTTATTTTTGCTTCGGTAGCACTATCACAGTCAAAAGTGGATAAAAAAATACATATAATATGTATAAGTATTATTACTTTATTTAAACATATAATTAAATGCTGTTTCAGCTTATTTGAATCATGTTCGTAGTCGAATGTAGTTTATATGCGAATAATAATCAGAATAATTTTACTTATTATGAGAATTACGTTGAATCACAGAAGATAGGTGGAGTATTCCACAGGAAATGTGTGAATTCCCTGTTTCCATTTAATTGTTGCGATGAGAATTGTTTTATTATTTTTTGATGAATACCTATAGGTACTGAAAAAACGACAGAAATAAATAAGAAGCAGGAAAATTGTAAATGCCTCATAGGTTATATCAGTAGAACAATTATTATAGGGGGATAATTATTCATATAGTGTGTATAGAGATTGATTGCTGAAGCCATTCAATGAAACGCTACTGGTTTGCAAAGCAACTATTTTTCTTGTTGAAACTGATGGTCTTCTCACTTGTTCATCACCTTATGAATAAGAGAAAGGTTTATTCACAATGAATCAACCGCGAATTTGCCAGATGAGCTCACAAAAATAAGGTTATATCATTTAACATAAACAAGTGAAATAAGTCAAAGACCTCGCGAAAAAGTGGAACTTTGACTGTTTAGCAACTTTGGCAATATTTGTTTTAAGAATAGACTGAATCATAATAGGTATATATCCTTTAATATGATTTTCTTTTTTATTCCACGAAATTGTCAGTTAGTAAATTGATTCTCTCCTATTCGGATCCTCATTTCGATTATTGAATGTTATTACAATAGTATTCTCAGCATAACCTTATATGATAAATTATTGTTTGGCTAAAACATTCAGCAGGCTTCTGATCTGATCGTACGTTGATATCTCTCACTCGGTAAGGTCTCAGGAACTGTCTCCTAATTCCGCTACTATTTAACGACAGTCAATGAAATGCTGGAAGTTGCATTGTTTGTAATAATATAGTCAATGATTCGAACATCATTATTCAGATATCCATAAAAATAATGTACCGATGATGGATATACCTGCAGAAGATATATACAGTAGGTGCATGGGTGTAAAAAAGAAATCAGTGCAACAGAAATCAATTGCTTTTAAAGAAATTTAGGTATATAAACAGCAAAGAAATTAATATCTAATAGCAATTCTGTGTAAACTCTGCTAATAGAGACAGCAAAAATCTGATTAGCCCCACGTTTCTCCTTAAATATTTTCAGAAGAATTTCAGCCAACGAAATATATCAACTGATATTATCTTTCGTTTCTAATCCTAGTTCAACATTGATTTTGAATTTGAACAGCTCTATTATAGGTCAGTTTCATGACCACATGTCACATGTGGTAACAAGACTATGGTCTAAGATACTAATTAGACTAATTTTTTCGTGTAATATTGCGTTTTTTATAGGCTTTCACTCATTAGATAGGCTCTCGTGCAATATATGATTTTATTCGTTTTTGGTTAAAAGGATATGGTAATATTACGCCTTAGTATCATCACCATTAATCAATTACCATTAAAAAACAAAAATGTATTTTATTCAAAAGCTATCTTACGGAAGTTCAGAATAAAATTTATTATACTAACTCATATACTTTGGAGAGTGTTTTGTGATCTCACCCATTTTTTATCTAACACAAAAACGTGATGCCATGATACATACATAATTGGACTTCTTGGTAATAATACTTAATCCCCAGTTAACCTATTTTTTGTTGATAACCCACTGAAGAACTCCTCCTCAGTGGCGTAGTTTCATATTTTTCATAATTACGTATCATAATGGGTATACATACAATGTTCAAATATTGCAATCAAACATTGTTGTTGAAGTAATATTATTTTATCATGTTAAATAAAACCTGTTAACGTTGTTTGGATCCATCCAGAAATTAATGGCGGATTGCTTCTATTTAACCACTATAAAAGATTATATGCTGGCATTTGAACTGGCATATCGATAAAATAATTCTGATGGGATAAATAGTGATTCTGCATACCAATGTTTATGTAAAAACTTTTTACAGAATTGAACCTCAATCATATCAGTAATTTGTGAGTTGTGGAACAATAATAATAATGTCAAATGTTAGAAAAGTGAATCGATTCTGATATAAGCTTGATGCTCAGAAAATTGAAGATTCTCACCATAGTGTCATAAAAAACACCAGACAGAATAAGTACCTATCCGAATATCATTCATTATAGTATTTTAACAAACACTAGACATAATGATATAACCTCTATTCACTAAAGTGTCATAAAGAACACTAGATAGAATAGTACCTACGAATAAAATTCACTAAGGTGCCATGAAGAACATTATAGACAGAATAGTACCTACAAATATCATTCACTATAGTGCTATAACCAACACTAGAAAGAATGGTATAATCACTATAGTGTCATAAAGAACACTAGATAGAATAGTACCTACGAATATCATTCACTATAGTGTTATAACCAACACTAGAAAGAATGGTATAATCACTATAGTGTCATAAAGAACACTAGATAGAATAGTACCTACGAATATCATTCACTATAGTGTTTTAACCAACACTAGACAGAATTATATAATCTCTATTCACTGTATTGCCATAAATAACACTAAAATGGTCCCGACGAATGGCATTCACTATAGTTCCATGAAGAACATTAGACAGTATAGTATCTACGAATAACATTCATTATAGTGTTTTGACAAACACTAGACATAATGATATAATCTATATTCACTAAAGTGTCATAAAGAACACTAGACCTACGAATAAAATTCACTATGGTACGAATGAAATTTACAATGGTACCATTCACTATATCGTTATAACAAACACTAGAAAGGTTTTCCTCTCGTGCAGTCAAAAGAAAAAAAGTAGAGCCAGAAATTTTTCAAAAATCCGACATCATGCATAGCATAGCATTACTTCTGTGCAATGATATACGTTCTGTCCTTTCCAAAAAAATCCATTGCCAAATTTTTCTCTTCTCTGCTCCTGCCTCCTCCCTCATGTTATGGCCATCAGGACTGTTTTCAAGACCTTCCATAATCCTTGACAATGAATTGTTGGCAACACGGTTCACATTGGAATCATTCTCTGTGGCATTGGCTTACGTTAGGTTAGGATCGCTACGTCATCGAGTCGTTGAACTCGATCATCTCCGAAACATTTTAGGCGATTTTGGACCGTCCAACGGGGGCCTTTGGGGCTACCTTTTCGACACCTCGAGACGAGATCCATGAAAAGTGAGAAGGAACATGATAGTCATTGGACTCTCATCCCATGATGGGCACTGGAGGGCAGCGGCGTTTTTTCAGATGACGATGATGTCTAGACTAGACAGTCGGATTTTTTGAAAAATCATAATTGAATATTAAATCGCCTTTTTGGGCAAAATAGTTATTTATGTATTAAGGGAATTATGAGGGCCTTAATTACCGATGGCAAAGTTTGCGTCCCGAGGGCCTCTGGCCCGAGGGACAGCAATTGCCAGAGGTTATTAAGGCTCTATAATTCCCGTGGTACATAGATAATTTTATTTTTGACCGATTTTCATAACAATATGTCCATATTTAGAAAGCAATAAATGTTTAAATTCATAACCTTTCTGGTATATTTGAATTAGGTAGCGTTGATTGTAGCATTGTTGGTTGTTGCTAGTTTGTCGCTATGTCACATGTTTATAAGCAAACTTTCTTTATCAATCAATGTTATTCCGTTAAAAACGTGTTTATTTTTTACCACATATCGACGATCTTTTTCTGATATAATGGAGGATATTATAAAAAAAGCGGAAAAAGCAAGACAATCATTACTTCCATCGAAAAGTGAAGCCATATATCAAAAAGAATACAACTTATATCTGAAGTGGCTGACACAGAGAAATGTTATGTCAAAAGATGCCAACGAAACTGTCTTTCTGGCATATTTTCAAGAACTGGCAAAGTATTTTCAGTATTTTCTGGTAGATTTGGTAATAATTGTATTTATTCGTTGCAGTCAGAAACGTTTAGCCCAAATTCGTTATGGACTAAATGGTCAATGCTCAAATCGATGGTGACCATATATGAGAAAAGAGATATCACCAAGTTCAACGAACTAGAGGCTCTTTTGAAACGGAAAAGTAAGGGGCATAAGCCGAAAAAGTCTGCTGTCTTATCTCCTAAAGATGTCATCAAATTTCTAAAGGACGCCCCTAATGAAATTCATTTATTGCATAAGGTAATTTTTTCTCATAATTTTCTTTTTCGTTTGTTTATTTCGTTTTATTTGTTATAGGTTGTTCTAATTATGGGTTATTTTGGAGGATGCAGAACTCAGGAACTTCTAAATATGAGTATAGCAGATATAGAGGACCGGGATACTGTTATGGTAGTGAACGTACCGGAAAGTAAAACTGGTGTATCGAAGAAATTCACAGTTGTGGATGAAAAAGAGTTCTCTGCTTTGCCTTTATTGAGACTTTATATGTCCTTGTGTCCTGAAGGTACAAAACGATTTTATTTGAGCTTCCGACAAAATAAATGTACAACTCAGCCAATTGGAAAGAATATGTTTGGCAAAATTCCCAGCAAAATCGCAATGTATTTAGGATTGCCAAACCCACTAACCTATACGAGACATTGCCTTCGTCGCACTTCTGCTATTGCCCTAGCTAATGCAGGAGCAACTATGACAAACTTAAAAAGACACGGAGGTTGGAGAAGTTCCACGGTGGCAGAGGGGTATCTGGAGGACAGTATTGAATTGAGAAATAAAACGGCGCGTATGCTGTCTACTTTGCCATCAGAAGAGGCAGGCACCTCGACTGTAGTGAACAGCAACAGCACCACCCATTAAAAAGAAGAAATTGTTTCCAGCGGCGGAAGTAATTTTCAGGGAACATTTGAAAATTGTACATTTATTATTTGTAATGACGTGAATAAGGAAAATATGTCTTAGTTTTCATTACATATAAACGTTTATAAGCATTTCTTGTATCATTTTCACCTGTAACCTGACCCTCATTATAGATATCGTAACTATGACGATATAAGCTTATAATGTCACTGTCAGAAATAAAATCGTTTATGGGTCACTTCGTATCGGAGTTTCAACATCGTTGATAATCGGTAATTTATATTCACAAGCCAGGTTCGGTTGAGCCTATAAAAATGATATTGTTTTATTCAAGTTTCAGGAATTGAATTTTTGGATGTATTTTTATTTAAAAAATCGTGTAGTTATACTAACATAGTTATTTGTGTACTTATTCAGAGCGGCAAGACACTATGCGCTTGAAATACACAATATTTTTTCCACAAACACAGTTCCTAAACAATAAAACTACATAATTCAATCAAATAACTTACATTTTATGATATTCTTCATCTAAATCATTAATTTCATTTATTATTTACTAGGTATTACATCGAAATTCAATCCAATAATTCATACATCTTACAGAAACAAAATTGCTCTACCCTACCCCGAGATCGAATCCGGGCTGGCGGCTTGAGAAGTCGCGCTATAAACAAGTTGGCTATTGAGGCTACTTGAAAACATCCCACAGTTTTAATTCGTTATGAACCAAAAAGATATACCTAGTCAAACATATTTTTACTCCATATTTGACTAACTTTGATATCTTCAGCATTCAAGCATTTCATGAATCATAATTCATACTTTTTTTTGATTTCTCTGATAAGGGGTTCAAATTTACAATTTTTGCTCTTTCTGCTACATGAGAACGTGGCGTTAGATAATACACTGTCACTATTATTTTCCATCATGCAACAGAATGATGAGTCGTACCTACACAAAAGTTATATTTCATGTTCAATGCTCTACTGTATCCACTAAAACAAACAGAAACATCAAGCTTTGATGATTTTATTTGCCTGGATAAAAAAGTTTCCATACTACAGTCTTAGCACTTATTATTATTATTATGATCTGTCAGAGATAACCCCCTGTCCCGTCTACAGCTTTGTGAAGGATAGTACACTTGTTACCGCCTTTTCCTCTGAAGCCCATTTATCATCCAATGATGCCAAAGATGCAAGGCATCGATATAATGTCAATGTATAGATCCAATTGGGAGTTAGGAATGTGAATCTGATGATGACGACTCTTTCATTCTTACGAAATTTCTACAATATCATCTCCCCTACTTCTGTCAGCAGAAACAATTGTTTGAAAATATCTATCAAATTCAAATTTGAAAATGCCTCGAAATGAAAATTTCAAGTAATTATTAAATCAACAAACGCAAGAAACTGGTCAGTTATCAAAGATACAAGATACCTACCGTATTTGAGAACAGAAGGTCCACAAAAAAAATCTAAACGAAAACGAGTATATCCATATCAGTTCAAAGAATGCCATCGAACTATTTATAAGGTGACATAACGTCATTGTTAATTTCCGATCGAGACAATGTAGGGTGGCATGCATACCTGTTGCTATAGGAAAGTTCGAGAATGCAATGGTGCCAGATCTCACTTATTTTAAGTTGGTTATATATTTTTCATCATGATTGATTCTGAAAGTTTCAACCGCTCAAATCAACAAGTCTCACAAATTCCTCATTGCAGATGAAAAACATTTTTCAAACGATATTTATTCTATACTATACTATACCCACATTAACGATTAGAGAATCAGAGTTCAAATAAAGAAATAAAAAGGAACCTTGTTTGTTCAATGAGCTTGAAAAAGTATTGATCTGAATAAAAAAAACATCCATGAAAATGAAATACATACGCTAATGTATTGAACGTGGTCTATCTCCAAAGACAACTGAGATATCTAACATAATGATTATCAAAAACTGATCACACTAAGACTTCTAAGCCTACAAACGTATGTTTCTTTTCGTTGGATAACGATTATATATTTCAAATTTCGTCACCATTTACAAATTCGAAACAAATCTGAAGTGTTAGTTAGACACCCCGTTAGTTCACCCAGAGTCTTATGCCTTTTCCCATCAATAACTCTTGTATAGTCGAACGTCTAACCGTTTTCCACGGGCAAAAACCTAATGGTGGCCACATTTCTTTCTCGGTATATCGTTAAACAATTCTTCTGTCGTCTAAGTCGCACTTTTCAGGACACGAATGACGAAGATGGCGAAGTAGAATTCGCAGACCTCGTTCTCGTCGCAAATTATTCCTCGAGTTCAGCGAACTCTTCATTATCTGGAACACCTCGGTAAAGCCGTTCGATTTTCGTTTCGTTGAAAGATACAATGAAGAACAACAACTGTCGGTGATCATATTTGTTCGCGGTCAGCCAATAATGCATCATTATTTATTCAAATAGGAAATGTCTGACAAAGTTGAAAGAAGGAGAATGAGAAAAGGGAGGAGAAGAGGATGATGAAGAGGATGATAAAGAAAAGATTACTACACGCCTCCACACCGCCATTTTTTCAGATCTATTGTATATGTCCTCTTCATCAGACACAAAGCTAGTTGTTTCTACGTATATCTGGAAGCAATTGGTTTTTCTTCTACCAGCTTCAGAAACCATAATCTTAGAGGGCCCTCACAGTGGTAATGTGATATTCTGTTTTATCTTCTGCCTTCTTAGAATTTTCTCTTCCAAGATAATTTATTGAATCTACCATGCCTTGGTTGTTCTCCTATTCTGACTATTCTGGATGTAGTCCGTGAATCTTGTCGATGGTTTTTCAGTATACAATTCATTCTTGCATCCACATTTTTAAATAGAATAGAAAATTGTTCTGGTCTGTTCATAACTTTGTTTACTTCTTCAAGTACTATCTTCGCTGCTCTTGTAACCTGTGTGTACTGGGTAAACATCAAGTTAGGATCAGCCTTTTTGACTGCTCTGTTCTTCTATAGTCCTAGAGTTAACTTGAATCGTTTTTACTAGTTTACTTATCACTTGGCTTCGCATCTCAACAATTTTGGTTAGTATGAGGATGGAGAACAATGACGGAATTAATCTGTATGTCTAGCTACGCATTTAATATGAAGACAGAAGTCTCAAGTTTGATAGAAGTCAAACTGTACTGAACAAAAATGTGACAGGAAAGGGGTTATCATCGTTGGTACTCTAGATGCCGATAAGTTAATTCTGATTTTATTGGCTCACTGTGTAGGTACCTACTTGACATAGGTCGATGACTCGCAATTATTCATATGTTGAATTTTATTGAACTGGCTGAAACTTGAGATAACTAGTTATCAAACCTCCATTGTAAGTGAAAATTTCAAGATAATAACGTTAAATGGTTTCGCAAACAGAAATCACAAATTTTGGCTAAAAGCAGCGGAACATACGAAATGCGAAAGGAATTCATACTTTTAATATAGAAAACATAGTAGGTCATACTGTAGTATGTATCTCTCACTTGCTACGTACATAAAAATTTATGGATTTGATGGTTGTTGCTTTTTTTAAGGAGGTGATACACATTGAGAAAAATGCCAGAAGAGGGTTCTTCGCAAAAAAATTACCGAATGTAGTAATGTTGATTTGCTCCTGACATCACTAAAACAATGTTATACAAACTGTAACGAAACTTTCTGTCAAAAAAATGCTGTTTGAGCATGTTGAAATCGCAGGTCGGTTCAGTTCTCATTTCATTAGTTTCAAAGAAACTAACAATTGTTGTCCTTTCGGCGAGTTAGGTTAAGTTGCAGTATAGGTATATTCGTGGTTTCTATAATCCTGTCTGATAAAAACCAAATTTTGATCACTAGGTATCCATAACAATGTTTATCAGTTATAGTTCAGTAGTCCACCTTCCTAGTTGTGTATATAAGGCTATGGTTGTGTGTTGTGTGTACCAATCGAAATAGCTGGGTTCTACGAGTTATTTTAGAAAGTTTATCTATGTTTCAATGCATCATGGTCCAAACAAAAAATGTTCAAGGTTCAAAGGTTTTGAGATCAATCAACTGAAATCGGGACTAAGAGAAACAAGCCTTTTGACATCCAGCTATGTTGGGATAACAGGGTGGTGAAGAACGAACATCAGGAAGGAACCATGGCGTGGTATACAGTTGGGTTCAAAATCAATTGGTGCACTGGTGCTAAAATATACAACCTCGGACGAGACTGGATTCCTATAGGAGGATACAAACAAAACACCAAACCCAGATAGGTGAACAACCGAACATTCTTGGTATCTAGATATCAATCCTTCGGTCTCTAAACGGTAAACAGCCGAGTAGTGGGCCGAAGGATTGATATCTGGATACCAAGAATGTTCGGTTGTTCACCTATCTGGGTTTGGTGTTTTGTTTGTATCCTCCTATAGGAATCCAGTCTTCGGATGACACTTGAAAAGCTAAGGTCCCCTAACCCCTAAGTCCTAGACTTACGAGGATTGCTTAGCAACTAAAGTTGCCGGTTAAAAACACTTTTCAAACTCTAACTTTCCAGGACAAATACACAGTGAAACAGTCCTTCACATTATACAAATGTGTGAAGCACTATCAGTATGGATATTAGGCCTTTTTGGAAGAATATAACTTACTTGGTGAGGACACTAAAAACCTATTCACCTATATAAGCCAACAGCATGACTAGGAGCAAGATAAGCCGAGTGTTTTGATTTTGGAGCCCTGACTAGTTATACTGACCAAATCAATCAATCAAGTGAAAAAGCTGGGATGGTGGTCGAGTGCGCCCAGATAGGTGAACAACCGAACATTCTTGTTATCTAGATATCAATCCTTCGGTAAACAGCCGAGTAGTGCTTCGGATGACACTTAAAAAGCTAAGATCCCCGTCTTCCTTACTCATACAAGTCTCAACGAGACTTCGAGGGTTGCTTTGCAACTAAGTTGGCGCTCAAAAACACTTAATAGATTGCTAGGCTGCAGATTGCCAAATCCTATACAAGACTGAAGTCAACTTGTGAGTTTGAAGGGTTGAAAGGACAAAGGGAGGAGGCATCACAACCCGCTCCACAATCTCCCAAATTCAGTTTCATATCTGATCCAACCTCTGAGAATGATTCCAGTGCGAGAATCCGCGCTTCGTCTCCAGTTGAATCCCCCTGTATGGTTACCGAATTCGTGAGTTCAACAGCGGCAGTGACCGCCAAAATGTGGCCATCACCATTGGCACTGACAAGAAGTGAGCGTATTGCAACATTCTGAAGGGAGTTCGTCGACCCTCGTCCATAATGTGTTACGCTATCGTTCCGTTCGCAACAACTCGGCTGAGACGTACGTCTCTGATTCGGCGTATGGGACGTAGGTCTGTGATAAGAGGAGGCATCAGTAGGTGTAAAAAATGATGCGAATCGAGGGCGAAAGGTAATCCGTAAGGTGGATTCGAGGTACGACGAAAATGTGTAGGAATATTTGTGTTTAATGGTGTTTTGATTGGTTGGTCGGTTGTTGTTGGATCGTTTGGAGTTGGAGTGATGTTTGTAATTTCAATTTCATTTCGCACCAGTTTATGACTGATGCAACCAACATGACGTTGTGTATTAACTTTCCAAACATTTGAAAAGAAAATCCAACAAAAAAATTGAATTTTGAGAAATAAATATATAAACCCTATGATATCTCGAAAGTTTTCACATGGGTTTTCTCAAAACGTCACTTTTAATCTACTATAACTTCTTCACAATATCAAACTCTATGAAAGAGACAGACCTTCACTATGCTTATGAATTTTTCTATGAATCCTATACATTGTCATTCAAAAAGTTTGGGAAAATGTTTAGACCCAGTGTCTATATTTTTCATCAATTTGCAAAATCACGCGTAAATATCTGGAAAATTGGGTAAAAACACATGTGTTGATTGGGAGCACAGAAGATTCTTTGTCAAATCTTTGGAAAGCAAGCAAGCCTATTTCGAGGGAATTTTTGAAATTTCACTAGTATTTATAGATATAGCAGAGTATATTTTTCTCTGCGTGTCACCACCCTCATATTTTTGATCCATTTGATCTGTTTCAATAAAAAGTAATTTGCCAATAAATGTAAATCTCTAAAAGTCTAAATATTCATGTTCCCAATTCATACAAGTCCTAGACTTATGAAAGGGTTGCATTGCAACTAAGTTGGCGGTCAAAATAGTATATAACACAATTTTTTAAGACGCTATTTTATCGTACGCGTTATTGGAAAAAATTGATTTAATATCGATAAATAACAGAAACATCTTCGATTGGTAATAATGGTGAAATTGAAATATTGAAAATTTGACTGATGCTGTCAATTCATACGAACATACTGCGCAAGCATATAGCCCAAACTTCAATAACAAAAAAATATGTATAAAACTGTGACACCCTGTTTACATACCATTATCTTCGTGAAAAATGTCTTCTTTAAGTTGTTAAGAGTATTGCTACAAAAATTGATTCACCCTGTATAGTCCTCAATGTGAATTTTTTATAGGATAAAAACCATCACGTCCATAAAGAAATAAATAATAATAATAATAATTAAACTTATTTTGAAGTTCTCTGTATTATTAAATTACCTAAAAATAAAAATAATATGTGTCATCGGTGTATTTTCTGGTTTGTTCAAATTGCATTTGCGATTTATTTCATGAGTATTTTATTTAACCAACCTGTTGCTGAATTCTAGATTGACATTTACGTTCGTGTTTGCTGAACACCTTTCATATATTTCACCTTTGCGAAATGATGGCCAATGACCCGCAATAAAACGGTTCCACTTTATTCGGCAAACTGTGAAAATGTTTTTACTGCCGGCCATAAGCACATTATCCATGGTTGTATTCTTTGACGTCCGCAAATCTTGTTTCGGAAATAAATCACTCGTCCGACAATGAAATTTTTCGCAAGTGAGACTAATCAGCCGAAAATTATGGCCCATGAGCGGACAGTAACCATAGATCATCTTGCTAGTTGGAGGATGATGCACCACCTACTTGGAAAGGGTTGAACCTTTCAAAGCTGCCTTACACCGTTTTAGTGTTGAATTTACACTTAATACCATTCGATGAATGGTGTATGCGAATATGGTCATGATAAGATGCCGGATTATATGCAACATAAATAACCTAAAATATGCACGCGAAGATGCATAAAAATGAATTTTCAACGATGGAAAAAGGTTTCAGATAGAATATGCCATATAGCCAGTAAGAATGAGTGTAGTATGCAAATGCTTATCCATCTTCGCATTTGCATATATGTGTACGAATGTTAGCGTAAGCATCATATGCGAAAATGCGAATATACAAATATGAAACTAGACTTATGTAAGAAAATGCAGGTGCAAATATGCAAATGTACAGATGTTTGTGCGAATATGCATATGAAAATGTATCTGCGAATATGCAAATGCATAATATACAGCAGTTATTATAAGAGATACGAGGTCAGTATATTGGGGCAAAGTTGCGCATTTTTATGGTGAACAATTGGCTGAGAGAAAATTTGATGTATAATTTTTAGTTCTGGAATTATTGAAAAAAAAAGGAAATGTTCTAGTTTTTTTTTCAAAACAAATAACTGAAATATTTTTAACAAAGACGTTCTTGAGACACTTTCTCACAAGAAATCTAAATCTGTCACAGCATTAGTAGCGCAAGCAGTATATGCGAAAATGCGAATATGCAAATATAAAACTAGATTTATGTTAGAAAATGCAGGTGCAAATATGCAAATGTACCTACAGATGTTTGTGCGAATATTTATATGGAAATGTATATGCGAATATACCACTTCTCATGACTATATCGATTATGTCAATTATAGACTATACACACATCAAGGTGTGTATAAATGGATTTATTTCTGACAGTGACATTATAAGCTTATATCGTCATAGTTTCGATATCTATAATAAGGGTCATAACTCCCTTGGGATATTAAGGTTCAAAAACTCCCTCTTACCTTTTACAGGTGAAAATGATACAAGAAATGCTTATAAACGTTTATATGTAATGAAAACTAAGACATATTTTCCTTATTCACGTCATTACAAATAATAAATGTACAATTTTCAAATGTTCCCTGAAAATTACTTCCGCCGCTGGAAACAATTTCTTCTTTTTTATGGGTGGTGCTGTTGCTGTTCACTACAGTCGAGCCTGCCTCTTCTGATGGCAAAGTAGACAGCATACGCGCCGTTTTATTTCTCAATTCAATACTGTTCTCCAGATACCCCTCTGCCACCGTGGAACTTCTCCAACCTCCGTGTCTTTTTAAGTTTGTCATAGTTGCTCCTGCATTGGCTAGGGCAGTAGCAGAAGTGCGACGAAGGCAATGTCCCGTATAGGTTAGTGGGTTTGGCAAACCTAAATAATAATAATAATAATAATAATAAGAGGTCTTTATTTCCCATAGAATAAACATACATATGATAAAGAAAGTATTTCATGGGAAAACGCCGAAGATCAGATGGCTGCATGCATCAAAGCCAGCAAGCCCCTGTTTTTAATCTTAAGCGGTGTAGAAGAAAAAGAGACAAAAAATATAAAAAATAAAAATACTTCTTACTAAAGAGCAACAATCAACAGATATAATTTGGTAAGTTTCATTATAATTGAGTTCTTGAAAATTATTATAATAATGGGTCATCGTAATTGCCTTTGAAGCAAAAATTGTTTGAAACGTTTTTTAAATATATGTGGTTGAAGGCATTTCATTTCCTGCGGAATTCCATTGTACACATGCGAGATTTGATATGTAAAGGATCGTTTAAACATTTCAGTACGATGGAGAGGTGGAGTAACTGTACCTTTAAACCGTATGTTCACATTATGGACGTCTTCTCTAAAAGTTATCTTTCTCGAAAGGTACGATGGTTTTTTTGAGCAAATAACTTTGTGGAACAAACAAGCAGAATGTAGTAGCCTACGTTCACTCATATCCAACCACTGGACCTCTTTAAGTTTATGACTTATTCCTTGACGACGTCTTATGCCGAAGATCAAACGCAGACATGCATTTTGCATGACTTGTAACCGCCGTCTATTATCGGCATCTATGCATGGGCCATAAATAACATCACCATAGTTGAATTTTGACAAAACCAATGAATCGCATAATATTTGTTTGGTTTTTCTATTGAGATACTCTCTGTTATTGTATATCAATTTGAGGTTGGCAAAAGCCGTACGTCTGGTATTATTCAGATGCGATTTAAACTTCATATCGTCATCAAATATCAGGCCCAGGTTTTTAACACTGTTAGTTGGTGTTAAATTCTGATTATTGACCACAATGTTGATATCATCTACTACATTTTCCTTCAGAGACCCAAAAAAAAGTATTTTAGTTTTATTGGCATTTATTACTAGAGAATGACTCACTGACTTTTCAATAATAGCAGATATATCTTCATTAATTTTGGTAATCGCTCCTGCAGTTTCTGATGGGGAAAACGATAGATAGAGCTGTGTGTCATCTGCATATAGACTGATTGTGCAATGCTTGATAACATCCTGAAAGTCTGCTGTATATAAAGTAAATAAGAGTGGTCCTAGTATAGAGCCCTGAGGAACTCCGCTCAGGATATCAAGAGGTTCAGACCTATCCTCATCAATGCATACACGTTGAGACCTATTTGTCAAATAAGAACGGAAAAATTGTACTGATGCATTAGATAGGCCTATGTAGCTCAGTTTCGCTAGTAATAAATCGAAATCTAGAGTGTCGAACGCTTTCGAGAAGTCGAGCAGCGTGAGTATTGTCAGCTGCTTATTGTCAATACCTCTGAAAATATCATCTGTGACATTCAGGAGAGCAGTTTCACAGCTGTGATGCTTTCTGAATCCAGATTGTACTTCAGGAAGTATGTTATTAGATGTTATGAATTCACGTAATTGATTATCTACTATTTTTTCTAAAACTTTCGAGAGTGTTGGTAATATACTGATAGGGCGAAGATCTTGTAAGCTTTCTACACTTTTTTTCTTAGGAATTGGGTGTATGAGAGCTTGTTTCCAGTTATTAGGAAATACTTTATTCTCCAGGCAGAAGTTGATAATGTGAACTAAGAATGGTAAAATGAAGGGACAACACATCATTAGTAATTTAATATTAATTCCGTCATGCCCTTTTGCATTCGACTTCAAGTTGTAGAGGATATTTTGTATTTCATACTCACTTACACATTTGAAATCGAGTTCAGTTCCATGATTTAAGTTATGAGTTTCATAAAAAGCAACAACATTATGATCAGCTTTCATACGCGGTATTCCATTTATATAATAATCATTCAGAGCATTGACATCTTTGAATTGATCGGGAATGGTATTCTCACTCCTTCCCCGAATGTTTAAACACTCTAGATCTTTCCAGATTTTATTCGTACCTTTCACCCTCATGATATACTCGAAATATGCCTTTTTTTCATTACGACAGGCTAAGGTAGTATAATTTCTCAACAGCTTGTAATAGTCATAATGTACTTGTTGTTTAGATCGTTTCCATTTGGCCCGAGCTTTATCACGTAGAGACATCATGAGACGGATATTTTCAGTAATCCAAGGAGAATATTTTTTGGTGATTTTTATAGGTCTGAGTGGTGCGTGAATATCCAAAATGCCTAATATAAGTTCGTTTAAGAACGTCACTTTATCATGTATATTTTCGATATCAAAAATTTGTTGAAAAGGTAAAGAGCAAATATCATTATAAAATAAATTGACGTCCAAACGTCCAAAACTTCTGACTGTTTTGAAAATGGGGTTGATACTACAGCCAGAATGAGTATTCAGTTCAGTGTAGGTCAATTCATGATCTGAGATATTCTTCATTGATAATGTTTCGACACTAGAGATTATATTCTCATTATCAGTAGTTAATATAAGGTCTATCAACGTGGCTGAAGAAGACGTGATTCTTGTTGGCGATGAAACTATTTGTTTCAAATTTAGTGAATCAAGCATAGCAGTAAGTTGTCGAAATGGTGTAGTATCAGGCTTCAACATGTCTACATTCAGGTCTCCAAGGCATAAGACCTCGTCGTGTTGAGGTATAATTATTGACAAGTCATTTTCTAATGTATCTATGAATTGAGTAATGGAATAATCTGGTGGTTTGTATAATACCCCCACTGCTAATTTCAACTTATTAATTTTGAAACTTACCCAGAGTTGTTCTATATTTGGTGCCATATCTAAAATTGTGAAATGTAGATTATTGCGAAGATACATTGCTACCCCACCGCCTCTGCCATGCCTGCGATCCTTTCTCACTATTTTATATCCATCGATTGAGCAATCACTATCATCTACAGTGTAGTTGATCCATGTTTCACAAAGACAAAAAATCGTATATTTCATTAATTGTACATGATCTCTCAGTTCATTCAATTTTGGCAGTAGCGACCTTACATTAAGCTGTGCTATTTTAATTGATTGATTCATTTCATTATATTCACAAATATAAGGTCACACCCTATTTCAGATTTAATTAAATGGGCTGTGAGTAAAATTCTTTCCCGATACCATTTCCCCTCGTTAATATATAACAATAGTGTTTATTTGATTTATAATAGTAGGTAATTAATTTTCAATAATTTGGTATATCAATGAGAACATTGAGAATAATTCTTTTGGTAAGTTTTTCTATGATACTAATCAGTTACTTTTTGCTTGACTGCGGGTACACCTTATTCCACCAATGGTAGTATTCTGATTCTTCGGACTGTACTGGATTTTGATTCGCTTTCTCTTGTTAGTTGTTTTATCTTCTGTTCTGGATGAAATATCTTCTGGTTCAAGAACTGAATCCTCCTCACTAACGTTTGATCCTTGTTTTTCCAAATTTATTAGATCTTTCACTGTATATGCACTACCATCTATAATTAGATCTCGGCCTTTTATTCTTGCATCCAAATTCTGCTCTCTTGCGGTCTTCAAATGTGCTCTCAGGATTTTCTGATCTTTCCTGTCCGCTGGACATAAATCATGTGCTATGGAAACGCCACTACCCTTGAGGTTTTTTGTTTGTTTCAATATGGACTGTTTTCGTAGATGAGACAGAAATTCTACCAGAATCGGAGAATTTTGTGCTTTTCCTAATGTATAGATATTTCCTATATCACTATCAACAATATTGGTTTTCAGCAGGTTATTCAACGCCACTAGTGTATCGTTGAGGAGATCGACCTGGCTCGCTTGAAGTCCAAATATCAAAATATTGTTCCTCCTAATTTTTCTTTCCAGTGCCAGGTTACTATTCTTCAACTCAGTTACTTCAAGCTTCAAGTCGTTCAAATCATTTTTAACTTCATCAATACTAGTGTGAAATTCTTTTTTGATTTCTTCAGTTTGTGCCTTGTTTGCTTTCACTATTAGGTCAAACAGTTCGTTATTGGAAATTTCAGTCATATTTCATAGGCACTTTATAATATAACTATTGGTAGTATAAAGCAGATAGTATAGGTACCACTGGTGCTATAGGTCTACACCCTCACTCAATACTAGCTAACTCGCTAGCAATAATGGACCCTATGTACGAAAGTCAGACTTATTTAGGAGTAATTAATGATTGAAATCATCTATGCCGCTACTGCAATTCGCATACCTTTATGTACAAGCGATGACGAATAGTTAGGCTGCTCAATGTAAGCTTTTGAACTATTTTTCAGCACTTTCAACCACTTTAAATAAAGAGAAATGCGAGACAGACACATACACGTTGCACGTTCAATTAGGACTAGGAAATACATTGCTATTTTGCTGGGAATTTTGCCAAACATATTCTTTCCAAAAAGAATTACTTAATTTGATTTGATATGCTTTGATTCAAGAGTATGGCTTGTTTATATATACTGGAATAAATGTCGGCTCAATTCAAGACTATTATGTTTTCAACTAAATACACTCATACCAATGTTATAGATTTCTTGAATCGTAAATGAATGGAGTTCTTCGTGAGAATAATACAATATTTCAGATTGAGAACACAATATATTCAAATCAAGACAATCATAATCTCTCAATGACTCGCATTTTTCTTGAACAAAAAGAATCAGATTTTCATTTTTAGCTGTAGATTGTTTTGTATCAAGAATTTTATCAAATTAAAGGAATTATATCGATTTCTTGAAATAAGAATGATCCTCAACTTCCGTTCTCTTATTGGGGCTCTCATCAATCACATCATCACTTGCAGACCTTCTTCTTGACAACCTTTCCCCCTATTCGTAGAGATTATTTCTGAACTTGTCCACCAGTTTACCTCGCAATAAAGTTGTATTCCTCTGGTTTCAAACTACTGAAAAATATGAAATATATCATTCACAACTCCATGTAGGTACAATGTGAGAGATAATCTGACTTAGCACAATGTATGGTTATTATATTTCTTCAAATCTGTAATATCAGAATACCTAAGATGTCTACAAGTTCAAGAAGCTCTTCTCCACTGTTCAATCAGTGTTTGGACAAATTTAAACGTTCATCCGCACATAGGTACCTAACCCCAATTTTCACTCACTATGCCGATCCTGGTTACTCAAGTTTTTCACGAATTATCAGTTTTCGAGATGATATAGCTACGTTAATTGATTGGATACACAATAATACCTACCCAAGAATGAACGTCGATAAGATTAGTTTTTCTTTCATGGTAAGCCAATATTTCCATGCCAATAAAATAGGTTGAACTGGTTGAACAATGATGAATGCACGACAAGAGCACCGAAACAACACACTCACATCGTTTGGTAACATTCTCGGCTCGAAGGGATCGCAATTATATTCAAGAAAATGTTATGGTCAATCCAAAGAAACTTTCTCAGAGATTTACTTATTCAGAGATTAATTGTCTTGCAAATCTCGTTATTGAAGAAAATGCTACATATGTTATTTTGAAAGGAGACATTCCGTGACATATTTTTCAAGAACTCCATTATTTTTTCTGGATACTTTGGATTTCTTGAATTGAGAACATTTTGTTATACCAAATGAATATTCCAGTGAAATAATTTTCTACAATTGACATATTCAATAAATTCATTTCAAATAAATTATTTTAGAAGAAGAATGCGCTTTTTCAAAACAAGAATTGGATGTTGAACGAATATATCGTTTTCATTTGAGAATTTGTTTTTATGTGTGATGGCTGAGTTGTACATTTATTTTGTCGGAAGCTCAAAAAAAATCGTTTTGTACCTTCAGGACGCAAGGACATATAAAGTCTCAATAAAGGCGAAGCAGAGAACTCTTTTTCATCCACAACTGTAAATTTCTTCGATACACCAGTTTTACTTTCCGGTACGTTCACTACCATAACAGTATCCCGGTCCTCTATATCTGCTATACTCATATTTAGAAGTTCCTGAGTTCTGCATCCTCCAAAATAACCCATAATTAAAACAACCTATAACAAATAAAACGAAATAAACAAACGAAAAAGAAAATTATGAGAAAAAAATTACCTTATGCAATAAATGAATTTCATTAGGGGCGTCCTTTAGAAATTTGATGACATCTTTAGGAGATAAGACAGCAGACTTTTTCGGCTTATACCCCTTACTTTTCCCTTTCAAAGAAGCCTCTAGTTCGTTGAACTTGGTGATATCTCTTTTCTCATATATGGTCACCATCGATTTGAGCATTGACCATTTAGTCCATAACGAATTTGGGCTAAACGTTTCTGACTGCAACGAATAAATACAATTATTACCAAATCTACCAGAAAATACTGAAAATACTTTACCAGTTCTTGAAAATATGCCAGAAAGACAGGTTCGTTGGCATCTTTTGACATAACATTTCTCTGTGTCAGCCACTTCAGATATAAGTTGTATTCTTTTTGATATAGGGCTTCACTTTTCGATGGAAGTAATGATTGTCTTGCTTTTTCCGCTTTTTTTATAATATCCTTCATTATATCAGAAAAAGATCGTCGATTTGTGGTAAAAAATAAACACGTTTTTAACGGAAAAACATTGATTGATAAAGAAAGTTTGCTTATAAACATGTAACATAGCGACAACCTAGCAACAACCAACAATGCTACAATCAACGCTACCTAATTCAAATATACCAGAAAGGTTATGAATTTAAACATTTATTGCGTTCTAAATATGGACATATTGTTATGAAAATCGGTCAAAAATAAAATTATCTATGTACCACGGGAATTATAGAGCCTTAATAACCTCTGGCAATTGAAGTCCCTCGGGCCAGAGGCCCTCGGGACGCAAACTTTGCCATCGGTAATTAAGGCCCTCATAATTCCCTTAATACATAAATAACTATTTTTCTTTTATATCTAATCGAAATTTGGTCAGTAGGTAATAATAATCATATCAACTAATCATTTTAAGATTTTTTCATGTTGGAATATTTTGTTTTCAATTATTCTAGATATATAATGATATCGATAAGGATTATAAGGAATAGATCTTATCGGAAAATATTAAACTTTGTTCAAGTATTTTTCTCAAAAACGCTTTTTAGAGAAACCCTGTAAAGTTCAAGCCAATAATTCTAAAAAAATGTGTGCCTTTGGTCCTTATAACTGTTCCTACATCCGTAAGAAACAGTGTCCTTACGCTTATTCCATCCTGGTTTTGCTTTCATTCACTTCTATATGGATGTGCGAGCTAAATATGGCTGAAAATATGACGCAACAAGGTAACTGAAAAATATTCATGGATTCATTGGATTCGCCTTCGCTATCATGCTCTGGCGGTTACTCACCTTGCACGTATTTGCTCAAGATCGAGCAGCCTGTCGAAAGGACGTTGCCCATGATATATGAACTTTTATCGGCGAGATATCAGGACTAAAAATAAATGTGTCTTGAATTATTTACAGTGGGTATTGTTGCTTACAGTATGACAAGGTAATGCAAATTTAATGGTACACTTTTGTTGTGTCAGAAACGGAGATTTATATAAATATACAGTGTGTCTCAAGGTGTGTCTGCTTAGGTTCGCACCATAAGGAAAACTTTTTTATTATTGTTTTTACGTGAAAATGTTATTGTCTATAAAAAGTCCTGCATGGTGAAAATACAACTTCGAAAATTGTTGTTCACAAAAGTTGATCAGAACTAAAAACTACGTTCAAATATGCAATTACATCCAATTACATGTTTATCAAAATAACAATTCATATGGTTGTGGCAATGATATGACATTGTTAGGGTAACAAGATCATATGGTTGTGCATGCCTATACTAACCAGTCTCTTTTTTTCTAATACCGTATCCTCAAATATCGCTCGTTGCAGAGTTAAAGGGTGTCGAATTTGAAAAAATTAAGGTTTTTAATATATGACGAGTTTTATCTTTGCAATTCTCCTCATTTGTCAATAATTTCAAACTCTAACATCAAATTCGCTTCATCTATAGGATATTATCCCATTTTTCATTGATTTAATAACATGTATATTTTGAAACCATCTGACACTCAACAAATCTATGAATACGAATTAACAATAAGGAGGTGTTCATAAACGTCATTTCAGAATTAAGTTTTTTTATTGTTCCGTGTGCCTGAAATTCAGAGTAAAGAACTGGTTTTGTGTTTAAATATTCCTTATGCGCATGCGTTGAATTTATAATTATTACTTCTTAGTCCAAAAGATATAAGATGACCATGTTCTTATTAGTTGTTTATTATTAATTTAAATGACATAAAATCTTATTGGGATTTTTCTGCATTCATCTTTCTTAATTCTTGGATGTTAATAATTCTTAATTTAGTTCAGTTTATAAATTCACCGTTTCTAAGGATAAGGAATCGAAAGATAAATCAAAAATTTTGAAATGCTATTTGTGCATGCGTACATATAGTACAGCATCTGGAAACAAAATATTTATGTAGCCCGGGTAGCTCAGTCGGTAGAGCATTGGACTTTTAATCCAAGGGTCCAGGGTTCAAGTCCCTGCTCGGGCGAACTTTTTTTTCACTTTATCATTTTTAACAATCCGTGAAGTGTAATATATAAAACAGAAGTAATGTTCAATAGACTCATGACGTTTGATAGCCCCAATGGTCCCAGCAACCACGGATTTTGCTGAAAAAAATCATATTCATCCATCAAAAAATTTGTTACAATGTTTCATTTTGCTTGTACATTCAGATTATACATATAAATGAATATTTATAACATGATCTCCTTTTCATTCGACATGGTTTTTGCACTAAAAAAATTATTCTTTTGATTATTAGGCTAATTCGAGAAAGGCACTTCACTGGAGGTTGCGAGATAATTAAAGCTCAATTGCCGTTCCAAAATGTATTGAGAAGATATCCGACAGCACTTGCTTCAGCTGCGGCGTTTATGAACGGATGTTTATTTTTAGCATATTCCATCAACGAACAGTAACTGCAGTGTCAACTGTAGCAACGGCTGCGGAATTTATAAATTGAGCTTAATACCATTTGATCGATGATGTCCAAACTTTTACAATAATTCTGTTTCAACTATGCACTAATTTTTACCTTTTCTGCAAATATCGTATTCCTCAACAATACAAACAATCTCAGTTCATAAAAGGGTTCCTACCCCTTTCTTTTTCGGTGCTTTCGAAAAGTCCAAAAATGAATTATTGGATTTCTTGAAAGGTTGTCTTTGAAGTGAAACCCTCGACGAGACGTTTGGCAAACAATGAGCAGGTATATTGCAAATGTCACATTTCGCGAAAGAAAGAAACTCTTTGGTATTTTGAACAGAAAATATAGATTGTAGAGCCTTGAAACTTTCTCTCTCGTTCCTGAATATCGATATACAGGGTCATCCTTTATTCCACGCCATGAGCCAAATTCCTTCGCTTCATAATTATTTTTATAATGCGCCCAACATTTTCGACCAATCAAAAGCCTATATTTTGTATCGTAACCATGGCAACTAGAAAGATTTCTGGAAATTTTTCTCTCTTTCTTTGGGTATTACACTGGAAATTTTTTGACGTTTATATGACAAATTACATTCACATTTAACTTCGGATATTTAAGTACCACTTCTATAGTCTCTTGTAAGAAAGTATATTTCTATCAATTTAAGTGGAATGTAGTTATTGTCAAGAATAATGGTATGAACTACCAGCAGCTACCTTTTTATTATTTTATTTCTGACAGTGACATTATATGCTTATATCGTCATAGTTACGATATCTATAATGAGGGTCATAACTCCCTTGGGATATTAAGGTTCAAAAACTCCCTCTTACCTATTACAGGTGAAAATTATACAAGAAATGCTTATAAACGTTTATATGTAATGAAAACTAAGACATATTTTCCTTATTCACGTCATTACAAATAATAAATGTACAATTTTCAAATGTTCCCTGAAAATTGCTTCCGCCGCTGGAAACAATTTCTTCTTTTTTATGGGTGGTGCTGTTGCTGTTCACTACAGTCGAGGTGCCTGCCTCTTCTGATGGCAAAGTAGACAGCATACGCGCCGTTTTATTTCTCAATTCAATACTGTCCTCCAGATACCCCTCTGCCACTGTGGAACTTCTCCAACCTCCGTGTCTTTTTAAGTTTGTCATAGTTGCTCCTGCATTGGCTAGGGCAGTAGCAGAAGTGCGCCGAAGGCAATGTCCCGTATAGGTTAGTGGGTTTGGCAATCCTAAATACATTGCGATTTTGCTGGGAATTTTGCCAAACATATTCTTTCCAATTGGCTGAGTTGTACATTTATTTTGTCGGAAGCTCAAAAAAAATCGTTTTGTACCTTCAGGACGCAAGGACATATAAAGTCTCAATAAAGGCAAAGCAGAGAACTCTTTTTCATCCACAACTGTAAATTTCTTCGATACACCAGTTTTACTTTCCGGTACGTTCACTACCATAACAGTATCCCGGTCCTCTATATCTGCTATACTCATATTTAGAAGTTCCTGAGTTCTGCATCCTCCAAAATAACCCATAATTAGAACAACCTATAACAAATAAAACGAAATAAACAAACGAAAAAGAAAATTATGAGAAAAAAATTACCTTATGCAATAAATGAATTTCATTAGGGGCGTCCTTTAGAAATTTGATGACATCTTTAGGAGATAAGACAGCAGACTTTTTCGGCTTATACCCCTTACTTTTCCGTTTCAAAAAAGCCTCTAGTTCGTTGAACTTGGTGATATCTCTTTACTCATATATGGTCACCATCGATTTGAGCATTGACCATTTAGTCCATAACGAATTTGGGCTAAACGTTTCTGACTGCAACGAATAAATACAATTATTACCAAATCTACCAGAAAATACTGAAAATACTTTACCAGTTCTTGAAAATATGCCAGAAAGACAGTTTCGTTGGCATCTTTTGACATAACATTTCTCTGTGTATAAGTTGTTTAATTTTTGATATAGGGCTTCACTTTTCGATGGAAGTAATGATTGTCTTGCTTTTTCCGCTTTTTTACAATATCCTCCATTATATCAGAAAAAGATCGTCGATTTGTGGTAAAAAATAAACACGTTTTTAACGGAAAAACATTGATTGATAAAGAAAGTTTGCTTATAAACATGTAACATAGCGACAACCTAGCAACAACCAACAATGCTACAATCAACGCTACCTAATTCAAATATACCAGAAAGGTTATGAATTTAAACATTTATTGCGTTCTAAATATGGACATATTGTTATGAAAATCGGTCAAAAATAAAATTATCTATGTACCACGGGAATTATAGAGCCTTAATAACCTCTGGCAATTGCTGTCCCTCGGGCCAGAGGCCCTCGGGACCAAACTTTGCCATCGGTAATTAAGGCCCTCATAATTCTCTTAATACATAAATAACTATTACGTCACTAAGGTCGGTATTTTGTATTTATTAATCTTAACTAGAGTCTTGGTGTGAAACTTGAAAATATTCGTGTGTTCGAAAAAATTTCCAGAAATAATTGATGTTTTAGTGGTATTATAAGTGACAACAGCCTCGTGATCTTCGCGATATACTCGTGATTTTTTGATTTCCGCCACCCTGAAATGGAGATGCCAATAAACTGTTAATATTCGAATTTGGAATTTTCAGTTGTGGCATAGACTGAAAGCGGTTAATGGAAATATAATTTTAGTTGTTTCAGAAAGGGTTTCAAAATGGACAATCTCTATTAAGGCTGGGAAAGGCCAGACACTTTGTCCAAATCCGGGACAGGGGGGGTTTGGAGGAAACAGCAGTGGGCGGTTACCAAATCGTCATAAATCAACGGTTATCCTTGTTCAACGAACGATCTTCTCATCTAGTACGGGTGATATCGCGACTGACGTTTTTATTCGCATTGCTCGATAATCTAATATGCGAGTAATACTGGGATGCTGTCTCTCAGTTTTCGAGAAAACAAAACTGGCGTAGATTCAAATCAGACTTGCTGCGGATCTTCAACTTGATGATTGTGTATACCAAATCACTTTTTACGACATTTTCTCTAGGCCAAGAACTTTTTTATTCTGAAAAAACACAAAAAGTACGATTTTTCTGTAGAACACGTTTTTTATCGTTCCTACCGTTATATTTCTGGAAATAATTGAGCGATCGGACTGATTTTTTTTTCAAATTGAAGTATACATGATAGCGCTTCTTGCCATATACAATATTGGTGAAAAATTCATGTTCATCAATTTCTAGAACTGTAGCAAATTTCAACTTGTTATTTTCGGAATGACAATTTTCAGTAATCGAGAAAAAATTTTATTTATGAAAATTTTTGTATACATGCTGCGAACAAAATTGAGCCAATAGATGAAATAAGTTTCCAGAATGAAAATTTTTCATGTAGCAGATATCTACATGTACTTATTTAATGAGACAATACTACATTATCGCGCGCTCGGCGCTCGGCTCTCTCCTCACACAGTCAGCCAACTGGTATTTGTGTTCATAATGTGTAGTCGAGCTTTCATCAGTATATCAAATGAGAGGAAAATATACATTATTGGTATGAATAAAGTATCTACCTATTTAATGAGTTGGTATTAAATAACTTCATTCATTTTTTTATGTTGACAAAATAATAGTTAAACACATTGCTGCCTCATGATGGCATATTATGCCTTCTTCCAGTCCAATTCTGGCATCGTATAGGTTAGATAATTCTCCTTCGGTTAGGTATGCCATCATGTGAAATCTGTATAACTTCATAAAACATTGTGTATACTAAACGTTTGTGGTATACTTATCCGATTTATCATGAAAGTTTCATGGTATAATATAATGGAAATTGCATTGTAATTAAAAAATCAGACAAATGTTAATTGAAAAGAAAAAAACACGTAAGTTGCGATATAAAATTTTAAAGAATCAAGCATTGTCTTATATCACTCACTGAATATCGAATTTTTTCGTAAAACTGACAGATGCCACTCGGTAAACATTCAGAGGACAACTACTATGCTTCCGTGGAACAAACAAATCTCTCCGAAATATTCGACGAAAGTAGAAAAATGGCGTCTATACCTATTTGGAACTATGTCTAGTTGGGCAGTATCCCCTACCATCATTTTTTCAAAAAGTTCAAAAGGAGGTACCCATTAAAAATGAACTTATGAATTTCGTGATTTTATTTTCAATTTCTGAAAATTGAGATTCTGAAAATATTTTCCTGACTTCTTTAGGTTGGATTTCAAAAATGACATTGTTTAGATTTCGGGAATTCAATAATATTCCATTTCTGGTATTACCGAAGTTTACACGAAACGGAAATTATTATGGTTGAAACGAGCAATTTGGAAAATCCATGTTAACGAGTTTTCAAAAAATACACGTTCAATGTATTACTGACACCCCTTCAATTGTTTATATTTTCAAACCATTTGTCGTCATTTAAATGCTACAAAGGATATTCAACAATTTATTTTTAATAAGCATTTTGCATGTTTGAAAAAAACCTGTGACTCCACACAGTCCCAAACAATGAGTGAGAGTAGATGCGATACATTCGCCTGCATGTGTGCGGAACGAGGATCGAACACTCTCTCTCAGAACGGGTCTCTCAGAACGGGGGTCCCGAAGCCTCGCGCACGCGTGTGTCTCCCGTCAAGGGCACTTGCGCATTCTTGCGTTTCCCGACTTTGAGGCTACACGAAAGAATGCGTTTTCCGTGCTTAAAGCTTTTACTGGATGTCACTTTGAAAACTTTGGACTGTCAAATTGAGGTATCACTTGATGGGGAGTTGTTATTCATAATTTTTCATCTATATAAAGGAAATATATAAGGAATGGAGAATTCCATTTTGATCAAAAAATGTCATTATTGACACGAAATGAGGTCCAACAAATCTGAAATAAATGAAAGAAAATAATGAATGAAATAATAACCTCTTATTAGGTAAAAAATATTCAGAATCTCTTCGGATGCTGACAGTTCTAACGCCAGTATTCATTCTTTTTATGATAATTCTGGAAGCACGGAATGATAATCAAAATCGACGATGTTGATAATCGTCATCTTCATTCAACAGTTTTTCTAGTTATTCGCCACAGTCAGATATTTACGACTCATTTCATTACTAACAAACAAACAAATTATATGTGAACTCCTCCAAAACTTACAATGAAATTACGTGAATATAACCTAAACAGCCATTTGCGCTATACCAGATTGTCGCAAAAACGCGCGCTATTGTATGGCCAAATCAACTGTAGAGGAAGTCAAAGGAATGGGAAACACGTGTGTATGGTCGCACGCGGGCAAATCCCGTATTGAAAGCTATCCCAAGCTCATTGTAAATATGCGTCTTCCGTCTATACGTCAGTCAACAATTAGCGCGTTTTTGCGGCTCCCGTAATGAAAGGGTTAAGAATTCCTATATTAAAATGCCATTAGGTAGCATCCTGTATATATAGTGTCAATACCCGATTGCAAATTATCATTCAGTTATACAATGTTAAATACAACACGGTTTCATATTTATACTGTTCCCTCTCTACTTTTACGTATTGAGATCTGTTCAACATTCAAATCATCGCAATGATAAATCCTAAATCGATCCCCGGTAAATAGAAGCGACCTTTGTCGATAGGTTTCTATTCATTCATATTGTATACCTTCTGGGTGTATATATAAATATTCTTATTTGAATATCATACATACCTATTCCTCATTATGTATGAGAATTTTTTCATTGTGAACAATTCAGAATATTTTTATTTTCCACGCAATGTATAATTATTTTATACATATAATATACCATATTTACTAGCAAACCTAGCAAACTGATTCATATAAATTTCTATTTCCTATTCTAATTTCATAATATCACCCGTACTATCGATTGTATCGTGTTTATAATCTACTTCGTTGAGTTTCACCAGGGGGCGCAAATATCATCGGATAAATCGTGCGTATTTCTGACGTTGTAGAGCCTCGGCTCTTGACTTCCTGTGACGATACTAATCCATATTTTGATCTGATTTTTTTTGTGTAGAAAGATGAAGGTTCGACCGAGGGAGGATGCTATCTCAAAATTGATTATTTGATGTAGAAATATTTTTTTTTTATTCGCCAAATTGGCTAAAAATTTGCTATGTTCAGATATATTTTTATATCTTTTCTTTTCGAAATTTCGAAAAAAGAGATAGTATCCTCCCTAGCTTGATCCTTTATCTACATGATGGGATCAAAAAATCATGAAAATATTGATTGGTGTTCAAATGAGAAGTCAAGAGCGGGAGTGCTGCATTCGGTATTCTGCGCGTCCCATTGCCCACTCTTAATCACATAATGATATAGTGAATACCATCGTCTGTTAAATTCCTTGTGCAACCGGCCCGAGACCACCAAATTGTTCATGAAGTTAAAATCTAAGAAAACTAAACACCCAGTATAGTTATTTTTTTTTCGTAACAGTTCGTAGTCATTTTGATCGTTGTCGACACTCTAAAAGGCACCACAGCTGATAATCAGGCCCTATAATTATTATTCGTTCACGCGGTTATCCCTAACGGCACATCCCAATCCCTTTTTTTTTCTAAAAGCCACCACATAATACAATATTTCCTTGTCAAATCAGCGCCACAAGGTGCATATCTAGCTAGACTCAAGAGAACAGATGTTTCATTGATACACTTGCATGGACAGAAATGACCCATATTCGTTTTTTGTTAGAAAACTTCGGGATCGAGGGTTAAGATTTTTATATCCATTGACGTGGTGTGGGGTCAATCTGGTAAAGAATGACAGGCAGTTTTATTCAATTTTTGTCAGTCAAATTAAAATAGCAATCAGGATGAAAGAAAACGGCATCTTCTGATGGAGAAGCATAATTTATTATTGTACCGGCTACAACATTCAAAAATGCTATATCATAATGTTGTCATCAATATCTTGGGGTAAGTATAGCAAAATATAGTCACCTGCATGATCTCAATACAAATTATAGAGTGCGAGTTTCTACTTGGAATAAATTCAGTCCAGTACTGTAAAATGCTGCGTTACAGGTATTAATATTTCTAGGGTTAGCTACAATTGAAAAAAAAATACCTCAAACGGCATATCTCTAATTATAACACAAAATAAAGATTATAAATGCAAAAGAAGAAGTCATGAATTGGACGAAGTATCAAAATTGAAAGAAAAATATAGTCTTATCCAATAATTAAAACATCAAACACTGTTTGAATTTGAATCACTGCCACTAAAGTAGTTGTTTTCTGCTCGTGGTTTACCACTCATGCAAATAAAAACTTTGTTTGATAATTATATTGGATAAGACTATTTTTTCTATAAAAAAATAACACCACAAAATATCAATACCCGTGCCATTTTCCGAAAAAAAAAACAATGATTGTTCATTCAACTATTCGTTGGTTAACAATTGAACAATGATAATGTTAGAACCATGCATAATATGCAAATTCCTCGAAAGACCATTGAAATGTTCTACATCTACACCACTGTTTCCCATACAGTCCGATCTAACGGACTCCTCACGTCCTAATAGCCACCCTCACCCCTTTTTTATTCTACTGACCTGTATTCTGAGACCCAAACCGCGATCTAGCCATTCCTCATTAGTAGGAAATGGAATAAAAAAATAGAGGCACAAGGGACGACAGGTGAATACCGTCAGGACAGAATGTTAACCAGGTGGAAAGGCGCAATCTGGACGCATTGTTCGAATGTTGGGTTAGAGGGAAAAGGATTGATGTGTTGATCAATGTTATCTGGTCTATTAGGGCGGAATTATAAAGACCTGCGACCGTTACAACAGAAGTCTCAAGAAAACTAATGAAGAAGATTACATGATTTCCGTAATATATTGTTTCTTCAGCTTCAGGCTTAGTGCCGGTGTTAGAAATATGTTCTGAAGTTACCTTTCATCTCAAAAGTCGAGTTGAAAAGTCTGTGGCAAAAAAACTTTTGTTTTGATGCCAAACCACAAAAAAAAAAAGTCGAGTTGAATTATGCTCAAAAATGTCTCAGTTTTATGAAAGACCTAATTGAAAAGTATCTAAAACAAGCTTGCAATGCAACGTTTTATCCACAATCACATTCATTTAGAGTCAAGATTGCAGATATTTTTCATAAAAAAATGATTCCACATTTTGCTTCATTTGATTTCATTATGGAACCAAAATAGAAAAATGTAATTTATTCAAGTTTGTATTTTTCATTCCACTAATGGGATAGAGTAATTACATAAGTGTGGATGGAACTTATTATGAGGTGTGGATAAAAATATAACTCCGTAGTAATTAAAGTTGGAGTTACAGGGCCATATTTCAGGCTCTCTAAACCCCTTGGTAACACCCCAACCATTTTTCAAGCAGAAGTACATGCTATAGAGATATGTGCCCAGGAGTGCCTCGAAAGGGTAAAGGGCAAAAATCTATGTTCTATCAGATAGCCAAGCAGCACTAAAAGCTCTGAAGTCATACACTTGTACGTCTATGCTGACTTGGGACTGTAAACAATCCCTGAGATAACTGGCAGCGAACAACCGGGTCACTTCGATGTAAGTGCCAGGTCATAAGGGAGTTGAAGGCAACGAAGAAGCAGACTGCCTTGCCAAAGAAGGGGCAAATACACAATTTCTCGGCCCAGAACCCTTCTGTGGACTCGCCAAGGCCCACTTGAGAGAAGAGTTCCGACGCTGGGAAGCAGATGAAATTAAATCTGACTGGAATAAAGTGCCAGGACAAAGAAGAGCAAAAAGGCTAGTGAGCCTTTCGCCAAGGAACTGGTAACGATACTCCTATCTGGACACTGCTCCTGATACCTCACCTCAAAAAGATGGGTAAAACAGAGAGTGATAGTTGCCGCTACTGCGAGAACTTTGCTGAAACTGCAGAACAAGTGATTTGCGAATGCCCAGCACTCTTTTGCAAGAGGCTCTAGTTTCTGAAAGGAGCCTGTTTAGAGCCCTCCGATATCAGGAACCTAAGCTCCCAGGAAACTGATAAACTTTGCACGAAGTCTCGGAATCCCGGGCCTCGAATAGACATTAGACACAATGTTTTTCATGTATCCCATAATAGAAACTCGAGATTCAAAGATCAAGGGATATATTTTGCAATAAACGAGGCAAATCATTTCGTGAAAAATCAAGAAACATTGCTCCATTTGAATGTCCCACAAAAAAGGTCCATCATACCACTCCAAACATAGAATGTGAATTCGTCCATAAAATTCTTATTCTGGCGTCGTTTTTCTCTCGTTCAGGTTATATGAATCTCACTATTTTCTCTAAATATACCTCCATCAGTTCTTGATGTAATTATTGTAATGGTGTAAGATTAAGTGGTACTTTTCGACAACCCATTGCACTGATCGTCACTTATTTTTACGATTCATGTGGTTATATTTGAAGGAAGAGAATGAATACAATGTTGCAACTGATGAGAAGAAAGGGCACAAGAGAAGTTCAATGTGCTAAGGAGAACCAATGAGAAAATACACCCTCTAGCCCTGTTGAGCAAACATGACCGAACCTAGTCTGGGACCCACTTCCATGTTGAGAGCAGCAACTTAAAAAATGAAATCTCGATCTCCAGCGGTGCATCACAGAGTGATTAGCCATCTCGCCATTTCTTCCGTTTCTATGAAATCTCGATTTCTGCTGACAGTTCGACGACCGATCGCGCCCAATGTAGGTAACACACCGTGTGACGTCACAATCGCGACACCTCTATGTTCCAGTGGTCTAGTTCTGGCCTGACGAATGGCCGTCTGCCGGCCACTTACTTCTCGCTGGCATGTGTGCAGTTCTTCTTCTTTGCTAGCCGAGGGGTCAGCGAACTCTCGCGTGCATGTCCCAGAAGAAATGAGTCCATCTTCTCGGCGATGAGTCTGGTGCAAATTCTGTTTCTATTGGTCTCGATGGTGCAGTCAATGGCCTTGGAGTACCTACTATGAAATAGTACATTGTTTACCGGGTAGGAAAAGCTTAACATTCCTGGATGACTGTGAAGATTGCTGAGTCGAGGCGCAAGCCGAGACTTAGCAACACAGAGTCCAGGAATGTGGCTTTTCCTACGAGGTAAACATACTATTTTTCCGCAAATCGTTTAAAATTCGACAGATATTGATTGATTTAAAAAAAACGCGATAATTTTATTCCCAAATAAATGGTGCTTTGAAATTCCTAATAAAATTACTTGGGCTACTATGGAAACGTATTGAGGTTGAATTGTCAAACTTGACGCTTATAAATTTAATTGCTGGTGTTCTCGAAAGTAAAATGATAAGTGATGATGAAATTTCCATTCCTGGGACTCCTCCAGAGCTGGTTGAGACAGTGAATACTGCTTCATTAGAATTATTGCCAAAGAAATCAAGAGAAAAGTACGAAAATGCATACAGACGTTTTATGGATTATCGCATGAGTAAAAATACGAGTTCTTTCTCAGAAAATGTTGTAATGGCATACTTCCTAGACCTTTGTTTAAAGATGAAATCTTCAACATTATGGGCCAATTATTCAATGCTGAAGTCAACCCTTGCAATTAAACACAATGTAGATATATCTACATACTCAAAACTTCGTTCTTTATTGAAACGGCAAGCTCAAGGTTATAGGGCAAAGAAATCTAAGATTTTAACGAAGGAAGAAATTGAAAAAATTATCCAGGAAGCTCCAGATAAAGAAAATTCAATGATTGATTAAGGTAATTTACAAGGTTTTAATTTCTATTTAGATTGTACCTTTATTTATTTTTTAGGTGGCTGTAATATTTGGTATTTCTGGGGCCTGTAGAATGGATGAGTTAGTCCAAATGACTGTACACGATATAGAAGACCTAGAATCTAAGCTTTTAATCAGCATACCTGATTCGAAAACCAACAAACCAAGATCATATGTAATTAATCAGATCTACTTGAATGTTTATCGAAAGTATGTTTCGTTAAGACCAGAAAATATGAACAGTGACCGATTTTTCTTTAAATATCAAAGCGGAAAGGGTTGTAGACAAGTGGTAGGAATTCATCAATTTAGAAAAATGCCCAAAATAGTTGCTACTTATTTGAACTTGGTAAATCCGACAGAATACACTGGTCACTGCTTTCGTCGGTCTTCTGCAACAATATTGGTTGACTCTGGTGCCGACATAACTACACCTTTTCCAGTTGTATTTCAGAAAGCGTCAAGTTAATTTCAGAATAGTCACTTGTATTTCAGAAAGTATCAATTGTATTTCAGAATAGTGAGTTGAATTTCAGAAAGCGTCAAATGTATTTCAGAATAGCGAGTTCGATTTCAGAAAGCATCAATTGTATTTCAGAATTGTGAGTTTAATTTCAGAAAGCGTCAATTGTATTTCAGAAAAGTCAACTGAATTTCAGAATTCGTCATTTGAATTTCAGAATATATCATTTGTGTACAGATGATACGAATTCTGAAATTCAATTGACTATTCTGAAATACATTTGACGCTTTCTGATATTGAACTGACTATTCTGAAATACAATTGATGTTTTCTGAAATTAAACTCGCTATTCTGAAATACATTTGACGCTTTCTGAAATTCAACTCACTATTCTGAAATACAATTGATACTTTCTGAAATACAAGTGACTATTCTGAAATTCAATTGACGCTCTCTGAAAAAAACTTGATGGTTTCTGAAATACAACTGGAAAAGGTGTAGTTTAAAGAGGCATGGCGGATGGAAGTCATCAAACGTTGCTGAAGGATATATCGAAGAATCGCTTAACAATAAGGTTGAGGTGGCAAATAAAATTTTCACAGTACAAAATATTCAACAAAATAACCCTACCACCCCGCATGTTGTCCAAAATGTTTCTCATAGTTCTAACAGTGTTCCTCCAATGTTCAATAATTGTACTAACTGTCAAATTACTGTAAATATAACAAATTGATCTCAAAAATGTATTCAGCAATGACTTGATGTTTTCAAAATATAAATTAATTCCTTATAAGCAATGTGTTTTCAATCATTCATGTAGAACACTAACAACTGTATGGAAATATCATTTCCTTAAAGTGGCTCAAAGAAGGGTGAATTTTGTGTATTCCTAATAGCAGAAATTTGACATGTCAAATGGTGCATTTTTGAGACAAAATGGGGCCGTATCTCCAAAAATACTTGAGACCGCCGCGTTTTGACTTCAGATTCGTGATCAGGAGGTCAAAATACGTAAGTTCCACCAAAATTTTTTTCCGAACTCATAGGAGTGTGATAAACGAAGTTTTACCGTTGCCGCTACTGTGAGAACTTCGCTGAAACTGCGGAAGGCTCAAGTTTCTGGAAGAAGCCTTCTTTAAGCCCGCTGATGTCAGAAGCACCCAGGAAACTGATAAGCTCTGCACGAAATCTTGGAATACCGGGCATGGAATAGATTGAGAGTTATGCACAAAAGATCTGATAGGTCGAGGTGCTTGAGAGGCTGCACAGCCTTTAAAATCCTCCCTACAATATACAATCTATATCTTAGTGTATGTCCACAATAAACATCTAGATCAATAAGAGAGATGGAAAGCAGCACCTCTCTCGGGTACTTTAACCCAGATTCATGTGACTTCATAGCACTGTGAAATGCTACATCTAGCTTCTAGACCCATTGAAGTCATTCTTTTCAGAATCTACCATTCCCTTGATGCGTTTGTAGTAAGTTCACAGGAAATATCGAACAGAAATGCTGATACGTTAACACCAAGACAAAGAAGGACCAATTCATATGTAGAAGAGTTAACAGAAGATGAATCATCGCTAAGCAATGTATTGAAAATATCTCTCTTGACAAGTGATCCCAGAATTATGTGACTGTTGGTTCTATAAATCCATGGAGATCAAATGGAGCCAAAAGAATTACCAGAAATTCACTTTACATTTGGTTCTTGCTTGTCATGGCTAGCAAATCATCCGTCCATTCGCCTTGTAATCTGTTTGTGCTAGTACCTGAGCAGTTCACAATCAACCCAATTGAAAATGCTACTGTTTTTTTTTTTCTCGAATGCTGGTCCTATCGCCAGCTACACCTCAGCCTCTTGGGCTTCATTTGTCTCCCGATTTAACTTCGTTTCAGTCTGTCCTAGGCTGCCCAAATATTGCTTGCCTTCTAAGATCTAATGCCTCGCATTCTGACAGTATATGTTTGCACTTTTCTCACCCTTCACCGCATGGCCTGCAGTAAAGTTCCCCATTGTATAGCCCTATTTCAAGCAGGGGTTCCGCCATTGGGCTGTGACCAGTGAGAAGGCCAGTTATTGCACTAGCATGGTTCCTACTCAACTCGAGTAGCTGTTCGGTTATCTGTTTCAAGGTTCTTTGGTGTGAGTTTTCTCGTGGTGCAAGAGAATGGCTTCTTTCCAACGCCCTCTCATGGGGTTGATGAGCCTTTCCTGGCTGTCGCATCTTCGTTGTTTAGCTGGTTCGCGCGAATGCCAAGTTCAATGCTACTAGCACCTCGTATAGTGTGTGTGGGTAAGTGTGCCAATGATCGCGTTTGACCTCGGCGAAGACAACACTGTTACGTTCGCTGATATGCCGATGCCTTCGTCTGGTTGATATGTGATGTGGTGCAGCTAGGATAATAATAATAATAATAATGATGATGTTTGCGCCGGGCTAATTTCCGCGTTCCTCGGAGAAGAAAATTGTCGGTCCCTCTCTGGGCAGAACCTGGGAAATAGTGAAGAAGGAGGAGATTAAATCATGATAACGTTAAAATACATATTATGTACAGGGTGGCTGGAATTCGAGCCTCATCATTGGGATCTCGTAAACCGTAAGAGATATAGGGTCAGTTGAATTATGGCAAAGTTGCGCAATTTGATGCCTAAGAAAATGACGTTCTGAAACTTGGAAAATTCCGAATACTTTCGGAGATATCAGAAAAAAATTGAAATTTATTAAAACAGTTTTTATTTATTTTTTGCGTTATTTGAGGAAATCAATCAATATGAATAACACTTCATCATGGTAACTTTTTCTTCTCCACAAGATTGCGTTATCAAATTTGAAATCTGACGTTTCGTCTTTTAGAAACCATCATCAACTTATTTTTTTTGAATACGGACCTGGATTTTTATTTCATTTTTTGTTACCTTTCGATAGCCCAAAAACTATTAGCGATCACAAATTCTGATTGTCAAATGTTTCGATGACAAATATTGACAGTTTCTTTATTTCTTCAAGTATCCAATCCGAAACCATTTTTAAAATATTAATATTTTTAATGAAACCCCTAACCCATCCACTGTCTAATTATTACGAAATTTAACTTCTGGAAAAATAACATCTATAATACTCAGTCAGTTGATATCTTGAAATAAACGGTTCATTTTTGATATCCCAATAAAAAATAATCCATCGGGGATAAATCGGGGCTCCTTGCAGATCAGCGCAACAACCCCATCAACATTAATTGATTAGGTAATGTTTCATTTGCGAGTTTCTATTAAATACTATGATAAATTTAGACCATATCACGTTTTTCTGAATTGGAAAACACCATTTTTGATGCCGCAAACATTGAACTGTCATAAATTGACGATTGGTTGTGACTTTTCATCGCTAAAATCAATGCCGTTTTTTTCAATTTCAGTAATTGCATTATATATTTAAGAAAAATAGAGAAACTGTAAATATTTGTCATCGGAACATTTTAAAATCAGAATTTGTGATCGCTCATAGTTTTTGGGCTGTCGAAAGGTAACAAAAAATGGAATAAAAAATCCAGTCCGTATTTAAAAAAATTAAGTTGATGATGGTTTCTACAAGACGAAACGTCGGATTTCAAATTAGATAACGCTATCTTGCAGAGAAGAAAAAGTGGTCAAGATGAAGTGTTATTCATATCGATTGATTTCTTCAAATAACGCCAGAAAAAAATAAAAACTGTTTTAAGAAATTTCAATTTTTTCGGAAATCTACAAAAGTATTCGGAATTTTTCAAGTTTCAGAACGGCATTTTGTTAGGCATCAACTTGCGCAACTTTGCCATAATTTAACCGACCCTGTATCTCTTACGGTTTACGAGATCCCAATGATAAGGCTCGAATTCCAGCCACCCTGTACAGTGAGGACCAAAAGTATGTCGCCTAATGTTGAATACATCAAAAGTTGAAAGTTGTAGGGTCGATCTCATTGATGGTTCAAGTAATATCCATACAGAGTAGGAATCTCAAAATAGCGAAGCAGCTTCAAATAGTACACCCTGAATATCATTGCATTTTTGGATTCTTCGTTGAATTTTGAAGTATGATGATCGGTATCGAATCAAAATAGTTTTGGAAATTGGAATTATGTGCAGTTTTAAGTTCTTATTTTGACTACTTCTCGAGCTGATTTTGCACCAGTCTAGTGAGAAATATTAGCAATATTAGATAACTTACAAAACGTTCGGATATGATAGAAAAATACATGGTGTTCCATTTGTTACGGTTTTCGCACTGAACTGGTGCAAAAGTATGTAGATGTAGTCAAAATGATAATTCACAAGTATTCATAATTCCAAAACTATCTACTTTTGTGATACAATCCAATGAAGAATTCAAAAATGCATTGAATACAAGGTGTCACATTTGAAAAAATAAATTTCTAATTCACTTAAATCAGCAGAAATTGAGAAGTTACAGAATGAAATCCTTCTAAACCACCAATAACATTTTTATGTTGGCATGTTGGGCTAAATCTTCATACTCATCTGTTGTTCAGAGATTGCCCATTTTCAAGGAATCACCCTGTGTACAGTGTGATTTTGAAATATGCACCTGTTGAAGAATTATAATTTCTGCCCAATCCCAAAAAAATAGATAAACGGGAGATAATTGCGGTGACCATAATAAAAATGGTGGAATAGAAGATGATTCAGATGTTGGATGAAAGTTTTATACCAAGAATATGCATTCCAACTGTACCAACAACGTACGTTCTTCGAAGATTATTTCGTTGATAAAACCAGCCGGTTTTCTGAAAGTGAACTTGGGAAGCTCTGAACACATGCTCGGAGAATTATTATTGCTGCAAAACCATTACATGCACGAAAATGTCTTTTGGTCATTACAAATTGAGCTGTAATTAGTTGCACCATTTTACTCCTCACTGCCTCCTTATCTGTTCATCTACAATCGGATAAGCGACTTTTCTTGTAATTTTTTTAATAACTTCGGACACCTGTCTTCATGACCGTATGTACAATGTATAATATATGTCTTGAGTATACATTCTCAAATAACTGGGATGTATTGTCAAGTGGGTACAGTGAAATCATTTGCAATATTTATTTTCTTTTTGTCAATCTATGAAACTATTAGAGGTTCGCTATATTTCTTAGAAAATTTTCGAAACGTTAAATCAAACAATTGTACTGAGAAGATTTTGGGGACCTGATACTCCTATGATACCTATTAAAGCAGATCCTTCATGGTAAAATATTGCAAATATCATTGAAGCACAAAGAGGAAGCTGCCATTTTCAGAACCTTCTGTCAATTCCCCCCTATAACTACGCCTATATTCATTGGTTCAAGAATTCCTAACTGATGATATTGTATCACTAGTACGCATATGTATTTCCTCATGTGGTTAAAACGACATTATGATGTCCTAAATGTTCCATTTACAGACGATGTTTTAGTGAAGGTATCAATAAATTGGCAGGAGATCGAGAGACAAAGATACAAATTTACCACCAATGAGTAACTCCTTGTTGAATCGGATGTGGAACCCTAGTTCTTTCTTGGAGCTTTCAAAATGAGTAACTTTTTTTATATTCTGGTTCTCACGAAAAGGGATATCCTGTAATGTTCAGAGAACATCGTGGGAACCAAGGGAAAGAAGGTAGGAGTTGGTGTTCTTCTTAAATTTCTGGAGATGGTATGCCTCGGGGAACACCTTCCTAGGCAATGAGTTCCAAAGTCTCGATGTTCGTTGGATGAACGAGTCTTTGGCAAGGGACGTTCTGCAGGTCTCTAAAGTGACCACGAAGGGGGTGAAGACTGAACCTGGCGGGTTAATCTCGAAGAGACTGCTAATGGAGGGACGATTGTTGATATTTCAGAAGAGCATCGCCCATGAAAATATCTATAAAACAGAGCCAACCCTTTTACGGTGTTCCAGAGAAGTTAGCGAGTTTGTAAGCGAGGCATCACCGACGAGACGAATTGCCTTTTTCTGGACAGAATCCAATAGTTTCAGGATATGTTTAGGTGCCGCACTCCAAACATGGGAACTTTCCAGGACAGGTCGGATCTGTGCCTTATAGATCATAAGCAGCTATCGAAATTATTGATATTTTTAATAACCAGAAATGCAATGAAATGCCAAAACTGAGGCATGAGAACGTGTATTGGAATCTTGTTACATAATTTGAGTATTCAGTTTTTGGAAAAATACTTATTGGGAATGTCATGCAAGGAAGCCAGCATTACATTCATATTACATTATAAATTTGAGTGAAATGAAAATGAATACAGTTAATAATCTGTGTCTTTATTAGTTCGATGAAATGAATATATATTTTTGTCTCAAACATAAAAATATCGTTTTTATCGGAATATTTCGTGGGTACATTTGTCATCGTCAAATGATAATCAAATTCATTAGATTTCCTGTATATATCAATGGATGCCACATTGTCAATCTGGGATGATATTTCTAGTTTAGAGATTGATTGCACCCGAACAATCTTCTTAAAAGTTGGCTTACTCAATTTTGTAAAGCAAAGCTTTGACATCTGACCTCAACCATTCGCGGTCGAGCATTATGACAGTTATTTCTGCCTTACAACTATCGATAACAAGACTAATGAATCCATCATGAACTCCGCTTGTATTCAGCCAGCGATCATAGCCGACCTGAAACCGTTATATTTGAAAGTAGAACTGAAGTAAGTACAATGTTCGATAGAAATTACGGTAATCCCGCTGCTCAGACTTGGTTATAAACATTATACAATGAATTTTCTCGAATGAGTTCACCGATATATAGATATTGTAAAAGAGTCAACGACCTGAAAGGAAGAGATACGATTATTTCATCATTGAAAACGAAGGGAATCTATATAGTCAATTAGAGAAAATATGGTTGGAACAATTATAACAGGCCGTTTTATAACAGTATATTTTTTGGTTCTATAATGAAGTCATTATGAAACGCAAATTCGTGTCGAAATAGCCTTTGTTTCGATACGCATTTTTTATTATTCAGAGGTTGGTACAATCGAACTGTCAAATGGAAGTCAGAACAGTTAGGCCTAGTTTACTCTCAAATAAAAGTCAGAAGAGTTAGGCCCAGCATACTTCTGAGCGATTTTGGATTTGGTGATACTAGCAGTGAAAAACTCAATGTTTTTGTTGGTAAATTTTAATTCAGAGTGTGATTTCATTTAAATTGGCAGTGATATCGCAAAAATTAGAATCGCTCCACAGGAAACTGTGCTTCACGCTTGTGCGTCAGATTTTAAATATTTTAATGTCATCATTGTTACCAATCGAAGATTTTTTTTGCTTTGGATTTCAACACACACCAATCGAAGATGTTTCTATTATTTATCGATATCAAATCAATAAACGACTTGAAAAATAGAAGAAATTGTATATGATACACGTTAAATAAGACTCGTTGTCGGACTTGTTCACTATTTATTTTCTGACCAAATTTTGCTCCTGTGGTAAAAGCGATCTTATTGCATCATTTTCAAGTGAAAATCAACTGATTACAAGTGAAAAATTAGCAAAACCATAGCCTATGTTTCAAAATATTATTATGACTGATGCATTTCCCATTCCAAATACCAAATGACATGTTTCGCCCCCTTATATAGATTATACATACTACTTTAACTTCCCTACAATTTTTTACAGCACAATAGGTACCTATAGCGGTAAAAATGGTAAATTGATATCTTCCGCCCTATAACATTGGATGAGGGCCTACGAAAGCATATTGATTATGAATGTTCTTTTCGAGAATAAATCACAACCTCATGTACTACCTGAAACGAATTCGAAATGAAAAGCATATGTTTCTTTGATTGAATAAAAGAAAATGTATTTTGGGTGCCACGATTACTTTATTTTTTATTTCTCCACTCGCTCCCATCAATCTGTTTTCATCCCGTCAGTAAATTAAAATTGAATTAATTTTAATTTTACATCAACATTTTGTTTATTCGACTGACACTGGTGAATTTTCATAGATGGATTCGTAAGCAAGTGAACCCAGTTGTAGCAATTCATTCAGTTATATTTCATCATAAATTGTCAACAATATTCTTCTTGTAGATAAAATCACACAATAATTTCAATTACACCCTGTACATGAATGTATATACTTCCCTCTGACTGCCAAATATTCGATACAAAAGTAGACAAGACAAATTGAGAGTTGTATGTTTACCTTTGCAATTATAATGATTCAATTTCACGCCAACCAAAAGATGGGTAAATAGCTGACGTCAAAAGTGGACTGAGAATAAGATACGTTAACGAACTCTCCCTCCTAAGTAGTACAATCGAACTAACAGAAAGAAATAACGCAATTAAATAGAAGCATTCATGTCCAGTTAGTGAGGTTCTCTTGGTTATAATCTTTCTATTCAATGATTCAGTCGAGATTGGTCAAGGTATGGCTTATGAAGATCAAATAGAAAATTAACGAAACAACTCATGGAAACAGGAAACATTGCATGAAACAGTTTGATGGGTCAAAATTAAAAAATTCAACATATAGCTGCTCCAGAATGGCGTATTCATTCAAAATTGGAATGTGGGGGATTTTGGGTTCGGAGATTTTTTGTAGTGTCACCTGTTTCGAACTTAAGAAAACTAATATATTTTATCAGATAAAAAAGGAAAATAAATCTCAAAGTCATCTCCACAACATTATTAGAATAATCTAACATAACAAGGTAGAAAACGAGCAGAAAACAACTACGTTCCTGGCAAATACCACGCAACATATTGAATTATATCCACTCGTAGTCTATGCATCAATTCATATAAATGAATAAAAATACAAATATTTCTTTCTTCGAACATGCGTTTATGATCCCAACGAGATAAACACGCCTGACAACCTGTAGACCGGTTTCGGGCTTATTGGCCCTCATCAGTACAGGGTAGTCATATCTTCTATATGGGAAATTTATTAAGGAGTGTTTCTTTCTTCGCCGCTTGGTGTCGCCGTCTTCATACACTGCTTGGGGAACGGCTCACTGCTATCAAATATGCGTAGATTCAGACCTCGCCTCGTGTGGAGATCTCAGGATCTCTACACGGTTGACTAAAAGAGTACAATTAATTCGCATCTTTGGCGCTTTTATTTTCAATCACTTGAAAGGGGGGCGGAAATGTACCACTGTATAAATATAAAAAAAAATCGATTCAGCTATAGCTTCACGTTCCTCAGTTCTACATCTCCGTGTTCAATTTTCATTTCTCCTATATACCCAACCACCACCTGACGTGTACCTGAATATCACGGGCTCTCAAAATTCGATCCTCAAGGGCATTATGTAACCTAGCGGTACTTATGCATATAAAAAACGAGAGGTCTGTTTCCCTGATTTTTTTTTCTTCGCTTTAAGGATATAGGGCGCTGGGTAGGTACCGGCTGGCCTGAAATGAATCTTCATTTCGTTTTAATAGGGGTGGCGTGGGATTTGAATTTGATATTATATTTCGAAAGTACCGTTCGACTAGAGGAAGGTTTTTTACCTGTAAAAGAGCGGCATTGGTCTTGTCTTTGATTCAGTTCTAGCATGCATATATTTTTCTTTCGAGGTGCTGTACCAGAATCAATCGCATAAAAACGGTATTCTTGTGTAACAGATTTCTTGCAACTCACTAAAGCCTTCAATATATTGTAGCTATTCTACGTTATCCAACTGAATTGAGTTAAATTCCGGTTAGAATAAAGAACTCTAATAAGGAAAGAAAGGAATAAAATCAGATTAACCAAACACTGAAGATACCACTATCAGAATGAGAATGTTGCGGCTCCTTATGAAAACTTCATGGAAATTGACAGCATAGCAATATATCAACTATTATTGATCTCGTAGATATAGATAAAAACCATTCCAGATGCGCCAAATGCTACAACAGTTCCCTGTGGCAATGAGTGAAAGGATGTCTTCGCTTCATTCATGAAATTTTTTTTAAATTAATTTCACAAATCTCTTATTTCTACTCTTATCTCTTCTCTTATCTCTACCAACCGCTCTAACACAACTGAAAATATTTAATGTTATACATTACTATTAACATAATATTCGAAACTCATTTCGTATAAAATATAATTTGAACTATTTCAATTTTGGATACAAGATATGAAGAGCAATCAACAAAGTTATATATCTAAACGTTGACTACAAAACAACGTAAGCAACACCAACTCTTACATGTGTGACCAGATGTGGTACATTGTATTTAGCGAAAATGTGGACAAAATCCAATCATATAGACATCGAATAGTTTTCCTGAAAACTATGGCACATTGGCAACACTGTGATAACGGCATATGTATCACTGGTATCACGTCAATTTTCATTTGTCAGTGTTCTGACTGGTCCATTGCAACAAGTTTGCTGTCATTCTTATTTCTTTCAATTTTTCGTTTCGTCACACTCTTATCACTTTCATTTTGTATTATTGTTAATATTGTTCATGGTATTTTCATTTTTTACAATATCAATTATAGAATCGAAATATTCCACTTTTTCTGAAGAATCTAGAATTTATTTTACAATCAATGAAGATATACCATTTATATCATACTTCCACTCCGTAATGTGGATAGTTTCAAAAAGAAAATATCTCAGAGTCATTAAGAGTATATTTTATATTTTCCTCTTATTATTGGTTTCTAATATATTTTTTGCCTGCTAGTGAGAGTGGAATTATTTTACATTTACACACATCAGAGTCTTTTGTTGAGTTTCAATTTTTTAACATTAATAAGATTATTCAATTGCATAGATCATTTTTTTCCTCAATACATATATTTCAAAATGTGCGCGCTTTGTTCTGACGTGTCAATCCACAGGAATCATGAAATTTTGGTCGTGCGCATGCGCTATGGGTGTTGTACAGGGTTTCCCCCTTTATTCTCATAATTCTCAACATATCACGGGCTCTCAAAATTCGATCCTCAAGGGCATTATGTAACCTAGCGGTACTTATGCATATAAAAAACGAGAGGTCTGTTTCCCTGATTTTTTTTTCTTCGCTTTAAGGATATAGGGCGCTGGGTAGGTACCGGCTGGCCTGAAATGAATCTTCATTTCGTTTTAATAGGGGTGGCGTGGGATTTGAATTTGATATTATATTTCGAAAGTACCGTTCGACTAGAGGAAGGTTTTTTACCTGTAAAAGAGCGGCATTGGTCTTGTCTTTGATTCAGTTCTAGCATGCATATATTTTTCTTTCGAGGTGCTGTACCAGAATCAATCGCATAAAAACGGTATTCTTGTGTAACAGATTTCTTGCAACTCACTAAAGCCTTCAATATATTGTAGCTATTCTACGTTATCCAACTGAATTGAGTTAAATTCCGGTTAGAATAAAGAACTCTAATAAGGAAAGAAAGGAATAAAATCAGATTAACCAAACACTGAAGATACCACTATCAGAATGAGAATGTTGCGGCTCCTTATGAAAACTTCATGGAAATTGACAGCATAGCAATATATCAACTATTATTGATCTCGTAGATATAGATAAAAACCATTCCAGATGCGCCAAATGCTACAACAGTTCCCTGTGGCAATGAGTGAAAGGATGTCTTCGCTTCATTCATGAAATTTTTTTTAAATTAATTTCACAAATCTCTTATTTCTACTCTTATCTCTTCTCTTATCTCTACCAACCGCTCTAACACAACTGAAAATATTTAATGTTATACATTACTATTAACATAATATTCGAAACTCATTTCGTATAAAATATAATTTGAACTATTTCAATTTTGGATACAAGATATGAAGAGCAATCAACAAAGTTATATATCTAAACGTTGACTACAAAACAACGTAAGCAACACCAACTCTTACATGTGTGACCAGATGTGGTACATTGTATTTAGCGAAAATGTGGACAAAATCCAATCATATAGACATCGAATAGTTTTCCTGAAAACTATGGCACATTGGCAACACTGTGATAACGGCATATGTATCACTGGTATCACGTCAATTTTCATTTGTCAGTGTTCTGACTGGTCCATTGCAACAAGTTTGCTGTCATTCTTATTTCTTTCAATTTTTCGTTTCGTCACACTCTTATCACTTTCATTTTGTATTATTGTTAATATTGTTCATGGTATTTTCATTTTTTACAATATCAATTATAGAATCGAAATATTCCACTTTTTCTGAAGAATCTAGAATTTATTTTACAATCAATGAAGATATACCATTTATATCATACTTCCACTCCGTAATGTGGATAGTTTCAAAAAGAAAATATCTCAGAGTCATTAAGAGTATATTTTATATTTTCCTCTTATTATTGGTTTCTAATATATTTTTTGCCTGCTAGTGAGAGTGGAATTATTTTACATTTACACACATCAGAGTCTTTTGTTGAGTTTCAATTTTTTAACATTAATAAGATTATTCAATTGCATAGATCATTTTTTTCCTCAATACATATATTTCAAAATGTGCGCGCTTTGTTCTGACGTGTCAATCCACAGGAATCATGAAATTTTGGTCGTGCGCATGCGCTATGGGTGTTGTACAGGGTTTCCCCCTTTATTCTCATAATTCTCAACATATGTTCACCATTCAAAAACTATTCTGGAATGATTTTTTACGAATTTTTCGAGTCTGAGCTAACTTTTTCTCAGTGTCAACCAATTACAGGGCGGCTTAAGAACTTTTTTATGTTCTGCGGTTGTTTCCTATTTTTAATCCGATGATAATGCATGAATGATATTTATTTTTGAGTTCAGATTGACGGGCTTTATCGAATTGTGAATAAAAATATAGATCATCTCATTTGGGAAAATTTTTTTCTGAGCCACCCAGAAAAGTTTTCGGATGACCAAAATATGTTGAAAATAACGAGGATAAGGGGGGTGGCACATTTAAGTGGGACACCCTGTACATTTTGCTCAGGGAATGTGGTTCAGCCGCAGAAATGTCCTGGCAACCGGAGTCGAAAAAAAAAACACCCGCCATCGAAGAACCATTCAGTCCGTTGATCTCCAGCTCCCAACCTCCCACAAGACATCACCAACAACTGCGATACATCTCGCGATTCCGCATTCACTCCTCCGTCGGGTCAATTCTGATCGTTGGTCCACATTCCGCCTCGTCTTGCGAAAACTCCACCACGCTGCCTCCTGGGGGTGGGGAGGAGATGCAGGTCTTTGAACCGCGCGGTTCGCGCCTAACTGTAATGCATTGCATAAGGCAGCGTTCCGTTACGACTTTCATTCAGGGTCACCGGAAGAGTGTGCGAGACCACGAGAGAGATCGCTTTTCGCACACGGAAGGGATGTCCTCTTCGCGGATGATGACGTGAGGGCTGGCGCCTAGAAGGTCGTTCTCGCTTCAACCAAGTATATGGGGACCAATCTGATCATCTCTAGGTTGCTAATGCCTCTTGCGTCCATGTCATTCTACTGTGAATTGGTACTTTGGTATCTACTTGGAGATGAGCACCTCACCAGATCTTTTGTGCATGTTCCCTAATCTCTTATTCGGGGCACGAGAATCCGTGGCTTCGTACAAAGTTCATCAGTATCCTGACGTCACAGGGGAGCTAAGCCTCTTGCAGAAATGCGCTAAGCATTCTCAAAGCAAATAATCTGCAAGTTCTCGCAGTAGGGGCAACTGTCACTCTCTGATTTGCCTTTTTTTTTGAGGTGATACCTCACAGGGCAGGTCCCTTACTAGTTCAGCTTTCCTTGGCGATAGACTCACTAGGTTTTTCTGGCACTTTATTCCTGTGAGATTTAATTTCATCTGTTTCTCAGCGTCGAAACTCTTCTTTCAACTTGGCTTTGGAGATTCCACAGAAGGGTTCTGGATGGAGGAATTTTGTGTTTGCATCTTCTATGTTTCAACAACATCTAATAAATGAAAAAGAAGCTGTTCTGTGCATATCATGTCTAGCTCTGCTTCCACCATTTTTTTCGAAATGAAACCTCAGGAGACAATAAAGTGTGAGAGAAATCTACTATCAGGTGACTGTGTCATCAAAAAATCGTTTAGGATCAATAAATGTTGTCTCACAATCTCTCTATGTGTCTTTGTCCTGTTATCGCAACTGTGTAAGTGTTTTGGAAGATTTTCTTGCTATTTCTGATCCAAAGACAACTGTCTTAGTCGCTTCATTAACTGCCTGAGCGAATATTAATCTTAGTTGAGACAATCTTGGGTCTTGGTGCAAAATGATCTGGAAGGCTTCAGCTAGCTAACAACCAAGCTAATAAAAGTCAAAATTAAATGTTCTTTCGGGTAACTTCTCGAATAGCCTGGCATTATCTTCAACTGCATAGAGGAAATAACTTTCCAGACTACGAGTCTTCTCTGCAAATTTACATAAAGTCAATTGGTATGTGTTAACTTTGTTTCTTGAAAGGTAATCGGTCTTTTCGTTGCAGTGGTTCTTCAATGCATTCCGATCCGACCCTGTCCTAGCTCTTTGCGGGTTTTTGCAAAAAAAGCTGATTATGTTCTGTGCATATTATGTCTAGCTCTGCTTCCACCAGTTTTTCGAGATGAAACCTCAGGAGACAATAAAGTGTGAGAGAAATCTACTATCAGGTGACTGTATCACCAAAAAATCGTTTAGGATCAATAAATGTTGTTGCTTCACAACCTCTCTCTGTGTCTTTGACCTGTTATCGCAACTGTATAAGTATTTTGGTAGAGTTTCTTGGTATTTCTGATCCAAAGGCAACTGTTTTGGTCGCTTTAAGAACTGCCTGACAGCCTGAGCAAATATTGATCTTAGTTGAGGCAATCTTGGGTCCTAGAATGAGCAAATGGTGCAAAATGATCTGAAATATTTCTGCCTACATCCAAGCCAATGAACATGTACAAAGTTCAACAGTTTCCTGATATCGGAGAGCTCTAAAAAGGCCTCTTCCAGGAACTAGAGCCTCTTGCAGAAGAGCGCTAGGCATTCGTAAAGCTACTCATATATCGCTCTCTGGTTTGCCCATCTCTTTGGTTGGGATGATACCTCAGAGGACAGTGTCCAGTTACCAGCTTCAAGTATTTCTTGACCGACTCGAGAAGCTCTCAATCCCATTGACTGGTTACATTATACCATAGTGTGGTAATCTTTGGTGCAATTTGTTTGCATCTTCATCCACTGATGATACTCAATATTTCAAGAGCAGATGACATGGTGTAGTTACAGATGTACTGCAAATGAAATATTCAACTTGTGCTAAATACACCAGGACTGAAAAATACTTTTGAACTTCATTGAAGTGTTCTTGAAGAGGTCATCTGAATCATCTGTCCAAGATAGAAGGACCCGCATTGTTGTCTTTGTTCGGAACATGGCAAAGAAACAAGGCTGCAGCTAAAATCAGATTTTATTGGGTGACATTCAGATGAGTGTCAGCTCTAATACACCCATTTGGGGTCGCAGTTGCAGCTCTTTCAGTGCCAATCTGCTGACAATCTGCTCGCTTGGTACTGGTTCATGCATGGAGAAAATGCTTACTGAGCACATTTATGCGTTCAACTCGAACTTGCATAATGTTGTGGTTGCCTCTGAGAGGAAACCGCTATCCAATTATACCGCACACCTTCAAAGTAAGAATAATTACAGTGGATGGGTGATTCGTGCAGATGCTTATCGCAACCATCCAGTAACCATCGAAAGTACCGGCCGAAAAGTAACCGAAAAGTCAAAGTTGAACGACACTGTCCGATCTGCAAAAACCCGCAAAGAGCTAGGACAGGGTCGGATCGGAATGCATTGGAGAACCACTATATGAGGCAACGAACAGACCAATTACTTTTCAAGAAAAAAACTTAACGCATACTGCTAGGCTATTCTGAAAGTCCCGAAAAAACGTTGAAATTTGATGTTAGCTTGGATGTTGGCTAGCTGAAGCCTTTCAGATCATTTTGCCCCATTCGCTAATTCCAAGAGCCAAGATGCCTCAACTAAGATAAATATTTGCTCAGGCTGTCAAGCAGTTCTTGAAGCAACCAAGACAGTTGTCTCTGGATCAGAAATAGCAGGAAACTGTTCCGAAATACATTTACAGTTGGATAACAGGACGAAGGCACAGAGAGATTGTGAGCAACAACATTAATTGATCTCAAACGATTTTTTCATGAAACAGTCACCTGATAGTAGATTTCTCTCACACTTTCTTTCCTTATGAGGTTTCATCTCGAAAAAATGGTGGAAGCATTGCTAGACATAATAAGCAGAACTTAATTAGCTTTTTTTGTCATGTATTAGAGGTTATTGAACCAAAGAAGATGCACACACACAATTCCTCTTTCCAGAACCCTTCTGTGTAATCTCCAAAGCCAACTCGAAAGGAGGGTTTCGATGCTGAGAAACAGATAAAATTAAATCTCACTGGAATAAAGTGACAGAAAAAGCTAGAGTCTTTCGCCAAGGAAAGCTAAACTACACCTTTTCCAGTTGTATTTCAGAAAGCGTCAAATGTATTTCAGAATAGCGAGTTCGATTTCAGAAAGCATCAATTGTATTTCAGAATTATCAGTTTAATTTCAGAAAGCGTCAATTGTATTTCAGAAAAGTCAACTGAATTTCAGAATTCGTCATTAGAATTACAGAATATATCATTTGTATACAAATGACGAATTCTGAAATTCGATTGACTATTCTGAAATACATTTGACGCTTTCTGAAATTAAACTCGCTATTCTGAAATACATTTAACGCTTTCTGAAATTCAACTCACTATTCTGAAATACAATTGATACTTTCTGAAATACAAGTGACTATTCTGAAATTCAATTGACGCTTTCTGAAATACACCTGATGGTTTCTGAAATACAACTGGAAAAGGTGTAGTAAAGGTCCTGCCCTATGAGGTATCACCTCAAAAAAATGGCAAATCAGAGAGATATAGTTGCCACTACTGCGAGAACTTCGCTGGAACTGCAGAACATTCGCTTTGCGAATACCTAGCGCTCTTCTGCAAGAGGCTCAAGTTCCTGAAAGGGGCCTTCTAACAGCCCTATAACGTCAGGAAACTGATAAACTTTGTACGAAGTCTCGGAATCCTGAGCTTTGAATAGATTAAGGATTAAGTTAGAGATCCTAAAAAATCCACAAGTAATTGGGATAACGATTCAATTCAAGTGAATTATCCAACATCGTTTTGTTGGCCCCCAAAACTATATCCCAGTACGTTCCTGGCCACGTTGATTTGTAAGAGACTGCCTCGCATACAGTTAGATTCGAGTGGGACCCGAAATAATGTGTATGTAAAACCGAGCTCCGTACACAGTTATACGAGTTTACTTTCAACTGAAATAACGGCGTCTTCTGAAGTAACAGTAACAGTAATGGGATTGCCTAACTAACACTTTTCATCTAATCTAACTGTAAGCGCAAGCGACGGTAGTAATCACAGACTGTGGTATCGGATGACTACCATTGCCACGAAGTTCAAGTAAGAACAATGAAGATACTGCAAGCATAAGAGAGGTTCATGATTGAAAGGCTATCGACACATATTTCTCAGCTATTGGTTGATAAATATTGATTTTGATCTACTGAATTGCCATCTTCGTAGATTTATTGATAGATTCGTTTCAACCCAACCCAGAGAGCTTCAAAACTTAGCACGTCTTATCCTGCATAGAAGGAATCTTCATCAGCAATCCATGATGATGAGTATAGTTGTACCCCTCTCGAGTTTGAGCTCCACTTTTTTTGGAATGCAAAAGAAAATAATGTCAGACGAAGGACTGATACCCCCTTCAGGCTTCTTCCATCCTCTGAGTCTTTGTAATCTTTCCATGTGTGCTTTCCAATCACTACGAAAACGGTATAGAGTAAAACTTTCTCAGAGTGCAAAAAGCTTGATTTACATAATTTTAGTTAAATCACGTCCGACAAAAAACATGTATGGGTGCATCTTCAGCGAAAAAATCAGGTATTTTTTACTCTTCAAGGCAATTTCACATTACTGAAGACATTTTTCCATATGTCGTCAGTTCACCACGTTCTGTAAATATAAATTACAAGAGGATCAACTACCGAAATAGCAAGAATTTTGAAAGACTGAGCTGTTAAATGTGAAGATTATAAATATTATCCTGGTGCAAGAAAAGTTCTTAGAAGAATAATTCAACCAGGGAGTGAATCCTTTTTCTGATATTGAGTACCTATGCGAAGAGACGAAAAATCAAGGATGCTGCTTAAGATATTGCAGAAAGTCTTCAGATGAAATTTTACTCATATAGTGTAATTGTTGTTAGTACGGAGTGGAAATCAAGAAGTCAACTGTTGTGTCTATACTTATTGATGGCTGCTCCAAAACTTGGTATATGCCCGTTTTAACTTTACCACAAACTTATAGAGATACGGAATGAAACTGCACTCCCAGTCGTTACTAGAGAAAACCTTGGTTATAATATTAATAATATCTATTCATCTTTGCAGAAGTAAATACCAGAAAATATCAAACTCCTACGCATAATTGTGCAGTGACGCAGAGGGACAAAATTCCATAAAAATGCCTCAAAAAATAAGCAATGAATCCACAATGAGCTATTATTATGTGGTTATCAAGATTTTCTGTAGGTACCCAATCCAACCAATAATAATTCATAACTGTTCTCCCATAGCACGACAATTGAACATTACTACCTACATCATCTTCCTGGGTTCGAAGAATATACCTACTTCCTATAGGTCCATAAAGAAATTATGGCAAAAAAGGCTCTCTTCTATAATCATTTTATAATCCACCTAACCCTGTATTACCCAAGGTACCGTTCCGTAATAGATAATGTAGTGCCATTATGTTTATCTACCCACTTGTTTATACGGCAGATAGGAGTACCCTCGAAGTAGCGGTACTGAATATTAGATAAACCCTTTCCGTTAGTTGCCTGTTTTATCATAAAAATTCTTCAGAATGTAACGGAAAATGATTGAAGTTCATTTTAACATGACACAACAGCTGTATACAAGATTGTCCTGAGATCAAAACTCGGATAGATACAGTTAGGTCACATTAGGTACAAAGCTACCTAAAACATATTTCCGGGTACGTTTTCTGATTTCGAACAAACAAATATTTTAATATATTTCATTTACTATTTCATCCATACTTTCGAATACCAACCTTGATTGTTAATTTTCTCGTATACACTATGTTACAGCGTTTTTTTTTCATTTACTTATGAAAAATTTTACATCTCACATTTTGAAATTTCTGTTGAAGTTATTCTGGATTTACGAACGTTTCAATTTAATAATTACAAAACAGAATTTTTTCCAACTTTTGAACCAATTATATCGATATCTTTTTATTCTCGATACATAGGTAGAATAAATAGAAACTCTTACAATATTTTTGAAAACAAGCTGATATATAGGTAGGTACAAATGCACAAGAAAGGAAAAATCTATATCTGGATTCGAAAGCTTCTCGCGTAATAATAATGGCAGGAATCTTTTGAATACTTTGAAGTTCAAACTATAAAATTGAATCAAGTTTAAAGTGTTGTTGTATGCAAAAATTAAGGCCATTTTGAACGTCCCAAACTATGTAGTATAGTAATGAAAATGAATCCATTTTATTTTCAATTCATGTTCCGTTAGGTTATAAAACTATTTCTTGGACAAGGCAAGGCAAGTATTTATAGGTGCTTGCTTGCCATTGGCGTAGGATCCATTTACTAATTGAATTATTTATAATTCTTTATTCATTCATTTATTTTATCACGCTATTGTTACGATATGGTTCTTGTATTGTGGCATTGTAGTCAAGAGTTAGAACTAACCTTTCATCACTTTGTCCGTCACATTCATCCTCGGGTATTTTTTTTATTCTGTGCCTCAACGAAAGGGCGGAGAAGAAGGTATTTGAATTTTTCGAACGTTTGGAAATACCACATTAGGCAATGAGTTCCAAAACTTCGTCGTTCGATAGAAAAAATAATTCTGGTAAAGGGAAGCTCGGCAGGTCCCGAGCTCGACAATGAAAGGGTAGCCCTTCTGGGCCTTTTCGACGTGATTTCCGATGAGCAGGTCACACATAATAACCGATGTGAAACGCCACTGGGTGGTCATCGAGGAGCCGGTGTATTCGATTACCAGCATGCCGACCTGGCCATCCTCAATAACCAAATAACGGCTCTCAAAAATCGTAGTCCAAATTCCGGTCGACGAACTCCCGATCGGACGTCATCGACTTCTTGGAAGTTACTGAAGATGCGGAGAGCTGCCTCGATGGTGGATCTCGGGAGGCTGGGAGTGTGGAGCTCTAGATGATATAAATGCCGGAAAAATAATGAAAATCTGGAAACTGGTTGAGTCTAGGGAAATCTAAATACATCTAGATGGATTCGAAATGAATTAAGATGTCTCCTTAGAAATGTGGATAAAGAAATCTAGAATTCAGTCATAAAAGAACGGCTAGGTAAGATGAATCAACAGGAGTCTGGTGAATCTATTCTAGATGTATGTAGGTATAAAATTTCGAGTCGCTTATAATGAGTAGGGGCCGTTTTTTGGTAAAACTTCGTTTATCGCACTCCTATGAGTTCGGAAAAAATTGTTGGTGGAACTCACGTATTTTGACCTCCTGATAACGAATCTGAAGTCAAAACGCGGCTGTCTCAAGTATTTTTGGAGATACGGCCCCATTTTGTCTCAAAAATGTTCCATTTGACATCTCAAATTTCTGCTAATAAAAACACACAAAATTAATCCTTCTTTGAGCCAAAACATCACACATGCTCACATTCACTTGTTTCCAACACTTTTTTGCATAAAAAACTGTTATTTTCTCAAAAATTCGCCCTTCTTCAAAACGTAAACAAAACATCTTTTTTCACTGATTTTCTGGTTATTTTTATTTGAGATGTTGGCAACGTCTTACCATGACCTACAGTCACGTTGCCAACATCATAAATACAAGTTACCAGAAAATCAGTGTAAAAAGGTTGTTTTGTTTACATTTCAAAGAAGGGTGAATTTTTTGAAAAATAATAGTTTTTTCTGCTGAGAAGTGTTGGAAACAAGTAAATTTATGCGTGTATAGAAGTCAAAGAAGGGTGAATTTTGTGTATTCCTAATAGCAGAAATTTGACATGTCAAATGGTGCATTTTTGAAAATACTTGAGACCGCCGCGTTTTGACTTCAGATTCGTGATCAGGAGGTCAAAATACGTAAGTTCCACCAAAAATTTTTTCCGAACTCATAGGAGTGCGATAAACGAAGTTTTACCGTTTTTTTAAACAAGTATGAACTCCGTTTAAGATGAAACTCGTTTTGTTGCTATGGAATAGCCAATCAAATCACTGGTTCTCTAGCAACTAAACCAAGTTCAGCTTAAACGAAGTTCATTCTCGTTCATAAAAACGGTCCTAAAAGTCTTCAATATCGAAAATAATATTTTGCCGTTTGTTTTTGTCATAATATAAATTAAATATAAATTAATCCTTGAATATGACCATTGAAAACTTACACATCAAAAGCAACCCGACATACGATACATGGTTAGAAATGGAAAAAATCTGTTTAAAACCAAATCATATCCAACTATGATTCCCACTTGAAAAACTACAACTTTGGTTGGGCCATACTTCGAAATTGCACCTTCTTTTTCGAATTTTCTCTACGCCTCTGGATTATGCAGGAAAAAGTGTCGTAACTTCGCGAACAACTATAATATATTCACAATCATGGGTCTAAAAGTTGAAAAATCGAACTTTTGTTTATAACTCTAGAACAAAAGAACAGTGAATTTGTCTCGAAAATAAACCTCATTTTTTGTATCTACATTTTCGTGAAACAAAGATCCCACTTTAGGAACACCTTCCCGTGTCTTGATTACTTTTGGACCTATCGGCAAACGAAAAAAATATCTACTTTTATATATTTTTGTTGAGTTCAAAAAAATCCCCATAGAACCTTTCAAAAGAATATACTTATTCTTGATTAATTTTCTAAGCTTCAAATAAAAAAGTTAAAAGATAGGTTCAAAAGTAACCAAAATACGGGAGGTGTTTGGAAAGTGGGAAATTTCAATTTTGCCTTGTATCTCGAAAACAGGGAGAACAATGAAAGTTCTATATTGTCGACAATGTTCGTTTCACGAAAAAAGTAGGTCAGAAGATTATGTGAAAACCGCAACTCTATATCTCCAAAGACAACTGAGATATCGTACAAAAGTGTCGAAAATTGGTCACACTGTACATATTACAAATAAATGTTGGATACAAAAGTTGATGACTCGAGTATTATTTAGACAGGGTGTCTCAAAAAAGTGCAGCGACTCAGTATTTATTTTTTGAATTGCTTTTTTGGATTCTAAATTGAATTTTGAACAAGTATGATGCATTGTATCATATCATAAAATTAAATAGTTGATGGGCTTGTGATATACAGTGTGACCAAGATAAAGTTGTACAGCATTCGAAAACAGTAAGATATACGAATTCGTTTAAATCGGAAAGAAGTTGCGCATTTAAAAGGTCACACCAAAATCTCGAAAAAATTTCAAACTAATTTATAGTCTTCATTTATATTTAAAAAAGTAAATTTTTGGAGAATATGTTTTTATTTTTGGTTACGTTATTATTGGGGATAGTACAGAAAAACTGTTTTGGTTTTGAAGAGTCTCATTTTGGTGCGTATAATTCAATATACCAAAATTTTATAATTTTTTTTCAATTACGTCCTCATCGGTGGATTAATTTGGAAGTTGTGAATGTTGGAACTAGAGAATCTACCTACAATCCATTGTGACAAATACGCTGATTATAATACCGCACAATATGTAAGGATTATATAAAAAATAACGTTAATTTGAATGAAGATTTCTGAATTGTGTTCTAGGTATATGCATATTGGATTCTTGATAATATCACATTGAAAATTTAATCTCCTCTTATTGTACGGACGAATGACAATAGGAATTTAATATCTTGAATTCGAAACAAGGGTATGCGGAGATGGTAGAACAAACGCCAAAAACCAGTCTATAACAATGTTCTTGTTGATGGAAGTCCACAACGTGACTTGCTGTCCCAGAACTGGTCATCAGAGGTCAACCCTACTTCCCTTTTCATAATCCATAAAGTACAATCTCGTGGTGACCCGATGATGTCTAGCTAGGTATGTTCTTATTGCAGATGTTAGTACCTCTTATTGATTTTGATGAAATGAAGATATATTATTAGTCAAGAACAAGCGAGAGATTTTAAACATATGAATTGTACAATTATTTCTGTTTATATGTTGATGTGATTAAGTTTCAAGGCAGATTATTTAGTTTGAGCAGGAGAGATGCTCTCTCACCCTATTCATCTATTCCATTGTAACCATTAGTTTTCAGGTGCTGTGCTCGTATATGGTCTATATATATATTATGGTTTCATCTGAGGAAAACAAGATAGAACTAGGGATTTTTTTAAAGGTGGCTAACATGTTTCCACCCACCTTTGATAGAAGGAAATCTTCAGAGAATGTGAATAAAATGGATCGATAATTAAATAAATATAAGTACGAGGGAAGCAATTAGAATCTGAAGATTTATACTGAATTATTCGAATTCGACGCCCATCATTGGAATATCCATCAGAGATACGAAGAAGGTTGAATTTGGGGCAATTTCATGCTCATTATTATATTGAAAAAATCTACGATAGTTCTTGAGTTTCTAGAACTGAATTTCAGAAATATCTAGATCCATGAATTGGCATTTTTAGTTGTCGAATTTGACGTTTCTATTTTTGGTGACCAACATGAATTTTTTTTCAAATACGCAGAAGCATATGTTTTTCCTGATTTTCTACATTTTTTTTCGAATAGAAATATGTCCGGAAATGCACCTCTTTTGAGCTACATCAGCTACTGGAAAGAATATCCATTCTTAACGTAGATACAAATTTCTTGGTCACAATGATAAACTAACAATTAGTGTCAAAAATGATACAAGCTTACTTTTTAATTAATATTGCTCATAAATTCAGAAAATATTCACGTTTTCTGTTCCTACACCATTTTAATTAACAAAATTGATGAATTCTATTGTGTTTTCTTATTTGAAAATAAAAGGTTTCATCTCAGTAGTATATCTTGATGATTTTTTGCTTTGAGGAGATACCAAGAAAAGCTGTTTGAGGAATTTCACTGAAACTAGTAAGTTATTTGAAGAACTTGAAAAAAGTCGGAGGGTACCATCCCAGTATTGTATATATTTTTATGATTTTGTTTTGATTCAAAGGAAATGAGGATGGAATTACCCAATTTGTGGAAACTTTGATTTCAGCTTTGTCACTAGAACAATCAGAAAGAAAGCTATGATTCTTTGATGTCCATTCCAAGCTCCTTGAAAGAGGAATTCTAGTGGTGGTCCAAGGATATAGAAAATTCAAGTGTTTCCATAACATAATTTTTGAAGCAAAAAATGAATAAAATGCTAAAAAAATTGGGGGCATGCCAAATTTCAAAGGATTCGATACGTTATTATAGTCACAATTTCAAATAATCTTGTTTTATTTCTACGCAATTTACAGTGGCTGTAGCTTGAAGGGGGTGTATTTCAGAACACATCAATAATAATACAATACGTAATTGAAATATCTACATAAAACTTTGAATCGCCCTGTATGATGAGCAGGAAGAGCATGGAGAATACACCATCAGCAGAATTGTCGAGTTTTTCTGCCAATCAACACTTTTCAATTGACAAAGAAGGGTCCCTGAAGAATGAAACACTCTGCACATTAAAATCTCAGGTTGAAGACTCCCGTTTTCGCGTGATGCTTGACTCATGAAATTTGAAAGCCGTTGGGATGAGAGCGGTAGCAACAAAGTTCAGTGAATTTGAAAGTTCAAGGACCTTCAGTGACTTCTGTGGATAGCGAATATCCAATCATCGACCTCTTATTCAGTTTGGCAATGAAGGAAGTGACCGGCGTCTTCCAGCTGCTATACCGAAAGAACCATCGATCATTATATTGTGTCCGAGAATATTTTTTTATCTTCCGTTGAAATTTGAAAATAGTGCCTCTCCATTTTGAAAGATGCGATCGGGTGGGAAAATAAATTTTTCGTTTTTTACGTAACTGTCGCATGAATAAGTATTTGTTTCACATCAAATGTGTACAGGGTGGTACAAATCAGAAACGTTTGATAGGAAATACCAATTTCTGGAGGAGTTAAGTCCATGTCTCACGGTCAAACTATTTAATCAAATCTGTTTGACGTGACGTCATTTCTGTCTATTTGATTCAAATGTATGAAATGTGCAGAAATCCTGTTCACACGATTTGAAGAAGTTTGCTCAAACAGTTCAAAAATTGATTGATCATAGCGGAAGAGAAATATACATTCAAAATGGAATCTCGCTTTTCAACAATATTATATATGAATAAAAATAATACACAAAAATCTCTAAACATCTATTTCATGGTAAGTTGCGAGCCCCTTCAGAGATTAGTGAAGTAGAAACGAAACTACCTCAGTTCCCTATTGAACTGTGTTTGCAAAACATTGAACAATACCTCAACTCCTGATTATATGGAATATATATGTAGGTATACACCTATACCAGTTATTTGGCCGTGAGAATTACTAGCAATATCATTCGATGCATCTGGCATCTTATCAATCTTGTGGTAATCTTTTTGTCTGATGTTATACAAAAGTTATTTATTGCTTCTATGGAGATCTATTAGGAACGTTACTTGCTCCTCGGTCCAATTTCAAGCAGCAGAAATTTCCAACAGTCCAAAACTCTATTAGTATTCTGAGTTCTGACGTTTCGATTTTCGTTTTCAACAAAAAACTCTAACCTTAGTTTTTCATCAAACAGGTAAAATATTTAGAACATGTTCTAATTTTAGCTGCTGTTTGATGTGACGTCATTGATGACATCACACTTCCATAGTTTGATCAAATAGTTTGACCGTGAGACACGGACTTTAGTGTCATCTTCATTTGAGAATCACGCGTATACCTATCATTTGCACTAAAATCCCGAAAAGTGATATTGTCATAATTTATACTTTTTCTCGATTTCTCTGGTTCAAATTTACATTTTTTGCTCTTTCTGTTACATGAAGGAGTGGCTCAGATAATTCATCACTATTTCCAATCATGCAAAAGAATAATATGATTTCGTTTTCAACAATTCACCTATATATGGTAGAGGCGAGCTTTTTTCAATATTTCAGCATACGAGCGCAAGTACTGTCACTTAATGACATTATTGACATTTCTCGGAAAATACTTTGCTAACCGTTAGTAGAAAAAATTAATTCCTATTTTTGAAGCCGTCGTAGAGGAAGTTTAGTGTACAACTTATTTGCTGAGGTGATGTAATCTGTTCAAAATCACAGGAAACTAACTCTAGTGAATGTGATCATTTTGTAACGATCAATGTTATGTTTTTTTTAATGTTCTCACGAAAAGGGATATCCTGTAATGTTCAGAGAACATCGTGAGAACCAAGGGAAATAAGGTTGGAGTTGCTGTTCTTCTTAAACTTCTGGAGATCGTTTGCCTCGTGGAACACCTCTCTAGGCAATGAGTTTCAAAGTCTCGATGTTCGTTGGATGAACGAGTCTTTGGAAAGGGACGTTCTGCAGGTCTCTAAAGTGACCTCGAAGGGGTGTGAAGACTGAACTTGACGGGTTAATCTTTAAGAGACTGCTAATATAGGAATGATTGTTGGTATGTCAGAAGAGCATCGCCCATAAATATATATATATATAAAATAGAGATAAATCGCCAACTTTTCTACGGTGTTCCAGAGAAGTTAGCGAGTTTGTAAGTTAGGCATCACCGACGAGACGAATTGTCCTTTTTTGGACAGAATCCAATAGTTACAGGATATGTTTAGGTGCCGCACTCCAAATATGGGAACAGTATTCCAGGACAGGTCGGATCTGTGCTGACTGGGAGTGAAATAGCTCTTGGCTCGAAACAGAAAACCAAGTTTTTGGGATGCACTTTTGGCAATGGACCTTTTCCCAAGAAAGGTTATTGCTGATAGTAACGCCAAGCATCGAAATGGATGACTTCAATGGTATGGTTACTCCTGACTGAATTATTTTGGACACAGTGAGATCGGCTTTTCTAGAGAAAATACATGCTTGTGCTTCGTTTGCATTGAATTCTACCAAGTTATCAGATCCCCACTCGAGAATTGTTGCTAAGCCCATATTTATGTTGTTAACATTTCTTCCTCGTTCATTTCTGGTTTGACCGGCCGATATCTAGGAGCCCTGGAAGAAAAAGCTCTATGGAGGGTACTATCATCCGCGAAGCTGTGTATGTTCGTTGCATAATCGAGGTCCACAATGTTTTCGGCATTTTCCTGCCAAATAAGCTTTATTGATTTCGGATTCGCAAACAGTTGGAGTCACTAGAGGTCTTTGAACTTTCAAATCGTTTCTTGGCGCAGCGAATGATATAAATTCGTTTTCATTATCCATCTCGATGTCGGATATCAAGACATACTAACCGGAGTAACTTGTCTACCTATAGGTGTTCATATTTCTTCAGAAACACCCTTTTGATACGCCAGTTGTGAGGAAATATTTCCTCCAAAAGACACGAAAGGGTTAATTAAAAAAATTACGAAAATAAACAAATCTGTTTGAAAAGATCTCTCCAGCACTGATGAAAATTATGTAAAATTTCACTATTTTTCCTCAAAAATTACGGAAGATACGGAATAGACAAATTTGGATAAAGACTGAAATTTTCCAAAAGCTGTATCGGTGGTCCTGACTCCTGATCACGAATCCGAAGAGATTTTGAGTCTGTTTTTCTCCTATACTATCCAAAATAGTGTTGGACACCGAAAATCCATCAACAGTTCAAATTTGGTGGGAATTTCATGAAACTATTCCATTTATAACTGCGTCAGATTGAGAACGACATGAGGCATATTGTAGCTTCAGTCTGAAATCATGAAGCAGACTGACTGCAATGTAAATAAAAAAGTATGTCACAGAAAAGATAACATAGATTTCGCGTGTGATTGCTTGTCACAGATGTAGAGCCCGAACAAGAAATACAATGAATTCCAATAATTTTAACATAGTTAGATCTTGGCATCAAACAATGTGATGCATTGTAGATAAAGATTTGTTTAATTTGTTCGCATTTTCGCATTAAATGTGCCTTGGACCCACGAGAAGATTTCGCTATTTGCGGAACAGACGCGCCCTTTTAGCAGTGAACTTGGAAAAAGGTAGGCCACTCGAGTTCAATGCCTTACTTTCATAACTCCACAATCTCGCTTACATCACTTGTACTACTCTATACAAATCGGAGTGTGGGTAAATTTACTATATGATAGTCGTTCTTTCGTCAGATTCATTGGAATCTATTCGATATTCCACCTAATGATTTATTGTGATGTGACAGAATTATTGGGAAACTATTTTTGTGTATACATTAGTGATGTTGATGAGTCATTTCACGTCTACGTTAACAAAAAATAAAGCAACAGTTTAGTGACGATAGTTGGAAAAATCTTTTTTCGGCAACCGTCCGGAAAGTACGTACTTTCCAGACGATTTTTTTTTGAGAAAGTGGCATTTTTCCGGCCTAGTCCGGGATGTACTTACTTCCCGGACTAGGCCGGGAAGAATCACATCGTTGTTGTCATTGTAAATATGAAAATCTTGGTAGTATGGTTTTGATAAATGCAGTTAATCATTACCATAGCAGCAAAATAACGACTTCAATTTTTGAAAGAAATGTGTTTCTTTGATTTGTTATTCTACACGGTTGCCGAAAAAATTGTGTACGCAACACGCCCGAAAACAGTTTTTTGGACTGGCAGACTTCCAGGACTCGCTACGCTCGTCCTAGAATTTTGTCCACTCATCCAAAATAAACAGTATTTTCCGGACTTGTTACGTAAATTACTATTTTCTATTTTGGTTATATAATGAAGTCATTATAAAACGCAACTGCGTATCGAAATAGCCTCTGTTTCGATACGCATTTTTCATTATTCGGAGGTTGGTACAATCGAACTGTCAAATGAAAGTCAGAAGAGTTAAGCCCAGTTTACTTCTGAGCGATTTGGATTTGGTGATATTAGCAGTGAAACACTCAATGTTTCAATTGGTAAATTTCAATTCAGAGTGTAATTCGATTTGAATTGACAAATAAAAGTAATAATAACATTGAATTTTTCACCGCTGATATTGCAATAATCAAAATCGCTCAACAGGGCTTTACGCTTTTGCGTCAGATTTCAAATATTTGAATGATATCAATGTTTCTAATCGAAGATGTTTCTGTTATTTATCGATATCGTGTAAACCACGAATTGTTGATAGATAAATTGCGACGTTATGGCATCAGAGGAGTACCATTGAATTTGATATGTTCTTATTTGAGAAATCGGAAACAATGTGTTAGCCTGAATGGAAAAACTTCAGAATTTGAAGATATGAAGCATGGTGTACCTCAAGGCTCTGTCTTAGGGCCACTCCTATTCATTATATATATAAATGATTTTTTTTATCATATGGAACCTACAACATGTATTCTATTTGCTGATGATTCTTCGTTGATACATTCGAATCCCATCAATAATTGCTCTAAACATGTAATTCTAGCTTCAGAGAAGAGGGCGGAAAACTGGTTCTCTGCTAATAGTTTGAAACTCAATGATAATAAAACCAATCGCATCAGCTTTTCGTCAAACGTGCACCATGGTAACACTGTTAAACTTCTGGGGGTTACGCTCGACGATTCATTAAATTGGTCAGAACACATAAAAATACTCTGCTCTAGACTTTCCAGTTCAATATTCATCATAAGGCAACTAAGAAGAGTAATCAGTTCAGATGTTCTTCTAACCATATATTATGCATTCTTTCATTCCCATATAACATACGGAATAATTTTATGGGGTAATTTTTCGGACTCATTAAAAGTCTTCAAATTACAAAAAAGGGCTGTAAGAATTCTCGCAGTTGCTGGGTATAGAGACCACTGCAGGCCCATATTCCAACAATATGGTATTATGTCATTACCTTCCCTTTATATATACTACCAAGTGCTAGAAATCCATAATAATAAAAATGAATTACAACTGAATTCCCATTTCCATGACTATCACACTCGAGGTGCATGTCAACTCAGGCCTCTCCGATATAGATTGGAAAAATCTTCAAAAAATTCCCTCAACATAAAGTTATATAATCATTTACCTATTGAAGTCACAAATCTGAATCAAATTGACTTCAAAAAATGGATAAGACAATTTCTGACAGAATCATGTTTTTATTCTGTAGCAGAATATATAGATACCCCTTCCTCACATATGACACTTGATAGAATTTCTCTACCTGGCCTTAGCTAGAAAATGTATACATCGTCGTGATTTAACTTAGTGAAGTATATGTTATGTTGAAGTTTGTGAAACTAAATGTTTTTTTTCGTTAGTTCTATACAATGTTTTAAAAAAAATTTTTTTTTGTAACCCTGACTTGCTATAAACCATCTTCTGTATGTGTAACATAGTTAAATAAATAAATAAATAAATAAATAAATAAATATTAAATCAATTTGTTTCAATAAGAGACTTCACATTAGGTTATACAAAATAGAAAACAATTTATATGAATTTTATAAGACACGTTGTCGTACTCCAAACAACGCGTGCGACAAAATAGCGTCTTATAAAACTTGTATACAAAGTTAATTCTAGAAATGCGTAAAAAACCCAAAATATTTCACTATTTCATCTCATGAAAAAGCCTGGTATTGCGCATCATTATTTGCTTTTGATTTGTTTTTTTTTCCGAAGGATTTGGCATTGGGAAACCAGTTTGCCAAAGAAATTTTTTGATTTGGTTGGTAAAATCAAGGACTCTGTAAACATTACTTTGGTAAAATACCTTCTACAGTCCTTTTTTCCTGATTTTAAAAATTATGAATACGAAAAATGGGATAAGTAAGATTAGGTTGGGTCACTTTAGGTTACGTTAGCAGGTTTCCAGCTTTTTGAATCATCACTGGCAAAAATAATTGAATAAATTGCAGCAAAGACCCTCACATCGAAACATTTACTAGTGTTTCTTTATTTTTTTATGCACGACCGGGCGTAAAATGACACTTTATCGCCCGGTTGTGCGGGCGTAAAATAGCACTTTACTGCCCTCGGACTACTTTAATGCATTTCGTAATGACTAATGTCTGTATTGACAGCAAATATGGCTACTAGCCTATTTTTCACCCACCAGTCTGGAACATGAGCAAATTGCAAACCCTTAATAACTCCCTTATTATAAGATATAGAGAAAAAGTAAAAACATTCTGATGTAATGCTTTTTCGAGAGGAACATCATGGGCGTAGCGAAAATTATTTTAAAGGGGTTTAAAAGGTATTTAAGAACCGTTTTATTCCTATCAAGCTTGAGAGGTGAAGAGGTATTTACAATAAAATATACTGGTCGTGCATAAAATGTTGTATGTATTTCGGGCGTAACTTGCTTCTATGGACCTAGGCGTGTTAATATAATTACACGCTACGGTCCATAAAAGCTTATTTTACGCCCTTGATACATGAATAACTATTATGTTATATTAGATTTTTATTTATCGTTCCCATTCACTAGCCAAAGCAAAATATTTATACTGTAGGTTCTAATATCAACTTGAATTTTCCGGTTTACATTGTGTATATCAATATATCAAAATCATTGATTAATGTCAGGAGTAGAAGAGAATCTAAAATGGAGCCCTGTTAATTCTTCTATATCTTCGTCCAGTCGGCTTCTGAAAAGTTAATGTTTATTTTAAATTTCGATAAGTTATCGTTGCTCATTTTGTTCATGTTGCACATTGTAGCATTTATATACAATAATAGTTTCAAAATTCAGATTTTTAAAATTTGCAAGTGCGAATGACGGTTTCTTCTCGATTATCTGGCCTTAGCCTTCGACGCAAAAAATAAGGTTATGTTAGAACTCGCTAATAGTCTGGTGGGTCATCAGCGATCGTCGTGCCACTTACCTGATCTGCAGTGGACACGCTGAAAAGAAGAGTGCAACGATGCCAATGAACTCTGCGTTCTGTGCAGATTCCGATCGTGATTGTTTCTGCTAGGTGGTTTCCTTGGGGTGCATTGAATTCCGCGTATTTCTTGATTTTCGTATGAACTGTTGGCTTTCGGAATGTCAACGAATAATCAATGAACGCGTTTTCAAGGTGTTTGAAGTGAGTGGCCTATTAGACATTTACGGAAAAATAATCATAGGTATTTGAATTCGTAACATGAAATATGATTGTGTGACCAACGTTTTATTTAAAGTGTGGAAAGTGACATATTTCACACGAGTAGTCGTTTAGCACGAGCCGCGTAGCGGTGAGTGCAGAACGAGTGAAGGAAATGCACTTTCCAACGAGTTTTGTACACTATTTTTTCTACGACTCCGAATATTTTCATTTCGCGGGAGATCTTGTCAAAAATTTAACTCGAGCGGTCTCTATAATTTCAGGTGGTTTTGATTCGATATCAAGTACTGGTCATTTCCATATTCAAGATGATATTTGAATACTTCTCCGACAATTCCTCATTATGTGAATTACTGATTGATTGAGTTAGTTTGGTTTGGACAAATTTTATTGATATTGACACCAGCGTACATAAACAACCTTGACACCATACGCCTGCTAGCGCCAGTAATCACGCAACCAGAAATACAGAACCATAGAAGTAGTAGTGCCCAAGCGCGTACGAGTTACTCGAGTTAGTGCGTCTTTGACTCTTTGCAAACATCTGTGATACCAAAGAATCTTCTCGTTGGTGATACTGTGATATTAAACTGATGCAAGCAGCAAGCCGCGCATAAAACTGTAGCCATACTCTTTTGAATGATCTAACCCGCTGTCATCAACATCGAAATAGTTCCAGCAAAGAGTATAGGTTTCAGTTTTAAAGTGAATTTAGAGGTTATGTATCAGACACATTGAAATTAATAGATGAAGAATTCTCGGTATAATTCGAAACGAGACAGAAATTTCGATAAATAATATGAATTTGATTTGAGAACGCTTATATTGACAGTGAGTACCTTCACAATATACCCAATTATTTCTATCAATTCAGGCGACCGTTGTGATATTTTTCATATCAACACTTGTGCTTTTTTCTTTCAAATAAACAATACCATGGTGATTTGAGCTACTTTCTGAATATCAAAACAGTGTGATTATTGACGTTTTCATACGTGGTCGTAGGAAAAAGTATTTCCAGACTCACTACATTTCATATTGTTTTGTAACTTTATATGATTCAGTATCATAATTTCCAATATCCATCTATTAAACGGACAAAACCGCAACAAAACAGGAACTGTGTCGATTTCGACAAGGCAAAAACAAGGCAAAAACAAACAACAAAAAATCCCGTCGCTAGGCGGAAAGATCAAAAGGTTTCGGTGTTCTGTCTTTGTTTTTGTAAACAAAGTTCGGTATGTGGAAACGGCTGGCGACAACAGTTCACTATTTTGTTCTGGAAGTGGAATGTGACTTTGATGGCATGATGAAAACTGTTCGAGAAGTGTAAACGACAGAAAACATCTTCAAAACAAAACATGCGGTAGACACATTTTTTGTTCGTTCGGTGGAATTAAGAGTTCCCAGTTTGTTTTCGAAACTACAACCAGTTTTTTGTTTCTGTTTTTGAAAGTGAAACTAGTCGCAAGTGAGTCGGTTTGGTGGAAATCCGCCTTTACAGCTTTCGAATGAACTTTTTATTCTTGAAGATTTCAACATTCTAGAATCTAGATAAAAAAGAAGCAACTTGATAACCTTTCCTGGAAAATGCTGAACTCGATCAAATTGCGTACAGGGTACAGGAACAAAAAAAAAGTTCTGATGGATTTAACAATTCATGGATTTCTTCCTATGACTCAGACGATGCTGATGCTTTGAAATTGAAGTTGACGCCTCATCCAAATATTTTCTTGTAGACGATGTTGCGCAGTGCTGTATACAGTAACTCCAAAATAAAATTGAGTTTGCCAAAGATCGAGTGAGCACTGATCTATTTGGGGCATTTTTATGCCCCGATGCGCATCCGCCAAATTATCTTGCGCGGATACGCCATAATTTTAAATTATGGTGGATTCGAGTTCTCGCGTTCGCCAAATAATAGAGTCAGGAAAACATGCCAAGATAAATTGGATTCTCTCTCAAATAAGTGGCCATAAATTCTATTGGTTGAGATGATTTTGTTATCACTTGTGGAATTTTATGAAAACAGCGCCCCAAATATTTCTGAGATACTTAATTAATGAATTGGAAATTATTTTTTTATTTGAATTTCCTAAACTTCTGCTAAACTAAAGCTGTGTGTTCACTCGATGAACGCTGAAATATTCATCCATTCATTCAAACAAGGATTATAAACTTCAATCATTAAATTTCATTCCCGAATTGAACTTACGTATACAGTGTCCGCCATAAAGTTGGCTACATAATATGGGAAAATATGTGTTAAGATATTTCTGAAAAACTCTAATGGCTGTTTATGCTGGTCTGACAAATAAATAAGATTAAATCCAGTACGACTTATATCACGTGACATCAGATTTGACGGGAATTTGAAAAAAATGTTATATGCGAGTCCAAAAAGTATCAGATTTAGCAAGGAAAAATTATAATGCATTATTTGGTTTTGATTACTAATAGTAGGTATGAATCATATTTACGGGTTGGAAATATTGAATGAGCTCATATGCATCAAACTACAGGATACGACTACACCTAGTAACAAGACTGAATCGTGTTTTATAATGAACCTCCCGCAAAATATTCCACAAATATTCGATTAGTTTTGACCTAAAACCATGGTTCAAAATTGATTGAAGGGGTCCTCGTTGGATCCCAAGCGCATTTTTTCAATAAAATTTTTTGATATCTTGTCAACTTTACCCATTTTTTGACACCACTGACAACTTTTTTTCAAATTCCCGCCAAATCTGAGGTCACGTGATATAAGTCGTAACGGATTTTTTAGTTTTCGAGACAGGCATAAACGAACCGCTATTAGAGTTTTTCAGAAATATCCCTAAGAATGTTTTTCCCATGTATAGCCAACTTCATGGCGGACAATGTAATGAAATAGATCGAATATCTACGTTTGACAAAGAAGTATTGCGATTATGAGAAAACCGCACCGCTCTATCTCTAAAGAAGACTGAGATATCGCAAAAATATCCAATCCCACGCCCATGACAAGGATAAAAGAAACTGGACATCGAAAATGAAATCAATATATTTATCGTACAAAATGAATATACAAATTAACACACTTCACACGCCTCTATTGGGCAGATCTTTCACTTTGTAGATTCTAACCAGCCAATGCTCAGTGGTATAAGCTTCCTCCAGCACATCCAATTCAAAGTCTTTGTTGCCAATTTCCGCACCCCTGACGCGATCATATCCAGGAGGTTTGCCACCTAAAAAAATTAGCAAGTCAAAGAAACGAAGATCTTCAATTTTCCCAGAAGAGAACTGTAATAGTAATAGACCGACCTTCTGTGTAGACCTGCCCGAATCTGTAGTAACACATTTTATACATCAGGCAGTTCAGGAGGGTGGGAGACCCCTCTTTGTCGACTCTGAACTCCCCGTTTGGCGAATAGTAATCCCATTCCTTGATGTGTGCTCCTCTATCAGTACTGCCACCTAAAAGAAGAAATCAATCATCGAAAAATGATACGCGAAAATCGTAAAAAGTTGAAATTATGGTAAAGTCAAAGGGGGGACTAGGTCCGACTAGGGGCCCCGTTCCGACTAGGGGCCCCGTTCCGACTAGGGGCCCCGTTCCGACCAGGGGCCCCGCTCCGACTAGGGGCCCGGCTCCGACTAGGGGCCCACGGGGGCATCGATGTTGAACGCACCAAGAAAAATAAGGTTATCATTCGGTTTCATTCGTTTCACCATAGAAAGAATGATGAATGCGGGGACAGATAACATCGTTTGGATTGATTTTTGATAATATGGTACAATCAACTTTTCCGAATGTAATGATAGCATTGCAAATATATAGAAGTCTGATGATATCAAACGCCACAGGTGATCGAAATTTTTCAAAATATAGTTGATACAAAACTGTCTTCGTTCAACAATATCACAGAAGCGTTTAAATTCATTGTCGATAATGGCGATTGAAAATGATGTGTTGAAAAAGGTCAACTTCCAAGATGTTTTCAACGATTTTGTATTTAAAAAGTTACAAGAATTGCTATTCAAACTTATATCGTATCTACTTCACAAAAATATTTTCTTTGGTTGTGAAAATATTTTTGTGATTGAAATCATTTCATTCAATGAAAGCAAAAAGTAGGAGTCGATCTAATCGACTCGACTTTTATAATAGAAAAAATATATTTTGAAAAGTAAGAAACCGGTTTAGGAAAGAGGCCCCGAGAATGGCATTGCCTAGGGGCCCCGAAAGGGTTAATCCCGCCCTGTACATCGCACTGTATATCGTCAGGAAAAACAAAAAGTCAAATCGATCGTCCTGTAACTTTTTTAGTTCTTATATGTTTTTGGTGAAATTCCGACCAAATCGAAGATTTATGTATCGAAATGTTGAACTGAATTTTAGTTCCCAAGAAAAGGTGATGGCTTTATCACCAACATACAGAGAAAACACTAGTTAATTTTGCACCCTCAACTACTGGACGACCTGTGGCCCCTGTGGCAAAAGAGAGTTGCTGAAGTATTTTGAGATAATATGGAAGTTTTTAATTTTTATCAATAATCAAGAACATACATGAACTTATTGATCAAAACGGGATGGAAATTAGCGATATTGATTTTTCAAGTTATCAATCGATAACTTCTTGTATGTTCTGAATTAAAAATTAAAAACTTCCATAGTTTCACGTCAATAATATCTTCTCATGAAAAGAAGATATTGACGTGAATAAAAAACCATTTTGTGTTGAGAGGAATCACACTCCAATTCAAAACATAATAAAGTTTTTTCAGGTAGGATGTTAACTTCGAATTTACATACTGAGTTTGCCACACTACAGGGCTTTGAAAATCTGAAAACTTGGATATTGGAATGTCCTAGGATCACTTTTCATGAAATACTGAACGTATAAATGATATCATTTGGTAAAATCTACCTACTACAAAAAAAATTCAAAGCACATCATATTATAATTTCATATAAAATATATTTTTATAACTTAATCCCACAACAAGATTACTTTATGGGATTGTTTTTTATAGTTTGTTTTGTATCAAATATATTCTGAAATGTTATGACTTTTTATAAAATAAACATTATTATTATTATGTTATTATGCGGTACCAATCTGGGACAAAGTGTGTTTCCGAAAACCACAAAAATAAAGTGAATTTCAATAATTTAAAATCGTTATTCAGTATTTAGTGTGTGTTTATTAAAAAATGTCGAACCTATTCTGACCATCCAAAGGAACTTATTAATGTCGTCCGAAGAATAGCCCGTCAGCCCCCCGAATATCACCAAGACGTAGTTGACGTCGAGCTCTTGCATGATCTCGTAGGCCTTCTCTTCGGTGCTGGCCATGGCCTGCCCCACTCGGCTGATGTGCGTGTTGTTCCACGTGTTGTTGTCCACAAGAATCGTTCGGTTGGCCATCGCCGTTATCTGGTAGCCGTAGTCCCACCAGGACATTATGCGGGCGTCTTCGGGGGTGTTCATTTTCAGCCTGGAAACGACGATGATGGCGATGCAACGAATATTCACTATTCGAATAGTGAATGTGTCCATTCACTATTCAGCAAAATAGTGATTCACTGATGAAATAGTGAATACTCTGTCAAATATTTTGCAGCAAGATATTCGGTCAAATTTTCGGTATTCATTCGACAAGATTTCAAAAATACGACATTCGATAGAATCTTCATATTAAGCCGAATATTCACTATGTTGCAGAAGAGTGGATATTCGGCCAAATATTTTTTCGCAAGATTACCGGTCAAATATTCGGTATTTGTTTTATTAAAATTCGGCATTTGGTAGAATTTTTAGCAGAATACAACTCTGGATAACGAAATAAATCCAACTATTTAAATGTCAATAAAAAATTCGACCTAATCATTTTGGCGCAAAATATTCATTAATTTCGAATATTCGGCTTTTTCATAGACTTTTCATATCAGGCATATGCAGAATAATGAATATTCGGCCAAATGTTTTGTCGCAAGATATTCGGTCAAATTTTCGGTATTCATTCGACAAGATTTCAAAAATACGACATTCGATAGAATCTTCATATCAGGCCGAATATTCACTATGCTGCAGAAGAGTGGATATTCGGCCAAATATTTTGTCGCTAGATTACCGGTCAAATATTCGGTATTCGTTTTATTAAAATTCGGCATTTGGTAGAGTTTTTAGCAGAATACAACTCTGGATAACGAAATAAACCCAACTATTTAACTGTCAATAATAAATTCGACCTAATCGTTTTGACGCAAAATATTCATTAATTTCGAATATTCGGCTTTTTCATAGACTTTTCATATCAGGCATATGCAGAATAATGAATATTCGGCCAAATGTTTTGTCGCAAGATATTCGGTCAAATTTTCGGTATTCATTCGACAAGATTTCAAAAATACGACATTCGATAGAATCTTCATATCAGGCCGAATATTCACTATGCTGCAGAAGAGTGGATATTCGGCCAAATATTTTGTCGCTAGATTACCGGTCAAATATTCGGTATTCGTTTTATTAAAATTCGGCATTTGGTAGAGTTTTTAGCAGAATACAACTCTGGATAACGAAATAAACCCAACTATTTAACTGTCAATAATAAATTCGACCTAATCGTTTTGACGCAAAATATTCATTAATTTCGAATATTCGGCTTTTTCATAGACTTTTCATATCAGGCATATACAGAATAATGAATATTCGGCCAAATGTTTTGTCGCAAGATATTCGGTCAAATTTTCGGTATTCATTCGACAAGATTTCAAAAATACGACATTCGATAGAATCTTCATATCAGGCCGAATATTCACTATGCTGCAGAAGAGTGGATATTCGGCCAAATATTTTGTCGCTAGATTACCGGTCAAATATTCGGTATTCGTTTTATTAAAATTCGGCATTTGGTAGAGTTTTTAGCAGAATACAACTCTGGATAACGAAATAAACCCAACTATTTAACTGTCAATAAAAAATTCGACCTGATCGTTTTGACGCAAAATATTCATTAATTTCGAATATTCGGCTTTTCCATAGACTTTTCATATCAGGCATATGCAGAATAATGAATATTCGGCCAAATGTTTTGTCGCCAGACATTCGGTCAAATTGTCGGTATTCATTCGACAAGATTTCATTTCGATAGAATCTTCATATTAGGTAGAATATTCACTATGAGTGGATATTCTATCGCAAGATATCCGGTCAAATATTCGTTATTCGTTTAATGAAAATTACGCTTTTAGTAGAACGAGAATTTTCTGCAGAATAGTGAATTTTCGGCCAAATATTTCATAACAAAACATTACCAAATATTTTGTCGCAAAATACACGAAATTTGGTGGACAGAAAGAAATAATATTATTCATTCGATAGAGTTTTCATAGACCAATGAAAAAAATGTTATTGGGTACCGAATATCACCAGTAACTAAAAACCGAATATTCGGCCAAATACTTTTTCACATAATCGTCCAAATATCATGCCGATTATTTGATATCCGAAGGAATATTCCATGTGAGGCCGATTTTTCAGTATTAGGCGGAATATTCGGTAATCACTGAATTTTAGTTTTTACTACACACATTAAATAAAAGAAAAAATAAATTTTTGTAACCCTCACCAATAGTATGCCTCCCTGAAATCATCGAAAATGATTCTCCCTCCGTCATGCGACCTGGCACTTAGAACGATACTAGGCGAGCTGTAAGCCTCAGAAGTGACCCAAGTGCAATGGAACGTGTAGGAAATCAATAGCACAGTGACGACTGTTACGAAAACTGTGGAAATCTCGCTTTTCAACATCATGTTCGCCTCCTGTTTTTTGTGCTTCTTGTGCTCTACCTGCTTGGGCGCCTCTGCATTCTTCATGAATTTGGTTAGCAAGTGGGATATTGTGATGCCACTGAGGATGCACATCACCGGGGCCAAAACCAACATGAGGCGTACCATAACACCCTAGAAGGCCATTATTGAAAGAAATGACTACTAGAAACAACTACTTTCCTGGCAAATACTACGCATATTTCACCGCACTGTGCCGCGTTCCAAGAAACGCTTGGAATTAGCGACATCTTGTGACGGAAGGAAGAAACAAGAATGAGCAACAAGTTGGGCTCTGGTTTAGGGTCACTTACCGCAAAATAAATACTGGTGATGCCATACAAAATCATGAAGATGTTTGCATCTGTGAGTTGTTTGAAGCAGAAATATAGTCCGGCTGGAAAAAGAAACACCAGGATTTGCAGATCAAAATAAAAAGAGCTCCATGATGTGGGCTGATGTTCTGATACACTGGCAATGATTGGAATGTGATTTTTAGCATAGGACGGGTCCAGTAGGGAATAGAAACGGCCGGTCCATGGTGAGATTTTGCCTGACAGGGTCAGAACTGTTCCCACTGCTACAAATAGAAACCCCCCAGCATAGATCAGGAAGGTGTATAAAGTTTCAAAATCTGATTTTGAAAGCTTGCTGTGGATGTAATCCACAAATGCCACTATTTGGCATAAACCAAACACACCTAAAGCCTGAAACAGAGAAGAATCTGGAGAAATTCTATTAACAAGACAATTCCAATGAAACAATTTCAGCTCATATATCATCATGACCATTGAATACCACTATTTTTCACTTACCAACATATGTTCAGAACTTTGTACTGGTTGAAATCCAACAAAAGATATTTGCATAGACAAAATTGTACCAACACAATAAAGAGTACTATATGCAACATAGATTCTATGACTGAATCTACCAGTTGCCATCAATGTTAAAACGTGTAAGGGAATCAGGTTTATCAAAAACACATAACCACCCCATGAGGAAACCTAGAATATCAAGATTAGTGCCATTATTAAACATAAATGCAACAAGAGCACTGTTTTTTCCCAAGTCAATGCTATATTATCAATCTTCACTGAAAGGGTTCTCCTTCAAAGAATAAACATTTAACTGCATATTTTTGATAGAACCACTTGTATGTATATAATGTGCCCAGTAATGTGCAATAGACAGTTTCAAGTTTACCATATAAAAATATGCCAAGGCACTGAGAGTTCCCCACAGAATTGTGCCAGTTTTGACAGCTTTTATCCAAGTATAATAGGTTAGCAGCATACAAAATATGGCAATGCCTTCATTATCATAACTTCCAGCAACAGATCTACTGATATAACCAGGTACTATGGCTACAAATGCAGCTGCAACCAAGCCAGCTCCAGCATTTTTCACTTCTTTTGTGAGCAAGTATGTGATGATGGTGGTAAAGGATGAAAATAAAGGTGCCAAGAATACACAAACATTACGAATATCAATGGTTATGTTCAGTAGCCAGCTTAAATGATATAAAGCAGCTGAAGTAACCATCAATCCAGGATAAATAGTTCCTAAAAAGTAAGTCATTATAGTACACACAAGTTTCCTATAAATTGGATTTAATACCACCAATAATTCTGCCTAAAGGATACCATGCTCTATCATCAAACCAATTATGGAATGAATAAAATCCTTTTTCTGTTAAATACTTTGTTGTGCGGTAATTGAAGTAGGGATCAAATTCATGAATAACACTTTCAAATCTGAGAACGGAGAATAGTCTTGTGGCGAATGCTAAAACGTTTCAGACAATATGATGGTAGAAGAACAGTTGGTAAACTGAATGAACTTACAGAGAATTGCTGCTAAAGTAAGGATGGAAAGGGTGAGCAATGTTTCCTGTTTCTCAGCATTCTGGGTATTGCCGTTCTTTTTTCCAAAACCCAGCATATTTGGGTATTTTTGATGAATCTAATGAATTCGTGGGCGTTATAAACTTTCAAGCAGACAGGTTTTGATTGATTTTTCAAGTTTTCCAAAAACTAATACTTCACCTAGAAATTTAATGCTATCGCAGGTCAGTCAGGAAGTTGAAAGCTTGATTTCGTGTACACCATAACGCAAAATATGGAAATACTTGTATTGTATTCAACAAGCCGGATTTTCAAAATATATTAACCTTATTATTTTCAAAACTAAAAATGTACACGTCAGTGACGTCACTGTCAACGCCAACAAACAAAAACAACGAATTCCTTTGGGCATTGGGCGAATCTATCAGTAAAGTTTATATGCAATCAGTATGTGTCTGTCTTTCTCTTTGACATGTATTGAAAAGAAACGTATACACTGAGTGCGCACCGAACTCAGGGCTGCCAGAGCTGGCTGCTTCAATTTTCGAATATTCCCGATTGACCAGTGGCGCGCAACCCCGCTAACAAAAAGATTTTGTCGGTACTTTTGCCAGTTTGCCGCTGCTTTTGCCACTGTCATCGGAACGGCTTCGGCCATATTCGGCTTTCGGCGTACCGAAGGCATGGCGGGAAAAGGTATTTTGTTTTTTCAGTTTTCAGTTTCAGGTTTCATCCTCAAACCAACGATTCTTTGGCAGAGGAGAGCGGAGAAATTACACATTTAATACCTGATAAGTGTTGAAATATTCCACAAATATATTTGTAAAATGGATGTCGATCAAACAGTTTCTGTATCGAAAGTACGTTTTGTATCCATATTCCATAACCTCAACATTTTATTCAAAACATATTTTCAGGGTGTTTTTGTTTTCAAAAATAACTTCAGGCCACCATCAAAAAACTCGAAAACAAAACGGAAAAAACATGTTGGAAACTACAAAAATGAAGCATTTTCATCAAATGAATGGTATCAAACCTACTTCAGTTTGTGGCAAGAAATCCAGGCTAAAATTGAGGTGAGAAAGTCTAAACTCCTGTTCAGAATCCTACCTCATTATCATAAGCTTTGTTTTTGTAGGACCTGAACAATGAAATGTTTTCGTTGGTTTTAAGCAGACTGGTTACTTTTGTCAAATCAAGTCATGACTTTGATGTTGAAGAAATCCCAACTGCTGCTCTACTAACAGGTATAAACATGCCTGACCATGGAGCTCAATTCGAATCTCTGTCAAATCAGATCAAGAAGTCTGTTACACCCCATGTAGCTTGCCTCAACAGTCAAGATTGCCAGAATATCAAATATCTCATGGAAAATATGATTGGTCAATTTCTAAATGATGATGAGAGCTTGTCTGATGAGGTCAGTGGAAGTTCTTCCAAATTCCTACTTTATCTGAAATGACAATATGATGAATAAGTTTCAATGCAACATCAACTTGTGAATTAACATTATGTATTCATAAACCAACTTCATTCAGGACTCACTAGCTGATGGCACAAGAACTCATCTAAAGAAAAATCAACTGAACTTATCCACACTCAAATGCTGGTATGAAAATTTGTATCAAGAAGGATCCCAGGAAGAATCTTCATTAACTCCCAAGAAGCAGAAAGTGAAAAATAACAAGAAGATTCTAGTTATTATTGTATCTGATTTTGAGAGTTTCAATGCTGAAGTACTACAAAAGTTCATTCTGATAGTCAGCTGCTATATCAGATATTTACCATTTGTGTTTATTTTTGGTATAGCTACTTCCTTAGCTACTCTACATGCATCTTTACCATACAAAGTGTCATCAAAAATCCACATAAAGGTTTTTACCTCTCAACGATCCACCTACTATTTGAATGAGATTTTGGAAAAAGTGTTTTTTTCTGAATCATGCCCATTTCAGATGGGTGGAAAAATCTTCAATTTGTTTATAGATATATTTTTATTTTATGATTTGTCTGTTAACAATTTCATTCAAAATGCCAAGGTAAGGTGATAATTATATTAATTGAATTTGTAATTTCATCTTGCTTCTTTTATTTTAGTTTGCAATGGCAGAACATTTCTCCCATGGAAATGCAATGGCTTTATGCTCTCTAGATAAAAACATTGCATTGGCACTGATTCAAAATTTTTCTCATGAAGACTTGGAGAATGCCAGACATTTACTATCATTCAGGAAACTGGTAGAAAGTGAAACTTATGAGAACAGAATCAAATTATTAACTGATGATGATTATTTTGCAAATATATTGATGGAAGAAGTTATCAAACTTCAAAAATATATAAGAAGACTACATATTTTCTTGAAATGTCTTCTTATATTAGTAGAGGACTTGCCAAAAGCTCCATTAGGACAACAAGTTAGTTATTTCATTACATGTTCAATAGCATCCACTTTCTCAATAATATTTCTTATATCATCATTTTGTAAATGATGTATTGACGTTTATATGAAATCTAGATAGTTGCAAATAATCTACAAAAATTTCTAGCTGAATGAAAAAGGACTGCCTATGAGTTGACATTGATTCATTAAATCTTAACTCAAACCATACAATCCAATAGTGAATATAGATAGATTATGAAGTTCTTGTTTGTTAATTGCAGTTGAGAGACTTATACAGCTTGACCACATCCAAAAACATCACAAAAACTCCAGAATACAAAGAATGCTTCAAGCTACTTGCTTTCCAGTCAATGGGGGAACTGAATACAAAACTATCTAAAATATTAGATTTTCTCAAAGATAGAATAGTATTTACCAAGGGTCCCAACCAAATGAAGAATTTATATGATACATTGAGCAATTACACACACAGTATGAACAATTTCAACATGGATGAAATGGAAGAAGCTGTTATTGAAATAGAGAATAATGAACAAGCTGCTTCAAACAATGTGGATCGGAAAAAATTCAAAGAAGTAGGTTTCAAGGGCATAATTGAACATTCTTATATGTGTGTGCTTATCTTTCAGCAACTTTTAGGAATGACAAAGTCACAAAATCGGCCCTTGAACAGATATGAGAAACTTAGAGATACAATTCTCACAACATTGTCACAAACATTTGAAAAATACCTTGTTGAACCAAAGCATTTTCATTTCCATGAGATATTTTTCTTCAATAATATATCCATACAGAGTAACATCATAGGTTCTCATAGATCTGCCATTCATAATGCCTTGAATGATCCTCAATATTATTTACAGGTAGATATTTGTATTCTAATACTTCCAAAAGAAAAAGTCATGTTTTACTTTATTAGCTCTTCCAGAGATTCTATTACAAACCATAGAATTCTATAATTATTTAAATTTTAACGTCATATAATTTTAGTGTGACTGCTGCATAATTCCAAACTCTAGTACTATCAGAGCCAGTATGCCTGATATATGCATAGCATATAAGTTACATCTGGAATGTGGAAAAATGATCAATTTATATGATTGGCTGCAAGCATTTTTAAGTATCATGGACCCTGAAGAAGTTGATGATGAATCAAAGAGGATTGTTAACCCTGAACTGCAGTATCCTTTTTATTGCTGTTGTAATCATGCAGATATACAGGGGCTTCAGAAAACCCCCTTTGACTTCATCAGATTTGATGTTCATTGTTTTCAGTTATATAATTTACAGAAGTCAGAATGAAATTTTTGTGATTTTTCTTGACGATAGAAATCAGAGCACGTTTCACACAGAGTGTGGCAGAACTGGAATACCTGGGATTCATAAAAAGCACCAAAAGAAAAGCTGATCATGTAACCAGGCTGACCTGGGGTGGTTGATATTATTATCATTTGTTAATTTGTGGAAATTCCAAGAGTATATATTTTTCTATTGAATTTTGTGTGATGCCAAGTTGAGTGTGGATGGGGGGAAAAATATGCTCCTCCACTTGCCCTCCAATGGATCTATTGTGGTTTTGTGAAATAAATTCAAATTTCAGGACAAAAATATATTACAGCTTGAGCTACATATCATATTTCAGATGGTCCATATTTGTTGTGATAAAATAGTTCTAAAAGTCATTAGTTGTTGAAATTTTGATTACAATATGCTACACTTCTCAAGAAATCAACACACCACCAAAAAATTTACCGAAAGAGTAGAATATTTTTTAGTCCAAACCACTAGTCTGATTTGGACTTTTTTTCAATAAGTCATTCTTTCCACAATAATGTTGGTATACTTTGATATAAATCTCTTTTTCGAATACCTGGTAGCAATTATGGCGTGTTTTTTTTGGTGGTGCGTTAATTTTTTGGGAAAATGTGTAAATATATTACTGTTTGATACTGTGGAGGGTGAAATTAGATCAGAGCTTATCTTAACAGTGTAATATAATTCAAAAATAGAGATTCAATTACAAATACATCAAAAATACCAGTTTTGTATATCAAATTTGTATGATTAACTTCCTACATAATTATATAAAATCCTCGATTTTCTAATTCAGACAACTGATATAGAGCAGAATGGATGCTCGTTTCTGAGATTTTTGTATTTCCTTAGTTTTTGGCTATTTTAGTCTCAAAAAAGAGAAAATTTTATGAAAAATTAGTTATTGGAGTAGGTATTATCGGTTATTTTTAAACTAATAGATTAACATTTTTATTCGAAATTAAGTAATTAAATTACTATAAAAGATCTAAAATCAACAATAATCAACAAAATTATCAACAATATAATCTTAATATACTATCAAAATTGTTTAACATTAGAATATATTTGTAAGGCATCATATTCACTTTCAGTAAAAGCTGTGTAAATATGCATTTAGAAATCAGAGAAATAATCGTTTCCTAAATATAAAAATATAAAATGATACAAATCAAACTGGCAATAAAAAATAATGCTGATATAAAGATTAAAACAAAACTATTATCAGTTGTAGAAATAAGGAGTTCTAATAACATTGACATATATTTTGAGAGTCAATATCTGATTGATGTGTTACAAATTCCTATTTTCCCTGAAAATACTCGATAGGTACTTGAAAATATGGCAACATTCTTCTCAATCAGACATATTATCTTCTTTTTCGAAAAAAATCAATTAAACATTGACCAAAAACAATTTGTATGTCAAAGCAAAACCATTGATAGAAGAATCAAAAATATGCAATATTATTTGATATCTGAGTACCAAATCAATACCTAGAATAAATAGCAAATATGAATTGGGAAAACTTATTTGGTTCCAGGTAAGTGAAGTCAAGTTAATCATCTCCCATTGGAGAGAGATGGTTTCATGATTTTTTCAATATAAACATATTACAAAAGGCAACAAATTTATGATATTAGTGCAAATTGAGTAGTGTTTCGAAGATCTTAGAGAATATCATCCATCTGAAAATTTTTCAGTATGTGGCATTTGAAAGGGTGGTTGTTTGCTTAGTTATAACCCTTTCTCCCTGAGCTAGTTGACCATTCATCATTGCTCTATATTTAAGAAAGGCATCTATGCCATATAAGAGCATGCCACAAAATCCAAAGAACTAGAAAAAATAATTAATTTCAATATTAAATGATTTAGCAGAAAACATGGTAAATAAAAGCTTTTCACCTTTCTGATTTCAAGAAATTTATGATTTATCCCGCAATTCTGAAGGTGATAAGAAAATCTATGTTCTACTTATTGTACTTACTCCTGCAGCCACATAAGCCTCATTTTGGTAAGAAATGGCCAAAGATGCAGCAATGAGGTACAAGGCTGTCCAAATAGCACAGAAACCCAGTTCAATTTTGATCCAGGGTATTTTGTAAGATTTTTCAATCAGGTGGAATAAGTAGAAAGCCAGCAGTAATCCAGTGAACCAGAATGCAGTCATTGATACAAAATTGAAAAAAGTTCCTCTAGATGCAGCAGCATGAAATCCACTAGCCTCAATGCATATGAATCCCAGCAAATTTATAGGCTAAAACATTTAAAATTAGAACAAAATAGAATGGTTGATTGGGAAATCACACATGATTTTATCATGGACAAATCCAAGGGGTTGGCCACATATGAATTCCAGTTTACCAACTGATAAGAATTCTGGGGAATTCCAAGGAATTTAATTTTTTTTTCACCAGAACAAAATACGAAATTTGTGTACATTGTTGAACACACCCCAATGCTGTTTCAATTCTCTTACCACTTGTGCACATTTCAACATTCCAGGGATAGTCCTCAAATAGGAAGGATCAAATCTTATAGATGTTTCAACAGTGGTATTGGTTGTTTGCACAGTAGTTGTTGTAGAATGTTGTCCTGGAAAACCCGGATCAGCCATTTTGACCTAAAAAAGATATTAGAATTAGGTACCTATTTCCACTGAAGTGCAGAAAGGATCAAATACAAATTTTGAAACTATTTCATGTAAAAAATCAATAGGTATACAACCCCAAACTTGAGGCAGATATAGGTACCTCATTGAGGTTTCTTAATTAATTCATCCATTTCCTTATATACATTCACAGATATTAGTATTTGGAAATCAAAGTTCTTCAGGTTAAGCTAAGCACAAATTCAAAGTGGGTGGTAGGTTGATATGATACATCCACCATCCACCCAGTTCAACGTCATAAAAGTATATAATGATGAAAATAATTCGCTTCCAACTCAACAGAAATGTTCGAATTGAATTATCCTACCTTTAAATGCTATATGGGTCACTACTCACTAGAACCATATAAATTTTACAAACAAAATGTAATGTTGATGAAAATTCAAATGACTTGGACATCACGAAACCATTGACATTAATGACATTGGTCTATTGAATTGACACAAAGCTATGGTTCTCTGATCTGAAAAAAGCAATATTCTGTCACAGAGTTACAGTAAATTCTGTGTCCAAGCAAAGGAGAATAGCAGATACAACATTGTCTCTAGAGAATAGAGTGCGGCCCAGAAAATCAAGAAATTCGAAAATCATGGCAACAAAAACGTAAAACCTAATGTCTTAAAACTCATTATCATACTTTGAAGTCATCCGCGTAGTTAACAAATATAAAATTTAATCAACAATTTATTGATCATAAGTTTAATTTGAACCATCATACAGATATTCAAGAATTTGATAATATGGCAAATATATTACTAGGGTCGAAAAATTCTTCATCTGCCTGTAGTACTAGTTCATCATCTTCACTGTAGTCTGCTTCAAATCCCCTGTTTGTCTTCTTCTTTCTCTTCTTTTTCGGATGATCAGCGCAGAAATCTTCCAAAATGGACTGTTCAAGTACATTAATAATCAGTCGAAAACTGTGCAGTAAACTGCGTGAATTTTTAAATAAGATTCCAATGTAGTCATTCAGATTTGGCCTTTTACTTAAGTTTCTTGTCATATTATAGACAAAAGTGCAATTGAGACATTCTGAAACTAACACCTTTGGAAGAGGGGAATTCAAAAGAGTATTCAGATGTCCAATATGCAACAAACAACTCTGGAACTGAGATATCATGTGCACTAGAGTCCTATCAAAACATTTGCTGATTGTAGATGTTTTTTCATCCATTGTAAAATATGGAATCAAGACAGTCATGATGGATTTGCAGTCTTCATAAGATAAAGTGTTCAATGATTCTTTGATGGTATCTTTTAGATCTTGTGTCTTATTACAATAGCAAGTTTTTGAACTTGTCTTGCATCTTTTCAAAAATGCTTTGGTACATCTGTGAAAACCTATTTTCTCATCAACATAGCTTAATACAAATTTGGAAATTAAGAGAGAACATATCAGGGGCCAGCTGATGCCTGATTTGTTTTTTGCATATACAATTGTTATAATGTATAGTTTCCAGCTATCAGGAAACAAATTTATAGTTGCCTTAAGATTTTCCTGGATACCCAAAATGTTGAAGAATAATTCTTTCCTAGTTTGAACATTGAGGACCTGAACTTCTTGTAGGGATGGTAGTTTTAAATGGCAAACAGGAACATACTGCCTTCCTATTTGTAAATTTATATCTCTTCCATAGCATATTAAACTTTTCTTAGACTTTGTGAGTATTTTGTGAATGGCACTCAAAATGCTAAAACTCATCATATGTGAATGTTCTAATGCAGTATCTTCAATCTGGGGAACACAATAATACTCATTTTTCAATAGAATATCAATGAAACTGGGTGGGTATTCACATTTTCGATATTTTTTCAAAAACAATGGAGTAGCAATAACCTGATTCTTTTTACAATTAGAAGTGTCATGTTCAGAATCAGATTCACCTTCTTCATCATCAGAATTTGATTTATCATCATCAGAATTTGATTTATCATCATCAGAATATGATTTATCATCAGAATTTGATTCATCATCAGAATTTGATTCATCATCTTCAGTACTCAATTCATCATCAGAAATTGATTTATCATCAGAATTTGATTCATCATCAGAAATTGTTTCATCATCAGAATATGATTCATTATCTGAATCCAGATCAGAATTTGACTCATCAGAATTTGAATTATCATTTGCTTGCAAATCTAAATACTTCAGATATTTACTATCAGTACAATTATAACCTCCAATGGCTATATTTATCTTATTCATAATGATTCTCCTCTTTCTCATTTTATACCTACTCAATACTTTATTGATGGCAGTATTAATACTTTCATTTTGTAGCCATATCAACAATGACTTGATTCTCTTCTGCCCCTCATTCATGTTTCCACTGCATTTCTGTATTTTCAAGTTTTTATAAAACAATTTAAATACACCCCTCTTGATATAATCATTGCCCAAAAGAACAGCCAATATGGGTAACACATTCTTCTCCAATCCTGGGAAGCTGTCAAGAAATTTCTCAACTCTATAAACTTGACAAGGAATATATTTGTACAGTGAGGATTTACCTTCAACTTTTCGTTTCTTCACAGCCATTTCTATAGTAGGAAAAGGGATATACAGTACATCAAATATGAAGAAATCAGAATCATAACTTAAAACAGGGCAATTCAATATTCTGGCTATACTGGCAATTTCTGTATCTCCTTCAAAGTCACACCTCACTGTCTTAACGCCCATTTTCATGATTACTTCTAGAAATACTGGTCTGAGCATCAGTGGAAATACAGACACTGATACTTCCAGAGCCCCATTAATTGCAGCAGCAGAATTTATTGAATTCCTCATGCGACTGAATACAGTGGCTATCTTTTTTGTTTCATATCCACCATCAAAAACTACAAGAGGGGTGATGTTGCAATGGTCCAACAGCTGAAAGAATTTCTTTATGGTGTTACCAAATATGTCATGATCTCCTCCAAAACAATCATTGGAAATAGTATGATATTTGTAAAGCTGGCAGGCTACTGCATTTCCATCTATAACCAGATTTGTATCATGAAGTTCATATTTTTCCATGTATTGATGTGATCTGGTTTGAATAAAAGTTGTGAGACCTCTTATACCCATTGTCAATTGTTGTTTGAAAAACTATTAACCAAAGCAGTAACCCTACACCACATCACCATCGACTTTCGCCTAGGGCAGAGATAGATTAGATGTAGATTAGATACCCTAGTTGGACTAGGTCTATTTTTTGATTAAATAAACTAGCAGTAGTACTAGTAGTAGGACTAGTAGCACTTAGCAGTATCAAACAAGAAAAAAGGAAATGCCAGTGACACTAGTGACAGTTGAGTTGAGGGAGAATGGCAGTGTTACCACTGTTACCCACGGCACAGAACATATACAGTGTCACCAACTCAGATTTTTAAAAGTCTCAAAATGGCCTCGTTGAATATCACAGATCTTATATATTTACGCTAGATACGGTAATCCAGGTTATTTGTTTGAGTTTGGAGGTCTGGGAGGGTTGAAGCCATTGATCAATTTTTGACCATAGTTATACCACGTGATATCATAGTACTTTCCGCAGCAGACCCATCTAATACTAAACAAAAACTACATGATGCTGGATCTAGCGTGAACATATAAGACTATCAAAAAATCACCGAATCAGATGACATGAGAGAAAAATGGTCTGAGGCTTCAGCACTGTCACTTCTGTTGTCATATTCTGTGGTCTGTCTTCGTCACGCTGTCACGCACGTGCCAAATATTTTTAGGTTAAGTTAAGAATTTTTTCGTCTGATATTTTAGCAGAAAAGTATTCGTATAAATTTCCCGGTTTCATAGAGATTTTATGAGACTTTTTTCATTACTTTTGATTACTATTCACAATGCAACACGACGACGTGGTATGGAGTATCATCAACAAATCATTCTGTTCATACAAGTCCCAAACAAAAACGCAAAAATTTTGCAGGAACGAATATAACTTAACAGGTTTGTGCAACCGATCTTCATGTCCACTAGCAAATAGCCAATATGCTACTATTAAAGAAGAAAATGGCATCATATACCTTTATATGAAAACTGCTGAAAGATCCGCATTTCCTAGAAAAACCTGGGAGAAAGTCAAACTATCCAGAAATTTTGAGAAAGCAATACATCAGATTAATGAGAATTTATTATACTGGCCTGGATTTATCAAGTCTAAATGTAAGCAGAGGTTTGTGAAGATAACTCAGTATCTTATTAGAATGAGAAAATTGAAGTTACGTAGACAGAAACTTATTGTGCCAATTCAAAGCAAAATAGAAAGAAGAGAGAAACGCAGAGAAGAAAAGGCTTTGATTGCTGCTAGAATAGAAAAAGGTGTGGAGAAAACATTGTTGGATAGATTGAAGAAGGGTGTATACCAAGATTTGTATAATATTTCACAAAAAGCATTTGATGATGCTGAGCAAGAAAAGGAATTGGAATCTGAGGAAGAACTGGAAGAAGAGCAAGAATTAGAAAATGAATTAGAGCAAGAAGATGATGGACCTGAATTTGTAGCTGCAGATACAGATGATGAAAGTGAATATGAGAGTGACAGTGGCAAAGCTGAAATTATTGATTCTGATGGCAGTTTTGAATCTTCTGATGATTCTGATATTGAAGATATGATGCCAAGTTCACCTAAGAATACTTCTATTAAAAATAAGACTAGCAAATCTGGTTCAACTGGCAAGAAAGTACAAAGACCGAGGGTGGAAATTGAATATGAGCTTGAGAGAGCTGGGTCATCAAGAGAAAAAGTTATGTAGCTCACTAATTCTATTACATAATTTTATTAAATGAAATGATTTTTTATTGGTTTTTTATTTGTTACAAGAGACCTATGAAGGAACCCATATGCCTGGATTGCCTGGCATTTGTGCAGTTTTTTGCATAAAGTTAAAATGATTTTAGATAGGTGTAATTAAATTTGTAGTTGCGCGCTACTGTATGATCGAGAATGTTCGGAAATTTGAGCAGCAAGGTTTGGCTGCACGTTCACTAAGTTATTGTCAAGGTCAAGGGTCGTATCTGTCAAATCCAAGTCAGTGTCAATTTGATAGTCATGTCAAAAGCAAACAAAAATCCAAAATGGAGTGATAAATATTTGGCAATCCTAAGGAATTTATTTGTTTAATTTTAAAGTATAAACTATAGGTCACAATGGATATTCTCCCAGGTATTTTCTGAATAAACCAAGAAAGACGTGCACGCTTTGATCTTCTAGAATTTCCTTGCATTGAATGTTTTCGTAACTTTCCTTCATAGGTTGTGGAAATGGGTATGCTGTTTTTTATTTTATTGTATATATTGCAGCACGTATTTATTTGTATTCGATGATTTTCAGAGGGTGTCAATGCTTCCTTCAAAAAGGGGCCAGGACTTTATGAATTTTTAATAGAGGCTGAGTTACAACAGTATTTTAATAGTTTCAAGTAAGAACACTATTCCAATTGTTTACTGATGTCTGACCACTATTCAAATATTTTCAGAAACACACTGAAAATCACTCATCCTTCTCAATTGAAATTCACCACAGAGGGAGATTTGATTGAAATTGGAATGTCCAAGCCAGAAATGCGTCGGCTCAGAAAGTACTATGAAAAACACTTCCCTCATAACTATCTCTCCAAATTCAAAAAGCTTTTGACCCATCGTAAACAAGAAAATTCAGTCAATGATGCTTGTCTTTTGGGAAGCACAGATTCATTGACTCTTTCAAGGGCTCCTAGAGTATCCAGCAAGCATATAATTCCTTCCTCAAGTATTACTATTAATAAGGAATTGGGAATGGGAGAATTTGGAGTGGTTCAACAGGGAGTTTGGTGTAATGAGGGAGAGAGGATACAAGTAGGTGCTCAACTGTTGAAATGTTTATGTGGATGTGAAATTGCCAATAAAATATTGTACTGTGCAGTGGTATGCAAGCATTTGTTAAGACATTATTTTGATGCTGACAAATGTTATTTCATTCAATTAATTCAGACATTTCAAATTTTGTTAGTAAAACTTAAATTTTGATCATTAAAAAATTGTGTCAAATAAATTATCACTCTCAAATTCCAATTCCATACTAATTGATTTTTAAGCAGGTCATTTTCCATTAAAGAAATCTGACTGGAAGAATGTGATACACTCATCTCATTATCTGACATGCCTAATTACTTCAACCATTATACAACAATTGAAAATTATCATACAAAGGAAACATATACCAGTGCAAATTTGAAAAGGTATACTTTGGTATATATTAAAATCAGGGATTATAACAATAATGAAGTTTTATTTCTAATGTGATAATAATATAATAACTTATTCATTAGGATTATCAATTATTGTCTATAATACATACCTATACAAGGGTGTGAATGAAGTAAAAACATTTTCTGATAGAGTAAAACTGTGAGGTATCTCACGTCACTACAAGTTTTACTCATTCAAATGAATATAAATATGACTTATGAATATAAATTCATTGAGGTTTGATTGAATTCAAATGTAATTCACATATTTCTTCTGAAATTAAAAAATTGTGATTTTTCGAGAATCAATTTTGCACTTTAATGTTTTTCAACTTCTGAAACTATATTAAAAACTTAACCTATAATATTTGTATAATTCCTCATAGATTCATTTGTATTGAGTTTATTTTTTTAATTCTAGGTAATAACAAAAATAAAAAAAAAAACAATAAAACATTACACATTTTAAAATCACAGGTACAAATTTAGTGTAAAGCCTGGTTCATGCTTATACGAATTTCGCAAAATGCATGTGAATCGGAATATTATAAATATTACATTGATATTCCTACTTTACAACACTATTGATTTATGCATTCTGTGGTATCATAATATCATGATAATATAAAAAAATCCGCAAAAAAGTTCAAATATTTCAACTTTCTTGCGGTATTTCTTTTCAGGGGCAATTTTATTCGCAAAAATTTTCCGATATTCGTATGAGCATGAACCAGGCTTAATACTTGCATGCATTGAAATGTTTATAAAATTCATCAATATGAAACATTTTCTCTCAGGAAATTCTTACAATGTTTCATAAACTTGTCAAAATTCAATTCTATCCATTTTTTGGTGAACTGTCAAATAATTCGAGAGACTGGTATGTATTGGAGTTTGTATTTTTGTTTTAAGTATTGAAAGTGCCATTTGATAGGGTCTGTTGTTTCATACCTTACTTTTCTATGTGATGGTGAATGATTTTCTTTTGAGACAAGCAATCGCGCAATATCGAATTTTCCCCTTTTTTCTATGAAGAATATCAGTAGAAAACAAAATTTTTATGCACTTGTGCAACTACAAACAAAAGCTTGCATTGGATACATTTTGATTTATGTAGATATTGACGTTCAAGATATTCAACATCCATAATACTGACGAGGAGCAGAAGTTGTTGAATAAAATAAAGAATCCATTTGAGATTTCACATTAACTAATAACACGGTACGATGGAATTTTTGGTAAATATATTCGGAGTTACTTACATAGTTTGGCCTCCTGAACAAAAATTCTTATGAAATTTTTGGCGCTCTCAACTAGTTTCGGAGATACGGCGCCCCAAAGACATGAAAACGGGGTTTCAGGCCTATTATCTTTCCACTCGTTCTCCACCAATTTCCGCTCAAAATTGCTCTTTCTTTTCACCAGCACAATCTACACACTCCAATTGAACAATTTCAACACATTTTCACAAATAATTCACTTTTAAAATAACAAAAATCATCCTTCTTTCTTGTATGAAAAAATTATTAATTTTGACATTTCAACGATTTTCATTTTTTCAATAAATCAATGCCAACCTTACTTCTTACAATTCGCCGCCTACTTTTCGTTTCCTTCATTTCATTGTTAGAGTGTATAGTAGGCGGTGAATTGTAATAAGTAAGGTTGGTATTGATTTAGTAACAAAATGAAAATCGTTGAAATGTCAAAATTAATAATATTTTTATGCATTTTTATTATTTTACAAGTTAATTATTCTGAAAAAGTGTTGGAATTGTTCAATTGGAGTGTGTAGATTGTGCTGGAAAAAAGTATGAGCAATTTTGAGCGGAAATTGGTGGAGAATTAGCGGGAAGAACATATGCCTGAAACCCCGTTTTCCTGCCTTTGAGGCGCCGTATCTCCGAAACTAGTTGATAGCGCCAAAAATTCCATTCGAATTTTTTGTTCAGGAGGGCAAACTACGGGTAAAACTTTGTTTATCGCACTCCTATGAGTTCGGAAATAATTTTTTGGTGAAACTTACGTATTTTGACCTCCTGATCACGAATCTGAAGTCAAAACGCGGCGGTCTCAAGTATTTTCGGAGATACGGCCTCATTTTGTCTCAAAAATGCACCATTTGACATGTCAAATTTGTGCTATTTGGAATACAGAAAATTCACCCTTCTTTGAACCAAAACACTATACACGCATATATTTACTTGTTTCCAACACTTCTCCGCAGAAAAAACTATTATTTTTCAAAAAATTCACCCTTCTTTGAAATGTAAACAAAACAACCTTTTTACACTGATTTTCTGGTAATTTGTATTTATGATGTTGGCAACGTGATTGTTTGGCTCATGGTAAGACGTTGCCAACATCTCAAATAAAAATAACCAGAAAATCAGTGAAAAAAGATGTTTTGTTTACGTTTTGAAGAAGGGCGAATTTTTGTGAAAATAACAGTTTTTTATGCAAAAAAGTGTTGGAAACGTGAATGTGAGCATGTTTTGGTTCAAAGAAGGATTAATTTTGTGTGTTTTTATTAGCAGAAAATGGAGATTCGAAATGGTGCATTTTTGAGGCAAAATGAGGCCGTATCTCCGAAAATACTTGAGACCGCCGCATTTTGATTTCAGATTCGTGATCAGGAGGTCAAAATACGTAAGTTCCACCAAAAATTTTTTCCGAACTCATAGGAGTGCGATAAACGAAGTTTTACCAAACTACGTAGCTTCCGCAAAATCGCATGTCTCTACAGGGGGAGCCCGATAACTATATATTTACCAATTTTTTCTCGCATTTGACGAACGAATTCATCTCCAATTCGATCGATTCAAGGTGGCGATAAAGTGCCTGTCGAGAGACCGCATGCAATCCAACATGGTGGAGTTCCTCAAGGAGGCGTCCATCATGCACAACATCGATCACAGCAACATTGTTCGCTTCTTCGGAGTGGTTTTGCCCAACGTAGACGGCAGCCTGATGCTGGTCACCGAGCTGGCGCCGCTCAGATCGCTGCTGGAGTGCCTCAAGGAGCCCTCGCTGAGGGCCAGTTTTCCTGTCCTCACCCTCTGCGATTTTGCCTACCAGATCTGCGACGGGATGCAGTACTTGGAGGCCAACAGGCTGATTCACAGGTGAGGCTTGGTCACAGATTAGAAAACCTTACAGATGAGACACTTCCCCCATTTTGTTTGATGTACCGACATCCGTTTTCATCGACCTCGGACCTTTAAATTCGGCGCATTGCAGTTGCCGGATTGTCGTTGTCACCGCTAGAACTACTGATGTGCAATGTTGCCATTTTAATGCATAATATACAACAATATAAAAGGTTACCTACTTCTGAGTGATTTATTATGAATATGTTGTCATCAGAGATCAGTTTCTATCAGGAATGAGATGGATTCCTCGATGTATTCTGAATGAAGTTTCATATGAAATTTGAATATTTCGAATTTAGTCCATTCATTGTGACCAGGAAAAATAAAACACTATTCAATTATATGACCATGTAATGTACAAACAAATACACAAAATATGACACATTTTATGTTACATAGAGTATTCTGAATTTGAAAAGCAAATCAGGAAGATATATTTATTTATATATTGTTTGGTAAGGTAGGTATATGTTTTATGAAAAATACCTCGAACTTTGAGTAAGAATACAAAAAGTGCTACTTTTATCTTGAAACTTGAAATGTGATATAGCATAAAATAATAATATTCTCATGGAAATTTTGATTAAAGTCAATAATGGTATCTCAATATAGGTTTCGAAAACAATGTAATTTTATATTCTCCAATTTATTTGAAGATGATTTGCAATCTTTATACACACAGTGATGTTTGCCACTGGAAGGTGCACCTTATCTCTTTGATTCACTCATTGTTAATTCAACACTTGTTTTTTGTCTGAACAACAATTCTACAGTCAGAAACATATCACTTTTCAAAACACACACACTACACAAAGTCTCTGATCTAAAACTAACATGAATGCAATTTTCATTGTTATATACTTTCATTTGAAAGAGTAAGGTACCAGAAATGAGTTCCTACCTTGGGATTACTAGCAAACAGGCCAATAATCTTAAATTATAATATATCCTATAATCCAAAGCTAATAAACTTTGAAATAAATATATATTGTAGGTACCTAGGTCACAGGTTGTTCATCTGTGCTCGTGATGTGATTATCCTCAAAACATTTATTACATTTCCTTTTGAATTATAGTTTATGGAAAATAATGTTTTAAATTTTCGGAAATACTGGATCGTGAATCGTGTGAAACGAAAACATTTGTAACATAACCAACAAAATGATGACAACGATGTATTCGATGTAAACAAAACACGCGATCAATATTTTAGCGCCTGCGCAAATCTATGACTGGCCCTTTAAATTAAGCGCTTTCGACATCTCTCTCTCTAATTTTATTCGCTCTGTCTGACTGTCTCATCTGTAAGGTTTTCTAATCTGTGACTTGGTGTCCCCGGTTATTTTTTGCTCGGTGAGCTGGAAACGCGAGATGGCGCTGTTTCGGTGCGCCTTGAAAATTTATTTGTATGCAACCAACAATCCATGTCTAATGGGGAATAATCACAAATCTTACGGTGGATTTATGCAGAGGTTTTAAGTCGTTAGTTTTAAGTCGTGAGGAAAAATCGACCATTTATGCAAGAAGTTTTGAGGACTGTCAATAGTGTCAATCCTGTTATTTTGTGTCCTTATTTTTCTCATTTCCTTCGATTCAATCCAAATTTCCAGACTAAATCCTATTTTTATTTATGTCTATTTGCTTTACATGCATTCAACTCCTGCTGTTTGTTACGATACCCTTTTGCAAAATCAGACGCATGCGTAAATCGATCGAGTTTTAAGTCGTAAGAGATAAATGTTGGCCAACTTTTCTTAGGAGTTAAAACTTATGACAGCTGTATAAATGGTAACATTGAAAACCAATGGATGAACTTCTTATGACTTATTACTTAAAACTTGAGACTTAAAACTTACGACTTAAAACCTCTGCATAAATCCACCGCTAGTGTCGGTTGCTTAAAAGTCCATAAATACTTCTGTCAACTCTGCTAATTCGCGAGCTGAGGCATGCATCGTCATGATTACAAAAAAATCAAATATTCAATCGTTCGTTAAATTGGATATTGGAATAATAGGATATCAAACTCAAAATTCGCGAATAAGCATATTCACGAATGTAACGATAAGGAATTGATATCAAATGCGATGCAATTTTTCAAATAGTCAATTTTATTATTGGAAGAAATCGATTAAATATATTTCTAGGGTTTGTTCTAAGTATTCACGAGCTGATTACTATAACATCTGATGTAAACATCATGCATCTCGTTCATAATAAATCACTCAGGTTACCTTTTATCACAGATCTTTTATATTGGTGTTGATTATGCATTACCAAAATGACAACATTGCACATCAGTAGTTCCAGCGGTGACAACGACTATCCGGCAACTGCGATGCGCAAAAAAAATGGGCGGAGTGTCTCATATGAAAGGTTTTCTAATCTGTGTCTGAGGATATTCAGTTCAGGACTCAGAGGATTCCCACACTACCCTATGGGTGCCCATAAAGGGTTTCAACCACCCCGTTAAAAAAAAGTTCAAGACCGACCTTTGGACAAAGGGGAAGTTTCCTTCAAACTGATTTTCATGAAATTATTGTTTGAATAAAAAGTATTATGTTTCTGCTGTCTAAAATTACTTTTGGAATCGTCCTAATATAATTTTAATTTTCAAATTAGAGCCATATAAAAGTTTTATGGCGGAACACTATGACGTAAAAATTAGATTTAGTGACATTTGGGGATGTTTTATGGTTATAAGTTTCTGCACTCTATTCGGTTGAGCCTACGGACTAAAAAAAGAAGAAGTAGAAAGCTGTTGCTTGCACTGTTGCCAGATTGAAGTCACTAATTAGTTGGATGAATCGAATATTCATCAAAACATGGATTATTTGACTAGCATAATCAACTTCAAAGAAAAAATGCCAATATCAAAAATATTTTTTACCTGACCATAATTTCAAAATAAAAAAAAATACTCTATTTTAATATTTATCTTGTCTATAATCAACATTCCCTTGGTCACCGGGATGAAATTTCAAAATATAATTCAGTTTCAACTTGAATTATTAAACAAATGATACATTGGATATCATAGCAATACAAAGATGTTAATGCAGAATATCCGACTATTTAGACATATCAATACTTCCGGCAACTGTGTACAGGCGCAAAAGTGCTAGCGTGTGTCAAGACAATGATGAAAATATCTATCCATCTCTGTCAAGGTTCTTCTAATAGGGTTGTACACTATTTTTCAAAAAATATATATGTGAAACCCGGATCTCCAGAGAATACGTCGACATTTTTTTGAAATTTTCATTTTCAAGGGTTTTTCCAAAATCGGTATTCAAAAATAGAAAATTCTCCATCCTTTTCTAAAAATGTGACGTAACCTGGTAGGTTGGTTTAGGTTCTGTTCCATTAATCGAAGTGGAAGAAGAATTGACAATCTCTGTCATCTTTGACAGAAGGCGGTAAAAAATTACTGGGCGATTTTAATTATTCCTGCGAAAATATATTCGGATGATTAAAGGTAAGTTACTATTGAGTTTTATTTCATTGTTCAGCGTTCATTATACTCTTCACTGACCACTATTCAAAGACTTGTGCTTCATGTAGCAACACAAATGTGGATTTTCGAAATACATATTTGTACTCCAAGTGTTAATATGAGACAAACTTTGTGTTTTGCAGTAGAACAACACATATCTTACATCTGCAAGTAATTGCTGTGAAAATAATTTTGATCTAAGTTAAAATTCTTATCCTTATTCTTTGAGTCTATGTACATGAACATCATGGGAACCTGTGAAGTGTGAGCACAAAGTATTTTAGTAATAGGAATAAGCTAATAAACCAAATCTTTATTGTCATGCACTTCTGTAAATAATAAATGTATTTTCCTAAATCCTCAGTTATTCTTAGTACATACTCTATCTATGATGTGAGTTTGAATATGAGATTTCTTCTTTACATTATATTGTGAATATGTAATAATAATATCAACTTGTGTTGTTTATTATAGCTATTTATGTACCAAGTGCGTTATATAGATCCTAACGCCCGGAGGGTAACATTGATGAATGTTGCCCGATGGGCGTTAGGATCTAGTAACGCTCGTGGTGCATACAAGATTTTATTTTTCACGAAAAAATTATCTTAAACGACGTTGTTTACTTCATAAATTTTTTCTCATAGTATTTACTGCGTTCTGGTCGGCAACTGAGCACAAGTGAGCTTCTATGCAATTGCCATGGAAACATTGAAGAGGTTGCTAAGGGTTGTTTATTTAATATTACAGAAAAAAACATTTAGCGGGCGTTATGATTCATAATGCCCTCCATAACGCCCCGGGCGTTATGGGTCTGTTAATAGCAACCGTTGCCAAGGTATTATAACGATCAAGTGAAAAATAAAATATATTATCAGATGCACCACTACACTCACCTACTTTTCCCATACAATAAAGTTATTAATTGAATTAATTCTTCATTTTCATTTCTCTATTTTATGGTGTCTTTGAGTTCAATCGTCTCATTGACTTTGCTGAGGTGGTATTGAAAATCCTATAGAAATATTATTAACTCATATAAAATACCTGACTTGCGTTATATAGATGATAAACAATCAATTAATGCGCCCTTTTGAATATTTTGAATTAGTTTTGTTATTGAAAAAATTTTGAATTAAAAATTGACATTGTCATCTGACTTATCTGCCATCACTTTTATGTCAAAAAATTCTTCTTATTTTCGATATTTTTACGATACCATCCAGATCTACCAGGTGACGTCAGCAGAAATATGGTGCTGTCAAATAATTATTTTTGATTTCGATTTTCTCGAGCATAAAAGAATATTCCGATTTCATTTTGTTGGCATATCGGTAGTAGTTTAGTACGGTATCGGAAAACGACCATCAATTCTGCTTAAGCTTTAGAGGTTTATAACCCTATTAGTACGTCATCAGAATGGTGGAGGAGCCGTAACTACATTTTTGGGAATGTTCTTCTAAGTAAAATTTGATAGCACGAGGAAAATAAAAAAATGCGTATTCGATGAATTTTCGGTAAAACTTCGTTTATCGCACTCCTATGAGTTCGGAAAAAAATTTTGGTGGAACTTACGTATTTTGACCTCCTGATCACGAATCTGAAGTCAAAACGCGGCGGTCTCAAGTATTTTCAGAGATACGGCCCCATTTTGTCTCAAAAATGCACCATTTGACATGTCAAATTTCTGCTATTAGGAATACACAAAATTAATCCTTCTTTGAGCCAGAACATCACACATGCTCACATTCACTTGTTTCCAACACTTTTTTGCATAAAAAACTGTTATTTTCACAAAAATTCGCCCTTCTTCAAAACGCAAACAAAACATATTTTTTCACTGATTTTCTGGTTATTTTTATTTGAGATGTTGGCAACGTCTTACCATGAGCCAAACAATCACGTTGCCAACATCATAAATACAAATTACCAGAAAATCAGTGTAAAAAGGTTGTTTTGTTTACATTTCAAAGAAGGGTGAATTTTTTGAAAAATAATTGTTTTTTTCTGCTGAGAAGTGTTGGAAACAAGTAAATACAGGGTGTCCCCTCTCAATTGGAAAAAACTTCTGGGGCATATTGAGGAACCATAGACAAGCAGTTTGAGATAAGAGACTGATGTCCGGAAGTGCATGGTTTTCAAAATACAGGGTGTCAAAGTTTTTTTCAAAAAACTTTTTTTTATTAATATTTCAAAGACACGTTAACCGATTTTCTTGAAATTTGCTAGTGATGTAAGCTTTAATAAGACGCTCAGTTAGCACTAATTAAATGTTAATTATGACTTCCAGTGGCGCCCCGGGGGACAGTGTCACGAATAAAAATGACAAAAAATGTACGCTGCTGACTTTTTTTAAAAATTTTATATATTTTTTAGAAAGCTCAGTTAAAAATACAACTTTTTTGTCACTTGATATTTTTTCGTATCTCTCTCCGTTTTCGAGAAAAAAATTTTATTAAAAATTATTGAAAGGTTCATTATCTGAAAATCTAAAACAAAACAATGTTGTCATGGTAACACATAAACATGTCAAACTTTAGTAAAAGTGTCAGTTTCTAAGTACTTAATTATCTTCAAACGTTACACTAATTGCAAAAATGAATCGGTTTGAATTAGCCGAGCTTGCAGATATGCATCTCTTGTATGGGGAAGCGCGGGGTAATTCTTTGTTAGCACAACGGTTGTACGGGCAGCGGTTCCCAAATCGTGAATTGCCAAACCATAAGATTTTTATCAAAATTCATCAAAATCTACGGGAGACCGGCTCGTTCGTGGTAAGTATTGCAGAAATGGCAACTTTCTGTGTTTTTTTTCTTGCGCGTTTCTGTTTTACAGCCAATCTAAGAGGCTTTGTTATCTTTGCAGCCTATTCGAGAATTTGCAAGCCAGTTTCCGATCAGAGATGCCGTTGAGGATGAAGTCATGGCACGCATTCAGAATGAGCCCAACACTAGCACTCGTCTGATTGCGTCGCAACTTGATTGCAGCAAAAATACTGTCCATCGAGTATTGAAAATCCACGATCTCTATCCATTTAAACTGCAAAAGGTGCAGCATCTACTGCCTGACGACGCTCCTCGGCGGCTCGAGTTCTGCGAGTGGTTGCTCCGCCAAGCGGATGAAAACGCTGATTTTTTAAGTATAATCTTCACGAGCGATGAAAAAGGATTTTCGCGCGAGGGGACATTCAATCCTCGTAATAACCACGAGTGGAGCGAACAAAATCCCCATGCTACGCACATCAGAGGATATCAGCAGAAGTTTGGTGTTAATGTTTGGGCAGGTATTCTTGGCGACCATTTGATTGGGCCGTACGTTCTACCTGATCACCTCAACGGGAATAACTATCTAGTTTTTTTGCGAGATATTCTGCCCGAGCTGCTGGAAGATGTACCCCTCCAGTTGCGTAGAGAGGCCTGGTTCCAACACGATGGTTGTCCAGCGCATTTTGCGCGCACCGTGAGAGGTTACCTCGACCAAACCTACAACAACAGGTGGATTGGTAGAGGTGGTCCCGTCCTTTGGCCAGCAAGGTCGCCGGACTTGGGACCCCTGGACTTTTTTCTTTGGGGCGAAATGGAACGGTTGATCTATGCAACTCCTGTGCCGACCATGGAGGACCTAGTTGCTAGAGTTGTGGTGGCAGCGGAATTTATCGCGAACAATCCAGGCGTGTTTGCTCGGGTGCGCGAATCCTGGCTCGACAGGTGCAGAAAATGCATCGAAATGCATGGTGGACACTTTGAGCATTTGCTCCACTAATTAATAATAAATTATTTGTAAAAAAGCCTCCTTGTTTTTCTTTCTAATAATAATGAACCTTTCAATAAAGTTTTTAATAAAAATTTTTTCTCGAAAACGGAGAGAGAAACGAAAAAATATCAAGTGACAAAAAAGTTGTATTTTTAACTGAGCTTTCTAAAAACTATATAAAATTTTTAAAAAAAGTCAGCACCGTACATTTTTTGTCATTTTTATTCGTGACACTGTCCCCCGGGGCGCCACTGGAAGTCATAATTAACATTTAATTAGTGCTAACTGAGCGTCTTATTAAAGCTTACATCACTAGCAAATTTCAAGAAAATCGGTTAACGTGTCTTTGAAATATTAATAAAAAAAAGTTTTTTGAAAAAAACTTTGACACCCTGTATTTTGAAAACCATGCACTTCCGGACATCAGTCTCTTATCTCAAACTGCTTGTCTATGGTTCCTCAATATGCCCCAGAAGTTTTTTCCAATTGATAGGGGACACCCTGTATATGCGTGTATAGTGTTTTGGCTCAAAGAAGGGTGAATTTCGTGTATACCTAATAGCAGAAATTTGACATATCAAATGGTGCATTTTTGAGACAAAATGAGGCCGTATCTCCGAAAATACTTGAGACCGCCGCGTTTTGACTTCAGATTCGTGATCAGGAGGTCAAAATACGCCAAAAAAATTTTCCGAACTCATAGGAGTGCGATAAACGAAGTTTTACCGAATTTTCATAATCTTCAACTTGAAATGAAAATCTGAATTTCGGAAACTTCCCCACTCCAGGGACCTGGCGGCCCGCAACATCCTCGTCTTCTCCAAGAACAAGGTGAAGATCTCCGACTTCGGGCTGAGTCGCGCCCTCGGCCAGGGCAAAGACTACTACCAGACCAACTTCAACGTGAACCTGAAGCTGCCTGTGGCGTGGTGCGCGCCCGAGTGCATCGGCTATCTGCGCTTCACCACCGCCAGCGACGTGTGGGCCTTCGGGGTCACCCTGTGGGAGATGTTCTCCTACGGGTTCCAGCCGTGGGCGGCGCTCACAGGGCAGCAGATTCTCGAGGCCATCGACGAGCCGAACTTCCAGAGGTGAGGGTTTGTCTGTCAACCATGGGTTATTTAGGTGTGTTCGTTTAATACATATCTGAACGCTCGATTTGCTCCACTGAACTCAAACAAGAAATGGAACGACAATATAGCAGGATGCGCGAGGATTATTTACGGCCAACAGGCGAATCATAAACCTTGAATCGAGCACATGCGCAATATGTGCCAGGGTTAGCTGGGCACGTCTGAGATTACGTTTTTGATGTGTTATGTGAACGTATGTCTGAAATTACATATTTCAGCCAGAGTTAAGAGACCAGAACCAAGAGTTGGCGTCAGCCCACTCGTCAGCCTATAAGGTTTGTTTACATTGTATTTGATTGCTCTTTGTTCTCGAATCTTGTCCATTTCGATTTACAGCAAGCTGTTTTCGGCTTCATATTGTGTTTTTGTGTTCTTGTTGAATTATCTGTTGTTTAAAAAGCTGTGTTATTGAGTTTGTCATCTTTGGTAGTGCCGGTCCTGTGCAAAAGGTTTCTGCGCATGTTCCACATTCAATTTTGCTATATGATCACGTGGTATGCGCGAATTCAATTTAGCGTAAAACTGCTGAATTGCATTATCGTTCCATTTCTTGTTTGAGTTCAGTGATTTGCTCGCTCTGCTCAGCAAGTGTTCAATAATTCAGATCGGTTTCCTTCGTTACGTCTGCTTTGTGTTCGGTATTGGCGAGTGCGAGGTAAAAGATGTAATCAATTAGCTCTGAATTAAAGGAAAGATCAGACAGATTTCCTAATTGTCACTTGTCAAAGAATATTTGGTTAGGAGGTGTATACTAGGGAGCAGAGTATATTTAAATTATTTTATTTCTGACAGTGACATTATAAGCTTATATCGTCATAGTTACGATATCTATAATGAGGGTCATAACTCCCTTGGGATATTAAAGTTCAAAAACTCCCTCTTACCTTTTACAGGTGAAAATGATACAAGAAATGCTTATAAACGTTTATATGTAATGAAAACTAAGACATATTTTCCTTATTCACGTCATTACAAATAATAAATGTACAATTTTCAAATGTTCCCTGAAAATTACTTCCGCCGCTGGAAACAATTTCTTCTTTTTAATGGGTGGTGCTGTTGCTGTTCACTACAGTCGAGGTGCCTGCCTCTTCTGATGGCAAAGTAGACAGCATACGCGCCGTTTTATTTCTCAATTCAATACTGTCCTCCAGATACCCCTCTGCCACCGTGGAACTTCTCCAACCTCCGTGTCTTTTTAAGTTTGTCATAGTTGCTCCTGCATTGGCTAGGGCAGTAGCAGAAGTACGACGAAGGCAATGTCCCGTATAGGTTAGTGGGTTTGGCAATCCTAAATACATTGCGATTTTGCTGGGAATTTTGCCAAACATATTCTTTCCAATTGGCTGAGTTGTACATTTATTTTGTCGGAAGCTCAAAAAAAATCGTATTGTACCTTCAGGACGCAAGGACATATAAAGTCTCAATAAAGGCAAAGCAGAGAACTCTTTTTCATCCACAACTGTAAATTTCTTCGATACACCAGTTTTACTTTCCGGTACGTTCACTACCATAACAGTATCCCGGTCCTCTATATCTGCTATACTCATATTTAGAAGTTCCTGAGTTCTGCATCCTCCAAAATAACCCATAATTAGAACAATCTATAACAAATAAAACGAAATAAACAAACGAAAAAAAAATTATGAGAAAAAATTACCTTATGCAATAAATGAATTTCATTAGGGGCGTCCTTTAGAAATTTGATGACATCTTTAGGAGATAAGACAGCAGACTTTTTCGGCTTATACCCCCTACTTTTCCGTTTCAAAAAAGCCTCTAGTTCGTTGAACTTGGTGATATACCTTTTCTCATATATGGTCACCATCGATTTGAGCATTGACCATTTAGTCCATAACGAATTTGGGCTAAACGTTTCTGACTGCAACGAATAAATACAATTATTACCAAATCTACCAGAAAATACTGAAAATACTTTACCAGTTCTTGAAAATATGCCAGAAAGACAGTTTCGTTGGCATCTTTTGACATAACATTTCTCTGTGTCAGCCACTTCAGATATAAGTTGTATTCTTTTTGATATAGGGCTTCACTTTTCGATGGAAGTAATGATTGTCTTGCTTTTTCCGCTTTTTTTATAATATCCTCCATTATATCAGAAAAAGATCGTCGATTTGTGGTAAAAAATAAACACGTTTTTAACGGAAAAACATTGATTGATAAAGAAAGTTTGCTTATAAACATGTAACATAGCGACAACCTAGCAACAACCAACAATGCTACAATCAACGCTACCTAATTCAAATATACCAGAAAGGTTATGAATTTAAACATTTATTGCGTTCTAAATATGGACATATTGTTATGAAAATCGGTCAAAAATAAAATTATCTATGTACCACGGGAATTATAGAGCCTTAATAACCTCTGGCAATTGCTGTCCCTCGGCCAGAGGCCCTCGGGACGCATACTTTGCCATCGGTAATTAAGGCCCTCATAATTCCCTTAATACATAAATAACTATTATTAATATATTTAAATTTGTAGTGGGTGTCAGTGAATACACCTTAGAAATATAGTGTTACCTGAACCTGAAATGTCTGAAGCAGATGAACATTTAACATACATTTGTAATGTATGTAATCACAAGGGGGATGATCTACTTGTCTTGGTGGATCATATAAATTCCAGTCATATATTTGCAAGTAACTATCAGTTGAATTACTTATGAATCTGTTTTGTTTTGAAAAATCTGTCACAAATGTCATCTCATTCCAGATCGAGCGTTCGTTAAATATTTTTCGCTCCGTTGCCTCGGTGGTCACGTGGTAGTAGATTTGCATCTGCTCGCTCGGCTCCGAGTTTTCATAACCGAACACACCTATAGTGTGATGGGAAGTAGTAGCTTCAAAGGAATCTTCCCAATGCACTTTTTTCAGGGTCTTTACCCGTTTTGGAAACCATAACTTTATCATGTTCTTGTGATTAAAGACATCATGTTCCAGGAAACAAAATTTAAATGGCTATTTTATGTCAGAATTCAGAAAGACGTCATAGCGTGATGAGTAATGGTGGATTTATAAACTCGACTACACCACTGAACTCAAACAAGAAATGCAACGACAATATAGCAGGATGCGCGAGGATTATTTACGGCCAACAGGCGAATCATAAACCTTGAATCGAGCACATGCGCAATATGTGCCAGGGTTAGCTGGGCATGTCTGAAACTACGTTTTTGATGTGTTATGTGAACGTATGTCTGAAATTATATATTTCAGCCACAGAACTAAGAGTTGGCGTCAGCCCACTCGTCAGCCTATAAGTTTTGTTTACATTGTATTTTATTGCTCTTTGTTCTCGAAGCTTGTCCATTTCGATTCACAGCAAGCTGTTTTCGGCTTCATATTGTGTTTTTGTGTTCTTATTAAATTATCTGTTGTTTAAAAAGCTGTGTTATTGAGTTTGTCATCATTGGTAGTGCCGGTCCTGTGCAAAAGGTTTCTGCGCATGATCCACATTCAATTTTGCTATATGATCACATGGTATGCGCGAATTCAATTTAGCGTAAAACTGCTGAATGGCATTATCGTTCCATTTCTTGTTTGAGTTCAGTGGACTACACTAAGAATACGAATTTACAATTGGCAATCAACAACTACATCAACTAAGAAGGCATTTATAAATATCATTCGAGGGTCTTGTGTTCAAGTATGCTTAATGCGCATGCGTTGACTTAATAATTGTTAATTCTTGATTGAATAGATGAATGATCACCATCTTCTTAGTTTTCAATTACTATTTCGAATGACAGATGAAAGTTTATAAACCCTCGATGGGATTCCATTGTCTATGCCCTCAGACTGGAGCAGCCCGACTGTTGCCCGCTGGACCACTACAATCTCATGTTGGACTGTTGGCGGCACGAGGCCGCCTCCAGGCCCCGATTCGCCGACATCAGCCCCATCCTGGCCGACTCCAGGCCGGAGCAGGTGCAGGTGAAGGTGTCCTGCAACGAGGGGCCGCACATGCTCAGCTACCGCGTGGGGGACGTCATCACCGTGCTCGATAAGAAGTGAGTTTTTCTGCAGCAAACTAGCCTTTGACACTGTCAAATCGCAACGCAAAGTTGACGTTTTCCCCGAGGAGTGTCATCAAGTGACAGCATTGCCGCTCCGACGCGGAAATAATGTCATTGAGTGACAGCATTGTCGCTCGCACACGCAAATAATGTCTTTAAGTTACATCATATTTGCGCTTGGAGTCGCATCCATTATTGTTGAGAATAAACTCATTATTCTGTTGCATGATGGAAAATAATAGTGACAGTGAAGTATCTAACACATCCCCGGATGTAGCAGAAAGTGTGAACATTGTAAATTTGAACTCCTACCAGAGGAATCGAGGAAAAATATGAATTATCATATGATAGATTCATGACATGGTGCCATGAAATACTTGAATGCTGAATATATCAAAGCAAGTATCCTAAATTTGTCGCATTTCTCGAAAAACACCTGTCTGTTGATTATAAAGCAAGTTTGACTATTTCTTTTTGATTCATAAAGTATTATAACTGTGGGATAAGCATAAATTTTCAAGTAGCCTCAATAGCCGACGGGTTCAAAGTGCGTCTTATCAAGCTGTTTGTCTGGGTTAGATCCCCGGGCTAGGCAATTCTTTTTTAATCTATGAGTCAAACCTTTTTTTTTGTTAGATGTATGAATTATTGGATTGGATTTCGAAACCATAGTGAATAATAAATGAAATCAATGATTTAGATGAAGAATATTATGAAATATACTTTGAGATTGCAAGACAGTTCTATTTCCTTTTCGAGTATGATATTGGGAATGCGAAAAATAAGACTTATTCTTTAATTTTCGTTATGGCAACGCTGTCAGGAGCTCAGGACATCACACGTACAACCATAGATCTTATAACGCTATATCCGGCATCCTATAGTATTTTTTGGTATAGAGGGGTCTGCGAGAAAGTAAGTACTATGATCACGTGGTACACCACATGTATTGGACAAAAATAAAAACGACCAATTAATGGTTTAGTACTGTTACGATATTTCCACTTGGGTTCGTTAATTTGAAACACTCAGTACAAAACTGAACAATTTATTTCACTAAACACACTTAATACAACTCAATAAACACTTAGTTAAATCACAACGATATTCGCTTTACAAATCTCAATGTTCACTGTACTAGCTTTCTTTCTAATCTCAACTCTTTCCAAACTATAACTAACTTGTCCGCGAAACCGCGGCTCCTATATAGGCAAATACATCACTGTCTATAAATAACAGGAACGAACTGGAAGCACTTTTCATATTCGACGGCAATGAATCATCCGCTTATTATAGCGGTGCGTCTGCGACCGATACCTCCGATGTGAGTCACGCGTCGGTGGATGTTTTCCGGCCTTCTCGGAAATGCCAGCGGTTCGTAACAGTACTTTCAACCCCCCCGGATCTACAAATAACCTGGATACCGGATCTAGCGTTATGAAATCTATGCGTACAACCAATCAACATCGCTCGCGCACTGACGTCACATGGTTTCCCTCTTCTCCGGATTATTCGAATTCGCTAGAATATTCTGGCGTTTTCAATGATTTTCAACCCGATAAATTGATGGAAAAAAAATGTATTCGAAATACATTTTTCCTGTAAATGACTGCACCTTCCCCTCCAACCCCCCCCCCCCAGGACCCACCAACCCCTATGGAAGGGAGCGACCGCAGGTGGCAAAACCGGCCTTTTCGACCCGGTCAACGTGGTGGCCTACCTCGGCAGCGACCTGCCGAGCTCCTCGTTCCTGCGCACAGACAGCACGAGATCTTCGTCGCGCCGGAAGCTGCGCAGTGAGATGATCAGCGCCCCGCAGGGCGACTTCAAGCACACGGGGCACGTGGGGCTCGACGGGGCCTATTTCGGGGATTTGAGCTTCCTGGACGGGTCCAAAGGCAATGTGAGTACGATGAATGGGTAATTTTTCCGTTAGGTGGCGATGTCGAATTCTTTTACTCACGTATTTTGGCCTCCAGGACTCGAGTCTGCAAACCAAATTGTGCTGCGGAAATCATCCCTCCATCACAGATTAGAGAACCTTACAGATGAGACAGTCAGACAGAGCGAATTAAATTAGAGAGAGATGTCGAAAGTGCTTAATTTAAAGGGCCAGTCATAGATTTACGCAGGCGCTAAAATATTAATCGCGTGTTTTGTTTACATCGAATACATCGTTGTCATCATTTTGTTGGTTATGTTACAAATGTTTTCGTTTCACACGATTCACGATCCAGTATTTCGGAAAATTTAAAACATTATTCCCCATAAACTATAATTCAAAAGGAAATGTAATAAATGTTCTGAGGATAATCACATCACGAGCACAGATGAACAACCTGTGACCTAGGTACCTACAATATATATTTATTTCAAGGTTTATTGGCTTCAGATTATAGAATATATTAAAGTCTAAGATTATTGGCCTTTTTGAAAGTCCCAAGGTAGGTACTCATTTCTGGTAACTTACCCTTTAAAATAAGAGTAACAATGAGAATTGAATGCATGTTAGTTTTAGATCAGAGACTTTGTGTAGTGTGTGTGTTTTGAAAAGTGATCTGTTGCTGACTGTAGAATTGTGGTTCAGACAAGAAACAAGTGATGAATCAACAATGAATTAATCAAAGAGAGAAGGTGCACCTTCCAGTGCTGTGTGTATAAAGTATGCAAATCATCTTCAAATAAATTGGATAATATAAAATTACATTGTTTTTCGAAGGACGAAAAACTGTGAGCACCTATATTGAGATACATATTATTGACTTCAATCAAACTTTTCCATTTCCCTGATGAGAATATTGCCATTTTTGCTATAGTGCTAAATCACATTTCAAGTTTCAAGATGAATGTAACACTTTTTTTACTCTCACTCAAAGTTCTAGGTATTTTTCATAAAACATACCTTAGGCCGATGTGAAACTATTTTTTTCAAACATTGTAACAATCAAACAGCTAGATTTCCATTATTATTATAGTTCGTATGATGATCATTATTGGTACATTTTTGTTTATTTTTATGTTTACCTACTCTTTGAATTGTACGAATAAACAATATACCTATAAATTCGTCTTGTACTGAATTTTGTTCTTAAATACTTCCTATTTTGCTTTTCAAATTCAGAATACTCTATATAACATAAAATATGTGTCATATTTTGTGTATTTGTTTGTACATTACATCATCAGATAATTGAATCGATTTTTAACATTCCTGATGACAATGAATGGGCTACATTCGAAATATTCTAATTTCATCGTAAACTTCATTCAGAATATATCGAGGAATACATCTTATTCCTGATAGAAACTAATTTCTGATGACAATATATTCATAATAAATCACTCCTAAGTATGTCATCTTTTATATTGGTGTTGATTATGCATTACTAAAATGGCAACATTGCACATCAGTAGTTCCAGCGGTGACAACGACAATCCGGCAACTGCGATGCGCAAAATTTAAAGGTCCGAGGTCAATGAAAACGGATGTCGGTACATCAAACAAAATGGGCGGAGTGTCTCATCTGTAAGGTTTTCTAATCTGTGCCTCCATCTGCCCTGTCCCTGTCACGATCCAAATTACAAAAGAAAAACCCCTCCCAACCGATGTTTCAGTATGGCGCCGTCCCCACCCAAGTGGTGGCCCCCTACCGGCCGCACAAGGACCTCGAGGCGGCGCCGCTGCTCGAGCCGCCGGCCCCCGCCCCCCTCCAGGACCACGAGTACCACGAGATCAGCGATGAGGAGGGCGGAGGAGGCGGCGACGCCGCCCATAGCCCCGGCCTCGATCTGGGACCCTCGCTCATGGCAGAGATGGAGATGATGTTCAGCTCGCTGGGGTCCGGCCACGGCGGGTTCGACCATCACGAGTCCAACAGGTGGGTAGTCTTTCGCGCATGCGTCGTAAAATGTCGTTTATCCTTGAGAAATGTCGAAGAACGCATGTGGAGTGTGACAAAAACGCTTCTTTCCGCGTCTATACATCATCCTAACGACTTTGTTAATTATGTCGGGCGTTTGTTCAGTTCGCTGGGATCCGGCTACGGCGGGTTCGACCACCACAAGCCCAACAGGTGGGGATCCCTTCGTTTATTGTGTCTGTGTGTTCATTCTGGCCAAAGTCGTTTTACCATTAAAAACGTCGAAAAACGCTTGTTGGGCGTGACAAAAACGCTTCTTCATCGAATTCCTGATAACATTGCGGGTCTTTTTTTGTCGGCCGCGGCTATAAAACATCCTAACGACTTTGTTAATTATGTTGGGCGTCTCTTGTTATCGAAAAGCCGGCCTTTTTTCGATGAGGATATCGACGAGATGATGGCTTCTGTAGCGTATTCTCGGAAAACAATCCTTAACAGAATGTGGGGGTTTTTGGGGTCGGAGATTATATATTTTTCATCAAAATTAATTAATTCAAAATAATGAATAAAATCGAAGCCATTTCGATGATTTCCTATTTTAAACGTACAGTGTATGGAATTAGATATTTTGATTATGCATTGTAGTTCGACACAAAAAGATTCGTTATGCAACCAACATTACATGTATGCCATTGTATGATGTAGGCAAGATTACCTATGCACTAGGTACTACTGAGCTAAATTCATTATGATTGTTGTCATGTTGTCACAATTTGTGTGGTTAGGTTACATTAGATTAAATCTATGCTGAAATTGTTTAGAATTTGTGGAAAATGAAGTGGATACATATTAATAGTGTGTGTTTATCGTGGTTCAGACGAAAATTTGGTGTAGTGGCATTCATTTATTTACCAGAAAATCGGAAAATAATATGACAGATTGCAACTGGTATGTCGTTGTTTAATTAAACTACCCTACTGCCTATGAATCAGAAAGCGAAATACAGAAACGAAAACACAGCATGTAGGTATCCAATAGCCAATCAGGAGCCGAAATACAAAATCGAAAACATGGTGTTATCAACACAGTCATTTCAACCAATCAAAAACGTGTATTTTAGCATGAATGAAATAATCGAAATAATTATACTGACTGGTCGAATAGACTTTAAAAGTACCGCGCCATCTTGATTACCTAAGAAAAAAGTTTGCATTTGGAATGGAAAGTCTATTGTTATAGGAGCAACGAGATGAAGGAGAAAATGGGCACGATCAAGGGTAGAAAACAGGCGACCGTGAAGCCGATCTCCGCGCATGATCAGAAGACTTTGGATACAGCGATTGCGATGGCCAATGAATTTACAGCTAGGTGAGCGAAATATCAGATCTCACTTCCAATTTCCACAAATGTGTTTGGCTAGTGTAGCACACTGGTTTTCAGTCTCGGATCTATACGAAAAATATTTTGTTTGATTTTCAAGATCAATGTCAGCTCCAGCTCCTACAACACCAGCTTCGCCAAATAAAAAGAAGTTCAGTTTCAAATTTCCATCTGTCCACGATCATGATAAACATAATGAGAGGAGGAATTTTTCAGAAGAAGCTTTATCTACTTGCGATTTACAGGTTAGTCACATACAGACATACAGTTGATCAAATATGAAAACAATTGATCAAATATGAAAACAATTGAAAAGAAGGTGAAAAAAATCAGAATAAACAATGGTGAAAGGAATCATTCTGTAACAATTTTGAGAGATTAGAGTAACATTGAGTAAAACGTGATAAAACGTCTGACAAAGTGAAAAGCTTTTTGATCACTTATTTATGAACGTCATGAGTGGTCGTGATATGATGAGTACAGGTTTTTCCAGTATATTTCTACACTAGACGAAAAAATAGGAAACTTGATATCATGTTAAATTTTTTCTACTGATAGTACCTATTGTGAATTACATTTTTATTGACGGACGGTCATATCTTGAAAATTGGTGGTTGAAATATGCCATATAAATATAATGTAAGAATCTCACAATAGTTTTACATTTTTGACAAACAATGGGAATATCCCACAAAAAAAACATAATTTGGAAGTACCAACCTGATCCAGTTCACTATTTCAAACCGGTTTATTCCCTGAGCATCATGGAATCTTATCTTGATTGCTACTTAATAACTAACCCTTGACGACTAATCACACGCAAAATCATTGATGTTACATAAGTTTTATTTCCCTTCAGTATCCTATTCATGATTTCAAACTGAAATGTAATATAATATGCCTGACTTTGTGTCTTTATCCGGCAGATTGAGGTATTTTTGGTATGTTCACTATAATTCCTTTCTTAATCTGATTGAATATATTTCCTCAAGAAGTGAACCATATGAGATATCATTGTCTCAAACCAAGGTGGATATAGGATGGTGATACAGCTTCCTATTAACAAGCACTAGAATAAACTTTAGACCTTTGCCTACTTGATTTCATACCGTAGTAATATTTTCTGAAATTAACAGAGATGGCGACATACCTTGTGTCGGTAAAACAGAAACTGTGCATCTGTCATCTTTTCATCAGTTTCATCTGTTCTAGATGAAAAATGACTGAGAATAGTCAAAATATCAATATTCATTCCAGATTTATAAAAAATATATTGTTTAATGTCGTTTCAAGTCACGTCTGTCAGATGAGAACCACAGAAATACGTAAGCAACAGAAATCTTCTTCGATAATCGATCTTACCGCGATCTTCATTCAAGTAGCTGAAATATTACTACACTTCTCAAACGGTCTACAAGTTTTTCGCAGAAACAATTGAAGAGCTGTTTCACCATCCTATAGCCACCTTGTCTCAAACACACAAGTATATTGTTTTCTGGGTACATTTGGCACCGTCTGATGATCTTGAATTGTGCTGAAATTGGAAATTCAACCATGCTGGACAAACTCATTCTGATAATTCATAGAAATAGGTAACTTTCCAACTAACCCCTGTAGATGGAGTGCAAAAGTATAAGGAAAAGCTCATCATCATTTGTACACATACGATATTCACTGTACCCCAAATCGGTTTGCCCTCTAGTTCATTCGTATCAATCCAATGAACAATAACAAAGTAGCTTCTACATACTAACACAATATTTCTCCCCTCTTCCCCCTCCCGTCTCCCAAACCAACTTTTCTCCGGCCACCCAGCCGTTCTACCCCACCCATTCGCCCTTCGACGACCCGCCCCCGCGCTACCTCCGCCTGCCCCTGTGGGACCGCGCCTCGGCCGAGTTCTGCTTCGCCAGGTCGCGCGAGCTGCTCGCCAGACCCTTCCCTCGTGCCTACGCGGTGCCCCCCAAGTCGGAGGGCATGCCGCGCAAGGACTACGCGCAGTTCAGGCGCAGCACACGGCGCAGCGCGTGCAACCGCGACCGCCGCCGGCAGTCGTACCACCAGGGGGCGGACGAGTCGAGTTCGAGCGACAGCGCAAGCGCCGGCTCGTTGGCCGAGCCGGGCAGGCGCAGGCGGCGCTTCACCGGCTCGACCTTCAGCGTGCGTTCCGAATCGACCAATCCGTTTCTGCGGCCGGCGTTCGGGGCGAGGCTGAGTGGGCGGTCGCCGCCGCCCAGCAGCAGCGCGCTGAGCGGGCTGTCGCCCACTTCGGTGGTGCGGTGCCAGCGGTCGGTCGAGTCTACTAGTTCGGATTCGAGTCTGTAGGGGTCGGGTCGGTCGGTGTTCGCGGAGGAGTCTATGGTTAGGTTACAGCCAGAGTGGGCACTAAACTGTCCCTTTCCACCTGATATACATGCGTACATATTCATTGTTGTTGATGAGCGGTATCACTGATTGGACAACCTCACGGATGAGACAATTCTGGTCTTCATTGAGTCGTCAATTCAAACTTTGCAGTTGCCGGTTCTCTGAAGTTCGTGGTGTGACCGCTGAACTATTCTTGTGCAATGTTGTCACGCCAAAGAAAATCTTGGAATCTCGGACTATTTCGAAGAAAAATTTCACATGTTAGCTTACAGAATTAGTTCAGTTTTTTTAACATACATAAAATATTCTCATTGAGCTTCTACTTTGTAGCATTTTGGATTCGGCTTAGTTTTAGGATATAATTAAAATATCCTGATTGTAGACTTCAATATTTATTGTCGCTATAAATGATGATAATTCTTATGAATATAACACGATGCAATTAAAAATATGGAAAATAAAGCATGTTTAATACATAAAGAAATGAAATACATGAACAAAATTGATGATTGATACCTGTGATAGATAATTTTTCCTTACTTCTCCAATTCAGAATTTTATAGATTACAAAGATATATTGCACAAATCCATATTGATCATGGATGAATACAATAACAATTTATTATCAACAAACTATAAATGAAATTATGAATACTAAACAACAAAAAAATGTATATATACAGTCTGCTGTATATTTGAAACGTCTGCGCCTTCAGCGACTGTCCCTATAAACTTTCGCGCTTTCTTTATCCCCAGATTTCATTTTTTCTTTCTGTCTCATCTGAAAGGTTGTTTGATATATGGTGGTAAGCTGTAATTATATTGATAATTCAATACAATGGCGCCTATCAATAAAGTTCCACTAGTGACAATGACAACACTCTGGGTTGAGAAACATTTCAACTTCATTCTGGTTTCTCAGACGCAACCAAGTAGAAAGAATTAATCGTTAAGTCAATTATTAGAAACATTCTTTCGGGTTATTCAACGGGTTTGTTTTTTTATTCAGCCAAACATTCAATATCCCAATTCTTATTTACTGATAGTTTCTTGATATACCATGATTATCCCAATTCAAGCAGTCAAGTATAAATTATAATTCAATTGTAAAAAAACCAGTCAGGGATTTTCGGATGAAAATGTAGTGAATGCAACTGCAAGTTTCAAAGTTCTACTAGGCATTTGAACAAAATTTATATAATCTTTTGAGGTTTTTGTGTCTCATAATTGTTAGTACTTAGCTAGTGAGAACGTTCCCTCCGATAGCGAATATAGCGTAGGAGTAAGAGAAGTTTGTCCATCTTCCTTATCCAATTCCTCCTTCTTTATCCCCGTTTTCGTTTCATTTTCTTTTTTATTGGTTGTTTTTCCCTTCAGTCAAAAGTTACCCAAGAGGCTCATGCTGCTTACGAGGGATTGGTGGAAAGACCTCCGAGTGAAGTATCACAGGTAAGAAAAATTTAAATGTCTGAGGATCTATGTGAGTTGATATTGTTAAATAACCTTCTAAGTACAAACGGAAAGCCACGAATAAGATGCTAAAAAGTTCGAAGAGTGTCAAATCAATCGCATAGTAAAATCGCCTAAGCTATGAAATAAGGTATGAGTGTCTATAGGTCCTTTATTCAATTAATTATAAGCCAAGAAAGCTATTTTTCAACTTTTGCTTAGTATAAATTGAAAATTCTCGCTTATGGCTATCTCATTTGAAGGAACAAGGTATTTGTGGGCTACACGGAAGTTACATTGATAAACAAATGTTACAGTTGATGGTGACGAATCCACTGCGGATATTGAGATCAGGACAGCCAGTCATCAGCAGCAGAACGAGATCTTCCAGCGTTGCCAGTACCTTACCCCCTAAATTCGGTACAGCTGGAAGGGGTTCAGTGCCTGAAAATCTGAACGTTCGTCAAGGTATTTACGCCTTTCCAATAACATATTCAATAGCTATTGGTGGCAGCTTCTTAGCGTTTTAGGGTTGGTACTAATCTGTCAAATGTCAACTATCATTAATGTCAACTGCCATTTAATTCGAATGTTTTCATATCCTTTACGAAAATTTATTGTAGATATGAAATAACTAAACATTTATATGAATAGAAAAATATTATTGACTTTGTCTGCTTATGAATTCATCTGCACAACTGACATTTATGACTATTGACGTTATTGACAGATTTTTGCCGACCTAAGAATGCCCAGAAAGCTGCCACCGAAAGCTGATAATGGCCACATGTTCAAGTTCCTCGAATAGTGATAATTCATAACTACACGGTTTGATGAACTTTTTTCCAGAATTTTCGCACGCGACCCTTCCGCGCCCCGCCGCCCCCTCGCACGCCCCTCCTCCCAAACCCGCCCCCGCCAGGGAGGACAACCCCATCCCGCTGCCGCCGCGCGACCGTTCCAAGGCGCTGCTGTCTGCCAAGCCGCGTCACACGCGCAAGCACCCCCTCATTATCCCTCACACGAGTCTGCAGAGGACGCTCGATAAGGTGGGTGTACTTTGGACTTGGTCTTTCGACTCCGGTGACTGATTTTTATAGCAGATGTTTTCGGATGATTTGAGGTTATGCGGTAATGTTCTGTGTGTTGTCGTTCTGTGTAGGAAATGAGTGTTGTGACGTATGTCATGTGTCATTCATGTGAAGCGACAAGTAGAGGATAATATTTGAAGATATGGAGCATAATTTAAATTTAGAATTCTCAGAAAGTACTAAGAAAATTAGGTTGGAGTCAAGACATTTTTTCTTCCATAGAAATAATCTTTTTATCAACGAATTCGATATGGGTGATTACTTTTGCCTTGGATTTTACAAATATCTTTCATTAGGTCAATACTGTATCCCCACCACCCCCAAGCCCCACTAATGCGGATCCGTTCCAACTGCCTCCCAAGCCAGATCCGATTTATGCCAACAATATGGTGCACAAAGACGCGGAGGCCATACATTTCGAGGAACAGGTGAAGTAAAACAGTTTATCCCTCCTTTTATCCTATCAAAATGCTTTTATTCTACATGTAAGTGAATAATTTGAACTGAATAATCACTGAAATATTTGTTATTTATGTCTCGTTTTGATGTGTTGGATGTGTATGAAAGCTCTTAAGTTGGTTTTTTGAACACTGAATGTCGCAAATGTCGTATATCATGTTACATAATGCAGTCCGCTAAACTATGAGAAGGAGCCTATAGAAATCGCACTCATTATTTGAATTCAAAGATTCACTGAAAAGAAAACACATTATCATGTCTAACGATCAGATCCCTAGATAAAGATTTGATATTGCTGTATTGTTGTTTTCCAACAATACTGTTGCTTAAAGTGGACGGATAATCACCAATATTTACAGGCAATTGATTATTTATTGTGCATCCCATTGGTAAAACTCTTCGATGTAAAACTGGTATGCACTCAGTGTATATCTATCCTTCTTTTTGACATGCATTGAAGGGAGAAACATACACCGAGTGCGCACCATTCTCACCAATGGGACTCGCTATTAGATTTCGTGAAAATACAACCGGGACTAGAAATGAACCCTGGGGCATACCGCGTTGAGTTCGTCCCGAAGAATACAAGTCGAACCATAATCCGACAGGTCGAACACGTGATGGCAATATTTTTGACAGATCGCATCGAACTTGAACGCCCTGGACGAAATTCCTAGCGATCAGGACGTCGTCGACGGCGACGAGGGTTTCAGCTCGCTGAAGGTGGAGGATGAGAAGATCCACAGTCACCACGTCAGCTGCGAGGACCTCTTGAAGTTCGCCAACTCCAAGCCGCCCTCCCGCACGAGGGGAAACGATTCGGACGAAGTGAGGATCATGTCGAAGGTTCTAGGGAAAGATGTAAGTGAATGTTGTTTGAATATTTCTGTTTTCGGCTATGGAGGAGGTCTTTGTGATCTGGATCTGCGGATTTTGCGTGTTTTATTTATCCCTAACTTTGCGCTCCGCTTGAATCTCATGGGATTATCCCAAATCATTCTTGATATTTGTATAGGTGACCCTGGAGAAGTGCCTCCAAGCGCTCGACCAATCGGACTGGGACGTGATGAAGGCCATCAAGATCTTGAAGTTACAGAACGTCGTGGTCAGCGAGGACCTGTCAAACCTGTGCGACGCCTTGGAACACTCTATGTGGGACATCACCAAGGCCGCCCAGTGGATACTCCAGCAAGACGGAGAGGTCACGCAAGTCTGACCCGGAATAGTTCAGACGATCGGGCATTTTGTGGACATATCGCGCATTCGCTGAAGCTCCTTCGTTGGTAACAAATTTGGCGCCCAATCACCCAGAGGGTTGAAGTCAATCGCATTCTGTTGGGTTTTGTTTTCGTCAAAATTTTCTCAGATACAACTCATTGCTTTTTGTTATTTTGTGTGCCTAAAGCCCCATGAGTGCTATTAGTCTAAGGATGAACACCGCATTATTCAGTCTACCTGTGTTGGTAGGAAATTTTTCATTTTGCAGTTCATGAGTTCCTTTGACGTTTGTGCGATGCTTTCAATGAAGTTTCCGATAGTTTAATATAACAAATGTTGAACTTCATTGAATATTTCACTTTCGTCCATGATTAAGATCATATTATGTACTTATCTTTACTCTGTGAATCCTATGAATGTCGAAAGTTGAATGAGTATTTTTAGTAAGGTGTGTATATTTAGAACACCGGTTGAACTGTCATGTATTTGAGAAAACGTATATTCATCTGAATTTCAAAGACATATAAATTCTCGGTTGTTCACAGGTTTATTACTTATCCATTGAAGTCAAAAAAATGCAACCTTTCTTTCAATTGTCAAATTCAACTTTGTTATACATGTATGGTGACACTAATGACAGCTGTAGATATCAATCTGAGTTTGTCCTATATTGGTATTCTAAATTTGTCAACAATATACCAAATTTCATCCAAATCTTGATTTAATGGACTATATGTTATGTTCTGCTTAATTGTAACGCATTTGGGCCTTAGAACTGATGGAGTGGTTTTTAAGGATCAGGCGATGATTGCATATCATGTTAACTGATAACTTTTTGTATGATAGGTACGGTATTTCATGAATTTTTTGGTCAATTCTGCGAAATACTGCCAAAGAGCTTGCAATAAATATTTTCATTTGTACTATTTATTCATTGAATTAGGAAAATGTGATACTAACACTTTATTAAGACTGTCCTACATGGATTTCTGACTAAAGACTCTGAATCATTTAGACTTTATTGCCAATAATTGGCGACTTGAACTAAGCTTTTTTTCAATGTGTAATCACGGTGGAACTTGTACTTATTTTATCATGGAAAAAATTATGAAATATTTTTTATTCATCGTCTACTGTATGAATATTCCTAGTTATTCAATACCATTTGTGTAATAATTATTGGTTGTGTTTAAGTTTTTTATGATGAAAATTTATTTATTGTCTTGCCAATATTCTATTTATGAACATTTTTTGGTAATCATGTTGAAAACTAACATATTTATAAAATAAAAATTTTATATATGAAAACTCATTGTTCTTCATGCATCCTCCTACCTATAGGGAGGGTAAGAAAAAATACCGTTTCCAATTCAAAGGATGTAGGAAATGTTCTCTTGAGAATAAAAATAGTACACCCTCTGCTTCATCATTCAAAAGAATAAACATGTTTTTGAAGGAAACTTCTATGGCAACAAAATGCTGATTTTTATAGATGTCATCAAGGCCTTGGATGTCATGGTACAAAACCCAAGATTAAGTTATTAATTTTTCTACACTTTTTATGAGTAGGAAATATGAAGGGTGGAGTGCAGCAATTCCTCGCCTGTTGCATTAACTTTTGTCCAAAACTCATTGTCAATTGAAATAGTAAAACTTTTACGCTTTTTTATGCTAAAAAATTATTTCCTTTGTTTGCTGATATAATTTATTTTAGTTAGTCATTTAAGCATATTACAAGAATAAATAAAAGATGATAATAATTGGAGCCTTTAAATCTTATATCCTTCAATGAAAGGTATGCCTGTACCAACTATGTGTTGGTAATCACAGTAATTTTGGCCAAAGAAATTCAGCAGAGTTATTTCTTCAATGTATATCCTGGACTTGAAGAACATCCAACTCACTATGGCATAAGCAGGCACACAAAGGGGGTTTAGTAGTAAAATCTACAAAATTAATCAAATTTGGACCTGGAACTTTTGCTATCTTACCTTTACCTGTGTCCCAATGGACCAATAAAACCAACCAACATAACTGGGATGCCTAAACCAAGAATATATACCATGAGTAACTAAAACATGATCCTTTGACTTTTCACTCTGAACCTGCAAACAAAATTGATTCCTTAGGATGATCTTGATTTGCTCATTCAGAAATACTGACTAAATGATTGAAACTTGAACCAGCAGTCAGCATAGCAGTCTTCCTCAACACTTCCCCCAATATGCATAACATCATGCCAGCATTTGAGACCCAGTACAGTTGTTTCAGCCCTAGAATAAATACAAAAGATTACATGAAAGTTTGGATGATGGTATGTTAAAACTACCTGGAAAGAAGTAAGCTTCTGTGAAAAATTCTACCCATGACATCACAGCAGCTAGAATATACTCAGGGCTATGGTTGATTACAAAGGAGTCTATTGAAACCTGCTTTGGTTGCACTATAGATATTGCTAAAAATTCACTGAAATGGAAGAATGCCATCACACACATGTAACCACCAAATATGTGCAGGTGGGGTGGAGCAACTAGCTTCACATGAATTCCTAGAGCAAATACAATTCCCAATATTGCAGCTCGAATAGCAATCTACAAAAAGTTGACTGGATTATGACATCTTCCCAATATCTTATGTTATGGATATCAATATTGATCATACCTGAAGGTTGTATAACTGGAATGATAACCTCAGTAGGGCACATAAAACTAAAAGAGCACTACTACATGATAATGTGTAAATTGTTAGAGATTTGTTATCAAAATATAGGTGCGCAATTCCCACAAATAAAAATAAGAAAAACGACAGGAAAAAACTTTTGAGAGCGACTTTAGTTTCTGTACAAAACATTTTGCAGATTGGATATTGTTTGCAACTGAAACAACTAGAAAATGATATGGAAATTACATTTTAATTTCAATGCAATGAATCGCTCAATGTTTGTTTATATACAACCCACCATAACCTCAATTTGTGACATTTTAACATTAACAACCAGAAGAAGCAGATCTCTACCCGCTTCCAGTAGTTTAAAAACTTTGTAGGTCACGAATTACCAACATTGTCAACTGTATCACGTTTTGAAATTTCTAACTTTTTTGGAATTACTACTTTTAGGAACATTTGATATCATATAAAATTTTCAGAAACCACTAAATTTGTTAATATTTGGTATATGGACTGTTCGACTTTACTTGCAAATCTTTCACAATAACAATCCCAATAATGATTCTAGTTCAGATTTTCCCTCACCTAACGCAACAAAAAATATCCAGTTTTAACAGATCCAGGAAGGAAATTAAACTATATAGAAAAAATCGACTATAAACTACAGCTAACTTTCTAAATTTAATGAGAATTAAGAGTATGGTACAACAGAGTTACGATTATTATGTGGTTTAATTATACATGGATAAGGTAGTTATAAAAGAAAAGGGGATGCCCAACTATTAAAGAAATATATGTATTCTGTACGAAAAACAATACAAATCAAAAAAGTTATTTGTTATAATAACACATCAGTATATAACACTTTAAAATGAAACAACATATTCAACTTTTTCAAATGTCAGAAAAAAAAACATTTATATACTTACTCTAATACATCATAAAAAACTAAAGTGCATAAAACAAAATCGTCAAAATGACCGAAAAACTTATTATTCAGGAATTCCAACATCAGGATTTTCGTCGACAGACGTATGCGGCCTTGTTAAAACAGCAGACACAATTTTATCGTCATATTTTATTTTACCGGAACTGGCACTTTCAGGCCTCGGTTCAAGTTCATTTTTCTCTTTTTCGATGGTTTCAGTCATCGAACTAGTTGCCACTTCAGAATCACCTACCACTGTACTTGAGATACAGGAAGGTACGACTCCTTCATCCAAGCTGTCATTTCCTGAGCAGGTACTCTGAGGCTCACTCCCAACCTCGGTTCGCTTCAAGATAGTCTCCAATATAGCCTCAACTTCCACATTTCCTTCACCTTTCACTGCACTTGCTGGTATAGAAATAGAAGAAGGTACAATTTCTTCATCCGAGCTAATCTTCCCTGAGGAGAAACTATGCGTCCTACTCCCAACCTCGGTTCGCTCCAAGATAGTCTTCAATATGGCATCAACTTCCACATTTCCTTCATTAGACGTTTCCGGCCTATGCTCAACTTCGTTTTCCTTGCTATCGATATTTTCATTCATCAAAGTAGCGGCCACCTCGCAATCACCTTTCACTGCACTTGCTGGTATAGAAATAGAAGGTAAAATTTCTTCATCCGAGCTAATCTTCCCTGAGCAGGAACTATGCGGCCTACTCCCATCCTCGGTTCGCTTCAAGATAGTCTTCAATATGGCCTCGACTTCCACATTTCCTTCATCAGGCGTTCCTGGCTTAGAGTAGCAAGCAGGGACGATCATATCGTCAAAGTTCAGCTTTCCGGAACACGAACTCTGAGGCCTGCTCTTCACCTCCACAGGAGTTTCTGGCCTGCTAATACAGGCGGGCACTATTTTCTCATCAAAGCTCATCCTTCCAGAACACGAACTTTGTGGCCTGCTCCCAATTTCCTTATTCAATCCCTCATCGATGATCTTCATTATTGCCTCCACCTCTGCATTGCCCTCAGACGGGGTTTCTAACATACTAAGACCAGCAGGCACTCCCTTGTCATTCTCGTTGGTTGAAACAGGGCATTCACTAGTTGCATCGACAGGTTCAGTGTCTCTATCTAGTGGTACTTCGGCTGCTAGATCTTCCGGCTCTTTTGGAGACTTCTTCTTTGGGGAGAGTTCTTTGACAGGCGACGTTTTGGGAGATTTACCTGCTTCTTTCCCGGAGGGTTGTCTTTTAGCTGATACTTTGACAGGAGATTCCTTATTGGGCGATATTTCAGCAGACTCTTTTTTAGGTGACACCTTGACAGGAGAATTGGGTGATACCTTGCTAGGAGACATTTTCGATACTTTAGCAGACTCTTTATTTGGTGGCACCTTGACAGGAGAATTGGGTGATACCTTGCTAGGAGACATTTTCGATACTTTAGCAGAATCTTTTTTTGGTGACACTTTGACGGGAGAATTGGGTGATACCTTGCTAGGAGACATGGTTGATACTTTAGCAGACTCTTTTTTTGGGGACACTTTGGCAAGAGAATTTGATGACACTTTGATAGGGGAATTGGGTGAAACTTTAGTAGGAGAGTCTTTCTTAGGTGATTCCTTGGTGGGTGAAGATTTTTCGATGGTCTTTTTTGGAGTAGACACCTTGGAGGAATTTGGTGTGTTTTGCGTAGAAACAGTAGGACTCGATTTGCTCGGTGACGATGTAGATGCATTCGATAGACAATCAGCTATTTCTAATTCTGGAGATTCATGAATGTTATCACTATCATCAATCACAGTATTATCTTCGAAAATTTCAGTTTGGCCCGTTTTTTCGTCAACTTCAGCCTGTTTTTCCAATTTCGGTTCAGTGCTAACCTCATTTGATAAATCTTTGGTATCATCAGTCATATCTTCTGGTCCAGTTTCTGAGGTCTCTAGATCTTGAGATAGAATGATATGATTTTCCGACTTTTCTTCGGACAGGACCAATATTTTCTGTTCCCCATCTGCATGTGACTGTAAAGAATCAAGGTTTTCTGATTCTAACTCACTTTTGGAGGATTCTAGGGTAGGGGGAAGCAACACATTGTCAGAAATTTGGTTGGTATGACATTCCTCTAGCTTTATGGTATCTTGTTCATGTTCAATATTTGAGGACTCCACGTCTGCAGTTGATGTTACATCTTCAGGATTTGGTGAAGTGTGACATTCTGGAACGTTAAGAGGTTGTTCTTCATGATCTAAAATCACATTTTCGACTTGTTCAGAATGTGGTTGCTCTGATAACTGCCAAGCCTCAACTTTTTCTTCCTCGACTTTTTGGCCTAGGTCAACGTCTGTAGACTGTACAACTAAATTATTTATTACATCTTCAGGACTTGATAGGGACGAATCTTTGGCATCTTCAGAAGGCTCAACCGATATCCTCGGTTCCTCATCATCCTCTTTTAGTTGTTGAGACTCATCGATAATCAGAGGAATCTCTTCATCTGTATGTGGTTCTGAATCTAAAGGAACTGGAATTTTTTGGTCCGAATCAACTTCAGTCTGCTCGATCTTGTTGAAAACTTCAGTTTGTAAATCTTGAACAATTTCACAAACGTTCGGTAATGATGAATTGTTATCTTCATCGGCATCTTGGCTTTTTTCTGTATCTTCTATGAGCGTTTCGGTTTGAGAAATGTCTAAGGATGCGTTTTGCATGCCTCCAAGCATTGGTCTGATGTCTTGACCGTTCAAGTACAATCGAATCGTACTTTCGTTGACAAATTCGATTTGGAACAGGGTTGAACCTGCAATCGAGAGAAAACCCTTGTGTATTAGTAAGTTTAGTAAAGACAGGCGGGTGTTAAGAATTTGAGAAAAAAAGTTGCAAGGCATGTTCCAACTTTTCTACTATTTACTCTGATTGATTTTCTATGCAGCACCTTAGCATATGAATGTACACGTCATGGCTGAATAGTCAATGAAATAATACTATATAAGATCCCGACCTGAATAGACCTTCCATCACCGAGTTTGTTAATGAAAGATATATATTTTATACCATAAAACGATTTTAATGTCTAAATGAACAAAACTTGATAGTGTTGCTGCCCCATATCGGTGCACATCTATTTTTCATATAGTTTCATAGTATAATGAAAGGTTGAAGAATTTCCATTCGCATAGCTGTGCATGGATATGCTTGTTTAGTTGATCATTATATTGTAGAAAATAACCATTCAATTGAATTACATACTAAATTGGCCAATATAGGACTTTCCAATACATGCAAAGACAATCAAATAGTTTTTCAGGTACTAAAAGAGGAAATCTAAGTAGTATATTCAATTACTAGGAATCATAGAAATGAGAAAATAACAAAGTTGCATTCAATACCCTGAATGATTCAGTGTAGCTACCACCTGATAATATATTTCATAATTTTATACAGCATGCAAGGTTATTATCTACTATCCAAGCACCAATTTCGCACATTCCTTCTGGGGAAATTCAACCATTGGGAATTATTTGTATCATATCGAATTGATTTGTTTTGAAGTGATTTTGATAATTGAGTATCAATTCAAGAAAGAAAGAAATGAAATCGAATAAGAATTTTGAGAATATCATAGAATAGACAAGTTGAACGTTGAAGTGAAGAGTGATAATAAGGAATATTTCCATAATCAATCCAGTATTCCTCTTCAAATTGTTTACATGAGAAATTGAATTCTTTCATATATAATTTACATCGCTTATCTTGAAAAAATACTAGTAATAGAGACAAATAGTGTTTCTTCACGATTCATAAATCAACCAGAGAAAAATAAAAATGCATACCTTTCAAATACTGAGCGGTGCAAATATTGCAGCAAACAACAAATACACAATCACAAAATAAACATGAGCTGACAGTTTGTACAATTTATTTCAATCATATAAAGTATACATAAAATGAAAGGCACTAAATAACATGATTCACCAATGCAACTTAAACATGCTAACAATATCAATTCATAATATTCAACAAACTCTCACTGGGTACCAAATACACAGTAAAAATAATGCATAACTGGTATGAAGTCCAATGAAGCAAGAGAGTGGTGAGGAAAACTAATGCGTGCATTTATTCAAATAAAATCAAATATTCCACTATGGCAGAGGTCGGTATATTTCGCTATCAAAGATTGAAAAGTTCAATCAGTGGGATTTATCGCATTGATTTTCAAATAAGTTTGTTTTTTCTGGCCAGCAGTATTTTTATGAAAAAATAATAAAATAAATAGTTTTTTGATATGAAATATATGCGCAGAAACAAAAATTTGACTTAATAGTTTCCGACCCCTGCAATAATGCCAGCAACATAAAATTTGTATAAATATATAAGAACATAAGTATTTATATGTTTGATCTAGAGGATAAACATGAAACTTTTATATTTCACAAGGTCGCAGACACATAAATAAATAATAACTTGCAGTATTAGTAATTTTTCTCAACAGGAGATCTGAACGATCTATAACCTGTTGCTCTATAATTTTGAAAATTAACCAATTTTCGATTGCAAAACATACAGGATAATTTATTAAAAATGACACAACTCGAATATCTCCGAAAATATCTTTTAACGTATCTAAGAGATGCAATCACTCACCCCCTGACTCCTAAAAACATAACTTCAGAATTCTTACACGGAATAACCCTTCTTTTGATACATCATTGTATAGGTAATTTAATCGGAATTTCAGGTATGCAGACTTTGGGGTACAACTTTGCAAAAAAAAATTGTATTAGGAAATTCCTGCCTGATGACGTTCACGAGGTAGATCATTCAATTTGAGAATCTTCAGGAGGTGTTTAGTGGTAAGGGGATGAATTATACGCATCTCGATGATACGTCAAAATGAAAATCTACGTGTTTCGGAAATTATTCAGCACCGCCTTATTTTTGGAGTTCTTTTTTGAAAATCACCCTTTATAGAATGATTTCCTAACCGCGCTTCGGCACTAGTAATAATGATTTAAGATACCCTACAATCAATATAGTAATTGTAAAAAAATAATGAAAAATTTTGATGGTCGGTAATTGATTCAGAAGGTTGAAAGTTTCTGATGTTGGAATGCATAAAAAAGTGGTAAAGGGAACGTCAAGTGACAGAGAACTAAATAAATCTCATTCACAACCATCACACATCATCCACCTGCTTCCATGGACATCCATTGTTTTGAACACATTGAAGAACTCAAAAAACTCAAATACCTTGCTCGTTAATCTCCTCAAATTTCTTAGCTGCCTCCTCGTTCAAATCCTGACCCGGCATCGGCTCCAAAACTAGCTCTCCATTTACAGCCTCACCGGAAGCCTTTTCCACCCGCAAACTCTACAATTTTCAATTGGGGTAAGTTAATTCGCATGATTGGTCGAAATAATGAATTGAAAATTAAAATCTTTCAAATGAAAAAAAATAAAAAAATTGTCCCTAACAATAGTGTATTCTTCAACGAAAGTAAAGAGGCTATTACCACAGATTAGAGAACCTTACAGATGAGACAGTCAGACAGAGCGAATAAAATTAGAGAGAGATGGCAAAAGCGCTTAATTTAAAGGGCCAGTCATAGATTTGCGCAGGCTCTAAAATATTGATCGCGTGTTTTGTTTACATCGAATACATCGTTGTCATCATTTTGTTGGTTATGTTACAAATGTTTTCGTTTCACACGATTCACGATCCACTATAATTCAAAAGGAAATGTAATAAATGTTTTGGGGATAATCACATCACGAGCACAGATGAACAACCTGTGACCTAGGTACCTACAATATATATTTATTTCAAAGTTTATTAGCTTTAGATTATAGGATATATTATAATTTAAGATTATTGGCCTGTTTGCTAGTAATGCCAAGGTAGGAACTCATTTGTGGTACCTTACTCTTTCAAATGAAAAGTGATCTGTTTCTGACTGTAGAATTGTTGTTCAGACAAAAAACAAGTGTTGAATTAACAATGAGTGAATCAAAGAGAGAAGGTGCACCTTCCAGTGGCAAACATCACTGTGTGTATAAAGATTGCAAATCATCTTCAAATAAATTGGAGAATATAAAATTACATTGTTTTCGAAACCTATATTGAGATACCATTATTGACTTTAATCAAAATTTCCATGAGAATATTACCATTTTATGCTATATCACATTTCAAGTTTCAAGATAAAAGTAGCACTTTTTGTATTCTTACTCAAAGTTCGAGGTATTTTTCATAAAACATATACTTACCTTACCAAACAATATATAAATTCTCCTTGTACTAATTTTTTTTCTCAAATATATCTTCCTGATTTGCTTTTCAAATTCAGAATACTCTATGTAACATAAAATATGTGTCATATTTTGTGTATTTGTTTGTACATTACATCGTCAGATAATTGAATAGTGTTTTATTTTTCCTGGTGACAATGAATGGGCTAAATTCGAAATATTCGAATTTCATATGAAACTTCATTCAGAATACATCGAGGAATCCATCTTATTCCTGATAGAAACTGATCTCTGATGACAACATATTCATAATAAATCACTCAGAAGTAGGTAACCTTTTTTTATATTGTTATGCATTAAAATGGCAACATTGCACATCAGTAGTTCTAGCGGTGACAACGACAATCCGGCAACTGCAATGCGCAGAATTTAAAGGTCCGAGGTCAATGAAAACGGTACATCAAACAAATTGGGCGGAGTGTCTCATCTGTAAGGTTTTCTAATCTGTGCTATTACTCTCGAGGATGAAAGAATACAAATTGTTAGTTTGCTATTGGTCTGCAGCTTTCGAAAAATGCCAGAGAAAAAAGTTGCTCAGTTTCCAATTTTATACATTTGTTCCAAATTTGGACTTCGACTTTTTTCAATTCTTTTAAATTTTTCGAATCTTTTATCGTTCGAACGAAACATAATTCCATTTCACAACAAGTGAATACAGCCCACAACCGCGCCTAAACCTTAACCCAAACCACAAACCACCCACCTGCAACGTCTCAGCCTCCCTCACGAACCCCTCCTCCATCTCCCCCCCTACCACCAACATCTCCGCCACGTCCTTCCCGTCCAACAACAGCCGCACCGTCGACGTCTCGTCAGCCGCAATGCGCCGCACCGCAAACACCGTCTGCCCCTGCATCGCCACGTCGGCGAACCGCCCGGCTGCTTCGGGCGGCCACCCGCCCTCAGGTCGCTGCAGGCGGCACTTTTGCGCCAGCGGCGCCGTCGCGACGAGGTCCTCGGGCAGCTGGCGCAGCCCGGCGCAGGGGCAGCTCGACGAGTTGCCGTAGTCGATGAAGAGGAGGTCCAGGTTGGGGTGGTGGTGGGTGGTGGTGGTGTCCTCGGTGGGGGTGGAGAGGATGCGCGCGCGGTACCACTGCTGGTCGTCGGGGAAGAGGGCGGCGCACAGGGTGCCCGGGGTGAGGTCGTCCAGCTCGGGGAAGGTTTCGGCGGTGCTGCGGGTCGAATGAAACGGGGGGTTGTACATTTCGGGGGGTGGGGATTTTTTTATTCGACTACAAGTTTCACTTTGTGAGGAATTTTTCCTAGTTTATGACATTATACAAGCTTTATTATACAGGGTGTTTACTAATTGGATGACAATATTTAATTGAGAGGACGATTTTTGGGCCCATTTTAAAAAGAAAACTTCACATGAAAATTTCATATGACCTATAGAGACCGTTTCTTTTGTCATCTGGTAACATTGCTATATTCTACAGTAAGCGATACAAAGACGATTAAATAGGGAGAAAGGTAACTATTGTATATTTATATGGTACCTATATTTTATGAAATAACAATATTAGTGCCGGTTGCATAAAAGCCCGTCAAACCTGCTAATGCGCGAGCTAAGGCATGCGTTGCAGTGGTTATAAAGAAATTAAATATTTAATCCTCTGTTGAATCTTTATGCAACCGGTCCTAACTCTTTCCGTAAAAGAAACACCATTTCTAGTTTTCCCTGTATATCTATATAATAAAAAACCATTTATTTTTGATAATTTTACCTCCTTATATCTCAAAAGTTGAGACGTTCAAGTCATACGTTTATATGAAGTTTTTTTAAATTGGCCCAAAAATAGCCCCCTCAAATATTGGAATTCAGTTGAATCTAAACAGCACATAACAAATACTAGGGTTATCAATGAACCAACCATCCTGTATTTGTTTCAATTAGATAAGGATAAGAACATGTGAGGGTGAATTTATGAAAACTTTTCGGCATTTAACATTTATCGCTCAGAATTGAGACATGATGGTGGAAAATATATTCTTCTACAAAGTTGAGGAATATCATTAAGTGACAGCATTGCCGCTTGTGCGCCGAAATAAATGACAGCATATTTGTACTCGCAGCCATCATTGTTGAAAACGAACTCATCATTCTATTGCATGATGTAAAATAATAGTGACAGTGAATTATTTAACACACCCCCTGATTCAGCAGAAAGTGCGAACAATGTAAATTTACGATGATTTCGAGTTGGTTGGGGAAATGTCAAATCAACTGAAACCTCTATGTATCTGTTGCCAACAAATCATCATAATCAGTGAGGTCACAAAACACTATTCAAAAAAATGTAAATTCAAACCTCATGATATGGTGCCATGAAATGCTTGAATGCTAAAAATATCAAAGTAAGTATCCTAAACTTGTCTTATTTCTCGAAAAACACCAGTCTGTTAAATATAAAGCAAAAATGAGTTTGACTATATCTCTATGATTCATAACGTATTATAACTGTGGGGTAGAATTTTTCAAGTAGCCTCAACAGCTAACGGGTTCAAAGCGCGACTTCTCAAGCTGCCAGCCCGGGTTCGATCCCTGAACAAGGCAATTAAATCTATGAGTCATTTTACCGAGTTTTCTTGTCAAGGAACTGTGTTTTTCGGCAACCGTCCGGAAAGTACGTACTTTCCAGACGATTTTTTTTTGAGAAAGTGGCATTTTTCCGGCCTAGTCCGGGAAGAATCACATCGTTGTTGTCATTGTAAATATGAAAATCTTGGTAGTATGGTTTTGATAAATGCAGTTGATCATTACCATAGCAGCAAAATAACGACTGACAGCTATCTGACATAAAATTAGCTAACATTAAAAAATTATCAGATGAAAACAATCAATGTGAAACGGAAACTTTACCTTATTGTTCTGACTTCAACAAAAGGCACTTAAATATACCAAGCATTTCAAACAAATTGAATCCATTGAATATTAACAATTGTTCTAATTTTAATATAAATATTAATATAAATAAGAATTGAAATGTTGGAAATTTTGTTCTAATAAAGAAATGTGTTTCTTTGATTTGTTATTCTACACGGTTGCCGAAAAAATTGTGTACGCAACACGCCCGAAAACAGATTTTTTGGACTCGCTGACTTCCAGGACTCGCTACGCTCGTCCTAGAATTTTGTCCACTCATCCAAAAAAACAGTATTTTCCGGACTTGTTACGTAAATTACTATTGTGGAAAAAATATTGTGTGTATTTAGAGCGCAAAGTGTCTTTCCGCTCTCGAAAAATAACTGTCTTCTTTGTCGAGCGGCAATCTATCACTTTGAGTTTTAATATCCCCGAAATTAAAAAACGTTCCATCCCCAAAAATTGTGTGTTTGTGAGCAACCCTCATCGCAAAATGAAAAAAACCCCCGCGCACCCACCTCAGCTGCTCCGCAATCCACTCGAGCTCGTCGACGCACGCCTCCATCTGCATCCAAAACTCGTCCGGCGAGTTGGCGTGGCTGACGAAGCCGGTGGCGGGCCCCACTGGCGCCGACGTCGACGACGCCGCCGGCTGCCGAGCGACGCCCTCGGCGAGCAGGAGCTCGGCGGCGCTCGCGCCGTCCGAGCGCAGCTCCACGAAGCTGGTGCGCTCGTTCTGCTCGAGGAATTCGGCCGTCAGGCTGTCAGCTGTCGCAAGGCGCTCGAATAGTTCCAGCGCGGTGGCGCTCCATTCGCCGCCATCCTTGGGCTCGACCTGCAAGGTTTTTTGCTTTCGGTTATTTGCTCTAAAAGAAGGGCATGCATCATATATTGTTGCGAACTATGCTTCCACGAGACCGGAAGTCATTATCTCGGCGGCATGACTGATGGCCGTGATTTATGGCCTCGCTCGCCGACAAACTAATTAGCGGATGACTCATACCCGTCGCAGTTTCTCGAGAATGATCAGTATTTATTGAGAACTCTATGGAATATTCAAGATTTCACGAGAATGAATAACTTGTGCCTCTATAAAAGGAACGGATCGCCACGGACAGTCATTTTAGAAAGAAAGCTACGAAGGCTACGTGGCAGCACGAAAATGCGCAACTTTGTTCCGATTTAACCGACCTCGTATCTCACGTAATAACCATCGTGAAAAAAACTTCCGCAATTCTTTACGGAAAAGCCACAAAGAACCCATTCCTAGCGCATCGAATCGAAAACCACCCAGCCATGTACCTTCAAACTGCACCTGGACGCGTACAGCGCCAGCGCCAGCATCCGCGGCGGCAGCGTCCTGACGCGCGTCGCCGCGTTGTCGATGACGTCGGTGTTGCCGAAGTCGACGAAGCGCACGGTGGTGATGTCGTCGTCGGCATCGAGGATCTCGGCGCGGTACCACTGCTGGTCGACCGAGTAGGGCGCGGCGCAGAAGGTTCCTACGGCGGGGCTCTCCAGCACCGGCATCTCCTCGATCAGCTGCTGCAGCTCCGCCTGGAGGGCGTCGATCGAGGCGAGCGACTCGGTGAACTGCAGATAGAACTCGTTGGGCGAGTCCACGTGGCTGGCGTACACCTGGAAGGCGACGGAATCTCGTTGGAAATAGACATGTTGGGCGCCGAAATCGACATGTTGGACGGCAAAATTAACACGTTGGGCGCCAAAATTAATACATCCGGCACCAAAATTAAGGTGTTGGGCGCCAAAAATAGCATGTTGGACGCCAAAAATAGCTGTTGGGCGCCAAAATTAATACGATAGGCGCCAAAATTAACAACAAACATATTGGGCGCCAAAATTAGTACGTTCGCCACCAAAATTAACATGTTGGGCGCCAAAATTAAAATGTTGGACGACGAAATTAATAAGTTCGACGCCAAAATTAACATATAGGGCGCCAAAACTAGCATGTGCGCCAGAATTAATACATGTTGGGAGCTGAAATCAACATGTAGGGCACCAAAATCAACATGTTGGGCACCAAAATCAACACGTTGGGATCCAAAACTAACGGGTTGGGCGCCAAAACTAACATGTTGGGGGGCCAAAACTCACACGTTGGGGGCCAGTAAGAATACTGTGTGATTGTTTCATATTATTCCATTGTATAAAAAAAGGTTATGAATGTCTTCATTCACCCTTTTATAATTGTAACAAAATAAATTGAGAATAAAAAAAACTTCTCGTTGGGCGCCTAAAAGTTGCCTAAAAGTTATAGGGAAAATGGAAGCACAGGACATACATACAATTTATCAAGGATACAAGTGAAATGGTCATAGTGCACATAACATAGATAGGATCAGGTTAGGAAATCTCATTTGTCGTACCAAAATAAACAAACGAAAACATTGAAAATCCATAAAAAGAATACTCACTGGTTGTCCTATAACCGGGGAATTCTGCAGTTCTTCCGAAGCAACTTCCGCCTGGACCTCGACTTCCTGACTTTCCTCGGCTATGGTGTTGCTTTCATCTGTTTCGGTCGGCACCAATAATTCGGATTCCGGTTTTTCCAAACTCGACGTGCCGAAGCCAGTGTCTCCCGAGTCCTGGTTTATGTCGTTCTCTACTAGGGCCGCTTCCGATACGGTGAGAGTGCCTTTCCAACCGCTTGGGCCTAATGTGACCGTGGCAATGACGTCTTTGTCGAGGAATGATTCAGCATCGGGCACAATGATCTGCAAAAAATCAAATGATTCCCATGGCGAATATGGTATTTCACTCAAGGTGGATGGGTAAGTCGTCGTGTCAAAATAAAGAACATTGATTTCATTATCACATACTACATGAGTGTATTCATCATTGAACACAAAAGTAATGTAGAACACTAAAAGATTTTTACTTCAGTTTTGCGTTCCATTAAGGATTTTCCTCAAGTATCGGCCTTATCTATTTAAACAAAAAAGTATTCCTCACCTGCAAACTCATCTCGGACACATCCAAGAACCGCCCGTCCAACTCCCTGACCGCCTCCACTTCCACCCCCTCCGAGTTCCCATAGTCCACGTAGCGAACCTCCACCCTCCCATCCTCCAAACCAGTCACCCGGCCCCTGTACCAGTTGCCATCTCCGCTGCGCACCGCGTACACGCGCCCCACCTCGGGCGCCGCGACGGCCGTCTCCGGCGCCTGCCCCTCGCACGCCTCGAATAGGGCGTCGAGCATCTGGGCAAGCTGGTCCGAGCACTCTGCCGGCTGGACGCATGCGCAGGAAGCGTCTGCGTAGGAGACGTAGCCGCGCAGGGTGGGGGTTAGGATTGGGGTGGGGCAGGGTAGGTCGACGGTTTCGAAGGCGCCCTCGTCGGGTTCGACTATGGTGAGTTTGGTGCCCACAGGGGTGTAGAAGGTGACTTCCAGCCTGGAATTTATTTATTCATTTCAGGATATTAGGTGATAATGAAATATTTCGGACAACAAACCAACTAGAATAGTTACACCCTCAGGGCGGCCGGTTGCATAAAGATTTAACAGACGATTTAATATTTAATTTGTTTATAACCACGGCAACGCATGTCTTAGATCGCGCATTAGCAGGTTAATAAGTTAACAAAAGGCTTGACGGACTTTTATGCAACAGGCACTCAGACTAATAAAAAATATAGACTGGTATTTCACATCATTTTCATGATGCCAACACGGCTGTCAACCTTATTGTTTCCACGATAAGAATCTATCCTTCGGGCCTCGTCGGACCAACTCGCCGTAGTCGTGTTTCGAACTAGTTTCACAGATTGTTTATGATTCATGACGTGGTCATTCGTTTTGTCGTGTTATCGTATCGATTAATTAACTTATTCGTGAATCAATATATGAGGTTCAACATGAACATGGAACCAAGAATAACATTGATGGATGGATATCAACGGAAACATTCTCTACAACATTAATGCAACAACATCCCATATCGATAATGAATAGTCATCCTATTAAATTTCATCTACTAAATAAGCGAAACACTGCATGAAATCTCACAGAAACTACTCACTTATCATCTTTGACATCATCCACATAAACGATGACAGGCTGTTGCAAGACACCCTTCAATGTGTCCTCGAAGGTCTCGGTGGCCGACTCCAAATTGTGCACAGCACAGTTTACGGCCAAGCCACATTCCAGTACTATAATAATTTCGATAAAATTCGACATAAATAAACGAACATTGCGAATAGAACAAGAAATATATAATATATAATTGGAGGAATATTACATTGGCTAGGAATAGTCCCTACAGATTTCCTAACTACCTTGACTGTCCTGTATAGATGCCTTCAAAAACTAGAAGGAACTTAACAGGGTTGATCTGTGATTACTTTGGATTAGAGAAATGTGCCTCTTTATACTGTTTATTCAAAATATAATCGAAATTCCTCGAACAATTCAAAATTGCGCCTGTTTGTATAAAATGTATGTATAAAAAGCGTTTGAAACAAGTGGAAGTAGTTATTTTGGTCCTTGCCTATGATGATGTCTGCAAGATTGTTGATACTCATCAGCGTGGCTCTGAGCTGTTGGCCACACAACAAAGGAATTTCAATGGCGGGAACGGCAGGCTGAGTGGGAACCGCCAGACCGTCGCGCACCAACTGTTGGGCCACGTCTTCCGAGTCGTGGAATATGTCCACCAGGATTCTGAAATCAAACACAATGCAGATTTGATGATATTCACGCGGTGGCAGGAATACCATTAACAGATTCAACTCTAAGAAAATAATAAGGAAGGAAGAAAGGAAACAAGGAAGAGTCCTTTTTTCCCCCTCTCATTTTTCTCTCTAAAATTCAATGTTGATTAAAGAGCGGAAGTGAAATTGGTGCAGGAAATTGTAATTATTTCATCATGAATATATTTTTTTGTTGAAATTTTCAATTTATTGACGATTAAAGAACTAGTCGTATTTTTTCCGCTGGGAAACGTGATGCTATCAAAAAATAATTGAACATCGCGTTTTCCATTTAATCGAAAAAATATTTTTTTTTGATAGGACATTTATCAGTTGCCAACTTATTCCCGAACATAAATGGTCATTAAAAATTTCAGCCTAAAACCACAAATAACGGGGTTATGCGAAATTTTTAATTTCTGGATTTTTCGAAAACCTAAAATAAAAATATACAGGATGTCCCCTTAAAAATTAATATTGTCTCGAATAAATCGAAAACGCGATATTTAATTGTTTCTCTGTTAGAACTACGACGGTCAGCTCAGATAAGAAAAAATATAACTTTAATATCCCGTAATTTTTGGGTTATCCTGTATATTTAAAAATACTTTAAAAATTCAGTCTATATCAACGTATAAACTACTGAAATGAAAAAACTTTCAAAGTTTTGCCGCTTCGCTTTAAATCTCCTTTGCGCTAGTCGTGAATCATCCTGTATGTTCCTATGTTTAATGAAGCAAAATTATTATAATCATTAGTTACATATATATAATTATTTATACCCTAGATTTGACGGAGGTACATCCTTTGCTGAATTTTATCTTGATGAAAATATGTTTTCCTTTGATTTTAGTTCAAACGGATTCAGAACTTTATTATTTGGAAAAATGAAGCGAATAAAACAAGAAAAGTGAAATTCTTCGCTGAATTTTTTCTTGATGAAAATATGTTTTCCTTTGATTTCAGTTCTAACCGATTCAGAACTTTATTATTAGGGAAAATGAAGCGAATAAAACAGAAAAAGTGAAATCCGACGTGAGATCAGACCATATCAGTTCATCCGTTCCTAGATATCTTCCGATGGTGATGTTGAAACCATTAGATGATTTCTTGTGTTTCCCGATACAATACCATACAGCCTAGCCTCACTGATGACTAATATTGAATATTCAGTGACAGTGGAATCCACTATTTAAATTTATAATGAACTCAGAAATTTCGACGAGATTTGCGTGTGAATGTTTTAAAATCTTTAATACTCCGTCGAAATTTCCCGGAATTCCCAGTATGCAATGTCATCGATATTTGTTCATATTGACATGTTTCTTTCCAATCAACCCCACGCCCCCTCTCACCTGTCCTCCTCCTTCTCGACGAACCGACACCGGAAGCTCTCCTTGTCAAAGTACGCGGCGTACAAATCCGGCTCGCCCCACCCGCCGCCCTGGCCGCCCTGCACCCCGCGCAGCCCGCACGCCACCGCGTGGGCGGGCAGCGCCATGAACCGCCGCTCCACCGGCCACACTTTGCCCACCGAGGACACGTTGCCGAAGTCGACGAAGAACACCTTGTGCTGTTGGCCGCCCCCGGAGGCGCCCGTCTCGAGCGCCTGGGCGCGGTACAGGACCTTGTCCTCGGGGAAGAGGGCGATGATGGGCGCGCCCACTGTTAGGGCGGGCTCGGGCTGGCGGCCCTTGTAGGAGTGCTGGATGTCCTCGACCATCAAGCGGAATTCGTCCTGAGGGGTGAGGGACGTTGAATGAGATGCTTGATGTTGTTATATTTTTCATTAACCTTCATCTGAATGGACGTTTGGAATTTATTTTACTAAAACCAAACGCGCTTTCATATCGACATCAAATCCCCACTACCACGTTGTTGGATATGTCCTCTACGACACAAAAAATTTGAAATTGCAGGTTCATGCGTTTTTTTGTTTACATTTCATCATTGTTGTCATGGCGTCGAGCAAGAAAACAACATTCGACAGTAAGTATATTTTTTGCACGATTGATCATTTTTGACTGTTTACCGTGACAGATTTTAGGTCAGTAGGTGACATTTACTAGCAACTCGACGGTAAGTAATCCAACTCGACGGTAAGTAATTCACTTACCGTCGAATCTCTTAATTTTAATTTATTTTTATAATTTATAATGGTATCAATCGTGCAAAAAACGTTATAAGCATGTCGAACGTTAAGGGTAACCGATCTCAGACAATTGTCTTCGATCGGTATAAAACCCTTACCATTCTCCATACTTAATATACGATATTTCATATTTTGATATGTTTTTATGGCGTTTTTTTGGTCAGAAAGTATTATAAGATTATGTTTCATTAAGGCGATTACGACATAATTTGTCAGATTTTTAATGTCATTTTTTCCTGATGTTAGTTTTCTGTACTGTACATTTCAATGGACATTGGGCCTTTCTGACACTTTTTTGTCAAAAAAAATTTTCACAAATAATCATGAAATATTGGTGTTTTGTAGGATGTTTTGGTCAGAAACGATATTTACGGCCAGGCGAAGACGATGAGAGACTATTACGAATATTGGAAGCTGATGGATCAGAGAACGAAGACTGGAACTTTGAAGAGGGAGAAAATGATGGTGTGAACGGATTATTGGTAGGGGATGATGAAAGAGAACATGTGTTGATGGAGGATGAGGAAAGAGAAGAAAATTTGATGAATTATGATGTTCCAGAGACATCCCGTTGATTGCATTAAAAAAAAACCTAAAATACATCAAAAAAACCACAAAAGCTCTCGTGGAGAAAAAGTAATGTATTTTCTGGGTTAGATTCTAAGAGTGAAGTTGATGTTGATACGAGCAATGAAAGAAATGATTTCAAGGTATCTGATCACATGCTAATGTGATATTTTATCGTGATGACCGACTCAAACTTGGGGATAGGGAAGAACAAATCCAACAATCATTCTATTTCAAATTGGAAGTAGTGGATTGGCTTCTATCTGATGATATTGAAGTTTCTGACAAAGGTATTGCTCGACCTGTTGTCACCAGAAATAGACCACAGACTACATTTTCACCTAGCACATCCAATCAACGAAGACCAGGAAAAAAACAACACCTAAAATTCGGTTAGGTGCAAAAAACCAAACTGCCAGAAGAAAACCAAGTTCTATTGTGACAAATGTGGAAAATTCTTATGTATTACTACCAATCGTAAATGTTTTTATGACTTTCATAATGAAAAATAAATGTGTTGATTATGAACTGATGTCCATCCAAATGGACAGTGTTTTTTTCAAAAATAACTGCAGGAATATTTTTTTTCTATTTTTTTCAATTCATCTGGAACCATAATCTGTAAATAACTTCAAAAATAATCCTGAAATTTTGTGAATTCGACATTCGGGTCCCAGGAGGTTAATACAGTCTCAACTGACATTATAAAAATGTTTTGGTGGAGTAATGTAAAATAAAATGCAGTGAATAATTAAAAAAGAGATACAAAAAAATAATATATAGTGTCCGCCATGAAGTTTGCTACACCTAGTGACAGGAATAAATCGTGTTTTCACTTGTAATCTCCTTAGCAGCAGAATTATTACCGATAATTTTTTTCAAGGTCACGAATGTTTTTGTTCTTGATAGAAAATTATCACGAGTCGATGACGACGCTAAAGCTCAATTTAAAAACTCCACTGCTGTAAGTACAGTTGACGTTGCCGTTCCAAAATGTATTGAGAAGATATCCGACAGCACTTGCTTCAGCTGCGGCGTTTATGAACGGATGTTTATTTTTAGCATATTCCATCAACGAACAGTAGCTGCAGCGTTAACTGTAGCTACGGCAGCGGAGTTTATAAATTGAGCTTAATCGCTCCGCTACGCGTACGCAAATTTCGCTTGTCAAACAAAGTGTCACTTTTGATCCTAATAAAACAATGTACTATTTTCTCTAGCCAAAAAGTATTTCACAGCCAATAAACCCTCCCAACTCACCCGATGCTCGACCAGCTGACAGTAGAACAACCCAGGATGGTGGAACCAGCTGACGGCGACCATCGCCTCCGTCCCGACGACGTCGCGTTGCGCGAACGCCGCCGTCGCGGGGGCGGCGTCGATCGGCGCCGCGACGGCGCTTACGTTCCACGAGTCCTCGGCGGCGCCGGCGGCCACCGACGGTGACCGTCGCGGCGGCCGGGCGTCGGTGTGGCGGTCGCGACCGCCGCGGTCGTTGCGCGAGCTCGTGCGCGGACCCTTGCGGTAGCCCTTCTCCTCGCTGCCGCTGTCCGAGCCGCCGCTGTAGTATGGAATATGCTCGTATTATGGAATAGGCTTGTATTATGGAAGGGTCCACGTGTCGCGGTTACCGGATAAACTTACGGATCCACCTTCACTCGAACGTATGCAGATCACTGCAACCCATTTTATAGACTTTTCTGTTTGACAGAACTATTATTGTGAAACGTGTGATCTGAAATCTCTTGCATGTATGTAATTATTAATCTATAGCATTTTATGAGCAATATTTTTTCTAAATACGTATATACACTGTGTCCAAGATAAGAATGAACAGCATGGGGATATCGGAAACAGTAAGTGATACGCGGTCGATTAAATTAGAGAAAAGTAGCGCATTTATGTGCCTAATAATATGACATTTAGGAAGTTTCAATATTCCAAGTAGTTTCGGAGATATTCGATGAAAACCGAAATTTGGGAATCTCGTTTTTATTTTCTCCTAGCTTTATTTTCAAAGGAAATGTACTTCCCCATGAAAACTTTTCAAGGACTACACGATAACATAAGCAGAATTTTTCTGCGACATTTCGTCTTTTAGAAAACATCATCAACTTTGTATTTTTATATGGGCCGAAACTAAAGTATACCCTGTATACGACTCAATTTTTCATTGTGAATACAGCAATGTATCACACAATATGATTTCGGAACCATTTCTCGCAGTGATTACTTAATCTGTTTTTCTTCAATTTTAGATAGTAGGCGCTGGAAAAAATGACCACATTATGTTCTGTTGTCATAATAATACTGTAGTTTAGTAGAATTTTTGACATATTACCGTTCCTACTCTTACATCTCGTCACCTACCTAATTTGTGTTAAAAATGGAAAACGGCAGCTTTTCGAATACTGAAAAATTTGATATGTTGTCATGTTACATTTTGTGCCAAAGAAATTGTGTTGATGCTGAACGTGCGTACTCTAATAAGTATCCAGAGGGGCGAAAACCTGGCTAATCAATATTTAGACGCCTACTATCTAAAATTGAAGAAAAAATAATCACTAAATTACATTTTGCGCGAGAAATTGTTTCGAAATCATATTGTGTCATACATTGCTGTATTAACAATAAAAAATGGAGTCGTATACAGGATATACTTTAGTTTCGGCCCATATAAAAATACAAAGTTGATGATGTTTTCTAAAAGACGAAACGTAGCAGAAAAATTCTGCTTATGTTATCGTGTAGTCCTTAAAAAGTGGCCATGGCGAAGTGCTATTTGTTTTACATTTCCTTTGAAAATAAAGCTAGGAGAAAATAGAAACGAAATTCTCAAATTTCGGTTTTTCTCGGATATCTCGGAAACTGCTTGGAATATTAAAACTTTTTAGATGTCATATTATTAGGCACATAATTGCGCTACTTTTCTCTAATTTAATCGACCCCGTATCACTTACCGTTTCCGATATTCCCATGCTGTTCATTCTTATCTTGGACACAGTGTATATATAACTCCAATATGAATTAACAACATTTCTGTAATTCAATTTTCATTTATGAAATTATCATTAATCTAAAGATTTGTTTATCACTGATATGAGCAGAAGAACTAAATTTCAAGTTTTCGTTAACAAAAATGGAATTCAAAGATTTGTTTCATATGATCCATTTTATAAGGTATTCCATATTTACATTAAATTTTTTAGCATAGCAGTTGACATTTTCATAAGAAAATTCATTTATCAGGATTACATTAAATCTGATTGAATGCCTTTAGCCTCAACTAGTTCAAATAAGCCTTACCACATTTGCACTTTCGCCTTTACCTATCGATCCAAAAAAAAGTTATCGAAACATCTTTATCCAAATGTTTGGCACGATATTTTTTGTATTCTGACATACCAATCAGAGAAGTCACTAATGTCCACCAAATAATATTTGTAAACTTGTAATGTTGAATAAATATCTCGTAAGCCATCAATAATTCCATAGGAACGTGAAATTTAAATAATGTTGGGTTTAGACCAGAGAAAATGTAACACCCTGTATGGCGTCGATCAATTTGAAAGGACAACAGAAATATCAAAAATTTTGTTTTAAATTGATTAAAGCAAATATCTACTAACCCTCTGTAATCCGGCGTCTTCCTGAATCCGTCGTCTCTGCGATTTCCACTATGACGATCTCCTCTATTGTCTCTGTCATATCTACAAAAAAAAAAAGAGAAATCTCAATTTTTTTCTCAATCCAAAACATAATGAAGCTAAGTCTAACAAACTCACTCTTGCCTCAGGGTGTTAATAAGTTAGAAAAAGTAACTTTTGTTATTCCCTGTATAATGGTCAAGCAGTCAGCATTTCTTGGGAACTAAAATACAGGCTAATATTCCGAATCATGAATCTACGATTTGGTCGAAATTTCAGAAATTCGAATTTGGTAAAGAAATCGTGAACCACAGCACTACTTTTCGAGATATTCCCCGCCAAAGTTCGAAATTTCATCTTCTTTGTATCTCAAAGTTTTCGGAGAGTATTGTCTCTCTTTTGATCACAGGACATATTTCATGCATGTACCATGGTTAATTATGCTTTTTATCTAAGATAAACATGATAAATATGGCATATTACTATAATGTCCCTCTTATTTCCACATCTTTTAGTAAGAGTAGGTGAAGTTTCGAATTTTGACATGAATTATCTCGAAAAGTAGTAGCTTGTTAACGGTTTCATAATAAAATCCGAATTCCTGAGGTGCAAACAAAAATGTTCATCAAAAAATAGTGCGACTCCAACAAATTTTCTTCCACTTCCAAAAATCGGAAAATGATTCGGTAATTTTGCACTTATCATGCGATCTATATTTTGATGGAAATTTTTGTTGGTACTTACGTATTTGACCTTTAAAACAAGAATTTCATAATATTATCGTGAACATATCTCTAGTTTTCGAGATAATCGATGCCAAAGTTCAAAATTTCACCTTCTTTAACTGATAACCATCTTTCTTTTTGACATGTATTGAAGAGAGAGAACACTTATCACTGACTGGTGTTGCTATGGTGTTGCTATGAGGCAGCTGTGAATCCACCTTTATTCGCTAAAGATTCGCATTGATGTTTTCAAAATGGCCGTTGTTTATGTAGCCTAGTTTAAGAAATAATAGAAAAAATACGGAAAAATTACATATTTATGATGTTTTTCTCACACAAAAATAATAATTAACCATGGTTAATACATGTAATATGTCCTGGGATCTAAGAATATACAATACTTGCCCAAAAGATGCCATACAAAGAAGGTGAAATTTCGAACTTTGGCATCGATTATCTCGAAAACTAGAGATATGTTCACGATAATATTATGAAATTTGTGTTTTTCAGGTCAAAATACGTAAGTACCAACAAAAATTTCCATCAAAATATAGATCGCATGATAAGTGCAAAATTACCAATGATTCAAATAACCATCCCAACTCGACCATATCTCACCCTCCTCTCCTTCTCCCATAATCGTTCGTCCGCCTATCGCCGCCCCTGTGCCCGCCCTCATTGGCGGGGGTGGCCCACTCGTCGTTATTCACCGCCGCGGTCGATCCGGCGCCGCCCCACTCCGCAACACCGGGGGCAGCCTTGGGCGACTGCGCACTGCCCCAGCTGTCACCGGGGGCAGCCTTGGGCGACTGCGCACTGCCCCACCCGTCACCGGGGGCAGCCTTGGGCGACTGCGCGCCGCCCCAGCTGTCACCGCCCCTCGGGGTCTTCTCCCTGCTGTCGGGCCGCTGGTGGCTCGGGCTGGGGAGCATGGGGAAAAGTTTGGGGTCGATCCTCGCAACGTTTATTGACGCGAATGTTCGGGGAGATTAATGACAGGAGGGGGACAGAGAAATGTCTGATGACAAGGTTTTGGCATGCGGTGTCGTAGATTTTACTATTTGCTGTCAATTGTTTCGATGTACCGGGTGATTCAATGAGGGTGACGAGGTACTGTTAATCAGGAAGGAATAGTCGTAGAAGTTTGAGGAAAAAATCCTTTCGATGAAATCGACCGGGAAAAATTGCTGGAAATATTTTTCAGATCGATACGTCCACCGCTAGGGGGCGTTATAGCTTCGATCGTATGAAAAATAGATTTTTTTCGAAAAATTTCCCATTTAAGTTTTGAAATGAGTACTCTCAAGTAAATGCCCCTATAATGTTCCATCTTTTTGATACATAATGTTTCGTTAATGAAATATTCTTCAAGCCATAACTTTTAAACCATAAGTTTTGTATATTTCTTGCTGTCATAATATCAGTCAATCAACTAATTTAATCGTAAAGGGAGGATGTCGGACGAAAATCACGAAAAATATTAAATGTAGATCCACCCTTGTATCTAAATAATTATTCTTGTGGTTCTATGAGGAAAAAATGTCAAAATTCGAACAAGTTCCCCTTTGATTCCTTTTTTTTTTCTCTTTGACTGAAAATATACTGAAATTTCTTACCTGAAACCCTTGTTATTTTGTCTCCAGGTATCCCTTTCATTGTTCTCAGATGGATTTTCGAAATTTCTGAAAGTGAGAAATGGTGAATTGATTCCAAAATATCAATATTCCTGAAATAATGCCTTGAAAATAAACAGAAACAATAATAACAGGCTACTTTGAAGATTATAAGCATTTTCACTCATCAGCAGGGTGGCATAATTTGGATAGTATTAATAATTTCAGGGACAAAATGAATAATCAAAAGAATAAAGCCTAAAATAGAAAACCTAAAATCAAAATCAAACCGAAAATACTTGAGAATATGTACCTTTTTCTATATTTCCCGAAAGGACTGCATAAAATGAAACAAATTACAAATTCAATCTTGTTTTTGTTAGGGTGATCAATGGAAACATAGAATGAAAACCAGTCAATTTTCACATGAAAACAATGTTTATGATCATTTCAAAATTTGGATACTTGTACCAAAAGTTGCTCGTCCTAAATGAGTTGAAGTGTCCAACCAAAATTTTCCTCAGGAGGAGAATCATTCATTACCCTGTTTGCTTCTAACATTGCTGAAAAACACTCACCGATTTTCCCGATTATTATGTCTCCAAGGTTTATCACTTCGGTCAGTCGATCGTTCATTTCTACTGTAACTTTCCCTAAAAATGAACAAAAAAATTAAAGATGTGAATGTTGAAAACACTAAAAAAATCTCACCTTCCAGAATTTCGTTCTCTGTCCCCTCTGAAATTCTGCTCCCTGCCGGTGTTTTTCCATTCTTTGGGGGACTTCCTGTGCTCGATTTTGTCACCGGCCTGCACCAATATGGGACTCACTTGTGAGCTGATGGCTGCTATCTTGTCCAACAGCAGAGATGCCACGTTGTAGTCTGAGCCGTCGTAAAGGTCCACCAAGGCCTTTTTGTCCACCATGTCCACGACTTTCATTGTGAAAGTACCTAGATTACAAAAATTACATAGAGATAAACGGAGAATTTCTGGGTAGATCCGGAAACAGCTGACTAGAGAGAGAGAGAGAGAGAATATACTTTATTGTCGAAAGAATAAAAAATCTTGTTGACAAAGTTTCACCTGAAACACGTCTATATAGATATATGTGTGAAAAAAAGTGTATATATAAAATAAAATATAAAATAAAATACCACAGTCACATATTCACCTATTCAAGATATTTTAAATCACATTTACAATATTACAATAATATATGAAAGTTAATTAAAAAACATCGTCATAAAATTCATGTACATTGTAATATGGTCTATCGAGTAAAAAATATTTCACAGCCCTACGAAAATGTTTTAATGAATTTATATTTGTTGTTATATCATCTGGAAGGTGATTATACAATTTACATCCATTATAAATAATCGAGTCCCTCACCAGAGTTGATGCTGGTATTGGCAATTTCAGATTGTTGGAGTGTCGTGTGATGTAATGTGATGGTGGAGATTTAAATTTATTGAGATTCTTTTTCACCAAGCATACTGTTTCCATAATGAAAATTGTCAGTCAGAATCTTATGTATAGAAAAGAGAGGCCTACAGGAGTCCCTGCTTTTTGCCTTGCACATATTTCTTACTGCTCTTTTCTGTAGAACCAAAATATGCTGTAGTAAATGACCACTACATACACCCCAGAATGGGATTCCATACCTCAGGTGGGACTCCACCAGAGAATAATAAACCATCTTGGCTGCTGAAAGACTCAATTCTTTTGAGGCTACTCTAATTGCATAGCATCCAGATGATATTTTATGACCTAATGCTTGGATATGCTCTTCAAACTTCAATTTATGGTCAATATGCAATCCTAAAAACTTCAAATCGCTTTTGTTTGTAATGATTTCATTTCCAAGTGGTATATCTTCTAGCTCACCTTTGAAAGTAACTATACATATTAGTCTTATTGATATTTAGTGATTTTCCAGATACATCCAAATCTGTCATATCGTTTATATACAACAAAAACAGAAGTGGTCCGAGTACTGACCCCTGAGGTACACCACTATTTATTACTGCCATATTCGAAAGATTTGTAGTTTTTACCATTTGGCAACGACCCGATAAATAAGAGCTGATAAGATACTGTGGTTTGTCGCCATCTATTGCTAATTTGTACAAAATGGATAGAGTATCAACTACATCTTATTTTGCATACTAGATACATTTAAGCAAGTCCTACAGTTATTAGAGAAATATAATAAAATATGCCTTTAACTTCAATTTATTCATAGATTCAGTGAGCATACCAGGTCCACTCCTCAAAGAAATACGATTTTTTTTTTGTTTTCATATTTTTGATTTTAGTGGGAAGAATGGTCTGTGTCTGAGTACTCCAATCCAATTTATTCTTCTGATATTGTGGAGAATTTGTGACTAGGTTGGCAAAGGAATTTTATCATTTTATGGCACCATGTCATGAATATATCTTTGCTCTTTCTGCTACATGAGGAGGTCCCTTAGATAAGTCACAAGAGAATAGGAGTTTGTTTTCAACAATATACCTATGCGAGTGTTTTTTTTCAATATTTTCAGAGATATTTTCGCTCACGAGCGCAATTGCTGTCACTTAATGACATTCCTTGGAAAACGTAAATTTTTCAGGTTTGAAAGCGTCAAATTCTACTTTGTTAACCGGTCGAAGAAAAACATATGTTACTGATTTTGTGACTCCTGGGAGATGAGACAATCTACAAACCCTCCAAAATGATATTCTCCAGCAAGGCATTCCTCTCGGGATCGTCCTCCATGTTCTGGTACCCATTCAGACAGCACTCGATAGCTTGCGGCCTCAAAACAGTCAGTGGCTCCCCGTCTATACACTTTAGCTGGGACACCGGCACGTCTTCTTCGTTTCCATAATCAATATATCGCACTTGGACTCTGTCACCAAGAACAGCGACAATCTAAAATTGAGACCAGTAAAAATGGAATTCATTCTGAAATTCGTTGGTTGAGAAATCACCTCGAGTTGGGGGTGAATTTCCTGTAAAATCTGAGAGTGAACTGACTCTAAACATTTTTTTTGTAAGGTGACGATGTGAATCCTATCAAAATGTACTGGGGTATTTTGGCCTCCTGAACTCAAATCCAAAGTCAAAACGCGGATTCAAGTATTTTCGGAAATATGGGCCCATTTTGTTTCGGAAAATTTGACATGATTTGATATCCCAAATTTCTGCTATTGATAACACTGCACACGCTTACATTTACTAGTTTTTATGAATTTTTAACAGAAAAAAAATTATCAATTTCAGAGAAATCACCCTTCTTCCAAACGTCAACAAGACCCGCCCGAGAATCAAGCCCGATGGGAGCCGAACAATCAGGTTGGCTACGATGTCAAGTTAAAGTTCCGTTTTGTTTTCTTTTCAAAGGGTGAATTCTTGCAAAAATGAATTGGATTACAATTTTTATTATCCACAATCTTTCGTGTCGTTTGACGTGAATATTCCTGTATAATTATTATGGATGGATTCAATGACGTCGCATTGCTAGAAATTGATTTTCATTATCTTACAATGTATCATTGCTCACTATTTCAATCAATTTTTGTATATATTCACTTGAAAAATGTAGAAATTGGTCTGGAAATTCAAGAAGTAATTCTATATGGCAAACTGAAATTCCTGGAAGCGTTTTTCAGGAACTCAAAAAAGTTTGATTTCTTTCAGAATATTTTTTAAACAACTGCAATTTTTGAGTTTGCTTCCATTTTGTAGACATTTATTGAGAACACATGCATTTTATATTTACCTGGTTTTTATTTCTCACTATTAGTGGGAACACTTACAAAAAAATATTAAAGATGCTGGAACATTCCTCAATGTGGATATGCCATGATTAGTACAAATTTACCAACTTGGGAATATATTATATATTATGTTGCTTGTTATATCTTACCATCAATATGAAGAATATTATGATTTTGGATAAATACAGGTCATGCAAATGTTATTCATTGATAGAAAAGTTATTCCAAATCATATGTTTGTATAAACTCAATTGATTTTCAGTTGAAAATAAAAGAAATAAATGAAAGAATAAAAAAAATTGATTTCCTACAGTATAAGACTAAAAAATATCATTGGTCAAATTTCATCTTAGAATTTCAATATATACAAGTAACATTACATCTCTTATCTATCAGTAATTTGACATAATCATAAGCATTATGTATATTTTACAAAAGTAATACTTGAACAACTTTCCTGTATGTATCTATTTTTAAATAGCAGTTGGGTATATTGAACAAATGTGTAGTTCATAAAAAATGGAATAAAACCAGACCAGGTCCCCACAAAACACAGTTTTAATGCTATCATTTTTATTCATATCAGATTGAACTTTCCATAATAAACTCACCTGACTTCTGTACCATAACTGATCACCTTCAAAGAGTGCACAGCAGGGAAGGCCTACTTTCATAACACTTGGATCTAGGGTGTCATACATTGATTGGCATAGCAGTTGCAATTCAGTCATCAAATTTGCAAGCTCAGCTTCATTGCTGGACAGTTGGACATAGAACCTGCTACAGCTGTATACAAAGCTGACCTACAAACCAAAATGAACTCAATTGAAAAACTCTATTTCAGGCAAATTTTGACATCTTGCCTTAACACTCTGACTGAATCCTCTGGACAAGGCAATTGACTCAGGGTAGGCATGCACAGCAGCACAGTTGACAACATCCAGAGCACTAGTTTTAGTCTCAGGGTCCCAAAGCTCACACTTGGGAATGGCCATCCTGGTAGGGGTAGGAAGGACTTTCATGTGTAGCAGACGGTTGTCCACAAACTTCTTGAATGCCAGTTGCATTTCAATGGTTAAGGTGGATTTATCCACACCTTCAAGAGCATATCTTATTGCCATCACTTTGGGAATAACATATTTGAAGGGAATTTGGTAGAGGGCTTCAATAGGCACTACTTCATAGTTCCCAAAATCCACATAAAATACCTACAACATTTCAAATTCACAGATCTGAAACTCAAAAATAATTTAGGAGAAAGCAATGAAAAAGTTGTGTGTGAAATCAAATGGTAGCAAAACTTGGAGAATCAATAAATCAAGTTTAGAACCTCATCTCACCTTAAATTGGTTATCAACCTCATTAGTAACAACAGCCCTACAAACACTATCATCTTCCTGGCACTTTGCAAGACATATGGTTCCAGGAATAGGCAGATCTTCCAGCAACTTCAAGGGGAGGGTATTGATATCACTCATCAATTTGGCCAGAGCATCTTCTGTCTGTTTGAGCTGCACAGAAAACTGACAGGGCCCATCATTTACATAGGAAACATACACCTGATATTGGCATCCTGGCTCCAAAGTGCAAGCTTTATAAGTGTTTATTGTAGCTGCTGTGGTTTGAATAGGTGAAACCTGCTGCTGTACCATCTGTTTTTGCAGACTCATACTGAGCAAAACTGCCTGCTGTGCTTGCAAAGTAATAGGTTGCATCAGTGTACGGTGGATCAAGTTGGAACATAAATCTGTTCCATCTAAGTAGATTTTGACAAGGAAGTACTGTGTTGCTTGAATCAATAGTTGACACTGCACCTCTCGGTACTTTAAATCTTTGGATATAATATCAAATACTCTATCATCCCAAATGCAGCCTCCCATACAATGAGCCTCTGCAAATATAAAGCCTACAGCCAGTGGTGGAACTGATATAAATGAAGAAGGTAGATTTTGTAAACTCCTGATGTTTCCAGAAGTCACAATGTCCTTGTTACCAAAGTCAACGAAGCTAACCTCAACAAAGGTGTCCTGAATACATACATTAATAATTCTAGCTCTATAATATTTATTGTCTTTATATTTCGCACACACTAGAGTTCCAGGTTGTAGAGTTTCTGGTGCAACTTTTCCAATTCCCGCATCGAAATGTTGGCTTATCCCAGATAGAAACTGTTCCACATAGATTGCGTTGTTTTTCTCCGCTTGACCCCATATCTTCAAGAAAGGTCCTTCCTTATCCACATACGTTACATACAAATTCACTGATTGATTTGATTCCATTATTGATAAAACAACACTACTATTTTACAAAAATCATCATCATATCAACTACCTACACACAAACCGGCGTAAAATGTGGTAAAATTTTTCAAGAATCGAGATCAGCATTTCTGTGAGATGTTTACTGTGATCTGTGATTTAGCACAGACACAGAGCCAAAGAGTAGCAGTCAAAGATCAACAACGGATCATCAAACTGATCCACAAACTGCCTCTGATCCGTGGCGTGAAAAAATAGTTAACCAATCACTCCCTCAGACCATACTGTCTAAGATCATAAAAATAGAAATTAGAAGAATAGTTGCGAAGCGGGAAAAGTAAAACTTTTAAAAATTATAAGTGTACCTACTTAAACATTTTATTGCACTGATCATCCATTTCACTTTCAATTACTTTCAATGAACCGATGACTCATGATTCATTCGAGCGTGTGAAGGCTTTATTTCACTATTTCAGCTATGTTGGCATTAAAATTGTACGTACTTATTCTAATCATTCACAATAAACATGTAGTTTTTCTGATTGAAAAATATATGATGATACTGAAAAAAACTATCACAGACAACTTACCAGTGCTGTAAATCTGGTTATGGCGATTTTACTTCATTTCTCGAGAAAATAAAAATGCTGATACAATCGCATTTAATCCACAATATCATTGACCGCACATCAACTGGTTGGTTGATTTTATAAAATGGAATGGCAACGCCAATGTCGATGGTTGCCTATGTAGAAGACGTAGCGTAGAAGACAAGCAATACGTCTTCTTACAGTCATATGGTGCCGTTATTCAACCTCATTTTTTTCACTATTTATACAGGAAATCTTCATGAACAAAAATATTATATTTTCTATGGAATACTTAAGCCGTTCACTGCTGTATAATTTAGCTAGGATTGACTTTCAATTTTTCAATAGCCGAAACTTTTTTTCGCGGTACAGAAAATGTAGGTATACCTACATACCTTTTAATTATTTATGCTATTTTTTTGCAACATGATTTCTGATGGGAACCGAACAAACCAACCACTATTAGCAATAATGAAACTATCGGAAATACTTGACTTATTTGTACTTGCAGCAGAATATCTCGAAACGGGATTGCTAAATGAAATTACCTTTAGGCATATACATTTTATTTCATTTTTTACTGTACAATATTTGAGTAACATTCTATAGCAGCCGGATATAAAAATCGAGACTTGTTTTTTGGCATTTAAAAACATACTTCCCAGTGAACATAATTTATGTTGGGATTTAGTTGGGATGTTTTGTCATGAAAAAATGTAGATACACTTTGAGTACATTCATTGTAAAAAATTGAGTTCAATTATTAATTAGGTACTGAATAACACTTTTACGAAAATATGACATCATAAGGTATTAAGATATAGGTATAGTGATCGTATCGTTTATAAAAAATAACTTCATCAGATTATTCCATTATTATATTATAGTCAATAGGGAAGAAAGGACTTGAATAGGAAAATATCGGGAGAGGGAATAGGTACTGAATTTTTTCTTTTATGTTTAATAGTTAGAAAAAAACTCACTCGGTAATGAGCTCTACAACTATAGCAGTCCTAAACCTATATAAAGAGAACTATAACTATAGGATTGAAATAATCAAAATTTGAAAACGTAACAAATGCCATAATAGAAAAATAGAGGAAAATGCCATATATAAAGATCCATATATTATTCCCACTACAAGTTGCCATATATCAATGCCTGGCAAGATAGGACGGAAATAATGTAATAATAGGATACTTTTTGAGGACATTACTTATTTATATTGGAATGGAAATATAAAGCAATAAAAACATAATCATATTTCTCTATAAATCATGAATTCACTTATGTTTGAATTGTATGATATAAGTAATCATCACTTATTAAATTAGTTATATATTCAATATGCATTCAACTGATGATTTACAGGAGAAACTGATACATAAACTTCTTTCAAACAATATGTTGATCATTTTCATCTCTTCTAATTTTGGAAATAGGTATTCATTCATACACACATATCAGTCTTAACAGTATAGAACAATTTCATCAAATTTGAATTGAACTATGTGCTGTTTCATTCTTGGGCCCAATAAACTTCCATCTAATAGTGAGTTTCATCAATATAGGAGCTATGGAATACTTAATTCTTCATAAGAGTGAATTAATTCACAAAAGTAATGGAATAAGGAATGAGCTTGAAAAATATCTCAATCTTTTATATAAAAATAAATACTTATAAAAATCTATGTCTAATTATAACTATTTGAGGGGAACCCATTCACTGAGCAAATTTTAAAATCACAAAAAAATTATGATGATGCACCTCTGGTTACTAGGAGTGTGAGATGAATGCTTTGTATAGGTTGAGAATCCACATTCAAGTAGATTTGGGTCTGGTTCTAGATGGGGAAGACTGGCAAGAACTGTAATAAAATTTCTGAATGGTTCTAAACATTCAATTCAGAAAGACAAAAATAAAATTTATTTCTTAATATATTTAGGAAAATGTAGATTCTAGGTAGAGCTTTATCTTGTGCATTTTTGAGGAAAAGGATCATTCATGAAATCTATATCATTATTATATTTATGAACTATGATATTAAATTGGAATATTTTTTGATACACACATACAGATATTCTACATGATATGAAATCCAGAGGAGTAATCATAATAATTAAGAGAACATACTTAAGAACACGACTTAAGAAAATACTTATTTATTCAAAGCTAGAAATTTTAACTAAACAAAAAAGCATAAAAGGTACCATGTGGCTTTAGAGAAATTTTGAGAAACCACAAGTTATCTGATGTTGGTTGAATATATTTCAGTTTCTTTCACTCATTTGAATTGAAATATTTAGTTTCTTCACATATATGAATTAAAATGGATTGACTAAGGCATTCAATATAGGATAAAAAAACTCACTGTGATTCTGGTAGCTTGGCTCCATATTCTTCTAAGAATTTATTCAAGTCTATATGTGGCAATATCTGGAATGAGAAAATTGGTTCAAAGGATAATTTCTACACATGGGGATTCCAAAAAATTTAGACAAATGTAGATTTCAAAGTGATCAAAACTGTTCACTTCACATAACTGAAATGAAGAAATATACAATATTTTATCTTGTCAAATTCAATATCAATAGACATGTTGGTTTGCTTTTACTTTTGAGAAAGTCCATCATCCCCATGTACATTGCTTGGTGTGGTAATTCTGCATTTCAAATTGGTTAACAGGAGTTGAAACCCTCACTATTTTATCACTACTATTGACTTAATAATCACCTTGGATGGCTGTAAAAATCTAGGAGGTATGCGGTTAGCAATAGCAGAACTTTTGCTGGGCCCAAAACCAAGTTCCAGCAGAACATCTTCTGGATTGGGTTTGCGCAATTCCAGTACAGATTCCACACTGGAGCAGTGCGATCCGTCGTCTGATTGGAAAGAATAATCCCTGGATAAGGATTTCTGGGGCTTTCTTTTTGATGGCGTTTGGTTGATGGCTGCCAGGCTTGCAGATGGTATCGTGTCTATCCACTGCTGTACTGGATCTTTGTGCATCCTTTGTAAATGCTTTAGAAGATATAAAAAAGTTTATGCAAATAAGTATATATTACACTTGTAGTATTCGCAAATTGGCTATATTTAGTTTGAAAACGTGTAGTCACGAGATAAAGAATAATCTCCTTGATCATTTATTTCAGAATGGCATTGATTCAACAAGTGGTTGTGTATGTTTTTTCTGTAATTAGTGACGTAGGTATGTTTTATTGCGTCTGTTGAATGTTCTAATCAATAAAGCAAGTTTATATTATGATTTAGCAATATACTTGTAATACCTACACGATTTAACACGTAACTAACAATCTATAAATGATTTGATCGATTTCTTCTTTTTTTCGATCACGATATCACCTGTCATCATCAATTTTGTTTCTGACATATCATATGGGAAATGAAAATGAATGATGTTAAAAATAAACATGTGATTTTGATTTATTTTATTAACTGTTCTGATGTTGGCATTCATGGTTGGCAGTTTCATGGTTGTGTGTACTTTTCCGCTTTCCTGTTATTTAACCGAAAATGTAAAAAGTATTGATGATGTGGTATCATAATGCAATATACAGCATCAAGTACCCGAAAAGTTCTTAAATAAATTCATATTCTGAGAGATGTTCAGAATGTTTTGCACTATTTTATCATCTTATAATAGTCCATAGTTATATGTCCGTCTATCGGAAAAATATCCACTATTTAAAAAATTTACGTCACGTCAGGTGTCAAGAAGTGAAGTGAAAGCTGTCTCACCGGAGATTGAGATCGAAGACAATCATCAAACAGTAGTGCAGTTTCTTTAATTAATTGAAAATCGATTTGAACTATAAAAATATAGGTACAATCTTCGATTGAATAGTTTTTGCTTTGTTCCTGGCTGTGAATTTTGTGAATCCCTTGTTGCACAGATGTTGAACTAGTTTTCTTGCGGATAATTGTATTGTGATTTTTTCTTGAAAAATCTCATAATTTTTGGTATTTTTTTGGATCATTTGTTGTTCGTCCTCAATGTCGGTAACGTGTGTCGTGATATCGGACATCATGAGATTCCAGAAAACTGAAGAGGAGACATAGCCATTCAAAATGACGAGAAAAAAATGAATGATGACGATAGCTTGGTCAGTATTACTCCTTATTTTACTATTTTCTATGCACTATTTCTTATTATATTCCTGACATAACGATCTCCAACAATTTTGCTAAAAGATTTTGTAATTCATCAACTTTCTAATGACATTGATGATGGTGGAAGTCGAGGTTGAAGTGGTATTTAAAGTGGCAATAGTGGCATGTGGAGGATTTCCCTCGAAATTGTCACAGTTTGGATCGAGGTTTGGATGCAGTAGTGCTTTTTAAATGTAATAAACTTTACTTGATCTTTCAACGATCCCTAATCATGTTCTCATTATAGGTCTCGGTATAGGTGTTTACTTTCCATTTCAAAAGAGAAATGCCCTCAAATTGTTTTTCATGCTGCTTGACACACAGCTTGGAAATCAGAATACCTAACATTAATACACGTATGAATTCCGACTTCCGAGGTGAATATATAACGGTACTTTGTAAAAAATCTCACATTATAAGTGTTACATCATTTATAATCCTAACTACTACTATCTATATAAGTGCAGGTAGGCATTGTGTCTGTGACGAGGTCTATGAGATGATCCTGTAGCACATATTATTATTAGACCTCATAAAATGTTCAGCAAAGGTTAGGCTGAGGCTTATTATCCAGGAATTAATATTCATTGGTAAAAATTATGGAGTTCCCAGAAGTTCCATCCATCCGAGATACATCCTCTCTCATTAGCACATCTACATTGAGTAGAAGGTACAGAGTTATCAAAAAAAAATCACGCTAACCTCTCACACCTCTCTGTTGAATAAAATTGATTATATCATTCAAGTATGTATGGGTATTATTTGAAACTGGTATAATTAAGTATCCTGAACATTATTTCGACATTATTGAAGCAGATTTTGATTAATGAATAATCTCGTGAATAATCAATCAGACACTAATCTTTATATAGTTTTCTATATCAAATAATATTATATAATATATATTATGTCTGCCACTCGGTCTGCCAGGTAAAAGGATAACGTTGAGATTTGTAGAATGTGGCTACGGAATATGAAATACCGGAAAATACATACCTAACCTCAACGGTAACCAGCCGAGTAGTGCTTCGGATAACACTTAAAAAGCTAAGATCTCCGTCTTCCTTACTCATACAAGTCTCAATGAGACTTCGAGGGTTGCTTTGCTACTAAGTTGGCTGTTAAAAACACTTTTCAAACACATATATTTTCAGGGTAATATGATAAATCGTGTAAAAAGTGGTATGATTATTACCGATAATTTTTTGGAATGTTAATGATTTGCAATCCCAAAGCTGAATATCGAGCTGGACGCGTTGTATTTTCTTGCATTGGGAGTGCCCTCGGGAGTGCCAATGAATTGATCGAGGGGCAAACAACTCCTCAAAAAAGCGTACACCATATTTAAAATACTTGTAATTAAGGTATTTAAAAGCTATTTGTGATTACTTAAAATAATTAGCAAGTATTTAGAAGTATTTAATATACTTGAAAGAATTGAAAATATTTAGAAGTCATGAGTAGATTTTCGAAACATTTAAGGTTAATAGTGGTAATACAGCAGTATCTGATAATAAATAGAGGAATTAACAAGTATTCAAATCTATTTCAACAACTTAAGAACTATTTAATGATATTTATTAAGGAATCAAAAGACCTCCTGGAATATAAATCAATATTGATTTTTCCTTATTATGAATAAGTAGCTGAATAATTCAAGATTCTGAGAATATTTGGTATAGCATATCAGTGTTCCGTTTAAAAAAATCGACTTCTTCAAGTTTATTTAATAATCCAATATACGTCAAAATTTATAGGATTTCATTAGGTATCTAATGACCAGAAAAATTCGAGGAAAAATTTTACATTTTTTAATGATGTTGTATTTGCTGTCGAAAATTGAAAATTAATTTATGTCGATAACAGAGAGAGATATACTATAGCCGGGGCAAATATATTCAGAATATTTTGTATAATCCGAAAATCCAATATTATAATGTAATAATATGGTGTTTGTTTTGAAATTTCAAAGTTGGTTCAGTAACACTAGATCTGGCAACAGGATAGCAGTCAACATATTTTCAGAGGCTTTCCTATGCCTTTCAAAATTTAAAATGACAGAAAGTATTAACAATCAGCAATAATACTGGTGTAATAATATAATAATGATTTTTATGATTATTCTTCAGAAGTAAACAACTAAAGTACAAAAAACACGTTTTTTCTCGCGTGAACTGAGAAGTAAAAAAAATTATCAGTCATGGAAGAATCATCACAAGCCGTCGGGACGCGGACGGGTAAAAATCCTAACCGACATCGGAGCCGATATATGATATTTCAACGTGCATCTGATATATTTAAAGGATTCAAAAATGTGTTTAATGTACTGAAGATGTAATTAAATTAATTTAAAAAATATTTAAAATAATGAAAAAGTACTTAAAGGATTTGAAAGGTAATTGAGATAATGAAAACGTACTCAAGAGACTGAAAAAATAATTAACAGGTATTTGAAATAATTAAAAGTATTTAAGTACTTAAAAATTCAAGGTGTACACCATATTTAAGAGTTGTTTGCCCCTCGGAATTGATATTACAAAAAAATTATAGGTTATAAATCATACCACGAATTATATTCAGGAAGACAATATATCGATTTGAAAAAGAGAAAAATAATGGAAACTTTTTTTTTTCACTGAATCATCTTTGATACCAATGGACATTATTGTCCCCTACGATCGCTCATATTGTTGAATAAAGATAACTAGTCATGCAAAACACTTAAATTTTACGTTTATAATTTAAATAATTATTTTCACTTACTAGCTCGAGAGCTACTAAAAACTAAGCCGATTTATCACCGTGAAAATACAGCGACAAGCTACATTTCACTGTAATTCCGATTCTATTGGCTGAATTTCAAAATTTGAAATCCACTGATTGGTTGTTAAGTAAGGAGATATAAGGTAAAATGTTGATTTTTGGAAATTTGAAATATCAAGGTTGCCTAAAAGATCGCCTAAAAATCCCAGAAATCAAGTGAATAAAAAATATTTTTATATTTTTCAGTAGGTTCCGTGTGGTACTGGTGACTGGAATCTCGTCGTACTCCAAACAACGCATGCGACAAATCATAATATACTATTTTTTCTTCAAATGAATCATTTTGATCAGGGTCGTTACGCCTCCCCTTTGTGGTTATCGTCTCGATAACAATAATAATTGTTCCTTTCTGTTTATTTTTTCGTCGTAGTTGAATCGGCGCCAGATATTGGCGGCGCGCATCTCGTGTCTGTCTGGAAATTCTGAAAAACAAAAAACGCGATTACAGCACGGCTGATGCAATGTGCTTCTGGGAAGTGGTTCCGTCCAGTACCACGCATTTCCTATCACTGAAAACTGAAATGCACTCGATACGGGATGGAGTTCGGATATGGGCGCGAAAATATTGATTTCAAAAAGATATAACAGTAGAATGTTCGGTGTACTGCGTTATTCAGAATATAAACAAAACAGGCAATAGTACACGAAATTTATTGCAAACTGATTGTCGGAAGTTTTTGGCATCTTGCCATCAGGAGAAATCCTCTGAAAGTGCGAGCAAAATGTTGTTGGTTGAATTTTCAAATTACTACCGAGTAATTATGTAAGCATTTTTTTATACACCGGGTTTCCAACTATGTTTCTTCTAGTGGCATAACTCAGCCTCAGAATTAACATTCCCGCGCGATCTGTTTTTATTTAAAAAATCATTTGCACTAAATGAAGTTATTGCCGGTTTAACCGGAAGTGACTCTAAATTTAAAATTTTAACTAGATTAACAAGATACTTGGACAATTCTTATGCTAAACATATATCAATTTCAGAAATTCTGTATAACAGTCATAAAAAAAACACAAAAATTAAGTTTTGACAATTTCGGTACCTATAGTGAATGCATAAATACTATTAAGGTACAAGGTGACAATTGTGACATGCAAATTTAAAACGGAGAAGGAAGTTTTTTATTCACATTTTCATATTCCTAAAAATAAAGGAGCCAGCGCGAAAAAAAAACTGTCCATTTCATTTTTCCCAGTATATCTCAAAAATGGTTGGTGATATTTCCGATTTGGAACCATCGTTTTATTGTTCACTAAAATAGGCAACTTTTGTATTATTTAATCAACTTCGTATCATTTACCGTTTTCGAGATGCCATAAAAAATTTGGCCTGTCACCTTTTTTTTTGGTAAAACTTCGTTTATCGCACTCCTATGAGTTCGGAAAAAATTTTTGGTGGAACTTACGTATCTTGACCTCCTGATCACGAATCTGAAGTCAAAACGCGGCGGTCTCAAGTATTTTCGGAGATACGGCCTCATTTTGTCTCAAAAATGCACCATTTCAAATCTCCATTTTCTCCTAATAAAAACACACAAAATTAATCCTTCTTTGAGCCAAAACATCACACATGCTCACATTCACTTGTTTCCAACACTTTTTTGCATAAAAACTGTTATTTTCACAAAAATTCGCCCTTCTTCAAAACGTAAACAAAACATCTTTTTTCACTGATTCTCTGGTTATTTTTATTTGAGATGTTGGCAACGTCTTACCATGAGCCAAACAATCACGTTGCCAACATCATAAATACAAATTACCAGAAAATCAGTGTAAAAAGGTTGTTTTGTTTACATTTCAAAGAAGGGTGAATTTTTTGAAAAATAATAGTTTTTTCTGCGGAGAAGTGTTGGAAACAAGTAAAGATATGCGTGTATAGTGTTTTGGTTCAAAGAAGGGTGACTTTTCTGTATTCCTAATAGCAGAAATTTGACATGTCAAATGGTGCATTTTTGAGACAAAATGAGGCCGTATCTCCGAAAATACTTGAGACCGCCGCGTTTTGACTTCAGATTCGTGATCAGGAGGTCAAAATACGTAAGTTCCACCAAAAAATTTTTCCGAACTCATAGGAGTGCGATAAACGAAGTTTTACCTTTTTTTTTAAGTTATATCTGAATAAGAGAGATTTTCCACATTTTCCCAGACACCATTTATATTCCTTGATGAAATGTTTATACATACATGAAAATAAACTAAATTCAACCCAAATCTAATTGTAACAAGCTCTAGAAGAATACACTCGAGAATACACTATATATTTAGTTATTCATATTATAAAGGCGGATTTCCACCAAAGGGACTCGCTTGCAACTAGTTTCAGTTTCAAAAACAGAAACAAAAAACTTGGTATAGATTAGACAACAAACTCGAAACTCGAATTCCACCAAACCATTAATCTATGACCAAACAAACAAAAAATTAGTCTGTCGCGTCTTTTGTTTTGAATATGTTTTCTGTCGTTTTCACTCCAAGAACAGTTTTCATCATGCCATCAAAGTCACATACCACAAGTACGTACTTTCCAGACGATTTTTTTTTGAGAAAGTGGCATTTTTCCGGCCTAGTCCGGGAAGTACGTACTTCCCGGACTAGGCCGGAAAGAATCACATCGTTGTTGTCATTGTAAATATGAAAATCTTGGTAGTATGGTTTTGATAAATGCAGTTGATCATTACCATAGCAGCAAAATAACGACTGACAGCTATCTGACATAAAATTAGCTAACATTCAAAAATTATCAGATGAAAACAATCAATGTGAAACGGAAACTTTACCTTCTTGTTCTGACTTCAACAAAAGGCACTTAAATATACCAAGCATTTCAAACAAATTGAATCCATTCAATATTAACAATTGTTCTAATTTCAATATAAATATTAATATAAATAAGAATTGAAATGTTCGAAATTTTGTTCTAATAAAGAAATGTGTTTCTTTGATTTGTTATTCTACACGGTTGCCGAAAAAATTGTGTACGCAACACGCCCGAAAACAGTTTTTTTGGACTCGCAGATTTCCAGGACTCGCTACGCTCGTCCTAGAATTTTGTCCACTCCAAAAAAACAGTATTTTCCGGACTTGTTACGTAAATTACTATTGTTTTGTCGAAATTGACACAGTCGCTGTTTTGTTGCGGTTTTGTCCGATGTACACACCCTGATAATGTTGTGGCATCATCCAGATTGGACTAGTGGTGGTATAATTTGTTCGACATTTCCCACGCTATAATTCCGAATAATGTTTGATGATAATTATGACCGAGATAAAATCTGTGGGTTTTCAGATAATATCGAGAAACCAAAGAATAATATAAATTGTTTGCGCTGAATTCAATCGATCATTTCCGTAGGAATTTTTCGTTTTGACACTACGAAAACAAATATAGGTCGAGATTCTGATTCTAATTCCTGGGATCCACAGCATTCAATTTTTTACTGTTTATTGGTATATACCTACTGGCTCCAGACATACTAAAAATATTGAGAAAACCAACCGACCGTTGATTCTTCGAATTACCAAGTATGGCATGTGACAGTGGAATCACGTTTCGCGTTTCGGATATGTTGAAATCACCATCAAGGTACTTTGGTAACACTGTTCCATAACAAAATCAAATTTTTTGGTGCCTATAGTTGCTGAATCTCTATTCAACAAGTTTTATGTTCCTGCTGTCTAGAATTACTATTGGAACCATCCCAATAATTTTAATTTTCAAATTACAGCGATATAAAAATTTTATGGCGGAACACTATGACGTACTAATTAGATTTAGTGACATTTGGGGATATTTGTTTGGTTATAAGTTTCTCAACTCAATTCGGTTGAGCCTACGGACTGAAAAAAGAAGATGAAAGTTGCTTGCACTGTTGCCAGATTGAAGTCACTAATTTCTTGGATGAATCGAAATAGTCATCAAAACATGGAATATTTGACTAGCATAATCAACTTCAAAGAAAAATTGCCAATATCAAAATCATTTTGGCCATAATTTCGAAATGAAAAATACTCTATTTCAATATTAATCTTGTCTATAATCAACATTCCCTTGGACACCGGGATGAAATTTCAAAATATAATTCAGTTTCAACTTGAATTATTGAACAAATGATACATTAGATATCATAGCAATACCAAGATGTTAATGCAGAATATCCGACTATTTAGACATATCGATACTTCCGGCAACTGTGTACAGGCGCAAAAGTGCTCATCAAGACAATGATGAAAATATCTATCCATCTTTGTCAAGGCTCTTATAATTAGTACGTCATCAGAATGGTGGAGGAGCCGTAACTAAATTTTTGGGAATGTTTGAGTCAAATTTGATAGCTCGAGGTAAATAAAAAATTCGTATTCGATGAATTTTCATAAACGTCAACTTGGAATGAAAATCTGAATCTCGGAAACTTCTCCATTTTCCAAAATGAAGTGTGTAAGTCAATCCAGAGATAAGTTACATCTCTGGTCAATCGCATCCTTTGCCCCTCCCATGAATCCGCTACTGATCCTGCCACCCTAACTATCCAACCCTCGCGCATGCGTGATTGTACCCGGCGACTCCGCCAAATCCTACAACATTCACTCGTTTGTGTGTACGGTACGAATGGTACGATTAAAACTCAGTTGGCGTTGACGGCCTGGCGGTTAGGAGCTTTCAGTTATTTCAGTAGATCGAATAGTCTCGCGTGGAACGTTCGTGATTCCGTATCGATCTTTTGGTGGTCCAGTCAAATAATGCTCTGAGACAGTCACGGTGTTCGATTTTTTTTATTCTCGAGCGGTTCTGATGTTGTTGCCAACCAATTCGTCTCCGGTCGGGTTCCAGCAAGAGTTCTACCACAGCGTGAGCGAAAAAACCAAACTTTTTGCCTCGAAATGCGTGAGCAAAAGTCCAAGCAAGGACGGCAGAAGCGGCGACACTTTGAGGAGGAACAGGTTCAGATTTTGCGTTTGCACTGGGCCGAGGAAGAGCAATAAGAAGACCACCAAGTGGTATGTCAAGGTGAGATCATCGTGATGTATTGGGGCTGGTCAGTTCGGTCCAGCTATAGGGCTGCAAGATTTTCTGGATATTTATGGGGTTATGAACGAAGTTGGAGGGCAAGATTCAAATTGTTGTCGAAATAATTTCATTAGGTAATCAAATTCAAAACTTCTCTCAAGATCATCGATTGAAGTCAAAAGAAATACTTTGAAAAAATAAAAATATCTTGGTATAGTTTGATCAAATTGTAAGTGCAATCACCCTACCTTTGACTTACTAAACCAAAGTCATCATCCTTCAAAATAAATATTGATCAACTACTGTTTTACTTGGTTTTACTTATTTGTCGCCAGATAGATATGGCTTTGCATAATTGATAACATCTCTGAGCAAGACTCTTCAAAGTTGATACGAATATTATATTTGTAAACTTTCTTTATTCTAAAGAAACTCGCAAGACCACTCATGAAATTCAAGGCTAATTTACGAGCTGCTTTATCACTATTCCCATCAATTTTTGTGCTTTTTGTGCGGTCAAACTCAGCAATTCAATGTCATTTTCAAAATTAGCCCTGCTGATTTCTCTCGAAGCTATGATTTTTTGAAGAATGGGATGTTTTTGGAGTTTTCACGGATTTTCTCAGTCGCACAAAAAACCATTTTGTAGGTTTTTCAATTTTCTACAAAATTTCATTTAATGTGAAGAGATTCCTTGAATAGGTAGTTTTCGAAAACTTTATTGGTTGGCCTATCAAACATATGAATGAAATGTTGGCTTGTCATTTGATTGTCTCCTAAAATCTCTCTATTTGAGGTCAAACTCGATAGGATTCGCACTAAAATGAGAGAATTGAACTCTAATATGACAGAAACGTTAAAACAATGATTTCACGGCATAAACTGTGTCGATTTTTGTTTTTGTCTGATCACGCTTTTTATATAGGTAGCAGCTAGATGATTTGATCTCCAACTCTTTTGATTCGAGGTCAGACTCGACTGTGTTTAAAATTTGTTTCTTCTCCACCACTAATCTTTACGATAATTTTTATCAACATGTAATATTGTATATCTAAAATGTCTGCGTCATTTTGCTTCGTTTATTGCGAAAAAACTTCCACGGAAATCGGAATAATGTTTTTTATTACCTTGCGTTTCATTTCTAATGTACCTAATGATGTTTATAATCATTACATGTGATTAGTAGACCTTGCATCGGTGATAAATTATCGTACTGGATACATCTTTATTACGTTCCAGCGATACTTAATTTTTATACATTTTTGACCGAGTGTTTTACATATATACCCGACATAATACCCATGTTCTGATTCACGAGATTCATGATATTTTCTATTGTTTGTTTTGGGAAAACCCATTCGGATATTGTATCTCAAAAATATTCAAAACGTGGGAGGAAATATGTATGACTTTTGCTCTCCTGATATCATTTATCTTTTCATGATGCTATAAATGACCAAGAATAATTTTTTTTTGTTGTGGTACAGAAATATACAACACAGTCGGAAGATATATTTTCGCTGAAATATATGAAGAATGGAATTGAAAAGTTTATAAACTTTTGAATATGGATAATTATAATTAGTAAATTTTTGAATTATTTTATTATAATTTATGTAATTCATGAAAACAAACCCATAGGTATCTTATCTATATCTTTTTTTTTTGTGAATTCCTAGTGTGTAATGCAAATGTTGCCGCTTGTATTAGAAAGCGATTGTCAACTTCGTTATTTCAAACGGAATATTTCTTAATAATTCCACTTTTCTGAAATCGCTAGTATATACATTCATTTCGAAAATTCAAAACACATGGGTACGATATATAATATGGATGGATTTATAGACTGAGTTGAACATTTGGGCCACACCTTAAACAAGTCACTAAACTAGATTATAGATAATGAAATTTCCGTATAGCAAAGTATAGCAAAGTATCGATACTAGCAGAGTATCTGAGTATTTTCAAATTACGTTGGAGTTTCTCAATTGCTCAAAAATTATTGAGTAGGTAGTTTATACTGGACGACCAATAAAAATTATCTTGAGCTTGATATCTAAGCATGGTGGTTGGTTCCTTCATATTCGTAAAAGAATCAAATTGGCGTAGTTGAAAACGCCATTTAAAAAAACCTATTAACTAACCTATTCATCATTCTGGGGTCTGGTCTGGAATCTTATGGGTGTCAGAACATCTGGCAAATGGTGAATGTGATTTTCTACCTACTACCAGACGATATAAATGGATCTTTATACGTCTGTCTACGAGACTTGAGACTGCTAGAGATATTGGGTGGTTAATCTGTGATATTGCTTTATGTAGATCTGAACAGGGCTGGACTCTCCCATTTCGCTATATTCATTAATCTATAATGATTTTAAACACAGAGTGTCTTATGAAAATGCGCGGCCAGGATTTGTTTCAGTGATGAATTTTCACTTTCCATATTGATGTTTGTGCTTTAGCAGGTGACATCTATGACTATAAGGAAATACGAGATAATACGAAATAAATAAACTTCGTTTAAACATCTCCCAAACCTTGGAAACGGTTGCATCAGTACTTGCCAATGATCCGAAATAAGGATATCAAACATTGAGTAATAGATTAATCCATATTCACAAAACACAATGTTTCTCGTGGCAAGGTCTTCTCAATAACATGATTGATGATACCATTTTATTTTTTCATTCTAACAAGGAATCAGATATTCAGGTTCTGTCAACCACGATGGGTATATTGTGTCTTTTCATTCTTCAGAAATATAAGTAATTATTGATTATTTTTATCCTAGTTGTCTGATTAAAAAGTTATTTTTTCGTTTAGGTCAGAGAGGTCGCTGTGCGATTAGCTTTATAGATAAGAAATGATCTCATGGAAAAAATCATTTTTGGTATTGAGTCCCAAGAGTGTATGAAATACAATAGAATGACTGTAAGACCAAGTATATGGGTCAAATATATTGAAACATAAGAACCAGATTCATATATAGATTTTCCTTATGACGTCCCATCCTGTTTTTATCTTATCATCCAGAGTAAATTATTGCCAGATAATTACCAGATAATCAATTCATCAAAAAAATGTAGGTAGTCTTATACTTTGGAGGGTTTGATTTGCAACAAAGTCAGCGTTTGAAAACACACTTTCAAAAAAATTTGATCTAGGACATTCTAGGAGTCAATGTTCATATTTTTTTATATACAGAGGGTCACTCACGGTCGATGGTACCTTAGACGTTTACGGAGAACGGGACGTAGGATTATTCTGAAAATTTGGTTTATTGGGTAATCAGTTTTGTTCTATCGATCTACCGCTTCTATCAAAAAGAAGCAACAACTTTGTTATTTCAAATGGAACACCCTGTATTTTATTTCATTTTTATCTATCATACTTGGGGTATAGCGAGAAAGATTACAGATATATAGGGTGTGGAAAATCGAGATTTTTCAAATTTAGGAATTTTTTGTGCCGAAACTATCCATTCTTGCTCAAAACGGCTTACATGTCCCTATCTCAACTTTCCATTTACTATCGATTGATATTTAATTGAAACAAATACGGGTGGTTCAAAATTTTGAGTTTTGCATCACCCTCTATTTGTTTCTATTAAATGTCAATAGATAGTAAATGAAAAGTTAAGATAGGGACATGTAAGCCGTTTTGAGCAGAAATGATTAGTTTCGACACAAAAAATTCCTAAAGTTGAAAAATCTCGATTTTTCACACCCTATATCTCTTTGTAATATTTCGCGCTATACCCCAAGTATGATAGATCGACGAAATCAGCTCTTCAGGAAGAATCTAAAAATGAAATAAAATACAGGGTGTTCCATTTGAAATAACAAAGTTGTTGCTACTTGATAGAAGCCGTAACGCTGAAAGTATTTTAGATCGATAGAACAAAACTGATTACCCAATAAACCAAATTTTCAGAATATTCCTACGTCCCGTCCCGTTCTCCGTAAACGTCTAAGGTACCATCGACCGTGAGTGACCCTGTATAATCCATTTCGCACCAACAGTAATTCACTAAAATATTTACTTGGTGAATGATACTTTTTATCTGGAAATACATAACATTAAGAAAGTCAGTGAATAATAGTAGATCATTGGACCCAAATTATTTAATGTTTCTTTAAGTTATTCCTCGAGTTATTCAAAGGTCCATTGAAGAAATTGATCAAAAATGAAAATATTTCTTGTCATATTAGGTCATAATTATCTCTAATGAATTGTTTACTGACGCTAAATTAATGTAGTATGTTCACTAAAAATGCGTATAATTATCAGGAATCGGTTTGTTAATACGGGGTGATCACTTATAAATTTGACCTCTAATCGAGACGGCATCATAACATACCAAATAAGATTATGTCACTCGAGGGAAATAAAAGTGAATAATAAATTACATAAAATCGTTATTTTTAGAACTTTAAGAATCCTTTCTTCTAAAGCGAGCAGATGCTGAAGTCATGGAAATTATTTACAGATATAAAATGTGAAACCCCCATAAAACATTTTATGGCACAACCGTACAGCCACTCAAATATTGTTGCCTTTTCCGGCGAAATGTCGTCTGTCTAAACGGACAGATAATAGAGGAAATCATTGCCCCACTTAATTGGAACACTCTGTATGTTTGAGAATATCGTCGAAATCGTTCGAAATATGCACCCATTCATGTTCTGAGAGGTATATTTCTTGCGAGATTTTTTGTATATTTTTCGATAACGGAGATATTTCACTTAGTAGAGCTAATGGGCTGCATGGCGTTTGACAAAAATTTAAATATGCCGCTACGGGGTGGCCAAGAATGCCAAGATCATATTTGTCTATTCTGTGGCATTAGCGTGGTTGGAGATATTTGAATGATACATACGTATACCAATGTATATACAGGGAGGGCCAATGGAAACTTTCCACCCTAATTTGTAGGAGTTCAAATCAACATTTGAAAAACGCTCGAATACGTCGATATTTGATTTTAGGGGGAACTAATTTTCAGTTTTTTTCACCCCCGTAGCTTTAACCCTGTAGCTGGGGGGTGAACAACCCTCAAAATTTGAATAGGGAAAAGGGGTCGTGCCATACCTCTTTTTGAAGGTCTCATTGGGTTCTTCATGACCCTATAATTTTGCCCTATTATTGTCATCGATAACGAAATGACAGGTTGTCAAACTCTTGGAAATAGAGTGGGAAATTTGTGGGATTGAAAATCAAAATTGTGGAATGTTCATGGCTGACATTTTGAACAGCTTGGAATTTAAATTTGACGTGTCCACCTGATTATTGCACTGGTAACTCGAATGATTTGGTATTTTTATTACGAAAACAATAGTCTCTTACCAAGATTTTGACAACCTGTCATTTCGTTATCGATGACAATAATAGGGCAAAATTATAGGGTCATGATGAACTCAATGAGACCTTCAAAAAGAGGTATGGCACGACCCCTTTTCCCTATTCAAATTTTGAGGGTTGTTCACCCCCCAGCTACAGGGTTAAAGCTACGGGGGTGAAAAAAACTGAAAATTAGTTCCCCCTAAAATCAAATATCGACGTATTCGAGCGTTTTTCAAGATGTTGATTTGAACTCCTACAAATTAGGGTGGAAAGTTTCCATTGGCCCTCCCTGTATATATATCTGATTCATCTTCAATTTCCAAGATACCCGAATATACCTATTCAATTCATTCTTATCTTGACCACCTTGTATACACTCACTTCTGATTCTTCAAGATGTATCATATGAAGATTTTAAAGCAGCGGGCAGCAAGTTGATTGAAAAACTCGTTGAAAAATAACCCTCTGTGATTCTGAGCCATCACTAATCAAATTTTGAAAGTTTCGTCTCCACTTTGAATAAATTTGGCTTCAATTACCGCTGCTGAAAAAAATCTCAGGGACTTCTCATAGTTGGGCTGATAAATTCGGGAAGTTTTTCCTCGTTAGATCTCCTGAAAAACGTTACCTGTCCCTGAAACTTCGGTATCTGGATTTCTCAGGGACTCCTGAAAATAAAGCACCCCATGGAATTGGAAATGGGGAATTTTCGGATTGCAAACATTCCCAGCAATTTATTTCGTATTTCTCGTGTTGGCGATGAAATAGTATATTACACAACAAGTGTGGAAAGTGACATTTTTCACACGAGTAACGAGTGAAGGAAATGCACTTTCCAACGAGTTTTGTACACTATTTTTCCTACGACTCCGAATACTTTCATTTCGCGGGAGGTCTTGTCAAAAATGTAACTTGAGCGGTCTCTAGAATTTCAGGTGGTTTTGATTCAATATCAAGTATTGTTTATTTCCATATTCAAGATGATATTTGAATACTTCTCCGACAATTCCTCATTATGTGAATTACTGATTGATTGAGTTAGTTTAGTTTGGACAAATTTTATTGATATTGACACCAGCGTACATAAACAACCTTGACACCATACGCCTGCTAGCGCCAGTAATCACGCAACCAGGAATACAGAACCATAGAAGTAGTAGTGCCCAAGCGCGTACGATTTACTCGAGTTAGTGCGTCTTTGACTCTTTGCAAACATCTGTGATACCAAAGAATCTTCTCGTTGGTGATACTGTGCAGCAAGCCGCGCATAAAACTGTAGCCGCGTACTCTTTTGAATGATCTAACCCGCTGTCATCAACATCGAAATTGTTCCAGCAAAGAGTATAGGTTCCAGTTTTAAAGTGAATTCAGAGGCTATGTAGAAATTAATAGATAAATAATTCTCGGTATAATTCAAAACGAGACAGAAATTTCAATAAATAATATGAATTTGATTTGAGAACGCTTATATTGACAGTGAGTACCTTCACAATATACCTAATTATTTCTATCAATTCAGGCGAGCGTTGTGATATATTTCATATCAACACTAGTGCTTTTTTTCTTTCAAATAAACAATACCATGGTGATATGAGCTACTTTCTGAATAACAAAACAGTGTGATTATTGACGTTTTCATAGATGGTCGTAGGAAAATTAAATTTTCTTCCTTCAGGCAACTTCGTGGCTTTTGCTCTTGTATTCCAATGATTTGGATCTTCACTATTAGCTTCACTGGAGTCTCATTTTCTTGTATTTGTGTATGGTTATCGTCGTATTTGCGTATGTTTATCATTTCCACTCCTACTTGAGTTTATTCAAACAGACTCGCACCTGCAGCAGGTGTACTTCTCGGTGTACTCGCTTTTATTGGTTGAAAAGTAAGAGGCCAGTTCATAGGCGGACAAAGAAATCGATATTGAAACACCAGCATCGGACTCAATTTTTCAGCTAATTAAATAATAATTGTAAACAACAATCCTATCTGTAAACTATCGAAAGTAGAGAACCCTCGAGAGAACCCGTTATCAAAATCAGATTGATTGTTGAAAAAGTATTAACTACCTAATATCTTCAGAATTCATAAGATAAATCTCGATATTTATTGAGTTGAAATTTCCAATATAAATAACTACAACACGTTTTTCACATTTGAGTAATTATATTGAATAGTATATTCCATTACAAGTCTGGAAATGGGTATTTTTCTGTGCGCGTGTGTCAAATTCATGCAAGCACGGAAAAATCATTTCTGGACGTGTAATGAACGATATTTTTTATTATACTTCGTTGAAAATGAAAACATAAGACACAAAAGAAACTTGGAACATTTTTGTTACTTGTTCTGCTGTCAAAACTTTGAACTTTTTTGGAATATAGCAGACAGCTTGACGCTTCAGGAAAGCTATAGTTTTTGGATATTTGATGATGTCATTATCTTTAATGGCCAAATAACTCGTTAGCATTGAGAATCGACTCCATAACGTGGAAGATTTCATAAATTCAGCTTTTTAGACAAAATAAACTAGAAGAATATCGTCACTTATAGTTTTGATTTTGTTCAGATTTCGCAATTCTGTAAAAAGTTAATATTCGTGTTCATATCTCAACCTGGATTTTACTGGTAATAAATTCACGCTCGCTTTTGCCGCTTGCTGTATAGAATATTATCGGGAATTTCGGGATTTTCTTCTAAGTTCATTTTGTTGGCATAAATTTGATTGTCAGAGAATAAACTATGCTAACACTACAGTGTTTGGCATGTATGATTTGTTTCCATGGTTATTCTCATAACTTATAAGTCTATGGTTATTCTCAAAGTTTTTCTGTGCGCTGTTTCCGTGCGATAGCCCGAAAAAGCTCATCTCACAATATTATACTAATATAGATGAAAATAAAGTGATTTCAAAGAAGTATAATAAAGATATTTTTTCGCTCTTCGATTCGATTTCAACTATATTTCATTTTATCGTCCTTAAAGATGACCAGTTTTTAATCGTACATTAGAGATGTTGACTGATTGGTTCTTGGTTTTTATATAGGTATATGTTCAAAATTTCAACTTGAGACTATGACTATCTTGAACTCTTTTTGAACGTTTATTAATTTTTTTAATTCTTAATTTTCGAACTAGAGAACCCCCAAATGACAATTTTGATTCGAACCGGACCGCATAAACCTCGGTATACACAAATCTCGTCAGCCATCTTTGAATCGCCATTTCGTTTCACGAACACGTGTCGAATTTCTAATCCTTGAGACGTGAGTGACATCAATACAGAACAAGTTTTTAAAAAGGTAGTGAAAAATGAATGCCCCTCTTGTTTCCCTTCAGTTCCGCCTATCTAACCCCGAAGTGAATATTGAAGATTTCATGAATTTCTCGTTGAATATTTCATCTGGTTGATAAATAGAATATTTATTTTTTGATTGGGGATGTTTATTCAATCAGATATCTATTTTCAAACGCCTCGAAGTTAAAACTTTCAAACCGCATATTTGTGCATGATAAGGAACCAGGCCCGGCGCCGGTATTCTTCTACTTTTACGACTGGTAAATTCTTTGACCTGTTCAACAAAATGGATAAATGAATTGACCATAAAATGAATGATTTATCTAAAATTCAGAGTTTGGAAACTACTTCATGTAAAAACAGTGGCGTATCACTTGATAATTCAGTGCAAATCTTGAGCCACTGGCATAAATAAATAAATAAGTTCTACAGCAGAAAACTCCTTTTGATGCACGAACTACGGTTCATGAAAATATTCGTAAAAATATCTAGGGTCAAACCAAAGTTTTCATGAACTTTTTTTTAATTCAGTACCCTGTTGTTGTTCATCCTTTTCTCATTAAGGAGGACCTAAGAATAACCTCGAATACATTATTAATAAAAGATTCGAAAAAAAGTCGACATTTCTTCAAGAGTTGTCATTTTTTTAATAGCTCACTTAGACAATTTTAACTTTTAATATTTACAGTAACATATGGGGTAAATTATAGTATATTTTTGAAATCATGAAAATCTTTTATGACATTTAGCCTACCCTATCTAAAGAATATATAATTTTTTGTATACCCACCCTGAAATATGCACGCCACCGTACTTTTCTGTCACAACTACACAACTTGTAATTGATCTTTTTATTCTATATCGGCGATAATAACGATGTTATGGTGGATAATTTATAAATAATTACCCTTGATAACTTGTGTGGGGTGGGCTGAGAAATCACTGTATGGTAAATAAAATAGGAAGTTCAATCTGAGCAAGGTGAAAGAATCCTTTTCAAGAAAGTTAGATGTAGCTTATAAGAACCATTCACTTCGTTTTGGTTTATTTTGATGGAGGATGAAAGTTGACACTTTTCATTCCTGTTGCGGTTGGCAGATTCCGTTGTGAATGGCGTACAAAAATTAACGCGGTTATACTTTGGTTGAAGTTGGTTTCGAGTAAATTTATAGCCCAAACCTCGGCTAGAACGTGCTGAGTGAGAACACTTGAAAAAAGAAACAACAGTCCATAGGTATTGATTCTATCGATGTAAAAAATCCTATAATTATACAAATTAGTTGAAATATGTGTGATATACCAAGGTGAGGACTCGAATATATTAATTAGCAATTCCTTGCTTTTGAAATTGATAACGTTGTAGCTCGCTGCATTTTGTACATTTTGTACGTCACCGGTTGATCGAATTTTTCACTTTGTTTATCATGTGACAGTGCTGACGTATTTCCGCGATATCGGTCAAAGCTACTCTTTTATGAAATATAATGTTAAAATATTGTGAGAGGTAGGTATGATGCAAATTAATCAACAAAACTAATTTCAATCTCCGAACGATTTTGCAACAAACGGGATTAATTTCGTACGTTCAAATATTTATCATTGTTCAATATCTTGTAAATAGTGGATTTCAGAATTAACAATTTTATTGTCCTCTGATCCTACCGAAGACAATTTGACCTCGGATCAACAAAAAACTCAGTATTATAGACCGGGCCGCATTATTTCTACGTTCATTTTTGTTTTTAATCAAAATATAATTTTCATATAGGGACGTATGGAGAAATATGTTCCCATAGAGCAGTGAACAAAACATGATCTGAAGTATTTTTAATCAAGAGTTACATGAAAGCGAACTAGAGTTTTGTCTAACTTTATCGGTTTTCGTGTTATTTGCTCTGTTTTACATAATATAAATGATTATAATTAATGAAATATTCACAACCATAGTTGCAATATTTAGTTCATTGGGTAGGCTTGTGCCGACATTTGTCCAATGTACGAATACAGGAGTTTCAAGTCAAATTTTAGTTCGAAAACTAAATTTTTTAAAAGCAGCCAGCCTTATTTTTGGGCTACATCTTCATATTTTGGTGTTTACCAGCTGTAGGTCAGATATTGGCCATTCTTAACATAGACATTACATTTAGGAACAACTTGTAACTACCTATAAATATACTGTAACATTTCTAGATAATTTTCAAAAATTTCAAGTAATTTATCCTCAGGTTCTAATAAATATAACATATTGCATTGCCGATAGTCACATAGGAGGCTATATTATGTATAGGGAAGTAGATTTGTACCTAGATCTAGGTAATTCTTTCATGAATCATTTTTTGGGCAATCTGGTGGAAAATGACTTGGAATTTCGTAAAATGATCTAGAACTATATCAAAAGAAGGTAAAATATTTTTTTCTATTTTGGTTCTATAATGAAGTCATTATGAAACGCATAAACAGAGGCTATTTCGATACGCATTTTTATTATTCGGAGGTTGGTATACAATCGAACTGTCAAAAGAAGAGCTGGCCCAGCTTACTACTGAGCAATTTTGGATTTAGTAATACTATCAGTGGAAACTCAATGTTTTTATTGGCAAATTTCAATTCAGAGTGTAATTTGGTTTAAATTGACCAATAAAAACAATAAAAACATTGAATCTTTCACCGCTGGTATCGCAAAAATCAAAATCATTTAACAGTAAACTGGGCTTTACGTTTGTGGGTCAGATTTTGAATAATTCAACGTCATCATTGTTATGAATCGAATATGTTTCTGTTATTTATCGATATCAAATCAATTTCTTTCAATAAAAGACTTCAAATTAATGCAAAATAGAGAAATTTGTGTATGACAAACATATAATATACTATTACGAGCATATATCTAATAATAACTATATAGGTAACATGGATACCAGAGCTGAAGCCGAAAAATAAAACAAATGACAGTCTGCGGGACCAATCGCGAATATGCGCATGCGCAAGTTTGAATTAAGAATCGACATGCGTTTTCATTATGGAGGAGAGTAACTTTCTAGTGAGCGACAAACGTATGATAATTATTAAAAATCAATCAAATGTGTCACGTAACCTTCAATTCGATGTTTTTATTTCATCATGACATATATTTTTCAAATATTCATTCATTGATGGATTGTTGGACGATATTGAATAATAGTTGATGATAAATGCAGAAATGGATGTGATCTACAAAGCGATACTTGCGATTTGCTGAGAAACCTGTCACGATAAAGTCATCGGAACAAGATTCGTGGGCTAATTTTTGATCAATCACTGTTATCACTCACTAATCACATATGTAAACAATCAGTAAGTACATTAATAACTATATTAACGCTCTTTTACATAATTTGTGTCAACAAATATACGTAACCTATGAAATTCTGAAAACGTCAGTGGATTTCAACTCGTCAAAACCCGCGCTTGCGCACAATTCATCATTAGCAAGCCAGACAGTCTTTTGTTTTTCCAAAACTGGCTTCATTTTCGCGTGAAGAGAAGAATAGGTGTTATCCATATAGTTGTTATTATATATATGATTACGAGTTTGGAATATGTCATTATAGACGGGTTGTAATGTAATGCTGTTTCTACATTGACACAAATGTTATTAGCTATTTACCTATCCGCAATTGAACTCGCATGCAAAACGCCTAACCTCAATAAATCTCGGGCTTCTTTTCGTTCTCTTATTCTCGTCGCAGAGATTTCCACATGCCACATGGGAGCGACGACCGGTTTGGGAGTTCTTCGTAAACAAACTCTCATTTCACGGCCAATACAACATGCAACATGGCAGGAAGACTGAAAAAAGTGAAAGAATAGGCCGAAATGTCTGTTGGAAGGGAAATTGGCTATTATTGTAATTTTTAGGTGTGCGGAAGCTATTAGGCTGGATTCGATCAATGTACAGCTCTGCTCCTTGTAAACGATTTTTTTTTTAAATCACTCGGAATATTATAAGACGCTATTTTGGAGGAGTACTCCAAGGGAACAAGTGCGACAACGTGTCTTATAAAACGTGTCATATACAGTACGATGCAAATGTATGGAATAAATTCATTATCTCTAAAGTATATCAATTTTAAGGAAAATCCTGAAACAGGTCGATTTTTATTTTCAAATTGACATCTCTTGATATACATACGGAGTTTGTGACGTCATCCGCGTAGTTGTGGTGACGTCATCGATTATTTTTTTAAATAGGAAGACACCCTGTTCAATTTTTTTTCTGGAAGGTATATTCATTGTCGATCTGACCGTATACTAATATTAGGAGTTTAAAGTAATATAGGGTGAGAAAAAGTTATTCATTATTTTATATTTACAACGGAAACCGTTATAATAAATAATCAAATTTGTGACCTTCTGCAAAAATACAATGTGATAGACAGAAAACAAATCATTCTTGAACTTTGCTATCGTTTCTGAATATATTTGTGAAATATTCACTCGTATTCGTTCTTTCAAATTATCTGATCTTTCCGGCTTCCTACATAAACTGCTCTACAGATAACCTCAGAAGAAAAAATCGAGAGGAGTTGAATCAGGAGATATAGTTGGCCATTCGATTGACCCTCTAAAAACCTATTAAGGTAATTGCGTACATTGATAGCATAATGATGTTGTAAATATAAAATAATGTTTTCACACTCTGTATCACTTTATTGTCCTGATATTAGTATATGGTCAGATAGACAATGAATATACCATCCAGAAAAAAAAATAAACAGGGTGTCTTCCTATTTAAAAAAATAATCGATGACGTCACCACAACTACGCGGATGACGTCACAAACTCCGTATGTATATCAAGAGATGTCAATTTGAAAATAAAAATCGACCTGTCTCGGGATTTTCCTTAAAATTCATAAACGTTAGAGATAATGAATTTATTCCATACATTTGCATCGTACTGTACATAATTTTCTATTTTGCATTAATTTGAAGTCGTTTATTGAAAAAAAAATGATATAATATCGATAAATAACAAAAACATCTTCGATTGGAATCGATGATTACATTAAAATATTTGAAATCTGACGCACAAGCGGTGAAAAATGAAATATTGTTATTGTTTTTATTGGTCAAAACAAATCAAATCACACTCTGAATTAAAATTAACCAATAAAAGTATTGGGTTTTTCACTGCTAGTATCATCAAATCCAAATCGCTCAGAAGTAAACTGGGCCTAACTCTTCTGACTTTCATTTGAAAGTTCGATTGTACGAATCTCTGAATACGCATTTGCGTGTCATAATGAATTCATTATAGAAAATAGAAAAATGTTTTTTTTCCGCGTCTATTTCGTTGTCCTATTTTTGTATCATTTATGTTTATATCGCTCGAAATTGAGCACTCAATCTTGTTAATTAGTTTTTAATAGGAAATAATCAAGATTATGATTTAATCAGCTGCATTCCTTATGTAACGATTGTTCGAATGATTTAATATCTGTAAGTGAATCTAATTAACATGAAACGTTACTTATTGAATTAGTTTGTTGATAAAAATATTATTGAAGGTATTGTGTCTTCAGGTGAGGTAGTAAATATAAATATGATTCAATGTTCGAATTCATCGTGATATCAAAATCTCATTACATTAGTAATTCGATATCAATAATAAAATTGTATCAGCTTACATAATCGGAATAGAATGAACCTCTTCGTGCCTGAGTACTTCCTATCACTCTTTGTGATTTTTCGTGTTATTCAGTGATTTCAATAAACTTTGTCTAAGCCCTTTTGATACTTCTTCAATATTGGCTTCATACTTCATATTTTGTGGAAATACATGAAAAGTACCCCAAACCATCTAAGGATAAATTACTTTATCAATTCAGTTCTATATCATTCTTGCTTTTGCTTGTTCTGTATTGAGACTATTGAGAGGAATTTGAAAATGTTTGCTATTTTCCGCAACGTTGTACTTATAATAATCAAATAGTATATTATGATACAAGTTTTATAAAGTCCGTGTCTCACGGTCAAACTATTTAATCATTTAATCAAACTATGGAAGTGTGATGTCATCAATGACGTCACATCAAACATCAGCTGAAATTAGAACATGTTCTAAATATTTTACCTGTTTGATGAAAAAGTAAGGTTGAGGTTGTTTGTTGACACCGAAAATCGAAACGTCAGAATACTTGGACTGTTGGAAATGTCTGCTGCTTGAAATTGGATCGAGGAGCAAGGAACGGTCCTAATAGATCTCTATAGAAGCAAATAACTTTTGTATAACATCACAAAAATATTACCAAGAGAGATAAGATGTCAGATGCATTGAATGATATTGCTAGTAATCCTCACGGCCAAATAACTGGTAGGTGTTCTGAATCACTCGTCATCCTTTCAATTGATAAAGTATACCTACATATATATTCCACAGAATAAGGAGTTAAGGCATTGTTCAATGTTTTGCAAACACAGTTCAATAGGAAACTGAGGTTTCTACTTCACTAATCTCAGAAGGGACGCGCAACTAACCATGAAATAAATGTTTAGAGATTTTTGTGTATTATTTCTATTCATATATAATATTGTTGAAAAAGCGAGATTCCATCTTGAATGTAGATTTCTCTTCCGTTACGATCAATCAATTTGTGAACTGTTTGAGCAAACTTCTTCAAATCGTGTGAACAGGATTTCTGCACATTTCAAACATTTGAATCAAATAGACAGAAATGACGTCACGTCAAACAGATTTGATCAAATAGTTTGACCGTGAGACACGGACTTAAGACGCTATTTTGTCGCACGCGTTGTTTGGAGTACGACGAGCGAAGCGAGGAGTGCTCCAAGTGAACAAGTGCGACAACGTGTCTTATAAAACGTGTGTCATATGCAATTTTTTCTATTTTAAATTGATTTGAAGAAAAAAAATGGATTTAATATCGATAAATAACAGAAACATCTTCGATTGGTAACAATGTTGACATTGAAATAATTAAAATCTGACGCACAAGCGTAAAGCCCAGTTTATAGTTGAGCGATTTTGATTATTGCAATACCAGCGGTGAAAAATTCAATGTTGTCATTGTTTTTATTGGTCAATTTAAATCAAATTACACTCTGAATTGAAATTTACCAATTAAAACATTGAGTTTTCACTGCTAATATCTCCAAATCCAAATCGCTCAGAAGTAAACTGGGCCTAACTCTTCTGACTTTCATTTGACAGTTCGATTGTACCAATCTCCGAATGCTAAAAAATGCGTATCGTAATAGAGGCTATTTCGACATTCATTTACGTTGCACAATGACTTTTACAACCAAAATATAAAAATATATTTGTGAAATACAAATTTGTGTTTTCTCCACAAAAATATTCATTGTATGGGTTGGTAAGGCAACTAGTTCAGTGGTTTGAAACAGTTTATCTGTGAAATTGGTGACGTTGTTTGAACTTGACGTACCAAAATAAATGACAACCTCGCTGAATTCGCGCACATTCCTTTGCGTCATTTGTTATTGCTGTTGTAGATTCGCGGAAAATTATCAATTGACTGTTTCATCTGTTATCTCGAAGCGCCGGTCATCATTTTAGTTTAGCAAAATGCGGAGATCGGCACTTTGGAATTCACAAACAACGTTCCCACACGGTCATCTGATGGTTTATTTCCATAATATTTGCGGAAGCCGAGCTTTATAGGGTGTGATTATTGTGAATGATGATCCAGTTGAAATTTGTTTGCATTTCGATCGAATGAGAATGTTTTTTGTCCATGAACTTGAGAATTATACATCCATCATATACGTATCATGTTCAGTTGAGTGGTTTATTATGTTTGTTTTCAATTCTAACATCCTCTATTTCTAATTTCGCCTGAATCTCAATCAATTATAATTCCGCGAACATGCATAATATCTATCATTATAATATAGGGTGAACAAGTTTTTTGTAGCTGGATTTTGAAGGCTGGTTCATGCTTATACGAATATCGTAAAATTTTTGCTGATAAAATGATCGCTGTAAAGAAGTATTGCAATAAAGTTGAAATATTTGATCTTTTTCGCGGATTTTTTATGTTTTCTCTTACCATTTGTTATTTGGTACACCTCTTACACTTTGAAAAATCAATATTTGGGACTATTAAGCGTTTTTGAATAACGACAGGGTGATTCACCGAACCTACCCAATTTAACCGAGAATTTAACCCTCTCGAACTTTTTCACGTGCCGCCTATGATTTCAATGAAAAATTAATTCAGATTTTCTTATCAATTCGTATAGTTTCTGCTCTTCTCAATTGAAATTAACGACTATCACTGAATTTGTGTGTTCAAAAATAAATTTGTATTACAAGTAAATCATTTTTGACATTCATTTAGAAGTTCATGAATAGTTTTCGAGCAGCATTCAGAAGAGCATTAAACATTCAAATCGAAGACATATTATAATTTGAATCATAATGTATTATCGAAAGCAGAGGCGGCATGTAAAAAATTTCGAGAGGGTCCCATATATTGTTTTTTTCAAGTGGACCAAAATTCAATTATTTCGAAAAAACTTTATTCTACAAAACGAGTGTTTCGAATGGAGTTTATAGTGGAAGTTATAACTCTAGCACTGCTTTTATTCAAAGGCTACAATTGAGTGTGAATTCGGCTTATGAATTCGGTGAGAATGTTGAAAATAAAATAAGAAATATTTTGCATGAGTATTTTGGTTCTATGTTAGCCCAGTAGGTTAGCCTGGTACTGGAAACAGCTGATTGATTTGAAATTAATTTTTCGAGAAACCCACTCATTGCACAATATTATGCTAAAAAAAAATAAAAAAATATATTAATGTACTTAAGAAGTATAATTTAATATGGTATACACATGTTCCAAGTCGCGTAGACCATGAGCTGTGACTACGAAAAAACATACAATGCTCGGTATAGTTGAAATACGATCGGGTATCGCAATTATACGTGATTCAACGCAAGAAAATGTTTTTGTTTTGGTACACCTGCATTCCGATTTGCGATACTTATATGGGGTGTTTCAGGACTCACTGGCCCAATTTATCTCGGCGTTTATGGATAAATACTAAGAACATTATAAATAAATTCCACGAAAATGTTTTTCAGCAACTTCGAACTAAACCGGAATGGTATACAGGGTGGCCAAGATAAGAATTAATTCGAAAGATATCATGCAGAATGCAGAAATAATATCTGTTAGATATGGTATCCAGGTTATTCGTTTGGTAGGTCCAGGGAGGTTTAACGTACTAAGCCATTGATTGATCGTTTTAAAATTTTGACCATACATGTGTTGTACCACGTGATATCATAGTACTTTTTTACAGACCCCTCTAATACCAAACAAATACTACATGATGCCGGATCTAGCGTAAGCCTTTATGATCTAAGGTTTGGTCCAACAAGGTCACGTGTTCTGAAATGTTCTATTGAAGGCTGCTTTTTAGGTTTTGTTGTGCAGAAAAAAATTGAAACAACAATAAGAATGACACTTGTCAGGGCAAAATGATGTCACGTGTCTTCCTGTCCATCTATAAATGAAAATCACGTGGCCATGTCATTGTGAAAACGGTTGAAAGAGAAAATAACGTACAATTGTAATAATTTGGAAGATTCGTTAACAAGGCATTGTTTATTGTTTTCATCGTTCTTTTGTTTTTTGATAATAATTACTATTGACACAAATGAAGTAAGAGTGTCAATAGTCAATGTCATGACCTACGTAGCAAAATGAACGTTTTGGGTACTTTCGCCTAGTGTTATAATTTTATAGTAATTTGTCGTTATCATTATTAAATTTGACTTATTCGGCCTCTGACATCTGTTGATGTTTCATCACATATCTTTTCCTCAAGAAAACAATGAAAGGTGATTATGTTTCAATTAGGTTTAGTGTTAATTGATAAATCAATTAGAATGAGATCTGAAGTACTTGAAATGGACGAGATACTTTATTAGTCTCTTTATAGCATTTGGCATTTCAATCACTCTTCAAATTTTGTATATCTCGAGTTTATTTATAAGATTATTGATTTCGACGGTTCTTCCTAAGATTCAATCTGTTCTCAATTGACCCTTCCCAGAATAGAAAGTTATCATGGCGGATTTTGATATTTGACAGATTTAGGGAAAAATCTAGGAAAAAATTTGATACTTGACAGTTGACAAAATAAGTGTTCCATGTCAAAATTGAATCGAAATGGAAACAAATCAAAGTTCCAGAATATCAATATAGATATTTCTTAATTAAAAGGCACAAAGAAGAAGGATATTATTCTGGAATTTGGATTTGTTCATATTTTAATTCAATTTTGACATGGGTATTTTGTCAACTGTCAAGTGTCAAATTTTTCCCTAGATTTTTCCCTAAATCTGTCAAATATCAAAATCCGCCATGATAAATTTCTATTCTGGGAAGGGTCAATTGTTATTTTCGATGAATGGGGCTTCAAAACTATAAAAATTCCAAACGCGCATTTGCTATAGACCAGTCTTATCCGATAAATGGTATTCTCATTACACCCTTATGCAACAAAGGGAACATCGACCTCATCGCTTCTTGTTATCCCTTCGCAACTTGGCTTCCGAAAGGCCAACGACTCTGTATATGGCGCTTCCGCCCCAGCCCTTATCGCCAGGGGCTAGTGACGATGCAAACAAGGGTGAATCACCGATGGAAAAGCTATGGCGGTTTTCAAAGATTTTCGAGGTATCATGATTGCTTTTCCAATGGGTGAGTCATTTGTTGAGTGACGTAAGCTATTAGATTGAAGTTTCACGTAGTGGAAATCTGGAGGGGTAACTTTATCGCTCGATTAAAACAACCACAGCGCATTGAAATTATTGCCGCAAATTGGAATTTTTCATTAAACTCAATGTCACGCATGCACAACATTTGCAGGAATGTTAATATTTTATGTTCTGTTACATACTGTACGTATAGTTTTATGCAAAGTCTCTCCTCTAAGAGGTCATTACCAAAGTCCTAGTTTGTGTTCAGGGTTTAAGCTTCACTGAGTTTTACACTGGCTGTGTTCAGACAAAGAAAAACGCCTTTGTATCGAGACTGGCAGCAGATGTTACGTCAAAATACCATCAAACCCTTTCAACCACATCAACGTATGACCGGGCACAGTGCTAGTTTTTTATGGTTACGCAACCCAAGTGAAAAAAAGTTAATTTCCGTTTAATGCTTGGGTCAGGAGATATAAGTTAAATGATGACAATCAAATTCCATTGAAGAAACCAATTCTATTGCTGCAGTAGCGTAAGAGTCACTAATAGAAGACTGTCATTGGATACCTCAGTGTATTGTTTAGATACCGAAGCTATTCATTAAACTTAGAGCCTATATACACTATACAGTCATTGAAGGAATTCAGGAATATTTTGTTGCATCATTGACATTATTATGAACTATTGGAAGGAACTTGAGCATTTGAGTATCATTGAAAATCACTACTATAGTAATCTCACAAATCCTTCAGAACATATTTGTATGTCTGAGAATGCTTTGGATGAATCATTGTTACTGGAAATCTTCGGAAGTGTTTGGGACATACTGAGATTACATTCACTAAAAGTCTTTAGTAGTTGTAAGATGATCATTGGACAACATTGTGGGTCATTTGGAAGGTGTTGGGTGTCATTGCTGGAGGTCTATGAATCATCGGTAGTTACTAAATGGATGACTTGGGGATATTGAAATTGATCCAAAGGATCATTTAGGATACCGTCCTTGAATGCTTATGTATCTATTTTTTAATATACCCTTCTGGCTTTGAGCGTCTCGTGTTTCAAAAGGTTGAGGAAGATTATCTGACCAGAATTATGTTATCCCATTTTCTTGTTCCATCCAAACCTATATAAATATTGCCCTGCTGCACAAAGTGCGCACTACTTCTGGCACATTTCAGAAATGTCTCTCTTAATGACCACATTGTATGTAAATAGCCCATTTCCTTGTTTTTCTCTCTCGAATTACGTATTATACACTAAAAGGACGTGCCATTTTCCATAACAACCATCCATGGGAAAAACGCATTCATTATTAGTATCGTCATAACCTTGAACGCACGTTGTATAATCAAAGCTGTGATAAGATGCAGTTGCTGCGATAGAAAGGATACAAGGAATATAAAAAGGAATCACAACTGAATCATGGCGATTTTTTCCTCAGCTTTCGATGGTTGTTATTCTGATTAACAGGTTTATGAAAGTGTTCATTTGTTAAATGTGTTCTTGACTATCGTTGGTGAAATATGAAGCGGAATGGTAATGTAATATTTTTATTATTTCGGTATCTCTACAGCAAGATATCGTGTATTTCTAATTTTTTTCACTCATACCCTTGGTGAGTCGTTTCAAATTACCCCAAATCATTTTCCTCTATCTCGCGCTCTACACAATGTTGGGTCCTTTTCAGTGACGTAGTAAATTATTGAGGACAAAAGAACTCGCGCATACATTATCTACACAATACAGGGTGGCCCATCGAAAACGTACCGCAAGGCATTACAGGTTGGGAAAGAACTTTTCGATAAAATCCGAAAACAGTACAAGTTTGTTTGTCAGGGGGACACATTTTGACGTCAAAAGTATAGTAAAACCTTCAACCCCCTAAGTAGGGTTGTCACCCCAAAATTTTTTTCAAATGGGAAGGAGGGTCAAGCGATACCTCTTTAGAAGGGGCTTGTCATTCCCTATTCAGTGCTGCGTAGATTTTTCAAATCGATATACTATTTCAGAAAATATGGAGAAAATATAGCTGTTTTTGCCGATTCGCTGTTTTTGTCGATGCACAGATTTTTTAGTCGCATTTTAGAGTGTAAAAAATGAATAAATCGCAAGGCATTTTGCCTTGCGGTACGTTTTCGATGGGCCACCCTGTATATATAATGATAGTCTGCCTCTCAGACGGACATAGATGAATACGATAATTTCAATTTTTTTTTGTTCACGGTCGTTGGTATTCTTTTACGATTTCCTCTGGTGATCGTGACACGTGAGCCTAGGAGATGGACAATTATTCATATATACCGGGTGTATCCATAGTAATGTGTACTTCTTTTACAATGGGGGTGGGCGAATTTATAATATCGATGAAACAGATGACTGTCGATGGTGTCGATTACATTGAAAATATTGATGACTGCTGATCGATTAATTATAATTCTGAATATATTTGCTCGACAATAATATATACACTATAATCGAATCATCCTTGCTACAATTAATAATCAACTTTGCAGAATAGATTTGTTCAATAAGTACAACATATATTTTTCATAAACCAATCTAAAACTCAAGAGTGAAAGTAAAGGGAGCTTAGTATAGTGTTCATTATACTACTTTTTATGGAAATACTGATCTCGAGTTGATCCTTGAAGATTTTAAATGGGGAAAATGGCCCTAGCTCTCCAACGAATGAGGTGTTAATAATCTATAGAAACCTGTAATGCAATTTTTCATCTACTCCGGCTGGTATAAATAGCAAACAGATTGGAATGGCTTCTCCCTTACGAAGATACATCTATATGAGAGCAGTTTTTCCAGATTCAGGTCACGAAAATGCCATGACGAGGCCATTTTGAACGTAATCCGATTGGATAGAAGCGGATCACCGTGCTTTTTTTTCCAATACACGATTGGAGTACTTATTTTTCGTTGATATATCTGAAAAAGTTGAGGTCGCCAAAGATAGACGTCTAATAAAATTTTATTTGTGTCAATGTGTCATAGATACGTTTACCACAAGTATCAATCGATAAAATAACGAAATATTTTCTACAATTTCAACGAATATTGCAATATGTTTTGGATAAAAAATTCTTGAAATCAACATGCATAGGCCTATTTACGCATCATGTGAAATATACTATATTTTCAAAGTTTGTCATTAGATAGATATAAACATCCGATACTGAAATTAAATAACTTTCACTTATAAAACCATGAGATCTTCAGTTATTATCGGAAATTTATTCGAGAACACAAATATTTTAAAAATTCTCCTTTTTCTAAAAAATAATGTCGTTCGAGAAAAACATTGAAGCTGGGGTGGCATTCCGTAAAAAAAAATTATACCGAAATGTGGCCTGTTATCTGAGAGATATTTTTGGACCAAGACTCCAGTTAAGATTACACTAAATAAAATAAAAAAATACAGACTCTGGTTACGCCAAATAATAATAAGGCAGCTGGTGGTAGTTCAAATCATTATTCTTGACTAACTTTATTCCACTATAGTTGGTAGATATTTTCTTACAAGGAACTCGAAGTGGTACCTTGAAGTTCAATGTAAATCTCACTTTACCTGTAAGCGTCAAAAAAAATCTGGTGTAATATTATGCTACTTACCCCAAGAAGAAGAAAAATTTCCGGAAATTTTTGTAGTTGCTATGGGAACGAAGGTGTGGAATTTTCGATCAAAATCTACAATAGTGTCCATAAAAGTAACTTAGTTATGCGCCAGAAATAATCTACTTCTCGAAATATCACTTCATGTCATTGTCAAACAGCTACTTAATGATTACAATAGGTTTCGATGATAGAATTAAAAAGCATGGTAAAATTCCTTCTGCTCCACAAAATCGTAAGGGGAACATGCTTTTTTTACTATCTATAAAATGCTCCAGAACATTGGATGACAAATTTCTGAATCAAGAATGTCAAAAGAGAGTCTCAATGTTCTTGGCACAGTAACAACTTCATGTTGTTATACTGACCATAGTTTTGTTACGATGACAATGCATGTGATTTTGGTAACAATTTCCTGACCTAACCTAACCTAACCATAATGTTGTTAATATGACATTGCATATGATTGTGGTAACAATCTCCTATTGTTATACTAACCATAATGCTGTAACATGATTAATATGATTATGGTAACAATTTACTATTGTTATACTAATCTTTCTCTTTCATCAATTTCTGGCAAAATCTGGAAAAGTTGTCGGCTTTAATTACTTTAATGTATTATAAGTTTATTGCACAAAAAGTGTAGGTAAATCCAGTTAGACACCTTTCTGCAAAGTGCGAACACTTTCGAAGGAACCATTGATTCATTGAAATATCCGCTGTCTTATCAGTAGACGAATTTTTTTCAGCCCGGTAACCACAAATACGTAACCAGTCGTTATCAACATATATTATAATTATTATTGTTTTTATCATCGCATGATTCATAGCCCACAAAACTGCTGTCTGTCAGAATCGCCGCGTTCGCTGTTTTCCATAGAAGTTTCCGCCAGTGCTCGATCGTTTCAATAGGTAGTTTCAATTGTGCACTGTTGGTGAGCTGTTCGTTTTGGAATTGATTTTCCGCCATCGCAGTTCGATACAAACACTCTGATCGTTCAATTTTTGTGCTTCGCGAAAAGTTACAATTTTTTTCATCATTTATGCTGATACTTTCCACTTCACCTACATTCGTGTGCTATTGTGAAGAGGAAGATGTAAGTTGAATGATGCATCCGTTCGCTTTTAATAGAGCTTAGTTATCAATTAACCGATATGCAAGACCGCAAAGAAAAAAAATAGTGATTAATGAAAGTGGCTGGGTGGATGGATGGATGGATGGATGGATGGATGGATGGATGGATGGATGGATGGATGGATGGATGGATGGATGGATGGATGGATGGATGGATGGATGGATGGATGGATGGATGGATGGATGGATGGATGGATGGATGGATGGATGGATGGATGGATGGATGGATGGATGGATGGATGGATGGATGGATGGATGGATGGATGGATGGATGGATGGATGGATGGATGGATGGATGGATGGATGGATGGATGGATGGATGGATGGATGGATGGATGGATGGATGGATGGATGGATGGATGGATGGATGGATGGATGGATGGATGGATGGATGGATGGATGGATGGATGGATGGATGGATGGATGGATGGATGGATGGATGGATGGATGGATGGATGGATGGATGGATGGATGGATGGATGGATGGATGGATGGATGGATGGATGGATGGATGGATGGATGGATGGATGGATGGATGGATGGATGGATGGATGGATGGATGGATGGATGGATGGATGGATGGATGGATGGATGGATGGATGGATGGATGGATGGATGGATGGATGGATGGATGGATGGATGGATGGATGGATGGATGGATGGATGGATGGATGGATGGATGGATGGATGGATGGATGGATGGATGGATGGATGGATGGATGGATGGATGGATGGATGGATGGATGGATGGATGGATGGATGGATCAAATTCGAGAATAAAGAAAGTGATGAGGGTTAAGTAACAAAAACATATTTCATAAAACCAAACCTCAATGAGGAATCATAATATACGGAAGTCGAAATAAAATATAAAAATATATAAAAAAAAAATTATGTAAGTGATAGTGCATGCTAACCACAAAGCGGTTGATATAATATGGAGATTCTCCATTATTCCATTATTGAACAGTATCATGGTAGGTAGGTCCAACGAAACGATTGAGGTAAATCCATCAGGAAGAATTGAAACGAATATAAAAAAATTAACTGGCCGAATTAATGTTCAGCATTGGTATCGATTTTTCTATGCTTATTGAGCTGAGCCCAGAGCCTGTGGGCCTTTAAGAATATTCTGGATATCCTCTTTTGAAACTTTAATGTAAAAATAAAAACCCACTTTTCAACTTTTTGGGAGAAAATGAACATAAATTACTTATATGATATTTTGATCGACAACCGTGCTGTATATGACAGTGGCGCCACCTACCAGATAGTTGAAACATTATTGTTTCATATTGAACAATTGACTTAAATTTTTCAATTATTTCGATATTCAAACCTGCTCTGCAAATTAGTCACAAAATATATCTCTATATAGAGATTGAAGTAATTTATTAATCAGAATTATCAATCCAGTCGATGAACGAAGTAGGTATTTCTTGATACTGAAACTGAAAAGTATTTTTCCGAAAATTTCGTGGATATTTGATAAAATTTTCAGCTGTATTTCATCGCAGATTTTTTCAATTTGATGCACCTTTTCTTTCTAGAATATTCCTGTTGAAAGTGTAGGTATAGAAAAGGATACTGCGTATAAGACGTAGTATACAAACGCAATTATTTGAAACAGGACCAAAGTAAGCGACAAACAACAATAAAGGAAGAACATCCTACATCCTGATTATTCATAATTCAATCAAGTCCTCTCATCTCCTGACAAAAGCATTACGCGATCTAATTTTAGATTTATGTGCTATATATAGAAATATTATAATTGAAATTTAGATTAGAGTACTTGCACTCGCTTCTGCTTATCTATTTCGTTCGTTTCTCAGTTCACAGATTCTCTTTGTTCACCTTTTGAGTTCGTCCATGTGTCTTTAAATAGAAACGGTCTGTATACTGCACTGAAGGGACTATCTGTCGAATGTCTTTAGGGAAAGGGTGTGAATGGTGTGAATCTCCGAAATTCGATATGAATTTGAGGGGAGAGTAACCATCAGGGGACCCTGAAATAGATATTTTCTACACACTTGAAGTTAATGGTAATATCGAAGGGTTCATGTGTTGATCGCTTTTGTTGAAAGAACGTAATTAGTTTCGATGTAATATTGGGTAGGAAAGGGTAGAAGTAATCCTCTGATAGAGGTACTTGAGAAAATCATTCCATGGCAAATACACCGATAAATCGAAAATGTTTTAATTGACGAAAAGATTCAAATCATCATCTTGAGTGGTCAATTTCAATCTTAGACCAATAAAATACATAGACTGGCATTTTCTATCTCTAAACTAAAGAATTACATTGTTTGAAAACAAGATCTAACTATCTATCTTTTTGTTAATAGTCGTGCGAAATGAAATTTATATAGGCAAATATTCAGACGGATAAAACCATAGAAATATAACACATATTGATTCTTTGAAACATATTATATTTATCGTTGTTCATTTGTATGAAGGAAATCTGTAAAATACAATTCCGACCAACTGAAAATATTCATCATCTTAAATAAAATAAATATCCATGCATTATTCCACATTGTTCCATTCCCGAACGTACGACTATGACATTTAGCAATGAAATGAAACTATTGACACTTTAATCCCAGAAACCTGCTTTTAACCACAAATAAAACCATTTTTCACAATTTTAAATGAAGAGGAAAATATTCAATAAACGAATGAGTGAATTAATCGATGGAAAAGCACAAATCAATGCTTTGAGAACGATAATACGACAACACAAATGACCACGTCATGAATCGTAAAAAATCTGAGAAACTCGTTCGAAACACGAAAACGGCGAGTTGGTCCGACAAGGCACGAACGATTAGATTCTTATCGTGGAAACAAGAAGGTTTGACAGTCGTGCTGGTATCATGAAAAGGATGGAAAATACCAGTCTATGTTTTTTATTCGTCTGAGATTTCAATAGTGAACACCAGCATTTTTTGTATAACATTTTTGTCGCAATTTATTCACGAATGATAACGTAACTACCAACCTTATGCAAGTGAGAGATGTAATTTATGATCACTCATCACTGAGTGGGGAGTGGCTATAGGTGTATCGATCCAGACTTCGTTTTGTGGTTGTTTCCTTGAATTTGTTTGCCAATAGAAAATAATGTACGATCCGGTTGTTTGGTCAGAAATGAAATACCACTGTTATCTGTCTGGGAAGGTTCTAATCTCAACCACATCAAGCGATAACAGACGAAAGGATATTTTTGTTGTTTTTAGTAGGTCTGGAGTCAAATTTCATTTCGAATAAATAACGAATTTTTTAGTTTTCTGCAATTGAAAGAATAAGAATCGTATTGTACTGTTTTTTATTTAGAAATATATACATTGAAAACATCAAAATATGCATTATTTTATTGAAATGAAACATATTTATAGGATCTTTTGGTGCTTTCTTGAAAGATTCTTTGATATTTTGAACCAATGTTTAATTATCAGCTCTAGAATGACACATCATTACTTATTACTTATTACAAATCAACCCTCTTATCATCATCCAGCATAATTCAGAATTATTATTCACTCATATCGAATCAATTTGTTTAATTTGTCATAATATTATCGTAATCATTTTTTGTAGTAAGCTGATTACTGCAAAATAAATAATTCTGATCTAATCAAACTCACTCATAACTACTTATAGTGAAAGAGATGGACCGAATATTAACTATTGGTGTTTTCACTTCACCATCATGGCTCATTTCCAAATCTCTCGATTTCGCCTAATTCATCGACGCTAGCGCCTCTATCGTTCGATAAGAGAACCCCACAATGATTCCCACATATCACATTTTCATCATTCTCCTGATCTATGTTATGGTTGCCACTAGAGCTGGGCGATATTGAAAATTGGATATCGAATATCGATATTGAAAATATATCGATATATCGAATAACCGATATATCGAATACCGAATATATCGAATATTAAGACAAATATTCGAAATCTCGAATGGATATTGGTTTTTTTTCGAATAACTATTTTCACTATACATCCGTCCTAGTTCTAGTAACTTATTGTCAAATAACTTCATCACTGCCAAAAGTTGTTCGTTTTATTTATCTTCTCCAGATTTCAAATGAAAATGAGTGATATGCTTAGATGGATGTCAAATAAATAATTAATTGTAGGAAAGTAGTGTGAAATTATGGAGGAATTTATAATATTCGCAGTAAAATTTATGAAATATTTTTATTATCAATCAATACCTAGACTGCTAGAGTACCGAATTGTCGAGTAACTCGAAGATTGAAAAAAAAAACATTTTAATATTTGATGAAATATTTTCTTTCCTGAGGATATTTTCGAAATATTTTTGGTTCGAAGTTAGTTAACACCTAAATAGATTTATATCGATTATTCGATTAGTTACCCGATATAAACTATTCGATTATTTGAATATCTGAATAATTTTAATATTCGAATTTTAATATTCGAATTTTTTAATATTCGAATATTCAAATATTCGAATATTTGATTATTCGAATATTTGAATATTTGATATATCGATATTTTTCTGCCAAAATATCGTTATTCGATATATCGAATATTCGATAAAATATCGATATATCGAAATAAATTCCCAGCCCTAGTTGCCACCGTTCATAATTCGATGATAATCATTGATGCCATCTGAACATACTCTTCAATCTGCCTATTTTTTTCAGCAGCCCACATGGCGATTATGGGGCGAGGAAAAGGCAGATGGCGCCCTCTATACAGTCTACCTCAAAAAAGTCCGTTACCACCGCCCGACTAGGAGTTTGTCTTCGTCTCATTCGGTGAGTTTCGAAAATAGCAAAAATATACTACCGATGAACCCCCTACAACTTTTATATCCAATGTTTTCCTCCACCTCGTATAGTTAAAGCTGTAGTTGGGGTTCAAAATATAAGAGGATACCCTGTACGCATGATAAAAAATCATTTATTTTATTGGCCACCCAATCGTAAACTGAATATGTAAAGAAAGAAAAAATTCACTGTTAGTGAAGATGTGAAGGAAATATTTAGATTTAAAAAATAATAATTTGTTCTCCAAATGTAAAAAATCATTCGCGAGCTGTCGCACGTGTTTGATTATATCTTATAAACAAGTTAAAATCATTCGCCAGCTGTCTAGTATTTTTTCAATTTTCCAAGGAACTATAGAATTTTTTTTGCTGAAAACTGGTAGGTAATCACTTACTATCTACCAAGAATAATAATTATTGGATGAAATATAGCAAGCACTATATTGATAAGTAAATTTCCTGTTATCTTTGGAATAATAATAATAATGAACATGGGCGCCACCAGTTGAAATTTCAAGGGGGGTATTTTTTAATGAAATGCGTTGCATTTTTGAAATTAAGAATCCTTCTAAACAATTTTACTACGAGTGTGGTTCAAAAAACATTGCGGAAAGGATACAAAGAAGGTTATTTGGTGAATGGGTTAGTTGATGTATTATTTATCGATTCATAATTATAACAAATTTAAAAATATATATATTTATTATCTTAAAACCTCCAAAAAATACTTGCAAAAAGTTAATTCTTTGACAGTTGAAAAAGGAACATATATCGCAATAAATGTAATCCTAAGTCTTTGTTAAAACATAAATATACTTATAATATTTCATGAATGTACTTGTACACAGTGTCGATTCATTCGTTATTCAATTGTTTTTGCAATTTCAAGAGTAAGGTTAGATATGGTTAGATTATAGAGGAAAAAAAAAACGAAAAAGAGATCAATCATACTATTTTACATCTCTTTGCTGTTGATTGGTATATAAATCAACGTTTCTAGAGTTATTTGCATACTCATTCTAAAATCTGGGGGAAATCTGCCCCCTTGCCTTTAGTAGGAGGCGCACATGGATCATAAATTATATTACGATATGTGTTTTACTTCTGTATGACGTAAACATGTCTAAGTTTCAAGCCAAAAATAATGGATCCTTCCAATCATCAGGCTTCATATCTGCGTGATGGCTAGACGATTTTTTTCTACTTGATTCATCATCAAGTATTCAAAGTTATTCAATTCTGACAGGATTCAGATGTTTCTCCTGGAAGTCATTCGTAGTTTTCCTAATTCATTAGATACATTGGCCATGAATAAAAATTTGGCCTCGTCTGTTGTTACTGTGTTATCATTTGTGTTTAAAATAGGCACTGATTTCATTTAATGTAGGTACACGGTCATCTATCGGAAACTTTTATATAGTGACACTAAAACTTCATTGATATCGGTAGTTTTTCGCATTCACTGATATGATTTTGCACTTTCGGTTTCACTGTGTTTCAATAATTGGGACAGACACCCTCTATATTTATTTTAACATAATCAGGTTCCGATTATAACTTTCAGTTTGAAATTGTTCTCGTTTTTTAAATATTCTACTTTTGTGTACTATTTCATTTTATTTATATGGAATTACATAATTATGATTTCAGAGAATGTATACATAGTAGCCAGTGGTTGGAATACCTACATACCTATATAAAAATAAAAAATTTGGATGAACTATAACTATCACTGTGAGAGAAAAAAACTTCGTTAAAAATATAGTTTGTTTTTGTTGACAAATGCCCATTCAATACATTGCTGGATAATTGTTTTTCACAAACAGGATCCTCGATAAGCCGTATCAAATTATCATGACAGTCCATCACCATCACATGCATAATCACTTTGCCCTAATTTTTCAACAATTGATGGGCTTTCATAGATCAAAAACAGGATGTGTGGATAGGAAACGTTTATTGGTGCAGTCCAGTAGAGTGCAAAATATGATAACCTTAAATCAACATTTTGCGAAGACTATTTCAATAACATAAACAAAAATTGAGTGGTCAACGCTTATGAACTCGAAAAAAATTGGGTGGTGAACACTTTACAAAAAATTGGGTGGTGAACACTTTTTAAAAAATTGGGTGGTTAACACTTTTTAAAAAATTGGGTGGTGAACACTTTTCCACTTTAGGATTCCGACGACGAGATTTCACACCTGGAATGGGAGACGGTGCGCGTGCGTTTCGTCAAAGCGGGCACGCTCAAAAAGCTAGTCGAGGCGTTGTCGACGGACGACGGGGAACTCGAGACCACCTACATCAACGTCTTCCTGGCCACCTACCGGAGTTTCTCCACGCCCAAGGAGGTGCTTCAGCTGCTGTTGCAGCGGTACGCCGAACTGGCCGATCGACCCAAGAACGGCAAGCCCGACCATCACGAGCTGCACAGGAAGTAAGTGGATTCGGGTCCGGCGATCTGGTAGGCCGAAGCGTTGGTCCATTGGGTAACGGTTCTTTTTTTTTTTTCGAAGGACGCTGGTCTCTGCTCTCCACGTGTGGCTTGATAGTTACCCAGAAGATTTCAAGGATCCTCCGAATCATCCTGCCCTCCGTCAATTACTGCATTTTTGTGAAGAATACCTGCCCTCTACCGAGCTAGATGCCAAAGTTCGACATAGGATAGAAAGGTGAGTCCACTATCTCTGTCATGTCATCAATCATCAAAATATCGCATCTTCTCTTCTCTGACAATAGTTAAATGTTTGTAATCCTATGGAAAAATCTTTTTTAGGTATACTAGGGAGGCCCATATAGACCCTCTGCTAGCTCCTCCACCTGCATTTGCTATGCGACCAGTAGCTGCTGGTTGGAGGGTGTACAAATTACCGGATGTACCTGTTAGACATTTTGCTGAACAACTCACCAGAATGGACGTGGTGAGTGAAAAACTTTTTTTGGATTTTTCGAGAAATATCTTCTCTTCAAGAAAAGAATTCACGGACTTTTCAAGAGATTCACGGATTTTTCAAGAGATTCACAGACTTCAAGGGATTTACGAACTTTTAGAAAGATTTACGGACTTATTGAGAGATTCACGGACTTGTCAAGTGATTTCAGGACTTTCAAAGGATTTCAAGGATCAAGAATTCTCGGACTTTTCAAAGATTCCCTGAACTTTTCCGGACTTTTCAAAGATTCCCTGGACTTTTTCCGGAACTTTCCCTGACTTTTTTAATATTCACCTTTATTTTCAAGGCATTTCTGGTCTTTTCAAGTGAATTCTCGGACTTTCGTAGGAATTCCTTGATTTTTCAATGGACTTTTCGAAGGATTAACGGACTTTAAAATGGATTATTGGACTTTCATGGACTTTTAAGCGATTTTTGGACTTTCAAAGGATTTCCAGGACAAGTAGAAAAAAGTGCCAACTTAGTTGCAAAGAACCCTCGTAATTATATGACTTCTCAAAGATTCACCTCAATTCTCAAGGAATTTCTGGTATTCTCAAGGAATCACTTTTCTAAGGATTCACGGACTTTTTGAAGGATCAACGGACTTTTCGAAAGGATTAACGGACTTTTTAGTAAATTTTAGGTCTAGTCAAGAATACCAGAGTTTTAAATGGACTTTTCGAAGATTTCCGCGTTTTTTTTCAATGATGCTACGGAATTTATAAGGTATTTCTGGTGGTTTCAAAGAATTCTAGGACATTTTGTTTTTTAAAAATCCACTGGACTTTTTCCGGACCGTTTCCTGACTTTTTTCAAAGATTCATCTCAATTTTCAAGAAATTCTCGAACTTTTGAAGGAATTCCTGGATTTTAAATGGGTTTAATGAACTTTTCAAGGGTTTCATGGACCTTTCAAGGAAACTCAGGACTTTTCGAGGAAATCACGGATCTTTTGTGATATTAACTTTTTCCGAACCTATCCCGGATTTTTTAAAGATTCATATTAAATATCAAGGAATTCCTCGTCTTTCAAAGGAATTTCTGAATTCTTCAATGGGTACCATGAACTTTTCAAGGGTTTCTTGGACCTTTCAAGGAAACTCCGGACTTCTCGAGGGATTCACGGACTTTAAGAAGGATTAACGGACTTTTCGAAAGGTCAACGGACTTTTCAATGTATTAACGGACTTTCAAGGGAATTTTTGATCTAGTCCCAGGACATTTGAATTGACTTTTCAAAGATTCCGTGGCCATTCGCCAGATGCACCGACATTTTCAAAGAACTCCCGAATTGTCCATGCCCCCCATGTACCTACTCAATGACCCTGTGTTCCAGGACCTCTTCAAGAAGCTCGTGCCGCACCAGTGCCTGGGGGCGGTGTGGTCGCGCAGAGACAAAAGCCGGTCGCACGACGCCGCCACCGTCCTCGCCACCGTCAACCAATTCAACGCCGTCTCCTACAGGGTGATCTCGTCGGTGCTGGTGGAACCGGCGGCGGCGCGGTGCAGCGATCGGGCGGCAATTGTGGCGGCGTGGATAGACGTCGCGCAGGAGCTGAGGCTCATCAAGAACTTTTCCAGCCTCAAGGCGATCGTGAGCGGGCTGCAGAGCAACCCGGTGTACAGGTGGGTGGGGCGAGGTGGAAAGAAATGGGAATTGTTCCTATAATCTCCCAAGAGATTCGATTATTACTAGACTCTAGCTTCAATTGAAAACAGAAAGTTATTTTTGGAACACGAATATTTTTCAGACAATTCGTGTTCTGGAAAAAATTTTCAAGTAATAATTGAAGCTCTAGTGGTAGTATAAATGAAACTTCTCCTTTCTGATTGAATAAATGGATCCTACGAGAAAAAACAAGCAACATGACATTCTCGAATGGAAGTTATGGCGATTTGAATCATTCGAAAAAAGTCCAAAAGGTATATCAATTTGTCAACTCAATGACGAAATAGTTTTCCCATGTTGGTATTTTCGATTGGAGAAACGGATTCTATGAAATAAAAAATAACAAGCAAAATTATATCCCTGAACGAAAAAATCGGTCCATCCGTTCGGACGTTATGACGATTTGAAAAATTCGATAAAGTTTCGATTAATTCAAACGGGGTGTCACTGTAATCATAATGTGATTATGCATTGTAATAAATTGAAATAAACCTCTTGTCCACTTCAAAATATGAAGTAACAGTCATTTCCGACCAAACCTGCAATGATAAAATACGATTGAATACTTGAAAAATGCATTTTTTTCACTCGTTCATCTGCAAATGGGAACCGGTTTTGAGAAACAGCCGGCATACGAGTCTTTGCTACTTGAAAAAATACAAAAATCGAAATGAACTGATCTTCGAAAGTTGCCCATATCTTCCTTAGATAGTTCATTTCTGTGTTTCTCTCTCTAAGTATGTAAACCTATTAGTTGAATGTATATACAGGGTATTTTCTAACTGGATGTCAATATTTGAGGGGGCGATTTTTGGGCACATTTTAAAAAGTAAGTTTCATACAAATGTATGACCTGAACGTCTCAACTTTTGAGATATAGGGTGGTGAAGTTTTCAAATATATTGGTGTATTTAGAGTGCCAAATGATATATTACCGCTCAAAAAAGACAGATCGGCTTGAAAAGTCGCGCTTTGAACCCGTCGGCTATTGAGGCTACTTGAAAATGTATGTCTATCCTACAGATATACGTTATGAACAGAAAATATGTAGTCAAACTTATTTTGATGTATATTCAACGGACTGGTATTTTTTTGAGAAATACAAGTTTGATCTTTCGAGAGCGGATATTCAGCATTCAAGCATTTCATGGCACCATGTCATGAATTCATCATATTATCCATAATTTTCTTGAATTTCTTTGGTGGGAGCTTAAAATTTACAGTTTTTGCTCTTTGTGCTACATGAGGATGAAGTAAGTGCCTCAGATAATTCGCGTGGTAGAGGCGATCATGTTTTCAATACTGCTGTCACTGAATGACATTATTTCCGCTCGCGAGCGCCAATTCTGTCACTTGACGGCATTCCTCGAAAAACGGCTCAACCGGCTGTAGAAAATTATAATTATCACAACTTGCAGGCTGCAAAAGACGTGGCAAGCCGTTCCGCGCGACCGCCTCGAGATGTTCGACGAGCTGGCGCGCATCTTCAGCGAGGACAACAACCAGATGGCGCAGCGCGAGCTGCTGATGCGCGAGGGCACCGCCAAGTTCGCCGACACGTTCGGCGAGAACGACAAGCACCTGCAGAGGGCGTTCCAGCGGCAGAACCAGCGCACGGCGAACATCTCCTTCGGCACGGTGCCCTACCTGGGCACCTTCCTCACCGACCTCACCATGATCGATACCGCCATACCGGACACAGTGGCAGACGGGCTGATTAATTTCGATAAGAGGCGGAAGGAGTTTGAGGTGTTGGCGCAGATCAAGCTGTTGCAAGGTGAGAATCTCGAGAAATATAACTTTTTGATAGCAACATTAATTTGAAAGACATTTTTTTTATCCCAGCAATACGTCCTTGGATTTTGAATCACCCTGTGTGTTGGAATATGGCATTTTTAGGTTATTTATAGCTATTGCTACGACTAGAGAATATTCAGCCGAATATTTGGAAGAATCTGCAACTAACCTTCAACACTTTTATTTTATAACTTCTTTCAGCACGATTCGGTGAGAACTGCCTGAACATTATTCATTGTTCTGATCGTATAAATTATTACCCATGAACATGAATCAACAATATTAATCATCTGTAACGACTTCTGGTCAGGATGTCGCACTCATTACAATTACATTAATTCAATGATAATGGTGATAATAATAATCGTGCCGTTCCTTAGACTATTTTGTTCGTTACACTACATATTCAGAATCATCGATTATATAACAGCCTAGATGAATAATACACAATTCTTCCACAGGGGTTGTATGAAGCCAACATGTTGATATCACCAACAAATTGTTTTGCATATTAGGATAGGTAAATAATGTTCATACAACGAATGATATGACATTGAGTAACTCACCAGTGAAATGTTGTGTTCTGGTCACCTCTTCTAAATTGTCTTTTACACATTGCAAAGCGTTCCACCATTCTTTGAATACGACGGGAACAGAATTAACAATGTTTTTAAGTAGAATCTTATTCAAATTTTCACACAAAACTAGAAATGTGCCGTTTAATGAACCATCAAACAAAATTGTATTTGAAAACGAGAAGTTCCGCGCTGTCACTGTAAGCGTTCGGTTGATTATCGGTTTAACGAAATAAGCGGCGTTAGCGCATTCACTAACAAACTGAAGTGAAACCCGGTAGTAACAGAACCATGTCCATTTATAGATAGATAAATAGATAAATTTTAATGGTCCATTTACAAGCTAAGCTCAGGATTTAAGCTCGCTTAACAATGCGAAATTGTATGTTTTCAAAACGACCTTGAAGTCAAGCTTAGCTTAAAAGTATACGGCGAATACGGCCGTAAGTACCTACTGAAGGATATATATTTTGGGGACCTTGAACTCCACCCTCGAAACGTCAAATCACCGAGAATCCCCTGTCACCTTGCAGGCGCCGCCAACGCGTACAACTTCACGCCGGACGCCGCCTTCGACCGCTGGTTCACCTCGCCGCCCGCCCTAGACGAGCGGCGCGCCTACCAGCTGAGCCTGGCGCTCGAGCCGCCGCCGACGGCGACGGCGGGCGGGCGTCGCGCCGCCGGCCACCGCAAGAGCGACTCGATCGCGAGCACGTCGAGCGGCGGCAGCGGGCGGCCGGACAGCGCGCCCGGCTCGCCGCGCGACCGCCGCCCCCTGGCGGGCGGCTCGCCGGGATCGAGCTCGGGCAGCAGCTCGTCGCTGCGCTCGCTCGACGTGTCGCTGGGCAGCTCGCATTCGGGCGGCGCGGGCGGGAAGTTGCAGGTGAGCGATGTTTTAGTATATTACACAATCGGTCCGATTCTTTAAAAAGTGGTTAACACAGTGGATACATTAGTAACGTTGTTAACAACTACTTTTTTAACCACTTTAGATTTTCCACTATTCATATGTGGTATTCTTCAAATACGAAATTTATCAAGGTTGCTGATTTCTTACATTTCCACTCAGTGGTAAATAAATGCGGAATAGTTAGCAACTCCTCTTCTTTTTTATTATAGTTTGCTGTTTTTCTGCAATTTCAACGTCAATTTAACCTCATTTTTTGGATTCGATGTAGTATTAGCACATAGAAAATATCGGCACACACTCACACTGATTACTTTTTGGTCTTCTGTGTCCGGTACTGCCAAGTTTTTCGTGAATAATTGCAGGAATAATAATTATATGTTTTGTTAATGAACCTAGTGAGGTAGGTATAAATATATCCTGGAATGCATATTATTACACATGATCATTGCTCATTGATTCAGCTAGGTATCTAATTTTTCAGTAGCAACACATTCTACCATGTTGAACATCATTGTTTCTATCAGAGACATCATTAACATTAATATTCTTGGTTTGTATAATTTCATAAGGCTCTATATAAATGGATGCCATCTGTTTCTTGAGCATATATATGTAGATATTTTTATGATATTTTTTTCAGTAGGAAGGTATAGGTTCTCAATAATATCGATTATCCTACCATATAATTATTTTCTGAGCCACTCAAATCCTGAACACTGTAACAAATTTCCTTCATAACTGCCTCTTTAAATATATATCACCTTTATGATGAATTATTATTTCAGTTCCACCAGTAAAATCTGGTGGATAAATTAGTCACTTTATCAGTGGTAAACCAACGACAAGTTGTTAAATTTTTTTCCATTTTGACGTTAGAGAATTGAAAATTCGGAAAGTGATTCAAATAACAACTGACCTTCCTATTTGCCACCCAAATGACAGTTGTTGAGATAACCACTTCCTTAGAGAATCAGACCGAATAAGTGTGGAAAGTGACATATTTCACTCGAGTAGTCGTTTAGGCAACTGTGAACAGGCGCTGAAGTGTTAGCTATCCATCTCTGTCAAGGCTCTTCTAATTAGTACGTCATCAGAATGGTGGAGGAGCCGTAACTACATGTTTGGGAATGTTTTTCTAAGTCAAATTTGATAGCACGAGGAAAATAAAAAATACGTATTCGATGAATTTTCATAAACCTAAACTTGGAATGAAAATCTGAATTTCGGAAACTTCCCCATCGTACCAAAAGCAATACATTTGCCGACATTCTCTCAACGTTAACTGTTCTTATCTGCGCACCGAAGTGACTCGCTTTTTCTTAAGTGATGGTGACGCCCCATCCCAACGATGACTCAGGTGATTCATCACCTCGTTACAGGTTTCCATCTCAATACGGGGTATTCTTAGAATAGTATCGCTAACAATATTTATTTTGCTATAATTGGATACAGTCCAATTCAAATACACCAATGATAATTATAGACGAAACGTAAATATTGAAATGGAGTGATTTTTGATTATGGAATTATGGTCACTTACAAAATAATGTTGACACGCAATTTTTATTTAATTCAATCACTCCATGTTTTGATGAATATTTCGATTCATCCTAGAAATTAGTGTCTTCAATCTGGCAACAGTGCCAGCAACAACTTTTTTCCTCTTCTTTTTTTCAGTCCGTAGGCTCAATCGAATTGAGTTCAGTAACTTATAGTGAACAAATGTTCCCAAATTTCAGTGTTCCGACATAAAAATTGTAAATTGCTGTACTTTGAATCAAAATTATTTGAATTATATCAATAGTTATTCTTGACAACAGAAATATAATACTAGTTCTTCAAACAATAATTTCATGATAATCTGTTTGAAGGAAACCCTCTCATTATCTACATCTCTGGGAAACGAAGTTCTCTGAAAATCATCAAATTGTTACGGATATAATTCTGATTCGCAACCAATCTAAAACAATATCTCATATGCATGATTCAAATTTTGATGCCGAGTTGCATTCATAACATTACTTTTGGTTGAGAGATGGGAAGGACCTGGAATATATTGATTTGCCAAATGAAATATTTTCAACGTTTCCATCAACAACTCGCACAGTGGAGATAAGTTTCAGAGTGAAATCATGGCTTAGAGCGACAATCGTTCAGAGAAATAAAAAAATCAACTCGTCTCCACTGTTGTTCCAGGTGCCGCTGAACAATTCTGGCACGCTGAGCAACTCCTCTCAGAAGAGCAGCCCCGACTTCTACATCATCAAGGTGACGTACGAGACGGGCGTCGCCGAGACGGACGGCGTCGTGCTCTACAAGAGCATCATGCTGAGCAACAATGAGCGCACGCCGCAGGTCATCCGCAACGCGATGTACAAGCTAGGCCTCGAGGGCAACCCCGATCTGTATTCGCTGGCGCAGGTGCTTCCCGACAAAGGTATGTGATTAAAGGCCTCCCCCCTGGCTGTGTGGACACCGTCCGGATGCCACAACAACAAAAAAATGCCTTCCCAAACCTACGCGAAACATTCGCAGCTACAGCGAAACTATCGCTTGAGGAAATGTCGTGGACACATGACAAAAGATCTAATAGGTCGAGGTGCTTGAGAGGCTGCACAACCTTAACAGAGGTAAGTTACCCACTAACGACCCCCCCTAGAATCTACGAACATTTCGCCCGGTTTCAGCGATTCTGCGGCCATTTATTTTGTTTCGCTGCAACCACGGTTTTTATCGCGGTCGTCGACTGCAAGATGGCGAACACGGAGAAAACAATTATTGAAGAACTATCTTCTTGATCTGATGACGAATACATCTTCGCAAGACTCAAATTTATCGCTCTGGTATGGATGGTCACGCGAATTTCTTTTCCGCATAATGGCGAAACTTTCGTCGTCGCGACAGCTACGAATGTTTCGCGTTGGTTTGGGAGGCCTGATAATTGTGTCTTGGAGCGCAAAGTAATGGATTGAAGCTCGAAAAACACGATTTCTTCTACAAACACAGTTTCTAGTCAAGAAAACTGGATACTTCATTCAATTAACTTACATATCATAATATTTTTCATCTGAATCATTAATTTAATTAATCATTCACTATCATATTCAATAATTCATACATCTAACAGTAAAGAGGGAAACTGACTCATAGATCAAGAAAGAATTGACCTGTCCAGGGATCTAACCCGGGCTGACGGCTTGAGAAGTCGCGCTTTGAACCCGTTGGCTATTGAGGCTACTTGAAAACTTATGTCTATCCCACAGTTATAATACGTTATTACAAAAAAAGATATAGTCAAACTTATATTTGCTTTATATTCAACGAGCTGATGTTTTCTGAGAAATACGGCAAGTTTAGGATACATACTTTGATATCATTGGCATTCAAGCATTTAATGGCATCATTTCATGTATGTATCATATCATGATTCATACTTTTCCGATTTTTCTGGTAGGAGGTTCACTTTAACAATGTTTGCACTTTCTGCTACGTCAGGAGATCTGTCAACAATGATGGATGCGAGCGCAAATATGCTGTCACTTAATGACATTATTTTCGCGCACGAGCGGCAATGCTGTCACTTGATGACATTATTTCCGCGCACGAGCGGCAATGCTGTCACTTAATGACATTCCTCTGAAAACTGCTGCTGTGTCATTATTTCAAAAAAAAATTATGAATAACGCTCGGTAACGTTTGTAAAACATTTTTCTCTAACGCGCTCGCTGATAGTAGAACTTGTTACATCACATCTTGGCAAGTTTTCCACAGTATTCAAACATATACCTTTCTTTGCGAATTCCTTTTGGGAAAAATACTGTGAATAAAAAATCAAAAAATTTCACTATTCTCATCGTTCTGGCGGTTGTGATATTTTTTCAAAAAAAACTGATCTCGCCAATCGACACGAGCTTTTTTTTGAGCGATGGTCAAATCATATTTCTATTTTCTCTTTCATCCTAGTATCGTTTATCTGATGAGTCAGCAGTTATCATTTCCCATATTTTCATTGGACGGAGTTCTTTTACATGATGAAACATATCGATATTAAAACCGTTGGTATTATTAAAAGAATAAAAAATGTAATGTCAATTTTGATGACTATATGTACTCATTTTTATTTTCAGAAATGGTTCTTCCTCCAAATTCGAATGTCTATTATGCAGTGAACACCCAGTATAACCTAAATTTCATCTTACGTCCGAAAAAGACTGGCGAAAAAGATACCCCAAGCAAAAATTCGAAAAGCAAATACAAATTGTAATTTTTATAAGCTCGATATTTTTATACAGAGGAGTGCGACGTAGTATCCATTGTACGTACCTACCTATTATTTTTGAATGATATTTTTTTTGTAAAATGTAAATTGATAAACTCTTTGAGCTGTTAATGACAAATAATCTACGAAACAAATAACATCTGTGATAAATGCACAAAATACTCTCATCATCACAAGTGTGGTAAATTTTATTTATTTCATATAAAAGCTATTTTTTAACAAACTAGGTCGTAAGTTTGTTTTTCCACATTCCTTTGCACTTTCGTCATTCGTGTTATTGTTTATGGTTCAGCATCACAAATTTTCAATTAAAATAGTTTTCCGAAATTAATTGGGGATAGGAAATAAACAATAACACATTATATTTGTGGACAGAAAATTCAAAATGGTATTATCCTGAATTTGCATTTTCCTGTGATTGGTTGAAAAATTCGAAAGTATTCTCAGTGTAATCTCCAGTGATCAAAATTTGATATTATGGAAAATGTAGGAGGGCTAATTTTCCTCATGATCTCTCTTTTTTTTGTGACGTTTTGCAGCCAAAAGCTGTGCTTGCTTTTCATTTTGAACATGATATATTTGAAAATCAATGCTGAATGGAATATTTTCTGAATATATTACAAATTCGTTGAAAGACTTGTTCAGTTGAACTGTTATTACCTTTTTATCCCTATTTATCCAGGCTTCTAGCGATTTCTATTTGAATAAGGAAGTTTTGGACTACGGAGAGCCTTCTACATTTACATAATTTTGTTGTTATCAATTACCCATTGTTGTTTTTTTCGAGAATGAATTTCGATGTTGGAAAATTACCTCTATCCTACATACCCTCAACTCAAGAAATTTCGTATAGATTACGTGTGTATATGATGTACTAAATGTGTAAAGGTGATTCGATTTTATTATTTATGTTTACCAATTAATTTCCCAAGTGACCAATATTTAAGACAATTTATTGTCTCATCTGTGTATCTCTAATTTAAGGATAATATTGTGGAAATGATGATCTATAACCCTAATGTTACTTAACTTTTGTAGATACCTACTTTTGTAATAATGTATGGAGATTTTATTTTTATTGTATTTTTCTATTAAAAAAAAATAATGATCCAGTTTATTATTTCACCATCCTAGTAGTGTTTACAGAAAAGTATTTCGACATTTTTGAGTATTTTCCCATGCGCACGAGTGTCACGTGATTATCACGTGATTCACGTCCTCTGGGTTTGTGAAAATGAAAGTACTGTTCTTTTAAATAATTTTTCATGTGTTTCTAGGAATCTGGAGTGTTGAGAAGTGGTTAACTCCTGTAAATCCTTGAACCGTGAATTTTACCCATTATTCTTGAGGTTTGTTATATGTTTTATTCATCACTTTACAATTTCAAACGATTTCCATTGATTTGAACCAAGTTTCATTCACTGAACAATTTATGTTTTTGAAAAGAAAAACTGTTCAGATATATATATATACAGGGTTGATGATATACTAGCTATACTATGGTATTTAAAGGATACAGACAGTAGACCTATGTTTCTTGTTCTTATTTAGTATGATGATATCTTTCATAAATACTCGTTCATGAAAACCGCTGCCACCTTAAAAAAAAGAACTGGAATATTATTTTTATTTGCAGCATTTTCTCAAATAAGATTGTTACATTCATGATTATATCTATTTATCACGTATATAATCGATATCAGTTTCCTCCAAAACGGTAACTCATCTCTGGCAAGCACACAAAAAATATAAAAAATATAATTCAAATATTTCAAATGAATTAGATTGGCAGCAGTGACATGTTTCCTGTTTATGACAGTTGACGCAAGTTTTATAATTTTTGTTTGAAAATTTTCAAATTTGTATAGAATCTTGAAGAAGTACTAGTGTGTATAAAAACAAACTAGTGAATTGATAATGCAGATAAAAAATTGCAAGCGGCGGCGCCTGTTTGGAGTGTGCCTATTGGCAGGCAACCGTCAGGAATATAAAAAGGTACTTATGAATAATAATTGAAAGATATGAGTCTTCAATCAAAGCCCGATATGCAGTTTTTGTAGTGTCTGCCTGATATCTCATCCTTCTCAAAACTTGCTCAAATCCCCTTTCGGTTTTTTCGCATTTTATGTTTCTACTAAACAACAATCAAGTTTGGTTAAACAAATTTTTTCATCAGGTCCCTTTTGAAATTAAACGTTTCTTTAATTTTGTCAAATGAGTGGTATCGTTGATTGAGAAATGCCAACCTCCATAAGAGAGGTATGTTAATGTTTCACTCAAGGATGGTAAACTAGTGTTCCACTGTTCCAGTTCCACTACCGTCCCCTTACGTTCCACACCCGCTCACCAAAAAACTGAAGTTACGTTTAATACCGAAAGATGACGCTACGAGGTTGAATACCAATATTTTGAAGACTGATGCGATTTTTAGCCGGAATTCGATGGACAATGATGCCAATTCTCAATTTTGTTGGATAATTCCGTTCCAAGGGAGTTTCTAGGCTTCGATTTGCGACCAATTTGTTGTGAGATCATTCCCGATTCGCGGTGATCTGGTTGATGAGTTATCGATGACTGCAAGGATCGACAATTTTCAGAATATTTCAGGAACTACGTAAGATTTCCTCGAATCCTTTTGATATTCGAGATAGCCATGAAATTGCTCATCTTTCTCGTAATTTAACCTAAGGTTTTCTAATCTGTGCCTATAGTTCGTATCTCTCCTCGTTTCCGATTTGACAATAGTGTACCATTGAATTTGCATTACCCTGTATATTTCACAAAGCGACTGAATTTAGGGTCTGGGCACATTGTCTACTTGAGAATGTTAGCTCGATAGTTATTGGTCTCAGACCGTGGAGAATGAAAATTGTTATTTTGCTATTATTGGTCAGCATTCGTAATATAATGTGTTGATAATCACGATGTGAAAGAATCCCTTCACATTCATTGATATGGAATTGATGTAAAATACAATAGTCGTGGAGAAAAAGTATTATTTTGATCCTTGAAATATCTACATCGAATTTTGATTCATCTAGTCTAGAGTAGTGGGAATCTAAGGATGTTTCAGCAAAAACATAGTTCATGATTCAATGTTCCCCACACAGTAAAAGAAACTTGGGTTTTATTTCAATCAAATGGATTTCAGAGCAAACTCCTAAGAATACAACACCTGAATATCAAAGTTGTATCCTTTTTATTATACATTTCACAATTGAGTGTTGAGTGGTGTTGATTCCGATCTTAGTAGTGAAAAACAACACGAATGTGGTGAAGTAAAACGATTCAGAAACATAAAATCATAAGAAACACCAAATGCTGAAATTTATTATTCTCAATGGTGCTATAATTGACATAAACGCATAAAAAACACCTATTATATAAAATCAACACCAAGTTACACCGTGTCATATCACGATGGATTCGAGGCGGTGTATGAATCATCTAATTTGGTCGCGATAATCATTCGTTAAGTATTGCATAATTAATAAAAATATTGTATGTATATTCACACCATTCAGTTGCCTGAATGGTGTGAATTTAATGCGCTCATCTGTTCGGTCTTAGAACCTTAGAACTTTTGCCAATAGGTGTCACTGACGTCCTTCCTACCATACATGATATCGATATTGGGCTACATATGTTAGATGATTTTGATATAGATCAGTATCAGTTGGCATAGGTCCTAGTACCACTGATCAGGATAATTAAGCTGAAATTCTTCGGAGTCTAGTTTATCATCATATAAATTTAATTTCAATAGGTGATCCAACTTTGTAAAAAACACCGGAGTTGATGAAGAAAAGCACTGATTCGCATAAACACACTCAAATTATGGTGTTCCTTTACACCAGAATAGTCTTCGTATGTACCTGCTCAGTGTTTTGACGTACCGAAGAGAATTTCATGGAGAAAATCACATAATGTGCATCACACCTCTGCGGTGGCACTTTGAGAAATGCATAAAGAACACCACCAAAGTGTTCATTCTGCTGAACACTAGTGTTATTGAAGACAACTGAGTTTGATTATAGAAAACACCTATGGAAAAGGTCACATAACACCTACAACAGCGGTGAATAATATGCTGGTGTTTACTGACACTAAAACAATCAGGGCCTGAGGGGACACCAGACGGTGTTAGCTGGTGTAGTTTTTTTTTCACTGTGCAGATCGAGAAGTTATCCCCTTCAAAAAATAAACTATGCGGAAAGATAACCCCCCCCCTCCTACCATGGATCTAAATTGTGTAAGTACCGCTGAAAATTCCCAAATGATGAGAATTGGAAACCAATTATCCAAGATCAATTCCAATTTCCTGGTAGAACGCCACATAATTGGTTGATTGAATGGGAAGACAATCAATGCACTTCGGATTTGGAAACGTTTGTTTTACCTCTCACAGGTAGATACATCCTCCTATATATTGATTGTGACGTAACAGGAGTAAGGGCGCACGCCCAACATGGCCGTATTTTTAGCGGTTCGGGGTTTTCACCATTTCCCCGTCAGTCTGAATTTCCACTTTGCTTAAGGCCCATGCGCGGAAAATATCAACCGAGTTTTGTATGGAGCGAAAGTTTCTTGTAATTTTCTGCTGAAGTACTGACGAAAGTCGAATTGGAGTCGTTTCGAAAAACGTTCGGTGGAGGGTTTTGAAAGTTTTTGGTTGCCAATGTGGGTTCGTCGACGAATTTTTGGAACTTTCCGGCTCTAGATATCCGAATTCTGTGATCCAGTTTAGCATAATTGAACACTAGCTGTCGGTTAATTCTTTTTTTTTTCTTTTGAATTTCACCTTTGTTATGTGAATTTCTATAAGATTGTTGAATTGTGATATATTCCGATATGACCGTGCTTTACAGTGAAAAGTTCAGATTGAGATAACATGGGATTTCATACATTAACTGTAAGTATTTATGTCAGACAATTAATAAAATCAATTATTAACTCTATATACGAAAAATAGCAATAAGTCTGAATGAGTAGATGATTGTTCATGTACTTTTATAGTAATCAAGATGAAGCTCTTCCATTTCCAGAAATATTGGAAAGTCCAAAATTTCTCTGTACCTTCGATAGAAGATATATAGCGTGCGTGTATCTTCAACCAATTGGAATTTTCGTTTTGATTGTGAAGCTCACGAAACGAAACATTTTTTCCGATGGAAAATCTGACTAGAAACGTTGAACTATTTATACAGAAATGCCAATTTCTTCGAAAATATGTCACTATATTGGTTGATATAACAAGTTCATCATATAGCAAAAATAGGCAAAAACGAGAAGTGGGTCGCATTATTTTCAAAGATGGCTCGCAAAATAATGAACCGATGAAATTGGGTATCTACTCGGGTTTCTAAAATCAGAGATCATTTACATAATTCAGTTTTGCACAGAAAAAAGTGACGAGTAAGATTAAATATTTATATTTTTAATTCATTATCCTACAGTTACTTATATATGTCCAATCATTATTTTATAATATATATTGTGTGCAATGTAAATAATTTCCGAAATGCACAAAAGCTTTATAATTGTTATATCAGTACCTGTTGCTTATAGAGAAATACTGCAGTGCATGCAATTTCAACCTTTCTCTTTCCTATAAGGTAATTTATTTGCGTCACTAGAAGATTAAAATCGAATACGGGTAAATAGGGTGGATTGTGTAATTCAAGGAGAAACTGAATCTTATAAGAAGATTCACGTAGATAAAATTTAAGTTATAACTATGTCAATAAATTTAACAATCATTACCATTAAAGTTTTTATTTTTCCAATCTGATGGGACCGAGGCACATGAATTGCGTATCCTTGGGTCAAACCTTTATCCGAAACTGCCCTTCAGTCTGTTCATAGTCTCTAAGTTCTCGATTCTTCAATTTCTCCTGATCCTTCTAGTTTAGTCATTTTCTCAAGCCTCTTAATTCAGTACTTATTTAAAGGATTCATTTGCTGTATTATCTGTAGGCCCTTCCAGATTTTAATCTTCATCAACTTTCAAGGTTGTTCCCAATTTCAACTAAATTTTTTGTGGCTCGGTAAATTCGCATATCGCGGCAATAAAGAAAACTCTCCCAACTTTCTGACTCAATTGGCCAGGCTTTTTCTTTACGAGCCGCCTTCATAAATGTCAATGCTGCGCCCGCAATATAATAACTGGCATCATTTCCAGAAAATCCATCGATTGATCCAAAAACCGGGCATCATAAAAATGTCTAATAAGTTTCTATATATCTTTGTTCTTACCTTGAAATCACTGCTTGAAGCAGAACACATTCATATTGTATCATATTCTCGAAATGGTGATAGGATTTCTCAAGAAACAGAAATATTGGAAAATGAGAAGTGTTGATTTCCAAAATAACTGGGAGACGAAGACATGTTAGCAACTCCAAAACCGAGGAAAACGAATAATTAGGAATACTGCAGGAGCTCCTTATATAAAGTGAATGCTAAATCTTCTTCTTTTTGGTGTGGTGTGCCACTTTTTTTTTGTAGAGTAGAGGTGAAGCTCTGAGTAGTCAAAGTGATATACTGATAGTTGTCTCTAAGAACTGGAGAATAATACAATGGAGATACGATATTATTTTTTACGTCCTTTCACTATGTCAGACAGGAATTAGCAAGACAGCAATCACCCCAGGCTCCATGGAAAATGTTTGTGCTCTTGTCTGGAAAGACGATGGAAAGCCGAAAAAGAAGAGCAGCTAGACGCAGAATATACCAAAAATTTTGAGAAATCAATAACGTAAGAAACTTTGCGAACTATACAAGACCATCTATTGCGGAATAGTCCTTATGAATCCAATAGCTCAATAGTTAACTCTACTACGTGAATGAAATAATTAGCAACATGAAATAGAAAATAGCTATTTGTGTATATAGAGCGCAAAGTGATAGAATTGCCGCTCGAAAAAGACACAAGATTTTTTCTACAAACGGAGTTCCTAGACAAAAAAACTCGATACTTTATTACTACTACGAACTGATGGTGCTTCTCAAACTACCATAGAGTATGAAGTATAATTGAAATGTACCTCCTGCTACATGAGGAGGGGCCTCAGATAATTCACAGTTACTTTTTTCAATCATGCGAGACTATGACATAAATATAACCGTGGTAGAGGCGAGTGTTTTTTCAATATTTCAGCTCACGAGCGCAAATGCTACTTTGAACCGGTTGTAGAAAAATATATCGACTATTTTAATTTTGTGCCGTAACTAATTAGAGTGTGCTGCACACCTCACTAGTTGATGAGATGCTGAATTATTTTTGAATATGCCGAGCGGATTTGTCCTATATGTGAGGTGATAAGCTACAGATGTTTTAGGGTAAGGTTTCACAGGCGGATGAATAACAACGGCATTGAATAACTTAATATAAACATGAAGTATTTATTCAACAAATAACTATGGTGATCTACTGACATACAGGAATATTATCAAGATTTATAACTACTCCTGAAAGAACCATATTAATTTACATAAAATAATACAAAATCCGTTTTACAATCATACAGGTGTATTAAGTTCAATACACAAAGCTATTTCATCAGTCACCTTTTGTAATCAGAAGATCCTACGTCAAATACTTCAATATTTTAAATACAACCCTGGCTTCTATCCGACAAACGACACCCTCTGTTACGAACGGTATATTTCCCTACCATGTGCCTTTTAAATAACTTTTGGGTCAATGATCTGAAATCTTTTCTACGGGCATTTATAGACTGGTTTGGTCAACTTACGCATTTTGTATTTGGTTCACTTTCACTCCGTAATCCGTATGCAATACTTGAGATTCGCAACACTTTCAACTGTACAAGTTTCTTTTACAAACACTGTTGAGCTTCCCTTTCAGCCTGAAGACCAACTATTGTAATGTCTCTCGACAACCTGCAAAATTGGACAAAATATGATTCTGATGTCTTTCGACAAAGAATCCGCTACTTAAAAGTCCGTTAGCTTCAAAACTAACCGTGGTGACCACGGTATTACTGAACTTAACTCTTTCGAGGCATGTTTGTGACTGCTTTCGATTGACTTTTGGACGTTGATCGATTGAAGCCTTATTCGGAACACCCTGTATTGTACAGAGATAGAACGCAACATCGATGATTCGCCATAATCGCTGAGAAGAAAGCGCTTCGTCTCGTCACCTGTCACAAGAAACAGACAGATTACGCATGTCTTTTTGCACTTCTTCTTTGTACAAGGAAGGCGTTGAATGAGTTCCACGGATCCTCAGGACAGATTAATATTGTCATCGGAGTATCCCATTTCACCGAGACTGTCGAGAGATTTCTATGATTCTGTTTGATTTCGTGCTCCAACTTGTGCTGGCTCACCAATGTTATCTGCTTGCAAGTTGAAATGATCAGGATTTGTACAAATGCACTTGTCTTTTTTCGAAATAAAACACTGATTCGATTTCTTTCTTGAGATCTTCGATCATAAAACAGACTAGATGAATCCTTACCACCGTAGTTGTTTGAAGCCAACATCTAAATCAGTTACTAGGGTTACCTCATCCTTAATAAACAAGGACAAAACCAACTTGGAAGGGTCTGAATTAGAATAAATTGACCTACTAACAAAATTATCGTATCCATTCTTCCTAAGACTGAATGAAAACAATGTAATATCTATAATCTATATAAGTTTTCTGAAAATATACATATCAAACATGTTGTTATTATTTTTCAATTTCACTAAATATAGGCTTATCTATTACTCTGATAATTTTCTTACCACTTGGGCCAACCATTTTATCACTTGTAGTGAAATGATGCGAGCAAACTGTAGCGTCTCTTGAAATATTTTCTTTCTTGATCATCTTTTTACATGTAAGTTTTCATCTAGGGGAAACCCGAGAATGTTTTCAAAATACCAAAAATCGTTTTGCATATGTTTATACAACGAGTAACACTGAGTATATCACCAGTGGAATGTTATGTTCTGGTCACCACTTTTAAATCGTCTCTTACACATTTAACAGCGTTTCACCATCCTTTAAACTCGATTTGAACAGAATAAGCAAGTTAAGTAAAATCCTATTTAATTTTCACACAAAACTGGAAATATGCCGTTTAATCAACAATCAAATAAAATTTTATTTGAAAACGAGACGTTTTCGCGCTGTCACTGTCAGCGTTCGGTCGATTATCGGTTGGCGCATTTACCAAAAATGCCACAATCTCCAGAAAGACGTGCCACTTATATATATATATGACGAACATTGAATACATAGCTTTTGATACACTGATATGACTCATATAAGTACTAACAGAAGGATATATATATATTTGGGAACCTTGAAAAAATGTGGTCTTGGGATGATTGTCACATTTAAATGATGTGCGGCAACCTCTGTGGGGGAAAAACATATGAATATGACTTCAAGTAATTTGGGGTGTTACTATTATAGTTGGTTTGTTGTTCGGTGCTTGATGAGATCAACGAAGATATTTGGATTTCAAATAGGTATCAGTTCGTTATGGAAAAATTTACGCTGCAAAAAAAAAAACTTGACACAGCAAATTTTTAAGCTGCGACTGAAATATTTATTACCATTACTAATATACAGGGTGGTGCCGAACTGGAGAAGGCTATGATGATCATTACATTGTGCGAATGTTTTCCTTGTTGGGCTTCTTCAAAGCTTCATAGTTTCTTAAATGTTACTTTGGTTTACTGAATTTTTATGTGTCGGGAATCTTTGTTTTGGAAATCACAACATGTACAATCTAATATGTCAGATTATTTGTTTCAATTCATTAATAAGGTTAGGATAATAACTATTGTTACTTTATGCAAACACTGACATCACTTATCAGAAATATTTATTATGCATAGACAAGACCTGAAATCTAATATTTTTTCCGTGTCTATATTGCACTATTTTTTTGTGATGGGAAAAACGACGATTTGATGTTGAAAAAATACATTATTACAATGTATAGAGAAGTCAGAAAATCATGGATGTGAAATTTAAATTTATAATCTTGTAGGCTATTAGTAGTAGCCACAATAAGACCTAACGTTATTGTTAAAGAAACCTTAAAAAAATCACATATCTGTCTGTGATTAGATCGAAAAATTGCGAACTAGTGGTTGTTCAGTAATCATTGCGAATGATAAGTTAGAAATATCTAATTCCGAGTTTTCTCTTACTCCATCGGAGTTGGTAGAAGCAGCGAAAGTAGCGTCACAAAAACTATTGCTAGCTGAATCGCTGAAAATTTCACTAGTTTAGGTAATTTCATAAAAAGTGAAAATTACCTGTCAACAGAGATGAAATTCCAAATGTTTTTCACGTCGAGTATAGGTTTTTAGATAATGTATCCATTTCCTGTTTAAAAATACAAATACATTGAAGCCATACCAAAGTTGTAATTCTTCTTCTGGAAACCACAGTAGGTCATGAGGGGATTTATTGAGTACACCATTCGAACTTTGCCATCAAGTTTGTTGAATTTTTGTTGATTGATAGAGGCGATACTATACAGGGCGTTTCAAATGTTACACTGAACTTCGAGATACAGGGTGTTCAAGTTCCTTTAAAAAGTCGAATTTTTATTGATTTCTGAAAAATGCCTTAACCGATAGTGATTAGATTCACAATGTTTGTTGAAATCGACAACACAATTGGTTTGTGGAAAAGCCTAGGCTCAATAGATTTGGAGTATGACAGTTCTTCTCTCATTGGGTTCAGAGCATGCATAGGTTTGGTTTTCTTCTTCTTCTAAAACGATTTGCTTCAACCAAAGAAATTACAGAATTTTGAAAAAAAAAGTACTTTGTGCTATTTGTTGTGCATCAAATTAATGGATTTGCCCTATGGAGACGCCTGATAATTACTTGATCAACTGTAAATACCATAGGGCTTAGCATTTTTTAGAAATAACACAAAAAATTATATTTTTGAGAAGATCCATGTAACTCGTAAACGAATTGTTATCGGACATAATTGGTCCGATTCTTAAAAAAGTGGTGAATACAGTGGATAAATTAGTAACGTTGTTAACAACTACTTTTTTAACCACTTTAGATTTTCCACTATTCATATGTGGTATTCTTCAAATACGAAATTTATCAAGGTTGCTAATTTCTTACATTTCCACTCAGTATGGTAAATAAATGCGGAAAAGTTAGTAACTCCTCTTCTTTTTTATTATAGTTTGCTGTTTTTCTGCGATTTCAACGTCAATTTAACCTCATTTTTGGATTCGATATAGTATTAGCACAGAGAAAATATCGGCATACAGATAACTTTTTGGTTTCTGTGTCAGGGACTGCCAATTCTTCCTTGAATAATTGCAGGAATAATAATTATATGTTTTGTTAATGAACTTAGTGAGGTAGGTATAAATATATCCTGGAATGCATTTCATTACACAGGATCATTGCTCATTTATTCAGCTAGGTATTTATTTTTTCAGTAGCAATACAATCTACCATGTTGAACATCATTGGTTCTATCAGAGACATCATTAACATTAATATTCTTGGCATGTGATATATCTTGGGTAAATTTTTAGGTCAATAATGTTGAATTGGTTGGTATAATTTCATAAGGCTTTATATAATTGGATGCATATATATGTAGATATTTTTATGATATTTTTTTCAGTAGGAAGGTATAGGTTTTCAATAATATCGATTATCCTACCATATAATTATTTCCTGAGTGACTCAATACCTAAAAACTGTAACAAATATCCTTCATAACTGCCTCTTCAAATATATATCACCTTTATGATGAATTATTTTTTCTTTCAACCAGTAAAATCTGGTGGATAAATTAGTCACTTTATCAGTGGTAAACCAACGACAAATTGTTGATTTTTTTTTCCATTCTGACGTTAGAGAATTGAAGATTCGGAAAGTGATTCAAATAACAACTGACCTTCCTATTTGCCACCCAAATGACAGTTGTTGATATAACCACTTCCTTAGAGAATCAGACCGAATGTTTATATGAATTTATTTTTATGTTGGCCCAAAAAATGTGACCTTGAAGTTTCGTGCAATATAAATGAAACACACTGTATTCTCATATAGGTATATATGAATGAGAAATGATATGATTTGTTTTGGTTATTCTGAATAAATAATCATTCTCAGAATGGCTACAAAGTAAAATCTGAACTTTTGATGTGGTTGGTTGCTCTCAAATATCTTTCCTAGTTTCAATCCATATCATGGAAACAAAATCATCTAGCCCAATATCTTGTTCACTTAATTATTGGTTTCTCGAAAACTGGTATTGTTATCAAAGTGTGTGTTAATTCGTCACCATGGTAACTGCATATCGTTATGTATTTTTGGTCGACTATACGCACGCAATGCGTAAAAAATAAATGATTGAGTGGCATTTCGATCCTATTCAAACAATAACCTTTCCATGCATCAGGCAAAATTCAGAAAACAATTGTCGTAAGTGAGTTCAAGTAATTGAGTTTTCGGTTTTACTGAATAATTTCGTTTGTCGGCCAATGGCCAATGTAGACTATCGATTACTTAGGATATTCATTATGTAAACACTGCCATCAATAATTCCCATACTTGGATCATAACCGAGGATAGAATTCTGATCAGTCGATAAAAACGTAATGCTATACCAGTTTCACTTGAGTTTGATAGTTACGTCATTTGCGGATGATGATACTCTCCGACCATTTTGTTTGATGTCCCCAAAAAAAAAACGATTAATTCAAACTACAAATATACGGAATATGGAAAATAGCATCAGTTTCATATATTGTTCAAGAAATACACAACCTATATCTTTCAACATTTTCTAAACTTCGAAAACAATTTTGAGATATCAAATTCATAAGAACATTTGGTAAAAACTGATGATTCAATTACAAATAAGAATGAGGAGCTATGTAAGGTTCTCCAATATTCTTTTTATTTAATGATTTGGAAGTACTGGGAATATTATCGATATTGTCCAGGTTTCTTTTTCTAGATGTAAGTAACAGGCATATTATCGTAATAACCAGTTAAAATATGCAATAATTGAGAAACAGTGAACAATATACTGAATAAGAATTTAATTTAGCTCTGTGAATTCTTTTTTAATCACACCCTACTTCCCAGATAGCACAAGTACGTCCCGAAGACGTCCTCAAACCGTAGACGTCAGACCTCAACGACGTCCCGAGGATGTCCTATTTAGATACGGCGTACATCCTCAGGACGTTTCGGGGACATACGATGTTACAAAATCGGAGGTCCCCAGGACGTACGCATTAGGGCCTCATTAGGTCTGCACAGGACAATTCAACAAAAAAACCTTTTGTGGCTTTTTCACAGAGTTATTGTTATTCTCCGAATGTTGTAAGAATACTAGAAAACTAATATGAAATAATAAAAAATGAAAAAAAAAGGATATTACGAAGTCACCAACCCAAACCCTAAACCGCGACTTTGGTTGCTTGACTTCTGTGATTGAACTAAATTCCTCATTGTATGCTCGCTATTCCGACTTGTTATTACTTAAATTACTTCAGTGTTAGTCGAACAACAATTATTTTCAACAATTTATATTACTCAATAGGCCATTAGTGTTCCTGGCTGTCAATTCGGCATATTTTTAGTCCTCAAAATTGAATTAAAATCAGTAGACTAGATGTCAATAATTATGATCCACTTCTATCCAATGCATTAATGCAAAAATGCATCATATTTTGAAAAGGTAGATATCATCTCTATAGTTGATATACATATTTCACAATAACATAAAGAAGTAAGAAAATTAAATGCGAATACTGTTGCCGAAAATATTTGTCAAACCTTCACAAATAATAACGTACCGAGTTGATTTTCAGAAAGTTCTCATGCACATAAAATATCTAGGTATATATAATACAGGTTCTTACTTTCGGAGGCACTGAATGACCCAAAACATTTATAAGTATAAAAAATCTCTTGAAACCTTGAAAAGATGTCCTGAGGACGAATACAAATGGACGTCCTGGCGACGTCCACTCATGAACGTCCTGAGGACGTCCTATCAATAGCCAGGACGTTCGGACCAAATGGGGACCTAAAATGGACGTCCCGGGGACGTCATGTGCTATCTGGGTTAGTTCTGGCCCCAATGATGATCCCTGAGGTACCCCACGTTTCGTGTTTCACTTGCTCCGAATCCATTAGGAAAGTTGAATAGGAGTACATTCATATTATGCCTGACTCCGTTATTAGGAAAATTCAATCCCGTAGGATTGTCACGTATCAAATAAATCTGGTGCAGGAATGGCACGCGTAAATGTACAGTTGAATGTCAACCCCCCATTCATGTTACTTCCGACGATATATTAATGGTGTCACCTGGAATGATGGATTCCACACCACAGATGATTCCATGGCGTTTCCATCAGTTTTTCGATGAAGAAAGTGTTAACATATTTGATTCACGATCGTCCATTGATTACGTTACTATTTTAGTGGGTTTGTTGTTCGGCCATGTATAAATGTGAAATTTCCACCATCATTGAAGGGCCTTAAATTTGGGCGAATATCTGAAGTCACTCTCATCTCAGGTTATCTTCAATGCCAAATACCAAACTCAGGTCCTTCGGAATCGATATTACGTTGGGGCGTATATCTATTCGTCCTTTGCATGCGATATTCTGCATGAGATGGAAAGATGAGATAAAAGCCAACGGGGATGATCGTGAATAGGTTGTAAATTGTTGAAAAGCTGCAGGCAATGCTTTTATAGAGAATTGAAGAATGGGTATCCTGCACACAACTTCTAGCAGTTTTTCGATATGAACAATGAGGCATTGGCCTGGCTAAAAATCTGGCCTTGTCAATACATTTTCGAATCGGATAACTGAAATCCATTTCGTTTTTGTTAGGAAGAACCAGAATGTTATATATAGTTCTATTTTTCTTCGATATCTTTCAACTAACACATATTAACCATTAATTTTTCTCCTCTATAAATTTTCAAGAAGTTATCAAAACTTAGAATTGTTCAGCAGTATACATTCAAACTGTAGTTATATCATATTGAAACCAGTTTTTAGGATAAATCACAACATGAATATGAAAAGCTATACATTAAACTTCGAAGTGAAAATCAGATCAATACGAAGATAGGAAATAGGAAACTTCAATAACCCTTGAAGATTTTCTAACTTTGGTATTCGTAACATATTTATTGCTAAGGAAGACAAGTAGCAATGTTTTTTAAATCAACAAACCTCATAGATATACAGATCAAGACCATGACATAATTCATCAAGATTTCAGGCTAGAAATTATCGTGGATGGAGTACAGTGTATAACTCGTTGAAATGTATTTACCTAATTCCTTTAAACAATTGAATAATATTATTAGAATATTATAACATCGTTGGATGATAGTATTTTTATCTTATGACTACTCGAAAGGAATACATAAAATGTAATATATATCTTGGAAAGTTTGGAGGTTACAGGCATCAGAGAAGCCCTCACTAGATAATGAGTTCCACAACTTTGCCGTTTATGACCAAACTACTAATTGAATTACTCAAGTAAAAGTCAGAACGTAATAGTAAAGATAAAACAAACTAACAGGAACCTGCGAAAAAGTGTGAATCACAACTTCACCACCAACTTCAATGCTCTCGAGTGGGACCCTTTTTTTCCATCACCGTTTGGCATGAAACCCTTCTTCCCTTGTATCGCTATTCACACAGTGATGGCATTTTCTATCCCCAATGAAGCTACCCCATGAAGGCATTATCATCTCAAATTTCCCTGTCCTAAGACTACAACCGCCTTGTTCAGCGATCTAGTTGCATCTGACCCCTTCCACTAATCGATCTAGACAATGGAACATCGCGTATCGAGCCTAGCACGCCAGGATCCATGCCTGTTGAGCATTTATCAAACGAATTGACATCTCTTCGGTCTTCGAGGATGTAGCTATGAATTCATTTGTTATTAGGCGCACCTGCAATCCATTATTTTGGAATGCTCAGTCAGCTAAATATAGTTTCCATCCGTGAAAGGGTTGATTTCAGGTTATGTGTTCCGATGGATTATCGATTTGTATAGGGGCTTCTATAAATAATTATTGTCCGTTTTTTATGTTGAAATCAGTAATGGATTATCCCCCCAGCAGCACTCTGCTGCTGAGGACCTTTTCCATAACAACCTAAAGGTATTATTAAATGCTTGGAAAACAACGAAGACCACTTATGTGCATAAAATAAACCATTGTTTGCTTCTCTGATAAATTCTGTTTTGTTTTTGAATTTATCCATTCTTTCCGAGCTAAAACTCTCAAATCGCCTTGTTTCTTTATAACATAACTATGAAAATTGAGAAGAATGGTGTACCAATTTTCAAATTGATCTGTATTTTCGTTCTCCTGGCACTTCTGGTGTGTTAATCACCTTAAATCACGCAGTATGTGTTTGTTATAAAATATTGGATTATTTCCCATTGTCTTCTCGCAGTATTCCGAAAACATGAAGTCCTTATACAATGCTATCAGGATAGGTAAACACTCAGGTAAACACATATGTTACACTGCCATGAGATAGGAGGAAAAATGGCGTATGCCTGAAGCGTTATGGAGGACAAATGGCATACGCCTGAATTGGAGAAGGCTATAAAGGACGGTAAACGTAGTATAGGTGTGGTGTAACGCCCCCCTTTTCTCACTGTTTGTGTGGTTGACCTACAAGGGTTTTCACAAGTTCAGGGTACGAGAAGACTGCATGATGTTCATAGACATGTTCAAGTGCAAATACATGATGTTTGATTGTGTTTATTCTATTTCAGTGTAAAACATCTATAAAACCAGATACGTATTTTCATGCACTCAACACTAACACTCAACTTAAGAATATTCGTGAGCGATCATTAAATGGTCTTGATGAGTTTGAGTTGCAACATCCAAACCAGTCCAGAGTGATTGAAATCGAGTTCGATATCATTCGACAGAATTACAGTATCAGGCTCAACGATTTATCGTCAGTTTTATTCACCCCATAAAACGAAACTCCTACTGATTTATAAGCGTTATAAACATTTTAACGGGGGCGACATAGCCGACATACGGTATACGGACATGAAAATCTCAATAAGCTGGGCTGATATATTGTAATGGTCAAGCTCAGATGCATATGTCAACAGTCAACATACTTCATAAGCCAATTAAATCCAGTTTTATGTCTTGTAGAATTAGTATTTCCATAGTGGCGAAATCCTGAGAATTAGTCGTTGAAATATCTAAAACCCGCTATATGCTTGCCAGATTGGCTTCAATAAGATTGCGTTGCTACTCCACCCAAGTAGAGATTGAAAACTGAATAATGGAAATAGCTGCCAGATCTAACGTTATTCGTCTGGCTTTAGAACAGGCAATAAACTGAAGTGCGACCAACATAGATCGATTGGTTAGGATATATTGTCGTATCCGACGATATAAAAATCTCCCCCAAAACAAGCAAACTTGTGTATTTTGTATCCCGTGGTGCTACTTTCATATTCATGTTTGGCTCTAGAGATATTCCGCGATTCAAATGAAAATCAATTGACAAATCCCACGGAAAAAAGTTTAGGAAAATATATAAGGTGACCTTTTACAGCTGTCACTTATTCTTGAGTCCTTCTATTGCGGGAAATTCAATCCATTTTGATTTCCCTAGTCTCATCAATATTCCATAACTCTTGATTCTTGAAATACACTTTGAAGAAGTACCTATTCATTATTATTCTTTCTATTCATTGAACTGGGTTGGTGACCGAGTGCGCTGAGGCGCTGGTCTATGGCCCATCAGAGAGTCCTCGGTTCGAATCTTGGCGACTATTGGAAATATTTATTTATTGCTATAGCATCGTTTAGTGGGAGGAGATAGGTGACCAACCGAACATTCTTTTGGTACCTAGATATCAATCATTCGGATTCTTCACGGTAACCAGCCGAGTAGTGCTACGGATGACACTTAACAAGCTAAGGTCCCCGGCCTCCTAACTTATATAAGTCCTAGACTTACGAGGGTTGCTTAGCCGTTAAAAACACTTATCAAACACTTTCCAATAAAATGATTCGCACCTTTCCAGAATTTCTGTGAAAACACTGAAGGAATCAGCAAAACTGAAACCAATATAAAATCTCTAGCATTCTATATTGTTCAGTATAAAGTTATGTCAACTGATCTCATATTGTTCTTCAAATTTGTATTCTCCTTCATCCAGTATTCTTCTTTCTTCCACCGATTTTTGACAACATTCAAATCAGAATGAACATAATTATGTTCTTGAAAAATTATTTTTCTTAAATTCAAAAAATAATATTAAGGTGCCCTCGAATATTTCATCACAGGATAATTCCAAGAGATAAAATACCTCCTTTATGTAATTTTGTCGTGATTTCAAGATTTAAAATATATATGATATATGAATTCAAAGTTCTAACATAAGATTAAAATGGAATAAAAAATCGAAATGGATTGTATTTTGTATTTCCTGCCAGATGACAGCTGTCCGCCATTTAAAAAGTACATCACGGGGCATAAAACACACGAATAAGTGACAGCTGTCAAAAGCCGCCGTTGAACTTTTCAGCAAACTTTGGCGCGCGAGTCGTATTAACCAATGAGTCTACATATTTCATATACAGTTTAGCGGTGATTGATTCCAGTTAACATAAAACAATAGAGTTTATGATTGAAGGCAATAATGACCACAAAATGGCATGATGGACACTTCTTCTCCAAAGATGCAAGCTCAGAATCTGTAATAATTACTCAAACACCTGTTCTTCATGTAAACACTCTGTGGAAGTTGTCCAATAACCTGATGGAGTATGGCAGGCAAGAGTTTCGATATGGAAATGCGAGCACATTTTTCAGGGAAATCCCATTTTCCGTGTGCGTTTCAGTTCTGGGTGGATGCCAAAAGGGTGGCGGATATATATATATATAGTGGATGGGCATCGGATTTCGCATTCCAAATGATCGTTTGTTGTATTGTTTTATGTTCTAGCGAACATCGCATACAATATCGCTATGAAATATTTGTGATACCATCATGAATAGAAGACTGAATTTAGAGTATTTGTGTAAGGACACGAAAATGGCACATGTGTACTCCTATATCACAATAAGTAGGTTTGGGATTCAAATACTATGAGGTGTACTGAATCTTACTGACAAAAAGTATGATCGTAATCGATTACTTTATTGAGATCAAACTGCTGTTAACGGTTCTATCTCAGGCCCAATTATTTCCTTACTGTATGTCTTATATGAATATGATCTCCCGGAAGCTTTGATACCATGGTTGATGGTCTATCAGTTCACAGAATATATCAGTAATTATTATGTCCACTCCTAAATAAATTTCATTTATACTTTGATAAAAAAACACTCTGCAACCCGAACATATTTTTATGGTAAATTGAGCATTTCCATGTATATTCAGGAAAATTTATTTTTCGAAATATTAGATTCTCTTGTATACATTTTTTTATTTTGTATTTGTATCAGCTTATGGAGTTTTGAAAACGTCAAAACAATCTACCGCATTCAATCAGAAGAATGGGGAAACCGTGTGACGTCAGTGCGCGAGTGATTCTGATTGGTTGTAAGTATGATGTCCTGTGTGATTGGGAGGAAGTAATTGACATACCATTGTGAAAATGAAAATTGAACTTTTTGAGTCAAACAAATTGTTTTTGTAAAGGACAATACCCCTTTCCAAAATGTGAGTTTAAAAACCCTAAAAGGTCATGAAATATCCACATGATGGGTTTTAGAATGAATGTTAACATGATATAAGATACAATATGGCTGAAATTACCGGAAATAAAAAAATAGGATCCTAAACATTCAAATCTGACAAGTGACAATTGAAATTGGTGATGAAAAACATGGAATGAATGAATTTTGAAAGGTGACATAAGACATAACTTAACTATAATTATTTGGAATTCGACTTTGAAAATGTTGAAATTTGAATTAATGAAGCCAGAATCAAGAAATGACATGATGTTTGAAACCTGTGAATAAAAAACAGAAAAGAAAATAGGAACTTGAAATAGAAGAATATAATATATGTAGAAAAGAAAATGAAAATTTCATCTTGGCACAAAAAGTATTAGAATTCACTAGATTCCCCCATAACCACACTGAAGTACTAGATCGCATCAAAAACTACCATATATCTCTATCACGAAAGAACAACGACAAAAGAACAACGCTAAACCGTCCTTCCAGCTGCGGCGCTCGTGACAACATCGGGCGGGCCAGCTGCACCCCACACCCCGCCCCGGCGGGCGGCAGGATGCGCGGCGCCGAGCTGGCCGAGTACGGGCGGTGGTCGCGCGGGGGCGGGCCGGCGGCCGCCCCCCAGAAGGGCGGCACGCCCGCCCACCCGGCCGAGGCGGAGGACGCGCTCGGCCCGGGGCGGGCGCCCTCTCGCGGCGGCCGCCCGGGCGTATACTACTCGCCGCCCGGGACCAGCTACACCATCGTGGAGAGGCCGAGCTCGGCGGCGGCGCACCACCACAGGGACAGGGAGTGGGGGCGGTACGAGGCGGCGGGCGGCGGGCCGAGAGGTGAGTGTTTCGAATCGGTCAAGTGTCAACTGCTGAGAAATCCGTCATCTTACAGTTACAGAGACTGTGAATACTTCCTGTTGCAACTGTGAATTATCGCGGGTCGAGACTAATTTACAATTAAATTTAAGCTCATTTACAGTCACAAAGAATTTGCGTCGAATTCGTTTGTATTAGTGTAAATTTACATCGTCATAAGCATATAAGTTTATCCTAATTTTATTCTTATTAGCACTAATTAACAGTTACACGTGAGGTTATACGTTAATTCAGCACTAAGCATTTCCAATCGGTTCAATATCAGCTGAGAAATCTCATTTTACAGTTACATTTACTGTAAATACTCACAGTTGCATCTACAAATTATGAATTATCACATGTGCAACTGTAAATTCCGGATCTAGACTAATTTACATTTATATTAAAGCTTATTTACAGTTGCAAATGTATACCTACTTTTGTCTAAATCAATATAAATAACAGTTACAGTTAATTTACAGTTAGAATCATTATTTAATCTCAAATTGCGCTAAAATAGCACTTATTCACAGTTGCATCTTCAAATTATTAGGTATCAACACTAATTCACAGTTGATTCAGCTCTAATCATTTTAATTCGATCCCGTATCAACTTCTTTACCTTGAAAATCTCTCATTTTACAACTGTAGGTACTCCATAATTTACAGTTGAAACTGTGAATTATGTTCAATTCTAGTTGATCTACAATTATCACGTGCAACTACACGAAATATCTCTGGTCTAGATTAATTTACAGTTGAATTAAATTACAGTCGCGAATGTGAATTTGTTTTAAATTATACTATATATATATATTATATAATTATAGGGACAACTTCATATTATTATAACTAATTTACAGTTACACCGTTAATTAATTCTAATTCAAGTTAATATCGCACTAATAATTTCAAATAAATCCCGTATTAACTTCTTCACCTAAAAAATCTATTCTTTCACAGTTACAACTGTAAATACTCCTTAATTTACAGTTGCTACTGTAAATTATGTCTAAATTGAGTTGATTTACAGATATCACATGTGCATTATTTCTGATCTAGACTAATTCACAGTTGAATAAGCGCTCATTTAAAGTCGCAAATGTAAATTTTTGTAAAATTATGCTCTTAGTGATGAGACTTGGTTTCATCTGATGATCCCACTGCATTCTAAAAAATTTAAATTAGCCGTAATTCAGGATGATTTAGCAATGTTTCACAATTTCAAATGTAAATTAAATCTTATTCAGCAATAATCTATACGGTTGCAACTGTATAAAAAATTGGAGTGCAATTTTTCTTAGGGCCGATTTTCTGTTGAAGTTCAATCAATGATACAGATAAAAATTATGTTACTCGTTGAGATATGATACAGAAAATCATCCTTTCACATTGATTAATTTATCTTTCATTCATTGTGGAAAAGGGCAAACCCTGCTCGACAAACATAATTATTGCACCGTGGCAAAGAAATCCCCATGAATATTCAACAGCCTCATGAATTTTCACCGGAAGTGTAGTGGAAAATTCAACAAAGCTACTGATTTCCTATCTTGCCAGCCTCATCGTGAACACAACGACAATTCACTTCGTTATTTCAGGAAAATTTCCATAGACAGCCGTATCTTGTCCAACCTCAATTCAATGTTTCCACAGAAGTTCTCACTATCATTATCACAACCCTACAACTGACTCGTAAGAGGGCTGAATAATGCAGTGATAATTGACCATATTCAATAGATATTGGTGGCAACTTCTTAGCGTTCTAGAGTTGGTACTAATCTGTCATAAATGTCGACTGTCATCAATGTCAACTATCAATAATGTCAACTGTCATTTAATTTGATCGTTTTCATATCCTGGTTTCATATAAATTCATTATAAATACGAAATAACCAAACATGTATATGAATAGAAAAATATTGATGACTTGATGGGCTTATCTGAACTCATTCACAACTGACATTTATGACTATTGACGTTGATGACAGATTATTGCCAACTTAAGAATGCTCAAAACGCTGCCACCGAAAGCTGTTGAATATGGTCAATTATTATTGTGGGCTAGTTGAGTACAATCCAAACGGTTAGGTTAGTGTTGAAACTTTATAGAACTCAGTGACAGAACTTGAATAAACGTCTACAATTCGTAACACTGTTAGGTTTGTGATTCAACTTTGATAGGATTGAATCGACGTTTCAATCCCTTCGGTTATTATTGACCCTTTATTGAATTTTTAAACTGTTGGGTAATTGTTGAAATTTTATTGAACTTGAATACACGTCTCTGATTCTGAATTGTTAGGTTAGTACTGAAACTTGGGATTGAATCGACGTATCCAACGGTTCGTGGTTCGTGTTGAAAATTTATTGAATTACATATTCGGAATAACTATTACAAAATATTAGAGAAAAACCAAATAACATTGAAGATGGCAACTCAGTTGCCGTAATATGTATTTGGTTTTTCTCAAATATTTGATGGTTTTTGGGTTATATTTACATTTACTGCATATTTTCAAGCCACAGTCTCGAAGTTTCCACTTTACTAGGTTAGTGTTGAACATTATCGAATTATTCGAAACTGTTGGGTTAGTGTTGAAACTTTATTGGGCTTGAATAAATATCCCCAATGTGTTGAAACTTTATTGAACTTGAATAAACGTCTCCAATACGGAACTGTAAAGTTAGTAATGAAATTTTGTTGGTCTTGAATCGACGTCACCAACGGTTATTGTTGAAACTTGATAGAATTTGAATTACCGTTAATATTCCGGAACTGTTTGGCTAGCATTTAAACTTCATTACATGTGTCAGAACTGTTAGGTTAGTTCTGGAACTTTTTTGAAATATTCTATATTGTAGGGTTAGTGTCAAAACTTCATTGGGCCTGAATTAACATCCTAAATGGTTATTTGAATCTTAATTGAACTCGAATAAACATTTCCAATTTGAAAGTGCTGGGTTAGTGTTGAAACTTCATTAGGCTTGAATCGATGTCTCCCAATGGTTAGTATTGGAACTTTAATAAATTTGAAAAAGCGTTTCCAATTTGGAACTGTTGAATCAACGTTTCTAATGGTTAGTGTTAAAACTATATCGCATTAGTCGGAACTGTTAGGTGAGTGCTTAGACTTTATTGAAATAATCGGAACTATCAGATTGGTGTATGGACTTCATTGAATTAGTCGGAACTGTTGGGTTAGCGTTGAAATTTCATTGGGCTTGTATCGACGTATCCTATTTTTAGTGTTGAAACTTTATCGCATTATTTGGAACTGTTAAACTGTTAGGTTTATATTGGGACTTTATTGAAATATTCGGAACTATTAGGTTAGTGTTTGGGCATTATTATATTTTTTGAAACTATTGGGATAGTTTTTAAACTTCATTGGGCTTGATTCGACGTCTCCAATGGTTGGTGTTGAAACTTTATCGAATTATTCGGAACTGTTAGGTTAGTATTTGGAATTTATTGAAATATTCGGAACTGTTGAGTTAGTGTTTGGACTTAATTGAAATATTTGAAACTGTTGTGTTAGTGTTGAAAATCCATTGGGCTTGAATCAACGTCTCTAATGGTTAGTGTTGATACTTTATCGCATTATTCGGATCTCTTGGATTAGTATTCGGACTTGATTGAAATATTCAAAGTTGTTAGGTTAATGTTTGGACTTTATTGAATTATTTGAAACTGTTGAGTTAGTGTTGAAAATTCATTGGGCTTGAATCGATGCCTCTAATGGTTAGTTGGAACTTCATTTTTCTAATTTAATTTAATTTCAATTGAACTGGCACGACTTTTCCAATTCGGAACTATTGGGTTAATGTTGAAACTTCATTGGGCCTGAGACATCTGTAATGGTTACTGTTGGAACTTTATTAATTTTAATAAGCGTTTTTTATTCGGAACTGATGGGTTAGTGTTGAAACTTCATTAGGCTTGAATCGATGTCTCCGATGGTTAGTATCGGAATTTTATTGGACATGAATGAGCGTTTCAAATTCGGAACTAGCGGGTTAAATGTTTTAACTTCATGGCTTTAACCGGAACTTTTAGGTTACTTTGCGGATTTCATTGAATCCTTCGGAACTGTTAGTATAGTGTTGAAACTTCATTGGGCTCCAATAGTTAGTGTTGAGGCTTCATCAAACTATTCGGAACTGTTTGGTTAGTGTTCAGACCTTAACGAATCTTTCGAAACTGTTGGGTTAGTGTTGAAACTTCATTAGGCTTGAATCGATGTCTCCGATGGTTAGTATTGGAATTTTATTGGACATGAATGAGCGTTTCAAATTCAGAACTAGCGGGTTAAATGTTGAAATTGTATGGCATTATCCGGAACTTTCAGGTTAGTTTTAGGATTTTATTGAGTCCTTCGGAACTGTTAGTATAGTGTTGAAACTTCATTGGGCTTCAATAGTTGGTGTTGGAGTTTCATCGAACTATTCGGAACTGTTAGGTTAGTGTTCAGACCTTAACGAATCTTTCGAAACTGTTGGGTTAGTGTTGAAACTTCATTAGGCTTGAATCGATGTCTCCGATGGTTAGTATTGGAATTTTATTGGACATGAATGAGCGTTTCAAATTCGGAACAAGCGGGTTAAATGTTGAAACTTCATGGCTTTATCCGGAACTTTTAGGTTAGTTTGCGGATTTCATTGAATCCTTCGGAACTGTTAGTATAGTGTTGAAACTTCATTGGGCTCCAATAGTTAGTGTTGAGGCTTCATCAAACTATTCGGAACTGTTTGGTTAGTGTTCAGACCTTAACGAATCTTTCGAAACTGTTGGGTTAGTGTTGAAACTTCATTAGGCTTGAATCGATGTCTCCGATGGTTAGTATTGGAATTTTATTGGACATGAATGAGCGTTTCAAATTCGGAACAAGCGGGTTAAATGTTGAAATTTTATGGCATTATCCGGAACTTTTAGGTTAGTTTTAGGATTTTATTGAGTCCTTCGGAACTGTTAGTATAGTGTTGAAACTTCATTGGGCTTCAATAGTTGGTGTTGGAGTTTCATCGAACTATTCGGAACTGTTAGGTTAGTGTTCAGACCTTACCGAATCTTTCGAAACTGTTGGGTTAGTGTTGAATCACCTCGTTCGCAGGAACCTACCTGGGCTCCAACCCAAACTTCTCCACTACCCCCGCCGCCCGCGCCGCCGCCGCCGCCGCCAACAACAAGAAGCGGCCCATATCGCCGGAGCAGGTGTTGCGGCTGTTTGGCGCCAACAGCGCTGGCGGCGCCAAGCCGGGCGCCGGCGCCGACAGGCAGCGGCGCTCCCCGGTCCACAGCCCCCCCTCGACCGCCGCCGCCGCCCCCCACCACAATTTCCCCCACCACCACCGGCCGGCAGCGGCCGCGTACGCGCCGAGCGTACACGAACTGGCCACGAGGACGGTGACGATGATGCGCGAACAGCAGGATGGTAGCCACGGCTTCGGGATTTGCGTCAAGGGGGGCAAGGAAGCCGGTGAGTTCGTATTTGATAATAATAATAATAATATACATTGCGCGTCTGAAGTCCGTCCCCCCCCCCCCTACTAATTTTTTAACCACCTGGTATATCGCAACGAAATTTGGAGGGCTCAAAAAGGAGATGAAAATCTACTTCTTCAAAGAATAATGACATTTAAAAGTTTCAAAATGGCGGCTGAGCGGAATGTCGCCTTCTAACGTAAATATTCGAAAATAAATTTAATTTAGGAGTATAATGTGTATAAGAGAAAAATGTTAAGAATTATTAGAATATTCCCAGAATTTAATTATATACAGGGTGTTCCATTCAAAAAAGTAATTCAAGATGGTTTCTATAATCTATTTGAGCACTCCAAATTTCGTTGTGATATACCAGGTGGTTCAAAAATTAGTAGGGGGGAAACGGACTTTAGACGCGCACTGTATATTGATACCAAAAGAAGTATACATCTTTATGTTATGGTGAGACACAGAAACAAACGTAGAGAAAGCCGATCACTTCGTATTCAATAATAATAATAACATTATATTGATCACAGAAAAAAAAATTTGGAAAATATGTGTTGAGGGTTGTTTGATTTTCTTAATTTTGATAATATAGGGGATTTTATATAACTGTAAGAATCACACCGTATAGTCACGTTATTCCGTTGATTCTTCATACTAGTATTTATTGTTCATCATTATTTTCTGCATATATTGAGGATTATTTTTCACTTTTCAGTTTGATGTGCTTTAATATCGTGTTTTTTAGTTAGTAATATATATAGGGAATATCATTCTTCTCAGGGGATTGAAAGTAGCGTTTGGTGAAGATTTTGGTGTTGTGTCTAGTTTCAGTGTAGTATGTGAATCACAGTGAGTAGGTAATACATATTTCTAAGCATATGTGAAGGTTTACATGAATGAATTTTGTTCGTATTATTCTGTCTAGTATTCTTTATTATGACAATCCCATTTTTATCCAATAACGATTATATGTGCACCTATATTTTGTATATCGCTGACTATCTTTTTTGGTACCTTATGATGAAACCTTCAACGTTCACTTCCAGGAAAAAACTGTTTTTTTTATGATTTTCAGTCGAATTGAAATGACTCTTTCAAATCAAACTTCTACTATACGTTTTCCGGAAATGCTTCCTGAGCATGCGGTCGGTATTCAAAATATACCCTGAATTTCAAAATGCATGCAAATGAATAGATATCGCCTCATTCAAATGATTTATGGTTTCAATTACACACTTGAAAGAGTCGGAGTGTTTGTTTTGCGGCCCCAATAGTGGAACGAAGGCAACATTATTGTTTTAATGTAGGCGGCGAATGCGAATATTAGGGAACCGAAACAGGCTTCTTCATTTTTTTTTCATACACTTTTTCTTCCACTTGGGAATAGCATACTGGGTTTTCTCATGAAACGGACATCGAGGTGTATTGAAATAAAAAAACATAATATCCCACTTCTGAGAGTTCTCTCGTTTCGTGGTGTTTTTTATTTTTCCATATACATGCCGTTTCTTCGCGTTTCTTTCTCCATTTGTTTTTCTTGACTTACTCATTTTTTTTTTCATCAGTAATTCCACTCCAGAAACTGACTATTTTTATATCAGTATCTCGTAAAATTACTGATTGTCAAAATTTTTCGTTCACTAAGTGAAGTTTATCCGATACAAAAAAAACTGTTGGAAAATCTTTGATTGAAAAACAGTGAAAACTACCTGATTTTTCTTTGGTGAGGAATGTACCATAGTGCGTTTTTTTTTCACAAATAGTGTTCAAATTCAGAATTTGTATTTGCATGTCATGAGTGATTGTTTCGATTGACTTAACCAAAGCTTTCCACAACATTGTAACAATCGTCAGCAAAATAATATCACTTGTATCACACACTAAAAAATTTAATATATAGCTGCAACTCAGTTCGTGCCGTAGCTATTATTACTATTTTATGCTACTCAATATGAAAAGCATAGGTAGGTATATGAGTTTATGATTGGTCATAAAATGTTTATAGGGAATACTATTTCCTCCACTAGAAATAACTCCATTTGTAACTGCCCGCTCAGAACTATGCGAACTTTATATTGTTTTCTCAAGAAATCGATTGATTTTAATTGGCCTTACGAATCTCCTAAGATAGAATAAACGCTCCTAGAGCTCATGAATAAACGTATACAATTCTCATAATGATGAAAAAACGTTGAATTCAAGAAGAAATATCCATTTTTCAGATAAAAAATCGATCTAGTTGTTTGGGATATAATATCGACAAAAGGAGGGAGGGAGTTCTATTTGTATATTCAGGGGATGTTTTGGTTCATTACTCAGGAGTATTCTTTGTTCTAGGAGTAGGAGTGTATATTTCGAGGATAGAAGAAGGCAGTGTAGCCGAAAGAGCAGGTCTTAGACCTGGGGATTCGATATTGGAAGTTAACGGCACTCCTTTCACTGCGATTTCACACGAAGAAGCCTTGAAGGTACGTATTCGCTAGCTGTTGTCGATCGATTTGTGCTCCCATACCACATTTTTTTCATTTTCTCATATTTTTTCCTGTTATTTCTTGAAAAATATTGTTAAAATGTATTCAAAGTTGGCTTCTCCTGCATATTTCAATTCCGCCTTCCAACAATGTTTCAAGGTGACCCCGACGTAGGGTGTCTGGGTCAATTCGTTTCTGAAGGTTTCTTATTGTTCTCAATTTTTTGAAATAAAAATCATCACCCACTGAGAATGGCAGATATCGATACGTATTTTCATTTATAATCCACTAGAGCTTCAATTATTACTGGCAATTTTTTAAAATTTACAGTTTTTAATTGAATTAATTAAGTCTGTGCGTTGTGTTTTGAAGAGATAGATAATACGTTTCGACATCATTTCTCATTGGTCTAGACGCCAAGCAAGCATACAAGTGGTTAGTTGACCGTTCGGCTGTGTATAAACAGTAAAATAGAATACAACTAATTTACCGTAAGTTCCGTTAATCAAGAATCGTAGGACACGAATTTGATTCTCATTAACAGTTGACAGTTTTGACAAAATATTAGTGTTGGAAAAAAAATTACAGTTTTCAATTGAAGCTAGAGTGGTATTAGGTAAGAAAATTTCACAACTAAATATTATTGAAGTCTGTGCGTTGTGTTTTGAAGAGATAGGGAATACGTTTCGACATCGTTTCTCATTGGTCTAGACGCCCAGCAAGCATACAAGTGGTTAGTTGACCAAACGGCTGTGTATAAACAGTAAAATAAAATTCAACTAACTTACCGTAAGTTCCGTTCATCAAGAATCGTAGTACACGAATTTGATTCTCACTTGACAGTTTTGACAAAATATTAGTGTTGGAGAAAAAATTTACAGTTTTCAATTGAAGCTAGAGTGGTATTCGGTAAGAAAATTTTACAACGAAATATTATTGAAGTCTGTGCTGCGTTGTGTTTTGAAGAGATAGGGAATACGTTTCAACATCATTTCTCATTGGTCTAGACGCCAAGAAAGCATACAAGTGGTTAGTTGACCGTTCGGCTGTGTATAAACAGTAAAATAAAATATTACTAATTTACCGTAAGTTCCGTTAATCAAAAATCGTAGGACACGAATTTGATTCTCATTAACACTTGACAGTTTTCATAGTCAGCCGCTACCGGTCCACTAGCCACCAAATCCGTATTGGCTATTTAGAAATATAATCGTGAATTGTGAATCATTATTCACCGATACCGTCTGGATACATTGAAAAATCATGACAGAAAACTCTGATCCACTGAGGTTTAGTTGGTAGAAATATATTTACACTAGTGAACACCAGTTTTACCAATGGAAAACGCTATTAGTATTTGAAGGTAGGTAAATGTTATTTAACATATAAACGTCAAAAAATTCCAGTGTAATACCATGCTCCTTTCCCAAAGTAAGAGAGATAATTTTCAGGAAATCGTTTCAGTTGCTATGGTAACGATACAAAATATAGACTTCTGATTGGTCGAAAATGTTAAGTGTGAAATTTTTCCGCCAAACAACCAAATTTTGGTTTGGTTGGCCAAAATTGACATGAAACCATTCTGGAGAAGAGCTAAATAATTATCCCCATCCAAATGACCATCAACAAAAAAGAGACTAATGACGAGGTTTTCAATAATTGTTCCCGTCCAAACATGAACCATTTCCGGATTTGCGTATGTTATTCTCTCATCCATTGAGGGCCCGTTAGCCCATTAGCGACAGTTTTGCCATGGCCATGTTGTGAAATTATTGGACTCATCCTAAACCGAAACATTTTGTAGTTGGATAACGTTGTCATTTCACCATTGCGTCATTTCTTCATGAAAATACACGATAAATTCAGTAATGGAAAACATTCAATGCAGAATATTTTTTTTTCACAAAACAATAGGATATTCGATATATTTAGTTTCGGTGCTTCACCCTGTACACTATGAATTCTGAAATATTGATTCGTTGTGAACTACGCATAATGACGTGTATAATATACTGTATAACTTTGCACTTTGGGATTTTCTTTACGTAGGAAAATCAATAATGAAGTAAATAGTAAGAGATGAGATATTATCATGGTATAATAGTTGGGGTAAAATGCCTACTCAAGAATGATTTTTTCTATTTTGTATTAATTTGAGGTATTTAATTGAAAAAAGTTGATTCAATATCGATAAAAAACAGAAACATCTTTGATTTGTGACAATTATGACAATGAAATATCAAAATCTGACGCACAAGTGTAAAGCCCAGTTTACTGTTGAGCGATTTCGATTTTTGCGATTCCAGCGGTGAAAAATGCAATGTTGTTATTGTTTTTATTGGTCAATTCGAATAAAATCACAGTCTGAATAATAATAAACCAATAAAAACATCGAGTTTTTCACTGATACTCTTCTGACTTTCATTTGACAGTTCGATTGTGATAAAAAATGCGTATCGAAAGGACACAGTGGCTATTTCGATACTCATTTGCATTATGAGCTTCATTATAGAACCAAAATAAAAAAAAATTCTTTATTTGTCAAAAAACATTTGTGGGGTATTTGCCAATGGAAAATGAGAAGGAGTTCTTGAAATTGCATTGAAGTTGATGCAGACTTTGATTAGGAAAACATTGAGTTTTTGGTCGGAGGATTCCTTCAGTTATTTCGTGGTATAGTGGGAAGAAATTGCTCACACTATACTGTTTTCGAATTTCTAATGCCGTTTGTCTATGAATTTAATATAGCAACTCAATTTCAGGTCACGGATTTTCTACCGAGAAAATTTACTGATGGGAATTTCTTCCCATAACAGGATCGTTTATCAATCATGACCCGTACTTTTCCAATTTTCGCAGACAATCTCGCATATAGAGGCTTTCAGTTCAAGTTGGTGAATATAAATTACCTAATGGGTTTTCAGTGTCACAGACGAATTCTTTCGGTGCATCACAATGACAATGAGGTGTTTTATACTTCGATTACGTATAATGAAGTTTTCATGGGAGTTTCCCTTGAAATCCAAAAAACAGCGACAATAAAAGCAGTTGACTTGCGAGTCACTCACCAATTTAGTCATATTATCATATTCCTAGAAGCTGAAGTAAAAAGCCTCAATATTCCCATTTTTACGTCAAAAAACCTGAATATACAATGGACAATCAAAATTTAAAACACGCTCATAAAACATTAATTATATTTTTCAACCGCTCGCGATGATTTTTTTGATTAGATTGAAATGTCAGATCACCAAATTTCATAAAAGGGTCTCCATTTTTGATGCCAACTATTATTATTTTTCGATGTAAAAAATAAAAGAGAGATTTTAAAATGGTTTATGTCGAAATTACTTTGAGATGAGTTCTACAATAAAAAGTTGGAAGAGCATGATATTTGAAATAAAAGAGAGATTTTAAAATGGTTTATGTCGAAATTACTTTGAGATGAGTTCTACAATTAAAAAGTTGGAAGAGCATGATATTTGAAATATATGTCACATATAATGTAGAATTAGCGAAAATCTGACTACACACTCGATCATATAATAGAACTATAGGGTTACCTCATTCAAAAACAAGGATAGGAAAAACAGAATCCCTCAGTACCAGTGTCTTGATATCTTTGAAGGGTCTGAATTTGAATAAATTGACTTTCGAATAAAATTATCATGTCTATCCTTCCTAAAAGTACATGAAAACAATTTTATATCAAAGTTTTCTGAGAACATACATCCGAGATTTATTACTCGAATGATAATAGATTCAATTCACTGTCAAACTATATTGTTTATTTTCTGCTAATGAAAAGTTTCCAAGTTTCGAACTTGAAAATATAACATCATACATGTAAGCATTTTCTTGCCACTTGGGCCAACCATTTCATCACTTGTAGTAAAATGATCGATGCGACCATACTCTAGCGTCTCTAGAAATATTCTCTTTCCGATCATATTTCCACCAACTTATGTATTAAAATGACCACAAATTGTTTTGCATATCAGCATGGGTAAATATCGTTTATACACCGAATGATACGACACTGAGTAACTCAAACAGTGAAATGTTGTGTTCTGGTCACCACTTCTAATTGTCTTTTAAACATTTCACAGCGTTTCACCATCCTTCAAATTCGGAATAAACAAAGGTTTTGAGTAAAATCTTATTCAATTGTTCACACAAAACTGGAAATATCCCGTATAATGAACAATCAAACAAAATTTGAATGAAAAACGAGACATTTCGCGCTGTCACTGTCAGCGTTCGGTCGATTATCGGTTGAACGAAATTAGCGGCGTTGGCGCATTCACCAGAAATGCCGCAATCTCCAGAAAGACGTGCTATCTATAAACCACTTATCTGTCTTTTATGACGAAGATTGAATAAATAGCTTTCGATGTAATTATCTGATTCATATCAGTACCTACTGAAGGATATATTTGGGAAACTTAAAAAATGTGGTCATGGGATGATTATCACTTTCAAATGTTATGTGGCAACCTCTGAGAGGGAAAATATATCAATATGGGGCGTAACTATTCTAGTGGGTTTGTTATTCGGAGGACTACACCACTGGATTCGAAATAATATTCACCAAAATATAATTCAAATAATTGTATTTACAATTTATATGAATATAATGTGGGTACTACAAAGCAAATTTTCATCTTAAAAAATGAGCGAGATCCGTAAAGACATCGAAAATGAGACAACCTGTACCTAATGTATATAATTCAGCGCCATCTGTCGAGCTTTCACATTCGCTGAACCCCCCAAAGCTTCACCACTCTTATCGTCCCATGTTCTAGTAACAGTTTTCATATTATTTTTTATCTCGACTAGCCGGTTTTATTCGGTGAAAATCGAGTTAACGAGGTGGATTCAGTGGTTGGCAATACGCCCAATTGATTTATTCCTGCGATAGCATCAATATGATCGGGGTAAATGTTCCGTTCCTGCCGACATGCTAACAATCAACTTCCTATCCGCACTAGAATCAACACGCCATCAAGGGGGCAAATAATATTGATTGTGCGAACCGTATGATTTATGCCTACTTGAAAATACCAAGAAAAATATTGCTTCATAGACCCCACAAAAGTTAAATTGGCAACCATTCCATTGTCGGGCTCGAGACCTGCTGAACTTCTCTCTACCAGAAATAATTTGTGTGTCCAACGGCTCTCGTCAGCTCTACTTGAAGTTATAAAAAATATCAGAGTATCTTTTCTATAGGGAAATACTCGAAAGGTAATGTGTCATTCTTATTATTTCTTGAGATCTAAATCATCAAATATTTTCAAGTCATATGAAGATGTAACGAAATGGGATCTGTTCTGGAGGCGATATTACTTTCTCCTTTCTTCCATTGTCGTTACAAATGAAAACCTACTTGGCTGGAAAACGTCTGTCAAAAAGTTCGATGCTTTTTCATTTTTCACTGTCAGTCCACTTTTAGATTGAAGTAATATTCTTCTTTCTTTTTCTTCAGCACATATGTCATATTAAGTGGAGATGATAGAGCAGAGATTATTATCCGAATGTGATATTGGGTACTTTATTCTCACTTGCCTCATATATTAGTTTCTCAATTTTAAACTGACACTGACTGACGATGTATTTTTCTGCTACCGGATTCTCAGATAATTGTTATTTCAAAGATGTGACAAAAGGAGCACATAATTCATATTGTAAAAAGCTAGGTTATGGCCAGTCATGACACTTCAAAATTCAAGCGCAAAAGTCCGCGGTTGTAGTTCGAAAGATGTCTCTAGCTTACCGAAAAAGAAGTATATACGTGTTATTCAGAACGACAACCTTTTTTTCATTCTACTATTACATGCATCGATTAAGGCCTCACGTCTGATACACGACTCTCTATTAATTTTCGTCAACCTGTACAAATTGAACTTTCAGCAGCCATTCCAATATTTCAGTATAGCGAGCTGAGTCATGCAAATGATATGCATGAAACTTCGGCAATTTTTTCTCGAATCTCACTCTGTGAATATATGACTAATGATAGAGCTGCCAACAGTGGTGTAACTTTGGGTTAATCTGCTCAGTGGTGGTAGCAAAGAATTAATGGTCTGTTTCCTGCGGTGTACCACAGGGCACAGTTCTCAGGCCCGTACTTTCAAGATCAATGTTTGCTACATTGCAATTTTTGAAGTATAATTTAGGAAATCAATGCTCTCAAAATTACAAATTAGAAAAATAAAATGTGTAAGTGGGCTCAGGAAAACCACGGAATTAATAGATTAGACCCCACTGGGACATGAAAAATTCTACTCCGATGTTAATATTCTTTGGTTCAAGCCAGTCTGGCTTGAACATTCGGACGGAGCTTCAGTAATCTCCTTACTTTTGACTCTTTTGCTGTCAAGTCTCGCTCTACGATTGCCAGGCCACGATTGCCTCTTTCATCCGGGGTACGTGAAAAGCATGAAGAGAACGCGAAAAAGCCGAGAAAGTTTTTCGTTTCAATGCCTGTAGTCTAATGAGTTATGAACTCGAATAAAGGTTTCAATCTTATATCCCTCTATGAAGAAAGTCTGACCAGAGACTACGGTTGTCTCTGGCACTCCAGAATTTACGTAGTTTTATATGTACCGAATGTCTCCATAGTTCTCTTATTGAAGACGGAAAACTTTGGCACTATGTTTGCCTCGATTGCCGTTTCGCCTACTGTGTTGGTTACTCAGAAATATTACATCTAATCCAAGGTGGATATAGGATGGTGAAACAGCTTCCTATTAACAAGCACTAGAATAAACTGTAGACCTTTGCCTACTTGATTTCATACCGTAGTAATATTTCCTGAAATTAACAGAGATCGCGACATACCTTGTGTCGGTAAAACAGAAACTGTGCATCTGTCACCTTTTTATCAGTTCGGTAATCGATCTTACCGCCATCTTCATTCAAGTCGTGGAAATATTAGTACCTTCTCAAACGGTCTACAAGTTTTTCGCAGCAACAATTGAAGAGCTGTTTCACCATCCTATATCCACCTTGATCTAATCCTATTAAACATTGATATGGATGATGTGCTGAAACCATAATTCCTCTACACTTTCCAAAACTATCTGGTTCAAGTACTCGGTACCTACTCGGTAGTCCACTTACCTTACGAAGTATACGATTTTTTATTAGTAATAAGCCAATCCAGAACACGTGATCAAAAATGGATGCTTTGGGGCATACACGGAGTGTTTAGTCTATTTGATTACATGTTTTTTTGTGTTTAAAGTTTGAATTTCCTTTTTGAAGGTTTCAAAAGTGAATACAATGGCTTGTGATAATAAAAGTGATTATCTGTTATCGTTAGAGACTGAAGATAAAGACATTGCATTACGGTATAAGGAAAAAATCAGAGTCATTCAAGGCATCGATCCTTTCACTCTGATGGATCAGTTAAAGCAGCTGGTTTTCCTAAAATTTCAAACCACATTTCGCAACAAATACCTTCATGAAAAGTTATGTAACTTTTTACCTTTCAAAACATGTTTAGCACATACTTTGGCATACTTTAGTTTAACTTCTGAGATCTTCCCTTTTGATTGCTTTCAACCATCTTTCTCTTGGGATTTTTGAGAGTTCATTCAATTCTGTTTAGTGTGCAAAATGTAGTACACTGAGTATATTGAAAAACTGCGCATCATCACGATTTCCTCGACTTCCACACTTAACAACACAACAAGTATGTGGCATGTTTTTGTAGCTCTATCTTCAATTTTATGAGAAAATTCACAAATCACAATATAGTCTAAACACAGAATATTCACAAATGAATGTCCAAATTCGTTCTGGAGTTAAAACTTATTTCAAATTAAAATCACAAGGTTCAAATAGCTAGAGTTCTAATGCACTCAAACGGTTTGTATGCCTCAAGGTATCCATCTTGAATTTGATTTGACAGCGTCTTGGTTTAGTCCATTAGCCTATGTAACCATTATTTCTCCAGGGCCAGATTCATGATTATTTGTAATTAAATTGCGGATTTGTTTGTGGTTGTAATCCTCTGCCAATTATGATGTAGGCAACGCATTAATTTTTCGAAAACAGTTTGCTAACATGAATTCCAACAAAATTGTTTAACTACAAACTTCATTCAAGTCATGATTTTGATTGATTCTCATGTTTTCAACAACATGATCCCAATAATAATGAGCGAAATGTTTGTTCAAGAGTTAGAGTCGGTATCACATATTCTTTTTGGAACTCACAGAAGATGTTTGAATTTGAATATACCCGGAAAGGATATTGTATTTTTTCGATGGAAAATCTCGTCCCTCTAGCAAATCTATGGTGTTCGGCTGTGGAATGGAACCGTAATAATTACTGCTGATTTCTCCTGGGGCTTTCATAATGGAAACCAGACACGAAATCGCAGATTGGTTTAGTCTTTCCTTTCAGCACGGCACCAAATAATGCCCAGCAAATAAAGGTATTAGTTACTCAGCAACCGAAAAAATAATTAATGCTTTGACTAATAGACGCTGTGAGCTTAACTATTTTTTGACATGAATATAAATAGTAGAATGCGAGCTAGGGGTTGATGACTGATATAACTACATTCGATTTTTACGCCTGTGTTACGTATCTCTGATTGGTCTACAGGGGATATCAAAAAGTTGCTCAAATAACCAGGATTCGTGAATATTTATTCTAACAAAAAACTAAATTCGATTGATAAATTAACACCTGTATAAAATGTGTCATTTAAAGATGACTGTTTTGTCATTTTGACAGCGATAAAAATGCCAGTTCCTTTTAAGCGTCTACATCAAGGTGGATATAGGATGGTGAAACAGCACTAGAATAAACTGTAGACCTTGATTTCATACCGTAGTAATATTTCCTGAAGTTATCAGAAATGGCGACATACCTTGTGTCGGTACAACAGAAACTGTGCATCTGTCATACTTTTATCAGTTTCATCTGTTCTAGATGAAAAATGATTGAGAAGAGTCAAAATATCAATATTCATTCAAGATTTATCGAAAATTTATTGTTTTAATGTCGTTTCAAGGCACGTCTGTCAGATGTGAACCACAGAAATACGTAAGCAACAGAAATCTTCTTCGATAATCGATCTTACCGCCATCTTCTTTCAAGTCGTGGAAATATTAGTACCTTCTCAAACGGTCTACAAGTTTTTCGCAGAAATAATTGAAGAGCTGTTTCACCATCCTATATCCACCTTGGTCTACATCTATAGTATGCTTACGTTACTTTAATGTCTGCCCTGTCAGTTATTTAGGTATTGTTGATAATTGTAATTTATACTGAAACATTACAACATGAGTCGTTTTGGGAAGGTTTCGATTCAACAAATAACAAAAAATATAGAAAAAGCAATCCCGCAATCCACAAAAAATACTAAAGCGTCAATATGGAGACAATTTATGGAGTTTTGTCAAGTACGAAATTACGAACTGTCGAAAATAACTCCGTTGCAAAAAGTTGCAAATATATTGAAGGATTGGGCCTATAATATGAAAAAAAGGTAATGGTAGGGAATATGGGTCCAAGCCCGATTTCGACGAAACTTTCACAGATGCTTCATAACATGATAAAAATACTATATCCATCAACATTTTTCCGCGGAAAGACCTTTTTCGATATTTTTATGACAAATTTATGTCGTGGTACTCACTATCAAAACTCAAATACAATCTATATTGGACGGAGTAATAAATGCATCCATACGATTGAAACACACTTTGTTGAACGGCTATTACTTTTATCAACATATTTGAAGTAATTTATGAGTACTAATAATTCTCAAAACGTTTTAAATAGGAATAAACTGATTGAATTATTCAATAGACATATTATGTTTACATTTATTTGGCAAATGACAGCTCCCATCAAACTCCAGACAGCGAAACTGCTATTGCGATGTTGCCGTTTCGATTTCAAAAACCTTCGATTTAGGTAAAATAAATAAAATATTTCGGAGCAGAGAGGACCAGAATTTCAAAATTTCAGAAGCAAGGATAAATGAATTTTTATTGGATGATCATTTTGGTAACGAATTAATGTTTCAAATTGAAAACAAACACATCACATTCAATCTGAGAATTCTATAGAAAAATAGTTATGGTCCTGAGAAATACCGTTTAATTTTAAGCATTATCCTTTCAACAATAAATAGCATTCGGATCTTTAGTAACTTAAATTTAAACAAAGTTAGGTTAGGTTGTTTTTTCTTCTTTTCTGTTTCCAATTTCCATTCATGAGAGTTCCTACAGGAAGTAGAGAAAAATGAACAACGTGGTGATAGGCATGCGCGCGCTCGTATGTATTATTGATATTTTTCAAGCAATAAGGGAATATAGTTTCTATAATGGTTTGAAAAATAGAGGAGGTAGTAATAAATTTCAACAAAGTTAGGTTAGGTGGTTTTTCCTTCTTTTCGGTTTCCATTCATCAGCGTTCCTAGAGTAAGTAGATAAAAATGAACAATGTGGTGATAGGTATGCGCGCGCTCGGTCGACATTTCGCAAATTCGCGCGCGCGGATTTGCGAAATGTCGACCGAGCGCGCTCGCTTCGCTCGCGTGTATGTATTATTGATATTTGTCAAGCAATGAGGGATTAGAGTTTAAAAAATGGAGAAGATAGTAATAAATTTCAACAAAGTTAGGTTAAGTGGTTTTTCCTTCTTTCATCTTGGGTTATCAGGCACCATGTTCTCAAATTATCAATTAAAAGCTGCATATTTTCACAAATCTGATGTAGACGGAATATTCGTTATCGATTCGATGAATGACATTCATACTGATTAAATTTTTTCCATGAAAAATGTGATTTCATTTCAGGAAGGAATAAGGGAATAACTTTCATGTGAAAGTAATACCATTTTCAAAAAATTCATCAATTATTTAAAAAATTCGATTAGAATTGAATAGAATGTTTCTGAAATCAAACCGGCAACGTTGCAAAAATATCTGCTCTAACAAGCTGTCATTAGTGTCATTCGCCAATCAAAATGTTTTTGTATTCAAACTTCATTGATAACAAGTTTTTAACTTTTTTTAATTCTTGTTAATACTTTCAAAGAATCAGTTAATTTATATAGATTGTGCATGTAATTATTGTTGGTTCAACACAGTGCCTACCAATCGAAAAGATACATTGGACACTCCTTACAACGAATTGTGTGCGTATTTTGAAAGCCAGTGGGGGAATGTATGTTTTTCAAAAAAAAACATGGAAAAAGGTCTTTCCGCGGAAAAATTTTGATGGGTATAGTATTTTTATCATGTTTTGAAGCATCTGTGAAAGTTTTGTCGAAATCGGGCTTGGACCCATATTCCCTACTTTTTCCGAAAAATACTCCATTGAATACAATATTAAATTTGATCCTTTTGCCGACATAACTTTTAAAGAAGCTATCGTGATGCAAGAAATGGTAAACGGAAAGAATTACAAGTTATTCCAGAGAAAAGAAAAGTAAGTTCTGTAGCATTGAACAGTAAAGATAATTATTGTTGTTGTTCATTCATATATTCAGTCGTTAATTTATCTTGCCAAAAAACAGTCAAATTTCTTTTTAGCTCAAAAATTTTCCATCAGTAATTTTGCTCGAAAAACTGACATTTGACAAAATCACTCTACCTTCGGTCTCGCGATTTTTTCATGTCAGTTTCTCTCAAAAATTACTGATTGGCAAATTTATTTCGTTAACGAAAATAAATTTAACCGATAAAAAAAAGCTCTTGTGTTTTTACTGTTGACAAAACTATACATTCGACGATCATTTCATCTTCCGAGAGTTAACAAAGAATGCTTATTTTATGATTATGCACTTTCTTTTTCTTCAATATTCTCCATACGAATTTCTCAGTATTACCAGTATCTGATGCAAGAATTGACATTGACATTTTAGGCTCTTCCTCGATCGCTATAAAGTACCTACTTCTAGTCAGATCAAAGTCATTTGTCGCAGTTTTTGAGCGGCCATTTATTTCTGGTATTTTCTTGATTTTCCTCAATTACGAATCTGTAAAGAGTATACGGGGTGACCCTAAAATGGTGCCAAACTGAATCGGATGATTCGCCTCGAATTTTTTTCAATTAAATTTAAAGGAATGTTTTCGTTCGATTAGTGCTTTGTTTCAAAAAATAATTTTCAGTCGCCAGTAATGGCGTACAAGAAAAGTATCATGGTCCTTTTTCTCCCCAATTTTTCACGCCACTGAATAGGATTACTGATTTAATTCGATTCGTACTCGTTTGAATCCGAAAAAACCAACTGTTTTCAGGATAAAGGCGCTTTCATCAATAAACAGACCATCATTTTAATCAAAAAATTGTTCGGAGATGAAGTGAATTGATGTCAAGAAGGGACATTTGAGAAAAATATATTTGAAAGTCCTACTCAATTTTTTATTCTTCCGCATATTATAACATCAAGAACCTAAAATAAACGTGAAAAGATGGGAACATGTTGAGCTTCCTATTTTTGAGAATGGAAGAGAACATTAATTTGAATTAATTCTTAATCGGAACAGCCTTTGCAATAACTGATATCTGAATAATATCACTATGTGTGATAAGCGATGCAGTTTACTTCGAGCCGACTTTATGAAGTCATTAAACAGCTTGAGCGCGAGTTTCGATGGCTATGAATCGACGTTTTGTAGCTGGTAGTAATTAGTTTGCCAAGAAGTGAATTGCCGCCTTTGCTGAGCAATAATCGTCGAGGATGATGGGTAATGAACTTTCGAATTGGATTAATTGTTTGCGTCGTGCCGTTTCATCGGCCATCTTGGAAATGTTGTAATCCTCCTTTCCTCATGGAGTTTTTCAGTTTTCTTGGAAGAAAACGTGAATTGTCTATCTATCAAAATTTTCATTTATCCAATAATTACGATTCAATCCTGCGAGTCAATTCTATTTATAGCTACAAGTGATGAACCATAATAATTAATTGATTGATTATAATTGATGATATTTTTGAGCAATCAATGAACAGGCTGTCTCATTTTCGAAGTCCTCAGGTTGGGTTTTTTTTTTTGTGAAACTCACGAGGCCGTGAACAAAAATTCCATGGCCCGCTTAGTTTTCAAGACACAGGTCGAAATTGAAAATATTGCATTCTGGGACCACTCCTGCATCTCAGCTATCTTTCAACTTGAATTTGAAATAGAAATTGTCTCTTCTATAGTTTTTTACGTAGAATCCATTGGAGTTATCAGATTTTCGAAATAAGGTGTTGTCATTATTCAGATATAACCCAGAATTTTCTTAAAAATGAAACTTGTATATTTTTCAATATTTGAAAGATAAATGCATAACACTTATACGATATTTTAGGTATCAGCCCTGTATTTAGATAATTTTCATCTGGTCAAGCTTTTTATTCAAAAATTCAGCTATCATAGTAACATTCATTGCATTAGAAGTTCTTGAGTTTTCGTTTGAAAACATTGTAATTGTGTTCCAATCTTATACAGGGACAGATAGTTCAGAAATTGAATTTCTTTTATGCACTGGGCTTATACAGGGTGTTCCGGTGATCATGTTACAAACTTCTAGGGTAGATAAAACACACGAAAATAAGAAAAAAGTGCATGTGAACATGGGTCCGGAAACGCTTCTTCAGGGAGCTAGGGCCCTTCGAAGATGACCTTCAAAAACTACTCTTCGTTTTATAGCTTCGGTACTATTGCAGCTATCGCCACCAATTTTGGGACATGAAATCTAGTTGGTAGGTTGATCAATTTGAGCCTTCCCGATTTTGTCACCTTTAACCAGGGGCGTACAAACCAGGGGGGTATTTGGGTAAATTTGACCCTTCTCCTCTAAGGCGTCAATTTCTTGCCATTTTTATATCTGATTATGATTCTTCAATGCCTTTCACATAAAAAAGGTACTCTTAGTAATAGTGGCTATCTGTTACCGTTTCCTCGGAAAATGGCTATATCCAATCGATAATAAATTATTGGACGTGGAAGCGATGTCAACTGGCCAGCCCGGTCCCCAGATTTAACTTCTCTGGATTTCTTTCTTTGGGGACATATGAAAAGCCTTGTATATGAAACTCCAGTTCAGTCGGAGGGAGATTTGGTGGCTAGGATTTCTGTTGCGGCTGAAATGATCCAAACCATGCCTGATGTTTTCACTGACGTCAATTTAAATATGCTACGTAGGTGCAATAAATGTATTGAACGTGGTGGCAGGCATTTTCAGCAATTGTTATTTTGAATGATTTATTGCAAATTTATTATTAGTTTTGATTGTGTAGGTTTAATTGTTTTTTTTTTGGAATATTTTGTATACGTTCCCTTTTACTTTTTATACCCCTAATTTCGAAAAGGCAATAAATCTCTCTAATATAATTTATTTTCATTAAAGAAGAAGATTTGACTAACTTTTAATGCTCACTATCTGTACTGAACCTCATTTTCATATTTCAACGTAATAATTTGTTTAAGACCAATAATTTATTATCGATTGGATATAGCCATTTTCCGAGGAAACGGTAACAGATAGCCACTATTACTAGGAGTACCTTTTTTATGTAAAAGGCATTGAAGAATCATAATCAGATATAAAAATGGCAAGAAATTGACGCCTTAGAGGAGAAGGGTCAAATTTACCCAAATACCCCCCTGGTTTGTACGCCCCTGGTTAAAGGTGACAAAATCCGGAAGGCTCAAATTGATCAACCTACCAACTAGATTTCATGTCCCAAAATTGGTGGCGATAGCTGCAATAGTACCGAAGCTATAAAACGAAGAGTAGTTTTTGAAGGTCATCTTCGAAGGGCCCTAGCTCCCTGAAGAAGCGTTTCCGGACCCATGTTCACATGAACTTTTTTTCTTATTTTCGTGTGTTTTATCTACCCTAGAAGTTTGTAACATGATCACCGGAACACCCTGTATTTCATACCGACTAGTTGAACTATAGTTCCATGTTCAGGCGTGCATACTATAGCGTTAATGGTTACAAATTAATGAAGTTGAAATAGATTGTTATCACGGAATTCTCGTATTTTTTATGTTGTTCATTTTTTTTTATTTGTTTTTATTTGAAATTTTCAAACTCAATTATATGTTTCTATTTTCTTATAATATGTGATATTTTATGTGAATATATTAACTGATCACTGGACTCATACTTCCCTAGAACTAAATCCTAGATGCGCTAGTGTCCATGTTTGGGAAGCCTAATAAGTTTCGAGGATCGCGTTAGGTAGTCGTGGTAATCGGAGTTGAGAGAGAAATCATGATAATCACTCTTTGCATAAAAAAGCATACTTAGATGTTTATAGAGAAAAATGCGACAATACCATGTTTTTTGAAACGATAACGAAATATTTCTCTGTAGTCTGGATTGAACATTAATGATATAATCCTTTTTTGATTACTGAATAGTGAATACTCTAGAGTTTAGATATTACATAACCAACAGAACCGAATCCTTGATAATAGATCTCAACGCCATCTTCATTCAAGTCATGAAAATATTACTACGCTTCTCAAATGGTCTACAAGTTTCGCATAAACAACCAAATAGCTGTGACCCCCTTTCCTCCTATTCCATAATCAGTTTCAGTTCAATTTATTCAGTAATGAGGTATATACATGTTGCGATCAAATTATCAATCTAAAATTAAATTACATCACATGTCACAATACATAATAATAATAATAATAATAATAATAATAATAAATCGTCTTTATTGAGAAGTGTACAAGATAGGCGAAGTTTAGCTAATAGCTACTCTTACACTTAACCTAACGAGTACATGTTTCATAAGAGAAAGTTGTAATAAGTGGCAAATTATCGAGGTAACAGATGATAATGAGTACCTATCAAAAAAAAATAAAACAGGCAATATGTGGGAAAATCAAAATATAACATAATATATTTGTACCTAATAAATAACATTCTTATAAATTATTCAAAAAATGATTTTTGAGAATCTTTTTTACTTGGGGCTTGGAGAGGTGCATATAGTTTATCAATAATGAATTGTAATATTTGATGGATTTATATGTGAATGAGAGAGAAAAGATGAAGCGACAACAGAAATTCTGAATTTTCTGTTTTCTGTATTGATCGAATTTGCTCAATAGGTGACAGTATACAATATCGCCATAATTAAATCGAGATAATACCAGCGATTCAGTAAGTATTTTTCTGATAGGTTGATTGAAACAGTGCCTATTGAAGTAAATCTGTTTGAGGGTACCATATGATTTTTTAAGCAAATCGTTCAAGTGCAAGTCAAACTTGAGGTCGGAGTCGAAAATAATGCCCAGGTTTTTGATAGAATTCACGACAGGTAAAGTTGTGTCGTCGATTTTTATGATAAGGTTTTGAGAGATGATAGCCCTGTGATTTTTATTTCCAAACAATATCAAATGACATTTACTTTTATTAAGTTTCAGATTGTGTCGTTTCGCTATCTCAGAAATATTCTGTAGATCCAAATTGATGAGGTTTTGGACTGTACCATAATTGTTGATATTTAAGCTGGTATAAAGTTGTGTATCATCTGCATATGCTTGTATGTTAGAGTATTTAATGGAGGTCAAAATATCACTAGTGTATATCAGAAACAGGAGTGGTCCAAGAATTGATCCTTGTGGTACACCAGAAGTAACATTTTTCATGGTTGACATAATATTATTAGAACATACTATTTGACAACGATTCGTGAGATAGGACGAAAAGAAGAATACTGCATCATCTGAGAATCCAAAATATTTTAATTTGAAACATAATAAAGTATGATTTATAGTGTCAAATGCTTTAGAGAAATCTAAAGCAATAAGGGCTGTTAAGTCTTTTCTATCTATGTCACGAATTATGTCATCTGTCACCTGAATAAGAGCAGCAGAAGTACTATATCCAGTTCTGAAACCAGATTGACAATCGGGAATTATATTATTAATATTCAAATAGGTTGTGACTTGATGATGAACTATTTTTTCCAGAATTTTCGAAACTACTGAGAGTATACTTATTGGTCGTAAATCAGTGAATTTTTCTGGATTTGATACTTTACTCAAAGGTCTTACTATGGCTATTTTCCATAAGTTTGGAAAATGACTTTTTTCTAAACAGCAGTTCAAAATGTGTGTTAGATAAATATCTATGAATGAGCTGCAATATTTTATCATATTAATAGAAATTCCATCATATCCCGTAGCATTAGACTTAATAGTAGATAAGTACTTCATCATTTGTTCTACAGAAATGAATTCTAATTTGAATGAACTTTCAGGATTTTTTAATTTTGGATATTTATTTTTATCATAGAAATTCAAAAGGTTGTCATCGATATCATCATTAATAAACACAGAACTGAAATAATCATTTATCTCTTCAGGATTTTCCAAAGAAATAGGATATGTCACATGGCTGGCTAATTTGGTGCAAACGCCTAAGCCTGGAGGGCTTGTGTTGCATTTCCACCACTTCAGCCAGCCTGTTTCAATTTAACTAGTACCTTCAAATTGATTATCACTAATTTCATTACATATTATCTATATTACATCAATGCTTATACTACTGTTTCTTCACCTGATTTGCTTTGATTTCAAATTTGAAATTGTTGGATGGAGAAGGGGATTATACCGATGATATCATACAAAGACATTTTCATTCGAATATATTTATATAGAATATGCTGATTTTGGGAGATATATAATTTACTTGCAAGTTTGAATTTGTTGAGACTCCTGCATTCTTTTATTTCTGTTGGCAGAGAGTTATATATTTTGGGGCCTAAATAGAATAAGGTTCTTTGTGTATGAGATTTGCTGAATCTAGGTATGTTTATTGTAAGATCGGTGGAAAATCTCGTAGTCCTAGATTTTTGGGAAAGTAGTTTATTTTTTTGTTTATAAATCCAGGTTAAGCTTTGTAGGATGTAAAGACTCCTCACATTCGAGACTCTGGTTTCTGAGTAAAGTTGTTGTGTAGAGAATAACCTATTTTTTCTAAAGATAATCCTCAAAATAGAATTTTGTGTTGTTTGGAGTTTGTTTATTGCGTTTTTATATACTCCACCCCAGGCTGTAATGCAATATCTCATAACCGATTCTATTAGTGATCGAGTTGTAGACTATAAGTAAGAGTTTTTTTCTCAGAATGTCTTTAAGCAAATAAAATTTATGTAGAAGTTTCCTGGATCTATTGACCAGATAAGTTATGTGTTCATCCCATCTCATGACTCCTAAGTATTTGATTTTGTGGACTTTCTCTATTTCGGGACAGCCGCAGTTATTTCCCGCTGGGCAATTTCTTTATGGATATGTATATTTTCGATTTTGGGTGGGTCGGTTTGTGTGAGTGTGGAAGCCATGAATTTAGTTTTATTTATATTCAGACTTAATAGATTTGTATTTAACCATTTCTTCAGTATCATAAGGTTTTGCTCTGTGAGATGGTACAGTTCCGGCCAGTTATCATGTGTAAAAACAATAGCGGTGTCGTCAGCATACGAGATTATTTTACCATTGAAATTTTTGATGTTACAAATATCATTAATGTAAACCAGGAACAGTAATCGTCCCAGGATGGTACCTTGTGGAACTCCTACTGTTACTGTTAATGTGTTACTCAACGTGTTTTCGATTTTTACCCTTTGGGTCCTGCCCTCGATGTAATTTCGAAATAAGTCGAGCGCTGGTCCTCTTACTCCATTTTTATAAAGTATATCCAATAAGATGGTATGTGATACTGTGTCGAATGCTTTGGCCAGGTCTAAGAATACTGCTAAACATTTCTTTTTGGTATTTAACGTAGTTATAATTTGCTTGGATAGCTCGATAACAGCGTTTTCGGTAGAGAGGTTTTTTACATACAAACATATTCCATATTTGCCCCCATTCACCCCCACCATCCCCCTAACCGCCAGAACGTTCTCCCCCGCAGATCGTGGTTGAGTGGAAGAATAAATAGCATTGCTAAACTCCGCCACGTGAAATGAAGTCCATTTATTATTGTTATTATCAGATGTTGAAGTCCTGCCGCAAGCTGAGCATGACAGTGCGCTCGCCGGCTATGCCCGCCCCACCAGGGGGCGGCATCGGTGGTGGGGCGGCATGGCAGACGCGCCAGACGTGCTCGTGGATGGACCGGCATGGGCGGCCAGTGTCGCCGCCCCTCGAATACGCCGGCAGGGGCGGGCCGGGGGCGGCATTGCCGCCGCCCACGCGGTACGGCAGGGCGGCCAGCAGAGATCGAACCGTCAGGCGGGTGAGTTTTTTTTTCGATTGGAGGGGTGGGTTCTACGGTTCATTCAATTAACTTTATCCTAATCATTAATTATTCACTATTATATTGGAATTCAATCCAAGTAAAAAAGAGTTGCTCCGTTCAGGGATCGAACCCAGGCTGGCGGCTTGAGAAGTCGCGAATGAACCCTTCGGCTATTGAGGCTACTTGAAAACTTAGGTATATCACACAGTTATAATACGTTCACGTTATGAACCAAAATGACATAGACAAACTCATTTTCGCTTTATATTCAACGGACTGGTGTTTTTTTGAGAAATATGACAAGTTTAGGATACTGATACGATATTCCTACTTGGGTTCGTTAATTTAAAACACTCAGTACAAAACTGAACAAACTAAACACTCGAAAATACAACTCGATAAACACTTGGATATTCGCTCTGTTCACAATAATAGCTTTCTTTCGAAACTGACCGTCCGCGCAGCTGCGCTCCTTTTATATAGGTACAAAACACTCACATTCTAGCAATATCTTCGAAATTCAATACAGTTCTAGAAAATACCGTTCATTTTCAAGAAACTGCGACGGTTATGAGTCGTCCTCTAATTAGGCGACCGATGTTATCGCAAGGCCATAAATCACGGCCAGTCGAGCGCCGCCGAGATAATGACTTCCGGTATTCTCGGAACACAGCATAGTCCGTAACAATACTTACTTTGAATATCTTTAGCATGGCACCATGTCATGAGTCTATCATATCATAATTCATACGGTTCCTCGATTTCTCTGGTAGAAGGTTCAAATTTACAATGTTCGCACTTTCTGCTACATCAGGAGGTGTGTTAGATAATTCATTGTCACTATTATTTTCCATCATGCAACAGAATGATGAGTTCGTTTTTAACAATGATGGATGCGAGATGACATTATTTTCACGCAAGAGCCGCAATGCTGTCACTTATTGACATTATTTTCGCGCACGAGCAGCAATGCTTTCACTTAATGAGATTCCTCGGAAAACGTCATCAACTTTGTGTTGGAATTTGAAACCGTCAAACGCTTCTTAGTTGACCGTTTGTGGAAGAAATATTTTTATCTATTTTTAATTTATGCCTGATTGTGTTGCAGGTCGATCTATGTATCGAACCTGGTCAAAGTCTAGGACTTATGATCAGAGGTGGCGTAGAGTACAACCTGGGAATCTTCATAACTGGCGTTGACAAGGATTCTGTGGCAGACAGGGCCGGACTAATGGTGAGTTGCCCATTGTGATTTGATCAGAAATATTAGTGGATTCGTCCATAAATTGTCGGTTGGGACAGTTTCAATGTAAAATTGTTCAGTATGCGTCTCATCAAGTGTATTTATTTATTCAATTTTCCAGTGGACAATTACAAAATTGTATAGGAATAGTCAGAGAGGTGTATATGTGGGTAGAATACAAAACTAACAGATTATAAAAACTAACATAACATGTAGCTATTTTCAAAATTTTTGGGAAATATACTCTTCCACCGAATAATAAGATTTTGTTTGTAGGAGTTGCTTCAAGGACTTTTTGAAACAGGTAGCAGTCATAACATTGTTTAATTACAGCAGGTAGAGCGTTAAATAATTTTAGTGCCATGATATTAGGCGACTGTCTGGTTATTTTCATCTTCCTGAAAGGGATGTAAAAATCACCTTTACATCTGGTATTTACCCCATGGCGGGAACTGTTACTGTCAAAGAACGTGAAGTATCTAGGTGTTGTTATAGATTCACATCTCAGATGTAATAAGCTAAGATGCGTTCTATACAAATTTGAATTCTTAAGAGAATTAATGAACACGAATCATCTGAAAATGTTATACCATGCACTTGTGGAGAGTCATATACGCTATGGAATAGCTTGTTGGGGAGGGGCCTATCGAACACATCTCCGTCCTCTTGAGGTGTTACAAAATAGATTTCTTAAATTGATATTGTCTAAACCTTCTCGGTATACAACAGAACACTTATTCTCTGAAGCCCATGTATTTGACATTCGTCAACTATTTTATTACAATATCATAATAACTTATTATAAAAGGGGAAGCTATCTTTTACCTTCTCATTATTATGATACGCGGAAAAAAAATCACCACGTCATCCCACAAACACAAAAATCACTTCTGCAGCACTCATATACATACCTGGCTCCAAAATTATTCAATACTGTCCCAAATTCGATCAGAAATATTAATATACTCCATCATTTCAAAAAGGCAATGAAAATGCACATATTCAATATCTCAAGGCAAACAATCGCCAATTTTGTTGACAAAAAAAATATTTGAACCACTAGTGATACCTCCTGTACTGATTCATTTCATTTCATTTCATTCCAATATTCAATTATTTCACAAAATGTTCTGCTTTGTATTTTGTGTTTTCTATTTTTGTATTTTTATTGGTTATGGTATATTCATTATATACATCGGTAATCAAACTTTTATTTCTTTTTATTTACATTATATAGGCTAAGGAATGTTTCATTATGTGTATTATTCACTTATTGAGTATGAATATTTATTTACGATATTCAAACTTCCATGTATCATTTCTATAATTTCGTGAATAAATATTATTATTATTATTATTATTATTATATTATTATTATCTTTGTTGTGAAATACATGAGGAATGAAAAGAGAAGGGACCGTGAGTATTTTCAGATCTATGAAAATGTTTCGATATCGATGTCAAAATATACTTAAATAATCAGTTGTCAGATGTCATGATGTCAAATCTGACCACAGTTTCAGATAGGCCAATTCAACGAGTAATTTCAATAATGATAATGAGTTTGGCACAACAATGGGATGCAAGTCAAGGACGATTGTGGTGACATCCTAGCAAATAATCCTAATGTGATAATATGTCACTCGCTGGCAAATAAATTAAGAGGGAAGAAGCGGCTGAGACGAACAGAACGCTCCCAGAGAATGATCGATCACGTTAAAAACATTTCCTGATGAGATCCAGTGGAGATTAATCCTTACTTTTTTTTTCTTGTACAGGCCGTTTCTCTTATCGTGTCTTCACATTGATATATTCTTGATAGGCTGCTGAAAGATAACTTTCTTGGTCAGCATTGAATTGGTTGAAAAAAGTACCTACTAATAGGATTCTGAGCCTTCTCGAGTTATACATATTTGGTTTTTTACGCATAGCATTTCGAATAATACAAAAAAAAATTGTACTTTCGTGTTTTAATGAGGATCTGTTTTAATTATTAATTAATTAATAATGTTTATTATCTCAATTCACAATCTTGAATACAAAATATTACTTGAGAGATGAATAAATAAACAATGGCATCACTGAAGAAACAATCGCTAAATTGCTCCTTGTGCGTGATGTAGCCAATATTTAATAAGAATATATATCTTATATGATGAGAATGAGAAATTTTAGTGAATATAACATTCATATAGCACATAACAAGTTATCTTAAATATTCAAATCGGTACAAAAAGTCACATCCAGGTAATCACATCAAGTAGCATAGCATATAGGTACATATCAAGTTGTTTAAAATATCACAAATAAATGGTAAATGGTTACAGTTTCATGCAAGGTATCGCATGAGATGAATATCACAGTCGGTTAAAGTTACTTCTAGATTCTCATTAGAAATTGAATTAGGGCAAACAATTCGTTAAAATTTATCATGTATAGCAGGTATGAATTCTTGTGCTTTTTTTTACAGTTAAATGATTTTTTGGAATATATCTCTGTCATAACTATTTAGCCAAGTTTTAACTCTTTTTTTAAACGTAACGTAGTTTTTACTAGTTTTAATGGTTTCAGGCAGTAAGTCCCAAGTTTTTGGACCCAGATAGCTGCAGTGCCTCTGTCCCACTACTTTGATACATTTCGGAACCACAACACTATGTTTTTGTCTCCTAGTATTGTATGGGTGATCCGAGCGTGTTATTTTGATTTCATTTTTGTAAATTTTTTGCAACATTTTTTGACAATAGAGTTTTCTAACATCTAGAACGTTACTTTCTTTGTATAAATTATCGCTTGGGTAAGTCCTTCCTTTGCCTAAGATGATTTTAAGAATTTTTTTCTGTACAATATTGAGACTATTCAGGTGCGTGTCATTCACTCCTCCCCATCCTATTATACCGTATGAGAGTTGGGACGAAACTAAACTATAATATACAGTTTTTAAATGAGTAATATCAAGATATTCTTTCAAGATTTTGAATCTTGATATGAAACCTCTCAGTTTTTTTGTAAGATACGATATATGTGAATCCCATTTCAAATGTATGTATTTTATGTAGCTGGCTTCTGGAATTGATATATTATGATTTATATTCAGTGGCCCCATATTCGGTAAATTGTTGGTATAGGAGGTGAATGGTAAGTATTTGGTCTTTTCCGTATTCAAAGTGAGTTTATTGTATTTTGTGTTTATTGTATTTATTATAACACTCAGTAACATTATAGTGACATTATGATAAATCAGTTTTGATTTCGTCAAAATGAATACAACAGTATGCATAAACTGCCTAATAATCTCGATTGAATGAAATGAAAATTGTTTGTGAAAATAAAACTCAGCATTCCTATACAAATAAACAGGCAGAGAATACAACTGATTATAAAACTTATTACATGAATGGTTATTGGTTACACTAGTTGTTTTTAACACTGACAAGTCTTTCATAACACATTTTTTTATGTTCTCTGATTGAGCTGGCATTGAATTTTTCCAATAATCAAAAGTTACTAGGTCAGTGAAGCCAAGTTGTTATATTTTTGTATCGCAAAATCTGGATCGCATCGAATCACGACTGGAGCCAAAACGTTTTGGAAGCATGCCAACTTGTCAATTTCAAATTAGGCCCAGCAGGGCTGGAACTGACATATAGGGTGGGTGGGTGGTGCATTACAGCCAAGCCAAAAGATCGAAAAAACAGTCGTACACCATATTTTCTACGAGCTCAATGAGTATTGGAATCATTCTCGAGAGATCGGGTAATAATCGGGAAATAATCTTCAGAAAGTTCATTCTCTTCACAAACAGTATCGAAAAACATTGACAACAATAATATTTAAGATAATGTCTCGAAACACTTATTCGAAAAAGTATAGAAAAATGTATCCAGAATGGCAAAAGTTGACGAAGAAACGCATAAGTTGAGCCAACATTACCGTTTCAAATGATATTTCTATTTTAACATGAATTTTCCAAGTAGCTGATTCTGAAGTCCTTGTTATACTCAATTCTTCAAATAGAATAGAGGTGGTTACGATATCTATGAACAATTTGATACCACACAATCTCGAGATCATAATTACGATTCTGCAAATTAATGCCAAAAAGTGAAAAATGATTTTCTATTAAAAAAAGAGAAAATATACCAGATGTCCCCTTTTTTCAATAAAAAAGTTAAAGGAGTGAGCCTTTTTAGAAATTTAATGAAGCTCATACTTGCAACTTAAAAATTCAGAGGTTGCAACTGTCATAAGGGATGAGATCTGTACTTTGCTGGATGAGTGGATGTCCAATTATTCGGAATCCAAAATGGACGTGCCTCGAAATTTTCCATGATTATTCACGAACCGCGGTAATTCAAGTACATTTGCGGCAACCGTAGATACTCTATTTCCGACAGAAATGTGGATTCATGCTAAATGACTTAATTTAATTTATTTCAATTTGATTAGTTGAAGCATTGTCGATCTAAATGAACACCTAGTAGACGGTATGATATTGTCTGTTCATACTGGAAACAGTGACTCAACTTTTTCTGATGATAACCGTGAACTATTTTGAATTCGAAGTGCCCTACTGGGCATAACCTAGCGTTTTTATTTACATTTTGAATTACGCGCTCTTTTTAGAACAGCGAAGCTCCTGTTTGTAGTATTTTCACAATGTAGAGATTCTTCATTGTGTACACACACTTACATTTACTTGGTTTCAACATTAAATAACAGAACAGAATAAACTATGTAGTATATTTGAAAAAATTCTACAAATTTCACCAAACCCATCGAGAACCGAGCATGACAGGATATGAACTTTGTATGTGCCATTTTAGTTGAAATAAGTACGAATTTTGTATTTTTAGTGAAACGAATTTAAGATGTCAAATAGTGTATTTACGAAACTAGTGTTTCGACTTCTTGTTCTGCAGGCCAAAATACGTGAGTACCTACCTCCAAAAATTTTCCTTTGAATGCTTTATTATTGTTCCTAAAAACTGGTATTAGACCTATTTGAGTAAAAATGTGTATAAAACTGAAAATATGTCATATCATGATAGATTATATAAAACGTGCTGAAGTTAGGAAAAAAAAAGAAGAACATAACTTCAACATAAAATTAGGTCGCTGACAGAGAAAAAACAAACAAATGAGCATCGAACGACTTAAAGTACTAAAGTAGCGACCTCAACTTAGCAGACGTTTGAGACTTGAGTGAACCTTCGATCATATAACAGACTAGATGAATAACGCACATTCCTTGCCACAGTAGTTCCTTGAAGCCAACATCTGAATCAGTTACTAGGGTTACCTCATTCTAAAACAAGGATATCAATAACAGATTCCCCCAAAACCAGTGTCTTGCTATCTTGGAAGAGCTTGAATCTGAATAAATTTATATACCAACAAAATTATCATATTCATTCTTCCTAAATGTTAATGAAAGCGATCTAAATTCAGAGTTTTCTGAAAATATACTTCTTCCACTAACTTCTCATTTCGGGAAAACCCGATAATGCTTTCAAATTACCACGAATTGTTCTGCATATTAGGATGGGTAAACAATGATACGACACTAAGTAACTCACCAGTGGAATGTTGTGTTCTGGTCACCACTTATAAATTTTATTTGATTAATTATGTAATCTTTGGAATACTGTTATTCACATTTTCACACAAAACTGAAAATATGCCGTTCAATGAACCATCAAACAAAATTTGATTTGAAAACGAGACGTTTGCTTTCAGGCAAATACTCAACATAACTAATGGAATCGGTGAAAGGAATACATATTTCTCAAAGTGGAGTGGTTTATGTTATACAGCAAAAAATCCCAAAGTCATCTCCACAACTTTAATTCAAACAAGGGTACCTACATGTTTCGGACCTAATTATCAGTCGATCTCCATTTTAATATGAAGATGTTTCAATTTCGTAATTTTTCAAAAAAATTTCATCCTAACACTTTTTCCGATAAAATGTTAATCGGTAAAACTTGCTCCCATGATATGTTTCAATAACACATGAACATCATGTGGTATTTTTTTGTTTTTCAATATTTTGTATGATTTTTTCATCTACACGTAAGTTGTCAAAAATTGATATTGTACAGCTTGGTCTTTTTCACTTTGTCTTTTATAGAACGATAAGTATTGGCTGATGATGGACCTAATTAGGTCCGAAACATGTACCCTTGTTCGAATTAAAGTTGTGGAGATGACTTTGGGATTTTTTGCCGTATAATAACTGAAGGAGTTATCTTCCTAAGTGAAATAACTGAATCCACCTCAGCCTAGTCGTTCCTCTTCAGGTGGGGGATCAAATTCTGGAAGTGAACGGCCAGTCCTTCACGGATGTCACCCACGACGAAGCGGTGGCCCAGCTGAAGTACCACAAACGCATGTCGCTCCTAGTGAGGGACGTTGGAAAAGTCCCACATTCCTGCACGGCGTACGACAGAGAGTGGGATCTCTGCAGCCCGGGGTGAGTGAAAAATTGGTGACGATTTTTTTTTCTTCGTAAACATGTCGAAGTTTGATGAAAAGTGAGGTGTGCGCAGGATATTACGCCTCACAAATATTAGTGATAATGTTGTTTAGTTTGAGTTTGGTTTGATGCCCATGTCGATATATTTTATCGTCCAGAAAAAGTAATGAATGAATCGTAACAAGTTCGATATCAGGTACAAATATTCCTCGAAATATAAACAAATGTGAAAAATGGAAAAGCCATAAATTGGACAACAATTTTAGAAAGAGAAATTAGTCTATCCAATTAGAATATCAAACATAGTTTGAAATGAATGTCTGGTAGACTACGAGCAGAAAACAACTACTTTCCTGGTAAATACCACGCAGAACATTGAATTATATCTGCCCGAAACCGGTCTGTAGGTTGTTAGGCGTGCCTGTCCCGATGTGAATTTGTCACGTCTTAGGAAGAAAGAAACATTTGCGATCTGCATTCACAGTGTGAATCGTTGCATGGATTACGAGCAGATATAATTCAATGTTCTGCGTGGTATTTACCAGGAAAGTAGTTGTTTTCTGCTCGTAGTCTACCAGACATTCATTTCAAACTATGTTTGATATTCTAATTGGATAGACTAATTTCTCTTTCTATAAACAAATGTGATGTTTTCCGGCCGACATTTCCTTTATACCAAACTATATTTAGACTTGAGGATGAGTGTTTGTAATGATACTTTCTGATAGAAGATTCGAATTGGATGCATTTAAAATGGAAATTTCATCTAAGAGCTTATTGAGAACAATCATATATTATATTATAAATAAGAATGAAGTATGATATAGGATATAAACATTTTATAAATACGAGGCACAATACGATGACTATAGGATAATTGAAGGGAGGATCATTCGAGGAGAGTAAATTTATGGTTTAAGTTAGTCTTGTTTACACTTCAAGTTCGCTCGTGTATAATTTATGGGCATGAGATCTGCAGCCGTAAAAACTAATTATCCTAGTAACCTTCAACTAACTTATATTTATATTAACTTGATCGAGGAGTAATGGAAAAAGCGCAAAAACTCAAGATTTATATCTGAAATAGTTTCTATTAAATGCTCTTAACATGACCATACTTTTAGAGTGATTTACATTTGGCAAAATCGACATGAACCACTATAATTAGAGTAATTAACGGGGATGGGTGGTTCCTACAGTTTTCTCGAGAAAAGTCCCTATAAATTCTCCAAAACTAGAATCAGAGAGCAGAGCAGATCCAAGATCCGACAGTTCAGCTCTCGACTCCAGACAAAGTTCCTCAGTTCGTAATCTCAGTGCCGCCCTCGTAAAGTGTGTTTCAAGTGAACGTGAATTTGCAAAACAGTGAAAGATGGATTGCCATCAGACAGTTCGGTTTTCGTAAATTAAGTAAATGTCATCTTCTTGTGCCGATAGTCAGTTCAATAATCGTAATTTCTATAGTTCAGGAAAACATCTCGAAAGTTACTATGATTGTGATCAACCACCAAACATGTAAGAAATCCTATTTATATTTGCCAACTCTGCCTGTCTAATTGATTCAAATGCCAAATAGATATTTGTTCTCTGAGATAACTGTATTTATGTCTACACCCACTACCCACTATTCTTTCTCCTGCTTAAATATTCAGGAACCCAGTTAAATAAGTAATATTGTTATCACCCTGTATAGGCCAACTTGAATAATGCAGGGTGTCATAACAACGTCTCACATTTATGGCAGCTGTCTATTGAAAAATATGGAGAAACTTTAGCCGTGGCATTAGATATTTCCAAGGCATCAGGGACTCCTCGCCAAGGTTCCATCTTATGGTTTGCCCCCTCAGCTGTGTTCTCTGCTTGCTAGTTTTCTCTCAAACATATCTCTCCATGTAGTGGTCGATGGAGTTTCATCTGATACTCTATACTCATAAATGCTGGTGTTCCGCAGTGATCAATTTTAGCACCAACACTAAGAATTTCTACTTCACATCAACGATTTGTTGGAAACAACTTCATGTCCTATACACAGCTTCGCGGATGATAGTACCCTCCATACCGCTTTCTCTTCCAGGTCTCCTATATCGACCCGTCAAACCAGAAATGAACGAGGAAGAAATTTTTACAAAATGAATATGGACTCAGCAACAATTCTCGAGTGGGGATCTAATAACCTGGTTGGGACTGAGTTAGGAATTTCCTCGTTTTTTTCAGGAGCAGGGCGGCTCAGACCACCCGGAAATGGGCGGCCGCCCTCCAGATGGTGGAAGAGAAAGCCAGGGTGCTTTTGTCTCGTCCAGAATTCACCACCATGTGTTACTACACGGACGAGTACGCGGCTAGACATATGACCATAGATGCCTTCGTACAAGTCATGACTGAACTTCTTAACACTCCCGATAAGGTAAGTGCGATTTGACTTTACCTGTATTATCAGATATATCCGGTCTCGATGAACGAGTTAAAAAATTTGCATTTTTCTTGACACAAACTGTCAGGCTATATAATTTTTTTTTAAACATATCCACATCTAAACAAAAATACATAGATCACTTCATGAACAATTACAATTCATTATACAGTATGAAGTCTGACTAAAACAGTAAGAGATCGAATAACTGCATTCGAATTATTTCGATAAACTGGCGCCATTCTTTTTTCAAATCAAGTTGAGAACTGAACCGTGACAATGAAATGAACATGATTCTTCCTCGTTTCTCAGGACAATAGATCTAACATGCCACGTGGCGTAGCATGACTTATGACAATGTCAGTCAACCAGTCACTACACGCTGATCAGAAAATCTTAACAATGTTCAGACCGGTATGATCTTTATGATTCTAATCAGGAAGAGCATTCAACAACTCAAAAAACCTCAACTCCCACCAAATTCTGTTAAGGAAAGAATATTGTTGGAGCAAATTAATCTTGCTTTATCTTATATACTTTGAGCAACTTGTTTCTGTCACACGAGCGATTGTCTCGCTCATCATAACAAAATAACACTCAAATAGTGCCCAAATCATATTTGGAGAGCGTGAGCGTGGTGAAGCTGGACTAGTTGTTTTGTGCGGGACGGTTGACGTTAGTGACAGGCGGTCGAAAGTTGAAGTAAGTGACAGATAGGTGACAGTTGAAATTACTGACAATTGACAAATAGCAAGGTTAACAATATATAGATACATAATTTCATGAATGAATTCTAAATTCTAAATTCTAAATTCTAAATTCTAAATTCTAAATTCTAAATTCTAAATTCTAAATTCTAAATTCTAAATTCTAAATTCTAAATTCTAAATTCTAAATTCTAAATTCTAAATTCTAAATTCTAAATTCTAAATTCTAAATTCTAAATTCTAAATTCTAAATTCTAAATTCTAAATTCTAAATTCTAAATTCTAAATTCTAAATTCTAAATTCTAAATTCTAAATTCTAAATTCTAAATTCTAAATTCTAAATTCTAAATTCTAAATTCTAAATTCTAAATTCTAAATTCTAAATTCTAAATTCTAAATTCTAAATTCTAAATTCTAAATTCTAAATTCTAAATTCTAAATTCTAAATTCTAAATTCTAAATTCTAAATTCTAAATTCTAAATTCTAAATTCTAAATTCTAAATTCTAAATTCTAAATTCTAAATTCTAAATTCTAAATTCTAAATTCTTTCTTAAATGACAAATGGTAAATTGCATTGAAAGTCGTCATATACATACACTAAACTGAAAATAATAAAAACTAAAAATTACATACATTGTATTGTATATCACACGTAATACAAACATTCGCTTAAAAAAGATTATTGAATAATCTGGGGCCCATGCATTTCGGTGATTGATAGAGCTCTTTTCTAATCGTACTGACTGAAAATGTACATCCTTCTTTTTCCTTGTATTGTACTCATGTACTTCATCATTATGAATGAATTTGTTTTTATTTTGAAAGACGTACACACACGATTCAAATATATATATAATGATGATACTGTTAATATTCCTAGATCTGGAAATAATTGTCTGCATGAATGAGAATATGAATATGATGAATATGATTTAAATTTCAAGCGCTACCCACTGAATCCTACCTTATGTTCTTCGCATGCCATGATTCATATTGAAGATAAATTGCCCACAATAGACAAATAGTAAACAGCAAATATCCAAAGGCATTCACAGGGAATTTCAAAGCCACTACATTTGTGTAAAACGCATTCCTTTGCCATAAGTGTCGTTGAATATCGACCAAACTATAATAATCGTGTATTTCGTATGTTGAGTAATTACCTTCGTGCATTACTAGAGCGATGTCTCTATGAAAAAGCGCTTTATTTGACATTTGAGCTTCGAAACAAGTAACGATGATGATTCAAATTATTAACGCTAGTTTCTAAGGAACAAACACATTAGCAAGGTGGATATAGATATGGTGGAGCCACTAAAAGGCACTAGAAATATTTGTAGACTTATGCCTACTTGATTTCGTTGAATTTCAATCATAGTTTCAAATACTAGTAATACTTCCACGACTTCATATGGATGGCGCCACGTCTGCTGATTCCGAATGATGAATATTAATTTCCAAAATTTCTCAGTAATTTTTATTTTGTGTGATTTGTTCAATCAATATAATGATTGAATAATCGAACAATATTCATATTTCAAGCCAAAACCACAAATATGAATGAATCTGTCACTGTCACTTCAACACGAAACCATAGAATACGGATATCAATAGAGAACTGAATTATCGATATTGATATCAAATGCGATATCAACGCCATCTCCGAATGATTAGTGAAATATTACCGGTGTTATGATCTTAGATAAACCAGTCTACAGGTTTTGACAAAAAACAATTGAACCATAACTATATCCACCTTTCACATTAGCTATCTGAAAATATAGTGCTTTAGCGATCATTTTCTCAAACTCTGACGGAGAAATTCATGGATACAGTCATACAGCTTTTTGATTTGATAGATTTAGCTTTTTCGACTAAATAAACCAGAAGAATAACGTCACACAGTTTCGATTTCGTTCAGATTTCGCCATTCTGTAAAAAGTTGATATTCGGGTTCATATCTCGACCTGGATTTTACCGGTAATAAATTCGCGATCGCTTGTGCCGCTTGCTCTAGGATATTATCGGTAATTTCGGGATTTCCTTTCGAGTTCATTTTGTTGGCATAAATTTGATTGACAGAGAATAAACAATGCTGACAATACAGTAATTGGCATGTATGATTTGTTTCCATGGTTATTCTCAAAGTTCTTAAAAATTCGTTTTGACTTATATCACGTGACCTCAGATTTGGCGGGAATTCGGAAAAAGTTATCCGTGGTGTCAAAAACTGGATCAAATCGACAAGATATCAAAAAATTTCATCGAAAAAATGTGCTTGGAATCCAACGAGGACCCCATATATTAACTTTGAATCAGATTGGATAAAAAATCAAAAATACAATTTTTACCCATCTACCCTTACTGAGGAACATTATACATTTTTGTTCTCTGAATACAGCTTTAATAACCCAAAATCTAAATCATGTAAGGTTGGAGCAAACTATAATCAAATATTTGCGGCAAGTTTATTATGAAAACACGATTTATTCTTGTCACTAGGTGAAGCCAACTTTATGGCGAACCGGACCATATCAATGACAAAATGATGAATACAAGAAAAATACTATCAAAATGTGTCAGTTAACCTATCTTCACAGTTGATATATTTAGTGTAAAATAATACAAATAACAAATTAGGCTGGACGTGTTTTAGCGATTTGTTGCAGTCTGTTTTATCATTCGCGTTTTTTTATTTTTTTTTTCTTTTTTTTTTCTTTATCCAGGTTATTTGAATTGAGTACTTTTGTTTCAGTATAATCTTATGACCGAATTAAGAGAAATAGTTGCTGTCGAGGATAGGTCTAGGTTCGACGAATTAGTTTATAGAAGAGATACCGAGTCATCCCACATACGGGATCCTAGAGAACACGATTACCGGCATTCCAGGGTGAGTTACACCACTGAACTTTTTACCTCCAGAGGTGATTTTTTTGTCCAGCATGTATTCTGATTCTACCGGTTATTTCGATTTTCCCAACCTATTATGGAAGAACATTCCGAGATATAGTTTTTAAAAATAAGGAATAGTACCTTATATACTTTGGCATAGTAGTATTTTTTTGTTTTGAATAAATTTAGAAATACCATATAAAATATTTATTTGGAATTTCAAATACAACAATTCGTTACTTTGAAAAAATATTGATTTCGAAAGTGTGTGGAAAACTTCCTCATTAAATAAGTATGCTTAGCTGAAATGTCTGCACTATTTAATTTCTGGAAAAATAAGATGTATAATCTTTTTTCGGCAACCGTCCGGAAAGTACGTACTTTCCAGGCGATTTTTTTTGAGAAAGTGGCAAGAATCACATCGAGAAAGTGGCAAGAATCACATCGTTGTTGTCATTGTAAATATGAAAATCTTGGTAGTATGGTTTTGATAAATGCAGTTGATCATTACCATAGCAGCAAAATAACGACTGACAGCTATCTGACATAAAATTAGCTAACATTAAAAAATTATCAGATGAAAACAATCAATGTGAAACGGACACTTTACCTTTTTGTTCTGACTTCAACAAAAGGCACTTAAATATACCAAGCATTTCAAACAAATTGAATCCATTCAATATTAACAATTGTTCTAAACTTAATATAAATAAGAATTGAAATGTTCGAAATTTTGTTCTAATAAAGAAATGTGTTTCTTTGATTTGTTATTCTACACGGTTGCCGAAAAAATTGTGTACGCAACACGCCCGAAAACAATTTTTTTGGACTCGCAGACTTCCAGGACTCGCTACGCTCGTCCTAGAATTTTGTCCACTCATCCAAAAAAACAGTATTTTCCGGACTTGTTACGTAAATTACTATTTCATCCCTAGTACCTATATTTTGTAAATTGAATATTGATATACTTTCAGAGGAAAGGAATACCTGCACCGGATGCCAATCACTCAGTATTCACTGGATACCATGAGGTGAGTTTGCTTTACATGTTCTCTTGCCTTTTCCCTGCCTTCATATCTTTACTCTTATAGGTATGTTGAAACAAATATTATAGTTTTTTGTTATAATGATGATAGACATATGTGGTGCTTGATGCTGAATAAAAAAAAATGTGATTAATCTATGACTAGTTATATTAAAATTATACATTTTATTTATAATACATAACAATATTTATAATACACATATTATAATAGTATGAATAAACTTCAAAAAACCGCACAAAGTGGAACTTCTAATGAGATGAAGAATTCTAGTAAATTTCTGCCAAACTATTTTTTTTCAAATCTTCTTTAACAGATTATTTTTATACAGTCCATGTTTATAGAATCATCGTAAAAAATAACATTATCATCTGCAAATGTATGCATTTTTCCAATTTTAAAAAGTCTCTGAGAAAGAAATCATGGAATTACTTTTACAGTATTGATGATTCTACATATTGTTTTGATATTGTGTTCTAATATACCGCATTTTATTATCTATTTGTCAGAAAATATTATCAGTGATCTTATGTTGTGCAATGCGGAAAAAATTCCATTGTGATGTCAAAATTTCTAAATTTCCAAACAGTGTACGGATAACAAAAACATATATAAATTCTGAACAACAGTTGAATTACCCTTATTTTTGACATAATAAAATAAGTTATTTCATAATAAAAAATTGACAATTGTTTGTATATATATCACTGACTGAAGAAAAAAGAGACATCGGGTGTTTCCTACCCATGTGAAAACATGCAATTTATATGTTTCATGTGAATGGATAATCATCTAGTTTGCTTGATGAAATTATTGTCACTTTATGTTCTCTTGGAAAAATTATACCCAATGGGAGGTCGTGAGTAATCTTGAATCGATGTCGTTGAATAAATAAAAGGGTTATTACACACAACACGAAGCTATTTATTATCTCTCCGTTCAATTGAATAACATAATATTATCGAACGCCTCTACTAGTGTACTATCGCATGTTTTTAATTTGAAACAATTTGCAATTACAAACTGTAAATATCCCTATAGTTACTATCAGTGGTTATTAATTGAGGAGCTTAACTCATATTTGATATTCCTGTACAGATTATTTTTATTTATTCCGATGCATGTTGGAATTATTTTAAGTCTGTTATAATTTGTTAACGAAATATTTTTCCTCGAATATTTTCACAGAACAGTATATGGGGGATTCAGCATATCTAACATCTATTTCTAAATATTTCGTCACCAGACTTATACGATCGAAAAATAATTGATCCTACTCGTGAAATCCTTGATCATTGAGCCTACAATTATTCTAGTTTTCCCTTAGAGTTTTCCTTTGTCAAGTACTGCTATATAAGCCAGATAAATGAACTTATCTCTGCCCAGCTACTTTGCTCTTCAAGCCAGTATATCAGGTCCACCTTCAGGCGAAATTCCCAAACTTGTATAAGCGCGAACGAATACGTGCAGATTTCTTCTCATAATCGTGTGGCCTGTGGCGCGCTCCGTTCTAGTACGTCGTGTGTCCGCTAGGTTGCGCCGGCTCCGTCCTACAACTGGTCGCTTGAGTATCGGCTTCAAATAACCTAGCGGCCGCTTTTTAATTCGTCTTCAGTAGGGTCTTAACTGATCCACTGTAGCGAGTGATGAACTTGGGATTTGATCTGTGATATGATTACAATCCGCTTGCCGCTTAACGATCGCAACCGTTCTTTGGCAAATATCTGACGCTACCTGAAGATCATCGAATTTAAATAATATCAATAGTAATAAATACTAGAAGCTGAACTCGGGTGATAGAGCTAGAAACACTAGGTGCTGCATCAGTATGTTGAACTGCAATCGTGGCACGACTGGCGCTCTAGTTATGGCTTGATTTCAAGTTGAAGTCATGGAAAGGATCAACTTGATATAGTTACAGAAATACTAAAGATTATGTGGTATTGAGTTACCAATGCTTGAAAATCTTGAAATTATAGCTAGGATAGAATTTACAGTTATTTTCTAATTCTTATTTTTAACTAGGTACCAATGCTTGAACATCTAAAAACTATAGCTAGGTTAGGAAATCGTGTTTACCAAGTTATTTTCTAGCTAATTCTAATTTTTAACTAGTTTTTGAGAAACTGTTTCTGGGGTAACTTTGTGATATCACAATTGACATCCCATGAACTGAAAATTGGAAACGCGTAACGCGTAAGCATTGTTGACGTTGAAACATGGTTCTACACTTGACATTTGATATTTTCGACAAGGTTTTTTTTTTCTTTTAGAATGGGTATAAATGGGAATATGATTACGCCTGTTTTTTTATTAAAATGTCACCTTTGCCTCCTGCAATTATTTAAATTCCTTGGGATTTTATTAAAATAGAAACAGTTTGGTTGCTGCCGGTTTGGACTTAGGAATGATTTCGGCATTTGAATCCTATATAAATCTTATTAAAAAGAAACAATAAACCAGTATCGAAAAACTCTTCCAGTTATTTTTTTATTGAAATCAGTCCTGAATAATGAGCATTTTCAGCGTAATTCACTATCATGTTTCAATTTTTAACTGATAAATGTTGAATGCTAAAAAGTTTTCATAAAACCTCCCTGATTGTTTGACGCTTTATTTCAGTTGGGAGATCATTATACAATAACTGTACAAGTGTACAATCTAGTTGCTATGAAAATATAATATCACTGCCCTGTTCGCTTTCTGGATAATACCAACGAATTAATTGCCAACTATTATTCTATAGGACTACGGTCCATCAGGGGAGAATCAACTTCCTGATATTAACATTAGCCATGAAGATGGGTATCATCGGTCACCAAGTGAGGATTCTGGTTTAGGCATGGGAATATCGGATAAAAATACAAGGTAATGAAAATGAACAGCATATACCTACTTCCATCGTTGTGAATCACTATCGCTTTTGTAAATATAGGTGGCAAACACATCAATAATTTATAACTTGAGCAATACTTACCTATTACATTCAATTTATCTGTCGATATTGACTTTGAAAATAGAATAATGGCATACAGACAAATTCATTGATGTTGAAAAATATTTTTTGAGAAATTTGATTCTGCAGGGTATTTAAAATTTTTGACGTTTCTAGACTGCGTCCATCGAATGCCACAGGAAAATCAGAATTAAATGACGAAGATCACAGAAACCAGGTGACTAAAGATTGTGTTTATTTATTCGTAATCCCTATCTCTTTATCTTCTTTATCTTCGTAGGCTTGTAGACAATAACAAAATAAGCACAAAAACCCTTCTTAGGATTTTCCATGCTTATTTTGTTTTTAGAGCACTGGCACCAACATATTTCTATCATGTCTCTCTTTGCACCTCTCTTTATATTTGGTACTTGGTATTGTTGAATTACAGGGTGACTCACGAAAAACGGGATGTTGACGGGAAAACATGAAATGACATTTTATTGTACCGTACAGAACTTAAAATTGATGGTTTTTGTCTTAAATAGTTTGTATGACGTGGTTCAGAATTGAAATATTCGTGTGCGGGTAATTTTTGTCCGCATGAGTGGATGATATTTTATTGATTATTAGAATGTGGATTCTTGTTAAATTTCCCAACGAGTTATAGGAAGAAGTCCTCATAATTGGGCCTTGCCTCATGGATTTTTTTATGAGGGGCTATGTTGAAAATATCGTTTATGATTAGTCAACGACTGCTGAAGGTATGAGTCAGGATTTGGTGCTTTTAGACTGTCACAGCGGTTCTGTTGAACAAAAAGTGAAAATATTGCATTCAATAGAGAATCAAATTTGTTACATGATGAATGAATGAAATTAACAAGATTATATAAAAATAATAACAGTCTTCGTAATTGAAGAAAATCACAATTCATGTAAATTTCGTAAATGTTGACATTGAGAGCGGAGTATATATTCTGGTGTGCCAGCATAAAAAAAATAGTTTCATCCCTAGCCAGTAGCAAAATATGTTTTTTATAAATAAGTCGAAGAATTGATTGTATTATAGCAGTCGAATAAGATTTGTTTCGAATTGATCGATTTTGCAGATATTTGACTTTCAAAACGTTAATTAAAAAAATTTGATTCTTTATTTCCCGTCAAAATCCATACTCACCCAGTATATTTTTCAAGAGGATTCATTCGATGTTTTTTCAATTTACAATAAAAGAGTCATTTTTTGACATCGTTCGAATCAGTACCTGGTGATGTTGAAGGCCGATAAACCTTGGATTATTTCAAGAAAACTTCTTCACATGAACATAGGTCCACAACCACTTCATTTCTCCTCCAATGTTCATGAAACCTTTATGATGTAAAAGTGTAATTTTTTTATTGAATTTCCACTCTCTCCCGGTCATTCTTCTCACGAAATCATATTGACCATTCGAACTTCGCTAGTCGCACAATATTGAAATCGTTTATGTTCCTCCTGCTGGCAGTGCATGTCGTACGTTCCTGTTGCAGGAATACACGAGCGGGGACGAGGAAGATCCTGCTGGGACGAGAAGCAGGCGACATTCGAGCCTCGGCGGATCCAGATCCGGCAGCACGAATGCGATACATCAGCAGGAATATGCAGATTCGGTGAGTGTCTATGCCATCTTTTTTTTTTTTTTTTTGTGGATTCTATCAGGGGTGTTATCATTCGAGGTGGAGGAAGTAGACGAAACCTGATTTGTGAAAACTATTGTCGAAGAAAAGCTGGTCAGTCAACGAAATGCCATTTGATAACTTCTTGGTTGAATTATTACAACTGAATATTTCAGCGAATAATGAATGGATCACAAAGGGATCGATCGCAGCATCTAAAATTTTGCTGGATGTTCACGAGTAGCAGAATGTAGACAAATATGGACTTTGAATAGGCATTTATACTTCAAAATGACCAAGCAAAAAATGTGGTTTTCAAAAACTAGAGCGTATAACAAGTTGGTTTTTGAATTTCATGTTATATTTTTGATGTGACTTATCATTACTACCATGTTTTGCGTCAGTCTCCACATTTCAACTGAGGCTATTTCGATACGCACTTGTGTTTCATAATGACTTTATTATAGAACCAAAATAGAATTTTTTTTCTCATATTTCGCTACGAAGCGAAGCTATACGAAGAGTATATTCTGGAAACAAAGCTGCTTATATTTTCCTGGGGAGATAAAGTAATTTCATCTAGTATACTCATTATAAAAACACAACGGAGATACTTTTTTACGATGTATAATTAATAAGTACTGAATCATCACAATGCAATATAATTGTAAAAAGAAATGGTCGCATTTTATAAATCTTTGATAATCGGTGAAAGAAAAAAATTATGACTTTAGACATTTTATTCAAAAATGAGTATAGTGGCAAAGTTTACAGGTAGTTTTACACGTATTAGATTATGTTTCTAAAAAGATACATTTTAATTTTGATGGGACAAGTCAATAATATCCGGGAATATCCCTTCAACAAATTCATTTCTCTGATAACAAATTTAGAGTTGATAATTGAATTCAATGTGAGTGAATTGAGAATTATGACAATGAACCAATTGATATTTTCACATCCATCATCATGATAAACTACCTACATCAATTTTACAACTTCAATACAGGTAATTATGAGAACGCTGATGGCGATAACATTTCCTACGTACTTTTATTGATGCCTGTATCAAAGTGATTAACACAATATCGAAGCACCTAATCTAGCTTAAATTGTTTCTGTATCACAGATATTTACACATATCAATACTATCGATCTTACACTAATAAGATAAGATTAAGCACAAGAAAAAACACTGCAGTTGGTCAATTGGAAGTTGAGTTAGCCAACATCACGTTTACATACGACATTGGTACGAATATCAAAGGAGGATGCAGATCAGCTTGAGTCCATTATGGTGCTCATCAAATGCCTCATTGACAATACAAACTGATCAACATCAAAGGATGATTAGAATGAATGCGGCAAGGTTTCAATTGATATACCTGATGGTTCTGCTGGTATGGTCAATCAAGGCATTGATTGATTGGCAAGTATTAATATGTTGATATCGCCAATTGACAAGTTCAGCCAGCTTTGAGAGAGAAGAAAATATCTGCCCTATAGTATTTTCTTTGTCGTCAAAATTGCAACTTTGAAAAATGAAAATGTTTTGATTGGGACGTAAAAAAGAAGAAGACTCATATAACCTGTATATAATTGGTTTATTTTTCTTGTAGTTTGTTTTCGTTATTTAGAATATTTGCATAGTTGGCTAATAATTGTTTAATGATTCCAAACACATTATAAATGTCTTATTTTACGTCGCAATCATAACATTTTTGTTATTTTAAGTTGCAATCTTGATGACAAAGACAACACTAGGGCAGACATATTTCTTCTCTCTCAAAGCTGGCTGAACTTGTCACATGAATCTAACAATTTATTGTTGTGGTGAATGTAGATTACCGAACTTATGGTGAGATCATTGATTCGGTGCCAAAAAACCAATGAATGTGGTACAAAAACGCATACACTTCCATCTATTCATCAATAAGTCATTCGATAATCATGATTTGTAATGAATCATCTGCGATTCTGCGATTCTTCCTCAAAGACTCTAGATTCGAAATTATAAATATGTGCATGGGTAGTTTTTCTTGTGCGAATAATTTTTCCGACAAAAATCCCTGTTACAACTTTTGTAACGCCCTCCTGATTTCCTCTGTGGCCTTCGCCATGTTGGTGGAATTTTTGAACTTGAATTCGTCCCTCGAATCCTCATTGGTGTAATCTTTCGGCGGTTCGGTGGGATATCCGCATCCGTAGCCACGTGACCCGCTCCCGAATTTCGGCCTAGGGATGTGCACTTTTTTGACGTCTTCCAACCAGGATTCCATGATTCTGGAACGGAGAAAGCGACATTTAAGGCAGAGTAAAAAATTCCACGCCAGTCTTACAAGTTTAATGCTTCTGAAAGGATTGAAGTAAATATGTCAACGCAATATTGACTTCTGAAATACGCTTCTCCGGCTTCTCCTTAAAAATTTACGCACCACCAAAAAGTAACCGAAAGTTTGAAACCAATTTTCGTCGAAACCACTTGTCCGATTTGGATGTTTTTTTTTTCAAATAAATTATTCTGATAAAAATCTCTTTTTCACAAATACCGGGTGTAGAAGTGATTTTTTTCTTAAAATTTATAATGCCCTGTAGAGTTTAACAGTTGCAATATCAAGTTAAAATGCACTCTGTTATCTTTCTTATTACATGAAAAATAACATTTTATTAGATAACATGATTTTATTGTTTTTTATTGATGCAAGATAATGGTCTCATGTTACTCAAGTTGTGAGAAATTATCTAGAAGTCGAAATCGCTACTATGGTATGATCAGCTCGTTTCCCGGACTTGAATTCCATAGAATAGAGAATCTTTGGGACACTCTTGGGAGGAACGAAATGTGAATTCTTTGGACTTTATTCGAATATGGGAAGAATTTGACCAAAATGACAAGGTTTCTGATTTCGAGTTTGGGCCCTCGTTGTTAAAAAGTTATTCGTGCCAGAGGTGGTAATACTCGTTTCTGTTTTGTTACATTTTGTATAAACCTTTCTTGTTAATAATTTGCAATAAAATCATGTTTTCTTATAAAATGTTGTTTCTCGTGTAATAAGAGAGTTAACGGAAACGGAGTATAAAAATACAAAATGAAAAAAAAATGAGGCTAGTGTGATTCCAGTTCTTACTTGATATTATAACTGTTCAACTCTACAGGGCATAACAAATTCCATGAAAACAACACGCTATAAATAAAATTGCTACACCCAGTATTCGTAAAAAAGAGATTTTTATCGGATTACAGTTATACCAACATCGAAGTGACTTGTTATTAGAAAAAAACGTCAAAATTGGACAAGTGGTTTGGGAAATATAGTTTATTATGATACAAGTTTTATAAATCACCAAATCCAAATAGGCTTCCGATACGCATTTGCGTTTTATTAATACTTGATTATAGAACCAAAATGGAAAAAAAATATTTTAAACTTGGTTATATTTTTGGAGGTGCGTTAATTTCTTGGAGAAGTGTAATTTGGCTATTTAAAATAACACGTAATATTGAAGCGAATCAGATACATGAAATATAAAAAAGCTATTAAAATTAACTATTTTGGCTAAAGTAAAATTAACTATATTGGCATTACAAACATTTTGGATGTAACAGATTGGCTATCATATATACGTAAACTATTTCCCAAACTTCACGAATTATTTTGATTATAGCAACTATGTATTACAAAAAAAGAATATACTGACATTTACTTATGTTTGAGTTATTTACACCGGGACAGCGCGTACGCAGTCCCGACTACCAAAAATTACACGTCCGAGTTATTCGCATTAGGAATAATCGCAAGGGTCAGCCCAACCGTAGTGCAATGGAAAGGCCTCACCCTGGGGGAACCGCCTTATTGATCACGGTTAACCCCTACGCCAGGTAAGTATGCTTAGGCTACGTTGTCCCCCAGTATTTGAACCCTCCCAACCGACCAGCGAGAGCGGCGCGCTACGGTTGTCATCTAGCGGCGAAATTTCGAGGCAATTTGTACTATCAACATTTGTAATAACATGAACATTGATGTGATATTTGAAACGGGTCTTTTTGGAGAGAACTTGGATCGGTTTTTGGACATAGAGTTTTAAAGTGGGAGTTGTAAAAAGTTTATTGAGAAGCTAACTTTTTGATTAACGTGTAAAACATCCACTATTTAGGTACTTATTATACTTCGAATAATAATAATAATAATAATAATAATAAAATATTTATTCAGATATAATTGTAGGTAACAGGATAAAAGAAATAAAATATACAAAAAGAATAAACATCAAAGATTTCGATAAGTGCATAACACTTGTTTCGAAAAAAAATATAAATAAATGTAAAAAGAAGAGACAATTAAAATTAAATTATAATTAAAATAAAACCATTAATTTAAAAAAACGAACCCTTGTGGAAACTTTTAATTGAAACTTATTCAATCGTAAAGACATAATTATAAAAGATACACACCTTTCAAAATAAGTTAAAACATTTTCATTTGTACAGAATGATACATGGTCGAATTTTTATCAATGTGGACCCTCCACTGAAGGATAAGAATTATTTTAACCTGTATAGTTGACAAGACATTACAATAAATACTGTCAATATTATCAACAAAAAATCGTTTATTATAAAATTTCTCATTCCATGAAAGTCAAAAAGAGAGGGAGGAAAGTTACCACTGATAAAACTTTAGCTCTTCACCACTTTAGCTCAGATATAATAGAAGAAAACTTTGTTGATAGTGATTGCTAATTTTTTAATATTTCTTATATGATAAGAAACTCACCCAAACATTCATTTATTTCAAACCAGATATTATTTATGTCTCTCTTGAATGTAAAACATTGAATATTTCATAAATGGTTTAATGATATCTTTGAAACATCTGCGTTTCTCATTTCAATAATTCTAGAAGCAGAATAAGCCGGTAAAATTACGGAACAAGTAATCCTGATACATATTGCAAAATTACATAGATATTATTTATTTACACTTCCTCATTCCATATAGTTATTCAATTATGACTATTACGTATTCAACAAGCAAGATAATTTGTTCCATGTACCTATTTCATCTTCTTTTTATGTTTCACAAATGACTCACCTTAAATTAAATTATTATCCTTTGCCCACTTATTACCGGTCACAAGAGAGTATACGAGTCTCAATCTGTAACAAAATTAAAGTCGATATCATCAATGAATTTTTCCTCTACAACCCCAAGTTTTTCCTACTGTTGCCCCAAATACATTGAAAAATATATTGTTTTGATTGATAACCCAAAAACGTGATTTCCAATAGTTTTTCTGTTTTTACTTTCTATACCATTGTGATTCTAACACTTAATTTGGATAACCCTGTATAATCATTACCAATTGAGGTTTTTCCTGATGCCTGTAACCTTCTACTGGTTTGCTTGTTATAAGTTTTCCTTTCGTGCAGTCGAAAGAAGAAAAAAAAACGCAAATAATTTTATGATCAAATGGGTATACCGTGCATATACTCATTGAACAAAATGTTTGCATTATTTATTTGGATTGTACCTACCAATTTGTCACGATATTCAGTACGGCAGGAGACAAAGAGGTAGAAAGCTCCCAAGCAGCAATTTGACGTTGCGGCGACGTGTTTGAAAAAGTTGCGCAACCAAACATGAGTTGCGTAGTCGACCTTAGTACTACGTCGTCACGACCCTGTTTTGCACCAGTTTGGTCAATCATTTTTGGGTTTTTGAAACGTTTCACTTTCAACTGTAGGTAGCAGTTGGTCGTTTCCTAAACGTTGCTAAATTTACCAAAAAACAACTACACACTTGCGCCCTCTTGCGCAGCGATGACAGTTCACTTTCCACGGTGTTCAGAAATTAGTAAATATTCCAACCAAATCATTACTGATCACCAAAATGGACACTTGGTAAAAACTTTCTGACGACTACTAATGTTTTACTCATGTGCTCATGATAGGTACCTACTCTATTTATATTGCCTGAAAATAAAGATTTCCAAACAGAAATTATCAACGCATTTCAGTTTATTGTCAAATATACTATTGTTTTGCGTCAAAAAACACGCGCTCCTTCAATCCGTGGCGAATTTCTCAAAACTCGAAGAAAAAAAAAACGAAAAAAATAATTTGGGATATATAATATTCAAAGTTAATATTTATCCAAACAAGAACTATAGAGGATACAATGATATATTGATCGTTTCTAGAGTACTGTTAACCTCTGTTTATGTTTGTTTATGTCCCAAATTTCAATGGCCGACCATGTTTCCGAAGATAATTACGCATCAAACATGGCGTAGTATTATAATAGACGTCAACACGACTTAGGATATCAGATAACTGAAAAATATACTGCTTTCAACCTTAGTCATCCAGACAACTAAATATAACCAAAGCGCGACTGAAGTTGGTTATCCGACCAAAAACTGAACGAAGTCCAACTAACGAACACACCTCGCTCCACATTTTGAAACGGGCTTTACTGTGTCATACAATTGTCAGTAGTGTTCTTCGAAAAATTAGTTGCTTTCCTCAATCTCTGCATCCAGGTTAGCATTTGTTCCAAAAGAACTGAAGTTTTCCAAACTGCCTGTCTTCAGGCATAATTTTATTTTTAATAAATTTTTTGAGGTTAGGTTGGATCAAGTTTTTCTTATCTTACTAGATATTTATTCTTTCGTCGAAGCATTTCAGCCAACATTATGTCCTTGTTGTCCTCTATAGTGAGTATTTGGAAAATTTAACTGCAAAGATATGACTCCACGAAAACGTTTACAATTTTTATAAAAAATTGCCCACTGCCAAGTTAAATGTCACAAGGTCAGCTCAACGTCGGTAAAACGTTGAACATAACTAGAGTAATCACTCAAACGTTTTTAGAACGTCACTCCTATTCCCAAAATTTTTACTACATGAAGTTGGTTGGGTTTAACCTTGTAACAACGTCGTCGGTTAACTAAAGTCATGCTCAACACTGATACAACGTTGTCCGGTGGTTTAGAGAGCGTCGTTTCATGAATGACTGATTTCTACACTAAGTATAACCTTAATTTTGGTGTATTATGTGGTTATCGTCGCCAAAATGCTACTTGGGCTATTTTTCTTTTACATCAACAATGAAAGTGTTATACGCCTTTTCTCTTCAACGGCCTAAAAAAATTGGTTTGAAATGATACGATAACAATAGGGTCTATGTAATGGATCACTAGACCTCATTAGATGTCATCCATGGTCAAATTTAGTCGACTATTAGGTAGGCATAAGCTAAAATTATTATATCATTCACCGAGTCATTCACTTTCAAGTACTTGAATGGAAAAGTATACTCATTATATAACAGTTGAAAATCAAATGAAGTGGGCCACTCGAAACTCTCCATCTTTGATCACAATATAAGTTATTTTATAGAAATTGATATGGAAATGGAAAAAAAAAAGAGAACTTGCAACTGATTAGTTATCTCATTCGATTTTTTCACTATCTAAAAATGAAAATGAGAACGATCAGACTATGCGACCTGAGTTGAATTGTTCACTGTATATTACAGCTTTTTTTGTTATTTCATTCAGACAGTGAAATTTATGGAGGAAATGAAATTATTTTTACGTTGATGTTTGTAATTGTTCGTAATTCATGCTTGACATAATTTCGAGGATTCTTTTTCTCAACTGGTTGCAGACTGGCGAAAAATTGAATTGCCAATAATTAATCGAAAATGAAACGTTAGATTCTCAAACTGATATTTCAATCATTGGAAAAAATTTCGAGAGGTGTTCATTGTTTTGTTTTCGAAGAATGAAAACCGAAATATTCGTAATTATCTCGAAAATTACTTTTATGTGAATGGCTCTTAGATTCACGAAAATGTCACGTGACTTTTTTGGGTTACCCAATGTTTCTATCCTAGGCCTATCTCATATTCTCAGGATTCGACAGACAATTCGATAAATTAAAAATTTTGCTTTTGCCTTGGCTGTTATATATTGCTCACATAAGTCCCAACCACCAATAGGTACCACCAGTTTATAGTATTATTCCTTGAATCCTAAACATTTTGGTGTCAAACGATTTCATCCTGACAATTATTTCGAATGTTTCGTGATCCAGGAAAATAACAACTGCTACTGTTACTCTTGCTTCAAGGAGTGGTACTCTCCAGTCATTCATTTCATTACACACTGTATGACACTTAAACATATCTGTGATAATCTGACATTCACAAGTGAACTACTTGTTCTAATATCTTTTCGAACGCTGATAACAAATTGATTGGTCGAAATTGTTCAGCATCTTATAGTAACGATTACAAGACTTTCGAATATTATGAGATGCTTGCAGTTGATAATGGATAATTAATTATATTAATAATTGCATTGCTCTCATGTCGAAATTGATAAATAAAATGTACGTAAACATACCATCATGGACACGCCAAAATATTCTTCAAATGAGTCTTTAATATCTATACTATCCATCATTCTGATCTTTCCAGGTTTCGATGCTATTCTAGTCGAAGGCCTGAATGGTAATAATTCATAATTCTGCGAGGAACTTCAATGGCAATGCATTCGGCACACGTCTTTTTACGGTTATTCTCACACGGTCTCGGTAATTCATCAATGAAGCAGCTGATGCAATTTTTGTCTCGGTCCATATTCGGATGGCCCTACCTTCATAGTCAGTTCAGTCTACTCCAACCGACTGACTTAATGAACGATATAAGGAAACCAGTCAGCCCAGATAGTATTCTACCTTGCGGTGTACCGTTACATCTCGAAGAACGTTAAATAAAGCCCAATTGGGATTTATTTCCTTTTTTATTTTCGTATCGTGGTTGTACGGTTGTTAGCTTTCAATGGGCTTTCGACGGATCGATAATAAAATTGATTTGATAATGATATCGATTATGTTGAAATTTTGATTGCGAAAATATGTTCTTTGTTGAAGTAACATTTGGTATAGAGACTATATAACCACTGTATTTTGAAACCCCCAACTTTGTGAGGTTTCAACGAAGAAATCCACAAAAAAATTTAGGGTTTACTTTACAGGGTTGATAGAACCTAACTTGACCTGACCTGACCTGACGTGTGACCTGTCACCTGTCACCTGTCACCTGTCACCTGACCTGATTAATTTGACGTTACAAATGTCTGGAACCATCTTCAACCTTTTTTTTTCTCTTATAGAACCCATATAAGCTATTCACTTAATTTTCTTATCGTTTCGAGAATGTATTAAACTGAATAGAATAGAAATCGAGCAAACTCACTTTAAATAGGAGTATCTTTTGGTTATTATCTAATACCATTCTAATACTTAATTCCAGAAGATATAACTCGTATGAGAGGTTTATGATGCAAAAGCTTCAAATGGCATGGAAATAATCCAATATGCGAGTATTTCTAGTTTTGTTTCATTTAATCCGATCAGGAGAATGAAGTGGCTTGTATCGATACATTATTAGGTAAGAAGCATCATACGCGTTCAAGAAAATGAAAAATATGAAAATAAGCCGAGCCTTTGGTTCTATATGGACGCTTCGAAAGAAATACCTTTCCCTTTTTCATTGAGAATTAATATTTATAATTATATTTCTCCACGATTAGAACTGAATATTCCAAAGTCATTTTTAATAATAGAATGTAGACATTTTCACTCTTGAGTGAGAAAAAGTCTTGTTCCTTAAGTGTTTTGCATGTATTTTCATTCTAGTAAAACAAGGTAGGTACTGTTGTGTGCATAGAAAAGTCGTACAAGGTTTGTATGGTGTAAACCTGTCTAAGAAGTTCCAGATATCATTAAAAAGTAGTAAAAGTACACATTTGGAACTTTTGTGACAAAAATAGTTTGAATACTGACACTACTTGTCAAAGTCGATAACAAGTTCAATCAAGATTGACAAGCCTGACTCAAAATAGCCTATAACTGCTGTACGACTTCTTTATGTACAGAAAGAGGAAATTTGTACTTACATATGCATTAAACAGAATTTCATGACACTCGATATTCTTGCATCATGTAAATGGCAGAATTTTCAGTTCATTTATCCCAGTCGTATCGAATTTTTTTCAATATAACCTTGTTACAGAATCTACTACCCCATAACTACATCACCAATAGACTGTGCAGAATAAATGGGTACGGTTTTTCAATATTTTTAAGTTGAGATTTCGAATCATAAAATCAAGTTTTTCTAGGAACTGATGATTATCTCCAGTCTCCACTGATTGGTCATTGTAAAACTGTCACTCAAATATATCATTATTCATAATTCAGAAGAGAAGAAAAATAGCAAAATATTGAAATTCCACAGTAACGACATTGTCTTTTAAATTGTTAATGTGTATATAGCCCTGATGGTAGTCTTGGAAGAGGACACATAATATCCTTATTAAAAGTTAGGTACTTGGTTCTAACGATGGCTGAGTAGTCGTTCATTGAAGGCCAGAGTAATGTAAAAGGAAGGTTTATAGGGAGAACGTGATATGAAATACGTTATAACAGCATGCGGCATCCACACTGTTTGAGGTTGAAGAATACATTTTCCTCCCGTAAAATGGAAATTTGAAATTATTAGTATCAGAATTGATATCTCCTCTATCCCATTAGAATATGTGATCAATGGCGTAATATTTATCAAGTAAACGTGACCATTTTTCGTTTTGAAACATACCACCTTATAAAAAATGGTTTGTCTTATACTTATTTCCAGTTCTCAGTAGATAATATCGAATAAATGTATTTGAATATCATTCTTTCGATACGCTTTTTCCTGGAAATTACTGAAAAAGTTTATTATGGTGTCACTCGTATATTGGTTTGGAGAAATCGGTTGAAGAAATATACCGGGTTATGTAACTATATAGGTGAATTAATTAATAATTATAACAATATCTATAAAGTAATGCGATCTGGCCGTTCCACCTCTAAATAATCTATTATGATAATAATAATTACTATTTGATAGACTTATGCAATGAATTATTAAACAATAATGAAATAAACCCCAGTACATTCTTAGATCCGGTTGATATAATCTAATTATTATGCCAATACATAATATAGGGTGATCTAGTTTTGTCGACTATAATTGAAAACATGAAAGTCACCATATAGGCTAAGAAAACATGAATTTGGTGTTTCCTGTATAATATGAATGCGAATACGAATTCAATAAAAATAAATGAAAATCTTCAGCAACGTTTAAGGGGTCCTACCGTTATCTGTCGCATATTTCGTTTCATTATCCTGTTAATAGAGGTTATATTTTCATTTCATGGAACCAACGCTGTCGTGATGAAAAAACTCAACGTAACTTACTTTATTCCTAATTGGTGGTCTTGAGAGTTAAATTTGTTGTGCAAGGGGCACTGAGAAATGATCCTGGTTTACATAATTATTACTTTTTATACTTTTTTCCGTCAAGAATTATGAGTGTTTCTTAATATTTGAGGAGGTCAAAGATTATCATTGGGTATATTTCGAGAAGAAAGTTACAACAAAAATGAAACGTTTTGATGCATCAAAATTATTTTTGAAATCCGCATCTTCTCAGAGAAAATCTGGTCTACGGATAATACTTTCCGTTTGACGATCTACTTTGTAATCGGCGAAAATGTACGTTTATTTATTTTTTAGTTTTTAGCATTATCTTTCAATTATCTGCATCGATAAGTCCGATGTTCCAAGTGCTTGAAAAATTCATTAAATACATTAAGCAAGTTGAAAAAAGCTTTTAGATTTTTTCATTGGTGCCAAATTTACCTATCTAGATCACGACTTTCAAAATGGCGCGTATTTAAAAGATGTGCAGTCAAAAAAACATGGTATTAAAGAAGTGCGACAACATGTATTGTCAAACGTGTGTCATAAACAATTTGTTTAGTTTTGCATTAATTTGGAAGTTTTTTATTGAAACAGATAGTATTTTACCTTGCGGGTAATTAAATGACAATGAAATAGTTAAAATCTGACACACAAGCGAAAAAGCCAGTTTACTGTTGAGCGATTTTGTTTTTATTGGCCAATTTAAATCAAACCACAATGTGAATTGAAATTTACCAATAAAAACAATGAGTTTTTCACTGCTAGTATCACCAATTCCAAAATCGCTCAGAAGTAAGCTGGCCCAACTCTTCTGACTTTCATTTGACAGTTCGATTATATCAACATTCGAATAATAAAAAATGCGTATCAAAAAAGGGGCTATTTCGATACGCATTTGCGTTTCATAGTGACTTGATTATAGAACCAAAATATAAAAAATATTACTAAAATAAACATAAACAAAGTATTCGTGGATCACTGTCTTTAAAAAGAAGAGGCAAACTAATGATCAGCAAAGAAAATCAAAGCAGGTATTTCGATTATAACTTTTCTAAATATTGTGGTGAGAAAAACCCACTGGAGAAGAGATCATACTGGTTTTGTTCGACTGGATATGGGGAATAAATGTAAAGAAATTGTGAAACTGAACGTCAAATATCATAGGAGATCACTCCTTAAAAAAAAAGGAATAATGAATGGATAAATGCTGGAGTTCATTACTCCACAGGGTCGCAAAAAGTGGGTCCTGATTAACACGTCACTCAGCCTGCCTAACCCTTTTTTTTCTCCACCTCTCCTCTAATGAACATATCTCATATCTCGACATTTCGCAGACAGCAAGAAATAACATTTCTCGTCCCTTGCAGACAGATAAATGCGGTCTTCGGTGCTTTTGACGTCCAGTACAATTATAGAAGAAAATTATGGGTATCATTTTGCGCAAAAGAGCTGCAGGAGGATAGATAAGATAAATAAATATGCCGACTGACTTAAAGAAATCGACTGTAACAGAATTCGCACCCATGATTTAGGTGGTGTTTTGAAAATGCATTCGAGAAAATTTATAACACACTTGATGTCAAGCTCGTATATGCTAGTGGTTGCAGAAACACATTCTTCAAGATCTCTGCACCATAATATGTGGTATAGATTTTTTTCCTTCATTTCTAAGCTTCCATTTCATGTGGATATATTACTATATTTTACTATTTTCTGCATTTCTCTGTTGATCAATAAATGAAATAATGGGTGAGAAATGGTTTGAACTAGAAATTTATAACTGAAATTCAAGAATATATTTGAAATCTGAACAGTGAATAATTCATAACAAATAAAATAATATACAACCCTGAATATCAATCAAAATAGTATAAAATGGTTTACAAACATAATGATTTTACCTGTAAAAGAGAAATACAAAAGAAAGGTTAAAGAGAAATAGAAAAAAAAAGTTGAATCATGCATTGGCTCCATATCTGGAATTGAGAAAACATTGAAACCTAGAATTACAGTTACAGCAAGAAGTTCGTATAATTTCTCTTCCGCGCTCACAATGTTTGAAGTCTGCTACAAAACATTGTTGCCGATGGAGGTTGCACATAATACTGGCAAGCGTGTGATAATCTACGAATTTCTACTCGTTAACCACATTCGAACACAAATCGCGGTTTGGACACATGGTCATCAACCAATTCATTCGGTTGTCGCGCATGGTGTTATAGGTGAAGGATATTCAGCTGTAGATGACAGCCCAATCCGTTGGATCTGTGATCCTGGACATAACCCAGCATAGAGATTTAACCATCTTATAGGTGCAGATGAACATATTTTTTTTTGCTCGGATGCTGGGCTTGTCGCCAGCTACGCCCCAGCCTCTGAATTTTTGTCTTCCGGTTTAACTTCATAGCACCCACTCCGTAGCTCTAGTCGCATGCACCAGTCTGTACAGGCTCCTCACCGGCTGGCTGTTGTATTCTTCGGGAGTTAGCCTAGACTGCTCGAATATTGCTTGTCTTTTACCGTGGTTTAATGTCTCACATTCATTCTGACAGTATGAGCTTGAGCGTTTTTTTCCTTGACCACATGGTCTGCAGAAAAGTGTTACCTCATTGGATTGTGATCAATGAGAAGACCTGTTATTACTCTTACTCATCTTTGACTTGTTCTTCGGTTTGTCTGTTCTGACGGTTCTTTGATATAACTTTCATTCCAGCGCAGTTTTCACTTTTGTTTGACCCAGTCCCATATGCATCATCGAATGTGAGATTTAGTAAATCCGAGTGCGAGATCTGGATCAATATTTGGAGCTGGTGAGCCTCTCCTGGCTAGTTCATCAGCTTTTTCATTGCCCTCGATGCCACAGTGTCCTGGAATTTCTCTCCTCACTGAATATTTCAGCAGTTACTTCCTTGGTCTTGGAACCGACTGTATATACCAGATCCTTCATCCAGGTCTGCCTCTGATGTTGGCAATCGATTCGAACTTGTATAATCAACTCGAAGTTGGTGTTGAAGAGAAGTCATGTTGTCGATCTTTTGCTCGTATTTTGTTGTATTTTCTTGCCATCCATGGCTGATGTTGGTATAATTTTCAAAGCCCCCGTTATGCTAATGCAGGCAAGTCTTTGCATCTAGTTCGGGTAATGTTTGTTCACCAAACCAAAATGCATAGCACCCATGTTTTTTCGTGTGCTCGTCTGACTATTATCAATGTAAAAACCTTGGTTGTAGGTGTGAATATTCTTCCGCAAAGCATACATAGATTCATACGAGTGCAGTAATTTCTCACAAATTGGCATCACTGAAGGAGTGACTTATAGACCTGCGGCACGTCGCGAAAACACACTCGCAGCGGTCAACCTATGAGGTCGAACAGGTGTGCGACCGGCTAGTCGTCATCAGGATTAATTGCCTTTCGAGAAGAGGAAAATTATCGAAAAGAAATGGAAGCCATTCCGGCCTTAATGATGGCGGGTTATGCTCCGCGACTGCGACTCTCAGGCGGTGGTCTCAACGGTGATGGAACAAGGAATGAAAACGATGATTTACGTTATGGCGATAGAGGTTAGGTTTGTTTTGGTTTTTCTCGTCAGGTATCGTTCTGGAACGACTCTGCTCATGCGCATGTCTTCATTCCAAACTCTTGTAATATAAGTGATAAAAATATCTAAAGAATAAAGATCACCCATGTTCTAGCGAAATTAATGCAGAATCATTGTCTGTACGAAAGGAATTTCGAAATAATGCAATGAAAATTATTTTCAATTATCGTGATATTTATTATTATATGAATATAAAGATTATAGATTCAACTAAACTAACAACTAAGAATTCACATTTAATAATTAGGAATTAATAATTGGGAAGGTGTTTATACAATGCAATTAATAATTAAGAATCAAATGTTGAATGTTACATGATTGAAAGCTCAATGTCATGTCAAAGTGTTGAATTGAATGATTTAATTAATCAAATGAGCAAAAAACACGAAAAAACTAAAAACTCTTGAACCTGGAAACCATAAACACTATTAGAAACAATGACAAATGATGGCACTCCAACGAGTCATATTTTTCTTCAAGTCTTTAAAATGTTTTTTTTTTCAAGAGAGAGCTAATATCTAGACATTGATAGCCTCATGCTATCATGAGATTGATGACTGGAGTTTCTTTGCAACCCTGATGCTATATTTATTGAATCTGTATAAGTCTCGGTATAAGTGTTGATCACAAGTTAACTTGTGGTATTCCGAAATTTTTGTTGAGTAGGTACCATTTTTAGGTAATTTTTCAGACCCACATCACTCGCATTCAAAACTAAACCCCCGCTCTATTTCATGCGTGATTTATTTTCACTTCCTGTTTCTGTATTTATACAAATAGAAATAGTCAAAGTGAGTTACACTTTAGCATCACCCTGTAGGCAACAATCGTGCTATTTCGCCCACTCGATCTGGCCAAATGTGGATCAGTGTGCCTTGCTTCGATCTCGACTTTCTTTTGTCTTTTCACGTGATCTCTGGCCGTAAAAGCAAGTTCCGAAGGTCCTGGAAACGTCGAAATGTTCGTGTCGAGGCTATGAGTCGGGTCCTCCATATTTCAGGGGCCCTGCTGGCTATACAGAGCGATCGTAAATACCTATGGCGTGGTTTGGTAAAGCGTTTGGTCGCTGGATCGACCATAAACCAGACTTATTTTGCTTATGGGGTGCTTATAGGGTGATATTACGGAGTTGATAATGCGTGCATTTTCACTACGAGTTAGAACTCGTTACCGTCAAAATATTGGATATTTCGAGCATATTTTGCGAAAATTTTATTCACTTTCTATACCTATTTTTGTATGTTCTGGTTCTCACCAAAAGGTATATCCTGTACTGTTCAGAGAACATCGTGAGAACCAAGGGAAAGAAGGTAGGAGTTGGTGTTCTTCTTAAATTTCTGGATATCATATGCCTCGGGAAACACCTCCCTAGGCAATGAGTTCCAAAGTCTCGATGTTCGTTGGATGCACGAGTCTTTGGAAAGGGACGTTCTGCAGGTCTCTAAAGTGACCACGAAGGGATGTGAAGACTGAACTTGGCGGGTTAATCTCGAAGAGACTGCTAATGGAGGAACGATTGTTGATATTTCAGAAGAGCATCGCCCATGAAAATATCTATAAAACAGAGACAATTCGCCAACCCTTCTAGGGTGTTCCAAAGAAGTGAGCGAGTTTGTAAGCGAGGCATCACCGACGAGACGAATTGCCCTTTTTTGGACAGAATCCAATAGTTTCAGGATATGTTTAGGTGCCGTACTCAAATATGGAAACAGTGTTTTTGATGAACATGAAGGTGGTCGATGTGAAGAAGTCGCCATTTGTGCTGACAGCTCATGGTCAAATTCAAAAAAATTTCAACTTTACTCGTTACAAATCAATGAATATTGAAAGATTATTTGTAGTAGTCTGTTTTGGTTTTCTATTATCGCAATAAAATGCTCAGAAAAACCATCGATTTGGAATGCAAATAATGTTCATTGTATTGGGAAGATTACGTTATTTCAAAAAGATGATAGGTGATGACAAACTTGAAAGGAACATTTTATTCGTGATGAAGAAACAAGAAAGCAGTGCGTTTGCCTCACATCCTGTATAGAATACTTCGCGATGACCCATGAAATGAAAGTGATTATACTCTTTTGCAGGCAAGTAGTACTTAATAAACAATACCATCGAACACGCAAGAAAAAAGTATTCGCTCTTCCTTTCTGTAGGTTATATTACATGCGAATGTATTTTACTGTCGGATTCGCGTGTTATTAAGAATGTTCGAATGTTTTGTTGATTTGTATGCAAAGTTCGACTACACGTTCACTGGCTGTTCCATTTGGGTTAATGAAATAGAAACTAATTTTCGGGGAAATTTACAAGACTGGTTACAAAAAAGAGCACTCGGTATGTGTTGCATCAAATATGAATTATGCATTACATACATTGTATCATTGTACCCATATGTATATTAAATTAGTACTCAATAAATAATTGATCAGGAAAAAGAAATACTTTTCGGAAAAATCCTCGGATATTCCACGGACATCCTGTATAATATGAAAATTGCATTATTTGCTTGCTTATTTTTTCATTGACATCAGTTTATGTTCTCTGATCTGTGATACGGTTTTGGGGGTTTTAGGGGTTATTCATTAGTCCAATTATTTTCTTCACTAAATTGTTACTAAGTTACACTCTGAGTTGAATCAGATTTGAGAAAAGCGACTATTGTAATTTAGTAGCTATAAAGTGGAGACTGTGGCTTAGGAATATGTCTACAAATAGAAATATAACCCAAAAACCACAAAAAAATTTGAAAACCCACCTTCAGTGGAACTCTGAATATATAGCAACTTAGTTATATTCTCTTTAGTTGTATAGTGGGTGGCTCTCTGATGGAATACTGGTCCTGGGTCTAGCAATCCCCAGTAGAGCCACCCAAGAAACGATTTATCATTCACAGTACCTAATAATATCCATTCTAGGCAGGACTAATATCTACTATGGGTACCTATACGCTCACGTGTTACTATATCACAATTATTTTCTCTTCTACAGTGTCAGTGACACTGTCTCCGCCATCATATTTATGCTATTAACCATAACGTTACATTCATATTCGTTCACCATCAGCATTGGCACCAGCCATTGTCTTGGAGAAAAGGGCACAGTCGATTTTTTAGATGAAATTGTTGAAACAATATTTCAACTTGAGATGAAATATCATGTGTCATAAACTCTCAAGATATATTTTTAGGACAGGTTGAAGTGATAATTATTTGCCTAACGGTACTATACCATCGATGTTAAATTTAAAATCTATTCGATTCAATTACCCAGTTTCACGACAGCAGAATTTATTGATTTGATATCGAATGATGAAGTGGTAATGAAATTATCAGTTATAAAATTATTCGATTTCGTTGAACAATAATTCTTCTAGCCACGAATGGAGTCATTAGCCTTAGAATTCACGAAAACGTGAACTAATATTTCTATACAATACCCGTTCAAGCAAGTGATAAGATCAATCAACTTTTTTATTCCATCTACCAGGCCTCGGGTTTTCTAATATTCAAATTATTGAATCGTCATTCAATATAATTTTCAACCCCTCACCTCTCTTCATGACTTTAGAATGTTATCCAATCCAAAGAAACCGAATTTTGAGTAAGTTGATCAGTACTAGCAGCATATCATTTGATATTATTATGTAACAGAGTTGGATTCAGTGAGATTTATACATCAGTAAGTACTTTTTTTCGATCCTTTCAATAACAATAATTATAGTTATTCTCAACATTTTTTCAACGAGAAAGATGTTTGATGTTATCGAGAATTTACTGGTATATCATTATTAATGATTAATATCGTTGGTTTATGTGCTTAAGTGGTGAGAAGACATTGACAAAAAATGCAATTGGAAAGTTACCTACCATTTATTTCATCATCACATAATCATAACCACAGATGAAAAGGTTCGTTCAATCCCTGTTATAATGTTCAAGTAGTAAAATATAGTAGAAAAAGATGAGTCTCAATTGTAAAACAAAATGCACTATACATATTCACCAATGAACTACATCATCCCTGGGCACCTATTCTTGAATTCTAGGGAGTAAAAAAATTGATAGAAAAGTGAGGAGGAAATATATCATTCATCTGTCAAGAAGTGAGATAGTTGTCCTGTTTTCTACTCCCTAGAATTCAAGAATAGGAGCCCTGACATGCCCCCCTCCCTATAATTCTCAATAGATGATATTGAACTGAAATCTAGTTAGTTTTCAAAAAGAAACAAAAAACACTTACACACCAAAATTATTAATTCTATCGAATGTTTTTTCAATGGGAACCTCCCAGTTTTCGTTTGTTTTGTTTTATCCATGTTATTGCCGAGGTTATTGCTTACTTGTTTCAGTTGTTTTGAATAAAAAACTGTTGTTTGATGTATCTCTATTCATATGAGTAGATAACAGTGCACATACTATACTAGCATCATGAAAATACTATCACTATCTTGTTCTCAATTCGAAAAACCCCAGTACTTCCCTTTCATGTTATGATGCTTCTTTCGATCATTGAGAAAGTCAAGACACGACTTGAAACCGAAATCTATGGTAAAAGTGTTCATTACCGCCAGTGTAACATTTGTTCAGTTTACTTTCTTTCACCGATAATTTGCTTATTGCATGGTTATCAAGATTAATCATTGAACAGGATTCCCCTCATTTCTCTCTGAAGGTATTCATAAAACTGTTTAATAATTATTATTAAATTATCATAGATTTATTACCATTTACTTTTCTAAGTAATTTTCTCAAGGAATTGATCATATTGATGTTCATCATTAAGATATCGAACGAAACATTTCAGTATCCATTCAATCGACTTATATGGACAAGACCTATAAATACACTGTGAATAGGAAGTATTCAACATTTTCCTTTAACTCACTAGATCCTCCTAGATCGGTATTTTCGTGAAATGTCTGCTATAACCCTATTGAATTGATCTTCATAAAACAGAGTATAATAACTTCCTTAATATTTGAGCCCAGATAGGTAATTACGAACCAAAGAAGAAGTAAAACCTCTATAATAAAACTTGATAACCTCCGAAATTCAGCAAGTAGTTTTAGTTCATTTCAAAGTTTCGCAGCTTCCTGTCATGATGGGTCGCAAGTTTATAGTCAAGATAAAACGTGAGATTATCTCTACACTACAACAAAGCAATGAGAAGCGTTCTCAACTGATGATAATTAAACTCGTAGACTACTTTGTAACGGTTCAGGCTTGAAACAATGGATGATTCATGTTGAAATGGATTTCGAAAGTGATTATTGCCGGAAAAATGTGGAATTCAAATGAATAGGTACGTTTAATCTCAGTAAAAAATGAGTCATAGTAAGAGGAAGATGCTATCAACAAAGTATAGGTAACGACAAGGTGAATAACATCGAATGTAGTTTTTTCAGGGGGTTTCATCCTATTAGCAATCGATCTAACCATTTGAAAGTTTCTTTGAGATATTTCGAAATTGTGTATTTTGGTAAACATATTTATGAACATTGGAAATAGCACTACTCACTACTCCAAACTATAGGCCTTGAATTAGTAGAAGCTACATAGTACTGCTCAGAGTTTTTTATCATTTGATGGTAAACCAGATATTATGGTCTTATATAACAAAATAATAAACAAATTATTATTACTCGTTATGATTGTTACATGCATAACATTCTGCGATAAAAGTGCCAGTAAAGGTCATACAAGAGGTTTTCAATGTTGACGTTACCAAGAAACAAGTTTCGTTTTCCCATATTTTTTCCTCGATCTATTATTCAATAGCCTATACTTTCAACCGTAACTTGAATGATAACATATTCATCATTTATGTAATGATTTACGTAACAGCATGTATCATTCAAGTTCTAGGATATTAATGGTGTGCTAATAATTCGATATTTATTCATGCACTTTTATTTATTAATTGCAATGGGAATAACCAAATCTGAAGCTACATATATTGTGTTTATTTTTGAGTTGTTTATAGGCTTCTCTCATCTCTCATTGAAATAGTATAGACCATTGTCGGTGCCCTCTGTGATATCTAAAATAATAGAATATGCTATGATTCATCAGTTAACAAATTTTTCAAATGAAAACAATATAATCAATGAAAAACAACATTCTAGGATGACTACGAAAAGATTTTAGATGGCATTGAACAAGCAGAGAGTCCAACCGGAATCTTCTATGATTTCAGTCGTGCCTTCGACTGTGTTCAATCTGATACACAATTTGACATATTAAATAGTCATGGAATGAGAGGCATGGTTGATTGGTTTAAATCCTACCTAAAGATAGACCACAAATGGTTAAAATACCTGAATGTGGGAATTTTGTTTTCTCAACAACTGATACTAACTTACTATGTGTACCGCAAGGTTCAATTCTGGGGCATGTCTTGTTTTTATTATATATTAATGATTTACCTCTGATTCTATCAGACAGTTTAACCACATTATATGCAGACGCCTCCACATTACTCATAAAAGATAAGGATGCTAAATTACTGCAAATAAAAATTACTAGTTCAGTAAATAAATTATGGTGTTCTGATAGATCCTTGTTGCTAAGTACAACTAAAACTAACTACACAACCTTCCACACTTATCATAATTAATATATCTCACAATTCAATGTCATTATAAATAATAATACTACCGAAACCATAGATGACGTTAAGTTTTTTGCTCGGTTTCTTGGATTGTGTTTTGATTCTACATTATCATTTAAAACACACTGCAATAAACTATGTATTATGGTATTATTCTCTTCAGCTGCTCAAAATGTCTTCCTTTCTCAGAAGAGCATTTTAAGGTGTCTTGTTGGTTGTACACCAGATCAGTCATGTTGAAACCTCTTCATAGCATAACATTTTGACTTGCAGAGGAATATTTATTTTTGAAATACTGACGTATATTCATGAGAATCGATATATTCATACAATACAAGGAAAAAAGAAAATTATCATGTAGGAACCTTTCAAACATCTAGAAATATCCAAAAGATCTCTTAATACTTTTGGTGTACAACTTGCTTCCACAGGAGTTGAAAAATATGACGTTTCCGATATGTTTTTTGACTTGTCCTATAACTTAAACGTTTCAAAGGAGTAATAAAATAATGTATTGATTGATTGAGTATATTATGATACAAGTTTTATATGACAATCATTACGCTAATTTGGAAGCGAGGAGTTTTTTGCGATATCAGTGGTGAAAAATGCAATCTTGTTATTGTTTTCATCGGTCAATACATCAAATCACACTCTGAATTAAAATTCACCAAAAAACACATCGAATTTTTCAAAACAGGCTATTTCGATACGTATTTGCGTTTTATAATAACTTCATTATAGAACCAAAATAGCAAAAGTAAGTTTTGTCACATTAGTCCATATCGACAGATTACGGGTTTTGAATATCCGTAATTTTATTTTCACGTATGTTTTCCGTCTAATGCGAAGAAACAAAATCAACCAGAATGAATCATTGTCCTCCACAGTTCCAACTAAAGAACACATTGTTAACCTCCTGCCTGTTCATGGTTGTTATTGTTTACAAAGCGAAGCGAGTAAGTTCGTTTTGAGTTCGAAGGCTAGCAGGATATAAAACAAATAACAAATTCTGCACGAGGCGTTTATCCATTCAATTTTGCTCACCAAGGATGTGACATTGACCGTGGTTTACTCTGCACAATCATTTGGGTCACGGGTGACGAGAACAAAAAGGTTGGGTCACTTTGAGTGGGGTCAATACCCTGAAAGCGAGAAGAGAGAAATCGAAAGAAATGGTGATAAGTTGGAGATTTAGGTAAAGAGGATGTCAATTTAGTTGTTATACTGAGAAATAGCGCTTTCTTTTCTCTCAGACAACTATTTATATATAAGTGATGATCACAACCATATCATGGAATTTATGATTGAAGTTCTAAAAGCCCCTGTTGAAATATTGCTCGCTTATTTCGGGACACCCTGTATATATATCGAAATTGATAATGGAAATTTCCGAAAAATGTGGCGGTTTTCATGGTGTCAAATTTTCCATATTCAACACCCCTGCTAATTTGACATTTCCGGCCATTTTGAGATCGATGCTGATATAGAGATTATATACGTTGACATCTCGGTTGAAATCCGGTACATACTGGTACAATCATAGAAAAATAATCGTCATGTGATCAATTCTCGGATGTAAACTGCGGATGAATAAAAATGTCTTATCTTCAGATATCTTATTGATTCTTTCTAGAGATAAAATATCTTTTATTGCGGAATAGTTTATACTTATCTGAAAAATATTTTTGACGGAAGTCTGAATATCCTCTATAGCTTCTGTTGTTGTTGAAGTAGATAAGAGAAATACAGGTATAGGTATTAGTTGTTGTTTTTCGAGAAAGTATTCAAGGAAACACATACCTATGAGGTGTTTCAAAAGAATATTCGAATATGGAATGAAATTGTTTCGAAGTATTGTCCCATGAGTGCTTGCATTGCAATTTTTATATGTATACTGGGTTATTTTGGTATCTACAATATTTATTAACGCAAAAACATTTTCCATTATTGATTGTGAAATCTGTATTCCAAAATTATTGAATTCATGCCAAGATTCTACGTTTACTATATGTTATACATGTTATATTAAACACATTTTTGTTAAGGTCATTCCGCCATTAACTTGAATACTTGAAAATGAAAAAATATTCGAATTTTGTTAAAACTGAATTCGTGTTTGACAAAATATTCAATTTTTCTTGTGATAAACTAATAATAAAATCGAAAGTGTAAATACCTTATTTTTTCTAATAGAAAACCGAGTAGAAAATCCTGTATTTTTTTACGTTATCGGTTTCAGATTCACTGATGAAAAGATTAATTTATTCGAGAATTTATTTGTTAGATTTACGTGAACAATCAAACAAGAATCCGTGAGTTTTTATTAATGCATTGCATTTCAACACAAGATCGAATTTAAATATGGAATAGGAATATCTATGACACGAAAAATTGGATTGGTGAAGAAGGATGATGACCGCCAAGATCTCCTGATCTGACAAATTGAATTTTTTTAGAGATTTGTTAAAATGTGTGCATATAAAAAAATAGTCCATAGCTAGAGAAGACCTGCTGAACAGAATCAGCCATGACTGAGACTGACCCAAGAGTGTCATTGCAGATATGCATATTAAATCGCATATTAATTACCAGTTAGAACTTGTTCTCGTCAAACTGGTGGATATTTCGAGCATATTTTGCATTGATTTGATTATATTTTTTATTTTTCGTAGTGAAAAGTCTAGGTAATTACAGGGTGTCTCAACTTGAATGTGTCACCCCCTTTTATCCTCGTGATTCTCAACATATTTCGGTGATTCAAAAACTTTTAGATTAATTTTTCATGAATTTTTCGAATGTGAGGTCACTTTTTCCTCATATCAACAAAATAAAGGATGATCTATATATTTTTCCATAATTCGATAAAGCCCGTCAATCTGAATTCAAAAATATATACAGTGTCCTTCATAAAGTCCGCATCATATGGGAAAAACTTTTATTAATGATTTATTTTGAAATTCGACTTGGGCGTTAGGTTGTGTTTTAAAAAATATGAAAAATGACCGACTCGGATGTGGTCACGTGACTTTCGCTACCTGTCAAAAGTAATATTTTTTCAAAGTAATCGCTGAAAATAGGCTTATTTATTCGCATTTCAAAAAATTTCAAGGGAAAAAGTTTTGAATTATGACGTTGGTATCATTTTAATACTGAAAAAATCCACTTAAATGAATTCTTATCCTACATGCTTGAAGATACGTCAACTTTGCATCAAAAATAACAGAAATGTTAACCAGTAATTCATTTTCTTGAGAAAAACATATTTTTTCGGCAACCGTCCGGAAAGTACGTACTTTCCAGACGATTTTTTTTTGAGAAAGTGGCATTTTTCCGGCCTAGTCCGGGAAGTACGTACTTCCCGGAAGAATCACATCGTTGTTGTCATTGTAAATATGAAAATCTTGGTAGTATGGTTTTGATAAATGCAGTTGATCATTACCATAGCAGCAAAATGATGACTGACAGCTATCTGACATAAAATTAGCTAACATTCCAATTTTTGAAAGAAATGTGTTTCTTTGATTTGATATTCTACACGGTTGCCGAAAAAATTGTGTACGCAACACGCCCGAAAACAGTTTTTTTGGACTCGCAGACTTCCAGGACTCGCTACGCTCGTCCTAGAATTTTGTCCACTCATCCAAAAAAACAGTATTTTCCGGACTTGTTACGTAAATTACTATTCCCCCTAAATTTTTTTGAAATTCGAATAAATAAGCCTATTTTCAACGATTACTTTTGACTGGTCGCGAAAGTCACGTGACCACATCCGAGTAGATCATTTTTCATATTTTTCAAAGCACAACTTAACGCCCAAGTCGAATTTCAAAATAAATCATTGATAAAAGTTTTTCCCATATGATGCGGACTTTATGAAGGACACTGTATAATTCGTATATTATTATCACATAGAAAACAACCGCAGCACATAAAGAAAACATTAAAATTCGTGAAAAATTATCCCAGAAAAGTTTTTGAATTACGAAAATATGTTGAGAGTTATGAGAATAAAGGGAAGTGACACCTTCAAGTGTGACATTGAAAACAATCGAATAAAATTGTTCCCCATATAATTTTGTATTTTTATAGCAATTTTTCATCCTGTTCCGTATCTTGATGTGATCTTGTGATGAAAAGTAATAAATCGTCAAAACCTGACGAATTAATGTTTTATTCTATCATTGAAAACAAGTTTTCATCAAAGTGGAAAAATCGAGGGAAAAATAAATTTCTTAGATTGTCATGTGGATATCAGTGCCAATATTATTCCATAAGTTATGAGTTTTTTAGTTTCGTTATCTGAATGGAGGTCGTAGGAAAAAATTTCCGCACGCAAAAACATATTCGATCTCCGCTTCTCGTCGATCGCCTAACTTTATTTGCGTGTGGAAACACTTTGCGCACTTGTTATGAAAATAACTATTATCCAAATAAATCGCTCGGAATGTTATAGAAATAAAAAACAGTTGTTCAATAATTAAAATGTTGTATCAATTGTATCCTGGGTTTCTCATATAAAAAATATGATTACATTCAATCTGAGCGGACACAGAAGAAAATACATTTTGACTTATGGAAATCTGATCATTCTGTGGTATTCAACAATTTCTATGGATTTTCCGAAGGATTTTCATCGAGTAGGTAACGGCCAAGTCAATTGAAAATCCGGAAGAAATACCTAATCATGAACTAATCATTGTTTCAAGTTTCGAATAAAATCTAGATTGGCATGACTTGTTGACTACAATGTTTACACCGAGGTTTACACAAACACCGGTTGATTTTTTGATGATTGATTGAACACCCCCTTCATACCCACCTGTTGCACCCGAACGATCCAACCAATAAACTTGTCACAGCGCCTCGGGAAGTCTTTTGGCACTGCCCCCTCACTAGTGCGAAAAAGGTAAATCGGGTAACCAGGTGAACAAGTAGTGATCGTGTCAATTGCGCTAATCAACGTTATACCTGCGCTAGTAAGCTCGACTAACAACTGACTGGCGCGGTCTGATTGCACTTTGTTTTGTTTCATGCTCGCCCGCGTTCTCCGCAGGACCAGGTGAGTGTTGTTTACGTCCACGTTGCCATATTCACCGTTTTTTAGCGATGATGGTGTGCGCTTGATTGATGGTTGATAGTGTACGGGGTGGGCGAATTTAGAAAATTTCGATTTTCTCCATGGTAGCTCGGAACTATACAAATATATGGATTTTTTTCATGACGAATATACAGGGTGTTCCGGTGATCATGTTACAAACTTCTAGGGTAGATAAAACACACGAAAATAAGAAAAAAAGTTCATGTGAACATGGGTCCGGAAACGCTTCTTCAGGGAGCTAGGGCCCTTCGAAGATGACCTTCAAAAACTACTCTTCGTTTTATAGCTTCGGTACTATTGCAGCTATCGCCACCAATTTTGGGACATGAAATTTCGAAAAGGCAATAAATCTCTCTAATCTAATTTATTTTCATTAAAGAAGAAGATTTGACTAACTTTCAATGCTCACTATCTGTTCTGATCCTCATTTTCATATTTCAACGTAATAATTTGTTTAAGACCAATAATTTATTATCGATTGGATATAGCCATTTTCCGAGGAAACGGTAACAGATAGCCACTATTACTAATAGTACCTTTTTTATGTAAAAGGCATTGAAGAATCATAATCAGATATAAAAATGGCCAGAAATTGACGCCTTAGAGGAGAAGGGTCAAATTTACCCAAATACCCCCCTGGTTTGTACGCCCCTGGTTAAAGGTAACAAAATCCGAAAGGCTCAAATTGATCAACCTACCAACTAGATTTCATGTCCCAAAATTGGTGGCGATAGCTGCAATAGTACTGAAGCTATAAAACGAAGAGTAGTTTTTGAAGGTCATCTTCGAAGGGCCCTAGCTCCCTGAAGAAGCGTTTCCGGACCCATGTTCACATGAATTTTTTTTCTTATTTTCGTGTGTTTTATCTACCCTAGAAGTTTGTAACATGATCACCGGAACACCCTGTATACTGCTGAAACGAAAATTTGCTATTGTCTCTTGATGTTTTCGAGTTTTGAACAAGTTTTATTTTTTGACTTTTAGTCTCATGGTTATGAGATAATTTAACATTCTAAAAGCTACGAAAGCGTATAAGGGCAACCGAGATTTATTATAAATTTTTCCGACATTAAACTCGGAATTATTTTTTTCCGACTCAAAACTGGAAAATTCCGACTTTAAAATCGGAATTTCCGACTTTGAACTCGGAATTATTTTCTTACAGCTTCAAACTCGGAAATTCCGACTTTGAACTCGGAATTTATGACTTTGAACTTGGAATTTCCGACTTCAATTTCGAAAATTTCGACTTTAAACTCGGAATTTTTTTATTCCGACTTCAATCAAACTCGGAATTTCCGACTTCAAACTCGGAATCTCCGACTTCAAACTTGGAATATTTTTATTCCGACTTCAAACTCGGATTTTCCGACTTCAAACTCGGACTTTCCGATTTTTGAAAAATTGCTCGAAGAATGTATAAGTTATCATCTCGTAACTCAACGAACAACCATGATATTCACATGTATCGAAAAGTCGAAAAATCGAACAATTTTGTTTATAACTCGAAAAGAAAAGACGATAGCAAATTTTTTGTTTTCGCGAGTGAATTTGTCTCGAAAACAGATACTGAGAATACGTCCTAAATTTTTTTGAATCTCCTATATAATAGTTATCGAGTTACCCTACATAAACATCGAAATCTGCCCACCCTGTACAGTTTGGTGAGTTGAAAGATCTACTGGTGTTCGCTATTTTTAGTCGATTAGTTTTAATTTGGTGCGACTCGATTGAAAAAAGTCAAAAACGTTTGCTGACCGCAAGGATGTGTGTCAAGTTCGTAAGTTTGCCACAGTTCTGTGAACAAATAATTTGATATCTCGTCACACCACAGACGTTCCATAATTATTAATACATAAAAATCAATTCATTTTAATGATTTTAAAACAGTCATATCTCAATATCTTCACTTAGTTTCACTAAAACGAAGGCTGCCTCAAGACATAAATGCATGCATGCTTAAATATGTCTGTTGGAACTATTTTTACTCGCCCTGTAGGCAGAAGCAAAGTTCTTACAATTCTGTAAACTTTGGCAGAAGCGTCTTAACCCAATGCAAAGCATGAAATTTTGAATGCCCGTATCCATTCATAACTTGAATGGTATAACCTTCGAAAACTATCTCACAGAGTTTTTCGAACGATATCACAAAAATAATATTATAGTTCTTCATAGAAAAATAATTCTACTCTGGTATGCATTTTATAATACTCAGGGATTGTAATGAAAAAGTCAATCATTTGTCGAAACCCTACATCCTACATCTGTTCGAACTTATCTCTTTAGTATTCAACCTCTGAGGTTAGAGATTCATATTTCCCCTAAAAACAATTGCTGTGAATATAATATGTTCGAAAGCCTTGCATGATATATGTTACCATGAATGTTAATGAACTTGTCAGATGTTTTTTGTATAACGGAGCAAAAAATAATTACGTGAGGTAATAAGAAAGGCGAAACCGATGATTATTGCTGATATGACGAGGATGCTGAATAATCTGCATTTAATCTCATCATGATTACGGTTTCTATACGGTTGAGGCTGAACTCAACTTATCATTTTCGACAAACTTTGTTTAGTTCCTTGCCCCGGCTGTTATTATGGGTATGGAAATTTAATTACATTGCGAAATTATTCTTTGCGGTGCACCAGTATCTCTCGGGAAAAATTAGCAGTTATAATATTTGCCATGTGGCAATTAAGGCCCATAAATAAAACTTTACAGGATTTCGTGAAAAAACCAATTCGAAATGTTAACGATGGACCTAGTTGGAGAAAATTTGTATCCAAAGCTAAATTTACTTTAGTTTTGTTCCATTCTTGGAAATATACCAGGTGTTTATAGATAGAAACACATCAAAAATATTATAGACATACTAGTATTATTATAAATATCGTTAAACTTGTTGCAAACGTTGTACTAACTGAAAGTCATTATAGATAATCAATAGCATTAGTTTAATTGCGGTATATCTATTGCACTTTAAATTCAATCAAGTGAGTTTGAATCATCATTCATAATTAGTGTAACAAGACTGATAAACGGAATATAAAAAATCAAGATTTCTTCGAGGGTTCTCAATATTAAAATGGCAGTAATATATCGAAGATTGATATAAAAAATGTTCAATATCTAAATTCGAAATCATTTTCTATATATGCAACCATGAAATTGAAAAAGCTGTGTTCTTATAACGATTTATCGTTTGGACGGTTTCTGGTATTTTATAATCATCAACGACAGATGAATGAAAAAATTAGAGAGCAGCAAGATGGAAATAGTCATGACTATTTCATTTATGAATGAGACAATATATTATCCAGAAAGGAAACATATTTCAACTCCAGTTTTGTAATAGAATTCCTATAAACGTCAGATAAAATCCAGAATAACAAGATAACAAATGCAATTTATGTCTGCTAAGAAAAACATATATTCCTAATAAAGTTTCAAAAATTTTTGCAACATTCATCCAATCCAAATATAACAAATAATTCTGATTGATACGGAAGAAACTCCTTCCATTATTGAAATCTTTATTTTTAATATATGATGAGTAATAAATGCAAATATTCGCCATTTGACAGCTCTGTTCTTGGATAATTTAGAATTATTCGAAGTATAATTGATTTTTGCTAAGCATTAGCATGAACGATTGATTTCATTATTCTGTATTCTTCATAGTCATTTTAATTTAAAAAAGAAGTGGAACATGATCGTTTCGCATCTTTTTGTGAATACTGTCAGTCAGGTTGATTGATGATTATAGGCTCCAGAATCAAAATTGACGATTCATTGGGATGGTCGATTTTCAATCCAGATTAATGATTTAATTTCTTGTTCAGAAAAAACTTCAATGTTGGAATCAAAGTAACCGAGAAACGTTTCTGACACATCTAATGTATGTTAGCTGGCATCGGCATTTTGGCGGTTTCTTTGACCGATCAAATTTCCATTTATAATCTAAACGCGCGCACTTAGACTGTCACCTCTAATGAAAGTTTCCCATAGTTATTTATTAATACACGGTAATACCTCGTCGATTCACTTTCTGTCGTATTTATAATAGATCGTTCTCATCACATGTGGCGAACGGGCTTCTTAGTAACTATATCATACAGGGTGATGGATGCATCGAAAAAGAAAGTGTTTTTAAAAGTGTTTTTAACCGCCAACTTAGTTGCAAAGCAACCCTCGAAGTCTCATTGAGACTTGTATGAGTAAGGAAGAAGGGGACCTTAGCTTTTTAAGTGTCATCCGAAGCCCTCCTACTCGGCTGGTTATCGTTGAGAGTCCGAAGGATTGAAATCTAGGTACCAAGAATGTTCGATTGGTCACCTATCTCCTCCTGCTAAACGATGCTACAGATATAAGTAAAATTTTCAATAGCCGTGCCTGGATTCGAACCCTCTGGGCCTAAAGGCCAGTGCCTAAACGCACTCGACCACCAACCCAACCGTATTTGCAAACATGTACGGAAAACCCTGGAATGATAATCGATTTGTTTTTACATTTTTTCCACAAGATATTTATTTTCGGTATGTCTCACTCTGTATATTATGTTTATTTCTCGCAGAGAAAGGAATGCTGCATGAACTTTCCTGAGACCTGATGAGATATATATATTCTGATGATATATGATATTCTAGAGAAAACAGATGTTTTTCAACCTTATATGTCTAATTGGTTGTAATATCGATTCCAATCCAATAGATATTGATCAGACCCGGCAGCAGGATATCTTTTCTCTAACAACTTTTCAAAAACTGAATATTCAGGTATAATTCCGTTTGGAATTAGAATAGCATATTTCCATGCTTGTTCTACAAACTGTTTGCTTGTTTGGAATATTAGCATACCAATGCTAGTTATAATTTATGTGTATAATATTCTATCGAAAAGAGGAAAATGTTGAATCAAGGGAAAAGACCAATTTCTTGTCGCCAGAACATTAATGGATTTTCCTTGATGTTTGCATGATATTTGTTATACGAGTCAAAAATGTCTCAATTAGAAACAATTCAAAAAATATAGTAATATCTGTTACCTACGTTTGCAAACAAAATTACATAATATGCAATGCTGTCACATTCCATATTAGTCTAAAACATCTATAGATATGGGATTTTGATCGATGCGGAAGATGAAATATCCAGTTATCTTTAAGCTGTTGAATCCTGATGGTCACTTATTCTTGTTTTGGCTAACTGTACATCTGTACTAACACGGTTTGAATGATCGGTGGTTTCATCAGTTGTGGTGTCAAGGCCAGTTTTTGTTGCTCAATTCTTGATCCAAGAAACCCTTTCTATTTTGCAATTTACTTGGTTCATCAATATTCCATAGTTTTGCCATTTTTATATATTTCTTGTATATTGCAACCAAACAACTTTCAACAGTTCAGCTCATAAATCTTTCCGGTTCTTCTTAAAAATACTTGGTATCATTCACGTCATCCTGGAAGGTCAGACAGACCGAAAATATGGTGAATGGTCGTACTGATACAGTACGATCAGATTATACCATACTAGTCCGAAACAAAGGATATATCCCATCGAATGGGGATCCCGTTATTTTAGCTGGGGGTTAAAAAAACAGGAAGTATCTCTGTAGTTCGTTTGCATAATGTACATAACTAATATTGTGTGTGTGCATAGTGAAGTTAATTTGAATACCAGAATTGGACAGACGTTTGTTCCCACATTAATGGTAATAACTGTAATCGATCTGTGACCTTATACGGAGTATTCGGTGAACAGCACCTCTGGCAATATAAAAACTCGTATAAAAAACACATCAAACCCAAATTGGAAAGGAACTTGCAAGATAAATGATTCCATTTAATGTTCCCATTGTCATCGAAACATATTTGATTTAGGAAGGATGATTACAAAAAATGCAAAAAACATATTCTTCACTATCTAGAATGATTTAAATACTATCAAATTAGTTTATTCTGACTTGTCAGAATGACTGCTGACGGCTATATTATCGATGAGAACATACAACTGGACAAATTTGCCTCCTATTTCCTTTTTTTTACGTAATGGAATCTCAGAATCCTACTGAAACAAATAAAGTCACTGACATTTATGTTAATGAATTGTTGCTTCTTGGTTTCTGACCAGGTATTTCTATAGTTGTTGAGCAATATTTCTATCACCGTTGAACAAAAGGAAAAACTATAATGCTGGTAGAAAATCGTGTGGACCAGCTCATTATTCCATATAAAAAAAAACAGATCATAATATGGACCGGTGTATGGGAACCTGCACAACTTCAAAATGCGCATGATTTGGGCGATGATATTTGCGTCTTTCCCAGTCTTTACGCACGACAAACTTTTAGCATATCTGATATAGCTCTGAGATGATCCAGTTATATAGTTAATTAACATGAAATATGGCAAGGAATCACCTCCTGGAAATAGTGACATCATCTAAGATAGAAGGTACACCCTGTAAACAAGGCAGAAATTGTACTAAATCATTCGGCACCAAGTGAGTGAAGTGATTATCAGCCCTACGGTGACAGCAAACGTCAGTACTTTGACGCAAGCCTGACCCAATGGTTTAGCTGATCTCTCAGCGACATGGCTCTGTCTAGAATCCGCCATTTTCCGAGACTCCTCTCCCCATCTCTGGGTGTAGCAGCGAGAAAAACCAACACGATGCAAACCTCCTCCGAAGACGAACCCGACAAACCCAATCTGGAAGAAAAAGTGGCCGTGGTGACTGGTGGAGCGTCTGGAATCGGCTACGCCATAGCCAGGGAGTTCCTCAAGGAGGGTATGCCGGCTCTCGCAATCGTAGACACGGACAAGGAGAAGGGCGAGGAGAAGGCGAGGCTGCTCAACGAAGAGTTTGGCGACGAGAAGGTCATCTTCTGTGAGGGAGATGTATCTAACGCAGACCAGATGGACGCCGCTTTCAGGAACACCGTTCTGCACCACCAGTCGATCGATTTGATTGTGAACAACGCCGGGATCATGGACGACACCCAGTGGGAGAAGGAGCTGAGCACGAACCTGCGCGGCTGCGTCATAGGGACCTTGCTGGGCATGCAGTACATGGCCAAGTCGAGTTCGGGAGAGGGCGGGATCATTGTCAATGTGGGGTCCATAATGAGCGCAGTGCCATCAAGTGGGTTTCCGATATACACCTTGACCCAGGCAGGGATTTACGGTAGGTTGAGGTATTTCCAAATATCAGAAGGTTAAGTAAACGTGTATATCATGGTCGGTGTTCCACAATGATCTGTCTTAGCACCCACTTTGTCTCTGCTGCACATCTATTAGAGGCGATCTCTGATATTTACTCTGGTAGCAAAGCGGCTACAAAGGCACTGGTGTAGGACAGTCTAAAAGCGTTCTCAATGAACTAGGAAACCATAAGAATGTCAGTTGGTCCAGGGCATCTCAGATAGAAAAACATCCACGTACAAGAGGATGCAAGACAGACATTTGCAGGTCTGCTGAACCCTCACCGTAAGGCATTCGGAATAATGGTGGGTCATCTTATGGGTCAAAGTTTGCTCAGCTTGTTGAAACTGACAGATAATATGCAGGTTCTGTTAGGAAGCAGAAGAAACTCCACAGCATAGATTATGCTACACTTGTATATCAAAGCCGGGGTTTCACAAGGATCTGTCTTAGCACCCTCATCGTTTTTCCTACACACCACACATATGAACGACCTGTGATCTCTGATATTTACTCTGGTTACCAAGCGGCTATGAAGGCACTGGTATGCATGGGACTGTCTAAGCGATTTCAATGAACAGGCTAACCACAACAAAGTCACCAGGGCATCGCAGATAGAAAGACATCTATGTACAAGGGAATGCAAGCCAAAACACGTGTGAATGGTAAAAGAACTACCCAGGAATGAGACGGGCAAAAGAGTTTGCCAAAGGACAATCGCACATCTGCTGAGCTCTAACCGTAAGGCAGTCAGAATAATGGTGGGTCAGCTGATGATGGGTCAAAGTTGGCTCAGCTAGTTGAATCTGACAGATAATATGCAGGTTCTATTTGAAAGCAGAAGAAACCCCACTGCTTGTAGGCTGTGGAGTCTCATTGGAAAGACAAATTTTGACAGTGTGTTTCAGAAAGTCAGTTTCTAAATCTTCTAATGCAGCCGAAAGCAAATACTGGTCGGTACTGTAAATGAAGATCTGATGGCTAGAATTTTCGAAATGATAGTATTCAATGTAACCAATTCCAAGTGTAGGAGCAATCCTACCACTGGACGATCCAATATCTGGGTAGATATATTGTATCCCTCAACAACTTGTCCAGTGCAACTGGTGAGCCTTGGCGAGCCGAAAAAGTCTGTCTTGCACCAGTTATCTATGTAGGAGCCTTCTTGCACTGATTCGAAAAATATCTATCACATAATGTAGGAAGTTGTATCTCTGGACGTTATGTATTGCCAGATGAATGATGGTGTATATGGACTGAAATTGCAGGTTTCACAAGAGCCCTAGGTTCCAGCAGTCTTTACACCAGGACAGGGGTGAAGGTTCTTTGTTACTGTCCCAGCTTGACCGACACTCAGCTGTTGAAGGGCACTTCAGAGAAATGTATCAACTTGAATTTTGCGGCAGAATTCCAAGAAGAAATCGCCGATTGCAAAATCCAGAAACCAGAGAGTGTGGCTAAAGGTTTGGTTGGTATATTGGGAAGGGCTGAGCCTGGATCAATATGGGTAGTCGAAAACGATCAAGATCCCTATGAGATCGAGTTCCAGAGTATGGTGAAGAAGAAGATGAAAATGGAAAATGAGAATCAATAAGTGGGGTGAAATGCCTCGATTGAGGAGATGTCAATGTACGGGGTGATTCACAGTAGATGGAATATTGGATGCATTTGGATAATGAAAAGACAGATCATTCTGAAAATTAGTATTATCAAATAATCTTTCTGTCTGAAATTTTCTCTTCATAACAGTGTTGTCTTCTTTGTCAGAAAAAAAAACTTTGTTATTTTGCGTGGAATACACTGGAAATTGTTTTGTCACCCTGTGAGTTAAATAGAGTTGTCACTCTCCCTTGATACAATCTTTAAAATAATCTGTCTTCCAGTTCTTCAGACAGTTCTAATATGCCTTCCACCGTGAATTGCCCTGTATAATTTGTTGTTGATTCAATGTGGTTGAAAGATAGAAAAACGAAACAATTTGATGAAATATTTAATTAAACGACTTTTACGAAAGTTTCCTTGATATCAACTGTTTATTATACAGTATGTGTCAAATCTGAAAGTTGGCAGTAGACTGTTTGGAAAATGCAAAAAGGTGCCCATGGCATAAATCCCACTTCTGAAGTGTAATTTAACTTTCAGTTTCCGAGATATTCCACTAGGAAGACTTTATACATACTATTGTGTAGTTATATCAGTTTTATTCATCGCTATTAATTAATTTCTTTCGATTTATTCTGGTTATTTTCTCTGCGTGTGTCGACTACAACATTATTATTATGTCAGTTCCTTCCCTAACACCTGGTACTCATAATTCGCCTCATCTTTTTTCCCACCGAGTCAATACCGCGAACGCGCAGCGTGTTCAATAAATAATCTAAATTCAATTTGCAATAATTGTTTCGCAATATCTCTCTGGGGGACTTGCAACAAATGGAGTACAGAGATTGCGCTGGCAGCTCGGAAAAAAGAGCAATTAATTATGACAAAAAATCGAAAGCACTTACCATACATTTGGTCTGATTCTCTAAGGAAGTGGTTATCTCAACAACTGTCATTTGGGTGGCAAATAGGAAGGTCAGTTGTTATTTGAATCACTTTCCGAATTTTCAATTCTCTAACGTCAAAATGGAAAAAAATTTAACAACTTGTCGTTGGTTTACCACTGATAAAGTGACTAATTTATCCACCAGATTTTACTGGTGGAAATGAAATAATAATTCATCATAAAGGTGATATATATTTGAAGAGGCAGTTAAGAAGGAAATTTGTTACAGTTGTCAGGATTTGAGTCGCTCAGGAAATAATTATATGGTAGGATAATCGATATTATTGAGAACCTATACCTTCCTACTGAAAAAAATATCATAAAAATATCTACATATATATACTCAAGAAACAGATCCAATTATATAGAGCCTTATGAAATTATACAAACCAAGAATATTAATGTTAATGATGTCTCTGATAGAACCAATGATGTTCAACATGGTAGAATGTGTTGCTACTGAAAAATTAGATACCTAGCTGAATCAATGAGCAATGATCCTGTGTAAATAATATGCATTCCAGGATATTATACCTACCTCACTAGGTTCATTAACAAAACATATAATTATTATTCCTGCAATTATTCACGAAAAACTTGGCAGTACCGGACACAGAAGACCAAAAAGTAATCTGTGTGCCGATATTTTCTGCTAACCCTACATCGAATCCAAAAAATGAGGTTAGATCGACGTTGAAATTGCATAAAAACAGCAATCTATAATAAAAAAAGAAGAGGAGTTACTAACTTTTCCGCATTTATTTACCACTGAGTGGAAATGTAAGAAATTAGCAACCTTGATAAATTTCGTATTTGAAGAATACCACATATGAATAGTGGAAAATCTAAAGTGATTAAAAAAGTAGTTGTTAACAACGTTACTAATGTATCCACTGTGTTAACCACTTTTTGAAGAATCGGACCGAATGATCAATAAGTGAAGAGGAAACTTTTAATTGAAGATGCGCCTATCTTCAATATTCAAGGTCAGCATCTCGATTGTGCATGGTTTGTAATTAGCGGAGACATTGGTGTGCATTTTTAAGAAGAGAACGTGTTGAGAGAAAAGTCGGATTTTCTAGAAAAATCTCGTTTTTTTAAAGAAAAGGTGAATGGATTTTTGAAAACCGATTACATTGGCCGATACTTTTCCCTATTCCACTGTGTATGTTATGCGAAAAATTGTAATCACCGGTTTTACTTTCTACATTATGACCATCGGTTGCGAAACCAGAGAAATTCAGCAAGTATTATTGTATAAACAAAGTATCACTTTGAGTGCAAATTGTTGTTTGCTTGTTAAATAAGAGCATTCTGCGGTTGATAATGTTGAAATGTATTGTTTATTTCTTATATGTTGCAATCAAGAATCAAGTCATCATATTTTTTCAAGCATTTCTTCAAAAGCCTATATCTTCATAAAAACGTTTCCTTCTTGATGTATAATTCTCTGAGATACAAGTTTATCAGAGTTAAAAATGAAATAACTGAAATTCTTCAATAGAATTCTATCGTATTTTCACAGATTTATCTTCATGTGATATTTTCTACAACAATATGTCTACACTGGTCGATATATGAAGTTGTGCAAAATTGTCATGTTTTTAAAAACTTTCAAAATATGTTTCGTTGATGTTTTGGTACTATGCATTTTCAATTTTTTCATAATAATTGATTTATAAAAATTATGAAAAATGTGTGTTGATTGTTTTCGAAAAAAACTCTTCCGGAGGTTCTTATGGATTAGTTACCTATATGAAAACGTTGCAAGATAACTACAAGAATTGATATCCAGTCCAAGCCAAAGGGGGCGTTGTTAGTATCACTGTGATGAAATTATAATAGGTATTTTTACTCTAGAATATAGACTACTACTATACTACTATAGTTATTTTCGAAAACAAAATCTGTATGCTCTTCTTCATTGATGGATGCAATGGTCCACAAAATGTAACAACTGTATGAAAATATAAATGATGATCTACAAAATCCAGCGCAATATTTCTGAATGGAATGACATATATTCCCGTATATATGTACTGTCTGATGTTCAATGTTTCAATATTTCGCCTGCCTGTTTTTACCTTACCTTTCGAATATTCACACAATTTGAATAGATCAAGAAATCTGCGGATTACGTAAATATTTTCGATCCACCATCAGAATAAAAATTAAACTATGAACACTAAACAACAAGACGAATAAATGAGCTGAAACAAAGTAAAAACAAATAACATGATTGCATTCTTGTTTATCCACAGTCTTTCCAGATTTTCGCGTTAATCCTGACACCCTAGAGGTAAGTAAGTACTCCATAAAATGCCGGCTCCAACTCAGTAGTCCTTTTCGTAGGTATTTGTAATTACGTACGTGCCTACTTGGTGGAATGGTCGACAAAGGGTAATGAAATTTCGAGCATGCGATAATCCTCAACAATGAAACCACTCGACAATAAAGAGCGATATTGACACTTTCCGCGAGACTTTTACTGCATTCTACATGCAAGAGTTGTTTTACAAACAATTCGAGACTCGAGACTTGAACTTTTCGTATACACAACGGCGTTATACAGGGTTCGAATAAATAATAAAAGCATTCGAATGGTAACAACCGCCTCAGTCTGCGTGACAGAAAAGGCGATAGTTGAGAAAACAACCAGCGAATCAGGACAGAGGCAGACAAAATGTTTCATCAAAAAACCATCACCAACAGACCTACAAAACAAGTGTGGAAAGTGACATATTTTATACGAGTAGTCGTTTAGCACGAGCCGCGTATAGCGGTGAGTGCGGAAACGTATAATGAGTGAAGGAAATGCACTTTCCAACGAGTTTTGTACACTATTTTTCCTACGACTCCGAATACTTTCATTTCGCGGGAAGTCTTGTCAAAAATGTAACTTGAGCGGTCTCTATAATTTCAGGTGGTTTTGATTCGATATCAAGTACTGTTTATTTCCATATTCAAGAAGATGTTTGAATACTTCTCCGACAAATTCTTACTATGTGAATTACTGATTGATTGAATTAGTTTTGTTTGGACAAACAATTTTATTGATATTATAGACACCATACGCTCCAGTAATCACACAACCAGGAATACAAAAGTACGTTGTGCGCAAGCGCGTTCGAGTTAGTTCGTCCTTACTCCTTGTCAAATATAAATAGTGCAAATATCTGTGATACTGTGATATGATGCAACATGCAACTGATGCAAGTAGCGCATAAAACTGTAGCCGTACTCTTTTGAATGATCTCACCCGCTGTCATCAACATCAACAGACATGTATAGAAATAGTTCCAGTCACTGTCCCTAATTTTTATCAGAGTGAATTCAGAGGTTAGGTATCATTGACACATTGGAATTAATAGATACCTAAAGAATTCTCGGTATAAATCGAAACGAGACGGAAATTTCAATAAATAATATGAATTTGATTTGAGAACGCTTTAATATTGACCAACTAATATACCCAATTATTTCTATTAATTCAGGCGAGCGTGTGATATTTTTCATTTCAACACGTGTGCTCTTTTTTTCTTTCAAATAACGAAACATTGTGCTACATGACGTTTTCATACGGGGTCGTAGGAAAAAACATTTTTCAACACACACTTTTCAAAAAGCTGAAGATCCATTGTTAGGGATCCTAAACATACTTGAAAAAACGAAATCTAAATATCAAGGAGACCACAATCTCTTTGCTATACAAAAGCAAAGCAAAGCCATTTCTGCTGAAACTAATAAAACAGCAGACGAGAAGAATCCCGTAGTGTCTTCGTTCTTTATATCGTACTTATTGTGAACTTCAAATCTTATTTACATCAACAACACACAGTCCTTTGTATTGTGCGTGAGAAAAGAAAAAGCAAAAACGGTTTACTTGCATCTCGATCATAACTTGGGTCAGACTCAGACATGTACGATGAGTGTTCTGCGGGTAGTAAATCTTTAATGGCGCATTGTATTTTTGGTTCCTTTGAAACAAACAAAAACATACGCAAGGGGGCCAATAAATTATTGAGAAAAGCTCGCCGAACTGAGAGCAGCCGATATTCAACAATTTGCGATTTGCATACTATAAATCTGAGAATACAGGAGTTCAACATACAAGGCGATTCTTCGTGAGTGTCATATAAAAAACGATTTTTATTCGATTTTTTGAAAATTATAATAAAAACCAAAACCTGATATTTTTTTTATTCAAGGTATATATTTCATTATATAGGATACAGCATTTTTTCTCAAACCAACGATATAACACAGAAATAATATATGATTTATTGTTCCACCAACTTGCTGAAGACGTTAATAACATCTTCTAGATAGTCCATATAAGCGGCATTTACAATAAGATTTTGACGTCTCGCGACATTCTTTGTTGATATATTGTTCATTCAAAGAATAATTTTACATATATGGTGAACTACCTCCAAGGAAAGACAACTTTTATATTGATGGAGCACCCGATTTTTTCACTTACTGTATTTTCACAAAATAATGGAAAATATTTAAATATCTATATTTCAACATGAAAATTATAATTCTGTATATAGGTAAAATGTTTTTTCAACTAAATTTGGTCAATTCGAATATCCAACTGTAATTTTGAATATCCAACTGTAATTTTCGCCGATCGAATGCATGAATTGAACCATCTCCTGCGCTTTTCCAAGTTATGTTTTCTTTCTCCGAATCACTTTGTACATGAATATGATTCGAAGAACAAAGGACACACACAAAAAGCCAAATACATAGCGACATCCTCCTACACTCGTCTGGAGCATTTAAATATACGGTATTAAAATGCCCATTACCGTCTACAACCTATAAATCCAACCTTTATTAAATCGGATGTGAAACCAGCTAAATTTAGTTGGTACACACTACACAGTCACAGTCGGCCATGGTAGGTTAATGCAAAATATGGCGTACCTATTCAATTCGTCTGAGTTATATGGTACTGTTGCAAATACAGACACGTTTAATCTGAGTAGACTTTCTATGAAAGTATCTTTGTTCGAGAGTTCAGAGATTTTTCATGACTCAATTCAATAGACAACGCAGATGAAATCATCTTTTTGACCAACGCAACTTTTTAACTTTCCACACACACAAGTAGGATTCAAATATTATGTAAAGAGATAGAAACGTAGGTATCTACCAGTAGCTATTTTCATAATGATATTCATTAACCAAGATAGATAGTCAAAAGTTATCGAAAACATGAATTATTACTTACAGAAAATCATTTTCTAAATAACAACTGCAGATATAGAAAAACTACAAGAAAACAAAAATATTCTTAATGAAGTATATAAATGGCATCTTATATTCAAGAATACACCAGCGGCATACCATAAAAGAGTTTAGGTTGAAAAACGGGGGTGAGACCCTTGTAAAAATATCTCCCTGTAGATTCTCAAAGCGAAACCTGTATTCCAAATATATCCTTAGAATTCCAGGAGACGCTTTATCACAAAATCATATTGAAAGTGTACATGTTTCGGACCTAATAAGGCTCATCATCAGCCAGTTGCTTTGTTTCTGAGAAACTGATAAAATGGTTGGCCCAAATGGTAAGAAAATGCTCACAGTAGTAAATGAGCCTATATTTAGTAGAATCATGTATTTTTATAGTTCGAAACTTTATATTACTAGAAATTAAACAATATAGTTTGACAGTGAATTAAATCTATTATCATCCGAGTAATAAATCTAAAATGTATAATTTAGCAAGACACTAGTACTGGGAAAATCTGTTGTTGCTATCCTTGTTTTATGATTAGGTCACCCCAGTAACTGATTCAGATGTTGGCTTCAAACAACTACTGTGGCAAATGTAACTTATCAGAGGGTGGAGATTTTACTCATTTACTCTAAGGCTATTTTTTACTCTTGGTCCTTATTTTTTGTCGTCCATGGATAGTTTAGGATGAGTTGAAGTGAATTTAATTTCATTCTCGAAAAAAGAAGTTTAATATGAAGATAATAAATGATACCAAAAAGTTGTTTGATTTAAAAAAATAAAAACTCCAACGTCATAACGAATCATTTTCTGGAGTTTCGTACCGTATAGTTGAGACACATCCTGTATATTGAAATGTTTTATCTATTTGCGTGCGTGTATAGAGGAAAAAAGGTATAGTATCAAAATAGAGCTGTTAGATCATATGGAAATGTATAATCAAACGATATAATATTGAACATACAGTCATTCTATACGTAATAATGTAATTCATGTATTTTCAACTTGCACCAAACGTACCTAGCATTTCAAAAATCATCCTCGAAGCTCAACCAGCTGAAAAAATAAGGCTATCAATTTTCTGTTCAGCTCTGAAGGAAACAACAACCTTACTCACTTGATATACCTACACATGAATACCTCCATTACTAGACTACCAAACAACAGCTTCTCCACTGTTCCGCTCATTATTCCACGCATTTTTCCCAACCACAATGTCTAATACATTGTCCGACAAGCTCGGTACCCAAAGGTACCACACACGCCGCGTGCTCTTGTCATGGGTACTATAGCGACCGCCTCGAGATCACAAAAATGGCGGCCGCACAGGCGATAGCGGGTCCGACGAGGCGCGCGGCACCCAGGTGGTACCCGGACGGTACCGCAGCGGCAGGTAGCCGGCCGTCTCAGAGGTGGTACCGTTCGGAGTATCGGAGTGCGCCAGGTGGTGCCGTGGTACCAGGAGAGTATGAGTTGGGAGGTGCATCAGGTAGAAATACGATGTCGGTTGGATTATAGCATAGTTGCACATTTTCATGCTGAACTGAGAGGAATTTTGATGTATTGTTTTTCATTTTTGAATTATTGGGAAAATACGGAAAGTTTGTTATTTCAAGCGATATCCAAAAGAACTAGACTTTTTTAACTATACACAGCTTCTGCTCAAAAGTTGAGAAAAAAAATTGTTGTTGCAATTTCTGACAAACTCTAATGCTAGGTTTATAGATTCCACTAAACTAACAACTAAGAATGAACAACTAATAATTAGGAATTAACAATTAGGAAGGTGTTAATATACAATACAATTAATAATTAAGAATCAGATGTTGAATGTTTCATGATTGAAAGCTCAATAACAATTCAAAGTGTTCAATTAAATAATATTATTAATCAAATGAGCGAAAAACCAAAAAACTACTGAACCCGAAACCCCATAACCTGGAACAATTAATATCCATACTACCATGCCCGCCAAAAATGTAAAACTACATAACTTGCGTTCTGTCCACAACATTTCATAATTCTCAATTGTTAAGTTGAAAGTTAACCATCAACTTGGTAATTCTTAATTATTAATTTAAGTGACAGATGATAATGTTCAGTTTAGTTGAATCCATAAACTAGGGGTGGGCGAATTTATCGATATATCGAAAATTTTTGAAGAAAAAAATTATCGATAATATCGGAAAATTCTGATTATCGATAATCGATATTTCCAAATCATTATCGCCCACCCCTACTATAAACCCAACATAAGTGCAGTTTGTTTCTATACATGTCTGACAACTGTAAAATCTGTTGCGACTTATATCACGTGACCTCGTATTTGGCGGGAATTGAAAAAACTGTTATCTGTGGTGCCAAAAAATTGGTCAAGTTGACGAGATATCGAAAAATTTTATTGAGATATCTCTTTGATGCATTTCAGTTTATTCAACCTATAAATGAAATTTAAAACACAGTAAAATTGCTACACCCGGTATTCGTAAAAAAGAGATTTTTATCGGAATACAGTTGGTATACCAACATTGTGGAAAGAAGGACTGGTTATTCAAAGAAAAAAACCTCCGAATTTGACAAGAGGTTTGGAAAATAAAACATTTCAAATTTGTGGTTGTTTTTCTGGTGGTGCGTTACTTTCTTGGGGAAGTGTAGATGGTACTGTTTTTACAAGGAACCCTAATCTGTCATCGTATTTTTCAAGGCCTTCTCGATATAAAGATACAACAATAAGATTTGGTTTTTCTTACAGGCACCATATTGGATTTTGGGATTTTTGAAAAGTTTTGACAAAATAAATTCTGACAGTTTGATTGAATTGCAATTAAAAACTGAGGTTTAAAATCAAAATTAAAAAGTTTTCTCTTCGCAAAACAATGTCATAAAAATGTCGAAGACTCCACTATTCATTTATAAACACAATTCTACTATTTTCTTTTGTTCTGAATAACTCGATGCTCGATCAATTAGTATGAATTGAAGAATAAAAGAAATAATACTGGATTATCTAGGTATAGGAATTGAGAAATTGTATTAATCGAAATTGATCAGCTGAGAAGAAGAAGAAGATCCAAGACATCTCGCGAGCTATTCCTAATCTCAGGAAACGAGTAAAATTGTGTCTAGAAGTGAATGGTGGTATTCGAAACCTAAGTTTTTGAGTGGGTAAGCTTGACAGAAATTTGAAAGTTCCAGATCCTGTCAAAATTAAGTATATTATTAAACATAATTGATCGCATTCTTTTCAAAGCTCTTTTCGAAACCTTCTTTTTTAATTTTTCTCATCCTGTAAGATTCAAAAATATCGTGTGACACGTCGATCTACGATGTTTGAACATCCAAAGTTGAGTGTTTGTATCTCTGGAATCAAGAACGCTTGGAAAATACGATGACTGATTCAGATTTTTTCTGAAAAAGTGTCTCAAGTACGTTCTAGTTGCAACCGCGCTCTTTTGGTGTTCGCTTGAAAAATAAAAACGGAAATTACAAATTTTGGGTTTTTGTTTTCGAATTATTCAAAAACTAAAAATGACACCTCTTTACCTTCATATAATTGTTCAGCATAAAAATTCGCAACTTTGCCCCAATTTAACCGACCTCGTATCTCTCATAATAACTAAGATCCCCATGGTAGAACTCAAAAAACGGACACCCTGCGTACCCGTTCGACTTGGTGGTACCCTTCGAAGTGGCCAAGGTGGTACCACTCATCAGGAGAGCAAAAGCCGCGAGGCGGTCGCATCGCTCACTTCTCGATCGGAAAGCGAATCGCACCAGGTGGTACCGCTACGGAGCGGTACCCTTTGGAGTTGGTAATGTGGTACGTTGGTGCCAGGGGAGCATGATGAGTGGCAGAAGCTCATCGAGGATAACCAGCGCCGCAGGTGGGCTCTGCTGTCAGATGGTACCGCAGATACGCGGTGGTACCAAAGTGTGGTACCTTCCGTTGGGGGAACATAGAACAGTGCGCAGGTGGTCGGGACGTGGTGAAATATCGCCTAGGTATTCTGAGATTGTACCCTTCGAGGAGGTATGGTGTTACCTGGTGACAGGGGAATATGAAGTGCGCGGAGGTTGTGAGGACTCACCTGTATAGCGAGCGATCGGCAGGTGAGAATGCGATGTTGCCGGCTTGGATATTGAAACTTTTGATTTTATAGTAGTGAGCGTGGGCGTAGTCAATTGTTCGGGGCCCCTATTCTTGAATTCTAGGCAGTATATAGAAAAAGCTGTAATTCAAGAATAGGGGCCATGAAGTGATGCGAAGAAAAGAATTCCTTTAAATAGAATAAGGAAAATGTCGAGGATTTAGTTGGATAGTTAAAATGTTCCTTGACATTTCTGGGTCAATATTGTGCACAAGAGTATAATATAAAGGGACCTCATCTTTGAAATACCCACATATGTTAGCACACAGAAATAGTTATGTGTGATCTATCCCAGAAACAACTGATTAGTATATATTATTCTTTCGTGTTTTCAGCATTAAATATATAAATCGTATATTTATACTTCAAAAAAGAATAATAAGACATCTTCGGCATGTACTCATGTCATCCAATATTTTTATATGACAATCTACGATATATTGATGGAAGCATCCACATTCGTGAAATGTAATATTTCCTTGTTTCCAACCAACAATATATAATTAATTTCAGTGAACAAAAGCTACTATCAAGAAGTAGGAATGTAGGCATCACTGTTTGTTGTAGTTATATCGTTATAAATAATGAAATAAAGATAATAAAACACTTTGCAATTATCGAATAATCTAACAAACTAAAAATATATTCAATTTGGGAAATATAGCAGTTTCAACCGATACTTAGGTATATCTAACGCATTTTTGAAGCTATTTTTCATTGAATATTCAATTATATGTTTATTATTATCAATCTTATCAATCCGATTATTCCTGAATAAGTTTATTGCTTCGATGAAGAAGTTAGGAAACTTGAGTAAATAGTAGATTCACAATTTTTCAATCTGAAATATCTATATCCTAGAATCTGATGACTGACCTTTTACATCGATTATCGTTTTGTCTTCAAGCAGGTACCATGGTACTTTTCATCAGGGGAATATAATATTCGAGGAGGTTAGAAGAATACCTGTCGATGGTTGGCATCGTAAATGCGTGGTACAAACACAGTTGCAAATAGTAACAGGTCTTCCTACCATTATTTCAATCGGTTTCAATTACCTCTACTTTAATTCAAACAAACAGTTTCTCAACTTGAAATTGTTCAACGAAAAATTTAGGGGGGGGGGGGGGGGTTGTAACTGAGAGTACCGGATATTTGTCAATTATTTTCATGCACTCAGTTATTATAGATCATACACAAATTTCAAAATTTAATCTACAAAATGCCGGCGTGAGTACCCTTTGTGATCACCCTTTTTAACATTTCGAGATATACTCGAAAGTATCGGTTGGTCTGGTTCCCAATATTCTCTACCTTACCAAGAACTAGACCATTTATGGTTATTCCGCAAATTGATATGATGTGAGGAGAGTTTTCAATAAAAACTATAAATTTTAAATATTCTTCACACGTCGTGTATCTTTGAAAATTTTTGACACCGTTATGTTTTATTACATCATTTTTGTTTATCGTAACGAATAATATCTCACCTTTGTGGTACCATCTTTTTTCTTATCAGGATAACATGAACTACAACAACGTTTAATTGGAGATAATCACCTGCTTTCATAGTAGCACAGGTGAGATCACGGTGTTGTCAAATGTTCAAAAAATATGTAACATACCGAAATTCGTCTTGCATGAGTATGATGATACATCTGTGACTAAAACTCAACTATGAAAGATATTACAAAATAATGTCTACTACATGATATATATGATCGGATAAATCATTTCAGATATGTGATCATTTCAATTTTGTTTAGGCGGTTTCATATATTTTTCGAAATGTAAATTACAGTTGGTGAATGAAGAATGATACTAATTAAATATTATGATACGATTATAATGAAATATTGAATGTAATGAAATGATAGTTTCGACACACATAAAAATTGTTGGTACAAAACGGACGTACAGAATGAAACGTGTTATTATGCTTCCTGATTGTTACATTGCAATGTTATTACAGTATGTCATAAGTACCGTTCATTTAGAAGCATAGTAAGTGTGAGAAATTTCAGGGTGATTTCAAATACGTGGTACTTTGCGAACTGAATGTACTAATTCAACGAATAGTCCACAATTTTGTATAAGAACATGGAAATATTCAAGATTATGATATGCAGTAGACGCAATTTTTCTTGCATTAAAAAATGTCGGAGAAATAATATCATTTCGAATGTATTTAAAATATGAATATAAATGACTTCTGAGAAGCTGATGATATTCATCAAAACTAATAAAATTTTATTCTTGCACACATATTTCTTCCGCAATACTTACCTCATTGAAGACTACTGGCGAGTATTCTCAAGAACTATGGGAACGCTTCCGGTCATGGTACCCATCATAACCCAACGGTACCGCAAGGTACCATCCAGTAACAGGCGGTCAGAAAACGTTGAGGGCTTTTGGTTCGTTCGTACAACACCTGAAGAACTTCTGCATTTAAGAAGAACGATTGTGGTACTAATGAAAACATCTTTCAACTCACCAATATTGATTATTGGTGGTGATCCGCACACTATTGGCGAAATTGATTGGGTTATTAATTTTGTGTCATCCGATGTTAGACTGATGAATGCAGTACTATTGATTTTATAACTAGGAATTATAGAGTCAATAGCACAACTAGATTGATGTGAAACATTATTGTTAGCACGACCCTATATTATGATGAAGGGATCTGGAGAGATATCATTGTGTTATAGAGAATGAATATTTTTTTATAATCTAGTCTAAGATAGAGTAGGGGTATCAGCCGTTTAGTGTATTCGAATAGTCTTGAAATTAACTGTGAAAATTTCAAATTTCAGGATGAGGGGAGTATTCAGTTATAGGTAGATACTTGTCAACGTTTTGACAATATTTTCAAAATGTACCTAACTACCTAATGTTAACATTTCTAGTCCTATGTTTGTCTGTGGAATAGTGCAGGTATATTTTTTCTGAATATAAAGATATATATTCATTGTTTGACAGCGGAGTATTTACAGGGAGCAACAAAAAGTTATAAATTTACCTGCTGCAATTCTTTCTCATTAGAAACTATCACGTAGTTTATTTCACATCCAGAAACTTGGGTTGGAAGGTAATTTTGCACTTATTAGACGATCCAAACAATTTTTTTTTCGAGATGATCCATGCCAAAGTTCGAGATGTCACCTTCTTTATATATCTTGCAAGTTTTCGGCAAGTATGTTCTTTGATTTCTGGACACATTATATGTTTTATTATACACTTCATCTAAGAAAAAGATGGTATAACTGGTATACAATTTCCACACAATTTAATTCACTTAGTAAAAATGGCTGTTATTATTCATTGCACTTATTTAGATCGTGGAATAAAAGAATAATTATTGAAAAATGCCATATCTATGATGTTTTTCTGATATGAAATACATTATAAACCTATAGTGAACCGAGAAAATACAAAACTTTCCAAAAACTTGCTAGACTAGAATAGCTCGTGCTATTTATTCAAGACACTGAAATTTTCAATGGTTAGGTACCTGTCAATAGTCAATTTTAAATTTTTTCCAAATATCTCAGGTACTACTAACTTTTTTCAAAACGGCATATTGAAATGGTTCAAATTACGCAACTTTTTTCTCCCTGTATGGTATATTCTAGTACCCAGACACCGGAAGGTATACCATAAAAATTCGGGCTCTTCGAGTACCCGATAGGGTAGGGAATTATTAATTATCAATTATATCGATAATTTTACAAAAAATAAATTGTAGATTCATCGATAAATTTTGATTATTGATTATAGATAGATATTTTCAAATCGTTAGCGCGCACCTCTGAATTTATGGATCCTGTATCAATAGTTTTTTTTTGACGTATACAATACAAGAAATTTATTCGAGTATTTTAGTTTTAACGTGAGGGACTGAGACAGTATCAATTCATCATTTACACCAATACTAATACAGTTGAAAAATTATTGTTAATATCGATAATTCTGTTAAAATCTATGATTATCGATAATTCTGTAACTGATGTCCTTTGTCCATGTCCTTTCAATCCTTTACAAGCTGTTGAGGCCAATAATTCGAATAATTTTTAGTATTGTTTAGGATTATTATCAATAATTATCGAGATTATCGATGAATCGGTCATTTATTTTTTGAAATTTTTTCGATACTACCGATAAATTCGCCCACCCCTACTAGGTGGTACTTCCCCAGTACTCCGTAAAAGACTCGAAACTCATGAGTATCGGTACACGAGAGGCTGGTACCCGATGGTACTAGTAGATGACGATGATCGTACCGTGTGTGTGTGTATGTGAATTTGCAGAGTGGGTACCTCGGCGGGCTGCGGTCTAGCTTGGGAGGGTGGACGCAGAAAGTCAAGTCTTGGTACTGGGGCAGGCCTCTCGTAAGTGTGTGCTCTAAGGCCATCAGCGTGACACGTTTTATTCGAAGCATGCGCCACTTTGGTTTCAACATTGTCGTTCTCAATGGACACCCAGTAGGTTGGAACTATAATATTCTTGTCTGTTCACTCAAGTCCCAAACGTCTGCCAAGATGAGGCCACTCTTCCGATGCTCATTTGTTTCAGATTTTTCTCTGACAGCCACCCAATTTTAGGTTGAAGTTATGTTCTCCTTTTTTTCACTTTTATGCATATTATTACTCAAATAGGACCAATACCAATTTTCAGTAACAATAATAAGGCATTAAAAGGAACATTTTTGGAGGTACTTTGGCCTCCAGAACAAGAAGCCGAAGTCGAAACGCTAGTCGTAAATACACCATTCTCAAATTTCTTCTACTAAAAACACAAAATTCGTCCTTCTTTCAACTAAAACAACACACACAATATTTATCAAAACCTGTATCGTTCTTCGAAAACACGAGACTTTGATTTGTAAATTTGACACTGTCACAAAATTCAGCTCCCGTCATGCTCGATTTTCGATGGGTTTGTTAAGATTTTTTGAATTTTTTCAAATATGCTAGTTTATTCTGATGAAAATTTCATAAATTTATTTTCAACCAATTAGAAGGCTCCTTTTTGTATGCGTTGCTTATAGCAACGGGCGATTACCGTGATTATTTCATTCATGCTAAAATACACGTTTTTTATTGGTTGAAATGATTGTGTTGATAAACAATAACACCATGTTTTCGATTATGTATTTCGGCTCCTGATTGGCTATTTTGGATACCTACATGCTGTGTTTTCGTTTCTGTATTTCGCTTTCTGATTCGTAGGCAGTAGGGTAGTTTAAATTTAACAACGACTTACCAGTTGCAATCTGTCATATTATTTCCCGATTCCCTAGTAAATAAATGAATGCCACTACACCAAATTTTTGTCTGAACCATGATAAACACACACTATTAATATGTATCCACTTCATTTTCAACAAATTATGGATAATTTCAGCAAAAATTAATCTAATGTAACCTAACCACACAAATTGTGACAACAATCAAAATGAATTTAGCTTAGTAGTACCTAGTGCATAGGTAATCTTGCCTACATCATACAATGGCATAAATGTATTGTTGGTTGCATAACGAATCTTCTACAATGCATAATCAAAATAACTAATTCCATAAACTGTATGGTCTGTACGATAGGAAATCATCAGAATGGCTTGATTTTATTCATGAAATAATCTGAACAAATACAACTCGTGTTATTGATGATTATCTAAAATTCCTTCTCTTTTTCGAAACAAATCATGTTGCTTGGAAACTACACGAGCGCACAGCGCTCAAAATCGAAGGGATTTGTGTTTCGATAATCATCAATACACTTGTTGTATTCATATATATAATAACAACTACATGGATAACACCTATTCTTCTCTTCACGCGAAAGTGAAGCCAGTTTTGAAAAAACAAAAGACTGTCTGGCTTGCTAATGATGATTTGTGGGCATGCGCGGGTTTTGACGAGTTGAAGTCCACTGACGTTTTCGGTATTTCAAAGGTTAGGTATATATTGTTAACCCAAATTATGTAAAAGAGCGTTAATATAGTTATTAATGTACTTACTGATTGTTTACAGAAGTGATTAGTGAGTGATAACAGTGATTGATCAAAAATTAGCCCACGAATCTTGTTCCGATGACTTTATCGTCACAGGTTTCTATGCAAATCGCAAGTATCACTTTGTAGATCACATCCATTTATGCATCTATTATCCAAAATCGTCCAACAATCCATCGATGAATGAATATTTGAAAAATATATGTCATGATAAAATAAAAACATCGAGTTGAAGGTTACGTGACACATTTGATTGATTTTTAATAATTATCATACGTTTGTCGCTCACTAGAAAGCTACTCTCCTCCATGATGAAAACGAATGTCGAATCTTAATTCAAACTTGCGCATGCGCATATTCGCGATTTGTCCCGCAGACTGTCATTTGTTTTATTTCTCGGCTTCAGCACTGGTATCCATGTTACCTATATAGTTATTATTAGATATATGGTCATTCCATAGCGAGAATTCCGATACAATTCTTTTTTTATATATTTCATTGTGAATGATAGTGGTTTAGATATATTAGAGGAAGAAATGAAAATATGTATATGTTCTTGAAGAATTCTTCTTCCTGTAGTTTATTTTATCATTGGATAATTGCAAAATTACCTTCTTTATGTAGGTTTGACATGATTTCAAGATTATTATAATATCCAAGGTCTACAAATCCACAGTTCAAAAATAACATGAAAATGGAATAAAAAATTAGAATGGATCGGAATACCCGAAATAAAATGATGGATGACAGTCATTTGTTTTATTTCTCGGCTTCAGCTCTGGTATCCATGTTACCTATATAGTTATTAGAGAGTTGAAGTGGTGCCATCAACGTTAACGTTAACCTACGAATTGACATCTACGCATGCGCATTTCTCGAGTATTAACGTTAACGTCGAATATGGGATAACGGGCGTACGTAAACCTACGCTGTTTAACGGGCACGTGAGAAAGCAACGTACGTAACCGGAATATTCCGAGAGAAAGACGATGAATCACGAATGGCTCGAATGGCTGCCAAAAGGTCTAGGATTTTCTCTATCTTGATGGATGATCTCATCATGATTCACAAATGAGACGAATACGTCATGGACGACTTCAACTCAATTTTACAACACAACGTTAACGTTATATTTTCAACGTTAACGTATACGTAAAGGCTTATGTACTGTGATCACTTCAACTCTCTATTATTAGATATTTGGTTGTATTACAAGCGATAATTTTGTTAGTTCCTATTGACGGAATTAATAAGTGATAATTTTTCTGGTAAAAATGAAGCGCTTTATATTCATTGACAAACGTCACTCAGAATAAAATCTAGGTAGACATGTGATATTAGATGTTATGATTGAAAATGGATTACTGTTTTGAATGTTCCTGAAATATTAGCAATAAACATCAGTTACTATCTACAGTATCTACGCAGAATAGGTCGTATAGGGTTCATCTTCTCATCATATCAAAAGCAACTCCAATCTATGAAATTTTCTTACCGAATCTCCCACGCAGCGGAATTGATTCCCTAAAAATTTTTTCTCGGTTTCACTCATGTTTTTGTTGATAACCAAAACATTCGTGACCTTGAGAAAAATTATCGGTAATAATTCTGCTGCTAGGGAGATTACAAGTGGAAATTGTTGAAAACAAGTAAATGTAAAAGTGTGTGGTGTTCTAGTTTAAAGAAGGACTAATATTTTTTTGTGCTTAGTGGGTACGAATTATGCGTGGAGCAAATATGCAAGTCAACGTAACTTGCCTCGCATTTTAGTTTCTTAATTTTGAACACATTTCCTCTACTTTGTGACATTACACATATTTCACTCACACTGACTGAAAATGCATTTTTTTATTTCCTGTCCCTCTGATCAATGAATCAATGATATCGAATTATTCTGTGCTTGAAACAGGAGCTTCGCTGTGCTAAAAGAAGCGCGTAATTCAAAATGTAAATAAAAACGTTAGGTTATGCCAATTCAAGTCCAAAATAGTTCACGGTTATTATCAGAAGATGTCTCTGCCTCACAGATAAAGTTACGTCATTGTTTCCAGTGAACAGACAATATTATACCGTCAGCTGTTCATTTAGATCGACAATGGGTTTCAAAATTGAACCCGTCTTTCCGTTTCGTGGGTACCTTCTTTTATTCTCAAATTGATCGAGAGATGAGATCTGACTCAAAAACTCATGAAGGGGTTCGTTTGTGAGAAGATGCCATACGTCCATGGAAGATGCCCATTGAAACGGAAGAAATAATTGGCAAGTCATGGTAGAATTTTTTGTGGCTGCTCAACACCGATCTTTCACAATACCACTTTGAACCATCACCAAAAAGTTTTGTTCCCTTTCCTCTGAATCAGCTCATAGTGATCATATTTTGATCTATTTGGGAGGCCTATATATCTTTATGGGCGTATGCGATTTGTACTTCTCTACTTTTTCATCATCAAGTTTGTTGGATCAAATTATTTTTTAGGACTATACTAGTATAACCAGATAAACAGTGTATTTTATAATATCTAGGACAAACTACTAGAGGTGATAAAGCTTCTCAGAAAAATGATAAAATTTTCTATAAGCATATGTTCGAAACTATTTCGTTTGCGAGTTTTTGTTTTTTTTATAGCTTCTGTAGTTTTTAATCCAAGTATAGTGCAAAGTGTTACTCGAAAGCAATGAGATTTGGACATATGTTTATGGATCCTTTTTTAAATTCTTTCAAGCATAGCCAAAAGTTGAAATTACGAATAACAAAAAATCATTTTTATTTTTTTTCTAAATAACGGTCACAGATACGGAAAAACTACTGAACAACATAAGATTCCTAAAAGAACCATAGACTGCATCTTGTATTTAAGTATCCACCAGTAGTACACCACAAACAAGTTCTGGGTATGAAATAGGATTGTGACCCCTGAAAAAATATCTTCCAGTAAATTCTCAATGCCATTTGGCATGCCCAATGATGGGAGCTTTTCATTCAGCATCATCTGAAAATGTCATGGAAATTCAACACCCTCTAACTATAAAAAGAAAAAGTTTCAGACATATTTTTGACCCCTAGAAGTTTGTCTCACATATTATGAACCACCCTGTATAAGTTTTCTTCATCAACAGATTTTGAAATCTAAAATGTGCTCATACAATAACCATTTTATTTGGATTACAAAAATTTTTCTTTTCCCAGATCTACAATTTCAGTGAAATCATAAGTGAGTCAAAAAGATTTTAGTGTTAGTCAACAAGTACCATCTTTCCCGATCTTGTTTTTATAATAATGTCATATTATCTATGCATCTTTGTATATAGATGAGATACTTCTTATTTCATATATTCAAGTTATTCTGCGTGGTGTCCAGAAAACAATTGGTTGCTTCAAGTCGAAATACCATAATAATTAACCTATAATTTTTTCAGAGTTAGGATTTTTTATAAACTTACAGCTTCGACCCAAGGTTGCAAAATCGAAGTACTATTACCTCGTATATTACTTATTTTGATTATGATTCACAACTCACAGCCAAAACCACTCGTAGTAGTAAAAATGAAAGTTTTATGAGCGTGTGGCTATAGCAACAAAAAATACTTGCCGAAATGCAAGCCATATTTAATCCGTAAGTTCCCAGAGGCCTTAAACGTTCGAAACAACCACCACTGTAGTGGTTGGTGTGTATAAATCATTTTAATGAATTTCTAGAACTTGTTGTGGAGAGAGTGGGTAGAAAAGGCTTCGTGTGTGGATATTGAATATGTATGCGGTAACTTTTTATTCACAACAATAGCACTGTTCTAATATGCTGGTGCAAATTTACACTCTGTACACTGCGACAAAGTTTCATCTTGAAATACTAAACTATTCATGATTCAATTTGCCCAAAAAAACGAAATATTACTCAAGATGAAGCAACTCAGTTAATGAGGACATTTCACGATTTCAATTTAAATTGACCCTACTAATTCAATAATTATTACGATCCCAAAACTAATGCCAGCAATAAATTTAAAGCATTTTTCTAGAGAGTTCTGGCACATATCTATTACAATTTAGGACTTAGGAAGTGAGAATAATATTTTCAATAATTTTCTATACCTCCAAACATAAAATTGAAATATTTCAGCTGATCAAGATTCCACAGTTTTCATTCATTGGTATTTCCATAAAGCCTATGATAAAGCCCAGAAAATTCCCAATCTCTAGAAATGTAAAAATGTTCAATGAGTTTTTCAATATTCTCTGTTATAGATCAGTGATGTTATAATCTTTCTAGTTATAATAACAACTCCACCCTGACTCAAGAGGTAATGAAACTTTCTCTCAGTGTACATATTCCTTTGTGATAAATGTATTACTTACGCGCAGAAAAAACGTTTTCTAGTTGTTCGAATCCGTAGTAGAATTACTTATTGCCGCTCTGGGAAATAATCACTAAAAGGGGTTTGGACCGAAGTGATGAATTAGAGTCTTGCAATTCTCAAAGCGTCTCACTGATTTATCTGTATTGAAATTGTAGATGGTAATGTCACTAGAAGTGATTACATTTTAGATTGCATTGTCGTTCAGATACACAAAGTTGAGGAAAACTTTTATACTGGCTCAACAAAAACGTAATATTGGAATTTCAGCGGGACACATAGGGCATCGAAATATAATTTGAACCGTATTTAATCGCAACTATAATCAATCGAATTCATATTTTGTTGTTGTGCCATCCTGTACAAAAAGTTCCGTACAAGTATCTTATATCGAATAATAATCATATTGAAAAATTGTGATGAGGATTATTAAGTTGGACATCAGTTTGAGGTTTGAGCACATTTACTTTTCTTTGCTGGTCATATTCCTTCCTGGTCATTTGACAATTCCGATTTATTCCAAAACTACAATGGGATTGATCTAAATTTGAACCCCCTCACCCCATTACTGGGAAACAAAAAACATCTACATTATTCCAAAAAGAGTGAGTATAGCCTAGTAAAGTAGTCTCTCAACTTAGCTTCGCTTTCAAAACAACCCACATGATATGGAATTCCAGACCAAACCCTTCCCAACTTCACAATAGACTCACTTTTTAAGAGATCGGCATATTTTAGCATTTTTCTATCCTTCTTTGTAGTAGTATTGTGGTTTATTATTTCACATCAACTCACACAAAGTCACATAAGTTCACACGAAATCACCTGAAATTTGTTGCAAAACGGGGTACCCAACGGTATCAAGATATACTTTCCTCGTCCACACTATAGCATGGGGCATGATATTTTTAGAAATTTTTGATGCACCAAACGAAGAAATCTATAGCAAAGGGCGCGATCAATCAATTATAATTATTATTAGTGTCACTATAGTGTAAATATATTTTGGGGGCGTTGTTCTTTTGGAAGGTAAGTTGTATATATTCGATTCAAATGTAAGAAATATTCTGTATTCGTTCGTATTCTGTCATAAAGGTTGATATGATTTCAAATTTGGAATTTGGAATATTCATTCAGAAATATTTGTAGTATAAGTGATAATTGAACAATGGACATGTTCTTGATATCGGAAGCTTAGAAATATACAGGATGTTTCATAGGAAATATGGATGTTGGATTCAAATTCGTATAGGATGGGTAACTAAGCAACTTTCAAACCTTTCCAGAATAATATAACATACTGTTTTTTTTTTGGTTTGAGGGTTTGACTCACTCTGCTTGGGGTGGCTGAAACAGAATTTCAAAAATCAAAATAAATGAGAAATACTGAAAAAGTCTCAATGTGCTGTATTAATTTACTGAAAAAATCGAATTCTAGAAAATATTTGAAGAAAAACGTAACCAACGTTCCCCGAAGAGTTTTTGATTATTCAAAACTTATTCGTTTTTGAAGTTGATTGGGAGTTGAATAATATTCAATGTGAATAAAGAAACTAATACTTTGAATAATTGAATTCTAATTCTTTGACAGGCTAGTGAACTGCAACAATCCACAATTTTAGATTATCTGTGACTGACCTTTCTAGTTGTAAAATTTCAAAATTTCCCTTTGGTATAGATTTTTTTCGAAATTCGACTTTTGAATGATATTCGTAGAAAGTAGACTTCGCACAATCTATAACTTGTAGTTCTATGAATTCAATGTTTCTTCGTTTGGGTTTGAGTTTTCCTAAAATAGAGAATAATATAGGTAAAGGTTCAAACAATGTATTTTTGAAGGTATTTTCCTTCAATTCATCGAAATTTCGTGCATTGTTATAACTACTCAATATCATATACAGGGTATACTTTACTCTGCACTCTTCAGTGGGCACAAAAATGAGTTATTCGTATACTTCTGAAATATTGATCATAAACTCAGCTTTGTGGAACATTTCATCATTTTCTTCTTCCAAAAAATTAATTCAACCTCGGAAAATGAAATTTATTCGGTATTAAAGAGCTAGATGATGTCCCACTTATCATATTCACTATGATTGGTATCTTCGAAACAGAGATACGAGATCGGTTTAATGACACCAAATGTCAAATCAAAGCCAAATCAAAGCCATATAAAATATTAAAAAGTATGTCATCAAAATCTCTTTATTTTTCTACCAACAACCGATTTTGGTGATTGTCATTTTTCTTTATTATAAACATAATTTTTTTTTATTGAAGATATTCGAAAACGCCAAATAATTGCACTGAAAATGTGGAAACCTCATTCGAATATTTTCATAAATAAAGAAGTAACGAAAGTTATGAAAATTACCAAAACCGTAGTTTGCCTATAAAACCAAAAAGAACAAACTTTGTCATCATAGATGGCTTCTTGTTTCGTCCTGTTAACTCTCAAGATTTCTAAGATACCCATGCTGAGCATTTAAAGTGGAACACCCTGTATAGATATTAAAAATTATATGAGATCCTTCTCATCAGGTACGAACTGCAGAAAGTAAAAAACGATATTTCATAGCCGCCCAAATTGCCTTTCGCATTTTCGTGATGATTATCGCAAAAAAAACGCGTATATGCCCCTTGAGTTTCCTCTCGTCTTCACATGTACAGGGTGTCCAACAGAAATGGTGTTTATAACAAAAGTATTATGCGAAAATGCAGTATCCATATATACTCGATTTTTTGGCTTTCGCTAGTTCATATTTATATAATTGCGAATCCAAAGTTTTAAACAAAACATTTAAATGCATTATCGTTCTTTCAATTAGACTTTCAGAATCGTTTTCATCTGTTTCTTGAGTCTTCAATTCCTAAAAATGTCCGATGCAGAGATTAGTGGAATCAGACAATACCTACGTTCGACGTTTTGAAGCATTGAAAAAAATTAGGCAATATAAAATACTGAATGGAAGCGTGTACCTATTATCATCGTTTGATAGTTGAAATTTTGCGCCAATTTGGAATCATGAGGGAAGTTTTACCATGAACCCTGATTCAGAAGTTTATTTTTGGTCTGATTGACACATCTCTTATCTCTTATAGCTTCCGATTTTCACATTTTGCATATTATGATATTTTTCACGTCCGTTTTCTTAATTCGGGGTTCGTAGTTTCCTGTTGGCCACCCTGTAGCATTGGTAGTATTTATTGAAAACTCATACAACATCATTACTTTACATGCGAGTCATTCGTAATGTGGTACTTTTCAACAGTCGGGGGTAATTATGGGTTTTCGTTTGTTGAGTATATGTTTCAGTAGAAAATTATAATTCTCATTTTGTCTTATCGTTATCGGCAAACGATTGGGTGGTGAGTCGAAAGAAAACGTTATTCGATTAACAAAAGTAAAAATAACCCTAGAAAAAGATGTGGTGTTGAAATAAGTAAAATGTATTTCGAACAAATACAGTTTCACCTGAGTTTACGTGAAACAATGTTTTATTTTTTCACATATTTAGAAATATATCTGTGAAATTTTTGGTCAATTTATGACAACTATTTGATAACATCAGTTGATTGATGATCTGTACGATAGTGAAAATAATCAAGGAATTAAACTTCTAGATAGGAGTAAAAATATAGCCACAGAATTAACAATATCCCATGGATAACTGAGATATCCTGTCGAATATTCTTTATTGATATTTTCATAGAAAAATGCTGATATTTTCTATGGAGAATGATGAACTTGGAATTTTGCCAGGTTTCCCAATTCCGATGACAATGGATTATTAAAGGAAACAAAATGGCTGCTCCAAGATGGCGAATGAGTTTTGTTCTGCTCTGAACTGATACTCACGATCACCATCCAATTCTCGTGGTATCTATTTCACCACCCAATTATCGAGATTTCATGTTCGAAAACTGGCATTTGTATGAAAAATCGTGACTTCGTATCATCTTATCAATTAAAGTGTTGAACAGGTGAAGAATGTATATTTTAAACGGAGTAATAATAAAAATGTTAACTATAACGGGTACTAATTTATGTGTATTATATACCTGTATGCGTGAGGAAAGAAAAATGGCGAATCAATCGCTCGTAATTTCTTTGGATGCAACGAGAAAAATCTACGCAAATTCAGAGATTCAACTGCGAGTTCATTGCAGTAGAATTATTGAAAACTAACTAAATTTTCCATAGTTATAATAATGATAAATGTTCTGAAAAGCTGATTTCTAAATCAGAATAAGTTGAAATAACCTTTCCTTGTTTATTATGAGTGCATATATTTTACAAACCAAAACCAGAACAAATTTATTATTGATGATTTATGATGAATGCATTGTAACTACAGGTACTTATGGTCAAAAATTTTGGGGCTAAAACAACTCGAGGGCTTATATTGGGTTTAAACCTGGCTGATACACTGTATCCTAGACCTTGAACGTCTACCTACATGGTATCGACGTTGTAGACCTAGGATCTCTGATCTGAACAGCCGAGCCTTTTTGAGATGCTGTACCAATCTTCTTGAGATGATGGTATCTCAGAAGGCAGATTGACTCCAGCTTTGGCTTGCAGAGGTTTTACTTGTCTTCGACTAGAATTATTGTGAATCGCAAAATTGAAAAAATTAAACACCCCGTATATTTTTGACTATAGTGAGACACTTTTTTCTTCTGTTTTCAAATATATGTAGTTTGCTAATATTCTCCATCGAGTCGTTTTCCACTAATCTCAATTTAGATATTGAATGAAAATTACCAACAAACTTTCCTTGGATACAATAGAATGCTATGGTAACCAGAGAATTAAACGAACAAGTGAACTTCTGACACACAAAATCAAAGGAAGAACAGACGAACATCAAATTTAAAAAAAAAAACGATGTTCTGTTAATCTAAATATTGCTTATCTTTTGATTCAATATTGAAATTGAGGGAACATAAGAAAACTATATATATTTGGAAACAGAAGAAGAAAGTATTTCACTATGGTTGAAAATATACAGAGTGTTTTCGTTTGTTTTGGAATTGCAAAAAGATAATACCGATGAAACCCTATACTACTCAAGGTATTTATCCACCTCGTATAGTTAAAGCTGTAGGTAGGGGTCAAAATATAATAGGACAACCTGTACAGGTTTGGACAAATTGGAAAGTCCTGTTTTCGATTTAGTTTAGATAGATGAAAACTGATGGCTGTGTCTGAGGGTAAATAAACTCAGTGGTGAAAACCGCATATCGATATCAATCATCGTTTCTGATTATTGAAAATGTGTATTCTCGAAGAGCTTTTGTTAATTTTCTGAAAATTTGACAACTACCAGGAGACATTTATTTTGATTTGAGCAGTAAAGGCGCTCCTTAATTCGTCTTTTTTTGTCGTTTTTACTCAAACACATATTTTTATGAGTTTTGATTACTGCTGTTGACAGCTATGTTGACATTTGACAGTTACCAGTAAACATTTGCTTCCTGGTTTGTCGCCGCGTCGTCCAAAGCCTACTTGTTCAAAGTGTGCGTTTCAAAGTCTACATGAAAAAACTTACAAGCTGTTGTTCTAGCAAAACATCAAGTGTGCTAAATTTTTGAAATGGTTATTAAGTCCTTTCGAAATATGTAGGAAAGTAGATATACTAGGGGCACACGACTATAGGGATAGGACAAAACCATGTGTTAGAGAGAGAAATGCGAGAGACAATGTGTCAGAGAGAGAAAGAGCTATTCTGTGACATCATCTTCATCGCCTGGAAAGAAAAAAGATTCTCATTCAAGGAGATTTGAACCGCGGACCTTCGGATTGTGAGTCCGATGTTCATTCCGCTGCTCCATGGCGGATACTCGATATTTAAAAAGTTTATTGACATCTGAGATAGTGATAGTTGTATATATGTAAGGGGGAAACATAAATAGCGACTTATGGTTATGATTGTAATAAGTTTGATATCAAATTAAGATCTAGTTAGTTTACGTTGAGTGGTTGCGGTAGAAAGATGTATAACAGTATAGATAAATTTGGTCGTAAGAAGAGTAAATCAATAAGCTTTATGCATGGGCGTCCAGGAATTGGTTTCAAAGTTGACGACAGTGGAAATTATGATATGCAGGGCAAGCGATTGACGAATATTGGTATTCCTACAAGTGGTGGAGATTGTGTACCTTTAGACTTTTACAACGCACGTATATTTGAAATAATGAAACAAATCAATAATCTGAAGATATATACTGAAGATTATCCGCAATTATCTCAAAAGGTTATTATGATGGTACCTGAAGTACATGATACGGTTGAAAAAGTGGAGATTATATTGGAAAGAATGAATGAAATAAAATTGAGTTGTGAAAACAAGATCGAAGATTTAACTGAAATCCTAAGGAATATAGAAAACCATATGATCGAAGATCTGCATCAGAGAATATTGTTATTAGAAATCTCAATGCGTTCATCACACAAATAGGAATAATACATTATTGTGAATATAATAGAAATGAATTCCATTGTATAATTGAATCGTATACTGATGAAATAAATATTCAAATCATGACATTTCTCCTTCAATATCCAAAACCCTTCTATTCTATTCTAAATACCTCAACAAAATCAACGATCATTAGGCGATTTCAAATACCTATTATGTTTTGCATAGTCGAACAGATTACCGTTTCGAAAAGGAGAAATACAATTAGTTGGACATTAGATACCTGTTGCTCGAAAATATTTGTTGTGAGAAAGCTCATTATTATTATAAACAATAGGATATAATCATAAGTGGACTTTAATGATCTATAAAGCAATAAAATCGAACAAAACCCTTTTCCATTATCCCAAATGCCTCAACGAAATCGACGATCATTAGGTGATTTCTAATACCTCCTCTAGTTTTTCTTTCACTCAGTGAGCCTCTAAATGAATATCATTGTAAAGAAAGAAATCGAAAGCAATATTAAGACGAAATATTATAAAGCAAGCTTTCTCGAAGATAAGCGTGAGTTTATCAGTTGACGTTGAAGGGAACATGAAATTAATGAGATATTAGATAACATGAAATTTCATGCAGGTAATTGAATGTTCTTAATGGGCACTTCAGAAAACATTATGAAATATCCCTAAACGATTTCTCTGCTACATCAACAGTATAAAATGAGCAGAATGCACATATTCAAATCATAACCATTCGACCTCAACAGAAGCAATATCAATACTTATGTTTAAAATAGTGACATCATCTTCATCTGAAAACAGAAAGGTAAGATTTTTTTCTCTTTCGCAATGAGTCAAAAAGATCCATTTCATTCATTATACGATTTTTTGTTTATGTTGCTTGATTTCGTTTTCCAGATGGATCTAAAAGCAATTAATGATGTTGCATTGTTCAGCAGGAAGGAGCTTAAGAAGCTGAGAGAGCTACCCATTGGTCTACCACACCCCATAGTAGGGGTTCAAATCAGAACAGGAAGGTACGGTGAAGCAGCCCTCGTCGAGCTAGAGACTTGCAAAGTATTTCTACCAGGTCGAGCAACACCAGCAATCAAGCCAGCAGTGGAGCATTTCACACCAAACAAATATTCTCTAATATACAGAGGATCTAAGAACGTTGGACAGCTTCACCCTCTAGAACAATTTGAAATCATTGAAACGTCATAGAAGAAGTTGAAGTAAGTAATTCTTCTTATTTTTGGAGGTTACAATTTTCTGAAAAGATGAATATCGCTAAGAAATCCGATAATTTAGTGTCAGTTATCAGGAAAGTCAGGAACATTTTATTTGACAAATTTACTAACAGGGATAATGAGATATGGTTGAATCGTTTGAAGAAATATATAAGATTATGTAGCAGAGAAGTTCACCAGAACAATTTGCCCATAGGTTCATTGAGAAAGCTTCAAACGAATATTGGACATTTCAAACATTTTCGAAATCGCATTCAAAATAGACATCGTGGTTTGAGTGTAGGCAGCTGGGAGCATGAACGGAGACATAGAGTTCAATGGAGAGATGTTGCATCAGGTTTTTCGAGTAGAATAAGAACTGGAATTATTATCAATTTAGTGCACAAAGACTTAGAGCAATTTTTGATCGATGCATTCATTTTGTTCAAGAATAAAATAAAAAAGATAATGAAGGAATTTCCAATGATTAAAGTGAACGTTAATTTCTGTGGGGAATTCATAAAGCAATCAAAAGATGCAGAAATTGTTGAATTGAAATATTTCAACACCAAAAATGTTATTGTGGACGCATCGACGGATCTACAGCGATGGTTCTGTGATAATGTTCGTGATCAAATTTTGAACAAATTGAGTGAATTTCAAGAACGTGATTCTGGGTGGGCTTTACAGAAAATAATTTCCATGGAAGTTAACATCAATAAATTCCAGATGGGCAATGGTTCATCCTTTATTAAATTACCAGAACAAATTTCCAAAAAGCAAGCATGCTTGAATATAAGAAATTCTGACTCAGCCTGTTTCTATTGGTCAATTGTGAGCGCTTTGTATCCCGCGAGAACAAATAGGGAACTTACTTCTTCATATCCATATTATACCACAGTTCTGAAAACAGAAGATTTAGATTCACCTATGATTCTTCACAAAATTTCGAAATTTGAAAAAGCAAATAACATTTCTGTCAACGTATACACGTTAGAGCTGAATGTAGTCAAAAAACAATCTTTTTATACTGTAGTGCCAACCAGATTGACAAAAAATAAAGTAGACAGACATGTTAATTTATTACTAATTCAAAACAAATATTTTCCGAAAATGAATGATTATGAGGCCCCTGTCATTGATGAAGATGATGTTCATATTAAATATCATTACTGTCTAATTAAAGATATGTCTCGATTAATGTCAAAACAGATGAATAAACATCATAGTAAAAAATTTATTTGTGATAGATGTATGAACTATTTTCAGTGTGAGCAAAAATTGAAAGATCATGAGATGCTTTGTTCCAAATTGAATCAATACAAAATTTCGTTTCCAAAATATGATCATGTTGAATTCAAAAATTTCACTTACAAACAAACAGCTCCATTCATAATTTATGCAGACTTTGAATGTCAATTGGAAAATTTTGATAATATGGTTTCAATGAAAACAAACAAATATCAAAAACATGTTGCATATAGTGCAGGCTATTATCTGAAATGTAATTATGATGATTCCCTCTCGTTTTTCAATAGTCATCGGGGAGGTGATTGTATGGATTGGTTTGCGAATGAGATATCGAGGATAGCCAAAGTTGTACAATCCAAAATTAAAACGATCGTGCCGATGGTTGCTAAGCTAAGCACCAGTGGCGCAACCGTATGTCATATTTGTGAAAAACGCTTCACTGTCAAAGACATCATCGTTCACGATCTTAATTATTTCAATGGACAATTCAGGGGTTACGCGCACCAAGCATGCAATCTCAATTTTCGAAAATTATTTGTCGTACCCATCGTATTTCACAACTTGTCAGGCTATGATAGTCATTTTATGATAAGTCAATTGAGCAAGAAAGGTCATATAAGCATACTACCAATCAACAAGGAGAATTACATTTCTTTCACACTACACGATGATGATACAAAGATAAAATTTAGATTTATTGACTCTTTTCGCTTCATGGGAACGTCTTTAGATAAACTATCTTCAATTATGGATCGGAAAGATTTGAAAATTTTGAAAAAGGAATTCAACCATTTGAATGATGAAACATTCAGTCTTCTCACAAAGAAAGGTATATTTCCTTACGATTATATCAGTTGTTTAGAAAAATTGAATGAAACTGAATTACCTGCGAAAAAATATTTTTACAATAAACTGAATGATGACCACATTTCTGATGAGCAGTATGCGCATGCTCAAAACGTATGGAAAGCCTTCAGAATCTCAGATTTGGGAACGTATTCAGACATTTATTTAAAGACAGATGTTCTGTTGCTAGCAGATGTGTTTGAGAATTTTCGAAAAAAATGTATGGCAACTCATGGGTTAGATCCATCATGGTACTACACCATGCCGGGTTATACCTGGGATGCCATGTTGAGGTTCACCAAATGCAAACTAGAATTATTGAATGATGTTGATAAAATCATGTTCATTGAGAAAGCAATACGCGGTGGGATTTCGGTGTGTAGCGGTAGATACTCAGAAGCCAACAACAAACATATGCATGAATATGATTCCAGAAAACCATCAAAATATCTCATGTATTTGGATGTTAATAATTTATATGGGTGGGCTATGTCAGAATTTTTACCTTACGGAGGATTTGCATGGTTGCAAAATGTTGAAAATTTTGACGTCACAACTATTGCTGACGATGCACCTGAGGGATATATCTTACAAGTCGATTTGGAATATCCACGCGATTTACATCAGGAACATAAGGACTTTCCTTTCGCTGCTGAACATCGAATACCACCTGGCTCTAAATTACCAAAATTGATGACTACACTTTATAATAAGAAAGACTACATTTTACATTATAGAAACTTGAAACAATGTTTGGCTAATGGTTTGAAATTAACAAAAATTCATAAAATTTTAAAGTTCAAACAGTCGGCGTGGTTACGATCCTACATCGAATTGAATACCAATTTGAGGACCGCCGCCACGAATGCATTCGAGAAGAATTTATATAAATTATTTAATAACGCAGTTTTCGGGAAAACTATGGAAAACATACGAAAACACAGACAAGTGAAACTAGTGAGATCATGGTTGGGTCGCTATGGAGCTAAAAATTTAATAAGTAGCCCGCAATTCTGTAGTAGAACAATTTTCGAAGAAAACTTGATGGCTATTGAATTACAAAAAGTTGAGGTTATTTTCAATAAGCCTCTATATGTAGGAATGGCCATTTTAGATTTATCGAAAATATGTATGTATAATTTTCATTATGATTATATGATTCCAAAAATAGGTATTGAAAAATGCAAATTATTATATATGGACACAGACAGTTTTATTTATGAGCTGAAATGTAATGATGCATATGAAGAAGTTATTAAGGCAGATCTTTCTAAATTTGATACATCAGAATATGCTCTAGATAATGCATATAATATACCGCTGGTAAATAAAAAAAAATTGGGTTTAATGAAGGATGAAGCAAATGGTAGAATCGTTACTCATTTCGTCGGTTTACGCTCCAAAATGTATACATATAAAGTGCAAGGAGGAAAAGTTATCAAAAAATCTAAAGGAGTGAAAAACAATGTGGTTAGAAATAAAATTGTTTTCGAAGATTATTTAGATTGTTTGAGGGAGTATAAACAGAAAACGGTATATCAACGTTGTATTCGTTCGTATGCCCACAATGTTTTTAGCATTGAACAATCAAAAGTAGCTCTGAGTTCAAATGATGATAAGCGCTTTTTAATGCAAGGTTCTTTCGATACATTACCTTGGGGTCATTATGATTCCAAGGAGTGAAGAAAACATAATTGTTTCATTTTTAGTGATATTCATCTTTCTTGTATGTACCCTTCGAATAGGAGAATGGCTGAATATTATGTTAATTCAAGTTATTTATGTTACAACTAGGTTCTAAATAAAGAAATCTGAAAAAATGTGCATATTATGTGTCTCATTCATTTTATTTCAATATGTTGTGTCATTACACAAATCAAGCTCATCCTCTTACTGAAGAGGAGGGGAAAAAGAGATATGTATGTATGATGTCTTTCGTTAGTGGAAGGTCTCATGCAGTTTCAAAATGTCTTCTATCGAATACAGACGTGCACTCGAAGATTTTGGATTGAAAGTTAGACAATTCAACGCAGACATTGAGTTGTATGAAGAGAAGAAGAATCTCTTCAAAAATTTTACACGTCTACAAATTTGGGATAGAGCGTTTACTGAACCCATGATGAAACAACAGCATAGTGTTAAATCATTGAAAAGAATTCAACCAACAAAGCTAGATGGTGGTACTGAAGATAAGTTTCATCATTCTGACAGATTTAATCAATGATATTTGTGAGAGGAAATGATGAATAAAAAATTCTGAAACTATAAAACGTTGTTTTATTTAGGTAAAATATTACAGAACCAATTATATAAAACATCAACATTCTGAAGACTACACTGGAACTTTCCTTTATGAAGATGATTCATACAAGATGGTGGGCTAATGTGTTGAAACGTTATTGGTTGCCACCATGAATTATCGAAATCCTCTAAATTCACAATGTGGTTACATATTTCCAAATCTGTCAACTTTTTTTGTAAAAACTGAACCTTTTGATGCCCTCTTACGTAGATCAAATCCGTTTGTTGGAGGTTGTGTTCTAGAATTTGATTCAACTCATTCAAATCCACATAGCCACTAGAGTATTTCAAGCCGTGCACGTAGCGTTCAACATAGTTCACCATCTTTTTCTCTTCTCTGCTCAAACTCGAGTACTCGGCTGATGGTTTGAATAGGAAATGACTTGTCTTTTTACCGATGCGGATTGTCAACTCCTTCGGAACGAATTCGCAGGAGACAATAAAACCCTGAATGTCAACCAGTGCGATCTCCATGACTTCTCCAAATAAACTAATATATTGATGAGGATAAACTTTGCCATGTTATTATGCAATATTTCGAACAATTTCGCTGAGTGGGAGGTGTTCCATGATTTGATCATAAATGATGATGCAGTAGGCTTTAGTGTCTGCAGGAAAACCTGTGGTTGCTTCAATGTCCAACTTGATGTCAACTGTCGAAGATTTCAGACCCAGATTTCTTCTCGAACAATCGATAACAAACATGGGTCGAGTCTTGAATTCAGAAAAATTCATTAGAGGTCGCTTCTGAACACAGTTATTATAGCTTTTATTGAATTCCGAGTAATTGTAATGCGCATCAGCATATTGGTTGGTGGAAAAGTCTAGAAGCATCCGTTCTTGAGGATAGTAGTCACCATTCAGAGCTAATCGTATCGATTTGATATTGGCATGATCAAACAAAGTCACATCTTCATGTATATTATCAGTCTTTTTCGTTTGGAAGAAAACAATAACATATCTGGGACTCTCCAATGCTGAACACGTTTTGACTGACCAAATTTCGTTGGTAGAGTTTTGTGTGAGTGCTGGAAGCTCAAACAGTCCCCATCTGCGGAATGGTATCATCATAGGTTCATCTGCTCTCACACGTTTCAACAGCTGTAATTTTATGATATCATTTGGAGTGAGGTGTGGCACCTTCAAGTTTATGTTTTCGATTATGATTTTAGCAGTGCTCTTGGTCAAAACATTTCCAGCTTCTGTATTCGGTCTCTCAATAACCTTCACACTGTTTGCATCACTGCGTGATCGAACCAAACGAATTGATTGCTTTCCCAACGTAGCTACTTGATGATCATTGAATATGGAAAACAAATGTTTCAGCGGAATATTCAAGGTGAAGGTTTTGTCAACATTGAGAATGGGATCATTTGGGTAGTTCCATCCTGCTATAGCTAGATGATATGAATCTTCAGGAGCATAACACAAATATCCTCTTGCTGTACTCGTTATTCCAGGATATCTAACTGTATCCAATTCCTTATTACATAATTCATAGGTGCAAGAATCGAAGAGATAGGCTCCAGCATTGTGCGTTAAATTTCCCGTACCACCCCCAGTCACATCCAATTTGCCTTTGACGGTGAGAACGCTTTCGAACATAGCAAGCCATGCGTCTGCTTGATTAATAGTAATGTCTATGACATCATTATTCTCGAAAGACTTGACATATGGATGATAGGTACGCCATTCTACTTTGGTGATGGATTCATCGAACCTTGGTTTGCGGAAGACGTCGAAAACTGGAGCTGTCAACATTGTAGCCGAGCGACTTGAGAAACAGAATACTGGATAATGACAACTTCTTAGATGATATCCGGCTCCTTGACACGTCTGCTTTGCGAAAGGTCGTTGTTGATACTGATGATGAATATGATAGATCATCAGGTTTATAGGAGTAATCAAACACTAGTCCCATCTCCCCAGCTTCTTCAATTCCAATCTAATTATAATCTCTTCGCCTCTAAAATTCACCTCCCTCAAATCCTGATCTAGAATTTGTAGCGTGATATTAGGTATCTCTCGTCTACTAACTATGGGTAAATAGATGAGGTTCCTAGGGATCTCATCTATTGCATACCCTGGATCAACTCCAACCGCAAATTCGTAGATTGTGTGAGAAGGTCTATCGTTGTAAAGAGCTCCAGCAGTGACGTTGCTATCAATGTGAATGGTTCGTACTTTGGTAATGTTGACCGGCAAATCGGAACTGTGAACTTTCTGAGCTTCCAGCAGTCTATTTGAAAATCCTAATATCTGAGCAATACCATTATTTGGTCTGAAGTCGATGTCGAACTTATTGCTTGAGATCTCACACTTCAATGTATTGTTATTGGGTTTCAGCGAGAATATATCATCGACATTTGCTGCACTTGAGATCCCCAATTCTTTTCGAATTAATGTCTCAAGATCAACGATATCGTAGGAACCCTCAGGAATTTCGATGATTTCGAGTGTTGCTGTTTTGGATGAGGACTCTTGCAGATGAAACTCGGATCCTTTTTCAATGTTTGGAATGCTGTTGTAGCAGTGAAATCCCAATAATGCTAAACCATAATCTGACTCTGGATCGAGTTGAAGTGGTGTTAGGAAATCTATGGAAAGCGTGGAAGTGCGACTCTTTAACGTCAATATCAAAGACATAACTGAAGCGCAAGCATCATGCTACTTGTTTTTATAAAGAAATTCCAAACACAAACGTCCACAATTGCTCTGATTATAATTTTGGTATTGATCATTGTTATAGAAAATCTTTGAATTTTCTAGATATTGAACTAATTCCATTGGTGGTTTCAAACTACCATATGAATCGAAATATTCCACAATATCATCTCGTTTTTTATAAGCTACCCAATGTGTTCCGGAATTATTTGCAGTATCTAAATTCACTACTGCGCACTCACGACGCCATAAGCCAGTAGTAGGTAAAGTATCTCGCATAAAAACCCCTCGAAAATGAGGTATTTTCAGTTGCTTAGCGTACTTCATTATATCGGAATCGTACATTGATTTATTGGGTAGCTTGATTTCTAGTTTTTTTGTTTCTTCAAGAACAATCCCAGTCCGCGGGATGTTTTGCGTAGAAACAATCCGGAACCTTTCTTTCCAATAGATTCCATCGCTTTATTATGATGATTATCATCTTCCAGTTTTCTACTGGCATTCTTAGCATCAATAATAGTCTTCGCGACTGCTCCAGCTCCGCCAGCCAAAGATCCAAGAGCTCCCAAGGCTGCAAAGATGGGGATGAGTGGTAGAATACCCCCACTCTTTTTCGTCGAATCAAATGGTATTATTCTTGGTACTCGAATTTTTTTTTTGCCTCCAGCTTTTTTGATTGCAATTCTAGCCGCTCGGAGTGCAGCTAGTGCAGATTTCTTCAGACCACGACCTTCCTGATGTTCAGCATGATCGGATTTTGACAGAACATTTTTTATGAATTTGATTACGTTGGCAAATGATGGACGAGACATCAGACCCATGCCGAGCTTACGTTTAACCTTCATTCCAGTAGTAACTACCCAAGCTGCAGCTTTCTCCTTGAATCTCGCGTTTTTTGCTTTGACTCGATTCCACGCTCTATTCTCGAGCACCCAGTCGGCTTTATGTCTATCCTCCAAAGATTTGTTCTGAGAATATGCAATGTCGTGTTGCCGACAGGCGTCGTCCAATGGATTGATGCCAGTGTCTCCTCTGGCAAGTCTCTCCTCTAGCTTCGTGCCTGGACCACAAAATTTATAGCCTGGTATGTGTAATTCAAAAGGTAGCTTGTCAATAATAGTGTTCAGCACACCTTCACCGCGGTGCAACAACATGTAGAATGATGATTGTGAAGAGTGTCACTTATTACTTATATTGGTGTACTCCAGTGTTCAACGTCATACGATGGAAGTTGTTCAACAGGAACGGACGTTACCTATAGAGAATTTGGATGAAATTTTGATTGGTGGAGCTATCACAACAACAACTAGTAAACATGGGAAACTGCTTCCAAATTCCATCAGAGCCATCTTCTGTGGACCCAGCGGATGTGGAAAAACCAATGCGATGCTGTCTCTGCTTTTCAATCCGAATGGCGCCAAGTTCAGAAACGTTTACGTGTATTCAAAGTCGTTGTATCAACCAAAATATCGGCTGCTGCAACAAGTGTTGGATTCAGTGAAAGGTGTTGGATATTTTCCATTCAAAGATAATGATGAAATTATCGATCCATCGGAAGCGAAATCCAACTCGATATTCATATTCGATGATGTATCATGTGACAAACAACAGAAAATTCGTGAATATTTCTCGATGTGTCGACATAAGGATATTGACGTTGCATACCTATGTCAAACATATTCTAAAATACCTAAACAGCTGATACGTGATAACAGTAACCTGATAGTGTTATTTCGACAAGATGAAGTGAACTTGAAGCATGCATTCGATGAGCATGTGTCTCCTGACATGTCATTCGATCAATTTAAAATTTTGTGCTCGGAATGTTGGAATTGTAGCCAATATGGAACAATAATTATAGCTAAACCATTTGATATAAATGCTGGTAGATATAGAAATGGTTTTGATAAATATATAAAAGTATGATGGTAACTCGTGGATATCATTTATCATCATGATGGTAGCTGACAAGCATGGTGAGGTTATTGCAGAAGCATTACGAAAGAAAAAAGTTGATGAGCTCTCGAAATCGATCAGAAGAAAGTATTTGACATTGAAGTTAGGCAAGTCTGATGATGATGAAGCACTACAAAAAATATTTCAACCACTGACAACTCCTCTGAAAGATTTCATCAATACATCTAAAGTTATTCAAGAAAAATTTGATGGAGTTTTTCCATTCAAAAAGAAAATGAAAAAGGAGATTACCGATAGAAAGCAAGGGCTGAAGATAGAGAAGGGAGAGAAAGAGGAGACGGAGGAGAAAAATACGGAGGAGGAAAATATGGAGAATGATGAGACTCAACAATCGGATTTCAATTACCTGCCTTTGGTGAATGTTGCAGAAAATTTTGAGGATACTGAAGATATTGAAGATAGTAATGATGATGATGATGACTCATCAAACCCACAAAATATTCCATCAGCTGCTATGAATGATTACATTGATCAGTATCCCGTGATAGCACAAAAATATCTATCGGATTATTGGGCAAATGATGAAAATATTGATAAAATTTATGGTCCTAAATACAATCCAAAAACATCAAAATGGTTCCTCAACGATAATGAATTGGATTTTCATCGAGTAACTGGAGATATCATTGTTGGTAACCACCATTTCCGCGGCACCCCAGGACTTTATCAGTTACTATTCTACAATGATCCATCGTATGCTAAAGAAGATGAGGTTTCATACAAGCAATTACTTTTGCTCACAAAGACTCATCAGAATTCTCTCGGACACATGAGAGGATCATCTCGATTCAAATACAAAGAAATTATTCGACCAATGTTCAAATCAAAGACATCTACTGGTCGTGGTTTGAAGTTGGCTTACAACACAACGCCAATCGAATACATGTATTGGGATGATCCAAATGAATTAGTCGATCGATTGAAATTGCTCATTGCTTCCCAGCAAGCTGGCAACACATCAAATGAGAACGAAATTGTGGCTATCATAAATGAACTGAAGGAAGCTAATATAATATTAGATTCATAATATCTTCGTCGCGGTTTTCATTTGTATCACGGTTTTGTTGAGGTTTTCTTGTGGTTTTGTTGACGTTTTCCGTTTCTGTTACAGTTTTGTTGGAGTTTTGTTGAGGTTCTGTTGAGATTTTGTTGAAGTTTTGTTGAGATTTTGTTGAGGTTTTGTTGGGTTTCAGTTTTGTTAGGTAAAACTATCTACATAAAAGTCGCAATTTCAGTATTTTTTCAATCACTCTCCATTCATCACCTCACTCATGTCACACTCTAAAGAAAAAATGCAACTCATCAATGAGTTGCATAAACCTGCTAGAAAAAAATATCCAAGACGCCGAACTATTATCAAAGGATTGGATGATTTATGGCAAATGGATTTAGCAGAAATGCGTCCATATGCTTCTAAAAATAAGAATTTCAAACTGATTATGGTTGTGATTGATTGTTTTTCCAAATTCTCATGGACTCGACCACTCAAATCTAAGACGGGAGCTGATATCACTCGAGCATTTGCCAATATTTTGACACATTCAAACAACCGAATACCGAAAAATTTACAAACTGATCAAGGTACTGAATTCTTTAACGAAAAGTTCCAAAGTCTAATGAAGAAACACTCAATCAATCATTACAATACGTATTCAGTAACGAAGGCAGCGATGGCTGAACGTGTCATACGAACGCTGAAGGAGAAACTCTACAAGTATTTCAGTTTGAGTGGATCATATCGTTGGATAAATGTTCTACCGGAGATTACCAAAAACTATAATAATCAGAAACATAGTACTACGAACTATAAACCGTGTGACATCACGAAAGACAATGAACAAAACATTCTGAAATCCGTCTACAATCACATCAAAATTGCTGGCGTTCGAAAGTTTGCTATTGGAGATATGGTTAGATTAAGTAAGGCAAAACATGTCTTCGAGAAGAATTATACTCCGAATTGGAGTACAGAATTATTTAAGATTGTGCAAGTTCGCATAACGAATCCTACCACATATCTTTTGGAAGACATACGGGGAGCTCCTATCAAAGGTACCTTCTATGCTGAAGAACTTCAAAAAACAGCTCATCCAGATGTTTATCTAGTAGAGAAAATAATACGGAGAAAAGACAACAAGGTATTAGTCAAATGGTTGGGGTTCGATGAAACACACAACAGCTGGATTGATGCGAGAAATAAATTATAATGCAAACATATGGAAAACTAACACAAATCAACTGAATCTGGGGGCCCTTCACATTATTCATCAACATCGAAATATAATTCCTCATTAGTCAGATGTAGCGATCTGCAGTGGGAATATAAATAGTGCACAACAAAACAACAACCTGCATCAGTTTGAAAGCAATAGCAGCAGCAGCAATGAGTGAAGTCTCTGGTTATTATTCGTCCTGTGAATGTGAAGTGAATCTTGAAGATGGTAGTTCATCATCTTCATCATCATCATCATCATTATCATCAATATCGACACCTAACTACTTTAGCGAAGTCGATCGAAGCTTAGCCATGTTTGAGCAGGCGGCACAAGCTGAAACACATCATCTGCTGAATACAACGTTTCCACTCTCTACCTATGAGATTCATTGTGGGTTGAGTCCAGCAAGACAGTTCAGTCCAGTCATCACTTTGAAAAAACCCCACTGTTTAGCAAAGATTTCATTCGATGCATATGAATGGGCTACCTTCATCGAATTACTTCAACACAATCAACAAGATTTTTTTCAACAACCTCTGCCTGGCTTTGTGGACGAATATGATCCTGTAGTCAGCGCTTGTGGGGACTATGCTACCGTTACCAGAGCTGTCTGGGATGGTGTCAAAATACTAACAGTTGCCAAATATCACATTAAATTCGACTTGATGGAGGACGATGTTGTCGACATTTTGAGTGCTGAAATGAGTCTTATATCGCATAGAATCACCATGATCAATGAACTGAACTTTTGTATGTACTATCATAATCTTTTGAATACTGTCGCTTACTGGATTAGGAATAAAAAAACTGTATTGAGTGTAGAAGAGGTTATATTTGGATTTTGTGAGGCTGCGAACAGTTTGTCAAGTAATGCACTTTTGGAATATCTCTATTACTGTAAAGAAAAAATAATATCTGATTTCAATAAAAAACTATAAATATCACATGTTTTTCTCATTTTATTTAGTCTGCAAAGTGATATGGGTTCTGACACATCTACATTGAAAAGTATAATGAAGCCGGAAATTTCAGTACTCATAAAATTCCTGAAATCTCCTACCACGACTCTGGTGAAATTCACTGAACAAGAATTGCAATATATTCCTGTTGAATATCTCATTGAATATGCTGAACCATGTGGTCTATTGAGAGTGTGGCATAAACTCCCCAAGGAATATCGCTGCAACTTCAACCTACAAATCAAGCTACCCTGTTACGTTCACTATAACCGACCCGATTGGACTACACACTGGGATGGTCCACCATCTTCTCAAGAAGCATGTTATTTTTGTAGAAAGGGATTGCTTAAAATAAATCCGATTGATAATTATGCACATTGTTTTATTAGTCTACACCGATTTTTGATTGATATCAATCTTTAACCAAACTCATTACAATCATAATTAGGATTTGTCGAAACAGACATCAGACTCACAATCCGAACTAATCATACACGATGATGATAAATCACTCTGTCAGACGTCAATAAACTATTTAAATATCGAGTATCCGCCATGGAGCAGCGGAATGAACATCGGACTCACAATCCGAAGGTCCGCGGTCATTAAAGTCCACTTATGATTATATCCTATTGTTTATAATAATAGTGAGCTTTCTCACAACAAATATTTTCGAGCAACAGGTATCTAATGTCCAACTAATTGTATTTCTCCTTTTCGAAACGGTAATCTGTTCGACTATGCAAATCATAATAGGTATTTGAAATCGCCTAATGATCGTTGATTTTGTTGAGGTATTTAGAATAATAGAAAAGGGTTTTGGATATTGAAGGAGAAATGTCATGATTTGAATATTTATTTCATCAGTATACGATTCAATTATACAATGGAATTCATTTCTATTATATTCACAATAATGTATTATTCCTATTTGTGTGATGAACGCATTGAGATTTCTAATAACAATATTCTCTGATGCAGATCTTCGATCATATGGTTTTCTATATTCCTTAGGATTTCAGTTAAATCTTCGATCTTGTTTTCACAACTCAATTTTATTTCATTCATTCTTTCCAATATAATCTCCACTTTTTCAACCGTATCATGTACTTCAGGTACCATCATAATAACCTTTTGAGATAATTGCGGATAATCTTCAGTATATATCTTCAGATTATTGATTTGTTTCATTATTTCAAATATACGTGCGTTGTAAAAGTCTAAAGGTACACAATCTCCACCACTTGTAGGAATACCAATATTCGTCAATCGCTTGCCCTGCATATCATAATTTCCACTGTCGTCAACTTTGAAACCAATTCCTGGACGCCCATGCATAAAGCTTATTGATTTACTCTTCTTACGACCAAATTTATCTATACTGTTATACATCTTTCTACCGCAACCACTCAACGTAAACTAACTAGATCTTAATTTGATATCAAACTTATTACAATCATAACCATAAGTCGCTATTTATGTTTCCCCCTTACATATATACAACTATCACTATCTCAGATGTCAATAAACTTTTTAAATATCGAGTATCCGCCATGGAGCAGCGGAATGAACATCGGACTCACAATCCGAAGGTCCGCGGTTCAAATCTCCTTGAATGAGAATCTTTTTTCTTTCCAGGCGATGAAGATGATGTCACAGAATAGCTCTTTCTCTCTCTGACACATTGTCTCTCGCATTTCTCTCTCTAACACATGGTTTTGTCCTATCCCTATAGTCGTGTGCCCCTAGTATATCTACTTAGGAATATGCAGGTTGTCTCATTTGAAAAAAAAAAACTTTAACCATTGAATTCTACGTAGAAAAATGCTTCGGAAATGTTTTCATAGAAACGAAGAATTTCCACTAGTAATATCACTAGAGGTCATATTATTTCCGGATATTAATTTGACTTCGCGAGTTATTCGGTAAGAAAATTCCACACTGAATTGTGTTGGAAAATCAAATATTTTTAAAATTTATTTCAACAATGATATTGTGTTCCACTCATTGTAGTTACACGGCAATGCAGTTTTATGATTAAATATGTTACATTCTTTTCACTTCAGGCTACTACAAGTGGTAGAATATGAAAAAAATATTAGTTTCACAGATACATACCTACAGGAACAGATTACATAATAATATTCATTATGTCTTCACACCAATGGACTCTTAGCCTATAAACTGTTGATTTCTACTCATTGTAGTTGCATGGGAATACCATTTCAAGATACAAAATAGTATAATCTACAATTTTACATAAGTTTTGAGTAACTACAAATGGTGGAAAATAGTTTTTTTTTTAGTTATTCTTAACGTGCGTTATATATTATATATATATCTTATTAGAAATAGACACAATTGAAATCATTCGAAGTCCTGCATTTTCGCCATTAAGAAGGAAGGATGTGTCCGAAGAATATAGAAAACATCTTAGCTTTGTAATTGAAATATATCAAAACTAAATATTATGTGAACAAATAAAAACCAGTCAAAAATGGTCTGTTATTGTAAAGGTCAAAAAATTTCCAGTATAATTCGCTGTTGGGTATCCCACGAGAAGAAAATTTCCACTAAAATACCTCCGTTGCCATGGTGATCTATCAAAATAACGTATTTTGATTGGTTCAAAATTACAGGTGTGGAAGTTTTTTGAACAATAAAAAAGTTGAAGCAACTTTTCGAAAAATATGCTGTAACTCAGAAATAACGATGAAAGATATCGATATGCAGTTTTCACCATTGAGTTTGTCATAAAAATTGACGGTAAAACTTCGTTTATCGCACTCCTATGAGTTCGGAAAAAAATTTTTGGTGGAACTTACGTATTTTTTGACCTCCTGATCACGAATCTGAAGTGAAAACGCGGCGGTCTCAAGTATTTTCGGAGATACAGCCCCATTTTGTCTCAAAAATGCACCATTTGACATGTCAAATTTCTGCTAATAGGAATACACAACATTCATCCTTCTTTGAACCAAAACACTATACACGCATGTATGTACTTGTTTCCAACACTTCTCAGCAGAAAAAACTATTATTTTTCAAAAAATTCACCTTTCTTTGAAATGTAAACAAAACAAGCTTTTTACACTGATTTTCTGGTAATTTGTATTTATGATGTTGGCAACGTGATTGTTTGGCTCATGGTAAGACGTTGCCAACATTTCAAATAAAAATAACCAGAAAATCAGTGAAAAAAGATGTTTTGTTTACGTTTTGAAGAAGGGCGAATTTTGTGAAAACACCAGTTTTTTATGCAAAAAAGTGTTGGAAACAAGTGAATGTGAGCATGTGTGATGTTTTGACTCAAAGAAGGATTAATTTTGTGTGTTTTTATTAGCAGAAAATGGAGATTTGAAATGGTGCATTTTTGAGACAAAATGAGGCCGTATCTCCGAAAATACTCGAGACCGCCGCGTTTTGACTTCAGATTCGTGATCAGGAGGTCAAAATACGTGAGTTCCACCAACAATTTTTTCCGAACTCATAGGAGTGCGAAAAACGAAGTTTTACCAAATTGACACTCTCAGACACATCCATCAGTTTTCATCTATCTAATTTGAAGACAAGACTTTCCCTTTGAAAGTGTCTAGGCACATTTCTGGAACATTCATGTCCCTGAAGAATTTGCTGACTGCCCGGGCAGTCTTCCCCCTACCGCTGATTTCCCCCGACCACCCCCACAATCTACCCTGCCCAGTGTTGCCAACTCAAAATCTCAAAAATCTCAATACCTGGTTAAATGAAAAAAATGCGCCACGGGCGCAAATTTTTGAAAATCGAAATCGTGATCCGTGTCATGCGCATGCGTCAACTGTCAATTAGTAGTGAAATCTGTGTCATGAAAAATTCACAAAAATAACCACCAGCCACTAGATGCAATTTTTGTCACAAAACGATAACTCAAACCACCAGTTTTGGTGTAAAATCCACTAAGATGGCAACACTGAGTCCCTGCCGCTCGCTAAAAACCTCATCTCCCCCCTCTCCCGAAGGAACTCGCCCACAAGCTGAGCCGCAGCTTCGACCTCAAGGACGGGCAAACCCAGCTGCTGGAGGCGTCAGGGGCGGCGGCAGAAGGTGGCATGCGCCGCCACCACTCGATGCAGCGGCTGTCGAGGGGGGAGCCGCCCCTCGTGGAGCACGATGACGAGGGCAACCTGAGGGTGACGGTGCGCAAGACCAAGCCCATTCTGGGCATCGCCATCGAGGGGGGTGCCAATACGAAACATCCCCTGCCGAGGATCATCAACATCAACGTGAGTGTGTTGGGGTGGTGGTTTTTTGTGTTTGGGGGGTGGTGGGAGGTTAAAGTTGGGGTTTTTTTTTCTCATTACGCATAATTTCGATTTGGGAAATTCGAGGTTGTATATACATATAAAAATTAATGAAGTACAGTTGTGTATGTACAGGGGGGACCAAATTCGAGGCGTAACATGGGGATCTCGTAAACCGTAAGAGATACAGGGTCGGTTAAGTTGTGGCAAAGTTGCGTAATTTTGTGCTCAATGAAATGCTGTCGAGAAAATTGGAAATTTTTTTACTCCTTCCGGAGATATCCGAAAAAAACTGAAATTTCATGAAATCGTTTCGATGAATGGTAGTTTCCTACAAGATGACGTTGTCACATTTGCAGTCCGACGTTTTGTCTTCGGCCTACCACCATCAACTTTATTTTTTCAAATACGGACCTGCATTTTTTATTTTGGATTTGGTTTTCTTTCCGTACCCTGATGATAATGACATATCATTACTATCGAAAAAATTAGTATATATGAGAAAAATTGCCTATTAAAATAAATGCATCTATCCATCTCTCTCTCACACACATTGCCCTTATTATAGGTTTGTTTTCGTTGCACTCGTTATTGAGAGCGCTTCAAATATTCTAGTTTGCATTGAAGTAAATTGAAGTAAATGTCACTGAATCAGTTTAGATTTATATACCCAAGTATCTGAAAAAGGTATACTTGTTGATAAAAGGCACATCTTTCGAGAATTTTCAACATTGTTGCTATAATGATCCGATTTCATTGAATGGTTTTTGTTTTCCGCAAGTGCATTCAACAAGATGGTGATATTTTCAAACATTTGGTTATCAATAATAGTTGAATGTGAGTCATTAAATGAAATGAAAGAGAGCTGGAAAGATATTCACTAATTTTTTCGATAGTTATGATATGTCATTATCATAAGGGTACGGAAAGAAAACCAAATCCAAAATAAAAAATCCAGGTCCGTATTTGAAAAAATAAAGTTGATGGTGGTGGGCCGAAGACGAAACGTCGGACTGCAAATGTGACAACGTAATCTTGTAGGAAAGAAAAAGTGGCAAAGATGAACTGCCATTCATTTTGAAAATTTTCTTCTAATAACACCAGGGAAAAATCAAAACGATTTCATGAAATTTCAGTTTTTTTCGGATATCTCCGGAAGTAGTGGGAAATTTCCAATTTTCTCGACAGCATTTCATTGAGCACAAAATTACGCAACTTTGCCACAATTTAACCGACCCTGTATCTCTTACGGTTTACCCTGTACATAAAGAAGTCGTACAGCAGTTATGGGCTATTTTGAGTCAGGCTTATCACAAAATTTATACTATTTTTGTCACAAAAGTTCCAAATGTGTACGTGTACTACTTCTTAATGAAATCTGGAACATCATAGGCAAACCTTGTACGACTATTTTATGAACACAACTGTACATATGACAAATCCGACGATATAAGTCAACTTCCAAAAATAACAGAAAATTCCCTTTTTTATTTTTTTAAATGTATAGGTATTTTGGCCTCCTGAACTCGAATTTGAAGTTGAAATGCTGCGGACTCAAGTATTTTCGGAGATATGCGCTCATTTTGTATCGGATATACACCAGTACAGCCAAACATTTTCAAAGAATTCGAGATCGCCACCTAACGGAAAAATTACCGAAATTAATTATTGTGACTATTTAGTGACTATTTATCTATCTAAGAAGATTTTCTTGTATTTGTTTTGAATTTCCCTCCAAAACAAAATCTAGTACGCAGTATCCTGAAACTAGCACGGAAAATCGTACGTGTCTAGTACAATTTTGAATCTCGTCGGAACAACCCGGGCATAACCTAACCTAACCTAACATCCCCGAAATATCTTCAATCATAGGAGAACGGCGCCGCGTACCACGCGGGTGGCCTCGAGGTGGGCCAGCTGATCCTCCAGGTGGACGGCACAGACGTCGAAGGCCTCCAGCACCAGGACGTGGCCCGCCTCATCGCCGAGTCGTTCGCACGGCGCGACCGCGACCACATCGATTTCCTCGTGGTCGAGGCGAAGAAGAGCAACCTGGAGCCGAAGCCGACGGCCCTGGTCTTCCTCGAGGCCTAACATTTGCTCAGCCTCCCCCCTAGCGACCCGCCCGGGCCGGTCCTGTTCGCCGAATGAGCGTCTGTCTGTTTCACATACGTACCCCCACGTGGTTCGCTGAAGGTGGGTCGGGGGTTTTTCGTTTTTGTAGTCGGAGTCCGGAATCGAGATGGAGTCCACTATTTTATTCATTACGCTTTTTTTCTTCTGGATAATGATCTCCTCATAGTCGTGTATCTAGGCGGGTATCATCTCAAGATGGCCGCCATGGGACACCCATGACGTAATCCATGATGGCCGCCAGGAGGCAGCAACGACATATGTCGACTGTCATGTGTCAATTGTCACCAGCTGTCGTAAGTCACCTGACTCAAGTGTTTCATGTCGCTGTGTCATCTGTCAATTGCAGTTGCAACTGTGAATTAGGGAAACTGCGTATCTACCTTTCCTAAACCCCCTTTCCTGGATAATCATCAACTATCCTTGCAAATGTTCATCGGGACTAATAATTCACTCTGAATGAGGGATTTTATTTACACTTGCAACTGTGATATTGGGCTAATTTACTGTTGAAACTGCATATTTATACCCTTCCAAAACCCCTTTTCCTAGATAATCATCTGCTACCCTTGCAATTGTTCATCCGGACTAATTCACTCTGAATGAGGGATTATTTACTCTTGCAACTGTGAATTAGGGCTAATTTAAAATTGCAACAATAAATTAGGGTTAATTTACCGTTGAAACTGCGATATAACTTTCCTAAAACCCTTTCCCTGAATGATCATTCCTTAATCTACACCTGCAACTGTGACTCCCCATTAACAGTTGAAACTTTGAATTGTGACTAATTTACTGTTGAAACTGCGTATTTTTTACCTTTCCAAAACCCCCTTTCTGCTACCCTTGCAAACGTTCATCCGGACTAATTCACTCTGTGACTTGCATCAACTGTGAATCATTAGGGCTAATTTACAATTGCAACTCTGAATTGGGGTTAATTTACCGTTAAAACTGCTTTCCGAAACCCCTTTCCTGAACCTACCCTTGCAACTGTTCATCAGCACTAATTTACTCTGAATGACGAACTATTCACATTTGCAACAGTGAATTAGCGTTAATTTACAGTCGCAACTATAAATTAGTGCTAATTCACCAGTGAAAATGCGTTTACACCTTATCGAAAACCTTTTCCCTGAATGATCATCTCCCAATCTACACTTGCAACTGTGAATTGGTGCTAATATATAGTTGCAACTATGAATTGGATAATTTACTGTTGAAACTGCCTTTCCAAAAACATCTTTGCTGAATAATCATCTCCACTTCTACAGTTGAATGAGGACTAATTTACAGTTTGAACTCTGAATGAGGGATCAGTCACAGTTGCAACTATGGATAAGGGCTAATTTACTGTTCAAACTGCATTTTTGCCTTCCCGAAAACCTCTCCTAAATTTACAGTTTCAACGATGAAATAGAGCTGATTTAATAGAGTGAAACTAATAATTAGGGCTAATTTACTATTGTAACTGCGTTTCAGCCCTGCCGAAAACCTTTTTCCTGAATAATCATATCTTAATCTACACTGATAACTATGGATTGGGACTATTTTACAGTTACAACTCTGAATGAGAGATCATTTATAGTTGCAACTGCAAATTAGGGCTAATTTACAGTTGCAATTATGAATTAGGGCTAATCGACTGCAAATAAGCCATCACGAAAACCTTTTTCCTTAATAATAATCTCCCAATTTACATTTGCGAATATAAATTAGAAGGTTGAAACTAAGAATTAGGGCTAATTCACTATTGAAACTGCGAACGAAATATCGTTTAGCACGAAGAAACGATGTTTCGTTGATGCTGTGAATTAGTCATCCCGGGAACCCCTTTCTGGAATAATGATCCTGATATTTACAGTTGTTTTTCAGAATTAACAGTTGGAACTGTAAATTATCCTCGAAAATCTCTTTCCAGAATAATAATCCTAATATTTACTGTTGTTACTGTGAATGAAAGAGGTTGTTGAAACTGCAAATTGAGGGTAATTTACTGTTGAAATCATAAATTAGCTATCTCGAAAATCTTTTTTCCTTATAATAATCTCCTTATTCATAGCTGAACCATCGAATTAGGGCTATATAATTCACAGTTGCAACTATGAAGTAGAACTTATATACTGTTGAAATTCAGAATTAGGGGTTAATTTATTGTTGAAACAACGAATTAGGGGCTAATTCAAAGTTGCAACTATGAATCAGGGCTAATTTACTCATAGATCTTTTTGCTTACGCTACATCCGGTATCCAGGTTACTTGTTTTGTAGGTCCGGGGGGGTTGAAAGTACTAAGCCATTGATTGGTCGTTTTAGTTGTTGACCATACAAATGTGTTGTCCCACGTGACCATAGTACCTACTTTCTTGCAGACCCCTCTTAACCTAAAAATTACTACAGGATGCCGGATATAGCGTAAGCAGTAAGATCTATGAATTTACTGATGGATCTGCGAATTAGATATCCCGAAAACCTTCTTCCTGTTAATAATCCCCTGATTTACTCCTTCAACTGTTAATAATCCACCCCGAAAATCATTTTTCTGAATAATAATTTCCAATTCACAGTTGCAATCAGCTCTGATATAACTGATTCTACGATATTTTTTTTCCTTAGAAATTAAAAATGCAAGATTATTCTGACATATTCATTATGTGAGTTCTAAATACAGGATGTCCAAAAATAACCCTCGACCAATCCGGGAGTTGATTTTGAAGAAAAGTTCTCATCAACATATTTTCAGGAATCATGTAAGTTGTAGAAGGTACAAGAATCAAAAGTCAGAAAACGCTGAGGAAACGTCAGAAAAAAATCGATTTCATCAAAAAAACGTTGAAAACGTCAAAAACTGAAAAAGTCACACATCGTGGAAGCAATAAAACGTGACGTTTTTGGCGAATGCGTGACATATTATTCATGCATTTTTTTATGATTCATTGGATGAGAAAATTCACGAATTTTTTTTTCAGTTTCTGTAACTCCATCTCCATTCGGCACTATAGATATGTTTACCAAATTTCATACCATTTCGTTAAACACAAACCTACCTTCATCGAACCATAGCCGCCGGGCTGATGTTTACATATCATGTAGAGCGGAACGAGGTCTGGACAGCCAGGTGGTCGAGTCAGACTAGTCAGAGCACCAGGTTCGTCTGAACCGCGTTAAGTAGGTATGGTAGCAGCGAAAATACTTGTTTGTGTACGTTCAGCATTGAGACGTGCGCAAACGTTTTCGTCGTAGACTAAAATATAATATGCATTTCGAACCATTTGTAATAAAAAACATCAATCCATTGATAATAATTGTTAATAATTGTTGTGTACAGCTATTACAGCATTAGTAAACAAAAACGCTTTCGACGTGTACCATAAAAAATGGTTGTGCATATTATAAATGTCGTATTTTAAATATATTTTTCTCTGTTCCGTTTGCGGGTAAGATCTGTCAACTGGTTTTATACAAAAAGTAGGTATTTATCTTGATTTCTCTTTTAGAAGAGGTAATTAGGATGTCATGACTTTTGCTTCGAGTAGGTTGTATGCCGTCTAATAGCTGTTCGAAAAAACTATCTATAATAGAAAACAGTTGGATTCGCTAACGTGGGTAGCTTATTAGAAACACCTTGTATCTGCAACCTCATATCGATCCTGTAATATCGCTTGTCTGACTGGTAGGTCGTATTTTTGGAAAAGTAGAACGAAAAACATGTGGAATATGACCAAACATTTTTTCTACAACTGTCAAAAAGTGCACTAGATACCAAGATTATCTTTGGCTTGGCAACAACAATAGTTCAGTGGTTACATCGTGATCTTTTGAAAACCGGCAACTGCGACGCGCAAAGTTTTAAAAAATGAACAAAAAATTGTCAGGACCTACTTTAGATCTGAGAATACTATTCGCATTCTTCTAACAAAAAAGAAACCTCCAAATGAAACGGTGACCACAAGAACTGTGTCAACGCACGTTTCCCCGAAATTTGTCAGTTATCACATGATGACGATTGTAAATGCGCACAATGATAATACTAGATATGAGCAGATTCCAACAATGCTTTATTCAAAAATGAATATTTGAATTCCAATGGGGTTTTAAAAGTAATAGACAGTAACACAAATTGGCCTTGCTTTTTCACAGTTGTTGAAAAATTGTATGCAACACGTGAGTATAAATCTTATTGTTACAATAAATAACTATTTTCTATAGTTTTCTTCGACAATACCTGCTTGTGAAGTATAAAATGACGTTGAATCTCCATGATCTCCACCAATTTTATGTTTAAAATATGACAATCGGTGACATTTTAGCAAAATCTAGAGGGAGAGGCACTAGCAATTAAGAAGTTGAGCAAGTTGTATATACACGAAACGATGACTAAGAGTTTATTTTATGAAAATGCAGTATTATGATATACAAATTGAGCTAAGATATAGCTGCGTGCCAAAATAATATAAATGAAGAATTCACGCAAACCTAGCCAGTAAAATGGCATCAAGAAGTCATCTGATTCATGAATTTGCTTTGACTTAATTGTTGATTGTTATTACTTGATATTAGGATAGTTCTGTTGATTTTTTATAGGTACCTATGAATATAATGTATCGCTCGATTCAAACATTTACTTATTTCGAAGGAATTCCAGTACTAGGGGTGTTTTACGAAAAGGTATTTATATTAAACTATTTTAACTTACAATACTACTAGAGCTTCAATTATTACTAGACATTTTTGGAGAACACCAATTTTCTAAAAAAAATTCCTATTCGAAAAAGAATTTTCTGTTTTCAAGTGAAGCTAAAGTGGTATTCGGTTAGAAAATTTCACAACGAAATATGGCTTGTTATCTGAGAGATAATAAACGTCAAAAAAAATTACAGTGTAACCTAAAGAAGAGAGAAAAATTTCCGGAGGATAGGCTTTTAATTGATCGAACATTTTAGGTGTGATATCTTCAAGAAAATGGACCTAATTTCTCATGGGCCATCTCAATATACAGGGCTATTCAAATTCGAGTCTATGCATGGGGATTTCGATAACGGTAAGAGATAGAGGGTTGGTTAAATGGGGGCAAAGTAGCGTATTTCAGAGTTTTTTTTTTTGGCATCCGGACAATGTCCACACAGCCAGTCTCTTATGATAATTATAATAACAGTAAACCTATAACTAAAATCGAAGAGCGGAAGCTCAAAGAAGAATACGCCAGGAATTAACATTGGATCACAGTTTATAGACACACAACACTAGACCACAGAAGGGATATACATAAACATAAGGAATTAATAAAGGAAATAAGGAAACGAAGCTAATTAATAATGTGACGAGTATTTATATGAATCGCTTTCCATTAGATTTTCAAACCAGTGTTTTGAATGAATGTTATGTTTGAATTGATTTTTTCATCATTAAGGGCTAACAACGACAATAAATTGAAAGGAGTGTCTATTTTCATACTCAAAAGGCGAGAATAGAGTTCTTGACCTTCTTCCCTCGTTGTCTGGGAATTGAAAACTATATGGTCTAAGTCTCCTTCAACATCACAAACTTGACATAAATTAGATTGAGTTAACCCCATTCTAGCTAAAAATGCTGGGTAACATCCATGACCAAACTGCATTCTATTGAAAACAGTGATGCATCTTCTAGATAAATTGAGCTCAGAATGCCAGTATTTGGAGGGGATATTTGGATGGATTCTTGTGTATCTGGTCGGACTACTGATGCAGTACTCGTGCCATCTTTCCAGCCATTTCTCTTTTTGTATATTTTTTCTTGCTGTAATTAGATCTTCCAAACACACTTGCATTGTTGCATACGAGGTCATATTAACAGATTCTTTAGCTAGCATATCTACTTTTTCATTATATTTTATGCCTGCATGCCCTTTCACCCAGAAAAAAATAATATCTCTACCCATCATCTTTGACTCGTTGAGCAAAATTTTAGTTCTAATTAAAAAAGGATTCAGTGAGGTTGACGGTTTATATATATTGCATATTGCTGTGATCGCTGAAAGGGAGTCCGACAAGATTACAATCTTGTTGACATCCGCAGGAATATGTGTGAGGGCCATAAGAATGGCATATGTTTCAGCTGAGAAAATCGAAAACTCTCTTGGAAATTTATACTGAGTTCGGATATTTTATTGAGGGATTATGTAAGCACATCCTACTACCACTTTGGTTTTTGAAGCATCAGTGTATATTTTAACATATTGTTGATATTTCTCCAGAAGGGTTTCCATTATAATTTTGTTGATATCCGGATTTTCAGAATATTTGGGAATTAGTGTATGGTTGTGACTTGATAGATCGAAGTAATCATTTTCTGGATATTGCGGGTGTACCTGTGTTATATATTCCTGGTGTCCACAAGTTTCTCGATATGCATTACAAAGTGGGGGACTTCTTTTATGTATCCAATACTTCCTGTATAACTCCAGAACTGAAGAAGCTAGGTCAGATTTTTTTCATCTATATAATTGACCTCTGAAATACGCTACTTTGCCCCCATTTAACCAACCCTCTATCTCTTACCGTTATCGAAGTCCCCATGCATAGACTCGAATTTGAATAGCCCGGTATATATACTGATGTGAAAATTAACATAGAAATTGAGGAGTGTCCAGATGAAATCGTTCATCGAAAAATCTGAAGTTCTGTCACCGTATACATAATTCTTTGTTATAACTTCATAAATTATATCTAATAACTGTTGAGTTGAGCGATACACTGAACATTTGACTGTTGTTACTATAGGAATATAATATTGAGAATGAAGAATCTGGAACTGATCTTTCTCAAAAAATCAAGAGTTTTCAATGTCTGCCTTCACTGCATTTTGCAAAGCACTGTTGATTTTTGTGCGCTGATGTAAATAATGTTATTTCATTTAAGGTATGATAAGAGCATAATGAATTATTTTTAGAAAAAAAAGTTGTCGATAGGATCGTAAATAGAGCTTAAACACAATGCAGAATTCGAAACTTTTTCCTTTTGCCTGATAACTATCAACCCAACGTGTTCAAATCTACTGAAATTTTATGAAATTGTTTTCATTTGAAGATAACGAACGAAAAATAATATCCATGTCTGAACTATTTTTTGTAGCAAAATGAAGAAGTTTATTAAAAAAGTTTTTCCACTAGCGGTCTTATCAGAATAATAAAAATTCACTAACAAAAATTGCGGAAATTTCAATTCCTCATTTGGTATATCCAGGATAAACTTTCTAGTTGCAATTTCTTATTTACATTTTTTCTCATCTCAAAAACAAGTCTTGCTTTTGAATTCTTTATTTCGGTTCTGAACCCCCCACAACGAAGTACTAAGTACACATTTGAGGTTCTTTGAAAGCTCTACATAAAAAAATCATTCTTATCCTCATTCGCTTTCATTCGATCTAAAGCGACAATCAAAGCTTTAGGATGAGTTGCCACTAGAAAATACTTCATCCCAAATTTGTCATGCAAGTCAATCTAGGAAAACGACAAATATCTGATTAGATTCTCCGGATGCCAAATTTTGCTTCTTTTTGACCCTCTGCATAAAAATGTTCGAAATAGGACCGCTACTGGAAATTGCGCTGAAAATTATGTATCAATGTAAATAGCAAATAGGTGCTAAGTATATAAATCATTTATTTATTGGAAAGATCCGAAAGCATTTGTTTCCTCTCCAAAGAGTGATAATGAAAATAATTGAATAATTCACTATTCACATGAAATATTTTTGTGCTTCAAAATAATTGGCGTCTAGTTTAACAGAGGAATATCTCAGAAATGAAAAATCACACTGACATTTATTATATATTTATCTACCATATTTCTTAGTCGATCCCAATTTACAATCAATACCAATCTTGCAATTTCAACTCACTTTGGTTATCTTATTGCCATCCAACATGATATTTTTTGAAGGATATCTATTTCAAATACGAATGAGTTTCTTTTCAGAACGTTCAATTCTTCTACGAGCATTGAAAAAACTATTGAATTGATGATTTAACATCAATCAGCACATTTCTTGATTTTTGAAGGATATAAAATTCAAATCCGTTAATGGATATTCTGTGGATGCTAATTTTAAATCCAGGGGATATGGGATATCCATCAGACGATAATTGGACTTGAAATGGATATCAATCTGATTCCGAGTTATCTGTGACATTGTATGCATCTGCTAACTTACTTAAATATTGTTGAAATATAAATAACACAATCATTCTTATTATTACTCTTGGTGCCAAGCATGTTATTTCCTTTATTGTTGTTGATAATATTGTTGAATATTGTTCAATTCAATGACATAAATCAGGGAGCTAGTGTAATTCCACCTTGTGGAAGGTAAATTCTTGTTGATTAGCCATTTCACATTTTCACAATTTCACTTCCACAATTTTGATATTTGATTTTGTTTCAGTGAGGATATTGGTTGATGTTTTATGCAAAGTTGTTATTCACGATAGGTAAATGGAAGAGTATTATTTCGTGAACATCGATTTTACAATATGACTTTTCAATTCAAATATTCAGTCGACTTCTATCGTCACCTTTCGCTATTATTGACGAAAAAAATTATTTTCTTTTGTGGAATATTTTCGAAAAAATTGCGACCGCCAATTTTTGCAGTTCTATCCTTTATACTTATAACCGGATGTCAATAACCCTGAATGCTTAAAAAACTATGCATAAGTTGGACAAAAAATGTATACGAGATTTTGGTTTTTTATGCTTACTAAGCTACAAATTTCCATTATCCAGATTCTATCTGTGGACAATCCTTAGCCTGAAATATTACATTTAAATATGGCGGTATTCGACCATTCAAAAATGGATGATGGATTTATCAAACCATTATTCATGTTAATAATGAACATAATGATAATAAAAGCGATACCCGAATAATACGTCTTTGTTAAAATTTTATCAAAGGAACATTTCAGAATTAAATCATAGATTGGTGAATTGTTGGATCTGTTTATCATTTCTCATTTCGTGATGATCCATATAGTGATTACAATTATTGTGATAATATATTTCTTGAAACTCAATTTCAGTTAAAATGCATCTGGATGTCAGAAATTTCAACAGTTATAAATATACTGCATGACGAGAAAAAATTGTGAGATATTATAGCAACCATGGTTTTATGTTTTCCGTGAAAAAATTCGTTTTTGTTATAAAAGTACCTATAGTTCATAATTACATACTTATATATATATATGCTTCAGTTATGAATACATGCCCATACATATATATCTTTGTTATATATAGATAAGTACCTACATATATATACTCAATTTTTGTTGATACATTGATATGAAAATTATATTGTAACTAAAAATGAATGAATACAGCAATCCACACTGGAATTTGAAATTGTTTTACACCATTCATACGCAATCTAAATAGAGAATCAGAAAACATTCAATGATAGTTTACTGTATATGCCCATTCCCAATAAAATTCCATTATTTTCTGAAGTGAATTACTGCATAACTATGTTCAGAATATTAATTTAAGGAAATAGTGAACATTAATATTAATCTATTTTTTTAAATTTCGTTCATGCGTCATAAAATTCGTTTTTTAATATCAATTTTCCACATTAATGAGGGGTTATCTGAGTACTATAATATCCGCAGCAATCTTTTAATATGAAACACCTCTTGGACACTCCATGAAAAGCTGAATTCAAAAATATAATACACATAGGGTTTGTGTACAGTGCGTCCATCAAATCCAGTGCTTTCTTGAAGTAGTGGAAACATTCGTAAAAAATTTAATACAGGGTGTTTCATAATAAATGCTCAGGACTTCAGGATATGATAGCTCTTTCAAGAATATGAAAAAAGTTCATATTGACTTACCCTCTAAAATGCACCATTTTCGACATACAGGGTGTTGAATTAAAAAAAATCGTTTTTGCGAATATTTCTGGAACCGCTTATCGCACAGAAAACAGATTTTGTAGGCATTTTCTACTCATAATAAGCAATGTTTTGGGCTGGTTTGTTATTTTTTTAAATTCATGATTGGTGAAGATTTTGAAGGGGTAGTGGGTGTTATTTCCTTCAACTTTTACGCCACTGGAAAAAGTACAATTTTGAGCCACCTATTTAAACCGCCAATGTTTTCTACACAAAAAAGGTACTTTTGTTCATAAGCTCTAAAGTTGATCAACTTTCATGTTGAAAAACATGGTAAATTTTTTTAAATATATTTTTTAATACAAAATTTATTTAAACGTTAGAACAAATAACAAAACCAAACGTTAACTTCATATTTGCAAAAAAAAACAAGTGTTGGAAATGTCCGCCGTTATGAATTTAAAAAAATAACACAGCCCAAAACATAGCTTATTTTGAGTAGAAAATGCCTACAAAATCTGTTTTCTGTGCGATAAACGGTTCCAGAAATATTCGCAAAAACGATTTTTTTTAATTCAACACCCTGTATGTCGAAAATGGTGCATTTTAGAGGGTAAGTCAATAGGAACTCTTTTTCATATTCTTGAAAGAGCTATCATATCCTGAAGTCCTGCGCATTTTTTATGAAACACCCTGTATAATTTATAATTTTTTAAAATAAACGCTCAAATGCCGTCTAATTATATCATCGTTTTGGTATATTATTCTATACAAAACCCTATGTGTGATATTTTTGAATTCATCATTTCATGGAGATTCCAAAAATTGAATAATATATAGGGTGTTTCATCCCGGATTCGCAGACGTCATGACTCAAACGTGGATCCAATATATTTAATTTTTCCTTAGAAATGTGGCAAATTGAGATTAAAAATCGACGTGTTTCGGGATATTTATCAGAAATGGATGGTCTGGCTGAAAACTAATTTGTTACGTAATTTACGAAAGCACTGTAAAAAGTATATATTATTTTTGATATTTTTAATAGGCGGTTATGTTGCGATCTCTTTGCTGTTAGAATACTTGTGATGGTAAGCACTTGAGATAACAAGAAGTATTAATTATATCTTCACATCTAGACATGGAAAGAATGAAAAGATAACTGACAAAAAATAAGACATTTTTGATTCGCAAATGGTGGATTTGCGCGCCTCTGACCGATCGGGAATGTTCGGAAATTGAAGTAGCCAGCCTTGGCAGCCCATTCCATTTCACTTGACATAAGCGAAGAATGCAGCCTAACCTAAAATTCATCTTAAAAACAAGTTGTGGTGTTTTTTTTCTGTTTTTCTATTGCGAATTCATAGTTTTTTATGTCGTGCAATCGAATGTGAGTAATTTGATTTTTTTGCTCCCAAACAACTTGTGAAAAATTGTCACTATCCCATTTTTAGTGTGAGTGGCCAAGACTCAACCCAGAAAATGAACAACAAATTGACGAGGATCCTGTTAAAGTCATGGTTATCGCAGATACCCATTTGCTGGGATCCAGAAGGGGCCACTGGTTTGATAAATTGCGAAGGGAGTGGCAGATGTACAGAGCTTTCCAAACTGCCATAGCAATACACAAACCTGAATTGGTATTTGTACTAGGTAGGTCCCATTTGAAGTTTTGAGGTTCTGGGATACAGCCATTCAAAAGGTAGTTAACTCCAAATTAGAACATATTTTTCTTTAATGATTATACAACTTTTATTAAGATATACACCTACTCATTAATATCTGCCTACTTTTATTAATTTTGTACTAGGTGACTTGACTGATGAAGGGCTCTATTGTAGCAGTGCAGAGTTTGAATACTATGTGAAAAGGTTTTATAGTTTGTTTGCTGTGCCTGAAGGAACCAAGTTGTATGTGGTTGTTGGTAACCATGATATTGGTTTTCATTATGGGTGAGTGCTATTCTTAGGCTTGGGATGATTCTGGTTGGTATCTGTTGAGTTCTAAGATGAGAATTTCAAATTTTTTCAGGATAAGCCCATATTTGAATGAAAGATTTGTCACAGCTTTCAATGCACCAGCAGTACAACTCATCTCTGTTAGAGGAAACCATTTTGTTTTGGTCAACAGTATGGCACTAGAAGGTGATGGATGTTTTTTGTGTCAGCCTGCTGAACAACAACTGAACAAAATACAAAGTAAGTCTACTGAATATGTTGTTTGAAGCAGATATTTATTCTAATTGATTCTTTCAATGTGTTTGTTTCAGGAATACTCCAGTGTACTAAAGGAACTCATACCAACAAATGTAATCCCAAGATGAAATTAGATGTTTATAGTAGACCTATCTTGATGCAGGTGAGTTGGATGATTCCTAATTTTTGTCAATTACCATTTACAGATATATTGTTGATTTTTACTATTGACATTTCAAAGAAACATTCAAATTTTCAAAACAATTATACTAGTAAAAAACTAAAGAAATCACGCTTTCATAGCGAGGTGAACTAAAAATTGAGAAATAATTTTCGATGTAATTACTCAACATGTAATCGGAACATAATCATAAATATCCTCCGCCATCTTGAATTTTCAAATTTTTACAGAAAATTCATAATCTTCGACCTCAAGAAACCCCAACAATATATGCCCCAACATACCAGATTTGAATAGAATCAAAATGCTTCCGCCTTTTTTGAATCCCGTGTTTTAATCTTGAGCTTATGAATTTTGACATACAATTCAAAATCTCTGGTATTAAAAAACTCACCCACAAAATTCGAATAGAATCAGATCATAACGTATGTAGGTATGTATATAAAAAAGTTTTGGGAAGATTTTCATGCCACTGGCTTTGATAAATGTGTATATGTAAAATATCATGATGTCCTTACTTATAAAATTTGAATATTTATAGTTTAGTTGGACGAATGGCAAAACGCGAAATTGTCAACTTTTTCAAAGATCAAAATATCGGGCTGTCATCCATTTTTAACTCAAGATAAGGAAGAATCATCCCGTGTATTGCAAGATAACACAATGTTGAAATTATCAACAGTTAACGTACAGTGTCTCACAAATAAATTACTGAATTTAGAAATATTCTCAAAAAAAGAGAAACCGGATGTTATTTGTATTCAGGAGCATTGGTGCTCAGATGAGAATATCAACCTGATGAATTTTTCTGACTATTCATTGATTACAAGCTATTGTAGAAATACGAAAATACATGGTGGCACCATGATATATGTGAAAAGCCAATTGAGTGGTGGAATCTCCGCATTTGATTGTAGTAATTTTGCCCAAGAAGAATCTTTCGAATGTTGTGCCGTCAAAATTAAGTCGAATATCGCAAATTGTGTGATTGTGAATGTATACAGGACTCCCGATAGCGATTTCAACTTGTTTCTGGGGAAAGGGTATGAACTTCTAATTAAGTTATCTCATATATTTGATACTATATATCTATGTGGGGATATCAATGTAGATTACTTGACGAACAGCGCTGAGAAAAAATTACTAGATGAATTTCTCACTTGCCTGAATTTGAATGTATGTGTTCCAAACGAACCCACTAGAATTGGTTTTACAAAGAAAAAAATGTCTAAAACAAAAATAGATTATATTTTTACAAATGAAAGTAAATATGAAAATGAATCCTATTGTATGCAACCAAATATAGGAGACCACCTAGCTATTATTACCTCATTGAAGCTAGCGACAAAAATCCCTGAGGAAAATGAAAACATTTGGTATGATAACTGTAGGAATACATCTGATTCTTTCTTAAATATGGCAAAGCAGCATCTGTCTCTTGTTGGTTTTGGAGATACTTATAATGTAGGCCAGGACGTGAACCAAGCATTCAATGAATTTATATCAAGTATTAATTTTGTTATCGAAGCAAACTGCCCGATAGAAAAGAGAAACAAAAACTGTCGCTCTAAAAAAGATTGGATAACAGAGAAAATTAAAAAAGAAAGTAAAAAATTGAAAATAATGTTCAGCAGAACAAAAGTTGAAAATGATCCTGATAGCTGGGAGCATTATAAAAAACAAAAAAAGTATTTCAACCATCTAGTTATACAAGAAAAAAAATCTTTCAATTCGGAGATCATAAGAAAAAGTGAAAACAAACAGAAAACAGTGTGGAAAATCGTGAATAAGGAAATGAATAAAAGTACTAAAGAAAAAAACATTATTCTGAATATTAATGATGTTAAAGTAACCAAACCGAAAGAGGTAGCAGTATGCTTTGCTTCCCATTTTTCTCAAAACACTCAAAATAAATTGGACGAAAAATTTGGCAATGAAAATCAACGGAAACTGCCGCTCGCGAATTCATGGAGAGCGTGTATACGAACATTGATTCAGGTAGATTCGTCTGCGGCATCTTTTTCGATCTTTCGTGCGCTTTCGACAGTTTGCAAATAAATTTTATTTTGAATAAATTAAACTCATACGGAATCAGAGGAAAATTTCTCGATCTATTAGAGTCATACCTCACACATAGACAGGCCTACGTACAAATTAGTAATGAATGTTCAGGCAACTACTCTCTGGATAAGGGTGTACCACAAGGGTCGGTACTCGGACCACTGCTTTTCATACTTTTTGTAAATGACATGCCTGACTATGTGATGAACGGAATGATAACAATGTTTGCAGACGATACGTCAATTGTGGTATCAGCAAAGACTGCTGAGGAATTGCAGAATTCACTAAGTAGCGTTATTGAGTCTTTTGAAAACTGGTGTAATAATAACAATTTGATATTGAATACCGAAAAAACAGTGTATCTACAATTTAAATGTAAAATTAATAGCCCATGTATGATTCCAACAGAACATCAGAATTCAGAGGCAACTAAATTCTTAGGGCTCTATCTAGACCAAAATATAACGTGGGAAAATCACCTACATCACACTTTAAAAAAACTCAATTCTGCATTTTTTGCAATTTTAAAATTGAAGAAAACATTGGACAAGAAAATTCTGATTGATATGTATTATTCACTGGTATATTGTCATATATCATATAACGTCAATCTTTGGGGAGATTGCACCAATTCTGACAGAATTTTTGTTAGTCAGAAGCGTATACTGAGACTCATATTCGACATCAAGTTCGGAAATAGTTGCAAACCCACATTCCTGCAAAACAAAATATTAACTTTTCCCTGCGTATATATATACAAAATTCTGATTTATATGAGAGAAAATTTGCAAACATTCAAACAAAATTCATCTTTTCACCAATATTCGACAAGAAATGCGGGAGCACTGAGTATAACCCACCACAGATTGGCAAAATTTGAGAAAAGCCCTAGATATGCAGGAATCAAACTTTTCAACAAACTCCCAGAATGCATAAAAAACATGAACCTCAGTAGGTATAAAATTGAAGTGAAAAAAATGTTAGTAAGAAAAGCATACTACTCTGTGAAAGAATATCTTGATGATTCATCAGGCTGATATTTTCAGGATTGATTCATTATACTCACATGTGTATTGTATTTTGTGTAGTATTGTATTATGTGTAATATTTTTATATTTCATTTATTTTAGTCTGTTTTACTCTTGATTTTACTCTCACTTATGCAGTTTATTGACGCTATTGACATGTATTGGCATTTTTTATTTTTGTAAATTGAACTGACGTGTACATCCATCCACTCGATGGCTGCTGTTGCAAGTACAAATAAATATTTCTATTTCTATTTCTATTTCTATAGAGCAATATGAGAGAATGTGAAGTCATGTATGAATTTGCCAAAAAGTCGACTATCCAATGTTTAGACCCCAAATGGAAGCAAAACAGAGTCTTCACATTTATGTTATTCCTCATATTTTTATTTCTGGAGCGATACTTTTTCCCCAACACTTGCTGCAGCCTGAACTCACAAGCACATGACATTTTACAAGAGACAGAAACAGCTTAAACACACACATTTTTTTGTTGTTTTCTATCCACGTTCGATTCAAATAAGATTATTCATAATTCAATAGATTTCATTGGTGAAAATAATATGGAAAGCCCTGTACAAGTCTGTCTGGAAACGGGCGGGTATAGGGAATCTCTTCACCATCTTGTAGGCATTTTAGTTGTAGATAAATAAATCAAACGAATAGATGTTTCATTCAATAACCTCCAGCGATGCCCCCCCCCCTTCAATCCCCACCCACTGAACTCAAACAAGAAATGGAACGATAATGCAATTCAGCAGTTTTACGCTAAATTGAATTCGCGCATACCATGTGTTCATATAGCAAAATTGAATGTGGATCATGCGCAGAAACCTTTTGCACAGGACCGGCACTACCAAAGATGACAAAACTCAATAACACAGCTTTTTAAACAACAGATAATTCAACAAGAACACAAAAACACAATATGAAGCCGAAAACAGCTTGCTGTAAATCGAAATGGACAAGATTCGAGAACAAAGAGCAATCAAATACAATGTAAACAAAACTTATAGGCTGACGAGTGGGCTGACGCCAACTTTTAGTTCTGTGGCTGAAATATATAATTTCAGACATACGTTCACATAACACATCAAAAACGTAATCTCAGACATGCCCAGCTAACCCTGGCACATATTGCGCATGTGCTCGATTCAAGGTTTATGATTCGCCTGTTGGCCGTAAATAATCCTCGCGCATCCTGCAATATTGTCGTTCCATTTCTTGTTTGAGTTCAGTGTCCCCACCTCCCCCTCGAGACTCCACCACGCCCTCTCGACTTGCAGCACTACCCGCTGTACCGGCAGTCGGACGCGGAGTGCGCAGACGCCGATGCCGCCCCGCTGCCCCTGAGGCAGGAGCGGTTCCGCGAGCGGTGGGAGTGCCTCAGCCGAGAGGCCACCCAGCAGATACTCGGGCAGCTCGGGCCGCGGCTGGCGCTGTCGGGCCACACCCACCACGGGTGCACCAGGTCGCTGCCCGTCGGCGATGGCGTCGAGGTGACCGTCGCCAGCTTCAGCTGGCGGAATAAGGACAACCCGAACTACCTGTTGGTGAGTACCGGCAGTGGGGGTGGCTGTGTGGATGACACCAATGTGGATGTAGGTATGGTGGAACGGGTCCCATTAATAGGGCAGTGGAAACATTTTTTTCCTACGACCCCGTATGAAAACGTCATACAGCACACTGTTTTGTTTTTTGGAAAGTAGCTCATATCACCATGGTGTTGTTATTTGAAAGGAAAAAAAAAGCACATGTTTTGAAATGAAAAATATCACACGCTTGCCTGAATTGATAGAAATAACTAGGAATTATACCGAGAAGTCATTAGGTATTCATTAATTTCAATGTGTCAATGATACATAACCTTTAAATTCACTTAGATAAAAATTAGGGGTCAGTGACTGGAACTATTACTATACATGTCTGATGATGTTGATGACAGCAGGTGAGATCATTCAATAGAGTTTTATACGGCTACAGTTTTATGCGCGGGTTGCATCAGTTGCATGTTGCATCATATCACAGTATCACAGATGTTTTCACTATTTAAATTTGTCAAGGACGCACTAACTCGTACGCGCTTGCGCAATTCGTACTTCTGTGGTTCTGTATTCCTGGTTGCGTGATTACTGGCGCTAGCAGGCGCATGGTGTCAAATATCAATAACATTGTTTGTGCAAACAAAACCAATTCAATCAATCAGTAATTCACATAATAAATAATTGTCGGAGAAGTATTCAAATATCATCTTGAATATGAAAATAAACAGTACTTGATATCGAATCAAAACCACCTGAAATTATAGAGACCGCTCAAGTAACATTTTTGACAAGACTATGAAATAACAATAAAGAATCAATGCATTGATCATTGCATTATGATGGATTACAATATTTGACTCCAGAGTTAGATCTTTCTGATTCTAGTACTATACAATTTTAGACAGTCACCGTATGAAAATTTATTTATCCAAGAAAATAATCATCATTTGGCAATGATAAACCATGGGGTTATCGTCAAATTGGGAGAAATCTTTGCTCCCCAGTGATTGTGAGTGATTTGCGTAACTTTTCACGTTTTTTAGGCTGTTTTCACACCGAACAACTATGCATATGCCAAATGCGAGCTTCCTAGAGAATCCACCGTTATAAATTTGTACATCTTCGGCGCTACTCTCTTCATCATCTGGTTGATATATTCTATGATGTGCAGAGGCAGGCGGAAATACAAGTATCACTGACACAGGTTCAACGTTTGCTGAAGGGCGTAAAAATTTCGACCATTTCCTGTTTCGTTTTCTGATAGGTGAATCAGAATTAATGAAACCAACCGTTACTGTGAATTTTTTTTCTGTTTCTTTTTCGAAAAATTTTGCTATATACCTTTTTATTCGAAAATCTGTTTTGAAAAGGCATTGTCGGTTATTGAATAAAGATCCTGCGGGTGGAAAATCTGATGGGGTGAGGACTACAGGGGCAGTATGAATGTATGGCCCATAGTTAATACTGATTTTTTTGTGTTCAAATCAAATTTTCATATTAGGTTTGTTGTGGTTTTAGTCCTGTAACGATTCTGCTCATGCGCATTGTCTTCAAATGATCACTTGAAAACATGAGCAGAATCGGTTTTGAGGAAAACCAAATGAAGCTATCTCTTCGTGAAAATTGTAAAGAAATCATCATAGTATGAATCTAAAACTTGATCGAACAATAACTTACTTTTACCCGATATTTTACATCACTGTAGATATTATCAAATATTCGGAACAATAGTTTATATTTATTAATGCTCATGGTATGTGTTCCAGTAGTGTGTTATTAAATAACATATGATCTATTCTATTTTGAATCATTGTGTACCATTGTGCTTTTTTGCCACAACACTCGAAATAACTGAGTATAATGAAGGCTGAATAGTGGTAGTAAAAGCGAAACAACATATTGCATTACACTTTTGGTATAAAAAAATGTATTCAACTAGAAAATTATTATTTTATAAATGTATGTTTGAATAACAATAAGTATATTTTTTGCCAAATAGCTTCAGAAGAAAGCGAGGGAAAATATCATGAAAAAAATATACAAGATATTGTTGGCATACTGGGAATGATAAAACAATTATAATTAGCATAAATGTAGATAATGTGCCAAACAATGATTGTCGAATACATTCAATAATGATATTTTTGAATTATCTTTTATAATCCACATTATTTGTAGTTTATTATGCTTGTCATTATTGTTATAATAATAACATTGTTAAAATCATGAATAATGTGAATATTATATAAACATGGTTGGTGTATTCCTATTTAATCGCAGATTAATTGATATTGTGCCAAAGTGATGTTGATGTATTCGTAATATTGATTGTTTATTGATATTAAATTACGAGCAATGGTTTTTGAGTTATGGTTTTATGAGGTTTTCAAAAAATTCATAAAGTTTGTGCAAAATCCCAAAAAGAGTGTGTTCCCGCTGTATATTCGATTTATATCATTTCTTTTTATATGCACGCATCATTTACTACTAATTATTATTTATACAGGAATGAAAAATCTCTCATGAATATTGACGCTGATTCGCAATTTCACGCGGTATTTTTATCTTTTTGTACACGAACAACTACCGTGCATAAATTTTCGTCTGATAATAAAAAAACAGACATTTCTTATCACAAAATATATTCCGAAAGCGTGAAGCATAGCATTTTTCATGATAAAATGTATTAATTTCATATAGGAGCATATTAATGAATATATTATTGTTATGAGATGTCCATATTCGATTAGTAGGTATTGATTGGAGCATAACCCAAATGTGGATCTTATGTATTGGCTCTCCTAACCGGTTCGAACTGCTTCGAGGTCAACTCTTAAATTTGAGTCAGTTAATTACAGATAAGATTAAAAAAATCTTGGTCAAACCATCTGCGTAATAACCCCAGAGATAAAAGAACGGTACCACACAATCTTCGGATTTCATTTTATCACCTGCTTGACAACTGGTTTCAAAATTCCATATTTCAATTGTGTTATTGAACGAATTTGATTTTATGTTCTAATTGAGTAGATATACCGGGTGTTTCTCAAACATGGCTCACCACTATAACTTTCTTATTCTGCAATAAACAAGTGTAATTCGGTGTGTGATTAGCATTTTTCATCATTTTAATTTTTTTATTTCTGACAGTGACATTATAAGCTTATATCGTCATAGTTACGATATCTATAATGAGGGTCAAAAACTCCCTCTTACCTTTTACAGGTGAAAATGATACAAGAAATGCTTATAAACGTTTATATGTAATGAAAACTAAGACATATTTTCCTTATTCACGTCATTACAAATAATAAATGTACAATTTTCAAATGTTCCCTGAAAATTACTTCCGCCGCTGGAAACAATTTCTTCTTTTTTATGGGTGGTGCTGTTGATGTTCACTACAGTCGAGGTGCCTGCCTCTTCTGATGGCAAAGTAGACAGCATACGCGCCGGTTTATTTCTCAATTCAATACTGTCCTCCAGATACCCCCCTGCCACCGTGGAACTTCTCCAACCTCCGTGTCTTTTTAAGTTTTTCATAGTTGCTCCTGCATTGGCTAGGGCAGTAGCAGAAGTGCGACGAAGGCAATGTCCCGTATAGGTTAGTGGGTTTGGAAATCCTAAATACATTGCGATTTTGCTGGGAATTTTGCCAAACATATTCTTTCCAATTGGCTGAGTTGTACATTTATTTTGTCGGAAGCTAAAAAAAAATCGTTTTGTACCTTCAGGACGCAAGGACATATAAAGTCTCAATAAAGGCAAAGCAGTGAACTCTTTTTCATCCACAACTGTAAATTTCTTCGATACACCAGTTTTACTTTCCGGTACGTTCACTACCATAACAGTATCCCGGTCCTCTATGTCTGCTATACTCATATTTAGAAGTTCCTGAGTTCTGCATCCTCCAAAATAACCCATAATTAGAACAACCTATAACAAATAAAACGAAATAAACAAACGAAAAAGAAAATTATGAGAAAAAAATTACCTTATGCAATAAATGAATTTCATTAGGGGCGTCCTTTAGAAATTTGATGACATCTTTAGGAGATAAGACAGCAGACTTTTTCGGCTTATACCCCTTACTTTTCCGTTTCAAAAAAGCCTCTAGTTCGTTGAACTTGGTGATATCTCTTTTCTCATATATGGTCACCATCGATTTGAGCATTGACCATTTAGTCCATAACGAATTTGGGCTAAACGTTTCTGACTGCAACGAATAAATACAATTATTACCAAATCTACCAGAAAATACTGAAAATACTTTACCAGTTCTTGAAAATATGCCAGAAAGACAGTTTCGTTGACATCTTTTGACATAACATTTCGCTGTGTCAGCCACTTCAGATATAAGTTGTATTCTTTTTGATATAGGGCTTCACTTTTCGATGGAAGTAATGATTGTCTTGCTTTTTCCGCTTTTTTTATAATATCCTCCATAATATCAGAAAAAGATCGTCGATTTGTGGTAAAAAATAAACACGTTTTCAACGGAAAAACATTGATTGATAAAGAAAGTTTGCTTATAAACATGTAACATAGCGACAACCTAGCAACAACCAACAATGCTACAATCAACGCTACCTAATTCAAATATACCAGAAAGGTTATGAATTTAAACATTTATTGCGTTCTAAATATTGACATATTGTTATGAAAATCGGTCAAAAATAAAATTATCTATGTACCACGGGAATTATAGAGCTTTAATAACCTCTGGCAATTGCTGTCCCTCGGGCCAGAGGCCCTCGGGACGCAAACTTTGCCATCGGTAATTAAGGCCCTCATAATTCCCTTAATACATAAATAACTATAATATCACTTCAGGTTTGACCAGAAATTTTACTTTCTTATTTTACAGGGGTGACCCACTTTCGAGAAATATCCGGTTAATTGATATTAGCTGTGTGATCCATGGAAAATCAGGTGATGTGTCATTTTCAGTTTTTGAATTATTAAAAAAAACGGAAATTTCTCGTTTATATTTTCCAAGATAAAAATGAAGGAAATATCCTTTTATCTGAATCTTTCATCATATTTCCAAGGCGTTTTTAATGCCAGTGTTACAACACTCAACTTTGGTTTTTCTTATGGGCGCCATATCGGATTTTTGCATTTTAGATTTTTCTTCAGTTTTGTATTGGGTGAAAACATTTCAATCTTTCATCATGCAAGAAATGTGGTAAGCCTGTGTCGTTGGAGTTGAGAAAATATTGTGTCTCCTTGCAGTATTCGAGGAGTAATTTCCTTTTCTGGTTTTGAATCAAAATCGGATTATAAAAAGCGGTGCTATGACTTGAGGCGTTTTTGTCTGTCGGTCTTCGGCTATGAAATACCGAAATTAATCATAACAAAAAAATCGAGATAATTGAGTGAGAAACTTGATAAGATACCCGAATTATAACCAGTATATCGTGTTGTGAAAAGTCTTTCAAAATATTTCATCACGTACGTTTATTTAAGCAGATAGTGTACTGAACTCATTTATTTCAACATTGACTTTCTGAGCAATAATCAGAGCATTTCATAGCAGTGCCATACCAATTGATTTTCTGAAAAGTAGATATTATATTAATTTCCCTGAAGTTGGCTAAAGTGAAAACAGATGGCGATGGTGACTACCATTCTGTCCGGACGTTCCCCTGACGCTCTAGCGAAAACCGTCCAGCTTAAAGTTAGTGTGCATGAGTCCAGCAAGACTTATCTTCCACAAGAAAATATCATAAACTTGGAGGAGGTATCCCGGCACAACGAATCCGAAGATTGCTGGATAATAATATACGACAGAGTCTACGATATCACAAATTTCCTGGAAGAGGTGAGCCTCACCATCCTTGTGAAGACCCACACATTTTCCCTGTCTCTTTATTGTAGCACCCCGGTGGTAGAGAACTGCTGCTGGAGTACGCTGGAGGGGAAGCCAGTGGGGCTTTCAGAGGATCCGGGCACAGCGATCAAGCTGTCAGAGCTTTGGGAAAGTTCTGCATAGGGGAGCTACCGATGCACGAGCGCATCTTCAGGAAGCCTGGAGGGTATAAGATCAGCGAATTACCGGAATGAATAAGCTTCCGGAACCTCTGATTATACCTTGTTGTACAGTATTATTAAAGCTTTTCATCATAAAAAGTACCTTGGGCGAAAATTAAAACCTATTTCTCCAATTTATTTTTGTGTTGATGTGGTAAAATAGCGAATGGTATATTTCTAGCCACCCAAGAATATGCGTATCAAAAATTTAATGTACCATCAATCCATAATCAAAATATTCCAACAACTTATTGATGACAAAATTTTGATTTATTTCTATGATAAAGCAAAATCTCATCCTTCAATATGCATTATTGAAAATATGTTAATTTTGGGTATGATACATAAGACGATATCGAAATGTCAAATAAATCAATGAGAATACATATGGTATTTCATTCAAAATAATAATAAAAGTCTTTCTAAGGAAACTCGAAGATTCACAAAGTTGAAATTATGTCGCAATTACTTATTATAGAGATTTTCAGGAAGGCGTCATCTTCATTTTTTCAGTATCTCATCGGAAAACATCTCTGCTTCTGAATAGAATTTTTTTCCTAACGGGACATTCGAAGAAACCTTATTTTCGACAAGTATCTCGTGAATTATGAAAGTTTGTCTATTGGAAAAAAAACTGATGCCTGCCAATAATTTTTGAAATCCAACTTGGGAATCAAGATTCGCTTAAATATGAACAATGACCTGTTTGAACAAAATCACGTGACTGTTTTACCTGTCGAACATAATGAGTAGTCCGATGAGTCTTCGATTGATGACTTGCATAATTTTAGTTCTGAAAAATCTAATTTTGAATGAATTTATATCCTAAGTGCTTGATGACAAATCAATAACTTGAAAATTAGAAGCGTTTTATCATTCTCTTGAGTAAAAAACATAATTTTCTTCGATAACATAATACATAGTAGAAATTATTATGATCTTTTTAGTCTTGGGATCATGGATTATGTCGATTGGGTTCATTCTTTTTATCAATTTTTTTATATCCGTATTGTCTTGTGACTACCGTGAGAAAGAACATCTATCTAATACCTAAAGTTTTGATTTTTTAAATAATTGACCAGATGGGTGTAGGTAAGAGGCTTATTTTGATCAGCCATTTTTGAATTTTCTCAAAATTCTCCATTAAGGAATTCGTAGCTGGTCATCTGGTCTAAGGTGAGAATTTTTTCTGGTATTCGAATTTTGACAATATAAGAACATTCCATTTGAAGTGGCTGTCGATGTGAATATCAGAATATTTCATGTCTGAGCTTATTCAAGTAAATGAATTAGATTCCATGAACAACACCTTCAGTAAAATACTAATATCATTTTATTTGTACCATCTGTTTCCTGTTCGTTGAATAATTTTGCAGCATTCGTTAGGATTTTCTCCTGAATCTAATGTTTTCTATAAACTTCAGGAGCTGTTAGTGACAAACGGTGTCAAACACTTAAGTTAGGTTGGTGAACATGCACGATGATTGAAAATATATCATGAATGTGTTTTAGTTGGTAGGTTGGCAGATCAAAAAAAAAGTAACTTAATGATAGTAAATTTTTATCCAGATTTTATTAACAATTGAATTTGAATTAATATAGTGAATACATACTATATTATTATTTTCTCAATAGACTATAGCTATGATAATACTGATCCACATAAAATCCGAATCATTCAGAGAGCAATGAAAAAATATAGTTACATAAATAAATAAATATAAATACAATATAAAAAAATTAGTACTGAAGGGGCACACATCGAAAATTGGAAATCATCTGTCATTCCGGCATGTCGCTGAGCTTATACCCTCCAGGCTTCCTGAAGATGCGCTCGTGCATCGGTAGCTCCCCTATGCAGAACCTTTCCAAAGCTCTCACGGCGTGGGGGCTGTGCCCGGATCCTCTGAAAGCCGCACTGGCTTCCCTTCCAGCGTACTCGAGGAGCAGATCGCTACCACCAGGGTGCTGAAAAAAATATACCATCAGCTGATGCGGTACCACAATCGAAAGAATCCCTTTGAGAGAAAGGAAAGTGTGCAGTCTGGCATTCACTGTGCTAATAATCGGAACATGGACTGCGATTAGATATAATTCAATGTTTTGCGTGGCATCAGACAGGAAAGTAGTTGTCTACAAGTCATGTATTTTTTTTATTTGAATATTTTATGGTTGGATCCCAGGCGGCACCTTGGACGTCATTTGGACGATACTTTTTGGTAATCTGTGATGTATTGCGACGTTGGAGATGACGTGACTGTAAAGTTAAAATGACCGGTAAATGTCACAAACGAAAACGTCATGTTTAACGTCTTCGCGATGTCATTTGTATCGTCGTTATGACGTCACATTTTTCGTTCTTGTGAGGTCGATTCGACGCCTCTTTTTGGTTGTACTGTGACTTTGAAGATGACGTGACTCTAACGTTGAAATGACAGGTAAATGTCAGCCCAAAGACGTCATTTTTTTCTTCTTTGTGGCGTTCTTTTATTATCCCAACTATGTGATGTAATGAAACACTCGAATCAGTATTTCAAAACTTAATATTTCAAAATACGAGAGGTTCTCTATTTTTATTATGCATAGATGTCGTATTTGAGACCTCTGGAATACATCAAAATCATGTCTGCCTGATGACAGCACAGAGACGTTCAAGATATGACGTTATGGCAACGTAAGCTTGTGCTCTTGAAATTTGATAACCTTCAAAATACGCAATAATAATAATAAGATACGTTGGCAATATGACGTTATAGCAACGTCAACTATTCGTTAGGTGACGTCGCTGACCAAAAATAACATAAAAAATTCCGTCAAAATGACACCTGGGATATGGCTGACGAGATTTGTGAATATATTAATTATGGTACGATTCAATTCAAGAAATGAAAATGAAATTTTGGAAAAAAATCTGATAAAAACGCTTTATAGCAAAGTTAACTATAACGTAAAAGGTTGCTCTTGACTTATATTCTTATCATAGTAATATTAACTTCCGATATAGGTCAAGATCAATCTCGCTTGTCTATTTGTTCTACTAGGCAGAAAAGTACGATATTTAATCCTGCGGCTGGTGTTTCATAGTTGAGACGTAGAAGTGTGAAGCATATACTTTTTCCAAATTCGTACAACTTCATGCTTTCATTTACAACCCCATTAAAATGTGTTTTCCTAAGGTGTTTTCAATGTCAATATTACCATTTAAATTATTTTCTGGAACGTTGAATACAAACGACATTTTTCTACCTTAGCAGTAAAAATACACCTTTTTTGTTTGTTAAGTTTTATTAAAAAGTCGCATTTGCCATTTGGAGGACAAAATATCTTCTACTATTCATTTTCTCTATTTTTTCAAACTATAATTATTTTATTCAGAATTAAGGTACCTATAAATTGGATAAGAAAATATAGGAATGATATGAAATTGTTAATATAGGTATATATAGCTTGATATAGAAAGCTTTTTCGGAAGCTACAACTCAAATCACGAATCATTTTAAAATTTATTTAATCTGAGATGAATAACCCAGCGATAATAAAGAACACGCTCATCGAAAAATAAAATATAAGATAGAACATATATCTGTTGAAATAACAATTTCCTATTCATTATTTTAATTTCGTTGCGAAATTCATACAGCACTGAATTCGAAAAAGTCTATCGAAAATTAACTACTTAAAAATGTGCCATTGACATAAGTTGTTACGTTTCAGTAATGACTATTTGGATTCCCAAGCTTACCTCATATAAAAAATCTGATATATCATAAACTCTATCATATATTATTATCCAGCAATCATCAGCTTCATCATGCCAGGAAACCTCCTTCATGGTAATGACTCTTTCACCTAAAGTACAATCCTTGGGGGACCCCTTATTTCCGTTCACATTGAGCTGAACGGTCGTTGCTAGAGCATTTGAGAAAAGTCCAGACAGTATGGAGGACATTTTTCCTTTTTAAATTACACACTTTGTCACAATGAATCACCAATGCAAAGTTTACAAAAGTCAATTAATCCACTAGTCAACTTCACGAAATATTTTGTCTACTATCGTTTGCTGGTACTGATATAAAATATCTTTCTTTTTGCTCGCAGTGCCTATGGATGAATGAACGCTAGTTCAATACGTTGAAGCTCTTAAATAGTAGATTTCGTGCATGATGAAAGATTAAGAAGTTTTAACCTAATACGATAGTGGTTGCGATTTGGCTTCCTTATCAAATTTCCTAACATAGTATCTTTCGCATTATTTTTTTCCATCGAGTGATTGAGTTACGTTGTCGTACAAATTACCGTATTTGTTTTTAACTGTATTGTTTTTCATTTAGGTATGATATGACGTTAACAAGAATAATTGGGGGTATAGCTTTGAATGTGGCAATGTGTTTGACGTGTACGAGTATTTATCTTTCTTGAATTGCAAAATAAAATATTATTGAGATCACTCGGTTACTGAACAGTACAGACTGTTGGGAATGAAATCAGGTCTATTGAAATTTCATTTTTTGCATGCATGAGGGTAACCATACATAAAAGTTGATGATAAATCTAAGAATGATATTTGGAAGATCGGTAAATGTGTCAATGAAGTTTTTTTCAATTATTACGAAAGCTGAAAAAGCTATAGCGAATTTGTTTTCACCATAATAATTACCATAAATTCCACAACTTTGCTCCAATTCAAAGTTCTTCGTACCTGTTACGGTTCTCGAGATCCCAATGAGCATCGAATATTTGAATAACCCTGTATATAATAATTATGTAAATGTCATTTTATTATTCTTTGTTCGTTTGTTTCGAAGTCAAGAAACTTTTATCATATTACTCTTTGTTCTTTTGTTTTGGAGTCAACACTTCCTATATATATTTAGTAAAGATTCGTAGATTTTATAGCTATTAATGTAACGAGATTATTATGCGATTTATAATAGTCGAGGACATTGCTTGGTGACGAGGTGGTAGCCGAGTCAACTCCAATGTCCGAGACGGTGTTAAATCGAGTTGCATTCTCAAAGCTTTATCGTATCATTGACAACGGCTATACGAAAATAAATAGGAAGTAAATAAAAACTATTTGGTATCTATAACGTATTATTTGCTTGTATCGAACGTATTATATGTTTTCGTAACTGACGCAAATTGGGTAACCAATGTATTGTGAGTAAATAAGGTTTTGGTAAGTGCATGATGTTGGTAATTATTAATAGAGATTTCATTCAATAATGTTCTATGATAAAGATTATTCTGCATATGTTTCAAAGCAGGTAAACACTCATTTTGTTATGCAATTCCATATCTTCTACTGACAAACCAATGTCCAATAAGGATATGGTATGGATATGTCCAGTATGATGGATACTGTATGGATGTCCATGAGTAGATACCATATAAGGATGTACATGATGAACACTGAATGGATGTCCATTATGTATGGTGTATATGGATGGCCTAAAATGTGGAAAGCTAACATTCCATTGGATATCCATGTTGTAACTCATTGCCTAGGGAGGTGTTTCCCGAGGCATATACGATCTCCAGAAATTTAAGAAGAACATCAACTTCTACCTTCTTTTTCCCTTGGTTCTCACGATGTTCTCTGAACATTACAGGTTATTCTTTTTTCCTAAGAACCAGAAAATAAAAAAACCTAATAGTATTATTAGTCGGGTTCCGATATTACTGAATTTACTGATGACAGTCAGCAATTTCGGAACGAATTCAGGTTGAGTAAGCTACCATCAGTATAATTCAGTAATTTCAGAACGATCTTACAGTTCTGAACAGTACTGGTTGGGAATTTCGGAACTCAACAATTGTGTAGGTCGGAACTGGTTATACCTCGAAAAAAGATTTTTCGAGAACGGAGCGACTTTTTAGGTTGATTTTACTCCACTATATAGTCCTATACCTATGAAAATACTCAGTAGGTATTTAAATGGTTACTTTTATATTACATCGATATCGAAAGATGATTTTATGTTTTGAGTTGATCTTTCGATGAACAGATGTTAATAATTTAATTCGTGTCCTATTACGCCATTCATATAAATATGACTTATTATTAACATTTCCATAACATCGAATCACATTTGAGATTATTATCGTACAGTTTTTCCAATTTTGGAAATTTACCAACCAAATTCAACGTCAATTGCGGTATTTTTATAAAATCCGAAAAACAAGATAATGAATTAGCAACAACAATCGATTTATATCGTGCAAATTCGAAAGTCCTCGGTATAATATACCAATTCTTTTAACAAATACCTACTTGAAAATAGTGGTTCTTATTTATCGGTATACTTTTCTAATTAATCTTTTTAGCTAGGCATATTTTTCCATCAATCTGGAGGTTGGATTCGACATTTCCAAAATATTTTCATTGACAACAGGGTTACTCAAAAAGACATCGCATAACTGGAATTTCAAAGTTATGATTTTTTCAATAGATCATCCCACATTTTATTGCATTTTTTGTTCTTCCTGATAAGCTGATTTTATCGATTTTCACACCTGATGGGGTTCATCCGGAAGCATTACAGAGATATAGAGTGCGAAAAATCTAGGATTTTCAACCTTAGAATTTTTTTGCGTGGATCGAAACTATCCATTTATTGGTCAAAACGGCTTACATGTTTCTCTATCTTAACTTTTGATTGACTATCTAATGAAATTCAATTGAATCACACATACAAGGTGGTTCAGAAATTAGAATATTCAACCAAAAAGAAAAGATATATATCTATATAAGTCCGATATGCCATTTATCTCGACTCACACCCTGTATATATGTTAGCCAAATGGAAAATAATCTACTCTTTCCTCTTCCGTGCGCTATTGCACATAAGAATCGCGGAAGTTTGCCACCATTATTTAATGATTACTTACCACCAATATGGCAGATCAGAAAAACGTCAGATAAGTATTGTGTTTTTTATGCTATTTCACGTACTGATCTTGTGTATTTTTATAGTTTCGAAGGTTTTTCTTCTGGTGGACAATTAGTTATTAAATTAACGTATATTTCTCATCAAAATGACAGTCTTTGTTTAAACATAAAATTTTTAAAGAATTCTGCCAGATATCTTTCTACCTGCTTGTCTTTCGTATAGAGTATTTGAGACTTTCGCCAATTTAAAGAAAACACAAAATATGAATTTGGGTTGGAAGTAGGTTTTTTCATTCGACATACCTACCTACATATACATAATCAATTTCGCGTTGATATTGATAATGTTTCATAAAATATTGAAGCATGTGTTGATAAAAAGTTTGTGAATCATGCCATAAAGTTATATCTATATTTTTTTATCACTATTTCACTAATTGATATGTAGGATACGCTGGAGATGAAATAAGTTTGGCTGAATGAGATTATATCATTTCATTTGAGCTGATGCAACATCTCGAATAGATGTAAAATGTAATTACTCATTTTTTAGTTGGAACCAGAAATTCGCCACGCGGCTCTGAAAATAAAATATTTGTTTTCGATACATTTAGAAGGACTGTTTTGAAAAGAATCCAGTCCTATATATGCATGACACAGAAGCAATAAATTCCATTAGGTATTTCTATGAGCATAGTAGTGTAAATTTAGGACAGGTAAAGTTAATTATTATGGCTCAAAAAATGGTCAACTAGATTTGTGCAATTTGGGGTTCTCTAGTCTAGTCAATATCCCGAGTTTTCGACCTTTAAAGACCGCTGCTCAAGCCGCCATATTGGAAAAATGGAACCACACCATGGTACCAAAATTCAGTTTCCTAATAATCGATTCATTTTATCTGGTTTCACGTTTCATGGTTATTGTAGAACTGTAGACAAACGATGAATGATAAGATTTTCACGATTAATATATTTATATATATTTTCACATGTTTCGCTGAAAATATATGTAAAATAAATCGTGAAAATCTTATCGTTTATCGTTATCAATAACCATGGATTTTAATTGAGTAATGGCCACATCAATTGAAAAAAAAACATTTTCATGATGTTCATGATCTTTTCAAGCAATATATGAGATATTGAAACAGCTTCCTATTAACATTACTTTTGCCTAATATTCGAAAATCGAAACTGTTAGATTATCACCAACATTAATCTTCCCTAATATTCGATCATACCGCCACCTTCATTCGAGTCGTGAAAATATTACTATGCTTCTCAAATGGTTAAAAGTTTTTCACACAGCTGTTCAGAGTCCTGTGTTGGTCCTGTCACTACTTATTTGCTTCTGTACATCTTGTTTTTAGTTTTCATGAAACCACAAAACTCAGTGACAGCGATATATGATAGAAATTTGACATTATGACATGACACTCATGCAGGGTTGCCACTGCTATTACTTTCGTAATAGATCTATTACTATTGAACTTAATCTATTACGCTATTACTATAGACCAAAAAACTGTTACTATTTCGCTGAACAGCCATCAACAATGAACAGCCCGTAATTTTACCCAAGAATTCTACCAACTTCGATATTTTGCTTGTGTCATCCACCTTTCTTATGTCTTTGATTGTGAATCGAAGCACTATATTTGCAGGCGGAAAATTCGAATCTTGAACAATGCCTTGAAACATTGAATTAAATAAAAAAATTACTATAGATTTGTTCATATTTTGTTTTTGTAGCAGGAAAATTTGTAGGTACAAAAATGAAATTAATCAGTTGCAGGTTGAAAAGTGGTTGAAATGAGATTATCAGTACGCTACAAGAACAAAAACTGATCATTGTGTTTTGTAAACATCTCGAATACATCACAACGAAAAATCTATTACTTTCTATTACTATGTCAACTCCAATTCTATTACGTTGTATTTCAAAGTGGTGGAAAAGTTGCCTCTACCTCTATTCTATGCCTCCACTTGGCACTTATAGTGCTTAATGTATATACAGGGTCACTCACGGTCGATGGTAGGTTAGACGTTTCTGGAGAACAGGACCTTGGATTTTTCTGAAACGGTTTTGTTCTATCGTTCTAAAATATTCTCAGCGTTGCGGCGATGCTGCTTCTATCGAAAAGTATCAACAACTTTGTTATTTCAAATGAAACACCCTGTATTTTGTTACATTCTCGAATTTTCCCTAAAGAGCTGATTTCGTCAATGCGTCATACTTGGGGTCTAGGGTGAATGATTACAGAGATATAGCACAGATGGATATAGGGTGTGAAAAATCGAGATTTTTCAACTTTAAGAATTTTTTGTGCCGAAACTATCCATTATTGCTCAAAACGACTTACATGTTCCTATCTCAACTTTCCATTTACTATCGATTGATATTTAAATGAAACAAATACAGGGTGGTTCCGAATTTTGAGATTTGCACTATCCTGTATTTGTTTCTATTTAATGTCAGTAGATATTCTATGAAGAGTTAAGATGTAAGCCGTTTCGAGCAAAAATGCATAGTTTCGACAAAAAAATCCTCTGTAATCTCTGTAATATTTCTCGCTATACCCCAAGTATGATTAATCGACAAAATCAGCTCTACAGAAAGAATCTAAATACAGGGTGTTGCTACTATTCGATAGAAGTGGCAACGCCGCAACGCTGAGAATATTTTAGATCGATAGAACAAAACTGAAAACCTGAGAAACCAAATTTTCAGAATAATCCTACGTCCTGTTCTCCAGAAACGTCTAACCTACCATCGACCGTGAGTGACCCTGTATAGCAGTCGATGTTTTTCGCTGGTTCTGGACCTCCCCCCAAAATCACACAACTCCACGTGGCCTTGGGGAGTGACCTTGGGTTGACCTTGAGAATAGGGTGGCCTTGGGAGTTGATGCGGCTTTGGGAAGTGATAGATAAAAATCTAATGGTCCCTGCTGTGGCCATAAATGGAAAAATAATGAAAGCATGCCATCGTTGGAATTTCAGAAGTATTCAAGAATGAATTGAACATTCTCATAAGAAATTCTAGCGGTATTTGAAAATTAACCAATGTCGATCAATTTGCTGAAATTTCAATAATATTCGGGAATAAACTCGATATTTTTAGGTACACATCATTCTTGATTTTTGATTAATCTCGAATAATTCCAATACTGAAGAATTCTGAATGATTCCCCAGTTAAATAGAAAGTATCTTCGAAACACATAATAGCTAGAAATTTTAAGGAAATTCAAATGATCTATAAAATCCTTTGCAAATTTGAAAATCAACGAGACTCGGTATATAGTATATCGCCTCTCATCGACTTGGATATGATTGATTCATGCTCAAAAAAAGCAGTTAAAAGATTATAATTATTTTGCATTGTTCTTTGTTCTCATTAGTATCATTGTGGACAGTCATATACAACTTATATAATTGTTCTTGAACCATATCGATAAGCTAGGATGATTTATTCAGTTTGTTCGCGATGCTTGAACACTTCGGTTGTTCGGCAAAATATTGATGATATATACGTCGGTGTCATCATCATTGTCGTGACGGTATTATATAGAAATATATTAAAGACATCATCATCCCTCTAAGACATCGGAAGTGCGGTCTCCTTTACCCAATTAACTATTGTGGATGTGTGAAGTGCGGATTATTTGGTTACCGTGTGATGTGCGGTTTATTCGTTTACCGTACGTGTGCAGTGTTCTAAAATGTGAGGTGCCGAAAGATCAGCATCATCATGGCATGTAGTTCCAGAAAAAAAATGGAAATCACTACTCAAGTAGGGGTGGATTGAAGAATTGTTTCCAGAGGGTGAGTGAATTTTCATTTTGCATGCATTTGTTCCGGACGAGGCCCCCGTTCCTGTCGGGGCCTCCTGTTGGGGCCTCCTGTCGGGGCTCTCTACTTCCTTCCCTGCTAGATCGCCAAACGATAACTGATTTTTTATGTTCATACATTGTAACATATTTAATCTATGATTGTGATTAGATAGATTTCGAAGGTGAGTGATCTTCAATTTACATAGATATTTATGCACCAACACCTGTGAATCTATTCAAACAATACATTTTTGTAACTTGGTTATATAAACTCGATTTTATTGTTGGTATTTGATAGTTTTTTCAAGCAGAAATCGCTACGCTTAGTTAGGTGAAAAAATACCAGACATGTCAATCTTTATTGTTCGGCTAGTAACAATAAGTGGAGTCATACAAGTACCTGCTTTTTTTCTCATCAACGGTCATTACCTATTATGTCGTATTACTCTGATCTCATATTTACATACACAGTAACCGCTAACCTCTTTGTAATAAGGTTAGGTGGAAAAGAAAAATATCAGGTTGAACCGTTCAAACCGTTGATTGATCAATCAACGGGTTGAACCGTTATATATATTGAACCATACCCTTTGTTTGATAAGCTAAATTTGCGTTTGCGTGGCGAATGGATATATAATTGATAAAATATAAGTGACGTAATCACCATTGTGGCTCACGCCGATCTAACATTGGCCCATTTTTTGGGAAGAGGCCAATGAGACAAAAAATCATAAAAACCAGTTTTCTTGTTCATTTGATTTTGACATTTAATATTTGTTGCTGTTGAAGTGTCATGATTTGTAATGACAAAGTTTACAGAATATATATTCTGTAAACTTTGGTAATGATTTCATTGATTCTCGGTTTGAAAACTAACGTAAATTGCAACAATTTCATATTTTTATAGACTGTGAATTCCTACATCCTCTATTATTGACTTCCACTATTGGTTTTTATTCAAAATATTGAAACCGAAATAAAAAAACGGGGTTATGATGCCTACATAATCCTGGCTTAAAATATAAAGCCGCCAATTGTGGCCGCTTAGAGTTGAGCGAGCTTAAATGATTTTGTAGATACGGTGCATATACAAAATCGCTTAGACCATTATAAGCGAGCTTAAGCCTTAACCTTAGCTTAATAGCATACGGCGAATACGGCCGTGAAATACATTAAAAATGACTATAGATTTGTTCATTTTTTTTCGTAGTATGAGAATTTGTGAGTACAAAAATGAAATTCATTAGTTGCAAGTTGGAATATGGTAATCAGTACGCTACAAGAACAAAATATGATCATTATATCTTGTAAACATCCCATTACATCACAACACAACGAAAAATCTATTACTTTCTATTACTAAAGCCCCTAAAGTGTAGCACTCTCCTACACCTTGTGTATTCAGCACCGCTTTTGAGCATTCGTTTCGCGAGGTGTAGAATGAATAACATTAGGTTAACTGCACTGAAAATCAGCTGGTGTAGATTACACGACACCGAAAAGCAGACGAAAGAACCTTATTACGACTCCAAAAAGTGGTGGCAACACTGCACACATGTCAGTCATGTCTCATGCCATGACAGTAACATCTTAAGGTTATTCTTGTTCTTTGGTAATATGGTAATTTATGACTTTATGACAATAGTAAGGTCATGTGGTAACATAACATTGGAACCAAATTGGAACATTGCTGAAAATAAATTGTTGGCAAGTTTTCTTCAAATTGATTTTGCTTGTTCATGATAAATAATGTACGCTTTGATATGTGGGAAAATAGATCTTTACCTAATATAGGGGTAACCAATAATAGGTTGTCCTAATGTCCTAATGAAGGCAATGAAGCCTAGAACGATTTGAAAGTTGAGACAAAGGAGTTTGTTAGAAGTACTATGACTGCAGCTGAAGATAGAAGACTGTGGATAGGAAATCTTGATCCCAGGATCACTGAGTAAGTTGATAAGTTGACCTTATATTTTACACAAATAACTACCAATATTTTTTGCAATTTCAACTTATATGTACTTTCTTTTATCGGTTTCAACTTTTGAAACTCGTCCAAAAACATGGATCAATTGAAAAGTTTGATATAATTTTTCACCGAAATGGACCTCACATTGGCCAGCCAAGAGGTTATGGTTTTGTTACCTTTACTAATAAACAGGATGCTATATCAGCAAAGGAAGCATTGCATAATCTACTAGTAGGACAGAAGAATATTGTGGTTACTTGGGCACATACTGTAAACAATGTAAGTTTTATTTTTTATTTTATTAGTCATTTTCTCAATACTATTACTGTATATTCTAGGAAGAAATAGATAATTCCAAAAGAGAAGAAGTGATGATACCTGCCTTGGCAATGGCCAAAAAAGCAAAGGCCACAGATAGATTATCCCAAATACAAGCTATAGAAGCAAAACTAAAGCTGATGGAGAAGAAAAGTGGAGATGAGTTGAAAATAAATGATACAGTGGCAACCAAAAAGCCTTTTATAGCTCCATATCAAACGAAAACTCAAACAATAAGTAGTAGTAACAATGGAAGTACTACTGGAAAATGGTCCAGTTTGAAAGTTAGAGATAGATATAATAAACCATATGCAAGAAGTAAAATAATGAGATAACAACAGCTATAATCATTTAATGTAATACTGTGTTGGTTGCCATATTGTTTGTTAATCTGATTTAATACTTAATTTAAAAAAAACTGATTTTTTTCAGTAGAAGAATTTGTATCTGTGTTTACAAATCACTCATTGAATTTAAGTACAAAATTGATCCTCTCATAATAAAGGAGATTTTTCAAGGAAATAAGTTTGTGTGTGTGTTGTGATTCCTTCTTATTATTTTATATACTTTCACATTTATTTATTAACATGGAAAGTTAGAGTAATTAATGATTGAAAATATCACATTTCTTGATGTTATTAAAAAATGAAAACAAATTAGTTCTAAATGTAGTATGTTCTAATAAATTCTATAAAATATTGATACTTTCATTTCCATCATTCCTATTATTCCTCCCTATGTATCCCAAAGAAGATGTAAACTGAAGAAAACTGGTTCTAATAAGTTTTTGAAGATCCCAATGATATGATCAGCATCAAATTTGAATAACCCTGTATATGGTGATGTTGTTCTCCATTAATTAAATTCAATTACAAAATATATATTGAAGTAACCCATTGAGCATATAATTCTCTTTATGATGAAATATCACATCAATAATTTAGTATGAGCAGATAAGGTTTGGATATTTTCACCAAGTGGTATTCCAAATCAATAATCGAAAATAAAACACATTTGTTCCATAACATAATTTATTGCAACATCTTGTTTTTATTATCAACGTCGTGGCATCAAATGATAACAAATAATAAGTATAGCTGTATTTACAGGTAGAGGAAAAGCTATATATTGTATCAGTAATAAAATATATAGATTATTATTATTGTTCTAAATTCATTTAATTCTGATGAATTACTTATTTGCGAATCAAATTGAAACTCATTGGCATTCCTACTGTGGATTGGAGGACCAAGCTCTTGGGCTCAAATACCACCGGATCTGGCGTTCTTTCACATTTATCCACTTCGAATTTCGTCAGTACGTATGCTAGGGCAGCTTTTGTGCTCATCATTCCAAACCTCTCACCTGAAAAGCAATACAAGAATTGATACTTGATTGAATTCTGCATTTTACGAGTTATATTACGCAAAGAATATAGCCCAATGATTGCTATGAACCAGGAGATACGATTTGAAAATATGCTTCGCCTACCTATGCATGCTCTTCGGCCTTCTCCGAAGGGTATATAAACCAAGCCTTCGCCATTTATATTCTTGTTCTGAAACCTCTCCGGGTCATATTTATTCGGTTCCGGGAAGTATTTCTCGTCCAGGTGCAAACCGAACATCGGTATATAAACAGGAAATCCTTTCTCAATGACCAGATCCGTGCCTGGCAATCGGTATTCTTCGTTGCAGGTCCTGTCCAGGAATGGCAGGACAGGGTACTTACGAAGAGTTTCTGTGTTGGATGATACAATCAATCAATCGATCATTCAATCAATGTTTATTTCCATTTTTCGAGTGTATCACGAGGTCTACATGTTTTGGAATTGCCGTTAAACCAAAGGATGACAGAAAAAATGAGATAAAGTAGAGATAAGATGTGTTACATCGTGAAAACATTTTAGATACTCAAGGTCATGTTTGAAAGACGACAGCTTTCTAGAATTTTCCATAGTTTTCGAGATATTATTGAAAATTCTGAGGCCAATATGATCAAAAGCACTGGATTTTATTTTCCTTTTGGCAAATTTTACATGGAAACGGTAAACTATATCCTCTGGATATTCCAGAAAATACCAAAATATCCGCAGTAAGAAAGTCGTAGTTCTGTTGTTATAGACACCTATTTGGGAGATATGAAAATTCTAAACTCATCGAACTTTTCGTACCTTTCACACACATATCCATGTATTTCATTTCCATCAATCCCTCGTAGGTGATACCGCCATGTATTTTGATACTCGAAATAACCTCGTCTCGCAGTTTGTCCTGTATATTCTTGTTCAGGCATATTTCATACAGGGTGTACGTTATTGTAGAACTAGTAGTTTCAAATCCAGCTGCAAAGAACTGTATGGCTTGTACAATGAGCTTCTGCTGCTCTGTCTCTGAAAACAAAAATCATTTGAGACTGTAAACGGATCACCAGATTTGTCCCAGTTATAAAATTTATATTCTCATACACAGTTACAATTTTCAAAGCATTGTGTAAACTTTTGCATTCATAATTATATGTTCTCATCAGTAATCTTAGTTTTGAATCATCCACCTGCTGTCAGTTTTAGCAAAGTTTTAAGCGGCATTCACAACCACACTTTTTGCGTCTTGCTTATTTCTTTTCGTCTTCTGATTGGTGGTGGTAGTGCGTCAGTTTGATTCCCAAGTCTGCTCCACCACTCAGAAGGCGAAACGCAAAAAGTTTGGTTGTGAATCCCGCTGTAGGCCATGCAGAGGCTATGGGGAGACATTATTATGGGTCCTGTCACATAGTCAAGAAAAAATGTGGATGCTCCATAGATTTGCCGTATTATTTACAGTCAGCACAGGATATTTATCATATATTTATTCGCTTGAACTATGTAGTGTTAATTCCTCACCTGAGTCCAGATCCGAACAATCATTCATTATATCAATCATATCGTTCCTCTTAGCGCCACTGGCTTGCCTAGCGCGGATGGTCTCCGAAAATGCCTCGTTGAAATAGTCCAACACCCATTTATGCACGAAATCCAGCCTGAAAGTGTTCACCCAATTCTGCCTGAAGAAGTACGCACTCTGCACGAAGCCGTTCCTCCAAGAGAAATCGAAGATGGTCCTGCCAATTTGCCGAAACATCGCCTCCCCTTCTTCGAAACAGTGCGCGTTTATCCCGAAAAAGCAGTTCGCTATGACGTCAGTAGCGAATTTTGCGAACACTTCTTTCACGTCCATTTCGCCCTCATTTTTTTCCAGATAGGTTAAAAGGTTCTCTCCGATGCCTTGGACCAGTGGAAACATCATCTGAAAATTTAAATCAAATTTTAGAATAGGAATTTTCGTGCTCGTTAATTGATTGACCTTACTTTCAGTTTCCCGGAAGTAAAGATCGGAGTAAGTTTCAACCTGTCTTTCCTCCACTCAGGATTTCTTTGGAAAAACATCATGTTTGATATCATTTTGTTATGCTTGGGGCGTGCAATTGTTCTGTCAGAAAAAGTAGAAGAATCCTTGATCAGGACTTGCTTGATCAGCTTGGGGGATTTTAAAATCAGAATCGGCTCATCATAAACGAAAATCCCTGAAAATCGAATAAGAAATGTATAATCATATTTCCGTGAATACATCATTGTTTTTTCGATAAGATCATACCAGTGTGTATGTGAACGGTTCAACTTCTCATTCTCAACTCGTGTATGGTATGTATATGGTTCAAACGTTTTCAGAAGGCGAAGTAGGCAACAAAACGTCGGTAAGACCCGACGCTACATAAATTTTATTTTTTCACAAAATTCCATAAAACACTTTACTCTGGATTCAGCAAAATTCTTAGTACGAAATCTTAGTTCAACTAAATGCCGAGTTCTAAGTGTGAATTTCTGAATTTTGTGGAGATATATCTCTAAATATCTACATATGTATAGTGACCCGACGCAGTAATTTGCAGTAATCTTGATGGCCATTAATTGTACTAATAGTAAAACATTGACATGTATGTCATATATTTAGCAGTGTTCTGGTTCTAGTTTTCATATACACACCATATTTTATTTTAGATTTGCGGTATTGACTCTTTGCACTTTTCAAGAGGTTTGATAATAGTTATGATGTAATCTATATATTTATTTACATTCCGAGCTTTTTTACAAATCTGCATTTAATGATCTGTTACTCAATCACGATTTAATCACTTTATTATTTCTTTCAATCGATGTATCACACACTTCTTATATGTTGCCGATCTCTGGGTAATACGTTATTTTTCGAATTAATAAAGAATGTGCTATATATAAAAAGTGGATTATCGTTCCTTGATGATTAAACCACTGTAAATATTTGTGTTGATAACAGTTTGTATCAATGATGGGTAAAAAGCCTTGGGGGATGTAACTTACCATATTTCTTGTACCACAGTTAACCGCTTTATCTAGACCCAGCAAAATCGATTATCTTTGAACACATACAGAAATGCTTTAATCTTGTCATTCCAGGAGAAATAGAGACAGGAGATGAAATATTCGATCAATTTAAATCGCTTTTAACTTAGGACATCTCTATAGATATAACAGTTGTACCTCAACAAAACCTAGCTAGGCCTACCGAAATATGCTTCGTCTGTTGAATTGTAGATGTTTTTCAACCAATCCCCGATACAGGTCCGGAAGAAAGCGACATCAGCAATGTTTCCGAGGAACGGAACCGGCTTAGGGTGGTACACACCGCGTTTCTTCCAGTAGTCGAATTTTCTTGTCGCGTATTTGTATAGAAAAAAAGCCGAAGCTGCGAAAAGGACCAAGAGGTCCATGACCCATGATGAGGTGAACAGCATCTAGAATTTATTAGGCTTGGGAAGGTAGTCTCGAGAGTTCGTCAGAGATAGATAAAATTGAAGTGTTGTGTTACCTTCTTTTACGTTTTCAAGAATTCCTGATTCTTCCACCTATTTTGATGAACTGGCGAAAGCGCACAAGTGGTTTTAATGTTAAATTATAAATTATTGGGATATTGAAAACTTTCCAGAAAACTTGTATCATTCACTCGAATGCACAGACTATATGAACTAGGTTTGGTTTGAATGCGAAGCGATACTGGAACTGTAATGATATCGCAAGATTGTAGAACGTTTTAGAGGACGTATTATCATTATCTACTAACTACATTCGATCATTTTATTTTGAATACTTGATTCAGACTGCACGATGCAACATAATTACCTAGATCTAGAACTTTATATATAGGATATATATAGGTACCTTTGGCCTATATATACTCTGATAAACATGACATTGCTGAATCCAACATGGTTTCCAAACAAATTCACAGGTAGATAAAAATACCAAAATCATGAATATTTAGTTCTAAATGACTCCTTATTGTCGCAAATAATTTCATGTAGCCATTTTAGGTAAAGATGAGTACCAAAATCTGATATAACAATATATAGAAATGAATTTGCTGACACCACTCTTCGTTGTTTTCTCGTTGACATTGCTGCTTTAAACATAACAATGATTACAGGACATTTTCTATGTATTATTAGTATATTATGATAAAAGTTTTATAAGACGCTATTTTGTTTCACGCGTTGTTTGGAGTGAACAAGTGCGACAACGTGTCTTATAATACGTGAGTCATATGCACTTTTTTCTATTTTGAATTGATTTGAAGAAAAAAATGGATTCAATATCCATAAATTACAGAAACATCTTCGATTGGTAACAATGATGACATTAAAATTATTAAAATCTGACGCACAAGCGTAAAGCCCAGTTTACAGTTGAGCGATTTTGATTATTGCAATACCAGCGGTGAAAAATTCAATGTTGTTATTGTTTTTATTGATCAATTTGAATCAAATTACACTCTGAATTGAAATTTACCAATTGAAACATCGAGTTTTTCACTGCTAATATCACCCAATCCAAATCGCTCAGAAGTAAACTGGGCCCAACTCTTCTGACTTTGATTTGACAGTTCGATTGTACCAATCTCCGAATGATAAAAAATGCGTATCGAAATAGAGGCTATTTCGACACGCACTTGCGTTGCACAATGACTTCATTATACAACCAAAATAGAAAAAAATGTTTAATAACTGAATCAATCATATGTTTTAGAAGCTAGAAGGTCTTTATCACCTTGAATAACTTAATCATATTGAAACTATCTTCTTCGTTACGATTTTTATTTGAATTAGTCAATTATTCCCAATTGAATTAGTCAATTATACCCAAATATTTTTTTTTCAAAAAGTCAAATCAAAAGAGCGTTGGAACGATCCTTCTGAAGTTAATCGGCAAGCCAACGGTGGATTGGAGAACGAAGCTTTTGGGCTCGAAAACTACGGGGTCCGGGGTACTCGCACATTTCTCTACTTCAAATCTTGTTAGGACGTAAGCTATACCTGCTTTCGTACTCATCATACCGAATCTTTCACCTGAAAAGCAATAAAAAATTACCATTCTCTCACGTTTCTCTATTACCTCCTGTTTATTTTATTCTTTCATGTCTCCAACTTGGTATTTTGAAGCTATCTAAAAAACTTCAACAGTATGATAATTCGAGAGATGATATTAACAACATTTTAATGAAATTTTATACCTGAGATTTTTTCCAACAATACTGACTTACTGAATTTATTCCACACTTAATTGGATATTTTTTTTAGGGAAAAGCCCAGCTTATTTTACTCTCGGAATTTGATACTGCGAAAAAAGAACCGAAATGCGTCACAAACCAGGAGGAAAAATTTGAAAGTATTCTTTGCCTACCTATACATGCTCGGCGGCCTTCTCCGAAGGGTATATAAACCAAGCCTTCGCCATTTACATTCTTGTTCAGAAACCTCTCCGGGTCATATTTATTCGGTTCCGGGAAGTATTTCTCGTCCAGGTGCAAACCGAACATCGGTATATAAACAGGAAATCCTTTCTCAATGACCAGATCCGTGCCTGGCAATCGGTATTCTTCGTTGCAGGTCCTGTCCAGGAATGGCAGGACAGGGTACTTACGAAGAGTTTCTGTGTTGGATGATACAATCAATCAATCGATCATTCAATCAATGTTTATTTCCATTTTTCGAGTGTATCACGAGGTGTACATGTTTTGGAATTGCCCAAATGATAACAGAAAAAATGAGATAAAGTAGAGATAAGATGTGTTACATCGTGAAAACATTTTAGATACTCAGTCATGTTTGAAAGACGACAGCGTTCTAGAATTTTCCATAGTTTTCGAGAGATTATTGAAAATTCTGAGGCCAATATGATCAAAAGCACTGGATTTTATTTTTCTTTTGGCAAATTTTACATGGAAACGGTAAACTATCCTCTAGATATTCCAGAAAATACCAAAATATCCGCAGTAAGAAACCTTAGAAAGTCGTAGTTTTGTTGTTATAGACACCTATTGTGGACTCAGGAGATATGAAAATTCTAAACTCATCGAACTTTTCGTACCTTTCACACACATATCCATGTATTTCATTTCCATCAATCCCTCGTAGGTGATACCGCCATGTATTTTGATACTCGAAATAACCTCGTCTCGCAGTTTGTCCTGTATACTCTTGTTCAGGCATATTTCATACAGGGTATACGTTATTGTAGAACTGGTAGTTTCGAATCCAGCTCCAAAGAACTGTATGGCTTGTACAATGAGTTTCTGCTGCTCTTTCTCTGACAACAAAAATAATTTTGTAAATGGATCATTGAAAGTGTTTGTTTATGAACTATATACAGAGGTGTGCACAAAAATCGGCCAGAGCTGTAACTTCTGTGTCATTCGAGATCGAAATTTGAAATTTGGTGGGTAGCAACTATATGGTTTTGTTCATTTTTTGAAGAGAAAAATGTATTTCACCACTTCCGGTCTAACCGGAAGTGACCCCAACTTTTGATTTTCAAATGGAACCCCCTGCATATTTTTCCATTTTTAGATTCAGGGTATCATTTTACATACACCAGAATTTTTTCCGGATCAGAATGTCGAAAAAATTTCCTCAATATGTTTTAATGTTTGAACAGTGTGCCCATTAATTGGTAATCAAGATCGAGGTAGACTTGTAAATCAATTTCAATGTGACAGTAACATCCAATAAGGTGTCAGCAATGCATTGCACAAAATGGGGGTCAATTTGAGTATTTGTTGTAATTAATTTTGGATGTGGAGTTTATTTTGTTGTTCTTTCTGTTTCACAAAAAATGATCCGGTAAAACTACTGGTGTATGTAAAATGATACCCTGAATCTGAAAATTGAAAAATATACAGGGAGTGATGAAATACAATTTTTCTCTTCAAAAAATGAACAAAACCATATTTCAAATTTCGATCTCGAATGATTCAGAAGTTACAGCTCTGGCCGTTTTTTGTTTTGAAAATTACTTCGCGCGAAATTCAAAGAAAATATATGGTCGTAGGAAAAATAGTGTACACGCAGATATAATAAGAGGTTCTGCGAGGCATTTGCCAGAAAAGTATAGTTGTTTTTTACTCGTGATGGCCTACCAGGCATTCAAATTCAAACCGTGTTTGATGTTTTTAATTGATTTATCGTCCATTTCATGGATGAACCTGATTTGTTCTTCACCTGAGTCCATATCTGAGTGATATTTGTCGTTATTCTTCAAGTCATTTATTATATCAATCATATCGTTCCTCTTAGCGCCACTGGCTTGCCTAGCGCGGATGGTCTCCGAAAATGCCTCGTTGAAATAGTCCAACACCCATTTATGCACGAAATCCAGCCTGAAAGTGTTCACCCAATTCTGCCTGAAGAAGTACGCACTCTGCACGAAGCCGTTCCTCCAAGAGAAATCGAAGATGGTCCTGCCAATTTGCCGAAACATCGCCTCCCCTTCTTCGAAACAGTGCGCGTTTATCCCGAAAAAGCAGTTCGCTATGACGTCAGTAGCGAATTTTGCGAACACTTCTTTCACGTCCATTTCGCCCTCGTTTTTTTCCAGATAGGTTAAAAGGTTCTCTCCGATGCCTTGGACCAGTGGAAACATCATCTGAAAATTTAAATCAAATTTTAGAATAGGAATTTTCGTGCTCGTTAATTGATTGACCTTACCTTCAGTTTCCCGGAAGTAAAGATCGGAGTAAGTTTCAACCTGTCTTTCCTCCACTCAGGATTTCTTTGGAAAAACGTCATGTTTGATATCATTTTGTTATGCTTGGGGTGAGCAATCGTTCTGTCAGAGAAAGTAGAAAAATCCTTGATCAGGACTTGCTTGATCAGCTTGGGGGATTTTAAAATTAGAATCGGCTCATCAAAAACGAAAATTCCTGAAATTCGATTGAAAAGTTCAAATATAATTATCAACCATCTTGAAGAAGAATTCCATGAGACGAATGACTATGGAATAATCCAAAATAACATGCATGAAACAGTAACTTCGTTGGTAGAGTGTAAAATTATACCTAAATCGAAAGTGGGCCCATAACCGAGCCTTAAGGAACACCGTAGGTAATTATCAATGCCAAGCACCTGATGCTATAACTGTAGTTTTTCTAATGAAATGTGCAAGGCACAATCACATAACTCATGTTTCTAAAACGAGGGTCCACTTGGAGTTATAAAGTGTTTTTTTGACGATAATTTCAATGATCTATTATTAGAATATAAAATTCAGAGCATTTGAAGTTCCTGCATATAAAAACAGTCATTCATAAAGGAAGCTAGAGGTTCGGCAATAATATCTGCCAGGGATTTTGCTAACTCATAAATATCACTTGAAATTTTTTATACCAAGAAAAACATACATGCGTGGCCAAAATAGGAATGAACTGGAAATTGTAAAAGCCTCTCAGTTTTTCATCTGAATGAGATATGAGCAATTTGAAGATATACTGGAGGATATTTGCCAAACGAAACTTTCTGACACAAAAGGTCGTAGTGCGATAGCAAGTTTTTATGTGTTCTCCAGCAAAATCACACGCCAGGTCGAATAAATATTTGTATCTGGAATATGGAGGCATATTTTTTGATAACGATTCATGAATAACAAACGATAATAAAATGTATTAAATACGTAGATTATTTTTCATCTGCAGCAAGTTTGATAAAAGCTATCATACCCTCTTGTTTGCATTCTGAGTTTTTATATAAATGTTATTTACTTCGTTATTTTGATCTTGTCAATTTTGAGGTAATGTTATTTTTCATATGAATAAAGTACTTGTTATTTATGGTTCTTGAGACCGATTGATTACTATTAAGTTAATTTATTTATTTATTTATTTATTACACTGTTCTACAGGTTACACCCAACTACAGAACAGGGTTATAAGCACAACAAAAACAACAAAGTATTTACAATATAACAGCTGTATAAAATCAATTGAGGTAAAAGGATCTAATCGCAGTGATAGAACAATGAAATATGTCTAGCTGATGACTTGCTGAGTTACATATAAGACACATGTTATAAAGAGGCGAATATTTCAGAATATTTGTTCGTGGTGTCGGAAGGTAAAATGTACTCTCTATTCTAGATGATGGTCTAGGCACATTGAAATTGAGCTTTTGCAGAATGTATGAATCTTTTATGACATTGTTAATCAGCTTGAAAAGAAAAATCATGAAGTGACAATCACGACGTGAGCACAAGCTGTTCATAGCATGTCTAACTAGTAATGTAGCGTTGGGTATACCTATTGGTGGATAGACCTTATCAGCCCTGTAGGAGAGAAGTTTGAGGAAACGTCGTTGAACTGATTCGATTTTCTCTACATATAATTGATGAGAAGGATTCCAGATCATAGATGCATATTCCAATTTCGATCTGACGTAGGCATAGTACAAAGTTTTTGATGTGGCTGTGTCAGTAAAATCTTTTGAAATTCGTATTATGAATCCATACATTTTGTTAGCAGCAGACAGAGTAGCTTCAATATGTGGTGCAAATGAGAGTTTTGTGTCAAACGTAACACCTAGGTCAGTGAATAGGACAGGTCGTTCTAATGGTGTATCATTTATTTCATACTGAAATAAAATGCATTGATGTTTAAGCGAATAAGTCATCACATTACATTTTTTAGCATTCAACTGTAGATTATTGTGGAGACACCATTGTTCAACGCGTTTCAGATTGAAAGACGTACAGTCGTTCACAATCCTCAATTTCTTTGATTTCACAAAAAAATTTCAAATCGTCCGCATACAGCAGTTGACATAAATGACCTCAGTTATATCATTAATGAAAGTATTGAAAAGAAGTGGACCTAGGCTGCTACCCTGGGGGACACCCGAAGTAGCTACATATTCCGCAGACTTGAAACCATTGAATAAAACATATTGGCGCCTATTAGTGAAATATGATATGAAGAGTTGAATGAGGTCGGAAGAAAGGCCATATTTATATAATTTAGATAATAACAGGCCATGGTCCAGTCTGTCGAACGCCTTTGAAAAGTCTGTATAAACGACATCAGCTTGCGATTTCCTGTCAATACTCTCAGAAATAAATTGAGTGATATCGAAGAGGTTGGTGACTGTCGATCGACCTTTCATGAAACCGTGTTGAAGCGGTGTTATTTGACTGCTCAAATGTGAGTATAATCTGTTGTACAGTAGGATTTCGAAAACTTAATCATAAAGTTAGTGAATTTTTCTTGTCTGATTTCAGAGTTTTGTTATATGATTCCAGTTCTTTCCCAGAAAATTTACCGAGGAAAGCCCAGTAAATTCGCTAGAAAAACACATACAATTTTTTACCTTTTGAAGACGTATACGGCACGTCGCACGTCATCTGCAATAACATACCTCAACAAAACCTGGATTCACCTACCGAAATATGGTTCGTCCGTTAAATTGTAGATTTTTTTCAACCAATCTCCTATACAGGTCCGGAAGAAAGCGACATCAGCAACGTTGCCAAGGAACGGTACCGGCTTAGGGTGGTACACACCGCGTTTCTTCCAGTAGTCGAATTTTCTGGTCGAGTATTTGTAGAGAAAAACAGCCGAAGCCGCGAAAAGAACCAAGAGGTCCAGGACCCATGACGAGGTGAACAGCATCTAGAATTTATTAGGCTTGAGGAGGTAGTCTCGAGAGTTCGTCAGAGATAGATAAAATTGAAGTGTTGTTACCTTCTGTTACGTTTTCAAGAATTCTTGATTCTTCCAGCTATTTTGATGAACTGGTGAAAGCGAACAAGTGGATTTAATGTTAAATTATAACTTATTGGGGTATTGAAAACTTTCTAGAAAACTTCCATCAATCACTCGAATGCACAGACTTTATGAACTAGGTTTGGTTTGAATGCGAAGCGATACTGGAACTGAACTGGATATGAACTGGAATGATATTGCGAGATCATAGCACCTTTTATAGGAGTTTTAAGGACGTATTATACTTCAGTTGCCCCGTTTTATCACTATCTCTACTAACTACTTTGAATACTTTATTTTGACTACAACATGCAACATATTTAATAACAAAATAAATAAAAAAGAGAGAACTTTGACCATATGTTTAATAACTAAATGAATCAATCGTGTGTTTTAAGAGGAGGAAAAGGTTTTTATTATCTTGAATAACTTTAATCAATAGAGTGTTGAAATTCTCTTCTACGTTCTCTACTTGAATTAGTCAATTAACCTCAGATTTTTCTTTCAAAAAGTAAAATCAAATTGGCTTTGGAACGATCCTTTTGAAGTTAATCGGCAACCCAACGGTGGATTGTAGAACGAAGCTTTTGGGATCGAAAACTACGGGGTCCGGGGTACCCGCACATTTTTCTACTTCAAATCTTGTTAGGACGTAAGCTATAGCTGCTTTCGTACTCATCATACCGAATCTTTCACCTGAAAAGCAATTAAAAAATACCATTCTCTCACGTTTCTCTGTTACCTCCTGTTTATTTTATGCTTCCATTTATATAAAGTTGTTGAAATAAATTCAGAAGTACTATTATTATTTCAAAGCTATCTATATAAAACTTCAACAGTATGATGATTCGAGAGACGACATTAACAAAATTCTCATGAAATTTTATACCCGAGATTATTTTCAACAATACTGACTTACTGAATTCATTCCACTAAAAAAAGCCCAGCTTGTTTTACTCTCGGAATTTGATACTCCGAAAAAATAACTGAAATGCAGGTTGCAGGATGAAAATTTTGAAAGTATTTTCTGCCTACCTATACAAACTCGCGGTCCATCTCCGAAGGGTATATAAACCAAGCCTTCGCTGTTTACATTCTTGTTCAGAAACCTCTCCGGGTCGTATTTATTCGGTTCCGGGAAGTATTTCTCGTCCAGGTGCAAACCGAACATCGGTATATAAACAGGAAATCCTTTCTCAATGACCAGATCCGTGCCTGGCAATCGGTATTCTTCGTTGCAGGTCCTGTCCAGGAATGGCAGGACAGGATACTTACGAAGAGTTTCTGTTTTAAAAAAAGTCGTAAATTTATTTGAGAACACAAAATATTCAATCAACACATTCAAAAGAAACAAACACGACTTTTTGACTTCAGATATTTTTAAGTACCACTACGAGGTTCTTGTAAGAAAGTATATTTGTATCAACTTAGGTGGAATAAAGTTAGTCAACTATAATGGTTTGAACCAACAGCAGCTATCTTATTTTGCGTAACTAATGTCGGTATTTTGAATTTTATCGTAATATTAACTGGAATCTTGGCGTGAAATTTTCTTACCGAATACCACTCTAGCGTCAATTAAATATATAACAATATTTCTCAGAACTCATATAAAAAAAACCATTTCCAGCAATAAATTGAGCTCTAGCGGTATTATAAGTGAAAATCCATTGGATTTTTTATTGGTTAGGAGCAAGAATCCTGTACAAAAAGTTATTTTTTTATATTTTGGTTGTATAATGAAGTCACTGTGCAGCGCAAATGCGTGTCGAAATAGCCTCTATTTCGATACGCGTTTTTTATTATTTGTGGATTGGTATAATCAAACTTTCAAATGAAAGTTAGGCCTAGTTTACTTCTGAGCGATTTGGATTTGGTGATATTAGCAGTGAAAAACTCAATGTTTCAATTGGTAAACTTCAATTCAGAGTGTAATTTGATTTGAATTGACCAATAAAAGCAATAACAACATTGAATTTTTCACTGCTGATATTTCAATAATCAAAATCGCTCAACTGTAAACTGGGCTTCACGCTTGTGCGTCAGATTTTAATACTTTCAATGTCATCATTGTTACCAATCGAAGATGTTTCTGTGATTTATCGATATTGAATCCATTTTATTCTTCAAATCAATTCAAAATAGAAAAAATTGCATATGACACACGTTTTATAAGACACGTTGTCGCACTTGTTCACAACAACGCGTGCGACAAAATAGCGTCTTATAAAACTTGTATCATAATATACTATTTCATAAATGACACTTGGGTTTGTCTGTCACATTCCAAATTCATTGTTGATGTCATCATCATAATCGTTTGAATTTTGAATTATGACTATGAAATATGTATTATGTATTTGTTTTGATTTGTAGTGATTGCTTCTTTTAATTTGTAAAATTTCAACTTTTTTACTCGATAACCCTTTCATTAAATTCGCTTCATGATATATTTTGAATTATCTCTTTATTTCTGTATGTTAGCTCTTGCTAAATGAATGATTTCTCTCTCTCTCTCTCACTCTTTCTCTCATAATGTCATAATTTCGTAGAAAACATAAGGGAAGGAAGAGTTTTTAAAAGTCGAAACCTCAATAATTCAAGTAACAGAATAATCAAAAATTGCATCAGTGAATGAGAACATTGATTTCATTACATGTCGAGAATATATGTAAATAATTAATAAAACATGGACACGGGTAGTAAGAAAATCATACAATTGTTACTCTCACTTATCTTCCTCTGTTGTTTTTCATTATGTTCATCTTTTTATTGATTGTAGATCTTCATACGATTTTGTAAGCTTCCAATCTACCAATAAATGCTCGTCAATTGAACCGTAATATGTGAATGAATATAATAGAATGATGAAATCCCTTCCCTATATCTGTCTTTTTTGTTTTCATGTGTTCCTACCTTTCAGACACATATCCATGTATTTCATTTCCATCAATCCCTGGTAGGTGATACCGCCATGTATTTTGATACTCGAAATAACCTCGTCTCGCAGTTTGTCCTGTATACTTTTGTTCAGGCATAGTTCGTATAAAGTGAACGATATTATGGAACTGGTAGTTTCGAATCCAGCTAAGAAGAACTGTATGGCAGGACCAACGACTTTTTCTGCCTCTGGGAACAAAGATGAATGTTGATTGTCAATTGAAAGAGTGTGTGGATGATGTTGCTTTCGTTCCTATACACTGGCTTGAGGAAATGGGAAAATCGGGAAAATTGAAGAAGTATTTCCAGGGCCAGTTGGACGAGTTAAGAGTTGTAGACGTCAAAACAAAAAATCGTATTCTTCGGGGTCCAGATGGGGTCCAGTAACCAAATTAGCAAGAATAGAGATGCACAGAGGTGAAGACGTTCCTGTCATTAATAAATAGAAGTCAAATTTACTCCGACAATTTCATTAAGGGCCGATTGTACATCGGAGGCTTAAAACTCAGTTTTTCATAAACCGTAGATAAACTTGAGTTCAGAGAAAATGTGAGTTGTACATTGGCGGTTCAACACTGAGCTTGAGCTTATATAACCTCATTTTGAAGAGTTTTTTAGTTCTTCCAGATAAATCACGAATCGAGTCGATTTAAATCCCGTGGTGACCGCTAGATGGTACCGTTTAAAAAAATCAGACAATTTTCCATTTTCTTTCGAGAATTTCAAATGGAACCATATATTTTTCATACTTTAATATAAAAGTAGAGCAAACGAGAAGAAAAATGGCGAAAAACGCGAGTTGATACCTCTTGAGGAACCGCGGAGAAATAATCGAAATAATATTATGAAAAAATTCACCAACAGGAATCTGAATTATTTATTTCAATATTCGTTATCAGTAATATCCACTATCTATGGAATTATGATTTCAATAATTCATGCCCGGCACATTTTGCTATCAATTGTGTGCAAATTATTTAGATTTAAGATATCCTGGCAAGTGGATAGGGAGGGGTAGGATGTTTGGGGGGCCAGCTAGGTCTCCAGATCTGACTTGTTTAAATTTTTATTCATATGAGGGAGATGGAAATATATGGTTTTTCAAACCCGACCAACAACTAGGAACGATATGATCAATAGGATCAGAACTGCCGTCGAAAGCATACCTATACCATATGGCCGAATAAGTGGAAGCTTCAGTTTTATCCACTCGACGGAGACTCAATTCATGTATAGAAAATGATCGCAGACAATTTGAGCATCTAGGAAGACACTAGTACTAATAATTATTTCAGTTCCTATTCAATTTATATTTTCTAATATTATTATGTATTATTATTTCTACGGTTTCTCAAAAGGAATCAACTCGCGGTTTCTTCTCGTTTTATCTACTTTCATATTAGAGTAAGGAACATATATGGTTCCCTTTGAAATTCTCGAAAAAATATTAAGAATTGTCTGATTTTTCAAACGGTGCCATCTAGCGGTCATCTCGGGATTTGAATCGACTCGATTCTTGATTTATCTAAAAGAACTGATAAAACTCTTCATGATGAGACCAAGTTCGTTGAATTCCGTTATACCAAACTGTAGTTATGAGAGTTTTTTCATAGTGCTCATCCTCCCCTCCCTCTTTTATTCAAAGAGCTAGCGCAATTTTTTCCAAATCGAAATGATTGTCTTGATATATCAAATTCTCATGAAAACTCGTTTTATGAAGTGGCCAATGCAATTAGGCCCTCTAGCGGTCGTCCTGGAAACTTGAAAATAATTTCCAGAGATTTCTCTTGGCCACTTTCATCATGAATATTTTTTTCCGAAACCTATGCGGCAAATAGTTTCCGAGATACAGCCGGCGTCCTTTCTTAGTGGTACACCCGGTACACGTGACCTTTCTCTCAAAATATGTATGCAAAACTTTTACTAACCATATAAAAACATTGTTCTCTGAAGCTTTAGTAAACTCGACCTGAACGTAATTTGTACAACGAACCAAAAGCTCAAGCTTTGGCTCAGATGAACTTCAGTTCAGTTAAGCTACAGCTGAACTCCCGTTTGTACCCTCAATGACTATTATTGTACTGTTGCATCTAAATTAACTGCAGACCTAAGACCTTCAAACAACCTTGATTACACACATAAAAAGAATTACTTGATTTGATTTGATATGCTTTGATTCAAGAGTATGGCTTGTTTATATATACTGGAATAAATGTCTGCTCAATTCAAGACTATTATGTTTCCAACTAAATACACTCAAACCAATGTTATAGATTTCTTGAATCGTAAATGAATGGAGTTCTTCGTGAGAATAATACAATATTTCAGATTGATAACACAATATATTCAAATCAATACAATCATAATCTCTCAATGACTCGCATTTTTCTTGAACAAAAAGAATCCGATTTTCAGTTTAGCTGTAGATTGTTTTGTATCAAGAATTTTATCAAATTAGAGGAATTATATCGATTTCTTGAAATGAGAATCATCCTCAACTCCAGTTCTCTTATTGGGGCTCTCATCAATCACTTGCAGACCTTCTTCTTGACAACCTTTCCCCCTATTCGTAGAGATTATTTATGAACTTGTCCACCAGTTTACCTCGCAATAAAGTTGTATTCCTCTGGTTTCAAACTACTGAAAAATATAAAATATATCATTCACAACTCCATGTAGGTACAATGTGAGAGATAATCTGACTCAGCACAATGTATGGTTATTATATTTTTTCAAATCTGGGTTCACATTCTTACTACTGAATTCATTTTCCTTGGATCGAAATTTGGTAAAAAATTGTAAAAATATATTAGGTATAATATGCAGTATCAAAATACCTAAGATGTCTGCAAGTTCAAGAAGCTCTTTTCCACTGTTCAATCAGTGTTTGGACAAATTTAAACGTTCATCCGCACATAGGTACCTAACCCCAATTTTCACTCACTATGCCGATCCTGGTTATTCAAGTTTTTCATGAATTATCAGTTTTCGAGATGATATAGCTACGTTAATTGATTGGATACACAATAATACCTACCCAAGAATGAACGTCGATAAGATATAGGCATGTAACTTACCTCCAAAAGTGATAATTATATCCTCAGATATCTCCTAAGACCTTAGTTTTTCTTTCATGGCAAGCCAATATTCCTATGCCAATAAAATAGGTTTTACTGGCAGAACAATGATGGATGCACGACAAGAGCACCGAAACAACACACTCACACCGTTTGGCAACATTCTCGGCTCGAAGGGATCGCAATTATATTCAAGAAAATGTTATGGTCAATCCAAATAAACTTTCTCAGAGATTTACTTAATCAGAGATTAAATGTTGAATGTTATTTTGAAAGAAGACATTCCGTGATATATTTTTCAAGAACTTAATTATTTTTTCTGGATACTTTGAATTTCTTGAATTGAGAACATTTTGTTATACCAAATGAATATTCCAGTGAAATAATTTTCTACAATTGACATATTCAATAAATTCATTTCAAATAAATTATTTCAGAAGAAGAATGCTCTTTTTCAAAACAAGAATTGGAAGTTGAACAAATATATCGTTTTCATTTGAGAATTTGTTTTCATGTGTGTATTATATGTCAAATCTCTATGTCGAAGAAAACTTCCATTTTGATCCAACACACACAACTGAGTTGAAAGAAATCATCAGAGGGCAAACTCGAATACTATGGATTTAGAGGAATCAGTCAGCAGTGGTTCAAATCATACCTTAATGATCGGACTCAAATGGTTAAAACTGATTACCTCTCTCGTAATGAGGCAACTCAATGTGGTGTACCACAGGGATCAGTGCTTGGTCTTACACTCTTTCTACTTTATATAAACGACCTCACAATAGTTAAAATATCCGGAAAGTATACTTTATTCGCAGATGATACCACCATACTTTGGCATGATAAAGATAAACATTCCCTACATCAACATATTCAAGTGGACCTAGAACGGATTAAATACTGGTGCGACGATAACTTGCTTGTCTTCAATGCCTCCAAAACTAATGTACTATCATTCCGCTGCGAGCTTTCCGCCCTGAACTCAGGCACAAATTACATTGAAAATGTCTCTTGCACCAAATTTCTCGGACTCCACAATTTTAGAAAGAAGATAAAGACGAAGCAACACATATCTACAACATACCCAAGGGCTTATTCGAAGAATATTCCCCTTTGCTCTTCAACTCGGTGAGAATGTCGATCAGATCGTTCTTCCTACCGCCCCCGTTCTTCCTGGCTCTGATAGTCCTGGAAAACGCGTCTTGGAGACAGTCTATCACCCACTGCGGCGCGAAATCCAACTTGAGAGTGTCGACCCAGTTCTGCCTGAAGAAGTACGCCGTCTGCACGAACGCGTTCCTCCACGAGTTGCTGAAGACGGTCCGGCCGAGCGTCCGAAACATCGCTTCAGCGTCGTCGAAGCAGTGCGCGTTTATGCCGAAGAAGCACTTGGCTATGACGTCGGTGGCGAATTTTACGCTCGCCTCTTTTGCTTCGATTATCCCTTCGTTCTTTTCCAGGTGAGTCAGGAAGTTTTCGGCGACCTGTTGGACCAGCAGGAACATCATCTGAAAATATTCATCTATGAATGAGAATGATTCGTTCCAACTGGAATATGAAAAAAAAATTAAAAAAAAAATTATCGATAAAATCGATAGATTTTTATTATCGATGATCGATATTTCCAAATCGTTATCGTTCACCCCTGATTTTCTGAATCCTGTATCAATGGTTTTTTCATTTCTACGTACACAATACGAGAAATTATTCGAAGTAAATCAGTTGAAAAAATTATCAATAACTCTGATAATATCGATAAAATCGATAATATCGACAATACTGATAATATCGATAATTCCGATAATATCGATATTATCGATAGACCGATAATATCGATAAATTCTGATTATCGATAATCGATATTTCCACATCATTATCGCTGTTATCGCGACAATAATTTAATTTAGTTTTTTATTTGAATTAATTGGTTTCATCATAAATATTGTCGCGCGGATTGTTCGTGAAAAATGATGATGATGATATCAGCCAGGAAAGTAGTTATTTTCTACTCGTCCTCTATTAGTATATAGAACTGTGTTTGTATTACGAATTGGATGAGACGTGAAATGTACTTTTTTCTATTTAAAATATACTTTTATTCCGCTTTTTTAACACATCAAATCGAATTTCATGAATCAAAATCTTTCGGATATTTACTTATTTATGTATTTGATATATTCCAAAATGAGTATAAATATGTCCATTCGGGGACTAGCATCAGTTATAAATATAATTTTCACAGTGCAAGAACGTTTTTTGATCAAAAAATAGCCAAATATATGCTTGAACTTATTGAACAGTGGTTTGTTTGTACTTGATATGTAAACATTTTATCAGAAGACTTGTTTTTATTTTCACAATTTACGCGAGAAGCATTCCATAGATTGAATGAGTATTTAATCTATAAGCCTTCTGAACCTAATAGTTCACCAAATAAATTCATAAAATCGATGTCAGATAATTTATATTATATTTATTTTATTCGTTTCAGTACACGTCATAAATAAAAGCTTATATCGGAAGGGGTTTTTCATTAGGTAATTTTTTTTTTTCAAAGAAATCATGATCTCCAGTATCATCAAAAACTCCTATACTTACAGTAATTTGAAAATAATGTGACCATAATCAAAGAACTGGTCCGTCATTTCGTCCGTTGTTAAATGATTTAAAAAAATATATATAATCTCCGGCCCCTAAAAATCCAACATACCAGTTTTTAATCGAATCGGACCATAAAAACAAATCACGTCCACCATCTTGGAGCCGCCATCTTGTTTTTTAACAAAATAATTGATGAAAAATTTTGGACAATAAACCGCATTAAATGCGTGGATCATTAAAATTAGGAAACTAAAACCCTTTAACAGAAATGACCAATGCTGAAAGAATGATTATAAAGTTTTGAGTTCATAAATAACGAAATCATGTTTATCATCGGAATTTGAAGAAATAAAATATTTTATTACATGAAGTAATAAGTGAATTATCTTTATGGACTCGCCTTCAGTTTTCCGGAAGAGAAGACCGAAGTAAGTCTTGCCCTGTCTTCTTTCCACGCAGGATTCTTTTGGAAAAACAGTAGGTTCGACATCATCGTGTTATGCTCGGGCTGTGCTACTGTCCTATCATGAAAATAAGCATAATCCTTGATCAGGATATGCTTGATCAGCTCTGGGGATCTTATGATTAGGTGCGGCTCGTCGAAAACAAAAACACCTGAAAAAATAATGTAAAAAGCACAATTCATGTTCGAGAATGCCACAATTTAGCCAAACAAGAACAGCCCAACTAGTATTGGACAAGTAGGCATCGAATTTTTGATATTGCTGTCACAAAGACCTCCTGTATCTTTCAACATATCATCAAGATGAAAATAGGTCCTTATTGTATATTCATTAAGATATTTCTAACGTTCTGATGTTGAATAAATGACAAATTGATATTCGATAATTGAATTCTCACTTCAAAAACTTTTCAAAATTATCTCTCATGCATAAAGTGTTCCTGATGACACTATTTGTTCCTATTTTTGAAACAAAAATCGACAACATCTAAAAAGCCGCACATGACGTATAAAATCGCCCAACATAAATCAGACAGGCAAATTGAAAATGTCACGGCAAAGAAAGCGTATGATTTCGCTTGTGATTAGTCTTCACGGGTTAGCGGGTTAGGCAAAAATTTTCCTGCGTTGTTTTGATGATTCAAATTATAATAATAAAGTTCATTCATTATAAATAACAATATCTTTCCATAATATTTATACAATGTTATGAATAAATGGAAACATTCCTCACGAAGTGAAACTTTTTTATTGAGATAATAATTTCAAACAAATACATAACAACATACAATTCCCCAAGAAATTGACAAATCAACCAGAAGTTTATTTGTCCAAACCCCTTGTCCAATTTGGACGTTTTTTTGAACAAGTATGACCAATATATTATTTTTGGTTTCAGAGACCCAATGTCTTGCCAAAGACTCTTCGGAATGTGCATCAGCTTGCCGCTACTTTAGCTCTGGAAATAATGTGGTTGACTTGGCTGTTCCATGTCAGTTTTTATATTTAATTTTTGGAATATGTGAGCAGGCTTCCTTTCAGAGTTGGGGCCTTAAGTTCATACTTCCGCCTCTTGGTGAATGTTTTGCTAGGATTGACATTAATGGTGGATTTATGCAGCAATTTTAAGTCATAAGTTTTAAGTCGTAAGGTTTTAGTAATAAGATTTAAGACATAAAGGAAAAATCACCATTTATGCAGGAATTATTAAGTACTGTCATGTCTTAAGGGTAACTTCTCCCATTGATCAATTTCTGTGGTTGTGTCAGTGGTCATTTTACAATTTCAGTCATATACATTTACATATACATTTTTACTTTTTATAATCTTATAATTCTGATATAAGTTTGAATAAACAACACAATCACAGACAATAACCTATAAAAAACCGTCACAGATTTGAAAACTTCGAACGCATGCGCAAATCATGCAAATATGATCAGTTTTATGTTTTAAGCCATAAGAGATAAAAGTTGGCCAACATTCTTATGACTTAAAACTTATGACTTGCAACTTAAAACTTATGTCAAGTGTATGAATGGTAACATTGAAAACCAATGATTGAACTTCTTACGACTTATGACTAAAAACTTACGACTTAAATCTTATGACTTAAAATCGCTGCATAAATCCACTATGAGTCCTTCCTCTGCGTACCAGCTTCTGATTGTGTTTAGGGCTACTTGCATGCGATTGGAAATTATCCCGTCATGTTTGCCCCTAATGTCCCCGGTCATCGGTGTAACCTTGAGTCGTGAAACCAGAATCGTGTAGCTTGACTATCTGGTTGTCTACGACCAGTGGCCACAGCAAAGGTGATAGAACTCCCCCATGGGGACAACCTTTTTCTAATGTCATCTTGACCGTTTCTCACCAAGAGACGGCACAATGATTCTGTTTTTCAGCATTGAGTATCCATCTAATCAGAGAGGCGTTTAATATTCCTTTAGTGATCTAGTTATGGAGGCATTATCAGGTGTTATCAAAAGCACCCTCTATCGGTAAAGGCAAAAAGAGTCTTTTATTTTTCCACATATGCTTTCAACTAGACATTGTAGAGCATTCATCGTGGATTTACCTGCTTGATAAGCAAACTGTTACCTGCAGAGCGGTCTTAACTCAAGGAGTTCGCTGCAGATGTAACAGTCTATTATTTTCTCCATTGCTTTTAGGAGAAAATACTTTGGTTCGTCCATTGGACATCTTCATCACGTTTAGACTTTCGTACCGAGTGGATTCTGTTTGTACAGGGTGGCCAGATAAGAATGCAAAGTGCAGTATCTAGGAAACTATTCGTTTAGAGACTTGCGGTGAAAAATGTATATATCGAGATACGGTTTTCACTAGCCTATTAAGGTATCAATCCACTACATTGTCATGGAAAAAAAAGTCACATAATTGAATTTGATTTTTCAGACAATTTTGCAATTTTTTGTTATTGTCAAATCACGCGCTCTAGTGGCAACACTCAAAATCAGACACATTACAAATAAGATGAATTTGATAGACCAATGAATGCTCTTTCCAGCAATACCAAGTTTGTTGAAATCCGTTCAGTCGTTCAGGAGTTACAGCAGTTTATTTGAAAAAACATTGAACCACCCCCACCACTTCATTTTAATAGATACATCAAAAAGTGTCGAGTAAAAATTACTCGAATGAAGCTCAACTTTAAAAGGTATATATTTTATTGGTACGTTTAATAGGCGTATTTCGTCAAAAATTCATTTCAAAAGTTTCAGATGGTGGTTACGCCCCCTGGCGGCCATCTTGGAAACATGAAAATAATTTTCAGGATTTTATTTTGGTAACTTTAGTCATAACATTTTTCACCGCAAGTCTCTTAGACGAATAGTTTCCGAGATACTGCACTTTGCATTCTTATCTGGCCACCCTGTACATAAAACCTGGCTTCACCTACCGAAATATGGTTCGTCCGTTGAATCGTAGATTTTTTTCAACCAATCTCCGATACAGGTCCGGAAGAAAGCGACATCAGCAACGTTGCCGAAGAACGGTACCGGCTTAGGGTGGTACACACCGCGTTTCTTCCAGTAGTCGAATTTTCTGGTCGAGTATTTGTAGAGAAAAACAGCCGAAGCCGCGAAAAGAACCAAGAGGTCCAGGACCCATGACGAGGTGAACAGCATCTAGAAATATTTTCGTTTCAAAAGAACCAACCTCGAAACATTTTCGGACTGAGGGGAATACATTTTTTGGAAAAAAATAGATCGATATGAATATCAACTTATCTTGCAACCACATTTCCAATTTATTATTTTTTTATGTTATTTTGTCTATAAATAACATTCAAAATGCGAAAAATTTCGAATTGATGACATTACAAAATTTATGGTATTTTGTGAGCGGTATATGAAATGATTACTTACGAAAAATCAAAATTGGGTACACTGCTATCGATAAAGGTAGACACTTGTGGTTTGCAACAATGTTCGTTTATCGAAAATCGAAATCAAAACATCCCCACACCCCTGTTATGTCTAAGTCTACTCTATCTTACCTTGATCGAATGAGTTATGAACCGAATATTTACGTATATTTATAAATTATCTTCAAACTATAAGGTCATTGAAAATACAGATCCGTACTATTTATGAGATTACAATCATTCTAAAAATATCGCGAGGGTGTTTACTATTATTGTTGTGGGATTACGATATACACGCCTCAACAAAAGTCCAATTATTTTTCGAAGATTTTGTATCTGATTTTATTTCCAAATCAACAGTTTTCGTTGTTGAACGCAAAGTATTGCTGGACGTGACAAATATAAAAACATAAACAATTAACATGCTTGTCACTTATTCAATAATCAACAAACTAGAAAATTGGTCGTGTTGGCCTCAAAAGTCACACCCTCCTTAATCAATTCTTTCAAGCTGTTGTTCAGCTGTCAATCTGTTGTTACTGCACCTTTGAGATCTCAAGGTCACAATTCGATTGACTACCCTGCACTGGTGAGGGCTAATAAGCCCGAAATCGGTCTGTAGGTTTTCAAGCTTGCTTGTCTCGCTGTGAACTTTATCACGTCTTAGGAAGATGCGATCTGCAGTTACAGAGTCACAATGTTCTGCATGGTATTTGCCAGGAACGTAGTTGTTTTCTGCTAGTGGTATACCACTCATTCCAACTTTGTTTGATTTTCAACTGGATAAGATGAGATATGTCTTACTTTCAATTTAAATTGAGATATTCTGATTTTTTGTGCCCACATTTTAACAGATGAGGTCCATTACACTTAATAAAAGTAGTGATTCATGTATGAAAATACGAATTTGAATACCTACTGTCGTTGGTTCTCATTGAATCTAACAAAAATCATAAATCAGTTGGGGCAGTCCTGAACTAGCGAATATTTTAACATTGCGTGTTTGCTTTTTTTTTTCGAGCTGCTATACTCACAAAGGAAGCCATGTAACGAAATTACATACTCAATAGTTTAATTTACTTTATAATTTGTTTGTGAATTAATTTTTACCGTACATTCTCATGTTGATGTGACAACTGTTATTATGTATACGGATTATACAGGGTGTCCAGAGATGAAACCGACAAAACTTATGGGGTTATAGGTACTGCTAATATGATTGCGAAATGCCATATACAAATGTCCAAAACCGATTCGTTACTGATATACCGAGTGATTTGTGAATTTATACAGAAAATTCAATCAGCCATATTGACTTCAGGGATTAGCCGATTGGGTTCAAATTTAGTGCATGAATTACACTGGAAGGCCTTAACAAGTAGCCCTTTGAACGGAACCAATATCAGGACCGGAATATTTTTTTTCTTCCGTGTGGAGTTCTTGTAAGAATAACTCATCCTGTATAATGGTTATCAAAAATTTGAACTCATATTCGAAATCTACGGAAAAAATCCTACAGGAAATAGTAAAATTTATGACACCATTTCTAATGAATTATTATTTAAATTTTTTTCCCACAATAAATTGATTGTTTGATGAGGTGCCATCAGGAACTAGTTAATATAATAAATATTTACGATACAAGACAAAAATATTGTTATTCTTTTCAATAAGTTCGTAGTAAAATTTCATAAAATACTCGGATCACCCAAATTAACTGAGTAATAAATTCGAATCAGGGCCGGAATGAGTCTTTTTTGTAGGTAATGAGTTCTTTTGAGATTCGAAATCTAATGAAACACTCGTATGGGAACTTGATTAAAAAATACTGGACTGAATTTTCTGTGAATTATATTTGGTTACTGAAGATTTTGAATTTATGATAATACATCACAACGCACAATAACTTTTTGTAATCAACATAACAAAACAAGAATTCATAAGAAACTCCTATCTACTGATAGTACAAAAAAATTCGAAGTGAAGCTCTCCAGCATCAATACATTTTTGAGATTTATTAGATTTCGAATCTGCAGTCAAATTATCGATAATTGCTATAATAGGTCAGTTATTTTCAAAAGAACTCATTACCTACAAAGAAGGCTAATTCTGGCCCTAATTCGAATTTATTCCTCAGTTAATTTGGGTAATTCGAGTATTTTATAAAATTTTATTACGAACTTATTGAAGAAAATAACATCATTTTTGTCTTGGTATCGTAAATATTCAATATATTAACCAGTTCCTGATTGTATCTGATAAAACAATCAATTTCTGAAGGGAAAAACATTAAAATAATAATTTATCAGAAATGGTGCCAGAAACTTTTTCAACAGTATCCTGTAGGATTTTTTCCGTAGATTTCTAATCTGAGCTCGGATTATTGATTATCATTATACGGGGTGAGTTACTCTTACAAGAACTTGGCATGGAAGAAAAAAAAATTCCGGTCCTGATATTGGTTCCGTTCAGAAGGTTACTTGTTAAGGCCTTCCAGTGTAATTCATGCACCAAATTTGAACCCAATCGGCTAATCCCTGTATTCAATATGGCGGATTGAAATTTCTGTATAAATCCATAAATCACTCTGTATATCAGTAACGAAGCGGTTTTAGACATTTGTATATGGTATTTCGCAAGCATATTAGCAGTACCTATAACCCCATAAGTTTTGTCGGTTTCACCCTGTATATCAGATATTCGCCTAATTCTAGGAGCATGAATTAGTAATTTGTGGGACCAGACCGGAAATGTTCATTTTGCAGGTCTACATCAAAATAATAATATAATAATAAAGTATATTCCTTATAAATAACAATACAAAGTAGCCTACGACGCTTATTGAATTCATGCATTCCTCATGTTATGAAGAAAATGACGATCATTTTTGAATATCCAATACTTTAATTACTTTACATGAATAAAACGATATTGTTTTTTATTTTCCTCTGGAACCACATCTAAAATTGTTTCTATAATTTTTTTCAGATTTATTTTTATTGAGACTTTATTTCAATGTTATATTAATGTCATATCTCGACTGATCCTGATTTAGGAAATTTATGCAATTTTTATTTTTGAAAGTATAAATCATCAAACGATAGACAAACAATTGAACAATATCAATTTTCCTTCTTTTTTACCCCTATAAAATATCAGTTTCCTATTATACAGGGTAATGCAAAGAAATCGAGGATATCTTACGTAGTTCCGAAATATTCTGAAAATACTGAAAATGGTCGATTCTTATAGTCATCAATAACTTATCAACTATTATGCTAGAATTTTGAAATTTGGTTCGCATGCTGAATTCAACGGTGATATGAGAAAAATCTAGGCACACTAGATTCGAAGATATCGATGCCAACTTTGATTTTTTCAATGGCAGCCATTGTGGATTTTCACACCATCGAAGCTCAAATCGTTTTGTACAACTGTAGTCTATTGCATTATTCTACTTCACACAATTTCAACTCATTTTATATATAATTAATATGATTGGTGAATCGATTTTTTAAAATCATCTACTATCCTACATAAAAGCAGCTCTCTGCTTCGTAGGTTCCTGTTTTTTCTTCGATTCATTCACCATATCATAAAATTAGCTTGTTGATATTCTAGGAAGAAGTGAATAAAAAAATAAATGAGAAAATGATTATAATTATTTTTCATCTCAGACGAAAAAACTAGTATTTTTTACATTCTATTGAAGTGACTGAAAAAAGCGTTTGAACCCTGTATAAAACATCTGGTAAATAAATGTAACACCATTCAATGAGACTCAATATAACTAAGTACCCAGCTGCACGATTAACAATAACAATCAATCGTAAATAAACAATCAACAAAAGTGACGCACAAAGCATTTCGATGAGTAAACATGTTTTCCTCTCCATCCTCCTGCTCCTCCTCATCGCCAAACTCTCCAAGACCACCAACAGCTACTACCGGCGTCGCGGCGTCTACTGCCCTGACGCCCCTGACCCGGTGCCGATCTTCGAAAACCTCGCCCCCGTGTGCCTGTTCAGTAGCACCGCCAGCGAGTGGTTGAGAAGTCGCGCTTTGAACCCGTTGGCTATTGAGGCTACTTGAAAACTTATGTCTATCCCAGCACAGTTATGATACGTTATAAACCAAAAAGATAAAGCAAAACTTATTTTTTGCTTTACATTCAACGGACTGGTGTGTTTTGAGAAAAACTTTGATATCTTGAGCATTTAAGCATTTCATGGCACAATGTCATGAATCTATCATATTATCGATTTCTCTTGTATTTTTCTGCTATATCAGGAGAAATATTATTATGCAACTGAGAATGATGAGTCCGATTTCAACAATGATGGATGCAAGCGCAAATATGCTGTCACTTAATGACATTATTTCCGCGCACGAGCGGCAATACTGTCACTTGATGACTTTCCTCGGAAAACGTCAACTTTGTTTTGAAAACGTCAACGGTTACTTTGTTAATCGTTTGTATAAACAAGATTTATTTTCCGTTTTTTTTTTTGAAGAATCTCGGTCTATATGCCCTTCGGTGCTAGGCCCAGGAATTGTATAGGTTCGTGAAATCAACTGATTATACTTGTATACATGTATTCTTATTTTGTACTTTTTATTGGTTCCGTCCCTGAAATTTTTTTCGGGATTTTTCTACATTTTCCGAAATTTTGGATTTTCCTAGGCCATATTGATGAGATAATTTTTTAAGACGTGAATGTCTGCTTTAAAAATTATATCGCGGTGTGTCTGTATCACCAACGGCTTAGGAGATATGGAAAAATTTTCGAGAAATAAGGGTCGTAGAGAAAAACCAATACCATATTCGTGTTCTCCAGGTTGAAATTTATACGAATCGAGTATGAAAGTTTTTCGAGACAAAGTTACTTATTCCGTCCCAGAAATTTTTCGGGATTTTACGAAATTATCCGAAATTTTGGATTTTCTTAGGCCAATGTTAATGAGATGAGATTACAAGACGTGAATGTCTGCTTTAAAAATTATTACGAAGGGTGTCTGTATCTCCAACGGTTTCAGAGATATGGACAATTTTTCGAGAAATAAGGGTCGTAGAGAAAAACCAATACCATATTCGTGTTCTCCAGGTTGAAATTTATACGAATCGAGTATTAAAGTTTTTCGAGACAAAGTTACTTATTCCGTCCCAGAAATTTTTCGGGATTTTACGAAATTATCCGAAATTTTGGATTTTCTTAGGCCAATGTTAATGAGATGAGATTACAAGACGTGAATGTCTGCTTTAAAAATTATTACGAAGGGTGTCTGTATCTCCAACGGTTTCAGAGATATGGACAATTTTTCGAGAAATAAGGGTCGTAGAGAAAAACCAATACCATATTCGTGTTCTCCAGGTCGAAATCTATACGAATCGAGTATACATTTTTTTTCGAGAAATTTTTCCGTCTGCGTTCTTTCATCCACAAGATTCTTAAATTTTGCATCGATATTTTCAATCGCAAAAAGTTCCGATTCGTCTTTCAAATCATGAGGATATGAAATTAAACTTGAAATCAGTGTGTATAGACATTTATTAAATTATTTTCAATATTTCACATACCTAGACCTGTGAGGCCCATCCTATATGTGAAATATACGAATTCATCTATTTCTCACAATTATCTAGTAGTAGGAAGAATATAAATGATTTCCAGAAGATGAGAGTTGTGATGGTCCTCAATTCAAAACAAAAATTTAAATTCAATATGAACAGTTCTGATATCTCGTTAGTCACAGATGAACAGATAAACGCTGAAAAATGAACGCCAGCATTCAATTTCAACATGTTGCTATTGAATCACATAAGTGAGCTGATGAATTCATAAAATCCATCCATGACTAAGTAGGTACATAGTTTCTCCTAAAGAAACAGCGTAAATTAATAGTGAATTTCATATTTCGTACAATACAATTTTATTTGAAAAAATCGTAGCAGAGCGTATTTGGTCTTTCACTTTTCAGGCATCATCAGTACTTACCTGTAAGCAATTAATTTTGATAGATCAAAATTATTTTGAAAATTCAATGATTTCATATTTTGAAATTGGAAATGAAAACGTGAAAATTAATTTTAAGTTACTAACTCGTCAGGTACTCCCTTTTATAGGGAATATCATGAAACTCTTGTAGACGAGTGACCTTAAAATTCGTTTACATTTCCAATTACAAAATTTTAAATTTTCACAATTATTATGAGTGAATGGCTGAAAGCGCTGTGATACGATGTTTGCACACAATATAACAAATGGTCCTATCCTATTTTTATAAATTTGATATTTTGGGGACCCAACAACGTACGCAGTAAAAGAGTAATATTTGAAACAGTTGTAGCACCATAGGGCATAATATAATAGACAAAACATCAGGAAAAAACCCAATGAAATGAAAATATAAATATCTAAAATAATTTGACATAGTTGAGGTTATTTGGTACGAAAATATCATTCTATAATCTTAATTATATCCAACGCACACAATAAATCGAGTAGAGTTATACACAGTTAAATTAATCAAGATAATTGTAATAGACTAGAATCACATATATTTTAATTCATAAATATCTTTTCATGACAATATCTATCAGGGAAAAAATAACATTGCAAAATCAACAATTATTTCGAATAGCCAAGAAACATAAAATTTATTAATTTGATATTTTTTATATCATTACAAGAGTACCTATATTTTCCAGAGAGAGTTTCATTGCATAATTCTTTTCTACAGTGACCACCGAAAATACATATCATATGGAGAACCTTCTATCGATTTGTTCTTGAGAAACATAAAAAAAATCCGCAAAGATAGAGTAAAAACCATCATTTTCGAAGATGTACGAAATAATTCCTAACAATTGCTAAAATGCCACTTCCAGCGAAAAAAGACGCAATATCAAGATGTAATCCATAGTTTCTTCCTCGTATATCGATTCAAATGGAGTTGAAGTAAAACCTTTGGTGACATGTAGGCCAAACATCTCAAATCATGCCACAAAAAGCACTAAAATCGCAAATAAAGCAATAAACTTCAAATGTACAAGAGTGAAATGAAACATTATGTTTCCATATCGATTAATTATTAACAACAATTACACATGCCTTTGGCCGCCAGCAAAGACAAACATATAGTGAAAATATACCACATATGCTGAATTAGAGCACGAAATTTATTCCGAAACGTTCAAGGAGAAATGGCTATTCTCCTATGTTAGATTTAATGTAATCAGACTTGTTCAGCCACTAAAAACTTAATGGGTGGCATTTTCAATACAAATAATATGGAATTTCTGGAACCAATAATTTTTATTAGCAATGAAAATCTAGATAAAATTATTAGTGATTCTTCGCAGAGTTTATTATGTTTACCGATAACTATCTCATTGCAATGTGCACCATATTAATGGTTATGCAAAAATGTTTAAAATCATTATTACTTGATAAATTGTTTTCAGATAGTTGTACATCAGCAATTGGAAAACGCCGAATTTTCGTTTGTTGGATTTCCTGCCCAGAATTCAATAAGCAATAAGAAATAATAAAATATTCTAGAACAAAAAACTATTAATGTGGAGTTCTTCTGGATCTGAAAACATTTTAAAACTTGGACGTTAATTCAAAAGGGCTACTCGTTACCAGTCAAACTATCTGAAGGACTCACAATTTCAGAAGGAATTCGAATAGTTTTATTTTATGACGGACACTGTAAAAGATATATCGAATTCAAACTTTTGTTATCACTTGTAATATTATTGTTTTAGAAAATACTGGTCTTTCGAAAAAATAGTTTTTATCCACCAGGTTAGTGGACTATTGACAAAAACTCTTATTTCCATGAGCAATCCAAATGAACCGAGGGTTTTAATTCGTTGAAGTTATGAGCATAACATATTTTTATTTTTCCAACCTGATGCGTTTCTCTATTTCCGAAATGGAATAATCTAGTAATACTGAATTCGAAATTATGGAAAGGCATATTCAGGGGAAGAAACCGAACCTTACCAGGAAAGTAGCTGAAATATTACAACAAACAAACGATATACATAATTTTCTGTTCTAAACAAGCCTTAGCCTAGGCGGGAGTGGGTCATAGTAGCAGAGTCTGATATATTTAGAAACCTTTTTTCCAGCTCCACAAATGGTCAAATAAAACGACGAAATCACCATGTATGATTTTCGAAGTAACTTTTGGAAACTCAAAATACTGATGCCTATTGACAAACGTGGGTCACAGTCATGGTGGAAGAAAGATGGCAAAATCACCGTTAGTGATTTGTCCTAATCAAAACACTTTACCAAAAATGATCCATGAGTTATGTGTTTTCCTGAAGGGGGCGCTATAGACGAATCAAGCTAAGCAGCACGCCCCCTAATGTTGACGAATATAACTAATGCATTTGCCATAGCACATTTGGTGCCATACATTTTTGTTGTGAAGTGGTGATTTGTTGGTTGGAATTCAAATAACTCCGAAAGGATTATAAATAATTATCGTTGGTGTACACTGTTCCTTTTGGGCGAAAAAAAAATCCTTGTGGAAAAGGAAATAATATATTCTATTTATTTTATACCCACCAATAATATATCGATAATTGCATGTATTAATCGAAAAATGTCAATTTTAGTATACCTGCTATTTTTCTACTGCAATATTGTCTCTCCGTGCAAAAATGTAATACAGAATATGTGAATCCTCACTCCACTCACCACCTTCCTTCCACCATGGACAACCAACCCCTTTTCCAGCCCGATGTGATATTTTTTCATATTTTGTTCCATGGTAATACAGGCCCGCGTATTTCACATGTAATACAACTATTGGCATCTCAAACGCGCTAAATGATACGAAGTGGGTAAATTAGACGAAAGTATATAGTATATTACACAACAAGTGTGGAAAGTGACATATTTCACGCGAGTAGTTGTTTAGCACGAGCCGCGTAGCGGCGAGTGCGGAAACGTAACGAGTGAAGGAAATGCACTTTCCAACGAGTTTTGTACACTATTTTTCCTACGACTCCGAATACTTTCATTTCGCGGGAAGTGTTGTCAAAAATGTAACTTGAGCGGTCTCTATAATTTCAGGTGGTTTTGATTCGATATCGACAATTCCTTATTATGTGAATTACTGATTGATTGAATTAGTTTTGTTTGGACAAACAATTTTATTGATATTTGACACCATACGCCTGCTAGCTCCAGTAATCACACAACCAGGAATACAAAAGTACGTAGTGCGCAAGCGCGTTCGAGTTAGTCCGTCCTTGACTCCTTGTCAAACGTAAATAGTGCAAACATCTGTGATACTGTGATATGATGCAACATGCAACTGATGCAAGCCGCGCATAAAACTGGAGCGGTACCCTTTTGAATGATCTCACCCGCTGTCATCAACATCATCAGACATGTATAGAAATAGTTCCAGTCTTTGACCCTAATTTTTATCAAAGTGAATTCAGAGGTTATGTATCATTGACACATTGAAATTAATAGATACCTTAAGAATTCTCTGTATAAATCGAGACAGAAATTTCAATGAATAATATCAATTTTTTTATATTGACAGTGACAAATTAAGGCGAGCGTGTGATATTTTTCATTACAACACGTGTGCTTTTCTCTTTTAAATAACAACACCATGGTGATATGAGCCTTTTTCCAAATAACAAAACAGTGTGCTATATGACGTTTTTATACGGGGTCGTAGGAAAAATATATAAATATCACGAACCGTTTTCGAAATATATCTACGTTAAAAACAGAAATGGTCAGTTTTTTTTGCTGGAGCCCTTATTTTTAGAAATATGGAGATGTGTTCAAAAAACCTTCTGTGTTTTAAATTTGCTGCGATGTGCTGTGCTTTGATTTTCAATACGACGTTTCGTTCTTTCATTCACCGATTTCGAGATGCCAACGACATAAAAATTTGCCTGCACATATGAACGTTTAAAGCCCTCCAAGTACCATTTAGCCCCCCCATCATCCACTCGACAAAACCGTTCACAGGCCTCGTTCGCACTGCTTGGAAGAAACACTAAAAATCGCACCCCTGAGAAGGCCTCTAGACGTTCTCCCCGGCTGATTCCGGCTGGAATCTGCAGCAACGGCAGAAGATGTACCTGGCGAGGCACTCTGCCTCCTGTCAGATCGGCGTCGGCTCCGTCGCGACGCCATCGGCAGTCATCGAAGCGTGGTGCACGTCGTTGCTAGGGGATGCGCCGACGGCCTTGAAAAATTCAAACGCAGTTAGTTGCGCAATGGTGTGGCGTTCCACGTGGATATCTCGTCTTTCTCGTTTTCGAGATATTTATTGGAAGAATCAGATTACGCGATTTTGGTTTTAATTTTTTTTGTGGAAATTTCTTGGTTTCAAGGACTTGATGTAAGTATCATTTCTTTGAAAAACCTTTTGATTATTCATCTACAATTCTATTTGGACATTATAAGATCTTATCTGTTGAACAATATTGTTCTATGAAACATCGGCAATACACATCAGAATAGATTTAAAAATCAGGTACAACATGTATATGGAACCAACAATAAAATAAGTATGATTTATGTGAAGGTATATTAAAGTTCGATAATTTTTTCACCATACAATTCACATGATCAAGGATAAGTTTTCAAAGTTGTATTATGATTGTTTTAAACAAATAATAGATATCGATTTCATTATTATATGAAAAAATAACGCACCACAAAAAAAACATGCTATTATTATTGCTAGATGCGGTATTCGTAAAAAATATATTTATATCGCAATACAGTTAGCATCCCAACATTCTGGAAAAAATGAATTAGTATTAAAAGAATTTGCAAATTGGACTAATGATTTCGACAAAAAATATTTCAAAACTTTTGGTGATACTTTTTATGGTGCGATTATTTCTTGGGAAGTGTAAATGAATAAATAAAGTTACCGAAAAATATAGTTAACTTTCTCATTGCAACTTTTCGAGCATCAAAAAAAGGCGATAACGGATTTCGAGACAAACGTTTCGTCTTCGAGAAATCATCAACTTTGATTTTAACAAAAATACACAGGAAAAAGAAACCATGGATCAATAAATGAAAAAAAAACACATTTCACGTCTTATCCAATTTATAATACAAACACAACGAGTAGCAAACAACTACTTTCCTGGCTAATGAATGTTTTTCGTGGCATTAGCTAGACATTCAAACCGTGTTTGTATTATGAATCGGATAAGACGCGAAATGTATTTTTTTCAATGAAAAAATACACCTTGTATCATGAGAAATTTTGAGATGTATCACAAATTTGGTTTCAGGCAGGTTTTAAGATCTCCAAGAAGCTTCTAAAATCCTCTAAGATACCATATACGAGGTCGGCTGAAAGAACATATCTTGTGACATTTTTAGTTTTTGCATTAATAGCAAAGAGCAGAAATTGTTTTTGTTTTTATATTTTCGAGAGAAAAAAAAAACAGAAGTGCATAGACATTTCTAATAGGGAATCTGAAACTGTTATCGTATTATCTCAAACTGCGATTGGTACAAAGATACAGATTATAGAATATAAAGAATAAAAAGTGTTTTTAAATACCTAATCACCTTCCACAGTTGTGAAAATTCTTCAATTCAATGTGTGGAATGAAGAAGGCATCAATGCAGGAGGAAGAAAAATTTATGAAACATTAGGAAATTAATTAACACGAGTATATTATGGGAAACAAAAATTAGGAAAGAATGGATAATTGAAGGAAAAGAAAAAATCCGACAATTCGCAATCAAAATATCATGAGGTAACTGTTTTATATCGACAATGTTGCGGACTGTGCTGCATTCCGAGAATACAGGAAGTCATTATCTCGGCGGCTCGCGTATAGGCTGTGATTTATGGCCTCGCGATAACATCGGTCGCCGACTTACCTAATTAGAGGACAATAACGGATGACTCACAACCGTCGCAGTTTCTCGAAAATCAACGATATTTCTCAGAAGTTCATTGAATATTCAAGATTTTGTTAGAATAATGTTTTGTACTTATATAAAAGGAGCGCAGTGGCGCAGTCAGTCAGTTTTAGTTTTGAAAGAAAGCTATTATTGTGAACATTGAGATTTGTATAGCGAATATCGTAGTGATTTAAGTGTTTATTGAGTTGCATTTCGAGTGTTTAGTGAAATAAATTGTTCAGTTTTGTACTGAGTGTTCAAATTAACGAACCCAAGTAGAAATATCTTAACAATACTCCGCAGGAAATACTTGAATTCCAATTTCCTTCCTACTCCGAAACGAAACCAACAACACCACGAAAAAAAAAAACATTCCCACCTCCCCACTCACCCTAACGGCGCCCAAGCTGGGGCTCCCACAACTACTCCTCGACGTCGACGGCATCATCCCCTCCTTCCCCCCCTCCAAATGATCCACCTCGGCGTCCGACGCCCAATCCTTCCCCTTGCCCAGCAGGCTGCGCCACGACGTCTTCTTGTGCGCCCCCCTGGACTTGGGCAGCGTGCTGGCCCTCCGGTGGTGCTCCGCTGGCACCGGCGACTCCTCGAGTTGGTGTTGATTATGGTGGTTGTTTTTGGGGCTCTTCGGCTTGGCCTCCGTCGAAGATGCCCCCCCGAACCTGTCGGCGAACTGGCGGAAGCGCGAGTAGAGGGAGCGGCTGGCAGCGCACCCCCTAATGGGGCTATTGCTGTGCTCCTTGTTGGGGTTGTTCGGGGTTGGGGTTGGGGTGGGAGAAGGGTAGGTCGAGCAGTTGTTCAGCTTCGGGTGGTCCGCGTCGGCCAGGCTCTTCAGGATGCTTCTTGTTGTGTATTTCTGTGGCTGTTGAATAGGGATGATGATAGAGTTTGTTCTGAAAAATACTTCGTTTCTGCATGTCAGACAAATTAGAAATCCGTGATGACTTATATCACGAGACCTCAGATTTGACGGGAATTTGGGAAGAAGGTGTCAGTGGTGACAGGAAATGGGTCGAATTGACAAGATAATATAATAATGTTCTTTGAATCCAAACAAAAGTAAACGGATTCAAAGGGTTATTGACCGAGGTCCTTCTACCCATGATTACAATAATTATTTTATTAGAACATATAAATAGTTGAAAATAAATCTAAGTTTACGGAAGAAAAAAAAATCTCGATTCTATTCCTCTCTTGCCATTTGTTCTAGCTTTTCCAGGGTGGTCTGTTCGGGGTGCTTGTAGAAGTTGCTGATATTTGGGTCTCTTACGCAACAATATCTTCTTATAATTTCCAAGTTGACTTCTTTCTTGGAGAATTTTTTTACCAGTTCCAGAATTCTGAAGAAGATATTGAGAGTCAGATAGAGAAGCTGGTTTGGAGGATTGTGAAAGGGATTGTCAGGATGCCGTTTGTGGGACATTTTCCTCATGGATGTTGTTTCTGCCACTTCGAGTTTGTGGATAGCTTGCCGCTTGCAATTTAGAAACAGAATACTTCCGTAGTCTATCATTGGTCGACATATGGTTTTATAAATTCTGCTAGCTGATTTGGTGTCAATACCTTTACTGTGAGAGATTAAACAGCTAAAGTGTTTTGCTCTTGATATCATGTTTTTTTCTTCATATTGGTATGTTCGTTAAAGTTCATGTTGAAATCGAATGTGATTCCAAGGTATTTTATGCTGGCTTTCGGATGAAGGATGTGTTGATCTAGCACAACAGCTGGAGACGTAATTGACAAGATATCAAGAAATTTCAACTCTTCATGAGAAACATTATACATTTTTGCTCTATCTGAAAACAGCTTCAATAACCTGAATCACATAAGAGTAGGTAAAAACATTCACTTACATGAATTACTTGTCAAGAGATCTACAATTCATGCAGCTAATCTTAGAAATGTCGATTCCTTCACTATACCACAACATCGTTCATCTAAATTTCGAGGTTGTTTCGAATATATTGCTCCTACGTTAATAAATATGTATGGGAATATCTTCGACCCTGAGAATATCAAACTGTTCAAAAAATCATTCAAAAAGCATATGTTATCTATGGAATAAATATCACTCTATAATCTCAAATGTCATATTGTTATTTAAGATAATTATTCAATAATTATTTATGTCTTTTGTCGTCCCTCATGTTATTTTTTATAATTATTATTATAATTATTTTACGTTCTCCTTATATACATTTTATTAAGTTTATGAATACTTATGAGCTGTATTTACTAGGGCAAATATGAAAAATGGCTTGCCAATTATTTGTCTATTGAAGTACCATGATTTTATTTAAAAATCTGCTTATATTATATGTACTTCAATAAAAAAAATAATAATCAAATATTTGTGGAATAGACATTTTGCGGGAGGTTAATTATAAAAACACGATTCAATCCTGTCACTAGGTGTAGTCATACCCTGTATATTGATACACATGAGCTCATTCAATATTCCCAACCTGTGCACAACAATAAGCAGGGCCGGATTAACCGTATCGGGGCCCCTAGGCAATGCATTTGTCGGGACCCCTTTCCTTTACTGTTTTCTTACTTTTCAAAATATATTTTTTCTATTACAAAAATCGAGTCGATCAGATCGACTCCTGCTTTTTGCATTCATTGAATGAAATGATTTTGATCACAAATATATATTCACAACAAAAGAAAATATTTTGGTGAAGTAGGTACAATATAAGTTTAAATAGCAATTTTGTTCACCTGTGGCGTTCGATTTCATCACACTTCTATATATTTGCAATGCTAATCATTACATTCGGAAAAGTTGATTGATGAGAACTAATGAAACGTTTTTTTCTTGGTTCGTTCAACATCGACTATGCCCCCGTGGACCCCTAGTCGGTGCGGGGCCTCTAGGCAGTTGCCTAATCCGCCTTATGGATAATCCGGCCCTGGACAATAACACCACCTGATATTTGTAATTAAAACTTAATATTGGCTTATTTATCTTTGCTAAATTTTAAATTTTCGGCACCACATACAACTTTATTTTTTTCGTGCCAAATATGAGGTCACGTGATATAAGTCGTAACGGATTTCTTAGTTGTCAGACATGTAGAAACGAACCGCCATTAGAGTTTTTCAGAAATATCAATAACTAATTTTTTTCCCTATGTAGCCAACTTTATAGCGGGCACTGTATATAATTCAAATATTCATTATGACAAATATGACGATCTTTTTTGAATATCCAATCGCGCACAAGTTTTTTCAATTTCTTCTGGAATCACATCAAATATATTTCCAATTTTATTTATACTTTTATTTATAGCTATTAGAGTGAAATTTGTTGGATTTGTTTAATGCATAAAACTGCATTTTTTGAAAAGTAACTCAACTTTATGCAAATTCCGGATTCACCGACATAAACTTTCGATTTTTAAATGGGAATATATCAGGTAATATTTTCAGTTTCCATATGGCATTTAGAATACAACCATTTATTACTATTTGTAAACGTTTTATTTTATTTTTATTTATTTTTTCGATAACTTTAAAGTTCAGAAAAATTCGCCCTTCAAAACATTGAAAAACTCAGCGAGAACCGAGCCACACAGAAGCTGAATTTTTGGAATATTATAAATTTTTTTCTGCTGAAATGTAGTGAAAGCAAGTAAATGTGAGCGAGAGTGGTATTTTAGTCGAAAGATTGACGAATTTTGTGTTTTTTATGGCAGACATTCGAGATGTCAAATGGTGGATTTATGAAACAAGCGTTTCGACTATCTGAGTGAAAATATTCGAAAGTAAAAATATGTCAGATTTGATGCACAGACCGCGGCCAGCGATTGATTATTTTGCGTCCAGCCATCAAATCATTTCTATTCGAAATTTATCACGAGTTGCCTTGCGATTCACAACAACAACTTGTCGAACATCAATCAACACAACACAACAAACAACCCCCCTCACCGAGTGCTCCGAATTGTGCTCGCCAACCTCCCCCTTTCCCCCCTCAGCCGCCCCCTCCTCCAACAACCTCCCCCTCAGCGCCGACGAGTACTCCTCGAGAAAGTCGGGCGGGTCGAACGACAGCTTCTTGTTGCCCACGAGGCAGTGCTGATCGAAGCTGAGCCCGCCGGCGCAGCGCAGCTTCCCCCGCTGCACCATTCCCGCCACCTCAGCGTGGTTCAGGTGCTGCACGAGCTCCCTGCTGCCCTTGCGCGAGCCGGGGTAGCTCTTGCGGCCGCCCGAGGTGCCGCCCAAGGTGCAAGCGCCGCCCTCTGTCGATATCTTGAACTTGAGCGCGCGCTCGGACACTTCGACTTCGTTGGCCGCTTCCGAGGAGGAGTAGGAGGAGGAGTCGCTCTCGGGGTCTTCTTGAACGTCGTCGAGGCTTTCGCCAGGCGCCGCGACGCCACCGTCGGTTTCGGTGGTGGGCTCTTCGTCGGTAGAGCGGGACCTGTAAGGGCGGGTGTATCGTTAGGGGTTGGGGGCGTTCTTTTATGAATGAATGCGAAATGAAAAAGACATGGATTGGATGAAGTGTCAAGATTCATAGAGAAAGAGTCTTATCCAATTAAAATTCAAATTCAAACTGTGTTAGAAAAGTTAGTTGCAAAGTAAGCCTCTTATTCAGACTTGTATGAGTTCGGCGGGAAATTTGAAAAAATTGGAAAAGTTACATCAGATCGACATTTCACAGCTATGTACAAGTTTTGAGAAGAATTTGAGATAACAAATGACAAATTATTTTTAATCATGAATAAAGTTTCAATTTGGATGAATATAATTATATTTCTTACAGAAAGAATTATTTCAAAACCAACAGTGATATTTGAATAATGTGTTGTGAGGAATCGGAAGCTCTTTCTATTTCAATGATAAATTGCCATGTGTTCACCTGAAATATTATATTCAGGACATTATAATCCCGATATTGCTTTCCTCAATAAACGTTACTGTATCTACACAATTTAGATTGAAATTTTTCAATATAACAAAAAGTTGATGTTGAATATCAGGGCAAATTCACAGTTTCAAAATTTTCTGCGAATGTTTCCAAATTGTTTTTTTTTAATTCTACATAGCTGAAAGATATTGTCACTAACATTCTTTTTAAATAACATTTCTCAATATTTTTCCAAATTAGTGTTTTTTGGGACATAATTTTTATTTTTTCAAAATTTCCCGACTAACAAAAACATACGAACGGCACTGTAGAAGGTCTTGTGAGATCATTTTGATGCAGATGCCACGTATTAATATATTTGTAAAAAAAACTATTTTGTTCCAACTGATGCATATTTGCTGCCGGACTTTGTACAGGGTGATCAAATTTCGATTTTTGTATAGGGTAACTCGGTAACTGAAGAAGGTACATAAAATGGAGGTCATATTCTCGATTGCTTTTTTGGAGACAAATTCACTGGCGAAAAAATCGCTATCGTATTTTGTTTTCGAGTTATAAACAAAAGTTCTATTTTTTGACTTTTAGACGCATGAGAATATCATGTATGGTTTTTTGTAAAGTTACGAGACATATTTTTTGTGAAATACAGTTGTGTCGAGAAGATTTGGAAAAAGGTACAATCACTAGATTATTTTTTAGCCCTTCATATATTTTTTCCAAGTAGGCGGGTGTCATCTATGACAGGGGGTTTGTCCGTTTTTTCTGTCAATATAACTCATTTAATCATAAAAGTGAGGATAAATTAAGAAAAATATTGATATAATTGCATATGAGTCATATTCAAATCGCTATCCATAAAGATGAACTTAATGAACTCAATCTCGAGAGGTTGATCAAATGAATACGTATATGTCGGGTCTCACAAATGATTTATTGCCTACTTCGTCTTCTGAGAACGCCTGGGCTCACTTTTATATCTTGTACAGATTCAATTTTCAGTTCAACATCGAGATGTTGAAATGGCAATTTTCTGGCCTCGCTACAACTGAGAGATAGGGAATAAGTAGTGGTTTCTGTATAAATTTCCAGTAGTCCACAGTCGCACAAGTCCTTCGACGCGTACGTCAAAATCGACTTCATTACCACGAAGTTTAACACCATAGGGCCTAAGATAGTTCCCTGTGGCACTCCTATACCAGATTTCCCTACACTAATCAGCCACTTTCACTATTTGAGTTCTATTTTCGCGGTATTTTTCCAATAAATTTGCACACTGATTTCCTTTTCTAACTCGTTCGATGATATCCATGAGAACTTTTTTCAACCCCTTGCATTGCAATTACGATGACCCAGGAAATTCTGCAGTCGTTTTTTTATTTAGCGCTGGTGAGCTATGCCCCTGGGAAATTCGGTGAATTGGAATTGCCCCGAAAAGTGAGACAGACTGTGGATGAAAAAATGGGAGCTGAATAAGCCACGTTAAGAGATAAAGGCGATTGGGAATGGATACTTTCATTGAATACCTTTGAAAGATAACATTTGGGGCTTTTATATTGGAACACATAAATTCGACCATAAAAGAGTAATGTTGTATAATTTTTTCAAATATTTATCGATAATTCATTTCTGAAGCACTCGGAGATAATGACATATTGAAGTAATAGACCATAACCTTTCATTGAGAGTTCCCCGATAAAATTATTTGACAATCCCCCGGAGAGTTCAGTGGTTATCCCACAGAAATAGAGGTTATCCTATAATTCGAGTGTTTTCACGCTAAGCACCTATCGCGAGTACCCATACAATTGACCCTTCCCAGAATAGAAAGCTATCATGGCGGATTTTGACATTTGACAGATTTAGGGGAAAAACTTGACACTTGACAGTTGAGAAAATAAGTGTTCCATGTCAAAATTGAATTGAAATGGAAACAAATCCAAATTACAGAATATCGATATAGATATTTCTTAGAATTAAAAGGCACAAAGAAAGAGGATATTATTCTAGAATTTGGATTTGTTCACATTTTATTTCAATTTTGGCATGGAACACTTATTTTGTCAACTGTTAGGTGTCAAATTTTTCTCTAGATTTTTCCCTAAATCTGTCAAATATCAAAATCCGCCATGATAACTTTCTATTCTGGGAAGGGTCAATTGACCAATCCCACGGAAAAAAGTTTGGTGGAAAGTTAAATGGCATCTTTTGACAGTTGTCACTAATTCTTGTGTTTTATGCTCCGTGGTATACTTTCTAAATGGTGGAAAGCTGTCATCCATCATTTTATTTCGGGTATTCCGATCCATTCTAATTTTTTATTCCATTTTCATGTTATTTTTGAACTGTGGATTTGTAGACCTTAGATATTATAATAATCTTGAAATCATGTCAACTACATAAAGAAGGTAATTTTGCAATTATCCAATGATAAAATAAACTACAGGAAGAAGAATTCTTCAAGAACATATAAATATTTTCATTTCTTCCTCTAATATATCTAAACCACTATCATTCACAGTTGGAACATAACATAAAAATGAAATATAAAAAAAGAATTGTATCGGAATTCTCGCTATGGAATGACCATATATCTAATAATAACTATATAGGTAACATGGATACCAGTGCTGAAGCCGAGAAATAAAACAAATGACAGTCTGCGGGACAAACCGCGAATATGCGCATGCGCAAGTTTGAATTAAGATTCGACATTCGTTTTCATCATGGAGGAGAGTAGATTATTAAAAATCAATCAAATTTGTCATGTAACCTTCAATTTGATGTTTTTATTTCATCATGAAATATATTTTTCAAATATTCATTCATTGATGGTTTGTTGGACGATATTGAATAATAGTTGATGATAAATGCAGAAATGGATGTGATCTACAAAACGATACTTGCGATTTGCATAGAAACCTGTGACGATAACGTCATCGGAACAAGATTCGTGAGCTAATTTTTGATCAAATCACTGTTATCACTCACTAATCACTTCTGTAAACAATCAGTTAGTACATTTATAACTAAATTGACGTCCTTTTACATAATTTGGGTTAACAAATATACCTAACCTATGAAATTCTAAAAACGTCAGTGGATATCAACTCGTCAAAACCCGCGCATGCGCACATTTCATCATTAGCAAGCCAGACAGTCTTTTGTTTTTCCAAAACTGGCTTCACTTTCGCGTAAAGAGAAGAATAGGTGTTATCCATATAGTTGTTATTATGTATATGGGAATGACATATGGAAGCTGTCCGCCATTTAAAGAGTATATTAAGGAGCATAAAACACAAGAATAAGTGACAGCTGTCAAAAGCCGCCATTTAACCCATCACCAAACTTTTTTCGGTGGGATTGGTCAATTATTTCCATTGTTCCAAAAGCACTTTGTCATCTCTTCATAACGAACACCTCCCGAACAAAGCCACACATCTCACCTGGACCTGGTCTGCTGGAAGCTCAGGCTCTTCCTCAGCTTGACGTTGGTGCTCGAACTCGACTTTGACACTGCGTTCGCACTGTCGGGACTTTGCGATGCAGTGCTGTGATGGTGATCGGCCAGCTCCACGATGCTCTTCCTGTGCAGCCTTTCCTCCCTGGTGGCCTCGTTCAGCCTGCGGTAGTAGTCGAGGGCATCTCGAACCGGCTGGACTATCAGGTCCTGAGGGGGAAAAGCGGGAATTTGTCATGGTTTGTCGTTCGATAGCTCGTCGTGGTTGAAGAGTTTGGTGTTGTGATGGAGGAATTGCTGATTCATTTTTTTTATCAATCGGATAGATTTTTTTTTCAATTGACTTGGCCGTTACTTGATGAAAATCCATAGTTATTGTAAACAAACGAAAAACGATAAGATTTTCACGATAAATATATTTTCATATATTTGTTCACAACATGTTTCGCTAACACTGTAGCTTCATCAGGTATAAGTACACTAAACTAACTACTACGATAACAACCATATTTATACCTAATTACACAGTTATAACAATATTTGTACCCTGTAGGGATTAAAGAATGTTTATCCTCTTTATTGCGGTAAATAACAAAAATAAAATGAATATCTAATTAAGCTATTTTTAGGAAAACAAATTCAACAAAGGAGAATTATTCAAATCTAATTGGTCATTAAGCAAAAGATTTGAATTCTTGAGTCTATTAATTTCGAGTGTTTCTGAATAGTTAAGTTTCACTCCTTTGATTTCAACATGTAATATTTTGAATTCTTCATCAAAATCGTGATTTTCTGCTAAAAGGTGGTTGGAATATGTTGAATTTGTTTTCCTATTTACATAACTCATGTGGTGCTCATGGATGCGATTTTTGAAAGTTCTCCCAGTCTGACCAATGTATACCTTCGGGCTAGTTCCACAATTTCTTGGACTTGGAACAAAAAACATGATTTTTCAATTTTTCATAAGCCTTCCCACACCGATATCACTATGCAGCTTATCATAGTTATAATTCATAGATTGGTTAATGTTCCACTTTCAGAAGAAAATTTTAATAATAAACTGAACATCATAAAACAAATTGCAGTTAATAATGGATATAAAGTTAACATCATAGAAAATATTCTCAAAAAGAAACTCCATTCAAGAGCTATTAATCAAGTTTTTCCTTTTAACAAAAACACCGACCGAAATTACAAAACATATTGACCTATTTTGGACAAGCAACTGAAAAAGTAGCTTCATTTTTGCATAAACAAGACACTAACATTGCTTATATAACAAATAATACTTTGGGAAAGTTTATCAAAAATAATAAAGACATAGTTCCTAAATATGAAAAATCAGGAGTATATAGACTGAATTGTGGAACTTGCCCGAAGGTATACATTGGTCAGACTGGGAGAACTTTCAAAAATCGCTTCCATGACCACCACATGAGTTATGTAAATAGGAAAACAAATTCAACATATTCCAACCACCTTTTAGAAGAAAATCACGATTTTGATGAAGAATTCAAAATATTACATGTTGAAAACAAAGGAGTGAAACTTAACTATTTAGAAACACTCGCAATTAATAGACTCAAGAATTGAAATCTTTTGCTTAATGACCAATTAGATTTGAATAATTCTCCTTTGTTGAATTTGTTTTCCTAAAAATAGCTTAATTAGATATTCATTTTATTTTTGTTATTTACCGCAATAAAAAGAGGATAAACATTCTTCAATCCCTACACGTACAAATATTGTTATAACTATGTAATTAGGTATAAATATGGTTGTTATCGTAGTAGTTAGTTTAGTGTACTTATACCTGATGAAGCTACAGTGTTAGCGAAACATGTTGTGAAAAATATATATAAATATATTTATCGTGAAAATCTTATCGTTTTTCGTTCGTTTACAATAATCGGAATGATCATATAAACTTCGCAACACTATGGTGGATTAATGCAGCAACTTTAATAAGTTTTTAGTCATAAGTCGTATGAAATTATATCATTGGTTTTCAATAATTCCATTTATAAACTTTGAAATGATAGCTCGTCGTAGTTGAAGAGTTTGGTGTTGTGATGGAATTGCTGATTCATTTTTTAACAATCGGAATGTTAACAAAAACTTCGCAACACTATGGTGGATTTATGTACACCTGTCGAATTCCAAATCAATCCGACGATCAGATGTGGGACAAATTCAACTTGCAAGATTTTTTTATTACACAAGTTCACGAAGTGGATCTGGGTATAAGCTTCTGGAAATATGTCACAAGGTAACCAAAAATGTAGCTACTACGAAAAAGAAAAGTATAAAAGTATACCTGTAACTCCAAGAAGAGGTCTCCGAGCGCCTCGAAGAGCGGAAGAAGCACGAAACCGATAAACGAGCACTGGGAGGAGGGCTTGGTGATCTTCTCCCTGTCCATGAAGGGCGTCACCGGCAGTCCCTCCAGCTTCTCGGCGTCGCTCTGCTTGAAGAACTCCTGCAGCAGCTTGTCCAGCCACGGCTCCGCGATGTCCATAGGCCGGGCTTCGTTGGATATGTCAGATACTTTGATTAGAACCATGCATAACTGGAAATCAAAACAATAAAATGATTTTACTTCGTCTTCAAAGCGAAATTTTTTTCCACCCTGTATGTGGGAATGGGGAATTCTCCTCGGACGATAATGAAGTAATTCTTATTGAATATCTTCAAAATATCGCATTTCAAACTTAGCATTTCAATTAAAAAAAAACGAACAACTCAAATGCTTCAAACAAAAAACTCAGTATGATTGAAAACCCGATTTTGTAAATTTGTATGTAAAGTAATATAGTTCTTTCAGGAGTAAATAAACATTCATGTATGTCAGTAGACCACCATAGTTATTTGTTGAATTATTATTGTTATTATTCATCCGCCTGTAAGACCTCACCCTAAAAAACATCTGTAGCTTACCACCTCACATATAGGACAAATCCGCTCAGCCTATTCAAAAATAATTCAACATCTTATCAACTAGTGAGGTGTGCAGCTACGAAATAAGTAACTTGTTATGTAAAATACTATTGTTTCATCCTTGATCTACACCTCGATATCTACACAGTGTATTTGTTCATAGAATTCCGTGTGTGTTTAAACTGATATAACGCATACCGTATTCCGATTCAAATTCTGATTCTGCTTACCAAATTAACGTGCGCTTTATCATCGTAATTGAACGTAGGAGTGATGTCCTTGAAATTGGTGAGTATTTCATTGTGCCTCGCCATATCCGTGGCCAGAATGCAACGGATCATTCCCTCCCTGACTTGCTTGAAGTCCTCGCTGCTGAACGACTTGAAAATGTTGCAGTCTTCGTTCTCCAATATCCTTCAACAAATAGACAATCGAAATCAATAACAATCAATCTCAACAACATTGAAGGTTTCGTATTTGAGCTGCGTTATTTCCACAAGTATTTAACTGATGTGGTACCACAGATAAGAAAACCTTACAGATGAGACAGTCAGACAGAGCGAGAGATGTCGAAAGTGCAAAATTTAAAGGTCCAGTCATAGATATGCGCAGGCGTTAAAATATCGATCTAGTTTTGTTTACATCGTTATCATTTTATTGGTTATGTTACAAATGTTTTCGTTTAACACGATTCACGATTCAGTACTTCGGATGGGTTTATTTTCTTAAAATGTATAACATATTCTTCGTAAACTATAATTCGATCAAAAGGGAGAGTAATGAAGGTTTCGAGGATTAACACAGTACAGAATAAACAACCTGTGATCATAGGTATATTTCTTCATTATCTGGTGAATATGTGAATCAGGTACAATAATATGTTTATTAAAGGACGGAAAACTGTGAGTACTTATATTTAGTGATATTTATTGACTTCAATCAAACTTTTCCATTTGATGAGAATATCACCATTTTTGCTATAACTATACTACTTTATCACATTTCAAGTTGATGAATTTAGATTCTGATTATTTATTAGATAATTAAATGGTGTTTTATTTTCTGATGAAAATAAATGGACTACATTCAAAATATTCGAATTTCATCGTGAAATTCATTCAGTATCCATCTAATTCCTGATAGACACTAATTTCTGCTGATAACTTGCTTATTATAAATCACTCAGAAGTAGGTAACCTTTTATCGAAGATATTTTATATTGGTGTTGATTATGCATCAAATGGCAACATTGCACATCAGTAGTTCATGCGGTAACAACGTCTATTCGGCAACTGCGATGCGTAAAATTTAAAGGCGGAGTGTCTCATCTGTAAAGTTTTCTAATCTGTGGTGGTGCAATGGCCAGCTAGATCACCGGACCCAGGTCCTCTGGACGTTAACTCCAGAATACCAATTATTTGGATAATGAAACAATGTTTACCTGAAAGCTACGCTGCAATGATGATTTTCTAAAGGTGATATATCATTATACCGAATGGCCAGTTCGGTTTTGGCGTTGATCTGGTAGATGTTGTTGTAGCCGGGGTGGTCCAGATCGTGGCAGATGCAGGAGGTCAGCAGGATCAGTACCTCGAGATCTCCTATCTTCGACGGTAAATCGACACACCACGAGATGGCGTACAACTACACAAACAAATTTGAATTTTCCCCTCGTCCATCGATCAATGAGATCAATCAAACTCTCCGTCTCTATACAGGGTGAACCGAAACTATGATGATAAACTGAAAGGGAAGATTGTATCGGAAAATAAATATCAACAGTTTTTCTGTAATCGCTCAAGAATGCCTAGATACGAGATATTTGTATTAGGTATTTCCTCAAATTTCCTTGTTGCAAATTTGCTTCACATTTTCTGATTTAGTTTTTCTGGATTCAGACAAGTTTACATTTTTTGCTCAAATTTGAATAGAGAATTCTAAAAATTGTTTTTTTTTATTTCACCAGTTGCGTAAACATGATACCCTTTCTGTACGCCACTGGTAGCAACTGAAGTTTTTTATCGAAATAGAGCACTTATTCAACGAAGACATAACTTGAAATTCAATTGAGAAATTTTCATAATGACAGTTATGAGTAAAACATATACCCTGTATATCTGCAAGGGGCGACATATTTCAGAAAAAATATAATAGCAAAGTGTGATGGTACTCATTTTTCGAGGAGATTCTACCGTTTCAATTTGACACTATAGTTTCGGGACACCTTATACATTATATTTGAATTGAAGCTTATCTCTCTCTATTCCTAAAATCCAGTGGTGTAGTCAGGATTTTGAAAAAAGATGTGTAATTAAATAGATGGGTTGAAAACGGTCAGTAATGAAGCGAAGCTTCCTAAATTCAGTGGTGTAGTCAGAATTTCGACAAAAGGTCTCAATTGAATTAATAGGTTGATTCATTGATGAACGCATTTCTACGTAATTTTGACATGAACTATTTCAAAACCTCGTGAATCCAGTGGTGTAGTTAGATTTATTGTAAAAAAATGAACCATTTCGGAACCTATAGAATCCAGGGGTATAGTCAGATTTTTTCTGAACAAATCTCTGATTTCATTTCGATTTTTAAAATTAATTAATAGATTTATTAAACGATTTTCTTCGGATTGTATCGTAACTCTCTTGTTGATGAACGCATTTCAATGTTATTTTGACAAGAACCATTTCGAAACAAGAACTATTTCGAAACAAGTGGTGTAGTCGGATTTTTTAAAAGAATTCTCCGTTTTATTTTATTTCGACACTGGTCTTTAGATGAATTATGATGGTTTTATTAAACAGTGTTCTTCGGATTTTATTCCATTGTAACTCTTTAATTATTGATGAACGCTTTTGAAAGTAATTTTGACTTGAGTGGTGCAGTCGGATTTTTTCTGTAAAATTATTTTTTTTTGACAGAGGCCTTCAAATGAATTATGATGGATTTATTGAACTGTGTTCTTAAGATTTCATTTTTATTCCATTATAACTCTTTCATTGATGAACGCATTTCAACGTAATTTTGACATAAACCATCTCGAAACTTCGTAAATCCAGTAGTCAGATTTTTTTGAATTTTTTTTATTTCCGACGAAGGTCTGTAAAAGAATTAATGGTTTGATTAAAATGAATGTTTTTTCGAATTTCATTCCATTAGAACTTTTTATTGATGAACGAATTTCAACGTAATTTTCATATAAACCATCTCGAAACTTCGTGAATCCAGAAGTGGAGTCAGATTTTTCTGATTTTTGTTTTATTTTCGACGAAGGTCTGTAAAAGTGAAACCAGTGGTGCACTCAGATTTTTTCTAAAAAAAAAAATCAGATATTTTTTTTTCGATTTTTCAAATTAAAAAATGATAACAGTTCCCCACCCACCATTTGCGTGACGCAGAAGCAGTGCCGGAAGTTGTGGAAGGGCACGTCGTTGTAGTTCTTGTACGCCTCGTAGAGGAAGCTGCGCAGCGTGCCGATGTCGATGGCGAACTTCGAGCAGAGGTCGTGGTCCAGGTACATCTGCTGGAGGAGCAAAAGCAACTCCTCGTCCTCCCAGGGGCGGGCGTCAAAAGTGGGCGTGCGCAGCCATTGGCGTATGTTGTCCGAGACTTGGGCGTCGCTGGGGAGTTCGGAGTAAAAATTCGATTGAATTGGGGAAAAAATTTGTATTCATATGCGCAACAATGTGCCGCAAAAAAAAAGATGAAAATTTTTTGGTTCCAGAGATATTTAAAAAAAAAATTTTGATTTTTGATTTTTATTGGCTATGTACCAAACTTTCTCGAATTTTCCATAACTTCCGAACGGACGAACCGATTTTTCCCTTCGGATGCTCATTACATTTCAATAGATACGAAAAAAAAAAGAATATTCTTTCTCGCAACTGTTTTTTTTTTCGCTCTAAAACTTGGCGGTATTCAATTTGTAGTATGACGTTCGTCATAAGAGGGCCACCATCAACTTTTTTCACAACACGCCCGACTAACCTGATTACGTTGATATACAGTGTGTCCACCTTAAGGACTTGCCATCCCTGCAAAATAGTGCAGCGAAACTCTTAAATCTCAGGGCTTTTTGGGATCCACACTGTATTTTGACAAGTAGAGTAAAAGAGCGAGTCTTGTGGAGCAATTTAATCGAACAATAGATAAGTTATCTGCAAACTAACAGAAAAAAAAAACAATGCAGGAATTTAGTTGAGCCCAGAAAAATACTTGGGGTGTAAAATCACTCACCTATCAGACCAGGCACACTGATACTCAATATTAATAATTTTGAGTGCAGATGAATAACCCAAAAATTCTCAATAAGCGGTGTTCCCTTATTGGTCTTGCTACAATCGTTATTATTTGATCGATTTCAAAAAAACTTCTTTGATGGATAGGTATTCGAAATGTCTATCCAACAATAGATTGACCAATTTCATTTAACCAATTTCTCAAGAAGTACTATCAGGAACTGTTTTTTTTACAAAAAATGATATGGATTCTGGATTAGGATCACTTGAAATATACCTGTACCGATTTTCATCATCATAAAACACAGGATGTCCGAAAAAAGAATTTTTCATAAAAAATGTACTATTATGGTAGTTTTAAAAAGCATTGATGACAATTGAGATAGGTATGTATCAAACATATTCAGGCGAGTGGAAAAAAGGAAAGAAAAATCCAGATAAGAGTTGAGAAAAAAAATGCTGGCGGCCCTCAAACACCCACAAATTATGTCAATATAAAATGAAAAGCGAAACATATTTCAAAAACTAAAAAACTGAACTCACCAAATATTCGCAAAATTTTGCTTGACTCGTTTCTTCACGGAATCGCTTTTTCTTCTGTACTGAAGACGACGACATTCTTCGCTCGAAGTAGGTTCAGGAAGCTTTTTGTAGAATCCTGAATTGTAGAAAAGTTACAACATTCATATCGATTATGCATGCATGGGCATATTTTGATTTATCCAACATTCGTTTCCAACTTCTGCCCTATCAGGCGAGAGTTGAATTGAATATCGGGGGAAATATAGCTACAATTTAGAGAAAAAAGACATTGAAATGTGTTCGAGCTGTTGACTGTGAATCGCGGTTTGATCCTAACCTAACAACTGCGAACAAAAATAAGAGGTTTCAGTCAGTCAGTGCAAAATCGCTCTTAAACCATTCGATCCCTGATAACGGCCATTTATCTCTTTCCGAATATAAAGATGCATTCGATTTATTTCCTGTTATTGCCCAATGAAATATTTCAGAACTGAATATAAAAGGCTATTTTGTCGCACGCGTTGTAACAGGTAACAAGTATGACAAGGTAACAAGTGCGACAACGTGTCTTATAAAACGTGTGTCATATTTTTTTTCTATTTTGAATTAATAAGTCTTTTATCGAAAAAAATTGATTTGATATCGATAAAAAACAGAAACATCTTCGATTGGAAATAATGATGACATTGAAATATTTAAAATCTGACGCACATAAAGCGTTAAGTCCAGTTTACTGTTGAGCGATTTTGATTTTTGGGATTCCAGCGGTGAAAAATACAATGTTGTAATTGTTTTTAATAGTCAATTCAAATCAAATCACACGCTGTATCAAAATCATTGAGTTTTTCACTCAAAAACCTCCAAATAATAAAAAATGCGTATCGTAACAGAGGCTATTTCGATACGCATTTGCATTTCGTAATGACTTCATTATAGAACCAAAATAGAAAATATCAATTTTCAATCAAAGATACAGTTTGATTGAGCTTTCGCAGGTGTTAACCGATATGAATAACTTTCTTTACGAATTAATTTCTCAACATGATGAAAGTTTTCTGTTTTAATAGCTTTTCTAGAGAATCGAGATCGACTGTACCCCTGGGATTAGTCTTGCTGAGAGGCCATTTATCTTAATCATCCAGAAGACTTGAATTCCTGATGTTACTATATTGTTATCACGATGTATTAATGAATGGGACGAAAGGATGATGAAAAATCGAATTGAATGAATAATCATTAAGGAGTATTTCAATTTGAGTCTTTAATTCAAACGTTTCCAAAACAAAATATATGAAACAATGAAAAACACTTCAACCTGCATATATTTATAGAGAACTTATCTTGAGATTTATTTCTGTTGAGATATATCCCATGAACCTTTTTCTCAACATGATATGATCAAAAATTCACAATGAAATTGTATATTTTATATTTTATTTTATAAACATGCATGATATCCCTCAAATTAATATATTTTGGTCAGGAAGTGTACAAAACTGAATGCTAATAAAACACAATCAATCATAACTTTTATTTTCATGCTAGCCTTCTAGCCTTCACTTTTCTCTTGATGATTCGTAATCCAGGATCAGAATCACCCATTTCTAAATGTCCAGATGAAAAAAATCAATAAGAATCTCCCGGCAAGAGTGTTATTTTAACCTAACTAATATGGTCTATTAGAAAGCACCGCGAAAAATTATAAAATGTAATATAGATTATTCCAAGCAGCGAGATAAGAAGTATAAATATGATTCAGAACGAATTTTCGTCTATCATGATGCAAAAACAAATTACATCATAAAACTTTGGATTCAGATATCCAATATACCATCACATTTCGTTCGAAGTTGAATTAAGTTGAGAACATTGGTAAAATCCGTCATCGAAGGAAGTGATACTTTTCTCTCAATTTTCGATGCTGAAATTATTGTAGCTTGAAAATTATGGAGCCTTATTGACAAAGGGGATATGAAAACGAAGATTTATTATGATTACATTAAATCCCTCGACATTTCTTGTCATAAACTGATATAAGAGCTCAAATTACAACCTGATAGTTCGACAATATTCAAAAACCTAGAACTGTTATTCACAAGGTACCAAGAATAAACACAATACCATCTGTTGATTTTATATTTTCTGAAGCCATATGGATTTCCCATTGAATTTCTGAGTTACTCTCTGTATACAGAAAAAACTATCATGTTGATTTCATTATAATATATTCGGAAACACGTATTTCATAAAACTTGATGGGGCTAAATTCACTACATTATCAATTTTCCAGGAGAATGGATTTGAACGATATTACGAGGTACCTGATTCTAAGCTGTGATTATTTTCTTGATAGAATTTTCTAACTAGAGCTGGGTATTATTATGGAATTATCGCACAGGGAATTTATTAATATACCTAATGAAAATTCCTTCGTCATGTAATTCATTTCCGGTCATGATTATCTTCATCCATTACAGGGTGATCCTATAGAAAAAGTAAGCTGAGATCAAGTAGGGTTCAAAATGGGAAGAATTCGAAGAAATAAAGATTTGCAAACGTATTGAAATCTGAAGCAATAGTTCTTATTTCAATCAACATAGATTCAGAGTTGAATAATCAGGTAACTCGCAGTATACAGCGTGTCTCATTTTAAACGATGCGCACTCTCTATCTCAGTTATTAGTCATGTGATTCCAACCAAATTTGGTGTGGCATGATAAACCATCAATATGATCAGTTTTACAGAGATTAATGTGGCGATCGTTCTTCTGAAAATTTCTTCAAAACCCTCCATAGAAAGTAGGTGAAAATTTCGAACCATGAAGAACAATAATATGAGGTTAAATTTCCTGTAAAAAAAATGCCTGATATGATTTTATGAAAAATCGACTTCTTTTTATATCGATAAAAACGCACGGCACTGTCCAAAATAATGTTAACCTCTGTAAAACTGATCATACCACACCAAAGTTGGTTGGAATCGTATGACGAATAACTGTGATATATAGGTGGGGCCGTTTAAAGTGAGACACGCTGTATGTATAGGAGAAACTTCACCTAATGAAATATCCGGGGATATATAGAATTGAATTCTTCAATTTCATAAGGATTGACATTGATAAAACTATATGAGCGATATCACGAAAGAAGTAACATATTGAACACATAAATAAATTTCGTTGTCTTTTCTGTTTGACTCTTTTCTTGAGTTATATCAAAAATATATTATCAATGACTTTTTTGAACATTTTATTATGACAACTCTTGTCGACGACTCCCCTGTCATCCTTTCAACAACTATACAGGGCATATCAGAACAAAACATATTCAAACAAACTATTATACAAATAAGAATTCAACATTCGATGATTAACATTTTCATGGAACGAAATTTGTGCAGTATTATTTTTTCAAGTGATCCTATTCCGAATCCAATTCAATTTATTTCATTCGAGTTGACAGCAGCAATAATATAAAAAATCTTCATGACTTAACAACAAGAAAGAAGTTCTGCGACATCTAGGTCTTCATCTTTTACTGTATATAGCGATGGTTGCTGAAAAAAATATTGGTAGTCTGTAAACCTGATATTGATTGATATGACCAAATGCATACTGAAGAAAATTGAAAGATTCATTCATCAATTCATCCTCCTGATGATTAATATCTTCTGCTGAATATCTGGAAGCATAGCTGAGTATAATTGGATCTGGAAACACTTCCCAGTGCTGCCAAAGTCTGCTAATAAACCGCCATGTAATGGAGTCGGCTTTCTCATTGCCCCATCAATGGAAATACCTTCGTCATGTAATTCATTTCCGGTCATGATTATCTTTATCCATTACAGGATGATCCTATAGAAAAAGTAGGCTGAGATCAAGTAGGGTTCAAAATGGGATGAATTCTAAGAAATAACAGAGACAGCAGCAATAATATAAAAAATCTTCATGACTTAACAACAAGAAAGAAGTTCTGCGAAATCTGGGTCTTCATCTTTTACTGTAGCGATGGTTGCTGAAAAAAGTTTGGTAGTCTGTAAACCTGATATTGATTGATATGACCAAATGCATACTGAAGAAAATTGAAAGATTCATTCATCAATTCATCCTCCTGATGATTAATATCTTCTGCTGAATATCTGGAAGCATAGCTAAGTATAATTGGATCTGGAAACACTTCCCAGTGCTGCCAAAGTCTGCTAATAAACCGCCATGTAATGGAGTCGGCTTTCTCATTGCCCCATCAATGGAAATACCTTCGTCATGTTATTCATTTCCGGTCATGATTATCCATTACAGGATGATCCTATAGAAAAAGTAGAAAAAGTAGGCTGAGATCAAGTAGGGTTCAAAATGGGATGAATTCGAAGAAATAACAGAGACAGCAGCAATAATATAAAAAATCTTCATGACTTAACAACAAGAAAGAAGTTCTGCGAAATCTGGGTCTTCATCTTTTACTGTAGCGATGGTTGCTGAAAAAAGTATTGGTAGTCTGTAAACCTGATATTGATTGATATGACCAAATGCATACTGAAGAAAATTGAAAGATTCATTCATCAATTCATCCTCCTCATGATTAATATCTTCTGTTGAATATCTGGAAGCATAGCTAAGTATAATTGGATCTGGAAACACTTCCCAGTGCTGCCAAAGTCTGCTAATAAACCGCCATGTAATGGAGTCGGCTTTCTCATTACCCCATCTATGAAAATGGCATTTCATCCAGAACTATTTTCCCAACCAATTTGTGACTCCGTTAACACTTACACCAGCACACAAAAGGCCCACCCTACACTATCCCGAGGCTATCCTATTCCTTTGATCCGGCCCGGATTACACTACGTCCAGGTCCCGGTTTCTCTGTAGCTGGATTCGCAGAAGGCGAGCGAATTAGTTCTTCCCGAGGCGGCACAAGAATTAGCAGTTCTTTTGTCGTTTTGTGTTGTAACAATCCGAATGCGGTGCTGAGGTGGGAGAAGAAAGCTCCTGCGTGGTAAAGGGCGGCGGTTCAGTTTCAAAGGGATGCATTTGACTTTTGTGCCATTCATGAGAGGAAAGTGGAGATGCTCAATCGCAGCCAGTGGAATCTGGATTTTAATGTGTCAGGTATAATGCGTATGAGTAATAGGAGTACCCCAAATCAACTTTCACTAAAAAAAACAAAGATGATACTGACGTTGAAACTGAATTGACTCATATTCTTCAGGTATATTCTTGAGGTATAATGTGTATGAGTAATAGGAGGATTCCAAATCAACTTTCACTGAAAAAAAAAGAAAGATGATACTGACGCTGAAACTGAATTGATTAATATTCTTTAACTAAAAAAAAAGAAAGATGATACTGGCGCTAAAACTGAATGAACTGATATTCTTCATGTATATTCTTCACAGATATAGTGCGTATGAGTAATAGGAGGACCCCAAATCAACTTTCATTAAAAAAAAAGAAAGGTGATACTGACGCTGAAACTGAATTGACTGATATTCTTCAGGTATAATGCGTATGAGTAATAGGAGGACCCCGAATCAACTTTCACTATGAAAAGAAAGATGATACTGACGCTGAAACTGAATTGACTCATATTCTTCAGGTATATTCTTCAGGTATAATGTGTATGAGTAATAGGAGGATTTCAAATCAACTTTAACTATAAAAAAACAAAGATGATACTGACGCTGAAACTGAATTGATTAATATTCTTCAGGTATAATGCGTATGAGTAATAGGAGGACCCCAAATTAACTTTAACTAAAAAAAAAGAAAGATGATACTGGCGCTAAAACTGAATGGACTGATATTCTTCAGGTATATTCTTCACAGATATAGTGCGTATGAGTAATAGGAGGACCCCAAATCAACTTTCATTAAAAAAAAGAAAGGTGATACTGACGCTGAAACTGAATTGACTGATATTCTTCAGGTATAATGCGTATGAGTAATAGGAGGACCCCGAATCAACTTTCACTATAAAAAGAAAGATGATACTGACGCTGAAACTGAATTGACTCATATTCTTGCGCGAATAAGATGCTATATTATCTAAAACACTTATACAGACACAATACATTACTATGAATCCTACACACGTCAGGAGAGTAGATGATATCGAATTTATTAACTATTTATCCATGAGCTGTGTCTGTCTCATCTTGATGGTTTTCCATATCATTTTTTATTCATTCTATTAATTGAATCTATCATTTGAATCGTTTCCGCTCATAATTCATAATCTTTATCATTGCTGAATCATAGAAGCGAAGGCAAAACCACAATTACTTGTTCTGTGTTAATTTTGACTTTGAAGTTTGTTATTTGTTGAGTGGTTCTTCTGAATTTGATACTCTGGGTCGAGAAAAATTTTGTATAGTAATTTTTCCATTACGTGAGTATTCAAAAATGGTTAATTTATGATATCCTATTGAGTTTCGATGTTGATTATTATCAAGTTGATTCGAGATAAATGTTTGAAAATTTATGTAAATAATATTGAAATAGAATTCTGTTCGATTCTGTATAAATAAATTTTTATATCAATGTTCTTTTCATAAATATCCAAGACCCAATTTCTTAACCGACCTAAACTACATAATTCTTCATTATTTATTTTTCACGCTGAAAAAGCGGTTGTAGGTATGTTTGATTCTGGTTGATAAAAATATTTCATGGGCTGGGGATTTGAAGGGTACCCACTTTTATTCCTCATGTTCGGGAAAAAAAGTGGTACTTCAAATCCCTAGGGATTCAAAATGTTCTTAAAATCCGTAGGGATTTGAATTACATATATATAGCAATAAAAGCTGAATTAAGAGATTTATTTTCAATAATCTTATTGGAAATATAACATGATATGGATGCAACAAAAGTGTAACGTGTTAAGAACAATATCAAACTATAAAAAAACAACTTAATTCATATTAATATTGACATTTATGTTTACCCCCTGCAATTAGTCAAGTGAAAAAAAGGTAAATTATTATTATTGCAGCTGTAATTTTTATTAATTAAAGTGTTTTGGTAAATTGTAGCCAATGTCCTCGTAGTTTTTTTTTCGTTATTATTTCTGTAACGTTTTACCTATTATAAAGTGCATAAAATAGTGTTACGCGCTGTGCTTCCAAGAAGACCGGATGTCATTAGCTCGGCAGATCGCGTCTAGGCTGTGATTTATGGTCTTGCGATGAGATCGGTCACCGACGATGACAATAAATTCTAAGAAGTTCCTGTAATTTCTGGAGGATGAGTGATTTCGCTAGAATGATGTTTGTACTTATATGAATGACCGCGCACAATCGCGGACAGTGAGTTATAGTTTGGAAAGAGTAGAGTTTAGAAAAAAAGCTAGTATTGTCAACATTGAGATTTGTAAAGCGAATATCGTTGTGATTTAACTAAGTGTTTATTGAGTTGTAGTTAGTGTGTTTAGTGAAATAAATCGTTCGGTTTTGTACTGAGTGTTTTAAATTAACGAACCCGAGTAGGAAATAGGTACCGTAAAAATAGTATATACACCTCAGGACTGAACTGTTGAATAAACTTTTTGTGACTAAAGTGATCGAAATGACCAATAATATACGAAGTATTCTATTTCAAAGAACAAAACAAGAATAACAGAATCTGGTAGGTATAGAATTTTGTTAAAATCACACTTGTCATTACGGAGATATTGGAGCGATTTTCTTATTTTTCCTAACCCATGTTCACGTTTCAATGAACGACCTGGAGAAGACATCTTATCGATTCATTCGGAAAATGATCAAAAATCTAGTTGGCCGCGACTCGAATCACCCTAGGGATTTTTGACTCCTGCCTCTTGGGTAATCGAGTTTGATGGTCGATAAGAGGAAAAAAACAATAAAGGGAAGAAGGTGGTGATGTAGGAACCGAGTTTATCAACGCCGATTAATGCGTCACTCTCTATAAATACGGCGCCACAGTCAATATTTGTTTTGCTAAAAATCGACTCGTAGCTCAAAGCGATATAGTTATAGTCTATCTCGAGTTTGAGTAATACGGGGTTATCCACAATAAATTTACTTCATTTTCGTGCTACTCAACTCAATTTGAAATACATATAGTTTCTAGTTTTTTTATTTGAGTATTTGAAAATTACTTTTTCCTACGACCACGTATGAAAACGCCAATAATCACACTGTTTGTTATTCAGAAAGTAGCTCATATCACCATGGTATTGTTTATTTGAAAGAAAATAGAACTAGTGTTGATATGAAAAATATCAAAACGGTCGCCTGAATTGATATAGAAATAATTAGGTATATTGTGAAGGTACTCACTGTCACTCGCGTTCTCAAATCAAATTCATATTATTTATTGAAATTTTTATCTTGTTTTGAATTATACCGAGAACTCTTTATCTATTAATTTCAATGTGTCTGATACATAACCTCTGAATTCACTTTAAAACTGGAACCTATACTCTTTGCTGGAACTATTTCGATGTTGATGACAGAGGGTTAGATCATTCAAAAGAGTACGGCTACAGTTTTATGCGCGGCTTGCTGCTTGCATCAGTTTGATATCACAGTATCACCAACGAAAAGATTCTTTGGTATCACAGATGTTTGCAAAGATTCAAGGACGCACTAACTCGAGTAACTCGTACGCGCTTGCGAACTACATACTTCTATGGTTCTGTATTCCTGGTTGCGTGATTACTGGCGCTAGCAGGCGAATGGTGTCAAGGTTGTTTATGTACGCTGATGTCAATATCAATAAAATTTGTCCAAACTAAACTAACTCAATCAATCAGTAATTCACAAAATGAGGAATTGTCGGAGCAGTATTCAAATATCATCTTGAATATGGAAATAAACAGTACTTGATATCGATTCAAAACCACCTGAAATTATAGAGACCGCTCAAGTTACATTTTTGACAACACTTCCCGCGAAATGAAAGTATTCGGAGTCGTAGGAAAATAGTGCACAAAACTCGTTGGAAAGTGCATTTCCTTCACTCGTTACGTTTCCGCACTCACCGCTACGCGGCTCGTGCTAAACGACTACTCGTGTGAAATATGTCACTTTCCACACTTGTTGTGTAATGTACTATTTTCTATAACCGTTGATGCTTTCAAATCTCAACACAAAATTGAGGATTTCCGCGATGAATGTCATTAAGTGACAAGCTTGCTGCTTAAAAAAGTTGTTATACAATTTTTGAGCATTTGTCAAGGTCCATAAACGTTTTCCATATACAAACTTTTCACTGCAAACAGTATTCTTCGGTATATTTGATTCGATAATTTCATCAATATTCTCATCTTAGATCATATTGCTTACGCTAGAGGGGTATTGATGAGAGGGGGTGAAGAGCAAGAAAGTACTATGATACAGAAGCGTACAGTCGAAATATTTTGGCACAGCATATATTTAATTTTTTATTATGAACAAATTGCTGAAAGAAACAGAGTCATCCAGCAGAAATTTGAGATTACCGAAGGCTCTGGTAACCCAAATTATTACCTTTCTGCATTATGGAATACAAGATCTGGCAGAATGTTTGTTTGAAAATCGAACAGGACTTCGGCATTTGGATGGGAAAGGCGACTTTTCAAACTAATTTCTCGAAGAAAAAACACTCAAAACTAAGTAAATCAGATTCGATCGACACTACACCTTTTCCAGTTGTATTTCAGAAAGCGTCAAGTTAATTTCAGAATAGTCACTTGTATTTCAGAAAGTATCAATTGTATTTCAGAATAGTGAGTTGAATTTCAGAAAGCGTCGAATGTATTTCAGAATAGCGAGTTCGATTTCAGAAAGCATCAATTGTATTTCAGAATTGTGAGTTTAATTTCAGAAAGCGTCAATTGTATTTCCGAAAAGTCAACTGAATTTCAGAATTCGCATTTGAATTTCAGAATATATCATTTGTATACAGATGATACGAATTCTGAAATTCAATTGACTATTCTGAAATACATTTGACGCTTTCTGATATTGAACTGACTATTCTGAAATACAATTGATGCTTTCTGAAATTAAACTCGCAATTCTGAAATACATTTGACGCTTTCTGAAATTCAACTCACTATTCTGAAATACAATTGATACTTTCTGAAATACAAGTGACTATTCTAAAATTCAATTGACGCTTTCTGAAATAAACTTGATGGTTTCTGAAATAGAACTGGAAAAGGTGTAGTATTCGCCAAAGAATACAACATGTGATATTTGTCGGAATTGTATTTGTATCAAACTAACGCGTGTATCGTCAAAATTTTAAAAATACCAATCAATGGCTTAGTACTTTCGAACCCCCCCGGACCTACAAAACAAATAACCTGGATGCCGGATCTATCGTAAGCAATATGATCTAAGATTCTCCTAAGCATTACAACCAAATCGTGACATTTCGAAATATTGAATATTTGAAATGTGAAAATCGAATTGAAATGTAAAGTTGGTATCCATAGCAACATGATAGAGTAAAACCAGCCAATTAGATCTGTTTTCCAGTAAAATTTTGAATCGATTAGTTGTGTTCAATCAATGGATTTCATTGAATTTTTACTTGAGCAAAAAATTTTTGCTATAAGTAGAAAGTAATAATAAGTTTTTTCAATATTGAATTTCCGTTTTCCTGTCAAAGAAAAAAATAGTGTTGAAACACCCTGTATATGAATGATTGTCAGTGGCTCACGATTAGAGTAAGTGTAAGCTCGGTGTTGATTTACTCTTCAATTACTTTAGAAATGACAGAAACCTGCCTGAGGAAAATATAGTTATGAGCTGGACTGTTTTGAGTGTCACTTGACACTCCCTGTAGTACGAACGTTTGAATTGAGCGATCGGCACTGTTCTCAGCCCGAATCCGATTTAAACTTGCAAGCTTCTGATGTAATTGAAAGCAGTTAGAAGTTTAGATGTAATCGCGTAAAGTTAAGACGTCGAACGATTTAGGCTGCCGAGGGAATTATCGAAGATTAACTAAGATGGTCGAACAGAATTTATACCATTAGCATTAGTTATGATGATGAGAAAACATAATTTGAATATTACCCGATGGGGGTTCAATGTTAGGTATCGTTATATATAGGTGGTATTAAAAAAACCAGTTGATTATTTTTAGGCTTGAGAGTTGATGCTGAACCTTCCACCATTCCATCTATGGTGATGAAAGAAACATATCAGTGCCTTAGGACTGCGCCAGACCTCAAAAACAGTAAATATTAAAAGATTTTGGATTAGAATCAACTTCTTAACCGACAGATAACATGCCAGAGCAAGGTAAATAAATAAATAAATAAATAAATAAAATTTATTTTCCTTTCGACAGTAACAGATACCATATAGGAATAGTCAAATGAACAAAATATTGAATTAACAATTAACATAAATTCAATTTAAAAATTCTCTAAGCGAGTAGTGACATGAGGATGCCAAGAACTCACTGAGTTGGCTTTTAAAAGAATTCACCTTTTCGATATTCTTCAAATAAGTAGGGAGCTTATTGAAAAGTTTCATTGCCAAACAATTTGGCGCATTTTCTCTGATTCTAGTTCTCGCAAATGGTACATAATAGTCATTTTTTTGCCTAGTGTGGTGCTCATGCTGATCACTACTCCTACTTAATCTATAATTATTTCTAAAAACGAACATACACATTTCAAAAATATAAATACCAGTCACTGTTAAAATTTTGTGATATTTAAAAGTAGGTCTACAGGAAGTTCTCATGGGCATATTGAAAATACATCGTAGGATTCTCTTCTGTGCTACCAACACGTCTGTTACTGATACTGAATTTCCCCATAAACAAATTGCATATCTTAATCGAGAGTCAACTTGGGCAAAGTACAAGTTCAGGAGCTGTTGTTTATTCAATAATACTTCGAAATGCAGTTACAAGTAGTCATAAGAAACCACCAAATTTGCACAGAGAACAGACCTCAACTGGAATGGGAAGCAAGGGATCCAAGATGGATGGAAGGCCTCTGGAGTCAGAGCCAAATTTCAGGCTCTTTGAATCAGAGGTATGTTCCCAGGAGTGCCTTGAAATATGCACCTGGAAGGCAGAAATCTATATCAGGTAGCCAAGTAGCACTAAAAGCTCTGAAGTCATACACTTGTGAGTCTGAGCTGACTTGGGACTGTAAACAATCCCTGAGACAACTGGCAGCGAACAACTGGGTCACTTCATGTCAGGTCACGGAGTTAGAGGACACGACTGTCTTGCCAAAGAAAGAAGGGACAAATAAACAATTTTCCAGGCCAAAACCCTTCTTTGGACTCTCCAAGGCTCACAGAAGTCCGACGCTGGGAAGCGGATGAAATGAAATATTCCTGGAATAAAGTGTCAGGACGAAGAAAAGCGAAAACTCTAGTGAGCCTTTCGCCAAGGAAAGCTAAACAGCTTCTCTAGTTGGACAAGAAAAACTTGAAACTGGTGTCACTGGACTCTGCCCTCTGAGGTATCACCTCAAAAAGATGGACAAAACAGAGAGTGATAGTTTTTGCTACTGCAAGAAATCCGCTGAAGCTGCATAACATTGGCTTTGTTAATGCCTAGCGCTTTACTGCAGGAGGCTTGAGTTCCTGGAAGGGACCGTCTTCCAGAAATTATACCGTAATCAACAAGATTCCAACATGACATGGAAAAACATTCTTGCAATCAACAGAACGATCAGAATACAATACAATTGATATAAGTGTATAGATCCTCTTCAATATCATCTCGAATTTAAACATTGTGCTCACTTCTTCTCATCTGAATACTTCTGGGATACTACAAGAGTCGACAATTTTCGTCAAATGATAAATAGGCAGTCACTCACCGAGCCAGCTCAGACTCTCGTTGGTCTCCAGCTTCTCCTTGAAGCCTTCCACCTCCTTCTGAAGCTCCTGAACGGTCACCGGTAGGGGCAGCTCGCAGCGCAGCTGACGTTCGATGGCCGACACTCTGGCCTCGAGGGCCTTGAGGTCGGAGCCAGTGGACTCTTGCAGCATCGCGAGACCGTTGGCAGCTACCACTTGAAGGGAATAGGGACTCTCCTGGAAGACGAAGGGAAGGGAACGTACAGAAAACAATAGATGTTATAATTCTTCAAGGTGTCAAGGGGAGAGTGTACGCCTGATAGATTCATCTGCAGGACGTCAACAGGAAGTGGAATCCCATTCCTGCACGACCCAACTAAACATCATCAAACTCAACCAAGACCAAGATGGATTCGAATGACCAAAACAGCAAATACAAAACCAAGAGACTACCAAAACACCAATTACAAAACCAAGACACTAACAATCAGAATAAAGAACAAACATCTATACTTGAATATTGTCATGAGGACCTGTTGGTGTCAAAACCAATTTTTTTCAGACCTGCAGATTTTTGGGTGAAATAACCAAATTTGGAATGAAAGGTTTTGATCAAAGTTGATTTATCAGTAAATATAGATAAGACACCAGATCCTACGTATGGTGATAACCAATGATTTTTACCACCACTATTCACCGAGAGAATTTTCAATGTTTCAGACTTCAAAATACTAGCTGACTGCTACTGATATCTGGCTGGCCACTGAGTTTAAAGGACTTTCACCTCGTGACAAGATATTGCAAGAAGAAGAGTCTTGATATATAAAGGTACAGAAACAAAATGACAGCTACAAATAGAATCATGATGATATTGAAACCATTGAGGTACTCTGAATGACCATTCATTCTGATGACTGGAACAATAATTTCAGAGTTCGAATTCATGAACATGTAAGTACAAATTTTTCTCGTTGTTCTGAATTAGCTTCGCTAACACAGACCGTGTTGTTTAAATTTTATGTAACGTTTTCCTCACCTGTGTATTTGGGGGTAGATCAGCACTAATATTCAATAGCTGTCCTTCGATATTGTACAACTTGAGGATATCTCGAGGACCTGCCTCTGCAGCTACTCTGAATAAGTCTGAAACGAAAAACATATCTTAGGCATTTCAATGTACCCAGCGTTGGTAAAAGATGAATGCATAATGCGTCTTACAAAAAAGGTGAAATATTACGATATAAGTACAAGGGTTTTCTCACAATTGTATCATAAAAAATACGAAAGCATCCACTAATAGCCTTCTGAGACTTTCAAAGAAAGTTCCAAGGGAAGGTATATACCTGTATTGACCTCGAATTACCGCTCTAGACCACCCCATGTGCCGATTACCAATCGAGACACCTATTTCTATTGATCAAAGCCGTTGAGGTTAATCGCACCTGTTGAATGAGATTGTTGCACCTAGCAACAGTCAGGGCGCCTCCATTATTTCTAGACAAGTAACATCAGGGGACGTTAGAGTGTCGGTGAAATTGCGGCTTCATAATTATTTTATCCGAATTGACATTAATGTTTTACGTTCGGGAGGCAACTTCCATTTTGGGTCGGGAAATAACGTGTGAAGAATGTTTTCGGATGTTTCATTTATCAAGGAGCGACAGTCCAAAAGACAAGTTCGTATTGGTTGATGAACTGGATTCGGTTTTCTATTTGCTCGTCTATTTTGAATTAATCCTGATTTGCATCACATTTCCCAAAGTACTATTCGCAAAATCGAACAGCTATTTCGCGAAAATGGACTTGTACGGTAGGTTAAAAAAGAAGCTTTCTATTGTGAGTATCTTGTGACTAGAGAGATCAACTCTGTCAAGAAGTTGTGATGATTGATTATTCTTCTGTTTGAAGAGACAATATTTTGTGATTCATCTAAGGTTTCACTGGTGATATAACCTTCGTTTTAGTTTCCATGTCATGTGCTCCTGATTGTTATAGGTACATCGTGATATGAGGTTATATGCTGTTCCGGGTGACAGCAGTAGCATCAACAATTCTCAAAGTCCTTTCAAACACAACAATCATTTAGAGGCACAGATATTTTTTTTTATGTTTTGGTTCTCACGAAAAGGGATATCCTGTAATGTTCAGAGAACTTGTCGGGTTAAGCTCGAAGATACTGCTAATGAAGGAACGATTGTTGATATTTCAGAGAACATCGCCTATAAAAATATCTATAAAACAGAGATAAATCGCCAACTTTTCTACGGTGTTCCAGAGAAGTAAGCGAGTTTGTAAGCGAGGCATCACCGACGAGACGAATTGCCCTTTTTTGAAAATGAATCCAATAGTTTCAGGATATGTTTAGATGCCGCACTTCGAATATGGGAACAGTATTCCAGGACAGGTCGGATCTGTGCCTTATAGATCATAAGCAGCTGACTGGGAGTGAAAAAGCTCTTGGTTCGAAACAGAAAACCAAGTTTTTGGGATGCACTTTTGGCAATGGACTTCACGTGATTTTCCCAAGAAAGGTTATTGGTGATAGTAACGCCAAGCATCGAAATGGATGACTTCAATGCTTTGGTTACTCCTGCCTGAATTATGTTGGGCACATTGAGATCGGCTTTTCTAGAGAAAAGAAATGCTGTGTTTTGGTTGCATTGAATTCTACCAGAGAATTGTTGCTAAGTCCATAGTTATTTTGTTAACATTTCTTCCTCGTTCATTTTTGGTTTGACCGGCTGATACAGGAGCCCTGGAAGAGAAGGCGGTATGGAGGGTACTATCATCCGCGAAGCTGTGTATAGGACATGAAGTTGCATTAGTCTGTCAGATAGTTATAATAACCGTCAATTGACTTTCGAGCATCGTTGCCAAGTATCACACCATGGCTTGGAAGCTATAGAGGGTATGACACCATCGTAACATCTTGCCACACGAAAAATTCTCATGATATCGGAAAATTGAATGAACTTCTCGATAACAGTTGCTTACACAGATACTTCGTTAAAGATCTTCCAGCTTCTCGGAGCTATATTGCGATATATTGTTCTCAGTAATTGAACATCTTATTCCAGAGCCGTTCGTGGGCGAAAATTTATATGCATCAGAGGATCCAGTAGATGGGATGTTACGGATCAGATTGAATGGCGTGGGATTTAGAGAAGCTGCAACGTTCATTCGATCCGGTGTACTCAGATTAATCTCAATTTATGTTTTCCTTCTTCTTCCTGGAAATGCAACAGACTTTCGCTTCCTATCCTCATTTATTATTGAATCGCAAAGTGCTTTCGTTTTTAGACTATCACCAGGGCTATACCTATGAGTGAACAATATTTGTTTGAGAGTTTGAAACTATTGAAAATAGAAGAAAATTCCATAAGAGACAAAAGCAGAAACCCCAGTTACATGTATATGCAGTTTGTATACATTAAACAACTGTTTTGATGTTTTCAGTAATTGTACTAAATTCAGAACTGGAAATCAGTAACAAAATAGTATATTATGATACAAGTTTTATGAGACGCTCCAAGGGAACAAGTGCGACAACGTGTTTTATAAAACATGTCATAATTTTTTGTTCATTTTGAATTAATTTGAAGTATTTTATTGAAAGATATTGAATTAATATCGAAAAATAATAGAAACATGTTCGATTGGTAATAATGATGACATTGAAATATTTGAAATCTGACGCACAAGGGTACCAGCAGTGAAAAATGCAATGTTGTTATTGTTTTTATTGGTCAATTTCACCAATAAGAACATCGAGTTTTTCACTGCTAGAATCACCATATCCAAAATCGCTCAGAAGTAAGCTTGCCCTAACTCTTCTGACTTTCATTTGATAGTTCGATTGTGCCAACCTCCGAATAATAAAAAATGCGTATAATGACTCCATTATAGAACCAAAACAGAAAAAAAAGGTTTGTACACAAGGATTTCAAAATTGTGGCGTGATAATTTAATGGAATGGTGGATGAAATTGTTGATTTTTTGACGATTTGGCGAAGGTCCACTTGAATAATTGGTGAATGCATTTCAAACTATACAGCAATAAAACCTTTGAATAATTATTATATCCGATGTAATCCTTGAGTCCAAGTATGAAAACAATATCTATCAAGTCTAAGAAATCATGAGCCAATTTCTGGAATACTGTCATCATTAGAAAGCAGAATTCTAACCAGCCTCTGAAAAATTCACAAAAACAGGAAATCACGCGTGTGAATTTTTGCTCTGACGTTCTCGTTGAAAACATATCCAGCTAGCTAATTTGTGCACAGTACAAAAAATAAAAAGTGAACAGATCCTAATTGACCTCATTCTTCCAGTGCTGTTCCATTGTCGATTTTCCTTCAACGTGGGTCCGCATGATACAATGCCGCATAGCTGCAGGCGAGGCAAATATTTTGTAATGAAACGTATATCATGTCTCGAGAGCATGCATATTTAATTAAGAGCATCATTTTGCATGTCAAATATCAGATTGCCCGATCATACCATGCCCAACCAAAATGGCAAACAACATCAGTGCCGAGTTTTCGGATATTATATAACGGTAGATTCACCTACAACAGCTGTCAAGTCTGCACAATTTTTTGATACCAATCGCATACTGAATTATATTTATTTCAGAATGTCTGATGTCTAAAAACATATCTGAAATAATAAACGAATTCATTTTTATCTCAATGTGGAATCTATAAAGGATATCCTACGAGATTTTGCTCACAGAAAACATTAATCAGTACCGAGAATGTGCAAAATAGTATATCATGATACAAGTTTTATAAGATGCTATTTTGTCCCACGAGTGCAACAACGTGTCTTATAAAAGGTGTGTCATATTATCAAAAAAAAATTGATTTGATATCGATAAATAACAGAAACATTTTCGATTGGTAACAACGATGACATTGAAATATTTAAAATCTGACGCACAAGCGTGAAGCCCAGTTTACTGTTGAGCGATTTAGATTTTTGCGATACTAGCGGTGAAAAATGCAACTTGGTTATTGTTTTTATTAGTCAATTTGAATCAAAACACACTCTGAATTGAAATTCACCAATAAAAACATTGAGTTTTTCGCTGCTACTATCCAAAATCGTTCAGAAGTCAGCTGGGCCTAACTGTTCTGACTTTCATTTGACATTTCGATTGTACCAACCACCGAATAATGAAAAATGCGTATCAAAACAGAGGCTATTTCGATACGGATTTGCCTTTCATAATGACTTCGCTATATAACCAAAATAAAAAGAGAACTTTTCTTCACCGATAATCCGACATTTAATATGACACATTATATTATTCAAACCATATTATCATTTGAACGTTTTTTCATCACGAAACATTTTATTTTTCTGTTATTCTAAGACAACAAGGGTAGGGAGGAGATAATATTCCCTTTCATTGTTGACAATACCGCTGAATCAGAATGTACCCCTATGATTCCAATGTAGTTTATATCGACCCATATAGGGGTTGACTCCGACTATAAGGACCTATGTCAGCGAAAACAAAAATTGAGGATGCTTGACGTGTAAATGGGAGATGATATTAGGGGATGATGGAGGTATTGGAATTTTTTTCGAAAGTTTGGAGATTATGGACATTATGCAAATGAGGTTCACAACTAGCTTGGAGTTTTCCAGTTTCCCAATTTGTATTGATATCTCAATCTTCATACGTTCAGCACTTGGATTTGCTATATACAAGGTGTCCCAAATGTGAAGGCTATCAAGGCGAACCATGATGTGGAAAGATACTTTATTATATTTTATGTGATTGTTTATATAATTTCCTTAGATTTTCAAAATGAGTAGCTATCAAAAATACTTTTCGAAGTTGATGAATCCGCAACCAATCTATGTAGAAAAGGCGGGACTCTACTAAAACAAAGAAATTGACACGTGGTCCACGAGACATGGGAGCTTGGATTTCTTTGATTTATACTTTCTTCTTGGCGAAGTAGCCTACTCAATGTTTTGGCGAATGCTCTCAAAATGCATTTCTGGAGTTTTTGTATCTTGAAAACTGTTGAAGAGAACAATTCAACAATTTTTACTAAAACTGTCAGAACGAGTAGATTGCTTCCATAGGTCAACGATATAAACTGAATGAAATTCCATTCGGTATCGAAATTCTTGCAGAGACACCAGAAAAACCATCAGCGCAGAGATATTTTTTTCTGTTTGCCCCACTTTTTCAATTCCACGTCGGACTCTGTTCAGGTTATTTCTGGTATTTTGATTATATGCTCTGAGCAAACGAAGCCTTGCAATGAATCGCCGTAATTATATTTGATGAAACGAATCGCAAATGTAAAATTTTCCGAGTTTCATGCAAACCTCAAACGGTAGTCCTGTTTCACTATATTCCAGGATCTGCTCTATTATTCTCTTCGATGAGAATTTCGCCCAGTTTTATTCACATAATCGGTGATCAAATGGTGGGCCTGCGTTTCATTTTAATCCAGGTTCTGGTTAATTACTTTCAAGGAGAGGAAAAATGATTAGAAACAATATATGATACAATGAAAAATGGAAAAGCCATGAATTGGACAAAAATTTTGAAAGTGAAAATAGTCTATCCAATTAGAAATATCAAAAATAGTTCGAAAAAGAATGTCTGGTAGACTACGAGCAGAAAAAAACTCCTTTCCTGGTAAATACCACGCAGAACATTGAATTATATCAAAGTCCATGCAACGATTCACACTGTGAATACAGATCGCAAATGTTTCTTTCCTCCAAAGACGTGATAAATTCACATCGAGACAGGCACGCTTAACAACGTAGTAGTAATAGTAGTACTAACGTAGTCTACCAGACATTCATTTTCAAACTACGTTTGATATTTCTAATTGGATAGACTATTTTCACTTTCAAAATTTTTGTCTAATTCATGGCTTTTCCATTTTTTCATTCATTAGCTCAGTCGAGCTATCAGGCACTTCCAAGTTCTGTAACTTGGGATATAATTCAATGTTCTTCGTGGTATTTACCAGGAAAGCAGTAGTTTTCTGCTCGTAGTTTACCAAACTATGTTTGATATTTTAAATTGGATAGACTATTTTCTCGTTAACAATTTTTTATCTAATTCATGGCTTTTAAATTTTTCTACTACGTTGTATTTGTCGAGTGATTCCATTTGCTTTGAGAGTTTTTTGTCAGTTAGTCTGTGTAACTAATGGATAAAAATGAATTATATAATGCTGAATATATTAAAAGATGCTGAGGTACTATAATTCAATATTGACTTTCCTTCCCCGAGTCTTGCCAATATTGAAAATTCAATATCCACGGTGTCATTCATTCCATGGATTCTAAAAATTCCAGAAAACCGAGAGCGCTCCTAAATCTTCTACCCACATCGTCCGATTTTTTTTCAGAACGCTATCGACAGGCATGAAACGCTTTGGTTTGACGCAGTCCAGGCGTAAAGCGTTAGATTGGATTTCCGCTTGAAAGATTCACTCAATATAGAGGTATCATGAAATACATTATTTTATGGTTATCTGGACGGCTGAAATTGTCTTTCATGGATCGAAAATGTCATTACTTCAGCGGTTTCTTTCAATTCATCCACCCATTCGATCACATACCTAATACTTTGATTGAATCTGATTTTTACAGTATGTCCACGTTAAGGACTAACCAAATTTGTGAATAGGTGATAGGTATTTGAAATAACTATTCAAAAATAGAGTGAAATTTTCACAAAAAATAATTATAGATTCTGGACAATCTATGAAAGTTTGGAAACTTTGGTTCGATGATCTCCAGAAATCACCAACAAAGAATTTCATATATGTATTTATATTTGAATGTGTCATATTTATATTTGTTCTGTGCCATCTAGTTTGATAGGAAATCTAATGTAAAAGAAAAGTGTCCAATTTCGCGAAATATAACAATTTTTCTGGATGTGAATGGATATACGAATGTCAAGAGAGATTGGATGGATGTTCACGTATAGCAACTGTACTCGTTAAAAATGTTACGGCGGCATGGAAATTGCTTGCTGCAATTTTCCTGTTGTGAAAGAATAGCATCCAGAGGAAATTGAGCTGGTTTATATTGCCGTTGTTCCAGCTATTTATTGCTGCTATAAATTATTTTCCAATTCGTTGGAATATTATACCCTATTTTCCACCATGATTAGATATATCTTGTATACATATATATTCACTTCCAAACTTACAACAATAGGACAAAATTTGCGCAATTATGAAGTCAATAAATAGATCAGAATGAAAAAGCTATTAAATTGGACGAAGTATCAAAATTGAAAAAAAAGACATAATTATCTCGTCTTGTCAAATTAAAAATCAAACACATTTTGAATAACTGGCAAACCACGAGCAGAAAACAACTACTTTCCTGGCAAATACCACGCAGAATATTGAATTATATCTGCTCCTCGTAGTCCATGCAAAGATTCACACTGTGAATGCATATAGCAATTGTTTCTTTCTTCCTAAGACGTGAAAAATTCACATAGCGTAGCGCGCGGTTCGGTTTTCATTGTCTTCTGAAAATATTTGAAAAGTTTCGAAAAAACAAAAGTCACTTTCTCATTGCCACTTCAATGATTCGTTTCTATAATCAACTAATGTTCCTGCGTTTCTGCATGTCTGACAACTGAAAATTCCGTTGCGACCTCAGATAAGGCGGGAATTTGGAAACATTTTTATTTTCGAAAAGATGAATAATGTATCATTAAGTTTTTATCACGAATATTAATTAGTTCACATTCTATTCACGGGTTGAGGATATTGCATAAGCTCATACGCATCAATATACAGGGCATGACTGCACCTATAGTGACAAGACTAAACCGTTTTTTCATTAATCTAGGGTGCATTATTTTTCTTAGTAAGGGTAGAAGAATAAAATGGTAATTTTGATTTCTCTCTTGCTCTTGTTCAAAATTGGTGCGTTCTTTATGTAAGAGATACAACACTTTGGTTTTTCTTATGGTCGCTATATTGGATTTTTATATTTATTGAAAGTCTGTTTTTTTCTGGTTTCTATGACGTATCACTCGCTATGTTTGAATCTTACATGCTGGTCAAAATTGACAAAAAATCGTTTTTGCGAAGAGTGCTTTTGAAACAATGCCAACAATTTTGTTTTACCAACTAAATTCTGATATTTCAATTGAACTTGAAAGCTTACATAAAAACCAAGGTTATTTTGAATTAGGAACGACATTTAAAGTTCCAAAAGTTGTTTCTCCGCAAAACGAAACAGTAATAAAAGATGATCGAATAATCCAACATCCTCTTCTAAACACAATTTAATTCTTCACCTCAAGTTCTGAATACCCCAATCGATGGGTACTTACAAGATTTTAGAAGAAAGGATACTGGATTATTGTTTATGGGGAATGAAGAAAGATTTCTTAAAATATTACCTATCGATGATATTGCGGAGCTGGGAAGAAAAACGAGTGATATTGTGTCTAGAAGAGAATGGTGAAGTATTCGAGCATCTTTTATAACTTTGTTATGTATTCAATAATTTTGTTTCATTTTGCGGAAGAAAACTTTTATAGATTTCCTGTCAAGTTCGTTCCTAACTTTAAACCTTCGTTTTCAAGAAGTTAAGGCTTGACAGAAATGTGAACGTTCCTTATCCTCGATTGAACTATCAAAATTTAGTTTTTGTTAAACAAAATTGCTGGCGGTATTTTCAAAGCACTCTTCGTGAAAACGGTTTTTTATCAATTTTGATCAACATGTAAGATTCAAACATATATTCTGTCACATTATTGTATTCAAAAAGGGATAGACTTTTCAAACATGCGAAAACCCAATATGGCGCCCATGAGAAAATACAAAGTCGACTGTTGCATCTCTGAAATCAAGAACGCCTTGGAAAATATGATGACAGATTTAGATTCCTTGTAAGAAAGTGCCATAAGAACGTCCTAGTTAGAAACGTCCAGTTTTTGGTTTCCGCTTGAAAAAATAAAAACGAAAATTACAAATTTCAGTTTTTTTTTCACTGAAAATGATAGAAACAATTTTCTTCCACATAATTGTTCAGCATAAAATTGCGCAACTTTGCCCAGATTTAACCGACCTCTTTTTCTTTAAGCTCGTAAAACGGGCACCCTGTATTGTCAATTTGATCCATTTTCGACACACTAACAACTTTTTTAATTCCTGCCAAGTCTGTGGTCACGAGATATAATTCGCAACGAATTTTTCAGTTGTCACATGCAGAAATTATGCATTATAGAGTTCTTCAGAAATTTCAATTACAATTTTTTTCCCATATGTAGGCAACTTTATAGCAGTCGCTATATTCGGATTTCAAACTAATGGTGCAACGCCATTCCTTTTCGTTCCCAAAAAGTTATGAGGAGCCTGGAGACTAAATGTAGAAAACTTTTCCCAGCTTCGAAGCCCAAGAGGGCTCCATCTGGAAAAGTTCTTGACTTTTGTTATTCAAACACAAACAGACAAAATAACCACCGAAATGAGATCGAGATATTGTATACGTGTATTTACATTACCATAACGTTGAATAAACGAGTGGATGGAAGATACGCCCATATTTTAGCGATGACATGTTCATAAGTGATTGTAAAATATGTTGGAGGTTATTTGTTTATCAATCAGTTATTTGGTACTAGCAAACATTCAAAATGTATTCATACTTTTTCGAGATGTATCTCTATAAAAAAGTTATGGATGTGATACTTATTTGCTTGAATTCGAAATAATCCACACATAGCTGACATAACATTGTATTCAATTCAATGATATGATGAAAATCGAGATCAATATATGTGAGAGTATAGATTCGATGAAATATTCCAGATAAGTTGATCTCAAACAAAAAATTACATCAGGTACACATTCTCTATGAGGCTGAAACATCAGAACTTGAAGAACAAAAGTGTTTTCCTACGACCACGTATGAAAACTACAATATAATCACACTGTTTTGTTATTCAGAAAGTAGCTAATATCACCATGGTATTGTTTATTTGAAAGAAGGAAAGCACTATGTCACTGTCAATATAAGCGATCTCAAATCAAATTCATATTATTTATTGAAATTTCTGTCTCGTTTTGAATTATACCGAGAACTCTTTATCTATTAATTCCAATGTGTCTGATACATAACCTCTGAATTCACTTTAAAACTGAAACCTATACTCTTTGCTGGAACTATTTCGATGTTGATGACAGAGGGTGTTAGATCATTCAAAAGAGTACGCGGCTACAGTTTTATGCGCGGCTTGCTGCTTGCATCAGTTTGATATCACAGTATCACCAACGAGAAGATTCTTTGGTATCACAGATGTTTGCAAATAGTCAAGGACGCACTAACTCGAGTAACTCGTACGCGCTTGCGAACTACATACTTCTATGGTTCTGTATTCCTGGTTGCGTGATTACTGGCGCTAGCAGGCGAATGGTGTCAAGGTTGTTTATGTACGCTGGTGTCAATATCAATAAAATGTGTCCAAACTAAACTAACTCAATCAATCAGTAATTCACATAATGAGGAATTGTCGGAGAAGTATTCAAATATCATCTTGAATATGGAATAAAACAGTACTTGATATTGAATCAAAACCACCTGAAATTCTAGAGACCGCTCATGTAACATTTTCGACAAGACCTCCCGCGAAATGAAAGTATTCGTGTCGTCGGAAAAATAGTGTACAAAACTCGTTGGAAAGTGCATTTCCTTCACTCGTTACGTTTCCGCACTCACCGCTACGCGGCTCGTGCTAAACGACTACTCGTGTGAAATATGTCACTTTCCACACTTGTTGTGTAATATACTATTTTAACCAGCAGTTTATTTGTAAAACAACCCTATTGAGAGTTGTATGAGTTAGGAGTTCGAAAAGCTAATAAGGAAACTTAATAACACTTGAAAGGAAATATGGTTAGACAAATATCAAAATGCATGGTGACAGAAGGATAAAACCACTGAAAAGTGGTGAGTCATGAAATGGAAAAATATGGATGAAGAAAGATTGATACATTCCAAGAGGATTGATTTTATACCAGGAACCATATATACAGAAGAGTTCTGTATAGCATTATGGAGAGACTATACATTGAAGTACTCCTTTTTGAGAGCAGTGTTATACACAGTGTCACACATAAAGTTCGCGACACATGGAAGTTTTTTTATTAATCGATATAAAGCAAATTTGACTTCGCAGTTAGTTTTTGCTTGAAAAGTGAGTAAAATACAGCATCTTTCCTTTTTTCATGTGCTACTCTAAACCTGTCAAATTTGAATTTTCTTTCGAAAATCCTCAAAAAATCAGTTGTTTTTTTTTGGAAATTTCGAAAAATGCCAGAGAAAAAAGTTGCTAAGATTCCAATTTTATACATTTGTACCAAATTTGGAGTCTCTACTGTCACTTCGACTACTACTAAGTGAAAATTTTGGCATATTTCGAAATAAAAAAAAACTTGTTTTTTGAGGATTTTCGAAAAAATGTCAAATTTGACAGGTTTAGAGTAGCACATGAAAAAAGGAAAGATGCTGTATTTTACTCATTTTTCAAGCACAAACTAACTGCGAAGTCAAATTTTCTTTATACCTATTAATAAAAAAACTTCCAGATGTCGCGAACTTTATGTGTCACACTGTATATGACACAAATACAAACGCTATGCTGACAGCGCAATATAGAATGTATTATTGCATCCATCATACTTCTAGAGATGAGGTATATGTTGCAGCTGCCTCTTATATTGGGTATAGGTATATCTACTGAAGGAATATCGCCTGCGGATTTCTATGTTTACGCTGTATCTAGTAGATACTAGGAACTTCGTTTGCATTTACCATGAAATATTCGAGATACTAACAGCTTTGTCATCGTCAAAGTAAATTATTCCAACAATTTCCAGAGAATATAATATACAACGTTGAATGACGAACTATAGAATGTCGCGGTGATGAAGCTTATGTGGAAAATGTAAGGTGAAAATAGTCTCTCTTTCAAATGCGTTCGTTTCGTGACCGACATTGTGTGATAACTGCTATGCTTTTGTCACTGGTATTTTATACATCCTGTATGTTGAAATGGAATGAATACGCTTAAGGGCTATATGTCATTTTGTTCCCCTCATGTTATTTGAATTGAAGCTGAAATCCAGTTTCATGTTATTAAACATTCAGGACCAGTTTCTCAGGAGGATGTGTGTTTGGAATGGGAAAGTGAATTGAATCGAATTTTTCTATAACATACATATGAAATTGTGACATCGCATCTTTTATACCCAGCTATGAACTCAGAATCCAGATGGACAGCTGTATCCTGTTTTTATCTCGTTCAGTTTGATCCTTCTGAAATTGTTGTTCTATCAGAAGGAAGACTAGTATTGAAACAGTTTTTTTCTACAACCACGTATGAAAACGTCAATAATCACACTGTTTTGTTATTCAGAAAGTAGCTCATATCACCATGGTATTGTTTATTTGAAAGAAAAAAGCACTAGTGTTGATATGAAATAAATCACAACGGTCGCCTGAATTGATATAGAAATAATTAGGTATATTGTGAAGGTACTCACTGTCAATATAAGCGTTCTCAAATCGAATTCATATTATTTATCGAAATTTCTGTCTCGTTTTGAATTATACCGAGAACTCTTTATCTAGTAATTGCAATGTGTCTGATACATAACCTCTGAATTCACTTTAAAACTGGAACCTATACTCTTTTCTGGAACTATTTCGATGTTGATGACAGAGGGTTAGATCATTCAAAAGAGTACGGCTACAGTTTTATGCGTGGCTTGCTGCTATCACAGTATCACCAACGAGAAGATTCTTTGGTATCACAGATGTTTGCAAAGAGTCAAGGACGCACTAACTCGAGTAACTCGTACGCGCTTGCGAACTACATACTTCTATGGTTCTGTATTCCTGGTTGCGTGATTACTGGCGCTAGCAGGCGAATGATGTCAAGTTTGTTTATGTACGCTGGTGTCAATATCAATGAAATTTGTCCAAACTAAACTAACTCAATCAATCAGTAATTCACATAATGAATAATTGTCGGAGAAGTATTCAAATATCATCTTGAATATGGAAATAAACAGTACTTGATATCGATTCAAAACCACCTGAAATTATAGAGACCGCTCAAGTTACATTTTTGACAAAACTTCCCGCGAAATGAAATTATTCGGAGTCGTAGGACATAGTGTACAAAACTCGTTGGAAAGTGCATTTCCTTCTCTACTCGTGTGAAATATGTCACTTTCCACACTTGTTGTGTAATATACTATTGAATGAGGATTAGGTCTTTCAGCTGGACAAATATAATATAATATAATTTCAATACTGATGTGATTTTGATAATTTGGATAAGGGTTAAAATCGCCTGAAAATCAACTTTGAATGACATTATATGATATGTCGTTGAATCTTGCGTTGAAAGTTATTTCAAAAAGTGTCATAAAATATGCAGGTCCGTATTGAAAAAAATTAGGTTGAGGGTGGCCCAAAGCGTACGAAACGTTGGATATGAAATCTGATTACGTCAAATTGAGGATAATTTACTGTCGAATAGAAAACTCCTGTGACATTTTTTGATAATATTCGAAATAAAGTGGAAAAAAAGAAAAATCAAAATGACAGAATTTACTTTTCTTATGATATCTCAATAACTGCTTGACAATGCTTCTATGAATTTTTCTCCATTTGACCCACCTTCTAACTCTTATGTAAATCCCATTAAAAAAGTGGTCACTCTGTAGAACCAAAATAAAAAATATTTTTTTTGCACACTTGGCACCCATCGACTCTCTCTCTCTCTCTGTGAAAAAAATAGCCCCAGGACATCATTCCCCACCATCGGGTAGAGGGGGGGGATGATATCGGCCAGACGATTCGTGACCTTGGCAAAGTCGCCTAGGTATCCCGCAGGAGTATCGATTCCAGAGATGGCTGATATATTAGGCGGAAGGATAACTCGCGAAAGCTTCCGTTTCCTTTGACGGAAACGAGTCAGAGGGTGAAGGGAAGAAGGGGAGAGGGGGTGGGGGTGGAATTCTGCCGACCGACAATTACGACTGCGACATACTGTGCGGGAGGGGGGGGTACAGTTCGGCTCATAAAAATCGGAGCGGGGTGAATGAAAAACAGCCTGAACTGACTCGAAACTAGTCCATTTTTGTTTAAAATTTGCTCTCGAGGATGACATTCCTCTAACTGACACAATAGAATGATTGATATTTATGCTGCTGAAACATTTCAGTGTCTAGGAGATGAAGTTGATTTTCAACTCCAAGAATTTGAAAATGGGGTTGGTAACTAGTGTAGTATTGTACACTTGAAGATTTCGTAAAATATTCACCTAGAATCTTTGTCTAAACCGACCGATATCACGCCAGTTGGGTACGACTTCGAAATGCAGTTTGAAGTGGTCATAAACAACCACCAAATCTGCACAGAGAACGGACCTCAACTGGGAAAGGATGCATCAGTGGGGTATACTGATGGATCCAAGAGTGCCTCGAAAGGGACACTCGAAGGGCAAAAATCTATATTCTATCATCAGATAGCCAAGCAGCGCTGAAAGCTCTGAAGTCATACATTTGTGAGTTTAAGCTGACTTGGGAATGTAAACAATCCCTATTGGCAGCGAACAACCAGGTCACTTTGATGTGGGTTCCATGTCACGAGGGAGTTTAAGGCAACTAGGAAGCAGACTGCCTTGCCCTCTAGCGAGGGCAGTAAGAACGAGAATAGCATGGATGGTTTCTTATTCCATTAACCACCAAACCTTACTCTCTCGAACCATAACTTGTTAGCAAGATTCCATTAGGTTTAACTTAAGTTATAGACATTTGAAGTCCAAAAAGTTTAGGATCCCCTTTCGCCTATATTTTACGTCCTACAATTAAACTTAATATATCAAAAAGATGGACCATCAAAGTGGCATTTACGTGATAGTATTCATTTCTAAACTTATATCAATGAATTTTCGAAAATAATCAATTTTTTATACGATCGAAGCTTTAACGCCCCCTAGCAGTGGACGTATCTATTTAAACAATATTTCCAGCAATTTTCTTGGTCGATTTCATCTGGAGGAATTTTTTTCCCGAACTTGTACGACTATTGGTTCCTGAGATACAGTACCTCGTTACCCTTATTGTATCACCCGGTACATCAAGAGAAACATCAATAGGTGATGAATTTCACAATGTCGCCGTTCGATAGAAAAAACAATGCTGACGGAGAGAAGTCCGGCAGGCTCCGTCCTCGACGACTCAAAAAACCCCCACTGACCTTTGACCTGATCGGGAGCCGTGTCGACCTTGAAAACGGCGCTCTCGCGACGCGGTCCGACAACGAAAAAAACCCGCACCGCAGGGGTGACGGGCACAGCCATGAGCGATGACGCAGCCCCAGCAGCAGCAGCAGCAGCAGCAGCGGCGGCAACCCCACCGCTACTCCTCCACCACCACCACCACCACCTCCACCGCCTCCTCCTCGACCACGAGGACGGTTCATCGCGCGTGCGCACACGCCGAACGCCGCGCGCACGTGGTGGTTGCCAGGCGACGCGCAACAGGTCCTTGGCGATCGCAGGCGGCGACGGTCAGTGGCGTAGGCAGCGCGGCAGTGGCGGAGAGGAGGTGTTTGGTAGATGCGAGGGCTAGCATGTTACACCTGGAACAAAGAATTAAGTTAATTGTTATTTCACTACTACGTTAATAATTCATGAATTGGAAAAAACAGAAACTTTATTTATTACATTATTTATCTTGACTATGCAAATTATACTGATAACGGTGAAAGACACAAGCCACGATTAATATGGAAGGCGACTCACTCTATAGTATATAGGTTAACGTCAAAGTAGACTTTAAGATGAAATATTTCACGCAGAGGACAGAAATCTATATTAGCCGGATAGCCGAGCAGAATTGAAAGAAACTTTGAAGTCTTAGCTGACTTGGAACTGCAAGCAATCCTTGAGGCAACTGTCAAAAAACTACCATGTCACTTTAATGTAGATTCCAGGTCACAAGGGAGTTGAAGGCAACGAGGAAGCAGACTGCCTTGCCAAGAGCAAACAAACAATTTCCTGACCCAGAGCCCTTTTCTGGACCCTTCAAAGCCCATCACTTGAAAGAAGAGTTTCAACTCACGGAAACAGATGAAATAAAATCTCACTGGAATAAAGTACCAGGACAAAGACTAGCGAAAAGGCTAGTGAGCCTCTCGCCAAGGAAAGCTAAACAGCTTCTCGAGTTGGACAAAAAAGACTTGAAACTGGTAACGGGAATCCTCAATGGACACTGCCCTCTGAGGTATCACCTCAAGAATATGGGCAAATCAGAGAGTGATAGTTGCCGCTACTGCAAGAACTTTGCTGTGAATGAAAGTGCAGAGCATTTGCTTTGCCAATCCTTGCCAAGGGTAATGCACACAAAATATCTTATAGGTCGAGGTGCTTGGGATGATTCATAGCCTTCACGAACCCCCCTACAATCTACAATTTACTTAGTACTTGAAAAGGAAATAGTAATTTACGTAACAAGTCCGGAAAATACTGTTTGTTTGGATGAGTGGACAAAATTCTAGGACGAGCGTAGCGAGTCCTGGAAATCTGCGAGTCCAAAAAAACTGTTTTCGGGCGTGTTGCGTACACAATTTTTTCGGCAACCGTGTAGAATAACAAATCAAAGAAACACATTTCTTTCAAAAATTGAAATGTTAGCTAATTTTATGTCAGATAGCTGTCAGTCGTTATTTTGCTGCTATGGTAATGATCAACTGCATTTATCAAAACCATACTACCAAGATTTTCATATTTACAATGACAACAACGATGTGATTCTTCCCGGCCTAGTCCGGAAAGTACGTACTTCCCGGACTAGGCCGGAAAAATGCCACTTTCTCAAAAAAAAAATCGTCTGGAAAGTACGTACTTTCCGGACGGTTGCCGAAAAAATATAATCCTCACTGTCCCTTGAAAAGTAAGAGTAGCTGAATGCTACATCTTCTGCGCTTGCTGAAAGTGTTTGAAAAGTGTGTATGACAAGGTTGACGTGTCAACATATCATGAATAATATACGCGTAGGAACGCTGAAGAAGCTTCACGAAATATTAAGGAAACGCTTTCTCCGGATGACACATTTGAATAAATGATGTATTAGATGATCAAAGAACAAGCAACGACTGATTTAATCCTTAAGCCCTATCCCAGCCCTTACCCTGGCGATACATTCGTTTCCACATGCGAACACCCGGATTTGTCCAAATCAACATTCACCACATTCGATCAGATAAGCCCTTGGTGACGGAAATTTCTCAGGCGAAGCAGTGTAATCACACATACGTTAACGAGATTAATCCCTTCGATGATAGAAACCCTAGGGAAGATCCCATCTATAGGCAGTAATATCCTGACACCGGGTGGCATTACGAGCCGTTGAATAAATCACAATGGCCGGGACGAATGAAACACCGAGCGCCATCTAGCTTAGCTGTATGAACAATTCGGAGGGTTGAAATACCAGCAGGAAGAGCAAGTTTACTTATATGTAGATTGGGTACAAATAATACTGAAGAATCATGCTCTCGAGATCTGTGACAATGTGGAAAAAATCCGCAAGTAGAGAATTCCAAAGTGAATATAGGTTTTATTAGAGAATGTCCTAGCCCAAGCAGCAATTTGACGTTGCGGCGACGTGTTTGAAAAAGTTGCGCAACCAAACATGAGTTGCGTAGTCGACCTTAATACTACGTCGTCACGACCCTGTTTTGCACCATTTTGGTCAATCATTTTTGGGTTTTTAAATCATTACTGATCACCAAAATGGACACTTGGTAAAAACTTTCTGACGACTACTAATCTTTTACTCATGTGCTCATGATAGGTACCTACTCTATTTATATTGCCTGAAAATAAAGATTTCCAAACAGAAATTATCAACGCATTTCAGTTTATTGTCAAATATACTATTGTTTTGCGTCAAAAAACACGCGCTCCTTCAATCCGTGGCGAATTTCTCAAAACTTGAAGAAAAAAAACGAAAAAAATAATTTGGGATATATAATATTCAAAGTTAATATTTATCCAAACAAGAACTATAGAGGATACAATGATATATTAATCGTTTCTAGAGTACTGTTAACCTCTGTTTATGTTTGTTAATGTCCCAAATTTCAATGGCCGACCATGTTTCCGAAGATAATTACGCATCAAACATGGCGTAGTATTATAATAGACGTCAACACGACTTAGGATATCAGATAACTGAAAAATATACTGCTTTCAACCTTAGTCATCCAGACAACTAAATATAACCAAAGCGCGACTGAAGTTGGTTATCCGATCAAAAACTGAACGAAGTCCAACTAACGAACACACCTCGCTCCACATTTTAAAACGGGCTTTCCTGTGTCATACAATTGTCAGTAGTGTTCTTCGAAAAATTAGTTGCTTTCCTCAATCTCTGCATCCAGGTTAGCATTTGATCCAAAAGAACTGAAGTTTTCCAACGCCTGTCTTCAGGCATAATTTTATTTTTAATAAATTTTTTGAGGTTAGGTTGGATCAAGTTTTTCTTATCTTACTAGATATTTATTCTTTCGTCGAAGCATTTCAGCCAACATTATGTCCTTGTTGTCATGGGGCATGTCCTCTATAGTGAGTATTTGGAAAATTTAACTGCAAAGATATGACTCCACGAAAACGTTTACAATTTTTATTAAAAATATTCCACTGCCAAGTTAAATGTCACAAGGTCAGCTCAACGTCGGTAAAACGTTGAACATAACTAGAATAATCACTCAAACGTTTTTAGAACGTCACTCCTATTCCCAAAATTTTTACTACATGAAGTTGGTTGGGTTTAACCTTGTAACAACGTCGTCGGTTAACTAAAGTCATGCTCAACACTGATACAACGTTGTCCGGTGGTTTAGAGAGCGTCGTTTCATAAATGACTGATTTCTACACTAAGTATAACGTTAATTTTGGTGTATTATGTGGTTATCGTCGCCAAAATGCTACTTGGGAGGTGATATTGGAGATCCTTTCTCATGTTAGATAGTAACTTTTACCTGAATATTCTCGTCTGTTATGTTATGTATAATTGTCAGTTCTAACTGGCAATTATCTATAAACTTTTTGTAGTCCGTTTCGAATAAATATTGATATTCTAGGAATGTGGCTTTATAGTTCAGATTTTTCATTTTCATCATGGGGCGAATGTGAACTGATGCGAATTCGAGTGCGAATTAGTTCCATAATATAGAAATGTGTTTGATATTACCCCACCTATTCGAATGTAGGCATCAATATATAGGAGAATCACTTCGTATACATCAGGTGGCAAAGTGCGCAAAGGCGCTGGTCTATGGACCAGAAGGTCTGCGGTTCAAATCCCGGCGGCCATTGGAAATATTTATTTATTTCTGTAGCATCGTTTAGCGGGAGGAGATAGGTGATCAACCGAACATTCTTGGTACCTAGATTTCAATCCTTCGGACTCTCAATGATAACCAGCCGAGTAGTGCTTCGGATGACACTTAAAAAGCTAAGGTCCCCTTCTTCCTCACTCATACAAGTCTCAATGAGACTTCGAGGGTTGCTTTGAAACTAAGTTGGCGGTTTAAAAAAAACTTAACACATTCATGAACCTATACACATAACGTTTATCATTAAAACAGAAAAAAAAACCGGGAAATTGTAAACAAAGAACATCTTTCTCATTATTCATTCATTTAAGATCACAACTTGAATTCATGTAGAATATACCTGAGAGTATCTCCTTTTCGAAAATAAGCATTCTATATTTATTAATCTTCAAGTTACGACTGGATGAATCTCACGTTATCAAAACCGTTTACAGTAGCCCTGGTAAGCACAATTAAATAAATATCTTTGGTTTGCAGACTAATGGATTCGTTCCATACTTGAAAAGGATAAAAGCCTAGATGTTAGTGTACGGGAGCACATCTTTCTCCGCGGTGTCCGTTGCATTATTGATGCACCGTATGCTAGACACGATAATAAAGCGTCTCCCCTTTTTGTCAGCAATTCTTTCTCGAGGAAAATACCGAGCACAAAAGTTGCAGCCTCTTCAGTTTCATGACCTACTTGGTTTTCATCTCGACATCACGTTATCAGATGCTCATTGCCATCAAGAGGAACTGCTTTCTGCATAGAAGAGAACATTCCTGACTAAGCATCAGTTCTTCCATACACGTATCACTCAACACAAGAGCCAGAATGGCGAAATGTTGCAGAACAAACTATCCCGCATCCCAAGTAGAGTGGATTTTCATCTATTAGAGATTGCAGGAAAATCGCTTTCTGCTTTATAGGACCAAGGGAATCCAAGACTTACTTGGATGCCAAGCTAGAACAGGAAACAACTATTCGCGATAGGTGCTAAGCAATACGCTACCTAGCGGTGACTCGTGAACCACTCGAAGTGATATAACCACTGAACTCTCTGGAGGATAACCCACAGAAAAACTTAACCTCTGTTCGCTTCTGATGTGGAAGGTGTACTTCCAGCAGTTTTTCGAGAGATGTTTTGGTGAAATACATGTGAAATCTTATCGTTTTTCTCGTTTCAGTTATTGTTTGGTGACAAGACACCTATGTCACAATGACACAAACATCAAAAACATGAAAACAAAACAAAAACGATACCACTTCGAGAAGTTCGAGTTGTTACCATGAGATAGTGCTACGTGTTATTTTCTATCGCGAATAGAATAATAGGAAGGAAGCCTGAAATGTGTTGACACCAGTGGAATAAAATTTCACTTTTTCAATTCCTGAGCTGAGGTGATGATACGATTGGAAATATTGAAATTTCGGTTTATTGAGGAGAAACTCTTTGCCCAGACAATCTATATCGTAATCGTTTGCTGAAAGAATGAGGGCGACATAAAGAGAAGTTGTTTGTGTCTGTTGATTGGCTCAGTGACAATTAAAGTCTAGACTCCGCAATAATTATTATCTTTTCTTTACATAACTTGATTACATTTCTTCGGTTATACAGTGAGGGTGTGTTTGAATTATATCATGAAATGGGTGAAATTACAAAATGGAGTTATGAAATTATCAAAACGATAGCATCATCATTCTGTTGCATGATGAAAAATAATAGTGACATGAATTATCTAACACATCTTGATTGACTTGATTCTTTGTGACAACTGTGATGGGTGATGAAATTTGAATTTGTGGTATCAACTAACTCCAAATACTCGCTATAGAGGACATGCCCCATGACAACAAGTACATACTGTTGGCTAAATTGCTTCGAAGAAAGTATGAATATCTAGTAAGAGAAGGAAAACTTGATCCACCTAACCATTAAAAATTTATTGAAAATTATGCCTGAAGACAGGCAGTTTGGAAAACTTCAGTTCTTTTGAAACAAATGCTAACCTGGATGCAGGGATTGAGGAAAGCAACTAATTTTTCGGAGAACACTACTGACATGTGTATGAAACAGAAAAGCCCGTTTCAAAATGTGGAGCGAGGTGTGTTCGTTAGTTGGACTTCGTTCAGTTTTTGGTCGGATAACCAACTTCAGTCGCGCTTTGGTTATATTTAGTTGTCTGGCTGACTAAGGTTGAAAGCAGTATATTTTTCAGTTATCTGATATCCTAAGTCGTGTTGAAGTCTATTATAATACTACGCCATGTTTGATGCGTAATTATCTTCGGAAACATTGTCGGCCATTGAAATTTGGGACATAAACAAACATAAAGAGAGGTTAACAGTACTTTAGAAACGATTAATATATTATTGTATCCTCCATAGTTCGCGTTTGGATAAATATAGGTATAATTGACGTAGGTAAAACTAATCATGAGCACACGAGTAAAACATTAGTAGTCGTCAGAAAGTTTTTACCAAGTGTCCATTTTGGTGATCAGTAATGATTTGGTTGGAATATTTACTAATTTCTGAACACCGTGGAAAGTGAACTGTCACCGCTGCGCAAGAGGGCGCAAGTGTGTAGTTGTTTTTTGGTAAATTTAGCAACGTTTAGGAAACGACCAACTGCTACCTACAATTGAAAGTGAAACGTTTCAAAAACCCAAAAATGATTGATCAAATTGGTGCAAAACAGGGTCGTGACAACGTAGTATTAAGGTCGACTACGCAACTCATGTTCAGTTGCGCCACTTTTTCAAACATGTCGCCGCAACGTTAAATTGCTGCTTGGGAAGTGATCAATTTCTGCAGTAATTGGAATCCCAGTTCCAAAGAAACCGGTAGAAAAGACAATAATACGATAGAAATCGGAAATATAAAGACCGTAATCGTGCACGACTTGCTTGCAAGTTTTCTGTACAGGAGTTTGTTGAAGTTTTTCTTAGGGTGACGCTGACAGTGGTTCGGCTAAACTTTCTGAAAATGCTCACGTATAAGCAGAAAGAGTTGTTAATCAGAGGAAAACTCCCCGTTCGTTCTCATTAATCATAGCCAAACTGAGTTGCGTTGGAGTTTTCCGAGTAGTGATCTTTGCAGAATCCCATTATTGAAATGGGCATTCTCCATTCACTCAAAAACTCACGAATCAGTCGAGTACTGAACCCCATTTCCTTAATCACAGCAGTCGGAAATAATGTAGACAGATTGCTGTAGGTAATTGATTCAACTGTGGAGCTAGATTGTAGATTGTAGGAGGGGTCGTTAAGGCTGTGCAGCCTCTCAAGCACCTCGACCTATTAGATCTTTTGTGCATAACCCTTAATCTATTCGAGGCCCGGGATTCCGAGGCTTCTTGCGAAGTTTATCAGTTTCCTGGGAGCTAGGTTCCTGACAGGGAGGGCTCTAAGAAGGCCCCTTCCAGGAACTTGAGCCTCTTGGAAAAGAGTGCTGGGCATTCGCAAAGCAAATGTTCTGCAGTTTCAGCCAAGTTCTCGCAGTATCGGCAAGTATCACTCTCTGTTTTACCCATTTTTTTGAGGTGGTACTTCAGAGGGCAGTGTCCAGTGAGGTATCTCGTTACCAGTTTCAATTCTTTTTTGTCCAACTCGAGAAGCTGTTTAGCTTTCCTCGGCGAGAGGCTCACTAGCCTTTCCGCTTGTCTTTGTCCTGGCACTTGATTCCAATGAGATTTCATTTCATCCGCTTTCCAGCGTCGGAACTCCTCTCTCAAGTGGGCTTTGGAAATTCCACAGAAGGGTTCTGGGCCGAGAAATTGTGTATTTGCCCCTTCTTTGGCAAGGCAGTCTGCTTCCTCGTTGCCTTTAACTCCCGTATGACCTGGCACCCACATCAAAGTGACCTGGTTGTTCGCTGCCAGTTGTCTTAGGGATTGTTTACAATCCCAAGTCAGCTTAGACTCACAAGTGTATGACTTCAGAGCTTTTAATGCTGCTTGGCTATCTGATAAAATATATATTCTTGCCCTTCGAGTGTCCCTTTCGAGGCACTCCTGGGCACATATCTCTATAGCATGTACCTCTGGTGGTTCTTAATGACCATTTCGAAGTCGTACCTAACTGGTATGATATCTGTCGGTTTAGACATGGATTCTAGTGAAATATTTTCCAGTGTCCAATCCGATTTCCTGATTTGAGTTTTTTTGTCTGGCTCAGTCTGAAGGCACTTATTGCTGCTTCTTTCATTACACACAGGTGCAATGGTTGAAGGTTCAGCATAACCTCTAAGGCTGCAGTGGGGCACGTGAATATTGCCCCTGTGATTCCCAGACAAGCTAGCCGCTGCACTTTCTGCAGCTTGACTTGTGCCGAAATTTGTTGAACTTTTGGCAACCATATCAATGGAGCGTATAGGTGACCATGGGTTTGAGGATCGTTTAACTGCGAAGCTAAGAGAAATATCGATAATTCCATCAACGTTTTCATTATTAGCATATTCGAGAACGTCATGAATCCCCATTTAACCAGGCAGGTGTCAGACTCCTATACACCCTCATATACACATTCGAGGTGCATACTTAACAGGTCAGACAGGGCATACCAATTAGCTGGTAATGAACAATGAAACTACGTACATTTTGCGATCGTTTTTATACTTAATGGAAATCGAGCGACGCTTTATTGCTAAAGCGTCCATTATTAGGAGATATGAAGTAATGGCCTTTCCGAATTTCGAACTATACTTTGACACTTAAATCAAATGTGCATTATCGTACCTAGTCATTATCATTGGAACTGTTTAACTGGTGCTATTTCGATAGTTTTTGACTGCACGAGAGGAAAATCTATAATGGTACTATTTATTATTTATATTCACCATTAGGTCTCCTGGTGTGAAAACAATACCAATAAAATGCTAAATTGATAAGTAGATGCTGCTCACAGAGTGCGAAATGATGTTCCTGTATTTGAAGTATAAACGATTATGGAGCGTTGAAATGCCGAAAGGTCCTTGAGAATGAAAGGAACGGAAAAACCTCAGAAAAATGAGCCATACGGAGAGAATACCGTGGTGCAAGCAACTGTTTATCATAAAATACATCCCTCTCTCGGGAATTTGCTGTATACAGGGTGTAACTAAATAAGTGTAAAACATTTGAGGGGGTGATTCCTCATTGAAAAAAGATAGGATCTTTCATACAAAGAAACTTCATTGGAGCATCCCATTTTAAGATACAGCTCCTTGAAGGGGGTACATAAAATTTGTTTAACCATTTTTTTCACAAGCACTGAAAAAGTTACAGTATTGAAATTAACCTGACATTTTCTACTACCAAAAAGACACTTAGCATTTGATTTAATTTAATGCAAGTACTAACTACAAAATAACAATGAATCCAGTTTGCATTTATGACGATATATCTCTGTAGTTGTTCGTAAAATAATTTTTTGCTGCGAACTGGTTATTTTGGGCAAAAAATTCAAGGGACATTATTTGTTTAGAATGAAACAGGCTATCGGAAATGAATTTTTAAATGGTAAACAAATAATATACATTGGAAATAAATTTTAGAGGTTACGTTTTCCACCCTTTACAACCATTGGGTAAACCAAGTAAATAACTGGCTAAGTGTCTTTTTGTTAGTAGAAAATGTCAGGTTAATTTCAATACTGTGACTGTTTTAGTGCTTGTGAAAAAAATTGTTAAACAAATTTTATGTACCCCCTTCAAGGGGCTGAATCTTGAAATGGGATGCTTCAATGAAGTTTCTTTGTATGAAAGATCCTATCTTTTTTTTCGATGAGGAATCACCCCCTCAGAAGTTTAACACTTATTTAGTTACACCCTGTATTATGGGTGTACTAGGTTTTGGTACTAGGACTCTTGAAATCAATAGAATTAAGCCTGGTTCATGCTTATACGAATTTCGCAAAATTAATGCGAATCGGAGAATTACAAATATTCAATTGATATACCTACTCTACAATACTATTGATTCATATGCATTGTGTGGATCATGATATCGTGATGATATAAAAAAAGCCGAAATATTTCATCTTTATTGCGATATTTTTTTTCAGCGGCCAATTTATTCGCATAAATTTTCCGATATTCGTATTAGCATGAACCAGGCTTAAGTCATTCTTAATATGGATCACAGAAAGCATTGCGCGTTCCAAGAAATACATGTATACATTCTATTATTCTCCTAGCAGGAAGTTGTAGGTTAAATAAACCTCTCATCAATCATCATAGTAATTATACAGTCTCCATTGTCGTACAAGATGAATGGATGCAGTTTATCGATATTTTCCAATCTTGGAGTGGTGATTTTTGAATATGAATGAACTCTTTTTGTATTTCAAACAATATGTTCAGAATATATATGAAAACGCCTATTCAGAAAATTCAGTTTATTCAATTCTTGGTCTAACGTGTAGTTGATATTTTGGTATTGTTCAGTTTGTTTTTATGTTCTTCCATTCATCTAAGTGAGATGTAGACATGTAAAACATGCCATGACGTAAACATTGCCAATACTATATTTCTGAGAGATAACCAGACCACTCAGAATACTATAGTTTGTTAATTGAATCCTTGCGCTTGAAATGAAGAAATAACGAATTGAAAAACTCTGAAAGATTTCTTAATTGATGAGAAGTATCTCGGTCTCTAATGAAGACATTTTCTTTATCTTTCTTTCTCTCTCTCTCTCTCTTAATTTTAATAATCACGCATTTTTGTCTTGTACAAACTGTACTAGATTTATACTCCTAACAGATATTGCTCATTTTACTTGCAATTAGGCGTCAGTATATAATTATTCTGATCATCATTACCATTACTACATTTCATAGAACGGACAACAGGCAAATTCTGAAACATATACGCCAATGAAATATCATGCGATTTCAAGCATGATCTTAATAATTATAGCCTATATCTACCCGCACTGATGAAAAATGCATTGCAAATACATAGATGGAGCCAAGAATTAAAAAAATGATAGTCCAGGACATTGATTTTATCCAGTTGTGTAAATGAAGAATAACAGTACCCACTATGCCTACCTTACAAACAAGAATCCATAACCGATCCTTCCTTCGTAGGTGGTGGGTATTGTCTCTGATATTATTCCTCAGATATTTATTATTATTATTATTGTAAAGGAAATATATTGGTACATGGTATACATTCGCCAATTTTGGTAAATGAGTTATTGGAAGTAATTAATTAATTTCGAATACAAGAATTCATAGTCAGTATTTTCGAATAGATGATAATCTCCATGAATAAACTACTGGATAATATCATCCCTTAGAACAATTTATGAAAGCTCAGAACAGCATGACTTCTAATTTTACTCCAGGGAGATAGAATTTAATTTCAGCCAAACAATTTGCATAATCAGGATGAAGTCTCGCCAGAATCTACGCAATAAAATTCCGAGCTGCTGAATATTGAGAAATCTGGGGATCATTGTTATATTCGGAATTCATCAGGTGCTGCTCCCAGTTTTTATTTTGTTCCTTTTCTGAAATTCCCGGATTTGAAGGTACATGTTGATTTCTGGTATATTATCTTAGGTGGCATTTGGATGGAATTTCCAATATTTTATCTTGAACATTTTCAAAATTCGGAGGAAAGATCGAGTTTACAGAGAAACACACAATATAAGAATCAGAGACGAGATCAGATTCTGTAATTGTAACTCGAATATTTAGAAAGAGAAATTAGTCTATCCAATTAGATGGATTACGAGCAGATATAATTCATTGTTCTGCGTGGTATTTACCAGGAAAGTAGTTGTTTTCTGCTCGTAGTCTACCAGACATTCATTTCAAACTATGTTTGACATTCTAATTGGATAGACTAATTTCTCTTTCTAAAATTGTTGTCCAATTTATGGCTTTTCCATTTTTCATTTATTAGCTTAGTCGAGCTATAAGCCACTTCCAAGTTCTGTGATTTGGGAGATTTAGTTCTGGAGTGTTTCTTTCTTCTGCCGCATGGTGTCGCCACTTCCAATTGTCTGTTGGAACGCGGCTCAGTGCGGTCAAATAAACGCGACGAAGGTGCATTGGGACAGGCAACGCTTCGAGTGGAGATCTTACGGTCTCTACTCGGATAACTACCCTGCACTGATGAGGGCCAATAAGCCCGAAACCGGTCTGTAGGTTGTTAGGCGTGCCTGTCCCGATGTGAATTTGTCACGTCTTAGGAAGAAAGAAACATTTGCGATCTGCATTCACAGTGTGAATCGTTGCATGGATTACGAGCAGATATAATTCAATGTTCTGCGTGGTATTTACCAGGAAAGTAGTTGTTTTCTGCTCGTAGTCTACCAGACATTCATTTCAAACTATGTTTGATATTCTAATTGGATAGACTAATTTCTCTTTCTAAAATTGTTGTCCAATTTATGGCTTTTCCATTTTTCACTCGAATATTTAGTCTATGATTTACATTTATTCATTCGATAGATAATATCCATTATTTCACAACAAAATCTTCACATCTCAGAGTCAAATTATTGTATTTGCTTTGTACAGGACATTTGAATAAAGCAGCTTCTTTGTACACTTGAAAAAGTTAACGAAATACAAGTTTTAAATTTTCTGCAACCGACTCAAAAGTCGTACATTTTTGTTCTGAAATATGCTCTAGAATTTGACGTTTCTATTACTGACACAATAAGATGATTGATATGCAATACTGTTAGTGTCTACTGTCTATGTAGAAGATGAAGTTGATTTTTGAATCCTAGAATTCAAAAGTGAGGTACTGTGTAGCATGGTGATATATTCTAGAGAGAACTAGCTCATTAAGAATGAACAACATAGTATTCATATATTCAACAAGAAATTCTGATACAAATGCATATTACATAAACTTATATAATAATATTCAGTCAATTCGTTATATTTTGATATTGAAATTACCGATTTGTCAACAACTACAAATACTAAATATTGTGTTCCGTTCTGAGACAATCTCATACCCTTCGAGGATTCTGCTGAAATTAAACGTCCACCATTAAAAATACAACAGTTCAACTCTTCAACAATCCAACATTCTAATAGTACAAATAGAGGTTGGATTAGTTTTTCTACTCCTTTTTTGTCTTATTGGACTCTTTCTACTAGAAAATTCATATATCTTATAACGCTAGATCCGGTATCCAGGTTATTTGTTGTTGGTCCGGGGGGATTGAAAGTACTAAGCCATTGATTGGTCGTTTTTATTTTTGTTCATCCATATGTGTTTTACCACGTAATCATGTAGTACTCTTGCAGATCCCTCTATACCAAAAAAATACTACGGGATGTTGGATCTAGCGTAATAAGGTTAGTTTGGTGTGAGCCAAAATGGTGCGGCTACTTCACTTATACTTTATCAATTAGAATTTTGAATTACATAAAAGATTGCATTTACATTTTCTGGTTGTTGATGGAAACGTCAGGAAACCGAGCTGTCATATTATCGATGGAAACCAATGCTGTACACAGACCCGAATCGAATCTGACAATGAACACGCAGTGACAATCGACCTATCGTTCATGTTACATATTATAATTAAACTGGATCCTGAAGTTTCCGCTCGATGTTTGCCTTAATTAGGTTTTCAGGACCCTCATTCAATTTCATGGAAATGTCACTATCAAAATACGCCATTGCAATGTCATCGTGACCAATCAGGCAGTCTAGCTTAATTGGGGAACGAACGAAGATAATAATGTATAACTACCAAGGGAGCATTGCCAGTAATCAGTAATAATTGTTCTTGAAGCTGAGTGAATCGACTATTAACCATATGCAAATAAACCATCAGGAGATCATTTTATGGTAATAAGAATATCGCAATTCAGTGAGGCACATGTAAGAGATCAATCAAGAAAATTAACTGATTTGGCGATTGAAAGGATGCCATGTTTGTGTCAAAATTAGGCCTGGTGAAAAATCGATATACAGGCTGATTAAACTCAAGTCGGCAGTATTGCTAACTTCTTTATTATTGAAGATGATAGGTCGGTTATATTATAGAACAAGTAGTTTTTCTCGATAATAAGCGTGGTGCTAATAGAAAAACAATTTAAAATCGCGTTTTCGATTTATTCGAAAGAATCTATATTCACATAAATATTTATCATAAATATTTTCAATGGGACACCCTGTTAATTTCAATCTCAATCGATTGCCAATCGATCGATTGAACTCATGAAATTGTATATACAGTAGAAGTTCGTTTTGTTGAAAATAAGACCTTTGAATTTTATATATATATAAGATGAAAATTTCTTCTCTTATACTCATACCAATAATATATCTCCAAATATTCTAATTTGATCTGTGGAAATAGAGAGTATCGATATAAAATCAAATTCAAATTATAACAGTATTATAAATCAGAAGCATCAATTATACCTTCGATCATATAACAGACTAGATTAATAACGCTATATCCTTTGTAAGTAAAATCGTATTAAAATTTTCACACAAAACTGCAAATATGCATTTTAATGAATCATCAAACAAAATTTGATTTGAAAACGAGACGTTTCGCGCTGTCACTGTCAGCGTTCGGTCGATTATCGGTTGAACGAAATTAGCGGCGTAGGCGCATTCACCAAAAATGCCACAATCTCCAGAAAGACGAGCTATCTATAAACCACCTAAATATAAATGAGAATATTAGTACTAACAGAAGGATTAATATATTTGGGAACCTTGTTCATAGAATGTTCCAAATTTCAATGAATTACCTCTGAAACTAACGGAGATACGGGGGGGTGTACCATGATCCTGTTACACCCGGTATATATTAATTATTTTATTGTGACAGTGAGAGGATAGTCAGATTCAAGACCTGATTTTAGAACAAAAAGAGACGGCTTCCGAGACGGCTGCAGAAAAAATTAATGCAATTTCCTGATTGGATATCGAAAAATCAGGAATTCATTCATGAACTTCCTTGAGAACTGTTCATCGGTAAATAACAGTGTCCGATGCACTTTGATGGATTGCCTCAAATAGAAACGAATATCAATCGATAATTCCCACGTTCCTGTCGAGGCAGACCAATCAGTTCTTTATTCATCGATATGGTATCTACTGAAAATGAAACAACACGAATTATATAATACCCAATTATTAACGAGACATTACCAGAGTGTATTGCATTGAACTATGTATAGATTAATGTTCGAAAAGATTGGAAGACACGGTTCTGTGATTTTTAATTTGTATATTTTTCTACCACCACGTGAATGATCATTAGTGATTATTATTTAAATTATGCTATTTAATAATGCTGCTTACACCAGTACAAACAATATTAGTTAGGTTAGTACTCAGACTGAGGAGGGTTAGAATCACTCTATTGGCGGGAGATCCATATAAAATTTTTGAACATTTAGATGAAACCATAATCGGGTCAATTCTGTTTGAATCTTGTTATGTTAACCATATTGTTATGTTTATATAATTCGATATAATGACTCTAATATTCACTATTTAGCCGAGATGAAGACATGAAATAGCAAGATTTCATGGAAATTAACAAATTATGTGCTTCAAAGTCGATTTTTAAAACGATAATTCCTCAAATCTCTGCTGTGATAGCAATATCATTTCTGTAACCATATTGCTATTTAAAAACAGAATAGACCCGAATATCTAAAAGTCTTCTATATATCCTTGAATTCGAATTGACATCAGAGTTGTTGAAAAAATTCCATTAGGACATGTTATGATGAATATCGAAATATTATTTATGATTGGGAATTTGGCTCAGGAAGTGAAAACAGTTCTCCATCTGGACATTTGTGAATGTTTCATTTTGATTCTGATTTACGAATCATCAAGGAAAAAGTGAAGGCCATCAGCATGAAGAATGAATGTTATGGTCGAATGTTTTCCTTTGATATTCAGTTTTCTAAGCTTTCGAACCGAAATATTCTATTTTCGGTGGTCTCATGTATGTTTCGGATTAATTTTCTCGCTAAACTTTGCCTACATCAATCAATAATGAAATAAAGTTTAAACAAACTCCCACCAAATTTGTTAATAAATTTTATACCCGAGTTTATACCTCTTCATCAATTATTCTCATAATATACAATTTCATCGTAAAATTCTGATTATAGCATGTGGGGAAAGGTTTATGGAATATTTCAACAGAAAGATAAAGATAAGCTCAATTTTTAGACCCATTAGAAACCGAGATTTCAAATAATTCCTAACACTATAGGCATTTGTGATTAATAAAAAATATTTAAAACATCAATTGTAGAATTTCTAGCACCGTGAACTCTACATTAAATTCAAAATGATACCTGTATAAATATTCTCACTGTGCTCCGAGTTCTAACTCTCCACTTTCTGCTCGTGGAGAGAATATAGTCTGTTACTCGTTTGGACTGAAAAATTCGATGTTCCAGAATCTACTATTCTTCTTTCCGTGCACTTTCATCTGGATAAGTTATCCTCAAGTTATTGATGTTCGACCTTCATCTCTCAGAATCCAATCGAATTTGCGCCCTCAAAGATTGGTACGCCTTATTTCTGCCACCGAACAAAGTGTCGAAGGAAAAAGCTGGAAAATCGCCGCGATAATGGCCTTCAAAGGATTTTCTCTTCGGAGAAGCGACATGAAACAAGAAAAGTTGCGGGGTTGAAGTTGAAGTGGATATATTAGGTACTAGGGTCGACTGGAAGACCTAAGTGGGAGCTTTGTTTAGAGTTGTTTTAATGTTTTAAGTTGACAAAAGCGCAAACATAGTCTAGCGATTTTGTTTACTCCGAACTTTACTTCGAACTATATGTGAAAGATTTGCGAACACCCTGTTAGAACTGGGCTTAGATGCTCTTCTTCAAACCTTTGGATGATTTATATAGTATTCATTTATTCTTCCAAAGGTGTATATACACAACATATATCATAAGACACAGTGAAAGTGAAAGTGCTAGAGTGGGCAATACAGGGCCAAATTTCAGGCTCTCGAAACCTCTTGGTAACCCCCCAACCATCTTGCAAGCAGAATTTCGTCATGCTATAGAGAAATGTGACCAAGACCTCGAAAGCGATCAGATAGCTAAGCAACATCAAAAGCTCTGAAGTCATACACTTGTGAGTATAAGCTGACTTATAGGACTGCAAACGATCCCTATTGAGACAACTGACAGCCAACAACCAGGTCACTTTGATGTGGGTGCCAGGTCATAAGGGAGTTGAAGGCAACGAGGAAGCAGACTTCCTTGCCAAAGAAGGGGCAAATACACAATATTCTGGCCCAGAAACCTTTTGTGATCTCTCCAAGGCACACTTGAAAGAATAGTAACGACGCTGGGAAGCAGACGAAATGAAATCTCACTGGAATGAAGGACAAAGACAAGCGAAAAGACTAGTGAGCCTATCGTGAAGAACAGCTTCTCGAGTTGGACAAAAAAGACTTGGAACTGGTAACGGGACTCCTCACTGGACACTGTCCTCTAAGGTATCACCTCAAAAAGATGGGCAAAACAGAGAGTGATAGTTGCCGCTACTGCAAGAACTTTGCTGAAACTGCAGAACATTTTCTTTGCGAATGCCCAGCACCTTTCCGCAAGATGTTGAAGTTCCTGGAAGGAGCATTCTTAAAACTTTTCGATGCCAGGAACTTAGCTTCCAGGAAACTGATCTCGGAATCACGGACTTCGAATATAGATTGAGGGTCATGCACAAAATATCTGATAGGTCGAGGTGCTTGACAGGCTGCATAACCTTCACAACCCCCATTTCTTTTAAAAATCAAATGTGTTTTTTTAACCGCCAACATAGTTGCGAAGCAACCCTCGAAAGCAATACTCGGCTGGTTATCGTTTAGAGTCCGAAGGATTAAAATCTAGGTACCAACAATGTTTGGTTGGTCACCTATCTCCTCTCACAATTTTCTGTTATTGTTGAACCAACCAATATAATGAAATTGGAATACCACAATATCAGTATTAATTTATCAGTATTAATTTACATTATCAGTAGGTATATTCTACGCTCATTCATGCATCCAAAAGGTTAATTCGGTATGTTATACATGGACTATTGATTTGCCCGTCAGGCTATGATGATTCATATTCGAAAAAGAACGAATGTTCCAGGTGACATTAACTGAAATATGCATGCGTCAAAGCGAAGCAACAGGTAAAATTCCTTCGTTATTCACCATTTCGATCAATAATCTGGTTCGTGGCGCCTGATAGTTTATCCTGTAACAGCCCGGAACATACAGTAATAATAGCTGTTGTAATACGGCCTAGTCCGGAAAATATACTTATCGATTTAGCTCTCAATGAAAGCGAATCAAGCATGTTATGAATAGCAATTTAGGGCTATAGCAATTCTGCCGTCAGAACTAAGAACAACTACACAAACAAATTATTATCAATGGTTTCAACACTTTCAACTCTTCACTAGCTGAATTGTTGAAATAGCTAATATTTATCGCTATAAGTTGATATTGGTTTGTTCCTATTATTATTCAACCTGTGATTTAAGTCACTAAATCAAAGCACTTCGTGTGGATGTTATTTTGTGAAAATTGAATCTTATAATACCCAAAGATCAACTCATTTTCATATTTAGGTATGCCAGTTCTCGTAAAATTTTGACTTTTTCTCATGTGAACATGTGTCCTAAAATGCACCCTCTTTGAGCTAAAAGTTTCATTTTGATCCCAATAATACGTCCCTAAAATATTCAAATCGAATTTTCAATCACCCTGTATAATATAGCACTAATCATTTGTACTTTTTTCAATTGACTTGGCCGTTACTTGATGAAAATCCATAGTTATTGTAAACAAACGAAAAACGATAAGATTTTCACGATAAATATATTTATATATATTTTTCACAACATGTTTCGCTAACACTGTAGCTTCATAGAGTGTACTTATACCTGATGAAGCTACAGTGTTAGCGAAACATGTTGTGAAATAGTAATTTACGTAACAAGTCCGGAAAATACTGTTTTTTCGGATGAGTGGACAAAATTCTAGGACGATCGTAGCGAGTCCTGGAAGTCTGCGAGTCCAAAAAAACTGTTTTCGGGCGTGTTGCGTACACAATTTTTTCGGCAACCGTGTAGAATAACAAATCAAAGAAACACATTTCTTTCAAAAATTGAAATGTTAGCTAATTTTATGTCAGATAGCTGTCAGTCGTTATTTTGCTGCTATGGTAATGATCAACTGCATTTATCAAAACCATACTACCAAGATTTTCATATTTACAATGACAACAACGATGTGATTCTTCCCGGCCTAGTCCGGGAAGTACGTACTTCCCGGACTAGGCCGGAAAAATGCCACTTTCTCAAAAAAAAATCGTCTGGAAAGTACGTACTTTCCGGACGGTTGCCTAAAAAATATATATAAATATATTTATCGTGAAAATCTTATCGTTTTTCGTTTGTTTACAATAATCATTTGTACACTTCAAATTTTCTATCTATGAATTACAGTAACCTGTTCCTACAAAATGCGTTATGACAAACTTTAAGGGCATTTTGAAATTGATATCCTTGTAAATCTGTTTGTTCTTTCGTGGCTCAATGTTTCCACTCTTCAGTGTGCGCTCTCATAAATTTCACAACACGAATAATGTACATATACGACTAGAAAATTTACATGAAAACCGATGAAAACACTCACTTTTATCGCGATGTTCTACTTCCACTCACAAGCACAATGGAGAACAAAGAATGGGATACTCCTCCTTGACTGCCAGCCTTTCAGAATGTTTCCGGGATTTTATGATGACAAAATGAATTACTTTCCTATCCCTAATCCCAAAATCTACCATCATGCATTCATTGGGTAATTATAATGATATTATAGATATATCAACATTGAGATATGATCATTGATGGCGGACTCTTGAAAAAGTTCTGTCAGTTTTTCAATCAAGATATGTAACCCTGTACACAGTGAAGAAAAAAATACACCAGCTAACACCGTCTGGTGTCCCCTGAGGTCCTGATTGTTTTAGTGTCAGTAAACACCGGCATATTATTCACCACAGTAGTAGGTGTTATGTGACCTTTCCCATTGGTGTTTTTAATAATCAAACCCAGTTGTCATTAACACCAATGTTCAGCAGAATGAACACTTTGATGGTGTTCTTTATGCATTTCCAAAAGTGCGATTTGACACCGCTGTGGTGTGATGCACATTATGTGATTTTATTGATGCTGAATCCTACCGCAGGTGCATGCGAAGACTTTTCTGGTGTGAAGGAACACCATATCATGAGTGTGTTCATGCGAATCAGTGCTTGTCTTCACCACTTCCGGTATTTTTTACTAAGTTGGACTACCTTTTGAAATATAATTCATATGATTTCAAACTAGACTCAGAAGAATCTAGGGACGAACTGTTTCGGCCTATTTATCCTGATCAGTGGTACTAGAGACTAGGTCAATTGATACTGATCTATATCAAAATCATTCTTATTTTATTTTTATTTATTTGAATTTGAAATAGGAATCCTAATACACAGGTTTAAAATATAAATATAACAATTTTACTTAACTAAGATCATACAAACAGTTAAAAATTCTGGATATAACATGAATAATATGAATATACACAGACATATACACGAAGGCAAGTATATATACATCAACAAACACGACAATATCTATAAATGAAATAAAATTAGATCGAATCACGTTCTTCATGAATATCTAATATATCTAGCCCAATATTGAAATCAGGTACGGTAGGAAGGACGTCAGTGCCACCTATTGGCACAAGTTCTAAGGTTCTAAGATCGAACAGATGAACGAATGAAATTCACACCATTCAGATGCCTACATACTTGATATATTTTTCTTAATTTATATTAAAACAGGTGTTTTTAGGATGCAATACTTAACGAATGATTATTGCCAACAAAATAAGATAATTTATACACCGCCTCGATTCCATCGTGATATGACACGGTGTAACTTGGTGTTAATTTTATATAATAGGTGCGTTAACGTCAATGATAGCACCATTGAGAATATTAAATTTCAACTATTTGGTGTTTCTTATGATTTTATGTTTCAGAATCGTTTTACTTTATCACATTCGTATCATTTTTCACTACTAAGATCGGTATTAGCACCACTCAACACTTAATTGTGAAATGTATAATAAAAAGGACACAACTTTGATATTCAGGTGTTGTATTCGTCGGAGTTGGCTCTGAAATCCATTTGATTGAAATTACACCCAAGTTTTTTTTTACTGCGTATTTCAAGTTTATTATAATCATTATAGTCATTATATCGAGGTCGGTTGAACTGGGCCAAAGTTTTCATGCTGAAGAAAATGATGTGTCAATTTTATAGTCTCTTAATTATTGGGAAAATACTGAGATTTACGATGTTAGTTTTCATTTTTATGCGTTCTTGATACCAGAGTCAAATTCTGTAAACTTTGCCAGAGATAACAACACACAACTTTGGTCTTTCGTATGACCGCCAAATAAGATTTTTGAAAACCCCTTTTTTTTCTTATAGTTTCCGAGATTTCTATGGTGGGGCCCCAGAATTTGAATCACCCGGTAGAGGAACTGAATCCCCTATTTTTCCGGAACATTCCTTGAGTAACGTCAACCACTTACCTCCATTATGAGGGTCATCAAGAAACAGCTGACTCTCGGTATAAACGGTTTTCTTTAATGCCACCAAAGTGACGATAGCACGAAAATTTATACATTCGCGAGGAAAACTCTTCAGAAAATCCTTATCCTCCGCTCATTTCCACAAGACCCGTTTCTCAGAGAGCTTAGCATAGATTCCTGCTATATGCAAAATAACCAGGAAGATGGGGAAGAGGCGCATTCGATACCTCCTGTGAGATATTATTCCGATGATGCGTTTCTTGGGGAAGAGACTTCAAAGTGATGACATGAATAAAAAAGAAGGAAGAGATGTATCGCGAAAAAAAAAACACACCGTAATCCTTATTTTCACATTTCAATACACGTGTCCCATCTGAAGCGGAATTCGCAATACCAAAAAAACGAAAACATATTTTTTCTACAAACGATTGACAAAGCAGCCTTTGACGCTTTCATATTTCAACACAAGAGGGGGTTAACCTTATTTGGGATTGATGGTAAAACTTTGTGAAACAAGGAATGGCAAAAATCATATTACTCGGACCTCGCTGAAAAAAATCGATTTTTTTTTTCACTTTCTGCTTGAGGAAGGTTGGATCTAGGCATCTCTCGTAGTACTTTTTTGATTTTTTGAAAAAAAACTAGTAAAAAAGTTGCGAAATTTCTCCCATATTCACTATTTTTTATCTCACAAGATATATCGTATTTCGAAAAAGTACTCCGAGAGATGCCTCAATCATACAATTGTCTCTATTGAAAAAAAAAATTATCGCGATCCATCAATAATTACTAGCTCAAAAATGATTTTTGCTGAACCCCTGCAGACTCAATTACGGAGCATTTTTCATGACTGATTCGAGCGCCCTCGCACCAAATAAGCACTTTTACATGGATACTATGAATTCATGAATGAATCGTATTTTCATTCATAAAAACCAAAAATAGCACTGAAGCTATTCCAATAATTTTAGCACATGTGATGATATCAATGGAAGTTGCGAAAAGGATTCATTGCATTCTCGAATAAGACTAATTAGGTGAAAGAAAACGTAAACATTTTTTGCGAACGGCGGCGGCAGGCGCTATGTGCACATCAAAGGACCGTCCAGATATGCATGTATCATAGTTTGCGATTGCATTCAGATGGTGACACTATTGTTAGTTTGTGAACTAGTATTATTATTGTGATCAAGCATGTCGAGTTCAAATTATCGAACAGGCGATAAACATCGTAAAAGACTTTCTGTGAGGAAATTGTCAGTCGAAAAAAAGATATTGAGATTGATAAGGTACGTAAATATTTTCGAATGTTTTTATAAGAAATAATTGGAATCGATGTCCCATATTCGAAGCCCTACATTGGGAATTCGATAACGGTTAGAGATACAGGATCGGTTGAATCAAGAAAAAGTTGTGTATTCATGTGCGCAACAATGAGCCCCAAAGAAATACAAATTTTAGATTTTAGATTTTAATTTTTTATTGGCTTTATTTTAATAGATACGAAAAGAGCAGACATTTTCTTGAAACTGTATTTCATGCTCTATAACTTAGCAGTATAGAATTTTTAATACGACGTTTCGTCATTCGAGGGTCGCCATCGACTTTTTTTTTTTCGAAATTTCATGCAGGTTATTTCGCGGTATGGACAAATAAAGGAATAAAAATTAAAAAAATTCATCGTAATGATAGATTTTGGCAAGATAAGATGGAATCAAAATTAGTAGATTTTTACATGAAATATTTGCTGCCTGAAATAGTTGACCAGTAGATACGAGAGTAATATGGAAATAAGAGATATTTCTGTACTACCTTCGGGCTGTTTCATCGGTACTATCTTTTGGCACATCCAAAACAAACAAATGCGAATCGCAAAATTGAAAAAAATACAGTTTTTTTTTCAACCAGAATGAAATACTTTTTTTTTCCTCAAGCCGCTTTCCACTTATTTCAATTCCAATATTGAATGAAAATTTCCAATGAAATTTTGATTTGATCCTTTCCTTGCATATGGATGCAATATACCATGGAAACCAGAAGATAAAACAAACAAGTGGACTTCTGACTATAAACCTATGACCGGGGGTGATCCATTTGAAAAAAAAATTGCGATTCGCATTTGTTCGTTTTGGAAGTGATAAAATATAGGACCGATGAAACCCTACAACTTTTATATTCAATGTTTTTTCCACCTCGTATACTTGATGCTGTAGGTAAGGGTCAAAATATAAGAGACAAATAGGATGTTATTTGTAAATTTTGTTTTCAAATATATCATGTGAGTTTTCGAGTTTTCAAGTTCAGTAAAGATATATACTGAATACCTTGAAAAATGTCATTCATTCATACCTATCGAAGAAGAATATTTCGATATATTTTGTTGTGTATAAAAATGTTCAGTATAGTTTCTCCATAAACAGCATTTTTTATTCTGTGTCCATATTCATCATACGATGCATCAATGAGAAAGCATTCAATTTCATCGTGATTCAAATTGATAACGAGCCCTGTCTGAATTCTCGAGTTGCAAATTGATTCTACATTTAGCCACCGAACAGAGGGTATCAATCCTGAACCTACATGCCCCCGATTTATTTTTGGAATGAGAAATCTAACCCGTTTTAGCTCACCAATTTTTGCTTGAAATTTTCTCTTTTGTCCAATCGAAAGTCCCATTTCTCCCACGACCGAGAGACATTTTCTAATTTGTGTATTTATAAGTTTCAATTTAGCTCGTGTAGACGTTTTTGTGTTACTGTTTTTGATATTCGAAAGGGTTTCATCTGTTTCGACAAGTTTTTTTATATTTCCCATATCATATCAAATTATCCTCATAGACACAGTAAGTTCAAAATATACTGATGAGTGATGAAAAGCCGGAGGCCTATTCTGAGAATTGTAACGGCCGGCCGACGGCCGCAGACCCGAGCCATCCCGAGCCACAGATTCCGAGCGACCACTCGACCAGGGCAAGACTATTTACACGTATTTACTACGAATTTACGCGACACTGAGTTGGAGTGAGACGCCAACAGCGCTTAGCGTTTTTTGTTCGACATTGGTCTCCGCCCCTTTCGCTCGAGATTTTTACTTCCCCCTTTACACCGCAAATATACTCTGACATGTTTGAAAAGGTTAACCCCTTCTTAAGTGACAGCATTGCCGCTCGAGCGCAGAAATAATGTCATTGTCATTGAGTGACTGCATATTTGCGCTCGCCTCCATCATTGTTGAAAATGAACTCATCATTCTGTTGCATGATGGAAAATAATAGTGACAGTGAATTATCTAACACATCTCCTGATGTAGCAGAAAGTGCGAACATTGTAAATTTGAACCTCCTACCAGAGAAATCGAGGAAAAGTATATGAATTATGATATGATAGTTTCATGACATGGTACCATGAAATGCTGCCCGCGAAATGAAAATATTTATGGTCGTAGGAAAAATAGTGCACAAAACTCATTGGAAACTGAATTTCCTGCACTACTCGTGCGAAATATGTTACTTTCCAAACTCGTTATGTAATATACTCCCTATAAATGTGAATGCATTTTTTTTAATCTACGAGTTATTTTAATTAATTCAGATTCTACAGAAACTAGCCAACTTCTTGAAATCATAATGAAATGCCAGGAAAGTAGTTGTTTACTGCTCTGTTTTCTACCTAAGTATTTTTATCTCAACATCGTTGTGGTAACGACTTTCAGTTATTTCATAAATTCACTTCACTTATTTGTACCACTTTGAGATTGTGGGCTTTTCTTCTGATTCCAATTATATCTAGTCGACTATTCAGCCATTCCCATATCTTTATTCGAAATTTTTTTTATATTCTGGTTCTCACGAAAAGAGATGTCCTGTAATGTTCAGAGAACATCGTGAGAACCAAGGGAAAGAAGGTAGGAGTTGGTGTTCTTCTTAAATTTCTGATGGAGATCGTATGCCTCGGGGAACACCTCCCTAAGCAATGAGTTCCAAAGTCTCGATGTTCTTTGAATGAACGAGTCTTTGGATAGGGACGTTCTGCAGGTCTCTAAAGTGACCACGAAGGGCTGTGGAGACTAAACTTGACGGGTTAATCTCGAAGAGACTGCTAATGGAGGAGTGATTGTTGATATTACAGAAGAGCATCGCCCATAAAAATATCTATAAAACAGAGACAAATCGCCAACCCTTCTACGGTGTTCCAGATAAGTGAGCAAGTTTGTAAGCGAGGCATCACCGACGAGACGAATTGCCCTTTTTTGAACATGAATCCAATAGTTTCAGGATATGTTTAGGTGCCGCACTCCTAATATGGGAACAGTATTCCAGGATAGGTCGGATCTGTGCCTTGAAGATCATAAGCAGCTGACTGGGAGTGAAATAGCTCTTGGCTCGAAACAGAAATCCAAGTTTTTGGGATGCACTTTTGACAATGGATCTCAGCACGTGATTTTCCCATGGGAGCTTTATTCAGGATTGTTTCTTTCTTTCTTTCTTTCTTTCTTTCTTTCTTTCTTTCTTTCTTTCTTTCTTTCTTTCTTTCTTTCTTTCTTTCTTTCTTTCTTTCTTTCTTTCTTTCTTTCTTTCTTTCTTTCTTTCTTTCTTTCTTTCTTTCTTTCTTTCTTTCTTTCTTTCTTTCTTTCTTTCTTTCTTTCTTTCTTTCTTTCTTTCTTTCTTTCTTTCTTTCTTTCTTTCTTTCTTTCTTTCTTTCTTTCTTTCTTTCTTTCTTTCTTTCTTTCTTTCTTTCTTTCTTTCTTTCTTTCTTTCTTTCTTTCTTTCTTTCTTTCTTTCTTTCTTTCTTTCTTTCTTTCTTTCTTTCTTTCTTTCTTTCTTTCTTTCTTTCTTTCTTTCTTTCTTTCTTTCTTTCTTTCTTTCGAATCTTTAGAACAATCATCTCTTCCAATACCTGAGGAAACGCTCACAGTTCAAGAACACACACAAACAGATAACTTTTTATGGATTATATAGTTTTCGAAACATCAAATTAGCATGTCAACTATGATCCAAAGTACACTTTTATCTATAGTGTTTCACATGAAAAGGGAAAACAATCAGATATTTCACAAGTTGGATGCTGTGAAAGTTCCAGCGTGTTATATTTTATCTTGGTGCATTTCATCCAATTTGGAAATATTGAACCAGCTGGCGTTCTGTACCTCTTCTCGATTCAGGTTTGTTAGGCTTTCCCTATATTGTGTTTCCGAACGATGGCTCGGATGATACTGAAAAGATCGAGTTTCATGTTACCTTTTCTATCGATGGGAGATTCTCAGAACTCGAACAATCCATGTAGAATACGGTTTTCTTAGATTCTTCGCGTTTTCCAATTTCTTTATGTTTTGGAGAAACAGAACATCTGGGTTACTTCAAACATTTCGAGCACACAAACATATATCGTGAAAAATCTAGAATATGAATATCAGTCCATACTTCTGCCTTCGTGGAAAGAAGGGAATAACTCCAAATTATGTTTGTGAAACTTATTTTCCATTACTTGAGTGTAATCATCTCATGAAAACTCAATTACGAAGCTTTCTACAGATAACAAGATTGAACATAATGAGGTCGACATTTTAGCAGTTTGAAACTTCGAACACTTGTGATGATGAATCTTGTTGAACACTTTTTGATGCTCTAAAAAAGGAGAAGTTTGGTTGAATTGGATAAACTTGAGCTTTGAGGCACTAAATCGGGTGACACTGACTGACGCTTTCATATTAATATTGCGCTTTTTCAATGAATACCAACAAGAGCCCGAGCTTAAAATTTACATTGAGTTATGTAGAGTGATCAGAAAGGTATGCTCATGTTTCATATATATCAATTCATTAATGAGTAATTAAAAATCCAATTTATATGTTATTCATGGACATGAATACGAAATATCTGTGGGTATCTTTACAAGGCTCAATAACAGGTGTGAATAGTAGGGGTACCCACGCGCCAGTCTACCCCCACTCCTCCACTTTTCCTTCTCACCGACCAACCAATCACAGGCCGCTAGGCATGTTGCAGCCCCGCCCACAAGAAACTGATTGTAAAGCACTGAGCATCTGCAGATGTTTATTGACGTGTTTGTGAATGTCCACAGATGTTCACGAGGCTGTTCATTAGAAGATTCGGTAGTGATGAAAGTTTTGTCACTCTACCAATGAGAACCTGTGAATACACAAGGCTGAGATGTTGAACGAACCAAGATGTGATCGCTAAGTCAAAAATATGTTGAATCTATCATTTACTCGAAAATAAATAACGGGTATTGATATTGTCAGTTTGGACTACCTCGATCTCGAAAAAAAACAGTGTCACACAATCAGTGAATTTCATGTGAGATTGTATTCGGGCAATTGAACTTGACTGAAATTTTCTGAAGGATTACTTCAGGCGCACGTCATTACGTTCCGTTTCCCTGTCCTGTCCATTTTTTCTCGCAGGATGTAACAAATGGCGAGGAAACGAAGCTGTTCGACCGAATTGATGTTCTTTTTCTCGCGTGGACAACTTGTCAAGTAGTAGCAATTCCTCACAACTTCACCTGTCTAAGGACGTCTATACAGGGTCACTCACGGTCAATGATAGGTTAGACGTTTCTGGAGAACAGGACGTAGGATTATTCTGAAAATTTGGTTTCATGGGTAATCAGTTTTGTTCTATCGATCTAATATATTTTCAGTATTGCGGTGTTGCCGCTTCAATCGAAAAGTAGCAACAACTTTGTTATTTCAAATGGAACACCCTGTGTTTTGTTACATTCTCTTATTCTCCCTGAAGAGCTGATTTCGTCAATGCTCATACTTGGGGTCTAGGTTGAATGATTACAGAGATATAGGGTGTGAAAAATCGAGATTTTTCAATTTTGGGAATTTTTTGTGTCGAAACTATCCATTATTGCTCAAAACGCCTTGCATGTTCCTATCTCAACTTTCCATTTACTATCGATTGATATTTAATTTAAACAAATACAGGGTGGTTCAGAATTTTGAGTTTTGCACCATCCTGTATTTGTTTCTATTTGATGTCAGTAGATATTAAATGAAAAGTTAAGATGTAAGCCGTTTCGAGCAAAAATGAATAGTTTCAAAAAAAAATTCCTAAAGTTGAAAAATCTCAAATTTTCACACCCTATATCTCTGAAAATCTTTCTAGCTATACCCCAAGTATGATGCATTGATGAAATCAGCTCTTCAGGTAGAATCTAAAAATGAAATAAAATACAGGGTGTTCCATTTGAAATAACAAAGTTGTTGCTACTTTTCGATAGAAGCGACAACGCCGCAACGCTGAAAGTATTTTAGATCGATAGAACAAAACTGATTACCCAATAAACCAAATTTTCAGAATAATCCTACGTCCTGTTCTCCAAAAACGTCTAACCTATCATCGAGCGTGAGTGACCCTGTATTCCTTTCTCACTTAGTTCTTATCACTGGCGTAGGCAAATTTTGACGGAAAATTAAAAATTAAAAAAAAATCCGGAAATTTGTGAAAGGTAGTTTTAAGGTCAGTGGAGTTTTCATGTTTTTGCTTCAATAAAATGCAATGGTGAGTACCTTGAGATTTTTCTGGAACGAAAGAAATCTCTCAGATAACCTTCAATACATTTCTCGGGTATAGTTTCCAGAGATTTGAAAAGCGATAGGTCCCATTTGTGAAAGAGCTGAAAATAATTAATAAATAATAATGTTCACATCATACCAATTTCTTATGACTACTGCATTCAATGCATGAATCACTGATACAAATAAAAAAATAATTGTTCTCAAGACAGTTCCCTGGGTACACTACACTGTATATACGTGCTAAAATCAAAAATTTTGCAACGAATAGTCATATTCCCCAGTGAAATACCTTGATGCGCTATACTTCGTAGTTTCCCTATTCAAATTGTATTGGTCAGAGTGAGATAGGGACTATTTATATAGAGGGGGTCGTTAAGGCTGTGCTTGAGAGGCTGCACAGCCTTACATCATTCTTGACCAATTGATCCTGAACCTATACAAAGACAAACCAGATGAAACAGATTGTGAATTGTAAAGGGGTATCGTGAAGGCTATGCTGCCTCTCAAGAACCTCGACCTATCAGATCTTTTGTGCATAACCCTCCGAGGCTTCGTGCGAAGTTTATCAGTTTCCTGGGAGCTAGGTTCCTGACATCGGAGGGCTCTGAGAAGGCCCCTTCCAGGAACTTGAGCCTCTTGCAGAAAAGTGCTGGGCATTCGCAAAGAAAATGTTCTGCACTTTCATTCAGCAAAGTTCTTGCAGTAGCGGCAACTATCACTCTCTGTTTTACCCATATTCTTGAGGTGGTACCTCAGAGGGCAGTGTCCAGTGAGGAATCCCGTTACCAGTTTCAAGTCTTTTTTGTCCAACTCGAGAAGCTGTTTAGTTTTCTTTGGCGAGAGGCTCAGACTGTTTATATAAGATAGATATTTAATCTGTTGTTTTCGGTGCCACATCCCGTAGCATCATTAAAAAGCTTTTTCGGTAAATATAGGTGGACTCTTTTTTGTTCCAGTATTCAGTGGAAATTTTAACCACATATTTGCAGAGTTCCTTGAATATAATTAAGATCTGGTAACCTCATAATTGGATGAGCTATGGAAGATCTGAACAAAAAATCCAATTATTTTCTCAGGAGGGTGGAAAGAGGATACAAGGGAGTAGTTGAACCGTAAATGAGAAAACTGGAAGGATACATTGAATGTACCTCCTCTCTTTCACCCTCCTACTAAACTTATCCACATCAAAAGGAACCATATCAGGAAAGAAACATGAGATTTTAACAAAAAGTGCCCTCTAGACTAGTGCCGAAATAGCGAACAAAGCATTAATCCTGACTTTTTCCCTTGTTTCTCTCGCTATTTACGAAAAGGGCCATTCTTATCATTGTTCACGAAAGATTTTATTATCCTTGTGTTTTATATGCTGGGAGCAAATGTATCTTTCTTTCTTCGAGATAAACGAGAGAGAGTGTTTCATTGCAATAAATTCATCTCAATAATAATAAATCGAATCAATAATTTCCCGAATGTTTCACAAAATTTGTTTCTACCTCCGATCAATAACAGACTAGATGAATAACGCACAATTCTTGCCACAGTAGTTGTTTGAAGCCAACATCTAAATCAGTTACTATAGGGTTACCTCATTCTGAAACAAGGATAGCAACAACAAAATCCTCCAGTACCAGTGTCTTGCTATCTTGGAAGGGTCTGAATTTGAATAAATTGACTAACTTACAAAATTATTGTATCCATTCTTCCTAAAAGTTAATTGAAAAAATCTAAAATCGAAGTTTTCTGGAAATATACATCTAAGATTTATTACTCGAATGATAATAGATTTAATTTACTGTCAAACTATATTGTTTATTTTATGGCCATATAAAGTTTCAAAGTGTCGAACTTGAGAAATATAACATCAAAAAAGTTGTTATTACCTTTCATTTCCACTAAATATAGGTTTATACTGCGATGAGCATTTTCTTACCACTTGTGCTAACCATTTTATCACTTGCAAACTCTAGCACCTCTATAGAAATATTTTCTTTCCCGATCATATTTCTCTATATATTCACTAACTTTTCATCTCGGGGGAATCCGAGAATGTTTTCAAATTACCACAAATTGTTTCCCATATTAGGATGTGTAAATAATGTTTATATAACGAATGATACGACACTGAGTAATTCAACAGGGAAATGTTGTGTTCTGGTCACCAATTCTAAATTGTTTTTTACACATTCTACAGCGTTTCATCATCGTTCATATGCGGAATAAACAAAGTTTTTGAGTAGAATTTTATTCAAATGTTCACACAAAACTGGAAATATGGCGTTTAATGAACTATCAAACGAACGCAATAAGCGTCTCCAGAAATACTTGGTGTCAATAAACCAATTCATTTAAATGAGACACTGATTTTGCTAGGAAGAAACCAATTGGAGAAGGAAGATAATATAATAGAAATTAAAGGAAAACTATTTACGGGTGAACTGAGGTCAGGAAGTGGAAGGGATTGGGTTTTTGAGAGTAAAAAAACGGTTAATCTTGATTTCCGGCAAAGCTACAAGTTCTATTGAAAAAAGTTAGATGGCAAAGTTTTAGGTAATAAAAATTCTACAACTTTTGTGTATCCGCACTTTTTTCACATGACCCCGAAATTTATTTGAAATATTCAAATAACTAGTTTGTTGGTTTTTTATTTTTATTTTTCACGAAAAATATTTTCATTCACGAAATTTTTGTAAAATCTCACCTTTTAATGTCCCATACACACTGTATTCATTGTTTCGCCTTATTTCCACTAAAATGTGAAAAAGTGTAGAAAAGATGTAGATCTTTTTATCACCTACAACTTTCTCATTCAAATTTGTTCATAGGACTTGTAGCTTTACTGGAAATCGAGATAAAGCGACCCGACCACAGATCGCCTGTAAAGTATTTTTTCTTTCATTTTTGTTATATTATTTTCCTTTTGCAGTGGGTTCCATCTTATTTTATTCTCACTTTTTACTATTTTCAAATAATGAATATTAGAATAGCAGTATTTCTTCAACTAACATATCTTTTGTATATATCTGATGATATCGAGACGGGAATACAGTGATCATAATCTGGAAATCTTTCACAAACCTGAAAAAATATTTTTTTTTAGATTTCAAAAAGGCAAATTTGTTCATTACTTAATAAGAGTCAATTATGCGCCCCTTTTGGTTTTCCATGGACAGTAGTACTAAATTACTGAGTCCCTCTTGTCCCTTTGAGTGATAGGGACTCACTTTTCGATGAATGTCAGGAAAGTACCGATCGATGAGGTATGACACGATGATTAAATAAATATACTTCATATACATCCTGTATAAAGTAGTTAGGAGGAATATTTTTGAAATATTTTCAGTTCCGCGGGGTTGTACGATTTTTTTTCTTTTCATCTGCCAGGAGGCCCCCTTGAGTTGGGGGCTCCAGGGCATTGCCCCGGCGTAGTTCCGGCCCTGCTGGCTGAATTAGGATATTTCGTTACAAAGTACAGGGTGAGATGTATCATGATTTCTCCCTCACAGAGAGGCTTGTCTTCTCTCCTGGCATTTGGTGGTCTCTGCCGACTTTCAGGGACTCTTCGTCAGCGGGTGTTCCGTTGGAAAACGCCTCACTTTCCCTCTATCGATTGCACTGATTGCTTTCCGCAGGCAATCCTCGACCAAAGGGTCGACAGGGACGCGTTTCCACTGCCTGCGCAGCGGTTTATGTTCGAATGCCCTCACGCCTACATGTTGAAAGTTTTTTCTTGTGAGGAAAGGCCGACTTTACTACATGCTCGAGATGAATTACAAGAAATTCTCCTGCGGCAAGATGCGTCAAATTATGTGATTTATGGTTGTTTATGGTATCTCTCTGACGAAAATACCATCACAGGAAAAAGTGGGTGGAAAATTACATGCATAATATGTGTATCAAAGTATTTCAACTTGATTCATGATGATTTCATTATTTCAGCATATGGTCCAGTCATTAGTTTGGTAGTTTTACCTGGAAAGTTTTCCGGAAGTTTTGAAAATTGGTGATTTTATAGATTTCGATGTCATCTTTCCGAATTTCAACTTCGCTACCTATAGCATCTTTGCCGCCTGAGCCGGCATATTGAAAAAATGGCGCCTAATAGCATGTATATACATGTATATACATGTTTTTATCGTGAAATGAGTCGCGAAGGAGATATTGTGAAAAAACTGCTATTAGGCGCCAAGGTGTTGTGGTAATGTGCTCTTCCGCCAAAAACGCATATTGAAGTATACTTTCCGAGAATGTTTTCAAATTACCACAAATTGTTTTGCATATTAGGATGGGTAGATAATGTTTATACAACGAATGATACGACACTGAGTAACTCACCAGTGAAATGTTGTGTTCTGGTCACCACTTCTGAATTGCCTTTTACACATTTCACAGCGCACAGCGTTTCTTTCACCATCCTTCAAATTCGGAATAAACAAAATTTTTGAGTAGAATTTTATTCAAATGTTCACACAAAACTGGAAATATGGCGTTTAAAAAAATTAGATTTAAAAACGAAATGTTTCGTGCTGTCACAGTCAGCGTTCTGTTGATTATCGGTTGAACGAAATAAGCGTCGATGTCGCATTCACCAAAAATACATCTCCAGAAAGACTTCATTTAAATGAGGCACTGTCTTATATGACGAAGATTGAATGGAGAGCTTTTGATGCACCTATCTGATTCATATAAGTTTATAAGATATATAAGGATATACATTTGAGAACCTTAAAAAAAGTGCCAAAAACGCATATTGAAGTATACTTTGCGTCGATATAACTGCAAAACTATTGATTGTAGTAAAAATAATGTAGATACATGATAAATGATACAATTTCCTTCAGTTTGTTTTTGTATATGAATTTTTTCATCGTAAAATTAGTCTGAAAGGTAATATTGTGAAAAAACTGATATTAGGCGCCATTTTTTCAATATGCCGGCTAAAGCGGCATAGATACGAGGTGGTAAAGTTTCACACTTCTTCGTGGTCACTTTAGAGACCTGCAGAACGTCCCTTTCTAAAGACTTGTTCATCCAACGAACATCGAGACTTTGGAACTCATTGCTTAGGGAGGTGTTCACCGAGGCATACCATCCCCAGAAGTTTAAGAAGAAAACCAACTCCTACCTTCTTTCCCTTGGTTCTCACAATGTTCTTTGAACATTACAGGATATCCCTTCTCGTGAGAACCAGATCATAAAAAAAAAGAAATTCAAAAATCAGACGAAAAATCTTACTGTAAAGATTTGTCAATTTTGAAATACAGCGTGATGTGTCATATTTGAATTTTTTTCCGATTGAGATCTTGTACTGCGATACCATTTTCTCGATAACGAACATCATTGTGGCGATAATGAGAGTTACAACAACGTAAGTAATTGCAGGAAGCTCAACGAAGCTTATCAGTGGCGCCAAGTCCACCTGTCCAACTTGTTTGTGCATGTTGCCGCTATGGACAAAGGAATGCAGTCGACCAATGGCGTAACGTTAAATTCGCGAACAAGCAAAGCCCTCTGTTTTTAGCTATATTCACCTCAACTATTCTCGATAAATCGAAAAAACAGTCAAAAATGAGCGTCAATACGTTTTACAGGCGAAACCATTGTTGAATACAGAAAGGAGATAACTTTCAAACAAGATATCACAAAGCATATCTCCCTGTTTGATTTTCGTCCTACACATGACGTTATGGGAATGACAGAAGAACAGAGACAAGTTAGAGGGGGCGCAGACTTTTGGTCCTCACTGTATAAGTTTGACTGGTCGAAATTGTCACATGAGTTTCGGATAACTTACAATTATTCTCTACTGATGTTTGCCAAGTTTTCATAAAGCTACTGGACACCCTGTAGATAGAAAAGGAATCTCGTCACGAGGTGCTTCAACTGAAAATAAAAAGAAATTACAATTAACATTGACGTATTTCAAGAATGATAAAATCAAGGAAGACCTGAAAATGCTACTTTGTCTTCATCTGAATCGTTCAAAAGTATAAATATTGGGAGAAAATTATAACCACGCCTCTGTACATAAAATTATATCGAGACTTGAATCATGCTCATTTGGTGTGAAGTGCAGAGATCAAGGAAAACACTGTTGAATCGACAATAAAATCACTCAATCACCAAAATGACTTTGAATGATGAGTATAATCAGGTATTAACTTACATACAGATTATAAAACGATCAAGATGACAAAAATATAGGTACAACTACATGTTGAAATGAAATATACAGGTCAAAACTCCAAATTTGAAAGTGAAGAGGAAAGGGATTATCAACTTTGTTGCCTCTTGCCACGTTTCCTTTCTTTTGTATTTTCAATTGTTTTTTTGCAGGTTATACCTATAGGCAACTTAGTATATCTTCTTATTTTTAATTTCGACTTTCCATTTCTTTTAACCGATACCTCGCCAGCCGTCCTTAGTTGTGGCCAATTTCAGTACCTACCTAGTAAATTTGAAAGAAAACTTCCACAGATGTCGAAACTGTCAGTGATGAATTGAATAAATCTCCTCTATTACCAACTTGAAAGTTCCCTCATTACATCAATCTTCCCTCCTGATTCGATTCCTTGAAGTTTTGAGGAGTTGCGAAGTTTCGATTGAAGTATCGCAGAAAATGATACCCAAATAGACGTATCCTTCGAGAAACCTATACGGCAAAGGTTACTTGAAGCTTCAAAATTCTACAAATACTCGGAGACAATAATCATGATTAGAGGCAATAGAGCCTATAAGCAATGTCAAATGTAAACATCTTCATAAATTTTCCAGTTCTTTGCAGACAAGTCTATATTGAATGATAATGAAAACAGAGCCAAACATTTTTTGGCGATAAAATGAACGCGTGTGGTGTATACATAACGTCAAGAACATACAAGACGTTTCATGATGACGATGAAATGATTTTTTCGCACTTGGACTGTCTGTAGTTCTTCTGAAAGACTTTTCCATTCGTTATCTTTGTTGGGCTCCTCCTTTGTTGAAGGTTCTTTTCGTACCAGTATCGTTTGCTAACTTAATTCCCATAATCCCAAGGAGGATACCTTCATTTTTTCTATCTTTTTCTATCTTTTCAATCCTTCAATAATATCATATTAGCCGTGGTATCAGGAATGACCTCTATGATACCTGTTGACTTTAGTCTACGATAAAGATCTGTGAGAAAACTTTGGTTTAATGCAAATAAAGAAAAGTATATGTATAATGAGGAGCAAAACAAAGCAACATGGTAAATTCTTCGCTGAATTGAAATGCAGTTAGGGCAGTGCATCGAATCTTTTAAAAATACGAACAAATTCTTGCACAGAGCAATCACTCAAGGATTCGATGAATATTCATAGCAATTCTGGTGCTGTCACGCCACCTTTTTGTATTTGCACTCCAACAAAGGAGCAGACGGAAAATAAAACTGAAATATATCTGTGGCCTGGTTGAAATTCCGGTGAGTTATTGGTCTTTTCCGTGCTTTTTATGTTTTTCCGACCTATACGGCGCGTTTCCTTTCAAGAAGATTTTTCCTAGGCGAATCTCAGACACGTATTAAAAATGCTATTCGACATTCAAGAACCCCAATAAACCTAGCAGAACCATTTTCGAATTTCAAAATCGTAATAGTGTGGTAATTTGTTACTAATTTATTACTAATTTATTACTAATTTATTACTAATTTATTACCACATTCCCGAATTTATTACCCTTCATTAAGGCAAAAAAACCAACGGTTCTGCTAGCTTTATATAAACCTAGCAGAACCACACCTTCAAAAATATTTTTTTTCAAAGTTGACATAGGGCATAATTTGTTATTCTTTTATTACTAATTTATTACCATATTCCCGAATTTTTTACTTCCCATTTCATGGAAAAAATCATCAATTCCAATATTTCGATCTAAACCTAGCAGAACCAAAACTCCAAGTATCCGTGTATAGAAATTTCATTCAGTTCATAATTTATTGCTAATTTATTACTAATTTATTACCACATTGGCGAATTTATTACTCTTCATTAGGACAAAAAAACCAACGGCTCTGTTATATAAACCTAGCAGAACCACACCTTCAAAAATATTTTTTTCATAATTGACATATGTCATAATTTTTACTCTTTTATTACTAATTTATTACCACATTCTCGATTTTTCATTCTTCGTTTCAAGAAAAAGATCATCAATACTGATATTTAGATATCAACCTATAGCATAACCCGAGAGGCAGAATCTAAACCCCTTGTACCCCAGTCCATAGCTCATTACTGACTTACTTCATGGAACAATTTATTACCCTTCATCAATACAAAAAAACACGGCTCTGCTAGCTTTATATAGGGTGGGTCACGGTCGATGGTATCTTAAGACATTTATGGAGAACGGGAGATAGGATCATTCTTTAAATTCGGGGTTTCTTGGGGCCTTGGTTAATCATAATATCAGGATATGATGAAGTAGATGCCATTATACAGTTATGAGAAATTTGATTTTCTTATTTCAAATTATTCGATCAGCGGCAAAATTTTTTTCGGGACCTCTGTTCTGGTTAAAACTGATTGATTGAAAACAAATCATATAAAAAATCTGTCATTCATTTTCATCTACAATCTACTGAAATTTCATTTTAACGAATACATGGTGATTCAGAATTCTGGATTTTGAATATTTGTTTCAATTCGATATCAATTGATGTCAATTAAGCTAGCAGAGCTGTTGGTTTGTTCTTCTTATTAAAGGTGATAGATTCGCCAATGTTGTAATAAATTGGTGATTAATTAGTAATAAGCTATGGACTGTATGAAATTTCTATTCACTGATACTTGGAGTTTTACTCGGAGTTTTGGTTCTGCTAGGTTGAAATCGAAATATCGGAATTTATGATTTTTTCCTTGAAATGGAAAAAAAAATCGGGAATATAATAATAAATTAGTATTAAAAGAGTAAGAAATTATGACATATGTCAATTATGAAAAAAAAATATTTTTGAAGGTGTGGTTCTGCTAGGTTTATATAACAGAGCCGTTGGTTTTTTTGTCTTATTGAAGAGTAATAAATTCTCCAATGTGGTAATAAATTAGTAATAAAGTAGTAATGAATTATGGACTGAATGAAATTTCTATACACGGATACTTGGAGTTTTGGTTCTGCTAGGTTTAGATCGAAATATTGGAATTGATGACTTTTTCCTTGAAATTGAAAGTTAAAAATTCGGGAATATGGTAATAAATTAGTAATAAAAGAGTAACAAATTATGCCCTATGTCAACTTTGAAAAAAAAAGAATTTTGAAGGTGTGGTTCTGCTAGGTTTATATAAAGCTAGCAGAACCGTTGGTTTTTTTGCCTTAATGAAGGGTAATAAATTCGGGAATGTGGTAATGAAATAGTAATAAATTAGTAATAAATTACTACACGATTACGATTTTGAAATTCGAAAATGGTTCTGCTAGGTTTATTGGGGTCATTCAAGATATTTTGGGATTATTTTGGATAGACAGAAAACAGACATCCTAGGTGGAATCTACACATGAAATGAGGCTAGTGAGCATTCACCAAGGAAAACTAGTGACACTGTCCTCTGAGGTTTCACCTAAAAAAGATGCGTTAAACAGAGAGCTACTGCGAGAGAACTTCGCTGAAACTGCAGAACATTTGCTTTGCGAATGCCCAGCACTCTTCTGCAAGAGGCTCAAGTTCCTGGAAGGGGCCTTCCTGAAGTCCTCAGGAACTAAGCTCACAGGAAACTGATGAACTTTGTACAAAGTATCAGAAACCTGGGCCTCAAATAGATCGAGGGTTATGCACCAAAGATCTGATGGGTCGAGGTGCTTGAGAAACTGCAGAGTCTTCTCAACCCCCTACAATCTACAATCCACATCTTCATCCAAATCCAAAAGAATTTACACAAATAAAGCAGGAACGCAACTGCTTGTTTTGGATGCCTTCTCAATAGTCTGAGTGATGTTATTAGCTGGTTGATAATCCTCAAATGAATTCAAGAATATAATAATTGTAACTTCAAACTTCATCAGGCTTTATTGGCCGTGTTCTATAGAATCAACCTTGGCACCACAATGAAATATCAATAATGAGTTGAACATCGATATGACGTAATATCAGGATATCCAGAAATCTCCTGATATTTCCAGATATTCCCTGTATTCGCTGATTGGGCATTGCAGTCCACTTTTCCTTCCGTCCTTGCCTCAATTTGGAAATGTTCCAAGCGTTCGTGAATGAGCAGAACTCGTCGGACCTAACAATGAAATCACAGCGTTGCTATATTTCTGCACTGCCGTGAATAACAATGATATTCATTGTCACTTCGAAATCGATGACTCTTTGAGAATACAAAACAGCGATAATCACTGCTCCATTGGCGGCTCATACGGAAATTTTCTATATTTCTATGCATAAATCATCTCTTATTAATACATTTATATGTTGGTATGACTGATGAATAAAAGCGGCCCTAAAACTGTGCCTTGTGGGACACCATAAGTAACCATATTTGTGGTACTGATTTCAATATCAATATGAAATGTATGATCCTCATTAGATGGTTAACTCTTCAAATTATCTTTTTTTATGTTCTGTTTTATGTTTAGAGAACATCGTAAGAACCAAGGGAAAGAAGGTAGGAGTTGGTGTTCTTCTTAAATTTCTGGAGATCGTATCTATATAGTTCTTGCAGAAGTATGAGGAAGATTGTCGAATGTTTTATTATTTACGATAAGTACCTATTCTCTAGACTCCAGAGTCACAAAAAATGCTCAAATTTTGTTGATTCGAAATTTTATAAATTTCAATAATGTATTGAAAACTTCATGAAGCTCTGAGGAAAAAATGGTTTCAAATAGGGACCTAGACCACGCGTTCTTTGGGTTAATAATTTGGAATTGTGTAATATATTTTTAAGTAAAATATACTCTTCATGAGAACTGTTTACTAGTGATAGTACGTTGATTGAGTAGTAGGAGGATATTTATCTGAAACTAGATCAATATGTGTGGAACTCTATAACAACATACCTTTTTCACTGTTACGAGATGATGGCTTTGCTTGCATCATAAATAGTAATCAAGTTGAAAGATAATTGTCCGAGAAAATTTCTGCAGGAAATGGCAAACTTGGAAAAAACCATTAGAATTCTACGTGCAAATATTTTCATTAAGTTATTTTTAGCGCCAATGCTAGACTCGTCGTTGATGTGAAAAATGGACAGAACCTGAGCGAGAAAACTCTTTTGAGGCTGCCCGGAAATAACAGTTCTCAAGAAACTATGGATGTTGAACAAGATATGAAAGTTTTCTACGTGGTTTTTTTCCCATAAAAACGAAGAAGTTTGGATCCAATAAACCGAATATCAAAAGAAAAGAAATGATAGATATTCCCTATGAATATTCAAAAGTTACAAACAAACGATTACAAAATAAAATATTCCTCAAATATGCTGGTGGATAAATATATACATCAGTGAACATTTTGATAAAAAAAGTTGGTTTTCGCCTATTTTGTAATCTTTGTAGAGTTGCAGTTTTATTATTACTCATCAAATTGATCAGGCTAGGATATTCAATGACAATGTATCTATTTATAATGAATCCCAAGTTTTCTTTTTCTTGATGTTAATCATCAATTTGACAGTTGCTTGTATATAGTGCTATTTTACAAAAACTGTGCTCTGAATCCACACTAGTAATCCATTATTGAATTATCGAATTTTTATATTATTTGCAGTATTACCTACAAATAGGTACCTATCAACCATTTTTGGACTTGGTTTAATGGTACTATTCTTCTGGAAATCAACCTGTTTCTTGTGACTTGTGAAAAACTATCGATTAAATTCAAAATTCCATTACCAATAATTCGAAACATACTTTTCAGAATACTTCGATGGACGATATCAGAATGACATTTATTATTCAAATCTCCTACTTAATCCTAGAGATTGATGAGGTAAACTAAGATACATTGTGTTAGTGTAATTTTTCAGCTATCTTTATTATCCAGCTCCATCTTCACAATTACCTTCTGACTGCCCTGATATTTATCGCTCTTATCTAGACCTCTAGGCAAAAATTCACCAGACCGTTACGAATAAAATGAACTCTCATCTTTAGCACAGCTGGAGACATCCTTCTCTGAGCATAAATCACATATTTGGTGACATTAAATCGTATACTTGGCGGAAATGATCGGTACACCCACAAATCCTCGAATGCCCATAATGACAATTTATCGATTCGGGGCTACAAAACGAACCCCGTCATTACCTATATATACGGCGAACGCCCCCAGAGAAGCATTAGCGGGTGGGCACAATAAATAGACCGCCAGGTCTGTAGCTGGAATCGAATTTGAGATATGGGCATAGGGAATACAGGCGACCATATTTTTCCTGCTTAAAAATTAACTGGAATAGTATATTGTGATACAAGTTTTATAAGACGCTATTTTGTCGCACGCGTTCTTTGGAGTACGACGAGCGTAGCAAAGAGTGCTCCAAGGGAACAAGTGCGACAACGTGTCTTAAAAAACGTGTGTCATATGCAATTTTTTCTATTTTGAATTGATTCGAAGAAAAAAATTGATAAAATTTCGATAAATAACAGAAACATCTTCGATTGGTAACAATGATGACATTGGAATAATTAGAATCTGACGCACAAGCGTAAAGCTCAGTTTACAGTTGAGCGATTTTGATTATTGCAATACCAGCGGTGAAAAATTCAACGTTGTTATTGTTTTTATTGGTCAATTCAAATAGATCACAATCTAAATTCAAATTTACAAATGAAAACATTAACTTTTTCATTGCCATTAGCACCAAATCCAAAATCGCTTTCATTTGACAGTTCGATTGTACCAACCTCCGAATAATAAAAATGCGTATATCGAAACAGAGGCTATTTCAATACGCATTTGCGTTTCATAATTACTCTATTATAAAACCAAAATAGAAATGGAAATTTAAAATATCAGTTTTGAAAATATCGCAAATAAACGAAAATTTCTGATTTTTGTTTTCAGTTGTTTTACGATCATACTATTTGACGAATACATTATTATTATATATATTATTATATACAAATATTTCAAGGATAATTGAAATTAGTTTTTTTATTGATTTCCAACATGGCGAAGAGACACCCGTGAACTTTATTATTTCTTATGAACGCCATCATAGATTTTAACATTCTTATAGACAACGTTTTTTCTACTCCGAATGAACAAAATGTTTGAATAATGTATTGGTAAGAAATGTCTAGCATGATTAGTTTATTGTAAAAAAATCTCAAGCAAAAATAAAATTGCGTTTTCCTGTGACATTTCCGAAACTATTGAAGATATTTCGAATTCCTTTTCAGATTAACCAATTTCGTATTTCTAAGCCAAGGGAGATCCCCATAGCGATTTTTTTTATTTTTTGACTGCACGAAATATAAGTATGCCATCTTGCCCGACTTTCCCCTATAACTGACAGAAAATGTGGGTGAACTCCGCCAAATCATATTAAATAAACGTTTCTGGCTTCTACCAGAGGCGTACGAAACGACTAGATCAAATTTATCGCACTTGGGATCTGAAGATGATGCCTATGGGAGGATTTTATCCCCCTTCCCAATGTTAGAGGAGTTGGAAAATAGAGTTTGGAAATTATCCAGACTGAAAAAATTTTTATTCCGAGTTTGCAAAATACAAAATTCTCAAGAGTCATGTCTGAAATTAATTTCCAGTTCAAACTATAGGAGTTTCTGAATGCAAAATCGAACATTTAGACTAATGATGACTGGATAATTCAAAGTTTGAAATCAAAAAACTAGAATTCAGTTCGAACCAATTTATGAATCGAAAATTCTGTGTAGTTTGAGATTTTGTTTTATATTTTCAGTTCTACATCAAATACCTAGAATAACTGTTGTTTTTTATAATCTTATTAGCATTACAAATGTTGTGTCATTAATGACAGTTGTAGTTCGAAATCGTTCTTGGAGACATATTCTAAGTAGTACCTCATTGTCAGGCTTATCGTTTAAACGTCGTTAGCTTTTGGATAGAAATTGATGGAGCATGCGCTCACCGTGGTTCACCCTGTAGATGCAAAACATTGTTTCATCTATATGGAACCATGTAATCAGATACAAAATATGTGCACAAAGCAATAGAAGAACTTTCACGAACTATATTTCTGATCTTATCAGAATGAAGTCAAAATGAAATTCTGAACTTACGCTTCAGGATGCTAAAGAAGTATTTTTCGACACAATCCTTGGTACGTGCCCCAGTAAGCCTGTAGTATGGTTTCAATAACCACTGAGCACTCGAAATACAATGCGCAGTACTTATAGCTCGCAATTCGGTATAGATTCGCAATCTCAACTAAAACATTTTGCTTTTTTGAATCACAATTTGTTGATTATCTACCTACTTGTACAGGAAGCCAACGATTACATTGTGTATGATAACACGACACAATTTCTCGATTCATGTTTTATTCAGATACGAAATGCGTGTATATCCATATGTAAATGGAAGTCATAAATTACATGGGACGATTTCCCGCATTAGATCAGATCTGATGCGCGATAAGAAATTACTAAGGTACCGACTCCAATAACACTTCCTAGTTGACACAACATCTCTGAGATGTCAATATCAAGGACATATCCCAAAGACATTTATAGGGGATGATACTCAATAACGTGTCACTCTGTACAAGCCACTATTGAACCGACGCGGCTTCTTCAGGTCAACGTCTGATGGACACCCAGACTACCTTGAAGACATTAACATTCTCCGCGAAGGTCTTACGATTCTTGTGAAAGAAGTAAAAGAGAAATAAAAGGAAGTGGATTCGCTGCTGCGAGTCATTACAGGTGAATGATTTGAAGAACAAGATCCGGTATAGGCTTCAACAAACTCAGGAAATTCTGCTCGAATAATAGGTTGAATCATTTCGAAATCGCGCATACTCCAAAGTGCTATCCATGCGTTATTTTCCAACATTCATAAAAACCTTAAGGAAAACCGCTCTTATTTCTTGATCATGAAAAACATCTGGCAGAAGAAACCACATGCAAGTTTTGCCAGACAGACAAAGGGACAAGGTTTTCACTTGAATAACGGAATACCTAGAGGCAGAAAGCTACGCTGAAGAGTCATTGTCAGGGATCCTGGACATGATTAAGAGGTCAAAGCTCGCGCAAGTGAAGGGAACGAAATAGATCTGCAAAGGTTGCAGTGGAAATATGCCCCAGGGCCACCCTTCTTCCAATATATTGTTACGGACTGTGCTGTATTCCGAGAATACCAGAAGTCATTATCTCAGCGGCGCGACTGGCCGTGATTTATTGCCTCGCGATAACATCGGTCGCCGACGTACCTACTTAGAGGACGACTCATAACGTTACCTACGTGTATATCTCGTAGGTAACGCTCATAACCGTCGCAGTTTCTCGAAAATGAACAGTATTTCTCAGAACTTTATTGAATATTCAAAATTTTGCTATAGCGAATATCGAAGTGATCTTACACTAAGTGTTTATTGAGTTATATTTCGAGTTTTAGGTGAAATGAATTTTTCAGTTTGGTACTGTGTGTTTTGAATCAACGAATCCAAGTTGAAAGTTATTCAACTGTTGGAAAAACTATGAACCTCACATAATTCATCTTGCTCTTTAGTGCGATCATCTTCAGCTCAAGTAGACTTGACTGGTGTATTTTTTCACACCATGCATGCCAGTCTTTTTATACTAGCTGTCAAAATATTCAATAATTTATTGAAAACTTCATGAAGCTCTGAGGAAAAAATGGTTTCAAATAGGGACCTAGACCACGCGTTCTTTGGGTTAATAATTTGGAATTGTTTAATGTATTTTTAAGTAAAATATACTCTTCATGAGAACTGTTTACTAGTGATAGTACGTTGATTGAGTAGTAGGAGGATATTTATCTGAAACTAGATCAATATGTGTGGAACTCTATACCAACATACCTTTTTCACTGTTACGAGATGATGGCTTTGCTTGCATCATAAATAGTATAATCAAGTTGAAAGATAATTGTCCGAGAAAATTTCTGCGGGAAATGGCAAACTTGGAAAAAACCATTAGAATTCTACGTGCAAATATTTTCATTAAGTAATTTCTAGCGCCAATGCTAGACTCGTCGTTGATATGAAAAATGGACAGAACCTGAGCGAGAAAACTCTTTTGAGGCTGCCCGGAAATAACAGTTCTCAAGAAACTATGGATGTTGAACAAGATATGAAAGTTTTCTACGTGGTTTTTTTCCCATAAAAACGAAGAAGTTTGGATCCAATAAACCGAATATCAAAAGAAAAGAAATGATAGATATTCCCTATGAATATTTTCACACCATGCATGCCAGTCTTTTTATACTAGCTGTCAAAATATCCACAGGGTTTACTTCAAGCTCAATCGTCTTTCAGGTACTAATCGCATCTTCGATTCGGTTTCAGATGAGAAAGATGGTGTTTGGACGTTGTGGACTGTCCCCGCCATGTTTTTCTTATGCGGTACATATGCATACATTTCCTTGAACTGCTATCATCGTCCACATGCGATTGTACTTATCTACTCACTGAATGTTATCAATCTTCAATAACTCAGAGTTAGTTAACGATCGCTAATATCCATTTATATATGTTCAATAATAATGAAAATCATGGTGAGAGGCATTGGGAGATTATATCGGTGTTCGTACAAAAAATATCAACATTATCCGATATTATGCAGCAATCAAGTATCCAACAATAACATAATGTATATCTAATGTATGTAAACATAGCAGAGCGAATTCCTTGGAAAGTTCAATTCAAAAATGTGAATAAATGTTTTAATTGGTGATCGCTGAGTTATATAACAGATGTATAAGAATTTTCATTTATCCGAAAACATCGACAAACGAGTCCTTGGTTATATGTGTTGTGTGGGAAAGAGGGTTCTACCTGTGTGGGGAATATTCAATTCGATTATCTAACCTTGTGTTACCAGACTACGGCCATTTCCACGGAAACCATTTTATAAATTGATTCAACGGTATTTACCAACGGATACTTACTAATTACATTACCCTTCGCCAATTAATTAATTAGGGAGATGGAAACTGAAACTTTGTTGCCAGCCATGCGAGCTCTGTGCCACGAATTTAACATTGAGAAAGCTCATTCCCTTTTGGTAGGATATATTCGGAGAATTTGACGAAGTATCTTTCAGTTTTTATAGATCTTCGATCATATAATAGACTATATGAATAATGCACAATCCTTGCCACAGTAGTTGTTTGAAACGAACATCTGAACCATTTCATTTATTTACCCGCACTTAATTCTTTCATTGGGAACAATCAGAATAAACAAAAAGCAGCTCAGCAATTTTGAATTCCGCTTCACCAATCAGAGTGCATGATGCGCGACGCGAGAATCAAAAACGCTGCATTGGAAACTCACCTTTACTAGGGTTCCATCATTCTGAAAAAAGAGCAAGGTTAGCAACAAGAGAATCCCCCAGTACCCGTGCCTTGATATCTTGGAAGGTTCTGAATTTGAATAAATAAATAAATTAATAAATAAATAAATAAATTGACTTACTAACAAAATTATCATATCCATTCTTCCTAAAAAGAAAATGGAAACAAATCAAAATCAAAGTTTTCTGAAAATTTACATCTTAGATATATCGAATGATAATAGATTTAAGTCACTGTCAAACTATATTGTTTACTTTCTGGTAATATAAAGTTTCCAAAATTCGAACTTGAAAAATATATCATCAATCATGTTGTTATTACTTTTCAATTGCAATAAATATTTGCTTATCTACTACTCTGAGCATTTTCTCACCACTTGGGCCAACCATTTCATGACTTGTAGTAAAATGATGCGAGCAAAATCTAATCTAGAAATATTCTCTTTCATCTCGGAGAAACCCAAAATTGTTTTCAAATCACCACAAATTGTTTTGCATATTATGATGGATAAATAAAATAATGCTTATACAACGAATGATACGACTCTGAGTAACTCATCAGTGTGAATCGTTGCATGGACTACGAGCAGACATAAGTCAATGCTCTGCGTGGGATTTGCCAGGAAAGTAGTTGTTTTCTGCTCGTAGTCTACTAGACATTCAATTTTGAACTATGTTTTATATTTTTAATTGGATAGACTATTTTTTCTTGCAATTTTTTTTGTCCAATTCATGCCTTTTCCATTTTTCACATTTCACAGCGTTTCACCATCCTTTAAATTCGAATTAAACAGATTGAACAAAGTTTTTAAGTAGAATCTTATTCAAATTTTCCCTCAAAACTGGAAATATGCCGTTTAATGAACCACCAAATGAAATTTGATTGACGTTTTGCGCTGTCAATGTCAGCGTTCGCTTGGGCGCATTCACCAAAAATGTCACAATCTTCAGAACGACATGCTATACACCACTTATATATATAAATGAGGCACTGTACTGATCAAGATTGAATAAATAGCTTTCGATTCTTTTATCTGACTAATATAAGTACCTACTGAACGATATATATATATATATTTGGGAACCTTAAAAGATGTGGTCAAGAGTATGAAATGATAATAACTTTCAAATGCGATGTGGCAACCTCTGTGGGGAAAAAACATATGAATATGAATTTCATGTTGGCTTCAAGCAATTTGGGGTATTGTTAGGAGGGTTAGATGTTTGAATATAAAGGATTCCCGGTATACCTACTTCTAATATCCATTCAACATGAATCACCCTGTATATCGTGAAAACTAACAGACCACCCTAACAGCCTAAATGTGTAGTGAAATTTACGACGAGTGAATAATTAATGCTCACCAATAGTTTTTTAATCAATGATGGTACTTATAATTTCCTGTCAATAGACATTTGCCTTTACTGTTATGGAAGTAAAGTATTATATTAATGACGAAATATCGTGTTCTTCACGACTAGGAAACAATAATTGCTATTCTGCCATTGGTTTCAACTATTAAGCCATAAGACGCTCACACTTTTTTGGCATAGCTAATAAGACAATAACCTGGGTGGTATATTACGTGATTGGAATTTGCAGATGACTAGAAAAAGCGCAATTTCTCTTCACAGGGTCTTTCGATTTGCCTCAATATTCCCTGATTCATAGATTAAATACTCGAGTAGAACTACATATACAACATATCACGATATAATCGAATACAACCCAGATACAATGATTGTTCAGTCTAGTATATACCAGGTGTCCCAGTATACATGTTCCAATGGATTATCTCAGCCATTTCTAGAGATAAAAATTTGAAAATTCCACGATCTCCAATTCGTTCAAAGAACCTTCAATTGAGAAAAACAAAGATCTGAAGTCAATCCCGGTTTGAATGAAAAATTGTCTATGATTTATCATTTATTATATTGAAGTCAAAATCAAGATTACACAAAATAATCTTTAAATTTTAAATTTCACTTGACGTTTTCTCCATCAAATCAAATGAAAAATACAGAGTGTGATACATCGTTAGAGAGGTCATTTTGAGTAGACACGAAAATTTGCAAAAAATATACAGGGTGCTGGTTGAAATAAGAAAGTTAGAAAGTAACTTCCGGTCAAACCGGAAGTGACTTTCAATTTTTGTTTTTCTCAGTCGAAGGGTCTTTGAATGAATAGAAGATCATGAAATTTTCAATTTTATATCTTTCGAAATTACTGAGATAATCCACTGGAACTGGTATACCTACTGGGACACCCGGTATATAAAATGAGGAAATTGAATTGCTGGTAGTTTCTGGCCATCCTGTAGAATTCCAGTGAAAATAACCGTATTATTTTTCATCGCCTGGATGGAAGTGAATCAAGAGATCAAGAGTGTATCAACAATTGATAAGAAAAGTAATGGCCTAGCAGAAAACTCCAACATCATAGAGTGAATTAAAACGAAAAACGAATGCTTTCGCGAGAATGCAAACTGATGAAAATTCATACTCAAAGAAAATTGCTTTCGTATTGAAATATCGTAGACATCGAGTTTACTTATCAATCAAACTGACAGATCACCAGGTCCGATGTAGAAAAGTTTTGTTGTTTCATCGTAGCATTCAAATTGTAAACATTTTTTTAGTCTATAACATGTTTTGTTTGTATTCAGGTATTCAATAATGATCCCAAACAGTTTGGATTCGTATTATCTTCATGAAACATGAAAATAGAAAAACTCTTGAGATGAACCACACATAACTGAATGAAATGAGATGAATTGATATAGAAAATTCCACACCTAATGTTTCCGACTAAAAAATAGAATACGGTGTACCGCAAGGCACCATTTTGGGACCGATATTATTCAATATATATTTGAATGATTTGCTCCTGATACCAACCACGGGAAAAATTTTCGCATATGCCGATGACACTGCCATCTTCTATGAGCACACATCATGGACCGACCTGAAAGCAAAAGTGGAACACGATCTCTTGAGTATTAAAGAATGGTTCGCACATAAACTTCTAACCATCAATTTTGAAAAAACTCATTACTTACCAATATATATAAATAATAGAAACTCCCCCCCATCGGAAAATTTGAATATTGCTAACCTTTTCGAAATAAAACCGGTCCCTCATATGAAGTACTTGGGAATTTACATAGACTCTAATTTAAAATGGAATATACATATTAACCACGTAGTCAAAAAACTTCAATATTTGATCTATAGATTTATAACACTGAGAACTCTACTTGACAAAAAACTTTAAGAACACTATATTTTGCCCTTATACAGTCGCATATATCATATGGAATTCTAGCATGGGGGTCGGCAGGCAAAACAATCATGAACAAAATACTAATAACTCAAAAGCGTTTTTTAAAAATCATATACAAGAAAAAAAGAACCTATCCGTCGGATGATCTTTACCAACAAACAGAAATATTAGACCCAATACAACTCTTCTTCCACTATAGCAACATCAGGCTACATAAGAATAAGCACATATTACATAGAATAGATCATAAACATCATACAAGAAGTAGAGAACACAAATTCAAAACACCATTCATGAATAAAAGTATTGGACAAAAAAGTTACAGATATCAGAGCTTGAAACTATATAACAACCTACCGGATATCTTGAAAGACATCAAAAACATAAATGCATTCAAAAAACAACTGAAAAGATATATCATCTCTATACCCCGTGCTGAGATGCATACTCTATTTTATACATAAGTGCACTCACTCCTACTTCTTATGAAAGTACGTAAAATAATAGAGTGTATATTTAAATGCCTAAGCATACGTGTGAGGTATGCGCATATATATAGGTATTACCATAATTACTTCCCTCATTTATTAGAAAAATATTGAAATCGAATTAAATCATATTATAACTATTGTCTGTTAGTTTAAGGATTATACTATTGTTCTTTGTTCTTTATTACAGTTGCGTTTTCAAATTGTATTTCATTTTTAAATTATTGTATTTTTTAAATAATTGTATTTTTTAAATTATTTATTATACTTAGATATGTCTGTCACATACAAGCGATGCTTAAGTGATGTATCACGTTTATTTCTCAACTCTTCAATTACTTGTAACTACTTTACCTTATTTATATGTCATATTGAAATAAACGCTTTTATTATTATTATTATTATTATTATTATTATTATAATCAACACTTATATTTTGTATCGTTACCATAGCAACTAGAACGATTTCCGCAAATTTTGCTCCCTTTCTCAGGGGAAGGAGCATGTTAAGCTCAATTTATAAACTCCGCTGTAGTAGCTACAGTTGACGCTGCAGTTACTGTTCGTAGATTATATATGCTGAAAATAAACAGCTGACGCAGGTGTTGTATCTCCTCAATACATTTTGGAACGGCAGCGTCAACTGTAGCTACGGCAGCGGAGTTTATAAATTGAGCTTTTTGGTATTACCTTAGATCATATATCTAGCGTAAGATACGGTATCTAGATTATTATTGTTTGGTAGGTCCGGGGGGTTTGAAGTACTAAGCCATTGATTGGTCGTTTTGAAATTTTGATCAAACATATGTGTTGTATCACGTGATATCATAGTACTTTCTTTCATAATAGCGATTTCGATTCGTGAAACTGGTGCGCACTCAGTGTAAATATATTTATTTCTGACAGTGACATTATAAGCTTATATCGTCATAGTTACGATATCTATAATGACGGTCATAACTCCCTTGGGATATTAAGGTTCAAAAACTCCCTCTTACCTTTTACAGGTGAAAATGATACAAGAACTGCTTATAAACGTTTATATGTAATGAAAACTAAGACATATTTTCCTTATTCACGTCATTACAAATAATAAATGTACAGTTTTCAAATGTTCCCTGAAAATTACTTCCGCCGCTGGAAACAATTTCTTCTTTTTTATGGGTGGTGCTGTTGCTGTTCACTACAGTCGAGGTGCCTGCCTCTTCTGATGGCAAAGTAGACAGCATACGCGCCGTTTTATTTCTCAATTCAATACTGTCCTCCAGATACCCCTCTGCCACCGTGGAACTTCTCCAACCTCCGTGTCTTTTTAAGTTTGTCATAGTTGCTCCTGCATTGGCTAGGGCAGTAGCAGAAGTGCGACGAAGGCAATGTCCCGTATAGGTTAGTGGGTTTGGCAAACCTAAATACATTGCGATTTTGCTGGGAATTTTGCCAAATATATTCTTTCCAATTGGCTGAGTTGTACATTTATTTTGTCGGAAGCTCAAAAAAAATCGTTTTGTACCTTCAGGACGCAAGGACATATAAAGTCTCAATAAAGGCAAAGCAGAGAACTCTTTTTCATCCACAACTGTAAATTTCTTCGATACACCAGTTTTACTTTCCGGTACGTTCACTACCATAACTGTATCCCGGTCCTCTATATCTGCTATACTCATATTTAGAAGTTCCTGAGTTCTGCATCCTCCTAAATAACCCATAATTAGAACAACCTATAACAAATAAAACGAAATAAACAAACGAAAAAGAAAATTATGAGAAAAAAATCACCTTATGCAATAAATGAATTTAATTAGGGGCGTCCTTTAGAAATTTGATGACATCTTTAGGAGATAAGACAGCAGACTTTTTCGGCTTATACCCCTTACTTTTCCGTTTCAAAAAAGCCTCTAGTTCGTTGAACTTGGTGATATCTCTTTTCTCATATATGGTCACCATCGATTTGAGCATTGACCATTTAGTCCATAACGAATTTGGGCTAAACGTTTCTGACTGCAACGAATAAATACAATTATTACCAAATCTACCAGAAAATACTGAAAATACTTTACCAGTTCTTGAAAATATGCCAGAAAGACAGTTTCGTTGGCATCTTTTGACATAACATTTCTCTGTGTCAGCCACTTCAGATATAAGTTCTATAAGTTGTTGATATAGGGCTCCACTTTTCGATGGAAGTAATGATTGTCTTGCTTTTTCCGCTTTTTTTATAATATCCTCCATTATATCAGAAAAAGATCGTCGATTTGTGGTAAAAAATAAACACGTTTTTAACGGAAAAACATTGATTGATAAAGAAAGTTTGCTTATAAACATGTAACATAGCGACAACCTAGCAACAACCAACAATGCTACAATCAACGCTACCTAATTCAAATATACCAGAAAGGTTATGAATTTAAACATTTATTGCGTTCTAAATATGGACATATTGTTATGAAAATGGGTCAAAAATAAAATTATCTATGTACCACGGGAATTATAGAGCCTTAATAACCTCTGGCAATTGCTGTCCCTCGGGCCAGAGGCCCTCGGGACGCAAACTTTGCCATGGGTAATTAAGGCCCTCATAATTCCCTTAATACATAAATAACTATTCTAACAACTTCACCTCAGCTGCTGATGCTGCAAACTTACAATGAATTTTAATTTTTCCTGTTAATCCTGTTCTGTATGTCTGATAAACATTGCGAATTAGGTACCATTATTGCTCAAAATAGTCAAGAGACGGATTTGGTGGCTAGTGGACCGGTAACGGCTGACTATTAAAATGCCATGAGAATCAAATTCGTGTCCTGCGATTATTGAAATTGTACATCTTGATTGGCAGAACACACGGTAAATATAATAGAAATAAGACAAACAGTCAATCTCGACAACTTTGTATTTTATTTTACTGTTTATACACTGCCGTCCGGTCAATCAACCACGCGTCTAGACCAATAAGAAGCGTGCGGGTAGAACCTTCCCTATCTCTTCAACGCTGTGACTTCAATAATATTTCGGTGTGAAATGTTCTGACCGAATACCATACTCTAGCTCCAATAAACAACTGTAAACTTTTTCTTCAACACGAATATTTTGTTGAAAATTCGTGTTGACCAAAAAGTTCCATTTCATATTTGGCTGATTGCTGACAATACGTCGGAAGAGATTTATTACTTCCTCGGATCCAATTTTGCTGGAAGGCAATCACAAATCCGAAGGTCGTGCGTAAATAAGTTTTGATGGAGGCTTGAGTCTCGTGTCAATTGTCTTTGGACTGCGAATGGCGGATAAACGTTTCCCATCTTATCCTTCAAGGATGTTGTGCCATAACGGGTATTAATTGGCAATTGGGAATAAACATCGACAACAGAAGTTGTATTTAGGCGTTCCAAGATCGTTTCATTTACCAAGCAATTAACAATCAATATCCTGTACGTTTTATTGATTGGTGGTCTATGGAATTGAATGGCAATGAGGGTATCAATGTGGATTGATTGAATATTGTGCATAATATCCCGAAAGGGAGAGTATACCGGATGTTCTCACAAAAAACAACATCATGCATGGCAAAGATATACCTAATTGTTGGAAATAATTTTGTATGCATTGAAAATGATATAATTATCTTTGGTGAAATCGTTGTCAGTAACCAGGAATGAAGCTTTTAATGTTGAGATATCTAAGAACTTGTTTGTGAATCATCCTGCGCATGAGAATCAAATCTTTCTTCACTAAACGGAAAAGAAATACATGTATTATAATCGTTGTATATATACAATTTCACAAAGTTCTCATGCATGTATTTTGTGAGACCTATTTCTTTCGAACAATGATAACAAGAATAGTCTTTTGCAAACTGAATTGGGGAAATATGATTGGTATACATATAAATGGTTCACACAATGTGATAAAAATTATGAAGAAACTAAGTTTTTTACCAAATTTTTTCCTATATCGGCCCGTCAAGCCAGAAATGAATGAGGAAGAAATGTTAACAAAATAAATATGGACTTAGGAACAATTCTCGAGTGGGGATCTGATAACTTGGTAGAATTCAATGCAAACAAAGCACTAGCATGTATTTTCTCTAGAAAAGCCGATCTCACTGTGCACAACATAATTCAGTCAGGAGTAACCATACCATTGAAGTCATCCATTTCGATGCTTGGCGTTACTATCAGCAATAACCTTTCTTGGAAAAATCACGTGAGGTCCATTGCCAAAAGTGCATCCCAAAATCTTGGTTTTCTGTTTCGAGCCAAAAGCTTTTTCACTCTCAGTCAGCTGCTTATGATCTATAAGGCACAGATCCGACCTGCCCTGGAATACTGTTCCCATATTTGGAGTGCGGTACCTAAATATATCCTGAAACTATTGGATTCTGTCCAAAAAAAGGGCAATTCGTCTCGTCGGTGATGCCTCGCTTACAAACTTGCTCACTTATCTGGAACACCGTCGAAAAGTTGGCGATTTATCTCCATTTTATAGATATTTTCATGGGCGATCCTCTTCTGAAATATCAACAATCATTCCTCCATTAGCAGTCTCTTCGTGATTAACCCATCAAGTTCAGTCTTCACACCTCATCGTGGTCACTTTAGAGACCTGCAGAACGTCCCTTTCCAAAGAATCATTCATCCAACGAACATCGAGACATTGGAACTCATTGCCTATAGGGAGGTGTTTCCCGAGGCATACGATCTCCAGAAGTTTAAGAAGAGCACCAACTCCTACCTTCTTTCCCTTGGTTCTCACGATGTTCTCTGAACATTACAGGATATCCCTTTTCGTGAGAACCAGAAAAAAAAAACGCTAAGTGAGGTCCGAGGTGTGGATCAATAATAATTCCCAAGTAGGTATTCCACGAAAAGAGAAACACGCTGTACAGTATCATAAATATTTAGCTCACCATTAATTCTGTCGATAACGTATTCAAAATTACTATCACAGGCTGATGTAAATGTGTCATCAGCAAAAAGGTTGACATATAATTTTTGTCATTGTCATTGAAATAAACAATTCACATAAGTGGGCCCAGAACACTTCCCTGGAGTTTCTTTCAATGGCTTTCAGTTGCACGTTATATTTTTTTACTATCAGGTCTCATGATAACGATCAGTGATAATAAATAATTCTCAATTGAATAATGTTATTGTAACTTGTTTATGAATGAGCCCCTCTTCCATTCAGCACATTCAATTTAAAGAGATGCTTATCAATCACCATTCTTCAAAGAAAAATTTCTGATCGTAATTTTGATTATCTTATCATAAGATATTTTGCAGTGAGCACAATTATATAAGTCTATTCTATTCGTGATAGAAAGTAAAACGTAGCACTATCTCATGGTAACAACTCGAACTTCTCGAAGTGGTATCGTTTTTGTTTTGTTTTCATATTTTTGATGTTTGTGTCCTTGTGACATAGGTGTCTTGTCACCAAACAATAACTGAAACGAGAAAAACGATAAGATTTCACATGTATTTCACCAAAACAGCTCTCGAAAAACTGCTGGAAGTACACCTTCCATATCAGAAGCGAAAATAAACAGAACAGAGGTTAAGTTTTTCTGTGGGTTATCCTCCAGAGAGTTCAGTGGTTATACCACTTCGAGTGGTTCACGAGTCACCGCTAGGTAGCGTATTGCTTAGCACCTATCGCGAATAGAGTTTAGACCATCAGGAATAGTACATTTTACAAGACCGGTATGTATTAAGTTCAGAAGCTGATACCACATTACACTCACTGCTTGATAACTACAAATAACTACTGCCAACCGATTATAACGTGATTTCCTGAATATATTATTGTATGACAACAACTACAGGAAACAGAATTTCAATATGAGTGAATTGCTACGTGTTTATTAATGAGTATTAATATACGTATTCACTCGCGTATATGCATGTATATAATGAACAGAGAGGGTTTCAAAACGGAGCCCTGTGGAACACCATGTTTCATTGGAATCAAATCAGATGAAGAGTTGTCGTGGAATCCCTCGTGGAATCCAGAGTTTCTCCAGAGGTTCCATCCCTATTGCCATGGAAATTTAGTTTTCCAATCGATACACAGTCTTGAATAGATTACACAAAATTACCTCAGGGTGTTTTCAACCACTGTCCAGGTCGATATCCAAATCATTTATGGACGAACTATTCAAACATTAAACATCAGCTAGTAAATTGTATTACGGTAATCAACATGAACCATAATAAATTGTATTGTTTGATGCATCATTAATTCCCATAGAAATAGCGATTATCGTATATTTTGCTGAGGAGATTATCGAATGAATTAGTCAGCATCAGCTGGAAATTATCCGATGATTTCTGCTGATTGATGCTGAATAAAGTTTATAAACCTTTATCGCTGAAATGGATATACCCATTCCAGTAATATGGGTGTATGCAAAGTAGATATAAAGAATCAATTGTACCTACACATCAATATAATTTTTTCAGATAACATAATGTATTGGGTGTAAAGTATCCTCGAAAGTATCACTATATGATCTCATAATTTATACAAACAGATTCATAATAAAATGATCCTCTTTGTAGGCATTTTTGTACCATGAGTGAAAAAGGCATGAATTTTCGCATGAAATATTTATATGAGCAAGGTTTTATTGCGCCATAATTTTTTTACAAATTTTCGAAGGTTAGATAAACTTTGGTTAGATGTTCATAACATATCTTTGTCCAAAAGACATCAGTCAAGCAGAGATATTTTTATTAGGAAATGTTTGTCAGATGCAACTCTCCACAAAAAATCTGAATCACTTAGGCCGGATATAATTCAGCTGGCCTAAATGAAACTTATAGATTTATGGAGGTGACTTTCAATAAAAGAATTATCACCTGAGATTAATCACTCAAGATTCGAGACTTATCACCCAAGACAGATGGTATATGGATAAATATTTGTTATCAAAACCAAGGTGGATATAGGATGGTGAAACAGCTCTTCAATTGTTTCTGCGGAAAACTTGTAGACCGTTTGGGAAGGTAGTAATATTTCAGCTACGCGAATGAAGATGGCGGTAAGATCGATTATCGAAGAAGATTTCTGTTGCTCACGTATTTCTGTGGTTCGCATCTGACAGACGTGACTTGAAACGGCATTAAACAATATATTTTCTATAAATCTGGAATGAATATTGATATTTTGACTCTTTTCAATCATTTTTCATCTAGAACAGATGAAACTGATAAAGAGATGACAGATGCAGAGTTTCTGTTTTACCGACACAAGGTATGCCGCCATCTCTGATAACTTCAGGAAATATTACTACGATATGAAATCAAGTAGGCAAAGGTCTACAGTTTATTCTAGTGCTTGTTAATAGGAAGCTGTTCCACCATCCTATATCCACCATGATCAAAACATTATTCGAGACTTATGAGTGTTAGATGAGTATACATGAAAATAGGATTGCGCATGTTTTGTGATCGAAAATGTCACCTCTATTTGTCTCCCTGCGATTATTCATTTTTGATTTTTTGGAAACATTTGAACATAAAAACAATTTGTATTTGTGCTAAGGGTATTGTTACTCTAACAAGTTCTATCAAGATTTCGGATTTAGGAGTTAAAATGAAAATAAAAAAGAATCAACAAAGCAGATATTTCAAAATAGAACCTATAAATAGGGATAGGAGAACTCCTTTCGAAAAACTCTATTCCAGTACCTTTTTTTCAATCTAATGAAGAACATGAAATAAACCGAAGAATAATCAATAAATGATTAATTAGAGAAAACTACTAAAAGAGTTGAAGATAAAGCAGAGGAATGGTTTTCTGCAAACATGCTAAAACTCAACAAAGACAAGACACAAAAAATCCTATTTTCAACCAACTCCAATTTGACATCAAATCACCACACAAAACTCCTAGGCATAGTTCTCGATGACGGTCTAAGATGGGAAAATCACATAGATCAGCTGTGCAAAAAACTCGCTACACAACTTTACTTGCTTCGTCAAATGAAAAAGGTGTTGAGCTTGGAAGTATTAATTACATCCTATCACAGCCTATTCCAGTCACATTTATCATACGGAATCTTACTATGGGGTGATTCAACTCACTCAATTAGAGCTTTTCGCATGCAGAAAAAAGCACTTCGTACTCTAGCTGGGGCAACATATGATGAACATTGCAAACCACTTTTTAAACAATTCAAAATCTTAACTTTACCCTCACTACTCATTTTAAATACCTTGACACATTTCCGCAATAACATTGACTCATTCGCGACCCATGCAAGCATCCACATGCAACTATCCAACAAGAAAGGCAGGAGACCTTAGACAGCCAAGGCTCAAACTAACAACTTCTACCCGCAACACTTTAGACGTTAAAATATACAACAAACTACCGCCACACATTAAAAATATGAATAACTTTTGCTTTAATAACTCAATCAAGAAATTTCTTCTTGATAAATCTTTTTACTCAGTTCAGGAATATATGGAGACTCCATTCATCTAGACATCTGAACTTTTATTATATGACCATTGTCTGTCTTGAATATATAATGCTTAATGTACTATGTCATAACATGTATTTTTATTTTGTTGTATTGTACTTATACACTGATATATCTATTTATCGCTATTTTTCATTCTAGGTTGATAACAGTTTTAGACTCTTATAGAGCTTATCTTATTTCATATTGCTTTCAATACACCTAATTACCTGTATCTCCTTTTGACTTGCTACAAATGTATTTATACATAACGTGGTTAATAAAATTCTATTCTAATTAACCACAGTGAATGTTTGTGCTGTTTAAATCAAACGTCCACTTCAGAATGCGTGAATCTAAAATCATCAAATGATTTGCAGTGTTTTTGTACTTTCCTCTAACTCTTTGGCGACTTTTTGGTAAGTGGAAATAATAATTCTTGCTGCAATCGCGACCATAAAGACACATACTTTGACTCACAAAAACATTGGACCCGGAAAATGCAAATGGTCTTTGTCCAATTATGCAGAATAGGGAGTTCTGAGTTTATCTGACCGAGGATGTGAATTTCCTATTCATGTAATTCATTCTCCTCGAGTTGGAAACAATTACTATGTTGCGGGCTAGCAGAACTCGACGAAATATCTCAAACTGATTATCATTTCATTTTTACCAGTATCTAGATTCTAGAATCTAGATGATAAATGCTCACGCACAAAATAGTATAATGTGCATCTAGTGCGGAAAATATCCAATTTTCGCACGAGTTGTACACTATACTTTTCTGACGACCTACATGAAAAATATAGGTATGTCGGATTTTGATTTCGCATGACTATTTTACCTACTTACAAATCATTTTTACAGGAAACCAATTCAATTGCCAGAAGAAGCGTATAAGAAAGATGTATCACACAAAAAGTACAAATTTTATTGAACATTCAACAAAAATATTTGGGTACATTTTGGTCTGTATTTATGAAATATTGGAAAAATAATTATTATTGGTAATATTTTAAAAATTGTTCAGTACTAACAGAATACTATTATTTACTGCATTGCATTTACTAAATTGCGAGCTAAATTGCATACTTCAGGGAGAGTAGAATCTACCATTTCATCGTCGGATGACATTGTGGCAAAGAAAGCTGAACAAATTATAGGATTCCCGGTACCTATCTACTTGGTAAATCACATTGACAATATAATTTTATTGTCACAGCTACCTATGAGTAAAAATCAGAGTATAGTTAACTATATTAGGTAGTCGCACCAATCGCAGAGCGATTATCTTATATCTTATTTTGTGTACTAGTTTATACAGTGCGAAATGATACGTATTTCAGGTAGGTCGTCTGAAAATTATATTTCCACTCGTTTTTATGAACGTTTATATCAGCGTAGGTACTGTCGTTTTTTTAAATCATCAATTTTTAAAACTCCCGGGAAATTTTTCATGCAACTTCTTCTTTGAGCACCAAATGACTGAAGTATACTATTGGAAAATAATTTCGCAAGTAATATTACCTCAAATGGTTTCGTATACCAGAAATCTCACAGGTCCCTGGGACCATTTCAGTGTAAAACATTTCTGAAAGAAAACGAGCGTTCAATGAACAAAAAGTTCTTCAGGCGTCTCTTTTCAGCCAATTTGAAACCATTCTGGGAAAACCTAATTGTGAAAGATAGTCAGAAACGTCTTATTGCGTCTCGAAAGGCAATGAGAAAACTTGCTTTTCCAATTTATTATGAAATGCTACGTGTGGGTAGGTAGAGACATCCTATTGTGATTTTCCAGGAATTTTTCTTTCTCGGACAGTATTATTTGAAGGAGAGAGACTATTTATTGTTTTTCATCCTCGAAGTTATTAAAGCGGTAAAAGCAGGTAGTTGGATCTTCGTTGAAACGCTGAATCTGAGGAACATGACAGAACACTATACAAATGTATTGTTGGTTGCATAAGGCATCTTAGTTAGTGACTATTTTTTTCGTATGATTCTCAACCAATCAGTACATCCAAATGAGCTAAGCTTCCTCGTTTTATTTCGAATATATTTGGATATACATCGAGTAGCTCCACCAATCATATAGCAATTTCCATCGGTTATGAACTAGCCGAGTTTTTATGTACTCACTATATTTCTGTCTCTCTTTCAGAAATTAAATGAAAAGAGGAATGTATACACTGAGTTCGCACTCGTTTTACCAATGGGAATTGTTAATAAATTCAAAAATATTCGAATTTCCATAGTAACCAACTCATATTTTATTTAAATTTTGACATGAAACATTTATTTTGTCAACTGTCAATTGTCAAATTTTTCCCCAGATTTTTCCCTAAATCTGTCAAATGTCTAAATCCGCCATGATAACTTTCTATTCTGGGAAGGGTCAATACAAATCATGTCAGTTTGACAGTTGATACCGCGAAGCGCGAGGTTTATGCCATAGATCTTATTGCTTACGCTAGATCCGGTATCCAGGTTATTTGTTTTGTAGGTCCGGAGGGGTTGAAAGTACTAAACCATTGATTGCTCGTTTTTATTTTTATCCACACATGTGTTGTACCACGTGATCATAGTACCTAATTTCTTGCAGACCCCTTTGGACCAAAAAATTACTACAGGATGCCGGATCTAGCGTAAGCAATAAGATCTATGGTTTGTTCTGTTCTTTGAAATTATCAAAGTTATCGATGTATAACCCGAATATCGTACTAACAAATTTTTTTTTTTTTTCGCATCACTTTTTTCTTACGACACGAATCCCAAATTGAATAAACAGTAAGTATCTATAAATACCCTCTTCCATTCAACGTAGAAGATGGTCTTCAAAGATAGACCGATAATTCGATATAACATGGAAGTGGTCTACCAGAAAAATCAATTTTCTATTTATGGAACGTTATACGTACGGAATTAATTCATTGATGTCGTGAAGAGAAAAGAAAAAACGACAAATCATCAATTAGACATACTCCAACGGAAATGCCTGACAGCCTGCCAATCAACGGGATAGGTACATTCTGGAAGTTTTCCTCATTCTCACTGATCTGAGTAATCTGCCTATCATCAGGTTTATAGCATAGGCAAGAAATTTTACACGTATTCCAAGGAAAACTGAGATTTTCCAATTTGTAACTTGGAAAATATGGGTGTGATCTCGCAGGGTGAATATGTGTTACCAACATAATATTCCTACCATACGTGTGGTGAATACCACATGACCATCAGACTGTTATATTTCCTCTTATTGATGACATGGTAGATGACCTAACCTAACCAGGACACCCTAGCTGTTCAGTCATTTCCAATTTGGAACATTGATTCAATGACATGAATATACCATTTACAAGTAGCAGAACCTCGATCAGAACAGATATAAAAGTGAACTAGACTTTTTCAATTCAAATTGATGGAAACAATAATGTTTCGAAGAATTTGTTTGTCGAAATTCAAAAATTCAACATGCCGGTTGAGTTTTGTGATTATTGTTATGTGGCGGTTCTTGATGTCGGATATTTTTATTAGTAGGGGCTCGTATGATTCATATGAATCCATTATAAATATTTAAAAGTAATAAATAGTAATTATAAAAAACGGGTATGGGTAGAATGGAAATCAAATATGAAATCAAAGATTCGAAAGCAATTCGACAATTATTGTAAATCATTTTTTCTACTTAGTAGGTATATACAATTGAAACGCATTGCGATAAAATAATAATATTAGTCGTAAATGATATTCAGAAAATTGGTAGTTATCTCGCAATATATATTTTCCATGATAAGAAATCAGTACTTTATATTATCATATCCGACAGAGAGCTGCTTCAAAACAATTAATCCACTACTTTATCTAAATTGAATTTCAATTATGACTGCTGATAATAATAATGTCGCACCTGGATATTAAGTAGAATGTAAATGTTTCAGGTATTCCTATAGATATTCACGTCTGTTTACTTTGCTGACAATCCAGAGAAAGAAGAAAAGATATTGATGACGTACTCCAGTTTACTATTGAGCGATTTTGATTTTTGGGATACCAGCGGTGAAAAATGCAATGTTGTTATAGTTTTTATTGGCCAAGTCAAATCAATTCACACACACAATTACAATTTACCAATAAAAACATTGAGTTTCTCATTGCTGGAATCTCCAAATCCAAATCGCTCAGAAGTAAACTGGGCCTAACTCTTCTCACTTTCATTTGATAATAAAAAATGCGTATATCGAAATAGAGGCTATTTCGACACGCATTTGCGTTTCATAATGACATCATTATAGAACCAAAATAGAAAAAAATATTTTTACTGCAATAACCAAACCGAACCACCGAAGTCACCTGAAAAAGCAGAAACTTCTTTAAATTCAACGAGGTTCTGAAGAAAAAACAATTTGATGTAGTAGAAAGAGCAAATAAACTTGTTGATTTGAACCTCCTACCAGAGGAATCGAGGAAAAGTATGAATTATGATATGATAGATTCATAACATGCTGCCACGAAATGCTCGAATATAAAGATAAAATAATATTGACTGAAAAAGATAAATTTCAATTACTTATATACTTCATTTTCTATGATAGTTTGAGAAGCACCAGTAGTAGTAGTAGTAATGAAGTATCTATTTTTTTTTGTGGTTTGGCATCAAAACAAGAGTTTTTTTTGCCACAGACTTTTCTTAATAAAGTATCTAGTTATCTTGTCTAGGAACTGTGTCGCTCTCGAAAGATCAGCGCTACGCTACCCCAAGACGATAACCACAGAATACACCAAAATTAACGTTATACTTAGTGTAGAAATCAGTCATTTATGAAACGACGCTCTCTAAACCACCGGACAACGTTGTATCAGTGTTGAGCATGACTTCAGTTAACCGACGACGTTGTTACAAGGTTAAACCCAACCAACTTCATGTAGTAAAAATTTTGGGAATAGGAGTGACGTTCTAAAAACGTTTGAGTGATTACTCTAGTTATGTTCAACGTTTTACCGACGTTGAGCCGACCTTGTGACATTTAACTTGGCAGTGGGCAATTTTTTTATAAAAATTGTAAACGTTTTCGTGGAGTCATATCTTTGCAGTTAAATTTTCCAAATACTCACTATAGAGGACATGCCCCATGACAACAAGGACATAATGTTGGCTGAAATGCTTCGACGAAAGAATAAATATCTAGTAAGATAAGAAAAACTTGATCCAACCTAACCTCAAAAAATTTATTAAAAATAAAATTATGCCTGAAGACAGGCAGTTTGGAAAACTTCAGTTCTTTCGGAACAAATGCTAACCTGGATGCAGAGATTGAGGAAAGCAACTAATTTTTCGAAGAACACTACTGACAATTGTATGACACAGAAAAGCCCGTTTTAAAATGTGGAGCGAGGTGTGTTCGTTAGTTGGACTTCGTTCAGTTTTTGGTCGGATAACCAACTTCAGTCGCGCTTTGGTTATATTTAGTTGTCTGGATGACTGAGGTTGAAAGCAGTATATTTTTCAGTTATCTGATATCCTAAGTCGTGTTGACGTCTATTATAATACTACGCCATGTTTGATGCGTAATTATCTTCGGAAACATGGTCGGCCATTGAAATTTGGGACATAAACAAAAATAAACAGAGGTTAACAGTACTCTAGAAACGATTAATATATCATTGTATCCTCTATAGTTCTTGTTTGGATAAATATTAACTTTGAATATTATATATCCAAATTATTTTTTTCGTTTTTTTTTTCTTCGAGTTTTGAGAAATTCGCCACGGATTGAAGGAGCGCGTGTTTTTTGACGCAAAACAATAGTATATTTAACAATAAACTGAAATGCGTTTATAATTTCTGTTTGGAAATCTTTATTTTCAGGCAATATAAATAGAGTAGGTACCTATCATGAGCACATGAGTAAAACATTAGTAGTCGTCAGAAAGTTTTTACCAAGTGTCCATTTTGGTGATCAGTAATGATTTGGTTGGAATATTTACTAATTTCTGAACACCGTGGAAAGTGAACTGTCATCGCTGCGCAAGAGGGCGCAAGTGTGTAGTTGTTTTTTGGTAAATTTAGCAACGTTTAGGAAACGACCAACTGCTACCTACAGTTGAAAGTGAAACGTTTTAAAAACCCAAAAATGATTGACCAAATTGGTGCAAAACAGGGTCGTGACGACGTAGTATTAAGGTCGACTACGCAACTCATGTTTGGTTGTGCAACTTTTTCAAACACGTAGCCGCAACGTCAAATTGCTGCTTGGGACGTGTCGCGCGATAACTGTTTTTTTTTTTCGAGCAGCAATCTATCACTTTGCTATCTAAATACAGAAACAGCTATTGTACCTATATAATGGTTTGGCCCCAATATCGAAAGAGAAAAAACGTTTTACTCACCCTGTAGATAATAACCATTATAAAAGAATACTATCTTATGAATGAGTATTATATTTTTATGATAATTTGTTTTCGGATGTGATTTAGACAAGTTCGGGAAATCCAAACTATTCGAAAACGTGTTTTATCTCCTGTTTCATTCACATTTGAATTAAAATCTAATTAATTATCGAACTCGAATGATCTGATACCTTCATTTTGCTGCTAATCTCTTGAATAAACAAGATTCCATCTCAAGTTACATTTTTATCGAGATTTTTATCAATACCTACCATTTAGCACCTTCACTGTTAGTTCTGATTGTCCACTATAAAGCAGTCTGTGTTGGTTAAAACCTCGGTTAAAACTTACACTTTCTTGTAGATTTGAATGAAAGCAATCGCAATATAATTACATTCGAGATCACATTTCATTAATAAGAGTAGCATAATGAACAGTTACAAAACATACAGTTACGAATTGAATATTCATAGACTCTTGCATGGTTGGCAGCAATGAATAAATTTTTTTATAATCCTTTAGACATAGACAACTCTAATGAACTCATTATACTTTTGTATGCGGATGATATTGTTATCCTGAGCCAGTCCGAGATTGATGTGGGCAGAAAACTTAAACTTCTAGAGAGTTACACCTCTTTGAATCGTCTTACGGTGAATACCAATAAAACCAAAATCATATGCTTCTCGAGAGGCCCTCACAAAATCAACTACCGGTTCTTGTTTAATGGTGTCCCAATAGAAATAACCAACTCGTACACATATCTCGGTGTTATATTCAAGTCTTCTTCTCTTTTCCGTGAAATGGCTATATCTTCGAACTCTAAAGGTAAACAAGCAACTGCTGCATTACTTCCAATTCTTGCTAAAACCAAAGTTGAATCTATGCAAACAAGGTTATACTTGTTTGACTCATTAGTCATCAGTGTCATGTCTAATTGTATTTCTGTTTGGGGTTTGCGTTATGTTGACATAATTGAACAAGTGCAAACACATTTTTTAAAAAAGATCCTGTCACTGCCATCCCATACACCAGACTATGCAGTAAGAATTGAATGCGGTCGGGTCAAAATATCGTATAATATTCTCAAATGGACACTGAATTGGTTGATAAAAATTCTCGAAATGAATGATACCCGATTTCCAAAGTTAATTCTCAAACGGCAATGCCAAATTACTAACTGTGATCCAAAGTACAATTGGGTTCTACAAGTCAAATCATTTTTTACGGAGATTCTTGATGATGACTTTTGGGAAAATATATCTCTTGACCTTATTAAATCCAGGAAAAAAACTCTCCTGATGAAATTCAAGGACAAACTCTATGAACAGGACATACAACTTTTACAGAGATCTTCTTTTTTAACCATGTATAAATCCTTTTCAATTTTACATGGTTCTCCTCAGCGATATATCTCCTTAAATATGCCTATAAAATTCACAAGATGTATAGCTCAGTTGAGACTGAGTAACTCGTTTTCCATCAAATTAACCCTCAACTGTTCTACTTACTTCATCAATCCTAACGAGTTGTGCACAGTTTGTAACCTCAATCAATTGGAAACTATTGAACATATTTTCTTCAATTGTCCCATATACTGCTCAATGAAACCTGCATTTCTGAATTCTCTAGTTGATATGACGTCTTTGGTCAACGCTCTTGATGATCCTACTGGCGATATCGTGAAGATCATTGCTTCTTTCTTATGGAATGTACTTAAACTACGCTCTTTCATTGTCAATGAGTGAGCCCGATATTTGTATTTCTAGGTTACCACCCACCACAATCGAAATAAGTAGTACGTGTCTCTAGTTGTGTTCTATTTTCTTATTTTTATAAATTATATACAATTTTCATACTCTTGCCATAAAATGTATTTTTTTAAGAGGCAATAAAGTTAAAAAAAAATAAAAAAATAAAAAAAAAATCCTTTAGACGAGCCTTTAAAAGATAACACACTTATTATAGGTACAGTACGGGCCATAATGTTTGCAACATTAAGTATCAGAGTCAGGAAATTATATAGTTATTATACATATATATATTATATAGTTATTATATTAATTATAAAATTAAATAGTACATTATGATAGAAGTTTTATGAGACGCTATTTTGTCGCACGCGTTGTTTGGAGTACGACGAGCGAAGCGAGTAGTGCTCTAAAGGGAACAAGTGCGACAACGTGTCTTATATAGCGTGTGTCATATGCATTTTTTTCTATTTTGCATTGATTTGAAGTCTTCTATTGAAAGAAATTGATTCAATATCGATAAATAACAGAAACATCTTCGATTGGCATAAATGATGACATTGAAATATTTTAGCTATTTATGTACCAAGTGCGTTATATAGATCCTAACGCCCGGAGGGTAACATTCATGAATGTTGCCCGATGGGCGTTAGGATCTAGTAACGCTCGCGGTGCATACAAGATTTTATTTTTCACGAAAAAATTATCTTAAACGACGTTGTTTACTTCATAATTTTTTTCTCATAGTATTTACTGCGTTCTGGTCGGCAACTGAGCACAAGTGAGCTTCTATATGCAGTTTCCATGGAAATATTGAAGGCTTGCCAAGGGTTGTTCATTTAATTGAACTATAGAAAAAACCTTTAGCGGGCGTTATGATTCATAATGCCCTCCATAACGCCCCGGGCGTTATGGGTCTGTTAATAGCAACCGTTGCCAAGGTATTATAAAGCAGTAACGATCAAGTGAAAAATAAAAAAACTAACGCACAAGCGTAAAGCCCAGTTTACTGTTGAGCGTTTTGTTCATTTTAGCGATACCATCAGCGGTGAGAAATGCGATATTGTTATTGATTTTATTCAATTGATCTCGTTGAAAATACACTCAAAGGACCTGTCACTTTTCTTTTCGGAGTTATTCCTACCAGATAGTATTTTTTTTGCTGCAAGTCTGTCAAACGATATGTCCATGTAGTAATCCAGACAATAAAATTTATTGAATCAGTTGGACAATGGTCAAGTCGTCATCATATCAAATAAGGGACCTGTGGTTTCAATCTAATCTAGATAAACCGGATACAATGCATTAAGAATGTTTCATTGTAGGTATATATTATACTAAGGCTAGATGAATAATCTTCCAGAATCTTCCTAAGGATAAGAAAAAAATCGAGGAAAAAATTACATAGTGCCAGAACCATAAGATTTTTTTCGGTGTTTTTTATATATCTATTCACGTGATGAATAGAGATATAAAATGGAGGATGGAGAGGTATTTGGTTAGCAAATTTTGTCCATATACTTGGGAAGTGATAGAGATACTTAAAACAGTCTGACCATCTTTCATAATGGGACAAATACGGAAGGTATATTACCTTCATTTATTTATTGCATCAAGAGTAGGTATATCTCTCAATAAATTCTAGGTTAGGTTAGGTTAGATTGATGAGTAGATTTTTATGATTCGACTCGTTATTTTAAAACCATTTTCACATTTTCACATGCCAAATTATTTTCTTTGCAACGGTATACCTAAGTATAGGTAAAAAAGCTGATGCTTCACAATCGATTTCACGATACATTAGAGATTAGTAACCAATAAACAATCATAATTTAACAATGACGGATATTTTTAATATTGACCTTTTCTGAAAAACTGAAGGAAGTTTCCAAACAAATAATTTTTATTCTTCATTATTATTCGTATATAGGTATATTTGTGGAAATCTTATGTTCTACTTCATATATACTTTCAACCATTTCCTCTCATTTTTTCTATAAAACCCTCGAACTTTCAATCAATCGATAGTCAACATTTCAAACATCCTCACTGAAAGTAATGATTTGTTCACGTTTCTTCACGATGTCATTTTATCAATTCGATTTTTTCTCAATTTAATTCAATTTCAGATCGCATGCTTAGTACGAAATTTCCAAAAATTGGGAAATAATTTCGGAAATCTTGAAAGACCTTTTTCTCAGGCTTTCCGATTGAGAGCAAATATTAAAGAGACATCATCAAATAAAAATGTGATATGATAACCACAACATTTAACCTGAAAAAAAATTAGGCGGTGGTTAGAGTTTCGCACCTTGCGGAACTTTAACATTTTTTACTAAAGATCCGCACCTGCGGAATTTTGATATTTTTTACAAATTACCAGAAAATCAGTGTTTTGTTTACGTTTTGATAAAGGGTGAATTTTGGAAAAATAATAGTTTTTTCTGGTGAGAAGTGTTGGAAACAAGTAAATATATGCGTGTATAGTGTTTTGCGGTGTTTTGGTTCAAAGAAGGGTGAGTTTTGAGTGTTTCGAATAGAAATTTGACATTTCAAATGGTGCATATGAGACAAAATGGGGCCGTATCTCCGAAAATACTTAAGAGCGCCGCGTTTTGACTTCAGATTGACTTCAAAATACGTAAGTTCCACCAAATTTTGTATCTCAAATTCATAGGAGTGCGATAAACGAAGATTTACCAAATTTCAAATTTCCGCATCAGGTGCGGAACTCTAACCGCGGCTAAAAAACCATCCATCCCATTATTTCCCTACCGAATTAAATAAAAATTGGAAAATAGGTAGTTATGAAAGCCGAACGTTTATTTACGATAACTCCAGAGGCAAAAACAACAACAAATGATAAGAAACCGTGATTACAAGACAATAAAAGTTATCAACTCATGAAATAATATGTTTCTCAAACATTGGTAAATAATACAATGGGAAAGAAAAAGTACTCACTCGGCAATTACTAGCTTTCATCCACGTGCGTCAGAAATTTTCCACACACACAAAATAGAAAAATCTCTAGAACCGATCAAAACAAATCCCGCACTGAAATGTTCATATAACAAATTGTAACGTCATTCGAAGATAAGGGCAAAACATGTAAGTCTAACGATGAAACAATAACGAGCAAAAACGCATTTTTCCAAAAAAAAACTTCGTTTCGTGACAGTAAATTATTTTTTGTTCGGATACTGGCAGGTGACAAAAAGTCAAAATCGCGAGCAGAAGCGCGGGTAACTATATTGAAGCGGGAACGTCCACACAATAAAGTCGCGCTCACGAAACTGGATTGGCGCCTACGTTGCGGCGTTGCCAGATCACCGGATATCTCCGGTAATTGAGGGACACTGTAGGTGTATCTCGAGCTCACGCGATCCATATACAAGATGGGTCAAGAGGTGAAGAGGAACACAGATAACTCCTGGAGTATGATCTACAGGGTGGCCTTGCTTCGAGATCTCGTGTGACGATCTCATGTACGATACTAGGTCGGTTGAATTGGGGCTAAGTTTTGATTTGTACTAATAATGATAATAATAATAGAGGTATTCATTTATGGAACTAACAGATTTTATAACAAATAATCAGATAGTAGGGCGGGGTTTAATTCCTGAAGTCGCAAGACTGCACGTCAGTTCTCCCATCTATCACTTTCAGTATTTGACTTGACGAAAATTCGTAATTTTCTTTTTTATTTTTTCAATACAAAAACAAGAGAACTAAAACTAAAACATTTTTTATTAGGGCTTTTTTGATACACTTTTTTACAAGGAATCTAAATGTATCTGTTCCATGGCGTTCTTGATTTCAGAGATACAACTTTAAAATTTGGTTTTTTCATGTTTGAAGCCTGTTTTTTCTTGAATTCAACGATGTATCATAATATAATATGTTTGAATCTTGAATTCTGATCTAAATTGGGAAATAATCGTTTTTGCGAAGAGAACGTTTTGATAAGATCGCCAGCAATTTTGTTTATCAAACTAAATTCTGACAATCATTTGCATTAAATATGGAAGCTAACCTACTCATAAACAAAGGTTTTGAATCAGGAATAACATGTTAAGCAAGAATATTTCGATGACAAAATTGAGTTTTTATGTGCAGTTATGCAGGTTCTGTCCTAACTAAGTGATTCGTTAGGTCGTATTAAGGAAAAAGTTCTCCTAAACATATCTCCCGGAGTTTCTGGGAAACAGTGCGTTGAAATTTAAAAAAAAGTTATTTATAAAATATCATAAATATATCTCTACACCGATTTGGTTGAAATTCAGTACAGCTAATTATTTGAAGTAATAAGTCGCTCATTCAGCCCTTATTAGATTGAAACATATATACAGGGTCACTCACGGTCGATGGTACCTTTGACGTTTACGGAGAACGGGACGTAGGATTATTCTGAAAATTTGGTTTATTGGGTAATCAGTTTTGTTCTATCGATCTGAAATACTTTCAGCGTTGCGGCGTTGCCGCTTCTATCAAAAAGTAGCAACAACTTTGTTATTTCAAATGGAACACCCTGTATTTTATTTCATTTTTAGATTCTTCCTGAAGAGCTGATTTTGTCGATCTATCATACTTGGGGTATAGCGCGAAATATTACAGAGATATAGGGTGTGAAAAATCGAGTTTTTTCAACTTTAGGAATTTTTTGTGCCGAAACTATCCATGTCCCTATCTCAACTTTCCATTCACTATCGATTGATATTTAATTGAAACAAATACGGGTGGTTCAGAATTTTGAGTTTTGCATCACCCTCTATTTGTTTCTATTAAATGTCAGTAGATAGTAAATGAAAAGTTAAGATAGGGATATGTAAGCCTTTTTGAGCAGAAATGATTAGTTTCGACACAAAAAATTCATAAAGTTGAAAAATCTCGATTTTTCACACCCTATATCTCTGTAATATTTCTCGCTATACCCCAAGTATGATCGATCGACGAAATCAGCTCTTCAGGAAGAATCTAAAAATGAAATGAAATACAGGGTGTTCCATTTGAATTAACAAAGTTGTTGCTACTTTTTGATAGAAGCGGCAACGCCGCAATGCTGAAAGTATTTTAGATCGATAGAACGAAACTGATTACCCAATAAACCAAATTTTCAGAATAATCCTACGTCCCGTTCTCCGTAAACGTCTAAGGTACCATCGACCGTGAGTGACCCTGTATATTTGGACCATATATTTGTCTACTCTGTGCCATATATCTATTAACTACGAACGTTCTACGAATATTGATAATAAGGACAGCCTATCTGAAGCCGAAACAAAAGAGCATCGCTGGCAACGATGAATTTATGCGCAAACGCCAAAATAAAAGTAGATGATGACATTATTCAAGAGCGACTCTCTTAGTGTTGTTTCTTTCTTATGTCCTCGCTGCTATACTCAAATTGAAAAATATCGTATGTCGGGTATCACTTTTGCGATCTTTTTCAAACAAGCAGCTAGGTTAATCTGTGTTTTGTTGATGTGAATTTCCTCGTTTGTGATTTTTCTTTTTCGATTGCGTGTTGAGTGTTTGTGTTTCATCAATTCCTAGTGGTTCAGGTGATACTATTCGTAATTTAAGTTCAACACTCCCGTAAATATGTCCAGGTTGTGACGGTCGTGTCCAGCCTCCAGGTTGCCTTCCACGATTCCAGAGATCAAGACACAATGGAGAAGTGCTTGTGCCATCAATGTCTTATAAAATATTGTAAATTGTCTGACACGTTCAAAAATACCTGGAGATTGAAACTTCAACGGCCCCGAATCTCAGAAACGAAGCATCAACTCCAATTTTCATATGAAATTTTTTTAAACGACCCAAAGAATCACCCTCTGAAGTTTCTTAGGATAGGTATTTAGGAAACACCCTGTATAATACGTCAATCTCAGTGGTGCTTTCCACCAAGAAATATAATTTTCGCCATTGTTATTTTGTGATTTGTGATTTTGTTCACTATCTCACAGCTTTTGCAACTTTAAAGCATTAATTATCATACCAAGCGGGATAATTGATGAGAATAGAAGAATTTTAACGAAAATAAGAACGAAGACTTGGCAACGCTGCCGACGTTCAAAGCGATGCATATCGGAATTACTCGCGTCACTTCGCAGGTCTACATTCATGTCACTGTCTGAATAAATCAAATAATAATACCAAAGATTACATACTCTTAAAGAAATCACATATGTTATCTCTGATTTTCTTAGTTACATAAACGACAAACTTCAACAAATATTCAATAAAATATAAGAAAGACAGTTTTCATATGATATACCCGCGAGGATTTATATACCTCTTGTATATAATGATAGTCATATATGTATATAGATATTTGGTCAATTTATAGGGTAGGTAGGATCTAGGCAATTTTTTTTAAGAAATATATATGTTGTATGTTGTACCGTGACAGTCAAAATTATATGGGTGATATTGATTTCTCGAAGGTAGAACTTGAAATTATTCACTTTGTATTTCACCTCTTTGAATTAGGTACCCATACAAATCCGATAAGGAAAACTATGAGAATCATCGTGCGTCATTATATTCTAAAGATACGAGCCTACGGAAATATAATAATTCTAAATCCATTCGAAAAATTGACATATATTATAAATTGATCCTATACAGTAAATATTATTTCAATATCTAAAAATACACTCTGGTTCACTTCAAGTGTGCTAGATAAGTATATTCTATACCAGAAATCGAAAAACAAACAGCACTTGTCAAAGCAATGGATGTTTTTCTCGTTTGAAATATAAAAGCCTTCTGCAAGCAACACATGAGATCAGAATAATAAGTTGGTGAGATATCAAAATGGACTTTTTATGACTTAATGGAAAATTTTCGTTTTCAATGTAGAGGAAATCTATATACCTATATTCTCATTCTGGTTGGCAAAAAATCTATTTCAGTTGAAACTCTGGAATTAAAACGTGGAATTTTCATTACTCGGCCTTTTTTTTCGAAGAGACAGTTCTGAAATTATTTTAATTTACTTTCAATCTCATAGTCAACACCAGGGAAAATCTAGAATCAAATTTTTTAGCCTGCAATATAATAATGTTACAATGCTTGGGGTAATTCTTTAATTCTCTTGCTCATTGTTGTTGTCTATCCGGATAATATTATTATATTCGGGTATATTACATGCATATTTTTAATTATTGTAAAATACATGTATTGTAAAATACTTACTTGCTCCATCTTTCGTTGAAAATAGGAACAATGCAGTCTTGGTGAGAATTGATTGATAACATCAGTACAGAGGTGGATAGATAGACTGGTGAAATCACTTCCTTTCCTGTGACATGTCCCATCCCAAATCTCTTGATTTCGCCTACTTCGATAAAACGTGTCTAACGTGACATTGCGTGGGTAAATCTCGCTAAGTGAAGCCGCGATTTCAACCAATTTTACAGTTTACTGCAGGTGTCAATGCAAAACTATAAAAATTTGATTCTGATTGACTTCTAAATCTAACAATTCCATGGAGCCATTTTACAATGAGTTTGATGCGAATATGTATCGAATATGATTGAAAGAAAATTCTTCAAATATCTTTTGACAGTATTGCCATCTAGTGTTGTACATGATAACCCCACGTTATGAGCTGAAATTCAATTGTTTCAAATCAAGGATTTGTCTGCTGAAACAATTGAAGAGTAGCGCCACCAGGTCTTATTTCCATCATTATCAGTACATTGAAATGTATGCAACACATCTTACACAATTGGTAATGCGATAATATTTTTAATAATAAGGTAAAAATTTTTTATATACGCTGTTAAAATACAGAACATCTGCACAAAATTGTATCATAATCTAAACAAATACATCGCAAATACACGAAAAGTAATATTTCTACATCAAGTTATGCAAACAAATTATTGTGAATCTGTGAGAGGTAAATAATTATATTAGTTTCAGATTCAACAATTTAAGCACTTAATATGACCCAAGTAGATTATGACGTTTCGAGGGACAGTTTAATACTATTGTTATCTTGAGTTGAAAATATTTTTAATGAGTCATTTGTACCGATTGACCCTTTTAATGCTTTATAAACTAGTAAATAAATCACAATAAGAAAGCTTGATCTTTATTGTACCTTATAGTTCATACATTTCTTCTAATGCAAATTCAATAATTTTGTCGCACCCTCAATAATTGAACGCGAGGCACTCAAATTTAATGATAGATGGCGCTAGCGTCGGTTCACGTATATAAAATTTTTGATGAAAATCACCCACTATACTAATCAGAATATTTTCCTGGAATTATTAGCCACAATAAGTTGCCAATCAATCATTTTTAACATTTACACGTTGAACCAGGCTAAACTTAGGAAGTGAACTGGATCACTTCAATAATGGGAAAATTCGAGGCTTCAGTTTGAAACGTGATCAAAAACTCATTCAGGAAAGTTTTCATCTTGTCATGATACTGGATGTTTATTTGTCAATTCCATACATCTACAAATTTCAATGTTCAAAACTAATGAGTCAATCATGTGAAATGTATACATTGTAGTAGTTTAATTTGGAGTAGAGCATTGAAAAATAATTCTTACTTCTGAGTAGACAACTTATGATAAAAGAACAAGTTATAATTCATTGATTTGAACTTGCCTACACCTGAACTTGTGATAATCCAAAGTAAACTTAATTGTACTTAATTAAAAAATGATCAGGTTGAAATCTCCCAAACTAATACTGTATGCTCCTTTTAGTCTGTATATCATCTAGAATTGCTTGCAGCTCTTCATCTTCAAAACGTCCTTCCAAAGATGGAATGAGAGATTTTGCTTCCTCTGTAGTTTCTGGACAAAGGTTAGCTATAGCAGCCAATTCGAATTTGTGCAGTTTTTTGGTCTGCATCAACAAACTATAAAAATACACATAGTCGAATTTGTAAAAAAAGATTTTAACATTGTTTTCTCAGATTTTCAATCTAAGTTTAAAGCTAGAATCAATAAAAAATAAAAAAAAAAACACTAAGGGCCTTTGTTATAAACGAGAATGAACTCCGTAAGCTGAACTTGGTTTAGTTGCTAGAGAACTAGTGATTTGATTGGCTATTCCATAGCAACAAAACGAGTTTCAGCTTACACGGAGTTTATACTCATAAAAACGGCCCTTAGAAATCAAACGAACTTACTTTCTGACAGCGGATATGGTTTCCTTGTTTTTGAATTTGCGAAACCTGTCAGTGTACGTCAACGTCTTCATGAAGACGTCAGAAAATTCCTGTTCATCTTCAGCAGACTCATTCTGGTCTTTTCTGTGTTCCAGCAACATATGGACTTCAGAAATCAATAGAGTTTCTGCATTTTCAAATTCTAAAACAACAAATTCAAATTTCATGCCTTTTCAAAAATGATTTCAACAAATACCTCTCAACATTTTCAATCCAATCAAGATTTCCAATAAATATTTATAAAATTCTCCAGATAATCTTAATTTATTTTTATGTATTGCATGTTTTCACTTACACCCCCAAGAACTTCTGCTAAGAACTTCTAGTGGATTTCTTCATAATTTTTTGAATGGGCTGTTTGAGATATGTAGACTATTTTTTGGTGTATAGAAAATTGAACTTATAATAAAATAATCCATATCAATTAGATTAATGGAAACCCTAATTATTGTAGAAGTATAATTTTTCATTTTTCCTGGGCATTTCCTTTTTTTTCTGAAAAAATACAATAAAATTCATCACTACTGTCAAACCTTTGAAAATGATGAATTTGATAGAATTTCAAACCGAAATTCAGTGAAATCATCATTACTTTTCTTGTTTGAAACAAATGATGAAATAGTTCTTGAATATTGAAAGAAGGAAATATTGCTTGAATCCTAGCAAAAACTATTTTGATTGAAATAAATAACACATACCTATTGAATTTTTCAAATGATACATTTTCATTATTTAATATTCCTAACCAGCAATAATTGATAATCAGGGAAATAAAATAAGTCAACAAGAAATGACAATGAAACAAATAAGTATGCAACACTTACATATATTCTTACAACTTAACAACTTAACCAAGAACATGATGTTGGTGATGTATATTAATGATGAATGAAACAATAACAAGAAAATAAGTGGAATTGAAAATACTCTTCTTTTCTTTTCAATTTATCCATCTAACCTCAGCCTCAAAAACATCAAGTTGTTGTTGAAACACTCTGCATAACTCAAATCAGGACAAATATCACTTAACATGGTGAAATCATACATGTATATTGTGGAACAAATTAATTGCAATCACAAATAATCACTCATGAGGTCTTAGAAATATACCCTTCTTGTATTAAGAAGTCATACAACTTTCTGGTTTTATTCACATCAATCTTCAACATTCTTCTAGCAGTCTGTAGAGAGACAAACCCATTCTTTTTGAACTCAGCAACTAAGACATCCCTCAGTTGGAAATATGTCACAGGTACAATTCTAACAGAGCTGCACAATTCAATCTCTTTTTCTGTTAGTTTGGAATATCCTGGCATTCCTGTTACTTCTATGGGAACAAAGGCTCTGCGTTTGTTGAACTTTGAAAGGAAAGCCATGCTGGCTTCAGAGGTTGCCTTCCAGTTCAGTTGAGGGTTGCTCCTGAAGGCCTTGAGAGATTTTCTGTTGGATTCATGAAGCTGTTTTAGTTTCCAGAAAAGACGGCCTTCTTCTAATGTTGTGATACCTTTTCTTCTCAAATGACACAGCCTAAAACCACAGAATGAATATTCACTATATCACAAGCACAAAAGACAAGATTAAATAGTTATGATTATTGATGATGACCACATATATATGGACAATAGATTGGGACTGAGATTTCATGAAAATAAATTAATCAATTATATTTGACATCTGTTGGTCCACTATAAAAAAACAAAAGTTTCCTAAGAATCTAAAAATTCTCCTTCATTTTCGATAAATATACTGTTATTTCATCTGTGAAGTCAAACCATCTGTATAGTAGTGAATAAATGACTTTTGATACATTGCAAATTCAAATTTCAAGTGAAATATGTCAAAAACAAATATAGTTAAATTGAGAAGACACTTTCCTCTAGCAATATTAGTAACATTCACAGTGATTTATCACATTGCATTACCTTTAATGGCAGATAAGTTTCTTAAACCAACTGAAGAGGAGAGAGCAGCCCTCAGATCATCATACAATGTCAGGAACATTTGTGTGAAAGAAGATATAACATATAAGTAAACATAAATATATACAAATTATGTTGGTTCCAATTTTTTATACCTGATCTTATAGAATACATGATAGACAAAAAATCTCTCATCAATATCTTAGGTAGCTTTGAAATAGTATTATGAAAACTCACCTTGAGATGTTTATTTTGAGTTCTCCCACCCTATGCAATCCTTCCATCAACATATCAAACTTCACAGGTTCACAAAACTGCATAAACCTTATCAATTTCTCATATACAGGTTTCTCAACAGTGTAATCATATCTATGTAACCATGAGAATGTTTTCCTAAGCAAAAGAAGCCCATGGTTGCGTATAAGGTTCTTCCAGTGCTGTCTTTCCTTCAACCTTCTATTGTAACTTTGGACAAGAGCACATTGCAAATCAGTGAGAAGCTCATATTGAGGATCATTCTCATCTATCACTTCCATATTTGAAAGTATATCTTCAGCATTCTTATCATATTCATTCTCAAAATCAGATCTTGCTGGATTATATCCTGCTAAAGATTTAAATCCCACTGTATTTGCTAAATACCTAGGAGGTTCATCAATGTCAGAAAGTTGAAACCTATAAGGCACTACTAACTGGGGAAATAGTGCTGCATCACTTTGCTTGATCTTTGGTAGCCCTTCTGAACCATTTCTCTCTAAATAAAAAAAGTCATAGTGGTCTATCACTTCACTCATGGTTCGATTTGGAAATTCTTGTGCTACTGTACTCCAGTTACCATAGTTTTGAATTGCATCTAGAAGTTTCAATTCTTCTTCAGCTGTCCAGTCAGATTTCTCAAATAGAATGAATTTGGTGGTCAACACTCTGTAATCATGGTCGCTTTTGTGTTTTTCAAATTCTGCTCCATTGGAAAAACAATCTAAGCAAATATGGACATTGCACTTATCACATAATATCCATTTGTTCAATACCTCACTGGAACAGTTGGCACAATAACTCGTATCGCTGTTTTCGAAAATATTTTGGCTAGAAAATGTCGAGAGGTTTTCGTCTGAAAGTTCATAAGCTGGGCTAGCTAGAGATGTTTTGGTGTGCAACAACTTACCTTTCGGGAACTGCAGATCAGCGGCATCTTCTTCAGTCAGATCAGTATTTGTATTCATCATTTTTTTGATTGATACAAATCAAAATTGATTCTGAAATCGAAATGGAATATTCTCAAGCGAACACAACGAAAACTAAAAAGTTAAAGCTTAAAGCTAACCTAGAAAGTAGTAAAGTAGTAAAGTACACATTAGGTCTGTTCGCTGTGTCTCCATTAACTACACTATTGTACAGAATAGTAGATTGTGTAACACTGATACCGTTCGGTGATTTCCCGTGTACACTACACTATGTTCGTTGTTAAAATGTTGTAGCACGAAAAAACCAGTTGTTACAATCGATTTAGAGGAGGTGTGATAAGTGTAGTGCAAATGGATATTGGAAAATATGGGGTTAGATGTATATAATGATAAAGATATATTTTGAAAAATAAAACAACTTCTTCGACAAAGTACGTAATGCTTATATTTGTTACCCGGGAATCTTTTGTCCCCATTTACGATAGCATCAAAAGAATATTGACATCAATGTCATTGATTGATCATCGTCAGATGAACTATCAACAATTTATCGTCCGAATTCGCAATGATGATTTCATCATCACTGTGCATTTTTGATACATTCGAGAGAGATTCACAAGTCATAAATAAATGCAAAATAATTATAATCATAACCTCAAAATCAGAATCCTAGGATTAGCATAAAGCAGAATAAAAGCACCGAACAGATGTTGAACTAATTACACTCCACTTCACTACACTCATCTACAACGACCAGTGGGTGTAAGAAAATGTAGTGTACAATATAAATTTCATGCATACACAGCGAACAGACCTAAAAGGTTGACGTTTACTTGACTTGAAACCACGGAACAAGAACACAGAACGCAGAACAAAACCACAAAACTCAGACCGTGAGTAGTATTGAAATATGAAACGAATTTGTTTCCTTTCAATTACGTAACTACTCTTCGCTATCCGCTCGCGATAGGTGCTAAGCGATACGCTACTAGCGGTGACTCGTGAACCACTCGTAGTGGTATAACCACCGAACTCTCTGGAGGATAACCCACAGAAAAACTTGACCTCTGTTCTGTTTATGTTCGCTTCTGATGTGAAAGGTGTACTTCCAGCAGTTTTTCGAGAGATGTTTTGGTGAAATACATGTGAAATCATATCGTTTTTCTCGTTTCAGTTATTGTTTGGTGACAAGACACCAATGACACAAACATCAAAAATATGAAAACAAAACAAAACCGACACCACTTCGATAAGTTTGAGTTGTTACCATGAGATAGTGCTACGTGTTATTTTCTATCGCGAATGCTATCTGCTCTCTTCCAGTGAAAACATCCTAGCACGTCATCTACCATTGATCACTGTCATCTGTTAATGAAAATACTATTTCACTGAGTAAATTCTAAATATTTTCGCAATTATTCGAATATTTTTTTAAATTCTCACTTGCACTTCATTAGATTCTTCTCATTAAATGAGGAAAATGTAAGGAGATATAGACTATAAAACGTGATTCTCTGGATTGAATTATTTGAAGTGGATTTAGGTGTAAATGAAGTGAAGTATTCAACTCATACATTTAATGACCATATTAATCAATATCAATATACAATAGCATGTTAATTAATATATTATATTCTATATTGGTCTTGCTGATATAATATGATGAAATCTGCGGAGAGTATCTCTTTTTTTGATTTTCAAAAGAACGAACACTAGGTATAGGCATGTGATGAAATGTGATGATTCCTAATAACGAAGCACAAAATCAACAATAACTAAGAAGAATATAACGATCACCGACCGTGCGACTCAGAATACATCTCTAGTAACCCCCCAGGCCTAATCCTCCGTAACCCCTTCCGATCGATCCTCCACGTCCTCCACCAATTCCTATTCCAGCACCACCGCCAATTCCATATCCGGCACCTCCACCGAGTCCTAACCCGATGCCCCTGCCAAGTCCATAGCCAGAACTGCCGCCGAGTTCTAACCCGATGCTTCTGCCGAGTCCAGATCCAGAACTCCCGCCGAGTTCTAACCCGATGTCCCTGCCAAGTCCAGAGCCAGAACTCCCACCGAGTTCTAATCCGATGCCCCTGCCAAGTCCAGAGCCAGAACTACCGCCAAGTCCTAACCCGATGCCGCCTCCAAGTCCTAACCCCTCGCCTCTTCCGAGTCCTAACTCGAGACCGCTACCAGAACCGTATCCGCCTGAGAGGCCGATATTGTGGACGGGGGCCCTCTGGACCACCTGGGGATGGGCTGCGTGTCCCTTCCTCAGGACGATCGCGTTGAAGCCGTTGTGGTCGTCGGCGGTGTATTTCACTATGCGGACGGTGCCATCTGGTTCGACTAGCGAGTACTGACCCCTGACCGCGTCTCCGACTCGGACTTCTTGTTGCTCCTTCTGGTCCCCGGTTTTGTGATCCTGGACGCCGTAATTGAATTCGTATTTCGGGGGCGCCTGTAATCCAAAAGATATCACAGGACCGGGTAGGTGGATATATAAAGTGGCTGTCGCGCTAATCTACGCAACCATATAGTTGCATCCATAGTGATACCATCAAGCACTTGAAGCATAGTTTTCGAAAATCTCAACTTTTTGTCTATCTATTTATCGTTACGAATTTTTCAATATCACCATATCGGTAGTCCCTTATTCCTATATTTTCGCAGATACAGATTTGTTTGATTTCTACATTTATTGTTACTTTTGGGAACCGATTTTTATAGATTATTTAATAAAGTTGCACTGCAATTTCCGACCAGTATTTTTTTTTAGGAATAGAAATACATTATTCCTGTCTAGAAATATTGGCAACGCTATACTGTATCATTGTGATATCTTGTAGACCACTACTGCAGCAACAGACCTACAGACCGATTGAAATTATTTATGAAAAGTAGAAATAGGTAATACAATTCCACGTATAGTATGATGTCTGTCCATTCCTACAGATGTTATTTCAAGACATTTAATTTCAAAATTTCGATAAAAATGATGAATCTCTTATCAAGACATTGATACACCTAATATTACTACTCAAAATACTCAAAATGACTGTTCCATATATAAGTACTTTTCAAAATTCCAGGAATTATTTCAACTGATCGTTCGGATAATTTTTTCAGAATATTTGAACTTACTGTTTATTTTCTCATTATTGGTTTACGTGAACCGAATGTCGAATAGAATTCATAACTTGATAATGCAATTTGGCCTATTCCTTTTTTTGGATGAATAAAATTCGTCCTGTGGTATAATATCAGAACGAGAATGAAAAATTGAACAACACAATTGCTATCACTACCAACAATGGTTAACGCTCACAGCTCAAGACATTTTCAATGTGTGTTTTTCTCAAACCCATAACTTTTCTCTGAGCGCGCAAATGGTCTAGTGGATCTAGTATGTTTACTTTCGACAATCCGTCAAACTACATACGTGTAAGTCCACAGTTTGTCCATGTCCGATATCACCACGGCCTATTCCTCCATCTAGTCCTCCGAGTCCAATACCAATGGCTCCTGCATGAGCTGCAGCTACAAGTGCAGCAATAGTGAAGACCTGTAACCAATTGAAATATATTATTCTTTATTCCATTAACCATTAGAGATTCTGGTTTACCGGTTATATATTTACGAATATACCTAAACAAGGAATGTTTATAGATAACTGAGATAGTGAAATCACCAAAAGAGCGCATAGAAATATTATATTTCAATAGTTCATCCCTTTCATCGAAAACCTTTCTAAGTGGTCACCTATGTTATATGAAGAAAGTTCTGTGCAACATTTAATGCTTCAAGTGTAGGCACTTAGCTGTCCCTTGTCTAAAATAAACAAAATAGTCGATAATAATTCGTATTTGATGCCTCAAATTCGTAAAAGAAAACCAATGTTATTCATATTATTATTACCCGATTAGATGAATCCGTTCGGAAGTTATTATGGCGATTTGAAAATAAAAATTATTATCACAATTATTTTGGAATTTTCGATGACAAAACTGGATTACGAGATGAAAAAGAAGGATGATGAGAACCCGATGACGAGTGGAAAATTCAGATGATTTTTAAATGAAAAATATTTACATATGGCCTTCGTTAATCAATATTTTGAACTTGATTTTACAACAATAGATATAACTAAAATATTCGACAAAATGATGATATACACAATCATTTATTTATACCATTCGGGAAGCAAATTCAACCCTGTATATACTCACGTGATGAAACATTGTGCAGAAAATATAAACTTCTGACTTATCTATATGAAATTATTATTTTGATCTGAGATTGATGAAGTTTTGTGACAAACTATATCAAATCTGTGATTTCCAGATATATTTATACCAATTCAGGTATACTAATACACACAGCATACGCCCATTTACCTTATAAATTATGAAAAATTTACTACGAAAATTTGTGTCAAATCAATTAATATAAAATTATTCAGCGTATAGGTAAACAAGCTGGCGTTCAGAAATAAAAATATGAATATCTATGAATGTCTCGCAAATTACGCGTATTGAGTGAAAATTAAATCAACCCATTATGGACAAAGTGCTGCGTTTTTTTATTCTTATTCATGGCATATATTTTTTTGGATATACAGTGTGGAAAAGCCAAGTGAAATAATTTCAATACCTCAATTTTATTATTTTTGTAAAGGAAGCCCGAAAAACATTTAAGATTTTCAAAATGACATTCTGCAAGACATTTCAAATAGTAAGTAAGTAACTAAAGTAAGGGATAGTATATTTTCATTCTATATACAAAAATGCTATGGCTATGAATTTCATTTCAGAAATTGCCAGTAGCTACAGCGAATCAAACACCAAAAAATCAATGCACAAAATATTCAAAATGACTTTCTTGAACGTCTTGGCATCTTCCTAATCATAAAAAAATGTCTTCTGACGTTTTTCAAAATCATACTGAATATTATAAATTCGCCTGTTCCATGCTGTATATTTGAGTTCCCTATAAAAATAAATATATTCTCGACAGGTTGCTCAGTGTACCTATCTGCAGATGGTGCTTTCCATGATTCAGATTATATATTTACTCAATTTTCCACACAGGATATAATACGAGTACTTGGCAACAACAATTATTCGCAGATATCTTCCATATTCCGATTCTTTTAGTTTTTTCCTCATTGACGATAAATGGTTTCAGATCATGAAGATTTGGTAATAAAAAGATCATAATATCTACGTTAACGGATCTATAATTTGCTATATTATAGAGATAACGTATGTGCTTATAAAACCATATCTTTATACTCGATAATTATTCCAAATCGTTGAAAACTTGCATCAGCCAGTTAACTAGGGTAAAATTTCTGTTCATTGCAAATTAAATCTTAATAGGCAGTGAATGTGAACTGATATTTCGTATATAAAATCAGGTGGAACCCATCGATTGTATCAGTCGCACTGTTTCACTGCAAAATAAACATTGTCAATTAGGCACAACAGACAGATAATGTTCATCCAAGTAAGTTTTTCAAGCTCTCGAAATAAGTTGAATTCTTCGAATTTGAACTCACTCCTGGAATATAAAGTAAATTCGAACAATATCACCAATAAATAAGTGATTCTTATGCTGTTACTTGATAATAAAAACTTTTGGATCCAATAGGTGAGACTCTAATTTATTTTCTCTCGAAAGGTAGTCGCTCTCGCAAGCCTTCTGGTCTTCGCCCATGGAGGACTTTATGGGGGAGAAGGCCTGGGACTAAGTTATGGAGGTTATTCCAACATCGGCGGAAGTGGAATAGCTATTGGAGGCAAAGAGTCTGTGGTGGACCTTATCGTAAGTTGAGAAACAATTTCGATTTGGTATCATCATGTTCTCCGAAAATGATAACTGAAATTTATTTTTTGTTTTTATCTGGATTCTTGGCTGAGTCGTATTTCGTTTATCTCTATAGGGAGTCATCTTCCAGATATATTTTTGTTCTTCCATAACCAGCTTCAGTGTCTTCTTCCATAAATGGATCCTGTAGCTGATCTTGATCAGTCGATGATATCTGAGTTAAAATTAGCCTTATTATTATAGCCTCATCTTGATATGCGTACTATATTGAAGGAAGTCTTTGACTAGGACAATGGAACAGGGATGGGTTGACCTGAGATGTGATCACTTAAAAATTGTGATTCAAGATTTTGACTTATTCCAGGCCCCACCCAAATACGAGTACAATTATGCTGTTAAGGACTATCACACTGGGGACCAGAAGGAGCAACAAGAATCTAGAATTGGAGACCTCACCAAGAGTGAATATGCGCTCGCTGAGAAAGATAGGAAGATACAAGTTTCCAGAGTGATCCATGGAAGCATCCCTGTTGTACAAAAGGGACACTATTAAGTTGCATTGATGATCGTTCTTCCCGTTGTACGGGTTGTTGATTTTACCTGATTTTTTGTTAATGTTTATAACTTCGTTTATAGTTTTGTAAGAGTTTCGAAGCAATATATATATTGTGCAGATAATTCAAATTCATCTTTGTTTCTACTACTTCCTCCAGACAAGAATTCAAGTCGAATGCACTACCAATAATATACGGAATTTGATCCGTAGTCATTTCGTAAAGTTTTCAATATCTCAAGTGAAAAAATGAAATGAAATACTAGAGAAAAAAGAGAGCGAGTTGAAGGAATGAAATATATGAATGAATAGAAATTATTTATTCACAAGCTTGGAACAAATAATGGACCCTAGTACTATACCCCATTTTAGTGAATCGTCACAACATCATTGTAAACAGTATTAAATGTGGTTGTGTATTCTGTTCCTTTTCAATAATCTCAACTTTTTAGGTTTGTTCCTGGTAATTTAAAATGTCTCAACAATTTTCAATTATTACTGGAAATTTTTTCGAGAGCACAAATATTTCGAAAACTCTCCCTAATTTATCCACAAATATTCTGTTTTTATTGAAGCTAGACTTGTATTCGGTAAGGTAATGTCACACTGAAACGTGAGAGATAATCTTGGACTTTATAGTTACGCAAAATAATAATGAGGCAGCTGGTGGTAGTTTATTGCATTATTCTTCTAACTTCATTGACCAAAAGTTGGTATAAATATAGTTTCTTACAAGGAACTCGAAGTAGTACTGTATTTGAAGTTAGATGTGAATGTCAAAAAATTCCAGTGTAATTTCATGCTCAATTGGTAAAAAATGTATGGTATGAAATTTTCACAAAAATATCGTACATTTACGATAATCTATTATCTGCTTGAGAACGACACAAAAGAATTAGATTCACACAAAAATATATCTTTACATTGGTACATTGAATTAATGACATCATGTTTCGCAGTTCAATAACACAATTCCATGATTTGAATATATTAGTTTTGTTTGCTTTTGGTAAGCCTGATTTCATTATAAATTCACATAGGTATGCTTTTGTTTTGTTCTATAGATATATATCAGAGTTGCTATATTGAGTAATTCAATAGAATATTATTTTCATAAGATTTTTGATGGCGGCAAACATAAAACATTTCGTGACATAAAAAATCTCATTGTACAATGGTCAATTGTGAAGCCATCTTGAGATCCTGCAAGTAACGGTTTTTGTTCCACAGGATCAATACTAATCGATCTTATTTCACAGACTGTATATCATGAATTTTTGTGATCTAAAGTTCTTATATTCATAGTTTAGATTTCGCAGACAGTGAACTATGAATTCAAAGGTTCGAAAATCGAAATAACATCAAGGGGTTCTCTACTATAATACTATTTATTGTACTTCACAAGTTCACATCAGGAACATAAAAATTAAAAACCAACATATTCAGACAACTGACAGAAATCATTGCTGATCCAAAGATCCAAACAACCCTGGATCACCATCCCTTGGAAACCACAGGGACAGTTCCAGCGATGATTCTGGCAACTTGAATCTGCCTGTCCTTCTCCGCCAGACTATACTGGCTCTTGGTGAGGTCCCCAATCCTGGATTCAACTTGCTCCTTCAAATCACCAGTGTGGGCATCTCCAACGCCATATTTGTATTCATATTTCGGAGGTGCCTAGGGAATAGATGATAGATTTAATGTGTCGAAACTGGAGAAGTGTCTACTGACCCATAGATCTACAACTTGTTGCTTTGCTATCGCTAGTCCTTGACCACCTCCAATTCCATATCCACCTCCAATTCCATATCCACCTCCACCTCCAAGACCAAGACCTAGTCCGCCAATTCCATTGCCAAGAAGTAGGCCAGCATTGGCCATTGCTGCCAGAGCAGATACAACTAGAATCTGGATAAAAAAAACATGATAATTTCGTTAATCTTCTCGTCAGTAACTATTAGGAAGAACTAAAAACTTATCATCATGAAGAGAAAGGTCAAAATGATTCCGTTTATTATACATTATTATCATTTTCGATTCAATCAGTGTATTATGATACAAGTTTTATAAGACGCTATTTTGTCGTACGAAAACGTGTCTTATAAAGCGCGTGTCATATATGTATTTTTTATTTTGCATTAATTTGAAGTCTTTTATTAAGAACAAAATGATTTGATATCGATTTATAACAGAAACATCTTCGATTGGTAACAATGATGACATTGAAATATTCAAAATTTGACGCACAAACGTAAAGCCCAGTTCACTGTTGAGCGATTTATATGAAATCACACTCTGTATTGAAATTAACCAATAAGAATATAAGTTTTCCACTGTCACCACATTACTTTGTTTTGATATCCCACCCATAAGTTTATTGACAATTTTCGTTGTTATGATGATAAGCTTTTCTGATTGTAAATTTAAAACAAGAACTTTTCAAATGGGTTGTAGTGTATGATACTCCTATTGCATATATACATATACAGAACAAGAACTTTAGGTATTATGACAGTTATTTTTCTGTGTGATGTGATATATTTATAACATTCTTTACCGAAAATCACAAAATTTTTGCAATTGGATTCTTGAAATTTCCTATCAAACTTACTTGAGAGATCATTTTGAAATTTATTGGAATATTTGTAATCTGTTGTCTGGGGGAACACTACTGATACATTTTCGAGAAAACCTTCGTTTATATATACAAATCATTCTCCTACTCTTATTATCAACTTCAACATGTACGTTTTCAGATTTTTCGCTTTCAATTATTTGCATTTGTCACTGTACACTCATTTGACAATGAAACCAAATATTTTTGCACCCAAATTCGTACAATAACAATCATTATGCAATTCCAAATAGCTGATGCAATAATTCAACTATTCAGTGGTAGTAGGCTATGCGATTTTTATTTCATGGTTTGTTGCGTTAATAGGTGGACAAGATCGACGATGAAAAAATCGACCAGATTGGTTATCCTATCGAAAAGTGATCGGAATCAATGATGTGGACATATGTATCGAACACAGGGAGATATTTCTGCGATATTTTTTTTCTTCTGTTGAAAGTCGTTGGTATTCCCATCCAAGTTAAATGTCCCCTATCTGACGTATTTCATGCTCATCAAAACAATACCTGTGAGCTGTGATATGCTACTCAATCGTGTACTTTTATACTCTACAGTCATTCTGATACACGGTATATTCAATTGTAGAAAATTGAAAATCCCTTATTAATTGATCAAGCATTTGCAGTTCAGATATATTCAATAAAAAAAATAGCGTGTTACGAAGACCATTTTTCAGATAATTCTCGAATAATTCTGTAGAAATCAAAATGGAATCGGTAGTCAAGTTCGATTATTACCCAATTGCTATCCGGCGAAGTATAAATTATTAATGATAATTGGAAAAGTAATTGAGAATTCCTCTGAATATTTTATACCTAGATACCATAATCACTTTCGGACTCACTGGTCTTATTGCACTTTTGTTATTTCACTCAAGATCTGGTTACTACAATGCTATCAACTATGCATATGCATTATTTTCTATTTTTTATTCATATATATATAGTGAACGTATTCAAATTCGATCTCATATATAAACACGCAGATCTGTCAGATCATTATCAGTTGTTGAAGTGTTAGTCAGTATGATCTCCAAAGTGAGTCGAAATTTCGAAAATCAGGAAAACACATATCATAGCAAGAACGTATGTCTTTTTGTAGATCTTTTCATTCTGTGTCCTGTTGGTAGCTGTCAATGCAGGAGCTATTTCGTTGGTACAAGGAGGAATCGGAGGCATAGGCCTTGGACATGGAGGAGGTTTAGCTGTCGGGGGACTTGGTTATGGGTTAGGACTTGGAGGAGGACTCATAGGGGGACACGGTGTCGCAGTTGCGAGGCAAACTGTTGTGGACTTGCATGTGAGTCGATGAAAAAAAAACCTCCAAGTAGATTATGGTGGTACATGTTGAGTATTTTGATTTTCTTGAGGAAACAGACACTCCACATGAATCCATTGGTTTTCAATATAATTTCTTTGATGAGTATTTTCTATCTTCTAGGCCCCCCCGAAATATGAGTTCAAATACGGAGTTGAAGACCACCACACTGGCGATAATAAACAGCAGTCAGAAGTGAGGGTAGGAGATGTGGTGAAGGGGGAGTACTCTCTAATCGAACCAGATGGCACTATCCGCGTTGTGAAGTACACAGCTGATGATCATAATGGTTTCAATGCTGTGGTTAGTAGGATTGGACATGCAGCACATCCCCAAATTGTCTCACATGGTTTGTCATTGGGGCATTACTGAACAAGGTGAAAATAATTGCTGATTAGTATCCACTCATCGTTTTTTACTGGAGAAGTTCGTTGCTCATCTTGTATGTATTTATGCACAACGTTGTATATATCACTAGTATTTATGTTATTATTTTGAATAAATATTTTCTACATTAACTCATATGTCTACCTTAATTGGAATACCTATACCCAAATAGTTGATCGATTCAATCACAATACATCTTCAGACCACGTAGTGTTAACTTTTTGATATCAGATGATTTTATATAGAAGAGGGTGAATATGTGTACGTATCAAATTCATTTTTTATTATCATTATATAGGTATCATTGTAGTATTCCAAAATTCTTTTACTGTCCAGAATAACGAATAAGATATTGTAATTCTGTACATATTTTCATCACTCGATTGAAGAGGAGAATCAAGTTCTGTGTAGAGTTTCATCTTTAATTGTACCTATAAAAATCATTGTTGCATTTGTTCATTATTCACTTATTATTCGAATGGATACCATTGAAAGACAACGATTGAAATGGTTTGGACACATTATGAGAATGAAAGATGAAAGACAAACGAAGAAAATTTGGCAGGCGAAGAGAATCGATAAATTACCTAGGGGAAGACCAAAGAAGACATGGGATAACGAGGTGACGGAAAGTCTGAAGAAGAGGAACAAAACATGGAGAGAGGGAAAAGAACTTGCGAAAAACAAGAAGAACTGGGCAAAATTTATTTATGCATAATTATTTGATATACCTTGACACCTTCGGGTAAAACAAGGTTTTTGATTATATATATATATTCGAATGGTGATGGCACTTAAAAGTTATTTAAAGAATAACATTATAGTTACTCACAATAATGAAATAGTAGGATTTCGATAATTGTATCAGAAACTTTCAATAATTGAATGTACTCCTGGTTGACTATACATATATTGAACATCGAAACTTACTGAAGTTACCAGGGTGCTTCCGTCAAAAGTGATAAAAATAAGGAGTTTTCTGGACCGAAATTCATTCAGAAAAAAGTATATTGATAGTGAGTCGAGGGTCCTGATCACAAATTATTAGGAATTTTGAACCTATTTTGAGTTCGAATATGATGGGTATAGTTTCATCGCAACTATATGGTGGGCAGTGTATACTTCATAGGCAAACAAGCATTCTGCGGAAAAATAATGAATGGAAAACAACTCCATATCTCTTGATCCAGATCGTTTGACACCTTTCTGAGTCTTTTTCCTAACAGCTCCAAGGAACTTTAGCGCACAATAATAATTGTATGTGTGCACATTATTCTAGATGGGTTTCAAATTATTCAGATAATGTGGAAACATTTTTGAACACAAGCGAACTAACTTCGAGAAAGATTCTCATGTTATTTTGGGTGCCTTAAAGAAGTTGATACATTATTCAATAGACAGCCATTTTCGGATAATAACTGACCAGCCGTCTGTATCGTAAATGCTTTTGCTGTAAATTGATGTCATTATTATCATTCTTTCCTATTCAAGTAGATCTTCCTTTTTATTCGAATACTTTATCAAAATAGGTAAAAAACAAAGGAAACTAGTAGATGGTATAGTTGTTACTACAGTATCTAATTCGTTCATGATAATATATAAATGAGAAAAAAGTCACCTACACTTGTACAACTTCTTATAGCTTTACTGATTACTATTCAGTGACAAGTCATACCAATTAATTACTTTGGTGTTGCATCTTTTCATTCAATACAACCATCTGATTCTAAGAAGTTTGCTGATCTGAAGATGTACAGTGACTAATTGATTAATTGTGTGGGAATAGATGTTCCAATTGAGGTAGAAATATGAGTTATTGTAGGAAATATTTATTCAAAATTATAACATAAATAATAGTGATATATACAACGTTGTGCGAAATTATAAGATGAGCAACGAACTTCTTCAATAAAAAACGATGAGTAGATACAAATCGGCATGTATTTTCACCTCGTTCAGTAATGCCCCAATGACAAACCATGAGAGACAATTTGGGGATGTGCTGCATGTCCAATCCTACTGACCACAGCGTTGAAACCATTATGATCATCAGCTGTATACTTCACAACGCGGATGGTGCCATCTGGTTCGGTTAGAGAGTACTCCCCCTTCACCACATCTCCTACCCTCACTTCTGACTGCTGTTTATTATCGCCAGTGTGGTGGTCTTCAACTCCGTATTTGAATTCATATTTCGGGGGAGCCTAGAAGATAGAAAATACTCATCAAGGTAATTATATTGAAAACCAATGGATTCTTGTGGAGTGTCTGATTTCCCAAGAAAATCAAAGTTGTCAACAAGTACCACCATAATCTACTTGGAGTTTATTTTTCCATCGACTCACATGCAAGTCCACAACAGTTTGCCTCGCAACTGCGACACCGTGTCCCCCTATGAGTCCTCCTCCAAGTCCTAACCCATAACCAAGTCCCCCGACAGCTAAACCTCCTCCATGTCCAAGGCCTATGCCTCCGATTCCTCCTTGTACCAACGAAATAGCTTCTGCATTGACAGCGACCAACAGGACACAGAATGAAATGAACTATAAGAAATACAACCACATTCAATTACATATTCAATTTTCGTATATCGTATATATATTAAATTTTCCGAAAACTTACTTGAGAGATCATTTTGGTGTTACTCCAGGTATTTTCGATGGAAACTAATATCAAACAATCAAATCGCAGTGTTTATATACATAATCGAATTTGAGTACGTTCACTGCCAATAGATCATTCAAAAAGTTGCATTCATTAGCATTGTCGGAATCTCGTTTGGGACCAGTACAACAAGTGCGAAAGTTGTTTGAAGATAATTTTTCATTCGAGGTGCAAAATATTTAGAATTACATTTACTTCAGGTACACATAATCAATTATGTTTGTACAGAATTGTGTGTTCATTCAATATATCTCATGTCATTATCTGATGACTTGTTCAGTTCTACCAAGTTTGAATGAAAATTATCATTTAGTGTCCTGGCCCTTCAATATGAATATTTTTTTTTTATTCTCGAGTACCTATTTGAACCCAAAAAAGGATAAAGAAATCAATAGACCAATTATTTATATCCCATCTCCATGAATGATATTTCTAATAATTTATTTCTATCATTTCTGACTTGAAAAGTGATTAACTCTCATTTTCTTTTTCGTATGTGAATTTTTAATAACTTGAAATATACCCAGGCAACACCAGACGTTTTGAATTCGTAGATTTCCGGTATCTTAACGTCGTTAATCGTCTTACAGCGTATTAATTGTTTTTGTGACTTGATATTAAAAATCGCACCTGGTATTTTTGTCGTCGAACCTTTCAGCGGTTATTCATGAATGATGGAGTTTGGTAGCTCTTAGTTTAAGTGTGCTTAAATATTGCTATATATGGTAGTTTTATTGTGCTCCGACTTAGTGCCAGGTAAAGCTATTAATTATGACATGTTTGTAACAATCGTAACTAAGGTATCGTATCACCAGTTTTCCAGAGTCACGAATCACCCATTCTCTTGGTCGGTAATTGATAAATAAAAAACATTATTTCCAACAAATTCGCCTTATTAAAATCCGATACCCCCTCTGAAGAAATTTCGCTTCACTACTTGAATACCCTTTCAAAATCACTTCAACATCATTTTTATATTGATACAGATCTTAAATGTTATATAATAGGTACACATTTTCTGTTCTTTCATTCTTTGCTATCAACCAGAAGCACAGTACCTTTTCCACTTCCAGAGGAACAGAATTTATTGAATTTGATTTATGGGTTTACAGAATTTTTTTTTAAAACAGTTTCTCATTATTCTTTGCCTCCAACCAAAAACACAGTCCCTAAATATTCCATTTATAGATTAGCCAAGAGTAGAATTCAAAATGAATCGGGTTTAAAGAAACCTTGGTAATGTGTGGAAGTTTCAATATCACCATTTTGGGACCAAAATGAAACGTCTTGAATACGTCACTTATGCGACATAGGAGACATATGAAAGTCCTAAAAAAGACGTGTTAAAGACGCAAGTCTCATTGGAAAATTTATATAGGTCTTTATGAAGACGTCTTGAAGATGTACTTTGGCTGAATTGGTATATATAGGACAAACACGATGATGAAACATAAGAAGCTGATTAGAAAAATATACCTACCAATGGCTCATTTTGGACATCAATAAGACTTTTGGAATCATTGAGTGGTAGCTGAAATATGCCTGACTGATATTGTTATTGTTTTTCCGACGATGTGGTTATAAAATTGTGCCTTCGTTATCGGTGCTGAATATATCTTCTCAGAAAGATTCTGTGATAACGCAAGATAATCTGAGAGAAAGCATCTCCGCATTTTTTCATCCAATTCCATATATATCCTATATAATTTTTGAAATTCCGGGGACCGTTCTGAATATAAATGAGGATACTGTTGAATCTCCATATCTCTCTTGTTATAAGCCTAAGATATGGTCCAAGCATTCTATTGGTTCGAAATATGGGAACTATTCAAGCAAAAACAAATTGAGTATCAACTCCAAACGTTTATTTCAGTTCAAATATACAACACGACTGAAGAATAATATACAACAATGAAGGCAATGACGAGCAATATGGGGATGAAAACAATATGAGTGAATATGGCAACAATTACAATATAATAGATCGGTTTCAATGGCGGATCATCAATGTCCATATCCATAACCATCCAGACCCAGGCTCAGTCCATGCCCAGCCACAACGGCTTTCTGGACAATCTGTGGATGCGCAGCATGTCCAATTCTGCTCACAACCGCATTGAAACCGTTATGATCATCAGCTGTGTATTTCACAACGCGAATGGTGCCATCTGGCTCGACAAGCGAGTACTCTCCCTTCACCACATCTCCTACCCTCACTTCTGATTGCTGCTTCTTGTCTCCAGTGTGAGGGTCTTCCACTCCGTATTTGAACTCGTATTTGGCAGGAGCCTGCAAAGGAAAACCAAATATTATATGGATTCTATATCTGGACTGAAGAAGATTTAGTCTCTTTCTAATTTTTTTTTGAAGGATGATGATTTGACGATGAAAATCGAGGAAATTTATGGCAAAACAACGTCCAAATGTTCACAAATGACTTAAGCAAGTAAAAGTCATTTGGATTCACTAGCAAGAGGCATTAGATGGAGCAAAAGTACCAATTTTGATTGTGAGACTGCTATAGAAGATTCAGGATTCAATAAGAACCTCGTGATCGTTCCTTATTCTTCTCGATTTTCCCATAACAATATACCCTAATCACGAATTTCTTTATGGATTTTTCTTGAGGTATGTTATCATTGGATTTTCTGAGTAGATAAAAACCTCTTCCAGTTAACTGTGAATAGGAGAGTTAATAACTCTGGGTTCGTGCACCTTTCCAGATGGATCAAAATTTATACTTCAGGTACTTACGTCATAGTCAACGACAGTCTGTTTGGCTACAGCTACTGGGGCAGCAATGGCATGACCTCCAATAGCATAACCACCAAGTCCTCCTAGCCCAATACTATGGCTGAGGCCTCCTGATACCAGAGAAATAGCCCCCGCGTTGGCTGAGGCTGCTAGAATAGCCACGACTATTATCTGAAAACGAGAATATCATAAGTATATCTTCGTCAATCTGGGTGCTATGAATTAAATTCAAAACATTGTCCATATTTTGACCTCGATTAGAGGTGGTAATAAATTTTTATTTCGAAGTGAAAATGATTTGTTGATTTTCCAGTAGCAAAGGCAACAATTATTGTGAATCAATATTTCTTACTTTGGCAATCATGTTTTCAGGTAATTTTCAGGTAGCTATGAGTATGTCACGAAACTGTCGCAGACACTGATGCATTCGTTACATATCCTGACTTATATACCCACCTCTATCGATACCCTGAGTACCCACTTGAACTCCAATCACGTTCACTCAATTTGATGAAAAAATTGAGAGCTGCAAGTTGCCTCGTTAATCGAACAAAACACAAACAATTTGAAAGTGCAATATCGTATACCAGTTTTGTGATGGAAATGGGGCAGTGTGGCTAGTATGGACTTTTTATTGCTTCCTAAAATCTCAATTCACGTACGTAAGTTTCAACCACGTAATATATTATGTTGAATTGATGAATTGTCAGTTTCGGTCTGCAAGCATTTATACAGTGTGTATTTGAATAAACGCTGGATCTCATCGATTAGTATTTTCGGACACTCTTGTTTCAAATACAACACTGTATTTTATTGAATTTTTAGATTCTCCCAGAAGAATCGATCTCAACTTCAGTATTTTCTTTATTGGTGAAAACGGCTCACCTTATTCCCATCTTAACTTTTGATGTACTATATACCGAAATTAAATTGAAACAAATACAGGGTCGTTAGAACTCTGAATTTTGACAAGATATCAATGACCTCAGTAATATTAACGAGTAATATTTGAATAAACCTACCTGAAGTAGACTCAAAATGTCCTGATGTAGAATTCATCAGAAATAATTTATGGAATATAATCAATAATACATAATGAATCTATTGATGTAAATCTATAAATAATTCAATGGAATTTTCGAAGAAACTGGTTCAATTGGTCAATTTTAAGTGACATAAGTACGTACATACGATAAAATTATTCAATTTATTTAGAAATTTCCTTTATTTCTTATTTTCTCACATCATTCTGATAGAATGTATGAATAGATAAATAGCTTCACTGTATCACGTTTCAGAATCATTCCTTTGTTGATTGAGATATTTGTTGATATCGATCAATAGCGGAAATATAACTTGATGATTTTAATATTCGAATATACTGAATCGGTCTTTTAGACCATAATTTTGGAAGTATTCTACATTTTTGCTGTGATATCTATAACTATTCCAAATGAAGCCAATCGCAATCCTGGTTATATCAAGGTATCAGAGTCCGAATAATAGAAGTAGTATAGGCAGTACTTTTCATTCAGATTTCCGAATATATATATATATATATATAACAGATAATGTATCATCATGTGAGTGGATTGATTCTTATTCTGATTTTTGAGAAAACATCTGCGCATAGAGCCAAATCGTTTCATTTTATTCGATTTTGAGAAACTAAAAACTGATTTTTACCCTCTGGAAATAATCATTATCACCCTATTCTATAACAACAATGAAGTCAATTGAGAGTCCATTTATCAAATTCCGTTTATTTTATCACTATTCCTCAATTTTTTTTATGTGTCATCATAAATATTCTACCTTCTTCATGATGACTCATGTGAGATACCACTCATTTGATGATAAAAAAATATTCCTTCATGAATGCAGAATAACTTTTATTAAATAATTTACAATAATAACATTTCTAATACTGAATTATATCACAACCATACTGAGATTATTAACAAACAATAACATCAATAATACCCATCAGCATACTCAGAGCCATACCCTTGACCATGTCCATATCCCCCATCATAAGCTGGACCAATTTTTTCGTAGACTACAGGATCAACCACAACCTTTTCCACCACCGGTACAGGGTGAACAGATATCCCCTGCTTTTCCACCACGGCGTTGAACCCATTGTGGTCATCGGCGGTGTAGTGGACAGTACGAAGAGTACCATCTGGATCAGCTACAGTGTAGTAACCCTTGACAACGTCTCCGTCTCTCTCTTCAGCTTGGGATTTGTGGTCTCCTGTGTGTGGATCGTTGACCCCGTATTCAAATTTGTATTTGGGATAAGAATCCTATAGACAGAAAGATAACACATTTGATGAAACTTCTTGCTGTTATGTAAAACGGTCATATGTATCAAAAGATTGAGTGACCTTAAGGGTCCTGCAACTTCAAGCCTTCCGTTTTCGGAATAAGAAGTAGAACTTGGACATCCGAATATTCTGAAAAACATTTCCCTAGTGTACATATACGTGTGAACCAGTCAGAACCAAATTCTGAGGGCAGTTTGAAGTGGTCATAAACAATCAACAAATCAAAACAGAGAACGTAACTCAACTGGGAGATGCATAAGTGTCGTATACTGAAGGATCCTAGATGAATTAACCCCAGAACTCCTTCTGGTACCTCCTCAACCGTTCCTCAAGTAGGAGCACAGGCTATAGAGTTTGTGCTCAGGAATGATAATTCGAAAGGAGTACCTGAAGGGCAGAAATCTATATTCAGATAGCCAAGCAGCGTTGGAAATTCCGAAGTGTAAGCTGACTCCATGTGGATTCTAGGTCAGAGTGCTGGAGGCAACGATCTTCTTTACCAGAACCCTAATGTGGACTATCCAAGGCTCAGTTGAATGAAGAGTTTCAACGCTAGGAAACAAATGAAATGAAATCCCACTGGGGACTAGCGGAAATGTTAGGGAGCCTATAAGAACTCAGATAAGAGGCTTTAGTTTCGGAAGGGGCCCTCTTAAAGCCAGGTAGGTACTTAGCTACTCTACAAAATAATCTAGTATATAATGGGATAATACTTACGTGGTAGTCTCTATCGTATCCGTGCGCATATCCATAGACATCTTCCACAGGAACCTCGTAGATGGGAGTTTCATAACTGTTCACGATGTTATTGTATACTGATGGTTGATGTTCTGAGTAGATCGGTATATATTTAGCCGGTTCGTGTTCTGAGTAGATCGGTATATAACTAGCTGAAGAACAAGATAGTACAGCGAATAATACCCCAATCTGCAAAAGGAATCAGGAATTAGATGAGCTGTAACTCCAAAATGTCAAGAAGCCCATGATATTCAATGCTCGTGAAGCACATTTGAAGCAATTCAACTCAAATTTTGAGAACTCACTTGAATATACATCATGGTATAATGAAACAATCCAGTACAATGGAAAAATCGATACTGATTTCGGTAAACATTTCCTGTTATTTATATGGCCACCCTAGACCTTCGATTTTTATTGTTTTTGGCAAAAAACTGAATTCATCGTCTATGAACTATTCCGTAATCTGAAAGTTATATTCTTAGACAGGCTCAGTATTGACCTATAATAAGTTATGGTTGAAGGGTATCGTGGTTTCGTTTTTATGCAATTAAATAAGGAAATTCACAATTATAGACTCGATCATTCGCGACACTTTGTGCGAATCAATCAATAATCTAGGTAATCGTGACATGATTTTCCATACATTATCATATTCTTATAATGATACTTGCGTTGGTGATTCATGAATCCTTGTATCAGTTTGTTCACATGTGAAATTAATCAAGAATCTCTTCTAACTGCATAATTATGTACCTACTGATACTGAAGTAAATCTCATCAGATTCGTGAAATCAAAGCAAGGAAAGAAGTTCAAATTACCGATTGTATTGTTCAAACTGATGACCATGATTGAGTTTCATGCAATAGGTTAAACTGTTTTCAAATCATCTACGAACATTTATTTTCTTGAGGTTAGCAGTGTATGAGAGAAGGATGAAGACAATTTCAAGAGTATCACGCTCAAATATGCCGCCCTTGAAAAAACATTTGTAGTGTTTCACCAATATTTCAGAAAATCAATGACTCCAGAGTAACTCAGGATGTCAAATTTAGGCTTTAGACGATCCCGATATCTGTTTATCATCAATAAGGGTCCCTGTTCCTACACAGTTTCGATTTGAATTTTTCAGAGAACAAAACATTGATTCGATTTTTGACAACAAGAACTTATGACACACAATTCAAATTCTCTCAGAATAAAATCGAAATAATAATAATTCTTCACAGAATATCATTCGAAATATTACTGTTAGCTTAACTAATGGATTTTTTGTCAGAAATATATTTTTCAATTAACATTTATCGACTTTTTTTAGTTAAGAGTATTTTAAGTCACAATTAGTTGTTTTTTCTTTAAATTTCGCACAAACAAGAAATAACGAATGGCACTGTACAACGTCTTCTGGGATTTATTTTGATGCAGAAGCACTGCATGTATCGATGTTTGTTAAAACTGATTGATGAATTTCCCAAATGATACCTATGAACTTTCTGCCAGTAACTATATAATGAACTTCAAATACTCATCCAGTAACTTGATTTTCTTCTCGGTGTATCTTAGCTTCGAGTATATTTATTCAAATAATGATTACTAGAGACGATTGATTAGCTTAAACCTTTATTAAAACATCAACAGCATAAAGGACAAACATCTGCAACGCTACAAACAAAAACAATCTTTGAAAAACCACGCGTCATCTTCTAGTGCTGGTACTGCTGACGAGGAGCGACTGCCAGAACCTTGATTGGTTGGTAAGCCTGAGCCTGAGCCTGGTGAGCATGTCCTGACTTCTCGACGACAGCATTGAAACCGCTGTGCGCATCTACAGTGTACTTGACAATCCTGATAGTACCATCGGCTTCATGGAGAGAGTACTCCCCCTGAGTGTGGTCTCCATTGCGGACTTCCTTGTGCGAATGGATGTCACCAGTGTGATGATCGTCAACGGCGTAGGAGAACTCGTATTGAGCAGGAGCCTGCAGGACAACAAATGTGGTGAGTACCAGAAGAAGGTTTGAGAGTTTACGAAAGATAGAACCAGGTTCTCTGTTTGAAATTATGCACAAAAGATCTGATAGGTCGAGGTGCTTGAGAACCTGCAAAGCCTTAACGACCCCTCCTACAATCTACAATCTGTTTGAAATCACTGAATCAAAATTGTACTTACGTATTGCTCCTCATGGTGAGCTGGGGCAGCATGAGCGTAGACAGCAGGAGCAGGACGCACAGCAGGAGCTACTTCGTGGGAAATTGGGGCTACCTTGAGCGCAACAGGAGCCACTTGATGTGAAACAGGTGCGAATTGGCCTAATAAGTGGGCAGCAGGTGCACTGTATTGTCTAGGAGACAGGTTCAAGCTCGAGAATGAGCTGGATTGATGGTAAGACTGAGACGGGGCTGCCTGAGCCACCTTGTGGGGAAGGGGTGCGATTTGTTTCGCAGGAGAGCTGTAGTAGGAGCTGGATGGGGCAGCATTGATGGAATGAGATGGGGCAGCATATTTCACTGGCGCAGGGGCAGTGTTGTAGGATGCTGCATGAAGTTGGGGTGCGTATTTTGATGGGGAGTTGAATTGGGGTGCCGAATGGATGTGCTGAACGGTGTTGTGGTTGTCATTGAAGGATGAGAAGGAGGTAGGTGCGTTGTGTTGGTCGTTTTGAAGGGCTTGGGAGCAAGCTACCAAAAGAGCCAGTGCGAATACCTGTGAAAAAACAATCACTAATGAAAAATCGCTGTTATCAAGAGTGAATGGTGTGAATATCTATTCAGTATTATAGAATTTGAAGACGTTGAAATCATAACATCAACCGATGCCCGTAGATTGTTTTGCATGATTGAATGAAAACATGGGGACACATTCCTTATTTGATATAAGCTATAACAATAAAAAAATGTCTATATTATGGGGAATAATTAATTCCAGAAATGGAAGGATGTGCAATTTTTCGAGATGAGTTATAAATTGGAACATTATGTTTGAATGAATCCAAAATTGAAAATACACTGGTTGATTAATTAATAATTATAACCTACTAGGATATACATAGCAAACTAGTATTCTTATGCTAAAATGACTTACTTTACTGATCATGATGATTTCTTATTGATACCAGTGATCTTGTATGGATACTGAATTGAAGAATGATGTACAGAGACTGAAGTAAATCTCATCAGATTCGTAAAATCAAAGCAAGGAAAGAAGTTCAAATTACCGAATGTATTGTTCAAACTGATGACCATGATTGAGTTTCATGCAACAGGTTAAAATGTTTTCAAATCATCTACGAAAATTTCTTTTATTCTTTTCTTGAGGTTGGCAGTGTATGAAAGAAGGATGAAGACAATTTCAAGAGTATCACGCTCAAATATGCCCCCCTTGAAAAAATATTTGTAGTGTTTCACCAAAATTTCAGAAAATCAATGACTCCAGAGTAACTCAAGGTGTCAAATTTAGGCTTTATACGATCCCGATGCCTGTTTATCATCAATAAGAGTCCCTGTTCCTACATAGTTTTGATTTGAATTTTTCGGGGAACAAAACATTGATTCGATTTTTGACAACAAGAACTTATGAAGCAGCTGAAAACGTCAAAATTTACATGATTCAAATTATCTCAGAATAAAATCGAAATAATAATAATTCTTTACAGAATATCATTCGAAATATTACTGTTAGCTTACCTAATGGATTTTTTGTCAGAAATATATTTTTCAATTAACATTTATCGACTTTTATCAGTTAAGAGTCTTTTAAGTCACAATTAATTGTGAATACCTGTGAAAAAACAACCACTAATGAAAAATCGCTGTTATCAAGAGTGAATGGTGTGAATAACTATTCAGTATTATAGAATTTGAAGACGTTGAAATCAAAACATCAACCGATGCCCGTATATTGTTCTGCATAATTGATATATTTGATATAAGCTATAACAATAAAAAAATGTCTATATTATGGGAAATAATTAATTGCAGAAATGGAAGGATCTGCAATTTTTCGAGATGAGTTATAAATTGGAACATCATGTTTGAATGAATCCAAAATTGAAAATACATTGACTGATTAATTGATAATTATAACCTACTAGGATATACAAAGCAAACTAGTCTTCTTATGCTTAAATGACTTACTTTACTGATCATGATGATTTCTTATTGATACCAGTGATCTTGTATGGATACTGAATTGAAAAACGAATGTACACATTTTTATATCAATCTACTTGCCACATACGTTCCATCTTATCTTGACTTTTTCAGCCAGAGGCTACACTTTTGGGTGTTGTCCCTTACGGAGGTCTAATAACTTACATAATTTGATAATGAAAAGTGTCACAGGTGAGAATTTGATCGATCGAAATCGAAAATTAGGTAATAAATAACTAGGTCCAAATTATTACGGTATAAAGCCTACCAAAGCATACCACACGTCTTGTTCTAGATACATAAACAGTGTAATTAACAATTTTCGTTATATAATTTTTCAGGTAGCCATATATGGTACCTAGGTTATTAATACTCGCTCATTACTTTTATATACTATATTTGGTTTTCTTCTGTTATCTTTTTGCAAAGGTTACTATAGAAACACCAGATGATTCGGTTACCTTTCTGCCATAATGATTCACTACTTCTTCTGTATCGTTTGAATCTTGTCATCTTCTAATGAAAATGATGATTAAATTATCAGTACTACAATTTGAATTGAATTTTTATTTCGATAAGAATAATTTAAACCATTACCAGTTTAGAATCTGACAGTGCTTTTCGATCCGTTAAGTAGATGGACAAGATGAAACAATATGGATCGTTTGTTCATTCAAATGACCTTCACAAGGCCGTCTTCTCCGTAGTAGAGCGTAATACTACATAATCTTTCTGTATTACTGGTACTTTCTTACGTACCAGAGGCGGATCAATCGGTTTGTTCAGACAAGCAAAACCTTCCATAATTCTAGTCGAGATTTGAATATATAATCTTCGAGAAGAAGTCATTCATAATATCGCCTCCGCCTCATCAGTTCTTATCAGCACTAGTTTCTAAGACCGCAGTCATTAAACGATTTTTCTTCTGGAATTTATTGTGTCCCACACTGAATTATCCTTCATTTATTCCACATAATTTCTTCAATCTAATTCGAAATTTTCTATTGCTAGCAATATAGAGCTTTCACTTCAGTATGAATAAATCGCTCATTGAGCTTGACAAAAAATCATTATTTGATCTGACGATCTCAGCAGCAGTTGACATATCCTTTAAGGAGGGTTAGTCTATTTGTCATTTCTACAAATCCGTCAATGTTGCAAGTTTCGATATAATGACCTTCAGTGAAAGATCTATACTATATTATAGCAGTATACTTTCACAACATTTTTCACATGCATTTGGTAGTCTTCTTGTGTCTGTTTGGCAAAAAGACATACGAATGAAAACGAAGCCTGAGGTCCTTATATTGTACGCCATTGCCATAGTTGTACCATTGTTAAATGCCATAATATGGTTTATTCAATGTACTCATTGAGTATTATGTAATTATTTCATTTCAGCTATGTTACGTGATAACCGAAAGGGTGTGGTACTTATATGGGGGCGTGTGATATGTGTGCCAGAAATTGGAGCAAATGAAAATAATGAGGTGCAAATAGGGCAAATTAATAAGGCTTTCGAAAGGTTTCAGCTGTTGTCCTAAAGGTACATGTTTATAAGAGAAAATCCAGAACTATTGCATTCGTAGATGGTAGATGGATAATAGTTTTGGGCGCTATTCCTATATTTAAATCTTTTCATGGATAGCTCTTTTCTGTTCTCTGTTTCATGACACAATTATTACTTCACACGTCTATAAGATTTAGATTTCCCTTATTCTAGCCATTATATTGAATGATAGGCGTGGTGTAGTGTACCATATTCCTAACGTGAAGGTGACTAGATCTCAATTAAAACGCCGTTCAATTTATAACTACAAGGTCTTTTAGTGGTATAAATAAAAGTTTCACAACAGAACCATTCACGAAAACCATTATTGAAGTCACACTATTCATCAGTGGAATGATTATTTGAACAAAACAATACTATTACGTATTCAAATTTGATTTTTTGTTAGGACGTAAGCAGTGATGGAGGTATGAATAAGTGAAAACGTTTTTGATCAGGAAATCGGAAAAATCCAATAGTGAATTTAAAATTTTGATCTATTCCAGATTTTTTATACTTCTCGACTAGAAAATGAGTCGAGAGTTTCATATAAAAGTGTGTCTTTGAATTGAATATTGAGCTTTGAAGATGGTATCTCTGAACATTGAGAAATGGATGAGATTTCTGGAGGGCAGATAATTTTTGAAAATTTCATCTTCTTCATGTCAAACTTCCAGTAATTCATCAAAAAGCCTTGAAGTTGTCCTTAATTAAACTATTCATTGTTTTTTAGTAACATCGATGTGAACCACTTCAAGAAATAATTCATTCACTATAAATAATTCTTACTTTATCATTGTCAATTAAGAGGTTTTCATTTATTACATATATGTAATGCAAGGCTATATACGAGATCTCACATTCCATTTCATTTGCTTTCATGTGACGTAATTCTTGTCTAGTCAACGTCTATTTCTTCATAACCTCTGTAAAGGATTTCATGAATTGATAAATAAGTTTTTCATTTTGGCTAAATATAGAAATTCTTTAGACTGGTTTTAGCTAATCTGATCAATTTTAAACAAAATATAGGTATTGCACCTCGAATAATAATATATTTTGAAATTTGACAATTCTTATCTTATATATTCATGAACAATAAATTGACAACCAGAGATAATTTTCTCGATTTTTTATCTAAGAAATTGAAGTCGATCCTTCCGATTGAACTTCAACTTCGCAGGGTATGAATAATCAGACTAGATGAACAAGATTTTTTTGATTTTTTTATATGAAACAATGTAGATAACAATTTTACCTGCTTTCGCTATAAGAAAGAGCAATTTAATTGATAACTTTTATTGAGAAAACAAAACAATGTAGTTGATATGGCAACAATGGAAACATATAATATAAGATCACAAAACTATAACTTTTATCATTTCAACACAGAATGACTAATCATCTGTCCTGACTTCTGAACAATGGCATTGAATCCACTATCTCCCTTAACGGTATATTTCACAGTTCTAACAGAGCCATCTGGTTCCCTCAAAGAGTATTCACCCTGTGTGTGGTCTCCATCACGTGATTCTTTTTGCGAGTGGATGTCACCTGTATGATGGTCTTCTACGCTGTAGGCGAAATTATAAACTGGAACAGCCTACAAAACACAAAAATTGTCATTAGTTTTTCACCTCCCTAGGAAAAGCATCTGCTACATCCTTTATCTAGATCAAATACTCAAAAAGCCATATTCTATATTCTATACTCACATGTTCTTTACCTTGGTAGAAGCCATCAGACTTGGGAGCATATTGGTTGCCAATGAAGCCAGCTGACATTGAACTTGGATTATAAGCTTGTGCTAGTTCAAAAGGTACAGCAGTTTTTTGCACAAAAGATTGAGAACGATGGAACTGGGAAGGATCTTGTGAAGAAGACTTGGGAGCATATTGGTTGCCAATGAAGCTAGATGGCTTTGAAATTGGATTATAAGCTTGTGCTAGTTCAAAAGGTACAGCAGTTTGTTGCACAAAAGATTGAGAGCGATGGAATTGGAAAGGATCTTGCGAAGAAGACTTGGGAGCATATTGGTTGCCAATGAAGCTAGATGGCTTTAAAATTGGATTATAAACTTGTGCTAGTTCAAAAGGTACAGCAGTTTGTTGCACAAAAGATTGGGAATTATGGGACTGGATATGACCAGCTGGAGCAGGCTGATTTAAATGCTGCACTGGTAGAGCTTGTATGTTGATCATACCAAGCGTTTGTGGATATATTTCTGTACGTTGTTTTTGTAGTGCCTGCGTATATAATCGTGGCACTAGGGATGCCTGCTGGTTGATACGCTGAATCGAATACAATTGTTGTTCTACTGGCACAATTCTGGAGTTAGAAGATTTAATAGGTTGCTTTTGTAGACTGAGACGTGCCGAAGGAATTTGATGAAAGGGATCATGGACTTGGTGGACTGGTTGTTGCAATTGCTCAGGGTATATCGGGAATCCAGGTTGCCTGAAGTTCTGGAAGATGTTTTGGTGTTCGTTGAAGTTCCTCAACGAAGTTGGTACTCTGATTGTTGAAGCATACGCGGCTAGTATCAGGATGCTCAGTGCCTGCAATTCAATAAAGAAACCGTTAAATGAAAGTATCAGAATGAATCAGAATGTAGTATATTACATTACCTTGATGGCCATTTCTGCTCTTGTTATGCCTGAGTTTCAAACAGGAGTGGATCAAAAATGTCGTTGGAGGCTTTATATAGGCTGGCCTGCTACAAAAGATAATTAAACATGCACCCAAACTGAATTCTTAGATCCATATTAGTGTATTATCTAACAGTCAGGTGGAATAATTGATCTGATTCTGTCGATGTCTGATGATATAACCATATTTATTGGAGATTGCTATTTCGATGATATTATGAAGAGTTATACAATATATCCGAATTGATTTATGTGGGCAAATATTTTAATATTCGATAGAAATATCCGGTTGCATATGTCTTCACTGTATGATCGAATTGTCGATAATTTTCAAAAGACTTAAACAAGCGTGATTCAAATTGTATAGAGAATATCAAAAGAGAAACTGTTCAGATTATTTTTGTTTACTTACTCAGTAAACTTGGCAAACTATAATATGATAACATACGATGAGTTCACGTTGTATTTTATGTTGATATTATTCGAGATTCGGTTATCCAATATGTTTATATTTTCGGTAATATCCCAAGACTATGACTAATAGCAGACTATTATATTCGAGAAAATTTGATGAGATAATAATAGTCTGTATGATCTGAGTTATTCTTTGATTATTGATGTTCATAAGGTCGAGTCAAATTGTCTAATATAGAAATACAAGTTGCTTGAACTAAATAAAAGACAATAATAGTCTATTTTTATTCTAGTCGAGTGATATTCAGGAAGATTGGTTCATATAAAAAAAAATTATATCTCCAAAAGTTTGTTAGGACACTATTGGGTATTTGAATTTTTTTTGTATTCCTATCGTGATTTTGATTGAAATTTATGTTTTATACACTCATTCGTGATTTTATAGAAATAGTGACAAACATGCAGCATATCGAATATATACAGATACACCATTTTCATGTGGATTACAATTTTTAGTGATATGTAGTGACTGAATATCATAATAATTCAAGGTTGAAAGAATTTCTCACCATGGTCACATCCACTGAATAATTTTCAAAACCCAAAAAAGCGGGTCCAACAAGTGGATGCGAGAAATACCAAAAATCCCAACTTTTTCGAGTGGAAATCCCACTTTTTCTTTATGACTTAATTTCATCATATGAATAAATGAGTCCTAGTTCTGATTTACTGTCGGATAGGTATACCTAAAACCCAAAATGTCTAACATATTACATAATATTAACTGTCTGAAATTTTGATTGATAAATGATGATAATCGATGAATCGAAGTTATTTAGTTGCAGATTCATCATCTGAGAAAGTGCAATATGACATACTTGAATTGTGTTCTTACCGATATTGGTGATGGAGAATTTCTGGAATTTCAAAGCGAGCGTAGGTAGTTTTATTATAATATTTTGTTGCAATCACAACAATATTTACCATCTTCTCAATGGTTCTAAAATGGAATGTTGCATTCTGCTATACAAAAAAGTTTCGAACATATATTTCCAAAACTTTTTTTCTCTATACCTAAGGAAACTTCGTCAAATCTTGTTTAATGCATCCAGATGATTTGTCCTTGAAATTGAGTTCATAGTTGATTTGGTGATATCCATCTCATTATTCATTGACCTCTCTCGAAAAGCTTCTGAAATTTTGATTGATAAATGATGATAATCGATGAATCGAAGTTATTTCTGAGAAAGTGCAATATGACATACTTGAATTGTGCTTACCGATATTGGTGATGGAGAATTTCTGGAATTTCAAAGCGAGCATAGGTAGTTTTATTATAATATTTTGTTGTAATCACAACAATATTTACCATCTTCTCAATGGTTCTAAAATGGAATGTTGCAATCTGCTATACAAAATAGTTTCGAACATATATTTCCAAAACTGTTTTACTCTATACCTGAGGAAGCTTCGTCAAATCTTGTTTAATGCATCTAGATGATTTGTCCTTGAAATTGAGTTCATAGTTGATTTGGTAATATCCATCTCATTATTCATTGACCTCTCTCAAGAAGCTCCTGAAATCTGCTTCATAATAAAATCGAGAATTCAATAAACACATTCCATTTTTATTCACGGTTATATTTTCACTGACAATAACAATAAAAGTAACAAGACAAGTATGCATTTATAACGAAATAACAAGTCTTCAAAATCGTCCTTAACAATAGAATAATATTAGTCCTCAACTAGAATAATATCTCTTGTTAGTGATGCTTTCGGGTTTGTCCAGAATTCTCAACGACAGCATTGAATCCACTGTGTCCATCCACAGTGTACCTGACGGTCCTGATGGTACCATCGGCTTCGTGAAGTGAGTACTCTCCTTGAGTCTTGTCTCCCTGACGAGATTCCTTATGAGAGTGGATGTCACCTGTTTGGTGGTCCTCTACACCATAAGCAAATTCATACTGAGCAGGTTTCTGAAAAAAAAATGGGTTTGCAGTGTGACCAGTCGTTGAAGTCTCTCATGGAATCTTGCATTCCGGAAGTACGACAAAGACAAATCAAATCACATTCATAGTAGGTACCTTAGAAATGAACGTGGAAATGCTTTTGTAAGAAAGCGAATTATGCAAATTCAGTTGAATATGTTAATCTCAGTAATGCCACCCAACAAGAAATTTCAAGTACCATTCAGGGACTAAGATTATAAACATGTATTATCTAACATCAGAATATTGCAACAAAAATGAAATCTTTATACCACAACTGTTGAATACTAATAGATAACCCTCTGTTAATAACTCAAGGGGTGGTAGTAAATATACAATGGCAATGGCAATGCACAATATTTCTAATCTCGCGTGAGTAAACGTTTCGAATTATATTAATTCATGTACCTATACGGGGACTCCAGAATATGTTAATAAGTGATGAACTGTATTATTATATAAGTTGTTGAATTTCTATGGCACGTGATGCAAGAATTGGTTTTTAGAGAGATTTTCCAATAAATATATCACGTGCAGGACAATCTCTCCTATGGTCCAACGCAATAAAATTTATTGAAAGACTAAGCGACAAAAGGAAATGGATATTTTTTCTAGTCGAGGGCTTTTAGTTTGTTTTCAGAATAGAATAGTAAAATCGGGATAGTATAGTTTATTATGTTTTAAAAGTATTGAGATACCAGAAACGAACACCCAGCATGTCCACATTTTGTAAAGTTTACTCAACATTTGTTTTGCATAAATATCTAAAGCCTGTTACCATATGTAGGAAAACATATTTTATTTGTCAATGTCGAGAAACTAGCCAGAAGAAAAGAGATAAATCCTTATTTGTATAAATATGAGAAATCCATCCTGATTGGATGAGAGAGGCCAAAATTCAGCATGTCACACCCTCAAAGGGAGGCTGAGCCAATTGTGGCATCGGCGTACCTTTCCTAGTTTTTGAGACGACTATGATCGTCAGTTCGATTTTGAGTTTCATCTTGCTTGCCTCGTGTTCTAGTGAGTGATTTCTCAACTTGGTAATTTCTCTGAGTACTCATTTATATTCAACATACTTGCCACTTGGGCAATAGTTTATCCTCTCAATTCAATCCTCAGACTTTCAAGTTATATTCAATTTCAGTTATTCTTCTGACTAGTTCTGATAAGGTTAGTTTGGTTTTGTGGGTTAATTCATCATACATTTTTATATTGTTTTATAATTTCAATAGTAGGAGCCATTTCCTTTCTTCAATCGTCTTGTCGTTGCGTTTTTCTGATTCAATTAAAGTAATAGTAAAGGAAAATTACTCTTTTATTTAAAACAGTTCCACTTCTTTTGCAAGAAGTGCAACTTAAGATTAATTGCTGAGATAGCTAGTCGAGTGTGTAGAGAGGTACCTCTAATTAATAATTCAAGAAGTATAAAGAGAGAAGTTACCAAAGAACTAAAAGAATTGTGTTGGGGAGAGGTAGTGAGTGCAGCATCTGAGGGCACCGAAGTTACCCGCGAGAACCTGAAGTGGCTGTTAAACTATTTCTTTTCTCCTGAGCCATCACAAAGTAAGTGGTATACCTATTTGGATATGTTTTGACAATTTATGCGTATGATCTAGTGAACCTTACTTGCCCAACCTGTCCCGTTCGGCAAGAGGAAGATTTAAATTAATTTTTGATAGAGTAACTTATTAAGAAGGTGAATCTCAGACAGGTATTCAGGAGATTGCAGATAATGATAATAAGAATCATCGAAACGGGATCACCCTTCTTACACTTTGTACGCAAGAGAAGGGGTGGATACTCACGTATTCTTCTTTTTGTTCACTCGCCAATAGATGTGCAGCATGGGAAAGAGTAGGAACTGAGTACTGCCCCACTGGAACGTGGTGAGAAACTGGTCTACCCTGTGGGTTTGCACCAATTCCAACCGCAGAAGGAACAGAAGAAGAAAGGAATTGAACTGAACTTTCTGGAGCAGATCCCAAGGAGAAGGAGTATTGACCAGTAGAGTGAACTTTGCTGGATTGAACTGGAGCTGGCGCAGCATGTACTGGACTTGAATGGATCGGGACAGAGTATTGGAGAGGACGTAGTTTGTCCTGATTTGGGGATGACTGGATGTGCTGTACGGTGTTGTGATTGTCATTGAAGGATGCGAAGGATGTTGGATGTTGGTAGGATTGCTCTAAGGCGATGCTACATGAAGCTAGACATACTACTGCGATAATCTGAAATGAGAAAAACGGTATCATTCCTAACTCCCAATTCATGGATGTAGGTTTTCAAGAGAATTTCAAGATGTTATTTCCGAATCCAACATGTTCAATAATTGTGTGAAGTTTGATATTCGTTTCTTTTCCACAAAACCTGTGGTGTTGTATCGAAACTGATTCTGATATGAAAGATTTTTTTTTATTTTCGAAAATTTCCTCCAAAATATTCTTACCTCAGCGTACATCTTGGTTGTTGATTTCTATTGATAGGATATTAGCGGTATCACAAACTGATTTGATGAAATATTGTCACCAATATTGCTTTTTATACATACCGATATCTACTGGTGACACCTCTTCTGGAGTATTATACAACACATACCCACAAATTCATAACCTTTGATTCGTTTATCTTTGCAGTTCAATTACGTAATTCACTTGAATTAACGCAATCAATCAATCAAAATCTGATTAACATCAATTGCATTCTTGGTTTTGACCAAAGTGTAGTAGTTGTTCTGCTTATGTCAATGTTTGATACGTTCACTCAGTCTCATTTCTAAATTATTCATTTCAGGTGGAGATAGTTATATAAATAACATTTATTTAAAAGACAGTACAAAAATATAAAATCTGCATGTTAGGTATGAGTTTATATACATTGTAAGCGAAAATATCAAGATGTCCACGATCAATGTCCAAAAGCCACAGACTCCTGGCCAGTTTTATGAACAACAGCTCTGAACCCATGATGTGGATCAGCAGTATATTCGACAGTACGGACAGTACCATCGGATTCTACCAAGGAATACTGCCCTTTGACTACATCCCCATCTCTGATCTCATATTGAGTCTTGGCATCCCCAGTATGAGGATCTTCTATACCGTACCTATACTCGTATTTGGGAGTATCCTGAAAGCAACATGAGAATGAATACAAAGAAAACATCACTAACGCATGGCTGCTTCGAGGCACTACACTTACATGATAATTTTGACTCTCATCATACCCCTCATGATGATACCCTGTGGAAGGACCTCCATGATAACGATTAACCCCATGAGACTGGCTGCCTTGGTTGTAGGTACTGACTCCACTGTAGAAGTTAGAATATGACTGGCCACCTTGGTTGTACCCATGGTTATAGGCTTGGTTGTGATATTGGTGTCCATGGTTGTAAACTTGGTTATGCCCGTACCTGTTTGTGCTTGGTGGGTGGTAGGTGGTATATGAGGTGGAGGAAACTGATTCTTGGTTGTGGTGGTAGCCTGCTTGAATGGCTGAGAGCACAGTTGACAAAAGTAAAGCCTAAAAATACCAGATTTCAATGAAAATGATAAAATCCTTGATGCAACAATATTTTTCGAGAGCTTTAATGAAACGTATAGAAAGAAGCACTTTTTCTGAAATTGAAAATACGAGTATGTACATGTTAACAACACTCTGAACCCACCTTCGTAAACATTTTTACGCTGTGAGAAAAAAATTATTACTATAAATTCACTCTGGACACAGCATCTTATATAGCACAAACAACCCATGTAAGAAGATTTTCATTGTCCAATCCAATTCATCCCAGAGTCGGGCTCATGTAAATTGATCAAGTTTATGTGAAGTCTTATAAATCATATAAATCAAGCAAGGAGCGAATAATGCAATTTTATCATACAATTTTTTATGTAGAATATTTAGATAACATTTCATCAAAATATATCTTGCATATTGAGGGTCTGTGGTATAATCATTCATTTGAAAGAGAAATAGACTCTTTTTGGAGATAAAAACCTCGAAACTTTCTCAAAATCGACTATGATACCTAGCGAAAACTGACAATCGCCATCCATCATAGACATGTCATAAACATAGTCACAGCCTTGAAGCACACGTGCTGTCATTGATATTGATCAAACAGTTTATTTTCTTCTTCAGACTTCATGCTATCCAATGTATAATCATAAAATCTGAAGCTGCTATATAAGTATTAGATTTTCAAATAAGGGAATATGCCAGATTTGGTGACAAAGTTGATATGCATATTCATGCATTTTCATTATAATCGAGCAGAATCACATCTTGACACAAATATAGATATATTCAGAGACTTCTTATTCCGGCTCTGATATCTGTGAAAGAAATCATTCAGGCATTATATCATCTCTTATTTGAAATGATGTGAATAATTTAATTAGTGACTTTTGTTTGAAATTTTGATGAAATAGTAGGTTTTATGATGATGTTGTGAGAACTAGACTATAAATATTCACTGTGAAGTCTGGCATCGTCATGCCATTAGATATATTGTTGAATTTTCAAGATAATATTGAATCGAATTATTGAAGGTTATTTTACTAATATATGTATAAACAAGTATTTATGATTATGAAATAATCTAGAAAGAGGACATCAGATAATTAATTGTGGAACCCGCAACTTCATAACTATTGTAATATTTGTCTTCTGAATTCACAATTTATTTCTTGGAATGATACGTTGGAATGTTCCTCCTGCATCAATAAAAATACCAATTATCAATTATGTCAGATGGGCCCAGTGAAGCGTATAAGGATCTATCACTTTATGTGTAACGATTACGACATTCTGTATCACAAACCTAGACAAATATTTCTGATTGGTTACATTTAGATTTTACTTTCTCCATGATTGATTCTGAGTATGATCTTATTGGTAGGTCAATGTCAAATAACGATGAATATTTTCATGACTGTACAATAGGTGCGTAAGCTTCATGTTTATTCATTACCACGAGAAAAACTGATGAAAAACAAAAATGGTTTAATTCCAATAACGTTTTCGAGATTTCTCTGCTTATCAAAATATCGAATACAGTACATGAACATCTTGTATAATATAATATTTCTGAATAATGTATAATTTTCTGAATGAGGAAACTCATGCACAGATTATAAACAATTGCAGAATTTTTTATGTGAACTTATTTGTGGAAATTTTATGAATTTTTATCACCATCAGTTTCTGTTCATAGAACCGATGGAATAACGTAACAGCTTCTGTTTAGCATATTATTTGATACACATCGAGTGAGAATACACCAATGAAATAATACGTACAACAACAGGAAGTACTGAAAATAAATGAACCTGAAATCAGAACACGAACTCGTTGAACAGGTTGCTCATCTTTATCATCTCAAAATTATAATTCCATAACTAGTTTACTCGATTGCGTTGCAATATCGGAACTCCTCTTGAGGGAAGTCAAGGTCATCCACACAATGTGGTTCGACTGCATATGACATCCAATTGATATCAGAGTCATTGAACTACCTAGGAGATGATGATTGGAATTCAAATCCAACGCCGAAGTCCGAATTGATTCGTAATTGAATAATCATTATTAGATCACATGCTGGACTTTTTTTATTCTTGTGGTTTTCATTGATTTCACCACAAGATAACGTAGAGGTATCGTTTTATTGTATGGTTATGGTAACTCTCATTAACTTGAAAATAAATCAGAAAAGCAGCTGAAGACTGCTTTTTCTCCAAATTAAGCAAAATATTCATGTATGGGGACTCTGAATGATTGATTACTCGAAATTCTTGATGTAACACCGTCATGCAATGTTACTTCTTTTGAATTCAATTTTGATGAATTGGATCATTTTTATGTAATTCGAATAATATCAAATCCATAAATGGCAAAACAATATGGAAATACAATGCAAATCTTGCGATTAAAATTGCGTAATTACTTGGAAATGTATGTGAAATATATTTTCAATAATGATATGAGATGCTAATTTCCTAGTGCTTGCTGTTTCTTAGTAACCGCTTCTGACAATCACGATATGTAGATTCTATTCTATGTTGCAAATGACCTTGGGCTTCCTAATAATAATTTATCTAGGCCAATTTTGGTTCCTCAACACTAGATGGATATTTTGGCAATCCATTCACATACGTATAAAAGCGATACTTTTACGTGGTAGAGTCAGTGTCCCCTCTAAGCTCACAGAAATACAATCATGTACTCAAAGGTATGAAATGATAAACTTACATTCATAATATGAAGTCTGAGAATCACCGTTCACTTTTTTTTCTATAGGTGTTGTCCGTTTTGGCAATTGCTGCCTTCGCTAATGCTGGCCTCTTGAACGTAGGATCTTACAGCCATGTAGCAGCCCCAGTTGCATCCCACGGATATGCAGCTCCTCTTGCTCATGCTTCCCACAATGAAGATTACTATGTAAGTAAAGTACCACAATAGAAAGTAACCGTATTCTTTTTAGGTGTATTCAGTTTACCTAAACATAAACTTATTTTTTCTTAGACTGCCCCTAAATACGAATTCAACTATGGAGTCCAGGATGCCCAAACTGGTGACCACAAATCCCAACATGAACAACGTGACGGAGATGTTGTCAAGGGCTACTACACCGTAGCTGATCCAGATGGTACCCTCCGTACTGTCCACTACACCGCCGATGACCACAACGGCTTCAACGCAGTCGTTGAAAGACAAGGAGAGCCATCATACCCAGCCCCATCAGCTAATGCTGCCCCAGCTCTGAAATTCGCCCCATTGCACAATGTACACGCCGCCCCAGTACATGCTGCCCAGTACGCGCACGCCGCCCCAGTATCTGCTGCCCAGTACGTGCATGCTGCCCCAGCTGTACACGCTGCCCCAGCCTACTACCACCATTAACTCCTGTGGAGTGAACTCTGAAGAATCCAAATGTTATTTATTTTGTTATATCTAATTAAAAATACGATGAAAATAATATTTCCTCTTCAATTTATTTGTTTCGAAAAGTGGTTTCATGAAATCAGTCAGCTGTTTTCTGATGGATAAAAGCCAATAGTAGTTCTTTCATATACGCTTAAACCTATGAACATTCTTATGCCACCAGTTGGCTAAAAGTTGATGACAAGAATAAATCCGAATTGGCGTGGAATCTAATCAAAACAGTTCTGAACTCCTGATATAGAGGGAGTTTCCATCAGAAATTAAGAAGAAGTGTCACTTTCAGCGTTACGGAAAAAGAAATACGACAAAATTATATTTCTAATAGTTGAATGGAATAGCGACCGTTGAATTTGATTTCAGGGGTTGAATTGGCGGGAATTCGGTCGTAATGTTGAAGAAAACCAGTTGCTAAATTGTCGACGTTTCGAAACTTTATTGTTTCATCTTCAGGACTCTGAGGTATAAACAAGAACATACATATTATAATGTTATTCTAAAAGGTGATTTGATTAAAACAAAATAAATTATGTAAAATTACAATCGTTGAAAATTGAAACGTTTCAGATACTTTACAGAAAACAACAATCCTGGGTACTTACATTTAGGGTGGCTTTCCGGGTTTAAAAAGGGTGAAATAAATAAATTTGACATAAGGTATAAATAAGTACACAGGTTCATGAAAGACTTTGACACATACAGGATCGAAGACATGAACAAACTGAACTGTTGTTGAATTTATTTATATTGTAAAAAAGGCTTGTGAAAGAAATGACCATCGGGATTGTAAAAAGTTGCCTGCTAATGATTCAGAATTAATGTTTGATTTTTCCTATTAAATTGAAATACGAGGTGTTTAAATTTTCAATATCAGATCTTTTGTTAACACATTTTGTTCCATGTTTTGTTATTTCAATCATTTCATTCAAGAGTCTTTTTCTCAATATTGTCTGTTGTCCTATAATACTGACATTATTGAAGTCAAAAGTATGGAGTGATGACTTGCAATGTTCTGCTAGGCTAGTGGGATTTTTCATTGTTTTTAGTGGATTGTGTATATTTTTACAATCTCTGCTATGTTCAGACATCCTTTGTTGTAGATATCTTCCAGTTTGTCCTATATACACTTTCTCACACTTAGCACATGGTATTTTGTAAATGATATTGGATTTCTACAACAAAGGATGTCTGAACATAGCAGAGATTGTAAAAATATACACAATCCACTAAAAACAATGAAAAATCCCACTAGCCTAGCAGAACATTGCAAGTCATCACTCCATACTTTTGACTTCAATAATGTCAGTATTATAGGACAACAGACAATATTGAGAAAAAGACTCTTGAATGAAATGATTGAAATAACAAAACATGGAACAAAATGTGTTAACAAAAGATCTGATATTGAAAATTTAAACACCTCGTATTTCAATTTAATAGGAAAAATCAAACATTAATTCTGAATCATTAGCAGGCAACTTTTTACAATCCCGATGGTCATTTCTTTCACAAGCCTTTTTTACAATATAAATAAATTCAACAACAGTTCAGTTTGTTCATGTCTTCGATCCTGTATGTGTCAAAGTCTTTCATGAACCTGTGTACTTATTTATACCTTATGTCAAATTTATTTATTTCACCCTTTTTAAACCCGGAAAGCCACCCTAAATGTAAGTACCCAGGATTGTTGTTTTCTGTAAAGTATCTGAAACGTTTCAATTTTCAACGATTGTAATTTTACATAATTTATTTTGTTTTAATCAAATCACCTTTTAGAATAACATTATAATATGTATGTTCTTGTTTATACCTCAGAGTCCTGAAGATGAAACAATAAAGTTTCGAAACGTCGACAATTTAGCAACTGGTTTTCTTCAACATTACGACCGAATTCCCGCCAATTCAACCCCTGAAATATATTTCTAATGTCTATATCATTTCTAGAGGAGTTTATAATGATTTGAGATGAGTAGAGGAATGATACAATTGATTCCAGAAGTTCACCAAAATATTTCAGAAACATTCAGTATCTTACTTTTGGAAATAAAAACACCGAAATCGATAGCTTCATGATCATTCAACCGATAATTTGGTATAAAATGAAGATAATTTTCAAGCTTCTTCAAAAATAATATCTATATCAGCATGCTTTCTGAAATAATAAGAATTGATCAATCTATCCAGAACTAATCATAAGTACCAGTGTATTCGTTTGAAAATCCGATTCACTTACGTGTTCATCAAAATGAGATAAAAGAAGAGGTTTAACAAGAAGGAACTTGATATAGCATTTGAATATAATATTCCCTATTATTCATTTTTCGACAGTAAAAGAAGGAATCAGTACTTTTTAGCATCCAACCACGTTCACTGATTCAAAATCTTGCACAGAATCGTTCGTTTTGCATAGAGTGTCAATATTCATTTTCAGGTTTATCAGTTCTCACATATATCTTCCTTATAATGACTATAAAATTTGTCCTATGAGCTGAGGAGACACTGTAATCGAAAGAAAATGTCCAGAAGGGTGTTATTCCTCTCACTCTAATTTGCGAAATATTAATTATGATATTTGGAATTTGAGTTCACCATCTAACTATCTGAGTTCTGACCTCTCGAACAGAAGAATATACATATAAAAGTAGCTACTCAAGTCTTCTTCAAATATTCCCATTGTACCATATAATTGTTTCCAAGGTTATTAGAACTTTTCATACGATCACAAAGAAGGAGTAAATAATCATTATTATAATAATTTAGCCAAATGTTACACATATTCTCAATCTCCGTTTCTTGAAATAATCTTATATAATTAAGTGGAAGCGAGAGTGATGGGAGGCTTATTCAGACATTTCGGTCTAAGTATCAACCTAGGTTAGGGAAACAGATCATCCTATTCATAAGCATTTCAACACAAACCAAGAGAAAACACAGACTTTGACTGTTTAGTCAAAAATCATGCAATTTTTTTCAAGAGATTCTCCTAAAATGTGGGTGTGCAATAAGGAAGGATTTTTGAAAATGCATCCCCTATATGGTTGTTAAAATCGAGATCAAGTTTTTCCATCCACTTTTTTTAGTGATTTTGCTGACTCGGTTGCCTTTGAATAGTCTTTGCTCAAGCCCAAAATTTGGAAAGAGATCCTCAAACGTTGGCCATTCATGACGAAAGTCAATGCCATATATTTCCTTTTCATTCGGCTAGATAATAACATAGACATGAAAGCCTTTGGGCGTCGCCTCATAACCTTGTCGTGAATCTAACATCATGAATCATACGAATTGTTATTGTTTCTCTTTCTTGAATCGAACACTCACTACATACACATTATTTACCAAATCTCATGATTGGATCTGGGTCACATTCTTTAATTTCATAATGAGGACAATTCGATGCTTAGACCCATGTCCTAAGTTTGGTAATAAAGTTAGCTAGACATATATAAGGCGAAATCTGTATCAGCTAATCAGTATTATTCTAATTTTGGAATACTAAACAACCAAAATGTTCTCCAAGGTATGTATAATTGAAAAATATTGCACTGTATAGGAAGTTGTAAATTGCATTGTTGAGATGCAAAAGCAAGCTTATAATAATAATACGTTGTCGTTGATCTCACTAGATCCTTTCCTGATATTGTATATATTTTTTCATTTTCCGACTATACAAAAAAAAGAGGATATTTATCGTCGTCGTTTAAGCCATAGTGAACTCTATTAGCGGTAATAGATCACAAATTCTTTATCATTTCGAGACGAAAAATGCATGTGCAATTGAAAAAATAATTTTCTTTCAAACCTACCTATTACTTACAGAATAATTATTATGACTGTTGCTTTAGTCACATTGTCAAATTCGATACTTCATCAGAAAGAGTAATCTACCAAATTTTTCTTCATGTGCAGTCAATACTTCGATTATTCACCTCCTACTATGATGATTGCATCATTATCAGTTTTAAGATTTGTTTTTGACTGAGTAAGGTACTCGTAGTTAATTCATTTATTTTTCACTTGATCGTTACTGCTTTATAATACCTTGGCAACGGTTGCTATTAACAGACCCATAACGCCCGGGGCGTTATGGAGGGCATTATGAATCATAACGCCCGCTAAATGTTTTTTTCTGTAGTTCAATAAATTAATAACTCAGAAAAGTTTTATTTATAACTGTACATAAAAAAGGGACTAATTATTATTATGAACACAACAGTTTTTAGTTTCCTCCACTAACAAGCTTGTCAATTCTTACAAAAATGCAGCGTCGTTTTATTAAATAAACAACCCTTAGCAACCTCTTCAATGTTTCCATGGCAATTGCATAGAAGCTCACTTGTGCTCAGTTGCCGACCAGAACGCAGTAAATACTATGAGAAAAAATTTATGTAGTAAACAACGTCGTTTAAGATAATTTTTTCGTGAAAAATAAAATCTTGTATGCACCACGAGCGTTACTAGATCCTAACGCCCATCGGGCAACATTCATCCCTCGGGCCAAAGGCCCTCGGGTGAATGTTACCCTCCGGGCGTTAGGATCTATATAACGCACTTGGTACATAAATAGCTATAATCTCCTTATTGGCGTTATATTATTTCGTGAGTTGTCTTGCATATGTCGACAGATACGAGAGATGAATTCAATATAATTCAATATAGGGTGGTTCTGGAAACATTGATGAATTTTTCACAACATTATCTATTTTCCAGGTTCTTGCCATCGCAGCTGTTGTAGCCGTAGCTCAAGCCGGGCTCCTTGACTACCACCCCGCTACCGTCTCTCACGTAGCCCCTCTACCCCTAGCCCACCACCATCTGGCTAGCCACCAAATCGAAGATTTCGACGCTCACCCAAAGTACGAGTTCAACTACGGAGTCCAGGATGCCCAAACCGGTGACCACAAATCCCAACATGAGCAACGCGACGGAGACGTTGTCAAGGGTTACTACACTGTAGCTGATCCAGATGGTACCCTCCGTACTGTCCATTACACTGCCGATGACCACAACGGCTTCAACGCAGTCGTTGAAAGACAAGGAGAGCCATCATACCCAGCCCCATCAGCTCATGCTGCCCCAGCTCTGAAATTCGCCCCAGTGCACAATGTTCACGCCGCCCCAGTACATGCTGCCCAGTACGTTCACGCCGCCCCAGTGCATGCTGCCCAGTACGTGCATGCCGCCCCAGCTGTGCACGCTGCCCCAGTTGTGAACTTCGCCCCAGTGCACAACATTCACGCTCTCCCAGTTCACTCTGCTCCAATCCATAACGCTTACTACCATTAGGGGTCACACTGCGTAGTTACTATTATTTATTCGTAAATGTGAGGATTTGTACAATAAATGCATCGATGAACTTCTGTTTATCATTTTCTTCAACGAATTAATGTTAACCTTCCAGTGTAGTGGCGCTATGGTCTCAGAGACCGGGTGTATCAGAAATCACGTGTCTATCAAAATTTGCGGGACCTAATAAACACTGTTGATGGCTATTTTTTCCATCATACGACTGACATATTTCAGTGTCAATTTGAGTTCAATTGGTTGTGTCTGTACTGATACAGGCGTGAGTCCGGTGTATGAGACCAGGGCCACGGCACTCAAAGAATTATTATTACTTTGCATCCGTTGGTTCAATTCATAAAATACTTACATATTTCAAATAGTGTATTATATTATATAAATCATATAACAAATTATTTACCCCCCATCTTCAACAACCTGCTCTGATGCAAATACTTCTTCTCAAAATCCCGATAGATAGAAATTTGACATACCTATATCCATAAAAATGTGAAGCCAACTAACCTAGGAATATATTGGTGAAATAAATTTTTGTGAAAAAAACGTAGGTTTGAAACATATAATAAAAACAATTTGTGCCAAAAATGATCATGAATGAGATATTATGAAATTATCTATTGGAAACAAACAACGAAACTGAATTTTCATTTAATTTACAATTTCATATATAATGTATGAGAATACGAGTGGGTTACTTTTTTTTATAATTTATTTTTTATTTGCTATCCTTGAAACATGAGAAAAGGTACCTCAAAAATCTGGTACTTCGATTTTTGCCCTATTATTATTACCATTTTCTCATCCTGAATTCGTTAATGCTTGCTAAATAAACTTCAAATTACTGACTGTCCATGAGAATTTAAGGAGAAAAAATATTCCTATACACATATTTATAAATGACCTGGTTTCTGACAACTTTTTTCGTCAATACTGTCATGTTAACCATGGATAACAAAGGTAACATAAACAACATAAACAAATACCACAGTACAAGTTTGGAAATTCACAGAAAAAAACTACAAAAATAATTATCCATCTCATTGCTTAATAATAAATTGCAACGACTAGCAGCATTAGCACTCGAATTTTAAAGTATTTCATGATATTTTTTGACTATGTTCCTGAAAATTCCGAAGAGGTTTCAAATGACATTATAAGAAAACGTCAATTGGTGATGAATCAGGGAAAAGAGCAGATTCTAGTCAAATTATAGGGACAATACCTATCTTGCTCAAAGTGAATTCTATGTGCCCAAATATATGTAGGTACAAACAAAAATATACACAATTACACACAAATATGTGTGGTTATTAAACCACATAAAAATCAACATTTTCAAGTTTCATTTAGTTGATGTAGTACCAATACAACATATTCGTTTGATGCAATTGAATATCTGACATGCAAGATTTTTACTTTGATGTATAAATATTTGTAATAAAGATCAGTTCATCTTGATTCCGACAAAACAATGAAACCATGATAATATTATAATTATAACCTATAAACATTATTAAATGCAACGGAGTCGAGTTAATTGTATAATATATTTGAAAAATTTCAGTAGGTTATAACATAATGGGTAAGCCAACTACGATATCATTCATTATTATTATGCAACACTAGGACTATCAAGAGGCCAAATAACAGCCTGAATATCACCCACCTGAACTATAAAATATGGATATAATCGTTATTGAGATATAAATCGTTAATAACGTTATATAATTTATTGAACTTACGTCTAGAGAAAAATTAAGTGTATCACTTTTAATTGCCTAATTAATTCGTTTAAATTCTTGCGAGTACCTATATAGCTTGGTCAATGTCACGATCACATAACGATTTGGTTCGAATGTGAAAAGATATTGGACCTAGAAATTTCGTGAATGTCCAGCTACCGAAAACTGTATATAAGAATGAGTCTTGGTACCAGATGACATATTCAGTTCGTTGTAGTTGAAGAGAGGAGAACAATCAATAACAATACATCAATATGTTCTCAAAGGTAATGATTATTCACCTCACTCGACGAAGTTTTCAAAAAATCATTGTTTTTGAGTTCAACCATATTTTTGTTCCAGTGCATAACCATCCTTGCTTTGGCTGCAATTTGCCAGGCTGGAGTGTTTGAACTTCCCCAAATTCGTGGGTATGCTGCTCCAGCACATGAAGTAGAAGATTTTGATGTAAGTTAATAATTGGTCAATCGAAAAAATCTCTTGGAGCTGAAACTCAAGAATTCAATTTCGCTGATTGATAATAATATAATAATATAATAATAATATTTATTTTCATCCAGATCATACATTGACACGAATAAATCGTAACTGTAAATAAATAATCTACTCGATAAGTGACTAAAACACTTGTTTAGAGAAAATGAAATGACGAAATATGACTAGTGAACAGATGATTGTAAATGTTTAAGACAATACAATGAAGACAAAATTAGAATAAAAATAAGTTTTTATAACAATATCAAGTTTCATCAGGAACAGATATTTTATAAATAAATAAACAGAGAATAAAAATTTATCTACATAAAATAGGGTAAAATCGTTTTATACATCAAAGAGACTACGTATCATATGTCTGGAATGTTGCTGTATGAACTTTTTCAATAGTTTCTTGAATTTTCTGTTTTCATTTATACATTTCAATTCATTAGGAATGGTATTGTATAATTTTGGTGCTAAGTAGTTGAACATTCTCTGCGTTGTAACTTTGACCATCAAGGGTGACACATAATTATTTTTTTTTCCGAGTATTGTATAGTTGTGGGTTGGGAGTTGATTGCAATGTTTTGTTCCGTGATATTTTAAGCACGTGAGGAAGAAGTATAATTGTCTTAGGTCAAAGATATTGGATTCAGAATATAGTGAGTCAGTTGAATACCTGAAATCTTTTGAAAAAATCAGTTTTATGAATCTCCTCTGTATCACTTCCAATGGATAAAGATGTGTTTTCAGAACCCCACCCCATGCCAGAATTCCATAACGTATATGACTTTCAACTAGAGCATGATATAAAGTTTTCATTTGACTGGAAGGTATGACATCCTTGAGTTTCTTGAATCTATACAATATACATCTCAAATTTTTCATCACGAACATTATGTGAGGGTGCCATTTTAAACGGGAATCAATTATAATACCTAAGTATTTGATTTCTTTCACAGGTTCTATAGAGAACTGTTTGTTATTATACATTGTAATGTTCAGTTAGTCGAAATTAGGCAGGCCACGAGTATTACAGCTGAATGGTAATGGTGTTTATAGTGAGTAATTTATAGTCGAACCATGTTTTTATTGATTTGAAGTCAGATTCTACTTTTTGCTTCAGATTGTCCCAGTTATCAGACTTGTAGAAAATTGCTGTATCATCAGCAAATCCGAAAATTTCTCCGTTGTTGTCGAGTGAGAATAGTCCATTTATTAAATAAAATTGGCCCTAAAACTGTTCCTTGTGGTATGCCATAGTCAATTTTTTTGACACCGCTAACCACACCATCAACACTTACAGCTTGGGTTCTTTCGCTTAAATAGCACTTGAAGAGTTTAAGGCAATTGCCTCTTACACCAATGTCTTCCATTGATTCTAAGAGGAGTTTGTGGCTAACAGTGTCGAAGGCTTTTGACAAGTCTATGAATATGCATAAACATGGGTTGCTTTCGTTTAGTGCTTCTGTTATTTTTGATGTTAAAGCTAGAATTGCATCTTGGGTTGACATATTTTCTCTGAATCCGAATTGATTATGAGAGATAACGGTAAATAGGAAGCTAGTCTATTTTTCAGAATTTTTTCAAATATTTTTGAGAGGTGGGTGATTAAAGATATTGGTCGGTAATTTCCTACTTTCTGAGTATTGCCTTTTTTATGGAGGGGAACTACTACTGTGTGTTTGAATGCCGATGGATACTTTCCTACCTCCATACACAGATTGAAAATTTTGACCAATGGCTCTTGGATATAGCTAGAAATGATCTTTATAGTTTCGGCTTTGATCTTGTCAACACCTACGGCTTTCTTATTTTTAAGTTGACTGATTATGTTTTGTATCTCAATTGATTCTACGGGGGTGAGGACGAGAGAATTTGGCATAATGGGAACGGTTTGGAATATAATTAGCATCGTTTTCTATCTTACTGGCTAGATTCCTTCCCATTTCTGAGAATTTGGAATTGAATTCATTCGCTATAAGTTATTGATCCTTGGTTTAAAGCGGGAAAATCTGTGATTTTTTATTAAATTATTCTTTCAGGCCCACCCCAAATACGAATTCAACTACGGAGTCCAGGATGCTCAAACTGGTGACCACAAATCCCAACATGAACAACGCGATGGTGACGTTGTCAAGGGTTACTACACCGTAGCTGATCCAGATGGTACCCTCCGTACTGTCCACTACACCGCCGATGACCACAACGGCTTCAACGCAGTCGTTGAAAGACAAGGAGAGCCATCATACCCAGCCCCATCAGCTCATGCTGCTCCAGCTCACAACGTGTATGCTGCTCCTTTGAAGGCTGCTCCAGCTTACTATCATCACTAAGTCCGTGCCAAGTTATCCGTATTTGTTGTTGATTTAGCGAATTGTTGATTTATTTATTGTATTAAAAGTACGAACTACTGAATTTCATGGTTTAAATTCATATAATATTGATTACTGCTCTCTAGTGAAAGATTTACCCATGAAATACTGGATGGAATTAGTTTTTTCAAGATTTTCGATTCCGTAAGTTCATAGTTCGGTTGGAGAAACATTAGTAGGTATATACCGAGAAGATTATTTAGATAGAAAATTGATTGAAGACATGATGATGAAAACATAATTCTAGCAACTTGATTTTCAATACACTGAAAACCAACAGAGACTTTTGTGAAGGAATATGTTTGAAAAGTGTAGGACTAGTATGAGTTAGGAAGATCGAGTTACCCTAAAAATGGATTGGGAACCATGAAATCATTTTGAATTTTTGGTATGGAATAAAAGAGATCAAAGTTGCATGGATGTAAATGGTGAATAGATAGCAAATGAAGCTATTGCACAATTATTGAAATATTTGGTTCTATTATCACATAAACAATTGAAGAGACAAAGTTCAGAATTACAACTATAAGGTTGCTGTTGTTTGCTTGAGTAACAAGAAGCCTTCTTTTAATTTCTTAATATGAATTGTATGCAATATCCTTTCAGAGTGTTGCTATCTAAAGTATGTCTATTATGGAGTATGAGTATACGCCATGATTCTCTGCTGGTATCCTTACTTTCGAAAATTATGTTCACAACATTTCTGTAATACTTCTCAGATCTCAGTCAGACAACCTTTTTTGATTTTTTTTAGAAACTGGTAATTCAAAATAGTTTCGAAGCAGAATTACAGACCATATCAAAACATACCTTTCGACATTCTGCTTAGTTTGTTTCATTGAAAAATCATCTAAATTTGAATTTTTCTTCGTTCACATCAGTTGGTTGTTAAGATTATTTCCGATTGATTATGTGAGATTAAAATTGTATGGAGTTTTTCTTTCTTGCACTGATGAGGGCCAATAAGCCCAATACTGGTCTGTAGGTGAATAAAGCAGTTGGTTATTCAAGAAAATTTCTTGATTTCTGTCTGTTTTTGATCAGTTCATAATAATTATTTTCATAAGCGTCGTTTATATGTCCTAGAGTTTATTTCTTATTGATATACCCTTTTTTTTGCATAGAAATATGTGGGTGGGTGAATATGCATTTTTTGAAGTATTCAATTGTTTCCTATAACTCCTCAAATGGACACCTACTATAGTTTTGATTATTTCAATGGAAAACTTGTGAGTACGATTACACCACATTTGTTACTTTTTGGCATTTATCATCCTGAAATTTTCAAATTGCCATGCATGAGATAACGGTTAGTTTTGATTCAAGATGCCAGAGAAAAATAGTTTCGATCTAGTTTCACTTTTCTTTTGTTTCACAGGTTCATTTAAAGATTACAAAATCGAAAATATGATGTTTCCTCAATATTTTCAAATGGAACAAGAATGGCACACTACGTATTCTGAAATATTGTTAGGAAAAATTTGATATCATGCACTCAATCGATATCTAACATTATGAGTACGATTTTGTGAATTGTACTGATAATATTATTTTCTTTCGAAATATGTGAAAATTTCCCGGATGTCTCATGCAAAATAAGTTCAATTTCAGTCAAACCTTAGGTGATAAACAACAATTCAGAATGTGTCAAAAAAGGCATATTTGTGTACTTGAGTCGCACACTGAGTTGTATTGTTTATCTGCAAAAACAAAAAAGTTATAGGGGTGTGCCATTTTTGAGAATCACAAACGATTTGTAAACAATTTCATTTGTTTGTTAAAATTTTTCGAAGTCGCGAATGTTCAACTTGCGTCGATTATTATTATTTGAGGTTCGAGCATAACTTGAAAATAAACCAATAAGGTAATTTGTTCATAATAATTTAATACATATATACAATAAATAGCTCAACAATCCACAATCGATAACACTTATGAATAATTCGCTATCCTCCTAGTGATGATAGTAGGCTGGGGCAGCCTTCAAAGGAGCAGCATACACGTTGTGAGCTGGGGCAGCATGAACTGCTGGTGCAGGGTATGATGGCTCTCCTTGTCTTTCAACGACTGCGTTGAAGCCGTTGTGGTCATCGGCGGTGTAGTGGACAGTACGAAGGGTACCATCTGGATCAGCTACAGTGTAGTAACCCTTGACAACGTCACCATCGCGTTGCTCATGTTGGGATTTGTGATCACCAGTTTGGGCATCCTGGACACCGTAGTTGAACTCGTATTTGGGGTGGGCCTGATAAGTTGAATTACACTTGGTTAACTATCATTATCTACAGGTCATTTTGAATTCGAGATCCACTACTAGATCCACTAATAATACATATTGAAATTATTCGACACATTTCGGTGTTGATTCACATGAACATGAAGATACCTTCCTGTTTATATAAATATTCAAGTACGATTCTATCCCATTGAACTCAGATATCAACACTTGCTGTAGACGAAGATACTCAGTATCACAAGATGAAATATACTTACATCGAAATCTTCTACTTGGTGAGCTGGTGCATAGGCATGAACTTGTGGTTGAAAAACTGCAGCTTGACAAATTGCAGTGAATGCAAGAAGGGCTACACACTGGAAATAAAAATTCAAGCTAATCATCGTCTTGATCATAAGCGACATCAGGATAGTGTTAAAATCCAGTATTTTATGAACTCTTCAATATATGTCATTTGCAAATACACGTGTGTGAAATTAAAATTTGAATAATGAGGAATAACATCTCATCTATAAATGTTCTAGTCTAGAATAGTCTAGCTAGACAATTCTCAATATTTCATCCGATTTCAAAAAATAAATGGATTAAAATGAATGTAACATTGTAAATGATGCGATATACAGATGAAGACATTCCGAACACACGAAATTCAAGCGGACTAAAGCAAATTGAGAAATGATATGACATTCAAGAAACCTAAGAAGTTGAATATGATATCGAATGTTCTACTGAATGTTCAATAGAATCTGAGAACATATGTTCGTCATATTGCCAATAATATGCATTTTTACATTGAAAGACACTGTTCATTGAATCTCGAAAAAAATAAATTCAGGCCATATATTTCTGAAAAAGTGTAAGCATTATGGGAAGATGATTATCATAGACGAGTGAATTTTGTAAATTTTACTTGAACATTACGCAATAACATCACTTTTTCTATTGGTCAGATCAATTTTTCAATGGGAATAGTCATCGCTACCTATCCAAGATAATACTTGAAAAGACGTGGAAAATATATTTCTGCAAAGGTTCAGATAAATCGTTTGGTGTGACAAATCAGTGAAAGTTATTTGATAGGTACTATATACACACTGAATAGATTATTTCTGTGACTTTTCAAAATTATATATTGGTTACATTTCAAAAATTCAAATTTTCATTGAAAATATCAATAAAGTATTTTATGCATTTTATCTTCGAACTGTTACTCCATTGTCAACTCCAGAAAAAGAACTGAATCATACAGGGCAATGGAAAAATACCATTTATATTATAAGAAAGTTGATTATTTTTTATAACATGATTTGTGATGCATTTTGTAAAAAGTGATTTTCAAACCGTATAAAAATTGTGTCATTTACCTTGGCAAACATTATTTTTGGTAGGTAGTTGTTTCTTCAAACACTCTAGATTGTGGTATGTAAACTGAGAGATCTACCCATTCTTATATACACACGATTTTTGGGAGGATACACATTCACAAAAATCTTGTTCCAATCGTTCTGAAATATTCAAATTGGTGGTTATGTAATTAAACGCTTTGATGTTTAGCGTTGTATTTGAACATGACCGAATTGAAAGTTATGTGGGCTTGTTCTGGATTTCATGATGACCAATCGAGTGAATTCACTAATTATTTTCAAGAGTTCTGAAAAATCGTGAAATAGATTTTTTATGTCCACTCAGTATTTATAACTATTCATAATAATTCATCGAAATATTTGAGTTTGATATTTTCAATAATAGTTATTATTTCCGTTACTACACAGATAATCATAAGTAATAACAATCATTCAATGTACAATCGACCTTGAAGAACATGCACAATGTTCAAGGGAGAATATTCGAAGAATTCGAACTAATATAGGAGAAATCTGCAAAAATGCAATTGATTTTAGAAATAATTCAATAATTAGTTTGTTGCAATATAACTACATCATTGGATTTCAGCGAAAATGGAAACTATATAAAGAAGGATATCCCATATGATTCTACAGTGAGTTGCTTCCTACTCGATAGTATTCAATAACATTGATAATAATTTCATAAAAATGTTCTGCAAGGTAAGACGTGATTTTAAAAATATAGTGTGTTAGAAAAAACGAAGAATTGCATTTTTGAGAACGCAATACATCTTTTTCTATTTTGACGATCTTCAATTTGGTCAAAATATGATGAATAAGGCTGTTTGATCAGATTTTGATCACGGCGTATCTTTTTTCTGAAACCATGATCATCAACTTCATATTTTTTTAGTTCTTATTCAGTTGAGCTTTTTCTAACAACTTTATGGATTCGAATAAATGCACATTATAGTTGTAATGTATCGATTGTATTCATGCATTCATGTTTCTCCTACGCATTAATTATGTTTTCATTATTTCTTTTTATTTATTTGTCAGTACTGAATTCCGATAATCTTGTGGTCCGGATGGTGTTTTGATAATGTTATACTGAAGAAAACATACTTTTGAATAATTTCAAAGAGTTTCCATATGGCGTCCATGAAGGAAAATAATGCCTCAATGAAAAGTTAATAAATTTCGGAAATAAAAATGTTATTGCGCGATTCACACAAATGAAAATAATTCATTTCAAAATCATATAATTTGATATTCTCAGTTGATTTCCTTTAAACTTCCAGGCAATATTAATTTTATCGCTGATAGCTCTGACCCAAGCTGGACTCATACATTATCCTCAGATACATGCAACAGATTCAGATGATAAAGATTACTATGCCTACCCCAGATACAAGTTCAACTATGGGGTCAAGGATCCCATAACAGGAGACAATAAGTCACAGTATGAAGAAAGAGATGGGGATATTGTCAAAGGTAAGACGCATGGGTAAGACGTAAGACAAATATAAGAAACGTCACTCTTGAGTGACAAAAACACTTGGTCCTTATGTATTTTGAATGTACCTATTATTATTTAACATCAAGATACACGAACGAAGAAACTCGACTGTTTTTGATTCTCTGGTCATGAAGGCAGTACAGTCTATTACTCGTTCGAAATGAATAATACTATACTGCTGGTATTCCACTCGCATCAAAATTTTTCAATTTTGACCTTGTTAATGGAAGTAATACTGTTTGTTGAATCACAAGAAAAAGTACGACCCGAATGTTCAATATTTCTTTATTTATAATTATGATTTTTTGTATTTAGGAAGCTACTCCATTGCTGAGCCTGATGGTACCTTCCGTACTGTCACCTACACCGCAGATTCCCACAACGGATTCAATGCTGTTGTGGAAAAAGCTGGGCAAGCCAAGCATCCCCAAATCTATGGCAAAGAGGTATCTTCACTAACTGTGTACGCTGCAGAGCCCTTAGTTCATCACTAAAACCCCACTGTGATCATTATGAAAATATACTTTTTCAATAACCGTTCCCAAGCATTTCTTCTACCCCCTTCCTTACAAGCCTCGGAAGTGAACACTCTGAGAAGTAGTTGACGTAAAAGGTGACAGTTACCAACACAAATGACATCATGTCTCGAAGGCTAGTAGCTATACCAGCCAATCGAATCCTCGAAGTGGTAGCATTGGAAAGTACGAGGATACCAACTGAGCCAGTGAGCAAACAGACCATGAACGCCTCTTCATCTCTGCTCCTCTGGATGTTCGTCATGATGCTGATATACACCTCATCCTTGGGCATAGCGCTGTTGATAGTTTACGTGGGGGTGAGAAGCAACCGCGCCGAGGAAGCAGAAGAAATAACCAGAAGGAGTAGAGACAACGATGTGGATGTGGATGACTCTGGGGATTCGGTCACGGATATCCCTGGGGTGCTGATTTAGTCGAAAACGGAGAACTCAATTCGATGAGAGTGTGAGTGACAGTGTCAGTTTGACGGATTCGAATTCTATAGGCTTTTCCGCCTGCGACATGAGTGGCTTGAGGACCTTCTCTGCTGATGGCAGAGCATCCAGGAGGATGATGGTTACGTCACCTGATAGCCAGATTGAAGTGGTGGCAGTGAAGGGCCAAAGGGTGGGGGACACTGGAAGACATCCATTCGATTTGATGAGTTCCTGCAACCTACTGCTTTTCTGGTTGTTGATTATGATGTTTATGTTGACGATTTCCTTCGCGATTGCTTTGCTTTTATCTGCTATTTTGGTGAGGAATGTATATATGTACGATGGGGACCATGCTGGGGACCATAATGGTAGCAAATAAATAAATATTGAAATATATTTCTAATATTCCTGTACTCCTTTCAGGAAAATTGAATATATAAAACTTACATTGTAGTGTGTAACCTTGTTTTCGGAAATAGGGGGTGAAATTATTGAGTATCGAATGTCAACAACTAGAGAATACTTATAAATGTCAGTTAATATACATCGTTTCATGATCAGCGGATTATTATACGGAAATATAACGAAAATCTTTTAGGGTGGCATGAAAATCTAGATCTTGATCCAATTAGCTGATCCTTCGAGACAAAACTGTTTGTCTGGATAATCGATTTTCAATCATTCGATCAGAGCAACTGGGGATCGTGACTAAAATTGTGAAAATATTTTAACGTGAAAGACAATTCTTGTGCGGCGTACGTTGTGCTACTTGTACTATTGATGATTCTGAGTTATGATTTAGAATGTATCACGCCGTTTTTTTTTCGTGAAATCGATAACGGTCGATTCGTTCAGCAACCAGAAGCATGAAAACAGTCAGTCAAGTTTTGGTATTTTGATGAGAAGACTAGAGAACAAAGAACTGTGCGGAATTGTGGTGTCATTATTGATAGAATCCAGTTCAATAGGATGTATGAGGTTTCGTTGGGGTTGATGGATTATTTTATTGAGGTAGGTGGAATATGCTTCGTTATATGTATCTTTATCTTCGTGATAATGTACCTACTGTGAGATATTTGTACTGGCTATTGTAGATTGTAGAGGTGTTCGTTAAGGCACCTCGACCTATCAGATCTTTTGTGCATAACCCTCAATCTATTCGAAGTCCGGGATTCGGAGGCTTCTTGCGGAGTTTATCAGTTTCCTGGGAGCTAGGTTCCTGACATCGGAGGACTCTAAGAAGGCCCCTTTCAGGAAGTTGAGCCTTTTGCAGAAGAGTGCTGGGCATTCGCAAAGCAAATGTTGCAGCGAAGTTCTCGCAGTAGCGGCAACTATCACTCTCTGATTTACCCATCCTTTTGAGGTGATACCTTAGAGGGCAGTTTCCAGTGAGGAGTCCCGTTACCAGTTTCGAGTCTTTTTTGTCCAACTCGAGAAGCTGTTTAGCTTTCCTTGACGAAAGGCTCACTAGCCTTTTCGCTTGTCTTTGTCCTGGCACTTTATTCCAGTGAGATTTCATTTCATCCGCTTCCCAACGTCGAACCTCTTCTTTCAAGTGGGCCTTGGACAGAAGGGTTCTGGGCCGAGAAATTGTGTATTTGCCTCTTCTTTGGCAAGGCAGTCTGCTTCATCGTTGCCTTTAACTCCCTTGTGACCTGGCACCCACATCAAAGTGACCTGGTTGTTCGCTGCCAGTTGTCTCAGGGATTGTTTACAGTCCCAAGTCAGCTTAGACTCACAAGTGTATGACTTCAGAGCTCTCACTGCTGCTTGGCTATCTGATAGAACACAGATTTTGGCCATTCGAGTGTCCCTTTCAAGGTACTCCTGGGCACATATAGCATGTACTTCTGCTTGAAAGATGGTTGGGTATCACCAAGGGGTTTTGAGAGCCTGAAATTTGGTCTTGTAACTCCCACTCCAGCCCTTCCATCCATCTTGTATCCATCAGTATACCACACTAATTCATCCCTTCCCAGTCTGAACTGGCTATAGTGCTTGATATAATTTTTCTGTGATGTTTGTATATATTATCCACTTGAGTACCTTTTTATAATAGTGAATTTAAACAGGAAAGTTCCATTACTGGGGTTACTGTTGAGTATAAGCATGCTCCTAGGTCCATGATCATAGGTTGTCAATTAAACTTCATACTATTTGTTAGAGGCTGTGAGTATTGGTCAATGGATGTGTTCTTTTCATTGGTGTTGATGCCTTCCATGAAATAATTCAAAATATATCCTATAAACGTGGTTTTGATTTCGAATAGAGAATGAATATGTGAATATCTCCTGGTTGATAGAAATTACTAGTCAAGTTTTGGTACACTGGTGTGTTCAACTGTGAATTTGAAACTCTTTCAAGCAATGGAATCCTTCCCGAACAATGACAGTTACAGCAAGAGAAGCACTCTTAGGAGGAGTTTCAGAGGATTGATAAACCACTAGGTAGAAATAACAACAATGAATCTGGCTGCATCAAGAGATTCCTGATAGTTAATTACTATTGACCAGATGAAGGTTTCTCCACATATTCCTCTAGATGATATGTTTGAGTTAGAAGATTCCTTGAAAGTTTAAATAAAAAAAAAGATGATTCAAAGGAAACGATAGTCTTTTATTCGAGTACACAAAAATAAATATGGCGTGAAGGCAAAGGCTATGTGAAAACTAACAAAACAAACATGAGGTATATACACAAGTGAGCAGCATTCAATGCATTCGAGATCGATCAGTGGTAACCATGACCACCAAGTGCGTACCCTCCATGACCAAGAGCGACTGGGGCTACGGCGATGGACTTGGTGATGACCTGGGGGTGGACAGCGTGACCGGACCTGGACACGACTGCGTTGAAGCCGTTGTGGTCGTCAGCGGTGTAGTGGACAGTACGAAGAGTACCATCGGGTTCTGCCACGGTGTAGGAGCCCTTGACTACGTCACCATCGCGTACTTCGTGCTGGGATTTGTGGTCTCCGGTATGTCCATCGGCGACTCCATAGTTGAATTCGTATTTGGGGTAGGCCTGTTGGACAGAAAAAATCACTTCAGTGGAGAACTTTACAGTCACTCTTTGCCAGTTATGAGTTTTCCTTCTCGAATTCGGTAAGGCGGTACAATTCTCTTTGGAGACAGGCTTTAGTTCACGTTTCATACTAGCGGAGAGATCCTATCAAGCTTGGTTCAGGTTTAAGATGGTGGTTGCTAGATCTTCCTGTCGCAGAACTTATTGTTATTGTGCCAGCTATTCACAAATCAACCTGGTTGTTATACGTTTTGATGGTTCATACGGAAACACATTGAATAGACAGATGGAGAATCTAACATCATAGCTGAATTCGTATTTGAGGTAGGTTTGTTGGACAAAAGAAATCAATTCAGTGCCGAAGATTTTAGTCGCTCTTTGCCAGTTTTGAGTTTCCTCGTCAAATTCGGAGAAGCAGCGACAGGCTCTCTTGTTCTCCTGACAAAGAAATCCTATCATGTTTGATTCAAGATTGAGGTCTGATGAATGCTGAATCTTTCTGTTGCAAACCTTCTAGTTATTGTGCCGTTGGCTTTCTAATGCCAGCTATTCAAAAATCAACCTGTTTTTTTGATGGCTTATATGGAAACACATTGTATAGAAACAAAAGGAGAATCTATCGTCATGCGCATATTAACCCAAAAATGTTCTGAGACTGCTAGCAGAGCTGGGTAATCAAATTTGTGATATCCAAGCTTGTTTATCAGTACAAAAAGGTTCAAAGAGTGAATAAGAAATGTTGGCTAGAGCCCTAGAAGGGACAAAAACATTTTTCACTGAGAATAATTTGGAATAAGCTTCTATGAGAAGCAAGAGAAGCAAGATAAATGGCGTCCGGAAGATCCGAATACTAGCATATAACAAGCAGGATGATACTTGTGCCTTGAATATTCTTGTGAATAGAGTAGCATTACTATAATTAACAATGAAGAAACAAGATATGTGTTGAGAATGTGAAATTATAGAACTCGTGGAGAGAAAATCGATAACATGATGAAATATCGGTTGAAACTGAAAGAAATCACCAGAAATATGGATAATATGTATGCAAATATATCGTCTTTTGATTATAAAATCAGGTGCGTGGCTTAGATCCGTGATCACAATACAAACTTGCAACACCTCATCACTGAGGAATTATTCAACCATTCTACGCATGTGTGCCTTATGCAATGTCGATCTACTTCATCAGAACATGAGATTATCATAGTAGCTATTTTCCTTATTACAGTTTATTTTAATGGATAGTTACAGCATTCATTTTCCACTGTTCTCAATAAACGTAGGTGCCCATAAGATATTTGTCATTGACAAATACTGAGGAAAGGAAAATGAGTGCTGAAGGAATCATTCTTCGAAATCTGAAATATCATTTATTTTCTTACGTAGTAGTCGATAGATTGCTTGACAGGTGCAACGGCAATTGGGGCAGCATGAGCAATGGAAATTGGGGCAGCATGAGCAATGGAAAATGGAGCAGCAGCGTACCCATAACCATGTCCTCCTCCAATGAGTCCTGCTTGACTGCAGGCTACTAGAGCGGAAAGAGCTACAATCTGGAGAAACAGAAAAATAATTTATTAATTTAATAGCCAGAAGAAAATCACATTTTTTCCTGAGGTATATATACAGTGTCACACATGAAGTTCGCGACATCTGGAAGTTTTTTTTATTCATAGATATAAAGAAAATTTGACTTCGCAGTTAGTTTTTGCTTGAAAAATGAGTAAAATAGAGCATCTTTCCTTTTTTTATGTGCTACCCTGAACCTGTCAAATTTGATTTTTTTTTTCGAAAATTCTCAAAAAATCTGTTTTTTTTTGAAATTTCGAAAAATGACAGAAAAAAAATAGTTTAGTTTCCAATTTTATACATTTGTACCAAATTTTGAGTCTCTAATGTCACTTTTCTCCATTTTTTTCAATTTTTCGAATCTTTCGCTCCATCGATTCGAACGAAACCTGATTCAAATTTCATAATTTTGATGAATATGAGATTTCAATATCATATCTTGCCCAGGAAATACCCACATTGGCCTGTTACCAGAAAATAAAAAAAATGCATCTCCAGAAATTCGTCTTTGTTCTTGCAAAGTTTATCTAGTTTTTTCATTTCATTGTTAAACTGATGTGGATTTTCAATGTATGGACGTTAATATGTCAGTAATCGAATAAACGAATTCCTCTTCATTCTTATCACACTCGTATTTCTTTTTTTGATAGATTTTTATCCAGTTTGATTATTTTTCTCACCAATAATTCAGTTACGAAGAAATCCGAAATATCATAATTTTCTGTGAACTAAACAATGACCTACAGTTTCATAACTATTCAAAAGATTCCCGTTCTAGCGATTTGTACTAGACATGATATAAAATTTCGTGATTTTAAACAATACAAGACTAATGCAACATCTCGGGATGAAAATAGTTGGTACTGATCAAATCGAAATAAAATTTTCACTTAGTGGTAGTCGAAGTGACAGTAGAGAGTCCAAATTTGCAACAAATTTATAAAATTGGACACTGAGCAACTTTTTTTCATTTTTCGAAATTTGAAAAAAAAACATAAAACATAAAAAAAGCAAAGATGCTGTATTTTAATCATTTTCAAGCACAAACTAACTGCGAAGTCCAATTTTCTTTTTATATCTATTGATCAAATCAGACAATTTATTAAATTGTTGTCCTTAGAAACTTAGAGGGAGGTAAATTGTTGTTCTCAATAGTTTTTCACTCTCTCGGGAGATAAATAACAGTTCCTATTTCCTTTTCAGAGTTATAAAATGACGTTTCCTAATGAAGTATTAGTAAAAAAACTATTTCTCCCTCCCTCATATATGTACCAACATTAATCTCTTCAATGTATTACTTTATTCCTGGATTATTTTCAAATGCATATGAAAAGTTGATACCAATTAATACTCAATCAATTATTGAATTAGACTTTTTTATCAAGTCAAACAATACAACCAACAAAAATGGTGAGTAGATGATGAATCGTTCATCGCTGCATGTGTAAGATTCAGGATGATCCCAATAAAGATCATTTGAGATGAAACAATTGTAGTAGTTGGATTAGGACCATTTTCCTGAATAATACATGTATTGAATATCTTTTCTCAAATCAACTCACCCAACAACAACTGGAGTCGAACTAAAAATTGGATTATGTTTAAGATTATTTTCAAAGGCATATGAAAAGTTGATATCAATACTCAATCAATTATTGATTCAGACTTTTTTATCAATTCAAACAATACAACCAACAAAAATGGTGAGCAGATGATGAACAATTGTAGTAGTTGGATTAGGACAATTTTTCTGAATAATATATCTATTGATCCTTATTGACGCATTATATTTATGAAAATCCATATCTTTCTTCAAACCAATTCACCAACAACTACTGGAGTCAAACTAAAAACTGGATTATGTTTTCTTTCCCAAAATATGTTTGCGTCCACGAATGTCTCATAAGCATCACTCAAAAATTGATCCAAACCGAATAATATGCAACTTTTTCCAATTCCAACCCCGCACAACCCTTGTACACACCTTGGCGAACATTTTGCTTATCTTGCACTGTATTGGATACCACACAACACTGACTTCAGAACCCAAGTTTCCAGCTTATATAGATCGAACCCTAGTGCCTACCAGACGTTCACCACAATTACAACAATAAAAAAATGCCCATAGAGAGACCAGGCCGATAACGTATCCAAGGCATGGACGAAAGTCCGTTGCGACAAAAGCAAGGTCTGCGTTGAATTTTTCGCAGATGCAATATCCACCTACCGGGTATTTTGGTGCCTAATGTGCACTCAATCGGAACACAAATTGATGCGTGCTTAGTTGCGAGAAATCCACACTGCAAGTTGGGTAGCGGAAAACCATTCACGGTCCAATAACCATCGAGGCTTTTTCGGTGTCTTCCGGGGTAGACGCTGAAAAGTGGTTTAAAATTGAAAAGAAAATGCATTCATTCATCGATCACTATTTGAATTCGAAGCTCCGTACGTTTTTCTCAAATTCTGTGAAAAAAATCAGTGACAAATCTCGTAGCTTGTAGCATTCGCCAAATATTGCAATAGTGGTTTTGAAAGTGTCTAATCAAAATAAAAACCATTAGCATAGCATGGTGAAGCATTATTTCACGTGTATGTAATGATAGTGAGAAAAGTGATTCGGAAGATTACGGATGAATTTTGAAGCATCTCGTTCGATAAAAATACAAAATAACTGATAAAAATTCAGATAGTATTTTTGGTATGGAGGGTGTTAAATGGATTTTTGGAAAACTCTGGAGAACTGAATGACAGATCATTGTTTGAATGAAAAATTCAGATAGTATATTTGGTATGGAGGGTGTTAAATGGATTTTTGGAAATATCTGAAGAACTGAATGACATATCATTGTTTGAATGAGTACCTATCCTTAAATACTCAAATATGCTCTTACCATTCAAAATAATTTCATCAAATAAAGTGATGTTATCGCTTATATCAAACACATTTTTGTAAATCTATGACGATGTTCTATCAAACTGAATTTTTAAGCAAGCATTTTCGTATTACTCTCCACGACATTTTCTAAACATATCTGTAACCGATTTTGAGACATTATAACTTTCATGATTAAAGAGGAAGTAAAATCAATAATTAATGATGGTCTAGGAATGATTTTTTTCACTATTTCGACAAGTGATATTTTGAATTCTCACTAATTTCATTGATATCTACTTTATTAAAGAGCTTGTAAAACACAGGCTATATTAGGATATACTTGATGTTATAGAAAACTTGTTTCAATCATTATTTGTTTTCTGAGATAATGGATTGAAATTTGATGGATCTCTTCATTCCATGAAACTGCATTCAACTTCATGCGAATTCCGGTTTCACCGGAAGTGACATATACTTTCGATGGTTGAATGGGATATCTGGTATATTTTTAGTTTTTTTTTTCTTACCAACTAAAACAAGTGTAGTATTGAATCAATCATAATAAAATGTTCTTTTTTCTTAACCCGACGAGCCACCATGTACCGTTAGAAAAAAAATAAGTAGTGATGAAAATTTTAAAATCAAAAATTTTTATCGAAAACAGGGAGTTGTATTTCTCAAACATTTTGGGACTGAAATTAGTTATTTGTTGTTTGTGAAAAATTCATTCACAGTAGTAGTTGTTCCTGATAAAGGATTATCCCTCAGCTTTAATGGGGTCGTTCAAGAATAAATGGACGGTCTTTTTGTGGATAGATAACAGTCATACGTTCAACCTTGAAACTTCAAGTATATTTTCATTCTCTCCAAGACTTGAGAAACATCAACACAATATAGCGGCTCCGCCTTCTAACAATGTCGAAAGCATGTACCAACTAAATGAGCAAGTAACTAGATTAAACTGCACATTAAAACATTTTATAATTACAGCGTCATTGCCCAAGAAACTCTAGGCCTTGAATTGTCAGAGCTTTTCATAAAATGACTAAGATTTCTATAAGCTTCCTCATGGAATCAAATCATTCGACCTATACTATTTCGCAGAGCGAATCATAACTTGTATTTTTCTCTAACTTTAAAGTCCGAACAATGAAATTACTAACGTCAGTGAATTACAAAAAAAATATACAATGTTATAACAAAATCAGCGATTATTGGAAGATGTTATTCATTGTATTAAATTATTCAATGTCCGCTTCACATCTTATGGTAGATTTATGCAGCGATTTTGAGTCATAAGTTTTAAGCCGTAAGTTTTTAGTCATAAGCCGTAAGAAGTTCAATCATTGCTTTTCAATGATTCCATTCATAAACTTGACATAAGTTTTAAGTTGCAAGTCATAAGTTTTAAGTCGTAAGAATGTTGGCCAACTTTCATCTCTTATGGCTTAAAACTGATCATATTTGCGCATGCATTCGAAGTTTTCAATTCTGTGACGGTTTTTTATAGGTTATTGTCTTTGATTGTGTTGTTTATTCAAACTTATATCAGAATCATTAGATTATAAAAGAAAAAATGGATATTGATGACTGAAATTGTAAAGTGACCACTGACACAACCACAGAAATTGACCAATGGGAGAAGTTACCCTCAAGACATGACAGTCCTTGATAATTCCTGCATAAATGGTGTTTTTTCCTTTATGTATGAAATCTTATTACTAAAAACTTACGACTTAAAACTTATGACTTAAAATTGCTGGATAAATCCACAATTAGTCTCGAAAATATATCCTGAGAACTGAATTTCTTCTGAACTCGAGGCATTCAACCTCATGGGGGGATGGTGGTTATATTGTTACAAATTCTCTGAAGTGCTTATTTTCTCTAGTGAGTAAAAAAAATGAAAGATTTCATGAAAAATACATTACATGAAATAGTATAACACCGATTCGTTCGACTGGTTATCAGAGTCAATGGTACCTGCCGGTCATCTTTGAAACCGAAAGTGGACAACGAATAGCGATGTTATGAAATCGGAGTTCATGCTTCGTTTAATGATTTGCTTTAGTTTCAGTTCAGCTGGCAATGTGTGTTTAATGCTCCAGTAACTCGTATGTAATCGGATAGCTTGATATGGGAGAAGGTGATGCAGAATGCGGAAAATCGAAGACATTCGTGTGCAGTTGGTTATGGATGGTGTGAATAGCAGTCATTAGATCATTTTATTGTTAACTCAATACTAATTTTTCGTATGCCAATATTTTTATATTATCATTTATTTTTATTATTTTCATGCTGAAATGTTCGTAACCCCATAAATTCAAGCTGGAAATTTCATTCGATTGACTCTTTATAGTATAATTCTTATGTATCTTTAATAGTATCAATAATTGCACTATTGGACTCATCCAAAAATACAGTTACTTTTTGTCCCCAAATTTGAATTATATCAAATTACTTATCAAAATAACAGAATAACGATATATCTTCTAATTCTCAGTAAGTTGTATATGGACCGAGAAAGGATTCTTGGTATGTGTTGATGGAAATCAGGGATGCTTATACTAGGAATTTTCGATTGGAGCTAGTAATTTTCAACTTTAATAACATACAATTTTGAATTGAATCTAGAGCCATATTGTATTGAGTTTAATCTCAGAATTCCTATTCTGAATTTCCAAAGTTCACCAGTGAAGTCGGAGAATGTACCTTCCAGTTCAAACCAGGCATTTCCAGTTGCAAACTCAAACTTCCAGATCGATGAGTGGATGATTTAAATATTGAAAAACTCAGGTTTCATTTTCAAATGAAATATACTCAGTTGGCATTCAGAAAGTCTCACTTCAAATTGCATGCTTATGAACCGAAAGTTCTTGTTTGAAGTTGGTTTGAATAGGTACTTTTAGAAATACTGTTGTTTTTCATTAATGTACCTAGATATTCTTGCGTAAACGATAATTTTGGAATTTGAATTGAGTTGGGCGAAATTCACTTACCACCCCCCTCCATAAATATTTTCTTGTATAGGTTCATCCCTGATAGAACCCCTTGAGGTATATTATCATTAAAACACTGAAAGAAATTTATTTCTATTAAAGGGTGTTTCAGATAACATCCAAGGAAATTTTCTACATTCTCTTCTGATGACTGAAGGTAGTTTTACTGATATCAACTACTAGTTATTTTTATTCTTATAGTATTCTTATTATAGTATTCAGTTCGTATAACAAGAAAAACCATGAGGGTGCGAAGGTATTTCTTGAGCGTTTCGTTGGGGATAATACTATAGTTTGTAAACTTTGAGGACTGACATCATCACAACTAGAATCACCTGTCTTTTTTACTTCTATTCTCTGTCCAGATCTGGCTTGGTGAAATGTCGAAAATCTTTGATACTACAAACCAAATACAACTGAAATAATATGATTTCAAAAAACTATATGAATATGATTTTCTCGAGCTCAGGTATATAATTTATTTGATTTCATTGAAATTCTCATCGACAATAGATAAATTTTAGATATTCTTTTATGTGTAATTTCCAGATAATACTAATCGATTATTTTACGCATGGAAATCAAATTCACTTTTTTCTACCTTCACATAGGTACATATAATAATTACAAAGCATTAGATAGAATTGGCATTGAGCATACCAGAAAATTTGTGTTACAGCAACATCCGTTACCATTCCGACAAATCAGTGTACAGCAGCCTATAATTTTCGATTCAATTTGAATATATTATCACTATTTATGTTTATAATGGCATACTAAACTATTAATAGTAGGTCTATTATCGTTAACAACGAAAAACTTTGTAATTCTTCGACGATATTGGCTCATGGAATGTATACATTCTGATATCAATAATGAGTAGATATACAGGGTGTCCCCTCTCAATTGGAAAAAACTTCTGGGGCATATTGAGGAACCATAGACAAGCAGTTTGAGATAAGAGACTGATGTCCGGAAGTGCATGGTTTTCAGAATACAGGGTGTCAAAGTTTTTTTCAAAATACTTTTTTTTATTAATATTTCAAAGACACGTTAACCGATTTTCTTGAAATTTGCTAGTGATGTAAGCTTTAATAAGACGCTCAGTTAGCACTAATTAAATGTTAATTATGACTTCCAGTGGCGCCCCGGGGGACAGTGTCACGAATAAAAATGACAAAAAATGTACGCTGCTGACTTTTTTAAAAATTTTATATATTTTTTAGAAAGCTCAGTTAAAAATTCAACTTTTTTGTCACTTGATATTTTTTCGTATCTCTCTCCGTTTTCGAGAAATTTTTTTTATTAAAAACTTTATTGAAAGGTTCATTATCTGAAAATCTAAAACAAAACAATGTTGTCATGGTAACACATAAACATGTCAAACTTTAGTAAAAGTGTCAGTTTCTAAGTACTTAAATATCTTCAAACGTTACACTAATTGCAAAAATGAATCGGTTTGAATTAGCCGAGCTTGCAGATATGCATCTCTTGTATGGGGAAGCGCAGGGTTATTCTTTGTTAGCACAACGGTTGTACGGGCAGCGGTTCCCAAATCGTGAATTGCCAAACCATAAGATTTTTATCAAAATTCATCAAAATCTACGGGAGACCGGCTCATTCGTGGTAAGTATTGCAGAAATGGCAACTTTCTGTGTTTTTTTTCTTGCGCGTTTCTGTTTTACAGCCAATCTAAGAGGCTTTGTTATCTTTGCAGCCTATTCGAGAATTTGCAAGGCAGTTTCCGATCAGAGATGCCGTTGAGGATGAAGTCATGGCACGCATTCAGAATGAGCCCAACACTAGCACTCTTCTGATTGCGTCGCAACTTGATTGCAGCAAAAATACTGTCCATCGAGTATTGAAAATCCACGATCTCTATCCATTTAAACTGCAAAAGGTGCAGCATCTACTGCCTGACGATGCTCCTCGGCGGCTCGAGTTCTGCGAGTGGTTGCTCCGTCAAGCGGATGAAAACGCTGATTTTTTAAGTATAATCTTCACGAGCGATGAAAAAGGATTTTCGCGCGAGGGGACATTCAATCCTCGTAATAACCACGAGTGGAGCGAACAAAATCCCCATGCTACGCACATCAGAGGATATCAGCAGAAGTTTGGTGTTAATGTTTGGGCAGGTATTCTTGGCGACCATTTGATTGGGCCGTACGTTCTACCTGATCACCTCAACGGGAATAACTATCTAGTTTTTTTTGCGAGATATTCTGCCCGAGCTGCTGGAAGATGTACCCCTCCAGTTGCGTAGAGAGGCCTGGTTCCAACACGATGGTTGTCCAGCGCATTTTGCGCGCACCGTCAGAGGTTACCTCGACCAAACCTACAACAACAGGTGGATTGGTAGAGGTGGTCCCGTCCCTTGGCCAGCAAGGTCGCCGGACTTGGCCCCCCTGGACTTTTTTCTTTGGGGCGAAATGGAACGGTTGATCTATGCAACTCCTGTGCCGACCATGGAGGACCTAGTTGCTAGAGTTGTGGTGGCAGCGGAATTTATCGCGAACAATCCAGGCGTGTTTGCTCGGGTGCGCGAATCCTGGCTCGACAGGTGCAGAAAATGCATCGAAATGCATGGTGGACACTTTGAGCATTTGGTCCACTAATTAATAATATATTATTTGTAAAAAAGCCTCCTTGTTTTTCTTTCTAATAATAATGAACCTTTCAATAAAGTTTTTAATAAAAATTTTTTCTCGAAAACGGAGAGGGATACGAAAAAATATCAAGTGACAAAAAAGTTGTATTTTTAACTGAGCTTTCTAAAAAATATATAAAAATTTAAAAAAAAGTCAGCAGCGTACATTTTTTGTCATTTTTATTCGTGACACTGTCCCCCGGGGCGCCACTGGAAGTCATAATCAACATTTAATTAGTGCTAACTGAGCGTCTTATTAAAGCTTACATCACTAGCAAATTTCAAGAAAATCGGTTAACGTGTCTTTGAAATATTAATAAAAAAAAGTTTTTTGAAAAAAACTTTGACACCCTGTATTTTGAAAACCATGCACTTCCGGACATCAGTCTCTTATCTCAAACTGCTTGTCTATGGTTCCTCAATATGCCCCAGAAGTTTTTTCCAATTGAGAGGGGACACCCTGTATATTTGAATAACCATCAGAATAATCTCTCTCGGATTTTGAATCTAGGAGTCAGGTGTTATCATTTTTTGTAATATATGGGTTTTGACATTAATTCAGTCATATTATTGGGAAGATAAGAAGTCACAAATATGGCATGAGTATGTTTTATTTGACGATCCTAACTTATTGGAACAACAATGCGTGACATTCATGATACATAACTAGAGGTGATATTTACATAGATAAAAACACAATTGAAGCACATAAAATGAACAATCCAACATGAAACAACCAATAAATCAGATAGAAAAAGCGGTCAGATCTAAACTACCCCTAAGAAAATCAGTAATGAAGGAATGGAGGAATAAATATTAGGGTGAAATGCACTTTTGATTTTCCTAGAAGTATCCTAGTTTTCAAAAAGCGTCTTGCTCTAGTCGAAGGTATGCTTTAATATAAGGCAAAAAATATGAATGCACTATGGAGTAGAGAACATGCGTGAACTGGTTGAAGTCCAGCAAACAAAACGCTTTTGGTGGGAATGTACCTATGGTGTTTAGCCCTTGAGGTAGCCTAATCCATAGCCATGACCTGAAAAAAACAAAATGTTTCAATAATATGCAACAGAGGTAAGTGTAAAGGTGTCATTAAATCGAAAGAATAAACAAGTACTGATAAGTACAAACATTGGTGTTTCCATCACTGTTCCTTGTGGAACCATCATGGATAGAGTCATTCTGAGAATATGGTTATTTCGAGTGAATGCATATAGTATGTTGAACCAAGAAACATATTTCAGTATTTATTCAGGTACCAAGAGCATATACAGTACGATGCAAATGTATGGAATAAATTCATTATCTCTAAAGTATATCAATTTTAAGGAAAATCCTGAAACAGGTCGATTTTTATTTTCAAATTGACATCTCTTGATATACATACGGAGTTTGTGAGGTCATCCGCGTAGTTGTGGTGACGTCATCGATTATTTTTTTAAATAGGAAGACACCCTGTTCAATTTTTTTTCTGGAAGGTATATTCATTGTCGATCTGACCGTATACTAATATTAGGAGTTTAAAGTAATATAGGGTGAGAAAAAGTTATTCATTATTTTATATTTACAACGGAAACCGTTATAATAAATAATCAAATTTGTGACCTTCTGCAAAAATACAATGTGATAGACAGAAAACAAATCATTCTTGAACTTTGCTATCGTTTCTGAATATATTTGTGAAATATTCACTCGTATTCGTTCTTTCAAATTATCTGATCTTTCCGGCTTCCTACATAAACTGCTCTACAGATAACCTCAGAAGAAAAAATCGAGAGGAGTTGAATCAGGAGATATAGTTGGCCATTCGATTGACCCTCTAAAAACCTATTAAGGTAATTGCGTACATTGATAGCATAATGATGTTGTAAATATAAAATAATGTTTTCACACTCTGTATCACTTTATTGTCCTGATATTAGTATATGGTCAGATAGACAATGAATATACCATCCAGAAAAAAAAAATAAACAGGGTGTCTTCCTATTTAAAAAAATAATCGATGACGTCACCACAACTACGCGGATGACGTCACAAACTCCGTATGTATATCAAGAGATGTCAATTTGAAAATAAAAATCGACCTGTTTCAGGATTTTCCTTAAAATTCATAAACGTTAGAGATAATGAATTTATTCCATACATTTGCATCGTACTGTATATCTTGTTTCTCCGGAGACTACATGAATTACTACAACTCTAATCCTCTTAGACTTTTTAGAGGCACTTCGAACTACTGAATATTTTTTTAAATGAGTATTTGACTTCTCTCAAAATACGCTCAGATACAAGCAGGCAGTGTCTTCATCTGGTGATACCATTACAAACTAGTTATGAGATTGTAGAACCAAGTAAATAGATTCAGACATTTTCTTTCTGGTGTTTTGAAATCATTTAGTAGGTCCTTCCAAAAAGAAATAAATTTCCCTATTATTTCAGAAGAAGTAGAAGAATGTTTTGTTGAAGCAATCTAATCAACGAAATATTTTTTATCAAAGTCAAAATCGTTTTGATGTGTGTACTCTCAGTAAAATAGTGAATGAAATACTCAGGTCCAAACTACACTGCGGAACAATCACATAGGGATTTAAATACTAGACTAGAAGGACCTTTGAATATCCTTCACCATTCACTAGTCATGGTCTCTGTCATAATCATTATGTCGAGTTGAGAGGGTGCATTTCAATGCAAGCATTCATACAAGTAATTAATCATAGTCTTTAGAACAGAGTCAAAATAAATGCCATGAGACAAGAATGGGACTATGACAGTGACTGTGATGAAGACAATGATGTATAAACTGCTGAGCGTAGAACTCACCTAATCCCAAAGATGGCGCCACCACCTGCGCATACTGCGGTGCAGCAGCGATGACCTTCTGCGCGACAACTGGGGTGGCAGGATGCGCAGCATGTCCCGACCTGGTGACCACCGCGTTGAAGCCGTTGTGGTCGTCAGCGGTGTACTGGACGGTGCGAACGGTGCCGTCTGGCTCCACCAGGGAGTACTGGCCCTTGACGACGTCGCCGTCCCTGGACTCGCTCTGGGTCTTCTGGTCTCCTGTGTGACCGTCTTGGACGCCGTAGTTGAACTGGTACTTGGGGTAGGCCTGCGGAATGATGGGGTGGTTAGATTGGGGCTTAGGGGATAAGAAGATGTTTGGGCGTCATCTTCAAAGGTTTGCTACATGCAGTTAACGAGGGAGCCTGTTATCTTAAACTTTCAGTGACAAGTCGAGGGTCCAACCTTCGCCTTTGCTATTCTCCGATGTGCCTTCATCAATTATTTCCATCAAGGTATTTGATTTACCTTCAGCTCCTGTGGAAGTTAAGGGTAATAGATCCACCAGATGCAAATTATATTTTGTGATCATGCTAGTACCAGGCCATAAAACAGTGTTGTGGATTGATCTTCTACGATCACATCATTCGTTTGTGTACCTATACTGATTAACTGTAGATAGTAGATTGTAAATTGTAGGGAGGGTCAGATCTTTTGTTCATAACTTCAACCTATTCGAGGCCTGGGATTTCGAGACTTCTTACAAAATTTATCAGTCTTCTTGAAGCTCAGTTCCTCAAGAAAGCCCTTTCCAGGAACCTGATGAGCCTCTTGCAGAAATGCGCTGACAGTCGCGAAGCAAATGTTCTGCAGTTTCAGCGGAGTTATCGCAGTAGCGGAACTATACCACTCTCTGTTTTGCCCATCTTTCTGAGGTGATACCTCAGAGGGCAGTGTCCAGTCACCAGTTTCAAGTCTATTCAGCTTTCCTTGGCGAAAGGCTCACAGTGAGTTGATGATCAAATCACCGTCGAAGACAGTGGTCAGTGACATTCTGAGTTTGATCTGAATTCAGTCGTATGGACATATACACAGACAGTCCACAGGTGGAATAAAGAGGAAGCAACATCCCTTAGTGAGATTTGCTAGAGATTTGGCCTTCTGGAAGAGCAGACCTCTTAGGGTGACTTTTCAAAGGGCTGATAAACCTGTCAAAGACAACGAATAACATGACTAGAAACACAATGTCTGTGCAGTGTTTAGCCTGTGAAACCCTTTGGGTTTTGGTTATTCTGACTCAATGAATCAAATCCTGAGGAAAATTGACCACTATCTGGTATATTTGTAAACATTTATCAACGCTTGTTGAAAAGAGAATCTCTGGTGTCAAACCACAAACCAATATCGAATTCTTTCGCAAAACCAATTCTTGGCCATGACAATATCAATCGAGCGGAAGAGATTTCCTTGTACTTGACCATACACAACTCGTGTTACTCATCGAATCTTCCTTGTGATCTTCTCTTCTGCTTTCAAGGTCGTAGTCTCGACAACACGTTACCATCACGAGACATCTCGTAATTTCACTATTACTGAAACGTTAGGGGACCTAGATAGTTTTATTGCATTGCCTTTTGTGGAGTCTGTTCAGTTCAGTTATATCACTCTCGTTCTAGTTTAGATGAGATTTATACATATTTGGAGTTTGGTTGATCAAGACTCGGGCTAGTTTAACAAGCTTTTTATCTCTGAATGAATGAATGAATATCAGTTCGATTATCATCGATCATTGTAGATATGAAAATATCGATAGGTATGGTTTTGATGAATGCAGCGTAAACTTTATCTGATTCTGACCTCAACAAAAGGCATTCAAATAGGTATACCAAGGGTTTTCCGTAAATTAATATAATTTTAAATCCATTTCTTTCTTATACAATTTTCCACCCGAAAACCAACCAGAAAGCACTACACATATGAATCGAAATAAGCTCACCACATAGTCTACAGAGGGCGCAGCCTTCACAATGGCGGGAGCGGCTATTGGGGCCTTCAAAATGGCCGGGGCTGCGTAAGTAGCATATGAGGGGGCTGCGTAAGTAGCATATGAGGGGGCAGCATACGTATGTGCAGTATATGCAGGCGCAGCATATGCAGGCGCAGCATATGCAGGCGCAGCATATGCAGGCGCAGCATACGCAGGCGCAGCATACGTTGGACCCAAAGTGAGACCGTGGGCTGCTATAGGAGCGCCCAAAAGGCCTGCTTGCGTCGAAGCTACGAGAGCAGCAATCGTAATAACCTGGAAAATTCAAGAGGGTGGTCAGTGAAAAATTTTAGTCCGCCCAAGATAATGTATACATTTCGGATTGTTATGTACAGTTGTATTGTGTAATCATTTTCTCCACAACGCAATTATGGCATTTCCAAACAAACACTCATTATGTAAATGCGCATTGCTTACTACATTCTTGAATAAAATATTCTTATTTTCGGGAAATTACAATGAGAACATTGGTTGAGACATCAAACATATTATGGCGCATTCATGGTAATGAATTCAGTTCATTTATGCATAAATATAAATAACTGTATCGTGTGTAAAATAATATTATGAGAGATTTGAATAAGAAGTTGAGTCCAGTCAGTCAAGGTAGGCTACCTGACCATTATCAATTAGAGCAGTTGATCATTAATGTAATATAATCATCTATTCAAATCGCTTATTACATCACCAATTAGAGATAATGAGAATCAATCAAGGTTATAACAGCATCAATGTGTACTTATATCGCATATCCATTTCAATAATTGGATTTGAATGCAGTTTTCTATGAAAATCAAATACTTAGATGTTTTTCGACTAATCCTTTGGCATTAGAATATTGTTCAATGATAGCATTGAATCTACTATGCCAACATTTCACTCATCAATTATCTTTCATTTTTATACTTAGATATTCTAAAGGAAGACCCATACAGAGATCCAAAAATCGGTGAGAACGTTTCATTTCACTGTTACTCTTCTCTCAATAACTAGCATTATTTGTTGAGAACTTAATTTGACCTTTCCAGAACTGCGTCCAGAGTGAATTCAGTTGCTAGCTACAAATTCATCAGGAAATTTTCCAGTCCAGAGAATCTATAGGAATTATAATGATCACTGCAGAGCTATAACATTTTTCGATGAGCTGAGTGATGTTTACTTATATTACTTATTTTTTGTATTTTCAGCGAATTGAATAAATTTTTATATTATTATTATTATTATTAGTATTATTATTATAACATTAAAATCATGATACTACTTTTGAATAAAAAAATATACATCAAAAATTGAACCAGATGAGCTTCTTTATATTTTTGTGAACTGAAGATTAGCTGAACCCATAAGTGAATCTAAAGTTGTCCTACCTTTGCCAACATGGTGCACTCTACAACAGCAACTAACAATCAGAGTGAACTGATCTATCCGATATTGCACCGGATCTTATATACCTACCTCAACCAACCCTGTGAACAACGTTCACTGACATTATTCGAAGAAAAAACAGGCACATTTGTCAAGCCGCTTTTCCAATAGAAAAAATCCAGCGTCCGTTTCTGTGGAATTGGTAGCAAGGTCAGGATTGTATCATAGTTTGCACGAGTTAATCGCGTTTTTCTGCCAATCGTGTTCATATCTTGGGTGTGTCTCACGAGGTGCATTCGGCTGCATACGCTAGTCGACGCAATCGAAGAAAATGCAAGAAGAAGAGACGATACAGTCATCACGTTTCAGTGACTTCCAGGACATTTATGATTGCAGAATCCTCATTCATCGGATTTCAAAATGATCATCATTCAGATTCAATGAATAATTCAAAAATAACTCACTATATAATGACATTTTTGGAATCGCTGATTTTTTGAATACTATGATAACCAGTAGTTGATGAAGTCAATTGCTAGATTGCTAGTATTGAATAATGCATGATGCATCAACAATGTTCTTCCAACAGAATTAAAGAAATACAAGTGCCCTAAACATTTCACAGTTCCATAGCACTACTCCCAAATAGTAGTCCCAGTAGCCCTCACCATATTAATTCTTTTCTTCAAATGCTCCAAATATCCTACAGAAACAGCAAGTATGAAAATAACTCCGCGTGATAAAACTCAAGTTCTAATTTTTTGCATTCAGAAATATCTGCTTGCCTGCATTTACATATCTAACTTGAGAATAATGACAATTAATTCAATTACTATCACGTGATTGTGAATAGAACATTCACAGAGCAATAAACAAAACTGATAAATGAAGCATTGAACTCTATATTACTCAACAGTTTGAATATTTAACATTTGATTAGATGTAATGGCTGTTCGGGTTCAGCTATTTAATTCTGCATTGTATTTCGCAATGCATTCTGCACGAAATGTTGTTTATTTGCAATTATGATAGCGATTACTTGTTGTTACAGTCACATTGTTCTCCTGAGAGACTATATTTGGAGTTCTTGGAGCTTATTTGGATTCAATTATTCATACATCAGAATGGAGGATATGAGGATACTCCCCAATTTTCTATAAAATTTGTCCAATGTAAGATCGACTCATTCATCGGGTCATACAAGATTGCTCTCCAGATATTCAGATTGGGTTCATGAAACATTGTTTGTAGTCATTTGAAGACTAAAGAAACAATTCCAGCTGGACCAGAGCTAATAAACTGGAAATTCCCAGCAGTATGGCTGTGTCTTCCATGAAGGGATTGCTACAGAATCAATCACTCAAATCATCTATACACCTGGAATGGAACAATCGCAGCCACACATAAAAGGACCTTCGAAAAGGCTCACGAATGAGATCAATGATCATGTCACCCAACAGACAAGATCTGATCTGAAACAACCATGTATCCTCAATAGGCATGGGGAACTAGTCGAGCTCAAAGTCGATCCCCTCTGCAGATGGTGCTTGGAGGAAGATGAAACATCATCGCAGGAAAGAGGAGTTGATGGTGATACAACTAAGGATTATCTTGAAATTCGCTAAGGAGGCAGGCCTAGCTGAATCACGTGATGTGTGTGCACAAAGGAATGTTTCCAAAGGATTTGACTATGATGTCCTATATAAACTATTGAGCGAGCTGGTGAAATCAAAGTGTCGTACTTTCAGCTTCTTGACAACTTTATTAATGTAATAAATATCAGAAAAATAGTTCAACAAACCACAAGTGGGTACAACAAATCAAATAAACAAATCAGTGGTAGTATCCGTGGGCCTCACCCCCATACACCTGGGGATGGACGGCATGCCCCGTCTTCTCCACCACAGCGTTGAACCCATTGTGGTCATCGGCGGTGTAGTGGACAGTACGAAGAGTACCATCTGGCTCAGCCACAGTGTAATAACCTTTGACGACGTCCCCGTCTCGTTGCTCATGCTGGGACTTGTGGTCCCCGGTGTGGGGGTCTTGCACCCCGTACTCGAACTGGTACTTGGGGTGGGCGTAGTGGTCACCTCCATCGTAGTGGCCGTGCCCTCCGTAGCCCAGGGCTAGGACTGGCGCGTAGTAGCCGTGCGAAATCGGGGCGGCTAGGTGGCCGGAGGTGTAGGAGGTAGCCGGGGATAGGTAGCCAGCATGGGCTGCTACCAGCAGGACGAAGAGAACAGCGATCTGGAATTGAAGAAGAGTTAAAATTAAAATATTATTGAAAGAGGTGGCTCGGTGGTAAGACTCAGAATACACAAGTAAAAACCAAGAAATGGGGATGATCTGAAGAACAATACAGGGGTTGAAATCTCAGGAAGAAGTCCATGACCACTCAAACATCGAGCATCATTTCTGCTTTGACAGTAGTTGAAGTCTAGGCAAGTCAAGACTCAGTATATACAGGTAACAACCAAGAAATATGAAAGATCTGAAGAACAATGCAGGGGTTGAAATCTCAAGAAGAAATCCATGGTTACTTGACATTATGTACCAATTGAATGATTAAGAGCTTTATTCCTGCTTTGACAGGGGTTGAAGATTAGCATGTAATGCTTTCAATGCTGTGACAAACATAACTTGAAAGATAATTAACCATTTAAAAACTATTTAAATGTTCATTTCAATTCCTATCATCGAATAAAATTGAACGCGATATTCGACTTTTTTGTACATCGGAATAATAATGATACTCGTTTAGACGAAATGGACATACCTTTGAGAACATTTTTCTGTAATCGATGGTGAAGTGATACTGGTTTGGCCTAGGCTAATTCAGCTTATATATTTATCATTGTTTTGGTTCAGTGCGTTTGGTGCCTATAGCTACCAAAATATTATAATAATAAAAAAAATTGTGAAACTGAGAATGTTTCGGTTAAGTCGACCTAGACTTATTACGAAACGTACGTGAATGATTGTGTTGATGGAAATGTCTACCATAAACTCATCTCGACTCAGGTCTACCTGAAAGCCGTATACGAATGGAAAGAAATTTAAAATGCAAATTATTTTTTATATTCCCATTGTTTCTGGTAATAGTTAATAGTTGGGAAATTAAATGAAAGCGTTACATCTGAAAAGCAGTGTAACTCCTAATAAAATATCATTTGAATAAAAGATAGATGAATAGAAAATAATGCATTACTGATAATAAATAATGTTATTTATTCATTCTAGCATTTCATGAGATGAAATAACTAACTCGTCAATCGTAACTACAGTATTCTTGAATAATCACGGAAAATATTTGTTGCTACACATAGCATCAAAGATGACGCCACATTTGTCACCGGTCACATTTTCTGGAAGGAAGGTAATAACTATTGAATGTTATATTTGATGCCTATTGTGGATTCATGAAACATTTATGATGATTACATTCGAATTATGTGGATGTTATGGTTATAAAAAATTCTCATCATTATAAATCATTCTTAGTAAGAATAGATTCGTGCATGACAATGTTTAACAATCTTCCATAGTTTGATCGAAGGTGTTTGATCTACTGTTCTTGACATATCAACTAGAGTCTTTATTTCGATAACTTTAATTTCTTTAAATTTTCTCAAAAATAAAAAGTAACATAAGATTGACGGCTAATCAAAATATGGATCAGGGTTCTTACTCTTGGGATGAGATTTTCCATTTTTCCGTCATATGCGCAAATTTTATTTATTTACAAATACAAATAATACAATACAATAACTAACTAAATGCTAAATGAAATTCTGTAATTTAATTCAAATAATTTATTTTATTAACAACTACATCCCTGATGATTTCTAATCAAAATGTAACTGAGCGATTTGAAAAAATTCGGCTGTCTAAATCAATGAGTTTACTAAAATATCCCATTGAGATTTTCTATTATCAATACGCAACCTGAACCAACACTAGCTAAAAATGAATCTTTTTTCTACGTTTTCACTCAATTAGAAAATGTACATTGATAATCTCAATTCTGTCTCTTCAAAAATTCATATTCATAATTATTCATTACATACATCTGGTTCACGTATTCACAATTCCAGTGGGGTTTTTTAATTCAATTTGTTCTGATGATTAGTTCTGCGTGCAAGCGTATCATATCATATTGCTCGACATCTAGACTTATGTCATTATAGACGTAGGCTTTCAACCTCGCCTATTACATAAGTTGACATGCCTGCATAATGAAATCATAACCTTTAGATACGTCTCAATTTCCTTTCAACAGATTATCCAAGAGACATAGAAGACCTAAACAAGAATGAAGATATAATTTTTATTTCAATAGTTACCTACGTACCAATTCGGAATCATATTGGAATGAATATTTTATGAACATCATATTCATTTCGACTGAAAATCATAAGACAGATAATTATTCTCTTATACCTACGTCCCAAAGTAAAAAAATAGTGAGTGTATAAAATGAAAATGGGATAAATGAGTTTCAAACTGAATTTTATTTTGACATAAGAAAATGACAAAACTCAGTTCAAAATGTTATTTCATTTCCTATTCATTCGATATACTATTGCAGTGAGAATTGATTTCATGCCATGAAAATACGAAATGTTAATAAATTACGAGATAAATTACGTCTTTCTATCAACAAAAGTAATACTCCAACTACTGGAATAGCAGAAAGTTTGAGAGACTGAGCTGTGAGAATGCGGAAATGTAATTATGAATATCATAAATATTCTGTCAAGATAATTTGAAACAAAATAAGTAAATCCGAAAATTCATTTGTGGAATAAATCATTTTTCTGATATTGAGTCTGGAACTGGACTAGACATACTTAAAGAAACAAACACATTTTTATGGCATTTGTATTGAATAACTTTGAGCATAACAAAATAAATAATTGTTGGGTTCTTTAACATTCACTCCACGAGAGTTAATGGTGGTAGTAGGCTGGGGCAGCGTGTACAGCTGGGGCAGCATGCACGTACTGGGCAGCAGATACTGGGGCGGCGTGCGCGTACTGGGCAGCATGCACTGGGGCGGCGTGAACATTGTGCACTGGGGCGAATTTCAGAGCTGGGGCAGCATGAGCTGATGGGGCTGGGTATGATGGCTCTCCTTGTCTTTCAACGACTGCGTTGAAGCCGTTGTGGTCATCGGCGGTGTAGTGGACAGTACGGAGGGTACCATCTGGATCAGCTACGGTGTAGTAACCCTTGACAACGTCTCCGTCGCGTTGCTCATGTTGGGATTTGTGATCACCGGTTTGGGCATCCTGGACTCCATAGTTGAATTCGTATTTAGGGGCAGTCTAAGAAAAAATAAGTTTGATGTTTAGGTAAACTGAATACACCTACAAAGGATAAGTGTAATTTCTATTGTGGTACTTTACTCACATAGTAATCTTCGTTGTGGGAAGCATGAGCAAGAGGAGCTGCATATCCGTGGAATGCAACTGGGGCTGCTACATGGCTGTAAGATCCTACATTCAAGAGGCCAGCATTAGCGAAGGCAGCAACTGCCAAAACGGACAACACCTAGAAAACAAATATTTTCATTTCCATCACAAACTCATATATACGAAAATCATATCTCTTTCCTTCAGGTGAGAAGTTGTCAGTGTATGTGTTCATATCATACCTTTGAGTACATGATTGTGTTTACAGTGAGTTCAGAAAAGACACTGACTACTCCTCGTAAAAGTTTCTCTTATATACATATTAGAATGTATTGCCAAAATATCCATTCAGTATTAGAGGAACCAAAATCGACCCAGATAAACCATTGCAAGGACGATCAAGGTCATTCGCAGCTTCGAATAAGAATAACCTCTCACGAAATTATCAATTCGAGATGTTGAATTGATTTTCAAGTTCCGAATTTGCATATGAACCCATAGTAATTATCATTAGATTCAAATGGAGGTTTATTCCTAATGATTCAAGATTTTCATTTTGATATGTAGGTACGTTCTTGTTCTTAACTCTAGGGTTCTGAAGATGAAACAATGATGTTTGGAAACGTCGACTATTTATGAATTGGTTTTCTTTGATCATCATTGATGAGTGTGGAGGATTGTTGATCATTTCAGTAACTTATCTATACCTATCCCTACCGGTTTTCAGAATAATATTTATCTTAAATATTTTATAAAGTATATAACTGAAATTGTCGGAGTAGTTCACAAGGTTCTTGATACCTATCGATAATCCATATATATATAGAAGTTTTTTGCGTTACATAATATGATCGTTGAAGATAAGCGATGTTTTCACTAGATCAAAAGAAAATGAAACGTACGTGTTTTACTGAAATAAACCAGTTTCAGTACATTAATCATGAGAATTATAACTTTGAATATAATAATTGTGTGCCCAATGTTTCCCAATTATTCGTGTGAATGCATCAGAACCGGCCTAGTCATATTATTACCCGCAATACTATGTTTCGATTTGAATAATAAGCATAGATTTATTTCTTTAAATTTTTCCTTCTATTTCCTTCATTTTCCGTCATTTTTCAATATCCAATCATTGTCGAAATAGATTCCTATAACTATTCTGCCTTTTGCTTTCGATTTCAGAGTTTTTTGATTTGTTAAATATTTGTCGAAACAGATAATGAAATAGAACATTGATAGTAGATCAATAAGTCCAGTATTGCACAGTTCAAATGTGATTTCTTGGCATAGTTATGGAGCAGAAACGTATTCAGTGAAAGTCAAGTGGCTGTATGTGCTCAAATTGTATAATAGTTGGCCACGCCCAAAAACAGAGTAGACTCGTCAACTTACGGTATTCGTATTTTTTCAAATTCACTATATTATCATTGCCTTCATTCCGAATATTGTAATGTATGGGAGTTTAATCATCGTTTAGGTTGGGTCAAAATTCTCCGCTTTTCATCAGTATGTGAATTTCGATAAATATGTGTATTTCCGATCATTTTTGCATCAGGGAAGAAACCACAGCTGAAGATATTTTTGGGCCGTTTGTCATATTGCTGCTTCAAATGTGATTGTCAGTATTTTCACTGAAATATCTCAAGGATATTATAATCCCGATACTGTTCACTATCAATAATGATCCTTGTTTTCACACAATTTTGATTAGAATTCTACATCAGAACAAAATATATATTCAATTTTTGACACAAATAGAACCAATGAAGCAGCTGAAAATTGCAAATTCACAGATTTCAATTCGATTTATCACTGTTAGCTTTACTAATGAGTTTCTTTGTCAGAAATGTATTTTTCAAATATGTTTGGCAAGAAATAGGTATATTTTTATTTTTCATCTCAGATTTTTTCAAACTCATGCATAACTATAAAATGTTTTAGTGAACAACCTTTCCAAATTACATTTTTCGTTTTTTTTATTCATTCGAGTGTTTTTTTCGAGATATCATTATCTTATTGGTTTTAAAGTAAAGGTGTCAAATTTTCAATAGAATTTTTTGTATAATCTCCCCTTTGAAGTGAAGCATCCTATATGATGTTAGGAAAACAACAGCAGAAAAATTTGCACACCAAATAAGACGATGAGTTATCAGGAATCACATCGATTGATTGACTCATTTTGACCAGTGACTGAATGTTAACTTGAGTGCCTTGAGGTATCGAATTTGAGTGTCCAAAAGTCGAAAAAGCTTCATTACTTGCATATCTGTCATTCAACCTCAACACCTGGTAACCACACCACTGAACTGATTTAATCCTTCTTGTGACCACTATAATTCAAACATTCATTATCTACTGAACTATAAATAATTGCACTCCATCTATCCACATCATCGCCAATAGCCTATCAATTAAGAATCTTATGGAGCGAAAACAGGCCCCAGAACAACATTTATCTCTATTTGATTCGACCACATTATTCAGACTTTTATCGTACTATTGAGCGTATTTCAATCAATATTTAACGTAAGAATATACTTGTCAGAAGCTGAATGATATTTGAACAGAAGTGAAGTAACAGCAACACTCATCTGTTTTTTGGCAACGATGGAACCATTTTTGGCTTTGATAGGTGGTTCAGACTGTCATCAGCTTCATTATTTCTTGGCTTCATTATTTTTTTATGAATTCAGCCATCAATGTTCTTATTGCCACATACCACATACCTACTGTTCAGCTGCTGTCACTAGCTAAATGATTTTTTTAAGGGCGTTTCCTAGAATGCTGATATGTCGTTTCGAAAACTGGAAAAAAGTTAGTAGGTCCTGAGATATTCTGAAAAAAAACTGTATTATTTATTATGTATTATTTTCGGAATAAACGTTTCAAATTTTTTATTCCTAGGTAATTGACCAAGTCAAAGAAGCAAAAGTTATCGGAGATATTCTTACTTCTCAAGGACACCATATCATAGTCGAAATTTGTACAGTCCAAACTTGGTAGGCCATGATTAAGGAATAACAATGTTTTATGATCCATCGGAGTAATCTTGTCAAAACGTAACGAGAAATGGAAAGTTTTCATTATTTATTATAAATAATCACTAATTTTTAATTGATGTTCAAATTATACGAATTGACAGGATATCGAAAGATGGTATTGAGACGATTTTTCTTCTCCTACCCTTACTAAGAAACACTTTACATATTCTTGTTTTATCTGAAAACAGCTTGAATAACCTGGATTACATATTTTTGGGTCAAAACTAATCAAATATTTATGGAATAGACATTTTGTAGGATTAATTATGCAAACACTATTTAGTCTTGTCACTAGGTGTATTTTGATGCACATGAGCTTACTCAGTATTCTCAACACCCAAATAAGATTCAAACCAATTATAATATTTGTAAAGGAAACTTGTTAATGCATTACTTATCCTTGCTCAGTTTGATATTTTATGGTACCACAAAAAACTTTTTCGAATTCCTGTCAAATCTTAGGTCACGTGATGTAAGTTTCAACAGATTTTTCAGTTGTTTAGAATATTTCAGAAATTTGAACAACACATTTTTCCCATAAGTAGATTATGGCGGATGCTGTATACCTACCTGAAATAATCAGAAAATAAACTCAGATTCTTTAAATTAGCGAATTCACTATAATGAATTTAGTAGAACAATGAAATTTGATTTGTCAAATAATTTACCCAATAAGTGAGAAAATTGACTTTTCAGTTTTTCCAAAATATTTCCGGAACCACAATTTTTTTTTTAGTTCGAAAACGAAATATTGAAGTGGTTTGAAATACCCAACTTTATTCTTATTCAATCATCTCTCTCACTTACCGTTTAGGAGATAGCAGAACACTCCCTATAGAATTGTTGGCACCCTGTATTATATATATCGTTATAGAATTGCCTGGGACATCATTTTGTATGGTTATTATATAGACATCTGTGTTTACTGCAAGTAACTTTGCACTAATACTCAACATTTGATATGAACATGAATGTCTTGATAATCTCCATTAATTTTACTATATCATGGCGTTTACTGAGCTCTTCAGTATCAAACTTCACCAAATACAACAAAGTGGATTCAATCAAAAATACGGAACTCCATGAAACACTATATAATTCATCATAAATAAAGAACACACGTACAAAAATCACAACAAACATAAACAACAGGTACGAGAGAACACCTAGTGGTAGTATCCATGAGCCTCACCCCCATACACCTGGGGATGGACGGCATGCCCCGTCTTCTCCACCACAGCGTTGAACCCATTGTGGTCATCGGCGGTGTAGTGGACAGTACGAAGAGTACCATCTGGCTCAGCCACAGTGTAATAACCTTTGACGACGTCCCCATCTCGTTGCTCATGCTGGGACTTGTGGTCCCCGGTGTGGGGGTCTTGCACCCCGTACTCGAACTGGTACTTGGGGTGGGCATAGTGGTCACCTCCATCGTAGTGGCCGTGCCCTCCGTAGCCTAGGGCTAGGACTGGCGCGTAGTAGCCGTGCGAAATCGGGGCGGCTAGGTGGCCGGAGGTGTAGGAGGTAGCCGGGGATAGGTAGCCAGCATGGGCTGCTACCAGCAGGACGAAGAGAACGGCGATCTGAAAACAACCGAAATTATACTGATCAATGATGAACCATTGATGATGGTATCTTCACTTGAAACACTTTAGTTCTAATACACACCTTTGCCAACATGTTTGTATTCGTAATTGGTTGGTTTGTGAGCTGACACTGATTTGTCTAAAGGAGTTTCGGCTTTTATATCATTGTTATGGTCTAGTGAATCCGCTGTCTCAAACCGAGCAAATATATGTACGGGAACAATAACATGGGGAAATTATGAAATTGGGAGAATGTCATTATTCAGTTGATGGCCTAGAATATTTCATGTGTTTCGTATTACGATTGAGGATTGTGACAAAGTTGCTTTCAGTGAGTGATACTGATGTTTCAGTTGGCAATTCGTTACGATATACGACAGTATGGATCTCAACTATACGTACTTCACGATTTGATGATGATGCATCGTTATTAGTTGGAAAAGTTTCATGACAATCATTTCAAGGTAGGAAGGGAGGATGGTACATTCATTACCCCCCTACTATCGCGCTAAAGAAATACAACTCTTAGACCATCGCAACATCTGTATCATCAAAGAGATGTTCAGCCTCACACACTTTTCAAAGACATACCTACCGAGTATGGGCCAAATTCCGTGGGATTCAGTTTTTTTTAGATTCATAGACAAAAACTTTCTCAGGTGTTCTGAGTTCGTTATTCGATATTTTCAGAAATCGTGATATTTTGAGTTCGTTTTCTTTTTCAAGAACTAATGTTATGTTAAAAAATGGAAAAGCCATAAATTGGACAACAATTTTAGAAAGAGAAATTAGTCTATCCAATTAGAATATCAAACATAGTTTGAAATGAATGTCTGGTAGACTACCAGTCTACCAGACATTGGTAGACTACCAGTCTACCAGACATTCATTTCAAACTATGTTTGATATTCTAATTGGATAGACTAATTTCTCTTTCTATAATGTTATGTTGATGTGTATTTTCTGTAGATCTCATGTAGGCTTTCCATTAGATGATTTTCCTATTATCAATGAAAAGCATACTGAATATTGGTGACTTATGCAAGAATTATTGTGCACTGACGTGTGCATTGATGTGTGCACAATAATTCTTCAAATTCACTTCTTGGATACTTTTTTCACAAAAAATCTCTTACAAAGAAAGGAGGAAATAAACTTTTTATAACGGAAACGAAAACAAAAGTATTTCACATTACATGTACTGAACAAACGACAAAAATGATTGCCATCAGGATGATGTTTTGTAGAAAGGCAGTTTCTTGCGAAAAATACAAGGCAATAACTGAACTCTTTCGAACACCTGAATTATTTTTCATTGCTTCACACTCAAAATATTCGTCATTTTTAACTGGAGTAATGTTGATTGTTCAAAAGACCTCATAGGAAAAAAATTGAGAGATTCAAGTAAAGGGATGCTACTTTTGATATCACCAATTATATCATAGAAACATTTTCTTCAGGCCACTGACGTGATATGTATCTGATTGGTTAACATAATTTTCATCTAATAAATGGATCAAGGAAAAATGATTTTTCCAATGTGTTTATCCACAAAAAATCGCATCGTTTGAAAAATGTTCGTACCATGTTGATACCATGTTTAAGAATATCTCACTTAGACAGGATAATTATTACCAAATCCATGTCAACCTAACCTAATTTATGAACGATGAAACCGTATAGGAAGTTGAACTTCTGAGTGGCTTTGAGATTAATTTGCTATCATTTTGCCCATTGTGATTTTCAGAATATCTCCTCATGAGATCAAGACAGATTCCGAATTCGAGTCTGATAATAATTACATGCTTCGCTGACTGCATCACCAAACTTGATTACAATTGCGTTATATTCCAGATATTATCATGTTATTGATTATGACTGATTGAAGAAATATCACAGGGTTACTGATATTACAACAAACCGCAGATTAATAATGCTGCAATCACTCGACATTAATTACTATGGGTGATTCATTAGGAATAATGGTCAGTCTCTGAACTACAGATAGTAAACACTACCTAATATGGAGATATATTTAGCTCAATATGCCTTCTGAAAATGTTTGGTTCAGGAGGTACAGCATGTTCGCAGGCAAATTTTTTGTCAAAATTTCAACAGCATAAAAATAAATTCTTGTAGTTTTCTTGCTGAGGGAACTCCTTGTATATGTGATTAATCAAGAGATGAAACCCCTATCTTTTAAGGAATTTAAGAGCAGATAACTCAGAAACCGATAGTTTCGACACATTCGAAAGGGTTTCTACATTATAAGATATTTTGGGTGAAATATGAGAAAATCATCTTATTTTTTATTGTATAGCATCAAGCCATGTATAAAAAACAGTGAGAACTACGAGATAACAAATATACTCATAATCTTCTGTAGAAGAAGTTGGTTTATGTAATATTTTATCTGGTATCAAAGCAGGAGTGAAAATATTCCCAAAGGCTAGATCCCAGCATCCCATAACCGTACCCAAAATTTCAAGAATATAACCAACGTAGGTGATCCATTTCTTACAGTGGAGGTGAATATTATAGGTCCAAAGGGGTAGAACTTACAGTCGAACTCCACCAAAAATGTTATTTAATAAAGTCAACAGACTATCATAAGGACATATTTCGAGGGATTAATCCCTCATCATCAGCTTACATAATATAAGAGAACATCTTTGTAATTTTTTCTCTGATGATGAGGGATTAATCCCTCGAAACATGTCCTTATGATAGTCTGTTGACTTTATTAAATAACATTTTTGGTGGAGTTCGACTGTAAGTTCAACCCCTTTGGACCTTTCAAGAATATGTTTAATTCCATTCTCTATATACTGTTGTAAAGTGCGCCCTTCAGGCTATTGCTATGTTTGCCATATATAAATGTATCACACTATATTATATCATATTGATTTGTTCATCATACCATTTCGAAATGTTAGTTCTCTTCCAATTAGTTCATGTTTTAATAAACATATCAACATAACATAATAACCTAATATCGTAAAGTGCTGACAGTTCATGTGCCTTGGGTAGCGAATGAATTCTTCAATAAACATACTGTTATTTATTATTCAAAAAAAACGATGGTCTCCTAAGTCACATGATGTGTCGTTTATAAAAACGATTGCACCTCTCCAAATGGGGACAGATACCTCTGAAAACCATCAAACGTTATATTGATACTGTGTAACCGTAATTTCTGAATCTATTCCAATTATACTGAGTTGCCAAAGGAAATAAACTTTTTTTTCTTCCAATATTTGGGGTACCAACATACACAATATTTGGTATTCCCCAACATAAATTTGGTGTCAGGTGTGCAAGTGGTCGAAAAATAACCCACCTTCCAAGAACCAGTTGTTCCTGAAATTTTGCGAGCCGTAATCCTGTGATCCAGTGGTGCAGAAGCAGCTGTTAAGCAAATTGTACCTGCTACAACTGAAGCCTAGCATACCATCGTGGGTCATACAAGATTCTAAGGAGGCAAAGGACAATAGGACAACAGGACAACAACTCAAGTACTCGATACCTTCAGCGAATTATTCCTGAAACCTACAAGCAGCAGTCAACATCTAGCAAGATTCAGCCAGTAAGTTATTCAGCATCTACACGTGGTGGTTTTGAATGGTAGTGTCCTCCATTCACAGCATAATCATCAGTTAACATTTGTGGACTCAAATTTTCATTTTTTTTTCTTCGTACATATCTCTGAATATCTGTATTTTTCATTGAACTTTTCTCATACATAATTTGATATTGGTGGTAATAACATTTCATGCAATTTTCTGTAAATCTATGCCACATACAGTAGAAGTTAATCCAGAAGGCAATAATACTGACAACATGCCAAAATTGAACATTGACACAGCCTTGAAATTAATTCCTGAATTTAGAGGTGATAGATCAGAACTTCATCGTTTCATTTCATGTTGTGATATAGTAAGTACAGATCTATCTCAACCTGCCGATGCGAGTATGCTTGTTAACATAATCAAATCGCGTTTATCTGGCCCAGCATACAATGTAGTCAAACATAAAATATATGAGGATTGGAATGAATTGAAAAAAGATTTGCAAGATCAATTTTTAGAGACACGCAGTATCGCGCAATTACAAGGAGAATTACTTCGAATCAAACAAAAAATAGGTGAAACAGTACGGAATTTTGGTAATCGAGTTGAGCACTTATTGAGTAACCTCAACGATGCTTGCATCCAAGCCGAAGGTAGTGAGGCCGCAGAAACCATTAAAAATCTCAATTCTCGTACAGCCTTCAAATCTTTTGTAGATGGTCTCAATTCCAACATCAAAATAATTATAAAAGCATCTCGTTTTGAGAAACTATCAGAAGCGATCGAAGCAGCTGTGGAAGAAGAGCGAAATAGCGATAGACAACAACCAAATAATTTTTCCAAAAATAGATCTTTCAAAAAATGTAATTTTTGTCACCGGAATGGTCATTTAGAAACTGAATGTTTCTTCAAAAATAAACCGTCCACTTCCACGCCACTTCCATCGTACTCAAAAAGGGAGATTAAGTCTGAAGTAAACGTAACGAAAATAATTTGTGCATATTGCAAAAAACAAGGTCACCATATACGTGATTGTTTCAAAAAGAAAAGGGTCGATCAATATCAATCAAACTCAAACAACTCCCTTACGGATTCGGGAAACTCCCGAACACCGACTGCAGAGACAGGCAGTGCACGTCGGGTGAGCGATCTTTAAACTGCCGTCCTTTGAAAAATACTTGTAGTTCTTCAATTATGCATATTCCTATCGCTACAAGTCCTGAATCATATTGTTCTAATCATGGACGTATAAACACAGATGGACACAGCACGCCTATACCTTCATCGCACATTGTTTTGAAGGCTTAGAGTTCGTAGGCAGTCGGGTTGAAGGGAAGAGAGTTGGAAACGATAGACTGTGATTGTTCCCTCCGCTACAGTGGCGTACGTGATTAACGTTTCGAGAAGTTTTATTTCGTTGTCAATAAAATTCAATGGACGATTCAAAACTAAATACACATTCAAATATGAGCTTATCATTGAATTAGTAGCTATAGGTATAAAGAATGAATAAAAATAAATAATATCAGTTATTTTGACAACCCTTATAATATATCGAACATCTAACGGCAGAAGTATCCTAAGTTGAATAAATAACATGATATTAAACCCCTGTGATAATTTTATTGTTCTTTATAGATAGTTAACTCAAAGTTAATGTAGAAAGATAATATGATGTAATAAAACAAAGTTTTATTTTAAGGTAACTTTATTAATTTTGTAGATACAGTGACTGACATAGAATTGCGATTTCTGAAACAGGTCCTTAATGTGACTATTGATTTCTGAACAGAATAGTCTTCGTAAAACACTCCGTAATCTGACAGTTGATGAATCTAATTTATTCATCGTTTCGTGGTGTATTCTTATTTTGAAATATTTATGAAGGATTAGTTTCAAAAATTGTACAGGGTAGCCATCAATATTATCTCCATCATAGGAAGTGATCACCAAAATGTTGATATAATTCTTTCGTAATATTTTGTAATATTTTACTCATAAGGTGATTAACTCTTTTATTATAAATATTCGTTGTTTTATTAAAAAATCTAAAATATTTCTCAGCCTCTTTACGAATTACAATGACTGATTTAGATGCTTTTGTAAGGTTTTCATACTCTTTCCTTTTCTGTAGCTTGGAAAAAGTTTCCTCATTTTCATCCGTCAATAACTTTTTACATCTGGAGCAAGTGACAATAGAATTCAAACTCCTTGATATGAAACCTGCTATATAACTAACAATATCATTGTAATACTATTATGATCATGAAATGATAAATGAACCCATTGTTACGCCTATGTTACTCAGATTCGATAATGTAAACATATAGTATTTACGAATGAAATGTCAGATCTGGGTGTAAAAACTTAGTTTTCCTGCATAACCAGCACTGCTTCACCATTTTTACTGCCTATGTTCAAAGTATTTCACAAAATAACTCGATAAAACACTATTAATCACTCAAACGAAGTTTGGTAAACAAAGACTTGCTCCAAGCGAATGTCAAACGAGACTGATTTGAAGCAATGTTGCCAGTTGTACATAACCTCTGTTGGCTCTGCTACTTCCGCAGGAGTAATACCACGTAATACTACATCGATTACGAGCAATTTTCATTCTATTGAGTTGATCCCATTTGTTTCAGGAACTTTCTGAATTTATTACGATAGGATTGGATAATTAAAATATCCCAAATGAACATAATATGATCTAAGACTAAAATTAGGATTTATCAATGACAAGACGTGACAACATCTACTTCAATGGCAGGTGTACAGAATGTGACCATGTCACTGAATTTCTCGGCTTCACATTATAATGTAAACAACTGAGTCCATCTGTGTTTATACGTCCATGGTTCTAATAATGAAAATAAAATTCTTCGCTTAGAGCCTTGCAATACTGAAGAAGCCGAAAGTGTAATATTTCCTTTACTATTAGCGAAAAATAGTGTAGCTAATCTTCTACTCGACACTGGAAGCTCCATTAGTCTTTTGAAAAAATCTTGTACCAAAGGTGATGCAATTTGTCATACCCAACATAAATCTTTTTTGAAAGGTATTTCAGAATCTCTTATTGAAACATATGGTATATGCTATGGTGAATTTCAGTTAGGTGAAAATATTTTTATACATCCTATACATATCGTGAATGATAATTTTCCTATTCTGCAAGATGGAATATTAGGTAAAGATATCCTCCTTAAACTCAAAGCTCAAATTGATTATGAAAATAAAATATTATCTCTCACACATGAACGTAAAACATTATCTTTCGAATTCATGAAAACACAGCAAAACACATGCAATACTAAAATTGTTGTGCCAGCAAGGAGTGAAGTTATACGCAAAATAAAAACAACACAAAAATCCGAATCTTTATGCTTATCTTCAGAAATTCTAGACGGAGTCTTCGTTGGAAATTGCATAGTCAAGCCAAAAAATGGGTATTGCAATATAGCATTCATTAATACCAATGATCAAGATATGACAATCGAAAATCCGTTCGTCACTTTTGAAAATGTTGCCGAATATGAAATTCTTAATATTGATAAACCTCATTGCAATCTTGAACGACTAACAAATTTAACAGAATCCTTACGAACGTCTCACATGCATCCAAATGAAAAAGACAGTATTCTTGAAATTTGCAAATCCTTCCATGATATATTTCACTTACAGGGTGATAGCTTAACTCATACAGACGCAATAAAACATTCCATACCTACATCTAATGATATTCCTGTGAACATCAAGCCCTATAGACTACCATTTCAACAACACGAAGAAATTCGAAATCAAGTCGATAAGATGCTCAAAGATGGAATCATTTCAGATTCAAAATCTCCATATAATTCCCCTCTTTTAGTCGTTCCTAAAAAGCCAGATTCGAATGGAAATAAAAAATGGCGAATAGTTGTTGACTTTCGAAAACTCAACGAAAAAACTCTAGACGAAGTCTATTATTTGCCAAATATTACAGAAATATTAGACCAGTTAGGAAATTCAAAATTTTTCAGTTCGCTAGATTTGGCATCGGGATATCATCAGGTTCTGATGGAACCTAAGGATAAACATAAAACTGCTTTCAGCGTGCCCTACGGTCACTATGAATTCAACCGTTTGCCTTTTGGGCTTAAGGGAGCACCCAGTACCTTCATGAAAATGATGAATAACGTTCTCTCCGGATTACAAGGTATAAAATGCTTTGTGTACCTTGATGACATCATCATCTATGCAAAAACTCTGAAGGAGCATAATGAAAAGTTGGTAGAAATATTTGACCGAATGAGAATGTATAATCTTAAATTGCAACCTGAAAAATGCGAATTTCTACGCCCCGAATTGAGTTATTTAGGTCATATAATCACGGAAAACGGCATCAGCCCTGATCCTGCTAAAATAAAAGCAGTGAAGGAATTTCCTGTCCCTAAAAATGTCACTGAAATAAAATCTTTCTTAGGATTGGCTGGTTACTATAGACGCCATATCCAAAATTTTGCGAAAATCACTCAACCTTTAAATAATCTCCTAAAAAAGGATGTTCCTTTCGAGTTTACACCTTCCTGTATAGAGGCATTCGAAATACTTAAAGAAAAATTGTGCAACCCTCCGATATTACAATTTCCCGTTTTCACTAATCCTTTTATTTTAACTACCGATGCAAGTAACACTGCAATAGGAGCAGTCTTGTCACAAGGAGAGATTGGCAAAGATCTCCCTGTAGCATACGCCTCACGTACTCTTAACAAAGCTGAAAAAAATTACAGTACGATCGAAAAGGAGTTGCTCTCAATAGTTTGGAGTTGCAAATATTTTAGGCCGTACTTATATGGTCGTAAGTTTCTTATTTGTACCGATCATAAACCGTTATTGTGGATGTTTTCAATTAAAGACCCAGGTAGTCGTCTCATGAAATTCCGGTTAAAACTAGAAGAATTCCAATTTGAAATAAAACATAAGCCTGGAATACAAAATTCCAATGCAGACGCATTGAGTAGAATACATCACATCAATGCAATAAATACATGTTCTGAATATGAAAAGTTCGTGAAGGAAAAGGAAAATCATGTCATAATAAATTCTAATATCATCGATAGCCACAAGAATATTTCTGAGTGCGACCCTGTCTCTTTACGAGTATATTTTATTAGCACCGATATAACAACAGCTCATGATTCAGTCGAAGTAAATATTGTAAATAAACTAAAATCTGCAACCTTAACAAAACTCGGAATTCAATACTTTAAGGAAGACAGCACCTTATTCATACCTTCTCACGAACATGTTAAGAAGGTCAGTTATGAAAACATTTTCGATGCATTACAGATAATAAAGGAATTTGCAATTATAAATAGTATAAATAGCTTATCAATGATAAATTTCACAAGAAACATTCCATTCAAAAGCTTGAAAATTGAAAATATTCGAACAATGATGAGATATGTTTTTAAGAATCTTGATATCAAGATAACAATTTTTCATAGTAATACTATAAAAGTAACTTCGAGAGAAGAAATACAACAAATTCTCAAGGAATGCCATGATAGTCCATTAGGAGGACATTTAGGCGTAAATAGATCTTTCAAAAAAATCAGAAGGAAGTATAAGTGGTCTGGAATGTATAAGGACATCCATGACTACATTACGAAGTGTGATTACTGTCAAAGAAATAAATCCTCCAAATATACAAAAATGCCTATGACTATTACTACTACAGCCAAAAAACCCTTCGAAAAGATAAGTTTAGATATTGTTGGTCCGTTAGCAGTAACATATAATCATAACAAATACATACTAACTTTCCAAGACGAATTGACGAAATTTTGCGAATTAATACCTCTAGAAAATCAAGAAGCTAGTAGCATAGCTGAACATTTTGTCACTAATATCATATGTCGACACGGAATTCCCGAATCAGTTCTCACTGATCAAGGTCAGAATTTTTTGAGTGAACTCTTCAAAAGGGTCTGCAAACTTTTGAAAATACACAAAATTCAAACATGTGCATTTAGACCACAGACCAATGGTGCACTAGAACGATCACATAAAACTCTTACCGAATATTTGAGAACATATATAGATAACGATCAAAACTCTTGGGATACATGGTTGCCTTATGCACAATTCGTTTTCAATTCATCAGTAAATAGTGCCACTAACTATACTCCATTTGAGTTACTTTATGGACATCCTGTAGAAATTCCATCGAGTTTGAAAAAATCTCCTGAATTATCATATAATTACAATGATTACGATAGTGAACTGAAATCTCGCCTTCAGCATGCCCATGAAATAGCTCGGGATAATCTTGTTAAGAATAAGCAAAAATCTAAGGAATATTATGATCAAAACGTGAACGCAGTTCAATTTCAAATTGGTGATTTGGTTTTACTCAAAAACGAATCTACAGTCAAAGGAAAAAGTAAAAAACTATCATCAGTTTGGAATGGTCCATATAAAGTAGTAGAAATACATTCGAACGTAAACACAACTATCTTGATTAAGAAAAAGCGAACAAAAGTTCACAATAATAGACTGAAACTTTATCATAACTAATATGAAACATTTTCTGTTTCAGAAATAAAACCCTAGAATAAACAGCATACGAAGAGTAGTCGTGATGAATTTGATGAAAATAATTATACTTTTCCTTCAATTATTAGTACGTAGTTCATTAGGTGACAATGATTATAACAATACTCTGACGACATATCAAGTTACTCAGATCAGCGAAAGTGCAGGAATTTACTACGAACAATTCAATACTGTTTCCTTATACAATAGCTATTGGAAAATGATAACCAAGCTAGATTTGAAATCATATTTCAGTCTCTACAAATTGTTGAATTATAATTTTGAAAAAGCTAATCGCCTTTGCGAATCAGTACTATTAGTAGAAGCCAATTTTAAACAATGTGCCGCATTCACAAATGTGATGAGGTTGACATTACAGAAAACTAGGGAAACAAATATATTGATTAACGAATTATTGATAAATTCTGATGTTCCACTTGAAGAGACCAGAGCAAAAAGGGGATTATTAAATATTTTTGGAAGTACCGCGAAAGTTCTTTTTGGTACCTTAGATGAGAATGATGCTATTTATTACAATAATGCTATCAAAAAACTTGAAAATAAACAATCAGGTTTTCAAAAACTATTATTGGAACAGACGAGTGTCTTTCAAAGTGCTATGGAATACATGAATTCATCTATGATAAATCTACATGATTTCGATAGAAAGTTCTCCAATGTCCAAAATTATGTTAACAATCTAACTATTATGATTAATAATGCCTCAGCACATTTCGAAATCATTGAACAACTAGATCAACACTTGCTAATGTTCGACATGCTTACAAATCAGTTCGACTTATATCAAAACAATTTATTGAATATCATATTATCAGCACAAAATGGCAATGTTCATCCACTGATTATCAGCCCAAAAAATTTGATCAATCATTTGGTACAATTCAGTATGCATATGCCTTCAGGTTTGACTTTCCCTGTATTATTAACGCAGAAAAATTCTTTAGAATTGTATAAATCTATGTCACCAAATGTAATTTTAATAGATAACTCTCTCATGTTTATTTTACATATCCCTTTAGTTAGTACGAACTCATATGACTTGTTGAAAATGACGAGTTTACCCATGCACTATAATAAAAACTTGTTTTGTTTCATCATTCCTGAAAAACCATTCTTAGCAATAGATAGTGTTAAACAACATTATTTTCTTCTTGATCATCAAGATATCGATAAATGCCTAGTTCTAGACAATAAGTATAATTGTAAACAAAAATATCCTTTGTTCCTTTTGCAACTACACAAAACCTGCGAAGCGTTATTGTTTCTCCCACGCAGTACCATGCCAGAAACATGCGAAAAACGAATAATTTTCATTGACAGCACTATTTTCATTCAATTACATCAACCAAATTCTTGGATTTTCAATAGCCCGAAAAAGGAATTCTTGACAATAAAATGTGGTAAAGTTGAAAAACAAATTTTCTTATACGAAACTGGTATTTTAAAAATGAATCCTCATTGTTCTGCATTCACTAGTTCTATTATATTGAACTCTTTAGACTCACAATCTTACAGTGATTCAACGTATAGTTCATATTATCCAAATTTTGATATTAATACCAATATGCTCAATAATTCATTGAATGTAAATGCTTTTCCTTTATTGAATAAGACTTTACTAATCTCATCGCAACATATTGATAAACTAGAAAGGATCAGTTACGCAGTGAACACATTGAAGCTCAAGGAACAAGAGATGTTTGAAGATAATGACATACAATTCGATCATATTCATCATTATGTTTTTATTTACCTATTTATCATGATAGGAATCATTTTTGTTTTATATAAGTATAGAAATAATATTAAGTGTTTAAAAAAATCGCCGAGTAGCAATTCACCCCAAAATTCACAGGGAATTGAAAATCCTATTGAAATCGAAATTGACAATGATATTTCTGACTCTTCAGATGAACATGCTGAAAATAAATCAACAGAAATTTGCAACAATCCAAGTTACAAATTTCGTTCTTGAGGGGGACGGATGTTGTAAAGTGCGCCCTTCAGGCTATTGCTATGTTTGCCATATATAAATGTATCACACTATATTATATCATATTGATTTGTTCATCATACCATTTCGAAATGTTAGTTCTCTTCCAATTAGTTCATGTTTTAATAAACATATCAACATAACATAATAACCTAATATCGTAAAGTGCTGACAGTTCATGTGCCTTGGGTAGCGAATGAATTCTTCAATAAACATACTGTTATTTATTATTCAAAAAAAACGATGGTCTCCTAAGTCACATGATGTGTCGTTTATAAAAACGATTGCACCTCTCCAAATGGGGACAGATACCTCTGAAAACCATCAAACGTTATATTGATACTGTGTAACCGTAATTTCTGAATCTATTCCAATTATACTGAGTTGCCAAAGGAAATAAACTTTTTTTTCTTCCAATATTTGGGGTACCAACATACACAATATTTGGTATTCCCCATTCAATATGCCATTGAGTTTGGCGTACCTATACCCTGTAGAAGTGATCTACTTGAGTCAATCAGGCTCGAAGTTGAGGAGGAACTACTACTGATGATTCGTCAGAACTATACGTCCATAGTAGTATCCATAAATTATATCAAATTATGTGAAAAATCTATATTTTCCAAGAGTCGTGAAATAATTTAAAAATCTCTTCGCTTTTTCAACCAGATCTTATTTCAAAGCGAAGAACAAGAATGCTTCCTCAATTAACAATTCTACATAACTTCAGTGGGCACCTACTTCGATCATAATAATTCTAGTTAAAGTTACGTAAAATCACGCAACTCTTGCGGCAGTCTACAAACGTCCTTGCAGTCGCTGAACTGTATTAAATGAGATTTTGTGGTTGGCGTTGAAGGTCATTTGGAAAAGAGCTCAAACGAAAAGATATTTATCATGATACCAACCAACTCAGAGCTGCTATTCAGAAAACGGTTCATTTTCCTGAATAATAATCATTTCATGTACAGTGGCAACTGTAAATTAGCCTTAACTTAGGCCAATTTAGCAATAATTTACTCTTGCAACTGTAAATTAGCCCCGATTTATGTCAAATTAGCAGTAATCAAATGTTGCAACAGTAAATTAGCCCCGATTTACGTCAAATTAGCAGTAATTAAAGGTTGCAACAGTGAATCAGCAATAATTTAGTGTTGCAACTGTGAATTAGATTCAATTTAGGATAAATTAGCACTAATTCAGTGTTGCAACTGTAAATTAACCCCAATTTACGTCAAATTAGCAGTAATTGAATGTTGCAACAGTAAATCAGCAATAATTTAGTGTTGCAACTGTAAATTAGATTCAATTTAGGATAAATTAGCAATAATTCAGTGTTGCAACTGTAAATTAGCCCCGATTTACGTCAAATTAGCAGTAATTTAATGTTGCAACAGTAAATCAGCAATAATTTAGTGTTGCAACTGTAAATTAGACTCAATTTAGAATAAATTAGCACTAATTCAGTGTTGCAACTGTAAATTAACCCCAATTTATGTCAAATTATCAGTTATTAAATGTTGCAACAGTAAATCAGCAATAGTTTAGTGTGTCAACTGTAAATTAGACTCAATTTAGAATAAATTAGTACTAATTCAGTGTTGCAACTGTAAATTAACCCCAATTTACGTCAAATTAGCAGTAATTAAATGTTGCAACAGTAAATCAGCAATAATTTAGTGTTGCAACTGTAAATTGGACTCAATTTAAGATAAAGTAGCAATAATTCAGTATTGCAACTGTAAATTAGCCCCGATTTACGTCAAATTAGCAGTAATTGAATGTTGCAACAGTAAATCAGCAATAAATTAGTGTTGCAACTGTAAATTAGACTCAATTTAGGATAAATTAGCACTAACTCAGTGTTGCAACTGTAAATTTACCCCAATTTAGCCTAAATCAGCATGTAAATGGAATTATGTCTATATAGATTCCCAGTTCTCACAGTGGCAGTCATCAAAGCAGAGGTTTTTTTTCTATGCCACACGATTATCCATTTGTCAAACTTGCTAATTTATAATTATACGGGGTAACCATATAGTCTGATTTTTTCAGAAGATAAGAAAATAAAAGGTGCATTCAGTCAACATAAACATAACCTTATTAGCATAAGCATTATCATAAACATAAGCGTAAAAATATCAACGTATGAAAGCTATATTATACAAGTTTTAATCTAAGCATAAATTTAAGAATGACAGTTACTGAAAGCGACTAATGACAATCAGTCAAGAATACAGTTCTGTGTTTTGTCAGATCATTTCTAAGGACAAGGGTACCTTTTTTACACACTTATTGTAATCAAGGAACATGTATCGTTCTTGACAGCTGACATGAAACTTTGGCGCACGCAAAGTTTTTTATCATAATCATAAGATTCTTGAAGTTGGGAATTCCAAGGTCACATGTTTTTAGCATAAACTTAATATTTGTTGTATAACTGGTGCCATTTGATATAACAGGTTCAACTTTCGTCCTTAACATAAACATAAGCACAATTTTAAAACCATGTTGACTAAATGCACCTTAAGAACTCTCTCAGTATGGTGATTATTTTTTACATTATATCCGTTACATCAGATCAAAAATGTTGTAAAACCCTTTAACGCCTATACCACTCGATATCGACTGAATATCCCAATAAGAAGGGACACTCGCCCATCCCTCCTTCAGCACTTATAGCCAAGAAATATTCCTTGACACTCCATAAGTATAAGTAGACTTTGGATTAAATAGTTGTATGAACTTATCTATCCCTATTTGACTCGTTGTTGCTTGAGCAGAATAAATTATTATCGATTAGAATTATGTGAATCCTTTCCAGTTCCTGCGTGAATTTTTGCTAGCTTGCAAGAAGTTTTTATGTTTTTCGTATCTCGTACCAAACTTCAATTTTCAAACATATAATGTTGATATATTTGCAGTTATTATTGAAACCATCTACGCCCCATTTCAAAATTTATAGATCACAACTACCATTCGAAGAGAATTGATGAATTTAGGAATGAAATTTACAGAATAGGATGCCACTTTAGAATTCAAATTCCAACATCTCCACCTGCATCGGATTTTTTCAAATGTGCACAATAATGAAAATAATAAATGTATTCTATTTGGTTGATTCATGCTGTATATAATCCTGATGTTCATGCTGATTCAGAATAGATACCAGATTGTCCACTTATGATTTCAATAATATGAGGAGTGATGGTAAAATCAAAACCTGCATCACTACTCCATCTACAGACCAGTGGCGAACTTGATCAGACGCTACTTTCACTCCATCATATATTTCGAACACATTCACAGTGTTCTGTGAAATTAAATGGTGGTACCTATATATTGAGTACCATCGGAGATAAGTTACCCACTACGTATCTCTGGTTCAATCAAGAAGTACTCGAATAAAAGAAACTAAATATAGATGGCATTACACATAAATTTTCATATAGTAGGTGTATAAATACATGAAGTTTCCGTGGACCGTTTTACTCAAAATAGCAGATTCTGAGACATTCTTGAAGGGATTTCCACCGTATTCAGAGGGAAGATCCTACATCCATAAATTTGCGATCAAAAGAAATACACATTCAATGAAAAACGACCTATATGATATGTGGGTTTTGCCTTTGCCATAAAAATACCCCAGGTGAACTTTTCAATTGGGCTAACCTGTATACAAGGCATTCCAATGCCTCATTATTTTGTATTAGATCCATCATTTTCGAATATTTCATTTTCAGGAATTCGGGAAAACGTTTCATTTCACAAATAAAAACGCAACATCAAGAAACGATTACAACAATAACACATTTTTATTCAAATAAAAAATGAAACATGATAGATTGAACAGTAATAAATAAATTAATAACCATGATAGATTGAGTATAAAACTAAACAAAGAACAACTCTTCTAGCCTATAATTACATATAACATTCCAAATCATCACCTTTTGCTCAGCCCCCTTCATTGTCTACGTGGAATTTCCTTGGCGTATCTAACATACCCACTGTTAGGCACAGACCTATACAACCTACTCATATGTTGCCTTCCTTCCCTCACATCTTCCTTGATTGGCGTGAAATACCTATAATTCTGCCTCTGCAAGTTAGCCTTGACCTTCGGTAGCTTACGATAAGAACTGCCTCGCAGCCTGAACTGCGGCTGCTTCTTAGACGAAAAAGTGCTAAGACCTGGCGTGGTTACAGGCTTCTTCTTGGAATCGAATGTCCCAGGTATAGGCTGTGCCACGCCCTTCACATTATTTCTGATGGGCTGGAAGCCCTGCTCCAGCTGAGGCTCGTTGTTAGCCTTGTTGTTTTCGTAGTACTCGCGCAAGAACCTGGACAACTCCTCTTGGGTCAGCTCGTGCGACTGCTGCACCACTGAGTCCTTCACCGAGTACTTCGTTTGGTCCTTTACATTGAACTCGACAGGTTCGACCACGCTAACGTCCACGGGCACAATTTTTTCCGCATCACCAGGCTTCAGGAGGTTGAGATCGACAGGTAGTTGAGGTGGTGCCTTACCCTCCCCTTTGCTGGTCACTCCAGGCTTGTTGGCAATGGGGTGGAACTGAGAGGCAACTGTAGACCTCTGGGACTCCTGGGCGATCTCACCTTGGTTGAGGTAGTAGTTATGGCTGGCGTCCTCTTGGTAGCCATCTTCCAACTTGCTCGCAGCGAGAGCCTCTTCGTACCCCTCTTCTTCCGGGTAGATATACTTCCACTCGTACTGGGGCTCTGGAGCGTATTCTGGTCGGTGGTTGGGAGGAATCACCTGGGGTTCTGGGACGTGGTGGTGGTGGTTCAAAGCGACTTCGTTGTGACTGGACGGGAGTTTGTCCTTGTCTGTTAGGGGGTGTTGGTGATGACCGCTGTGCTTGACCACTGCGTTGAAGCCGTGCACTTTGTCTGCTGTGTAGTCGACTGTTCTCACCGAGCCGTCTGATTCTAGCAGAGAGTACTGGCCCGTTACTTTGTCGCCATCTTTCTTTTCCCAGTGGTGCTTGACGTCACCCGAATGGTAGTCTTTGACGCCGTAGCTGAAGTTGTAGTCTGTTGGTGTCTGGAATCGAAGGAAAGTGATTTGTGATGATTGGAATGATAACAGTATTTATGATAATGAGTGGAGAAAGAGGTGGAGGACTTTCGTCCTAGGTATGATTTCACTTTCTCGTTGTAAACATCGACATATGCTCTGGCTGTCAAGAAATTGTTTATGGGTACTAAATATAATTAGTCGATTTATAATGCCTAAGAGAATACGAGGTGAAATCAATAGGTGTGGGCTGTATAACCATTGAAGGCAATTTCAATTTGTAAAAAGTACATAGGTATAACTCGTCAAACAATATTTCAACAATTCAGAAGGATGAAAAGGGAAAATGGAAAATTGTGAAACTTTTTTGAAAGGTAAAATTTTTATAATTTTAGTTTCATCCTTACCTTATGATTAATGTACTCATCATGTGCAGGAGCATATTCGTGGAAACCAGGATCATGTCCATCTGCGCAAAATGACATCAGAAACATGGAGAGTCCAATCTGAAAATGACAGTTCAATGATATACACGATGTCCCAAAACGAACTGCCACGATCAATTCATCGGAAATTGTACTTTGGAGAATTTTGAAAAATTTTGGCAAAATGATCTCATTTCTAGATTCTTCCTGAAGAGCTTCCATCACACTTGGGGACTCGGTAATGATTATAGAGATATAGGGTGTCAAAAATCGGGATTTTATAACTCCAGGATTTTTTTGAGTGGAAACTATTATTTATGGATCAAAACGGCTCACTTGTCCCTATATCATCTTTCGATTCACTGTCTACTGTAATTTGATGAATAAACCAATAAGAATTCAAGAGCTTCAGTTGTTCTTGAAAAATATCAATGGTTCATTTGTTCTGTATTGCTTTTTTCCTAACTGACAGCTTGCGGTGTTGTGCATAGATCATTGGAACATAAAGTTATTGAAAAAAGATGCGAAAAGCAACATATATCTTCAATAGTTTCTATAAATGGTCGGTAAACGGAAGTAACATAATGGCGAAAATAATTGGTGATGAAAAAATTCGAAATTATTGGCCAAAAGTGTGAAACAATGAATATATAAAGGATCTGTAATTGAAAAAAATACACAAGATGTTTAATAAACATTAGTGAATATTCGTAGGCTGATTCCTGGGGTTTTTATGGAAAAACTTCCATGAATATTTATCGAAAAATGATTGAATTCTCGAACCTGTGAAATCTGATTCAGTATTACAAGTTTATAGCTCCCTTTGGAAGCATTTTTCGACAAATATACCTCAGGAGTCACTCCCCGATTTTTTCACCATTGTTAAGGAAACACTCCGATCCATCTTTATTATCGATCCTGTTTTACTATGCCTGGTCAAAACACTGGCACTGAATGAAAGATCAACTGGAAAATGTGCCGAAAATCACGAACTAACCTTGTATATCCACATGTTAGAAGTTTGTAATTCGATAATCAAGTTCAAGTAGCGTATACCTTCACTTGTTAATAACTTTCACGAACTGGCGCTAGGTGAATCTTGAGACACATTTATAACATCTTCATTTCATCCCTTCCAAAGATGAATCTTCGTATTTTGAAATGATTCACTATAATAACTAACGATTTCAAGAATACCACTTGTGCGAATTTTTAGAACCGTGAATCTGTATTAGATCTAAGTATAAATATACTATATATTATTATCTGAGCTGGATACTTCTTCAAGACGCTTATTGTGTCATTTTTCTTACACCCAAGATTATATTTCTCTTATAGTCGTTTAATTGATAGCAAGTCATAAACATACAAAAAGGTGGTAGGATTCAACTTGCTAACATATTTTATTTGATATCGATCAAAAATGTCAATATAGTTGACTTCTACTCATATATTCCGCAAAATACATTGCACAGTAATATAAGTGATGACAGTATTATTTTTCAGAAATATTTCAATTCAGCCATACATGATACATCATGCATGACAATATTGCGATTTTTTTTATTCAGATACAAAATATCAGCTGATAATAATTTGAAGATTATCAATTCGGATCTAGACAGTGAAGTTATTTGAAAACCTCTCCTCCAAACTCTATAGAGGATATCAATGAAATCATCATTCAATTTTCAAAGTATAATGGTAGTGTGTGGAAATCAAAACTCATAAATAAAAAAAAACAATCATTTTCAAAAATGTATTTTTGTTCTGTCAATAATATTCATATATTCAAAAACTATTAATCTTCAAGCATGCCCCTGCTCTTTCCTCTCCAAATCCTGGTCAATTTGATATTTGATAGAAAACATGGTCCACAAAAAAAAGAAAATTGAATTTCTTCTCAGAGTCAAAATCTTTGAAATTCTTCATAAGTTCATTGGGAAAATTCAAAGAAAAATTGACTTGACGTTATTTCGCCTGATTAAGTTAAAAGCGAAACCGGAATTCTAACGATAATATTTAAATCACAATCAAAGCTAATTGCATCTGAGCATTGTTCTGCATATAAAACATTCCGGTTTCTAGAATTTTTACGGTATCCGAATTAAATTAGGTAAATTAATTTCTCCATAGTTGTGTAATTTGCAAAGCATGTTCCGAATGTATTATAACTTCCTCAAAATTTTGATCGTACATAATATCCATTCTTCACTCTCATACAACGATGCTATAAATCTGTTCAACTGAATTTAACTACAGTAATTAATCATCTGACAATAACTCGTTAAAAAAGAATTTCTCGATTATTATCTCTAATTCTCTCGTCTGGCAATCATTGGAAACTCTTTTGCCATTATCTACTAGCCATCCTTTTCTCCGAAGCATTAAAATTTTGTCGGCATATCCTTTCGATTGATTTCCTTCAATTCAATGGAAAACCCTATGGGTACGTACCTACAATAAATGCATGGTTTGATTGAAGATTCATATAACTTTTTGAATCATTCACATTGGACTTCAGAAACGACTTCAGAAGAAAGGAAATTTTTGTAATGTGCAGTCAGACGATGTAATAATAATGTTCAATGAATATTTCAGAATAGTCCATAAATGATAGTATTGAATTAAGATGTTCTTGAGGAACAGGATTACCTAATCTGAATCTGCAATTATTGCATTTTCCGAAGCGTTCTTGGGATACAATAAGTACTCAACTTTGGTTCTCCTTACTGGTGACATTGGAATCTTGTATTTTTTAAAAGTCTTATTTGCTGAATACGATGATGAATGAATGGTCAAAGTATACAGAAAATACTATACTTTAAAATGGTTGAGTATTCGAGCATCAACTTTGTTTTATGTGCAAAAAGAACTTGAACAGCTTTATCCTGTCCTTTTCAGTTCAAAACATTGACTTTTAGGTAAGTTTCCATATTCAATTGAACTGTCAGAAATTAGTATGTAAATAAAATGTTGGCGTTGTTTCAAGAGCACTCTTTACAAGAACGATATTTTTCTAATTTTGACCAGAATGTGAGATTATATTATATCGTGTGATCTTCATTGTAATCAGGAAAAAGGAGTCTTTTCAGAAATGCGAAAATCTAATATGGCACTCTTTAGAAAAACCAAAGGTGGGTGTTGTATATCTGACATTGAAAACGCCTTGGAAAATACGATGACAGAGTCAGATTTCTTGTAGAAAAGTGCCTTGAGAACGTCCTTGTTTGAAACGTCTAGTTCTCTAAGTTTTCGCTTTAAAAATTGCAAACAAAAATTACTTTATTTCTGACAGTGACATTATAAGCTTACCTATATCGTCATAGTTACGATATCTATAATGAGGGTCATAACTACCTTGGGATATTAAGGTTCAAAAACTCCCTCTTACCTTTTACAGGTGAAAATGATACAAGAAATGCTTATAAACGTTTATATGTAATGAAAACTAAGACATATTTTCCTTATTCACGTCATTACAAATAATAAATGTGCAATTTTCAAATGTTCCCTGAAAATTACTTCCGCCGCTGGAAACAATTTCTTCTTTTTTATGGGTGGTGCTGTTGCTGTTCACTACAGTCGAGGTGCCTGCCTCTTCTGATGGCAAAGTAGACAGCATACGCGCCGTTTTATTTCTCAATTCAATACTGTCCTCCAGATACCCCTCTGCCACCGTGGAACTTCTCCAACCTCCGTGTCTTTTTAAGTTTGTCATAGTTGCTCCTGCATTGGCTAGGGCAGTAGCAGAAGTGCGACGAAGGCAATGTCCCGTATAGGTTAGTGGGTATGGCAATCCTAAATACATTGCGATTTTGCTGGGAATTTTGCCAAACATATTCTTTCAAATTGGCTGAGTTGTACATTTATTTTGTCGGAAGCTCAAAAAAAATCGTTTTGTACCTTCAGGACGCAAGGACATATAAAGTCTCAATAAAGGCAAAGCAGAGAACTCTTTTTCATCCACAACTGTAAATTTCTTCGATACACCAGTTTTACTTTCCGGTACGTTCACTACCATAACAGTATCCCGGTCCTCTATATCTGCTATAGGTACTCATATTTAGAAGTTCCTGAGTTCTGCATCCTCCAAAATAACCCATAATTAGAACAACCTATAACAAATAAAACGAAATAAACAAACGAAAAAGAAAATTATGAGAAAAAAATTACCTTATGCAATAAATGAATTTCATTAGGGGCGTCCTTTAGAAATTTGATGACATCTTTAGGTGATAAGACAGCAGACTTTTTCGGCTTATACCCCTTACTTTTCCGTTTCAAAAAAGCCTCAAGTTCGTTGAACTTGGTGATATATCTTTTCTCATATATGGTCACCATCGATTTGAGCATTGACCATTTAGTCCATAACGAATTTGGGCTAAACGTTTCTGACTGCAACGAATAAATACAATTATTACCAAATCTACCAGAAAATACTGAAAATACTTTACCAGTTCTTGAAAATATGCCAGAAAGACAGTTTCGTTGGCATCTTTTGACATAACATTTCTCTGTGTCAGCCACTTCAGATATAAGTTGTATTCTTTTTGATATAGGGCTTCACTTTTCGATGGAAGTAATGATAGTCTTGCTTTTTTCGCTTTTTTTATAATATCCTTCATTATATCAGAAAAAGATCGTCGATTTGTGGTAAAAAATAAACACGTTTTTAACGGAAAAACATTGATTGATAAAGAAAGTTTGCTTATAAACATGTAACATAGCGACAACCTAGCAACAACCAACAATGCTACAATCAACGCTACCTCATTCAAATATACCAGAAAGGTTATGAATTTAAACATTTATTGCGTTCTAAATATGGACATATTGGTATGAAAATCGGTCAAAAATAAAATTATCTATGTAGCACGGGAATTATAGAGCCTTAATAACCTCTGGCAATTTTGCCATCGGTAATTAAGGCCCTCATAATTCCCTTGATACATAAATAACTATTTGGAAGATGCGTAACTTTGTCCCAATTTAACTGACTTCGCATTAATTGAAACTCGAAAAATAGGCACCCTGTATGTATGTATGTATGTATGTATGTATGTATGTATGTATGTATGTATGTATGTATGTATGTATGTATGTATGTATGTATGTATGTATGTATGTATGTATGTATGTATGTATGTATGTATGTATGTATGTGAGTATTGCTGAAATATCAGTCAAAGGGGAACCATATGAATATCTGATAAAAATTTTATTTGCGCACATTAAAAAAATCAATAGAATGATGACAATCAACTGAACTTTTACCAATATATTATTTACTTTCTTTTCCATCTTCTTCGCAGCCAAGCTCATCGCACATCTGTTCAAAATATCGAAAACGAATCGAATTCGCATACTCGGTAATGTTTTCAAAGTTCCGACCCCCAGGCCAAACGCCAGATGACGCTGCTTTCGATTTCAACAAGCAAATAAGAAATTACACAAAAAAAGTAGGGCAATTGACTCGGTTTCTATATCTGCTGGCAAACGGACGAACCTGAATGGAAAATAATCCTCCGGACTCCCGGAATGAGTTTTTCCACTCCGTTGTACTGGTGAATCTTTTGCTGAAGGTTGAGGATGAAGTTTTCACTAATTTAATACCACTAGAGCTTACTACGAGAGCTTCAATTGTTAATAGACATTTTTCCGAGGACACGAATTTCCTAAAAAATATATGCGTGTTCACAAAATTACGCAAAATAATAATAAGGTAGACGGATATTTTTTGTGGTTGTTCTCGAATATACTCACTTTTATGCACTTCAGGGATTCAAAGGGTACTTCAAATCCCTATTTTAGAGAAAAAAGGTAAATGTATCTGCAATAAAAGCTGAATTTAGAAATTTATATTCAATAATTTCATTAGAAATATAACATGATATGGATGCAACAAAAGTTTAACGTTCTTAGAACAATATTAAACTATTAAAAACAACTTAATTTATATCAATATTAACATTTTTATATTTGAGATAAATTTTCTTATATTATTATATTTTTGACAACTCTTTATTGAATATTATGTTGACAATGACAGCTTGTTGCCTGGATGTGAATACAGTATGATATTATGTTACAATGCAATAAGCTAAGTGAAAAAGAGTTAAATTATTATTATTGCAGCTGTTATTTTTTTTTAATTAAAGTATTTTGGAAAAATGTAGCTCGATAGACGAAAATGAACAATGAACGATGTTTCCCAATCGAAAATAAATATTATTGCATATAGTCTACGAGCAGATATAATTCAATGTTCAACGTGGCATCATCCATGAAAGTAGTTGTTTTCTGTTAGTTATTGTTTGCCAGTCATCCAAACCGTGTTCGAAAGAAATGCTTTATCACACTGATCACTAATGATAAATATGTATCCAGACAGCACCATGTGGAACATTTCGAATATCCTCATAATGTTCTTACGAGGTTACCTGAATGTTCTGAAAATATTCTAAGAATATTAGAGTGGGACATTCAAGATCATTCTCACATTTCTGAAAACTATCAATGAAATATTATGAAATTATGAACGTCCTCCTAGAATATTCCGATGAAATATTCTGTAGCAGGACGATCGCGTTACCACTATATTATGTATAATAATACTAATAATTGATTATTCATTCAGTTGAACCATAAAACCTCCCAGCACCATCTGTTGGGAAACGCTGAGACCAAAGATCATTTAGGATGTTGGCTTGGTTGCATACCCTACAGGTACGAATAGTATTTTTTCTATGACAACCTCGATAAATGTTTATTTTATAACTGTAACTTCAATCATAAACAAGCACATTTTGTACAGAATTTCATTTTTGCATCGGTTGCTAGGCAAGTTGCTAAGCAACAAATGCGAAATGAAATATTTCGTGTTAGGTCTAGGTTCACTCTAAAATCACGACGACTACGGCTTGTCAAATTATGACGTCCAGCGACAAATTGATGAAATGTCAGCTGATTATTTCTTTCAAAGTTTTTGCAATGTATGCATGTATTAAACGTGAACGATATGTTGTCATAGAAAAAGTATAGTATGCAACTCGCAACAAAATGGCATCATTTTGTGCTCATTGCATATTATACTATTTTTCAACTAAGTTTCCAAGTATCATGGTTTTGCCACGTTCCTAATGCACAATCATTTTTTGGTTCATATCATCAGGGTATTCCATTCAACTTTCAGTTTTACGTTTGAAGAAACATCATCCTGTATATGATCCACTAGAAATAATAGTTATTTATGTATTAAGGGAATTATGAGGGCCTTTATTACCGATGGCAAAGTTTGCGTCCCGAGGGCCTCTGGCCCGAGGGACAGCAATTGCCAGAGGTTATTAATGCTCTATAATTCCTGTGGTACATAGATAATTTTATTTTTGACCGATTTTCATAACAATATGTCCATATTTAGAACGCAATAAATGTTTAAATTCATAACCTTTCTGGTACATTTGAATTAGGTAGCGTTGATTGTAGCATTGTTGGTTGTTGCTAGGTTGTCGATATGTTACATGTTTATAAGCAAACTTTCATTATCAATCAATGTTTTTCCGTTAAAAACGTGTTTATTTTTTACCATAAATCGACGATCTTTTTCTGATATAATGGAGGATATTATAAAAAAAACGGAAAAAGCAAGACAATCATTACTTCCATCGAAAAGTGAAGCCCTATATCAAAAAGAATACAACTTATATCTGACGTGGCTGACACAGAGAAATGTTATGTCAAAAGATGCCAACGAAACTGTCTTTCTGGCATATTTTCAAGAACTGGTAAAGTATTTTCAGTATTTTCTGGTAGATTTGGTAATAATTGTATTTATTCGTTGCAGTCAGAAACGTTTAGCCCAAATTCGTTATGGACTAAATGGTCAATGAAAATATGTCTTAGTTTTCATTACATATAAACGTTTATAAGCATTTCTTGTATCATTTTCACCTGTAAAAAGTAAGAGGGAGTTTTTGAACCTTAATATCCTAAGGGAGTTATGACCCTCATTATAGATATCGTAACTATGACGACATAAGCTTATAATGTCAGAAATAAATAATTGTATGGTGGTTTTTTGTGAACTGGCGTTATTCATTACGGTCTGTGGACTCCAACAAGGCCAGAAACCCTGAAAATTAACCCTGTGATTTTTGTACCACCGCAATTCTATGAATATTTCTGGAATACGTACTATGAATATGGTCTCATCACATTGTGAGAATATTATGTGGAATATTCTGAACAAGTATGTTGTGAGAATAATGTGCCACCGTGGTAGATTATGTAGATTTACATTTTCGTGCGACGCAATGTCTATACGATACGTAGGAAGTAAGAAGTCAATATCCAATCGATTTCTTCAGATAAGATTGTTTTCTAAAATACCTCATATTTTATACTTATTTGGAAAATAATTGCCCCAGAAGAGCGCGTATGTGTGGAAACAGCTTACTGAGCCAATGATGGCATTAGGAGAAAACGACAAAATTGTCTATCTGGTTTCTTAGAAAGAGGCTGTGTGATCACAATAAATATTACTGTCCAGCAGATGGTGTCGGTGTCGTCATTATCTAACAAGACGTAGAAGTAGATGATGAAAAAGAGTAGAATGCTATCATCATACATTTCTTCATCATCTGCTCTTCTTTCTTGACTTTTGTGTCAATTTAATCGATTAAATCATTGCATATGAAAGTTTGAAAGTTAATGAAGATTGGCAGCAACAAACTTTTATATCGAAGTTAAAATTTCGAATGTGCATTTTCACTTGGTGCTTCGAATGACTCTAACTAAATTACGCAACACTAATTGAAATTTGAACCACTTTTTTCTGCTTTGAACATTTTGAATTCTGTTCACACTGTTTGCTAGCTCAGTCCTTCAGCTATAATCTCGTACTTTTTCGATACATGAGGTTTTTTCCATAAAATTGCTACAGGATGATTTTTGAAACTGTGCAAAATTTCGGATTTTCAAAATGATCCTAAATGAAGAAAAACTGTTTTTTTTTTCAACTTTCACAGCATAGGCATGAAGATCTCATAACTTTGAGCCATCTCCAGAATTGTCTTCTTATCTATTCTATTTACAAAGTGATCTCAAAAAATTAACTTTTTGGTTTTGCAGTCATAACTTTTTTCCTCTTTGACCAATTTTCTTAATCTTAGGTTCATTTTGAAGTTGAAACGTTAGATGAGCAGATATGAAGATCATAATTGACTCAAGATAAACAATAATAATCAAGGGTTTCTGCAAAGGTGAACCAAATCTGAAACCCCCTCGGAATCCTGATTGAAAAAATAAATAAATCCAAAACGTTGTTTGATCGAAACGAAAATATCACCACCAAAAAGACCGTAAGAAATCCTCACCCCCTTTCCCCCAAAAATGTTTGTTGGGGTCGAATTTTTGCTGGCCAAGAATGAGATTTCCCTAACCCCCAAATCGGGGTCGGAGATTTAAAAAAAATTCATCCTCCCTCCCTTTCCCCCTTGGAGTACTTTGGGTACGGATGAAGGGGAAGGAGATTTTTGGGAATTTTCCACATATAATTTTCGTGAGTTTCGTACAAAACCACTGAGAATCGCCCAAACTCGGGTATTCCAATTATCATAGTTTGATGTACAGGGCGAAAAAAAGTTATTTTTCAGAATCGAGATAAGCGGTACCCATAGCTGTTTTCAGCGGAAAAGGTTGATTCGGGTCACTTTTGAGGAAACCCTCGATCTTGAATGTTCATCTTGAGTCAATTCAGATCTTTATAGCTCCTCATCCAAGGTTTCAGCTTCAGATTGAGCCAAGATTTTGAAAATCGGTTGAAGAGGAAAAAAGTAATGAATGCCAAACCAAAAAGTTAATTTTTTGAGATCACTCTGTAAATAAAAGAGTCAAGGAGATAATTTTGGAAATTGCTCAAGGTAATGAGATAATCTTCATGCCTATGCTGTTGAAGTTGAAAAGAAAACTGTTTTTCTTCATTCGGGATCCTTTTATTGTAAATTCTGAAATTTTGCACAGTTTCAAAAAACATCTTGTAGAAATTTTATGGAAAAAACCTCATGTGTCGAAGAAGTTCGAGATTATAGCTGAAGGACTGAGCTAGAGAACAGTGTAAACAGAATTCAAATTGTTCAAAGCAGAAAAAAGTGATACCAATTTCAACAGCGGCAATATTTCGGGGTGCGATGTAATTAGTGTTGCGTAGTTTATAATACAAAAGTCTCACACTTTCGAGGGAACCACTCTTCTAACTTGCACACTAGGTAGATTGTAAGATTTCACATAAAAAATAACGTTAGAATATTATATCCATTAACAATAGATAAGTGAAACCTATTTGATATATTCAATTCCGTTATATCTACACTGACTTCAAAGTTCAATCATATACTTAATGTCGATACAGTTTTTGATTCTTCAGTTTTTCCATCAGTTTCTCTCAAATTTATAGGAAACAAATGTTCCCCCTGTGTAGTTCTTTTTTGTTCTTTTTATACATACATAAAGCCTATTTCGAATTCGGTATATCGATATGGTGTCATGAATGTGTCACTTGGTGTTTCGTATTCATTGTTCAGAACATTTAAATTTTGAATACTCGCGGCAAATCAGCGCGCTTGAAAACACGCTTCCGCTCGGACGCCCGTCAACTTGGATCATGCGGACCAATCAAGAGAGCTACCGCTTCTCAAAACCGGATCTTGATTGCCAGAAAGAAAGAGAGTGACAGACAATCGCGACCGTGTCGAAGCCACTGTCGAAGCGCGATGAGCTATCAAACTGTTAGCATAAATTGTGGTGGAAACAGAGACAAGAGACAAACCAGGTACTGAGCCCAGACCCACCCCAGACCATCATCTACCAAGCAACTAGCACTGGTGTCGAAGCTATATTCTAGCTCGCTGATACAAAAATGTATCTCAAATTATCATAGTGCGTAACCAAAGATTAGAACCTATACTTTTTGGCGTAACACTAGGCAAGTTCAGTATGAAACCAAATCACGAAAGTTATATTTGATATTTGAATTCGAAAACCCGACGATATCCGAGCCTAGGAGTAGGAGCCAAACAATCACGTTGCCAACTTCAGAAATGAAAATTTACCATAAATTCAGTTGAGTGTGGTGTTTACGTTTTAAAGAAGGGTGAATTTTTGTAAAAACAACAGTTTTTTGTGCAAAAAAGTTTCGGAAACAAGTAAATGAGTGTGTGTGTGATGTTTTGGTTCAAAGAAGGGTGTATTTTGTGTCTTTTTAATAGCTGAAATTTGAGATGACAAATGGTGCATTTTTGAGACAAAATGGGGCCATATCTCCGAAAATACATGGGACCGCCGCGTTTTGACTTCAGATTCGGGATCAGGAGGCCAAAATATGTAAGTTCAACCAAAAGTTTTAATTGAACCCACACGAGTTTACCCATTTTGCTACCTATTGGATTTTGTATCTTTCTTACCAGATTTTCCAGCGCCACCTGTATAATATAACTTGAAGCTGTCATGACCTCGGTATCTCTGAAATGTACACAATCTTACAGATGCAACAGTTGAGCTGATTGAGAAATTCCCAATCAATAACGGACAATGAAAACGGTACAGGTTCGCGTCAGCAGGTACGGCGAAGAAAGAAATCTTCAATTTATCCGAGCGTTATTGAATAGTATATTGTATACTCGATAGGTGGCGTTGTTTGTCAGGTACTGAATTTTCACGGATACCACAATGAAATATCAGATTGAATCACATACAACAAAATCATAAATCTATCAGCCTAAAAAAAGCAATAAGCAGATGCCGATAGAAAAAATAATAATAATGATCCGAATCATCAAAAAATATAACTGAGGATCAGAGATATTTCCTCATTATATTCTTCCTGAGACTCCATCTTATCAGTTATATTATCATTGTTTTGAAATTGTAAAGATTGTCGAAGGGAGGTTACATTTCTATATTTCCGGCAAAAAATATTTGTCTATATTTTTTTCGTTAATATAGAAAAATGTATCAAGTTACATAACAAATAATATGTTGCTTATGTTGCTGCATAATGAAAAATATTTGGTGGACATAATCATTCTAGAATGTCCTGACAGTAAACTTATTCATTGAGTTTAATTATAAGCTATATAGGTGTAATGCTGGTGACAAGGTAACTGACAACTTTCTTGTTTTCATGTTGTTGTCAGCAAAATTATAACCTTCCTTATTTCAGAAAGATTAATTGGCGAATTATTTTCGTAATTGACAAGGTATTTCGTGAATTTTATGGATCAGTTATTTTCATTTTCGCTTGCTCCAACTGTTGATCGAATTTCAATCAAAACTCCCAAGAAATCACCTATGTAGGTATATTCAATTGAATTGCAGTAAGAAACCTTCCAAAACATGGGTGATAGCGAAATGCGACCAAAGTGTTGCAGGTACATATTTTCTAGTCAAATAATCTGTATGGGGGAAACATGGGGGAAACAATTCATATATGGACTCGTATATGGATATGTGAACATATTTCATGTAGTCAAAAGTTGGAATATCAGGACACCTGGAAATTATGGTAATGATATTCTTCACTCTTCACTTCCTCATACTAAAGAATCTAGCAAAGCCACACACGAATTTCGGCTCGGGATAGATCACATAATTTCAGGCTCATTTAAGGCTATTTTATTGCCCTATTCCCAAATTTTTTGCTCTTCTCTTTGATAGAAAAATCTGCGGCTTTGCTAGCTTCGGCCGAACTCAGCAGAGCCATTTTTGAAAAAAAATAATTTTGGTGTTTTGAAATAGCCACATTGTAGAGCTCATTTTAGGCTAATTTATTACCCTATTCCCATTTTTTTGCTCCCTCCCTTAATAGAAAAACTTGTGGCTTTGCTGGCTTCGGGCGAACTCAGCAGAGCAATTTTTTCAAAAACATTATTTTTCTGTCTTTCGATATAGCAATATTTCAAGACTAATTTTAGGCTAATCAATTACCCTAATTTAATTTCTTCTGCTCCACGCATTACAAAAAAAAACAATATTTTTCGATATTCGCCAAGTCGATGATATAATCATTTCAAATTATAATTTTTTGACGATTCAACTCAGAGTATGTCATACCTACTCATGTAAAAACTACAGATGATCAATCCTTTTGAATTATCCAGGTTAGCTTGTTGAATTAGTTCATAGTAGACATTTTCCGATGTTGGGCGCTTTTGAATTATCTAATATGAAGGGACATTTAAGGAAGGATCTTGTTGAAAAGTACGTATTGTGTCATCTCGGGTGTCATTGATATTTTCGTGAGGTAGAAACTTTCGAAATTCAATAAACATGTTTCAATTCGAGAAATAAATGATCTTATACGTGAATTATTGTGAAATAAACAAAACTTAATTGCATTAAACATATAACATGAGATCTTGAATCCATAAAAAAGTCCTCATTATATATTTTTTTTGTAATGCGTGGAGCAGAAGAAATGAAATTAGGGTAATTAACTAGCCTAAAATTAGTCTTGAAATATTGCTATAACAAGAGACAGAAAAATGTTGTTTTTGAAAAAATCGCTCTGCTGAGTTCGCCCGAAGCCAGCAAAGCCACTTTTTATTTTAAACATCGAATAAAACATTCAAAGATGAACATTTTATCGATCCAGCGATGGGTATCATCGGTTTGACAAGTTAAATCGTCAAAAATTTATGATTTGAAATGATTGCATCATCGATTTGGCGAAAATAGAAAAATCTTGTTTTTTTCTGTAATGCGTGGAGCAAAAAAAATTAAATTAGGGTAATTAATTAGCCTAAAATCAGTCCTAAAATATCTCGTAAAATATCGTTATATTGAATCGCAAAAAAAGTGGATTTTCAAAAATGGAACTTCTGAGTTCGCCCGAAGCAACAGATTTTTCTATCAAAGATAAGAGCAAAAAATGTGGGAATAGGGTAATAAAATAGCCTAAAATGAGCCTAAAATTATGTGATCTATCCCGAGTTGAAATTCGTGTGTGAATTTGCTAGCTTCTTTAGTATCACTTCCTCGTCAGATCATGATTTTTATCTTTCAATTATTTTGCGTTATTTGACTTTACCGTATCATTGAAGATTAAGACATCATCATATGAAATTTTCATTAATAATTATTAACATCATAAATAACGTATCAAAACCTTAGTAACTCAATAATCATAATAAACAATGACAAATGATGGCATTATAATCGTTTTGCGCGTTCTGTCCACTAAACTATAAACCCAGCATTTGATACAAGCATAATGCGCTAGATACAAAATAATATTTATTTATTTCATATTCATTTTCGCATCGCCGTTATCAATGATACGATAAAGCTTTGAATGCAACTCGATTATTAGCGATTTAACACCGTCTCGGACATTGCGGTTGACTCGGCTGACGGCTCGTTACCTAGCAATGTCCTCCACTATTATAAATCGCATAGGATAATCCCGTTACATTAATAGCTATATATGTGCTCATGATATTTTGTCATGCGGTAATTGATTGTTACTTATTACGAATTCAGGGCAATTGAATTATTGAAGTAGAAAGGATTCTATGATAGGAACATCCAACCACATCCATATTTGGTTAATTCATTTAAGATACCACTACGGATATATTTGTGTAGACGCACCCATATTATTCTCACCTATCCTGTTGAAAAATTGTGAATACAGTTGTAATGTATGCTTCATAATATGCCGATCAGCTTATACTTTGAGAACCTACTAAGTCTTTTATAGATTTTCCTATATGTATGTGTAAATATAACTACAAACTCACCTTGAATAACCTGAAACTTTCTGTTATTCTCTCTGAAACCGAATAAACAATGGTTTGTGTATATTATTCAAAAAATTTAAGTTTTGTGTTTATGTACCGGGTGATTCATTAAGGGTGAATAATCTTCCAGAGTAAATCGACCAAGAGACAATGCTGGAAATATTTTTCAAGTTCATACGTCCACCGCTAGGGGGCGTAATAGCTTCTATCGTATAAAAAATTGTTTTTTTTTGAAAATCCACTAATATAAGTTCAGAAATGAATACTCTCACGTTTATGCCAACATAATGATCCTTCTTTTTTATGAGAACTTTTTTTTTAGGACATGAAATGAAGGCGGGAGGGGTTCCTAGACTTTTTGGACTGTAAATGTCTATAACTCGGTCTATAACTTATATTTGACGCAACGGAATCTTGCAAACAAAGCATGGTTCGATAAAGGAAGGTTTGGTGAATAAAATAAAGAAATCATATATCGCTATCGCTATAGGGGCCGTGTTTCATTAAGTTAACCGTATTTTCAACTTTTCTTCGAAATCTTAAATGGAATCGTATGATTATTTTCGTTGATTCGAAAAGTAGATCAAATTTCCAACATAATATGTCTAAACCGCATGGCGATATCTTCATTCGTTCAAAAGTTATGGCTAAAGTCTTGCTTCTCTATTCATTTACCTGTTCAAAATTATGTACCTGATAATACCAATTATGAAATTGACACGTTATCTTTCCACACTTTCAGTGAAGTTGTAATTGAAAATAAACTGAAAAACCTAGATGTCTCAAAGGGCGCGGGTCCTGACGAGGTCCCGCCAGTATTGTTAAGGAATTGCTGTCACAGTTTATCACATCCTCTTAGAATACTTTTCCAAAAATCATTTGATACAGGGATTTTTCCAGGGGTATGGAAAAAATCTTTCCTTTCTCCAGTGTTCAAAAGTGGGAACAGAAATGATATTCAGAATTACCGGGGTATTTCCAAGATTTCTTGTATTCCCAAAGTATTTGAGTATTTAATTACGGATGAAATATTTGATAATTTCAAACATGTCATAATAGACGAACAACATGGGTTCTACAAAGGAAGGTCTACTGCCACAAATTTGGCTGTCTACCAAAACCTTATCACGAATAAGCTTGAGCAAGGGCTCCAAGTAGATGTTATCTATACGGACCTTGCTAAAGCCTTTGATTCAGTTTGTCATGAACTATTAATTTTAAAACTCAATAATCTCGGAATAACGGGCAGATACTTGAAATTTATTGAATCCTACCTTTCCAGTAGATTGCAGAATGTGAGGATAGCTGACAGTGTGTCAGAAACAATTCTTGTGACTTCGGGTGTTCCGCAGGGATCGCACATTGGGCCTATATTATTTCTACTCTTTATTAATGATGTTAAATCTGTGTTCAAGCACTGTGATATCTCTCTGTATGCAGACGACCTTAAGTTTTTCAAAACTGTGCAATCTACCAATGATATTGAATGTATTCAGAATGACCTGGATAGCTTTTGTACCTACTGTGATAATAATTGTCTGAAAGAACGTTAAGAAATGTAATGTCTTGAGATTTCATAGAACGAGGCAGCCTGTCATTGGAGATTACTCCATTAATGAGGTTACTCTTCAGCCTGTCAATAGCTTAAGCGATTTGGGGATTATTTTCGATAAAGATCTCAACTTTATTGATTATGTCAATAATATCTGTAATAAAGCATTCAGAATGCTCGGATTCATTAAAAGGAATACTCGCCATATCACAGACTATGATGCTATAAAGTCATTATATTTTTCACTGGTTCGGAGTGTTTTGGAATATAATAGCGTTATTTGGTGTCCTCTTTATGCTCGCCATAAAGACAGACTGGCAAAAGTTCAGAATCGTTTCACTAAATACATAATTTGGAAACTTGGCCTACCCTACTTTGGATTTAACCCGCAAATGAGGCTTTTTGTATTGAATTTATTGTCACTTGAGGACAGACGTAAACTTGCAATGGTTCTATGCCTTCATAAAATAATAAACTTCAACTATAATTGTTCAGCTATTTTAGAAGAGATTTGCCTTTCTGTTAACTCAAGAACCTTGAGAAGTAATCATATTTTTTTATTTGGGTTGCGATTCCACAGGACTAATTATGGCTCGATGGCAATAAGTTGTAGACTTCAGAAAAATTTCAATACACACTTTTCAGAACTTGATCTTTTTCATCTGTCACATTTGAAATTCAAAAAAATGGCAATCAGACAACTTCATTCAGCGACTGTTCAATAAACTGCTGAATTGTCGTTATTTATTGATTTTAATGTGTTTGAATATGTATTTTTATTTTTTTTAATTTTGAACTTCCAATTGTATTTTATTAAAATTATATAATGTACTACTTGACTAATGTGAATTCATTACTTTGTTTTCATAATAACTTAACTATAGTGGTTGTTTTCGCATTTATGTAACTTTTGTGACTTAATTCTGTAATGTACTTGACGTATTTATGTGTTTTTTTTTCTTAATGTACCATTTGGGATTTTCTAACAATTCTGTAGTGTACTTGACCGATAAATAAATAAATAAATAAATAAAGAAATATTTTTTTCAACGAATATATCAAAAACAAAATAGGTAATTGCATTTTCGAATTTTTTTCGTTTCGTAGTCAAGCATGCCATGGAAAAATGAAGAAAAACCTCGAGAAAAACAGTTTGAAGAATCTTTCCAAATTCAATTTATTAGTCAAAACAATAATAATATACCCTAACAAACAAGAAAAGAACAATTGAAACATTAACATCTACTTTTCGAATCTACGAAAATAATCATACGGTTCTATTTAAGATTTCGGAGAAAAGTTGAAAAAATGGTTAGGCGAGGGCGGTAAGAACCAGAGGATGGCATGGATTGTTTTTTATTCTATTCACCAAACCTTCCTTTCTCGAAACATGCTTTGTTTGCAAGATTCCGTTGCGTCAAATATGAGTTATAGACATTTACAGTCCAAAAAGTTTATGAACCCCTCCCGCCTTTATTTCACGTCCTACAAAAAAAAAGTTCTCATAAAAAAGAAGGATCATTATGTTGGCATAAACGTGAGAGTATTCATTTCTGAACTTATACTAGTGAATTTTCGAAAAAAAAACAATTTTTTATACGATCGAAGCTATTACGCCCCCTAGCGGTGGACGTATGAACTCGAAACTCGAAAAATATTTCCAGCAATTTCTCTTGGTAGATTTACTCTGGAAGATTTTTACCTCAAACTTCTAGGACTATCAGTTCCTGAGATACCAGTACCTCTTCACCCATACTGAATCACCCGGTACATACATACAGCCACATAGATTTCAAATAGTAGGTATTTCCAAAAGTATTGATCACGTTAGTGATGCACTAAGTGGGCAAATCATTTTTAAGTTTGTTTTTCTTCAGAAAATAATTGTGACAACTGACATTGGCCGCCCTATGTGTGAAGTGACTATGCTGTTCTATAGGTCGTTCACTCCCAGAAATCTATCGTCACGTTTTTAAAAAGTAGTAGTTTTTAATTACTTTGATATTAAAATCGGCACACTATTAGCAAAAACTGGTGAAATGGTCAAATGCATATGCAAATATGCACAATCTGTAGTTTCTAATCATAAATAATTCAAGCATTATTATCACAGCCAGATATCACTATTATTGTATATTGTATGACGGGAAAAATTGTGATGATCCACAACATAATTGGACCTGTATAATTATAGCTATTAAAAGCCGATGTGATATATGTTTCATGAAAAAATATGCTTTCTGAATACGAGATAATTGCAAGAAACTGTTCAAATTCGCGATATCACATGCCTAGTCGAAGAGAACCAGTCCCAAATTATTCACGAATAATCTGGTTCTGGTTGAATCAGGTTATGAAGGAGGGCCAACGCCCATATTCCCAAAATTCATTTGAGGTCCTATTGTGATATACCTGATCACCTTGCTAGTAGTTTCTTCCATCATGTATAAGACCACACCTCGGAAAATTGTTCTTAATTTTTTTTTTGTAATGATGAATTCGATATGTTGACACCCATTTTAATGCATATTGCATGTAATTATATGATTTCACGAAATACTGGAGGATTAGCTCATTCATGTAAAAGCTTTGTGGTGTCCATTAAAATATATGTAATAATCAATATTTTATCAGATATACGGGGTTATCCATGAATATTAAAAAAAACTTCAGAGTCAGTTCCTTATAAGTCGAAATATAAAATAGTTGACATAAACAAATCTTCAAAAACGCATATCATAAGATTCATCATTTGTAATCTTTTTTATTCATATACCTATCCAAAATCAGATCAAATAAACTTTTTCACCTACAGCAAACCTCAAGATCAATATTTATGGATCTCAACAACTGTTTTTACTGTTTTATATGCAATCAAATCCAAAACTATTTGTTCGTACCGAACAAAAGAAATGTGTTGGAAAATTTGTGGAACGTTTCTTGCTGAGATTTATTTTTCAACCTAGGTAACCCAACCATCATAACCGGAAGTGTCACCATCTTGAAAATATTTTTGCCAAATGGCCCATATCGATTATAGTAAACTGCAAAGTTTTAAAAATCTTCCAAAATCTATTTTCAGTAAAATCGATCGTGGCACTTCGTTGTAGGACACCCTATATTAAACTTCAATTCCAAATCACTATCCATTACCATTTTCTGAGGGGTGAAATGAAATTGTTGATAATTGATTCATACTTTATTTAATGAAAACATATTTATTGTTTCAACAAAAATGTTGGTGACATATTTTTCCCAGAAATCGTCTCCATCTATTCGCATAATCAAGGCGAAGAATCCAAATGAATGTTCTTGATATGAAATAAATCACCAGTTATGTGGCTTACTGGGTTAGCTAGCACCACTGGTTTTCTGAAGTCTATAGGGTACCTCAAGTGGCCAGTCAGAGTTCCTGGAAATACATAAATCAATGATACATAAATTCAAAAAACGAAACCCCCTTTGATGATCCTAAAAGATATCGCTTCACATTTGAAACATTATAGATAACAATGTAACTGAAAGCCTGGTATTGCAAAAGGTCTTCGGGTCTTGTTTTTTCGCAAGTTGCTAATTCAGATTAGTTCGTTGAGTACTGGTGGATTATGAATTAGATAAAACGATGAAGGATTGTCATTAACTCTGTGTCTCATAAAATATTCAAAGGTAATAAAACAACGCCCACTTGATATTTGATCTATGTATATCTATACCTACTTCAACAACGAATGAAGCTATTATAGGTATAGCTATTCAGTGGATAAGCTCAGTAAAATATTCCAAGTTACCTGACAATTTTCTGTATCGAACAAATGCTCTGAATCCTGACCATTGGTCAACTTCGTATTGTACTACACGGATTTGTCCATCTGGTTGGAGAAAACTAAATGATCCTCTGACTCTTCCTCTATCTCGTTCTTCTATGTGATGACTTAGAATGTCTCTTGTTTCGATGACGTAGTTGAAAGAATAGGAATCCTGAAAACCACAACAGATTCAATAATTGTTACTTTTCAACTGGGTTAATACCAGAATCAACTTGGAAACCTAATATTTTATGACCATTTCAGCCAAATTCTGATATATTATCAAACTGAATATCGAGTGACAATGACATTGATATATCTTATTGTTAATTTGGGTGATCCAATAGATGTATCAATGAGATAATATATATAATTTCATCACTTTCAACGGAAATTGTCTAGTCAACTGACAAAAGGCTAAAACGGATTATTCATTCTATAATGAAATAAAATCCCATCAGAATCAAAACTATGATGTCTCACGTTACCAATTATTATTTTTCAGTTCTCTAATATTATGATTATGGCACAAAATTTTCATGAATAATCGAACATATCATCTTTTATACTCACATCAGATATAGAATCACACCAAAGTACCCCACAAGAGAATGTGAAGAAAATAATTGATTCCTGAAAAATGGAATACAAATTAATTGAATCATATGAAATATTATTTTCCATTTTTCAATGAGGTTCAAAGAAGAAGATGTTAATTTTGGTCTCTGAAGTATCAAGACGATGGAATTAGAAATAGACGCTAAGGCTTCTAACCTCAGAGCTAAATAAAATTATATTTGCAACCCACAGGGTGAGATACTTTGTTCATTTGAAAGATTGACCGAGAGTCAAATTCAATACAATGTATTGATTTTTGTGTGTTTTGAAAACTTCTCGTGGAAATGAACGATATTATCATGGGTCCGTCCTCTTGAGTATTAACTACTAATCATTCAAAATTGTCTTCTTTATGTTCTGGTTCTCACGAAAAGGGATATCCTGTTATGTTCAGAGAACATCGTGAGAACCATCAAGGAAAAGAAGGTAGGAGTTGCTGTTCTTTTTAAATTTCTGAAGATCGTATGCCTCGGGAAACAACCCCCTAGGCAGTGAGTTCCAAAGTCTCGATGTTGTTGGATGAACGAGTCTTTGGAAAGGGACGTTCTGCAGGTCTCTAAAGTGACCACGAAGGGGTGTGAAGACTGAACTTGGCGGGTTAATCTCGAAGAGACTGTTAATGGAGGAACGATTGTTGATTTTTCAGAAGAGCATCGCCCATGAAAATATCTATAAAACAGAGACAAATCGCCAACCCGGTGTTCCAGAGAAGTGAGCGAGTTTGTGAGCGAGGCATCACCGACGACACGAATTGCCCTTTTTTGGACAGAATCCAATAGTTTCGTACGAGGTCCCTTTTAGATGTTGAACACAGTAAAATTCATGAGGATATCATTTGTGCTTATTAAAAGTGCGATCAATTTTTATTTCGGTTTGTAGGTTACAATCAACCTACAGATTTGTAATACATCATCGATTGGATTCAGAAGTTTGACGTTTCAAAATTGAAATAAAAATTTTTTCAATCCGAATATACAGTGTCCTTCATAAAGTCCGCATCATATGGAAAAAACTTTTACTAACGATTTATTTTGAATTTCGACTTGGGCGTTAAATTGTGCTTTGAAAAATATGAAAAATGACCTACTCGGATGTGGTCACGTGACTTTCGCTACCTGTCAAAAGTAATATTTTTTCAAAGTAATCGCTGAAAATAGGCTTATTTATTGGAATTTCAAGAAATTTCAAGGAAAAAAGTTGTTTCTTTTTCGATTTTACACCTAAATCTCAAATTTGAACGTTCTATTGCAACTTTCACTTTCACTTTTTGATAATTACAAAATTAAAAAATTCGTAACTTCGACAAAATTGTTTTATACCAGTAGCTCTAATATGCGACTAACTTTCAATCACGAATCATTCAAAAAAATATATTTTTCTCAAGAAAATGAGAATTACTGGTTAACATTTCTGTTATTTTTTAGTTGACGTATCTTCAAGCATGTAGGAATTCATTTAAGTGGATTTTTTCAGTAGGTCATTTTTCATGTTTTTCAAAGCACAACTTAACGCCCAAGTCGAATTTCAAAATAAATCATTGATAAAAGTTTTTCCCATATGATGCGGACTTTATGAAGGACACTGTATACTAGTTTTTCAATTTTGTATGATATGGGTACTACCTCCCAATGCATTTCATCAATTTGATCGTTTGTTTATTTTGCAAAACTCGAAATAAAAATTATCAGTATATCTGAACGAAACTGAAATGAAATTGAAAATAAGTAAAGGTAAGAAATGGAGAAATATACAGGATTTCTAATTTCGCAAGTTTGTGATATTAATTCAATTCTTCGGACCATTTCTCAAACTTGTTGCCATTGGGCTGACCTGAAGCTTTCGATAATCTGTCGAATTATTATCAATTTATTCTCACTCTCTTGTGATATTACTACAGGTAATATATATGAGGTCTTCTTTCATCACATATTGCTGTTTATTATAAGCGTTGCAATACCGAATATCCTTATAAGTAAATTTCAGTACTTTGATCTAGAAACTGGAATGAAGATGCAATCTTCATCACGACAAAGTTAAATTGAACCTTGCATCACACCGTTTATGGACAAATTGATGATGCAGAAGATTCCTTAGCCTACTCATATGAAAGTCAGTGCGTTTGTGAATATAACTAAGTTTCTTAGCAATTCTATAGCCTCCATGGTTGAATTTCCCTTGAAACTGTGTTATGGAATCACAAGGTCTTTATATCGATCAACTCCATTCACATCCAATGTCAATGCCTACTGCGGACAATGGTCCAACTTATCGCTCTTATAATGGGGCTGAGTTTTTTTTTCGAATTATTTTTATCGACTGAGTACTATCAAATTATAATTGGTGGAATTTTGTATGCTGCCAGATTGATTCGTGATACAAATTAAGACTTTTTGACCAACAATACACTTCTTTATATTTATATACCTTCAAGCAACAAACCAGTATCTCTCGATCTCTTCCAACAAAGTATTTCTATACAACCAATTGACCAGTTATTAAAACTAATTACCATTATAAATTGAGTCGCAGAGAATTGATTTGATTAATACTAACACAAAGATCAACGATTATACTCCGTGGTAATTCAATATTTTATGGTGGTCTATAATTAGTAGGTACGATATCAATGGATCATGCGCCACGAATGGAGCATGACCTTTCAGGAATGACAGAATGTGTTCAATTGTTTCTGAAACGTGTCATTACCGATGCCATTTTTCCTAGATTTTTCCAAGATATCGCGTAGTTTACTTGAAACCAATTTGTATGGATACATTATGATGATCATCATCATCATCATTATCATCATCATATTGGGCATTATGGAGAAAATGCAACGAAAGAAAAGAAAGGGCAGAGGAATCTTGAATTATTATTGGAAATAGTGAAGGAAAAACGAAAACAAATTTGAGAATACTGAGAGTGGAGACCAATTATCAAGTGAAATATAAAGACGTTAAGGAAATTGAAGAGAAGTATAGAGTAGGTTGATATAGACTAAACCAAGACGCTGTCAAATCAAATTCAAGATGGATACCTTGGGGCATACAAACCGTTTGAGGGCATTAGAATTCTATAGCTATTTGAACCTTGTGATTTTAATTTGAAATAAGTTTTAACTCTAGAACGAATTTGATAACTGATTTGTGAATATTCGGTGTTTAGACTATATTGTGATTTGTGAATTTTGTCATAAAATTGAAGATAGAGCTACAAAAACATGCCACATTGTTGTGTTGTTAAGTGTGGGAGTCGAGGAAATCGTGATGATGTGAAGTTTTTCAATATACCCAGTGAACTACATTTTGCACACGAAACAGAATTGAATGAACTCTCAAAAATCCGAAGAGAAAGATGGTTGAAAGCAATCAAAAGGGAAGATCTCACAGAATTTGAATTAAAGTATGCTAAAGTATGTGCTAAACATTTTTTGAAAGGTTAAAAGTTACATAACTTTTCATGAAGGTATTTGTTGCGAAATGTGGTTTCAAATTTTAGGAAAACCAGCTGCTATAACTGATCCAGCAGAGTGAAAGGATCGATGCCTTGAATGACTCTGATTCTTTCCTTATACCGTAATGCAATGTCTTCAGTCTCTAACGATAACAGATAATCACTTTTATTATCACAATCCATTGTATTCACTTTTGAAACCTTCAAAAGGGAAATTCAAACTAAAAAACACAAAAACACATGTAGTCAAATTGACTAAACACTCCGTGTATGCCCCAAGGCATCCATTTTTGATCACGTGTTCTGGATAGGCTTATTGCAGATACAAAAAGATAAGCTCATCATATATCTCGCTCATGATTTTTTTTTAGGGAGTTATGGACAATCAACCAATTTGAGCATAATCATCATTTCGGAAAATGAGCTCACGTTAAATGACTCCAACCTCCAACCAACCAGGGTTATCAATTATGAATAATAACCTTCATTATCCGCAATATAATATAACTCCCGAATCGAGAATATCACAGATGATTCGACGAAGAATTTATACTGCAGTTGCATGACAGAATGTGAAACATTTGCCTTTCACATTTTCACACATTCGCAAAACTTGCACGCATTTATTTTGCGTCAACTGGTCCAATCGAAAGAGAAGATGTAATGGAACTGAGGATAATTAACATCGGGATAGGAATGATTTTTCAATCACTTTGTGAAAGAACAAAAGCCGAAAAGAGAAAATTACCGAGATTTATTGTTACCAGATAAAACACGTTTTAACTTTCTGACAGTGAATTATGTTATTGTTGATTCCATGAATGAACAGTGTATTTTTATTTTCATGTAAAAGGATCGATTACACATTTTGGCGATGAATATACAGGGTTGACAACAAACATCTTTGCCCAAAAAATATTACAGTATAGCAATGCAAAAAATAATGGTTCAATGCAGCCTACATCTCTTGTATATGAATAGAATACTATGCTTTATCTACAACTATCTTCATTGCTGAAGTGGATTCAATGTGAAACATAATAACGTAATAAGAAATGTGTAACAAACATTGCCAGGCCTAACTTTTATTTACATAATAATTGATATGTCCTGTTATTGTAGATTCTAAGAAAATTAAGTGCTATTGCTTTACTGTAGCTGTGACTGTACTATACTAAGATGCCTTATGCAACCAACAATATACACTTGTATGTTGTTCTGATTGGTTTGAGCGTTCTCATTCTTCTCCGTTTTTACATCCCTAACCTCAGTTTCAGCGTTTCAAGAAAGAAGTAGGTAGAACTCCTATTTGAATTTGACAATACGATGGGATGTCACAATATTACCCGATCGTACTGTCATTATTACTCGATTCATCACAGTAATTAATGTCATTCTGTCATTAACTGTTGAAAATCGAGTAAGCAATGGATGAATTACTTGATAGTTGTAGATAAAGAATATTGTCTAAAAAATGCTAGGTAATTTGAACTGTTTCTTCCGGTATATTTTGCGGTACGTCTGACTGTTGTCTGACCAACTCAAAAAGAGAATGATGGTGTCTGCCTCTGTAAACTGTGTCATGTCGCATTGCCATGTATCTTATTGCTTTAATTTGTTAATTTTCGGCAATAAAATTCCACTAATTCGGTTTAAAATCTCGAGAATAATTCCATCACGATGTCGCTCACGATCTCGAACAATGGATGTCAATAAATATCCTCTTTCAGGTTTATCGTACGCAATAATCGTTCACATTCACCGTGGGAGTGGATAAAATAAGGTTTCTGCACTCCTGTACACACAATATTTACATTAACCAATGATTACGGCATGTGAAAATAGTTTTCGATTTCACATTCGTCATTTAGATTCGGTATTTTCATTCACTTTCAAACTCATTCACATAGGTATCCCTCAAGGATCTATCCTCGGACTAGATATCAAAATCTCTTATTTTCCGATATAAGTACCCATAACACATCTTCTTTAGTAATGGACAAACATCTCGAAAATGCAACAAAGTTGACAAAATAAAAAAAATTATTTATCAAAACAATGTGTTTTTCAAAGAAACAGTCTGTTTATTCCGGTTTATTCTGGTTGAATGATATGTCAACTTCATTTTCTATGAAACAGAAGAAAATAACAAATATCTTATATTGAAAGTTGCTCGAAATCGGACTGTTTCAAATCAAATCAAAATGTACTTTATTGTCTGAAGAATAAATTCTTATTGACAAAGTGTAGATCGTTTTACAAAGCATAGTCATGTATAGATAATAAATATAAATATTAAAATATAAAAATATGGATATGTTGAAAAAATATGTAAATGTATAAAAATTGTATAAAGAAGTAAAAATGTATAATAGCAAAAATGTAAAAAGTAGAGATAGGTCTGAACATTCACTAATTTGTTTGCAAAGGTTAAGATACATTTGTAACCAGCAAGAATGAAAATCGGTAGCATTAATTTAAAATCAGGTACCCTGATAGAATTCGGTGAGATTATAAAACACTTTCTCCAATAGAAATTTTTTTACCGATTTTCTAAACTTTTGTTCGTTTTCTATCTGCTTTAGGTGCAAGGGTAGATGATTGAATAGCTTCTTGCTTTCGTAAATTATAGAATTCTTAGTTAGTGTTGATGAGGGAATAGGAAGTATAATGTTGTGGGAAGAGTTGCGGGTATTATGTGTCGCTGACTCATGTCTGAATTCCTTAAATTTTTTTTGAACCAAACAAACGGTTTCCAAAATGAAAATGCAGGCCAGAGGCAGTATTCTATGGACCAAAAATAAAGGTCTACAAGAATCCCTCGATTCGGCTTTGCACATATATCTTAGAGCTCTTTTTTGGAGAATAAAAACTCTGTCAAATAAATAGTTCGCGCACATGCCCCAGAAGCAAATACCATAACGTAGGTGAGATTCAATAAGTGAGTGGTAAGCATTCTTTGCCGCAGTTGGGCCTAATTCGATGGATGTAACACGAACGGCATAACAGCCAGACGCTAGCTTTTTAGTTAAATTTAAAATGTGCCCTTCAAATTTTAGTTTAGTGTCAATATTCAATCCTAAGAATTTATGTGAGGTTTTGATGCTAAGACAGTCATTATCGAGAAATACATTGTTTATAACGCACTTAAAGTTGATTATACCTGTCTTAGAGGTATTGAAAGACAATAAGTTGAAAGAAAGATTGATATCAATATCTCGAAAATATTTGCTCATCGGATGTTCCATCAAAAAAATATTGTTCTATGAGAAACGTGATATAAAAAACATATTAACGTCCATACATTTAAAATCCACATCAGTTTAACAATGAAATGAATAAACTAGATGAACTTAGCAACAACAAAAACGAATTTCTGGAGATGCATTTTTTTTTTATTTCCTGTAACAGGCCAATGTGGGTGTTTCCTGGGGAAGAAAAGATATTGGAGTCTCATATTTATCAAAATTATCAAATTTGAATCATGTTTCGTTCGAATCGATAGAGCGAAATATTCGAAAAATTAAAAAAAAATGGAAAAAAGTCGAAGCGGCAGTAGAGAGTCCATTTTTCGAAATTTCCAAAAAAAAAGAAACTGATTTTTTGAGGATTTTCGAAAGAAATGTCAAATTTGACAGGTTCAGGGTAGCACATGAAAAAGATGCTGTATTTCACTCGTTTTTCAATCACAAACTAACTGCGAAGTAAAATTTTCTCTATATCTATTAATAAAAAACACTTCCATATGTCGCGAACTTTATGTGTGACACTGTAGATTGACATATATGTGACATCACGATGTTCCCCTTTTCTCATTTCAGGACAAAATGGCCACAGATAGTTACTAAAACTCAAGATCAAGCACGAATAAACAAATCATTACTCTGCCAAAATCATTTCCTGATAGTTTATTGCACTCAGTGTACATTTATCTTTATTTATTAACATAATAATAATATCGTCTTTATTCATCCATTGTAGAAACACAACAAAATACAAAAAGAGAAAAAAAATGCATGCATATTGTATTTTCAAACAGATACCTGCAATAATGAAAAGGCGGAGCTGTTTTCAACTCAACATGTATTGAAGAGAGAAACATTTCATGCCTTCCCTTGTTCATCAACTCCCTCTAGCGTTTCGAATTTTTGTTTCGTAAGTATGAAATAAAACATCACGCTCTCATTTCTTTGCTTATATACTGGCACTCACCAAAAACATTCCCAACCCGGTGATTGTCTGATTCTTCTCACATCACACGATCTTTGGTACATTCAGATTGCTATTAGAACGAGAGTCACATGCCGTGTCTCTAAGATGCATGTGAGAGAAGGGAATTCTAGTATCATCCTCTCTATTTCCTATATGCATGCATTCAACCTGATGCATTTTGAGTAGGTGTCGCCTTGTTGTTACTCAACAGAATGGATGATGATTAGATTTGCTTGAGACTGCAGGAAATTTGATTTTTGTTGGTCAAAACCTTCGAATGGCCACTGTATACAAGGTGGTTAGAATTAGAGCCTCATCATTGATGGGATCTCGAAGAAACGTAAGAGATACAGGGTCGATTGAATTATGGTGAAGTTAAGCAATTTGATTGTCAATAAAATTCCGGGTTGAAATTTGGGTAATTCCGTAAAACTGGAATTTCATCAATCCAAATCAAGTTGCTGATGGCTTCTAGAAGATGAAAAGTCGAATTTTGAAGCTATATATCAAGACAAGGCAGTATGAGTTATAAAACAGCAGATTTTTTTTCCGCAAGAGGTGATGTTTTGATATCTATAGGTATATGTAATTGAAATTCCAAATTTCGTTACCAAAGTACTGAATCGCCAATAATATTCTGTTTTGATTTTTTGAAACAGCAGAAGTGCTTGAAGAATTTATATTGTGAAGATATTCTTCAGTGATTTAGAATGCGTTTTTTATCCAATGTTTCTTCCTCGTCTTGAATACTATCAATAAGGGATGATCTTATTTTTCATTGAAATCAATTGTAGTATTTCACAGTCTGCAAATTTGGTGATTTTTTTTTACTGAGATAATTTTTCATGTGTGTGTTGTGAGATTTTTCATAATAGGTACATTGTATGTTGTATAGCATTTGTATACTTATTTCCAATATACCAATACCAGAAGCCGAATATATTAGCTACATAATTTTCATTCGACATTTATTCTCGTTCATGGTTGAGATCACTAATTTTTTCTTTTTCCCACTTATGATCAGTAGTATTATTTATTATCAATATTCGAGCGATTCGCTCTCACGATATCTTCGTCTGCCAAACTATACTGACACACATTATTATTTATAGACCAATTATTTGAAACAAAACGCTTCCTGATATCTTAGCAGGATAGTGGTAATATTCGTAGTGACGAACAGAGAATCCTTTCACAGATGTTTATCTGATTGTTATCTATGGAGGAAGTAGATGGTTCGATATAGAGATTGGGCTTGTTATGAAATAAACCGATAGATAATACCCAAATGTTGCTCATTTCTCTTGGTGATTGACTCTGAGATCACTTTCATCTCGGAATTCAGATACTTGAGTTAGAATTCCATCTTTTATCTGTAAATTCTGATGACTGTTATCTCTAAATTCCGTCATTTATCTCGAAATTCCGAATTCTTTCTCGAAATTCCTACTTTCATCTTGAAATTCCTACTTTTATCATGGATCTATCTGCCGAGAGATCATATACAGGGTGGGTCACGTGGGATCGCGCATAAATAGCCGTATTTTTATGTCTTGGCACCTCTCGAAAACGGTAAATGATAATAGTACTCATTGTATTATAGTTTCTGAATGAATATTTTTAGATACCTCTTTTATTTCATAACAGTATAGAGTGAGTGTGTTTTAGCTTCACTTTGTTGTTATCTGTTTTACATTTCTCGTGATATTGATGTTCACATCAATTACGGAGTCAGCAAGTGTAAAATAGATTCGATGTTGCAAGCACTAGTTGAATTGAAGTGCAATATAATTTCCGGGTTGTAAAATACTGTTTGCTGTATCATTTCATTATACTTTAATCACTACCTACTCCATGGTTTCACTATAGGTTTCAATTGTTTCATCTAGTTTCATAAGAGGACTATATGACCCTGAGGATTTGAGAAAATGATAGATATTCAATTGTCGAAGAACATATTCAGTAGTATCGATGGTAGGTTCTCGATAATTTATCATCATTTTGAAAATATATTCTGGTATAATATGTTACACAAAATAGCTGTGTAGTTCTGATGGCTGTCAAAAATTGATAGTTGAAGACACAACTCAGATTAGACTTTATACTGTCAAAATACTTGAAAGCACATAATATGATGATTTGATTCCTAAAGATAACCAGATAATCTGGAAACATAATTAGAAAACACAGAATTGAAACTCGTGCTGAACGATGTCACTATCATTTTCTGACATGCTATATCATATTATGATTTCCCAAGATCTCGCTAGAATTCTGATTGATCTTTGACAACATAAGAACGAACAACAGCCGATTGGGAAAGATACCTTGTGTTCAATATGATGAAGTTGGATCAGTGGTGCATGAAGTGTTATCTTGAAATTATTATACATATATCAGAGAAAAGTAATGTGATAACCGTTGGGGGTATGAGTATATTTCAAGTCTGCTTGACGTATCAACAACTGCATTGACCTGAATTCGCTATGGATCGGTATGATCTTGTTGCATGCATATTCCATATGTCATATGAAATGGGTCGTTGGTACATACGAATTTATTGAAACCTCTCAATTATGTTTATTTATCCATGGATACAGCAGTCATCTGAATCCTAGAAAAATTTAAAAGACTATCTCAAGATTTACAAGTTACTTAACCAATATATAAGGAAAAATGACAAATGGGGTGTTATTGTACTAAAAATGTGATTTCCTATTGTATTAGGTGAAAATATAACGAATGTTCCATTCAAAATGAGAAAGCATGGGTCAATTTCGGCAAACCTGAAGTGATATAAAACAATGGAACACGTCAAAACAAATGCATATTTACTATCATACCAAATTTCACTTGTTTATCTGGAAAAACAAAAAGTTCTAGGGATCAGCCGTATATCTGAGAAACACCTGGTATAAACATATTTTTTGTTAGCTATTTTTCCACTCCTACATTTACAAAGTTTGTATATATTGTTTGCTCTTGTGTGAATGGAGTTTTTGTTATTACTATTATAAAGATCAGAGAAAAAATTACGAACATTAACAAACTTGTTCAAATTTTGCCTCTGTGTCATCTGCTGATATCAAAAATATTCATCAAATCAGAAAGAGACATATTTTTAGGGCTTGGTGATTATTTTTCAAATAATTTATTCTTGGGGTTACATCATAAAAACGTATTTGTCAATTCAGTTATCATTGAATGAATTCTACTATATTTCTCTAAATTTTTAAGACTTTCTTTATCCTAGAGAATTTGTTGCACCATTTCAATAACACCCTGTACACGTCACTGGATCATTTGTCACGAGTGTGAGTGATAGGATCCACGATGTTAGGATAAATTGGCCAATAAAAAGTCCCATTATGATTGATGATATCGAAAATAATTGTTCAAAGCATGTAAATGTCAAGGATCGAGTAATAAATTTTCTGCATTCGTCACATTCGGTGAATTATCTTCTTTTGCATCGTATAAGAAACTTGTTCGATATGGAAATGGGTTTAAGCTTAATGCGAATTCCCACACATAAAGGCAATGGGTAGATATTCAGTTTCACATCTTTTTTTGTCTTGGTCTCAAATATTCCTTTGTGAGTATACAAGTATTTGACTTACGAGCTAGCTGGGTTTAATGATCGTTTGCTATGACCAATAGATCATTTTTTGTTGTTTCTTGCCAAAGACTCTGGGCATGTCCAGCTTGCCGCTATAGCTCTGGAAAGAATTTAGTTGAGTTGACTGTTCCATGTCAGTTTTTGGTCGTTTATCGCGCCCAAATATTTAACTTCTTTGGAAATAGTGAGCTGGATTCCATTTAGAGTTGGGGCTTTAAGTTCATACTTTCGCCTCTTGGTAAATGGAACCGGCACTGTTTTGCTAGGATTGACATTGATTCCTTCCTCTGCGCACCAGGTTCTGATTGTGTTTAGGGCTACTTGCATGCGATTGGAAATTATCCCGTCATGTTTGCCCCAGATGGTGACAACCAGGTCATCAGCGTAACCTTGAGTCGTGAAACCAGTAAGACATAATAAGCAATTAAATGAATGTGATGAGTAAAACTAACAGTACTTGTAGCTCCAAAAGAACATTTGATGAGATTTTTTGATGAGTTATACTAACATCAGTACTTGTTGTAGCTTCAAAGGAATATTTTATGGAAATGAAATTTCCTTTGATTCAGTAAGACACATAGAATGAAATGAATGTAATGATAGTAATACTAACAGTCGTAATGAATCATTCCTACGAAATTATTGAAATTTCAGCTAAACATTACTTCACTTTCAATTCATTCACCTTTAACCTGAAAATAATCAATAATTGAATGTCTCTCGATTCTATGACCCAGACAAACATCCAACTGGTGTTAGGTAGGATAATATTTTATGTAAACAAGACAAGGTGAAAGCCATTACAGCACTGTAAAATCAAATTATGCCACTGAACTGACCTTTAAATCTTCTTTCTGGCAATTGCGTAACAGAACGGGAGCTTGAGTGTTAAAGAACGTGTTTTTTCTGTGTCCAAGATAAGTAGATATCGTGCTCCAAAGTGTTTTGAATGCTGATTTGTGTATTCCACGTCATGATGTGGAAATGTTTTGATGATTTATTATTGTATCGAGGATGAAACAAATGATATGCCTAAGGGGTTATTCAAATTTTTAATCCATCGTTGGTATCTCGTGAAACATATATAAAGGAGGTTTATAGAGAAGGTGAATAACTATATACAATGGATTTGTGTTTCGCAATTGTACCTTGTTTTAAACAAGCTAAATCAATCCGTATTTGGTAATGAACCGACCTTGTGTGATGAAGAGATATTTGGATTAAATAATTCAACTATCTAAGGATATTTCGTCCTCTGATGATTTTTGAAAATCCACTTTTCAGGGCGATAGAAATTTTCGGCAAAACCAATTTTGATATTTTGCAAATTATTATTGTAGCCGGAAAAAAATCACCCATTTATGGCGTATCTATTCTCAATTTTTCTTCAAATGACTTTGAAATTTACTTCGTTTTTGGGTTTGTTGACTTTTGTTATCTTTTGAAAATTATTGAGATTGAATATAATAGTACTTTTGTACATCTCGAACACTCTATATGCACTAAATATACTTTCACATTTCGATATTCGATTCCATATAACCCTCGATTTATAAATTTGAAATACTGTTGTGAGTATAAGTATATGAATAGCTAAAAATTCAATTTAGCATACCTACTGCTCAAATGGTGTTAATCTAACACCAAAAAGCGGTGTGCATGAGTATATACACCAGACGGTGTAGGTGTGGTGTAGGATCAACGTTTGATTTTAAAAAAAATTCTTAGATTTTCCTGGCATGAAATCAGCTGCCATATTGAACTGACATCGGTCTTGAGAAATCCATAATTCTCTGATTTTCGTTTCCCTCATGGGTCAGTGAATAAAAGTCCACGGTTAGTTAACACCGTTACGTAAACTATCATCATATCTCTGAAAACAATTAAATTAATCGAAGGAAACAGGGGATTATTAAAATTAAATTTATTACAAGTATATACATAATTGGTGTCATAAAAAAATATGACATAAAATAAGAGTAATAACGAGACAAATTTACAATAATTATGAGACAACCTGCAGAGACCTTTGATAAAGATTCAGATTACAGATTAACCAAAGCGAATAATTACACCTGTAAACTGGGTGTCCACGGTACAACATTTTGACAATTGGAAATTCCTCAGACTTATTCATTTCGGTGATTGATAATAATCATTCTTGGCTCGGTAGAATGTCCTCAAATTTCGATTTCCATAAACGATTCCATAATTTTCACATATTTTGAAAGAATATCTCTTGAATTGAGTGGTGAAAACTGAAAATTCGAATAACTTTTTTTTTAACTCTTCCTGTAACTTGTGAAGAAAGTTTCTGTCAATATATTAAATTTTTTTATATTTAATAAAAAAATATCTCGCCACGATTCAAAATGCCATATTTTTCGATTTTGTTTCATTTGCAAGTGCAATTCAAAGAATGATTAAACAATTTATTACTGTATGAAGTATAACATAGAAATGCAATATTATTGTGAGAAATTACATGAAAATGGACAGATGAGGTCATTCCAACAAAAAAACTTCCTTCTATACTATACTATATTTATATAACTAAAACTCGTTTATAAAAATCTATATTCATTGTCGATCAAAATGTTTTTTCAAACTGTGGCAACATTGTCAATGAAAAACCTGTCGAGATTGAGGCTATCGCAACACATTATTAATAGAATAACTGTTGTAAAGATTTGACATTTTTCAAAAACAATTCAGTCGATTCTCATCAAATACAAAATAAATGGTAAATATTTATTGATGACTACTGGAAATAAAATATAATTCAAAAAACTTCAAAACACAACAATTTTGACATTAATTTAATTTTTGTTTAAAAAAAAAATCATTTTTAATGTGCCTACATCAAAGTTGATGTGCCACGCCTTCGCAAATTTCACATTCCAAAAGATGATTTTATATGAACTAGACGTCAATAACATGAAGAAACTACCTCGAGAAAAATCACTACACAACTCGGAAAGGAGTAAAGATTAAAGAATTTTATTTTCGCCTATAATTCATACGGCTTTTTTATCAGTAATGCATAACGATAAATGCGATAAGAAAAGAGAAACGACAAATAAATCTGGAATAAATATGTCACATTAAAATGAGATACATAAATCCAGAATACAACAATTATTTATGCAAAACAAATCAAAGTTCAGTTCACAAATTATTATTCTAGAATCTAGAAAAATGCAATATTTAATAGCATAAAATATGCCAAATCAAATTGAAAATATATTCACGAAAAGGATTAGGATATTTGCACCAAGACATCATGATATTTATGTACATTTTTAGTAAAATAATCTGAAAATCTTATCGCAAACGAGTTCATTTTGAGAAATAACCAAATCGCAAATATAAAAATGTTCAAAATTTCTGATGGGGTTTTGAAAATCGAGTATAACTTCACTTCATCAAAATCATAGAAAGGAAATTTCTGATGAAGATCGATTTGGTAAGTTCTCGTACAGGGTGTTCAATCGAATTGTTCACAATAGTATATCTTGGTAAACGTATATGGGTTGAATTATAGATGTAAATACAAAATGGAGCAAGAATTAATTTTTATTTTTATTTTCATACCTTAATTCTTTCAATTTAATAGGGTTGTAACATTCTCAAACATTAATAATGAATTGCAAATGTTTTTCTACTGAAACGATACAATGTCAACAAAGAACAGAAAGACGAAATTTGACTTTATCATAACTATTTTGAGAAAGTTTGGGAGGTCCTCACTGTTTCAAAATTTTATTTTTTTCAACTAATTCAAGTATCCAATCATATTAAAAGATAATTACCTCAAGTAATCAGTATTCACACATGTTATCGATGGAAGGATGAATCCAAAATGCCGTAATATGCATAAACTCTTCCATCGAAAATATTCGTGAAATATTCCGATAATTATAATCAGTAGAATGGATTTGTCATTGTGTTGAGTTTCTGAAAAATATGGATACATTTCGAATGATTACCAGAAACACTAGTATCGTCATTCTTGACGAGTCATTTGATGCTTCAATTGGCTAGTAACCTTCAGGACCCCTTCCTAAAATCTAAGAATCTCATTGAAAATGAAATGGAATTGACTCAAAGGATTCGTAGATATTGATTTATAAGTGTTATCAGATAACATCAGAGTTGGTGAGAGAATAATACAACCCTTGAGAAACCTCTTACTCGTTACCAGGAAACACATGGGGAGCTCGACCCGAGAGACCCATACTGACCCCACGTCGAAACATATTGGCACTGGCTATCGAAACTGACTCAAAGTCCCCCACAAACCCCAACTACTGTTGGTACTTGACGTCCTGGACGTCATACACAGAATTCTCATCCTCGGAGTTCCCAGAGCTCTCAGCTTGGAGAACGTAGACCATCTGGGGCACATAATACCTCACCCCCGAGGAGTAAACCACCCCAATCTCGGGCACATACTTCGACTGCTCGGCCTCCACCTCTTGCTTGATGTACCTCACGGATGGCTGCAGAGTGGTCTTCGTGGTGTACAGCTCGTAATCCTGCTTTTCAAACACGTGCGGACCGGTGTAGAAGAGATCGTAGGTTTTGGCCATCAGCTGCTTCTTGTAGAGATCGTACTTGTGCAGCCCTGGGGTGTACTTCTGGTCCAGTGCAGTGCCCAGGACGAGATTGAGGGATGGTTTGAAAGAGTAGAGCTTGGTCTTGTACTGGTGCGGTAACGGAGGGCGGTAAGTGTTGGGGTTAGGAACGTCCTCTCTGTCTTCGGAGACGGGGGCCGGGTTTGGAGCCACTGCCGATTTCGGCTGAGCCGTGGCGATGGACTTGGGTGTCCTGGGCACTATGGGGCCTTGGTTGGTGCCGAACGACACCATGATCGGCTTGGCCAGGGTCAGGGTCGTGAGACAGACGAGCGATATCTGAGGACAAAAAAAAATGGGGAACGTGAGTGGTTGGGCGTACATCGGCGGGTCGGAGCAGTAGCGGGTATTTGAGAAGGGGCATTGATGTTTGCGATGGTGTTTCTGGTAGGTGTCAGAAATTGAAAAATTGTTTTTGTTGGACTGCTAAAGTTATCATATTCTTGAATTTATTTCAGGATGGTTAATTAGCTGATCAAACTAAAAAACTTGGAAAACAACAATCTCATTTTCAAGATGCTCATGACAAAGTATAGGTAGACACGCGATTCAATGCTTACTTAGTTCAGCTATACCGACTGAAATAAGAGGGCGTTGTTAAATCTTCATCTCTATCGATATGTTTATAACAGTTGCAACGTTTTTGATACGAGTTGCAACTCAATTTATATCTGAATGTGTTGAAGATAGAATTCATATAACAATTATATTTGAAGAAGGTTTAGTACAGGTTTTGTGATTTATGAGCACGCAACGACTGACAACATCGTATTTTGTTTGTTGCATACATTTGGAGCTGCGCCATCTTTTGGATATCAATGATATTGTCCACTCTTATCGGTAGTGTTGATATTTATATTCATTTTTCTTGTGGAAATCACGTGAGATCCATTGCCAAAAGTGCATCCCAAAAACTTGGTTTTCTGTTTCGAGCCAAGAGCTATTTCACTCCCAGTCAGCTGCTTATGATCTATAAGGCACAGATCCGACCTGACTTGAAATACTGTTCCTATATTTGGAGTGCGGCACCTAAACATATCCTGAAACAATTGGATCCTGTCCAAAAAAGGGCAATTCGTCTCGTCGGTGATTTATCTCTATTTTATAGATATTTTCATGGGCGATGCTCTTCTGAAATATCAACAATCGTTCCTCCATTAGCAGTTTTTTCGAGATCAACCCGTCAAGTTCAGTCTTCACACCCCTTCGTGGTTATTTTAGATACCTGCAGAAGGTCCCTTTCCAAAGTCTCGTTGATCCAACGAACATCGAGACTTTGGAACTCATTGCCTAGGGAGGTGTTTCGCGAGGCATACGATCTACAGAAATTTAAGAAGAACACCAACTCCTTCTACCTTCTTTTCCTTGGTTCTCACGATGTTCTCTGAACATTACAGGATATCCCTTTTCGTGAGAATCAGAATATAAAAAAAATTTACACACACTAGTAGTTGTTTGTGATGATTTCAATAATATTTGGAGCTACGTATGTCTTCTGTCCTTTCTGTCAATTTTCATAATATTTTCACCTGATCATTCTGAGAATATTCATGAAATATTCCATAATATTGAATTGTTGTTCTTCAGGAATAATCTTCAGATAACCTCTTTTGTACCTTCATGTGATTGAATGTCATGTAATCAAAAAATTAAAACCAATTATTCCTGATTCTATCGAAAAACTATAAAAGAACTATTTTGAAATCAAGATCAGGTATAAGATGTGGTACGTAAGCCTCTGGTTAACTGCTCCATTATAATGCTGCTACCTTTTCTTCATAATATATCAAATAAGGCTTCATGGAGAAATTTATGGGAGCATTACCTAAAGACGATCCCAGTTACGAATACCTATGTGATGATATCAAGCAATTATCTGTATTTTTGTTGGCCCTGCTATAAGGATGTGAATGCCATCTGCCAAAAAAAAACAAATAATTATTTCTGGATGCGGGAAGTGTAATCTGTAATTTTCAGTAGTAAAAGGAAAATTGCTCAATAACTAAATCACCAAAGCTTGTTTTGTTGTTGAAACAACCAGTTTACCTAAACCGCCACTGGATGAATTTTGGATTATTTTATTTCGAGTTTTTTATGGTTTGTTGGTTATGTTCATTGGTGGGTAATATGTTATGAATAACAAGAACTGGTTCGCAAAGATCTTTTGGAACGCAATTAATATTATTCGAAGGTTGTGACTTGAAGGATTTGTATTTGCATATGTAACAATTATCTTTTCGATGCTGACGATGATAAAGACGATGTTGATGAAGATTTATAATGTTGGGCTGAAATGAAACACCAAGAAACTTTGATGAATTATGAGGGTTTCGGACTTCCATTGTTTGAAGAAATGAGAATTTGGATCCTGGGAATAAGGTTTGATTATATAGAAGAATAGAGAAGAAAAATTGAGTCAAATAATACGAAGAATTATAGCAAAACAATGGACCTGAAAAAAATAGAAGGTAAAGGTTGAGATAGAGAAATTAAAGAGAAAGCTTCCTGTTTCTTTTGATACCGATACAGGGTCACTCACGGTCGATGGTACCTTAGACGTTTACGGAGAACGGGACGTAGGATTATTCTGAAAATTTGGTTTATTGGGTAATCAGTTTTGTTCTATCGATCTAAAATACTTTCAGCGTTGCGGCGTTGCCGCTTCTATCAAGAAGTAGCAACAACTTTGTTATTTCAAATGGAACACCCTGTATTTTATTTCATTTTTAGATTCTTCCTGAAGAGCTGATTTCGTCGATCTATCATACTTGGGGTATAGCGAGAAAGATTACAGAGATATAGGGTGCGAAAAATCGAGATTTTTCAAATTTAGGAATTTTTTGTGCCGAAACTATCCATTCTTGCTCAAAACGGCTTACATGTCCCTATCTCAACTTTCCATTTACTATCGATTGATATTGAATTGAAACAAATACGGGTGGTTCAAAATTTTGAGTTTTGCATCACCCTCTATTTGTTTCTATTAAATGTCAGTAGATAGTAAATGAAAAGTTAAGATGGGGACATGTTAGCCGTTTCGAGCAGAAATGATTAGTTTCGACACAAAAAATTCCTAAATTTGAAAAATCTCGATTTTTCACACCCTATATCTCTGTAATATTTCGCGCTATACCCCAAGTTTGATAGATCGACGAAATCAGCTCTTCAGGAAGAATCTAAAAATGAAATAAAATACAGGGTGTTCCATTTGAAATAACAAAGTTGTTGCTACTCTTTGATAGAAGCGGCAACGCCGCAACGCTGAAAGTATTTTAGATCGATAGAACAAAACTGATTACCCAATGAACCAAATTTTCAGAATAATCCTACGTCCCGTTCTATGTCTACATAATTTCATAAACTAAGAAATAACTTTCATGTCATGAGATCAAGTGGTATCTCTCCTAAAATAAGTTTCTTCAATTTTTTCAAATGAAGAAGCTTGATAATTTCAAGAATTATACTCATTTCTGCCAATCAAATGAGACAAACATACTAACAAAGATTCAACTGAGGCTAACAATTGGGTTCTCAATGGTTATTGTCTTCAAATTCAAATTTCGATTTTACATTATGCTTGTTATTTCGAAACAAAAACTGGGGTGGTTTCTTAAGCATATGAGGTAATTGTGCTCATTTCATTTGCCTAATTTGTTTTATGCTAATTTATGGTCATTAAGATAATCTTCAATGAGTTGAAGATGTACGTAATGATAATCAAGTTGGCTGAGACCGACGAAACGATTATTTTTTGTTGTAACTTATGAATCGCTTCAACTCACATCCTATGAGGAAGTTTACAAATCACATTATTTCCAAGGAAATCAAAATGATCTTAGTTCAATATTCATATATTTGGAAGAAACCGCGGAATTAACATATATTATTAATTAAATGCACCTTTTCTACAGTTGTAACGAAAAGTAGTCACACTATGCCTTTGTAAACTGATGACGAAACAAACGACAATCACATACCCTGTTGAACAATTTCAGTCTTCACGAGAGTTATTATGAAGTATACGAATGGTGGATTGCATAAATTCGAGATAATTACACGTTACCCGATAGAGGTGAGAAATTCAAGCGAGCAATATTTTATACATATTCAAAAGATGAAAGTAAAAAATGAAAATTTTACATCACGCTTGAAGTGCTCTCAAGTATAAAAAGAATAATGGCATCACGGTTATTAGGAAATAATCATAATGATAAAGAATTTGAACAGTTATCTCGATATATCCAGTTTCTATGAGGTGTTTTTTGGGGTCCTAGACATTCATTTGTCAAAGTTCAATGAGGATAAGATGATGAAACAGATGGTTAGAAAATAGTATATTATAATACAAGTTTTTTAAGACGCTATTTTGAGAACAAGTGCGACAACGTGTCTTATAAAACGTGTGTCATTTGTATTTTTTTCTATCATGCATTAATTTTAAGTATTTTCCTGAATAAATTGATTTAATACCGATAAATAACAGAAACATCTTCGATTGGTAACAATGATGACATTGAAATATTTGAAATCTGACGTAAAAGCGTAGAGCCCAGTTCACTGTTGAGCGATTTTGATTTTTGCGATACCCAGCGGTGAAAAATGCAATGTTGTTATTGTTATTATTGGTCAATTTGAATCAAATCATACTCTGAATTACCAACTTATACCAACCTTAGAATAATAAAAAATCTGTATCGAAACAGAGGCTATTTCCATACGAGTTTGCGTTTCAAAATGAGAACCAAAATAGAAATTAGTATATTCAACAACACGGTTTGAAAAAGATTCTTTGCACACGAGCGAGACAAATTGGCCGAGAGTGTGTGCAAATATGTTTTCAAACGAGTTTTTTACGATGATTTTTATTTGACTACGAATATAAAATCTCATTTCACATTACAGCTTACTTTTCCTTCAGTAGAGCAGTGACTGTTGCTATAGAAACAAGCTCTGTTAAAATAACAGGTCCGGATGCTCTGCGATCTTGGATTTAGATATCTATGTATATTTCATTGCGAGTCTGGAAATAGGGATTTTTCCGTACGCGTGTGACAAACATGGGAAGTCATGCAAGCACCGGAAAATACTCTTTTTTGGATGAGTGGACAAAATTCTAGGACGAGCGTAGCGAGTCCTGGAAGTCTGCGAGTCCAAAAAAACTGTTTTCGGGCGTGTTGCGTACACAATTTTTTCGGCAACCGTGTAGAATAACGAATCAAAGAAACACATTTCTTTATTAGAACAAAATTTCGAACATTTCAATTCTTATTTATATTAATATTTATATTAAAATTAGAACAATTGTTAATATTGAATGGATTCAATTTGTTTGAAATGCTTGGTATATTTAAGTGCCTTTTGTTGAAGTCAGAACAAGAAGGTAAAGTTTCCGTTTCACATTGATTGTTTTCATCTGATAATTTTTGAATGTTAGCTGATTTTATGTCAGATAGCTGTCAGTCGTTATTTTGCTGCTATGGTAATGATCAACTGCATTTATCAAAACCATACTACCAAGATTTTCATATTTACAATGACAACAACGATGTGATTCTTCCCGGCCTAGTCCGGGAAGTACGTACTTCCCGGACTAGGCCGGAAAAATGCCACTTTCTCAAAAAAAAACGTCTGGAAAGTACGTACTTTCCGGACGGTTGCCGAAAAAAATCATTTCTGGACGTGTAATGAACGATATTTTTTATTATACTCCGTTGAAAATGAAAACATAACACACGAAAGAATCTTGGAACAATTTTATTTTCACAGTTGTAGAAATGAAAAACTTGTAACTAGAGTAAGAATATTGACTAACTATAACTATACTATCAAAGCAGCATTAACAAATAGATACTGTTTTTAATTTGAATCGTTATGAATTGCACAGTTCAGTCTTTTTGGGGTTTCAATTTGATAAACTGCAGTTACTGAAGCAGACTCTTCGCATATGTCTTGATTTTCTCGAACGAATAATACAGTAAAGTTGCTGTATTTTGCGAGTGAGAAGTGATTTGTTTCCATGGTTATTCTCAGAGTTTTTCTGTGCGCTTTTTCCGTGCGCTAGCCCGATAAAGCCCATCTTACAACATTACTAATATAGATGAAAATAAAGTGATTTCAAAGAAGTATAATAAAAAACTGTTTACATACTCTACCTTGTAATCATTACCTATCATTGATGAATTTTTCAACATTCAATCTTACATCTTCTTAGAATCAAAAACGTATCTGACTATTATAGAGCGGATGAATCCGTGATGATATATCTTTCAGCATGCTAACGAGTTCATTAATGTCACCTCCGTTGATTAAAATCATATCCCGAGGCCATACGTGTAAAAATATCCGAAGGATAATGGAAGTATAAAAACATATCATTATTTTTTTATGTCATGATGGATAGCCAGCGGACTAATTTGAATCATCAGATAAACTGTAAAAAACTATATATATGCACTCAAGAAACTTGTTTTACAAAATTTTCAGGCAGATTACCTTACTTCATGCCTCACTTCTGTTTTACATTGGTTTTTGATGTCTTGTTGATGTACTGGGAATGAACTCTGATTTTCGAAATCATTTTCAGTAATAGAATGTGAACAGTATCACTATTTAGTGAGAAAAACACTCGTTCTTTATTTGTTTCGTATTTATTTTCATTCTACTCGCTATAACAAGGAGAGTCAATATTCCATAATCGAACTAAACCATTTATCTAGATTGCCGTGAACTTCAAAACAGTCAGTACGTTGAAGAAAATGATGGAATTCATATGAACTGGCTAAATTTCACAATAAGGAAAGGATTTCTACCGACATGTGCATTAAAACAAAAAATAAATCGTACAATAATGACGCACGCATTATTGGAACAGTTATTGGAATATGTAATCTAGTACTTTATTGAATTTAGTTCTAGTACAATTATTGTAATCATCTCAGTTTTTGACACTGACAGAATATATCAATATTGTCAATATACTTTGGTATTCTTCTTCTGATATGCAACGATGTCTGTCATGTTTTTCTCTTATGTCTGAATATGTTGTGTTACTGAATATAAAACTAAATCAATTACATCGGTTTTATTCTTCACAAAATATAGAGTTTAAAACGAAAATTCCAACAAGTATGCAGTCAAATTCATTTTTAATTTGATTGTTTTTCATTCATACTTTCTGGTCGTGGAGAAAATACAGTCTGTTACCCGTTCAAATTGAATAATTCGATACAAGGATCGAATTTTTTCATTCTAACAAAGACAAGCGGAAATGCTAGTGAGAACAGAAAGTTCGCGAACTTCTGAATACTATACACAGTGAAGAAATTACACCAGCTAACACCGTCTGGTGTCTACTGAGGTCCAGATTGTTTTAGTATATTTTTCACCACTCTAGGTGTTATGTGACCTTTCCCATAGATGTTTTTAATGATCAAACCCAGTTGTCAGTAACACTATTGCTCAGCAGAATGAACATTTTGGTGGTGTTCTTTATACATTTCCAAAAGTGCGATTTGTCACCGCAGTGCTTTGATGCACATTATGTGATTTTCTTGATGCTGAATCCTACCTCCACGAAAATCTCTTCGGTGCGTTTAAACACTGAGCAGGTACATGCGAAGACTTTTCTGGTGTGAAGGAACACCATATCATGAGTGCGTTTATGTGAATCAGTGCTTTTTTCACCACCTTCGGTGTTTTTTACTAAGTTGGATCAACTATTGAAATATAATTCATATTATGATAAACTAGACTCAGAAGAATATATAGGGACAATTTGGATGATAACGAACTGTTTCGGCTTATTTATCCTGATCAGTGGTACTATGAAATCATCTGAAATATCTAGCCCAATATTGAAATCAGGTACGGTAGGAAAGACATCAGTGCCACCTATGGGTAAAAGTTCTAAGCTTCTAAGATCGAACAAATGAGCGCATGAAATTCACACCATTCAGATGCAATACTTAACGAATGATTATTGCCACCAAATTAGATGATTTATACACCGCCTCGATCCCATCGTGACATGACACGGTGTAACTTGGTGTTAATTTTATATAATAGGTGTTTTTTATGCATTAACGTAAACCATTGAGAAAATTACATTTCAACCATTTGGTGTTTCTTATGATTTTATGTCTCTGAATCGTTTTACTTCACCACATTCGTGCCATTTTCACTAGTGAAATCGGAATTAACACCACTCAACACTCAATTGTGAAATGTATAATAAAAAGGACACAACTTTGATATTCAGGTGTTGTATTCGTCGGAGTTTGCTCAGAAATCCATATGATTGAAATTACACCCAGATTTTTTTTACAGTGGATCAATAGAGATAATGCGAAAACATACTTATATTATACTAAGTACGGCCCTTTCACATAAAAATGCATCGTATCACAAGGTGATTTTACGTTTCTTACCATATATTACCTATATTCAGAAATTTGCATCTCTTTCATTCGTGCATTTCGTGAATGCAACCATTGTATAATTTACGATTTTAATCATACTAATAGAAGCTAATTTCTCTGCATTTTCTCATGCTCTTGACATTCTTGGTCTTTACCGGAAAATTAACGATAATCATCGTGTTATTGAACACGCATCTCAAGAAATTCTTGAAGAGGAGTATATTCTTTGATATTTTTCTGATATAATTTCAACCAGTCTTACCTCGATTAGGTTCAAGCTCAGTTAAAATTCTTATTATTATGAAGATATATCCAGGAGGCTCTCAGTATTCGAGTGATACGTCTACTATACAGGATGACCCAAACTGAACTAAATATTTTCACTAGGAGAGCATATTTTACCATACAATATTTCCAAGGGTTTCCAAAATGGTAATTGATTTCCATGTATTAATTCTACATTTTCAGCAAGTTGTACCATATCTTCTCAATGGAACATTTTTCTACCCATAAACACGCTGGTGATATTGCTAGGAAATGAGTTCATATTTTACTGTCTATTCCTATTGCTGTATGACTATATCAAACGTATTTTTTCATTTTCAATTTATTAGAACACCATTTCGATACCGGTGATAGTAAACCGCTAAAAGTGGGACAATATCAGTTTATGCAATGATGCAACATTTGAATAATAAAATCAAATCCACTTTAGAAAAGGGTATAATTAGAGAAGAAAGTAATTCTCCTTATCGTTCTTTGCAATGGCTATAAAAAATAACTATTGGTGATTTTTAAGTGTGTTCTATAGCCGATGAAATAGATAGAAGAAGAGATAGTTATCCTTCGTCATTGATTGATTTGGATTATACAGGGCTGTCCAAGAATCAGGAATTTTTCCTATAGAAAAATAAGCATTGATTGTGTATTCAACAAATTTTGACGAGCTTGAGATAGTTGTTATAAAATTTTTGAGCACTTATCAATGTTCGAGGGTTATTCGGATAGAATTTTTTTTGCTGATTATGGAAATAAATACAGAGCAGAAACTATTTATTTGAATTTGCAATTATCAAAAGAACAATTAGAAAAATTGAATGAAGATCCAGACGTGTTTGTTTCTATAGTTGATGAAAATGTATTTCCACTACGCATGCTGTTGATAATTTTTTTTATTATGTTCTTCGTCAATATTCAAGTAGGGTTTTATTGACTTGGGATTGTTATGCCCCGTAATTTTTATAAGTTTTTGCTCTTGTATGACACTTTTTTTGGCCAACCGACTGACCGCGGCCGATCTATTGGATTTCAAGCCAATCGCTTCGGCAGACGTTTTTGTCCAATTTTGAATCATATTCTTTCCAATGGGCATGTTATCATACCAAAGATCATTTTCGGCTTTCCAGAACCGTTTTGTTCTTAGGAATAATCTATTCGCCTTGATAGTTGCGCCCATTTTTGATAACAATTTCTTAAATAATCTGAATGTGTACTGACAAAATTTGCTGTCAGTACACATTCTTGAACCACCTTGGCAAGTCTTGCTGAAAATAGGGTTATATTCAACTCGATTTGTTACGGAACCATCGTTATTTGTTTCAATACGAAAAAAAAAAATTCAATCAAACAAGCGGCAGATTCCCCACCTCGCCAAGCTAATTCCACGGCAGCTATGAGAAAGAATTTTGGTTGCAGGCCTTCAGGAGTGTTTTCATCCCACAGATTTATCATTTTTGTTATTTCTTCTGCACTCAATGCCGCTGAACTTCGTTTCCATTTACAGGGATCTGATTGTAGCTTTCTACGTATAGCATCACGGGCAGCTAGCGCTACTCATGTGAAGTTGGCGCCGACTTTTTTAGAAAAGAATAATTTTTTGGAGTTCTGTGTAGATTTCATATAGTTCCAGAGTTCCTGACTGAAATTTCTAATAGTTCCGGCAAATTATGGATTTAGATCAAAAAAATAAAATTTGGGCGCCAACTTCACGCAGCGCCGTTTTTTTTTTTTTTTTTTTGATTAGTTTTTGTTGTGTATTTCAGAGAGTTCTGGAGTTTTTGATTGTTTTCAATAATAGTTCTGGTGAATTGGATGAGTTAACGAAAAAGATTGTTTCTGCAAAAATTTCGGAAAAAAATTACACTTTTGAACAGAGTTCTGAGTGGCGCTCGACGAGTTCTACAAAATAGTTCAATTGCATTTTCGTGAAAAAGTTATACTTTTCAAGTTATCGGCCATAATATGGTGCAACTTTCGAATTTGATTTGCGATGGAATAAAGAAAAATAAAAGAATTGTAACTGTTCTGAGAAGAGTTCTGAGTAGCGCTCGACGAGTTCTACAAAATATCCCAACTTTTCAAATTTTTCCCTTGTGTTTTCGGTATTTTATCGAAAGTGAAGTTCGAAAACTTTATTTAGTATATAAATCGAAAAGTATTAGTTTTTCACAAAAATTTGGGATATTTTGTAGAACTCATCGAGCGCTACTCAGAACTCTTCTCAGAACTGTTACGATTATTTTATTTCTCTTTATTCCATCGCAAATCAAATTCGAAAGTTGCACCATATTATGGCCGATAACTTGAAAAGTATAACTTTTTCACGAAAATGCAATTGAACTATTTTGTAGAACTCGTCGAGCGCTACTCAGAACTCTGTTCAAAAGTGTAATTTTTTTACGAAATTTTTGCAGAAACAATTTTTTTCATTAACTCATCCAATTCACCAGAACTATCATTGAAAACAATCAAGAACTCCAGAACTCTTCCAAATACACAACAAAAACTAATCAGAACTCATTTTTCGAAAAAAAAACGGCGCTGCGTGAAGTTGGCGCCCAAATTTAATTTTTTTGATCTAAATCCATAATTTGCCGGAACTATTAAAAATTTCAGTCAGGAACTCTAGAGCTATATGAAATCTACACAGAACTCCAAAAAAATAATTGTTTTCTAAAAAAGCCGGCGCCAACTTCACATGAGTGCTAGCGCTTGTTGAAATACAACGCTTTTGAATGGGTCAATGATAACTTTCATTTCCTTGTAATATTTTTCTTGTTGAAGCTTACTTGTTAGGTTCCATATGGTTTTGACAGTAGCTTCTTTGAACTCTGTACCTTCTTTTTTTCTCATATTCACAGCCCAAATTGACCTCAATAATTCTTCCACCGTCCGATTTCCATCTAATTCATATTTTCTTACATCACAAAAGTCCATGAACGCTTTCCACACAAAATGTTCATGGTGAACAGTATTCTTCGGTATATACGATGCTATAATTTCATCAATATTATCTTGAGTGTCACAACTAAATCGTGACATTTTGAAATATTTGAATTAGCATAATCGAATTGAAACGAAATGTAGGTATGTATGATTTGATGTATTGAAAAGATCCCATGGGCTCTTTTCAGTATAATTTTGTTTTGATTGGTTGCATTCGATCAGATGACCACAAATTGAGCAAACAATTTTTCCTAGAAGATTAACTGACCGTATTCGCCGTATACTATTAAGCTAAGCTTAAACTAAAGCTCACTTTACAAGCATAAAATTTCGTATTATTAAGCGAGCTTAAGTCCTGAGCTCAGCTTAACAGTATATTGCGAATACGGCTGTGAAGATCACGTGATCAAAATACGCATCGCACCGGACGTTCAAACTCCCGAAGCCATATCGGCATAACTCACTTCCCTGTTTCGCGACTACTCTAATGAACCTTTATTACGAAATCATGATCATCATGAACTTTTTATAAACAACAATGAAATTATTTGGTTTAATGACGTGAGATTATACCATTCGGATCCCACAGTCGTGCACCGTAATAACAGTGTTAAGAAACTGAAATTACTTTCAATTTCTTTCTCCGAGCTTTGTCGCGAGGTAAATATACTTTTACCTGACCTAGGAATGCTAGCTCGACCTTGAAACAACGATGTCGACCAGAGTTTGATCTGTTTACTTCTGTGAACCTGAACCTATACGAAGACAAACCAGATTAAACATATTGTAGATTGTAGGGGGAGGGGTCGTTAAGGCTGTGCAGCCTCTCAAGCACCTCGACCTATAAGATTTTCTGTGCTACTTATATACTGTCACACTCTGATTTATCTATATTTTCGATACCTCTGAGGGCAGTGACCAGTGAGGAGTTCCCTCGAGAAGCTGCTTCGCTTTCCTTGGCGATAGACTCCCTCTCACTAGCCTTTTCGCTTGTCTTTGTCCTGGCAATTAATTTCAGTGAGATTTTGATTCATCTGTTTCCCAGCGTCGAAACTCTTCTTTCAAGTGGGTTTTATAGAGTCCATAGAAGAATTCTGGGCTAGGAAATCGAGTGTTTGCCCCTTCTTCGGCAGATGAAACAGAAACACCGATAAAAGAATAGCAACAATTCCACCTTGTCAGATATTTTCCAAGACAACAAGTACCTACCAACCTATTGAACAATACACGCCCAAATGGTTTTGGACCTTCGCAGAGGCAATAAATCTTCTTTCTCAACCAAGGATGATGGCACACTGACTAAAACATGAATAGAAGGCAACATCTTTGCTGAAATGTGACAAATCCCATTTGTTTCTCGAAAGGAAAGAACTTATAAATAATATTCCAATACTTTCCTACTGACTCACACAACATTATAGGTTTCCTTTTCGTGTAATCAGGATATAAAAAAAGAGCCCCCACAATTCATGTATTTATTGAGAATGATTGGTGATATTCTACATGCACACTTTATTTCACACCTTCAGTAAAAGCCTCCCCAACTATCTTTAGGTGCCGTGCCTCGTCTACCCTGCGGCCTTGCTTGGGGAGCAGGCCTAGCTTGCTGCACTCTCACCTGAGCTCTTTCGATTCTGGTATCCTCCAACACCTCCCTAGGAGCTGCAGGTTGGGGAGGGGCCCTCGCCTCAGGCGAGAAGTGAAACGGGGACCTTTGCCTAGGGGGTTGAGAAGGCGCTGGGGCCTCACTAATAGGCGAAAAGTGGAACGGAGACCTTTGCCTAGGGGGTTGAGAAGGCGCTGGGACCTCACTGAGGGGCGAAAAGTGGAACGGAGACCTTGGCTTAGGGGGTGCAACAGGCGCTGGAGCCTCACTAATAGGCGAAAAGTGGAACGGAGACCTTTGCTTAGGGGGTGCAACAGGCGCTGGAGCCTCACTAAGAGGCGAAAAGTGGAACGGAGACCTTTGCTTAGGGGGTGCAACAGGCGCTGGAGCCTCACTAAGAGGTGAAAAGTGAAACGGAGACCTCTGCCTTGGAGTCTCAAGAACTCGTTCGATTCTAGGAGGTGGTGGTGCGGTTTCGGCTTCAGCTGCAATTGACTCTTTGATGGCCATTTCGTCCATTTCCGCGGCAACTTCGCTAACCCACTCCCTCATCATGGGCCTCTTCTTCTTTTTCAGCGCGGGCTTCTTCTTAGACTGCTGGGGCTTCTTCACAGCCCCAGTCGATGCTGACACATTATGCTGCTTACTCAACACAGCCTCGTTTTCAATGAACGTTTTTTCCACGGACTTATTCAGTTCATTAACTTGATCTTTCATCTTCGCTTCCTCGATCACCAGCTCCTGTCGCCTAGACTCAGCTTCAGCTGCCGCCTTGGAGGCTTCTACCTGTTCGCGTTTCTGGTCTTCTTTCAATTCTTGCAATCTCTTCTGCAACCTCCTGTTCTCTTCGGACATCCTCTCGCCTTCACTTCTCAGCCACTGGAGCCTGTGGTAAGCTTCTTGTCGCCTTTGGAGTTCTATGTCTTCGGGAGCCTTCTGCACGAATATCGGTATCGGTAGGATAGCTTTTAAGTACTCCCCTCTGTCTCTGACAAACTTATCGAAATCAAAGTCTGGGGCCATCTCGTAGATTTCATTGATCGCGCGCATCATTTTTTCCGTATTCAAATTCTGCCTCTCCTCGTAGTACTGCACCAATTGGAGTTGTTCGTTCACCAAGACGTCGCTGACGTCTTGAGTCATGGTTTGGTAGACCTTCCTGGATATCTTCAGGAAGGTGGCTTCGTCCTCTGCCATGATAGTCCGCAATACAGCACCATTATCGCCGGTATAGGGACTGACCAAGTTGATGAAATCGTGCACCGGGATTTTCTCGTCCTTCACTTCTTTGAGGATCTTCCTGATCTCCTTGATATCTTCGCCCTCTGGGGCTTGTCTTCTCATGGTCTTCGTTTTGATGGCTTCCCAGTCTATCTTATCCTTTTTCTTGGGGAGAATGCTGAAGGCGGGCATGGCGAACTCTGGCGGCTTCTTCTTTTCCGGTTTTGATTTGTCTCCCAGTTTTGGTTTATCCCCCGGTTTCAGGGAGGCTTTCGATTTGGTTTGGATCGAGGGGCGAGACGTTGAGGCCCGGCTGGTCTTGGTAGCTGGCTTCTTCGCTACCTTGGACATTTTTGCGTTGGCAGCTCACAGACAAGGAACGATTCTTCTGGCGACACAGCACAGAGCAGCTACGGCTATTGCGGTGGCTATGCTGGCATACAAGCATAACATTGTTCGGCTCAGCAGCAGAGGATGGTGCTGCAGCAGATGACGTTTAACCAGGTCAGGAGTATCAGTAATGAAATTGGAGTTATAATCACGAGCATTTTCTGAGTTCGAGCCGAAATGTGAAGTTTATTGTCAATGTCACCTTTTAGCAAACTTTGATGGAGATCTTTGATATACAAGACGAGGTTTCTTATTGGAAACTGTTGGCCAATATCGACGTGAAATAATCTTCAATCAAACCATTGACTCGTGTGTTGCAGATAATCGGATTTTTAAAACATGCTCAACAGTTCTGCTAACTATACTTTCCAGAGAGATGCAAAAAATCACATGGGGTAATCTCGATTATTGATGCTTATTGTTACGAAATCAGATCATGATCTAGCTAGACTGTAACGAGAATAATATTTTTTCAGGTTGTATAACAGAATCGGTTATAAATAAGAGTCGTTATTATAGAAGTTATGAGCTTCAAGTAACAAATTCGAGAAAATTACACGATAATTGTTTCTATTATGCAATTGTTGTTAACAAACAGTAAGTAGGTATATTATACAGATGTGAATCGATACAACTGGTGCTAGAAGTAAATTAAAATAGAAAACGGCTTTTATCTGAGGTATTTTATGATGAACGAAGTAGGAGAATTTTACGTGTAACTGAAGATATGTCCATAAATATGATTTTATGACATTGTTGAAGGTAGACAATACACCAAGACAACCTAATATTTTCGTGAATGAATGAAAGGAGCATCCATATATACAGGGCTATTCAAATTCGGGTCTATGGAGAGGGTTGGTTAAATGGGGGCAAAGTAGCGTATTTCAGAGGTTAATTATATGGATTAAAAAAATCTGACCTAGCTTCTTCGGTTCTGGAGTTATACAGGAAAAATCGAAAATTTCGAAATTCTTCTTTTGTCTTTATTTTTTTATTTTCCGATAATTTTTTTTTAAATTTTGCCACTTTGCCATAGCAACTTTTTGTAGCCATTCCAAATATCTGAATAAAAATTATATTCAAGGTATCGTATAAATTGGGCCAACCTCAACTTTCAATTTTCAAATATGGATCTGTATCTTTTATTGCATTTTTTGAATGCCAAGAGTCATGTTTCATATTGACGTAGTATTTTCATCTGAATTACAGAATGTTTTGATCATGGGTTGAGTGAACTGAAATGTGGATGAATTCTTGAAGAAGACAATCTTCGTCGAATAATGTTGATTGTCTTCCAAATCATATGCATTCTATACCTTATTCTATGATATATTTTTTAATTACAGCTTGAATTAAAGAAAAATTGAAATTTTACTGGTGATAGTTCAATATTTCCAAAACACTCTGTAATTCAGATTTAAATACTACGTCAATATGATACATGACTCTTGGCATTCAAAAATTGCAACAAAAAATACAGGTTCGTATTTGAAAATTAAAAGTTGAGGGTGGCCCAATTTATACGACACCTTGTATATAATTTTTATTCAGACATTTGGAATGGCTACAAAAAGATGCTATGGCAAAGTGGCAAAATTAAAAAAAAACTTCGATTTTTCCTGTATAACTTCAGAACTGAAGAAGCTAGGTCAGATTTTTTTCATCCATATAATTAACCTCTGAAATACGCTACTTTGCCCCCATTTAACCAACCCTCTATCTCTTACCGTTATCGAAATCCCCATGCATAGACTCGAATTTGAATAGCCCTGTATAAACCTCAAACAAATAACCGTAGAATTTTGATCTCAAAGACAGAAAAAGTTGTAATGGAGCAATTTTACTTGAACTATTGTGATTTGGATGTGTGCAAGTGATTACTACAGCAGCAAGCAATCAACATCTGAAGAAGTCTAGAATTATGAAAAACTGACAATATGCCATCTCTCCAAGTGTAAATATTATATCTTCCAAAGGAGGAGAGGTACAGGATGAACGATACTGAATGAAGATTAAGCTGAAATTTTAACGTGAGGATCTGATCTGATCTAATATTTTTGTTGTGAGCTTGTATGGCCCATGCAAAAACTGTTTCGAAGAAACTCGATTGGACAAAAGATATCTCCATTCCCAGCAGCTCAAAATGAAACAGATCATACATCGTTTGAAAAAAAATTCTTCTCCAAAGAAAAATAGCGCATTTAACGATGATATTTCCGAAACGATTTAGGGAATGCTCGAGGGAATGTAATCCACGATATTCGCGTGTGATTCAAGATTTTCTCATTTAATTTAGCTATTCACATGATCCATGTTCACTTTCCAAACAACGAATCACCCATGGATTACATGACGCCTCTTCGTATTATGCTGATATGGTCTTCAAGTTCTCATACTGGCGTAGCGAATAACAATTCTGGTGTGCTAATGACACAAGGGTATAATTACCATGAATTCATACACCACTTTGAGTGGTTTATTTCATAATCCTCATCCAAATACTTACATAATTTGAATATGCACAACGTTATTGAAATATGGCGACTGAATGGGCGATAAATCATGGATAAACGTTCAAATTGTTTTGGCTTGCAGAGTTCCCGGAAACCCCAGAAACTCTGAAATGGATTATTGAACTATTTGCCGAATTATGTTAACATAATTCAGAAAGTGCTAATTAGTATTGGTTCAGGTTTTATAGCGCTACTTCAAAGTTAGGACCAACTTTCCATAAGTCGAGATGTGAACGTGGTGAAAAGGAGTGGGACCTACAGCTCATAATGGAATTCGAACTTCTTCTAGGAGAAACTGAGATAAAAAAATATAGATTAAGTAATCATAGACAAGTATAATAGTTATGACTCGTTTTATGGATAAACATTTATTGAAGAAAATACAAGCTGTCAACGTTTAGGTAATATTGATGTCATCTGATTCTGTACGTATACACAAAAATGGTATGAATAAATTTGAATAAAAAAAGTTTATGAGTTTATTTCATTTGGCTATTCCACAATGCATAATAATGATAGTAAGAATTTAATCTCTAGTCAATCATTATTCCGTAATCAATCCATTACCCTCTATCGCAGTTAGAAATAATGAATTAACTAAGTTGTTCCACACTTCTCAAATAGCAATGAAATAATTTGGTTACATTGTGAGATGAAAACACATCCATCAGTATAGCCAATGGGCTATTTTTTCAATATATTACGTTATCACGAATGGAATTATGTGTATGAATGATTCTCTTTGTTACTACCTTAATGTAGGTCATCTTGATAGAGTACATTAATAATAAATTACTCTAATGCTTCACTTGGTCATCAGAATTTGAAACAAATTACTTTTATCTACGGATGAATGCAGAGTATTCCAGTGAGTTGAATTTCGTAATGCGTTCAAATCATTTCGTATCCATTTATTTGAAATGTAATTTATCTAATCAGAATTCCATGCAGATTATGTATACAGTGTTTCCCATTTAATATATTCTTTGCCCCTTATATAGGAAATTGTCTGCGCACAAGTTGGCCCAGTCATAAGAACGTTCTCTTTAAATTGAACACCCAATATTTTGTCATATTTCTATAGACCTCAAGAAGCCGACTTTAACATTAGGTAAATTATTTTAAATTCTTCTACATTATTTTAGGTACATTCTTTTACATTCTTCTACATTCTTCTACATTCTTCTACATTCTTCTACATTCTTCTACATTCTCCTACATTCTTCTACATTCTTCTACATTCCTCTACATTCTTCTACATTCTTCTACATTCCTCTACATTCCTCTACATTCCTCTACATTCTTCCACATTCTTCTAGATTCTTCTAGATTCTTCTACATTCTTCTACATTCTTCTACATTCTTCTACATTCTTCTACATTCTTCTACATTCTTCTACATTCTTCTACATTCTTCTACATTCTTCTACATTCTTCTACATTCTTCTACATTCTTCTACATTCTTCTACATTCTTCTACATTCTTCTACATTCTTCTACATTCTTCTACATTCTTCTACATTCTTCTACATTCTTCTACATTCTTCTACATTCTTCTACATTCTTCTACATTCTTCTACATTCTTCTACATTCTTCTACATTCTTCTACATTCTTCTACATTCTTCTACATTCTTCTACATTCTTCTACATTCTTCTACATTCTTCTACATTCTCCTATTCTATTTTGACACTTATTTTCTATGAAAGTTTTGTCATCTATACATGACTAATTGACTCTGTTCCGTTTCCCTTTAATGATATTCTGAAAAATCTGACAAAATCAGTGTAATGTCGGATTCTTCGCAAGCATAATAACGTGCAGTAAATTATGTTTTATCAGTATCGGTGCCAACACACTACAAGATGGAGAGATAAAACATATTACAGAAAAAAGTCAGCTCCAGTTGGGTTTGGTAATTCGTTTTTTCAACCGATTTTGCGCACATAACATTATTTTAATCGTTCTACATCAGGCCTTAAATCATGTAATTTTGAATGTTTAGCATATTTTCGATTTGTTCCGAAAAATTTAAGGAAATCGCAACATGTGGTCCCTATAATTTGTGGAACGAAATATCGATATGCTTCGATTGGACATTTGCATTTCTAAATTTTTTTCTTTAATTACGGGTATTCACGGCACGATCGTTATCTGAAACTGGTTCTTTTTCTATAACCTTCCAAATATTCATTCACTTTCTATGATAATGAATCTATAAAACACTTTGATGATCCCGGAATTACGCGTGTTCAATTATTAATGACATATATTTTGGACTTTTAGGAATATTAAAACAGATTCAGAGTTTTTTATTGAAGTAAATTAGGTTGTTCTTTGTTATTATGGTGGTAATTAGTCTACCCGTTATAGCCTATATTGTATGAAAATTATATAGGAATCCCGTCAATTAGGTATTTGTGATTTATTGAATTATAAATCAATTTCACTCAATTTTGTTCGAATTCGTGTAACCTTGGGATCAATCAAATCTATAGGTACGTATTATCTACGTGGGAACGTATATTATTATTGACATTACTATTGTACACATCTGTAAATTGACATTAGCTTGCGGAAAATCATGCAAACAGATATTCATATTAACCCTGAAAAAATATGTATAATCATCTCATATAATGATGTGCACATTTATTCTCATTTCTTTATACTTAATTAGTGATGTATCGATTGTGCACATTTATCCTTATTTCATTATAAGTAGTTGATTAGTGATGTATCGATTTATGTTTTATTATTTTATCAGCGGATAGCTTAGTGACCATCAGTTATCTCAATATTGGATTGGTCTTCGCTTAGCATTGATGCTACCTCCATCAGCAAATTGAAATAAATAAACAATTATTTACGATCCCTTTATAAGAAGCTTCGATTTTCTCTCTATATCATCGAACAGTTCACATTTCAGCAATTTTATATTATATTTTGAGGTGTTTCGGAGTATGTACAGGAATTTTATTTTGTTCATAGATGATTACTATTATAAAACACGAATGAATGGAAAGAAAAATGAGACAAATTTAGCATTTTGAACCACAAATTTACTAACCAGTATAAAATTATGTATGTATTATTGGCTTTGAATTAAAAATTTCAGTTGGTTTCAATTTTATTCACGAGTTGAGAATATTGAATAAGCTCATGTGCATCAATATACAGGGGATGACTATACCTAGTGACAAGAATAAATCGCGTTTTCATGATAAACCTCCCGCAAAATGTCTATTCCACAACTAATTGATTAGTTTGACCCAACCACATGTCATTTAGGCTGATTAAGGTTATTGAATCTGTGTTCAGATAAAACAAAAATGTATAATGTTTCTCAGTGAGGTAGAGGAATAAGAATTGTATATGCGTTTTTTTTTTCAATCTGGTTCAAAATTGATATATAGGGTCCTCGTTTGATTCCAAGCACATTTTTTCGATAAAATTTTTGTATATCTTGTCAATTGGACCCTTTTTTGGCACCACTGACAACTTTTTTCAAATTCCCGCCAAATCTGAGGTCACGTGATATGCAGAAACGAACCGCCATTAGAGACTTATATACATTGTCACACATAAAGTTCGCGACAGATGGAAGTTTTTTTTATTAATAGATATAAAGAAAATTTGACTTCGCAGTTAGTTTGTGCTTGAAAAATGAGTGAAATACAGCATCTTTCCTTTTTTCATGTGCTACTCTAAACATGTCAAATTTGAAATTTTTTTGGAAACTCCTCAGAAAATCCGTTTTTTTTTCTTAATTTCGAAAAATGCCAAAGAAAAAAGTTGCTCAGTTTCCAATTTCATACATTTGTTCCAAATTTGGACTCTCTACTGTCACTTCGACTACTAAGTGAAAATTTTATTCCGATTTGATCAGTAGGTACCTACTATTTTCATCTCGAGATGTTGCATTAGTCTTGTATTGTTTAAAATCACGAAATTTTATATTATGTCCAGTACAAATCGCTAGAACGAAAGTCTTTTGAATAGTTATGAAACTGTAGGTCATTGTTTAGTTCACAGAAAATTATGATATTTCGGATTTGTTCGTAACTGAATTATTGGTCAGAAAAATACTCAAACTGGATAAAAATCTATTGAAAAAAGGAATACGAGTGTAACAAGAATGAAAAGAAATTCGTTTATTCGATTACTGACAATTTAATGTCCATACATTGAAAATCCACATCAGTTTAACAATGAAATGAAAAAAGTAGATGAACTTTGCAACAACGAAGACGAATTTCTGGAGATGCATTTTTTTATTTTCTGGTAACTGGCCAATGTGGGTATTTCCTGGGCAAGATATGATATTGAAGTCTCATATTCATCAAAATTATGAAATTTGAATCATGTTTCGTTCGAATCGTTAGAGCGAAAGATTCGAAAAATTAAAAAAATGGAAAAAAGTATTAGTGACATTTTTCGAAATTTAAAAAAAAACTGATTTTTTGAGGATTTTCGAAAAAATGTCAAATTTGACAGGTTTAGAGTAGCACATGGAAAAAGGAAAGATGCTGTGCTTTACTCATTTTTCAAGCACAAACTAACTGTGAAGTCAAATTTTCTTTATATCTATCAATAAAAAAAACTTCCATATGTCGCGAACTTTATTATGTGTGACACTCTATATACTATTGTTTCTCTTCGAAGAATAAGTTGTTGGGAAGTTCAAATCTAGTGAAGCAAAAAATAAACAACAGCTGTCAGTGAACAGAGCACACTTCTACATCAATATTCCATGAACAAATGCTAGAAATGGTAGCAGAAAGAAGATGACCAAAACAGAATGTGTGGCAAGATAACTTATGATAATAACTCAGAATAATTATATTTTATTTCGCGAGAATTTAGTACATCAACGTATAAATTATGCAGCTAACTTCGTATATGGAATCTTAAATCCTGATAGTAATTGTTAATAGTTTATCGAGTTTCTCCATCCAATCGATTAATAAACAAACAGCATTCTTTCAGTTCAGGTCATAGACTCTGATGCTGTTTTTTTTTCTCAAAAACGATATAAGTAGGATCTGACTGAAAATATAATTCTGATGATGAGGGTGAGTGAGTGACATCCTATCTTTTATTCTTACCATAAACATAATTAAAATAATGTAATCCTTATAATAATCGTTAAACACAATATACCTAATGAAATGTAATATCAATACAGCTCGCTAATAACCAAATAGGTTGATGCGATAGCATTAAATAAAAAAAAATATATAGATATGAAATCTATGCACCCATAATGTTTGTTGAATTCATAATATGAGTTAATATCATCACACATTATTCCCGCAAATGCTGAGTGGCTTGTGGTGACCTCCTCAGAAAACAATCTACAATCAACTGTCAAATTTATGTATGATGGTAGGATGGATGCTCGGATGGATGACCTACGAATATTTAATAAGTTAAAAAAAAACAACTCGAAATTTGCATATTGTTTATAAGTATTGGAAAACAAGACAAATGAGTCGGGGATTCAGAGAATTTATCATCCAATTTTAATAATATAATCTAATCTGAAATCATTTTTACATACATATAGTGTGTCAGATTTGAAATATTATATGAATGAACTTCTATCAAGACTTCGATATAATATGATTTCAATGCCTTGATATTTCTACAAAATACGTTTATGATGAATCACCGTTTATATAGTATTAAGATATTTCACTGATAACTTTAAAATAAGTCGAAAATAAGAAACACTGTACCGTTGATTGAGTATATCAATCAACGACTGTACTACTAGAAATCGTATTCATGTATGAAAATTTCGATAGTAACTTAATATTTTCTTAAAAATCTCGAATTGTTATTGATGTGAAGGTTATATCGAATATTGAAAAGATCATCTTCTACCCATAGGCATGAAATGAATCATTCATCGAAAAGGTCAGATGGGTCGAGGTCTTTTAATTCATTCTATATAGGTTATTTATTGTTGAGGCTAAAAGTTTGCCAAGCATATTATTATTATGAGAGACTGGGTTCGTGAAGTTCAAATTACTATATCAAGAAATGCTATTATATCGATCTTCAACGTTGCATAGCAATTTTTCGAATTCAAAGTCTCTTCTCTATCTTGGCTAACAATTTCTCTGAATAACCCTTTATTCATAAGCAAATTTTCGCATTTTTTAATGCAAAAATACAATAATTGTCGGTTGCAATCATCTTCTTCATCAGTTTCCTCACAACAGGAATATATTACGTGTTTACAGCTGTAAAATCTCATTAAAAAATGATTGATGTTTTGCAATAGTTCAAGTGAAACGTAATTCATCTTTCTGATAAAAGAGCAATAATTATATAAGTTAATTGTCACCTGACAATTAATTTTGCCGTAATCATCAGATTGCTAATCCAAACTGATGAAGTTGAGACCTCCCAATCATCTATACATATAGGGGTTCATGAAGAGACCACTTATGACCAATCCATCATCCAGGAATGACTCCGTCCAGATACTTTTTTTTTCAGCTTGGGTCTCACAAACCTATCCCATTCGTTTCACTCATTCACAATAATATGTAAATGGTTGGGAATGTTGATAATGAACTACCAGTAGTAATGTGTCCATTTATAATCAATATTCTCGATAACCTACCTTGCACATACTCAATTTCAATCAATAGGTGTGTCAAGCCTCATTGAATCGTAAAACTGATGGTTATTCTAGTGACATTACATAAATTGGCCAAACTTTGCATTCAAATTCATGTTGACCCACTATAAAGTGATAATCCATGGTATCTATTATATGCAAATTGAACTCATATTCAGTCTCGCGGTGTTTGCGATGATTACAAATAGCTATGCTATAACCGCGAAAATATCGTTGAATAATAACGTTCAGTACAAGATTGTCGATGACCAGTTCAAACATTGTGATTGTTCAGTCATTATAAAAGATTAATAGACCTTCATGAAGTGTTGTTGACATATTAGGAGTCCAGCTTCTGGTTTATATCCAGAGGAGCTGTTCGTCTGGTCTAATCAGAATCATTTTTTTAATCGAACGACAAAGTTGTCGAACTCATTGCCTAGTGAAGTTTTTCAGACTGACTTCAACCTCGAAACAATCAAGAAAAATTCCAATACCTATTTCCTCTTCCAATCACGCGCGCATTCGCATGCAGCTTGACGATCGGTCGCGTTCCGCAGCACCACCGCATGCTTGCGATACTTCTGCATGTAGGTGGCGGCGCCATCATAATCATTTTCAGTCAAATTCATGTTGAATCCAATTGTTCTCGATTCATATTACTTTCTGGTCGTAGAGAAAATTCAGTTCGTTACTCGTTTAGAATGAATAATTCGATATTCTCAAGCTAGAGCCTTCGGAATTTTCCTCTCTTTTTTCTTAACTTTTTCACGCTAATGACCTTGTTACAGAGTTTAATATTCAGTCATAATAAAGCATTAAAAGGTATACCTAATATGGGTGGTATTTCTGGAAATTATAGTCTCCTGAGAAGCAATAAATGAACGAGGTAAAATGTAGCAAATCGCCATAACTTTCGAACGAATGGACCAATTTTCAACTTCGCTCATACCAATCTGTTTAATTTTTTCCATAGAATCCGTTTCTCCAATCGAAAAAATCGAAATCATAAAAAACTGTTTTTCGTCATAGAAAAAATGTAGCAAATCGCTTTCGAACGGATGGACCACTTTTCCTTCGCTCATACCAATCTGCTTATTATTTCCATAGAATCCGTTTCTCCAATCGCAAAAATCGAATACAAAAAAAACTTTTTTTCATCATAGAAAAAGTGAAGCAAATCGCCATAACTTTCGAACGGATGGACCAATTTTCAACTTCGCTCATACCAATCTGCTTATTTTTTCCATAGAATCCGTTTCTCCAATCGCAAAAATCGAAATAAAAAAAAACTTTTTTCGGCAACCGTCCGGAAAGTACGTACTTTTCAGACGATTTTTTTTGAGAAAGTGGCATTTTTCCGGCCTAGTCCGGGAAGTACGTACTTCCCGGACTAGGCCGGGAAGAATCACATCGTTGTTGTCATTGTAAATATGAAAATCTTGGTAGTATGGTTTTGATAAATGCAGTTGATCATTACCATAGCAGCAAAATAACGACTGACAGCTATCTGACATAAAATTAGCTAACATTTCAATTTTTGAAAGAAATGTGTTTCTTTGATTTGTTATTCTACACGGTTGCCGAAAAAATTGTGTACGCAACACGCCCGAAAACAGTTTTTTTGGACTCGCAGACTTCCAGGACTCGCTACGCTCGTCCTAGAATTTTGTCCATTCATCCAAAAAAACAGTATTTTCCGGACTTGTTACGTAAATTACTATTTTCATCATAGAAAAAGTGAAGCAAATCGCCATAACTTTCGAACGGATGGACCAATTTTCAACTTCGCTCATACCAATCTGCTTATTTTTTCCCCGTATGTGCCAAGGAGTTTTTAATCATTTATTAGGCATAAACTGGTTCTTAAATTGGAAATACGAGGTTCATCATTGTTTACACCCAGTCGCGTATAAACATATAGCATCATCTGCAGTTGCATTCAAGTCGAACAATAATAAATCATTGTAATTCGAAGTAGAGAAAGTGCATACAGGAACTGATATAATTGGGAATTATGATCAATACAAATTGGCAAACGAATGTTACCGAATTGAATTGTGAAAGACATTTCTTTAGATCCATGACAGGTACAAGGAAAGTTTTGTATATCATCCCAACGTCCTTTAGTCTCATCAGCTATCTCAAGAAATTATCTATAAATAAACTTCCTGGACAGCTCGCAATTATTTCAACTCGAATAACTGCATTTAATGAAGCTCATCAGATTATAGATGAACATTATATTTTTCTTCAATGTCATGGTTGCGTTATCAAACTCTCGAGGAACCTAAGATCCTCAGCTTAGTTTCGACTGTCAAAAACAGTATATAAATAGGAATAGTCAGATAATTCTGTAGATAGGGGCGTAATGGATGATTACCATAAATATATTCAGAATACTAGATACGTATTTTGTCAACCAAATTGCCATCTCCAGTAGACTTAAAGGAAAAGTAAGATGTCATAAGTTTATGTCAGGATATTGACATATAGAGAACATCGAAGTATTTTTTGATTCGCTATATAACGACTATGGCTATTATGTTAGCTTATCGAATGCAAGTAATTTTGACTCAATCAACTTTGTATGTAGGTATACAAGATGTTACAAAATGCAATCCAAATATTTCAAGGGCGACGTATTCCTGCTATCAAAATGAGACTATTTTCCCATGAATACGTGTCCTTATATTTGAAGCAAGAAATGAATTAACCGCTCAAAATACTAAATGTCTATGAAATTTCCAAACATTTGATGCATGATTTGCGGGTAAATTTTAGGACGCATGTTTATGGGGAAAAAAGTTCCATTTTGACTCCTAGTGTACGCCCTTAAAACATTAGTATTGATGAATTTTGTAATGTTATCCTCGTTATCATCTAGCCTATAACTTGTCTACTTGGGGTATAATATGATCCGGATCAATCTTACTACAGAATTTATCTCGGAATTTATTCTACTGTCTCCAAGATCTTCAATGTATCGAGGTTTATAGCTATGTTTATAGTTTATATCGAAAGAAGATGGGATCAGTTTATAGCTATTTGGCAGTATTAGATACACTTCTGCAATCAGACCTGATGAAATGACTGACACAAAAAAAGGACCGGCTTCGTCAAGTTGAGAAACTGGATTCACAAGGTAAAATATCTGTTTACCCAAAGAGTTTTTTTCTGTTCTTGAACACCATATCAATTGGCTTGCAACAAATGAGAGAACATTCTTCCATATATACAACATTCAATATGTTCTCATGTAAGGTCTGATTGTGTGCGTATTTCATCATCGTAGATATGTTTACTTCGGATATTGAGGAGAAACATGGAGTTCTATTTTTTTCTGACATATTGGAAACGAGGATACTTTTCTGATTATTTCATTCATGCATGGCTATACACCTATGAAAATTCATGAATTCAAGTCACATGATATGCAATATAATCGACTTTTTAGGTGAACAAAGAATGAGTGTAAAAATTTTGTTTATGTCCCACTACACGGAATCCTAGCTGAAAGCTATTGGGAGTTATTCAGATTAATGATGTTCATATATCTCATCAAATTGTCTCGAAATACAAGGTACCTCTATACCTACTTCCTATAGAATGGCGAAATAATAGTCGGTTTGTCATAGTATTGGGATTACCTCCAATTATTCCATTCCTATTGAAAGGCATGATTGAAGTCACATGAATATGCGGCTATTCAGGTAAACAAGAAATTTAAGCGGCTATTATATTTGACAGCTTGATGTCTATCAAAAAGTGACATTTATGTCACTCAGTATTTTTTTTATGTTCTGGTTCTCACGAAAAGGGATATGTTGTTCACGAAATAATCTATATCTATAAGTCTATGGATTATTTTCTTCGTATGATTTTCAACCAATGGGAACGTCCTCAGGAACGTCCAATTGAGTCAAATTACCTCGTATAATTTCGAATATATGTACGTGGATATACATAGAATGACACCACCAATCAAAAATTTCGAAATATTTGAATTTCCATAGTAACCAATTTATTTTTATCACATACAAAAAAAGTATAATAAGAGATGGACGAGTGTGTTCGAACAATTGTACTCAAAAAATAATCGCATTCAAATGAATTCGTATACTCCAAAAGTTTATTAACTGTTGAACTGACACTCTTTGTAAACATGCTTCAAGTTATCGTTGTATAACCTGGATATTTCGAAGTACTCAAAGTAAAGTATTACTCGAGGTATTACTGCTGAAAATACACCGAAATAAATGACTACTATATGGTGTCCACAAAAATACGCATTCAAAACTACCCTTGATGTTGGTCATCAAGATATTTTCTGATACCCAAAACATTGCCACGGGGGGGTTGAACACCAACTATTCACACCGAAATCCTGGAAGAAATAGTCAGGGCATCCGCATTTTGCACCCCTCTCCCGCGATTTTTCGAAAAACTCACCGACAGAAAAGTGTGCGCCGCCATTTTATCCAATATCACTGCGGGGGTTATCCGAAATGGGGTGAGAAACGTGAACCTCTGAGTTCTATTTGCTTTCGACAAACGACAACTCGAGCGTATCACAGCACACTGCGATGTATTTCCCAAATGAAAAAAAAAAGAAGGAAACGTGTGCGCGTCGCCTACTGCTACCAAATAAACTAAACGCAGTCGGCTGCGGATGGCGGCTTCATCTTTTGCAACGTGCGATGCTCGTTTGTTTCTCGGAGGCGGGTGGCAGACAGAAGGCCCTGGTGGGGCGGTAGAGAGATGCACTCGAGAGGACGAAATATACAGTGTGTTCAAGTGGAATAGAATTCAAGAAATGCGAATAAGCTATGAACGGGAATCCAGATTAAGTGGCAGGAATGTTATCCAGTAAACCACCAAGTGAAGTTTCGCCATCTTCTTGGCTCTTCATCTGAGTTCCTGTGATTTCGAAACTTCTCGAAAATGTACAGGATATTCACGTATCTTGAACCCTTCTTTGACTTTTTCATCTATTGTTCAATTTTTCTTTTCAAAAGATAAAGTCATGTGATTGTTCATGTAGATTCCTCGTGTTATGTAAACAGAAAAACAGTTGAAGACCAAAAAAGAAAGTTATGGACACCAAAAGTATTTTTTCAAATTTAACACCCTATATATTTTGTTACTATCGGATACCTAGAGTATATTTTTATGATTCAAATCTGAATATCAATAATGTAAAATATCTCGAAATCTATCAGAGATAACATGATCCTATATGAAATCAGAAGAATATTCTACAGTGTCCTTCATAAAGTCCGCATCATATGGGAAAAACTCTCGGAAAAACTTTTATTAATGATTTATTTTGAAATTCGACTTGGGCGTTAAGTTGTGCTTTGAAAAATATGAAAAATGACCTACTCGGATGTGGTCACGTGACTTTCGCAACCTGTCAAAAGTAATATTTTTTCAAAGTAATCGCTGAAAATAGGCTTATTTATTGGAATTTCAACAAATTTCAAAAATTTTAAAAGTTGTTTCTTTTTCGATTTTACACCTACATCTCAAATTCAATACTGAAAAAATCCACTTAAATGAATTCTTAACCTACATGCTTTTTTCCCTTGAAATTTTTTGAAATTCCAATAAATAAGCCTATTTTCAGGAATTACTTTGAAAAAATATTACTTTTGACAGGTATCGAAAGTCACGTGACCACATCCGAGTAGGTCATTTTTCATATTTTTCAAAGCACAACTTAACGCCCAAGTCGAATTTCAAAATAAATCATTAATAAAAGTTTTTCCCATATGATGCGGACTTTATGAAGGACACTGTATATACCTATCCAATAATATATATTAGGTGCCCATAACTTTACAACTCTACAAGTGAAATTACACAAGATCATTTTGAAAAACATTGAACAACGGATAAAAAGTCAAGAGGGCTTTCAAAATATACGTGAAGACCCTGTACCTACTTCTCAAAAGATCTAAACCAGATTAATTGAAGACAAAATCATAATACTAGATCATCAATTTGTTTTCAGAGATAGCTACACAATTCTAAACACAGAATCACAGATAAGAATCTGAGGTCACATGATATAAGTTAGAAATGTCAACAATTTTTTTCCATATGTAGCAATTTTTATGGCGGACGTTGTATAATTTATTTGCATTCAAATAAATGCATGTATTTGAATACACAAACAATATACAGACAGTAGGTGCAAAAAAGTCCATATACTTACAGTATAAGTTATTCAAAACCGTAAAAGATACGAAGAAGTTGAAATTGATACCAACATGCAGAATTTCATGGTCATTATTATTATAGTGAAATAAGGACATCAAAGATAAGTCTTATCGTTTTCAAAATATCATTTTCTTGCTTCATCTTCGATAGACCAGAATTGCAGGCATTTCTTCATTGCCACTTCTTGCGATATACAAAATGTCATTTTTAATTTTTGAAGTCGACGTTGCCACTTTTGTTGCCATCATCATTTTTCTGTTTTTAAAAAAAGGAGATGCAACTTTCTCCCATATATTTCACTATAACTTTACCCCAGGAATACAACATTACTGATAGTTATATCATAACCTCCCTTTTGGCAATTTGAAATCATCGTTTGATGAAAGAGACTTATTACACAATGAATTCCCATAACATTAGAAACCTTGAAGATGAGATGGCCTGCAAGATCCCCAGATCTCGATCTCCTCGATTACTTTCTATGGAGAACATTGAAAAACTGAAAAAACTGAAAAAACTAAATTCACTGAAACCAGGTTAACATACCAGAAGATATCAGAAGAAGCAATATCAAGTATTCAGGCAAGAATTGATGGATATTTCCAAGCATCTTCATATTTTATACTTATTTCTTGTAGTTGAAATACATGTGATGATTTATAAAATTTGTATCCCAATGATGAGCGTCAAATTTGAATAACCCTGTATACATATGGCATCCATCTTTGGGGTTGTGACAGAAAAAGCATCAATCTATCAATAATTCAACGATTTCAAATCAAGGTTTTAATGAGTAACGTCGACGCTCCTATAGCAAAAACAGTGACCTCCTTAAAGATATGGGAATGGAAACCGTTAACCAAGCAGTTTGCGAATTCGGTAAGAGTAATAAACAAACTTTTTATAGGTGGTTAATCTGTGAATTGTTAATGAAGATAAGTTAATATCTGATAAGTTAATATCTGCTTATTAACATCGATATTAGTGTAATTGAGTTAATTTGAAAAAAAAAACTCTAGTCTCTTTTTCTACAACCGGTTAATAAAGTATCATTTGAAGCTTTCAAATATCAACAAAAAAATTAAGTTTTCCGCCAAATGTCATTATAAGTGACAGAATTTACGCTCGTGAGCGGATATATTCAAAAAATGCTCGCCTCTACGAAAGTTACATTGTTGAAAACAAAGTTATATCTTCTTGCATGATTGACTGTGAATTATTTTGGGCAGAAATAGCAAATTGTGAATTTGAACCTTCCACCAGAGAAATGGAGGAAAAGTATGCATTATGATATAGAGTGTAAATATCCTAATCTTGAAGCATTTTTCGAAAGATATCAGTTCGCTGAAATAGGAACTGCGTTTTTTACTTCGTAAATATATCACTTAGCGCTCTAAATACACAAATAGCTATTTTTTTACCGAATTGAAAAAAAGAGAACGACAACCAAATTTGACTTTCTGCGACGTTTCGTCTTTTAGAAAACATCATCAACTTTGTATTTTTATATGGGCCGAAACTAAAGTATACCCTGTATACGACTCCATTTTTCTTTGTGAATACAGCAATGTATCACACAACATGATTTCGAAACCATTTCTCGCGAAAAATGTAATTTAGTGATTACTCAATCTGTTTTTCTTCAATTTTAGATAGTAGGCGCTGGAAAAAATGACCACATTATGTTCTGTTGTCATAATAATACTGTAGTTTAGTAGAATTTTTGACATATTACCGTTCCTACTCTTACATCTCGTTAGCTACCCAATTTGTGTTAAAAATGGAAAACTGCAGCTTTTCGAATATACTGAAAAATTTCATATGTTGTCATGTTACATTTTGTGCCAAAGAAATAGTGTTGATGCTGAACGTGCTTACTCTAATAAGTATCCAGAGAGGCGACAACCTGGTAAATCAATATTTAGACGCCTACTATCTAAAATTGAAGCAAAACAAATTAAGTAATCACTAAATTACATTTTGCGCGAGAAATGCTTCCGAAATCATATTGTGTGATACATTGCTGTATTAACAATGAGAAATGGAGTCGTATACAGGGTATACTTTAGTTTCGGCCCATATAAAAATACAAAGTTGATGATGTTTTCTAAAAGACGAAACGTCGCAGAAAAATTCTGCTTATGTTATCGTGTAGTCCTTAAAAAGTGACCATGGCGAAGTGCTATTTGTTTTACATTTCCTTTGAAAATAAAGCTAGGAGAAAATAAAAACGAAATTCTCAAATTTCGGTTTTTCTCGGATATCTCCGAAACTACTTTGAATATTAAAACTTTCTAAACGTCATATTATCAGGCACATAAATGCGCTACTTTTCTCTAATTTAATCGACCCCGTATCACTTACCGTTTCCGATATCCCGATGCTGTTCATTCTTATCTTGGACACAGTGTATTAATATTATTTGGTTGTGATAGAGATGAGAGCAAAAGTTCTTCACTCCCAAGTCATGCTTTTACTGAATATAAATATATGTATAGCTAGATCACATCATCAAGAGAAAGACACTATTATTATTCTTCAAAGTTCTGATTTATTTCGTTATGTAGCACTATCGCTACCCAATAACATGTTTTAATTTCCTTATGGATGGAAAACGTTTGTTTGCTGTCTCTTTTTGTTGGTGAAATTGTTGATAAAACTGATTCGTTGCTCCAAATGTGCATTCCGCAGGTGATTCTGATCTGTTGTTACACCCAGACTGTATCAGTGAGTAATAAGTTCATTACGTGAGTTGGTGCATTTTTTTGTTTCAGAAAATATGAAAGTGTGAAAGATTGTATCAGTGGTAAATGGCGAATAAAAGTTTGAAAAATTGATCATACGTGCCAAATGTTTTAATAAAGGTCATTATTATGACCGTCGAAGGCGGGGTATGCATTGAAGTAGGTATACAGGATGATCCACGAATTTATGTCTGGGACAATTCATATATTTTTCAAAATATACATGTTCGTATTTTCGGATTTTACTTCTAGGTTCATACAGATATCTACTGTTCGTTGAAGGGTGAGGCCTGGAGATTTTTGATAACTTTAACAAAAAATTGGCTTAATATACGTATGAGGATAAACTATAGAAGAAAAAGCTTCGAATTTCAGAAATCTGAAATCTGAAAGTCACCCCACTGTTGAAACTGGAAATTGAGTTTGGATTGAAAAATTGTGTCTTCAATGAATGAAGAAGTACTACGTACTGAATATCACTGAAATATATCAAGCGGTTTTAGGAATATTCATGTATTTTTCTTTATTCTTTCTTTTCTCTATTATTAGAAATACCTTGCATAAACTATTTTCCTGAGATGGCAACAAAACGATCACTTCATTGTATTATGCATAAGAAAAAATCGTGGCGTCAGAAAATAATATCAATTATGTAAGTAATTCCTATTTAATTTCAGTCGGAGATTGTTGTCTGAATATTTTTTTCACAGAACATTATACCTCACTCATTAGCTCATCAAAGTATGACCATGAAATTGTATGCATCCTGATTTAGCTCTTTTTCAAATTGGACAATCTCAATTAAAATGATCATTGAGATAAATTTGTCCATCTCCGGAATTGAATATTAATGAATCAGATTTGAGATATTAGACGAGTATTTCTCGGAGTATTTGGAAATTCCTGAAGTATCAGATAATTTATTATTTAAAAGTCAATGATCATTTCCAACAATAACATGAATGATCAATATGAATGAACGATAAGAAACAAAGCTCACCTTGTGCATTTATAAGATTCTATAGAAGAACCTCGATTATCTTAATTTCTCTCTTTTTGGAGTAGCATACGCATTTTCTAAGATTTATTGTCTTTTCCAATTTATCAAAAGGTTTCAAATTCATTGAAAGATAGATATACACATATATATTTATCTCTCGTTCAAGAATATCATCGCAACTTCTGAAATAACATTAACTGGTTTCAGTCTCTTTTTTTTTGTTAATGTTAAATTAGTGAAAATCAACAAAAATGTTGGTAAATCAACTCAAAAAAATATAAATAGGGATAAATTATGTCAAACAACCATTTTGATAATGTAAATATAGACTATGCAAGGGATTGTCGAATATATGTGCCAAAGTTTTAAGGAGGAGATTCCCATATATATACCAATAGGTAGCCTTTTCATTGGTAGGATATTCCCACAAAATGCGATTCCTTCAATATCAATAAAATAGTATATTATGATACAAGTTTTATAAGACGTTATTTTGTCACAAGCGTTTTGTTTGGAGTACGACGAGCGAAGCGAGAAATATTGAAATATTCAAAATCTGACGCACAAGCGTAAAGCCCATTTTACTGTTGAGCGATTTCGATTTTTGCGATACCAGCGGTGGAAAATTTGAAGTCATTATTGTTTTTATTGGGTTTTAATCAAATCACACTCTGAATCAAAATTTACCAATAAAAACATTGAGTTTTTCACTGCTAGTATCACCCAATCCAAAATCGCTCAGAATTAACCTATTAGGCCTGACTTTAATTTGACAGTTCGATTGTACCAACCTCCGAATAATAAAAAAAATGTTTTCATAATGAATTCATTATATAGAACCAACAAAGAGATTTTTTTCTCATTTTCTTAAGCATGTAATATTTCAAGAAAGGGCCTGAGAGCTTCTGACTTCATGAAAGCCCCCCTTTAATTTTCGATATACACAGGATACAGATTCAAGATTCACCCCAAAAGCAATTATTCATGAACCTATATATCCAATTCCATGGAGATATATTCAATCCTTCTCAGCCTTGAGATAATTCTATTTCCATACCTGAATAACAGAAACTTGTGTATCCCTCGATTTATTTTCACCTTGTAATTTTCGATGATGATAACATCCTGGCGGATATGGCAATTGAATACTTGCTCATCCTCGAAATATTCGCTTGTTGCACAACAAGGTCATAGAAATAATTGGGGGTCAGAGGAATGTTTCCGTGAGAGAATGTACACAAGATGTGTATATTATCTATATCCTTTTGTTCCGGTCGTATAAACTGAATCCTTTGAAATTCAATAATAGCAGTCTCTTCGAGATTAACCAGTCAAGTTCATTCTTCACACCCCTTCGTGGTCACTTTAGAGACCTGCAGAACGTCCCTTTCCAAAAGACTCGTTCATCCAACGAACATCAAGACTTAGGAACTCATTGCCTAGGGAGGTGTTCCCCGAGGCATACCATCTCCAGAAATTTAAGAAGAACACCAACTCCTACCTTCTTTCCCTTGGTTCTCACGATGTTCTCTGAACATTACAGGATATCCCTTTTCGTGAGAACCAGAACATAAAAAAATATCTTGACATTTCACTTTAAATAATGATTATATATTCAATGTTTTTTTATATGTTGAATGAATTGATTTGTTTGGTTTACTTATTATTTTTTATCTATTCATATAACCATCAATAATTCTGATGGTGGTCAATGTCAATTATTATTATTATAGGTTTTCCTCAGGTGCTTGCAGATTATAAAAAACGCTATTCAGGATGATACTTTCTTCTATAAAGAATGATAACACTTTGTTTCATGAACGCATGTTCTCAATTATAAAAAATAACACCTTCTGAAAACGGCAGGTATATATTGCGTTAAAGACAATGATATCCCATATCATTTACTTCATTAAGAAATGATTTAATTTAGATTATAACTTTCGAAACATCAAATAAACCAACTATTTCATGAATGTGGTTATTTTTCTGAACTCCCAAGGAACAGATCATATATTTCCATACATATAGAAGACTGAAATAACCAATTTGAAACAATTCGTCATTTGAAAAATGGAAAAGCCATAAATTGGACAACAATTTTAGAAAGAGAAATTAGTCTATCCAATTAGAATATCAAACATAGTTTGAAATGAATGTCTGGTAGACTACGAGCAGAAAACAACTACTTTCCTGGTAAATACCACGCAGAACATTGAATTATATCTGCTCGTAATCCATGCAACGATTCACACTGTGAATGCAGATCGCAAATTTCTTTCTTCCTAAGACGTGACAAATTCACATCGGGACAGGCACGCCTAACAACCTACAGACCGGTTTCGGGCTTATTGGCCCTCATCAGTGCAGGGTAGTTATCCGAGTAGAGACCGTAAGATCTCCACTCGAAGCGTTGCCTGTCCCAATGCACCTTCGTCGCGTTTATTTGACCGCACTGAGCCGCGTTCCAACAGACAATTGGAAGTGGCGACACCATGCGGCAGAAGAAAGAAACACTCCAGAACTAAATCTCCCAAATCACAGAACTTGGAAGTGGCTTATAGCTCGACTAAGCTAATAAATGAAAAATGGAAAAGCCATAAATTGGACAACAATTTTAGAAAGAGAAATTAGTCTATCCAATTAGAATATCAAACATAGTTTGAAATGAATGTCTGGTAGACTACGAGCAGAAAACAACTACTTTCCTGGTAAATACCACGCAGAACATTGAATTATATCTGCTCGTAATCCATGCAACGATTCACACTGTGAATGCAGATCGCAAATGTTTCTTTCTCCCTAAGACGTGACAAATTCACATCGGGACAGGCACGCCTAACAACCTACAGACCGGTTTCGGGCTTATTGGCCCTCATCAGTGCAGGGTAGTTATCCGAGTAGAGACCGTAAGATCTCCACTCGAAGCGTTGCCTGTCCCAATGCACCTTCGTCGCGTTTATTTGACCGCACTGAGCCGCGTTCCAACAGACAATTGGAAGTGGCGACACCATGCGACACCATGCGGCAGAAGAAAGAAACACTCCAGATTGTCCAATTTATGGCTTTTCCATTTTTCATTTATTAGCTTAGTCGAGCTATAAGCCACTTCCAAGTTCTGTGATTTGGGAGATTTAGTTCTGGAGTGTTTCTTTCTTCTGCCGCATGGTGTCGCCACTTCCAATTGTCTGTTGGAACGCGGCTCAGTGCGGTCAAATAAACGCGACGAAGGTGCATTGGGACAGGCAACGCTTCGAGTGGAGATCTTAAGGTCTCTACTCGGATAACTACCCTGCACTGATGAGGGCCAATAAGCCCGAAACCGGTCTGTAGGTTGTTAAGCGTGCTTGTCCCAATGTGAATTTGTCACGTCTTAGGAAGAAAGAAACATTTGCGATCTGCATTCACAGTGTGAATCGTTGCATGGACTACGAACAGACATAATTCAATGTTCTGCGTGGTATTTACCAGGAAAGTAGTTGTTTTCTGCTCGTAGTCTACCAGACATTCATTTCAAACTATGTTTGATATTCTAATTGGATAGACTAATTTCTCTTTCTATAATTCGTCATTTGATTCATTTTATAATTTCAAAATTGTAAATGGCGAATTACTGTCACCTATACTACTGTTGCAACTTTTGCACATATTCACAAGAATTCCGCTATTCTGAGAACATCTCAAGGTGTCAAATCACAGTCATATCACAGTTGAGAAATTTGACATCAATCATTTTGCCTATCTATGGTTGCATTGCAAGTCAATCCGCAATACAAATTTCTATATGCTTTTTCATTACTACTTCACTCTCATCATCACTTGTCTCTGGAAGATTCAACATGTGAAATTCGTTGTCAATTTACAAATTATTTTATGGTAGGTATTTTTACCAAATGTACTTATAGTCTTTTTTGTTATGTTTTGTGACAGTCGTGGAAAGAACTAGAAGGGAGATATGGCCGCATAGCCTCAAAGACGAAATAAATTTCAAAGGAATGTCAGAATAAAGAAGACATGACTATCTGAGATCATGAATCTGACAGAAATGAAAAATAGATACGTATGTCACAGCAAAAAAGCCATATTATGATTTAGCGTGTGATTTGACGTCACTGGTTGATATTCAGAGTTTTCCCCTTTTCGGATGATCTAAGAAATAAAAATGATTCTTCGCAAAATCCACGAAGCTATGAGAAGAAAAAAGTTTTGAAGTAGTGAACAAGGTTGGTCTAGTACTTTCGAATTTATTGTTTGCCGATTTTAGTGCCAATATTATGAATAGTCATTAGTGATCTCTAATTATTGAAATACATTATATTATAGCATTAGGACCATATTTATCGCCTAATTAACATATTTGGGAAACCAAAAACATTTTCATATCTTGAAACTGAGCATATATTTTTGTATAATTGCTTAATTCGTTCCACTCTGCTGATTTCATGGTGATTTATAATGAAAATTATATATCAATGCTAATGGAAGTTGTATCTTGGAGAATTCTTCAATAAATGTGGGAAAAGCATAATACGTTAGAAACCAAAAAAAATATGTTTTCGCATCGCCGTTGTCAATGATACGATAAAACTTTGATTTCAACTCGATTATTAGCGATTTAACACCGTCTCGGACATTGCGGTTGACTCGGCTGACACCTCGTTACCTAGCGATGTCCTCGACTATTATAAATCGCATAATTATCTCGTTAAATTAATAGCCATAATAATAATATTGGTTTCCTAGTGTAATCCACAAAACAATATTGATCTGATCTGCTCTACTGTATGTTGCGACTATATAATAAACCTAGACGATGAGTGTGCACATGTTTGCAAATAAGTCTCTGAATAATTGTCTGAAAAATTTGACGCATAAAAATTTTACGCATCATGTAGCTATTTCCATGATGACAATACAAGCATACGTTTATTCATTATCACAAGAAATCGAGAATCTCCAACACGCATAATGGAAAATGAAAGTGTGAAGTAATATATTATGTACAATGACTTCCGATGGCAGTACACAAAATATTGATTTTAATATATCAGCGATCAGCCAGACAATGATTTTCAATTTGGGCAAGACTTCCGTATTCTCTCATCAGAAAATTCATATTGAATAGGTACTCATTCAATTTATTGACTATCGATTATATTGATGCCATAATGTAATTAAATCATCCAGGATATCAGAGCTCTGCATTCATGCATATTGTTCATTAGTGAGCTTCATTTGGCTTCATCATCTTTACCCATTCAATACATGACAATGATGGATCTCACGAAGGATCTATGTCAACGAAAAAATAAAAAATTGATACATTTTGCATTTCGAACAGCTCATGAAATAATCTTCTTGTTGAGATCATTATCATCGCGTGTAACGTTCACTCTATTTTCTATTTCCAGTGATGCACGTATAATAATAGATCTCCTAAACAGATTACTATGTGGTTGTGCATGTACTGCATTTCAAGAGTCCAATAATTGATCTTGTAAAAACATGCCATTCGTCCAAAATGTCTTTGGTTTATCTTTATAGGACTGCGGTCTAGAGAAAGTGACATTTTTTCTATTCATATAATAGCTTTTGTCTAGCTATAATAGTACAAAATTGGTATTATTGTTGTTCGTGACCTGTGGTAATAAAAGTGTGCATTCTAACCATAGTGCATATTATCTTGAGAAACATCGTAAACTTTTAACGATACCAACAAACTGAATTTTAATAGTCGGAATAATATTATTCTCCAAAATTTGAGAAAGTGCTATTGAATTGATATTCAGGAGAGTTCAAATTTTACATCTGATAATTGATTTGGTCCCAGTGATGAAATTCTTTGAAACAGGAGAAATTTTCGTGGATTATGTTTGATCAAGATATTCCGAACTATTGATTCGATATATTCAAAATTTCACGAACTCACACAAATAGGTAGGTAGAGGTCAAGACGCACCTATAAATTGGTCACCACGCTCCCCAGACTTAGGTCCGATGGATTATTTCTCATGGGGATATCTAAAATCAACTTGTATTGATCTGAGCAAAACTGTGGGTGGCATTACGTCTGATGATTTGCAGATTTTCCATTTATCATCAATCCTCTCACTAGCTTCAAGTATTGACAAGTGGATATAAATACGAAACAAAGGACAAGCTTTATAATCATCAGACTTGCTACAGCGACATTCCTTTGTGCATAGTTTTATTTGGTTTTATGTAACGCTTCGAAAAAGTTGGCTCTCTTGAAGATAAAAGCTATTTACGATTGTGTTAAAGGTGACACCAAAAATGGGGAACATCACTTCATCCTGATACCATCTTGTACAGTACTTTCATTTCAAAACCAGTCATCGTACACAATCCTTTGTAATCACAATTTCAAGAAGATATAGGTTACAAATTAATGTTCTTTTATAAATCAACTCCTGTGGACAGTAGACCATCTGATTAAATGATTACCAACAATGTTGTGGTGATGTAGAAATTGTGTATTTATTTACTAATTTCCAGAATCATTCATTTCACTGACGGAAAAGGAGAATACTCGAAATAATTCTTGCCTTAGCGCAGGAAGTTGCTGTTTCAAACTGGTTATATAAATATAAATGATAGGGGTATGAAAAAATAGACATTCTTGTATAGTGTATAGTGTAGGTACGTTATCTCATATCAGTTAAAGGGGGCCCAACCCATTTCTGTCGAATCTTAACTTTCATCAATGTGAAACGAAATCATAATTCCTTAATTTGAAATATTGAAATGGAATATTTCATACACAAAATGATCCGCATTCGAGTAAAAATAAAATTACCAGTTCAATAAATAAAAATATATCTAATACTTGAAGATGAATGAAAATATATTCTCAATTGCTATATATTTATTCTCTATGACACTATATTGAATGTCTGGGAGTCTATATACTGCTTCATTTATTTCATCTAAGAAATTTGGAGTACATCAGAAGTGTCCAGAATTTTATTCATATGTTGATGGTTTCATGTTCATGAATGTCAATGCCAACATAAGAACGATTCTAAAAGTGTTTGTTAAGATTCTTCTTCTTCTTTTGGGTTTCTTGGTTTTCTGACTCCTAGCGGTGTCAATTTCACCAGATCCGGTGATGTATGTCAAGATTGTTTGGCAAGATAGAATCTGATATGCAAATTAAGACGAGACCAATACGTCATTTTTGATGATTTCATAAAAATTACCTACATTTCTGAAGCATCTCTCCAGGTTAGACTATAAAAAAGTTAAAAATGGAGAAACTATATAGAAGAATAATTGTCATCTTGGAGTTACCTTCAGAAATGAATGTCCATTTAACATCTATAATCTATATAATAGTATAGATCTTGTCATTATACCTATTATTGAATTGGGAAAAAACAGGAGGTAATTTTTCTGAAGTATTAAGGATTTTATTCAGAAATGTGCATGCCTATTTTTTTTCATCGATTTGGATATTGCTCAAAATGAATTTGATACATGTCATATCTATTACATTATTCTGACGAAACACGATACTATCCACGTCTAAGTTACAGTATTTAGAATATTTAATATTTATTCAAATTATGAGTATAATAGTCAGTGCTCATTGCATTAGAATTGAAAAATTAATATTCATTATTCGAATGGAGAACCTTTGACATCTCCTGTATTGAGATGATTGTATATCGAATTTTTATACCATTGAAATAACATGATTGGATAGTACGAATCTCCAGAAGGAATCAATCGTATTTTTATCTATAAAATACGTTCATAGACGCTCATATGAAGTAGAATAAGTAGGAGTAGATTATTCTGGTTTATGAATCTGATTAATATTCCAATATTATTAGAAAGGGAATAATTGCAGACTAAGTTTATGTGTCCCCTAAGGACAATAATAATCATCAACCGAGATTCTTGCAGTAACCTCTTCCACAAAGTGAATGAGTATGAGTAATGTTTAAAAGGAATGTGTTAACGCATTTTGCTAATTGTATATTACAAGATTACTGAGTATATGCAAGTATACGGAAATTAGAGAGGAATGCGTCTGTATGATGCAGATGCGCTTGAAATGCTAAAATATGTTTGTGTTGATTATCTCCTGAGTTATCAACTGTAACATCAAAAACAGCAACTGCTACTATGATATATACTTACTGTTACTGATTTCATAAAGCACTTATCCGAAAGATCTTCGGGCTCTTACTTATGTATATTATTCATACCACAATTTCTTTCATACATTATAATCAATCAGCTGTTATCCATGAAATAAGAGATCGTAAAGCACACAACTTTCAAGATTAAGAGATTCTATAATAAGCAATTACCTATTTTTGAATCATCATGATTTTGCACCAGCAAATCATCACGGTAATTTCAAGAGTTAACGCCAAAGCAGGAGTTCGTTATTATATTTTATTTTTTGATTCATATCTCTCTGTATGAGGAAAGCAGGAAGAAACAATTTGCATAAGCATCAGAATATTTTTTTGTTCTTTTTACCATGCGCGAAATGGCACTACAATCATCGCTGTGCATCTAATTTGATGACTGTTTGGAAAGGCAAAGCAGATCATGAAAATTATCGTCATGGTACAGTGACCCACTTGTTTTCTTCTTATTTCATGTCAATGATCAATCCCAATCCTCTTGAACCCAAACTTGAGTATTAGAAAAGTTTCAGGAAGCCTTGGAAGTTTGGAAGGCTACAGGTTCCTCTTCTCTCCAGGATAGTTCCATTTCAAAAATGACTTGTTTTTTGAGAGCATTAGAACTCACCTTCCTTTTTTCTGGAACTGTATGTCCTGGAATGAATTAAAAATTCTTTTATTTCTGACAGTGACTTAGCAGTAACGATCAAGTGAAAAATAAAATTATTTAAGTGAACAGTTATTAAATACACAATTGTTAGAAATTGTTTTATTTGGTGTACTAATTTCAAAATGTTCTTCTCTGGTATTCACACAAATGTAGAATATTCATTTTGATTTTCCTCACTCGAGGCTCGTAGGGAACTAATAAGATTTTCGTGATGTTCAGGATCAATTTGATAGAAGATGATGTTGAATGTCCCGTTAAAAGTTATGTCGGCAAAAGGATCGAATTTAATATTGTATTCATTGAAATATTTTTCTTGAATCACCTTCGCAGTTGAATTCCAAATTGATTTAACGCATATTCTTTATAATCTTCCCCATTCATTTTTTTCATATTATAGGACCAATCCTTTAATATATCTGCAAATTTTTGTAACGGAGTTATTTTCGACAGTTCGTAATTTCGTACTTGACAAAACTCCATAAATTGTCTCCATATTGACGCTTTAGTATTTTTTGTGGATTGCGGGATTGCTTTCTCTATATTTTTTGTTATTTGTTGAATCGAAACCTTCCCAAAACGACTCATGTTGTAATGTTTCAGTATAAATTACAATACCTAAATAACTGACAGGGCAGACATTAAAGTAACGTAAGCATACTAGATGTAGACGCTTAAGAGGAACAGGCATTTTTATCGGTGATAAAAAACGATGCACCTTTTTTATCGCTGTCAAAATGACAAAACTGTCATCTTTAGATGACACATTTTATACAGGAGTTAATTTACACAACACCGCGACATATAGCATTTTTAGTGCATTAATTAAATGGTCACTGAAATATTTCATTCATGTTGTGATAATTGTTACAGTTTGAGATAAATCATTAGAAAGCTCTTTTGACATTACTAAAACGGAACATCTGATTAACATTCTCAATTTTAACGTATGCACGCTTTGCATCAGTTTGGAAGTTGATTTCATCTTCAAGCACTACGCCTGAGGTCAACATTATCCTTCAGAGTTGGCATATGGATATGGATAGGCTTATGACAATAACATTGATGTTCGTTGTTCATTATCGATCGCTTACAATTTTGTTTATCAATCGAGGTCAGAAGAAAAAGTTGATGAGGTATGTAGATGGTATAGATAAGGTTGGTGATAGGTCAAATGTCAACAAGGAAATGTGTCTGTCTTATGCCGAACACTGTTATCGATGTACTGAAGTGTTTTTCGACGACCACTAATGGAAACGTCATGATATTTTTAGGAAAATCAGTATCTCTTTGTTCTTGAAATATTCCAATGAACTTCAATCGTGCATAAAATGACCAGATAATTTTTAATTCAAGCGTGTTCCTTACAATTATTGTAAAAGAGCCGAATATGAAAATAAACTCATGCAGTTTTTAGATATCACGCTTTCTAGCTAACTTATGCACCTATGCAATTATCTCCAAAAATCATATATCATTCATCATAACATAAAAATATCGTCATATAGTGTAGTATTTTTTATTTATGTAATCTCTAGCGGTCACGATATTCCCACGGCTTTGGAACACAAAATTCATTTTTATGAATGAAATCTAGTATACCATGCATATCATAAATAAATGATGGATTCTATTGCACAATCTGATATAACTTTTACTATGCCTGACCTTCACATGTCAGAAACCAATGCTAATATTTATGGAGGTCATTCTTGGGTATTTTTTGAGAAAAATAACTTCATATGTACTCATATCCTGAAGGTCTTAGTTTTTATGGTTACTTTGGTGTGTAGATACAACTTATTTTTTGCCACTGAATCATTTTAAAAAGAAAAGTGATATAAAAAATTCATATCGAAAATAACTCCAATTTCGGGACACCCTGTATATGGATAATCAGGCTATAATGTGTGTGAAACTTACCTGCATAAGAAGAAAGTGATGGATACTATTGATGGATATTCAACTCTCACCTGTTCTTCCATAAATCTTTTATTCAATCACCTAAAAGTCCTGCTTAACCCTCGAGTGTTGAGCTTTGACTTTTAAGAGTTATGCGAACCGGTACCGCTGTAAACTACCAGACAAAGACTTGGGCGGTGTTGCAAACCCTGAAGAACAACCATGACACCGAAACAACTGGTTAGAAGGCCCAGAATTATTGTGGGAGATAACTCCATCCATCTGCTGGGCTCATCTTTGCTTTCTTCAGTTATGTAATTGATGTTGGATGAATAAATCTTCCAACTGAAGTAAGTTCACGTTTATTTTGTAATTCAGTTGGTATAGGTCTCCTATCTTGCCTCCTTTTGATGTGTATCTTATTGTTTCGGAAATAAAAGTGAAACCAGAATCCCATTGGAGATATTATAGGGGATTTATTACGTATTGACGATTGATTGTTTTATTCTCAAATGTTCAACTGATATTGAAGGAGAGAGTAGATTCATTCAATGTGGGCTTTCCGTGTTATACAGGGTGTTCCGGTGATCATGTTACAAACTTCTAGGGTAGATAAAACACACGAAAATAAGAAAAAAAGTTCATGTGAACATGGGTCCGGAAACGCTTCTTCAGGGAGCTAGGGCCCTTCGAAGATGACCTTCAAAAACTACTCTTCGTTTTATAGCTTCGGTACTATTGCAGCTATCGCCACCAATTTTGGGACATGAAATCTAGTTGGTAGGTTGATCAATTTGAGCCTTCCGGATTTTGTCATCTTTAACCAGGGGCGTACAAATCAGGGGGGTATTTGGGTAAATTTGACCCTTCTCCTCTAATGCGTCAATTTCTTGCCATTTTTATATCTGATTATGATTCTCCAATGCCTTGTACATAGAAAAGGTACAAATAGTAATAGTGGCTATCTGTTACCGTTTCCTCGGAAAATGGCTATATCAAACAAATTATTACGTTGAAATATGAAAATGAGGTTCAGTACAGATAGTGAGCATAAAAAGTTAGTCAAATCTTCTTCTTTAATGAAAATAAATTAGATTAGAGAGATTTATTGCCTTTTCGAAATTGGGGGTATAAAAAGTAAAAGGGAACGTATACAAATTATTCAAAAAAAACAATAAAACCTACACAATCAAAACTAATAATAAATTTGCAATAAGTCATTCAAAATAACAATTACTTTTTATACCCCCAATTTCGAAAAGGCAATAAATCTCTCTAATCTAATTTATGTTCATTAAAGAAGAAGATTTGACTTACTTCTAATGCTCACTATCTGTACTGAACCTCATTTTCATATTTCAACGTAATAATTTGTTTAAGACCAATAATTTATTATCGATTGGATATAGACATTTTCCGAGGAAACGGTAACAGATAGCCACTATTACTAATAGTACCTTTTTTATGTAAAAGGCATTGGAGAATCATAATCAGATATAAAAATGGCAAGAAATTGACGCCTTAGAGGAGAAGGGTCAAATTTACCCAAATACCCCCCTGGTTTGTACGCCCCTGGTTAAAGGTGACAAAATCCAGAAGGCTCAAATTGATCAACCTACCAACTAGATTTCATGTCCCAAAATTGGTGGCGATAGCTGCAATAGTACCGAAGCTATAAAACGAAGAGTAGTTTTTGAAGGTCATCTTCGAAGGGCCCTAGCTCCCTGAAGAAGCGTTTCCGGACCCATGTTCACATGAACTTTTTTTCTTATTTTCGTGTGTTTTATCTACCCTAGAAGTTTGTAACATGATCACCAGAACACCCTGTATTTCTTATTTCAAACTATTTCCAATGATGATGATGTATAATGTATAATAATATGATTATCACATTATAATAATCAAATATTTTTTGTAAGATTTGCCCTTTGTGCATGATTTTGAATCCACATGAGAACAATTCAATCTGTTTACAAATACCCAGATTGAGAATAACATCGCCATCAGTAAGAAGGTTGTGATATAAAATGAAAAGCCAAGAATCGGACGAAAAATTCAAAGTAAAAAGATTCCAATCCAATAAAAATATCAAACACAGTTTGAATTTGAATGCCTCGTAGACCACGGGCAGGAAACAACTACTTTTCTGACAAATACTACGCAGAACATTGAATTATATCTGCTCGTAGTCCATGAAACGATTCACACTGTGAAGGCAGATTGCAAATGTTTCTTACACATTCATCAAACCTCAGCTCATGTGTTCTTTCTGAAAGTATCAATATTTGATTAAATATAATATCAATGAATGTTAAATAAAGGATAAAGAACAATAAATAACTATGTCATTACTGTTAACAATAAAAATAGATGTGATTTTATAAAGAATAAAAAGCTATTGTTCTGCCTTGCCAAACCGCCTACGGGAAATACATTGATTTGTTTGATTCACCAAAGTATGTACAGCGTGTTTTCGCATGTAATACAACAAGTGTATTGATGATTATCGAAACACAAATTCCTTCGATTTTGAGAAACAAATCGTGTTGCTTGGAAACTACACGAGCGCACAGCGCGTGTGTGGTTTCCCAAAGCAACATGATTTGTTTCGAAAAAGAGAAGGAATTTTCGATAATCATCAATAACACAAGTTGTATTTGTTCAGATTATTTCATGAATAAAATCAAAGCCATTATGATGATTTCCTATTTATTGTTATTATAAAACGTACAGTTTATGGAATTAGTTATTTTGATTATGCATTGTAGTTCGACACTGTATGCCATTGTATAATGTAGGCAAGATTACCTAAGCACTAGGTACTAGTGGTACTACTTACTACTGAGCTAAATTCATTTTGATTGTTGTCAGAATTTGTGTGGTTAGGTTACATTAGACTTGTTGAAATTATCCATAATTTGTTGAAAATGAAGTGGATACATATTAATAGTGTGATTAGTGTGTGTTTATCATGGTTCAGACGAAAATTTGGTGTAGTGGCATTCATTTATTCACCAGGGAATCGGAAAATACTATGACAGATTGCAACTAGTAAGTCGTTGTTTAATTAAACTACTCTACTGCCGACGAATCAGAAAGCGAAATACAGAAACGAAAACACAGCATGTAGGTATCCAATAGCCAATCAGGAGCCGAAATACAAAATCGAAAACATGGTGTTATTGCTTATCAACACAATCATTTCAACCAATCAAAAACGTGTATTTTAGCATGAATGAAATAATCATTAAAATCACTAGAATTCAAGTGTTAAGCCGGATTTCCATCAAAACGGACAATACCGCAACAAAACAAAAACTTTTGTTGTCAAAATAAGAAACATTTGAAGACTTTGTGTCGCGAGTTCGTGTTTTCGTCAACAACAAAAGTCCCATCGCCGGGCGGAACGATCAAAAGGTTTCGGTATTTTGTCCCTGTTTTTGTGAACAGAGTTCGTTATGTGGAAACGGCTGGCGACAACAGTTCGCTATTTTGTTTTGGTAGGTATGTGACTTTGATGGCATGATGAAAACTGTTCGTATAGTTGAAACGACAGAAAACATCTTCAAAACAAAACACGCGACAGACCAATTTTTGTTTGTTTGGTGGAATTCGAGTTTGTTTTCGAAACTACAAGAATTTTTTTCTGTTATTTAACTAAACTAAACGAGTCAGTTTGGTGGAAATCCGTCTTTAGGAAATAACTTTTCAGTCCGATTAGCAGGGTGATGATGGAAACTTCATTGTCTGTTGTTGAATATCAAACTTTTTTACTAATTGATTTTCAAACGCTTTCACACCAATAGCTTTTCATTAAATTAATTGAATTAGTAATAGAAAGCTACTACCTACAGGAAGCAATGACACGAAAGTGATTTTCTTCTTCTCTTGTTACAGGTTGTTAATCTAAATTGTCTGCCCACTTCATAGGACATTCAATACGATATTTAAGTCACATCACGGTCATCGAACAATAGATATTATTGTTAGATTCCCATTATACCAATACACGCCCATCAGATTGAATATGTGTATGGATCCAGTTCGTTGTATAATTTCCAAGCATATTCATTTCACGTAGGATCAAATTTATATTTCGACAAATGTTTCTGTGCCTTCGGAAAACTCATAGTTCTAGAACTGCGAGTGACTCAATTGAAAAATCCTTCGGAAGCTCATAATTTGCGAAGGAATATATTGATGGCTGCCTCAGGAGATTGATGATGAGATTTCCCCTATAAATAGTGATCAACCCTAGATCAGGACTTTAGGTACAGCAAAAATCTGGATTACTTTGTCACAAAGTATCGTCTACATATTTGGGAGTTGAACTCCTAAACCCACGCTGGAGATCTTAAAAACTATCCAGAAGAGAGCACATCTCTAGAACCGGACTATATTTCGCTTGCAGATCTCAGTTCATTTCATATTTCTCGAAAGCAAACTTTTTCATTAAAATTATACCGCGCTGATAATTTTTTATACAATAAAATTGCTTGTCATTCCTATAAATCAGGTATAAACCGTCTGCCGAATGCTTCATGTAGCTGCATTACCATGAAGATTTATATGAATCCAACACGCCTTATCATATTTTGAGAGCGAATAAATAAAAAACTTTCTTTATTTTCTGAATATTCAGGCCTTGCTTAATGGCAGTCGTCCATTCATCATGTCAGTGGACTCATGCCGATAATTTCAATAGCAAATTATATAAACACGTTACTGAAATTCGTGTATTGAATGTAAATTTGTTGCAACCGTATGTCAGCATCGTGATATATACCTACCTAACTTCATTCGTACGCCTTTGAAAAAATATTCATTTTGCATTGTTGCAATCAAGTTGTTGGACGTTTCAATTCCCATGCAACTGACACATCCATGTGTCGGTGAAATGAAAAAAAAAATATCGAAATAGTTTTAGCATAATCATAAATATGCAGGTCTTGCACTTCACAAAATTCTCGATGATGCCACAATAGAATGACAATATCCTTCTTACTGGCTTGAACGATGTTCCTCCACGAACATCATAGGTTTTTCTCCCGTGCAGTCAGAGATGAAAAAATATGGTTTGGGAAAAAGCAGGATATTAAATGAAATTGACAAGGAAGAAAATGGTGAATTAGAAAAACTAGAAACAGAAACGGAGAGAGGCACCACAGATACAGAAAAGCAGGGAAATAAGGAAATAATGATTATGGATATAGAGGATCTATATATTATTATTTCTTTATAGAATTCACTCGTTTTCAGAGTTCCCTGATATTTTGACTATCAATTGGACCGCGTTATGCAATAAGGAACCAACCGAAATTTAAGGAAAAATGAGATAATTGCAAGAAGTGAACCTAGATATGCATCTATCGATCCAAATAGTTCTTATTCTAGCGCCATCTGTTGGACCATAGTGTTATATTGCGAAAATGATAATTTGCGATTTACAATTTAATATAAGGATCCAAACCTACTTGGTTTCTTTTCGAAGAAACCTGTAGCCTTTTTTTACACAAATGTTGGTTCCTTCTTGCAAAATATAGAAAGAGACATAGATGGATATAATGGTGACACTGATTTAATTAATGAACATTAGGGAACCAACTATTTTTTCTGCTCACGGACATACTTGTAGAGCGATTTTTTCTTTGGATTCCTCGAAACTTTTTTTATAGTAGGTTTGATTATATAAAATGGTGATTTGGATCTTACACCATATAAGTTATCATATGTTTTCCATTAAACAATATAGAACCAAGTGTTTTTTCTTACATTTACAATACTTTTTGAGATGTTCATTTTTTTCAGAATACTTCTTTCATTTATAAATACTACATATGTATTGTATTCATTAATTTTTTATGTGTTTTATCAATAAAAATTTGAGATTCAAAATTTAAAACGTTTTTGCCGTTTTTATCGAAACCTTCGAATAGCTGGGTTGGTCCCTTATTGCATAACGGGGTCCAGTTGTTACAAAGTCATCTTCTCTGTATGTTTACAAAAATATAATTCACTGATTCATAATTATAAATAATATACAGAATAAATCAGCAGTATCGACAGATTTCTTATATTTCCTGCTAGAATGTCCTAGTGATTGTGATATTATATCTTTCCAACTTCGAAGAAGCCAGTTTTCAATTGATCTGCCCATGATCCTCTTCATAGTAACCGTTAACATCATAACCGTCAATATATCCGAAGCCATCGTAGATATCATTGTAGTAACCATTTCCCCCATACCCTGATGAAGAAAAAATGTTAAATGAAATTTCATGGTATATAAAATCTGGTCAGTATATCAGAAAAATATGGGTGAAGCAGATGAATGCTCGAATATATTACGAATCTTTCTATTGATCAGATGAATGTAGACATTTTAGGAAATGAAATTTCTACTCTAGGCTCATACTGAGCTGCTCAAAGTGGCCTTTTTATTAATTTTTATGTGTGGCTATTTTACGAAAGCGCTGAACGGACATACAGCAAAATAAAATTATAATTGCCAGTTTGAACTGACAATTATACATAATTGCCAGATAGAACTGGCATTAATACATAATTGCCAGATAGAACTGGCATTAATACATAATTGCCAGATAGAACTGGCATTAATACATAATTGTCAGATAGAACTGACAATTATACATAATTGCCAGATAGAACTCGCATTTATAGATAATTGCCAGTTTGAACTGACAATTATACATAATTATACATAATTGTCAGATAGAACTGGCAATTATCTAATAAATGCCAGTTCTATCTGGCAATTATAATTGTCAGTTCAAACTGGCAATTATCTATAATTGCCAGATATATCTCACAGATATATCTGGCAATTAGGTATAATTGTCAGTTCTATCTGTCAATTATCTATAAATGCCAGTTCTATCTGACAATTATGTATAAATGCCAGTTCTATCTGGCAATTATGTATAAATGCCAGTTCTATCTGTCAATTATGTATAATTGTCAGTTCAAACTGTCAATTATCTATAAATGCGAGTTTTATGTGACAATTATGTATAAATGCCAGTTCTATCATGGTTCTATCTGGCAATTATAATTTTATTTTGCTGTATGTCCTTTCAGCGCTTTCGTACTATTTCGATAAAAAATTAGTAGGTACCTACATTGTTTTTGCGGCTAGCGAAAGAAATAATCCATAACGTTTTTCCGTTCATTAACTATCACCTTGTATTTGATTACAGAATGTATAGAAAAAAGTTGCTAAAATATGTGTAATGTGCACTTTTCCCATTTACCTGCGGTATTCACACAAAAACGCCCATAAATCAACGGCATTAAAGATTAATGAAAATATTACGACCAATTCTATTAATAATTACAAATTCAAATCCTGTTCAACGTCTGTTAGATATTCCATAATCTGCCGTTGCTCAACGTAAATATCCGTAAAGTATCTAAATGTCAGACCGCGTAAAAGGATATGCTTCTTCATTCATCAGTGCAAACTTAACCTTAGAATATAATTATTATTTATTGTTACGTCGGAGAAGGTGTCGTTCAGATTAATGGAGCTGACAAGAGAAAAGCATTGCTCTGCGATTTTCCATTTTAACTGTATATATCAGCCAATATCATTTGAAAGATCAGATTTACTGTATGTATGAAATCAAAAAAAATCATACAAAAATGAGAATTAGAGATTTATATCAATAGAACTCGATAAACAGATCTACTCTAGTCATCCCCAAACACAAGTCAGCAATATTCACTCACAGCTTCTCTTACTCTGCCCCTAAACATTATAACTCGCTTCCCAGTGAATATAACTCTTACACTATCAATAATTTCAAAAAAAAGGTTGAAATCGTACTTATCTAGTTGATCCTACACCTTGTTAATTATGTTGACTATTGCACTCTTCAAGGATGGAGACTGATGCGGCATATTATTTCATAGCATATGTTTGTATATAAATATAATATTGTAGAGAATTCACCTCCTTTATAAGTTTGTTTATTCCTCTCGGGCTTTAACAATGACTTGTTAAACTACTTTATTTTCTCTGGTAGGTACTGTAGACATACTATCTCATGAAAGTTCGTTCACGATTTATTTTTTGTTTTCAGAGGTTGAGTTTAAAAACTGCCTAGGCTGACACTCCGCCTTTTCACCTAGTCATACCTTTATATTGTGTTACAATGAATTCGATTTTTGTTTTCTCTGTATTACTTTGGTGAATAAAGACGCATTATTATTATTATAATTAATGGAGAAACATCCACCTCAATAGACGAGGGATACTTGATAATAGTGCTGGTGGTAGTTGTGGTTAGGGTAGTAATGTTAGTAGCTGTATTCTATCCACTATATTACTTTCCACAACAACCCTTACAAAGAAAATTGTACGATTTAGGTTAGAGGTTCATTATTCCATTTGAGGAGAGTTTCCCAAGTATTTATTATGCTGCTATTACACTTCTGAAATTCCTTATGAAATTGAATAAATAGGAGATAAATCATTCCATAGATATAATAATTATACAATGATGAGATTTGTAACAGCAACAACATCCGTATATGAGTATTCAATATACGATGTTCTGTTTTTTATGAAGATAGCTTAGCCAACTGTCATCATTATATGCCGACAGAGATGGATATATCACTAAGGGCCGGTTGCATAAAGATTTAACAGACGATTAAATATTTTATTTCTGACAGTGACATTATAAGCTTATATCGTCATAGTTACGATATCTATAATGAGGGTCATAACTCCCTTGGGATATTAAGGTTCAAAAACTCCCTCTTACCTTTTACAGGTGAAAATGATACAAGAAATGCTTATAAACGTTTATATGTAATGAAAACTAAGACATATTTTCCTTATTCACGTCATTACAAATAATAAATGTACAATTTTCAAATGTTCCCTGAAAATTACTTCCGCCGCTGGAAACAATTTCTTCTTTTTTATGGGTGGTGCTGTTGCTGTTCACTACAGTCGAGGTGCCTGCCTCTTCTGATGGCAAAGTAGACAGCATACGCACCGTTTTATTTCTCAATTCAATACTGTCCTCCAGATACCCCTCTGCCACCGTGGAACTTCTCCAACCTCCGTGTCTTTTTAAGTTTGTTGCTCCTGCATTGGCTAGGGCAGTAGCAGAAGTGCGACGAAGGCAATGTCCCGTATAGGTTAGTGGGTTTGGCAATCCTAAATACATTGCGATTTTGCTGGGAATTTTGCCAAACATATTCTTTCCAATTGGCTGAGTTGTACATTTATTTTGTCGGAAGCTCAAAAAAAATCGTTTTGTACCTTCGGGACGCAAGGACATATAAAAAAGTCTCAATAAAGGCAAAGCAGAGAACTCTTTTTCATCCACAACTGTAAATTTCTTCGATACACCAGTTTTACTTTCCGGTACGTTCACTACCATAACAGTATCCCGGTCCTCTATATCTGCTATACTCATATTTAGAAGTTCCTGAGTTCTGCATCCTCCAAAATAACCCATAATTAGAACAACCTATAACAAATAAAACGAAATAAACAAACGAAAAAGAAAATTATGAGAAAAAAATTACCTTATGCAATAAATGAATTTCATTAGGGGCGTCCTTTAGATATTTGATGACATCTTTAGGAGATAAGACAGCAGACTTTTTCGGCTTATACCCCTTACTTTTCCGTTTCAAAAAAGCCTCTTGTTCGTTGAACTTGGTGATATCTCTTTTCTCATATATGGTCACCATCGATTTGAGCATTGACCATTTAGTCCATAACGAATTTGGGCTAAACGTTTCTGACTGCAACGAATAAATACAATTATTACCAAATCTACCAGAAAATACTGAAAATACTTTACCAGTTCTTGAAAATATGCCAGAAAGACAGTTTCGTTGGCATCTTTTGACATAACATTTCTCTGTGTCAGCCACTTCAGATATAAGTTGTATTCTTTTTGATATAGGGCTTCACTTTTCGAAGGATGTAATGATCTTGCTTTTTCCGCTTTTTTTATAATATCCTCCATTATATCAGAAAAAGATCGTCGATTTGTGGTAAAAAATAAACACGTTTTTAACGGAAAAACATTGATTGATAAAGAAAGTTTGCTTATAAACATGTAACATAGCGACAACCTAGCAACAACCAACAATGCTACAATCAACGCTACCTAATTCAAATATACCAGAAAGGTTATGAATTTAAACATTTATTGCGTTCTGAATATGGACATATTGTTATGAAAATCGGACAAAAATAAAATTATCTATGTACCACGGGAATTATAGAGCCTTAATAACCTCTGGCAATTGCTGTCCCTCGGGCCAGAGGCCCTCGGGACGCAAACTTTGCCATCGGTAATTAAGGCCCTCATAATTCCCTTAATACATAAATAACTATAATTTGTTTATAACCACGGCAACGCATGCCTTAGCTCGCGCATTAGCAGAGTTAACAGAAGGCTTGACGGGCTTTTATGCAACCGGCACTAACTGGTGTATTTTCTTTCGATTTTCTTCCAATCTTGGCCTTTCCAGTGGCGAATTTACACATTTGCCGCCAGTATAGGCTATTCAAATTTTGCCGCCCCTACCGACTCCTACGATTCGATTATTGTGTTTGAAAAGCGGGAACCGGATTAATACGCAGTTTTTTTTTCGGATACCAACCATAATAAGCACGCGATTTTTATGTATTACGTGTTGCTACAAGATGTCAGTTGATTGCTAGCCGAGACGTTTGAGACTTATTTCAAAAAATTTTGTACTTTGTCCTTCACTTCGGGAAAATTTTTATTTATACCTATGTATTTTGCCCTCAGGAATCCGAATTTGATAATAAAATCGTGAATCGTACTCCATGCCAAAGTTCGAAATTCCGCCTTTTTTTACTGATATCTATCGTTCTTTTTGGCAGGTATTGAAGAGAGAGAATACATATCACTGATTCGTTTCGCTATATATAAGGCAACTATGTATCCACTTTTATTCGCTCAAGATTAGCACGGAGGTTTTCAAAAGGCCGTTGTTCATGTGGCCTATTTGGTGAAATAATGGAAAATTTATGAGAAAATAACATATTTATGATGTTTCTCTTAGACAAAAGTCATAATTAACATGTAATTAACCATGGTACAAGCATTTAACATGCTCCAGGATCTAAGTAGATACAATACTTGCCCAAAACTTGACAGACAAAGAAGATGTGATTTCGAAATTTGGCATCGATCATCTCGAAAAGTAGAGATATGATCACGATTTCATTATCAATTTCGGATTCCTGTGGTCAAAATACATACAGGTATAAACAAGAATTTTCACTGAAAAATAGATCGCATGAAAGTGCAATAACATTATCTAACTGTCTTTTGATGCATCCTAAAAAATGTCATCGGCAGTGAATGTGTTAGTTTATTTCTTGTGGTAAAATATGGTTCATCTTGTTTCTTTTGTGTGGAACAAGTAAAATTTTGGCCCCACATTTGCCGCCCCTAAAATCTGCCGCCCTAGGCTTCAACCTACTCAGCCTAATGGTAAAACCGCCACTGTCCTGTTCTATTCTATATTTCGCAATACGAAAGCTTGAAGATTCGGTTCTGAATGACTTATAATTACTGATAACAGTTTCATTCAGCCATTTTTCAATGAGAGTTATGTAAATATGCATCTAAAATAAAAGAAAACTATACCAGAGAAGTTGATTCAATTCTAAAGATTTCATCTTCTTCCTTCGATGACTGTATCGAAATAGGTCTTTCTTGCTCTTCGGCTAAACGATAATGAAATTTATATAGTGATCGATATAATATGCGATTACCATCATTTTGGCACAACGTTCAATCAGATCCGAAAGCTATATTTACGTAACAATCGATCCACCGATGGGTTATCATCGAATGTATCTTCCAGATATCTGAAATTGGCATCGGACTTTTACCGAACCATCTGCATTCAGCAACCTGCATTATATTCACATTTCAGATATTACAATGATAATATTCAGTGATCAGTGAAATAGACAGTGCAGCTTCTTACGGGGGTCTTCCCTTAACGCAAAAAAAAAACTGATATCGAAAAAATCAATGAAGGAGCACTAGGAATTCGTGTGAGATTTTTCTGAATAATCGGATGATAGTTTGTTTTTTGAGGTTTTGTTAATCTTGGAAAGACATGGATGATTTATGGTTTACCAAGATTGTTTCTCCTGGACTGCATTCGTGATATGGCCAAAGCTTTCCATATTTTCTTCTGCATGAAATATGAGCAATTTGAAGATATGTTGGAGGAAATATTCCTAAAACCAAACTTTTTGATGCGCTTTATCTCAAAGTTCGTTTTTTGAAGCTACAAGCCAACCTTGCCATAGATTTTTCAAAATTTATGAAGACAAAACTCGTTTTGAATCGAAATAATGAACTATTTGACAGCTCAATTAAATGTCGACTTCCAGAAGACCGATTTTTTTCGTATTGTGGGCATCAAAGTGGAATGCATGTAGTTACTGAATTCAGTTATGTAAATAATGAAAAGTAGGGGCCCCATAATCGAACCTTGTGGAACTCAATTCTCCACAGGTGAAGATTCAGAGATGCCCCTTTCTACTGTGACCGCTTGCATTCTGTCAGATTATCTGATGAAATGTATAGGATTGTTTCAAAAGCTGGTGTTGTATTTCATCTTATGCTTTTGACTAATTAATCATAATGATATATTGCAAATCGGAGATCTTATTTTGGCTTTCCAGCTATTTCCTGATTTCTATATTCATTGCAGTTTCCATAACTTCCCCAATGTAATGTGAAGTTGAGAATGGGTTGAAAGACGAAATATCTCAAAACATGTTTGCCTTCTGCTGAGTAAATTCATTGTTTGGAATAGAGAAGTTTTGCATACGCCACTGCCAACTGAATTTCTATATCTTAGTGCGATCTATACCCATTATACAGTTTTTATCTGAGCAATCTTCAAATTCTTCGTTTGAGCAAGAAAGTTTACTGACTTATGATGATTATCTCCAATGATATAATGGTTGTTAGTGGATAGTAAATTGTAAATAAAGCTAAGTCACGATTTTTCATCGATACTTTAGCGCACGCGCTTCAAAATGAATTGCCATTGTGCAGGTGGTCTCAAAAGTGCCTAATTTTTTCTGGAAAGGAAAATATTCTTGAGAGTACGGAATACGGATGTATATCTACTACGCGTCATAATTCTGACTTATGACAGGTTATTCTAGAATCTAGTGGGCACTTATACTTAGACTTTCCCGAGGACTTTCCTATGGATAGCTACTTGGTTCAATTCACAGGATAGGGTCATAAACCTCTAAACCTCGAAAACTCCATAAAATAGAGAAATAAAAACAAAAAATTGTTACTTCATCGTCTGGAAAAAGTATGTAAGTGTAGTTGTCTCGGTAGTTGTGCATCTGCTTATACTAGGAATACTTAAATAGGCAACACAAGTTGATAATTATTATATTTTCATATTCACAATATAATGAGAAAATCTCATAAAAACTCACAGGACTGAGGAAGTTGGAAATAATCTTGGTTTATCTTGTGAAATTTGCTGTAGGACATCGTCATTTTCATAGTCATTATGAACTACTTGATCCATGTCTGTCTTCATCAACCTAGAAATGTATATGTATTCAATTGAGAAAATACATTTATTATTTACACATGTTGTTTTCTCAATAGGATTTCACATATTCATGACCACAAATATTTAGAGTTTATCAGGCTTATTACTGAAATACTTTGTGCTCAGACTTTAGGTTCTCATATGATGTTCATGTACAATAGGTTCAAAAAATATGAGGACAGGAATTTTAACAAAGATCAAAATGGTCTTCAAAACAATTACCTACAGATGTAGCTGATAATAAGTGTTGTCATACAGCAAAACACCAACTTTGTCTCATATTACCTCTTTGAGTGGAAACAAAAGTATTTCGAGAATCCACATAGTGTTGCTAGATGATAAACATGTTTCATTTTTCTGAAAATAGTTGTCAGTGAAGAGTATAATGACACGCTGAACAATAAAATAAAACTCGATAGTAACTTACCTTAAATCACTGGAATATACTTCCAAAGGAGAATTCAAATCGCCTAGTGATTTTTTACCACCAACTGTAAAAGATGACAGAGACTGTCAATTCTTCTTCCACTTCGATTAATGACACAGAACCTAAACCAACCTACCGGGTGACGTCTCATTTTAAAAAGAGATGGAGAATTTTCGATTTTTGAATGCCGATTTCGAAAAAAACACTTGACAATAAAAAAATTCAAAAAAAAAACATCGACGTATTATCTGGAGGCCCACGTTTCACATATATAATTTCTGAGAAAAGTGTATGACCCTATTTGGTATCTATGCACTGATTTACTAATTGAATACAGAATGCGAATGTTTTCTGCTCGTTTTCAACAATTTCAAAAATCTCAGATATCTTGTGGTAAATTGGTTAAGACTTCCGTAGATTTCAAATCTTCCAACTCTATTCAATATTTCTCTGAACAAAATATTCATGAATATGAGATACGCTGATCAAAAGCTTCTCACGATATTATCTGGTGTCAGTTGTGTCATATACCTAATAGAAGAACAATTTTCGTGCATAAACTAAATCATTATGCCTCATCGAGTAGATCGATGTTACGTAATGTTCCAGTGAAAACAAAAGGTGAAGAATTTTAGGAACGCTATAAACGCTGAGTCAATAACCCTAATTCATGATGCCCAAGGCGCGATTTGTATACTTTTGCAACTCTGATAATTGCCAGCAATACAAATCGATGGGATGGGGCAACACTGTACATTCGTGCTGGAAATTTTCTACAAGAACCTTCTAACATGAAAAATCAAAGATATGACTCATATCAATCAAGAATTTGGACATGTAACTGTGTGAAAACATCGTTCGATCCAATTTTAATCATTGTGTAAATTTGCTCACATAACCTATTTTGCTCCTATAACGAGTTCTTCTAAAAACATTCTCAGAAATAATTTGGAAATGAATACAATCGAAAACCATATCATGAGTGTGTTCATGCAAATCACTACCTCCGATGTTTTTTACAAAGTTGGATCACCTATTGAAATATAATTCATATGATGATAAATCAGTCTCAGAAGAATCTAGGCACAAGTTAGATGCTGACGATCTGTTTCGACTCATTTATCCTGATCAATGATAATAGGGTCTAAGCCAAATGATACTGATCTATATCAAAATAATCTAATATATCATGCCCAATATTGAAATCAGGTACGGTAGGAAGGACGTCAGTGCCACCTATTGGCAAAAGTTCTAAGTTTCTAAGATCGAACAGATGACCGCATGAAATTAACACCATTCAAATGCTCACATGCAACATTTCTATTGATTCATATCAATTCTGGTGTTTTCAGGATGGATTCATACACCGCTTCGATTCCATCGTGATATGCCACGGTGTAACTTGGTGTTAATTTTATATAATAGTGTTTTATCATGCGTTAAAGTCAATGATAGCAACATTGAGAATATTAAATTCAAACCATTTGGTGTTTCTTATGATTTTATGTTTCGGAATCGTTCAACTTCATCACATCCGCGTGTCATTTTTCACTACTAAGATCGAAATTAACACCACCTAACACTCAATTGTGATTAATAAAAAGGACATAACTTTGTTATTCAGGTGTTGTATTTGTCGGAGTTTGCTCTGAAATCCATTTGATTGAAATTACACCCAAGAAAAGTTTTATCATCAGATGTAATGATTGGTTTTCGAAAACTGTTTATATTTCTATCCTTCTTATCGTATCATGAAGCGGTAGTTGATAATTCAATAATAAAGATCCAAGAGGTTTATTCAGGGAAAATTGGAGTAGGTATATGAAAGTTATTATAGAGATTATCACACATAATACTCACATAATTATTATGTATATTGAATGGATATAAGCTACAAAGGTAACCTTATTCGTGTTATAATAATCCTCAAATCTCGCAATGTTTTTCAACCTACTCACCGATTCTTTTCAGTCTGTATTTGGATTATTCACAACAATTGTGATAATTGGAATAAAAGTCGTTAAACACGCTCAACCATTTCATCAATAGCAATCATTGTTTGATTATAAAGTTGATAGCAAAGTACTTGTATAGAAGAACTTTTAACGAATTGTGCAGAATATTTCAGCTATACGAAATTTTGAAACTGGTTATGAGGTATATTGCATATAAACCAGTTACCCACAGATTGTTTTATGGCACACCAGAACAGGATCAATTTTGATGGTCCTTGATATTTAAAAAACAATATTGAATTATTATGTTGACAGACCGCAAAAATATCTTGTTTCTCAATCCAAGATTAACATCGGAGTGGTTCATTTTTCAAACTTCTAATATACCTACCTCCTACGTTGATAAGTTGACATTAACATTTCCTGCTACAGAGAGCTGACACATGATGTAGAATATGAAATGCACATAATAGTTTTATAAATACTGTTAGTTTCCTGATAGTATGTGTGAAAATAGTTGTTTTATCATTCTTATAACTTGTTTATGCGATGGATTATATCATTGTTGAATTTAATATGACTTTATGAATAGTGTTCTTTAAACAATCATTGTATAATAGTTATACTTAACGTTAACGTAATATCCTGGATTATTTTGTGATTAAAATAAGGAGTGACTGAAATTTTTCTATAAGAAATTTTTACAAGTTTATTTGATTACTATTCTCTTTTTCTACTCTGTTATTTTAATAAGGACGATTTCACGAAAACATGGATAGCAAAAAGAACCACAGTAATTATATTTGATACGCTATTTTACTGAGTTCAATTTTAAATTTCTATATATACCTATAGTACCTACCTTACTGAGCATAGGACGTTTACTTACAAGACAAAATTATATTATCTTATAATGAAGCGTTTAGGAGGCTAATGACCGGAAGTCGATGCCTTAAACAAACAAAAAAAAAAAGCGTTTAGGAAATAAATGTTGGAATGTAATATAATTCAATAGGTGTTCATAACTTTTTGGTACATATTACTCCACTCTGTACAGTAAAAACTTATATAGAGTTGTTTTTAATACTTGTCAAAATTAAAGTTGTTAACGTAAATCTATTCTTCCATTTTGGTTCTATAATGAAGTCATTATGAAACGCAAATGCTAGGTCGATACGCATTTTTTATTATTCGGAGGTTGGTACAATGTACAATCGAACTGTCAAATGAAAGTCAGAAGAGTTAGGCCCAGCTTACTTGTGAGCGATTTTTGATTTGGTGATACTACACCTTTTCCAGATGTATTTCAGAAACCATCAAGTTTATTTCAGAAAGCGTCGATTGAATTTCAGAATAGTCACTTGTATTTCAGAAAGTATCAATTGTATTTCAGATTAGTGAGTTGAATATCAGAAAGCGTCAAATGTATTTCAGAATAGTCAATTGAATTTCAGAATTCGTCATTTGTATACAAATGATATATTTTGAAATTCAAATGACGAATTCTAAAATTCAGTTGACAATTCTGAAATACATTTGAAGCTTTCTGAAATTCAACTCACTATTCTGAAATACAATTGATACTTTCTGAAATACAAGTGACTATTCTGAAATTCAAATGACGCTTTCTGAAATAAAACTGGAAAAGGTGTAGCAGTGAAAAACTCAATGATTTCATTGGTAAATTTCAATTCTGAGTGTGAGTTGATTTGAATTGACCAATAAAAACAATGGTAACATTGCATTTTTCACCGCTGGTATCGCAAAAATCAAAATCGATCGTGTGGGTCAGATTTCAAATATTTCAATGACATCATTGTGGCCAATCGAAGATGTTTCTTTTATTTATCGATGTTAAATCAATGTCTTTCAATAAAAGGCTTCAAATCGATGCAAAATTGAAAAAAATTGTATATGACACACGTTATTTTATAAGACACGTTATCGCATATCATGATATGCTATTATTATCCAAATAGTGAAATATAATTTCCATTGCCTAAAATCCAATTTCAGGAGTCATTCTATACTTTAGACTATATACTATATACTACTCTCTGTGGACTGAACCCAAACATCATAGAATAGGCCCGTAGAATAGCATACTACAGTGAATAGAATAGCCTGGAAGTAGAAAACGAACATGAAGATAAATAACTTATCTCTGCCTATGTAGTTTCGATAATCGACAATCGTGAAATAGAATCCTGCATTCCGTGTGCTGTTCCCGATGATTGACGAAAACTATTCCTCAATCAACGCTGTAGCGCCATCTCCCGGCGAAACACTCACCTAGCGCCTGCGTGTACTTGATAACAGGCCGCTGCGCGTACACCGGCCGCAGAACGCGATCGACGTAGGCCGCGGGCAGCACAGCGCGGTGCGGCGCCTTGTGCACAGATGGCGCGCTCTTCGACACCACGGCGTTGAAGCCGTTCACCGAGTCGGCGACGTAGTCGACGGTGCGCACCGAGCCGTCGGGCTCCACCAGCGAGTACTGGCCCTTGACGACGTCGCCGTCGCGCACTTCTTTCTGGCTCTTGACGTCGCCCGTCTTGGGGTCGCTCACGCCGTACTTGAAGGCGTATCTGGGGGGAGACTAGGGTGGGGGAAGGGGGGAGATGGATTATTCGAGAGCATCTCTTTTCATCCAAATCCCACTTCCCTCAATTATCATCACCGCCAATTGACCTTTTCCAGAATAGAAAGTTATCATGGCGGATTTTGACATTTGACAGATTTAGGGAAAAATCTAGGGAAAAATTTGACACTTGACAGTTGAAAAAATGAGTGTTCCATGTCAAAATTGAATTAAAATGTAAACAAATCCAAATTCCAGAATAATATCCTTCTTCCTTGTGCCTTTTAATTCTAAGAAATATCTATATCGATATTCTGGAATTTGGATTTGTTTCCATTTCGATTCAATTTTGACATGGAACACTTATTTTGTCAACTGTCAATTTTTTTCCTAGATTTTTCCCTAAATTTGTCAAATATCAAAATGCGCCATGATAACTTTCTATATTCTGGGAAGGGTCCATGCTAATCATGAATGCTGTTTAAAACAAACGTACCTGTATTGAAATAATTGCATATTTTTCAAACAAAACACCAACCAGATGGAACTAAGTATCTGTCGGATATTTCGTGTTGTCAACAATACTTAATTTTTCATCGATGCAATAAGAAAAACTCAAATATCCAAATAATCGTACATTTTAGGTATACATATATAGGAACACCATACATGGTTAGAAGCGTATGATTCCTCTACCAATCAGTCTATCTTAATAAGTATCATTCCATTTGAAAAAAATAACTGTTAGCTGTTTTTGTTTAGCTTGGAGGTGTCATCATTTTTAAAAAAAATTCAACAGATATTCTGGTGTATTTTTATCTCTGATGCCTTTTCTAATACACATCAAAATTTAAACATGCTATCATTAGTTATTATCGAGATATTAGATTTTATTCTGATGTTTTTTTTGAGAAAAATATTAATATCTCGGAAAATATCAATTTCAGGTAAGGGGAACTTCCAGTAAACATACATTAAATTCAATCGTAGAGTATCTCATATTCAATTTTTCAAATGGAATGCCCTGTATATCAATCCGTTTTTAGATTCTCCCTGCAAAGCTGATTTCATCGATCTATCATACACTTAGGGGGGTCTAGCGGCATATTACACACATAGAGTTCGCGACATCTGGAAGTTTTTTTATTAATATACATAGATTTAAAGAAAATTTGACTTCGCAGTTAATTTGTGATTGAAAAATGAGTAAAATACAGCATCTTTCTTTTTTTCATATACTACTCTAAACCTGTCAAATTTGTAATTTTTTTCGAAAATCCTCAAAAAATCAGTTTTTTTTTTTTAAATTTTGAAAAATGCCAGAAAAAAAGTTTCCAATTTTATACATTTGTTCCAAATTTGGACTCTCTACAGTCACTTCGACTTTTTTCGATCGATTCACATTTCATAATTTTGATGAATATGAGATTTCAATATCATATCGTATGGACGTTAATATGTCAGTAATCGAATAAAGGAATTTCTTTTCATTCTTATTACACTCGTATTTCTTTTTTTAATAGATTTTTATCCAGTTTGATTATTTTTCTCACCAATAATTCAGTTACAAACGTGATTTTAACAATACAACTCGGGATGAAAATAGTAGGTACTGATCAAATCGAAATAAAATTTTCACTTACTAGTAGTCGAAGTGACAGTAGAGAGTCTAAATTTGAAACAAATGCATAACATTGTAAACTGAGTAACTTGTTTCTCTGGCATTATTCAAAATTTCCAAAAAAAATTGCTTTTTTGTGGATTTTCGAAAAAATATTCAAATTTGACAGGTTTGAGAGATTGTATTTTACTCATTTTTCAAGCACAAATTAACTGCGAGGTCAAATTTTCTTTATATATATATATAGGCACAGATATAGGCGGTGAAAAGTCGAAATTTTTCAACTTGACCGATAGTAAATTGACATAAAAGCCATTTTGACCAACAATAAATAGTTCGACACAAAACATCCTAGAGATGAAAAATCTTGATCTTATATCTATCTGTGTAATCATTACCGCTAGAACCCATGTGTGATTAGGTAATCGATGAAATCAGCTTTTCAGGGCAAATATAAAAATGCAATGATATACAATGAGAAATAGTGGTTTTGGGTAAAATGGAATGTGAGGGAAAATACATTTATGCGTAAAGAAATGGCACTCTGCATCGTTCCTACATGTTCGGAAGTACGACTTTTGGGTGAAATGGGATTTGGGGGAAATGAGAATTGTCGGTGATGAGAATTGGGGGAAGTAAGATTTGGGTGAAACAACACGCACCTGGGTATTCAATCGGGAAATAAAATAATAAACGCGGGTATCTTGCTGTTGTAGAAAAATTACAATGTTTATCATGTTTATTAAATTTTCGACAGGGCAGTATGAAACGTGAATAACATTATGATTTTTTTTTTCGACCCTTCAGCTCAAAAAATAATAATTTTACTGCATTTCAAAAGTGAATTTTGTAATGTTTTGCTTCTGCATGATTTTCCCATTTTCTCCGGCTGAAAAACCTACCTCTCTTTGAAGCATGCGCTATATAGAATTCGTTTTATGTTCCTCGAAATACATTTTCAAGTTCGTCGGTCATTTATTTGCTAGTTTACATGATGTCTAAAATTACATTAATAATGACAGTCATTACTGTCATGTGTTGGATGAAGTCAAGGTGGATATAGAATGGTGAAACAGCTCTTCAATTGTTTCTGCGAAAAACTTGTAGACCGTTTGAGAAGGTACTAATATTTCCACGACTTGAAAGAAGATGGCGGTAAGATCGATTATCGAAGAAGATTTCTGTTGCTTACGTATTTCTGTGGTTCACATCTGACAGACGTGACTTGAAACGACATTAAAACAATATATTTTCGATAAATTTTGAATGAATATTGATATTTTGACTCTTCTCAATCATTTTTCATCTAGAACAGATGAAACTGATAAAAGTGTGACAGATGCAGAGTTTCTGTTTTACCGACACAAGGTATGTCGCCATCTCTGATAACTTCAGGAAATATTACTACGGTATGAAATCAAGTAGGCAAAGGTCTACAGTTTATTCTAGTGCTTGTTAATAGGAAGCTGTTTCACCATCCTATATCTACCTTGGATGAAGTGCTTATAATATTTTTCACTGTCACTAAAACCCATTTTGACAAATAACCCCACAAAAAACTTCTACCCTGACCCTCTATGTTCTGATTTTTTCGGAGTCAGAGATTATGAATTTTTTGTCAAAAGTCAAAATGGCGGCTTCAAAAAGGCAGAAGATATTTTTGATTACGGTCATCAGATTGCATTCAGATTTGGGGGTTTTGGGGGTTGGAGATCATGATTTCAAAATGGCGGTCCAGATTTAGAATTTTCTGTCAAGATCGATCCATGAAATTCAAATGTCGGTTCTAAGATGGTGAATTTTGTGATTATGAGCAAATCTAATTCAAAATTGGAAGTATCAATAGGAGATAAAACAACAAACACTTCGTACTGAATCTATTATGTTGTTCCTTTTTGACAAAGTGGGTAGGGGATACCTCAACAATATAATATCAGAATCATTTTTGGATATTTCATTCAGATACTCACATAATAATCTTCAGTTCCCGTATAATCTTGTATTGGAATTTCAGTAATAGGTCCGCCAAAAACAGCGGGTGTTATCAGAAGAAGACATATTATACTGAGAAACTGAAACATATCAGAAATATGAGGCTAATTAAAACATATTCAGGTAGGTACTGTAATGAATTCCAAAGATAGTGGAGGAAATTTTGAGACTATAGTTTTCATCCAATTATTGCACAGGGTTTTATGTAAGCGCTCTTTTCTATTTAATTTATTTTTAAAGTGATATTAAAGCTATATTCTTTTCACAAAGTGAGTAAGTATAGAAAAAATTAATAGAAAAATATCGCTATCTGTTCATTCGTCTTCATGATATCATATATATTATAGTACCTATCTTATTATAAATCCATACTTTAAAAATGTTCGTCACATGGTAAGAAATACACAAAAACTATATCTGGTTGGCCAATCCATTCTTCTTCAAGAAAACATGTTGAACATTTAAAAAAACATTACAATAACAATTATAAACGCTCCATCTCCCCCATTGTCTATTGTTGAATATGTTTACCTTTGTCTGCATCATGCTTGGTGTTGGTGTCGCCTTCAAAAAAATTGCCGGAAAAATACACACACACACTGTAGCCTCGTTTACCCTCACCTATTCATTATATACTTACTCCTCCCGGCATAAAAAAACTGTTGTCACCCCCTCCAAGAAAAATAGTGCAAGATGTTGGCATAGACTTTGAAAATTATACACAAAAATTAAATATTATGTACATACAATTATCAATAGTTGATGATATATGAAGCAAATTTCTGGATAAGATAAGGAAGTTATCTATTTTCAACAGTTTAGTTTGAGAATCATCAAAAAATAGTCACAGTTTCAAATAGAAGCATTCTTGATTTTAAGAAAATATCTCCAAAAACTAGACGAATTTTTAGATCATAAATATTTTCTAAACTAATGTGGGTACAATGAAAATAACTAATATTATTGACACCTGAAGTATTCATTTCCAAATTCATTGGATTTGAATTAAGTTTGATTAACCCAAATATCAATTGGCATTCACCAATAATGAGTTTATATTGATTGGACATGTAATTTTTTTTCAGATGCATTTCATTACAGTCGCAGATAAATATTTACATTTAGAAAACAGAGGCATGTCCAATGATATGAGCCATCTACGCGTAACCTGTGTTTGAAATTTGAGCGAAAAATTCTAAAAACTGCATGTTTATAGAAACTTTTATCATTTTATTCATCAGACGCCCTATCATAGAAGTGAGTCTCACATATCATGAAACATCCTGTATAGTTTCATCAATGAATTGGATTTTATAACCTACCAATGCCAAAAAATATGGTTTCCATCCATCCTCACCACATAAACGTATTCCTTGTACGTTTATTATAGATTTCCTTATGCAAACTAGATATCCGAAATGGAAAATTACGATTCTCACAAACCGTGAAATTGATTCAATTAAGATATGAATAAATATGAGGTGGATAATAAACACATTGTTTCAAAAAAAAGTAATTGCATATACCGTAATCCATAACACGATAGAAATTGATGTTAGTACTGGGTGTTTGAAGGTACGTTGCTGAGTGCACTCTTTTCGACATCTATTATATATCTATATTCAGATGTCAGAAAAAAGCCATAAGAATCATGGCAAATGTAGGATATAGGGATGTCGTCCTCTTTTTATTCACTTTGAAATCATTCCACTTCCTACTTATATATTTATGTTGTGTTATTGGAAATTCACAAAAATATTGAGATGTTTCCAAAACACTCCAACAACCAGAATCACTCAACAAGATCTGCATTCTTATTGAATAATCCAAGACACCGATTAGCAGTTACTCAAAAAAACTCGCTAAATCTAAATTTATATAACTGTCTCCATCAATCAGTAAAATCTTTGGATTTCAGAAATTTCAAAAATAATATCGAGAGATACCTTCTCAAACATTGTTTCTACACAATCGGGGAATATGTTGCGGTAGCTGGACAATTCATAGTTTTTGAGAATCAAATCTTTTTGATGGGCTTGTGATTAACTCATGTTTATAAATCTTTGTTGATTTCAATTATATTTTTTATGCCTTTTTTAAGTGACAATGTTCTCATTTTGAGATTTTTAAATTGTGCTAGTTCTATATTTACTCTTGACTATTCACTCTATTGTTTTATTCACAGACGTTTTTGCTCACTCTGAGATTTTTTATTTTTTTTTTAAATTAGGCTTTAGGCTAATACTGTAAATGACTTGCCATAAATGTACCTTGTATGTAAAGAGGTCAAATAAATTACTCTACTCTACTCTTTCGTTAAAATGAAGAGGAACGTCACTTACTTCATTTTTTTCTGAATTGAAGTCACTGACTGCCACAAATGATGTAATAACCAGTCATAACGAAGAAAATGTAGCAACAGCAATCATATTTTCTTGTTACACCTGATTGCTGTGAGAATTATGTCAGCCATAAATGCATTATATTACCTTCGGTAATGGAAACGAATCATTTTCAATGTCTTCACGCCTTAGAATTCGCAGACATAGAGCTTGATTTCATAATTAATGTTACGCAAGATGCTTTGTTGACAAGGGTCAATAATGGGGTGAGAGAGACATGTGCCGATCAAAGTGCCAGACATGCTTATCCGTTCATATTTCACATCCCGTATACAGTGAGTCCCGAAATTAGTGTGCAATATTTCAACAGAGGCTTCTTATACCTAAATTAAGAAGAAAAGGTTACATGAACAAGAGTCGAAAAATTACTCATTAGGGAGATACTGCTCTTTGAAGGGTGGTTCTTGAAGATATTTTTTGCTGAATATTTCCGAAACGAATCAAGATAAAACGATGAAGATTAATTTATATAATATTATCTGCAATAATTATTTCTATATGATCTCATTCGACATTGTAGATTGATTATCTTTATACTTTCGTCTTTTCTATATGTTCAAGGTAGAATGCAATATTTGTTTCGAACGAGTTTAACTGTCATTTTTTATGTGAAGTTATGGATTTTGAAACGCTCTTTTCGATTCTAACGCATGCGTTCTGATTGCGATGAAACTTTGATGAGTAGTTTTCCGAACGCCTGCAATTCTTTAATTAGTGCGAACAATTTTCTCATTAAAATATATCACATTTCTACATTATTGCAACATTTGCAACGCATGCTCAGCATTCGCTAGTTACATTAACTGAAGAATAAACATCAAATTTCTTATGATGTATGTTGATTATTCCAATTATTTATATTATCTATGACGTAGTCACACCATCCATCATATGATTGAGTATGCATTTGAAATATGAAGACGATGATTTGAGCTAGAAAAAAACACTATCGAAATGTCTGATTAATTACTTTTATGTACATACCTATTATATTTTCTCCGATGATTAATTCGAATTTTGCTCAGCAATTTTATTTATGATAAAAATACTATCAACTATCCAGTTAAATATCAACTAATTTAAACTCGTATAGAGGAAAATGGTAACTTTATTCACATCAAACATGCATCAAACGGACTAACAAATAAACAAAATCAAAAATTTCAATGTGATTGACAAATTATATTTTTCAGCAATAATCCCAAATCGTTCCAAAATTCTGATTCTTCCGAGCACATTTTTTTCAGTACGTGTCAAGGTCATGGAAATACAACAATTCTATCTGAGAATTTTGTTTCTTTATTGTGATTGTGCAAAAGATTTTATATTATCCCACAAAAGATCCTGAAACTTCGTATATTATTTTACCAATAAATTGAAACTTTTTCAGTTTATGTTTCACTGAAAAAAACGCTTTGTATCAAGAAATAGCAAATAGATACCCTTGATAGGATAATATTAGCAGTGCAAAAATAAACTAACTTTTCCAAAAGAAATTTTATTCCGTTTTATATTCCACTGTACCACGAAATAGCTATTAGGTAACAACAGTGCAAAAATAATTATCCGTTCATCTTCCAAAATAAGCTCCATGAACATCATCAAAAATACTCTATCAATAAGACTATTCCAATGGTGTTTTCAGAATCTTTGATGATAAAGATATCCTAACAAATCTCCCAATATTCCCTCATGGATCAATGTGAAGGTGCTGACAGGCGTGATACAAAAAAAAATCTGCTCTCCAAATCAAATTCCTAGTAGTGCTCATAGCCGGTTCGATGCCCCGCGTAGCCGGCGTAGTACCCGCCAGATGGCGCCACGGCGGCGGGCGCATGCGCGTGCAAGCTCGGCCCGATCTTCTTGACGACCGCCTGGAAACCGTTGACGTCATCAGCGGCGTAGTCGACAACTCGAACGGAACCGTCAGGTTCAACGACCGAGTAGGACCCTTTGACGACGCCGCCGTCCCTAGACTCGGTCTGCGACTTCTGGTCGCCGGTGACGCCATCTGCGACGCCATAGTTGTACTGGTACTTCGGGTGGGCCTGAAACAAGTCGCAAAAAATTGAGGAATAGTATCTTCAACAAACGAAGAATGGATATAATTTCGGAATCATCCGAGGAAATGATAGCTATCGAACGCGAGTGGAAGACTGTACTTTCTCCACGACTATAACGTAATATTTTTCTTCTGCAAACGGTTAAAAAAGTAGCCTTGAACGCTTTCATATCCCAACACAAAGTTGACGTATTCAATGAGTATTATAGATCTCATACTATACTATTCTCATCACCAATGCACATCCTAATCGAAAAAGATTCAGTAATTCTAACTCTAGGACAATGCAGTGGCAAACTCCAATGAGCCAATCACATGGGTCAGACTACTATCAGAAATCTTCACGAGGTTTGAATTCAGGGCCGGATTAACCCTATCAAGGCCCCTAGGCAATGCAATTCTCGGGGCCCCTTTCCTTATATATATATTTTTCTATTACAAAAGTCGAGTCGATCAGATCGACTCCTTGATCACAAACATATTTTCACAACCAATGAAAATATTTTCGTGAAGTAGGTACAATATAAGTTCAAATAGCAATTCTTGTAACTTTTTAGATACAAAATCGTTGAAATCATCTTGGAAGTTGACCTTTTTCAAAACATCAATCGCCATTATCGACAATGAATTCAAACGGTTTTGTGATATTGTTGAACGAAGTCAGTTTTTTATTAATTTCTCGTTGAAAAAATTAGTTCACATGTGGCGTTCGATATCATCAGACTTCTATATATTTGCAATGCTATCATCACATTCGAAAAAATTGATTGTACCATATTATCAAAAATCAATCCAAACGATGTCCCCGCATCCATAATTTCTTCTATGGTGATATTACCGGATGTTAATAATCGGGAATGTCACGAATGAAACCGAATGAAATGTTTTTTTCTTGGTGCGTTCAACATCAATTATGCCCCTGTGGGCCCCTAGTCGGTGCGGGGCCCCTAGGCAGTTGCATAATCCGCCTTATGGATAATCCGGCCTTGGGTTTGATGACTATGCGAGTAGTACAGCATTCGAAAGAATGTCTAGAATAATCATCCCTGGTAGATAAGCCTCTCGACAGTGAAGGAAGCCTGATACGCATACATCAACCAACAGAAGCAAGTCAAAAAAAAAACAGGATATACATGCGAAATAGACGACCTGCTGAGGTCTTTGTGGGCTCAACAGAAATAATGAGCAGGAGCTTATGAGCTTGATGATTCTGACAGATGAGTTTATATGCCAGATAGCAGGAGAAGCATCACTGTGCATATAATATGACAAGGCCCATCAAGGTTGTACGGAGCTGGAGAACCAAAGGCGGGTATCTAGAAGATCAAGCGGGAATCAGGAAGATCAAATTGATCAGTCTGCTCTAGATTACACTAGGACTTTCACAAGGCTGAGAAGGCCAACTTCCAATCTAAATCTAATCCAACCTGAACTGATTGTGCTTATTGTGAAGGCTGCAAATTATGTGACCGGGTGCATCAGGATCTCCTTAAACCAGGAAACAATACCGCTGAAGTAGGCTGTGACTACAGCAAATCCTTTCGAACCAACTCGATCTTTTCCACCGCATATAAATTCGTATCAACAGTTGTCAACTCACGTAATAGTCAATCTCATGTCCATCACCAACAGCCACCGGTATCGGTCCTCCTGCTACTGCTATTCCAGCATGGTGACCCAGTCCTGCTGGGGCCAATCCCACGTGGCCCAAGGGCGTGGCGTATCCCGCGCCTGCGTATTGGGCTGCTAAGCCCGGACCAACGTATCCGGAGCCAGAGTATCCTGCTCCGGAGTAGCCGGAGTGAACGGCGGAGATGGTGATCGTGATCACGGATATCTGGAAGTTAGGATATCGGTGATTATTCGGGAATGGTTGACTGTATCTGACTGCACGAATAACATCTTTAATGGTTATTATTGGTTCTGATATATATTGGCGAAAGTTCGTATTTTTTATGAAATTTTTTATGAAATCAGTGAAGAGGTTTTGGGGATAATGATGGTCCTTTGTGGTTTTTGGGATTAAAGTTACTTCTTGTATGTACATACAATATATCACGACTAGGTAGAAGAAACAATTAAAGAGTTAAAAAGAGTTGAAGCAGCTGTACTAGACGGAATAACTTCAGAATCGCATGAAAATCTGGATAGTGAGAGCACCGAAGGATCAAAGTATCTCTTCAAATCAATGACATAAAAAGATTACTTCGAACGATTCTATTCGTTTCAATTCAAGAATATTGTTTATATGTACTGGAATAAGTACGAATTGAATCGAAGAAGTACGTAATAAAACCTGGATATTCTTCAACCAAGCTCATGAATTTCATGCAATATCAAATCAAAAATGTATCGCATTGTTATTTTAAATGAATGCATATTATTATATGCATATTAAAACAAATAACATTTTTCTTTGTGTTGAATATTTTTTATTGCCTCTGGTTATTTCGAATCATTCAATATTCATTAATTCAAATATCTCATCTGGTACAAAAATTCCTACAAATATACCTTGTCTCCTTGGAGATTACAAGAATCACCACTACTCTTCTTATAGTATATACGAGACATTATGTCAATTGACAAAACCAATAATCTATAATCGGAAATAGGAAAGATTTGACATTAGAAATACTAAGATGTCTATAAATATACCAAATGTTTCTCCAATACCCCACAATAATATTGTTGAGTATATACAATGATTGTATCATCCCAAGATAAAATGTCACTAAGCAGTATTTGTTCAAAGTATTGTTGAAATCTTTGAATCTCACCCATTATAACATTTCACTTTCACTTTCAGAAAACAAATTGATGCCAGGCGACCAAAAAATTGAGGAGGCAGGACAAAAACTTTTACTTCAATTTTTCAATTGTTCTCTAACAAACAATCAAATTGTGGGCGATTGCAGGATGATACAACGATCACTGACTTATTACATGTCAATTATATGAAACATCCAATTATTCCTGTTGGAAGTATCAACACAAAATAGTAGACAGTATTTTCCCTAGTCTTTTCGCTTCCTTTGAAGAGAATTCTAAAATCAATGATCCGACTTCAAGATGATCACGAATCTATACCTATTTATTGATGTCAAAATAATAATTATTGATCACTGATCACCCTGTACACTGACCACCTTGTATATATGTGGTATTCTTGCTAGTTTCATTCAATAAAGCACCAACTAATCAAAGATGGCCTTTACAAAGACTACGTTAAACAAACGTGAGGAGACAGTCAGAGTCTTGATATATCACGATTTCATATCGTTGCGGTTGGTTGCGGTATTTTATTAATCTCTCATTTGCTATTACTACAACATATCTGTTATTTCGATGTACCTACAAAGTTAACTATACGTGGGATACAAAATGATTGTTGAGGCAAGATCCTCGACCTATTTGGGTCAGTATTATGAATGGGTAGGTATTCAGAAAACCTGAGTTTCGAAATCAATACGACAATCGACCAAGAAAAAGTTTCTTCAAGCGACTCATCAGTTTTCCATTCAATAGTATCACTGACACTTGGAAATTGAGTTCTCAAAATTATATTTGAAACAGAATTTAACCACAAAATCAGAAAATGTAACAGTAGGTATATCAGACAATGATCAAAAACGAGTTGTTTTTCATCAAATATGTATATCGAACCACGCTCAATACAGGAAAATAAAAAGCTGTTTTTCGATATTTAACTTCAAATAATAAGCATACTATAATATCGAATGTCATATATAACTGAAAATCATTAAAATAATTATTGGATTGGGATCATATTATACAATAATATATTATAAATGCCTCAAAGAATGCTCAATATAAATGATCATGCCTTTCCAAATCCTCGAAAATACTTTCCAAGACTTGTTTGTTGTAAAGTCAAACCTCTCGAGCTGATCCAATAGTCTATCTCAATTACCTTAGCAAAAATAATAATATGATAGTTGCAAGGTGGATATAGGATGGTGAAACAGCTTCCTATTAACAAGCACTAGAATAAACTGTAGACCTTTGCCTACTTGATTTCATACCGTAGTAATATTTCCTGAAGTTATCAGAGATGGCGACATACCTTGTGTCGTTAAAACAGAATCTGTGCATCTGTCACCTTTTTATCAGTTTCATCTGTTCTACATGAAAAATGATTGAGAAGAGTCAAAATATCAATATTCATTCCAGATTTATCGAAAATATATTGTTTTAATGTCGTTTCAAGTCACGTCTGTCAGATGCGAACCACAGAAATACATGAGCAACAGAATTCTTCTTCGATAATCGATCTCACCGCCATCTTCATTCAAGTCGTGGAAATATTAGTACCTTCTCAAACGGTCTACAAGTTTTTCGCAGAAACAATTGAAGAGCTGTTTCACCATCCTATATCCACCTTGGATAGTTGTTATCAGTATCTTCAAAATAATCTTTTTCTATGACAACCTCGATAAATGTTCATTTTATAACTGTAACTTCAATCATAAACAAGCACATTTTGTACAGAATTTCATTTTTGCATCGGTTGCTAGGCAAGTTGCTAAGCAACAAATGCGAAATGAAATATTTCGTGTTAGGTCTAGGTTCACTCTAAAATCACGACGACTACGACTTGTCAAATTATGACATCCAGCGACAAATTGTTGAAATGTTAAGTAACGAGTAATTTCATAGTTCTTTTCTATAAAAACTATTCATCAAAATGGAAACTGATAGTGATATCGACTTAGATTTGACACCTCCAAACATTATAGAAGCAGCGATGCAATGTATGCATGTATTAAACGTGAACGATATGTTGTCATAGAAAAAAGTATAGCATGCAACTCGCATCAAAATGGGCATCATTTTGTGCTCATTGCATAATATACTATTTTTGACCCAAAACATGGTCTTCGAAGCCAAAGGCTCTTCAATTGTATCAATTTCTAACAAATCCTTCACTGAATATTTTTTTGCATATGGATTTGTCATCGATTTGCCAATCATAAATGGAATATTTTACTATGAAAACTCTAAAAATCACGGATGTTTTTTTTGCACTGAATATTCAGGTGCAGCCAAAAATATTCAACTACTAATGACTATCACTCTTCCGTTCTTAATTCTCATTTTCCATCAGCAAAGCAAGCTATATTTCAGTGATGTACTCACAAGAAGAAACGCCATCACTTGCAGATGCACTCAACAATAGGATGCAACAACTGGGGGGCACCTCCCCATCTTGCGGTATTTATAACGAAGAATCTCACTCCTTCATCGTCGCTGCTGCTGCCTACGCTCAAGGTCCCATCTAATTTTCAGAATCAGAAAAATTGAATAGCCATTCTAGAAGACTATCATTACGGCACCTCATGTTTTCTAGCCTGTTACCTCAAGACACTCAAACACAATCGTAAGACTTCTGTACCGAATGAGCAGCCTATTCAATTTTCTCATGAGTTACATCAGCAGTAATGTTGTCAATCACATATTAATATAATAATGTTGTCGAAGAGATTTTCACAAGAATATGAAAAAATAAAGTTGTTCTGCTTTCAGGGTATAGTGAAGTTCACTACTTGTTATAAATATTTATCACACTATTCAACAGCTTAGTCAATTTTGAGAACAGGAAAAGTGGTTCTAACAACAGAATAATATGGGCTACGTATGCATTCCTCGAACGTATATAAAACTGTGATACAGTTAGTTCTTAAGGATTGTTGGATCCGGTTCGAGTGTGAAAAACATGACATAATATTTGACAGGATTCAGTTCTAATTCATCATTCTGCCACTGGACCTTTTAGATTATCAGCCAACTGTTGACAATCTTATATCGGCCGCATATAGCAAGAGGTTCACATCAATAACATCACCAATTTCATTATTGAATAATAACTTGAAGAGTAATGGCCCCAGATTAGAGCCTTGTGGTACGCCTTGAAGCCATTCAACTGTGCTTACATTGAAAATCAATGAGGCAAAACATTATGTGATTTAATCAATGATAAGAGATGAATCAAATGTATCTCATGAAACTACGTTGTCAAGGAGATATGATGTTTTTAGAAGACTGATGATGATGCAACAATATATTATCACTTTATTAATGAAAAACCTTTGTGAACATATGTATTTCTATAGATAGTCTCACGGAAATATCTAGTGTTCTAAGCATGATTATGACATAATAACATGCCTTGGTAATTGAAATGGAAAAATTGTGATTTTTGACAGACTCCAATGAGATGCGGTGAACAGCTACTGATTGACATGAATGAATACAGTTCCTCCTTAGAAAATTTGTCGGTTATCTTTGACTGTGTAATGATCTCCTTATATGAATAGAGTAGTTTCCATTTCCAAATATGCCATACCTACCTCGTCTTTTACAGCTTATACTTGGTAAGAACAGTTAGAACGACAGGACAGATGAGAATGCTAAAACAAAACAAGAACTATCTTGAAGTGGTAAATTGGATTCAGGCGGAGGGAGAGTATGTTTCTATCATTTTAGATGTGATAGTTAGTCAATATTTTATGATTCGTTATCACGAACACAACCCCTTCACAATAATATCCTGATGATATATAAAAAAGAGATTGCGGTTGACATTCCGATTTTTTATTTATCTGTCTCAAGATAAAAACCATATCAGAGATACAAATGCATTGACCATATAAACTGATGAGAACAGTAGTAAAAAAGAACAAAGAATTAATCTTGAACATGAAATTTGTATTCTGAGTTGCATAGAATACCAATAATTCATAAATGATGCGGATCTGCAGAACTTTGAATTTAATTAATTTAAATTCGTTAGTCACGTATTTCACTTCTTTTCTATTACACGTTTCAGAAATAGATGGCTCTTGTTGCTAACTTGCTATGAAAAAACTACTAATTATATTTTGTTGACTGCTTCCAACTGAAATAGATTTCCCATTAGAAAAGTTTCATATTTGTTTTTTTTTGTAAAAAAATATATTTTATTAAACAATCAAATGATTCACAACATGTAATATAATATAATATTCAACAATAATAACTGGTCAATTCTTCATTTTATTCTTGAAATGAATGCTATATCAGAATGTCTATATGAAACCATGAACAACCTTTTTAAAAATGTCAATTGAAATATCCACATAGTATCCCAGTAATATATAATTCAACCAATAGGTTACTTCATGACACTGGTTGAATTATTATGCTGTTTCATATAAAATATGAGTTCATTAAAAAAAAGTTGGGAGAGCACAAGTTACCTTCCATGTCGCAAATAATATAACATTGAAATGGTAGACAGGATTCATCATCGAAAAATAGACTATCAATGTATCCCATCAACGGGATTTACCTATCATATAATTACTTTACTACTCTGCTGATAATAAATTATTTTGCTATAACTATTAACATCAATAGTACCCCTGCTCATATTGATGTTCCTCGTTGTACTGGCTCTTGGAGTACTCTTCCTGTTCAGGCTCTTCCACATGCTTGACTTGGTGTTGACCGTCCAAAACATGTTCTTCTTGGGGATTCTGGTGCTGATGCTGCACAAAAAATCAAGAAGGTAATGCAGAAAATAACAGGCTGAACAATCAATGACTCTCTAGGAATATATAGTAGCAACTTGTCCATTGATACTAACGTGAAAAACTAATCTTTCTTGATGATTGTTGTTGATCTGCTGATAAAGACAATAAAGAGCAAGACGATATTGTCTTGTCAAAGACTGGTTACACTGTGTAATCGTGGTTGTAGGAAGAAGTCCTTAACCCAATGTGAGGTTGATGTAGTTGTAAAGAGAACAACCTCCAAGTCACCTCCACACTCTCACCACCAGTTGGTGATTCAAAAAAATCAATCTTGCTAGACCCTCACCGGAAGATGGTCTTCCTGCTGATGAATCTGATGATTCTCTGGTTGCTTGGGAGGCGCGGTCTTGTGTACCACAGCATTGAATCCGCTGTGTTTGTCAGCTGTGTACTCCACAGTTCTTACTGAACCGTCCGGTTCCACCAGCGAGTACTGGCCTTTGACAACGTCACCGTCTCTGGTCTCATGATGGCTCTTGATGTCTCCAGTGTGGTAGTCGTTGACGCCGTATTTGAAGGAGTACTTGGGAGGAGCCTGAAAAACGATATAAGAAAGTATGACCCCATTTCACATAAACTTAAGGAATGTAACTGGCTCAATATGAAAAATAGAAGGCAGCTTCACCTTGGTACCTTCACGCATAAACTATTGAATCACTTAAACCCTCCAGCTCTGACGAGTTACTTCGTTCCTCGAAGTAGAATACACTCAAAAAATATCAGACACATATCCACTTTAACCATGCCTCAGCACAAAACTGCATTTTTCCCTGATGCCTGATGAATTCAAGATATACAATATAAATAAGTTCAAATATAAATTGAAGAAACATCTATTTGATATGCAATGAATACACTCGACCAGGCTTGTTGATAATTTTCATCCCATTCATATTGCATACTGATAACTACCTCAAATTCAATTGAATTGTTTTTTTTGTATTAGTTATAATTGCACCCATAATTCAACTACTTTATATATTTATTTACTTTGATTCATTATACCCATCTTGTTAGCCCAGCCAATTACTTATATAATTTTTTATTTTGGGCATTTGGCCCACTGTTGGTTAAGTAGAATAGCTTCAAGCTAGACTTCGCCATCAGTTTATGTTAGTCACCCATTTTGTATATTTTTTTCTTTATCACATGAAAGGCGTTTATTATTATTATTATTAAATGTCCATTGAAGATCTAGTGGGGAATTTAGGAACCATGCACCAACACCTGTGCAGTGGCTGTTATTTTTTGTGGATGAAATCTGAATTTTGTGTGATAAATATGCAGTATTTAAGACACATCTACTAATGCATTCTCCACAATTCCGATGAGATCGAGGATGATACTGATGATAGGTGGGGAGGATGATGGTATAAAATGGGATAGGAAACGATTGCTTTTTGAGCAATTATTTCATCGCTTCTCTCATTCTTTAGCGCTGATGGTCAAAATTGAAGTTGAATTTGTGCATTCCGGTGATCATGAGAATGATAATAAAATGTAATTATGTGATTTTACCGTGTGATGATGGAATGTCCAGTATTATCTATAAATCTACCGCTCCAAATAAATACATTCGTGAGTTTTTTGTCATCAGAATCCACCATGTGATCATTGATCAATACCAAACAAGTGACAATTCAGTTGTCATGATAATGTGTTTTTGTTGAATTCATATCAATAAGCCCCCACATTTAAGGGCATTTCATGACTAATTAATTGAAATTGAATTTCAATGCATTCGTCAAACAAATAGAAGCGATTGAAAAATCTGATTTATAGTAGGATTGTTTGGGATAGTTAAATGAAAGATCTTTGGCATATCACCTCATCAATAATAAACCATAGAATAACATTTGCTTTCATATTTAGACTTTATTAACTTAATGGAGGAATAAATTTGTGAGTAGTATTATCGTGTACTTGAGAAACAATTTATATCAAAGAAATCGAATATGGGTGAACCATAAGGATGTGAAGGACTGGCCACCATATTTTCCTGATTTTTACCCAACTGAACAGTCCCGGGATAAGAAAAGAACGACTGAACCCCGAATATTATTTCGAGGAATGCCAATGCAGAGAAAATTAGCAACTGTTTGAGTATGCATGAACCTCAATAAGGCACATAAAACTTTGACTCTCATGAATGAAAAATCATTTCTCTCGATTCAAGAAATCTCTCATCAGCAGATGTCAAGTGTGAAAAACAAACAAATGACATTCAACATATGGTCAGTGAAGCTTGCTGAGGTTACATCTACATTGCTGTAATGCATGAAAACAATTTCCTGATTGTTGTCTTTTGTATAGAAAGTAATTATAACTTTTTATTTCACACTCTCGAATGTGTGGGAGGTGCCGAAAAAAATATTTCAAACATATATTTCAAACATCTGCTTGAGAATGAATTATTGTACATTTTTGTGTGAATATTCTTATTGAAAGGTTTTGGTTTTCTGATATACTCACGTAATAATCGATATGGTGTACTTTTCTTTCTTCGTGGTGTTCGTAGTCAATGGGTAGGTGACTTTGAGGAGATTGGACATTGTCATTATGCGTACTAGTATCTTCGTTGCCATAATATTGAAGAGCATACTGTGGGTCAACATGATCTTCTTCTTGGGCGTATTGGCTGATGATCCTTGGATAGGCTAGGACTGTTTCCAGGACCAGGAGAGCAGCAATAAGAAACTGAAATATCATGGAAGTCTATCACCATCTGTCGCGAAATATCCATTGGGAATCAAAAAATTACTTATTATTATCATTGCGTTCCTCTGATTTGATTCATTCGGGTTTCTGTAGCTGTATCCGCAAATTTGAACCGAAAATACTCTTATTTCAGAGTTTTCCAGGAAGTTTATCAATTGAAAATTCCTCGAAATAAAGAATAAAACGTGTATGTATATTGTATGAAGAAGAATTCAATCTTCATCGATATGCAAATCAGGTACAATTGATTTGAATGCAACTATGTTGTGCAACTGACATTATTCTAATCTTGTGGAGAATTGAAAGTGCTCCAGTATCATCACTGTTCCGATGAGCAAACTTCCAATGGCATGCGAGAATGTGGAGTGGATTCATCATCACTGATATATTACCGGCCTACTAAAGATGCCATGCAGAAAAGTGCTCATTACTACTTTGAAAAGTATCCATTCATGTGTAAAACGTAATAGTTATTACTTTATTACGCAAATGATTCTATTTCTTGGTGTTCTATATAGTGTTCGACGAATCCATGCACGATACCGGCTTAGGCCCAGTTTATTAATTGTGCTAAGCGATTTTGGCTTCAGCGTGAAAAACGCAATGTTGTTATTGATCAATTTCGAATCAGATTGTGATCCGATCAAAATTGACCAATAACTACACTGTATTTTTAACCGCTATTATCGCTAAAGCCAAAATCGCCTAGCAGTAAACTGGGCTTTATAGTGAGAATGGTCGTCGGAATTCAACTGCGATTAAATAGAATATTTTTGAACAATTGACTGGTAGTGCTTGACGTGAAAGAATCAGAATGAGAATTCAATGAACACAAAAAGTGCAAAGAAACAGATATGTCAAAATTTTTTGGAAAAAAAATTAACATAACATTTTGAACTGATTTTTTTACGTTTATACAAAAAACAAAACTTCATTGGATATATTGAGTGGAAAAAGTGGTTCTCTCACTCATCTGTTATTCTACTGCAGCTTATTAGAATCGTGGGAAACATAAAAGTCAGTCAAGAATTGATTCTGACAGTTCAAAGTTTCGAAATGAGTAAATATTGGAAAAACTTTTTCATTTTTTTCATGAATGTAGAAAAGATATTGCATGCAACTCTCAAACACTCAACTAAAATAAGGGGTATTGTCCCTTAATGATTCTCTATTTATTTGATACGAAATATGTTATCTATGATACATGTCATTGTTTCTTCAACTTCTTACTTTTTATTAGGCATATTTCCTTTTTGCTAGATTTTATAAAAACATATTTTTTTCAATTTTGAAAAGTATTTAATTTTCCTGAAGAAAGCGTTTTAGGAACGATTTGTATGAGTACCCAACCTTGTATCTTGAAGATTTTTGACATGCTCTTTCGAGTTTTTCGTTCGAATTCAATATCTTGATAAAATCATTTCAGTTTCTTCCACTTACCTTCAATGAAACCATTTTTCCTGCTATTAGCACCTGCTCTTCACCACTTAAACGATAATTAACATGTTAGGAGAAATTGGTCTTCATTTATATATGCTTTCTTCTTCACACGAAGACAAAAATAGCGATAGGGGAGTCAGTGCAGTTAAGAGAGAGAAGAAATTTGCTTACTGGATTTCAGTGCATCAAATGTGAGCGTTTGATGTGCACAAAGTATATCGGCATAAATTATCGATGATTGATGGATACTGGACAATGACCATTTCACATTGTTTTAGAACAACGAGAATGTTTACATCAATGTCAATAGTATGTCTTCTTGAATAATTCCAGATAAAAGTAAAGTGATTATCCTATGTGTTTCTGGTCTGTGTGAGAGAAGATGATGATCTGTGACGGAGTGAAAGATCGAATCTTTGATTGAAAATAAAAAACGCTTGTATTGAAAGTATTCTGATCAATTATTGGATTCTTCGAAAAATTGTTTACACATATCAGAATAAGAAGTGAATAAAAAATTTACCAATTAGATGTAAATGCCAACATTTCATTTTCAAGCACGAGCCCTGCAGAAAATATCAGAAATCTGATTTTCTTCGAACCTTTATATAATCTGCAAACATTCAAGAAATATTTCAGTAGGTACCTATATGCATTATAGGTTTTCTTTCCGTCTAGTCAAGAAATGAAAAAAAAAACTATGCGAAAATATTGAAACATAAATATGCTGGATCTGGATCCAAGAAAAATATTGCTCGCAAACATGAGGAAAATGAGGATGATTAAGATACTCAATATTTCAAATAACTCATGCATTTGCTTTTTTTTTCTGTCAGATTCATAATTTCAGACTGGAGCGACAATATTCCAACATTCTTTGAAACAGCTTTCGTCTTCTGGACCATTTCTCCTTCAAATTCTCTACACGACTGTCACAAAACCTAACACAAAATCTGCGCAGTTGTCATGTTCATAAAATAGTTTGCGTTATTTATAGTAGTATATTATGATAAAAGTTTTATAAGACGCTATTTTGTCTTATAAACGTGTGTCATATATATTTTTTTCAAGTTTGCATTAATTTTGAGTATTTTATTGAAAAAAAAATTTATATCGATAAATAACCGAAACATTGTCGATTGGTAACAATGATGACATTGAATTATTAAAAACTGACGCACAAGCGTAAAGCCCAGTTTACTGTTGAGCCATTTTGATTTTTGCGATACTAGCGGTGAAAAATGCAATGTTGTTATTGTTTTTATTGGTCAATTTGAACCAAATCACACTCCGAATTGAAATTTACCAATAAAAACATTGCTTATACTATCAAATCCAAAATCGCTCAGGAGTAAACTGGGCCTAACTCTTCTGACTTTCATTTGACAATTCGATTTTACCAACCTCCATTCCAAGTTAAAATTAAAAAAATATGTTGATTATTCTTTTGAGCTTGTTGTTAAAAAAATCACATTGATACCAGTTTATGGTGTTTTAAAAACCATTCATTTCGTTTTTTATTTTTGAAATCTGTGTATAAAGCATTCGTGAAGAAGTTGACGGACTTGTCAGCAATAACATACAAATTCATTCTATTTTAGCTTGCTTGTTTTTCGAATGAACAGAGTTAGGGCCAATTTATGCAACATTGTCTTTATCCTAATCTTGTGTTATAGTTTTAACTCAGTCCCAATCATAGTCTCAATCATTTTGGACATTTATGCATCACAGTCTTGAGACTTAAGAATTATGATATGACAATTAACAATCCATCGATAGCGATTGATATTTGTTATCAATTATTATATTCGAGATTATATCTATATCTGAATATTATATTTGTTATCAATTATTGCCACAGACATGGATATTGGTGACAAAAACCAAATTTAATGTCATTTCTATTGACAGGTCGTGGTCGACGCATGCGTATTTGATATGTGGTCTCAATCATAAGCATAAAAGTTGAAAATTTGTAACTTTCAAGGTCGTGCTTCAATGATTACGAATTAAGACTGAGACTAAAAATTTTGCATAAATGCACCCATTGAAATGTATGCTTTTAACTTGATTATATGATTAAGACGAAGACTGTGACTAACACTAGGATAAAGACAATGATGCATAAATTGGCCCTAACTCAGGTGGGTTTCATGGTTGATATTTCAATGACAAATTGAACAAATTGAATTCTATTCTTCCACAAGAAATGTATTCCAATAAGCGATAAACCCACAGAAATCCTGTGTTTTTCCTGAAAATAGTACCATAAAATTTGAAGAGTGCAATTTTTTGTCCTGGCACCAACTACCATATCATTAATCAATCCGCTCGTGGAATATGATTAGGTGTAGTAGTGACGTAAACAACCAATTTCGCAATCACAAACCCCTCGATTAGGTCTTCAAATCGCCCAATCAGAGCCGTAAAACAGTTATATCAAACCATACCTATAATTGAATTGATTAGCAGTCGTTGCCAAACCACGAAGTTCAATACCGTGACTATGTGCGCCACACGTTTTTCTCTTCGCTGACGACGAGACTTGAATGCCCAAGTTTTCGAGTAAACGGTCGAAAATTTGAATAATATTCTCATTGAGCGGCAGCAGGCAACTAGTGCGTTTTCTATTCCGGAAACTTTTACTAGTTTCCAATTTCCAAGGATGACGCAACAGAGGTAATCGTGCGTTGATGGTTTCACGAATTATGGAAGATGATATAAATGAATCAGGGTAATTGGCGGGCTTGAAAGTTTAGCACTCAACCAACATTGAATTACTTATCATTTATGAATAGCTCACTCGATGGTGACTAGGAGATTGTGAGCTCTTGGATAACAGCTCAGTTAGGTACCCTATTGTCATCATGCAATCAAAAAAATTAATGTGTGATCTACTATTATGCGAGTATGAAGTAGGTGGACTGTGTATCCGTTCTTTCTGGCAGTCAGGTAATTATCTGCGAAAACACCGCATTGTATATTCCATTCTTCCTAAGTTCTGATCATAAAAGTCATATCTTTTAATTGTACAACACGGGAAAACCTAGAAATTTAGTGGAGGTACATCGTGGAAACCAGTAAATGGATATTGAGAGAGGAAATTGTTATTGGAATCTCTCTTAAAACTCTTACAATTTATAAGCATTTGGAAACATTTCCACATGAGGTGAATTCCACAATTCCGCCGTTCGATGCAAAATAGTATATGTATTATGATACAAGTTTTATAGGATATGTGTGTCATGTACAATTCTTTCTATTTTACATTAATTTGAAAAATATTGATTCAATATCGATAAATAACTGAAAGATCTTCGATTGGTAACACTGATGTCATTGAAATATTTAAAATCTGACGCACTAGTGGTGAAAAATGCAATGTTGTTATTGTTTTTATTGTTCAATTCAAATCAAATCACACTCTGAATTGAAATTTACCAATAAAAACATTGGGTTTTTCACTGCTCGTATCACCATATCCAAAATCGCTCAGAAGTAAGCTGGGCCTAACTCTTCCTGACTTTCATTTGACAGTTCGATTATACCAACCTCCGAATAATAAAAAATGCGTATCGAAACAGAGGCTATTTCGTTTCATAATGACTTCATTATAGAACCAAAATAGGAAAAATATGTCTCGAGCTTGACGCTTGATAATCTAAGGGTGTCCAGCGATCCAGGAGCCTCAGTGTATGATTGGGTGCTGAACTCCAAACATGTGAAAAATATTTCAGGACAATATTCCTGTGCTTTGTAGATCATTAGAAGCTGTTGAGGTGTGAAGTAGCCCTTGACAATGAACAAAAAACCGAGTTTTTGTGATGTAGTTTTAGCAATGGAATGAACTTCCCTTGATAGAGTATTGTTGGTGGTAACACTGAGTATGGATATCGATGCAACAAAAAGCAGCCTATGTGTCATGAAACAAGCAGCAATCAGTGTCTTCAGACTGAGCCAGACACGTAATCTCGAATCTGGAATCCAGTCCAATCCTATGGACACTTGAAGATTTTGGAAAATATTTCCCTAAAATCCATGTCTAAACCGACAGATATCATACTAGTTAGATACGACTTCGAAATGCAGTTTGAAATGGCCATAAACAACCACCAAATTTGCACGAACTAGGAAGGGATGCATCAGTGTGGTATACTGATGGATCCAAGATGGTTGAAAGGGCTGGAGTGGGACTAACAGGGCGAAATTTCAGGCTCTCAAAACCACTTGGTAACATCCCAAACATCTTTCAAGCAGAAGTATATGCAATAGAGATATATGTGCTCAGAAGGGCCTTGAAAGGGCAGAAATCTACGATAGCCAAGCATCACTGAAAGCTCTGAAGTCATACACTTGTGAGTCTGAGCTGACTTAGGACTGTGAACAATCCCTAAAACAGCTGGAAGCAAACAACCAGGTCACTTTGATGTGGGTTCCAGGTTACAAGGGAGTTAGAGGCAACAAAAAAGCAGACTGCCTTGCCAAAGAAGGGGCGAACACAGAATTTTCAGCTCAGAACCCTTCTGTGGATTCTCCAAGGCCCACTTGATAAAATGAAATCTCACAGGAATAAAATGGCAGGACAAAGACAAGCGAAAATGCAGATTAAGATTTTTTGTGAGAATTTATGTAATTGAAATAGGTATCAAGATATATTGAGCAAAGGATAATGCTAAAACGTACGAGATAGAATAAACGAAAAACAATAGAATACTACTACAGTAAATAAATTACCTCGTACAAAATAGGTAATCTTGATAGGCAAGCTTCTGAATCTTTTCTCATATGATACCTAATCTGCAACTGACAGTTCCTTTACTCGTCAGACATTACCTATTACATCACTATTTATCATTTCTGCACCGATTACCAGCAGCAGTAAGATCCATTCAAGAAATAAAAACAAAACTGAAGGATCCCCAAGGAACTATATTTCTCAGTCTGGGCCATGTATAACAACGTCAATGGCCAGCGGCTTCACACCGTCTTCTGTCATGCCGTTGACGTGGTAGTGAGTCAGTATGAGGCCCGTCCCTGCCTTGCAGATGTCGACAGGGCCGTCTCCTAGGGCCGGCATAGGCCCGAAAAATTTCTGCCTGATTTTATTGGACAGCGTCGAGGCGGCCACCGTGTAGCTCAGATTCGTGGTGACGTTTGAGGCGACCCAGATGACGATCTTGTCATCTTTGGTTAGGGTTTGTTGCCTGGACTCCACATAAGTGCTGAAAAATGATTGAGTCTGGAAATTTGTTTATCTTGTTTCGTCCTGGAATGAGTTTGTTAATGTACAATAATTGTCGAAAAAATCGAAAAACAACTCCAAAGGGCATTCCCAGAAAAAAGAAATCACTTCAGCATTTACTGAATTTGCACTTGGGAACATCACCAGATCTACAATGGTACAGGAAAATACTACATGGTACTAGTTTGACGATCAAGATGTTGAAATAAATGCTGTATGTAACTGCCTTGAAGAGGAACAAGCTCTCCAGATCTTCTTCTGAAAACCATTGATTTTTTTCTTATCAAAGTGACTTATATTGCGATCTCCATATGTTGGGATAATGGTTTATGACCTACAAGCACCTAAATTCAGTTGGAGTAATATTTGAATATTCTTGGGATCTCACTAGAAAAGTTTTTATCAATTATCTCGAAATCTCTAAGAGTGTTTTCATCTGATTTTGCATTTTTGCTCCTCAATTATGAATATATTCGATACACCACATTCGCTATTCCATAGATGTGACTCAAGGACCAAGGAAGGTTCAGAAACTGGTATGTTTCAAACAAAGGACACATATCTGACTGGACGGTCTCAGGCAAAACTGAGACAGTTTTTCACTCAACAACTTCATTAAGTTGACTCAAAACTAGTCAGAGCCTTAATAGAGCTAGGCAATTAACAACTAACTAATTAGACCAAAGACAATTTCCTGCTTCAGAACCCCTCTGTGGACTTTTAAAAGCCTACTTGAAAGAGGGTTTCGACGCTGGGAAACAGATGAAATGAAACCTCACTGGAATAAAGTGCCATGACAAAGACATGCGAAAAGGCTAGTGAGCCTATCGCTAAGGAAAGCTGAGGATCTTCTCGAGTTGGACAAAAAAGACTTGAAACTGGTAACGGGATTCCTCACTGGACACTGCCCTCTCAGGTATAACCTTAAGAAGATGGGTACCAGTTTCAGTTCCTGCAAGGGACCTTCAGAAAGTCATCGGATGTCAGGAACCTACCTCCCAAGAAATTGATAAGCTTTGCACGAAGCCTCGGAATCCCGGGCCTCGAATAGATAGGTCCAGGTGCTTGTGATGCTGCGTAGCCTTCCCTAGTCCCTTCCTCAATCTACAATGGAATGTCTTTCCACAGGGCTGGTTCAAACTAGCCTCAACAATCAAGAGAGTATATACGAAGGATACGAAGGAAGAGACTCGAAGAAGTGAGTAACTAACGGTTAGTTCCAGGACTAGCTTTTTTTAAATTTCACCTGGAAGATATTATGGTTTCTTCTTCATCGGTATTCGTCAGATCTTCGTCAGAGCCCATCAGGTGATTTGTCTGGTCATCGATATGATTGAGGTGACAGGCTGCTATCCTTCCTGCTAACAGGACCATAACCGGCTTGACTTCAGACGATTGCAAGTTGGTTTTGCTGCAGTAGCAACTGAAAAGAAATAGAATATGTTCAAGTGATATATATTTGGATCTCAAAACGTTCCAAATATTTTCTTCGCTCACCTAGTTTGTGGCAGGACATCGGAAAAATCGTGGTTGACCACGTTCAATAGGACGATGCACTGGGTGATGCCGTATCTAATGTCCTGTGGATAGAATTCCAAGGCACTTCGAGCATCTAGCTGTGTCAGAATTATAGGTATTTCTTTGTGCTCGTACTTGAAGTGTGATTCGAGAGTGAACAAGGAGACGAACTTGTTGCAGTCAGCTTTGGGACACTGAAGAGGTCTACGATCAACGAAATTCATCGGTTCACAACATCTTCAACCTCCCCGAAACAGTTCTCTGAGCTGTTGCTTATAACTGAGCTCTATGAACGATATTACGTACCTTTTAGACAGACCTGTGGTACTAGAATTTCTACTCTTTTTCGGTGAAGATTGTCGTTTGTGGTACGACAGAATTTCTGGATAGGGAAACATCTTGTCTCTCAAATCACCTGCTTGCCTAGACCTTGAATCTCCAGAAGCTTAAATCAGAATCAAATAAAGTACAATTTGATCGACACCGTTTGGTTGAAAGCAACGTGTTTTTATGCTGTGAACCAAAATATATCGATATCCACCTGTGAGGAAAAGTCTTTTGAAGCACTCAGTGCAATACAATACATTGTTCCTGCCTTCAAGCATGTATTTTCGTTCAAACTTTTCTTGGCAGCTTACGCAAGAAGATTTCCTGTTGCAGTCAGCCATATCAAAATTTTATGTCATATCATGGTCATATCTATCAAGAAGACATTGACAGTTGCTCTTCCCATGATGTATAATGAAGAGAATACTATAGTAACTACATTTCATTTCCAGGATAATTTATGCACTGGTCATCTAGTCCACATCAGGAATGAATAATTTTCTCTTGATCATTTTTACAATTAATAACGTAAGATACCAAAATAGTATTTTGTTATTGAAAAATTCACACTTTTGATAAAAAAAGTAGTAGTTGTGAAAAAAAACATTATCCAATCTATGATTAGAGATAATGTGATACTTCAGTGGAATGATACAAACTATGATTCAAAGTCATTTATTATTACATTAGTTAATATTTATAAATTATCTATAAATAATATAACGACCATCCAGAAATATCACTATTTTTCATTTAGATTACTTCTGCAACGACTGTGAATTGAAGTGATTCAATTTGAATTAAATAGAAAATAATTTACTTATACCTAATATAATACTTTTCAGGTTTGATGAAATAATGATTTGGCAGATAGTCGTCATTTTGAGTTTTTTGAATGTCAATCCTCTCAGAAAAACTATCATAACCTATATTCTGCGGAACTGAATCTATGGGTCTCAATCGCTGCTCATGAATATTCTGTTTTTTGTAGATATTTTGTGAATTCAGTGCTGCCAAGAAACCTGCAGATGATGTTCTTCCCTGCAAATTCTTCTCACTTGGATACCCATAGAATTTGGGTTGGCCAACAGGATCTTCCACTGTTGCCCTGAAAAAAAAAATCATTTTTACAATAAATATAATAATACAACCGGTTAACAAAGCAGACTTTGACGCGTTTTCAAATCTCAATACGAAATTGACGTTTTCTGAGAAATGTCATTGAGTGACATTATTTGCGCTCGTGAGCATGTCGTATTCATAAAAAAACCCAGTCCGTTGAATATTAAGTAAAAGTAAGTTTGGCTATATATTTTTGGTTCATTATGTATTATAACTGTGGGATAGACATAAGTTTTCAAGTAGCCTCAATAGCTAACGGATTCAAAGCGCTACTACTCTAGCCTCCAGCTCGAGTTCGATCCCTGGGCAGGGCATTTCTTCTTCAATCTATAAGTTATTTTCCATTCTTTTTTTTAATGTATGAATTATTGGATTGAATGTCAATATAATAGTGAAAAATTAATGAAAAGAATATTATGAAATGTAAGTTAACTGATTGAAGTAGGTATCGAGTAGGTTTGTGCTCTAAATACACAAATAGTTATTTCATGATACAGTACGCTGTATAGTTATCACATAACCAGGAATACGGGAAGTATATTCTTGATTGCGTGATTAATTCTGACAACCTTTGATATAATAGGTGACAATTGAAATGAATTTCATATCCGTGTGGACATGAAATCATATTAGCAAACAAAGAAAATTCAGTATTTTATATCTGGAGTTGTCGAAATGGTATATTATCTGAAGTATGGAAATAGACATTATAATATCGACAACACCTGAAATGGTCGTGGGAAAAATAGTGTACAAAACTCGTTGGAAAGTGCATTTCCTTCACTCGTTACGTTTCCTCTTGCGAAATATGTCACTTCCCACACTTGTTACGTAATATATTATTAGAAAAATACTTACCTGCATGAAATTTAAATGTACTAAATCATTATCAAATAAATAAATAAAGAAGTTCACCCACCTGTACCCATTCTCATCGGCGACATACGTCACAATATGCGCGTTCCCGTCCGGCTTGACGTACCCGTAGCTACCCACAACGGTGCCGTTGGTGAACCGCTCCTCATCCCTGAACTGCACGTTCTCCGCCACTGGGTCCTCGACGTCATAGCCAAAGGCGTACGTGCCACGGCCCGAAGGCTCGAAGTCATTGTAGGCTGCCCACTCGACGTTGCTCAGGCTTTGCTGGTGGGTCAAAGCCAAAGGTGCGGCGGAGGTCCAGGGGATGCGGGTCAGGACGTGCAGGAGGCAGAACTGAAACATCAGATTGGAGAGAGCGAATGCCTGATACTAAAGAAGCTAGCAAATCCACACACGAATTTCGACTCGGGATAGATCACATAATTTTAGGCTCATTTTAGGCTATTTCATTACCCTATTCCCAAATTTTTTGCTCTTCTCTTTGATAGAAAAATCTGTGGCTTTGCTAGCTTCGGCCGAACTCAGCAGAGCCATTTTTGAAAAACAATAATTTTGGTGTTTTGAAATAGTAAAATTGTAGAGCTCATTTAAGGCTAATTTATTACCCTATTCCCATTTTTTGCTCCCTCCCTTAATAGAAAAACTTGTGGCTTTGCTAGCTTCGGGCGAACTCAGCAGAGCCATTTTTGAAAATCCACTTTTTTTGCGATTCAATATAACGATATTCAAGGACTAATTTTAGGCTAATTAATTACCCTAATTTAATTTTTTTTGCTCCACGCATTACAGGAAAAAACAAATTTTTTCGATTTTTGCCAAGTTGATGATGCAATAATTTCAAATCATAAATTTTTGACGATTTAACTTGTCACACCGATGATACCCATCGCTGGATTAATAAAATGTTCATGTCGGAATGTTATATTCGACGTTTTTAAAAAAAAGTGGCTTTGCTGGCTTCGGGCGAACTCAGCAGAGCGATTTTTTCAAAAACAACATTTTTCTGTCTTTTGTTATAGCAATATTTCAAGACTAATTTTAGGCTAGTTAATTACCCTAATTTCATTTCTTCTGCTCCACGCATTACAAAAAAAATATATAATGAGGGCTTTTTTATGGATTCGAGATCTCATGTTATATGTTTAATGCAATTAAGTTTTGTTTATTTCACAATAATTCACGTATAAGATCATTTATTTCTCGAATTGAAACATGTTTATTGAATTTCGAAAGTTTCTACCTCACGAAAATATCAATGACATCCGAGATGACACATTACAAGGATTGATCATCTGTAGTTTTTACATGAGTAGGTATGACATACTCTGAGTTGAATCGTCAAAAAATTATAATTTGAAATGATAATATCATCGACTTGGCGAATATCGAAAAATATTGTTTTGTTTTTTTTTTTGTGATGCGTGGAGCAGAAGAAATTAAATTAGGGTGATTAATTAGCCTAAAATTAGTCTTGAAATATGGCTATATCGAAAGACAGAAAAATATTGTTTTTGAAAAAATTGCTCTGCTGAGTTCGCCCGAAGCCAGCAAAGCCACAGGTTTTTTTTAAAAAACGTCGAATAAAACATTCCAACATGAACAATTTATTGATCCAGCGATGGGTATCATCGGTTTGACAAGTTAAAATCGTCAAACATTTATAATTTGAAATGATTGCATCATCGACTTGGCGATTATCGAAAATTCTTGTTTTTTTCTGAAAATGAAATTAGGGCAATTAATTAGCCTAAAATTAGTCCTAAAATATCGCTATATTGAATCGCAAAAAATTTGGGAATAGGGCAATAAAATAGCCTAAAATGAGCCTGAAATTATGTGATCTATCCCGAGTCGAAATTCGTGTGTGGCTTTGCTAGCTTCTTTAGTACGAATGCCTGATGGCGCAGCTATGTCCTGTGGACGTCTTGTTGTTAGGACATGCTGGACGTCCTGATGGGACATCAACAGATGAGACAACAACTAGGTTTCTTGGTTTGGATACTGGCAATAGGATGAAATTTGTCATTCTCATTGAATCACTGCAATAAATTGGTTGTTAATCTCGAATGAGTTGGGTTATACAGTAGCAAGTAGACCCCCTTGTCACCCCGTGTCACCCCGTGTCACCCCGTGTCACCTTTTTTGGTACTGATAAGTTTATGCCCATCGACCACCGAAACTTGTATTATCGATGTCGACGATCATACAGAGATTTACGACTGATAGTGGCGGGAAAGCAAAGATTTCAGGAAAATAATCCTACATCGTGGCGTTCACCCGCTGCATCAGCGAACTATGTGAGAAAAAAAACAACAGAAAACATTCGGTTTACAACTGACAATGTGAGGGATCTTACCATTAATGATTATATTTCATATCTCAAATCTAAAATGATCTATGAAATTAACGAAATTCAATTTGATGCAATTCAAAACGTTGATTAATTTGTTTCATTGCCTTTCAGTTGTTGTATTATATCTAAATGATTATACCATAGCAGCACCAACCTGTTTACTAATAAAAAAGATGTGAATATAAATTTGTGATAACTTGATCACTTCACTCAAGTTATCGTTTGAATAAAACCATACGAAGTAAAACTTAGGTACGTTTATTCTCAAAAAGAGTTACGGAGAAACAGATCAATACAACTTACTCCGAAGAGAGTCAAATTTCTAATCCCATCTACATTTTAAAATTAGTACATCATGATGTCCCAAAAATGATAAAAATGCTTACTTTCATAATAATCAAAAGTTTCTATAACAATAATCACCTTGGAAGGTGTTCTACTTACTGATGTTTTGCTTTGATTCATGATTTCAAGTATGTATAATATTTCATCATCCAGTACAAAATTAACGAAATTCAATTTGATGCAATTCAAAACGTTGATTAATTTGTTTCATTGCCTTTCAGTTGTTGCATTATATCTAAATGATTATACCAAAGCAGCACCAACCTGTTTACTAATAAAAAAGATGTGAATATATACAGTGATTTCAGTCACAAACATCCATCCATGTTATAGAAATGCGAAGAAGCAAGTATATGTGTTGATGTTGATATTTTGACTTATACCAATCGATACCAGAATCACCTCAAAACCAATAATAATAAAATATTAGATTGTTCGATTAATTTTATCTTAATTGTTCGAGCAATCAATACGTAGGTTCGTAGGAGTGTCATAAATTTAATGAATATAAAAAAACTAATTCGAGAGCTTCATCTATGGTGTGTGATGAATTAATATATTATTCATAGTACATTAACCCAGCGTTATCTCCAGGCAATGTAGATTCAAATTCAATTTTTGCATGACTTATTCTAACCTTTTTTTCCTTGTGGGAGATTTCATGCAGATAATTACTGACATTATCTCCATATCCAGAATTCTGCGATTGGCGTCTATACTTTTAAGGTGGGTGAATTGAGCAAGGAATTTGAAATTGCGTGACCTCAAAAAGGTATAGGTAGGTAGACACTAGTCATGTCTCATTTCCATCAAAATTGGAACTGAATGTCAGAAAATTGTATAGCTAACTTTGAAAAGCTGCCCCCAATGCAAAACTGTACACAGTTTGTTTCTAGATATTTGTGCACCACCTCATATACAGGGTGATCAAATTATACTCCGGAGTTTGATGCCTCTGTTGTCTCGAGAGATAGGGAAAAAATACGTCAAAGTAATACACACATAATAGTGTTTCATAAAGGTATGTCTAACTTCTGTTTTTTTGCCAAAATGATGTTGCTATTCATAAAAATCGAAACAACTCATTACCTGTAACATTCAGGTATAGGAAATTCTCAATAAAAGTGAAAGTATCTAGTGAGTGAGTAATTTTGAAAAATAAAATACACAGTTTTCCATTTAAAATCACGTAGAAAATCGTGGTTGTTAGTTTTGCGTCACCATGTACACAAGATGAAATCTATCAGTCAGTGACAACTAGACTACTACAAAAAAATTTTCAGCCATGAAATATTAACCCTCTGTGATACAGGGTGACGTTTTCACTAAGATTTTTAGATGAGTGGAACTCATGTAAGTACTGTAACTTTATGAACACCCTATTTATTGGAAAAGAGGTTTTAAAAAACACGTTTTTTCATCCATTTCAAATAGCGAATTGATTTTGGACGTCAAATATGAATAGGAACGATTAAGTTGATAAGTTAGTTCAAACCGATCTATTGTTCAATGTTTTCGAGCTACTTAGTTTGAATAATTTCTAAAGGCAAGGTTTTTAATTCTGGTTGATACCTTATCAATAACAATATTATGTTCAGAGGATTGCTTGGGATTTGGATCAGCTTACTCAAACAAAAACCATTGTATCTTCTGCAACTTTTCAAATTTCGATCCATCATCTAGTGTCAAAATTAGTGTTTCAAAGTTATGTTATAATTTACTAGGTATATAAATAGACATAATTAATTCACGATCATGGGGACAATAGCTTCTGCATTCAGTACCTACAAAAGTGATTTTTGAGTCCTGATGATGGAGTATCCAATTAAAATTCGAAACGTTGGTGAATATACAATAGGTTTTTTTTCTTCAACTGATCCAAATCCCAACCAACCATCTGAATATAATTAGAACTTATTATTCAATCAGGTTATGTGTGGGATACAGTTGACTGAACTCGCTCGATTTTGTGATTACAACTGAGAGAAGTACGTTATAGTGGAAAAGAATAAGATATCGACCACCTACTTGGAAAATCGGATGCACTGCGTGAATTTTCGCCATTTTCACGGTCACAAACTGGGAATATTTTGCGTTCGGTGAGCCAACTAAAGATGATGCCGCGAATTTTGGAGAAAAGGTCGGTTGTGCAATTCCTTGTGCCTTGTGCTTTATATTCTCTCCTTCCAATTCGCGAAAACTAGACAAATTGCCGGGAAGGTGGAGCTTGAGCGAGACCATCTCAGAGATGTCAAGTTCAAGTTTAAGGACCCCGTATACAGTGTGTCCGGAATTGGTGGTGGATGTATTGCTATCTCGGGAAGTGTCGGAGATAGGAAAATGATTGAAAGGGGAAAGTTTTAGACAGTTGCTTTCATCATTCAATTCTTGCGGAAAAAATGCAAGAAAAATAATGCCGATGAAATCATTTTTATTGCAAATACAATAACGGGCCAAATTCAGATAGAAACGTAGGTACTTATTACAGGATGTGACTTATGAACAAAATTGTGAATGATTTTATGTTTTTACATTTATCGATAATTCGTAGGTTCAATCAATATCGAAGGAGAACACGATATTGAATCGCCCTGTGTATACAGGCTGTCCATTTTTCAAGTGCCGTTATGGAGATCTCGCTAATATTACCTAAGAGATACAAAGTTGGTTAAATCAGAGCAATGTTGCATAATTTCATGCTAATAAATAAACCCTCTGAATATATCTCAAAAAAACCTTTTTTTCTTAATAATTTCAAACACATAACTACCTGTCAAATTTATTCTCTCTTATAAACGCCATTTTGGATTTTAATATTTTTAGATGACTTTTTTTTTCTTTACCATAATGTATTGGCTTGTATTCATATGTAAAAATGACCATTTGTCTATTGAATGATAACTTTTTATCACTTTTTTTCATATTTTGTAACTCTGACCCTTGATTATATACAATAACACAATTCATTTGAAATTTTGGAGTTTGGAAAGGTATTATGAGAACAGTTTTAATACATAATAATAAATGAATTCACTTTCCACTAATCCAGAGAAATGCCTTGATTAACCCTTCAGATTTTTTTCGTCGATTGGTACCTACTGACAGATGATGACATATTTTTGTTTTCTTTTAAGTACCTCTTCGTATAAGAATTAGAAGCTATAATGAAAAAATAAGTACAAACATTTTTCCAAAATCTCATAACATAATGAAATTTGAAAGGAAAACCTTCAATTGAAAATTGTTGTACTAGCCCAATTCGAATTGATTATTATAGAAAATATCAAGACAAACTTCAGGAAATAAAAAAAAAGTATTTAGATCAATCTGATATTATCTCTAAAAAAAGTTTATTGAACTTTTCGTTCGTTCTCAATGTACCTAATTATGAAACCTACATCAAGGTGGATATATATATATATGGTGGAACGAGCCCCATTAAAAGGCACTAGAAATATGTGTAGACTTCTGCCTACTTGATTTTGTTGAATTCCAATCATAGTTTCAAACACTAGTAATATTTCCACGACTTCATATGGATGGCGCCACGTCTGCTGATTCCGCATGATGACAATTTTGAGTTTTGTGTGATTTGTTCAATCAATATCATGATTGAATAATCGAACAATATTCATATTTGAAGTCAAAACCACAATTATGAATGATCTGTCACTGTCACTTGAACACGAAACCATAGAATACGGTTATTAATAGAGAACTGAATTATCGATATTGATATCAAATGCGATATTAACGCCATCTCCGAACGATTAGTGAAATATTACCGGTGTTATGATCTTCGCTAAACCAGTCTACAGGTTTTGACGAAACACAATTGAAGAGTCGTCCCACCATATCGATATCCACCTTTCCCTACTTATCTTGTGTGTCAAAAAAAGCTGAAAATGACATATCTCAGAAATAAAAGAATATATCAAGAAATGCCCAGAACCATCACAACACAATCATGTTTTTTGGAAATGGTATGTTTTGATACGAATATAAATACTGAATCAAAATTGCAATCTTTCTGTATATGACTCATTGATGGTACTCGCGATTTTGAATCATGCAGATTTCATTTATGGTCTTGCTCTATCTGACACTCGTAAACAGCCGCCTTCATTTGATAAAAAAATCATGTTTGCGCCTACGTAGACGACATCACATCTCATATGAAACAAATTACCTCTCTAAACCTCACATACACAGATGCATGGGTTTGCTATCACGAAGTCATCACTTCGTAAGTCCATCTTATCTCTGAAATGAAAAAAATAATTAATCAAGTCGTCTACATGACACTAAAAAAACACTGCCTTGAAACATAGAAAGATGGGTAGATACATAATTATTCATATACTTTATTGTCCAAGAATAAATTCTCATTGACAAAGTGCTTATGGAAAAATATATTTACCTTAAGGACTTATTACCACCCATGTAAAATCGTTATTATTTGATCGATTTCAAAAAACTTTTTTTTGTTGAATAGGTATTTGAAATATCTATCCTACAATAAAGTGATAATTTTTTGTTGCTGTTATCGTGTTATTATCGAGGATTACTTCAAACATAACTGTACCAATTTTTATCATTAAAATATACAATTTGTATGAGGCATAGAGATAAATTAAAGAAACAAAAATCGTCGACCTTTTGAGAAGTGTATTGGAGGATTAGGTGGATCATCGACAATGATAATTTATCCTTAATTCTTCCCAAAAATACCAAAAAGTACCTTTTTTTGGTGAAAGATTAAAAAAACATTTCGGACATCCAGTTTTTTATTATGATGAAAATCGGTACAGGTATGTTTCAAGTGATCCTGATTTGAAATCCATCGTCCATCCATTGTGAAAAGAATCCTTAATACTACTATTTGAAAAATGGGTCAAAAAAATTGGTTACAGTTGGCCACGATAACATTCCAAGAATATAATCACTATATTATCGGATAGACATTTCAAATACCTAGTCAACAAAACAAAGTTTTTCTAAATCGATAAAATAGGAAAGATTTTACAGGGGTGGTAAACTCTTAAGGTGGACACACTGTATATGTATGGGTATATATGAACTGAAATAAAGTTTTGTGGATCACTCTACGCAAAGAAAAAACACTAATGAGCCAGAACAAAAGTGAATTTTATGTTTGATATAGTAATATGCACTGGCGTATCGTTGGGGGGAGGTTTCGGTGTATAAGTAAGTATAGTGTTGTTGAAATTTTCGAGTTTAATTCGCACAAAATAATATTTTTCAGTTAGGTTACCACCAAAATCCCCCTAGGAAATTTTTCACGGCACACCACTATGGACACATAGGTACTTCACCTCTCGGGCTCTCGAACATTTTCCATTTCATGAATAGTATATAATTATAACGAAGGTATATCAGCTCTTCTTTTCTGAAACCTTTGCATAATTATAAGTGTTCAATCTTTCACGCTTATTGAAACCAGATTCAAACTCTGTTGTCAAATTTATCAGGAAAAATTATAGTCCGAATTCGTTGCATTCCAATACCACGGATAATACTGTACTAAATATTGTGTAAACAATTTCTACTTTTTTATTTGTATACATGATCATTGTGGATATTACAGCCCACTGTGGTTATTACTTCATTTTCAAATCTAACATATCATATCCAAAGGAACTAGGATTTCGCGAAAATTAACAGTATATAGTTCAGTGAATTGAGTCTCAAATTTTTTTATTTCATAATTCAAAGCCTACCTACTAACTCAATTACTACTTCACACAATACTTTCTTCAGAGCTTCGTGAATTTGTCAAAAAAATTTGAAGTTGATTATATTTTAAAACATCAAAAACGCTGGAATTTTCTTAACTGAACTTCAGCTTCACTTCAGACTCATGATTTCTGACTGAAGGGACAATATTATGACATCACTTTGAAATGGCTTTTTTGTTTTTTAGGGCTCTCCGGCAAATCTCTCTTTTCAAATTTCGCTCACCAAACAACATGAAATAGTTCATGTTATGATGAGATTTCGAACATAACATTAGATATTTGAGATAGATTGTATATTTCATTATTATTCAGTTCGTTTTCTGAATGAATATTATTTCCTTATATATGTATCTGCGTAGTAAAATCTGTTCAGAATGAAGGAGGCTTCAACTCTTGTATTTTTTTTGGTTTATGTAAAGAAACAGTATTTTATTATAAAAACTATTGTTTATGGTTGACTGATCTAATAATCAGATAACTAGCGGCCCAACTTCATTATATATACCGAGGTAGGCGTTACTCAAATACACTCCCCTCATTCTCAAATTACATACCATCGGATTTTCAACAATAAATTACCACGGCCTATCAAAAACCTATATTTCATCATAGTCCAGAACTGAACAAGTAGGCGAACAGATATCGTATTTGGGAGTACGCGCATATTGATTAGCTTTTGTTTATGACAAGACAGTAATTCGTTTATTATTTTAATATGATCATAAAATTCGGATAGATCTGAGAATCTACATTTGTTAGAGCTGTTGTTATGTGTTCAACATCTCCGCAGGAATCATAGATTTACATGTTTCGACAAAGTATTCTGCTTGCCCTATATGGTGAACTCAGGTGCGTGCGAAGATATTTTGACGCCCTCTGACAAATATCATGTTTATACCTATTTAAAGACAAAATAATTCCTCTACAATAGTATAGGATCAGTAAAAATTAAACGTCGCAATATGATCTGAATTGTTATAAACATCAGATGAAACTAAAAGTTAACAAAGTAGCCTTTGACACTTTCAAATCTCAGCACAAAGTTGTTGATCAGTGACAGTACTGACAATGAATTATCTAACAGACCTCCTGATGATATAGCAGAAAGTGCGTACATTTAAACCTCCTCCCAGAGAAATCGAGGAAAAGTATAAGTACTATGAATTATGTCATGACATGGTGCCATGAAATGCTTGAATGCTAAATATATCAAAGTATGTATCCTACATTTATCGTATTTCTCAAACCAGTCCGTTGAATATAAAGCAAAAATGAATTTGATTATATCTTTTTGGTTCATAAAGTATTATAACTGTGGGATAGACATAAATTTTCAAGTAGCCTCAATAGCTAACGGATTCAAAGCGCGACTTCTCAAGCTGCCAGGAAGTAGAAAACTATCTCACTTCTTGACAGACGAATGATATGTTTCCTTTTCGTTTTTCTATCAGTTTTTCTACTCTCTAGAATTCAAGAATAGGGGCCCATCCTGGGTTCGATCCTTGGGCAGGGCAATTATTTTTCAATCTACAAGTATTTTTTTCTTTTTTTCTGTTAGATGTATTAATGAATTTAATGATTTAAATGAAAAATATTATGAAACGTTAGTTTTGAATTAACTATCGAGTTTTCTTGTCTGGGAACTGTGTTTGTAGAAAAAATATTGTGTGTATTTCGTGTCTTGCCGAATAATTTTTTGCGCTCAATTTCCGAACACCCTGTATATGATTTGATGCCATGAGCTTTATCGAGCCGAAACAGTCCGTCTTGCACCGGTGGTAAATCCATACAGGTGATACCCTTAGAAACATCTCATTTGAGTTTATTTAAACCGATTAAAGCTACGCCACTGTAGGCAGTTGTTGATGAATAGCAAGAATTGATATGTCCATCTTGTCATAAGCAGTATGGGGGGTCTATATAAGATGGTTGGAAGTGGTAATTACACGATTTGTAACATACCAATTATTTCTGGAGCATCAACCTGATGACGTGAAGACCTATGATTATACAGGAAATATGGTAATAATTATTATCAATCTAGAATGGTTGCAAAAAGACCAGGGAAATTTTGCAAAAACCACAAAAAAACAAGCGCATTTTCCACTAGCTATTCATTGGATTGAGTGGGTAGTTCACATAATGAACGGCCATAATAAAAATCCATGGGATGGGAATGATAATAAGTAACTGGATTTCAAGACCCAAATCGTTCCCGTATTTGTTAATGATTCCATAAACGTTTAGCTTAGACACCCACCCAATATCAAAACTTCTGAATAACCACTGATTCTGGTCTAACAAATCATTTTATATTTGAATGAATCACGAAAATGTGAAACATGATTTCAACGAACCGTAAAAAGAGAATAATGGCAAATTAAAACTGTTATCCATCGTTCAGTTCGAGTTATCTTCAGGGGGAATCTAGAATATATTATGTAATAATTGCGAGAAAGCCTCCTTATTTTACAGGGTTGGGATAAAGTATATTTGCTTCATAGCAGTATTTGCATCAATATCGACTTTGTATTACAATTACATTTTCTTTCTCATAACATTTTATCAGAGTGTGTCTCCTTGAGCATGATTTTTCAAGAAGTGGTATTAGAATTCATAGACTCCGTTTAATAAATAAAGCAATTCGAGAAAGCTATAAATATTGTTTATAGACCTATATTTTTCTTCAACTTTACTGCTCTGTATGAAGCTCCAATGGTATTATCCCAAAAGTTAAGAGTCGTAAATCCAATCAAACTTTTATGATGATAAATAAATGTTGTTGGGAGCCGAAAAACTCAAAAAACAAGGTAAACTTGTTTTTGATCGAACAGAGTAAACTTGTTTTCGATCATATCGTGAAGCCATAATGTGTAACCAAAGTAATAAAAGTAATAAAACGTGATGGATATTATCATTAATTGTTATTATTACAATAATTCTTGAAGATAAGCAAACTAGGTATATAGGTACAAATTATGCAGATTCACCAAAATATATGCAATCCATTTGTAATCATTTTCAAACGAGTGGTTTTGTGAAAGTGCCGAAAAATGTATTCTTACGTAACCATCCATCGTTATCATAATACAGGATGACTCACGCATTTGGGACGAAAAAATGGGAATATATACAGGGCTATTCAAATTCGAGTGGGGATTTCTATAACGGTAAGAGATAGAGGGTTGGTTGAATGGGGGCAAAGTAGCGTATTTCAGAGGTTAATTATATGGATGAAAAAAATCTGACCTAGCTTCTTCAGTTCTGGAGTTATGCAGCAACATTTTTGAAAAATGTTGAAATTTTACTGGTAATAGTTCAATATTTCCAGAACACTCTGTAATGCAGATGAAAATACAACGTCAATATGAAACATGACTCTTGACATTCAAAAAAATGCAATAAAAAATACAGATCCGTATTCGAAAATTGAAAGTTAAGGGTGGCAAAATTTATACGATACCCTGTATATAATTTTTATTCAGATATTTGGAAAGGCTACAAAAAGTTGCAACGGCAAAGTGGCAAAATTTCAATAAAATCTTCGTATAATAAAAAGATATAGGCAAAATAAGAATTTCGAAAATTTCGATTTTTCCTGTATAACTTCAGAACTGAAGAAGCTAGGTCAGATTTTTTTCATCCATATAATATACCTCTGAAATATGCTACTTTGCCCCCATTTAACCAACCCTCTATCTCTTACCGTTATCGAAATCCCCATGCATAGACTCGAATTTGAATAGCCCTGTATAAGAAGTGATACTTATTGTACAACTTGGAAAACTTTGATTAGTTTTTCGTACTTGACCTTATACGATTTTGCAAAATCAAATATCATAAAATCTGAAAAATACACTTGAGATGTAAAAGGGGGATTTTCATATAATTCGGAAAAAATTATAGATCTTACATCGATGGAAAAAAATAATTTTGCAATATTTGAATCAAAAATTAAATAATAAAAAAGGAAAATGTGATGCAGACTTCAACACATATATGACTTGAAGAATTCCTTCCAGAAATCAGATAAAATAAAGTGACCATGTAAGATTTATGAACATTTATTGTCAAAGTTACATGCTATTCAGAAATAGAAATTACATACTAACAAAACAAATAGGTATTCTATAATGAACACAATGTTTACCACTGGCAAAATATTGAGATGAAAACATATTCTATCTCTATCCGAGGGAGGACAAATTATATTTGAAATCGTACACTGCAGGAAGTTCATATCAATGAAATAACTGCATAAGTGTGCAATAAATGCGAAATGTTGTACAGTATAACAAATAATATGCCAAATATAATAAAATTGTGATGTTGACTTTGGGGTGAAGTCTATTTATCTATAGTTTGCTTGAAGGGTACGTTCCTATCGCATTTTAATGTCAACTCCATGGTCTTAGAATATAACTTACGAACGCTGTTTATTTATACATAAAACACATAAATCTGACAATAAAAATGCGATTTTCGAAGGTAAAAGAAAGAAGGTGAGAACCATCACCATAAACATTCGTTTTTTTGGCTTCGATTGAACATATCGTAAGTATCTTTTCACATCAGTTTCATCAGATTGTAATTTTATTCAGATAAATACCACTATATTACAACACTCGACTGTGTGATACTCAACAGGTGATTTTTTCAAATGTCATTTAGAATCGGGTGATTTTTCGATATCCACTCGAATTGAGTTCGCAAATAATCATTCCCAAGATCGTCTCAGTTGATAGTGATGAAATAATGATTCGACAAGAACTTTTATTCGAACCTATATACAGGGCTATTCAAATTCGTTTCTGTACATGGGGATCTCGTAAACGATAAGAGATAGAGTGTCGGTTAAATTGTGGCAAAGTTGCGTATTTTACAGACCTATTCAATGATGTGAAAAAATCGAATTTAGAAAAATACAGGTCCGTATTTGAAAATTCAAAGATGGGGGTGGCCCAAGTCAGATGACACCGTGTATAAAATATTCATGAACATATTCTGATAGCCCACATCAAGTGCCAATAGCAAAATGTGGATAGATTTTCAATATGTCTGCGAATAAAGAATATACAGGCAAATAAATAATTTGGGATTTTTTGGTTTTTCCTGTATATCTCCAGAACCAAAAGAGCTAAATTCGGTTTTTTCACATCATTGAATAGGTCTCTAAAATACGCAACTTTGCCACAATTTAACCGACACTCTATCTCAAATCGTTTACGAGATCCCCATGTACAGAAACGAATTTGAATTTGAATAGCCCGGTATATGGATACTACTTGAAATAATTGATGTTTATATTTTTCTGTCTAACATAATTTTCTTCCATTCGTTACCTAAACGATTTAAAATCCAGCCCTAAAGCAATCATCGAAACGTTTTATATATTATTCCTCTTCCTCCGAAATTCAGTTTTTGGAGTAATAAATATACAGGAAGTATGATAGAACAGCAGTTAAAAAAAAGCGTCAATGCAGAACTATCTTATAATATATGTCACTTGAATCTAATAACCTGAATAACCCAATGAATATTATATATTTGCAAAGGATAACTGATCCATAACCCAATTTCGATTTATTCACTCCAAACCATTCGAGAATCACCCTGTGAACATAAAATAATCATTTCAACAACAAAACTTCAACATTGCAACAATTCTCCTCCCCAATGGTGGTACCTCGGTACCACCCCTCCCCAATGATGGTACCTCGGTACCACCCCTCCCCAATGATGGTACCTTGGTAAACAAATGATCGTACCTCAGTACCACCCCTCCTCGATGGTGGTACCTCGGTACCACCCCTCCTCAATGGTGGTACCCGCCCAGAGCAACCCCCTCCTTGACCTCGGTAACAGGGTGGACCGCGTGCCCCGACCGTGTAACTACCGCGTTGAACCCGCTGTGGCCGTCGTCATGGTACTGCACCTTCCTCACGGTACCATCCGGTTCCACCAGGGAGTACTCGCCCTTCACGGTGTCGCCGTCCCGCTCCTCGGACTGCTCTTTGATGTCGCCCGTGATGCCGTCTTTGACTCCGTACTCGAAGCGGTACTTCGGGTAGGCCTGGAAAGGTACCAGGATGATATTGCACCGTTTAAGGGGGTGGAGGGGGTCAAGCCGAATGTCATCTGATTTTAAGGCGGATTTCCACCAAACGGACAAAACAGCAACTGTGTCGATTTTGACAAAACAAAAACTTTTGTTGTCAAAATAAGAAACATTCTGAAGACTCTATGTCGCGAGTTCATGTTTTCGACAACAACAAAAATTCCCGTCGCCAGGCGGAAAGATCAAAAGCAAAGTGGATACAGGATGGTGAAACAGCTTTCCCATTAACAAGCACTAGAATAAACTGTATAGACTTGATTACATTCCGTAGAAATATTTCCTAAAATTACCAAAGATGGCGCCATGCCTTGTACCGATAAAACAGAACTGTGCTTATGTCAGTGTCATCTGTTCTGGGAGAAAAAATTCCGATAATGATAATTATTCCAGATTCACTGAAAATATAGTGTTTCAATGTCGTTTCAATTCACGCCTGTCAGATTGGAACCACAGAAATGCATAAGCAACAGAAATCTTCTATTAAAATCGATCTTACCGCCATCTTCATTCAAGTCTTGGAAATATTACTACCTTCTCAAACGGTCTACAAGTTTTTCGTAATTGAAGAGCTGTTTCACCATCCTATATAATTTTTTGTTTGTTTGGTGAAATTAGAGTTTCGAGTTTGCTTTCGAAACTACAAGTTTTTTGTTTCTGTTTTCGAAACTGAAACTAGTCGCAAGCGAGTCTTTTTGGTGGAAATCTGCCTTTAGGCTACAGCCATGATTGCGTCGATATCAAATCAATTAATACTGACAAAGCATGAGCACGAATAATATGATAGGTAATAGGTACCAAGGTTGAATTGTGTGTTACAATAAAACATATACAGCGTCTGTCATAAAGTTGGCTACTTTTGGAAAAAAAAATGTTATCTAAATTTCTGAAAAACTCTCTGACAACTGTAAAAAATCCGTTGCGACTCACATCACGTGACCTCACATTAGGCGGGAATTTGAAACAAAAGTCGTCTGTGGTGCCGAAAAATATTATATTTTTCAACAATAAATAATGGTTTTATCAGATAAAAACAAATTATTACAATAGGTAAAGTGAGGACCATCAGTCTGATGTGAATTGGAATATGAACCTATTTGAAAAATCATAATTATTGTCCCATGAGGATCATCAACCAAGCGTTCATGTTGAACGGTAGTTAACTTACCTATATCGGTACCTATTCAGTAGAAGCCGCCGACATTTTTGCTACATTATTTCCTCCATATTAGGAATAAATAATGGTGAATCCGAGACTTTGTTAGAAAGTAGAAGAAATCAATGAAATTTCTTCATTTTCCATGTAACAAGGAGCATGTATATGGCATAAAATTATAACGTGAAACAAGATTTCAGTGAATTCCAAATTGGTATACATATAATTATATATATTCTTTCTGATTTTTTCTGAGTTATGAAGCTACGATCATACAAGCAGGAAATATAAACATTCCATGAGGGAATTTCATATTATAGCCAGGGGGGACTAACTGGGCTATTGAACAATTTTGAACGCTACCCATTTCATCAGATTTTTGAGTGTCTGGGTCGAATCAACAAAATATACATCTCATAATTAATAATGAAAAGAAACATTTTATTTTCCTATTCCGTAAACAAAAAAAAAACGGAAATGATAAATAAATACAAAATTCAAACGACAATCATCATGATTATTGAAGATCATTTCAAACTCTTATTCCAGCGAAACGCCATTTTTTTTCGTTTTTTTTTTTCAAATCTCGGGTTTAACCATTAAGCATAATATAGAAAGAGAAATTTCATTAAGAAATCTGAATAATTCAATTTTCATTCAATGCTCTGATTTAAATCTATTGCCAAATGTTTTGCCTTTTCTGATCATGTTTTAGGTATTGTAGACAAAATGAATGACATATTTAAAACTGCCATAATTTCGCCGTTGCATTGGGCTGAAACAAGCTTATTTAGATTTGTCTTTAATGTTCAATTTATTTAGCACCAAAAATCGCATTATTAAAAACGAAAAACGATGGTGGATTCAGATTTTTCATTATTTTCCTGTTTTATTTTTGGTTTTGCTATAGCTCGAGTAAACCTGATTGATTTCTATAAGAGCGAAAATTTGGCAATAAGGTCATAAACTGTCATCAAACTAACCTTTAACTATCTTTCAATTAAACTTGAATCAACCTTGAATTAAGACCAAAGAATAATTCTAGACATTCAAAGTGATTCTGCTAGCTCAATGTTATGCTTATTATGCCTACTAAAAGAAACCTTCTAGGATTTGCTTTGAATAATTGCTTTGATTGCCTCATTATCTCTTATAACGATTTGGTATTGATAACATTGGAAACTAGTCCAACTATATTTGTAGTACCGTATGTATTTTCAATGATTTTTAATTTTGAAAACAATCGTTCTACTTTGCAACTTGTTATGATTATGTCTATTCATTTATATCATCGAAATTTATTTCTTGAAGCCTTTGTGAACATGACAGTGTGTTCTAAGTATCTCCTCTCTTTTCGATGTTTGATTTATCAAGCCTTCCCCTTATTCAATTCCTTTTGAAACCTACTAGTATTAAGAACTCTTGAAACAGTATCAAGTAAAATAATTTCTGATTGAGTAGTAGGAATGAACGATTATCTGACGTCAAAAATAAGTTATTAAACCCCCCCCCTTTTACCGCCCTTAATTATAGCGTATTAGCCGATTTTTTCGAATATAATAAGTGATTTATCATGATAAAATGAAATTGAGTGTAATCGGAATGAATTCTTCTTATGAACAAAACTTGGGTCATATCATGAACAAGCGAAAACATATATTAACTATAACTTACCACCGGTTCTGCTTTTAATGCAACTGGAGCTTGATGATAAAGCTCCAGCTCATGTTCCCCATATTCTACGGGATTGCAGCTAACTATACCAACGAAAAGAACTAGGAGTAAAACCTGAAAAGTAATGATGAAATTTAGGTGACATCAATAATCGAGTTATGATATTATGCATTTGGGCCACAAATATATTTCTTATAAGTGCGATTTTTTCTAATTATTAATGATGGTATAGCTAGTTCATTTTCGAGCAAACTCGAAAATATCGGAAAAATCAATAATTTTTTTTCCAATAGGGTCATTGAATGCGTGAAGTTGACCTCAGTATAAGTAATAATCCCATGCTATGTGAAGTCTCTGTTACGGTTACGAAAATAATTTTGATGTCAAGTCATCCCGAAAACACCATGTGAGTTGTTCTGCTTCCTCTTCTTTATTGGTGGAGGTTGAAGAATATCATTCTGCTGGTAATATTCAGGAGAACTTCAAAGAATGCTTTTTCAGCCTGTGAAGAGATCATTTAGATCTATTATTTCTAGTCATTGTGTGCTTTTCTATTGTAGCTGCAGATTTGTCGCTGAGTTTAGGAAATGCATGAGAAGCTATTATTAATCACGAAATTTTACATCCGCAAGAAGTCAAGAAACTTTAATGGTAATTTACAGACGCAACTGAAAATTACTCTTGAACTAATTTCATACATCAAAAAATATTTTCAATCATGAAAGGCAATTTCTTCGGACGCAACTTTTTTATGGTCCAATATTTTTCACTTATTCTCCATATCAGACTGTAAGAACTTCAAACACCACGTATATTAACAGATCGATTATCGATATGACACCTCACTGATGTATCGATTCCGAAAAAAAAAACATTGAAGATTTCCTTGTCACATTAACTTTCACTGGATTCATGTACAACACACCATCATAAAATAACACACAGTGTAAAATAATACGTTGTATATACCTGCATTTTATTGCTGGAAGTAAGTGACTTAAGTTCAGTTACTGGCAACAAGAGAAATCTAAATTGCATTTATATAAAACCCAGGGAAACAGCATCCCACCTGCTTAGACCCATCCCCAGATGGTATACTCGTTTGTGGAAAATGGTCACCTAGTTTTTTTTAATTGAATATTTGGTACGTTGCATTGTTGCATCACGAGTTGCAAAATCCTGAACTCAGAATGAAGTTTCAATTTACGATATTTTCGATGGTATAGTCAATGCAATAAGCACCAACCTAGATGAGTGCGATGAAGTTTCTGATTTCCAATTCGTATACAGGATGATTAAGGTTTCAAGGCACAAACTGAAATGGATGATAGATCTCAACATTTGAATCGAAAAAGCTCATATAAACATGAGTCCAATCTCGAAGCTACAGGAGGTCAAAGTTTAGTATATTTTTTCTAATAATCAGAATATCTCGCTTACTTTTGAACATATCAATTTGAAATTTGGTATGTTCAATACTTTCTAGAATATCATCAATTGAAGCATCATCAAAATTTTAGAATCCACAGGATGATACGTTTCTGGGGTTGGAGGTTTCTTTATCCCCCCAAACTTTTTGTAGTACGCCTATGAAGTCTTTCAGTTACCAATTTTCTTTGAGAAACGAACCGTTGTCGAGATAAATAAGCATATCCCTTCTAAAACATTTTAATTTTGCCTAGATTTCACTTGAATATATTATTCTTGGACATAATTTTAAGAACTTTCGTGGGCATTTCCAGTCATTTTCAGAAAAATTATATTTCGAAATATTGGACTCTCATGTAACTCGTACCCATTTTTTGAGATTTTTTTTTCATCAATTTATCTAGTTAAAAATTATTGAAAACGCCAAAATAATCTACTGAATTCAAACGATCCAGAAGAAGAGGGAAGCCATGACGTCAGTGCGCGTCCGATTCTGATTGGTTGTCCCGTTGTTATACGTTAATGATCTAAGCACCACACAGAGTTGCCAGATCAAAAATTAAAGATAAGTAAGACAGAAGGAAGGTAATCCAGAAATACATAATCCCTCGTGTAATCACTTGATTAGCGTATTAAAATTCCATTGCGTTAATACCTGTTAGGAATAGGTGGTAGGTATATAAGGTGCTACTGATTCGAGAACTTTATTTTATCTTGAGAGTGCAAGTGATAGCAAGTGATAGTGTGTTAAACTATCAACTTGGCAACTGTGTGTGTGTATTTATATTTTTCATCTGTCGTCGCGTCCTAACACTCCTAACCTAACCTATATCTGGATTGTTTTGATTACTTCTCAAGTTTCAAGTGTGTTCATGTTCAGGATGGAAACAATAGATTAAGGGTTTGAAAAGGCAGCATCGGATAATTTGCCGATGGTGGATATTGACATGATGGGTGATTTTGCCATATCGGAAGTTACATTTTCTGAGAATGACAATTTTATAATAACAGATGATGATTATGTTCAAATCACGATGTTTTGAAAAATTATATGTACCCATTACATCAAATATATCACGAAATCTGAATGTATTCAAAGAGATGATGAATAAGAATGTGATATTGTCCGACAGATGTGACTGAATCTGCTCCGATTGAAAATTTACACCAAACATGATCATCCCTGATCTTGAAATATTTTCATTTTCACAATGAATTGGGAGTGTCTGATAGTTGATTACTCACAATTCAGAACAATTTCTCATTACACGAAATAGATTCAAAGATTTTAGAGAGACATGGCAACTGCGGTCGGTCTTGTCCTCACCTGCCCTCACTTACGAGCCAGTCAACGCCATCACAAACTTCGACCAATCATATTTCTGGAAGACACTGACGTCACAGCGAAGGATCGTTTGAATTTACAGAATGTGAAGTCACGTTTTCAATATCGAATAATAAATCGAAATTAACAAATTCAGAGTGAATAAGTTGTTTACACTATCTTATAAGCCTCCCTCCATCACGTCATGTGAAAAAAAGGGCATATTTTAAGATAGTGGAAATGCCCATTGTAGAATGTATGCATGAACCATTCAGCCACCTTAGAAACTGAAAAGAGCCTGAAACATTGCAATTTTGATACATTGTATCGCATTTTTAACGAATTATGTCCAAGGATAAAATTTAAGCGAAAGCAAAATTAATGTTTTAATTGTTTTATAACGGATCCGCTTATTTATCTCGAAAACGGTTCGTTTCTCGAAGAAATTTTTTAGACAAAAAAAGCCTCTAAATTGAACAATCCACCCAATTTGGTAATTGGACGACTTCAGAGGCATACTAAGAAAACTTTTTTTTTAAGGAGGTTGAAGAAACCTCTACCCCCAGAAACGTATCACCCTGTATATTTTCAGAATCTTTATAATGCTTCAAATTATGATATTCTAGGAAGTATTAACCACACCAGATTTCAAATTGATATCTTCGAAAGTAAGCGAGATATTTTGATTGATTGATATAGAAACAAATTATTAAACTTTGACCCCCTGTATCTCCACTACTGATCGAGATCGGACTCATGTTTGTATGAACTTTTTTGATTGAGTTTCTATCATCCATTTCAGTGTGTGCCTTGAAACCTGAACCACCCTGTATATCACACTTTATCGATATATCCTAACTAGTCAAGTTTCTTGTTGTTAAGACAACTAAATGAGATAAAACAGTTCAAAACATTTTTCCAAACACTTTAGGAGCGCACCCAATGTATATTTTTCTCTCTTCAATACACTTCAATAATACGGATATACAGTGTCACACATAAATTTCGCGACATATGGAAGTTTTTTTTATTAATAGATAAAGAAAATTTTACTTCGCAGTTAGTTTGTGCTTGAGTATAATACAGCATCTTTACTTCTTTCATGTGTTTTATTTGGAAATTTTGAAAAATGCCAGAGAAAAAAGTTGCTCAGTTTCCAATTTTATACATTTGTTCCAAATTTGGACTCTCTACTGTCACTTCGACTACTACTAAGTGAAAATTTTATTTCGATTTGATCAGTACCTACTATTTTCATCCCGAGATCCCCATTATTCTTGTATTGTTTGAAATCACGAAATTTTATATCATGTCTAGTACAAATCTCTGGAACGAAAGTCTTTTGAATAGTTATGAAACTGTACGTCATTGTTTAGTTTACAGAAAAGTATGATATTTCGGGTTTGTTTGTAACTGAATTATTGGTCAGAAAAATAATCAAACTGGATAAAAATTCATAAAAAAAAGAAATACGAGTGTAATGAGAATGAAGAGAAATTCGTTTATTCGATTACTGACATATTAACGACCATGCATTGAAAATCCACATCAGTTTAACAATGAAATGAAAAAACTAGATGAAATATGCAACATCAAAGACGAATTTCTGGAGATGCATTTTTTTTATTTTCTGGTAACAGGCCAATGTGGGTATTTCCTGGGCAAGATATGATATTGAAGTATCATATTCATCAAAATTATGAAATTTGAATCATGTTTCGTTCGAATCGATAGATCGAAAAATTAAGAAAAATGGAAAAAAGTCGAAGTGACAGTAGAGAGTCCAAATTTGAAACAAACGTATAAAACTGGAAACTGAACAACTTTTTCCTCTGGCATTTCTCGAAATTTCCAAAAAAAAACTGATTATTAGAGAATTTTCGAAAAAAATCTCAAACTCGACAGGTTTAGAGTAGCACATGAAAAATGGAAAGATGCTGTATTTTACTCATTTTTCAAGAGTGCGTAAAAACTATACTATTAGTTATTCAAGAAGTATGTTCTGATCATCTTACGATCTGTTGCATAAACGTACCGCAAGTAAGTATAACGAGATCACTTATTCAGGTTACTTTTCATGTTAGGAAGTAGTTTCGAATTGACGAGATGTATGTGAGAACAGTTGCTAGAGCACTTGCTTGCATAAACGCCTGGTAGAGTTGATGCCATAAGCTCGGCCATAAGCAAATAAGGAATTGAAAAGAAATTTTTATGGAAATCAGATTACAGAATTTACATAGGATACAGGGTGTCCGGAACTATAGCGCCAAATTAAAACTCTCTAGGTACACTTTTTCTTCAATATGTTGCAAATCAACGAACAATAGTTCAATTATTGATATGTTTGTATTCATAAATGCGCAATTTTCGGAATTCAAACAGGTATTCATTTTTACTCAAATTGAATGAGGGAATCTAAAAAGGAAGAAATTCCTACTGGAACATAACATCTGAAGTGTCTCTAATTTTTCTGATGTCTAAATATAAGTGGTAGTTCATTAGGCATCCACACTTTACGAGTTTGAAATGTTTTGCTAGAAAATAAATATATTTAGGAAAATAATGTGTTCTTATTAATCCTTTGATTAAAATAACAACATTCGAGTGGTAAAATGGAGGTTTCATGGAGAGTGAGATGAATGCAATCAAAATGTTGTGCAGCATATTATGATTGAATGGAAAAAGGATTTCCATTTCTTTGTATCAGGTATTTCATCTTTTTTCCTTATTTTTTTGGGTATGGACATTGATCTATAGATTTTCATTGAACGCTGACAATCTACTTCAGTTTGAATATTTTTCAAACATTTCAGTACCTACCTATATTATATGGGTACCTTTCTATAATCAAGACAGAACCACGTACATACTTTCGCTTTTCTAACATTTTATGGACATGGCGAATGGCGATGTTATAACTTCAGTTTTTCATTATCAAAAAGCAATTTCTAGAATGACTAAACCTACTTTACGTCTTTATGATATATCAGTGAATTTTAATTGGTGTCAGGAAATTGATCGTTCAATTCCAAATAATCACAATCACTATATAATCAGAGAAAATGTGAATTCCACATTCTTGGACAGTCAACATTTCCACAGTGAGAGTATAGTACATTATTTTATTAGGATATAAATATTAATGAAATAATAATCACAATCATATCAGAATGCTACACTGGGTTTATCATTTTTAAATGCTAGGAGGTAAAAATCAACTTACATACAAATTAATCATTATGTTTTGTCAGTATGAAAAACGTCAACAAGTGATTTCAGAAAAAAAATCAGTCCCAAGCGACTATTTAAAAATGATTAATAAAAACGTATAGTGAGTATTCAGCCATCCATAATTGAGCTTTTACCATTGATTAATTCATTATTATTAATCACCAGTTAACTGTCATTGAATCATTAAATATACATATATTGTTACAATTAACTTGGCTTACTTATTTCTTTTATTTATTTCTTCGTGATAACTGCAGAACTATTTTAAATTTTGATGATGAATATACTATTCTCTATCAATTGCTATAGTTAGGTACTTCTTGAGTTTTTAGACGCTAAATCTCTAGAGTACATACTTGATAGTACAATTAAAGTTAAATATATTTCAAATGCTTTTTTTGTATTGATTGTATCTTTCTTTGACTAGTCCAATAAGTTTCTGCATGTGTATATTGTTTCATATGTGTATGCAAGCTCCAGTGACGAATGAAATTCTATTCAATTCTATATTTTATTCCAAATATAACTGGGCAGTTATCTCCCAGTTACTTATTAACTAGCTCGCCTTGAATCAATCTTTAGCTCATGTGGAGAATATAACTCTTGGGAAGAGGGTTACTATTTCAAACTACAACATAAACTACACTTACATATGCAAGTTATTGTGCTCTTTCATCAGGATTGTTTTGAGAATGTTTTCGGACATTTCTGAATGTTTGAATTTCGAATGAATTAGCAATGAAAATGATGAATACTTTATTCTGATTCGCCCAGTAGACATGACCATTCATTGCCTACTATGAATTACGCGATGGTACAGTTTTTTCGCATGACCAGGCATCATCATCGAACTTTGTGGCTAGAAGATATTGAAATTATGAAATTTTTTATTGGATTCTGAATTCAAGTAACATGATCATTTCCGGAAATTGCATAATCCAAGCATGTTCTATATAAACAGTGAGATGTTTGGGAGAAGTCAGTCAGGTCTCATTTTCACCATCAACAACATGAAAATCTATGCTGCAATCCTTGTAAGTACACTTCGTTATACAAATTCAATTATAACAATTTTGAGATTTTATTGAGAAAATTCTATACGGAATCCAAAACAATCTGTACCAATACATCGAACTGTAATATTCACGAATATGTTGTAGATTTCAGATTAAAAATTTTCTTGAAATCACATTTCTCGTGTTTGAGGTATTCATGGGGTATCCATAGTTTTCCCAACTTTGTATAAATATCCTCAAAACAAAAACTTTCCTCTCTCATTCAAGTAGGCTGTGGAAAAGGAACATTAACAAATAAATATTTGTCCAAATTGTGTCTGTTTAGGTAAACAATATACTAGAAAGATCAAACTAACTACGATGGTCTGAATTGAAATAAATAAACAAATATAGGTGATGGAACATCCTGAATATTGGCCCCAAAAACAACTTCAAAATCAAATGGACCTGTGACCTATTCGTTAATGTTTTGTGTGCTACCGCGTGTCTGAAAAAATTAAATTCTGCCAAAAATCAAGAATTGCAAGGTTGATGGTTTCTTGTGTAAACTGTAAGGTACCTTCTTGATGTGATTTTGTCTAGGTCATCTGCATGATTGTCATCAAAATATCATTGGCAAATCCAGAAAATAGAATTAATGAAGACAGCTTCTCGTTCCTCAAGTTCAGTGGACCTGTTAGTGGGGAAGCGAGAGAAATCGTAGTTCCTAATTCTAATCCCAACCAACCAGGAGTTAGGAAAGCAGATTTTGTGGTGAGAAATATCATTGACTATATCATAAGGTATTCATATCAATTCACACTCAGTTTATTCAGAAAAACTCTTCATGAGTAGGTACAGGAAAATATTGAATCATAATCCAGTTGAAAATCATGTTCCAAATCCAAACCATCTACTATTCTAGTAATTATTATATTTTTGATTATTTCTATAGTTCTTCGAAACTAACTTGATCACGTAACTTTCAGTTTACTAAAATTCAACAGAAACAATTGCACAACACTCATGTGAATTTGGCGATACTACTCTCTACTAAATCTTTATTTGTATTTCGCTAAAATTCATGGTTTGTCTGTAACGTTGTTGTTGTTTTTGGTCAATCACACTCTGAATTAAATTTTGCCAAAATAAAATTCAGTATTTCATTCAGATTCATTCAGAATTCAGGTTTTATCCTCAGGTTGTCTATATTTCTCTTATGACCAGAAAATTAAAAATATAGGTGGAACTAATTATCAGAAAATTGGTCTTCCCATATATTTATCAACGCAGTACGTGAAGTACCCTGTATAGTTGAACTTTAACTTTTTCAAGGCAAAACCTGACTACACCTTCACCTACGGTGTGCACGACAAGGCATCTGACAATTCTCATACCCACACCGAATCCAGAGATGGCGACTCTGTTCACGGAGAATACAGAGTGTTGCAACCAGACGGGCTCGTTAGGATAGTGCGATATACAGCAGATCCGGATACGGGGTTCAAAGTTTCTGTACAGTACGCGCCAATCTAGGATTGAAAACAAAATTTTTTTCTTTCACTTTTTCGGCCATTTATATTATAAGGTCCTTATGAGATTTTCTGTGATATATTATGTATTGTATTCTACTGTATGCCTGTGTATATTGGATCAAATTTGTTCAGTTTCCAATAAAAAATATTCAAAACATAACTTTTCGAATGAATTTCACACCAAACTCGAACAGACTCAATTTTCGTAGTGTCTACTCGGTGACTATGGTCTGAAACCTCTTTTCTATTATTCAAGGAGAGATTAAAATTGTGTTACTAGGTCCTACATCTAGTAACAAAATGATCAAGTTATGCGCCCATGTGACACGGTAGGAATCTGTGAAATTGTTATGGCAAATTATTACAGATGGCAGTTATACTAGTTATACATCGTCAGCCTTCTGTCAGATGTCAGATGTCGCTTAATGAAAATAATCTGTGAAACTGTGATTTTTAGTTCTGTAGTGTAGTGAAAACAGGAACGACAGGAGCTGAAAAGTAAAGAAAAATACAAAATAATAGTTTTCAGATTATGTACTAATTGAGACTCAGCAACTGAATTTTGTCCTGTTGTGTGGGTAGAAGCGAAAAACCATTTCAGTAGGGTCGAAAAAGTCCAATCAATATGTGAAACATTGTATGTACCTGACTTGACTTAAGGTGAGCACTAGCAGGGACAACAGAGGATACATTTCGATCAATTTGTATGCTGCACGATTATTAATAACAAATTTATTTGCAATTCACGTTTCATTTGGTGCCTCCAGTCATTTCATGAATGTATTCACATCACATTGATTCAGTAACAGCAAATACATTTTATCTACAAGAGATAGCATAGATAATTTATTTTCACACTGTTTTATCAGTCAACATCTTGAGTAATTATCACACAACCACTTTTCAGGACTTGATAGAATAAAGTGCCAAGGCAGAAGTAACAAGTGATGTATTTACAATGTGGTATTCCACCCAGCTTCAAACATGAGATTACAGAAAAAGTGCAGCAGAAAAATGGCAAGAAAATGTATGTTTTATGATTTAGAAATCTGGAAACACAGTAAATGGAGAACAATTGATAAACCCAGATAATAAACTGAAAACAACACAACTTTACAAATCCCACAAAAAGTCACATTCCACCATTGTGCCATAACTCTAAGTGAGATTCAAACAACTAATCAAATTGTAGTGATTTGTAAAAATGTGTGATGATTTGCATCCACTTTTGGGAACCAGCATCCAGTTCCCAACTACAAGACATTTACCACATAGGATCAAGAAAAAGACAAGCTGGATTCTCAGACAGTCAACACTGAAAAAGAGTGTTTTTGCTGTGATAGTATTCACAGTGGTATTGATAATAATTTATTCTAGGCAGACTAGTTCACCCTACATAACAACGTGAGTATTTTTTTACATACTCCTCTCAAATAATTATATTTCATATGTGGATGTTTAATAATTGATCAAGGCTTTAATCAAGGTTAACAAATTGTAATATCAGTTGTCTATTCTGTTTTGATAGCAATTTTGATATGTTTACAAAACTATTTATTTATGAATAGTCATTGTTGACACACTGTTATAGAAACAAATTAGATTTGATTGAGATCAGCCAAAGATAATTTATAAATGTTGTGTGCTAATATTTTCACAGGAATTTTTATATTCACTACAATAATTCAATTTATGCAATATATTGTTTCAGATATAAACAGAATTAGGATAGATTATCACAATTGCCATAAAATATAATCAATTACAAGTATGATAAATTGTCCCAGTTTTTGAGTTCTATTAATGATTAATTATTGGACAATTAATGTCTGAAAAGAATTAGATTTGATACTGAGCTTTTTATTACAGAGTATTTCTCATTTATTTCTGAGATATAGTGCATTGAATTCAAAATTAGAAAGTTTATTTATGAATGAAAACAGGAAAAAAATAAATTGTGAGATGATCTGGATTTGATGTAATATAAAGCTGAAGCTATTGATACCTATATCATTATAATATTAATGACATGTTTTATTCACTTCATAATAATAGCATTGAAATAACAATTTCTTTGTCATTATTCCTCTCTTCATCCATCAAACCTTACATTTTCAATACAAAATATATACAAGGTGTTTCATAATTGAATTCTGATCCTCCATTTCTGTGATACAGAGTGTTGAAATTCAACAAAAATAACTCTAAAACTTTAATCCTGGAAAAAATTATTATAATTCATACTTTGCATGTACCAGAATTAAAAAATAAACAATTTCAGATATATTGAGGAAAAGCTATTTTTTGTAACAACTGTGTTTCAGAAATGGAAAATTTTTGGTGTTCATGTGAATAATTTGACTGGATATAATACAAGGATTATTCAAATCTATATAATCTGTTCTATAAATTATCATTAGTGAATGGGTTTTTTGTTGATTCATCCTAATTATTAAATTTGTTTACTAGTCTACACAAATTATGTTGCATGAATATTTAGATATGATCTCATCTTGTCAGTTAGTAATTATCTCATCATTATCAAAACAAAATAAGTTTGTTCATACATTTGAAACACCACTACTTTTTCAATAATTAGATTATTAGAATGATTTGCTTTTTTCTGTTATTTCCGATTATTTTGCTTTACTATTTCTTGGTTATCTCAAATAAAATGCACTCATTTTTTTCATCTTGTTTTAATTCTACTTATGACCATTTTTCAGAACTACTTCAAAAATGTTTTGGAGTGTCATATGCTACACTATAAACTTGTAATGTGGCAGGAAAAACATGTTTAGTATCTATATAGGTAGTTCATCATAATCGAGTTTGCTAATTATTGGGCCTTCATATATTTTTGAAATTTCTATCGATTATTCGAGTTATATATATATTTTTTTCTGCATTCAGCATCTAAAAATTTTATAAAAATCAGTGGCGCACAATTTTTTGTCAAAAATATTGATCAAAATGTCTTTCGAGACGCCACTGGACTGATTTTAAATAAGCCCTTACTTCCCTTATTTACACTGTCAAATTTCAACAAAATTCGGTTGAGAATTATTGAAATATTTACGAAAAACGGTTTTCATTTAAGTTTGAGTATTTTTTTTTTCATTTTTATGTCATTACACACAATGAATTTGTAGATTTCATTCAACTATGACGTTGTTTCTCAGTCACACTCTATCCGTGTCATCGCAAACTGCAACCAATCATATTATTACCTAACCAAACACATCTGAGTTTATTCATGTACATCGTGGTCCGAATTGCGCTAATTATTGAATTCAACTGACAACTTGAATCTGACATTATTATAGAAGAACAAGCGTTGGTGCAAAAAATAACTTCATTATTGATGATGATGAGGATAGTACGAAGGCGTAGAGCGGACATGCGATATTTTTTTTCTTAATTTCGAGTTGTAACTCGAAATTAAGCTAATTTCGAGTTACAACTTAAAAAAATATCGCATGTCCGCTCTACGCCTTCGTAGGATAGCGATACTGAAATGTTCTTTATCGACTCTTCATCTAGTAGCGAGGATGAAGAAGTTGATGGAGCCCTTAACTATAATGTACTTTTGGTATTATCGCACAAAGAAGATCGTTGGTTTTGAGCAAGGTTAGTAATCTACTAACCTTGGGTTATGAGACCTCGAATTGAGAGAGTTGTTCCTTTATACTATACAGAGAGGAATTCAAATCGCACTTCAGGTATAGGTATGAAAATTTCTTTCACTCTTTTCACCCGATAAATGCCACAAATGTGACAGCGCTCAGACTGCTTCACCTCCATGACGTCATAGTAAAACACAGTGCCATAATTGCGATGTTCTAAGCTCCATTCGGACCGTCAATAAGCGCATCATCATCATAAATAATCCTATAATTTTTTAGGTTCATTCAAAAGTCAACCAGACCTGAGCCTAACATCAAATGCGGAGTAATGAACGGGCCTAGGATACTCCAGAATCACGATCATAAAACGGATGCAAGACTGAAAAGTTACCCAAAAGTTCTAGTTTTTGTAGAAACAATGTATTCCAACCTCGGGCGGGACATTGCTGAACTACTGGTGCACACAAGAATAAAGTGAGCGATTCGGTGATAATTGGAGAATCATCGTATTACCTGTAAACATTGTTCAAGGTACAAAATTGAGGTTACTGGCAAAAGTGTCCCGGTGCTAACAAATCTCGACAAAGGCCGGTATGGTGTTATAGTTTTCGAGAATTTCAACAAGTACCTCCAGATGGACAACTGGAATAGGGAGTTGTTGGACAAATACTGCCGGGAATACTCCGTCGGTATTATAGGTTTCATTCTGCCAGAGGAAGAGACCTACGTCGGAACTCAGCTCAAAGGGTTCCCTTTATTTATTCATAACAATTTAGCTTTAAAGGTATGAAAAACAAATATCATCCATATTGATTTGACCTTCGATCATATAACAGACTAAATGAATAACACACAATCCTTGCAACAGTAGTTGTTTGAAGCCAACATCTAAATTAGTAACTACGGTTACCTCATTCTAAAAAAAGGATAGCAACAACAGAATCCCCCATATCTCGGGGACACCCGATAATGTTTTCAAATTATCACAAATTGTTTTGTATATTGGGATAGGTCAATAATGTTTATACAACCAATGATACAGCACTGAGTAACCTAACCAGTGAAATGTTGTGTTCTAGTCACCATTTCTAAATTATCTTTTCAACAAGGTTTTTAAGTAGAATCTTATTCGAATTTTCACACATAACTGGAAATATTGCGTTTAATACCATCAAACAAAATTTGATTTGAAAACGAGACGTTTCGCGCTGTCATTGTCAGCGTTCGGTTGATTATTAGTTGAACTTAATAAGCGGCGTTGGCGCATTCACCAAAAATACCGCAATTTTCAGATCGACTTGCTATTTATAAACCACTTATATTTAAATGAGGCACTGTATTACATGAAGAAGATTGAATTCATAGCTTTTGATACACTCATGAGTACCAACTGAAGGATATATATATATTTGGGAAAAATGTTGATCATGTAATGATTAACACTTTCAATTGTTACGATGTGGCAACCTCTGTGGGGGAAACACATATGAATATGAATTTTATATTGGCTTCAGACAATTTAGAGTGTTACTATTCTAGTGGGTTTGTTGTTAGGAGAATTTGACGAAGAAACCAAATATCCTCCTCCAAAACATCCAGAGGGTGAATTCATGAATTGATTACAGGATGCTGCTTTAAATGCAGCTTCTCAAGTCTTGAGGTTAACAAGAGCGGGTGAGACGGTTTGGGGTGAGCTGCCAGGCAATGACTGGACAATATTCCAAGCCAATCATACGACTTATGAACCCCTGGAATGGGCAATCAGGAATGACCATTTTCAACATAATGACAGTAAGTTCCACTGACTTGCCATTAAACAGTATGCCGGTTCCAGATGACCCAATATTTTATTCAAATTAATGAAAATTGAAAACTTAACCAATAAGTATATGTACAGGGTGGCTGGAATTCGAGCCTCATCATTGGGATCTCGTAAACCGTAAGAGATACAGGGTCGGGTAAATTATGGCAAAGTTGCGCAATTTGATGCTTAACAAAATGCCGTTCTGAAACTTGGAAAATTCGGAATACTTTCGGAGATATCCGAAAAAAATTGAAATTTCTTGAAACTGTTTTTATTTTTTTATTTCGTTATTTGAGGAAATCAATCGATATAAATAACACTTCATTATGGCCACTTTTTCTTTTCCATAAGGTAGCGTTATCAAGTTTGAAATCCGACGTTTCGTCTTCTAGAAACCATCATCAACTTAATTTTTTTAAATACGGACCTGGATTTTTTTTCAGTTTTTGTTACTTTTCGATAGCCCAAAAACTATGAGCGATCAAAAAATGTTTCGATGACAAATATTTATGGTTCCTCTATTTTTTCAAAATATATAATGCAATTACTGGAATTGAAAAAACGGCATTGATTTTAGCGATAAAAAGTCACAACCAATCGTCAATGTATGACAGTTCAATGTTTAGAAAACTTTGCGGGATCAAAAATGGTGTTTTTCAATTAAGAAAAACGTGATATGGTCTAAATTTATCATCGTATTTAATAGAAACTCGCAGATGAAACATTACCCAATCAATTGATGTTGGCGGTGTTACGCTGACCTGCAAGGACCCCCGATTTATCCCCGCTGGATTATTTTTTATTGGGATATCAAAAATGAACCGTTTATTTCAAGATATTCCACGGAATATCTTACACCAAAATTTAATGTTTGAAAAAACAACCATACGAGCTGGAGGAAAAATGATCCATCTCGCGCTTACGGGAAACCTGCGAAGACGCATACGAAAATGGGGATCATTAATAATAATAATAATAGTTTATTTGTTCCTTCGATCATTTACATGATATGGAATAAGTCAGTCAAAGTGAGTTTAATTATAATAAAAGTATGTATGTATGTATGTATGTATGTATATAGTATAAATAATATAAAGTATAAGGTATGGATTTAAAGTATAACATTAAAACATAAATGAATACATCTCACACTACCGAATACAGTTTTTTTCAGATTAACAATAAAACACAAAATAATAGACAGTTCGAATATAAATATAATTTCGTTTGTTTTAAAATGCAAAGTTTAAAAATTCATCCACACTATAAAAAGATTGTTCCAAAAGAACTTCCTTAATTGTTTTCTTAAATTGGTCAATAGAGAGGTTTTTGACATATTGGGGAAGATGGTTGAAGAATTTTATTCCCATGAGCTTTGGACACTGTTCAGTTTTAGCCCTATTGTGTCTTGGTACTTCCAACACTGAAGCATTTCTAGTGCTATAATTTTTACCAAGTTTTGCGAGATTTTTCAGATCTACCTTAATGTACACTAGCACCTCTAGTATATATAAGCATGGAACTGTTAAAATTTCGAGCATAATTTTCATCAACTGACTGTTATGTTATTTTTCCAGAAGTTAAATTTCGTAATAATTAGGCAGTGGATGGGTTAGGGGTTTCATTAAAATATTGCCAGTGTTCAGGTGCCGATAAGCGTTCCATAGTTATATTACTAATAAATATTTATATTTTAAAAATGGTTTCGGATTGGATACTTGAAGAAATAAAGAAACTGTCAATATTTGTCATCGAAACATTTGAAAATCAGAATTTGTGATCGCTCATAGTTTTTGGGCTATCGAAAGGTAACAAAAAATGAAATAAAAAATCCAGGTCCGTATTTAAAAAAATAAGTTGATGGTTTCTAGAAGACGAAACGTCAGATTTCAAATTTGATAACGCTATCTTTAGAAAAGAAAAAGTGGTCATGATGAAGTGTTATTCATATCGATTGATTTCCTCAAATAACGCCAGAAAAAAAATGGAAACGGTTTTAAGAAATTTCGATTTTTTTCGGATATCTCCGAAAGTATTTCGAATTTTCCAAGTTTCAGAACGGCATTTTGTTAGGCATCAAATTGCGCAACTTTGCCATAATTTACCCGACCCTGTATCTCTTACGGTTTACGAGATCCCAATGATGAAGGCTCGAATTCCAGCTACCCTGTACACCTCGTCAATTCGTGTCATCATGGAAAATCACCTGTTGAAAAGTTTGACATTTTCTGCAACAACAAAGTCTGAGTCTGGGGAAGGTCTGTTCGCTGTGTTTCCATTAACTACACTGTTGTACAGAATAGTAGATTGTGTAACACTGATACCGTTCGGTGATTTCCCGTGTACACTTACACTATGTTCGTTGTTAAAATGTTGTAGCACGAAAAAACCAGTTGTTACAATAGATTTTGGGGAGGTGTGATAAGTGTAGTGCAAATGGATATTGGATAATATGAGGTTATATGTTAGATGTAGATAATGATATATTTTGAAAACTTCTTCAACAAAGTAAGTAATGGTTATATTTTTTACCCGGGAATCTTTTGTCCCCATTTACGAAAGCATCAAAAGAATTGACATCAATGCCATTGATTGATCGTCAGATGAACTTGTCAACAATTCATCGTCCGAATTCGCAATGATATTCTCTATTATTTCATCATCACTGTGCATTTTTGATACATTCAGAAGATTCACAAGCAACAAATAAATACAAAATAATTATAAGCATAACCTCCAAATCAAAATCCTAGGATTAGCATAAAGCAGAATAAAAGCACCGAACAGATGTTGAACTAATTACACTCCACTTCACTACACTCATCTACAACGACCAGTGGGTGTAAGAAATTGTAGTGTACAATATAAATTTCATGCATAAACAGCGAACAGACCTTGAATGTCCAAGTTCCACTGTAAGAGCCCCTCCACCATCTTTCTCCCACCATGACAACATAACCTCCCCAACCATGTCGCTGATGTACCGTAGGCGGTGCTAAAACCCCATTGCCGACCGTCATCCAAGACCACGGCCTGTTCGACAACATACAGAGGGTTATATTCGGCGCTGGCCTGCGGTTCTGGTTGCACCGGCTGCTCTTCCTCGACAGCCTGAGCTTCCTCAGCCACGGCCAGCTCAGCCTGTCGCTGGACCGGAAGTTCCTCGTCGACATCGACGACATCTTCGTGGGCGAGGTGGGCACCCGGATCCGCGCCGATGACGTGAGGGCGCTGATCGACACGCAGGAGAGGCTGGCCAGCATAGTGCCCGGATTCAAATTCAATTTGGGTGAGTTTTTTTTTTGTCGAGCTTTTGGAATATTTTCATTTTTTTTTTGCCGGACGTGTATGAATCTAAATGAAATATCGTCGATCTGCTTCATGAAAAACAAATAAGAAAGCCAAATTGAAATCTATATTTTAGGTTTTTCGGGGAAATATTTTCATCACGGCAACAACGAAGAAGACAAGGGCGACGATATGATTTTGGAGAACATCGAGAACTTCATGTGGTTCTCGCACATGTGGAACCACCAGCAGCCTCACTTGTATGATAATCTGACTTTGTTGATAGAAGACATGATGCTTAATAAAAATTTTGCCAAAGAGAAAGGTGAGACATCGAAAAATCATTATTTTGTTCACTATTGCCTTGGCTGATGGATATTTCAACAAAAACTAGTCAGGAGATTTCTTAAAAAAGGTTGCAAACAACAGTAGTAATTTTTTCAATTGACTTGGCCGTTACTTGATGAAAATCCATAGTTATTGTAAACAAACGACAAACGATAAGATTTTTACGATAAATATATTTATTTTTCACTTGATCGTTACTGCTTTACAAGGTGGATATAGGATGGTGAAACAGCTCTTCAATTGTTTCTGCGAAAAACTTGTAGACCGTTTGAGAAGGTACTAATATTTCCACGACTTGAAAGAAGATGGCGGTAAGATCGATTATCGAAGAAGATTTCTGTTGCTTACGTATTTCTGTGGTTTACATCTGACAGACGTGACTTGAAACGACATTAAAACAATAAATTTTCGATAAATCTTGAATGAATATTGATATTTTGACTCTTCTTAATCATTTTTCATCTAGAACAGATGAAACTGATAAAGGTATGACAGATGCACAGTTTCTGTTTTACCGACACAAGGTATGTCGCCATCTCTGATAACTTCAGGAAATATTACTACGGTATGAAATCAAGTAGGCAAAGGTCTACAGTTTATTCTAGTGCTTGTTAATAGGAAGCTGTTTCACCATCCTATATCCACCTTGCTGCTTTATAATACCTTGGCAACGGTTGCTATTAACAGACCCATAACGCCCGGGGCGTTATGGAGGGCATTATGAATCATAACGCCCGCTGAATGTTTTTTCATTAAATAAACAACCCTTAGCAACCTCTTCAATGTTTCCATGGCAATTGCATAGAAGCTCACTTGTGCTCAGTTGCCGACCAGAACGCAGTAAATACTATGAGAAAAAATTTATGAAGTAAACAACGTCGTTTAAGATAATTTTTTCGTGAAAAATAAAATCTTGTATGCACCACGAGCGTTACTAGATCCTAACGCCCATCGGGCAACATTCACCCGAGGGCCTTTGGCCCGAGGGGATCTATATAACGCACTTGGTACATAAATAGCTATTATATACAATATCTACATAAAAGAATAAAAGACAAAAAGGTATAACATAATGATGGATTGTATAAATGGTCTATACTGAACACTTTATTCCTAGATTACATAAACATGATATATATTGGTCAGACTGGGAGAACTTTCAAAAATCGCATCCATGAGCACCACATGAGTTATGTAAATAGAAAAACAAATTCAACATATTCCAACCACCTTTTAGAAGAAAATCACAATTTTGATGAAGAATTCAAAATATTACATGTTGAAAACAAAGGAGTGAAACTTAACTATTTAGAAACACTCGAAATTAGTAGACTCAAGAATTCAAATCTTTTGCTGAATGACCAATTAGATTTGAATACTTCTCCTTTGTTGAATTTGTTTTCCTAAAAATAGCTTAATTAGATATTCATTTTATTTTTGTTATTTACCGCAATAAAGAGGATAAACATTCTTTAATCCCTACAGGTACAAATATTGTTATAACTGTGTAATTAGGTATAAATATGGTTGTTATCGTAGTAGTTAGTTTAGTGTACTTATACCTGATGAAGATACAGTGTTAGCGAAACATGTTGTGAAAAATATATATAAATATATTTATCGTGAAAATCTTATCGTTTGTCGTTTGTTTACAATAACAGTAATAATGATAATATGAATAAGAGATCTAACATCGACCAAATCAGCAAAATTTATTCATATATTGTTAAAAAAATTATTTTTGTGCATAATCAATATTTTAGAAATCATAATAAAGAAACATCTGGACTTAATCAATGGAAATGTCTATCAGTGTAACATTTTTTGAAGTCAATTACGAATGAAGAATCCATACGCGTTCCCATATCATTGTTCCTTTCATTAATTCGACACATATAACTCCCCCCCCCCCCTTCTGCGCCAGGCATCCCCGTCGACTCGGGCTACTCCGTCTCGCCCCACCACTCGGGCGTCTACCCCGTCCACCAGCCTTTGTACGCTGCATGGAAGCGCGTGTGGGGCGTGCGCGTCACCTCGACCGAGGAGTACCCCCACCTGCGGCCCGCCCGACTGCGGCGCGGCTTCGTCCACCGTCACGTGATGGTGCTGCCCCGGCAGACTTGCGGGCTGTTCACGCACACGATGTACATCGAGCGCTACCCGGGCGGCAGGCGCAAGCTGGATGATTCGATACAAGGAGGGGAGCTGTTCCAGACTATCGTTTATAACCCGGTGAGGTCGCTGTTTGGTGCTGATGAAGGTGGATATAGATGTGGTGAAACGAATCTTCGATTGTTTTTCACCTGAAATATTTCACTTCTTCTTTTCTTTTTAAATTATTTTATGTAATTATTCGCGAAAATCACGAAGTGGGTGGCCTCTGGTGTCAAATTTTCGAAGCACAACGAGGGTGATAAATGAAGCAATTTAGCATTGCATTTGCTAGGCTTTCGCATTATTTTCAATTTTCAATGAATTTGAATTATTGTGAATAGTTTTCGGACTATTTTCGTGCTTATCAGCTGGTTACTGATATTATTGAAACATGCAGCCAGTTCACATGGTCGTAAAGACGAAATCGAGAAAGATTTGTTCAGTACCTCAGCGTTCTTCCTACCGTACAGACATCGTTCCCTTGGCACAAAATCCAAAATTTCAACTTCACGATTGTGTAAAAAATAGAATATCGTGTTGAAAATAGAAAAATTTATTACCACAAACATTTACGTTTGTAATAAGCACTTCCTAGAAGTAGATTTCTGAAGTAAATGCCAAATTGAAGGTAGGTATGGTATGTCTCTTTTCAGGTAGAATCAAACAAATAATATCTGGTGTTGTGTTGTCTATTTTATTGTTCGTGATGAAAACCTTGATTTCACTTCAGGACCATCAAGAAGGAGAGTTACACCAAGAGATAGGCTCAAAAAGAATGCAATTACTTCAATGAACATCTCAAAGTCATCACATGGAAACTTTAACAGTGCACAATGTAGGCTTGATGAAATCAAATTTTTATTTAAAATGAATAAGCCATGAATTGGATAAGTATTTATTGAGAGAAATGAATTTGAATGACTGGTAGACCATAAGATCTCTAACTTCCTTGGTACATACCAGAGATTATCTATCTATGTATCTATACAAAATACTTTTTATTATGGACTATAAGTACATTGTAGATTCGAAAATAATAACTTGTGTTGCCTATTTAAGATATCTAAATATGAGCAGATGCACCACTACACTTACTTTTCTCAGAAAATAAAGTTAATTGAACTTATTTCTGTCTGTAATCATCTATTTTTTGGGTTAGAATAAAATTACAGCTTAAAACAGATATATTCACACTTCCACTGCTAACTTCTCCATACAATCATTTTAATTTCATATGAGGACTGCCTTAGAGCTGAAGTTTGAGAACAGTAGTTTATTTATGTGTGTTCCATATCTATCCGATAGCACCCTTTCAAATATTTTGGATTCGTTAATTCTTTCCTAAAATGTGAATCAAAAGTTGACAAATTATAATTGAAAAACATAGTGAAATGCTTGTTTATCACATTCATCTCAAGTTTTTGACATTTCTGCAGCGCCATCTATTGGTTCGTGATTTTCGCGAATACATTGTGTGGGACATGACATATTCTATTTTTTTCTCTGCTTGCAGAGGTGGCATTTCGGTGAAGAGATCAGTGGACTCGTATATGAGCCCATGTTTTTTGTGAATATTATGTATATGTTGCATTTGATATCAATATCGATAATTCAATGCTCTATTAATATCCGTATTCTATGGTTTCGTGTTCAAATAACAGTGAAAGGTCATTCATAATTGTGGTTTTGGCTTGAAATATGAATATTGTTCGATCGTTCAATCATGATATTTGAACAAATCACGCAAAGTCAAAAGGACTACGAAATTGGTGAAATTAATATTCATCATGCGGAATCAGCAAACGTGGCGCCATCCATATGAAGTCGTGGAAGTATTACTAGTGTTTGAAACTATGATTGATGGATATTCGAATCTTTTGATACGACAATCTAGTTATCTTTTTAACCTTTTCTGAATGAAAACTTTTCATTATTTAGGTATTTCGTTTTCAATATAACTCATCTTTTATTTTCATATATTTTGTTATATAATATCAGGTTATGGAAACAATTGAATCAAATGACAGTTGACATTTATGACAGATTGGTACCAACTCTCTCAAGGTGTTATCTAGCAGAATACATGATCTGATAATTGGTTCCAGATCAACATATTCATGACCCACATGTCGAATTACGGCAGCGACCGTCTGGGATTGTACACCTTCGAGTCGGTGGTCAAATTTATCCAGTGCTGGACGAATCTGAGGCTGTCATCTGCTCCCCCTTTGCAGCTGGCGGAGAACTACTTCAAACTCTATCCCGGGGAGGCTGATCCTGTGTGGGGGGTGAGTCGACTCAACCTCTCTGAGCGTTTTAAATATTCGTGGGTAGAAATCGAATATTTCCTTCGAAATTCAAATAAATAGTGGAGCTGGCAACACAAGAATATTCCTATCAGAGGACTAGTGACGATACAAGAAGCGGCCATGTTGCTGGTGTTTCATTGTCGCTGAATTGGGGGGTTATTAATAATAACAGAACAAAGCGATCTTAAGGCATTTTTTTGCGATGAAACAGTTTCGATGGCCGTTTTGAAACTACGTCATCATTTTATGACGCTTTCAAAACGTTTTGAACCAGTTTCAAGTTTGACGTTACGAATGGTTCAGAAAATTGAGAGTTTCAAAGCTTTTTAAAATAGTTTCTCGCAAAAAATGCCTTCGAACACTTTGGTTGAATGTTGTCGAATGTTTTGTTTCAGAATCCTTGTGACGATGTGAGGCATCAGAAAATCTGGTCTCGCAACAAATCGTGCGATTCCCTACCCAAATTCTTGGTGATAGGGCCCCAAAAGACTGGCACCACCGCCCTATACACGTTTCTGTCTCTTCATCCCGCCATCGCCAGTAATTTACCCAGTCCGACTACTTTCGAAGAAATACAGTTTTTCAACGCCCACAACTACCTGAGAGGATTAGATTGGTGAGTGTTTTTTTTATCCATAAAGTTTGAACAATAAACGCATACGTTTGGTTCATTTTTGTGTGCAAAATAATATAATCAGTTTTGGTTCCTTTATTATTCTGATGACGCAGCAAGTGAAAATCCGCGTTTGCACAGAAACAAATTGCGATCTACAATTCATGCAGCTAATCTTAGAAATGTCGATTCCTTCACCGTACCACAACATCGTTCATCTAAATTTCGAGGTTGTTTCGAATATATTGCTCCTACATTAATAAATATGTATGGGAATATCTTCGACTCTGAGAATATCAAACTGTTCAATATCATTCAAGAAGCATATGTTATTTATGGAATAAATATCACTCTTTCTCTATAATCTCAAATCTCATATTGTTATTTAAGATAATTATTCAATACTTATTTATGTCTTTTGTCGTCCCTCATGTTATTTATTATAATTATTATTATCAATTTTGTTTTACGTTCTGCTTATACATTTTATTGACTTTATGAATACTTATGAGCTGTATTTACTAGGGCAAATATGAAAAATGGCTTGCCAATTATTTGCCTATTGAAGTACCGTGATTTTTTTTAATAATCTGCTTATATTATAATATGTACTTCATTAAACATTATTATTATTATTATTTAGAATGTGGGGATAAAATGTTATACTTCTCAATTTTTCTAGATATCCGGAAAAACTGGCAAAAATAACCTGTTGTAATATGTAAATATAAAATCCGTGGACCATAATTTTGGCAACAATTTTCAGCAGAGAAAACTAGTATATTTTAAAAAAATTCGCCCTTCAAAACATTAAAACCCGTCAATAACCGAGTATGACGCGAGCTGCACTTTTTTCAAAACTGGCTTCACTCTCGCGTGAAGAGAATAATAGGTGTTATCCATATAGTTGATATTAGACTCGTTATTAGATATATGGGTTTCCGGTCCGATGTGAGCTTTTTTTTCAGGTACATGGACTTCTTCCCGTCGGACGCGAACTCTTCCGCCAAATACTACTTCGAGAAGAGCGCCACCTACTTCGACGGCGAGCTGGTGCCCAAGCGGGCGCACGCCCTGCTGCCGCACGCCAAGCTCGTCACGATCCTGATATCGCCCGCCAAGAGGGCGTACTCGTGGTACCAGCACACGAGGGCGCACGGCGACGTCATCGCCAACAACTACAGCTTCCACCAGGTCATCACGGCGACGGACACGGCGCCCAAGGTGCTCAGGGATTTGAGGAACAGGTAAAGTACTTGCGTTGGTTTCGGTGGCGAGGATTAGTTTTTTTTTTTTAAGACTATCTGATACGATTACTAAGATGCATACTATATAGATTTGAGAAACTAGTAGAATATCTTGATCCAAGATAAAAAAAACATAGTCTAGTGGAATCACATTTATATTATCAAATAATAGGTGGTTGGGTTGGTGTTTAAAAACTCGGCTTTTTCTATATTGGAACTACGTATAGATTTTCAATTCGCAGGTGCCTCAACCCGGGAAAATATTCGCAACATCTGGAGAGGTGGATGACGTACTTCCCCTCTCAGTCGATCCATGTCATTGACGGGGAGGAGCTGAAGAGTAACCCTTTCGAAGTCATGAACGAGCTGCAGAAGTTCCTGAAGATAACCCCGATGTTCAACTACACAGAGCATTTGCGGTACGAACTTTCCACTGAGTAAAAAGACGAAGGAGGAAGCATTAGATCTTGATATAACATACTAGATGAATAAAACGCACAATCTTTGCTACAGTAGTTGTTTGAAGCCAACATCCGAATCAGTTAAGGATTACCTCATTTTAAAACTAGGATAGTAACAACAAAATCACCCAGTACCAGTTTCTTGATATCTTGAAAGGGTCTGAATTCGAATAAATTGACTTACCAACAGAATTATCATATCCATTCTTCCTGAAAGTTGATGAAAACAATCTAAAATCAATGTTTTCTGAAAATATACATCATAGATTCATTACTCGAATGATGATAGATTCAATTCACTGTCAAACTATATTGTTTATTTTCTAGTAATTGTTGTTACTACCTTTCAATTCCATAAATGTAGGCTAATTTACTACTTTGAGCATTTTCTTACCACTTGGGCCAACCCCTAGAAATAATCTCTTTCCCGATCATATTTTTCCATATATCCACTAACTTTCCATCTCGGGGAAACCCAAGAATGTTTTCAAATTACCACAAACTGTTTAGCATATCAGAATGGGTAAATAATGTTCATCAGTGAAATGTTGTGTTCTGGTCACCACTTCTAAATTGTCTTATATACATTTCACCATCGTTTAGATTCGAATTGAACAGAATCAACAAAGTTTTTGAGTGGAATCTTATTCAAATTTTCATACAAAACTGGAAATGTGCCGTTAAATGAACCATCAAACAAAATTTTACGTTTCGCGCTGTCACTGTCAACGTTCGGTCGATTATCGGTTGAACGAAATTAGCGGCGTTGGCGCATTCACCAAAAATGCATCTCCAGAAAGACTTGGTATCAATAAACCACTTATATTTATATGACGAAGATTGAATGAATATTTTTTGATACACTTATCTGATTCATATAAGTACCTTCTAAAGGATATTACATATTTTGGAACCTTGAAAAAATGTGGTCTTGGGATGATTATCACTTTCAAATGTTACGATGTGGCAACCTCTGTGGGGGAAAAACATATGAATGTGAATTTCATGTTGGCTTCAGACAATTTGGGGCGTTATTATTCTACTGGGTTTACTGTTCGGAGGAGGGAGCCAATGCGATTTTTTTTCCAGGTTCGATCCGAAGAAGGGTTTTTTCTGTCAGGTGGTGAACGGCGACCACACGAAATGCCTGGGACGCAGCAAGGGCAGGCAGTACCCCCCGATGGAGGAGAACTCGCTGAAGTACCTGCAGAGGTACTATCTCAGCCACAACACGGCTCTGGTGAAGCTGTTCAAGAAGAACGGGATGCGGGTCATCCCGAACTGGCTGAAAGAAGATTTATCGGACAAGGCCGACTAGGTGGGTTTGTTGAATGCGGGAGGGAGTATATTTTCTTTATTCGCGGGTCTCCCGGCTTGTACATATACAAAATTTTTATTTTTGTACTTATTATCTCTTAAGTAGCTAGTTGATGGTCGAGTGTCGTAGTGAAACAATGCGAATAATATTTTTAACACTTAACATATCAGTGTACTTTAGCAATACAGATTCTTGTGGATTCTGCCAATTCGAGATGGTTGATGGATTCTGGTCAGCAAAGACTGTGTCAAAGTTATTTTCTGAAATTAATCGACTATAATTATGCTTTTGTCAATGCAAGGTTACTTGAAAGTTTGGAAACAATTACATGGAAATAAATAAATATTCCATATAGTAATATGGAATTGAATTCGCTCACCGGCAAAAAAAATTGCCAAATTGATCGCACTGTAACTTTTTTTAATTCTTGTCCGAGTCTGGTCTGTGTAATGATCGAGCCGTCAATTCAATATTAGCTTATATATCAAGAAGATCTGTTATATGGCTAGATCTTTGCTGATCAAAATCCAAAGTAAATAAAGTTCTACGATTCATTTCAAAAAATTCTCGAATCATGAACCGAACTTATCTAAGACTAGGGAATGATCAAGAGATATGTCCCATTTCCGTTAATCCTAGTCATGAACTGTCGTTCATTCGATGTGCAATTTCTATATTTGCGTCCAGTAGTGTAAGCTTGGTTCGAAGCAATACCAGGGGTCCCAGATTCTAGTAGCCTAACTGATATTGCTAATGGGAATGAAACATAGAATTCAGGAGGAAGCTATGATGATGGTGGATGGCATGTATTCTTGCAAGCTAGGGGGCGCTGCTAACATATTAGGAGAATTACACATTCAATCTTGCATGCAACACCTAAGTTATTGTAATTGACAAGTTCAGCCAGCTTTGAGAGAGAAAATATGTCGGCCCTCCTAGTGTTGTCTTTGTCGTCAAGATTGCAAATTTAAATAATGAAAATGTTATGATTGCGACGTAAAAAAGAAGAAGACTTTTATAACCTGTATATAATTGGTTTGTTTTTCTTGTTGTTTGTTTTCGTTATTCCGATTACTCAGAATATTTTGTAAGAATTGTTACTTTATAATTGTTGAATGATTCCAAACACATTATAAATTTATTATTAGATTTCTCCTCTTGACGTTGCAATCATAATATTTTCGTTATTTTAAGTTGCAATCTTGACGACAAAGAGCACTAGCTGGCTGAACTTGTCACCCAGAAATCAATGTTCACATAAAAATTCCAGCAACTCGCCTTTGTAAAAACTGATCTTTGCTGGTCGGATGTATTTGCTCTTCTCTTCTTCTATTCCAATATGTGGCTTCTTACACTCGAATGTCCGCATTTTTCCATGAGAGCGGATAATTGAAATGATGTGCTATTATTTGGTTGATGACCTCCACTGACAAAAGCGCCTCTAGCGGAAACTAAATCACCCATGCCTGCCATTGCCCGAAAGTAGTATCAAAAAAATTCGAAAACCATCTTGTCCTACTAGAAGTACCTGAATTCATCATTTTATTCAGTTGGGACTCCCTCAACCTCTTGTATTCTAGCGTGTTATAGGGTTACCCATTCGATAGTACAAGTTTAATTCAGTTCAAATTAGGTTTTATTGAGCTTGTTGTTTGGTCTCTACCACTGCAGATGTCGAGTCTACAATTGACTGGATTTTTTGGAATTTCTGAATCTCAAAATTATTCTGTGGGTCATTTTCGAATTTCTTAACATCAGTCATCAATTACATTGATGGTAGTGATAGGACTTGAAGAATACAAATCGTATTTATATTTATCGCCTAATTTTTAAACATATCTGCCTGACTGGCAAGAAGTGTACTGTTTATGTGTATATCTGGAATTGTTCTTGAATAATTTTATAAAACCAAAATTGTCAAAGGAAATGTTTTAGCACAGGAATTTGATTGATCATATCCGATGAATAAGATCTCATGTGGAATTGAAGTGATGTAATTTCTGTTGTTTTTGAAATATAATGATGTAAAATAAATGTATTAATAATGTACATATAATCGTGCCATTTATGTAGATATTCCATTGATATTTTGTACTATATAATTTCAATAATTGTTAGAATTTGTGTTCAGATATGAAATCATCATTTCATAGTCCCTTATTCCATACATTTTATTTATTATATTCATCTTTTTTTTTGTTCAATCTTCATGCATTAGAGAATTTGTGTTCAATATGTTTTGGAACCACTGAACTCAAACAAGATTTGGAACTACCTAAATGTTATAAATGTGTTATGATAGATATATCACATATATGTAAATATTTGTCACACAAATAATTGTTGAAAAAGACGTAAGTATGACAATAAAAATATACAATCAAATTCATTTATTTTTACACACTTGCCAATGTAATAAGTTTTTCTAGAGAAAAAATAAAATGGCGTCTACAAGATGGCGGACAGAAATCTATATCAGATAGCCAAGCAGCACTGAGAGCTCTGAAGTCATACACTTGTGAGTCTAAGCTGACTTGGGACTGCAAACAATCTCTGAGACAACTGGCTGCACACAACCAGGTCACTTTGATGTGGGTTCCAGGTCACAAGGGAGTTAAAGGCAACGAGGAAGCAGACTGCCTTGCCAAAAAAGGGGCAAATACACAATTTCTTGGCCCAGAACCCTTCTGTGGACTCTCCAAGGCCCACTTGAACGAAGAGGTTCGACGTTGGGAAGTGGATGAAATGAAATCTCACTGGAATAAAGTGCCAGGACAAAGACAAGCGAAAAGGCTAGTGAGCCTATCGCCAAGGAAAGCTAAGCAGCTTCTCGAGTTGGACAAGAAAGACTTGAAACTGGTAACGGGACTCCTCACTGGACACTGCCCTCTAAGGTATCACCTCAAAAAGATGGGCAAAACAGAGAGTGATAGTTGCCGCTACTGCGAGAACTTCGCTGAGACTGCAGAACATTTGCTTTGCGGATGCCCAGCGCTCTTCTGCAAGAGGCTCAAGTTCCTGGAAGGGGTCTTTTAGAGCTCTCCGATATCAGGAACCTAGCTCCCAGGAAACTGATAAACTTTGCACGAAGTCTTGGAATCCCGGGCCTCGAATAGATTAAGGGTTATGCACAAAAGATCTTATAGGTCGAGGTGCTTGAGAGGCTGCACAGCCTTAACGACTCCCAATACAATCTAATCTACAAGATGGCGGGCACATTTTGCGATTACGATCCGATTCGTTTTTTTTATCAAAATTCATAAATTCTAGACAAATTATACAATTTTTCATAATATAATATAATGCGGGGGTTTTTGGGTCGAAGATTATGATTTTTGTCAAAATTACGACTTCAAAATAGTGGATGCATTTTTTGATTGTGATCATGATCCAATTCGCGAAAATCACGAAGTGGGTGGCCTCTGGTGTTAAATTTTCGAAACCTAACGAGGGTGATAAATGAAGCAATTTAGCATTGCATTTGCTAGGCTTTCGCATTATTTTCAATGAATTTGAATTATTGTGAATAGTTTTCGGACTTCTTTCGTGCTTATCAGCTGGTTACTGATATTATTGAAACATGCAGCCAGTTCACATGGCCGTAAAGACGAAATCGAGAAAGATTTGTTCAGTACCTCAGCGTTCTTCCTACCGTACAGACATCGTTCCCTTGGCACGAAATCCAAAATTTCAACTTCACGAATGTGTGAAAAATAGAATATCATGTTGAAAATAGAAAAATTTATTACCACAAACATTAAATTTATTACCACAAACATTTACGTTTGTAATAAGCACTTCCTAGAAGTAGATTTCTGAAGTAAATGCCAAATTGAAGGTAGGTATGGTATGTCTCTTTTCAGGTAGAATCAAACAAATAATATCTGGTGTTGTGTTGTCTATTTTATTGTTCGTGATGAAAACCTTGATTTCACTTCAGGACCATCAAGAAGGAGAGTTAAACCAGGAGATAGGCTCAAAAAGAATGCAATTACTTCAATGAACATCTCAAAGTCATCACATGGAAACAGTGCACAATGTAGGCTTGATAAAATCAAATTTTTATTTAAAATGAATAAGCCATGAATTGGATAAGTATTAATTGAGAGAAATGAATTTGAATGACTGGTAGACCATAAGATCTCTAACTTCCTTGGTACATACCAGAGATTATCTATCTATGTATCTATACAAAATACTTATTATTATGGACTATAAGTACATTGTGAATTCGAAAATAATAACTTGTGTTGCCTATTTAAGATATCTCAATATGAGCAGATGCACCACTACACTTACTTTTCTCAGAAAATAAAGTTAATTGATACATTTTTTGTTTTTATTTCTGTCTGTAATCATCTATTTTTTGGGTTAGAATAAAATAACAGCTTAATACAGATATATTCACACTTCCACTGCTAACTTCTCCATACAATCATTTTAATTTCATATGAGGGCTGCCTTAGAGCTGAAGTTTGAGAACAGTAGTTTATTTATGTGTGTTCCATATCTATCCCACAAAGTATGATGTGACCAGCTTTGAACAATGCTTCTCGTTCTTTTAATGATTTCTTCTTATTTCTGATATACTTTAGATACTCATCCCAATATTGGGCATTCTGGAAATATAACAATATAAAGATAAATCATTGAAATACAAATACCTTAGTGGCCCCATTGATTTTGCAGATGTGGTTTGAAAAGCCTATAAAAACATAATAAATCCATAAACCTCATATAAAATACCTGTTTTGTGTTCTATAAATAATAACCAAACGATAGCACCCTTTCAAATATTTTGGATTCGTTAATTCTTTCCTAAAATGTGAATCAAAAGTTGACAAATTATTATTGAAAACATAACGAAATGCTTGTTTATCACCTTCATGTGAAGTTTTTGACATTTCTGCAGCGCCATCTATTGGTTCGTGATTTTCGCGATATGATTTAGAAGCCATGATACGTTACTTACGACCAGAGATAAGTACGACTTAGTACCTAGGCAACCCGTACACCACTTCCAACGATGTTGGGTTGTATATGTAGTGGTAAGGGGTGGTAATAGTGTTGAGGAAATAACGGTCAGCGCAATATTTGGGTTTTTTAAATGGCATTTTTATATAAATCCAACACTGGTCGCGCACGCTTTGGTCACAAATCGCTAGAGGCGCCAGGTAATACAAATTACAAATGTAATGTACGATTCTAAAGCAGATGCACCACTACACTTTCTCACTTTTCCCAGACAATAAAGTTATTAATTAAATAATTGTTTTATTTCTCTATTTATTATTTATAGTGTTTTTGAGTTCGATCGGTCTGACTGACTTGGCAGTAGAAGTGGTATATTGAGAATCCTGTAAAAACATTATAAACTCACGTAAAATACCTGGCTTGTGTTCTATAAATGATAAACAATCAATAATTAGCGCTCTTATAAATATTTTGGAATGGTTTAATAATTTCCTAAAATAATTGAAAGTCATCCTATTGACTCATCTGCCATTACTTATGTCACAAAATTATTCTCTATTATTTTCAATATTTTTACGGTACCCCAATCTACCGTTACATTATGCTTCAAATCAGTAATTTTGAATATTCTCATAAGTAGGTAATTCCATCCTCGAGGCAATTCGAAGAATCCCAAATAAGTCTATATTTATAGGTACACATCATTCTTGAATTTTGATTAATCTCGAATAATAACACTACTGAAGAATTCTGAATGATTCCCCAGTTGAATAAAAAGTACCTTCGAAACACATATAAATGTAATTTTAAGGAAATTCAAATGATTTATAAAATCCTATGCAAATTTGAAAACCAACGAGACTCGGTATATTATAGTGGCCTCTCATCGACTTGAATATGATTGATTCATACATAAAAAGCAGTGATGAAAAGATATGTTTCTTTTGTATTGTACTGATTCATATCGATATCGTGAACACTCATGCAATTATATAACTGTTCTTGAACCATATCGATAAGCTAGGACGATTCAGTCTGTTCGCGATGCTTGAACACTATGGATGTTCAGCAAATGATGATGATATATATCCGCCGTTTTCATCCATCATTGTCGTTGACGGTATCATAATCGCTCTAAGACATAGGAAGTGCGGTCTCCTTTACCCAATTTACTATTGTGAATGTGTGAAGTGCGGATTATTTGGTTACCGTGTGTACTCTGCGGTTTATTCGGTTACCGCGTGTGCAGTGTACTAAAATGGGAAGTGCCAAAGGAGCGGCATCATCATGGCATGGAGTTCCAGAAAAAAATCCTCCAAGACCAGTTGCCGGTGTGGATTGAAGAATTGTTTCCCGAGGGTGAGTGAATTTTTAGTTTGCATGCATCATCAGTTCCGGACGAGGCGTTCCTGGATATTTTGGAATCTCGAGCTGGGGGTGGTAGGACACTCTGGGCCCCAATCTGCCACCCCTAGCTAACCCTCGGGGCCCCTCTCGGGGCTCTCTCAGGGCCTCCACTCGAGGCCTCCTTTCGGGGCCTCCTCTCGAGGCCCCCCTCGGGGCCTCCTATCGGGGCTCCACTCGAGGCCCCCTCGCGGTGCCTCCTCTCGGGGCCTCCTCTCGGGGCCCTCTCAGGGCCTCCACTCGAGGCCCCACTCGAGGCACCCTCTCGGGGCCTCCTCTCGAGGCCCCCCTCGGGGCCTATCCGGGCTCCACTCGAGGCCCCCTCTCGGGGCCTCCTCTCGGGGCCTCCACTCGAGGCCCTTTCTCGGGGCCTCCACTCGAGGCCCCCTCTTGGGGCCTCCTCTCGGGGTCCTCTCAGGGCCTCCACTCGAGGCCCCTCTCGGGGCCTCCTCTCGAGGCCCCCCTCGGGGCCTTCTATCCGGGCTCCACTCGAGCCCCCCCTGGGAGCCTCCCCTCGGGGCCCCCTCTCGGGGCCTCCTCTAGGGGCCCTCTTCTTCCTGCCCTGCTAGATCGCCAAACGACAACTAATTTCGAAGGTGAGTGATCAAAGATTTTGCCAATCTCAAATCCTGTGAATCTATTTCAAAAATTACATTTTTGTAACTTGGTTATATAAAGATTCTTTCTTTTTCCAGCATTCTCATAAATCGCAATCGTTACGATAAGTAAGGTGAAAAAAAATGTACTGAACTGAATCTGAATCATGTAAAAACTAAACTTCTTTGATACTTTCAAATGGAAAATATACCTATTGAATGATTTCTCTGACCATCCTGCAAACCACCTTTTCAAAGAAAAACTCCAACATTTTTGCTACTTAAAGTTAACGTAATAGCCTCGGTAATAGATTGAAGAAAAAATCGTAACTGTTTGAAATCAAACTTATTTTCCTTTATTGCTCGGCTATTAGGTAACAAGTGGAGTCATACACGTACTTTGTTTCTCATCAACGGTCATCCGCTACTCTCTTTGTTATAGGTTAGGTGGAAAAGAAAAATGTTAGGTTGAACCGTTGATTGATCAATCAACAGGTTGAACCGTTGATTGATCAATCAACAGGTTGAACCGTTGATTGATGTATTGAACCATACACTTTTGATCCAAATGAAACATGCTATGTTTTCTGGAGGTTTTCTGCAAACAAAAGAATGGATATATCTAAGTGACCTATAACCACCATTGTGGCTCACGCCAATCTAACATTAGCCCATTTTGTGGGAAGAGGCCAATAAGACAAAAAAGCATAAAAACCAGTTTTCTTTTTCATTCGATATTGACAATTAGTATTTTTTGCTGTTGAAAAGTCAGGAATATTTGATTCTCAACATCAATATAACGAACTGATTCAATATTTGTTGAGATTGTTGTTTATTTTTGATGATCAAAAATAATAATCATATACCAAATGCTACACTATATATATAAACTTGCCACTTATAAAACTCGTAACTGCTGTTCAGGGCATTCTCGAATCCAGATTCAGTGGATATACAGCTTGCCACTGTTTTCAATATGATTTCGAAACAAATTATGGTAGAGTGAGCAAGTTGATTAATCTACTCCTGTTCAGGAAAATCTGGGGACTGGGTACAAGTGAAAAGGCGAACAGGCGAATCGGTGCACGAACGAGAGCATGAACAAGTGCGCGAACGAGTGCGCGATCGAGTGCGCGAACGAGTGCGCGATCGAGTGCGCGATCGAGTGCGCGAACGAGTGCGCGATCGAGTGCGCGAACGAGTGCGCGGACTGGCGAGTGAACGGGTGCGCATACAGGTTCAAGAACATGCGAGCAAAAAGGTGTGCGAACGGGTGCGTTTACGGATGCAAGGATTAGGCCATGAGCCTTATCTTTGTTAGAACTAGACATACCATATTGATGTGGGATGAATTTATGTGGGATGATAGGGCTACTGGCGAACGACCCAAAAAAAATGTAACGCTCCCATGTCACAAGTTGTTCTCAAATTTATATAAATTACCAATGCGAAATGAAAGAGCCATGAATTCGACTATCCATCAAAATATAAAGTAAAATATGTCTTATCCAATTAAAAATATCAAGCACTGTTTGAATTTCAAAGTCTTATAGATTTCGAGCAGAAAACAACTACTTTCCTGGCAAATACCATGCAGAACATTGAATGATATCTACTCGTAGTCCATGCAACGATTCACACAGTATGGATGCATTGTTCCTTACTCCCATCATACGACGTGACAAATTCACATCGAGACAGGCACGCTCAACAACCTACAGACCGAGGTTTCGGGCTTTTTGGCCCTCATCAGTGCAGTGTAGTTATCCGAGTAGAGACCGTGAGATCTCCACTCGAAGCAATGCCTGTCCGATTGCCAAATGTCCGACATGCACGCATATTTCAACGCACTGAGCTGAAGAAATAAACATTTGCATGCACTACGAGCAGATATAATTCAATGTTCTGCGTGGTGTCGGTGAGGAAAGTACCTAGTGTTTTCTGCTCGTGTTCTACCATCAGTAATTTAAATCCAAACTGTGTTTGATATTTCCAATTGTATAATAAGAGACTGCTTCAATTCAGATTATATATGTTCGCATTCAAAAAGAGATCAGCTCTGACAAGGCAATACCTCATGGGTGGGAGTGGAAATTTGCCATATCGATATTTAATGAACATATTATCTGCCCCTGTTTTTACAGTTGAGGAAATTCTTTTTTTTTTCGTGAACAGGGTGTTCCAAATTCGAATAAATTAAGCTAATTTCTAGTCATAACTCGAAATTAGCTTAATTTCGGGTTACCTACAATTTTAGCTTAGGTATACATACAACTCGAAATTCACGAAATTAAGCTAATTTCGATTTGTATCACGAAATTAGTACTAATTAACTTTAATTTCGAGTTGTAACTCTAAATTAAGCCAATTTCAAGTAATAACTCGAAATTTAGAAAAAAAATATCGCATGTCCGCTCTAACGCTTTCGTAGTTCAAAGTTGGTATGTGAGGGTTATGATTTAAATTAAAAATAATTTATTTTGCCGTGCCCGCCTAGCGGTCTACAAAACACAAAATACAGCCAGTCAGTCCGTGGTCGGCTTCTTAGACACTGTTTTTTAAAATTGATAAATATTAATTTAAAATCCACTCAAAACCTGTCACCTCCAGTTTTTTTGAATACGTGGATAAATCTGTATATTCTGTTCTTTAATAATTCTGCATACGCTGATCCAACATTCAAATAAAATTGTGTATAACCTTAAATATGGTCCATGACTTCGGAGAAAAGCACTAAACGTGAAAATTTTCTGGCTCATAGGTTGTCATCACCATACCTCCAGCCTGCGGGTTCTCACTTAGTTTTGTTTCTACAATGGCGAAAGAAAAACCAAGAAATCTAAAAATTGCCTTCATTCATCCTGACCTAGGAATAGGAGGTGCAGAAAGGCTGATTCTGGACATCGCAGGTGCTCTATCGAGTGAGGGCCATCAAGTAATATTTCTAACTAACCATTTTGATCCGTCCCATGCTTTTGATGAACTGAAGAATGGAAAGTACCCTGTTGAAGTTTATGGAGACTGGCTCCCTCGAAGTATACTAGGACGGTTCCAAGCCTTGTGTGCATATATCAGGATGATATATTTGTCGATAATGTTTATATTGTTAATGCGGATTGAGGATGCACCAGATTTGTATTTTACTGACTTGATACCTGTGGCCAATCCATTCTTGAAACTAGGTAATCAAAGAGTCATTTACTACTGTCATCACCCTGATTTGCTTGCAAGTGTACCTGGTGGTAGGGTCAAAAAGATCTATAGAAAACCCATAGATTGGTTTGAAATGAAGGCAACAGGGCAAGCTGACATTATTTTAGTGAACAGTCAATATACTGCTTCAGTTTTTCGCAAAACATTCCCACAAATCAAGAAATCAATTCATATTCTTTATCCAACAATAGCAAATTCTTACCAGGAGACAGTTGAAAGCCTGCAGAAAATAAAGCCTATGGAAGACTTGGTACCAAACCTGCCAAACAGCACTGAGGTCAAGGATAAAGTAGTGTTTTTGTCTTTGAATAGATTTCATCCTGCTAAAAGACTGGAACTTGTTATATTGGCCATGAAGCATTTAAAAAATATAACCACAAAAGAAGAATGGAACAGGGTATTCCTGATACTAGCTGGAGGATATGACCCACAGTCAAAAATCAATGCTGACACTTTTCAAAACCTTGAGAACACATCCAAAGAAAATAACTTAGAGGATAAAATAATATTCCTCAAATCCCCTAATGACAACCTCAAAGCAGAACTGCTCAATTCTTGCTCTTGTCTTGTTTACACCCCAGTCAAAGAGCACTTTGGAATAGTCCCTCTTGAAGCTATGCTAGTTTCCAAACCTGTGATTGCAGTGAATAGTGGGGGCCCTAGGGAAACTGTAGACCATGGGGTCACAGGTTATTTGTGTGAGCCAACTGCTGAGAGTATGGCAGAATTTATGTGTAGGATTATCAAAGAAAATGTGACTGAAATGGGGAGAAGAGGCAAAAAGAGGCTGGAAGATAGGTTTTCCCATGCAACTTTCAAGATGTGTTTGAGTAAAATAGTGGAGAAAGGGGTTGATGGTGATTATGAAAAGAAGGTGAACTGATTGTAAATGATGTTAATTTGATACATTATCTAGTTCCTAAAGATATATTTGCTTTTCTTCATCATTCATCATACAATTCTCACAGCAATGGTTGAGCAAGCTACAAACTTTAATCTTAGTTCTCATGATAAATTTATATATCTAAAGAATACATTACTGTTGAAATCAGGATAGGAATCCTTGTCATTCAAAATTAGACAATGAAATGTATTTTTTGCAAGGAATATAATAACATAATAAACCCAGCATTACTGAATATAAATAATGAAATAAAATGAGAAACACATTTACTTCTACAAAATATTGAAAACCTTGATGATTACTTTGTCCAGGAAACCTTTGGAATATCAAAATGTTCTGTGAGAGTGTCAAGGTGCTGATTAAATTTCTCTACTCTTTCCTTGTGCGTTTGAGAAGCCTTCTCCATAATTCTCTTCAATTTCTGAAAATAATTAAAGTTAAAATCAACATGTATTTATGATATACATCATTTACTGATGCTTCTAGTTAGGTATATATTTACCATTTTTTCTTCTTGTTGCAGAAATGCCAACTCTGCTTTCGTTTTATTTTGTTTATTCTGTTTTGGCCCTTCTGTTTCTTGTTTTTGATCACTGAGTTTCTTGTTTTTCTTTTTTTTCTTGATTGAAGAATCGCTTTTCAGCCGCAGTTTTCCCTTTGATACTGCTTTATAAGGATCGTCTTCACCCATCTAGAATTATGTTTATTTCAACTATTCAACGAACGGATGGAGACACAATGGGCAATGAGTCAAATGAGTGACTATTGACTGTTTTCTCGTTTTTTTTTATGTAAAATAATTAAAATATCTCCATTAACCTCAAATTCACAGATTTGACGTGGTTTGACTGATGAATGATGACTGCCGACTGTGCCGACTGGCCTTGCCACAGAATGGTATTCTGTGGTATAGCTGTCTGTTCTGTGGAATGGCGACTATGTTGCCTACTAAAATCCTATCAACTGACGTCACGGCATTACCTTCTTCAGAGATAAGTTACCTCTTCATCCTGTTGAATGACGTCACCGCGAATATATATATTAACACCATAGATCTTATAACGCTAGATCAGGATCCAGGTTATTTGTTTTGTAGGTTCGTGGGGGTTGAAAGTAAAGTACTAACGGCCGTATTCGCATGGTATTCGCCGTATACTTTTAAGCTGAGCTTAGGATTCAAGCTCGCTTAACAATACGAAATTGTATGGTTTTAAAATGGTTTTAAACGACCTCAAAGTTGAGCTTCGAATACATAGATCTTATTGCTTACGCTAGATCCGGTATCCAGGTTACTTGTTTTGTAGGTCCGGGAGGGTTGAAAATACTAAGCCATTGATTGATCGTTTTAGTTGTTGACCATACAAATGTGTTGTCCCACGTGACCATAGTACCTACTTTCTTGCAGACCCCTCTTGACCTAAAAATTACTACAGGATGCCGGATCTAGCGTAAGCAGTAAGATCTATGTTCGAATACGGCCGTAAGTCATTGATTGGTCGTTTTTATTTTTGTCCATACATGTGTTGTATCACGTGATCATATTTTCTACTTATTTGCAGACCTCTCCATACAAAAAAAAACTATAGGATGCCGGATCTAGCGTTATAAGATCTATGATTAGACCGTGACACACGCGAGCTGGGACCGTATCGTTTAAGTTTTCGTGATAAATATCGAACGTGATATTTGCATCGCGAAATATTAGCGAGCGATACTCTTCCGTGTTCCCGAACCGAATGCGATAAAAAAAAGTTGGTCGGTTTCGAAGGGTGTGCGGGAAGATGGCGGGAAGTCTTAGCTTAGGTGACAAATTCAACCAATAGCTGAAAGGTATTTAATCACATGACTAGAGTCGTCACGTTGTTTTGCCATCAGGGTTGCCACTGCTATTACTTTTATTACTATTGAACTAAATCTATTACGCTATTACTATAGACCAAAAAACTGTTACTATTTCGCTGAACAGCCATCAACAGTGAACACCTTTCTTATGTCTTTGATTGTGAATCATTGAAATAAATAAAAAATTACTATGGATTTGTTCATATTTTGTTTTTGTAGCATGAAAATTTGTAGGTACAAAAATAAAATTCATCAGTTGCAAGTTGAAAAGTGGATGAAATGAGATTTGCTTATAGTGCTTAATGTTAATGTATATACAGGGTCACTCATGGTCGATGGTAGGTTAGACGTTTCTGGAGAACAGGACGTGGGATTATTTTGAAACGGTTTTGTTCTATCGTTATAAAATATTCTCAGCGTTGCGGCGATGCTGCTTCTATCGAAAAGTAGCAATAACTTTGTTATTTCAAATGAAATACCCTGTATTTTATTACATTCTCGAATTCTCCCTAAAGAGCTGATTTCGTCAATGCGTCATACTTGGGGTCTAGGGTGAATGATTACAGAGATAAAGGGTGTGAAAAATCGAGATTTTTCAACTTTAGGAATTTTTTGTGCCGAAACTATCCATTATTGCTCAAAACGACTTACATGTTCCTATCCCAACTTTCCATTTACTATCGATTGATATTTAATTGAAACAAATACAGGGTGGTTCCGAATTTTGAGATTTGCACTACTGTATTTGTTTCTATTTAATGTCGAGTTAAGATAGGGACATGTAAGCCGTTTCGAGCAAAAATGCATAGTTTCGACAAAAAAATCCTAAAGGCGAAAAATCTCGATTTTTCACACCCTATATTTCTGTAATCTTTCTCGCTATAACCCAAGTATGATTAATCGACGAAATCAGCTCTACAGGAAGAATTTGTGTTGCTACTTTTCGATAGAAGCGGCAACACCGCAACGCTGAGAATATTTTAGATCGATAGAACAAAACTGAAAACCTAAGAAACCAAATTTTCAGAATAATCCTACGTCCTGTTCTCCAGAAATAACGTCTAACCTACCATCGACCGTGAGTGACCCTGTATAGCAGACAATGTTTTTCGCTGGTTCTGGACCTCCCAACAAAGTCACACAACTCCACGTGGCCTTGGGGAGTGACCTTGGGTTGACCTTGAGAATAGGGTGGCCTTGGGGAGTTGATGCGGCGTTGGGGAGTGATAGATAAAAATCTAATGGTACCTGCTGTGGCCATAAATGGAAAAAATAATAAAAGCATGCCCATGGTTGGAATTTCTGAAATATTCAAGAATGAATTGAATATTCTCATAAGAAATTCTAGCGGAATTAGAAAATTAACCAATGTCGATCAATTGTTATTAATCAAATCATGTTTAGATCAAAGTAATTTGCTGGAATTTCAGTAATATTCGGGAATAAACTCGATATTTTTAGGTACACATCATACTTGAATTTTGATTAATCTCGAATAATTCCACTACTGAAGAATTCTGAATGATTCCCCAGTTAAATAGAAAGTATATTCGAAACACATGAAAGCTGGAAATTTTAAGGAAATTCAAATGATCTATAAAATCCTTTGCAAATTTGAAAATCATCGAGACTCGGTATATAGTATCGCCTCTCATCGACTTGGATATGATTGATTCATGCTCAAAAAAAGCAGTAAACAGATTATAGTTCTTTTGCATTGTTCTTTGTTCTCATTCGTATCATTGTGGACAGTCATATACAACTTATATAATTGTTCTTGAACCATATCGATAAGCTAGGATTATTTTGTCTGTTCGCGATGCTTGAACACTTCGGTTGTTCGGCACTATATTGATGATATATACGCCGGTGTCATCATCATTGTCGTGACGGTATTATATAGAAATATAATAAAGACATCATCATCCCTCTAAGACATCGGAATTGCGGTCTCCTTTACCCAAATAACTATTGTGGATATGTGAAGTGCGGATTATTTGGTTACCGTGTGATGTGCGGTTTATTCATTTACCGTACGTGTGCAGTGTTCTAAAATGTGAGGTGCCGAAAGAGCAGCATCATCATGGCATGTAGTTCCAGAAAAAAATGGAAATCACTACTCAAGTAGGGGTGGATTGAAGAATTGTTTCCCGAGGGTGAGTGAATTTTCATTTTGCATGCATTTGTTCCGGACGAGGCCCCCGTTCCTGTCGGGGCCTCCTGTCGGGGCTTCCTGTCGGGGCTTCCTGTCGGGGCCTCATGTCGGGGCCTCATGTCGGGGCCTCATGTCGGGGCCTCCTGTTGGGGCCTCCTGTCGGGGCTCCCTACTTATTCCTGTCCTGCTAGATCGCCAAACGGTAACTGATTTTTTATGTCCATACATTGTGACATATTTAATCTATGATTGTGATTAGCTCACAAACATAGATTTCGAAGGTGAGTGATCTTCAATTTACATAGATATTTATGCACCAAAACCTGTGAATCTATTCAAATAATACATTTTTGTAACTCGGTTATATAAACTCGATTTTATTGTTGGTATTTGATAGTTTTTTCAAGCAGCAATCGCTACGCTTAGTTATGTGAAAAAAAACCCTGACATATCAATCTTCATTGTTCGGCTAGTAACAAGTGGGGTCATACACGTTCCTACTTTTTTTCTCATCAACGGTCATTACCTATAACGTCGGCATTACTCTGATCTCATTTTTACATACACAGTAACCGCTACCCTCTTTGTTAGGGTAGGTGGAAAAAAAAATATCAGGTTGAACCGTTCAAACCGTAGATTGATCAATCAACAGGTTGAACCGTTATATATAAGTATTGAATCATACCCTTTGTTTGACAAGCTAAATTTGCGTTTGCGTGGTTGATAAAATATAAGTGAAGTATGTAATTACCATTTGTGGCTCACGGCAATCTAACATTGGCCCATTTTTTGGGAAGAGGCCAATGAGACAAAAAATCATAACAACGAAATTTCTTGTTCATTTGATTCTGACATTTAATATTTGTTGCTGTTGAAGTGTCATGAAAAACGTAAATTGCAACAAGTAATTTCATATTTTTATAGATTGTGAATTCCTTCATCCTCCATTATTGACTTCCATAATTGGTTTCTATTGAAAATATTGAAACATAAATCAAAAAAACCGGGTTCCCACTGAGCAATGTAATAATATATTTGTTCAATATTACAGCAACCCATCAATGCAAGGTTGTAAGGTTCGTCGCTACCTTACTGCAATATTTCAGCAACCGCTGAAACGGACCATCCCTAATATAACAAATTCAATATTTCTTGATGACACATTCTAGCAAGGTTCCTGCAACATTACTTATAAATTGAATGAAAGTTATACTGTGAATGTAATGTTTCCAGTAAGGTCACTGCAATATAACATGTAAAGTATATGAAAACTAAATATTGAATATTCCTACTACCACCTTGTTGCAATATAGCAGTGACTACTTAATAGAAAAGTATGTGTGAAGCCTATTGAAATCTTGAAAATAAAAGCACAAATTTCAAACATAAAACATATAATTCACAAAATGAACGCAAAATACACCAAAAATAAAATAACTAATGAACTAAAACTAACATCTACTAATATAGGTACTTCTTGAAATGGCAGTCCAATATTCATAAGGAGAACTGAAGAACTGAAACAAAAAACGACAGATGAAATATGGTGACAATACTAAAATCGCAGTAACTTGATCTAATCATGAATGAACTCTGACAAAACGAGTATACTACTTCACGTAAACATTTGATTGACATTTGCGAAAACTTCTTACGATGATTCTGTTTCTAAAAACCTTACATTCAATATCACAATAGAATAAAAAATTCACCTTACCTTCGAAATATCCTTATCAACAGCGTATTTTTTGATGAAATAAGGGCACTTTATCACTTAGTCCAATATGTCAGTTGAAAGGAAACCTGTGCAATAGTCTTGTGAATTGTAAATATATAATTCCGATTGCCGATACACAAAGAACAAAGAACTTGACTAAACAGCAATGGCTGACTGCCGTGCCGTTGCGAGATCTCTGATGCAATGATGATCCTCCATCTCCAATGATCGAACCGATTCCACCCGATACAACACGAGTGAACATGTGATGAATTTACAAGGTTTAGGCAATATTACAAATGAAATTTAAACAAAAATTGATTTATAACTTGCTATAAAATTGTTTATTGATTGTTCATGGAATGTTGCGAATGTAATAAACTTTTATAGTTGAGACAATATTGCAATTGAAACTCGAACAAAAGTTACTTTTGTAATTTACAAATTATTTGATAATAGGTGTCTCTGTTATGATTTGAAATATAACATTACAAGAAACTTTATGCAATATTGTCATGCCATATTACGGGAGCAAGCCGCACATAATATTGTAGCAATATTTTGTAACATTGCATGTTCAGTGGGTTATGATGTCTACATAATCCTGGCTTAAAATATAAAGCCGCCAAATGTGGCCGCTTAGAGTTGAGCGAGCTTAAATGATTTTGTAGATACGGTGCATACAAAATCGTAACTATAAGCGAGCGGATAATACATAATTCATTTTATATCACTAAATCAATCCTTCGTAATGTAGACGAAAGAATAATATATAACGATAACACACTAATCGATTTATGGTGATTACCGACAGCTGAGTGTCATCACCGTTCTCTATTTGGCAAAAAAACCTTTCTGCCGGGGAATTTTATTTCTAATAAACAAGATTTTAACATTGAACTATCACTAAATGTGGAATGCGCATCCTTAAGCAACAGAACAACGAGTAGAGCAAGGATGGATTGATCAAACCACATTTTCGAAATTTGAATAAATATAAATCTCATCAATATTTTATGCCATATATATCTTTAGACGGTAGCGCGTCTATTTTGTGGTATATGATAACCCCATATAATTAGCTGAAATTATTCTTTTTCAAATCAAAGATTTCTCTGCTGAAAAACAATTGAAAAAGTAGCTCCATCTGGTCTCATTTTCACCTCCATTAAGCTAGCAGAACCACCTTGGATTTTTGGAATTTTTATTCAGCCATAATTTAAGGCTAATTTAAGGCTAATTTATTACACTATTGCCGAATTTTTTGCTCTTCGTTTTATATGAAAAATCTTGGGTTCTGATAGCTTAACGTTAAGCTGGCAAAACCACTTCTACTACAAGAAGGATCTGATTACATCATAATTTAAGGCTCCAATCCTAGCCTAATGCTCTCCGTTTTTTTAAAAAAACCGTGGGTTTTGCTAGCTTAACCGTTAAGCTAGCGAAACCAAACAGAAAAGGAATAGTTTATGAAAAATCTTAACACACCATAATTTAAGGCCCATTAAAGGCTCTCATTGTAGCCTATTACCGAATTTTTTGCTCTTTGTTTTTGGAAGAAAAAATCGAACTTTGGTTCAGGTATGCGTCTGAGCTGAATGAATCGAACATTAAGGAAAATGTTTATGGAAAATCAGAATATATCGTAATTTAAGGCTCATTTTGAGCTCTTATTCCAGATCATAGGCGAATTTTTTGCTCTTCTTTTTTTCAAAAAAATCGAGGGGTTTGCTATAGGCTTAACCGTTAAGCTATATCAAAACCAAACATAAAATATGAAGTTTATGAAAAATCTGAGGCTCTCATTGTAGCCTTTTGCCGAATTTCTTGTTTTTTTTCTTTGGGGAAAAAATACAGACTTTGGTTCAGGCTCCGGTTCCAGGTATGCAGGTGTGGGTGCTAAATGAATCGAACATTAAGGACAATATTTATGGAAAATCTGAATATACTATAATTTGAGGCTCATTTTGAGCTCTTATTCGAGGCCATAGGCAAATTGTTTGATCTTCGTTTTTTTTTAAATCGTTAGTTTTGCTAGCTTAACCGTTATACGCTAGCAAAACCAAACATAAAATATGAAGTTTATGGAAAATAAAGGCTCTCATTCTAGCATATTGGCGATTTTCTGGTATCATTTTCAAAATAATTGCGGGTTTTGCCAATTTTGACCCTCAGCAGTTAACAACATTTGGTTACTATATGGAATTTGTCCCGCATAGTTGATTTGATTTCCCACTACAAAAACTTCCCGAGGTGACCCTTTCATGTATAAAGAGTTCCTGGTGACACTTCACGTTTCAAAAAGTACCTACTTATATCGAGACTAATATGAAAATAAAATAATTATAAACACAATCATAATATCGCATATCGTTTACTAAATGAGGAAATGAATATGACAACTGCGCAGAATGTCGTTATGATTTGTTGTGACAATCGCTTGATGAAGAACGTAAATGGCCGGATAGCATTTAAGACAAAAGTCGTTTCAAAAGAATGTCATCAAAATAAAAACGACATATACCTAAGGCATATTGTATACCTCTAATCTGAAATGATGAATCTGACAGAAATGGAATATGATTTCGCTTGTGATTGGTTGTCACTCACGGGTTGGTATTTAGAGCTCAATCTAGATTTACGGGCTTTTTCGATGATTCGAAATACTCTCAATGGTAAAAAAACCGTCCAGAATTGGTCACAATGTAACTTTTTTTATTCTTGTCCGATTTTTTTTTGAAATTATATTATATATTTTCCATAAACATTGTCCTTAATGTTCAATTCATTTAGCTCAGACACTTGCATACCCGAACCAAAATCCGATTATTTTTCCAAAAACAAAGAGCAAAAAATTCGTCAATAGGCTACAATGATAGTCTTAAATGGGCCTAAAATTATGGTGTGTTAAGATTTTTCATAAACAATTACTTTTATGTTTGGTTTTGCTAGCATTACGGTTAACCTAGCAAAATCCACGTTTTTTTTTAAAACGGATAGCAAGAAAATCGGCATTAGGCTAGGATTGGAGCCTTAAATGAGCCTTAAATTATGATGTGATCAGATCCTTCGAAAACTTCTTATAGTAGAAGTGGTTTTGCCAGCTTAACGTTAAGCTAGCAGAACCCAAGTTTTTCGTATAAAACGAATAGCAAAAAATTCGGCAATAGGGTAATAAATTAGCCTCAAATTAGCCTTGAGTTATGGCTGAATAAAAACTTCAAAAATTCAAGGTGGTTCTGCTAGCTTAATGGAGGTCTCATTTTCATCATATGGGTCATAAATTTGATCCAAATCGCGTCCCACTTTCCCAGTCAAAGTCGTACACGTACAGACTCCGATCTGGATCGATCGATGTCGAAGTAATTTCGATATTGCGAAAAACCCGAGGGAAAGAGGATCTCGCTGCGCTGCGGTGGAGGACAAGAGAAGCGTGTCTTATATCCGATAGATTGCCGATACATCGTGTGCATGGGATTACGCAAGTCCGTAAAATACGTTTCCACAAGTGGCTTGTCGAGCGTGGAGCATGCATTATATCGACATTAGGAGATGAGCGCCGATGTCAGGGGCGTGCGTGCCAGGGGGCACTGGGGGATTTGAGGGGGGGGCATGTAGGCCATCCCACACCCCAGTTGGGTAAATTTGCACTCATCATGCGATCTATTTTTCAGTGAAAATTTTTGTTTGTACCTATATATTTTTACCTCAGGAATCCGAATTTGATAATGAAATTGTGAACATACCTCTTTTTTTCGAGATAATCCGTGCCGAAGTTCGAAATTGTACCTTTTTTTCTGGTCGTATTGTATCCTTTTAAGATCCCAGGGCATACTGCATGCATGTACGATTTTTGTCTAAGAAAAACATCTTTAATATGGCATTTTCCATAATCTCACTATTATTTCATCAACTAGCCTACATAAACAACGGTCGCATTCCTGAGGTCAAAATACATAGGTACAAATAAAAATTTTCACTGAAAAATAGATCGCATGATAAGTGCAAAGTCACCCTCAGTTGGTTTTCAACATGAAAAAATAGTATATTGTTTTATTAGGATCAATGAAAGTGACACATTGATTGACAAACAAAATTTGCGTTTGACACTCTTGATCCGAATGAAACTTGCTATTTTTTCTGGAACCAGAAGAATTGATATCTGAGTGATAGAAAACTTTGATTGGATCATTGGTTATTATATTTCGATTTATTGATCTCCTTTAAAAGGTGACATTAAAAAATTCAAGAAGAAGATTGTGCAGGCCAATTACCTCAAGAGCAGATCAATGTCATCTAAAGAAACAGAACAGAATATTTATTATTTGTGGCTGTTGACAAATCAGCATTATTCAATTCTCGAGTGTAGTTTCAATATCAAAATCACGATATTCGATTGAATATTATATAGGTATGTGCATTTGTATCAGTTTCTCGTTGAACATAATGAATACTTTATGTTTATAATAATTCTTAATGAGCTACCTAGTTCTTTATCTCCTAGAAACCAAAAGTGTTGCCTAGCAACATTGGTACAAATTATTGTATCAGTAAGAGAAACGTCAACTTCAAGAGCTAATTTCAGAACAAACATGGACTATTTATGAGTCTGGTGCGGAAAAACACGTTTTACACACCAAATAAAGTATATTCATTGTATCGAATGTTTAATTCTCGATGGGAGCATATAAGTTCATTAAATATAATATATATATATCATATATATGGAATATGGATTCGAAAAAAAAAAGAAATACACTTTCTCACAGCTGTTTTTCATGCTCTATAACTTGGCAGTATAGAATTTGTAATACGACGTTTCGTTATTCGAGGGTTGCAATCAACTTTTCTTGATATGGACCTGGATTCTTCTTCTTATTTCCAAACAAAGAAAAGTAAAAATTAATTTATTTCATTGCTTGATCTAGGTTATTCCGTGTAACAGATTCAAAAGCTTACCGCTGATACAATTGTGTATAAAAAATAACTTTATATGCACATCTTGTGGATGTCATGAGAGGTAGCAAAGATTCAATACTTTTCGATTTTCTCAATTATATCCGATTCAAGAAAGGTTAACTTTTGAAATTGATAGGTACCTACTCCACTGTCGACAAGGCTCTAAAGCGTAGGTATGTTCTACCAAAGACGTTCTACTAATCTAAGGTGGTCGTTATCATCAATTAACCCGATTCAGAACATCATGTTTTTCACCATCTTCAATCGCTGATGATGATATTCTCAGGAAAAGGTGAGGTTACAGGATTCCGACATTAGTGTCATATTTTTTTAATGGTATAATGTTGAGGTAACGCTTATATGAAGAGCAGAAATAATCATTCTCACCTTCCTTTTTCTTCTTCAATTTATTTAGATTTGACATGGTAGGAAGGCATTATTATAGTGAAATGATGATAAAATGATTAATCATAAGTTTAATTATATGGATATAATGTAATCGATTTTCAGTTCTGCATGGGGTTATTCGAAAGTTAAAGTTAATTCAAACTATGTATTCGGAACATTTTGACTGGCGGGCAGTGTATATATATATATATCAATTAATAGGACCACGATTGAGCCGAAATGTTTATTTTCAGCATTTCCATCATTCCTGAAAGGGTGCTTCCATGAAAAGTGGGACACAATGTATGTATGTATAGTTGCATAGTGAGATAGGTACTCAATTATATTTTGAAAATAACCGAAACCGCTGACAAAAATTAAAGCTAATTTTAATAACCCTGTATATACAACATGAAAACAATAAAAACACATTTATCTTCACTGAAGAAATCTTCAATATGAGATAATGAGGAACGAAATGTTGAGCGCGGAAAATACAGGATGTTGAGTGTTATCGTAATTTTTAATTATCTACTAATCACAACAATCGTACGTATATTACTCGTATCTTTGTGCTTATTTTCAAGGTGATCATAGAATAGATGTTTTCATCTGTAATTCTTTTTGACATGTAAATTTGTAGTAACAACATTATATCCATTGGAATTCAAACATAATAGCTGTTACTATATGAGCTAGAGCTCAAAAATACACAGGATGTTCCTGTCGATAGCCAACTATATTTAGTGAAAAAAGTGGTTCTTTATTGCACTAGCGTAACAAAATTTTTGTTTAACAAAGGAAGAATAGATCCCTTCACTTTTTTGATATGTGCGGTATTCGTAAATAAAAAAAAATTTGCACATTGATTCTGCTCATGGACTATGACATAGACGAAAATGTTAATGGAACAAAAACGCCAAAACAATAACACAAACCCGATTCTTGTGAAAGATAGCGTTTTCATTCGGATTGATTCTAATTGCTGCTTTTCATTGAATATAATAACTATACTTGCGGTGCTTAAGGCTACCTATACCACCCAATTTTATTATTGCCATTAACCTGGTGTGCGTGAACCGTGAACGTAATTTATATCTTGTTTTATTGTTTTACAAACGCCTGCTATTATGAAATTGAACAATACGGAAAAAGCAGAAGTTATTCTTCTAGGTGATCATGTATAGAAGTAAAACCACCAGTAGGAGGAGTTTGAAAGGGTCTTATTTCGCTATAGGCTCTGTTATTTACCTTGTTTTTAGGTTCATATCGGTGGCAGCAACGAGAGCAAGACATTCTTGATAATCACTCTAAGGTGCCAAATGTACCCACAAACTATTCTGCATCTGATGAAAAAATATGTAGGTACTAATATTCGAGACAAGATATTTATATAAATATATTCATTCATATCACTTGGAGTAAGAAATGTCTTGACAGCCCTAACTATATTACGTAACAAGTGTGAAAACTGACATATTTCGCGCGAGTAGTCGATTTTTTTTATCGCTGGAAGTCATTTTAAAAAGATAACTTGAAGGCTTTAAGATTGCACTAGTGCATGTTTATTCACGAAGAATACCTACAGGTTTCACATTGAGACGTTCTTTCACCAATGAATCTATATCAAAAATCAATTTCAAGCATGTACGCAGTTATCCTTATGCTTTTTGTTGTAACGACATATTCAGACATTTTCCCTAAAAATGCAGAGTTGAATGAATTTTGCTGTAAAACACGGAAAGCTTTGAAATATCCTCGAAACAAAACAACCTTGATGCAGTTTTCTCTGATTTTGTGGAAGGTCATCATGATGTTCTGCTGATGATAATCGTTTGTTTATTGAATTACAACGATTGCTGTATAACCTGTAAATAACTATAATTTTAGTTTGAACATACTTGAATCATTGTTTCCGGGTAGCTATCACGTTCAATTCAATCATATTAAAAAAAATATGGAACTATATATCTTTAGTAGATATCTTTCAGATACCTATAACCATATAATAATAACAGATCAATGCAGTAATTCTAAATTGAATTGAGTATCTTCGCAAGCTATAAAAGGTAATCACAAATTTATAATGTTCAGAAACTCATGCACAAATTTATGTTTCATCTGGTTTAGAAGGACACTGATTAATAAAAATAGAATGAAATGAGGTACTTATTTTTCATCAAATTAATAAGTTTTTTACACTTTCAATTCCATCATGTTCATCCATCATTATCTGTCATAGAAAATGAGTTCAATATTATGAACTCTTTTTCATTTGTTATGAACAATTCCGTTTATTATTACTTTCATTAATGTAGTACTATTTTGTAGGAAAAGTTAAACATCTTGGCAACCATGCAAAAATGCAGTCAAATCCAGAAAGCGAAAAACATTTGTGATCAATTCATTAGCGGGTGAATTCAAAAATGCAATATTGTATCCTTTTTGAAGAGAACGCCGATGCGGTGGAATTTGAACACCTTACATAGATAAAAATTATTCTCATGAAACCCTATAACTCTTCTATTTGAATTGTTTCTCTACATCCAATGGTTATACTATATCGAACTTACCAAAGGAGAACAAATTATCCTGTACCATACCCATTCCTCACCCATTTCTCATTTCTCATTGATAAAAAATCGAATATACAAAACTTTATGATACATAATTGTAGATCAATATTTTTTTGCTTCAGCATCATGTTTCCTTTTGATTAATTCATTGCGGGGTTCATCATTAATTCACGAAATAATTTCATTGGTATTCACAACATATCGATAATGAACATAAATTGAAAAAAATAGATCAAGAGGTATAGCATACTTCTGGTGTTGGCACTTTAATCCCATGATTTTCAAATTAAATAACTTTTTTATCATTAGTGACTGTTTATGCATGATTTTTTTGTTTTTCTATAGATTCGTCTGGAATTTAGTTGCAAATAAGCTTGGTTGCATGCAAAATTGTAAAAAATAAATCATGCTATGCATCTTAGTCGATCGATAATATCAAGACCTTCCTCAAAAATCGACAAATAAAGTGTTGCCTTCTACAAGGTCACAAAATGTAGTTCGAAGATTCATCTGATCATCCTTGCTCTAGTCGTACAATAAAGATGCTTTAGAGCCTTGCGAACTAATTGTGCCTACAGTTAAAGTATCAAGGTTATTTCAATAATTACGTATATTAAAAAAACACATCAATCGCACAAGGTGCAAATTTAATATCATAGATTGTATCAGAATAGAAAAAAATAGGAAAATCTTGCATGGTAATTCGATTGATCACATCTTCAGACTCTACTTGGGAATCAATGCATCATCCTAACCTTGCTTCTTGTTTTTTTCAACGAACGACCGTGTCCTTAGTATTTAAAAAATCTCCATTTGGACCACTACCAAAATATGGTCGAAATTGATTTTTGTAACGATGACACAATTTCCAACTGATGTATTGGATAAAAACAAATTGGATATTGCTTTGATGATTCTTGCGAGGCCATAATCGAACCATAATAATTGCCCATGCATTGCAAATGCATTACCATGTGTAGTTAAGTACGTTTAAAACTGCTCTATTTCAGTAAGTTCTATTGCCAGTCTCGATTATTTTGCATCATGTAGGCGAATTAGGATCATTATTTTCCACCTTGAAAATGTCATACAATGAGACAACACTCCTTATTCGAAACAGGATACAGAAGAGCTTGCAATCGATATTTTTCAGTCTAATCGAAATCTCAGTTGGCGGCATCCTGGACAGTTGAACGTGCAAGTGTCAAGGTTGCCACAGCCACTTTGATAGGTTATCCATTATACATGATGTTTTTCATCATCATGAAATTCGCCGAGTAATGACAGATTATTTTATCAAGTTGTTGTAGATTCGAAAATCAAACCATTATTGAAAATACGGTAATGGAACGTCCTTTGAAATGAGGAATGTCGTTAAATCAACTCAAAAGTATTATGATAACAATTTCAGCAACTTGTTGAAAACGTTCACAAGAAGCTGTTGTGACTTATTTGTCCTTTCGTGTATTATTTGAAAACCAAAGCCGAAGAAACTAGAGAAGATTATCTTCTTATATTTTTGAGCTGTGAACTATACACACAATCGATTCTCTATTCTCTATTATTTTTGTGATTCCAATGCATAAAATATTTATCTCGATCAAACGACGTTTTGAAATAATTGTTTTTTAATTCTTTGAGAAAAAAATTGGTACGCCCATGATGTTTCTTGTGAAAATATATTTGTGTCTCGGGAATTTTGATTCAGGGCTTAGTTTAGCTGTAATGCGACGTTTCATTTAGAACGAACAATGGCTGATTTTTTTTTCAAAAACATGCCATTTCACTTGGGTTTTCTCACGCACAATTCTTGACAACTGAAGGAATGAAAAATCTGGATGTATCCAGAATGAATGATCCTTCAGAAAACAAGTTGATTTTTATTCAATTATCCTTCCAACCAGAAATTCGAGGGTGTTTCAGATTTGGGTCTCTTTTGTGGAAATCCTTGATCTTCAATGTTTATCTTGAGTCAATTGTGATCCTCATATTTCTTCATCTGAAGTTTCAGCTTCATAATGGGCCTGAGATTTTTTTGAAAATCGGCTGACGATGAAAAAAGTTGCAAAACCAAAAAGTTGATTTTTTGAGAGATAATTCGAAAAACGTTTCAAGGTAATAAGAATATTTTAATGCCTCTGCTGTCAAAGTTGGAAAAATTTTGTTTCTTCCGTTGGGATCCTTTTGAAAATTCCGAAATTTTGCACAGTTTCAAGTAAAACCATGTTGTGGTTTTATGTAAAGAACCTTATGTTTTGAAGGAGTACGAGATAATAGCTGAAGGACTGAGCTAGCGGACAGTGTGAACATAATTCAAATAGTTCAGAGCTAAAAAAAGTTATTCAGATTTCAACAGGGGCAAAATATTTGGGTGCGACGAAATAAGTGAGTATGAGCGATATCCTGCTATCACCCAGTATTCGGGACATAATCGCATCAAGTTAGTTCTCTCCTGTCAAACAAATTAGTTTTGTCAAAATTTTGGTGAAGCCACTCGCATGAAACCTTGTGTTCCAAATTAACGTATCAAAATCACAACTATTCAAATTCATCGTGTACCGAAAAAGTAACCCTCCAGAATGGCTTTCGTGTGTCCGGAAAAATCCCAAAAACGAAAATCCCTGCTGTGCAGCCTCAAAGACCTAGTCAACCAGATCGGCGACAACTGCCCACCACAGTGCTGCCCCCAACCCTGTGGACCCTGCGGACCTTGCCTGCCCATTCCCACCTGCACCCCTGGCACCTGCCCCCCCTTATCCGCCACAGTCCCAGTCTGCATGCCCCCCATGAACCCCCCAATATGCGTACCCCCCATCCTGCCCATCTGCAAACCAGTGCCACCCCCCTGCGTGCCTATCTGCAACCCCAACCCTGAGGAACAGCCCTGCGTACCCTGCAACCCCCCGCAGATGATGGTGTGCTACAGGCGGCCCAAAGACAGCTACGTGCGCAAGTCCAAGTCGAGGGAGCTAAGAGCTAGCATCCTCCACGTCGGCTGCGACTGCGAGAAGCACAACGGCCTCCAAGATGACTGCCCCAGGTCCGAGTGCCACGGCTCCCCCGAGTGCCTCACCCAGCCAGACCCCACGTGCGGCCCCAGCGCCTTCTCCGGCGGCAAACACCTCGGCCACGCCGCCCACAGCGACCTGGAGCAGTACCAGTGCTACCCGGCCTACATCAAGCTGCCCCAATGCCCCCCATGCGGCGGACCACCGCCATCTTGCGGTCCGTGTTGTCCCCCGCCATCTTGCGGTCCGTGTTGTCCCCCGCCATCTTGCGGTCCGTGCTGTCCGCCATCTTGTGGCCCGTGCTGCCCGCCATGTTGTCCGCCGCCTAGCGTTCCGTTGATTGCACAGGCGCCGTGCCCGCCGCCCATCATGCCCACCTGTCCGCCCTTGGTGCCCATTGGGCGGGTGGTTCCTGTGGCGCCCGCTGTGCCCTGTCCGATCATGTGTCCGCCACCTGTGGCTTGCGCGCCACCTACCGGTGGTGTTCAGTGTTGCCCGCCATCTTGTTGCCCGCCTGCGTGTTGTATGCCGCCCTGTTGTCCGCCTCCGTGTTGTCCGTGCCCTTGTTGATTGTCTCATTGTCGTTTGTTTGTGTCCCCCCGGCTGTTTTGAATGGCGAGTTTTTGTTAAATGAAGAAAATATACATATACCTACATGACGGCTTTGCTTTCCTACCGAACAAGGGGTTTCATTTCATTCCGTTTCTTTTTGATTCCAGAAGAGAGTTCGATAGTGCTATATCAATTCTAAAAAACTGTTTTTTCTACAAACGATTAACAAAGTTGCCTTTGACGCTTTCAAATCTTAACACGAAGTTGACGTTTTCTGAATAAATGATATTTCTGTGACAGCATTGCCGCTCGCGTGCGGAAATAATGTCAAATCAAACGCTCGCATCTATCATTGTTGAAAACGAACTCATCATTCTGTTGCATGATGGGAAATAATAGTGGCAGTGAATACATCTCCTGATGTAGCAGAAAGTACTAACATTATAAATTTGAATCTCCCGAGAAATCGCGGAAAGGTATGTTTTATGATATAATAAAGATAAGTAAGTATCCTAAACTTGTCATATTTCTCAAAAAAACACCAGTCCGTTGAATATAGAGCAAAAATAAGTTTGACTTTTTGGTTCATAACGTATCATAACTGTGAGATAGACATAAATTTTCAAGTAGCCTCAACAGCCAAGGGGTTCAAAGCGCGACTTCTCAAGCAGCCAGCCCGGGTTCGATCCCTCCTTTACTGTTAGATCAATTATTGGATTGAATTTCATTATAATAGTGAATAATTAATGAATTAAAGAATATTATGAAATATAAGCTAATTGAATGAGGTATCCAGTTTTCTTGTGTAGGAGCTGTTTTTGTATCTATTTCTTCATTCATTTCATCCCTCTTCAGCAATTTTATAATAATAATAATAATAATAATAAACGACTTTATTATATCCAGTACAGTACATATAAGTATATAAAGGTGAGCATACACAAAATATGGCAGACTGAACATAAAAGGCGGAGTTCAACCCAAGAAGTAGATAAAATCTACTACTGACTTGTTCTTCCACTCAACCTTCAAATATCTCAACGCGTCCAGCAAGAACTCTTTCATTTATAACCGAATAGGTATAGTATTGATATCACAATGAAACATTTAATTCTACTGAGGGGATAAACACTTCAAGTTTGATTTTCTATAATCGAAATCTTAAGTTTAGATTTGAATTTCGACAGTGATAAGGATTTCATTGGGATAGGAATGTTATTGTATGTATTGCAAATTTGGTAGCTATACTACCGTTTAAAAAATTCTGTTCTAAAGATGGGTGGTGTTAGAATTCCTTTGAACCTAATGTTAATTGTATGAACATCAGTTCTGAATTTCAACTTATTGTACAAGTAGGGAGGACATTTATCAATGATTATTTTATGGTACATGCACCATGTATAAGACGAAGAAACTTATGTTTTAAAGAACTACGAGATTATAGCTGAAAGACTGTGCTAGCGAACATTGTGAATAGAATTCAAATTGTTCAAATCAGAAAAAAAGTTATTCAAATTGTAACGTGCAAAAGTTTTTGGGGTGCAACGAAATTAGTGTTGCGTAGTTTATACAATCTTGATGCAATTGGAAAAACCTTTCACAATATCCCATAAGAACAGCTCACCTCCTCAAAAAATATCCAAGCAATAATAATAATAATGATAATTAACCTTTCACTGTGAGGAAATTTACTTTATCAATATACAAATATAGCCAGAAGTGTTTTAAATGTTCAAGTTTTAAGTGTTCTGCATTTCGACAATTTCATGAAATAGTTGAATTACTGTCAGTTAATAGTATCACATGACTCCTATAAACCCGCACATTTTCACCAATTTCGACATTATGTGTAAGCAAGTTTCTTAACAATTTTTACAGCGATCGGTAATGTTTTTTGTAGAACATGGGAAGTTTCCCATAGGTCCTTCCTTAAGAACATAATTATGATGAACAGTTTGTCTATCAATAAACGTTGGATTCATTCGTTTTGATTTACCAAACAATGAAAAAGAAAGTGGCGTGCACCTGCGTTAGATAGAGAAGGCTATGGTTTTTGGTACTTATTCAAAAACATTGGCAGCATCAGTGCGCACAGTCATTCGTTGAGATGCTTTATGCGCCACCTATTGTGAAATAGTGGTACTGATATAGAAACTTTCGTCATCTTCCGCTAATTCCGACAAACGAAAACTTTACTTCTTATTATGATTGTGAAAAAAATGTTTCATTGATTCAGAAACCATCTATATATGCAAGACCATTTTTATGTGTTGGTGAGATTGTGTTTGAAACATAGACTTATTACCGTTTGAAATTATGAAAGCATTCGAATAACGATGATATGTGCTCATATGAGACTTCAAATTCTTGTTTTCCACATTTTATAATATATTTTCATATAAATCTTCTTTCTTTTATATTCGATTAATGGAGTTTCATATTTTGCTTAGTTTTATAGTCAGAAGAATACCTACTTATTTTCTTTTGAATATTTGAGTTTCTCATTTCGTCTCGAATACATTTTTTATGAAATTGACAAATGAATATCAAAATGCATGGTCGTAATCTATTCGTACAAAATGGTATCAATGAAAGACAAAACAATTCTATTTTTCACAGTTACAACACATTTTCACGACTGATGCTGACACTTTCTAGAAGGTATACGGAATGAATATTTTTGATGTATCTATACCCAATTAAAGATCAATTATAGAATGAGTCATCAGATAGTTCGAAAGTACCTATATATTAATAATTGTAAATTTAATCGGTGATAATTTCTATAATAGATGTTGAATATCTGTGGCAAATGTCAACTTCCTCTCCACATACACATGATAAATGTTGAATTTGACGTGAGTAATTAGTCAAAAAACTTAAATTATAGCTTTGTGAATAAGATGGCCAGATCTGAAAAAAAAACAGCACAGAATAATCTATGAATATTCTCAAAACGTACACGAACAACATAACTTCTTCAGAATGAAGGATATTGATTATCTTCATAGAATATTGTTGTTGAATATTGTTGTATGTACATAAAATAATCTATTTTATTCAAAATAAAGAAGCCATTTAAATTGGACAAAGTATCAACATTGAAAGAAATACATATCTCGTCTTGTTCAATCAATAATTGAACACAGTTTGAATTACTACGAGCATAAAATAACTACTTTCCTGGCAAATACCGAGTAGAACATTGAATTATATCTGCTCGTAGTCTATGCAACGATTCACACTATGAATGCATTTAACAAATGTTCTTCCCAACACGTCAAAAATTCACATCGAGACAGGCACGCTTGACAACCGCCTACAGACCGGTTTCGGGCTTGTTGGCCCTCATCAGTGCAGGGTAGTCAACCAAGTAGAGATACTGAGATCTCCACTCGAAGCGCTATGCCAGTCCCAATCAATGCTTTTTGAATTGATATAGCTATTCTTTTGAGACTATTCGAAATGTTTTACTGGAATGTTATAATAGCATTCTTAGAATAACATCTTGCTGTCTGGGTCTATCAGAAAACCAATTGAGGACACCTCATATACATCTTTGTTCTTCATACCGTAGCATCGTCATCTTCAATAATGATCATCAATAATTGTGCTATGCGTCCTTAACACTATTCTCCCATTATTATCGATGAGTATCACATCAAAATTCCTGTGTTATAGTGGCGCAAAATAACATAAGACCCAATCTTCCAGCTACGTGCGGTCATCATTTCCTTGACCCTCCATCTTCCTACTCACCATAAAAAGAAACCTGTGGGTTACTGAAGTGCATTGCGCTACAAACAGCTCATTAAGCGTTCTTATCTGATGCTATTTAAATCACGTTCCTTCAGATTTATTCCATTCTTACATTCGACTAATTTCCATTTGAATCCGATGTATGTAAGTACATTGTGTTTGGAATACTTTGTATTATTCTCCATAGTTGTTAATAAACTCGTATATACCATCGAATGAAATTTGATCGCAAGAAATGGTTCTTCGGCGCCTGAGAGTGTTACTTTTTCTTCTGTGTTTGGAAGAAATTCTTTGATGACTTCACTACAAGGGTTAGGCCCAGGTAGATACACTATCAGATTGTATTTCTTTTGCTTTGCGTTCTGAGTTCAATAATCTCCCTTTAATGCCTTTGTTTCGAGTCTTAATGCTTCATCGTATTTTTCAGGATTTTGTTTACTAATATCCACGTCCCCCTTATCTGATTTTTTTGTCTGCGTGACAACCTTATTATTCTGAAGTTGTATTTTAGCAGTAAAATAAAGGAACATTGTTATTTTCCTTAGTGAGGTAACTCACATTACTCAAGCTTCAATCCAACATCAGCTGGGATCATTAAAAAAGCAAAAATAGTATCTAGATACATTTTTCATTAGGGAGAAACATAAAAATCAGTACTAAGAATATAATGATAAATTGTAACGAAGCAATAGATATACGAAAAAGATGCTGAAATAAAAAAGTTGTAATTTCAGTTGCTCAATGCTAAAAAGTACAAGAATTTAAAAAAATAGTGATGGTATATATTATTAAGAGCTAAATTAGCCTCTCTGATGACCTAATTTCAACAGAATCAGGTGAAGGGTTATTACACTTTTTACAAAAAATCTTTTTTTTTTTAAGTTTGACACCCTGTATCAAATCGAAGTCGAGAACTGTTGAAGTACGGTATGATTGGTATGAAATGTAATATCATTCGATAGGTAATTGAGTTCATTTTATGATGGGTAAATTAAATACCTACATATAGCAAAAACACTATTTTTTTCTTTGACTCCATTTGTATTCTAAACAGAACTCTCGTATTCATTGGACATCATCATTTGTATTTCGTATTTCTTTCCCTTGAAACTTGCAACATTGGATCTGACTAATCGCCATTCAATTAGGCCAAATAAGTCTATTCAATAACGAATCGATAGAATGTCGACCAATTCTGAATTATCGATTCAGATCAAACACCTACTTAACCTTTCGGTATGTTTAATTCGAAAAAAAAAATTGCCTCGTGATGAGCAAAAGATCCTCGTGACATTGAATGGGATTTAGTGAAAGCACTCGATTCAAGGTCATTTCATTTATCAGGATCGATAATTGTAATTGAAATTGTGATGAGTCTTGATCATTCAGCAATTAGTCAATGCATAGTGTATCATAGAATCATCAGAAAAAAATTAAAAAATATATAGGAAAGACTTCGATTTTTGTCGTCCTGAAATATTTGAAGAGAAATTTATGAATTCACTCACTATTTACGGCTCTGGAGTTACAATTTTCAAATCGTTTTGGCTTCATAGCGTCTCATGCGATTTTTCTCAAATTAGGTACAGTTGTGTGCATGAAGAAGTCATAAGGCCGATTCAGATTCATGCGTGCCCACCCTGCATTTTTGACCCTGCATGAAAAATGCATGCCTGTCGTCGTTCACATCTATGCCTGTCGGCGTGCTTGTAAAATGCGTGGTGGGCATGCATGGAATAAGGACAAGTTCTTATTTTCCACTGTATTGCATGCGTTTTTTCCGAAACATCCCTAAAAGTCTGTGAATATTTGACAATCTTGTATTTGAGTTTGGCATTCGATATATTTTGAATTTGATGATCATTTTGTAAAGTTTGTAATATATTTCCGCCTTTCTCTGTTGTGATTTTAATCTCCAGAAAATGAATGAGAGGAAATTTTAGATTTACTTGAACTGACAATACTGAAAAAAACAATTAAAATATGACCTTGAGTAAAAAATGCGATGGAAATGCACATATGTGAAATGTCATGCCTTTTTCAGGCACAAGCGTCAGAAATGCATGTGCCTGTAAATCGCACGTGCTTCAAAAACCCTGCATGGAAATGCATGAATCTGAATCGGCCTATACAGCAATTATAGGCTATTTTGAGTCAGGCTTGTCAATATTAACTAAACATCCTATCGACTTTGACAAGTATAGTGTCAAAATCAAACTATTTTTGTCACAAAAGTACGTGTATTACTTTTCAATGAAATCTGGAACATCATAGGCAGGTTTAAACCATACAAACCTTGTACGACTTTTATATGGACACAACTGTACATGGCAAGGCTTTGATTGATTTTTTGAATGAATCAACATCTAAAACTTCTACGCCAATGAAAATAAAGGGATTAGATTTGAGTATGGAAGTCGGATTTTGTAACTCATTTACTGCAATCATGTTCACGTATATACAAAGATTTATACGACGCAAATTTTCAAATCAGAAAACTTCTGAATTCATCAAACCAATATTGAATGTATTGGATAATATACTCAGGATTTTTTTACATTTTCAAGTACATCACCAGTTATTTTCGTTGTAACTTCCACGTATAAATATAATATTAAACGAAATATATTCAAGGCAACATTTGATAAGTATGAGTAAAAAGGAGGAGCGCTGATTTGTTTGAACTCTGAAGCATCCGGTTTCTAAAAACTAATTTAAAATTCATAGTATTCGTTGAAAATACAGACAATATAACTAGTTTCTTGAATTCTTGAAGGATTCGACACTTGCAGAAATTGAGGAATTTTATTTGATTACTCATGTTTTATCTTTCCACGTACAGATGGTCCCATCCAAAATAACAAAGGTGATGTCATTTGTGAGGAACGAACCACCAAAATGAAATATTTCAGCTGGACAACATAGTTCTGTGTCACCTTCGATAACAGCAGATTTAAGTAAAAAATTAACGAGAAATATAAAACTGGGAATGCACCATAATCATCTTTGATGAACAACAAGAGGAGCTGGTGCTGAAAGTTTCTGTCATGCTTATTTGAAGTTGTACAAACTTTGGTCGTACTTTCAAAGAGATAACACCTGCTGTTCTCAATTATTGAAATTAAAATCTGAAAATGGCAGATATAAATGATGTACATCAACAAACTTCCGCTGATCATAGCTGAGAGAGCAATAAAATACTGACAAAATCATTCAACGGCGCCAAATGTACCTACCCAAGTCATTTTCTGGTGAAAACAATGTACTTATTATTTCTGAGACAATGATATATCATTTCGTTTACTACAAATGTTTTTCATTCAGACTACGAATTGAATTATAGTTTTCTTACCGAAAATACCTCAACCAACCTCAAATCACATTTCAAATTTCTTGAGCGTCATATTTGGTTCAAGTGCTTCAATACTGTCAATATATGTCTATTAATTCTATAAACTATACACAAATCTCAAAACAGTATATTCTAGTTACTATAAGATGACGGCATGTATTTAATTCAATCTGTCACCTTTCACCTTTCACATCCATCATTATTCCGTTCGGATTTGTCATTCTTTCGTTGTCGAATCGAGACACACCGAACGTCTCTCTACCAGAAAAGGTTTACTCGCAGATGTTGAGATCTGCCAACCATTAACGCACCAGAGTTCTGACAACCTTCGGAAACCTTGCATGCTGAGAGAATTCCCCCCAAAGAAACATACAGTATAAATGAAGACTCTCGCTCTCGCATTGAAGATTTCGTACGAATCCGTGTGTAGTTACAGTGAGCACAAGGTAAGAGCAACATGTACTGAGTGTTTTGTGTGTGGGTGTGTACGGTCCCTAGTTCAGTCAGGCTTCGAGCAGTGGGCATTTCTCTTTGAGTTTTCGGGCTTATTCTGAATTCTCTGGCGCCAAAAAAACCTGCGAAAAGCTAGCGCTCGTGTGGGTTTTCAACCTCACCGACCGTTGAAGTCTCTGTGAGTTGTTCTTGCAAAATGTAAATAATATTTAAAATTCGATTTAGGAAATTACATAGTTTCCAAAAAGGTAAGAGATGAAATATTTTGTTTTGTCCAAAAACGTATTGAACGGTAACTTTTCTAATATTCTAATATTATAGACAAAATTCGGAGCCATATTCTGTATTGTGCTTTCACTAATTCTGAAATTTAAAATTAATCTAGAAAAACTCATTTTAATGATGTTGCGTTACATAACAAATCAAGTCAGATAGATCTAATATTTTTTACATAACCCTTATCTATATTCAGAATAGCGAATAATTATTATCATTACGAAAATTTCTGAATTCATCGAACTATCACATTCCTTGGGTATACTACTTATAGTGTCAACTTCGAGAACATGATTGTTAATTATTTATTACACAGGGTGTCAGTAAATAAGTGCGAAAAACTTAAGGGGGTGATTCTCAATAAAAAAATAATTACAGTTTGCTAAACTCATATATGTCTGAAAATGACTCGTTTTCAGAGATACGGAGTGATGTTGAAGTTTTTCTTTTAAACTGACGATTTATTTAAACGGTCGAGATATATGCAAATAAAATTTGGTGGGTTTTAAGAGGTATAGGTATAGTTAAAACGCATTTTTTAACATTCAATTATAAGAATGTTATATGTTCATCATTGGCGAGCATATATATACAGTGTCCGCCATGAAGTTGGCTACACATGGGAAAATAATTTGTTATTGATCTTTCTGAAAAACTCGTTTCTGCATGTCTATAACAACTGAAAAATCCGTTACGACTTATATAACATGACCATCACAGATTTGGCGGGAAAAACAGTTGTCAGTGGTGCCAAAAAGTTGGTCAAATTGAATAGATATCAAAAAAATATCGGAAAAATGTGCTTCGAATCCAACGATATCAATTTCGAACCAGATTGAAAAAATCAAAAATACAATTTTTATTGCTCTACCCTTATTGAGAAACATCAAATATTTTTGATTCATCAGAAAACATCTTTAATAACCTAAATCACATAAGGTTGGGTCAAAGCTAATCAAATATTTGTGGAATATAAGTACCTACATTTTGCGAGGGGTTAATTACTAAAACACGATTTATTCTTGTCACTAGGTGTAGTCATACCCTGTATTTTGATGTATACATGCAAACCAACTAGTATTTGTAATTAAAATTGATAATGCATTATTTATCCTTGCTAAATTTGATATTATTTGGCATCACATATAACTTTTTTCAAACTGCCAAATCTGAGGTCACGTGATATAAGTCGTGACGGATTTTTTAGTTGTCGGACATGCAGAAACGAACCGCCATTAGAGTTTTTCAGAAATATCAATAACAAATTTGTTCCCGTATGTATAACCAACTTCATGGCGGACACTGTATATATTGATCTAATTTTTTTAACACCCCGTATTGCGGACATACAGCAAACTTATCCATGCAGAATCGCCCCCTGGTTTTTGCCGCACTTATTAACTACATAGAAAATTTCAAAAAAATCAGGGGAATATCGGAGAAATTTGCCTTAATTCTTTTCAAAATTTCATGATGTTCATTTAGGTATTACCTATCATGTTTGTCTTTATTCTGGATGTATCTACGCATGTCCTTGTGAAGGCTGAAAAAATCAATATGAATAAATTGTATCTGAAAATTTAGATTCAGGCACCAAGCTTTAAAAAAGAATAGCGTCTCTTATAATATTTTGCTTTCCATGGAATTTCAAAATTCCGGGGCCTCTGCACACAAATTTCGAAATTGAGATCGAGAGTGGAAGAATTATGAAAACCCCACCAAATTTCGTTTGCCTTCAAATGTGACCTCATCAGGAATTGGCAGCTGTATTTAAATCCACATCAACTTCTTATGAAACTTCAACAAGTCATTCTCGATCAATGGACGGCATCCACCCACGCTATATCTCGTTTCATTATATAATATTTTGGTGGATATTTTTGAACTGTAACTACTTGACACCATAACACACATTCCAGCATCATTGCACACTGTAATTTGTGCATGCATGTACTTATTCATCACTAAGAATAAACCACCATTACATAACTCTGTATTCAATGAGATAGCCGACCATTGTTGAATAATTTCTTTGAAACTCTATTAGATACCAAAATGAAGGGCCGGCCCCAGGCCTCTTGATTTAATGGAAGCCCACTTTACCTTTTTTGTTTTAAAGATATGAAAAATTTTATATGGAGAAAAGTTGTCTCCCATTTTCCAAAAATGGATAGCAAATAGTAAACTTGGATGATGAAATGTGATGATGTATATCAAAACATATATTGTGAAATATAGCGTTACTTTACCTACTCTTGAGTAAAATTCATATTTTTTACATACCTCGTAAAAAATGATAGAACTTGATATCTTATGGTTCAATCTCGGGTTTTAGACTATGCAAAACTTTTTATGAAGAATAACTTCTTTTCGTAAAATGAATAATAAAAGAGTTTCCTATAGGTAGCCAACTTATATTTATTCGAAAACATATCATATTCTTAAATTAAACTATATCGTTTCGATTGAAGTAAATATTTGTATGTGTGTAGTTCCGCTCAGTTCTTAATTTCCTGAGGGAGGTGAGCCTTTGGAAGGGCAAATATAAACAAATAATTTCAAGGGGCAGCAGAAGAATGTCTAGTCAGTGGCGTATACTCAGAAAAACTTTTTTCATATCCAGTAAGTACTCGAAATATGTCAATAGAAATGTGACAGCCATAGAATACCCATAATAAATACGCATCGCTTAACATTGTGCGGCTCTTAAAATGAGATTCCATCACATTTCTGCTTCTCCTGACGATCTCAGAAGCAGAGATGTGTTGAATGCCGCAGGCTACTTGTTGAAGAAAGTATTGCCCACGCCTTATAAACAAGTCATTAATTTTCTGATGGTCTCAAGAGAAATCCGTTTATCTCTGTAGTGACCGAATAATGTCCAAATGATGGCATGAATGAATCGAGACAAAATCGAACATACATTTGGGGAAAGTTATACACCAAACTGTAAATCTATAGTATAGTCGATGGAAACGTTTAGGAATTCTTTGAAAATGGATATGCTATGATAGGACTCATAAGGAGGAAAATGTTTTTTGCCAAGAAACACTTGATTCCGATGTTCGATTAAAACAAATAACCTGGATACAGGATCTAGCGTAATAAGCATATAAGATCTATGGGAGACATTAATTGAATCCAGAGAATTATCAAAAACTTCGACAAGTACTATATGCGTTCTGAAACCGATAACAACTACAAGCTTTTTATCACTATAGGATCGAAGTGAAAAGTGATAAAACAAATAACGAAATGTCTATTAATATAAATGAGTGAAATGTGATTGATTCAAGAATATTTTATTTTCCATTATTCCATTATTCCATTAGTAGTGGACTGTTCATGAGTGTGAATAAAACTTCGATAATTATAAGGTGATTGTGGATAAATGATATTTATAAACAGCAGATTCATATTTAATTGAGTATCTATCATCGTATTTACCGTCTGTTTTTTTTCAATTTACCTATGAACTGAAAGCGTCTACTAAAAACCAAATTTATTCGGTATCAAATCACCCATTCTATACACGCTTTGGTAAATCCTGACAGTTGATAACCATAAAAAATAATCAAAGAAAGACTAACCGAAATTTTACAGTTTGTAGGTTGGAACTTTGATTTAAATGTTATAATCGGTTTCAAAGCCGAATCCTTTATTTATGATCTTGAAATTCAAAATAACAAATGATCGTGACATCATGCATACAAATTGAAAAATTATTATTCTGGCGAAATTCTCTGATTTGCCGTAGAGCATATTTATGTCCTTACATAAAATTATAGACAAGCAGTCTGTCTGCGTAGCTGTGAATTATTCGATTTCGTCCTCAGTGATTTTTAAAGTGATTTCGTTGAAGGTTTCAATTTTTAATTCCATATAAATATTATAAATTGCACATCAGAAATCATTATGTGACTATAAGAAGTCTCTCCATGTTCGAATTCCACAGAGATGTGAATTCATCCTGAAGCAACTCCTGTCAATATATTCAAATCATTTCGACATTCTATGAACCATGATTTGGGTAAATTCTGTTTTGTTTGTCAAATAACCTTCTGATCAGATCATCTGTGATACAATGTGAAAAAAAAAAATCACTTCCTTTTTCAACTGTTGCTGCAATGTTGTAAACATTATCAACAGAAAGTGGCACATTATTTCTAGAATCCCTGTATCATCGGTCCACTGGGAATTCCAACGCTTAATATATGCCAGGACACGGTACAGGGGCTAGGTGAAAGTGAATATTTTTTTACGGTTCTAAGTTATTCCTACAGACGAAACTCTTTCTTCGCTGTTGTTTCTGTATTATATACCAAAATGATATGTTACACAATATACACAATGATAATATTTTCTCTCTGAGAAATAATGATGTGAACATTCATACAGAAACAATAGTATACTGGATACCAATAAGCTAGTGTTGGTCAAGCTTGTTGATGTAATATTAATAATTTTAATATTTACTGCTTCTATTAATATATTTTCGAATAGCACATCATGTCGAGCGTTATTTAGGATTAGAGAGAATTGTGGAACAAAATATTTGGCGAAATAATTGATGAAAAAATGATAAATCGCTAAGAGAATTATGATGGATGTCGCTGAATGTATCTCTAGAATCTATCGACTCAATCGAAATAGTATATTATGATACAAGTTTTAAAAGACGCTATTTTGTCGCACGCGTTGTTTGGAGTACGACGAGCGAAGCGAGGAGTGCTCCAAGTGAACATGTGCGACAACGTGTCTTATAAAACGTGTGTCATATGCAATTTTTTCTATTTTGAATTGATTTGAAGGAAAGAATGAATTTAATATCGATAAATAACAGAAACATCTTCGATTGGTAACAATGATGACATTGAAATAATCAAAATCTGACGCACAAGCGTAAAGCCCAGTTTACAGTTGAGCGACTTTGATTTTTGCAATACCAGCGGTGAAAAATTCAATGTTGTTATTGTTTTTATTGGTCAATTTAAATCAAATTACACTCTGAATTAAAAAACAGCAATTGAAACATTGAGTTTTTCACTGCTAATATCACCAAATCCAAACCGCTCAGAAGTAAACTGGGCCTAACTCTTTCATTTGACAGTTCGATTGTACCAATCTCCGAATAATAAAAATCAGAAACTTCAACTATACCTTACTTACACATTTCCTTATTCATTGAATGTTGTTTTCAAAATAAAACTTCATTGTTTAAGGATCAATCAAATTTCTTGGACCATGGCCGAGAATTTGAAATTATTTTTTGCTCAGTTGTTCAATTGATGAATGACAAGTCTACTTGTCTAGATATATATTGGGAATTGATAATTAGTTTTTTTTTAATTTTTCAGATGTGGATAGCGTGTCTAGTGCTAACGATATGCGCCTGTGTCTTAGCTGACCCCGCCATAAACGAAATTAGACCAGTTTCAAATAAACCCGGAAGATTTTTATCTCTGCCCAAAGCTGAGAAATGTGCCAACAGTAAGTGTTACAGTGTTGATGTATATATTATTATTATTATCGTTTATTCATCTGAGCACATTGTCATTAAGAGGTAAGGAAATAGTATTCGTGAGACTTTTCAATTCACGTAGTTATTAAAAAAAAAAGTTCATTAGGAAAAGGACAATTCGTGCAAATCATCGGACCGAACTAGGAAAGAAGTTGCCCCCATAGTGTTACTAAGACAACATCGCCCTGTATGTCGACTATTGATAATTCAAATGTATGGTCTGAAAGTAGGTACAAATGGTATCTAGACATTTCCACATTTTTTGGCATCATCACACCATCAGTTGGTTCATAAATTTTCATAATATTCGAATTCATATAATATGTTAAAACCACCAACATTAGTTCTCACATATACTTTCTGTTTTTTCTTCTTCATTAAAAACTTCTTGTTATGGGCTATGAATATTTGATTATGAGCGATGGAAGACGGTTTCTTTCAACATAATATACATGGTGATTCATATTTCACCATGCCATCATGCGTACTGTTCCCCGAATATATAGGTTTAATGAAACTTGCTCAATAACTTCGAGATATTTATGCATAAACTTTCATTAAGGTCGTGATAGTTGCCGTCTTGTTAAATTTTTTATCTTATCTCCAGAAGAAATATCGTGAGCTACTGGCACAAAAGACTTATTACCGAGGTTAATACCGACTTCTTTGTTCAGTGCATGATGTTGCAGTTGGTGCTTGTCATATTATGTAATTTATTAATATCTTGGAATGTTTCTCAGTTACTTCATAGTAGTTGTTGATGAAATACAAAGATTCACAGCTCAAAATCGAATGACTTCATTCGACCAGAACATTATTGTTCATCGTTAACATACAAGGTGTTCTCGTCCACTCAAATTTATTTTTATATCATCAACAGTTTTTCAGTATCTATTTGTGCGACATGGGTCCTAATAAAAAGATCCAACAAAAGTAGATGCAATGTTTAGATAGCAGTTAACACGTTCAGTTGTATTCATATTGGAGTTGATAGAAATTAGTCCACATTTATACTTATTAGGTACTCCTGAAATAGCCGAATAAAAACAATAACAATGTTTTGCCATTTGCAACAAAGGAAAAGCTTTAGAAATCGAAAGAGTTTAGCTCAGTGGTTGAGCTTCACCCCTAAAAATCACCCCTAATACGCACTACGGTGGTTTTCCTCATAGACCATTGGACGTACAGAAAATTTGATACTTCCTAGAAATTTATTATTTGAATCTGCGCTGAAAGCTTTGAAAGCAATCCCCAATGTCTGAATTCATTGGAAAAAAACGAAATAAACATAGGACTTTTTTACGTACAAAATTTTCTAAGGTTTTTCTGAGAAAAATCACCGCAATGCTTGTTGTGTTTGGAGGTTTAGAGCTCACTTCCAAATCAAGAACTGTTTTGATTTTTAAAAGTCTTCTTTTGGTGAGTATAATCTCAATACATATATCAGGATTGTTTCTTCTGATTATGCTAATATCAATGATTGAATCCTTCATATCTTATTAAATTCGAAAATTTCATGATAACGTAAATCTGAATATTGAGTATTGTAGTTGTGTCATAAAATCGATTTTTCACATATAAAGTACAGATAGCTGATGCGAGCTAATATTTGTGAATTATTACATTGGAACGTCTCGACCTTCCAAGTATGTCTGAATACCAAAGTGGTTAATAGAAAATGTCTATTTTTATCAGAGAAGCATATGGCTTATAAATTTCGTCATTCTTACATATGAGAGAAGCATCAAAAATCAATTAAATTTATCATTCTTGCAATAAGCATGCGTTACGCAAGTTAAAGATGACATTATCATTTCGCCCTGTCCTTGCATAATGCCGGTGAAATCCATGATATGTAGTCCACATCGAAAGATCGAACTTATTTTTCCATATTTGCAGAAAATCGCTATGTTGTTATGATTGGACTTTCTCCCTATTATTGTTGACGAAAAATCCCGAGAAATGTCGATCTTTGATTCTGAAATAACATTGACAACCGGTTCACTTCTTAAAAAAAACAAGATGGTTGTTCATTATTTTAATTCGACGAATAAAAAATATACTTTTATTTATGGAAAGTTCGCATACGTGAAGTTGTGGTTATTTCGTATTATGGTGAGGCCTAAGACGGCCCTGTTCATCGCAGTAGCATTGAAGGTGCTCACATTTATAACTCGATTTTATTTTATTTGCTTTCTTGTCCGGTATAGGTAAAGACGATACCAAGATGAAGCTTTTCAAGGTAATCGTTCACTGATCTTCTCTGATAATTCAAATTCAGCTGTTTATTGTCAAGGAAATAGCTGAAATAATCAATATTATTGTGACTTGTGAGATGAGAATAATTTAACTTGTTTAGCATGTTAGATTGAATGTCTATATTCAGGGTGACCCGGGAAGTAGACAAGCCCCTGTAATTTTGTCAGTTCGACCTACAGCTAGGGTGTCACATATTTTGAATAGATAAACATTTTTATGAACACACCGATGACTTTACCTAACTTTCAGTTGCTTTCAGTCAGTGATGCAAACTTTTGGGTTTTCGAATCAATACACAGATATTGTCTTTCCATACCTGCCAATTTGTCACTGGGTCACCCCTTCCAAGCCTATGAGAATATTTATTTTGCCAGACGTGTAAAACAATCGACAAGTTCAGCCAGCGTTGAGAGAGAAAAAATATGTCTAGTGTTGTCTTTGTCATCAAGATTGCAACTTGAAATAATGAAAATGCTATGATTGGGACTAAAAAAGAAGAAGACAGAGAATACCTTCCAACACTCTCTAGAAGGAATAAATGGACTGACAATAACCAATCACTGGAAGTTGGAGACATTGTCATCCACATATAACCTGAATATAATTGGTTTGTTTTTCTTGTAGTGTTTTCGTTAATCCGATTATTTCGAATATTTTGTGAGCATTGTAATCTTCTTCTCTTTTTATACGCCCCAATCATAATATTTCCATCATTTTAAGTTGCAATCTTGATGACAAAGACAAGACTAGGGCAGACAATAAAAGACATATTTTTTCTCTCTCAACGCTGGCTGAACTTGTCAGTTGTTCGAATTATTTATCTTTTTGGCAGGGATTGATAGAAAATTTTGTATATATGTAGGTATATAGATTGGAAATATTCGAAAAAATATCAGTAATGATCGAAGAATGATAATTTTTCATATGTGAATTTGAATGTGTAGTTACATGGTGTTACTTAGCTCCTAGGTCACCTCTCTAGTGCTATCTTGTTGATAAATCACGATACAATTCAATTCACCTCGATTGCGTTATGCATACTTATATCACTTCGTGATATATATTTCACATGTGCCATTGGAAATTCTGTGTTGTTACTTTCACAGATTTCACCACATCGTTGTTTGTTACTTCTTCAGAACCTGAATTCGAACTCCCGGACCCCATCAGTCTGTGTCATTATATCATAGGTGCCCCAAAATGTAATGATGCAAAATACCCCAGCGGACATTTTGTTTCGAAATGTGTTGTCAACAGATTATGTATGCTAATATTTTCGCGACATTTTGAACTATGGAAGCAAACCGGTTTTGGAATCTACTGAAGAAATCTTTATCTGTAATAATTTTTCTTGGGATTTATCTTAGATAAGATGGACTCCAAGATTCCCTCCATACTAACCTAACTCACAATATATATACCTACACATTTCATCAAGATTGGTAGGATTCGTCATTGAATACTAAACACAAAAATTACGTTTACCATCCCCATTTGGGAATGAATTTGGTTTTGATTTCTGAATTTGACAAAAAATAACTTTTATTTCGATTACAGTAGTATGCAGAATGAAAAAAAACATTATCAAACGTATAAAATTTAATTTAACATCACAAATTCGTTTGTGGCTGATACCTATCATGTCATATTTTTTCAGGGCCTAAACAGTTCTTCTTCAGAGGCCACAATTACTTCTTCAGTGGAAGTGTGCCCGGTTTAGCCAATAGAAAATTCGATTGGTTAGATGGCAGGAACATCTGCAGGGAATACTGCATGGACCTGGTCTCCATGGAATCCCAAGAAGAAAATAATATGATCTTCAGGTTGATCCAGCAAAGTGAGTGTTATCTTTTGGATATTGAAAAACATATAAATTAGTGTTGACATATTTATCTCTTGATGATTTTTTTGCAGTTATATCTCTTATTTTGCGTTTTATCTTAGAAACCTAATGTGTAAAATGGTCTAACGGTTTTTTTACGTATATTTTTCAGCCTTTTCGACGTTTTCCAACGTTTTTGACGTTTTCAACAATTTTGACGTTTTCAACGTTTTTGTCGTTTTCAATGTTTTATGACGCATGCGTGACGTTTTTGTGACGCTTCTTTAACGTTTTTTTACGTTTTCCAACGTTTTTTTAACGAATGCGCTCCATATAACTCACTGCGTACCGGGGGGGTAATAAATGGTAAATGGTTAATGTAATATAGGTCCTTTATTCGTGAATTCAAAGATCTTTCGTCTGTACTGATGAATATTCCACTTGGTGATGAATTTCGAAACCTTTTATATCTTGAACCACCTTGTATATCCAGTGGCCAGGCCTATGCAAATTTGGCATTTTAAAAAATAGAAACGTAGTATAATTTAACCAATGATGAGAAAAAACTACCTCAGTCAATAAAAACCACTTTGATCCTTGAAAATGAGAAAAATAATAGTGGGTTTAACAGCTTACAGTGGGAGAAAATTATATTCTTTCTTAAGCGGTGATGCTGCTGGCTTCGTTATATATGATTTTAATTAATTTATAACCATGCAACGAATGCTCTTGAGTGAATTATTACCTATATATATCCCATCAACTGTTATTTATTTCAGTTATTGACTAAATTGTAGATAGCGATTTGACATTTCGATGAGAATTGCACAAGTTTTGTTCTTTCAAGATGCAGCTGTTTCATCATTTCATAATGAATGTATTTTCATAGAGTTATTAATTAGGGACCAGATACGAGGGTAATCATTATGTTGGAAGTTAATTCGAATTCTTCATATCAGCGGATACACTGTTGAAAGATTATTGTCAAGATTACCAACTTAAGTTCACCAAAATCACTATCTATAGAAGGTTTTTACGTCACAAAATTTTATAAATTTGAATTTTTATTAGTCACAATATGGTGAAGAGCTAAAGAAAATGATTTCCCAAAATTCAATTTCGATATAGTTTTTCAGAAAATATATCCATTGCGTGATTATTTCGAGTTATGAATAGGAACATTGAATCTCGTATTCGGAAGATATTAATAATAATTGTCGTAAAGATAGATTGCTATATATAACCTTTAGTTTTTTCCCAAATATAACACAAAAATCCATTTTATTGATATAAACAAAAAAACTCCTTAGCAGGATTTTTAAGAATACCTACTTCCACTGGTTTATCACTGATTTAGGAAGCATCATGAAAATATTTTGGGAATATACAATGAAAACCGTGTGATTAATTATTATTCACAGTTAGAGGAGACGGTGCAACTATGGAATAGGTGCCATTTTGTTTTTTGGACACAACTTCCAATGAAATGGGTGATAGGCTAACTTTGGTAAAGCTTCACCTAAACCAAAACAGATTTTATGGACTTAATCCTGAAAGTTTCTGAAAAATGAACTTTCTTAAGAAAACCTGTTCCTTGAAAAATATATGATGTAAGTATGGAATACATAGAATATCATATGAAATTGTCGAAAGTATTCACAAATTGAATGATGTACAGGAACTTAGTTATTTCATCGATAACATTTAATGTATGTCTGCATGCTTGCAACGTATTTAGTAAAAATATCCAATACAAAACGCCGTACACACTTCACAATCATAATGCTGTGCTCTACAGCAAAGTTCATGAAATTGCTTTGACCAGTCACCGCGAGATGTTCCCTAGAAATGTTACTATTCCATGATACACCCATATTTCATAATACAGCCATATTCCTTAATACAGGCATACTCCATAATACAAGCATATTCCATAATACAAGCATATTCCATATTTGCACCACCTCCTCCACACCCGACGTATTCGGTCGCTCGAAAACCTAACCAAAAACCTCTCCCCACCAGACGACGTGCCCTACATCTGGACCTCGGGCCGCCTGTGCGACTTCAAGGGCTGCGAGAACCGCGCCGACCTCGAGCCCAAGAACATCTTCGGCTGGTTCTGGTCGGCCAACAGGGAGAAGATCCAGCCGACCAACCGCACTCCAGCCGGCTTCTCGTACAACCCGTGGTCGCAGACGGGCCACAAGAGGCAGCCGCAGCCCGACAATGCCGAGTTCGACATCAACCGCACCACCGAGTCCTGTCTGGCCATCCTCAACAACGTCTACAACGACGGCATCGCGTGGCACGACGTCGCTTGCTACCACGAGAAGCCGGTGGTTTGCGAGGACTCGGAGGAGCTGCTCAACTATGTAGCCTCCCAAAACAGGGGCATCCGCTTGTAGGAAGGTCATTTCTCTGCGAGTTATTTCATACCGGTTTCGTAGTTTTTCCATTGATGGCTCCATCTATCCGCCTGGCGTCACCCGGCGTTCACTTGTCAAGTGTCTAAATTGACAAACAATCCCCGAGAGACTGCCTCCAGGAACTCTTTCACAACATGGCTGCGGCTGCTAAGACGAGTGCTCATGCGCAAAGCTGTCAATAAATTTTCATCCCTCAAAAACTTACTGCCAATAGTGATGTAAGCCCTCAGTTCGGTCTAAGTATCACGATAGCGCAGCCAGGTCGTTGAAAAAGTTCCTGAGGGAGACTTTCGTCAAGTAATCCATCGATGTTTCAAGATGGCGGGACCGCTTAATCATAGAACAGCGTATAAGCGGTCTGTTCTGTGGCACAGAACAGAGAGTTCTCTGTTCTGTGGTACGGAACAGAGATACGAGAGTTCTGCTGCAGCAGCAGATCTCTCATGTAAGGAAAAAACTATTATTATTATGCTTTTCAGTCGGTATGAAATTACTCTTTCGAATGCAGCTAAAGCCTTCCCTACTACTAGGTACTCACTTTTGGTCTGTAGAACTCTCGATACGTAATAATTGATCATTCGTTCCAGAGGTTTGTTACTAATCGCAGATCAATAAATTTTATGTTCGTGATGAACAACTCGATTCTTTGAACGTGTATAAAGTTCTAGGGCATATTTATTAAACCATCTTCTCATTCACCTGACACACCTCTTTGTTTCTGTAACCGCAGTGTAACCACACAAAAATATCCGAAATTAAATATCAACGTATTGCGGCAAAATTGGCTGTGAGCAAAAAACTAGGGTTAAGTTATCTTCAAACCTAGGAAGCAAAATTATTTCTTGCTTGCTTAAGTAGTTTTCTATTCAAATCTCACTTCAATGACGGTTACAGAAAAAAAATGACACTATTCTTTTATTGATTTTAAAAATGATCCTTTATACCAAATTCACGAATTTCGCTTCATTTCGATTCTCCCATTTTGTCTTCAGTATAGTATTAATTTGTAACATATTGTATATTCAATTTTTGATACACACCTGTTGTCGCTCTGTAATAAATTTGTACCAGGTACCTATATTATTTTTACAGTTAAGTATGTTGTTTTATTTTTAAAACAATTCACTAGATCCATTGATCAAGTGAACAATGAGTGGGGCTAAAGATTTTGGCTCTATGGGGATGTTTTGAACAAAATTTGTAAGGACCACGATATAGGTTAAATGTTCCGTTCTTCCAGATTGGTGTGTATCAATTAACGAAGCAACAGTTTAAAAAATAAACATTCATCCTCATTAGTCCTCTTAACGGACACCCAGTATCACACAGTCCTAGAGTCGATCTGGTAAATTCAAAATTCGTATCGACAATGTAGTCAGATTTTTGCTGTGCGTACAAGTTGGCAACATCGTCGATAGGTACGAATTCTGAAATAGCGCCAGACAGCCCAAATCTTTTAATATTTTTACCTTTCCAAGATGCCAATAAGCAATATAAGTAACTGTATTTGTCACTAACGGGCAGAAATCATAAAAAAATGCAAAGCATCTGAGACTTCTTATTATACATGATGACAATTGTAAGATGATTTTTATTCGTTCGTTATGCTACCTGTACTATTCATGATACTAACCTGTGTCATATTATATATTAACATTTATTACGACGGTTACAAATAGTAATTAAAATGAAACGTGGTTTCTAAATGTCATATGGAGACGGAAAAACTGAAAATATACCAGGTGTCCTATCGAAAAATCGAAAGTTTACGTCACTTGCGGTGAATCCGGACAATGCATGAAGTAGTTACTTTACTTGTCAAAAATTGCAGTTTTATTAATTGAACAGTTCCACTGAATGTCATTCCATTATCTCCAAAACGATATGGGGTAAGAAGATTAATAATGGATTAATAATGCCCTAGATGACAATCGCTCTTGTCTACGCATATAAGGACAGCCTATATCTGAAACCAAAACAAAAGAGCGTATCTGGCAACGATGAATTTATGCGCATGCGCCAAAATGATCGTATGTCAGGCATCACTTTTGCGATCTTTTTCAAATACGCAGGTTATATCATCTGTGTTTTGTTGATGTGAATTTCCTCGGTTTCTCGTTGTTATTCGTATAATTTAAGTTCACTGCCGTAAATATGTCCAGTGTCGGTGTCCAGGTCGTGTCCAGCCTCCAGGTTTGTCTTCCACGATTCCAGAAATCAAGACACAATGGAGAAGTGCCTATGCCATCAATGTCTAATAAAATATTGCAAAGATTAGGATAATTCATATGCCTTTGCTTCATATTCTTTCAAATCTGTTCGCTGAATTAGAAGATCTCTGATTCCCAGCAAACACAGTTACATCACAGAGATATCGCAGCGATGTAACAATGTGACCTGCGATATCGCATTCTATGTCGCACAGACGTCGCTGCGATATGGCAGGGATATTATTTTGTCACACTCAATAAGTTTCCTCCATGCGATATCGCTGCGATATATTTTTATGATGGAATAGCGATGCGTTTTTGCGATGAAACTGCGATGTGTTTTTGGGATGAAACTGCGATGTGTTTTTGGGATGAAACTGCGATGTGATTCGATTTTGGCAGCAGGGATGTGTGAACTTATGGCATCGTAGGGATGTAGATATATGATATCACAGAGATGTGAATATATGACATCACAGCGATGTACAAATGTAATGCAGAGGTAAGGTGATATATAGGAAAAAAATTCAGTGAAAAAATATCAATATACCTATATTATAAATATTTATTTTCAACAATGAACAAATACCAACACAAAAACAAAATTATTATTCCAATCCAATAAATAAACGGTAATTCTCTTTAGCAAAAAATATAGGTTAATATTATTTCTGGACATTCTATGTTTCGAATGAATATTGTTTTCTTCGGAGAAGGCTGATGGAATGGAAATATTAGCTTCAGTTGAATTTCTCGCATCAATATTCAATTTGCAGAAACTTCCTCATAAACACATTCTGAGAAAGTTTCCAGCATCAGCTCCCATACGAGTAATTACTCTATGTCAAAGCTAAGTATATTTCATACTCTATCATCATGGGGTATAAATTTTGCCTATGAATATAAGATCACGAATTTTAGACATTTCATGATTTGAATTTCGCGCACGATTTCGCGCATGCGCCCTCAATCAACGTTTCTATATGAAATTCGGCTTCACTTCAATTCTGAGGGAACAGGAGAAACAAGAAAACGATAAACTTGACAACATCGCATATTCAATCAAAGGCGTTAATTTATTAATATCCATGACCATGACTTTCGCTGAAGCCGGTTCTGAGTTTTCTTCTGTTATCCTGATCCCTGGTTTTTCGTAGTGTCTATTCGTTAGGGAATATCATAGGAAATCGAATCACACATTCAAAATCCTTTGATAATCCGGAAATGTTTTTTTTTTCTCGTTCCTAATCCACGGAACACATGATTTTGTCAGTTCTTGTGATGGGAGAACAGAATAGAAGGTAGCACTCCTCGAATTTCTGTTTCTCGGAGTGGGGGCAATATATACGAGACCCCTTCGATGAAATTAATAATTATCATATCGGTAGGTAATAACTTTGTAATATATATATCTTCAATTCTAGGGAGAGCAGAATAAACCAAAGCAGGCATTGAGTTCGCGAAGGGTTAGTTAGTAAATAATTATGAAAGCACTAGATAACTAGCATCTTATTAGCTCTGTTTCGATATTTGGAGAGCAGAAGCAGGAAAAGGTATGAAGGTGTATTGTTCGTCATGAGTTTGTCATAAATAAGGATTCTGTATTGGTCTGAGATTCTACATCATTACTAAAACTGGTAGTTGATAATTGCATCATATACAATTACTATATGATATCCAGATGAAGTAATCACTTGATTGATGAATATTTATAATCGATTTCGCATGATATGGTCGAGAGGTTGCAGGAGAACAGAAACTGTAGGAAATAACTGACTTACAATATTATTCCATCAACTCTAAAGCGAATGCAGGATTTATTAATTTAAGCATATTAAACTGTGGGAGCCCACTTTCATGTGCTTCTTCAATTTTGAACATTGGTGGATTATTTCGGGGTCCTTACTTGTATTGCTGAATATATTCTCATATCTGAAAGTAGAGGTAAGGACGCCTGGGAAAACAATTCTCAGACTACCGACGAAGCAGTTTTTCAGAGAAAATCTCAAATTTTGACAAAGGTAATGGTAATTTTGCACTTATCATGCGATCTATATTTTGATAAAAATTTTTGTTGGTACTTACGTATTTTGACCTGAAAAACACGAATTTCATAATATTATCGTGAACATATATATCTCTAGTTTTCGAGATAATCGATGCGAAAGTTCGAAATTTCACCTTATTTTTATGGCAACTTTTGGGCAATTATTGTATCTTCTTAGATCTCAGGACATATTACATGCATTTACCATGGTTATTTATTATTTAAGAAAATTATGTGTAAGAAAATCATCATAAATATGTAATTTTTCCGTATTTTTTCTATTATTTCTTAAACTAAGCTACATAAACTACGGCCATTTTGAAAACCTCAGTGCGAATCAAGGTGCGAATCTTGAGGGAATGAAGGTGGATTCATAGCTGCCTTATAGCAACAAGAGTCAGTGATAAGTGTTCTCTTTCTTCAATACATGTCAAAAAGAAAGATGTTATCAGTTAAAGAAGGTGAAATTTCGAACTTTGGCATCGATTATCTCGAAAATTAGAGATATGTTTCACGATAATATTATGAAATTCGTGTTTTTCAGGTCAAAATACGTAAGTACCAACAAAAATTTTCATCAAAATATAGATCGCATGATAAGTGCAAAATTACCAAGGTAATATATTATTTATACTCATGATGAATTAGGAATTTATGAGATGCAATTTAGTGGACTCATTCTAGGGTAAATCTTCGTTTACTTACCTACCTTATGCATGAGAAAAATAATATGTTTAATGCTAATCACGCATTTTGTTTGCGAATTCGATGTCAAAGTCTTATTTTTGAAGATAAGCGTTCATTTTTGTTTCGGAAATATACCATTCGACATCCAAAATTTTTGCTATTGAAAACACGCAAAGTTCGTAATTCCTTTAACTAAAAATTACAACAGACGCTTACATTGACATGTTTTCCACAATTTTTAGCGAAAAAGGGAAAAAACTAAACTCTTCGAAACATAAATCTAACTCGGCGAGAACCGATAACAATCAAGTAGGCCACAGTGTAAAAAACATTTATACGTCCATGGTAAAAAACGTCAAGGCCTCGTTTTGTTTACGTTTTGATCTGGTGTAATTGACACCGCTAGGAGTCAGAAAACCAAGAAACCCAAAAGAAGAACGAATGGGGCCTTCTGACCATGGTAGAGGACAGGCGGCGTCCTCGAGGTTGGAAGTCAAGTTGATGTGAAATGTGATCGTCCATATTGAAATTACGATTATTAATTAATTTTATTTACCTGATCTGGAGAAATTGGCACCGAAAGGAGCCAGAAATCCAATAAACCAAACAGAAGAAGAAGAAGAACGAATGGTGAATTTTTGAAAACATCAGTTTTTCCAATGGAAAGTGTTGAAAACTAGTGAATGCAATAGCGATGTGTGGTATTTTTGAATGTGTGTTTTCATAGCAGAAATTTGAGATGTCAAATGGTTTATTTCCGAAAAAAATTGGCCCATATCTCCGAAAATAGTTGAGACTGCCGCATTTTGACTTCGGATTCGAGTTCAGGAGGCCAAAGTGAGTACCACCAAAAATGTATTACAACCCATGAAATTGATCAACCAATAGTTGCACATATTTGGGAGAGCAGCCGTCTTATGAATATAATTGGAAAGTGATCTCTGTAGCTGAATTTTTTTGCATCTTCCATAAAAAATTTCAAGGGCTATGATTTTTTTCAGTCATGTCAAAGTATCCGGTAAAACTTCGTTTGTCGCACTCCTATGAGTTCGGAAAAAATTTTTGGTGGAAGTTATGTATTTTGACCTCCTGATCACGAATCTGAAGTCAAAACGCGGCGGTCTCAAGTATTTTCGGAGATACGGCCCCATTTTGTCTCAAAAATGCACCATTTGACATGTCAAATTTCTGCTATTAGGAATACACAAAATTCACCCTTCTTTGAACCAAAACACTATACACGCATATATTTACTTGTTTCCAAACCTTCTCAGCAGAAAAAACTATTATTTTCCAAAAAATTCACCCTTCTTTGAAATGTAAACAAAACAACCTTTTTACACTGATTTTCTGGTAATTTGTATTTATGATGTTGGCAACGTGAGTGTTTGGCTCATGGTAAGACGTTGCCAACATCTCAAATGAAAATAACCAGAAAATCAGTGAAAAAAGATGTTTTGTTTACTTTTTGAAGAAGGGCGAATTTTTGTAAAAATAACGGTTTTTTATGCAAAAAAGTGTTGGAAACAAGTGAATGTGAGCATGTGTGATGTATTGGCTCAAAGAAGGATTAATTTTGTGTGTTTTTAATATCAGAAAATGGAGATTTGAAATGGTGCATTTTCGAGACAAAATGGGGCCGTATCTCCGAAAATACTTGAGACCGCCGCGTTTTGACTTCAGATTCGTGATCAGGAGGTCAAAATACGTAAGTTCCACCAAAAATTTTTTCCGAACTCATAGGAGTGCGATAAACGAAGTTTTACCAAGTATCCAAACTAAAAAAAGCTCGGATAAGCTTTTCTTGCCACTCGACAACAAAATTTGCTGCTTGAATTGAAGCCTCGGGTAATAAAGAAAACAAAAACATATTCATTAACAAGTACTTCTATTTTAAAATCATTGAATGAAAGATACTATGTATGTACATGAAACTAGAGTAGAACTTGAATAGTCATTCTAAATAGTAAAAAAGAACTGTACACAAAAGACCTTAAAGCTACATGAGATTTATATGAAAAATAATTATACACATCTTAAGTCTAGATTCTAGAAATACTTTCTAGAAAAAAGCTCACAAGCATACATTTTTTGGCTCAGGAAAACGAACAAAATCGATGGAATAGTGAAAGTTTACCATTAATCTTTAGATTTAGAGGATTGCACTAGAAACATTGTAAAAACTTTTAGCAAAAATGAAGTATACGACAATTACCTGAGGTAGTATATTCGTGAATAAACATTGAAAACAACGAGTGAAAAGCAGATCCAATTTTTTCATTTCTTATATAAATGCTTGGAAGACTTCTAGTAATGAAAAAAATAAATAACTTACGAATTAAATGAAAGAACAAATGCTAGTGATATGTCAAGAAACATCATAAAAAAATAAAAAAATAAAACCTGTACTAAAACCGAGTATTCAACGTATCCATCCTTCAAAAGCTCATGGTGGGGCGAAAATGACAACATACCTAAATATTGCTTTATTCACATAAAGCATATATTGCTAAAAATTGAGATTTTACATTGAGACAAAGAGTTTTTTCACACCATTGTTATTTTCAAAGATGTGTGAATTTGGATGTGCTGTATAAGAGATTTTCCTAGCTTTCTGCCCAAATCTAAATAGCAACAATTCCGATAAATTTCAAACGGAATACCAATCTTTTCAGAATTTTATGTACCAATCTGTTTATAATACGACTCTCCCGTCATTTTTTCACTCATTTTCAACTTCAATTTCACTCGACCAATATCTCCTTCCTAAACATCACCTACTTATCATTTTTGTGACTCCATACTAATAATAGATTATTTACCAAGCCATAGTTTTCTCGAATTTTACGATTTTCTATACATCGACAAATAATTGGAAATGGTCATCAACTTCTTCATTTTGTAAGAATAAATATCTCTATATATTCTAGTAATTCATGGAAAATTTATGAATAATTATTGAAGGTACTACTTCATTTTCCTAAGAACTAGTTTCGACGCTGACGTTTCAGGGACAACCTGTATACATCCCAAATCGATATAGATGCCTGAGCTGGAACTCGGTCAGTAATATCGTGGTCACCTGGTATATCGTATGGTTGGATTCAGAATTCTCATGTCACGAAAAATGTTTCCAACTTCTAAGAGCCATTTGACATCTAAAAAAACGCTTACACAAAACATCCAAAACTCAAATTCCCATCTTTGAAAATAAGATAAAGATGAGACGTAATAAATCTTATTACCGAAAAAGTTCCAGTGAACAAACAAAAACCAAATTCTCCCCCCCCCCCCCAAATATATACAAGATAACAAGAAGACATTTTCGCCCCACCGTATATTTTCCTCTTATTCCATAAACTATGCAAATCACTATAAACCAAGTCTTGTTGTTGCATTTCGAAATACTATACAGGGCGATCAATAATCGGGGACACAGCAGCTTATCTGGAAATGGAAAAGGCGGGAATAAAATGGAATTAAAAGTTTATCCGTTTTTGTCTACCAGGAGGAAAAAGGAGCAACTGATTACTGAAAATCTCGCGATTTAATGGGTTTTTCAAAAATAAAAATTTGGAAACATCTGTTTTATTCTTTCTTCTTCACTTTCGGTAAATACCTAAAATGGAACACCCATTATTGTATTTCAAGGAAAAAGCTGCACATTGAAATATCGAAATGCAGTGAAACCGGAAGCGGTAATATACTTTTCAGATTTTAGTTTCCTACCATTTCCATTTTTTAGACATTCTGCTATGACGTCAACTATATCGATAACCTTTTACAAAAAAAAAGTTCACTTGGTGGCAAGCCAACAGACGAAAACTAAAAACTAGTATGTACATATCTTTACACCAATAGTTTCGACTGTAAAGATTCAAATATATTAAATTTATATATTTTTTTACATCTTCGTCAAAGGAGATAGATTTTTTATGGTACATCATAAATTTATGTGCCAGCATAAAATAATAACCATTATTCAAAAATGGAAAGTGAAGAATCAGAAACATATTTTATTTTTCACACTTCGTTCTAAAGGATCAAGACAAGTAACACATAATACAAATATACCCAAACTATAAATATTCACGAAATATTTCAACATGCTTAATTTTGGATTTCCACCATCATAATTCAATCCTTCATTTGAAAATCGGTTTGCAAGTTCGAGATCAAAAACTTACTTTTTTAAACTATCCTTGCATAGTTTTTCATCGATTATTATTCTTCATCCTAGTTTTCCAAAATCCACCATCGAATTGAACAGCAACGCAATTCGGAAAATATTATTTTCCACCGCTTTCGAGTCAAAACCACTGGCCTGCCGTCAAATAAAACACGAAAATAACCTAAAAGTAGCTGCCATTTCGTTGGATGTGAGTTTGGGTGGTTACAGATCCAATCCTTTCTGCAATCTACTGGCATGACTACAGGGCAGGGAGAAACTAACAGAACGGTCCAATATCTCCAATATGACTGGTATGATTTCATTGAAATTTAATTTTTCGATATTTCAGATTAAAAAGTCCAATCAGCGATGTTGTCAGTTTTTTTTTAATATTCAGTTGTTGTGCATAACATTTACATTTTTATTGGAACACCAAGTATATTATATTCAGTCGGTTTGAATCATTTTATATCAATCCTACATTACGCCTAAAATCGTTGAACTAACAATTTTTAAGTTCTTAGTTTCTATAAATACGAAACAAATATTACTTCATTAAGAAAAAACATTAAAAAAATTATTAGGTAGTGAATGTTTTTTGTGAATGTTTTTTTATAAATATTTATTTGGTACTTTTCTCCATTTTGTAAATCCATAAGAATCAACTTAATAGCTGACCGACAATTTTCTATTAGTTTTCACGCTGTCGATGCAATAAAAGTTTTTAAACGCACGAAAACGAAATATTTAAGGCATAAATCGACTGAATATTCTAAATAATATAGAGTTTTTTTTTATGTTCTGGTTCTCACCAAGAGAAATTCAAAACCTGTAACCTCCAGGTTGTTAATTTCGTTAACATTACACCTCTCATTTAGGAAATAATCCACCATTCTAGTAATTTTTCCCAACCCTGTATACAGGCTGTCCTAGTGAGTGGGGATCTCGCTTATCATAAGAAGTTAGTTAAACTAGGGCCTAGTTGCGCATTTTCATGTTGCATAATAATCTGAGAAGAAATTAGGCGTACCTACAATAGTATATTGAGAAAAAAGTTATCTGAAAACTAAGAAATCCAAAACGACATTCATAAGAATAAATATAGTTTCTTCGCCAAGTTTTAAATTATTGAAAAAACGATGCCATATTCAAATTCTCCAAATCAGAATCACAAATTTTCGTTTTTTGCATGGTAGTAAAAATTTCTTTTCAGTTTATTTTCTAGTACGAAAATGCGCAAATTTGCCCTGATTTACTCAACTTCGTATCTCTCGAGATAAGCGAGATCCCCTTCAAGATCTCCATAGTAAAAATGGACGGCCTGTATAGAATTCCGATTGAATTTTGTTAGATGCGCGTAATTGAAAAATGAAACATTTATCACCAGTAGAAAACGAATCATTCCTCTCATTACGCCGAACTGAGATGTTTATAAGGATGGTGTGTGTGTGTAATTATTTATACACATCAACGAATTCAGCATCATCACGACAAAAAAAATGAAACAATTCGAAGCAATGACGAAAATTTCGTTTTTCGTATTTCCATTAACCTCACTTTCACAAATGACCGACTCGAAGGAAATCGATTCAAATTTTCTGTTTGGATGTTGTTGAATCCCGAAATGAGTGAATAAAAATCTGAAAACTACCGAATTTATATTGGTATTATTTGGTTCGAGTGACAGCGAATCCGTGTCCACATCCTCCTTTGTACACAGTCCTCACGTATATTTTGAATCCCTTCTCAGATTTTTGATAATCGTTTTCTTTCCTCAAGAAGTGATTTTTCAAAATGCGTTCTGTAGATTTTGTATATGATTACAGAAAAACAGCTGAAAGTTCAAAAGAAGTTATATGGACTACCATTAGAATTTTTTTAATAGAACACCCTATATATTTTACAATTACAATTATTGGACAAAGTATCTCAAACATATACAAGGTTAGTCACGGTGAATGGCAGGTTATAGACGTTTACGGAGAACGGGACAAGGAATTATCCTGAACATTTGGTTTATTAGGTAATCAGTTTTGTTATAGCTATATTTTGTGTGCTTGAATGGTGAAATGTAGATCATGAGTTCCAATATCTCTAGTGAATAGAAAAATCCGCCTAAAATAAAAGACGTATCAAAACATACGTGAGGACCGTAAACCATCTCACTCCGAGCAACTTATCACTCTCTCCGTCCCGCCCATCGTAGCTGAGCCAGCCCACTGCGCATAGACTTCACCCACCGCGTATAGGCCCCGCCCACAGCGAACAGATTTGCCTACCGCGCATGGACCACGCCCACCGCGCATGGACCACGCCCACCGCGCATATACCACAGCCACCGCGCATAGGCCCCGCCTACCGCGCATAGGTCCCGCCTACTGCAAACAGACGCCACCCACCACGTATAGACCCATAGATCTTATTGCTTACGCTAGATCCGGCATCCTGTAGTAATTTTTGGGTCAAGAGGGGTCTGCAAGAAAGTAGGTACTACATGATCACTTGATACAACACATGTATGGACAAAAATGAAAACGACCAATCAATGGCCTAGTACTTTCAACCCCCCCGACCTATAAAACAAGTGACCTGGATACCGGATCTAGCGTAAGCAATAAGATCTATTCATAGACCACGCCCACCGAGCATATACCACAGCCACCGCGTATAGGTCTCGCCCACAGCGAACAGATTCGCCCAACGAGCATAGGCCCCACCTACTGCGCAGACCCCGTCCACAGCAAACAGACCCCACCTGCCGCGCAGAGACCACGCCCTCAGCTCATAATAGGCCCGCCTACCACGCATAGGCCCCGCCTACCATGCATATGCTCCGCCCACATCGAACAGATTCGCCTAACGCGCATAGGCCCCGCCCACCGCGCATAATAGGCCCCGCCCACCGCTGCTGCTCCGGCCACGTCCGCCTACCGAATGAAGCAGACGCGGCACAGTTTGCCGGGGCCGATGCAGTCGTCGTGGCAGAAGGCGCCGCACTTCTTGCACACCACCATCGCCTTGAGGCTGCACGCGCAAGACGACGGCGTCGCGACGCCACCGGCGGCGGCGTCTGGCTTCTTCTGGAACGCCGCCAGCTGGCTCTGCATCGCCGCCGCCGGGTGGTCGTGCATAGCGGCCACGTGGTCCGCCCCGCCGCCCACGATCGTGTAGCTGGCGTGGGGCGGGCCGTCGAGGCTGACGTCGCCGTAGACGACGCCCGAGGGGGGGCGCTGCCGTCGCGTCACAGCCTTTAACGGAAAATCGTCATCAGTTCGCGATTGGATTTTTGTACTGGGTGTCCCAATGAGGTCAGCAAAGGGTAATATCAGTCGCGTTCCGATATTACTGAATTTACTGATGACAGTCAGCTACTTCGGAACGAATTCAGGTTTAGTAAGCTACTACCAGTATAATTCAGTAATTTTAGAACGATCTAAAGTACTGAACAGTACTGGTTGGGAATTTTGGAACTCGACTACTATAGAAGCAATCAACTCTGCGACTTCGGGAGAAAAATTGTGCACCAAATCGACCAAGAGAAATTGATGGGATAAACTTTAAAGTTTCGAAACATCTATTTTTAATTGAAGCTACAATGGTATTCGGTAAGAAAATTTCACATCAAAATGTGGCTTGTTATCTAAGAGATAATTTCGGAAATTTCCTTGATGTAAGGAAATGAGATTTCTTTACAGTTCTTAGTACTCTACATAAATTATTGAAAACACGTTGTTTGTAAGTAATTAATTCGTAGTTTTCTCTCGATTTCATTGGCAATAATTCTGATGAAGCAGTAGTCACTGCCTCAACCAGCTCTGGAGGAGTCCCAGAAATGGAAAATTCATCATCACTTATCGTTTTATACTGTTTTGTTTTCGAAAACACTAGCAATTAAATTTATATGCGTTTCCATCAACGAAACCAATTTTATTATGAAATGCAAAACACCATTTATCTACGAATAAAATTATTCAAGATTTTTCGAAATGAAATGATATCTGTCGAATTTTAAACGATTTGCGGAAGAATAGTAGGTTTACCTCGTAGGAAAAGCCACATTCCTCGACTTGGCAAACACATATGCTTTTCCTACTCAATAAACAATTCACTATTTGTGCACTCATCCCAAATTTCCACAATTTGGTAGATAAATACTCGTAGTAGGTATGTAGAAAGTATGTATGTAGAATGTATGTATAGTAGAACAGTCAGCGGCATTTTTATTCTTGAGCTAATGACATTTGTTCATAAAAATCGAAAATTATACATTAAGAATGGTGACAAACATACATACAATACTAGGAAAAAGATGACTATCATGTGCCTTTTAAGCATTTGGAACTATCCAAAAGATCTCCAATTCCCTTCCAGTGAACCTGAAAAGTATGCCAATCCACAATTTCAAACGTGAACTATCCAAATTGCTTATTGATATCAGTCCTGTTTTCAGTCTGTTTATTTCATTGTTATAGACAATTTTACTGTATTAATTAGGTACTATTATTAGGTATATTATCTATCTATCTTGGCCGATTTGTTACTAACCGACCTTATCAGGACATCCAGTACAAGAAAGGATGTTTTTGGAACATCTTGAGAGCCAGCGGGAGAATATTCAGATAGAATACAAGCACCGATAGTCTCCTTATCCGTGTTCTGTCCCAACCACTCACCTGCGTGCCGGGATTGGGGCACTGCACCACGAAGTCGTTGGCCGGCGGCTGGCCCTGCAGCGCGGGGTGGTCCGCCTCGACGCTGGCGGGGCGGCCGCGCGGCCCGCCCGCCTGCGCGACGTGCTGCATGGGCGGCCCGCCCGCCGCGCCAGCCGGTTGCTGCGCGGGCGGCGCGCTCGACGAACGCGGCGTGCCGTGGTGGGGGTGGGGGTGGTGGGGGTCGCCGAGGCCGGCGCGCTGCACGAGGATGTACTGGCCGACGCCCATCGGCGGCTGCCCGTCCGACACCTGGGGGAATGTCTTGTCAGGGTATTGTCGTTCTAGATGGAAACCAAGTAGGCTGAAGCTATAATATTGTCTGTTCACTCAAGACCCAAACGTCTGCCAAGTTGAGGTCGCTACTTTATAGAAGTCGTTCGATTTTCATTTGTTTCAGGTTTTTCTCCGTCAGAGATCCAATTTTAGGTTGCAGTTATGTTCTTCTTTTTTTTTACTTCTGTACATATTGTATGTAAATATCATAATCTGACATAATTTTACTTTTTAAACAAATTTCTACTCGAAAAGGTCCAGTAACAGTTTTTAGGAACATTAATAAGTCATATTCCAAGGAACATTTTTGGAAGTACTCACGTATTTTTGCCTCCCAGAACAAGAATTCGAAAAGCTTGTTTCGTAAATATACACCCACCATTTGACATCTTGAAATACTTCTACTAAAAACACAAAATTCGTCCTTCTTTTAATTAAAACACCACACACGCTCACATTTACTTATCTTCAACACTTCTCAGCAAAAGAATTCGATATTTTTCGAAATTGTACCGTTCTTCGGAAACACAAGACTTTGATCTGTCAACTTGACTCTGTCACAAAGTTCAGCTCCCGTCATGATCGGTTCTCGATTTGTGAAATTTTTAGAATTTTTTAAAATACACTACTTTATTATGACTTTATTCGTTGAAATATGTTGAAAACCAGTGAATTTTGTGTGCTTTCTTCAGTGGGTATGGATTATGAGTGGAGCAAATATACAACTCAACGTAAGTAAGTAGCCCCTTTCGTTTGTATGCAAAGTGTAGCACTCTTCTACACCTCGTGTATTTTGCACCGCTCTTGAGCATTCGTTTCGCGAGGTGTAGAATGAATAACATTAGGTTAACTGCACTGAAAATCAGCTGGTGTAGATTACACGACACCGAAAAGCAGACGAAATAACCTAGTGTCTCTGCTTCACGGAGAAAGTGACGTCATTGTTTCCAGTGAACAGACAATATTATACCATCTACTAGGTGTTCATTTAGATCGACAATGGTCAGGGATTAGAATCTTTCGCAGGGTGAGATACACAACGAGGAGTTCCAGTCAACCAGACAAGACATCGATATTGACAGAAAATCATACAGAAACATTTGGGATATTATAATATGGCTGTGTCTATTAATGCTCATATTCCACCCCGACGAATAGAATCTTTGACTAAACATCATTAATACTTACAATACGGTAGTGGACAGCGCATTTGCCTCACAAGCTAGGCACATCAGGTTCGGTCCCCCAATTACTTTTCTTCAATTATTTTTTCGACAATCAATTATTGTTCCTTCTTAAAAAAATCACGGAAATAGTGATCCGGACCTTCACTGATAGGCAGTCTCATTGAATATAACTTGATGGCGCGTTGATTGAGTCGGGATTTCAAAGTAAACCTTTTATCTTTATTGAATTATTCGTTGTTTCTTCCTCAATAATACACCGAAATACACTGATGTTTAGTCAAAGATTCTAAAGGAAGATGGGGACATTAGCTTTTCAAGTGTCATCCGAAGCACTACTCGGTTGATTATCGTTGAGAGTCCGAAGGATTGAAATCTAGGTACCAAGAATGTTCGGTTGGTCACCTATCTCCTCCCTCTAAACGATGCTACAGAAATAAATAAAGTTTCCAATAGCCACGCCGGGATTCGAACCCGGACTCTCTGGACTCCAGTTTATACTGTATTAAATCATACTTGACGAATCGAAACCAGACAGTCAAGACAACGACCTACTCAGGAAAAGAGGAAATCTCATGTGGAGTACCCCAGGGCTCAGTGCTAGGACCAATCCTATTTCTGCTCTATGTGAATGATATAACAAAAACGGCCATAAGAGGAGAAATGACACTATTTGCGGATGACACAACAATACTGTGGCATAATAAGAATACAGACCTTCTCTATGAAACAATCACCACAGACATTGCCAAAATAAAAAACTGGTGCGACTCAAATCTACTGTGTTTCAATATCAACAAAACTAACATAATAACTTTTCGATGCCAATTACCAGAGCTTCATATTGGGCTCAACACTGTGCAAAACACCTCTAATTCAAAAATTTTAGAGTTACAAATTGACAGCAAACTAAAATTTGATGAACACGTCCGGAGGCTGTGCAAGAAATTAAACTCTGGATGCTACGCTATTAGGGTCATCTCAAACGAATTAAGTTACGATGTCACCAGAACAGTATACTTCGCTCTCATTGAATCGCACTTAAGATACGGAATTGCGTTCTGGGGAACATGTGGTAGTTCACTATTTCAAATGGTTTTTGTTGCGCAAAAACGTGCATTGAGATATCTTGCAAGAGCAAAACCAAGGGATACTTGCAAGCCACTATTTAAAAAATATAAAATTCTAACGCTGGTCTCCATTTTCATACTAGAAACTGTCTGCCTTATACATAAAAATAAAAGAAATCTGGAAAATACAATCAATAATTATACAACGCGGCAAACTAACAGTTGCAATATTAAACTGCCTAGACCTACATCTGCTTTGACTAAGGCCTCTATCATCTATAATGGTATCAAAGTACATAACCATCTGCCTGTTGCAATAAAAACAACTGAGAATTCAAACTCCTTTAAAACAAAGGTCAAGAATTTATTAATACAAAAATCATATTACAGTCTAGAAGAATATATAAACGACCCTTGGAATGAAACCATAGAGTAACATTGTAATAATCACAGACCATGTAATAATGTATAGATCCTGGCATATGATCTGTGGCATATATATGTCTGACCTTGTGTGCATGTCCTAACTATATATTTCGTTTTTATACAACTAAGATATTTATATGTGTTGTTAATCTTAATTACATTGACCTAAGCTTTGTCAATGAGATGTTTATCTTTAGACAATAAAGCATATACAAACAAACAAACAAAGGCCAGCGCCTCAACGCACTCGACCACCAACCCAGCTTGGTGATGAGGGATTAATCCCTCGAAACATTTCCTTGTGACTCACATAATGTATGCCCTTTGATTGACAACATTCAATATATTATTTGGTGCAGTTTGACCCTTCCCTATTGAAGACATATCCACAGCAAGAATGTACCACCTTCTCTGGTTTCTTCAAGCTGAGTTTCAGTTGAAGTTCAACGTCATTTGTGCTGCGTAAATCCACCTTGAATCCACCATCAACACTAAGAAGAACAAAAAAAAAGAAATCTCACCTCGGGGCTCAACGCCGACGCCTGCGGCAGCACCGCCATCGTCACCGGGATGCCCTGGCCGGAGGTGAACACGTGCCGCACCACCACGGGCGGGCTGGGCTGGCGCTGGGGCGCGTACGGCGCCTGCAGGGGGCGCGCCCGCTGCGGCGCAACCGCGCCCTTGCCGCCCACGCTGCCGAGGTAGGCCGCGCCACCTGCCGCCGGCGGGGGCGGCGCGAACGTCTTACCGGCGACTACGCCGACGCAGTTGGCGGCGGCGGCGCTGCGCGACGACGATATCGAGCTGTACTGCGTCTGCCTGGTGGGATCAAGATAAGGTCTCTTACCTCTGGAAGACGGCGAAACGATAAAGGGTTCATGAGAATGGTGAAGAACTAGGTGAAAATAAATAAAGAACATACAAAATTATATTTTGATGTAAAAAGAGTTGTTGTAGAAAGAAAGCTAGTATTGTGAACAGAGATTTCTATAGCGAATATCATTAATGATTATTCAGTTGTATTTCGTGTGTTCAGTGAAACAACTTGTTTAGTTTTGTACTGTGTGAAAAATGGATTATCATGTTGAAAATAGGAAAACTTATCACCACAAACATTTACGTTTGTAGTAAGCACTTCATATAGAACTGGATTTCTCAAGTAAATGCGAAGGTATGTCTTTCAGGTTAAATCAAACAAATAAGATCTGGTTTAACTGTAGTTGTCTCTTGTTGTTTGTAATGAAAACCTTGATTTTACTTCAGGACCATGGAGAATTAAACCAAGAGATAGGCTCAAAAAGAATGCAATTCCTTCAATGAACATCTGGAAGTCATCACATGCAAACTTCAAGAGTGAGGGCAATGTGGGCTGAATGAAATCAAATCTTTATTCAAAATTAATAAGCTGTGAATTGAATGAAGTATCAATTGAAATTAATGAATTTGAATGACTGGTAGACCACAAGGTCTCAAACTTTTTAAGTTATCCTTGGACATACCTACTCATCTATATTATATAATTATTTTTATTATATGAATGAAAATAATAACTTGTGTTAGAGAATAAAGTTAATTGACTACAATTCTTTGTTTCACAGATAAATTCACACTTCCACTGCTAATTTTTCCATGGAACTATTTTAATTTCATATTAGAGCTACCCTAGAGCTGAAGTTTGTGAACAGGAGTTTATTTATATGTGTTCGAGTATGTGTTTGACATCTATCTCACAAAGTATGTGAGCAGCTTTGAATAATGCTTTTCACTATTTTAAGGGTTTCTTCTTATCTCCAATATACTCTAGATACTTATTTCAATCTTGGCCATTCTTGAGATAAAGAGAAATCATTGAAATACAAATACCTTAGTGGCCCCATTGATTTTGCACAGGTGGTTTGAAAAGCCTATAAAAACATAATAAATCCACGAAACTCACATAAAATACCTGTTTTGAATTCTATAAACGATAATCTATCAATAGCGCCCCTTTTGGATACTCAGGATTATTTATTTCTTTCCTAAAATTCGAATTTAAAATTGACATATTACCATTGAAAACATATACCAAATGTTTGTTGATCACCCTCATGTCAAATTTTTGACATTTCTCGAGCGCCATCTGTTGGTTCGTGATTTTCGCGAATAACATTCCGAGATGTTTTACCATAAGGAATTGTTCCGAAAACTTGGATTTGGCGTCTCAATTTCTCAACAAGGTTAAAAATCTCATGATCCCATCTCAAATCTATCATCTGTTTTATACCTTTTCATGAATTATCAAGCCATTCTCAATTTCAATGGACCAACAACATTTGGTAACAGTGTTGTTCCTGGCTGCACAATTGTGCACTTTGACGCCCTTTTTCAACTGGATTTATTATGTTTTTATAGGCTTTTCAAACCACCTCTGCAAAATCAATGGGGCCACTAAGGTATTTGTATTTCAATGATTTCTCTTTATCTCAAGAATGGCCAAGATTGAAATAAGTATCTAGTGCGCACTGCGGCACCACTTTCCTTATTTCCTTCAAAAAGTGCACCTTTTCATTTTCATTGAAATTTGCTATAATGGTTTCCAAATATTGATTAAAATCTGTTGAATGCAATGATCTTTTAATAATATTGGTTGAATGTCATTGATGAGAACTGAGAAGTGGAAGAAATTCAAATAATTTCGATTGTCGGATGTCAGCTTGATGTCAATATCCATTGGCACTTGACAGTTTATCTCTATTCTTCAAGACTCAAGGATTCTACCAAATTCTACATTGATCTTGTTTATATAAGATAGTAAGGAGTCACTAGAATGGCGTAATAAAATGTGAAATTTTACCCGAATTTTATTAAAAATCATAAATTCTGAAAAAATATGCTCTCGAAATACATGTTTAGTGAATCAGTATACATTTTTAGCAAATCACACCTATTTCTTTGATTGACAAAATAAATTAATAAAATAATATCCTTCCTCAAGCAGTCTGCCATCTGTCATCACTGTAAATTTCCCTGCGCATGCGTGGAAAGTTCATGAAATAGTACTATAAATCTATTACAAAAAATGTGCACTATTGGCATCTGAAGTGCACTTTTCAACTGACAAATAACGCACGAAAAAAAAAACGATCCTGGAACAACACTGTTTGGTAAGTAACCTACGAAACAGCAACACCCACCTATTCCCCTCGACCTTCTTGCTGTTGGCCTGCGCCACCGCCAGCAGACTGGGCGGCGGCTTCAGCTGGCAACGCAGCTGGTCCCTGTTGGGGCTGTTCTGGATGACCGCCTGGCATATCTGGTAGCTGCGCTCGAGGTTGACCGCCCCGGGCGGCGGCTTGCTGCCGCCCCGGCCGCGGTTGCCGCCCCCACCGCCCCCGCCGCCAGAGGGCGCGCCCTTCGGCCTGACCTTGCCGCCGTGCGAGGTGACCGCCCTCGTGGGCTGGCTGGTGGAGAGCGAGAGCAGCGGCAAAGAGCTGGAGCTGTGAGCGGGGCCCGGACGCGGAATGGGGGCGCATTGGGGGACCTGCGAGCAGGGGGTGGGGGAGTTTCAAGGTGAGTATCGTCGCTGGGGAAGGTAATTTATTTCGATATATTCGTGTATTCAAATATTCGAATAATCGATATCAACCAAACCAAGACATCTTAAGGGAAGGGTGACTAGTATTTGAGAAAACATTAAGATTTAAAATTTGCCTTCGTCAAATATTAAAATATGATTTTTTTTATTTGTATCGAAAGATAATATAAATATTTCATAATGTTTACTCCTAATATTATTTATTCCTTCATCATTTCACAATACTTTCCTACAATTAATTTTTTATAACTGACCCATCTTAGCATATTACTCATATTCATTTGAAATCTGGAGAAAATAAATAAAACAGAGAAACGAAGTTATTTTTCTAGCGGTGATGAAGTTATTTGACAGTTAGTTACTTAATCAATATCATTCTCGAATATTTGAAGAATATACATAATGATCTATTTCGGGAACATTGAAGAGCCTCTGTTAAAACAAAATTCGAGTTATTTAAATTTATCCTTGACATTTTTTCATATTTTCAACAACAGAAAAGTTGAAGGGGGTTCCATTTTGACGTGTGACGTTCGACTTTTCGTGTTTGGCTGGAATTTTGAAAATAATGAAAAAATCAATCAAAACACACTCATATGATAAAATATGTTTCGATAATAATATATTTTTATTTCCCGCTGTGCGAAACATCATTTTAAAACATCTAATGAAGTTTTTTTCGATGCAGAAGCGATTGTACAATCCGATATTTGTCAAAATTTATTGGCAAAAATTTTGCCATTTGATGCATATGTTGCTATGTTCCAAATCATAATATTTATTTGTATATAAAATAGATGAGTCGACTAATATTTCTGTGAAATTATAGAAACATAACCTGTGAATTCAAGAGTCAAGAATTTTTTCCATTTGAATTCAAACTGTCACTCGAACTTCGGAATAGTCAGTTATCCTGGGTGGCCCTGAAAATTCTGAAAATTCAATTCCAATTGTGAGTAGAATTTCGAGATAATCCCCACTTCTCCAAAAATAAATTTTCATGAAAACCAACTTACATCAACAAGATAGTACTGAAGCGGAGCCATATATATCAGAGTGTTATGATTCATGTTTCAAAAACTTAATAATGATATTGATATGAATCGCCTACTGTCGCACTCGTAACCCCTAGAAATACTTCCACACTTCACGATAAATACAACCAAATACTCAGTAGTCGAGACGTCGTTGCCAAAATAACATCACAAACTGAGCTAAGTTTACCTGTAGAAATGGCAAATTGGTATGCTAATCTGCCAGCCTCATTGCAGAGTACCTCAAATTTAAGAACTCAAAGAGTACTGCTATTAAACTATCATAAAAGAGCTAATGAATAGCATTGAATTGCTATCATAAAGGTTGGAACAGGTATGAAGATTACTACAATGACCAATAATTCTTGGAAAAGTATCTTTTACTAGGAAGAAATGAGTAAACTAATTAAATAAACCCACTGGCCATTTTGGGTCACATTATACAATTAATATCGATATTTCTGTCAGAAACGACATAAACGATTCCATACAACACTACTGGTGTTTAATCGATGTTTATGTTTTTTTTTATCGAAATCAAAAACTTCCGGTTGGGCTAAAAATATATTAAATTTTCAATTTTCTCAAAAACTTTAATTTGGAATATTACTGTATGCAAGAAATGTGTTGGAATTCTTCTTAGATGGCTCTTCCGATCGAACCGGAAGTGAAAATCACTCGATATTCTAGGCAACTTCCCATTGGTTTAAATGCTCAAACTAGAGCTTGGTCACTAATCAGTACATTGGTTGTCCATTCCATTTGAACTATTTTCTTCAATAAAGCACCCCAACTAATTAATTGACCTTTTCCTGGAAATAGATATTTGCATGAAGTTTTTTTTTTATTTTCCATATGTGGCGAACTTGATACACCATATTTATAATTTCAAATTCTTTAGACATAAACTTATGACTGAGAAATTATGAAAAAAAAATGAAAGTGGATGAAGAATTATTGAATTTTCACTCACCTCATTCACCACAGAATTCATCATTGCAGCAGTTGTAACAGTAGATGGCAAACAAACAATAGTGGTGGGAGGTATGACAGTCTTAGTAGGTGCCTTACTCACAGACAGGGTGCCCATCATATTGGCTCCACCACTACTGCTCACAGTACTGGTTATCATACTATCAGAGCTCAATATTTCAGGTGTCAAAGTCACCTCCAGTTCCAGTTTCACCTGCTTACCGCTACCCGCAAATTCGGAAAAACTACCATTAGGTTTTTCCACCTCTTTGGTACCATTTTCTGTCTCTGTGTTGCCAAGAGCTGCTGCCACCATATCAGAGTCTATATTGACGTCATAGGACCAATCATTGATGACGACAGGAAAGGTGCCTCTCTCCAGCTTCACCTCCAGCTCCTCTTGCATTGGTATCACCTGGACGTGGTCATCCTGCATCGGTATCACCTGCACCTGGTCTTCTTGCATCGCTATCACTTGCAAGCGATCATCTTGCATCGGTACCACTTGCACCTGATCTTCTTGTATCGGTATCATTTGCGTGTGCTGTTCTGTCTTGCCTGTTTCCACAACTTTGGAAGGAGTGGTTTGTTGACCGTGGACTGCCGGTATCTGAAGCAGTTTTTCTGTGCTGGAATCCACCATGCCCCAGCAGCATTCCTCCGTAGCTGTTAGGGGAAAGTTTGGTCGTTTAGATTCCAAAACAAGCGCGTGGTAATAGGCGTAATGAATTGTGCTAAATGTGCAAAGGCCGGTAACATGATATGAGTGAATATTATTTGATCTTTGGGAGGTCTATCTGTTTTTCGTAGCATTTGTACCTATACAACACGTTTTCATACTTTTTGTTTTTATTCCAACGTCCAGCAGGTAATAAGTGAGCTAGTAAGAAATAACCTAATTTATTATGGTAGGTATATTTTATTTGTGTGTTAGTTCAGGTTGAATCTTGCAAATGAATTTTGACCCACTTCAAAACGTCTGATTAATTAAATTCGGTAGTTCTGGTGACAATGCATTTTGGAAATTTCATTAGAGAAAAAAGAAAATGAAGACTACGATGGCAGACAACTTTTGGGTTTATAGTCTGGTTAAATTCGAAATTGGTATGTGGGAATTTTCGGGGATTATAAATTTATTGCCAGAATTCATAAATTCAATATGGCGTCTAGAAGATGGCGGACGAGTGTTGATTTCGGTCCGATTAGACTCAAAATTGGCATGAGGGTTTCTGAGATTATGTATTTTTTCTGAATTCAAGATGGCCGACGTGTTTTGTGTTTATGGTTCAATTAAATTCAAAATTGGTATGTGGGGGTTTTCAAAGTCAGAGATAATGAATTCTTTATTAAATTTCAATATGGCGGTTTCAAAATGGCGAACGAGTTTTGTGATTGTCCCATTCTATTATAAATTGGTATGTAGGGAATTTTTGAGGTCGGAGATTATGAATTTTCAATAAATTCAAAAATGCAAGATGGCGGACGAGTTTATTCGTCTACCTGTTCAATAATTTAAACTGATTTTCTAGAAATTAGTGGGATACATCTTGCAGCCCCACACCATCTCTTTACAGACAGATGAAAAATTGAACCCATTATAGTATTTTCATCAGAATTTGGAAGAGTGAAATTTATAATGAAAAAAAAAACTCAAATTGGTTGTAATGCAATATTCATTTATTTTTCGTTGGAAACTTACAATTTTTTTCACCTGTGGTGTATGTCTGATGTGCCTAATAAAAATTCCTAGCAGAAGTAAGATTTGTTGTACAATTTACATAATTAAGTAATTTTTTATTTAGATTTTTCTGTAATTTTTCAATGTATTTGAAGATTCTTTGAAATTCCATTCAAATTATACTTTCATTATGTATACCAAGTGGTATACATAATGGTCAGATTGGTGTTTTTAATACTCATATGAAATTCTTTGGAAATGCTTGAAACTCCCCAAAATTTCATATACTTCTTCCTCAGAGTTCAGAAGAGTTTAAATTACTGATGATTATTGTCATTAATGACTACCTGGATTTTTTGCCAGGGAATAAGTAGGTATCTCAAACAAACCTCTCAAATTCCACTAGAAAATACCCATTGAAATGTTCCACAATGTTCATGAAATACCTTGTACTCTTCATTTTCTGAAATCTTACCTCCTTGTTCATTTTGACCAAACAATGTAGCCTGAATGTCAACTGTATTCCTTTCTTCATCCTGCTCTTCAGCAGTGGCAATGGTTATCTGTCCAGACTCCAAAACATAATTCTCAGCATCTATAAACCTATCATCCTCATCTGGAATACTTTTTACATTGAAATTTGTCTCTGAAAGTTGTGCCAGCACCAAATCACATTCCTCAACACTTGCTTCCAGTTTTTCGGCAGTTACAGCTATATAATTGTCATTTTCACATGCCTCAGAGCAGGTAGGTTTATCCATGACCATTGATTGTTCTTGGAGTATCAACGTGTTTGGTAGAATCTGAAAGGAGTCTTCTACCACAGGTTCATGTTCAACAGGTTGCTCTTGAACACTGCTCACTTCAGCTGTGTCAGTTTCCAGAATACCCTGCATCTCTTGCTCATGTATTTCCTGAACTGCCAAGGTGTATGGTTCCTTCTCCTCTGAATTAGATTCACTAATTTCTGCATCATGTTCAGTAATTTGAAGAGGATCAGTCTCCATTGGGGCCAGGTCTGACATGTCAGGGGTTGAGGTCATGGTTTCTTCTTGCTCTTCCTGATCTTCCTGCTCAGATTTCACATCAGTGGTAGTGGTGGTGGTGGATGAGGTTTCATCTGTCTGATTTGTGTCTTCTTTATAGTCAACATGTAGCTGTAGGGAGTCAACTGTCTCAATAGTTTCATTGCTAGAATTCTCCTCCATGTGATGGATAGGAATGCTGCTCAAACTACTGCTGTTTTCATCCAGGATTTTGTCTTTTTCATAGTCATACATATTCACTTCTTCAATCACAGCCATTTCAGACATAGTTTCACTTACTTTATCATCATCACTAGGGGCCTCCTCCTGATTTTCATCCAATACCACCTCTTTCTCATGGTCACTGGCTTCCATTGGTACAGAGGTGGCCAATGGACTTTCTGCCATGGGACTAGGTGTTTTGCGCTTGGGAGAATTCTGCTCTGATTCTATACTTGGAGACCTTGGTCTTTTTGAGGAACAGATGATTGTCTCTTCATTATTTTCTAATATAGTGTCACTTATATTAACAATACATTTTTCTTGTAGCTCTACTATATTATCATCAACTGGATTTTCTATTACTACACTAACACTACATTCAGACTTGAGTGGGACTTCTTCCTTGTGTACTTGTTTGATAGGCAACAAGTCAGGAATGGGTATCTTATTCTCAATAGGTGTTGTCAATTCTGACTTCAAACTGGTGCATGAACGTGTCATGACACCAACAGTACGCAATCTTTTCATAGGAGGTGGAGCAGCAACTTTGCTTTGTTTTGTCATGTTTGTAGTAGATGGTCTCAACTTGATGGTAGTTTTGATAGGGGGTCTAGAAGTATCTGATGAAGTGTGCTCACTGGTTGAGGTTGAAGTAGTTGGTTCTGAGGACAATGATCTGTCACCCCATATAGGCTCAAAGTGCTTCAGCTTCCATGGATCAACTTTATTCCTCTCCTTGTCAGCTTCCAATTTGAGTTTCTGTTGGTTTTCAGGTGTGAATTCTCCTTCAGCTAATCTATCTTGCCACTCAAGGCAAGCCCTTGCAAAAAACTCATTATGAAACCCAGAATTGATGTCTATAGAACTTGGATCTGAGGAGCTAGCTACTATATTTCTGTCAACACTAGGCAAGAGTTGTACCAACTTGTTCTGGTAAAGTAATGGTAGTGCAGCAAATGTGGCCTTGTTCAGCAAATGTCTCAGATTGGTGTTGACCAAAATGGAATCTGGTGTTTCTAAGTCTATACATCCTGCTTTAGTTTGCTCAAGTTGTGCTGCTGTGGAAAGTTTTTTGGTAGAACGTTTTCTAGGTTTCATATTGAATCCTGGGATTGAAGCTAAGACTTCTCTCATAGTTGGAGTTTTACTTGTTGGTGTAGGCACTGTATTCAGAGTGGTTTCTTCTAATGCTTGGGTGGGCAGAGGCTTGACTATTATTCTGGGTAAGGAATTGGTGTTAGAGGCAATAGTTGTGTTCTTTCTTCTACGTTTAGCTTGATGTCGTAGTGCATGTTTGATTGTTTTTTGTTTTTTTGTGTTTGTTCTTTCATGCTCTTGGTAGTTCTTGTTGCTATTTGAGGTACTGAGATTTATATTGCTTACATTTTGGAGAGTGACACTAGTGTTAACACCTTTTTCGTCATGTCCATGACTCGAGTTGATTACATTTTTCTCAGGAATAGTATCTGGAGTAACGTCTATTTCCATTACGTAAATAATCCGAGCACATTAACCCGTTTTAGAGTGTTTTTTGAAAAAAAAAAACGCACAATACAAAGATTACCACAGACGTCAATAATTCACCCCATGTTAAATTGGGTTTTTGGTATTTTACACGTCGATAATATCGATGTACTATGTCGTATACAATAATGTAACATCTAAACAGAGTTATTGTGATATTAGGGTTTCAATTTTTCACACAAATTTACTTGACAAATACAATGCAATGAGGTCCGCCATTTCACAACAAGGCCAGTTATGACACTGTTGACATCTCTCTGTTGACAGTGAAAAACAGAGATTTTCTTTTGTCAATCTAAGGATAATCTCAGGTTAATCTAGTGTACTTTTGGCCTCTAAGGTCATCTTTGTCCTCTAGTACATGTTCCGCGCGTTGGATGAACGGAAGATCTCAGGAACGAACATTGGAATAAACCGTGGAAACGAAGGGGTCTATGACATGACAGTGACGGCCAGCATCCATCAGTTCCATCATCTGATTTATCTTTCATCTTTGTGTCATACTGTCATCACATCATCATCAAAAGAATATTTATGAATTTATGGCACCGAACGAATTGTTGATGAATTTATACTCTTGTTCACTTTAAATATGTCGTTGTTATGCTCATGGAGCCTTCTTTAGAAACTGTGTGCCATTTCTGCAGATGAAAACATTTAATCGAGCAATTAATACATGGTGTGCACAGTGTAGTGTGTTCGGTGAGCGGTGTTTCCATGTGCCTACTATTGAATTATCAGATTCAGTTTATCATTGTGGACATAAAGTTTACGATAAGATGATGTATATTATGTTTAGATAAAATATTAAATCAACTCGGCCTCCCGAAAAAATGTGTGAAAGATCAACACTCAAAACCAACAAACCATTCCTGTCTAAGGAAAATTCCTGAAAGTTCTTCAAATACCTTGAAAAATGGGAAATAAAACCAGTTGCTGCTCCTACTCAAGCCCTCAGAGTAGCCACAGAGAAAGGGTAATCATCCCAATTGAAGAAACCCTTCATGAAGGTGAAATAAGTCAGAGTAATCTACAACATATTAGTGAACGTGAAGGTGATGATGGAGAAGCAGACCCATCACAAGATCCCATGGCAAAGACCATATTCATTGAGAGATCTAAAACAGCTATAGAAAATGGGATGATAAGGAGGAAGAGTCAACATCAAATAGCTGACTTGAGGCCATTGAAGAAAAGTAGCTCATGCTCTACTATTTATTTGGATGATAGCACTGTGTCCCAGCCTAATCTCAAGAACACAGTGAAATGTGTTGCTCTTGGTATATATTATCATATAAAAAACCGTGACTCACAGAGAGAAATTGACATATTTGATGAAAAACTACATCCCTTAACTAGAGATGGTGTTAGTGAGGATTATGACAAATTTTATCCTGAACATAAACAGATCTACAAATTTGTGAGGACTCTGTTCAATGCTGCTCAGTTGACTGCTGAATGTGCCATTATTACTTTAGTGTATCTAGAGAGACTGTTGACCTATGCTGAATTAGATATACAACCTTCAAATTGGAAAAGAATAGTCCTAGGTAAGCTATTCTCCTATTAGGTGTATATAGACCAGGAAAAGCTTGATTCAATGATAGATGTGTACAAAATTTCTGATCCAATAAAATGTTTCATACATAAGTATGTATAATTTGTGTAATGGAATAAGTAGGTAAATATTTTAATGATTCACCATTAAGTACAGTTATTTTTTGAAACTTCATAATGTGGTGATGATTAAATTATCTATTTTTTCAATCAATTCAATTGATCCACATTGTGCAATTGAATAACTCAAAGTGTCATTTTCATGGGTTATTGTCTCATTTTCTCTGTTTGGTTTTAGGTGCAATTTTATTGGCTTCCAAAGTTTGGGATGACCAAGCTGTCTGGAATGTTGACTATTGTCAAATTCTCAAAGATATAACAGTGGAAGACATGAATGAATTAGAAAGGCAGTTTCTTGAGCTTCTTCAATTCAACATCAATGTTCCTTCAAGTGTATATGCCAAATACTACTTTGACTTACGCACTTTAGCTGAAGCTAATGATCTAACATTTCCAAGTGAGCCCCTAAGTATTGAGAGGGCTCTAAAGCTAGAGGCTATGTCCAGAGTCATGGCAGATAAGTACACACAGGAAGCTATCAAAAATGGTCTCAAAAAATGGTCCAGTTTGGACAATATCACCAATGGGCCAACAGCTAGGAGGAGTATAGCTATCTTGTCCTGATTTCAGAATTTATTTCCTAAGGAAATGCCAAAGATTTGTGAAGAGATATTTTTCCAGGTAAGGAAAATTAGGTATTTTACAAAAGAAATCAAAACAAATAGGGTGACTGAAATTTATCTCTTTATTTTTTGGTGCTCCATTGTATTTACCAAAGTATTCCTATATTGACATTTCTCAAAGATCTTCTTTGGATCTGGCTATCATTTTGTGTAAGCTATTATAATGAGCTTTTTAAATAGACTATTTTGATATTTTTAAAATATGTAGGTAAGCTGTTATTATTTTGTGTAAACTATTATATTATTGTGCTTTTTAATGAATGTATTTTTATATTTTACAAATACAATTGCTTCATTGTATTATATTTATATAATTATAATATATTTGATTACTTATTAGTGCTGTCTTATTAATAAGCAATGTTTTATAAACTATATTATATTCTACTTTATCCACATTTGGCAATGTTTTCAAAGTGTTATTGTTAGGCCCATAATACACTCCTTTGCCTCAATGAATTTTATTGGAACCAAAAATATTGAAGAAATAGAACAAATTGAAAACCTTATTTGAATAGAACTGAAAATATTTATCTAGTCATAAGTGAAACATAAATTTGTATATATTATGGGCCATCATCTCCTTGTAGCTCAGACCAAACATTTTTCATTATAAAAAAATTCTTGAGTATCAAAATCTTTTGTAAGAATTGAATTGGTGCCATAAATTGTGATGTCTGATGGCAACATTTTAAGAGTTTCCTTTGATATAAAAAATAATTCATGTATATTTTCATAATAATGTTTATACATTTATGAAGTACTTTCATGTATTTAATCAAAACATACCACTATAATTGTTTTTTTATAAATATTACTTGAGACATTATGATCCTTATTGAAGCCCTCTGAGGTTCTGTATGACACTCGGTATGACATGAAAGATAATATTAGTCATTTGATTTTCAGGAAAGTAGATTTAAAATAGTTCACTCATTCTTACCCAAAACTCTGTATGCCCTGTATATAGGAAAAGTATAGTTCTTATAAGTGCATGAGAAAAGACTGGCATTATACAGTTTGCCCCAGAAACTAGCAAGAGTTGATTTATTAAATGGAAAAAAGTTGGACATTCTAGGATAAAAGTTTTAGCCTTGAAAAAACAGAATTACTTATATAATAAATGAATGATATTGAAGGTACTCTTTAACTCGATTATGGGGGGAGAATGAGCTAATATGACAGAAATATTGGTTTGATACTAACAAATTTTTTGAGTTGAAATGGTTCTACAGAAGGGTTAACACCTAAAAAGTCAATGTTACCAAATCCATACATATCTTTTGCCTTTTCTGAAATTCCCATGCTTTATTGTATCCTTCTCTGAGACACACTGTACATATGTATACCCGATCTCTTTTCTTATACAGGATATTGAAATCATGTGGCTTTTGCCATCCCAGATATCTCAGGAAATTTCATTTTTGGAAATATTTGTTAATTGCATTCTGTGGTTGTTTCTATTATATTTAAACTACCAGAATTGAATTTTGTTCAAGATCAAAATATGGAATGTATGTAAACATACACAAATGTAGTTTTAATTTGTGCAGCTGCAACCACTTCTGAATGGTATACAGGTTGTCTCATAAGTCAATGATCTTATACATATATTTCTGAAATGATATGTAAAAGTAATGAAAATAAATAAGATTAACTCTCCTAGAAAAAAAGTTGTTCATAAATGAAGGCATTGAAATAGAAATTCATTGAATAATTTATATCATTCTATCACTTACTTACAAGACATCCTGTATTTTTTTGGAATGCTTATTTTTATATCATTTTATTTTCCAATAGTCTCAAACTTTTTTACAGGATTTTTTTGTCACATTGTTATTTCTATATATTTTTTAACATAAATTCTCTATCATATATTATATGCAATGTATTTGCCAGTCCTTTTTTATGAAAGGTATTATTTTTCAATTTTGAGTTGTGGCAGTAGTTTATCTATCCATTCCAAATATCTGCGATTATTGAAAAAATGCTGTGTAGAAAAAATTGAGCAATGCACCATGCAGCTTCTCAAATCACGTCCAATACTTTTCGATAATTATGTGGGAGGGGGACAATCTTGTAGGCCTATTATTAATTTTTATACTATACTGAGCTTTGTCTAGAAAAATAGAAAATGTAATATATGATATATATATATATATTGAAAATATTTCGTTTTCAATTTATTAATCCTATGGATAAAAATACATAACCCTATTAGTTCTGAAAGTGATTGAATATTATGAAACTAAGAAAGTATATTATTGATGTATGACAACTTTTTTCGGTTTTTAATTTCTTGTATCGATCGGATCCACCGGATTCTGTTGGTCCATTTTGAAATTTGAACAGAGATACAATTCGAAGGCAACGCAGTGATGTCATTCGACGGGATCACATTGCAGGAAATAGGTCAGAAATATAGAATCCGAAAATTATCCTCTACAGAAGAACCCAGAAATCGGACTTTAATCTGTCTGTCGAGTGAGATCAGTGGGATCGATAGAATAGATTCTGAAGGGAATACTAAAGGCGGATTTAGCGGATGCATAAGCATAATCATATTCATAAACATAACTTTAATGTACAATTCATAAAAGTTGAACTCTATAGTTGCAAATGAAATGGTTTATCCAACTCATAAGGATAAGTCATAGTGTACAATGCATAACGCATAACCTTGAAGTTCCCAACTTTTAACTTTTATGAATATCGATATGTCGAAATAGATTGTGCGCCTGCGCGAATCGAGATATTAATGGCGGCATCATATTTACTCCCAACTGTCACTGTCATAACTTAGTATTTTTTATTTCACCATTGTGTATTTTTGTATTATCCAGTGTTGAAATGAGTTTAAAAGAAGGTTTTTTTATTGAGGCCTCACACCCCAACGTCTTCTTTGATTTATAGCTGTTAATGTGTCACTTGCTACTCACACACTTTATGATTATGTTATGCATTATGCATTAGAGAAGTTACAATAGTTATGATTATGCATTGACGAAAAAGATATGCTTATACATCCGCTAAATCCGCCTTAATTACTATCACTCGTTTTAAACAGCATTTTTGTAGCGAGTTCCATTGCTGAAACTGGTGTGCACTCAGTGTCACTTGTCAAAAAGATAATAGATTTTACACTGATAGCGCACCGGTTTTATCAATGGAAATCGCTATTAGTCACATGTCACTTCACTTGTCTCCCGTCGTCAATGCTATCAGCTGTCTCTCAGCGTCAGCTGTCAAGAAAGTGATAAATAATAAAATGGTCGCCGTTTATTTGTGGTAATAAGTCGTGTCAAGTGTTTAGTGTTTTGGCCAAAATATATTGAATTTTAGCTATTTCAACATTCGAGACTAGGAGGATACATTAAAAGGTTGCTTTTATCTTTATAATCAGTTGGCTATAATCTCTCCTTTTTTCTTGTAAACCAATTTGGATTTAATTGTTTGATTGGGCTATTTATGTATATTTGATATTACTCATACATAACAAAGTATATCAATATTACCTGATATTATGTATTTATCGACTACAAAGAATAATTATCAATGTTTTTTACCCCACAGGTTTTTCCAAAATGTCAGCTGGACCATACAATTATTCTTATATCTTTAAATACATCATAATAGGAGACATGGGGGTGGGAAAATCTTGTCTCCTTCACCAATTCACAGAGAAGAAGTGTAAGTATTACCATACCTATATAAGTTTGCTAATATGATTGATATTTTACCATTATGACATTGGTATTGATGAAAATAAAATATAGGTATACTGTATTTGATACTGAAATTTTATAATAGTTATCAATAAACACACCTCCTGTAGCTTGCAAACATATTTTTCCAGTATATATAAGTAGGTAAGAATAATCTGATAGGTCCCAGAATAGTGACCAGGTACATGAATATGTATTTATTTTTAAATTGTATCAATAAACGTTTCTAATGATTTTGATAAAACTGGTTGATGTTTTCATGCAATACTTGGTGATATCTCTGTTGATTTGAAATTCATTTATGAAAAACAAATATATTACCAAATACTGCACTACATTCACACTGAACCTGTTTTGTTAATTATTAATTGGTGGTTATATCTATTGAAAATGCCGTTATCAGAGAGTGCTCTTATCCGAATAAATAATTGTTTGATAATGAGTTCAATCTCTTTGCATGGCACAAAATGAAATGGGTTATAGATCTCATCATTTTAATCAAAAAATTTCATATAAACCAAGTCCGATCTCGATCAGTAGCGGAGATTCAGGGGGTTAAAGTTTAATATTTTTTTTTTCTATTGATCAGAATATCTCGCCGACTTTTGAAGATATTAATTTGAAATTTGATATGGGTAATACTTCCTGCAAGACCATCATGTTGAACGGTTTAAAAATTCTCAAAATCTACAGGGCGATACATTTTTAGGGATGGAGGCTTCTTTATGCCCCCCCAAACTTTTTCATAGTACGCCTCTGAAGTCGTTCAGTTACCAAATTGGGTGGATCGTTCAATTTCGGCTGGCTATCGTTGAGAGTCCGAAGGATTGAAATCTAGGTACCAAAAATGTTCGGTTGGTCACTTATCTCCGACCGCTGAACGATACTAATTAGGCGAAACAAAATAAGAATACGCCCCCTACCGTTGACGAATATAACTAACGCAAGGTTTCCAGATAATTTTCTTTCCGTGAAATGTTGATTTGTTGGTTGATAATCAAATGATTCTGAAAAAACTGTGAATCATTATTGTTGGCGTACCTTACTGTTTATGTTGGGCAAGAAAAAAACCCGAAATGAGTTTTCATACCTCCCCAAATACAGGAAAATCCCGAGTTATATTTGTATCCAAGTTGAGAAAGAAGGAGTTGCTGGACAGGAGATAGGTGTGGATTGAAAACGATGAACCTATTATTTTATCATTTGTATTTCATTGTTAGTAACTTGAAATTTAGTACATAATGATGTATTATCTCATTAACTTTATACTTACCAATAAATATTTATAATTGTATGGCTTTTTCATTGTATATTTATGAAAAAGTGTGAATTATTATAATTAATAATATTGGACGAATGCACACCAGCAAGTTTTTTGTAGTTTTTTTAATATGTATCAATATAAGACCTCATTATTTTACCTTTCCAGGTAGCTCTGATCACACAGGACAATAAGTAGCATGTTATTATTGAAATAGTTTTGTTTTGTTGCGTACATATTTGAAATAAATCCATAATGAAGATTATTGAAATTGTATATTCAGAAAGATAGCCCTTTCAACTGAAGTTGTACTTTCAATTCATAGGCATATTGTCCAGAAAAACACAACCATATATGCACAAAACGGCTTAGTAGACTACTATAACTGAATAATATCGAAACAAAATTTTATACCCAAGCAAACAATTTGAAAATATTGAAAAGAAACGAAATAATGATATTCTTTCAGATAATGTAAACAAACTGGAATGACCCATAGAGTAGTTCTGATTTTCACCGTTCTGGCGCTACGATCTTAATCTAGGTTCCCTATAGAAATAAATATTTCCAATGGCCGCCGCGGGATTTGAACCCGGGCCCTCTAGACTATATGCCAGCTTGCTTTTAATTGCTTTTAAGATGTTTATTATATTTTGGTTGTACAATTAAGGTAAATTTGACAATACGTATAAATAATTCATCTGCAAAAGATATGTACATTGATTGTATAAAGACAATAACACACATATTTAAACATCTGAACCATCCTTCGGCGGCCTCCTGCACGTCGTGTTCACCCAGTGCCCTACCCCTAGGCGCCCATCGACAGGAGGGACGCTCACCCGTAAAGCCAGACTTCCCCTTGTCATAAAGGAACTAAAAATCTGGTGCCTGGTTGAAACATTCACCCAGTTCATTGATTGACTGGCCATAGTCAGACCATGGCTTTATTTATTGTAATATATGATTTTACTCTATATGGTTAGTCGATTGTATGATAGCAATAATGAAGGGAAACTAAACGAAAACCCTCCTTTCGGCAAGTTGATGTTGAGCGCATACTGGCGCTCCTCTGGTTTCCAGCCCATGCGGGTGATTATGTTGGTCAGATTTTTGGTGATCCAGCGAGCATTCTCCGAGACTTCGCCCCCCTGCCTCACATCTAGATGTGAAACGGAGTGGGCGGAGTCTAGGAGAATATCTTGCCTGACAGTAACCTCACATAGACTGTTTCCCATAGTCACCCTTCGGGATCTTTACGCGGACACTGGCTATGTGAATTCATGATTTTATTTGATTTTCTTGTTTACTATTCATGCAATTCGCTCAACTTTTTAGGGTTGAGCGAACTGAACAAAGTTTTGTTTGCCAGCGTTCACGTAGAAATCACGAAATACCAATATGCTCTCACTCACCGACTTTGCCTGGGCGAGTGCTTCGTTCAGTTTCCTCATTTCTCTAATGACCATGTCCACATCAATCCATGAATCCAGTATTTCAAACTCCTTCATGAGTTCGGGGAGCCTGTCCATGGCAGATATCGTCCCTCCTGTCGCCTGACTTCTTCTTGGGAGTTCTGGGAAGTTTTCCTCGCTGACTTCCAGGGTGTTGACCTGATGTGGTGCTCTAGGGCCCCGCACATCGCTTCTCGCCGAATCTCTTCTCCATGGGCTCGCCTTAGGGGCAGGAGCCGGGGTGAATGTTTTCTTCGGATTTCTCTTTTCAGATTCTTCCAATCTTCTTTAATATATAATCCAGCGATTCAACGCACTCGACCACCAGCCCAGTTATCATGAATCTCGTTCCAGTCATGGCGGACTGCCCTCACACCATCGGCGTGGAGTTTGGCACGCGCATCATCGAGGTCTCGGGCCAGAAGATCAAGCTCCAGATCTGGGACACGGCCGGTCAGGAGCGCTTCAGGGCCGTCACCAGGTCGTACTACCGCGGCGCCGCAGGCGCCCTCATGGTCTACGACATCACCAGGCGGTCCACGTACAACCACCTCAGCAGCTGGCTGACCGACACCAGAAACCTGACCAATCCCAGCACGGTGATCTTCCTGATCGGCAACAAGTGCGACCTGGAGGCGCAACGGGATGTCACCTACGAGGAGGCCAGCAAGTTCGCCGAAGAGAACGGGCTGATGTTCGTCGAGGCCAGCGCCAAGACGTGAGTAATGTCAATTCGCGATGGGTGCCAAGCGATACGCCATCTAGTGGTGACTCGTGAAAACACTCGGAGTAGGATAACGGCTTCCCCGAACCAACGCGAAACATTGTAAACAAACGAGAAACGATAAGATTTTCACGATAAATATATTTATTTCTGACAATGACATTATAAGCTTATATCGTCATAGTTACGATATCTATAATGAGGGTCATAACTCTCTTGGGATATTAAGGTTCAAAAACTCCCTCTTACCTTTTACAGGTGAAAATGATACAAGAAATGCTTATAAACGTTTATATGTAATGAAAACTAACATATTTTCCTTATTCACGTCATTACAAATAATAAATGTACAATTTTCAAATGTTCCCTGAAAATTACTTCCGCCGCTGGAAACAATTTCTTCTTTTTTATGGGTGGTGCTGTTGCTGTTCACTACAGTCGAGGTGCCTGCCTCTTCTGATGGTAGACAGCATACGCGCCGTTTTATTTCTCAATTCAATACTGTCCTCCAGATACCCCTCTGCCACCGTGGAACTTCTCCAACCTCCGTGTCTTTTTAAGTTTGTCATAGTTGCTCCTGCATTGGCTAGGGCAGTAGCAGAAGTGCGACGAAGGCAATGTCCCGTATAGGTTAGTGCTGGGAATTTTGCCAAACATATTCTTTCCAATTGGCTGAGTTGTACATTCATTTTGTCGGAAGCTCAAAAAAAATCGTTTTGTACCTTCAGGACGCAAGGACATATAAAGTCTCAATAAAGGCAAAGCAGAGAACTCTTTTTCATCCACAACTGTAAATTTCTTCGATACACCAGTTTTACTTTCCGGTACGTTCACTACCATAACAGTATCCCGGTCCTCTATATCTGCTATACTCATATTTAGAAGTTCCTGAGTTCTGCATCCTCCAAAATAACCCATAATTAGAACAACCTATAACAAATAAAACGAAATAAACAAACGAAAAAGAAAATTATGAGAAAAAATTACCTTATGCAATAAATGAATTTCATTAGGGGCGTCCTTTAGAAATTTGATGACATCTTTAGGAGATAAGACAGCAGACTTTTTCGGCTTATACCCCTTACTTTTCCGTTTCAAAAAAGCCTCTAGTTCGTTGAACTTGGTGATTATAGAGCCTTAATAACCTCTGGCAATTGCTGTCCCTCGGGCCAGAGGCCCTCGGGACGCAAACTTTGCCATCGGTAATTAAGGCCCTCATAATTCCCTTAATACATAAATAACTATTATATATATTTTTTTCACAACATGTTTCGCTAACACTGTAGCTTCATCAGGTATAAGTACACTAAACTAACTACTACGATAACAACCATATTTATACCTAATTAGATAATATAATATAATAATATAACAATATTTGTACCTGTAGGGATTAAAGAATGTTTATCCTCTTTATTGCGGTAAATAACAAAAATAAAATGAATATCTAATTAAGCTATTTTTAGGAAATCAAATTCAACAAAGGAGAATTATTCAAATCTAATTGGTCATTAAGCAAAAGATTTGAATTCTTGAGTCTATTAATTTCGAGTGTTCCTACATAGTCAAGTTTCACTCCTTTGTTTTCAACATGTAATATTTTGAATTCTTCATCAAAATCGTGATTTTCTTCTAAAAGGTGGTTGGAATATGTTGAATTTGTTTTCCTATTCACATAACTCATGTGGTGGTCATGGATGCGATTTTTGAAAGTTCTCCCAGTCTGACCAATGTATACCTTCGGGCAAGTTCCACAATTCAGTCTATATACTCCTGATTTTTCATATTTAGGAACTATGTCTTTATTATTTTTGATAAACTTTCCCAGAGTATTATTTGTTCTATAAGCAATGTTAGTGTCTTGTTTATGCAAAAATGAAGCTACTTTTTCGGTTGCTTGTCCAAAATAGGTCAATGTTTTGTAATTTCGGTCGGTGTTTTTGTTAAAAGGAAAAACTTGATTAATAGCTCTTGAATGGAGTTTCTTTTTGAGAATATTTTCTATGATGTTAACTTTATATCCATTATTAACTGCAATTTGTTTTATGATGTTCAGTTCTTTATTGAAATTTTCTTCTGAAAGTGGAACATTAACCAATCTATGAATCATACTATGATAAGCTGCAACTTTATGTTGATAAGGATGATTTGAGTTAGAATGGATAGTGATATCGGTGTGGGAAGGTTTATGAAAAATTGAAAAATCATGTTTTTTGTTTAGTTTCGTTATTGTCAAGTCCAAGAAATTGATTGAGTTCTCCGATTCTATTTAATAGTGAATTTTATATTTTTGTGAAGTATGAAGAGACCAATGGTCTATTGGTACCCGTGAAACAAATTAAAATGTCGTCCACATACCGATACCAATACAAAAAATTCGCGAAACATTCGTAGCTGTCGAGGCGACAAAAGTTTCGACATTCATGCTGAAACGAAATTCGCGTTACCATCCATATCAGAGCGACAGATTCGTGGTAAGTTGTATTTGCGAAAATGTATTCGTCACCAGATGAAGAAGATGCATTATTAGTTGAATGAACTTAATTCAAGGTTCATATTTGACTACCCTAATGAAAGATTATACCGGGCCAGGTAGCCGCGCGGTTAAGGTGTCTATCTCTTAATCAGCCGGCTGCCCGTCGTGGGTTCAATCCCAATCGACGGCGGAATTTTTCCAATGGCCCCAGAAGTGGTATCGGATCCCACTATAAAAGGTAAGGTCCCCGCTATCCTAACTCGTACAAGTTTACTCCGTAAAACTTCTGAGGGTTGCTAAGGCAACTAGGATAGTGGTTAGAAAAAAAAGAAAAAAAAAAGAAAAAAAAAATATGAATACTTTTTAACACCATGTCTTTCTTCCTCCCATTTTTGTAAACATCATTTGACAGGTCAATTAGAATGAAGTAATCTTCAACTAATTCAATAATAAGTTTCTCCGTTTTCGCCATCTCGCAGTTGACGACTGCGAAAAAAACAGGGCTTGCAGCTAAACAAAATAAATCGCCGCAGAATCGCTGAAGCCGGGCGAAATGTTCGTGCCGGTGAGGGTATTGTCATGTGTCGCCATGATTTATCAAGTCTACGACAATTTCGCAAGCGATAGTTTCGCTGTCGCTGCTAATATTTTGCTGTCGCTGCGAATATTTCGCTGTCACTGCGAATATTTCGCTGTCGCTGCGAATATTTCGCGTTGGTTTGGGGAGAACACTTGACCTCTGTTGTGTCAATCTCTTTACTGTCTAAACCTCCGAACAACAAACCCACTCTGTTTATTCAGTCTTCATCATGTAATACAGTGCCTCATTTAAATATGAGTGGTTTATAGATAGCACGTATTTCTAGAGATTTCGGTATTTTGGTGAATGCGCCAACCCCGCTTATTCCGATCAACCGATAATCAATCGAAAGCTGACCATGACAGCGCGGAACTCAACAACATTTTTCCAGTTTTGTGTGAAAATTTGAAAAACAAAAATGAACCGTTCAATATAGGCCTCTCGGGATAAAACTGTATAAAAACTCGCTATGGAGTCTTCGAGGGTACTGTGGTAGAGAGTTGAATAAAAATGAAAGAAAAATTTTTGAGAGTCGTTATTTTTCACTTAAAATCTACCCTAGATAGACCATAAAGCTCAATTTATAAACTTCGCCGCCGTAACTATAGTTGACGCTGCAGTTACTGTTTGTAGGTGGAATATGCTAAAAGTAAACATCTGTTCATAAACTACGCAGGTGCCGTCGGATATCTCCTCAATACATTTTGGAACGGCAGCGTCAACTGTAACTACGGCTGCGGAGTTTATAAATTGAGCTTTATACCTCAATATTGAAGTAGGAGTCATTTTAGGAGCTTCAATAAGGCATATGCTTCATTTTCTTTCAATAATATCTTGTACAATTGAAGAAAAGTGGAATTACGGCCTTCAGACTCGCGCCGTAAGAGACAAGGATAACTTTGAGCTTGGATTGGTCAGCCAGGAATCGTATCACGATGTTCTATATTTCAAAATGCTAGAAACTACGTTGGCTTTCTTTTTTATGTTGGATACTTTTGATGTCAGATTCGCCAAAACAGAGCTACGCCCACAAACAATGACGTCAACAGTTTTTTGGGAAGCATACTCGACTTTAGACGTCAATACCTGTTTTTTGACGCTTCGGACGGTTTGTTTTTCATATGAGCTCGCTGAAAGTACAAGTCATGACGAATCCAGTGTCCCACGTTTGCACGCTGTACGATAATTAGAACGCGAGATATGAGCGTTTCAAAAATTAAGATCAAATTCCAAATTTTGGCGGAACGCTGAACTTTGCGCATGCGCAAATTCAGGGTAAAGCTTTCCATTCGAGATCCTTTCGATCGAGAAACAAGAGAAAAAAATGTAGCAAAAATTCCGAGGTTTCTACATATAAAATTCCCTGAATGCACTGTGACATTTGAAATAACTTTCATATTCTTGACATTCGTGTTGGCATGTGGTTTTAAATGTTTATGAAATTGTTTGTGCAAACCAGAGATAAGTAACCCTAACAAGATGTGCACGTCAATGTTGTAAATTGGCAATATATTTTTCATGGTTCTGGAATCAGCCACTAGATGGAACTAGTGCCGTTGATTCCAAAAGTGTGAACATAGCTTTTCCAGCTGCCATATCTGGCTGCCATGTTCAAAGGGCTATGTTCACAGTTCAAGGTCAGAATTTTCTTTCTTTTTATTCATCTGTCTGTCTTTTGTATTCAAATGTTAAGAAGCCACACTTTCTATCATTGCTGTATTAGCAAATAAATTTCATCAGAAATTCATCTATCTTTATCAAAATACTCTTAAATAATGTTGGTGATTGAACATTAGATCTCCATGTATATAAATATGAACCAACCAGACGGATACGAAGATGGAACAGATTTTGTGTGCAAGCTTATAAAAAGTTTATATGAACAATCATTCAAGGTAACTATTGAACCAGGAGATATCTAATTGGAAATGCAAATTATTCAGAATGATATCTTCATTCATTAAGAATCATATGTAAAACAAATCATCCAAAAATATCACATGGATAATGCCTTTCCTGTATCATATCCAGCAGAGAGACTAAATTCTTGAAGCAGTAGAAAATTTGATTTGTTTGACAGTTTTGACCAGACCTTACTGTCAATACTGTTTCCCAAGCAGTTTCCCATCCCAAAATGTTTTGTTGGTAGCAGGTTGAAGATTTTTAAATATAATATTTACCAGGTATGATCGATTATGGGATGCTATACCAATCTGGAAAAGTTATTTTAGAGACCTCATTAGTGATGCTGACTTTTTATACATCTTAGTTAATAACTCTCTTATCCTAACATGCAATAACCATATCCTGAATTAATATTTTAATATATTAGGCAGAAGGACCTCGGTTAATAGCCTTTTGAGCATTTTTTATATTTTATATAATAAGTTCAATAAAGCAATTTCATCATCATAATTGAGCAGATAATTGAGTAATGTGTTATTTAGAATTTCATTAATCAAATCTTGATAATATAAGGCTATTTTGATGAGCCATTTTAGACCAAAGAATGAAAAATAAAACCCATTTATTCATATCACAACAATTTCAAAGGCAAACAGCTTCATAATAAAGGCAATACCTGAAGTTGATGTCAGGATGTTTTTAGTTGCATTTGAATATGCTACACGGTGAATTTTCCATACATAGCCCATGTTGATTTACTTTTTTCCAATCTTCAAGTTATTATCTACACCTCCCTTCTGTGGTAATTTTGTTTAGTCCAGGATGAATAGTTGATGGTGATTCACATTTTCTCATCATATTCCATTTCAAACAAAAATTTTCAAAAAATAAACATTCAAAACGTGAAGGTTATCATCTCTGACGTGAAGTAAACAAATCAACTCGAGTACTGTAATCTAAGTTCGTAATTTGTTCAGCTGCGAAACGCTAACTTCACATCAATAAAAATTGAGATTCATGCATTAAACGCCATCTGTGATAATACGTTGAAACGAAAATCGATCACGTGACTATATTTCCAAACCTCCCACAAGACGTGCACATCTTGTTAGGATTACTCATCTCTGGTGCAAACGAAGAAATTTCAGTAATTTACGGCTGGAATTGTCGAAAAAGATTTAAATTATTACCTAAAATATGGAAATAGACAGTAATATCGAATCTACCACCTTAAATTATAGAAGCCGCTCAAGTTGAATCTTTGACATGACTTCCGCTATGAGGGTCGTGCTAGACACCTGCTTTTCATAATTATGATCTTCAATTTGTGAAAATTCCAGTGGCGACAACGTGGAGGAGGCTTTCCTCGAAACGGCCAAGAAGATCTATCAGAGCATCCAAGATGGCCGTCTCGATTTGAACGCAGCTGAATCTGGCGTCCAACACAAACCATCCCAACCGGGTCGCAACAACCTCTCTGGCGACCCTCAGGCAAGCAAGGACAATTGCGCCTGTTAGTTTTATGAAAAAAAATGTACTTTTATCAATTGGAATCTCTCCAAGCCTTAGTTTACATTGCAAGAATATATGTTTATGCTGTGTTTAACATTTCGTAATAAATTGTTGATGGGCCGTGCAGTTCAGATTTGGGATGTATTGCTGACAAGGTTCGGAAAACGAGGGAAATGATATGTATCTTGGAAGTTCCAGAATAAGATATACAGGTTGACCTTCGTTAGATCTGGAATTAGAAATTTTAGTTTGGAGGTTTGGATATGGCCATTCTGGATACCACTGGTGCTTTTGTATATAAAGATTATCGTTAACATAAATTGTTTTTCTCCTGTGAAATGTTTGTGATTTACATTCCAGTACAGCTTTTCGTTGCACTTATATAAAGAGGGATAATTATTGTCTAAAATTCATATGATTGTCCACTATGTTTATTTAGAAGTTTATTTGATCCACCAAGAGAAACATTTCTAATGCTGAATGAATATTTATATATTTTTTATTTTGTTTACCCTATGAAGGCAAAAACACTTATCGATATTTTATTTTATCAAATAGATCAATTGAACTAATGATTTTGTTTCTATGTAAAGCACCCAATTACAATAATTAGACACTTAATTTTATGTTGGATATAGTGTATTGAGGTTTCACCAATAACTTTAAGAATATATACAGGAAGATTTAGATAGGATTGAAAACAATGAAGGATCAAATACATTCTTATTTATTCTGAAATGAGTCAATATTGTGATATCTTCAGAAGTCGAGGGCCCATCTTATGGCAAACAATTATACTCCCATTTACGTTTATAAAAATATATTTGATCCTTGCCAACAGATGATAAAATAGAAAATATAGTGTACCTATACAAGGTAAACGAAAGTTGCGTCCAAAAATAGGAACATTTTCGAAATACTTGTATAGTAAGAAAAATTGATTTTTTCAGCAGTAATTATTATAGTGAAAGGGAGTTACTTTTTCCTAATTATATATTTCAAGCTGTATATTTGATAAAATTTCGAAAATGTTATTGCATTGTTTTAGTGATGAATGTTTGTATGTGATCTATTTATTATCAAATCATGTATAAAAATATAAATTAAATTCGAATTGAGTATTTCTCTCCATGGCAACCGTGGAGGTACAATCACACCGATACAAAATTTTTGAAGCAGACATTCGAGTCTTGTAACTTCTCCTCGAAAAATTATCTCGTAAACCTAACATAATTTTTGTTGCAGACAAACAGGCCCAGGAAAATTCAAAATTTGGGAAAATTTGGAAAAAATCCGAAAGCGTTAAATATTTTTTTAGTCGATCCGTTCGACCTGGAAAACTCGTAAACGTTATCGGTTTTTCTCTACGGCCCTAATAATTATTGAAGCAGACATTCACGTATTGTAATCTCATCCTATTAAAAATGGCCTAGGAAAATCCGAAATTTCTGAAAAATACCGAAAAATTTCTGGAACGGGAAAAAATTTTTTCTCGAACATTTTTTTATACTCGATTCGTATAGATTTCGACCTGGAGAACACGAATATTGTATTGGTTTTTCTCTACGACCCTTATTTCTCGAAAATTTTTCCATATCTCGGAAACCGTTGGAGATACAGACACCCTTCGACATAAATTTTAAAGCAGACATTCACGTCTTGTAATCTCATCCCATTAACATTGGACTGAGAAAATCCAAAATTTCGGAAAATTTCGAAAAATTCCGAAAAATTTCTGGAACGAAAAAATATTTTTTCTCGAAAAACTTTCATACTCGATTCGTTCAGATTTCGCCCTGGAGAACACGAATATTGTATTGGTTTTTCTCTACGACCCTTATTTCTCGAAAATTTTTCCATATCTCGGAAACCGTTGGAGATACAGACACCCTTCGACATAATTTTTAAAGCAGACATTCACGTCTTGTAATCTCTTCCCATTAACAATGGCCTCGGAAAATCCAAATTTTCGGAAAGTTTCACGCTGAACTTGTTATCTTTGATTTGTATACAATTTGATCACGAGAACCAGAAAATGTTTTGTATTTCTTCACGACTCAAAAATTTTCTGATTCTCATGAACAGTTTGGTCTATTAAAACTTACCAGAAAGATGTTCACTGTGCAGGTTGCATGAATGAATGAAACACCATATCTAATTATGATTCTATTTATTAATAATAATCTTTATATATATACAATTATTTATACAGATAAATATCTCTTAGATAAATGTTATAGTACACAACTTAGACATCAAGTTTAGCTAATGTAAATAGGGCGACTCAAAAATCCACAAATCTCTTATAACATCAGCAATTCGGTAACAAAATAGCAAAATACACAAAAAAGAACCAGCCAACTTTGAGCGCCCTTTTCAATAATATGTACGGACTGCCGCCAACTTGCTAACTAGCGAACCTAGTTTCTATTCAACAAGGCCTTCACTAAGTGGTTAAAATCCTTGAAGAATTTGACATGTATAAAATCATGCAGATTGATTGATATATTCAGTGAACACGTAGACACACAAAAAATCAACAATTTGGAATATCACAAGGGATTTACGGTAATCTGGAAATTTGGTGACATATCTTTGCAACACATTGTATATGCAATATTTTCCAAAATTCTAAATCAAACATAGATGCCACCCTTGTGAAGGTACTTTAATTCAAAAGTTCCATAATAACATTTCGAAATAATCCTGCAGAATGGTTAATTAAACATTCAAAAACCACCCTGTATAGAGATGATTCATCGAAAAATATCCTTTACAAATTCAAACTTTTTTGTTATAGTGTTCACCTTTTACTTCTGGATAATGGTATATTAGGTAATCTGCCAGATTATTTCACATGATGAAAAATCCAATTATACCATCAAAAACCTGAATGAATATATAGCGTAAAAAACTGCACTACTTTGCCAAATCCCTCCATGGATTTTCATCTTCATTAAAAAAGTGTGACTGGCTTTCGCAGTCCGCATAACAGCCTCTAAACATTAAATCATCAAATTGACAACTGATATGGCTTGTTATCTACGCACCTAATTGACAGTTATGACTACAGCCTAGAAAAGGCTTCCAACAATAATTGCTACAACACAATCAATTCCGACCTGGCTGCGTAGACAGAACCATAACGATGGGTTGAGAGGACAACAAATGATCACAATGAAAACCACCAACCACCGGAAGTGCTGCTATAGTTCAGAATGGAATGGTATGAAAAAAAAAGTGAACAAACAGCAACAGGTTGTTTATGACTTCAATGTATAGCTATCCTTCATTTCAACACGCAGTGAATAGAGATAGATATATGCGGAGTGCATAAACAGCACGAGAACAGAGGATAATAAGGGCTGATATATAATAAATATCACTTGTCCTGCACTCAGTGTATATCTATCCTTCTTTTTTGCATGTATTGAATGGAGAAAAATGCGCAAAATGCGCACGCACCAGTGTTACCAATAGAATTCTCTATCAAAGTCAAGTTAGTTATGCATGAATATTGAATTTTGGGTGAGCTTTTTTGGTTGAGCCACCAAAAAACATGAATTCTGTTTCTGAAGAATATGAGATGGTGGTCGGTGGTTTTCCAGAGTGTTCTCCTAACAGTCGTTCGTTGTAGATCGAGGGACACAAGTGCCTCGTAATATTCCTAGCCCATCCTCTTCAACCGCCTTCAAGTGAATGAGAAATGAGCGGGAAGAAATGACTAGTTCAACTAAAAAGTGAGAAACAACGGGCAAGTGCATAAAACTCGCGCGGCTGGTTGTTTCGCGAAAGTACGTCGATGGAGAACAAGAAGCGCACAATACTCAACAATTATGCTTGTTTCAACAGCGAGTAGAAGACCCTGCAACAAGTCCCAAGGGTGAGATAGATCAGGTAGCTAAAATTTGATCCCAATAAGCTGTCAAGAATTTATAAAGGTCGAGATAGCTAAGCAATAATCTAGATAATTCTCAAAGACGTTCATATACTTGGAGAAAACATGAAATGGATTATGATAAACACTAATAATTTTGTTTGCAATGTTTACAGGCAGAAGCACTGATAACGATTATATTTAGAACGCTTCACAACAATTCTTCCGTTATTCCACGCTCATGTGCCGGCTTTGCAAAATCTACAATAGAATAAATACTCCTTAGGTACCCACTGAAATTTTAAGCTTGCCTCATTTAAATCCAAGTTTCAAACACGAATACATCATAACATCAGCATCAACTACCTCGACCCAAACTTCCTGCAGGTCCAACCGAAAAAAAAATCAAACTCAACACCCGCGTACGGTTGTGCAATAATTGTTTTTCTCGGCTAGCCGACGACCAAAGCTCTGTCTTTAAATGAAGTTGCGAAAACACCGACCCGTTTGGGTCCTGATATGCACCGCTAGACGGCCGTTGCCACCTCAGTTAGAAACGAACGCCCAACACTCCAGCGTCTTGACCATGAAGTCCCTCTTGGGGGTCAGCGGGTCGTTGCCGTAGGTCTTGCAACTCTCCGACCTGTGGAAAAAAGGGAAGGTCATTGTTGGGCGAAATTGAAGGATGGTTAATTTGGGACCAGATTATACTATGCAACATAAAATGCTAGACATATGCATAAAAAGTGTCAGAGTATGCAATGTCAAGCAATTAAAGTAGTTCCAATAACATAATTGTCATTCTAAATGACGGACCTAGAAGACAGAACAATATTTTCTGTAAATGACGCAAGTGAAAGAACCGGCTTATCGAAAGTATGATGGTTAATACAATTTATGTTATGTCCACGCATATTTCATATCTACTGAAGAACTTTGAAACAGTATCGGACAACTTCGTTGAAGTAATGACATCTTCTTGACAGACGTTTGGGAGTTGGTACTTGGGTGAATACACAATTATAGTTCCAGCAATGATGAAAATGAAACCTGGTGGTCTTACTCTTCAATTCTTTCAGCAGACAATCCTTGATTTGGAACAATTGAATTTCAGATCATTACGTGGGGTTCTCATATCCAACGATAGAGGGATATCGAAAAAAAAAAATGTAGGATGGGAAGTGAATAAACCAGTTAATATTCCATCCTCTGTACCAGTCTACTAAGTTTCGATTCAGAATGACAATTATATAGATAAATTCGATATAAACCATCATGTAAGCTCGGTGACGAATAGGGCTTGATATACTCATCTGATAGAGGAGCCACCATGCATTTTATTGAATATTTATCAAAGTGTCGAATCATACCTATCAGTAATTATTAGTGACAAAACTACAAGGAAACAATAGCCGGAAACTGGCTGGTACTCACTTTTGCCGATAAAGTTACGTTTTCAATGTAAAAACTGACTTCGACCATCAATAATTATCATTGTCTGAAGATTATGCAAGGAGAAATGATTCGTAGCACATATTTATCTCGAAATAACAACACTGTAACATCCAGTTATATTGGTGCACATGGAGACATAACCGACATGTCCTTTAAAGATGTTAAATAGGGAAATACTCATTTAAGACACATTGAATACCTTACTTAACACTTTGTAGTACTTTCCAAACATGGCAAAAAGTCTCTCTCATGTTCAAAACCAAGCTGAAACAGTATGAACTGACACTTGAATGAAATATACTGTTCCAGGTGAAAAGTTCTTCATTAGTCGTTTTTTTTGCCTTATCACTATTACTCTGCAGTATTTTTTGTCTCCTTAGAACTTGTATTGGCTAACCCTTCTTTTGCCTGTTGGTAATATTTTCATGATACTTCATGTACGTATTCACGAATAGCTCTAGTTCTTCTAGAAATGAATAAAGGCCAAAGTTCTGTTCCGAATGATAAAGCCTACCTGCCAATGTATAGGTCTCCGTCGAGCCAGAGCCCGAATTTTCCATCACCCGCGCCGATGCTGAGGCTCTCGTTGTTGCCCTTGATGAAGTAGAGGTTCTCGCCTGTCCAGTTGTACACCTTGAACTCCGGCGTGAAGGAGTAGAGCAGCGACTCGCCGGTGCCGTAGAAGTGGTCCGACACGTGGAGGCTGCACGAGGTTAGGGCGCCGAACACCTGAAACAACAGGCTGGAGTTCAGCACACGATTCGTTTTTCCAAAAAAGTGCTGTCGAAGGTTTTCTCGTCAGGGAAGATGACAATCTCAAAGTAAGTAAGTAAGTAAGTAAGTAAGTAAGTAAGTAAGTAAGTAAGTAAGTAAGTAAGTAAGTAAGTAAGTAAGTAAGTAAGTAAGTAAGTAAGTAAGTAAGTAAGTAAGTAAGTAAGTAAGTAAGTAAGTAAGTAAGTAAGTAAGTAAGTAAGTAAGTAAGTAAGTAAGTAAGTAAGTAAGTAAGTAAGTAAGTAAGTAAGTAAGTAAGTAAGTAAGTAAGTAAGTAAGTAAGTAAGTAAGTAAGTAAGTAAGTAAGTAAGTAAGTAAGTAAGTAAGTAAGTAAGTAAGTAAGTAAGTAAGTAAGTAAGTAAGTAAGTAAGTAAGTAAGTAAGTAAGTAAGTAAGTAAGTAAGTAAGTAAGTAAGTAAGTAAGTAAGTAAGTAAGTAAGTAAGTAAGTAAGTAAGTAAGTAAGTGAAATTTATTGATCTCACATTATCAAATAATGACATAAGACAGGTCAAATACAAACGAATTGAAATTAAAAAAACTAGCTAAAGCTAGAACATTTACCTTGAAATAACTAATACAATAACGTGAATATACAAAGAGTAGTAAAAAAAAATGAGACGCACGGGTAGGCACATTTAAAATTGAGATACAACAAAGTATATATTGCAGTTTTGACAAACATCAATTCAACGAGTATTTTCGAAATATTCTCCAACCGAATATGGACACATGTCAATGAGATAATTTTTAGTTTTCTCTTTAAATTTATGCAACAAGGCAATATCTTTGAAACATTGTGGGAGACTATTATAAAGTTTAGTTCCCATTACCATAAGTGATTTCTTACAGATTTCTATACGCTAGTAAGGTATAGAGAGATGAATATCACTATTCCGCAAGTAATCGTTTTTATTTCTATGAACTGATGTGATTAAATTCAATATATAGAGGCCATAAACAGTTAAAATTCTCATGTTGATAAAAACAGGTCGACAGGAGTCTACAAATGAGATGTTCGAAATACACCATAGAACTCTTTTCTGTGACAAAAAAACATCTTTAGCGTGAGGGGAACTGCCCCAAATACAAATTCCATAACCAATCCTAGACTGTATTTCACTAAAATAAAGTAAACGAATGTGATTAACATTAAGTGTTTTCTTTAAATTTTTAATTTGAAAACATTTAGAATTTAATATCTTCGATAAATTCGAACTGTGAGTCCTAAAAGACAAATCTGAATCAAACAATACTCCCAGAAATTCAACATTTTCTGTTCTGGTTATTTTTGAGTTGTTAACCAATACATCAAAGTTTTTTGGCGAGGAAATTGGTTTTAGTTGTATTAAATAACAAGGATTGATCACTAGACCAGGCAGAAAATTTTGATAAAGCATTCATGATTTTAGCCTTCAAAATGTTTGGGTCTTTGTCACTAAACAAAAATGTTGAATCATCTGCATAAAGAGTGGTAAATGACTCTGGTATAACAGAACTCATTTATATATAAGATAAACAACAAAGGTCCAAGTATGGATCCCTGTGGAACTCCTTGTGAATTTACCATAAGATCAGACATGTATGTCGTTCCTTTGTCAACAATTTTGACTGATTGTAACCTGTTATCAAGCTACAAGGATAACCATTCATACGCTTCTCCCCTCATACCATATTTATAAAGTTTGTTTTTCAAAATACTATGTTGAACACAGTCAAAAGCCTGACTGAGGTCACAAAATATCCCAATCGGACTTTCGCCCTGGTTGACCAAATTCAACACTTCATTATAAAAAGATTCCAATGCTGTTGAAGTTGAAAATGTTGCTCGAAAACCATGTTGATGATCTGTTATCACTTCATGAATTTCCAAAAATTTCAACATCTCCTTCAGCATGGCATATCTACTCAAATATTTTTGACAAAACTGACCAGTAAACATGGATGTATTTTATTATTATCAAACCAATCTCATTATCTTTCGAATAACAATGCATATATTCTAAAGTGGTTTTCTAAATAAATATTATTGTGAATTATTATATCATTAAGATTGTTCGAGGAGATTGTTTGCATGCAAAAATAATTTGTTTTGATTTCAAGATGAAGAGCACAAATAGCACTATATTTTCCTGAATATGTTAAATGCAACATCATTTGATAGAGACGTTGACAATTGTCCTTTGAGTTTGATCAATTCAGTTTGATTGGTTAATGTTCATTAAAATTAGCCATATAGATGAATTTTATGTTTTTGTATCCTAGACGAATTTCAGTAATGTTCTATCGCTAATAGCTAGAACAAAAAAAGGGCCGCCGTATGATTTATGGCCTCGCGATACCATCGGACCCTGATATAATCAGCGTATGACTTATTGCCGTGGCCGACAATTGGAGATCTTCGATATTTCCTGGAATTTCTCGATTATTCGAGATAAAAAGAGTTTTTTCTGGAAGCATTGTTTCGTACCTACATAGGAGACAGCAATACCGCGGAGAGTTAGTTTAAGTTAGTATAGTAAACATAGATACTTGTATAGTAATCAAAGCGAATATCGAAGTGATATTTGAATCAAAATCATTTCATTCAATGAAAGCAAAAAGCAGGAGCCGATCTGATCGACTCGACTTTTGTAATAGAAAATATATTTTGAAAAGTAATAAAATGGTAAAGGAAATAAGGGGCCCCGAGAATTGCATTGCCTAGGGGCCCCGATAGAGTTAATCCGGCCCTGGATCTCTGAACCATTCGTTTATTCCGATTAATCCGACCAATCCGTGGTGATCCCTCGTATCTCGGATGAGTTTGCCGAACTCGACTCATGTATAGCACAGTATATTTCAATATAATAAACAATAGAAAAAAAAGTAGGTTTTCACAAAGACCTACTAAATAAATACATCCACTCACATTATTCTCGGTGTCCTCGATGACCATCAGCACCGGCGACTCCAGCTTGTACATCTTCCTGTACATCGAGTTGAGGCTGAAGCCGTGCTGACTGGTGCTGAAGACGAGCGTCCACGCGTAGCCTTCCGCCCTGGCCGGCAGGTGGCGGCACAGCGATTCGCGGTGGTGGTCGGTGAGGATCTCGGTGTCGCCCACCAGGTCGGGTGGGCCGAGGTCGATGTCCAGCGATGGGGCGGCCGAGGAGGAGTAGAACGCCCTGCGGAACTCCTCCGACATGGGCAGGATCTGCGGCAGGGGCGGGCGGTGAAGGTTAGCGAGGGCGGGGCGGTGGTTTTGGGGGCGTTGGAGGTTTCTCGGAACAGCGGAATAGATTTTTTGGGCTTCGGTGCGAGCTTCCATATTGAATGGGAATTGATGGCTTTGGTACTTTTTCTCGTTAAATGCTTTCATTTATTTTTGCAAGGTGAGTATTTCCAGATGAAAATTTCATACAGTGAGCATGTAAAAGTTGGAACAAATTCGTTAAAAGCTTAATATGATCATTGGGGGAAAAGCTCAAATTTATTGGTCTACTTATTGATATCTCTGTTCAAGTTATGACGACACTATATATTTTTTTAAATGGCAATACCCTATTTTGATAAAACCTTCAAATATAATGCATTTTTCTGTGTATGCATGACATTTTTCTTTTTTTGTTTCATAACAAAATTTCCAGAAATTAATTCAAGAATAGTGAAATACACATGTTTTTAATTTTTGGTTCCGAATAAATGGGTTATCAGACGAGGATTTTTGAAGTGGCCAGCTAGATCTGCTGATAAAAAAACCTCACTATAGATGTTATTTGTGGGAATACCTTGAGTCGAAAGTTCACGAGAACAGACCCAATACTATTGATGAACTAAAAGAGAGAATCAGAACCGAAATTGATAAACGCTGATAACCTTACTAATCATCCCCTTGTCAAGAGACAAATGGCTTTAGCTTATTTTAATAGTTTGTAGGTTTATTTAGTCCTGTTGTCATTTTTATGAATTGCTTTATTATGAATGAAATATCTTTTATTTCTCAAACATGTATGGTTATGTAACATACCTAAGAAAAAATAAGACATCCACACACAGAAAAATGCGTTATTTTTAAGGTATTTTCAAAATAGGGTATTGTAATTTGAAAAATATAATGACGCTATAATTCGAGCTTTGATGATAGCATCATAACATGAGTAGAACAAAACAAGCGCAAGTAAAATAAAAAATAGAATTGAATTATTTGAGCATTCCTCCTACAATTTTCAAAATGATGAATTGAAATTTGGTACACGTATTACACTTTGGAAAATAAATATTCGAAATGATTCAGCGTTTTTGAATACCTACAGGCTAATACACTTTTGTGGATCGTATCCAATTTAACCCTCTCGAAATTTTTACGTGCCGCCTCTGATTCAATGAAATAATAATTTGGATTCTATCTTTCATTTCTGCTTGTCTGCCTAGTAAAACAAATAACTATTGTTATTCGTTAACTTCAAAAAATAAATGCTAATTAAAGTATGCTCGAAAAATAAAGTTTTATTACAAGTAAATTATTCTTGGCATTTATCTCGAAAGCCATTAGGTTTTCGGAAAACATACAAGAGAGCAAAAGTATCCAAATCAAAGAAAATCTAAGTTGTTTCATTGAAGGCAGAGGCGGCACGGCACGTAAAAATGGTTCGAGAGGGTTAAATAGGATACGACCCCTAAAAGTTTATCACCCTATAGGTATTCAACAACGGTGAATAATTCCAAATATTGAGTACCTATTCCAAGTGTAATATTTTTTTTTTGAAAGACTTTATTCAATAGAAATGATTTACAATTGTACAGTAGAAAGTGGTCCCAAATCGGCCTGGTTTGGTCGGTCTCGGGATCATAAAATAGATTTGACAAACAAGTGTGTTTGATCACATATTGAATGATGATATAAATTATTAAAAATAGTAAAAAATAGGATACATTAATTTTTCAAATTGGACAAGCACCAGTTTTTGAGTAAAAACTTAAATTTATTAAAACTTGCAATGTTCTTTATAACCTCCGGTACTTCATTATAAGCTTTTATTGCTCTATCAATTGGGTTATTGAGAACTTTATTTGTTCGAGGCTTCTGTATATTTAGTTCATATTTATGTCTTGTATCATGTGTGTGTACTTGATTTCTACGACTCATTTCAGTATTCGTTTTCAGTTGTCTATTTACCAATTTATATATAAATTTACATTGTTCAATTTTGAGAATAATATCTAATTTATCTAGTTTTACTTGTGCATATACATTGTCTGTGGACATTCTATAGTCCAAGTCGAATAATACTTTAATCACCCTATTTTGTAGTAGTTGAGTTTTATTTAATGTTGTTATTCCACATGTACCCCATATATTCGGGTCTATTCTGTTTTTAAATAGCAATATGGTTACAGAGAAAATATTGCTATCACAGCAGAGATTTGATGAATTATCGTTTTAAAAAAAGAACTTGGAAGTATATAATTTGTTAATTTCCATGAAATCTTGCTATTTCATGTCTTCATCTCGGCTAAAAAGTGAATATTAGAGTCATAATATCGAATTATATAAACATAACAATATGGTTATCATAACAAGATTCAAACAGAATTGACCCGATTGTATGTATCTATAAATGCTTAAAAAATAAGCATTGTGAATGCAGTATTTGGCTTTATCATCTATGTAGGATCTACATCTATAAATGGCTCCTATCATAGGAGTTATTTTTTGTTTCATCTTTTGTACATGTTCGCTCCAATCTAGCGACTCATCAATTGTAAGGCCCAAGTATTTTGTATATTCGACTCGGTTTAAGATAGTTTCATCTAATTTGACTTCGACTTCATATTCTTTTGTTTAAAAATCATATACACACACTTCATCTCATTGACTTTCAGCTTATTATGAAGTAGCCATTTTTTATACCAAATCAGATCTTCATTAACTGTTGTTACTAATGTTGAGTCATTATAAGCCAATATAGTGTCATCTGCAAAAGTGAAGTACCTAGCTTTTAATGAAGCTTTTTGCAGGCTCATAACATATAATATATATAACAGCGGTCCAATTACAGATCCTTGGGGAACACCATTTTTTATATCTAGTAGATTACTTTTAGTATTATCGATAGTGCCAAATGATATGTGTATCAAGTTTTAATTAATTGTGAGAGAAAACTTCTGAAGCAAAAACAAAATCAAAACTGTCACACTGTAAATCGGAAAAAAGCTCCCACATACATGTATATTATACATGTTTCTGTAAGATTTTCATCTTAAAAAATTTCTCCTTTAAGCTGCGGGAGCTGCTACAAGAAACTAACTAACACTATTTGAACAAGAAGATAAAACCGAAATAGAGAATTAGAAATGAACATTATAGCGAAAGGATTATGTTATTTTTCAAATCTTTTTCATGTGAAAATATTCATTGAAAAATCTGTAGATTAGAAGCCTACAAACTATTCACTTATTTCGAGAATCCTCCATAATTCTTAGAACTAATTCAGAAATCGAGCAGTGCTTTCTTAAGACAGTGTCACCTACCTAATGAGGTTACCTGTAGTTTCTACAAATAAGATACTGTACTACAAACTATTGGTAATAACGAGTACATACATACATAATTCACTATCAATCATGAAGACTGATAAGCTGTCAGTTTGGTGACAATGAAGTCATCAATTTTTAATAAACATATAGAGTGTCTATAAATCACGAAAAAATCGCATATAATTGATATAGTTTGCATTTAAATGTGATCCAACAGTTATGGTGATTTCATGCAATTATTTTTATTGACTAGGTAATGTAATTATTACCATAATCGATATGTATTCTACATGTACATTTTATGAAAACAACATAAATTCCTACATGAAATTAAAAAAATATCACGGTCATCAGAAGTGTATTCGAATTAATTAGTAAAGTGAATAGCTCAAGTACTGTTTATTAATTTCAGACATAAAATTTAGAAACTCTTGGATTGAAGAAATGAGAAAAATTAAGGAATCTTTGAATCTGCGGTTCATTCGAGATGGTAGCTCTTTCTGAAAGGAGAACCTTATTGGGTAATAGTTAAACTAAAAAAATCTTTACTTCTTAATGGTCGACGATACTGAGGATCTTGGTATGATTCCAAAACATTAATGACGTATTATACTCATACTCGTTATTATTGTGGACATCCACCTTCATAAAAGTTATAAAAAAAACTTTGTTTTCATAACACTCAGCTTCTGCATTCTCTGAAATTCTCAAATTATTATTGAGGAATAGAAACGAAATGATTCAAGAGGAAGAAGATTTATATCGATCTTACAATCAGATCATTCTACAAAAATGTATGAACACTTGATTCTGAAATCCACCTGATATTCAATAGGACAATTGGTTTGAAAATATCTTTATGTCAATAAAAATCCGTGACAAAATTACCTTATTGTCGCGCTCTTTACTAGCACTTGTTTTTCCTTTTCTCTTCCACCTTTTTATGAACACGCGAAATTTCGATCGGCAAGTTTGCATTTTCGTCACTTGGAAACTTTGAACAGTATCCAAAAATTCACAGCGCAACTAACGCAAAACAATAAATGTTTGGGTGCCAAAACAGCCACTGCTAAGTTCGAACTAAACTAAACACAGAACATCCATGTCATCTAAGAAAGCCACTACCTACTGTGTATCGGTATGTATCGGAGACAAGAAGTAAATGATGATGATCTATTAATAGGGTTCTGAGAGTAAAGGTATGAAATAAATCTGGTAGTTATACGTTCACATCCTACGCTAAATCGGCAATGGCGGCGACAGTTTTATTCCAAGGGGAGAAGGGGCTTGTATGTCATGTATGTCACCAAGAAAACATTGGATTCACATTGAACAGAATTAAAATCGTTTCCAACTCCGATTTCAAGATCTGAAAAAGTGGCCAAGTGTCTCAACTTATCAATTAACTTTATATCCAATTACCCAATAAAACAGAAATTACCAATTTTGTTTGATCCAACCATACCGATAATATTTCTCAAAATTGTTTTATACAAATTGAAAAAACTATCCAGGTAATGAGACAATTTTCATGGCAACTATGTATAAAATAATACTAGGTTCCATTCCTATAAAAATTGTATCTTCTGAGCAATACATGAAAGATTTCACTTTTATGAACAGTTGCATCTTATTGATACTTTTTTTAAACGAAAACTATGGAATAATATTAATATGGTTAAAATAATAAATCATTTTTTGTATCAATGAAAAAAAAAATTATAGGTAAAAATTAGGCAAAAAATAAAACGAAGAAATATGCATATGCATAAAATAATAAATCATTTTTTGTATCAATGAAAAAAAAATTATAGGTAAAAATTAGGCAAAAAAAAAAACGAAGAAATATGCATATTAGGGACGCCTATGGAATCCATATCAAAAATGAGAAGTAACATACCTGCCGCCACATTTTCTCGGTAATCTCTCTATTAGTGAATAATTTTCTGCAAATAGGTATGAAATTCTTCGTTTATGGCTGGAAGGCTGTCTAGCAAGCCTTTAGTCTCTACCTGGTCTCTACAAAGTGTTCAGTGAAAATAAAATTAAACAATGTTTAATAAAATATGAACATTAAAACAGATCTGACCTCTCGCCAATTATCAGTGATAATATTGCTAATCTTATGTGTTGTATAATTGAGAGCAATTAAAAAATGTTGACGAATATTATTGTTATCAAAAGACAACATGACCACATCATAATATTTTCAGTTTGATGATTTATTTGCAAAAACAAATCTTTGGGTATATGGAGTTAAGATAATGAAGAAACGCTTAGAAACCAAATATTTCAAAAGGAATAAGGAAGTTTATGGCAGAGTATTAGACTTTTATTGCCTGCCAGGTAATATTTTTCAATTGAATAGGATCCTGACAACCTTCCCTACATAACCATAGGACGTACTTGCTGAGTTCTTATGAACCGGCATTATGACATCATCTTGACATTTGCAGAAATCTTTTATTCCTAGGCTGCGAATAATTTGAAATCGCAAACTCGCTTTGATCATTGGTCTGAAATATGTGCAACGTAAACTACCAGTGAATAAAGGACAGTATAGCAGAAATAAACGTAGATTGTCGAGAGATATTGTAGATAGAGTGTGGTGTTTGTGCGTGAGTCAAATCACCTCATCATTGCCATCCGCCGACATTGTCTGCGTCTTGATGATGCTGTAGATCTTAACATAGGGGGCCTTGATTAGCTGCACCGTCAAACACAACCAAATGTTTATTTTTTCTTCTCAATACCACGATATAACTGTCTATGATTATAACTAACGATATTATAAAGTCAGAGCTAAAATAATGGAGGACAAAATGTAGGATTGATGATTAACCTTGTTGCATTATTGATCCAATCATATTTGGCTACAACAATGCGATACATGATTGTAGAATTTGAAAGAGTAATGAGAAATCATCTTATTATTTATTTTAGCTCCGCCATTTTCGCAAGTAAACAAAAATGAAGGCACTCTTCGTATGCTGTTGAATTTGTTGAATATTATAGAATCATAAATTATCCACACTTTTCAAATTGAGTGCCGCATTTTGAGTGATCAAATACGTTCCACTTCATTATTTTTGTTTTATGGGCGCTTTTATTCAACTGGAATAGTTTATATTCAATCATTCGATGAACTAACCTCCCAACTTTCTTTGGTTAGTTCAGTAATTTCGCCATCTTGACTACCATGGCGACTAGCTGATGGGGTTGGTTCCTCACTCCATAGCTCTGTATCCATTTCCACTAAGACGAAACCCCTCTCTTTAATCTGCAACATAAAAAATTCAACGTAGTTACGCAGTACAATACAAAAATATTCTAAAAATACCGGCTGATACTGTAATTTATCGAGGTAAGTATTAATTATATTCCAGCAAGAGAATGTATTGTACGATAAACAAGTTTCACGTTTAATAGTCATTTTGTGATAAAAAACCAGTGTTTTCAAATAACATTACTTCTAGGATGAGATAATAGCATAATTGATTGCTGACTCGCAATCCCAAAGTGACAATTCAACTCAAATGATGTAATAAATAATTACTGTGGCCAACAGATTTCCCAGGGTACACCTGCTCATTGAGGATGATCCCATTGCTGAATAATTATCCTATTCTGAAGGTTTTTGAGAATATTCCTTTCTTATTCGAAAGGATACCATAACGAGAATAAATCTGAAATATTTCGTGATCATAATTCGATTATATTCCTATATTGTTAAACAAATTGCAATAAAAGGTTCTATCTAGGTTGGGTTGGATTGCCGAACTTTCCTCTATCAAAATTATTTTTTTATTTAACGGCGATGTTAGGGAACACAAAAAGTATTGAGGTCTTTCCGGATGTTTTGAACCTCCAAACTTTCAAGAAAAATTTCCATTAGGTACCTACCTTTAATACATGTTTATATGTATAGACCTTCCCTACCATATACTAAAATAGACTAAATCAGACGATAATGAAAACTTACAATTTATTTGCGACTGGCAATGTTTTTCAACAACATGAATTCATAGATTGTTCTCCTTAGTTTCTTCATCAATTAATTAATTTGTTTATGATGTTGCACTCAATTTCAGTAATATGTTCGGTACACTCACATTGTTTTTAAATTTTTATACATGAAACAATATGAATCATATTTTTGTTTCTAATTCTCATGGAATGTGAATGTATGAAAATTGTATAATTTCAATTTTTAAGTCAGTAAATCGTGATTGAGATTTTTTTATGATTGGTAAATCAAATTCAGGATTGGATACTTTTATTTTCATTTTTAACAAATCATTGATGATGTAAATCAGAACTAGAAAGGGTCCTAGAGCTGTTCCTTGGGATACCATTTCAGTATTTCTAGTATTTCTTATGGTATTATCGATCTGAATAGTTTGTGTTGAGGTTTCAAAAAAATTCCTCTCATTTATCTAGGTTGTTCCACAATGGATCACATCTTTGTTTGTATTCTCATGAAATGTGATTTTAGGAATATTGGATAATTTCAATTTTCAAGTTAGAACGTCATGATTGAGATTATTTTTTATGAGTGATAAATCAATTTCAGCATTTTATACTTTTATTTCCATTTTTAATGAATCATTGATGTAAATCCAAAACAGAATCGGTCCTAGAACTGTCCCTTATTGGGATACACCAAATTTCAGTGTTTTTAGTATTACTTATGGCAAATAAAAAGCATTCACGATGTTTCTAGCAAATTCCTCCAATTTTTCTAGGTTGTTTCTAGCAGCGAGAACCTTGTTTGCTGTTCAATTTCTTTTATGGGCAATAAAATACATACATTTTTAATTAAAATAATCCAGTATCGTGAAGCCATGTCATCTTTGATATTTTCTATAAAAACGCTTAGTCCAGAGGATACAAACAGGTTTGTGAGTAGTAAACAATTGATTTGAAGCAACAATAATTATTGAGAATTAACATTGATCTACCTAGTCCTTCTATGATTTGCATATTCTCGAACTATTTTCCATGCTCCATTGAAGAGCTTGGAAATAACAAAACAATTCCTGATCCTAAACACTCATCACTGAAATTAATACTAATAGCAAAACAATTATATTCCATCTTAATCCTAAGTTAACCACCTCTACATTATTTTTCCACGAGGAGGAATCAGAAGAACTCAGTAATTTGAAAAGAGCATTACCTGTTATCACGCAACAAAATCCACTCATTCCCGACAAACATTCACCTTCCCACAACAATTCGAACAATCGTTATAATTCCCTGGCGTACTGGTACACGACACAATCATCGGTTCGGACGGGCCGAGTCCATTGAAAAAAAAAAACGAAATTATAAAGTTGACGGTGACGACGACAGGAACTCGTCGCTCGCGATGTGTGACGTTTTCCTGAATGCACCCACGAAGCGGATCGTACGAGTTTGATGGCGTAGAGAAAGCAGTTCTTGGCGGGTGGTGCGGCAGACGAGAGCGGCATAGCATAGCCTTGGGTGGCAGCCGGTATGGTCTGAGGTCGTACAAAAACCGACAGTGGGATCATCTGTTGGGTCTGTTGCCCAAATCCGGTCATCGGTTCTCAGTATGCCGTTAACATAGTTAAGAGTTTAGGTAACGTCACGAATAATAGTGGATATCAGTAATTCTCATTGATTTCATACTAAAAGGAAATTATTTTAAATAGTAGGATTTCAACATGATCACTCTTGAATGAGAATAACATTTGCTTCTTATGTGTTTTGAATGTATTTTCATTCTTTAACGTCAATGTACTGACTGTTAATTTTCTTCAAATCTGTCAATGTTAGATGTAAAGGAAATTATTTTAAATAGTAGGATTTCAACATGATCACTCTTGAATGAGAATAACATTTGCTTCTTATGTGTTTTGAATGTATTTTCATTCTTTAACGTCAATGTACTGACTGTAAATTTTCTTCAAATCTGTCAATGTCAGATGTAAATGTCAGTGCCGATGACGTTAGAGGTAATTATGGAATTTATACGAACTGGCCGTTCGGCTATATATGAGGCATTAATTCTTCATCTGGGATAGGTGTCATTCATATTTTATATTATTATGAGGGTCTGGATCAATTTCCATACATAGTGTGAACTACTAGGGTAATTTTTTTTATAAACTCAGCATAGCGGTTATCTTATAAACTCAACTGAGGGTGGGTTGTAACTTGGCAGGTTGAACCTCGGTTAGCATTAACTCATGGTTTTCCTCAAATGGGTCACTGTAACATGAAATCATTTGAAATCACCAAAAATAGTTGACCACTGAATTGTTTATAATTCAACTTCGGCGGTTTAATAGAGTTTTAACCTCAGAACAATATTTTTCGATTGTTTCCAGTAATCCCAGTTGATGTGTGTCAGAGTTCACATAAGTAGATTATTAATCAATAAACTTATCGAATTATACCATTGTGTTAAGGAATAATTATCGGTAAAATAAAATAGAGAACGGAACTTAAAATGAAAATAAAAAGTAGAGTTATGAGTGTTATAAGGATTTATGCCACAATAAATGTTTTCCTATTGTATTATGTCATTTTTAATTATAAACCAATTTACATTAGATTGCGCTATTATCAAAATACATACTCTGCACATCTGAATGTTTCATAACATGAGAAATCAATGATTCCTTGATGATGTGAAGTATTGAACAGCACATGGCTTAGAATTTTTTAAAATAATTCGATTGATTTATCATCCTGAGCTAATGAATCATTCTCTTTATGCATTATTGAAATTTCGTACAGAATCACAATTGAATATTAAACAATCGTATCTGATGTTTTCAAAGTTGAATAAATGCATAACTAATACAAGACATTATAATCGTGACACAGGTAACAAAGACAACTTTTTAAACTATGATTACTTAGATTATTTGAGAATGTTTTGAAACGATTATATTCACAAATTTTTTACTGTTTCAGATTTCATGAAACCGATTCACTCACTGAAAAAAAAATTATTGCTTTATTGATGGTTTAACAAAAAATGATATTAATGATATACATTAAGATAAAAATATCAGGGCTTTTCAACAACTCTTGATCATTATATCTATAGACAGATATGATAGAGTACAAAAGCAAAATTTGCAAAGTTGGTTGAAACATAATTACTAGAAAAATCTTATCAAACAGCAATATTCAAGGCTTATTTCACAGAACTGAAATAATTTGATTCAATAATGAAGAATGTATAGTTTACTTGGCACCCACTTCCTATGTTTTATCAAAAGAATTTTCTAATTTTAGAAATTGACTCAGAGGTGTGCCAGTTTGAATACATTGGAAATATCGTATAATTGTCAAAGAGTACTCATTAAAACTTATGACATTAACCGAGTAATTTGCCATACCAAATTGACAGATCAACAAGTACCTACTGTGAAATGTAAAATGCAAGGATGTCTCTAGAGTCTAGATGATGCGAAGTGCGAAGCAATTTTTCGATTGTTTTCAGTCCTTCCAATCAATCAATCGTTTGATTTAGATTTTTTATCATGATTGGAGGTTAAGTTAGGTTAGGTTACCCCGCACCAAGATATACCTTTCTCGGCTTTAAAGAATGTAAATTCTATGAGTTAGAATCAGATCGAGGTGATCTGAGATATCTATGAAGAAAAAATTCATCAGCAACCAGTACCTCCTCCAATATTCATTATTCTTTGTCAACATGAATAAATTTGCGTTAGAAAAGGCAAATAGTTGATCACTGACCTTTTCTTCATCCATCTCTCCATACAAATAGGCCACCCACCCCTGCAGAAACTTGTACAACTCGTCCACCCTGTTCTTCGGGATGCTGAACCAATATTCTGGCCGCATCTTCTTCTTGCCGTAGGACATCAGTGGCGTCGATTTTGGTATGGGTTTGTTCAGCGGCTTGCCCATCCTGAGTCGGAGGTACAGCGGAGGGTCTTCACAAGACCTTGCTGGTCTTGGAATGAGTTCTGGAAAGTAATCAAGATGGGATTCGGAGTCTAGGGATAAATCGCCGGGTGTCGCTCTATTCGAGGTTATGGTTTTTTCAATTGCACACCATTTCCAGAAGAACTTATACCGATATTTGGTGTACATGAATGAATACTTCCCTCGAATGAGTGAAGAATCATTGACAGATATGATGCAACACTGTAAAAATTCAATTTGATTAGGATAAATAATTTTTTTGCAGACAAATAATATTTTTTACATGATACGGTGGATCATTAAACAAATTCAATTTTCACAGTAAAAAAGCACTAATTTAATCTTAAATATTAAAAAAAATCTGTTATTTTTGGAGAAAGTGAGGTTGTCTCAAAATAGATAGCGTCAATCAAACGTTATCTATAAAAAAAATTCCTTTTATATTTGAAACTTTTATTAAATTTCATCGTTCAATGTTTTGTAAATTTGAAATTTCACACGTCTCACAGCATGATGCTCAAAAATAACTGAATAAATAGAAATATATGAAAAAGAATACCTATACTACTGATATGATAATGATGTGTATTGTAGTTTTTCATCAAATTACTATATATTAACCAAAATATAGTGCATAGCATGCAAAACCTACCAAAATGATCTAGCCCATGACAAGGAGAGCGTACTGCAGCAATTAACAGAAAAAAATGTACTAACATTACAATGTAGTAGTAAATGTGTATGGAAAAATAATGTTGCTCATAGATTTTGCAAAATAATATGTCGGTGTTAAACGATTGATTTGAATTGCATTAAAAAATGCAATAATGCACAATCACCTAAAAATATTCTCAATGTCAAATTGTACCAGGAAAATATGTACCCACAGAATATATGATAATAGGTGCAATGAAATCTAAATGATAATTATAAAATATAACCAACAATCACAGCAGCCTACTTGGAAGCAACATTCACGGCTCAGAATGTTTATTTCAAAATGACAGTGTTCATCATTTTGTTATGCAAATTATTAATTAACCATTTCGAATATACTTGCATGAAATATCCTAAGAATAACGATGATTCAATAACTTTTTTTTACATCTGATGAAATAAACAGCAGACAATTTGGAGGCAAAATAGATTTAGAGGAAGACAATTTGCGTTGATAATATGTATATCACGAAATTATAAACTTATGTTAAGTTAGTGAATCTATTATCAGATGATGTGATGATGTGTTATTTTATACTTCTCTTCGATATTTGGAATGGTTATATAATGGGCATATTTTTGTGATCCATTCTTCTACATATTCAACACACAATACCCAGTACAAGACTGGATTGACTGGAATTATGCAAATAGTTCCATGCAATTTGAGATCAATAGAAAACAGCAGATCTTAGCCGATTCGATGAAAACAATTCGGAGATACATGACTAATTTGAATAACTTCCATTCATACAATGATCAATACAAATACTCACTGTCGAAAGAGACAAACAGTTCTGGCATATCTTCCACAGATACCATAGATCTGTAGTCCAACTTAGGCTGAGGCGTTTTAGATTTGGAACCGCCCTCTGTTGGCTGCCTGATGAACGTCCCAACTGAAGATCGTCTGGAATGGAATATAGCGACTGTAATCGCAGCGAATAATTCGAAGAAAATACCACAAACGGGGACTAAAGAGGTGGAAGAATAAAAAATAAAAATGGAGGCACATTGGGGTGGTGTCTTGGACACTATAGCAAATAATAGCAGAACTGTTTAGTGTTTCGGTACATGTGTATGGTGTAATTGGTGTGAATATAGGTGACCGGAAGGGTTTCCAAACTTACTTTACCTGTATCAACGTAACGGCATTTATTATTGGATAGACTTTTCGAATAGGTTATGTAATTGAAAAATGAATTCAAATGAAGGAAACGCAGTGACTCTATGCGCTATACTAATCGATTTCAGATGACTGAGTAGCACAAAACTGTCATGGGTTATACTCTATAATTCAGGCAATAATAACATCTATGAGTTGGATCTATCTAATGACCCCTTGGTTGAGGATATAAGAATGTTCCTAAATGAAAGTTTCAATATTATGATATTTCAACAAGTAACAACAACAATCCACATCATAAAGGTTTTTAGTTCCCACACATCACAGTGAATACGAAACGGTAACTTTTTATTGGGAAAACTTTGCATTTGAACGAAACCTGCCTATTTCCGATGCTAAAAGCAAGATTTAATCAACATAAAACGCCGGACATTTTCCTGGGTTTTATGGTTATTCTGAGAATATGCATGAACTTTTCCATCGATGTAGTTGTTGAGCTGAATCATGTAAAATAACTTTTCCCATAGCGCTTCACTGTTTGGTTGGTATTAATAAAGTTCGCTGACTGAAAGTTATGTCTGCTTAGTTATTGGCATGTTTCCATGATTTGAAAATGTTACCCCAACACTGAAACCTTAATTTGATTAATTTCATCTGAGATGCCCCAGTACTATATTGAAAACGAACCTAGTGAAACAGAAATGTCAGGATTTAGATTATGAGTTTCTATAGAGTAAGCAGTACCACTCATTGCAAATTTTTGTCATTTACATAATTATGTCCTGCTAACCATTAAATTCTCAAACAGATAATTGACATCTGAATAATTTTCTCGCCACCCTCAGGTGAAGGGATACTAAATGATAAAAAATGAATATGGTCGAGTATTCAATGAATGTTAATTTATTTCTGAACTTATAGAGATTCCGAAAGCTTAATGAACGTTTGTTTTCAACTGTGAGATGCAAATATGGAATATGCTTGTATTACGGAATAGTGACGTTTCTAGTGAAAAGTGTCCACATCTCGCGGCAACCAGTCAAACTTACTGATCCAAATTCACTCAAATATGTGCAGAGCGCTGCAAGTCTTTCTAAAAACTTTGATGACTGGCATAATTGTGAATCGTGTGCTTTGGAAACTTTTGCAGGTATGCAAATAATTATGAATTTACAGCTTTTTGTATGGGATATTTTCAATAAATACTTTGCAGACAAGCAGTTATACACTGTGTCCAAGATAAGGATGTCTTGAGATACGGAGATGGTTGAAATAGAGAGAAGTTGCGCATCTTCAAGCTTAACGATATGCCGTTTAGAAAGTTTCAAAATTCAAAGCAGTTCCGGAGATATCCCTAAATTTTTTTCTGGGGTTATTTAAAGATATATAAGAAAATATTGACATTTTTTAAGCTGTACAAAACAGCGTTGAGAGATTTTCGTGACTTTGCGTGGGTAAATTAGCTAAGTTTAGCCACGTTTTCAACCAAATTCACAGGTTACTTTCGACGGTAGCGCCTCTATTGATGTATATAAGAACCCCACCCAATGAGCTGACATTCAATTGTTTCAAATCAAGAATTTTTCTGCACATTAAAAAATCAAACACCGATTAACCCAACGTGCACGTGCTGTTCGGAAACCCCCACAGCCGGTGTACAAAACAGCTCGAGCCCTACTACTCTGGCCACCAAGTCACACACACACGTACCCCACGGACGCCCCCATTGCGCCCACGGTGGCGCCCATCGCGCCCACCGAGGCGCCCACCTGCGCGCCCATCGCGCCCACCGAGCTGATGATGCCCGTGGGGAAGAAACTGGCTGACGACGCCGAGGCGTCGGGACGCGGCGAGTCGGCAGCGCCGCCGCTGCCCGCCGAGTGGGGGCCGGCGCTGCCCGAGCCGCCGCTGTCCTCGGACGGCGTCTTGTGGAAGAGGCCGCCGCCAAAGTCCGGCAGGTGGAGCGGCGAGCTGGCGGGCCGGCGTTTGGTTAGGTTAGGTTAGGTTAGTGCGGTCGGACATGGTCTATTAGTATCTCAATACCACACTTTGTGTCTGTTCAATAATTTCAACATAATAAATAAATTTCAATATTATGATTAGAATGACGGTCGTCGCTGTGTGCATAGGCAACGGTAGGACTACGGCTGCAGCACTTTGCGATGTTGCCTTGTTTGGTTCCAGGCCTGTTTAAAGAGGGTCGTGAACTGAGTGCGTTGAGGCGCTGGGCTTTGGGCCTGTAGCATCGTTTAGTGGGAGGAGATAGGTGGCCAACCGAATATTCTAGGTACCTAGTTATCAATCGTTCAGACTCTCAACGATAGCCAGTCGAGTAGTGCTTCGTCGGATGACACTTAAAAGCTAAGGTCCCCGTCTTCCACACTCATACAAGTCTCAATAAGACTTCAGGTTAGGTTGTGGTTTATCGTTGTCCAGTGGACGTTGCATGGAGTTTCATATTCTTTTGTAGGATTAATTCAATGATGCATGACAACATGGTTTGCAATGGGCATATCCCACGAAAAAGTACTACACCAAGCTGGGTTGGTGGTTGAGTGCGTTGAGGCGCTGGCACTTCGGCCTAGAGGGTATGGGTTCGAATCCCGGCACGGCTATTGTAAATTTTATTTATTTCTGTAGCATCGTTTAGTGGGAGGATATAGGTGACCAACCGAACATTCTTGGTACCTAGATTTCAATCCTTCGGACTCCCAACGATAGCTTTGCAACACTTTCCAATATTAAGGCAGCTAGCGATCGAATGTCTACCTACCTCTACCTCGAGACCTATCAACTGTTTCTGAAGAAAGCACATTTTAAAATATGCTTTTATTTCACTTCAAAATCAAGCATGATCGATGGTTAGTTGATGGCGGTATTTGGATTAAATCATTTCGGAAAATGCAGAATAGGACTCAAATAATAAGTTGAATCGAAAAATCTTGTTAACTGAAGAGCTATTTCGTTTAAATACGAATATTCGTTTTCAGATTCGAAAGAACAAAATTTGGCATCTGTTGCTCTGTCTTTGAGATGTAAATCTGAAATAAACTGCAATACCTCATTCTGGATAGAAGTTATCACAATACTGAAAGTGTTTGATATTTTAGTAGTAGATTTATCTACATATTCTCCACTCTGCACTACTCATGAAAGTAATGTTTCAGTTTGTCGAAATCAGGAAAACGTGTTTTAATCTCACCCAGAATGTTTGTTAATTATGTCACAAAAACATCACAATTCATCTCAGCCCCTGTCATCAAATTCTTTATTTTTATTTAAAAAAGTGAGACATGTGTTACCTTTTGAAAAGAAAAATGTCATCAGAAACTCTTTATACATGAAAGGGTCACATTGAAAATAGTTTTAAAAATAATTTAAAGTGTTTCCCCGTATCATCTCGTGATGATGCAAATATAATAAGCTGTAAAACTGGGATTGCACACCCATGTTATCATATATCATTGAACTCGTATTGTCTAGCTTTAAAAAATATTACCAACAACTGGATGTTTATTTGAAAAAATCGCATGATCGATACTATCTGAGGGAGAGTGAGAGATACAGTTCATACGACTGTGATTAACTATCCCTATCAGTTTCCTCAATAAGCGAATGTTATGTGGGAAATCCTGTACATTCAATAATTCATAAGCCAAGCGCCATCTGGAAAAACTGACTTTTGAGGGGAGATTAATGAAGTCATTATTTTGGCCGTTCCTAATTTAATAACCGTCTTTAAATTGTTTCAAAAAGAAGTGTTAAAACGCACACCAAGTTCAACTACATCCCAAGCGTTAGGTATTAGTTTCAAAACATCGCTTTAGTATTATCGATAATTGAAGAGGACTCACCTTGAGAACACCTTCGAGAAGACCGAAGAGTGTTGAACTTCGGCAGCAGAATTCGGTTGACTAGGAGTTTTATCTTCATCTTTCTCCCCGCTGAGCGTAGTTTCCACCCACGACAACGGGTACGACAGCCTTTTCAACATCTGAAAAAATTCGTCACAATCAAACCCAAAACCTACGGTGAGATTCGTCATTTACGCACCTTATTCTTCCTACTATCGGTCTTCTCCTCGTCCTTAACTTCGGAGACGCTCGTCGACAACGGCGGCAACATCTCGGAGCTCGAGTCCAAGCTGAAGGACACGGAGTTGTTCTTCTTGCGAGCCGGACTGTCACCGGCATCGCTGCCGGCACCGCTGCTGGTGTTTGTGGCGTTAGAGGGCGCAATCGTTATGGGCGGCACCCAGTCCTTTGAGAGGACGATGTCGGCGTCACTGTATTTCTGAAAAAAAAAAATCAGGTACCAATTTTTTCCTGATGGAATACTCGAATATGCAGTTCTTCGAGAGGTGGCCGAAAATGTCTTGGGACTGCGAACAATCCCTGAGACAAATGGCAGCAAACAACCGGTTCACTAGAGGCAATAAAGAATCAGACTGTTTTGCTGGACATCATGCCCAGAACCCTTCTGAGGACTCCCAAAAGCCCATCTGAAAGAAGAGCTTCGACTCTGGGTAGCAGATGAAATAAAATCTCACTGGAATATCGCCAAGGAAGCTGGACAACTTCTTGAGTTGGACAAAACTTTTCACTGGACAGTGTCCTCTGAGGTATCACCTCGAAAAGATGGGCCAATCAGAGAGTGACCGTTGCCAGAACTGCGAAAACTTCGCTGAAACTGTAGAACAGTTTCTTTGGGAATGCCCTTTGCTATTCTGGAAGATGCTCGAGTTCTTGGGGAGACATCTCTTTAGCTGCCAGGAAACTGATGAACTTTGTACGGAGTCTCGGAATCCCGGATCTCGTATAGATTACAGAAGATCTCATTGATCGAAGTGATTGTGAGGCTGCATAGCATTCACAATCTACAATCTGGAGCGAAATTTGTTATTTCTCGAGGTAAATGTCGATCAATGGTTGACATGTAAGAAGAACTTGCGTCATGTTCTATATAAGTTTCCTCTCGTTTAAAAATGAAAAGTATATTCCTATTGAAAAATGTATTTATTCACCTTTACTCGAAAGTATCCGCTGTATTTAATGAATTGCTCCTAATAGCTGTAACTTATCTGGACTTTTATCGAACTATTGTACAATCTAAAGGAAAATAAATGTATTCATCCACTCTTTGAATTACATACATGCTCCAATCAAGTAGGTCAGAATATAAATTTGCGATAGCACCTGATACCAAGTTATACCAACTGATTTTTCAAATGTCAAGAAAATGTACTTTCATACAATTCAAAAAATATTTCGAACAATGTTGCCACCTACCTTTTTTTGTGGAACCGGTATTATAGGGGGCAGACTTGTTTCTCTTATATCAATGCCCGAATCATGACAGCTCTCTTCTATGATGGAAACTTCTTCTTCGTCTATGTTTTCCTCCTGGAAACTAGATGTGGAAATAGCTGGGATTTCGTCAGTGTCGACAGATCTGAAATAATGTAAAATCCAAATGTCAATCGACGATATTAATCGACTTCACGTAAAATTTTTGGATAAGAAGCATCTGATGAAGTTATAGAAATCTCGAATGTAGGAAAGGGTATGTTTGGAATCAAGGTGGATATAGGATGGTGATACAGCTTCCTATTAACAAGCACTAGAATAAACTGTAGACCTTTGCCTACTTGATTTCATACCGTAGTAATATTTCCTGAAGTTATCAGAGATGGCGACATACCTTGTGTCGGTAAAACAGAATCTGTGCATCTGTCACCTTTTTATCAGTTTCATCTATCCTAGATGAAAAATGACTGAGAAGAGTCAAAATATCGATAATTATTCCAGATTCACTGAAAATATTGTGTTTTGATGTCATTTCAACTCATGTATGTCAGATGCGAACCACAGAAATACATGAGCAACAGAAATCTTCTTCTATAATCGATCTCACCGCCATCTTCATTCAAGTAGTGGAAATATTAGTACCTTCTCAAACGGTCTACAAGTTTTTTGCAGAAACAATTGAAGAGCTGTTTCACCATCCTATATCCACCTTGTTTGGAATGGACGTGGGCATTGCAGGTAGGCGTGTCAAAAATAGTTTGGGGCGTGTCAAATAAACTAGGCGTGGCAGTTGAATAAGGGGAAGCATTTCCATCTTCTCCCACCAACGATATGAATTCGAAGTAGGTACTCACTGCCTATCCCTCGACGGTATGGCCCAATGGTGATCCAGCAACGACTTTCTTCTCTCCTCGAGCGTCCTCTGCTGATTCTCGGCTTCCTCCAGGTTGGTGGGCGTGACCAGCTCCCTGTCGAACGCCTTGGGGAAGGCGTCGCCCTCGCGCTCTGTACAGGAACAGACAGACTCGGCGTCATCGCCTGCTACTAACACAGAAACACCCGTACGTGTCACCACTCACGACATTGAACATCAAAATCTATGGGTTCGTCTGACGAGGAACAACACGTTTTTAGAACTACATTGATCATATGAGGAAATAAATAAATAGGGAGCCAATTTTCACATGTATTATAGGTATATTGCTCGGAAAATGGACCGGTGCATGGTATATAATAATAGCTAATTGTGTATTTAGAGTGCAAAGTGATATATTGCCGCTCGAAAAAGACAGTTGTCGCACGACGAGTAGCGTATTTTTCATTCAATTAACAAGCAATTAACTTACATTTCATAATATTCCATAATCATCATCTAACATCTAACAGAAAATAAAATAAAATGACTCATAGATTGGAAAAAGAATTGCGATATCCCGGGATCGAACCCAGGCTGGCAGCTTGAGAAGACGCGCTTTGAACCTGTCGGCTATTGAGGCTACTTGAAAACTTATGTCTATTCCACAGTTATGATACTTTATGAACCAAAAAGATATAGTCGAACTAATTATTGCTTTATATTCAACGGACTGGTGTTTTTTGCAACAAGTTTAGGATACTTACTTCGATATCTTTAGCATTCAAACATATCATCTCATGAATCGTATCATAATTCATACTTTTCCTCGATTTCTCTGGTAGGAGGTTCTAATTTACAATATTTGCTCTTTCTGCTTCATGAAGAGGTGTGTTAGATAAAACACTGTCACTATTATTTTCCATCATGCAACAGAATAATGAGTTCGTTTTCAACAATGATGGATGCGAGCGCAACCGCACCAGCGGCAATGCTGTCAATTATTGACATTAATTCCTCGCACGAGCAGCAATGCTGTCACTTGAATATGATAAGTCCATTTCGAAAGTCATGAAAAGAACGGTGTTAAGAGTTTTCAATTATGAAACAAGGCGGAATACAGTGTTACACTGATGACTGACATATCATGTGGTTTAATTATGATGAAAATAGATATGTTTCAAGTGATCCTGATTCAGAATACATCTTTTTTTTTGTGAAAGAGTACCATTTCAAATATGGGTCAATAAAATTGGTCGCATCCTCTAAATCCGACGAACCCCCAAACGACCCATAACTCACCCAGCTCCGGAAACGTCTCATCCTTCACCATCATCGAATCCTGCTCCTTGCCCTTCGGGTAGTAAACCTCCGGCTTGTCCCCAGCCGTGGCCTCCACATGCCCAACGCGCATGTGCGCGATGTCGCTGTAGATGGCTGCATTGACAACAAACTCCATGGGCGCGATGACTCCGTACGCCTCCGGGCCGTGTTCAATCACCAGAGGGTCGGACACGTTCGGATCGAACATGACGGCGTTGGGCGTGACGAGCAGCACGCCGCCCACCACGCCCTGGCCGTCGGTGATGTGACGGACGTTGATCTTGAGGAAGCGCTCGCGGAAGACGAACGAATCGCCGGCGTCTTCGCTGTTGCTGTTGCTGTTGCCCGCCCCACCACTCGCCAGAGAGGGAGTGCGCACGCGCTCCACGTGACCCGGCTTGGGGCTGACGGGGCGCAGGTTGTCGAGCAGTTCTGCGAAGAAGGCGTAGGCGGAGGTTGAGGTTAGGTAGCCGTAGAGGGACATGGTCGATGGCGGCGCATTTGGGGTAGGTTATTGCGTGGATGCGTGAGAGTTTTCTTCACGATAAACTTCGAGGAAACTGATGCTGATGGTATCTGAGAATTTGTACGTGATTTTAGCGCTCGTGAACCAACTTTGTGGTGTGTTGATGTTAGTGCTTATTTCCAGTGGTTCAATCAGATATGATGTGATTGGTTAAATAGTATTATTGTATGCTGTAGTTGGAGCAATTCGAGCTGTGATTCAGCTCCAGAAGTTATAGGGCACCCATGGCCACCTAGTATGTCATAATAATATATTCTTTTAATGAGATGATTCAATAGAAAGAAATTCTGACAAATCTACTCCTGAAGTATTTTTTATTTCAATTGACAACATAAGCTACTAAAATTGCACAAATCCTCAGATTCTAGTGAGAAAAAACATGAAACCACTGGCACGTGTGACTTCATGAAAAAATATATTTGATATAATGGAAGATGTTTCCATACTTATTGATACTTCTGTTTCCGATATTGGTCTAGAATATATAAATGCGTGAAGCTTTATATCGATAATTGAAAATCCCACTCGTATGTATAGATATATATATATAACTATGGAAAAATATATCAATGACTATTGAACTGAATGAATAATTTGAACTTGATTCATGAAACGACTTAGTGTCTTGAAGAAATATAAACCTAGTGAATAGTCAGAATTAAATATGTTAATTGTGGTGACAGAGCTATTGATACCACCAACAACAAGGCTAGGAACTTTTCAACCCAAAGAATACAGATTAATTAAAGTGTCATATTGAATAGGTATATGATTTACAAAAATTTTAATTTTCTATTTCATGATCCTATAATATTTATCTGATCCTTGTTTTGATCTATAGACCAAATACCATACAATTCATCAATATATTTTTTCGGCAACGTCCGGAAAGTACGTACTTTCCAGACGATTTTTTTTTTGAGAAAGTGGCATTTTTCCGGCCTAGTCCGGGAAGTACGTACTTCCCGGACTAGGCCGGGAAGAATCACATCGTTGTTGTCATTGTAAATATGAAAATCTTGGTAGTATGGTTTTGATAAATGCAGTTGATCATTACCATAGCAGCAAAATAACGGCTGACAGCTATCTGACATAAAATTAGCTAACATTCAAAAATTATCAGATGAAAACAATCAATGTGAAACGGAAACTTTACCTTCTTGTTCTGACTTCAACAAAAGGCACTTAAATATACCAAGCATTTCAAACAAATTGAATCCATTCAATATTAACAATTGTTCTAATTTTAATATAAATATTGATATAAATAAGAATTGAAATGTTCGAAATTTTGTTCTAATAAAGACATGTGTTTCTTTGATTTGTTATTCTACACGGTTGCCGAAAAAATTGTGTACGCAACACGCCCGAAAACAGTTTTTTTGGACTCGCAGATTTCCAGGACTCGCTACGCTCGTCCTACAATTTTGTCCACTCATCCAAAAAAAACAGTATTTTCCGGACTTGTTACGTAAATTACTATTTCTTGTTTATATTTATTGACCTTCGAATGTGAAGATCTTGTTTTGTTTTTGCAAAAATATTCATCAAATAGACGAATACAGCATAATATAGATTATAGATGATGTTTCTATATATGTGTGTATAGTATAAAACTGATCAAGATAATTTGAAAAAAAAAATTAAACGATATTTTAGGAAAGATTAGTAAAGAAAATGAATAGTGGAACGTGGAACTAACATGTTGGAAAGAATAGTTAAATAAACAATGTTAATACAAATGTTAGATATGTGGCATGATTGTGTTGCATAATAATGTAACGAAAATGATGAGAAATGGATTAGAAGAATAATAATGAGGAAATGTAATGTAGATATAATTAGTTTATATAGTTAGGACTGTATATACTAGAAATTAGATAAGAAATACACAGTCAAAGAGTTGAAGTCACCAGTATATATATTTATATAGAATAGACAGCAAATATCTCGATTTTAATATTCAAAACATTTCTGTACTGGGAATACTGGAATAGTACACTAAATAAAATATCACCTCTATACATTGAACAACACACAACACATCAGAAACCTAGCAAAATCTATTCATCATTTATCATTTGAGAGCTCGCAACACACGTTTCAGTGGGTTAATGTTTTTTCTCACATACGATCTACATCTCTACTGGCAAAATATGTCACAAATCGCGAAAACCAAGCACTATAGGGGAACTAAACAGTCACATTACAACAGACTCTGGAATGAATACGATAAAACAGTGTCGGTCGTACCATGCCACTCGTGGATTGTCGGAGACTTATCAGCAGGTGATAAAACAACAATAATTTCTCGAATTATGCACGCTGGCTTCCACTACCGGTAATATCAGGAAAATAAACCAAGAATCCTACGTAAGTGTACTTTCTTTAGTTGCTTTAGTTTGCTGTAATGTTTAGCAAGTATTATACTTCGGGATGGTCAACGTCATTGGTAGACTTTTCTGGAAGGAACGTCCGATAGTAGGCTCATATCTAGAGTTGTGTAAATATGAGATAAGCAACCACATGTGTATTGTTGGATGAAGTGGATTTTGGCAATAATTGCACTGTTGAATAATTCACATTGAATATTCTGATTCATGTTAGTGGTTGTATGGGAGTACACATTTTTTTTTCGTTTTATGAAGCGAAATCATTGACTGGGTCTGGAATGATCATTATCATGGTAATAGTGGTAGGAGATACTGATTTGGTTGAGTGAGAGAAAATAAGCGCAACATAAGGACTGTATCTTCAGCGTGGCTCTAGCAGAAATTGCTTATCTTTTTTCGTTTTCAAGATATTTGGAGAAAAAAAAAACACATTTCGCATTTTTCTTCTTTATAGATTCTTGAAGTTGTTTTGGAGGTGATTGAAGAATACTGTGCACTTTGACTTTGAACTTCAAGAAATGGTGTTTCGAGTCCAACGTTTTTTCTACGAGAAATCATCAACCTTGAACAAAAATACAATACACCTTGTATAACGAGAAACTTTTCATAACGACCTTTGAGATGTATCACATAGTTTGGTTTCAGAAAGATATCCTCCAATATATCTTTGAATTTCATGCAGGAAAAATCTGTTTTTCCAAAAAAACTTTTCCGCGATTTAGCTGTAAATAATTTCTGTGACGCTACCTTCGCTGCTTCTACCAACTGCGGTGGAGTCAGAGCAAATTCAATCTTCCGCGTGGTATTAGCCAGGAAAGTACTTGTTTTCCGCTGGTGGTCTACCAGCCATTCGAAATGACTATTTCACGAATCATTATTTACTACAATACAGCTTTACTTCGGATTCCTGGCAAACCTTTCCATGCGTGTAGTGCGTACCTTTTTCTTCAGGTGGCAGATCATCGTGAGAATCCTCGATTGGAGTGGATCCTTCGGATTCGTTTTCTGGCACCTCCCTGTTAGGTACGTACAGTTGCTGGCCTGGGAAAATGTACGGGGTGGCCAGCCTATTCAGTTTGGTCAATTCAGAGGGAGTGGTGTCGAATCTAGCTGCTACAGAAGTGAGGGTGTCTCGGTCTTTGACCTGTGCATAAAAATTAGAGGAAAATAAGATATTTCAAATATGAAATACGACAGTTATTCAATGAGGCATTTCAAACTTCAGTTCAGAGAACAACTTCAACACGAAGAACGGCTCTAGAGAAAAATTACCTACGCACTACAACAAAACGGTAACAATATTTTTATGATTGAAAAATAGTAATTTACGTAACAAGTCCGGAAAATACTGTTTTTTTGGATGAGTGGACAAAATTCTAGGACGAGCGTAGCGAGTCCTGGAAGTCTGCGAGTCCAAAAAAACTGTTTTCGGGCGTGTTGCGTACACAATTTTTTCGGCAACCGTGTAGAATAACAAATCAAAGAAACACATTTCTTTCAAAAATTTAAATTTTAGCTAATTTTATGTCAGATAGCTGTCAGTCGTTATTTTGCTGCTATGGTAATGATCAACTGCATTTATCAAAACCATACTACCAAGATTTTCATATTTACAATGACAACAACGATGTGATTCTTCCCGGCCTAGTCCGGGAAGTACGTACTTCCCGGACTAGGCCGGAAAAATGCCACTTTCTCAAAAAAAAATCGTCTGGAAAGTACGTACTTTCCGGACGGTTGCCGAAAAAAAAAATTTAATGTCACTGTATTAGAAGAAGAACAAATAAAATGAGCTTTTTGTTCAATTCGCCATTCGCGTTTTGTTTGTTTCGGGAATACCATGAAATCCAACAACATGTATATAATTTTTTTATTTAGATCCATTATTCGAAGTTTTGTCCGATTGTATGATTTTACCCAAAATTTGGTTCGTATTTTTTTGTTTCAATCTGTTGGAATGCAGGGTTGTCTGGGAAAATGTGGGAAATCGCTCGGATTCAGATGAAACCTGAAAAAATAAGATGACAAATTTCTCTAAAAATGTTTCCTACAGGCACAAATGCCTCTTATAAAGTTTTCAATCAATTGTGCTTTATTTTTGGTTCATTTATTCATTATTATATTACTAAAAAACGGTTCATTTTATCGACAATAAACCAGATATATCCCTTTTTGTAGTTTTAGGTTAAAGCTACCCAAATCATTTTTTATGCCTATGAGCCTTTAAGATTAAACTTGGTACATTATTTCAAGGAGCTTTTACTAGTGTCCTGCAGTGTCCTGCATATCGAATTTTCATTGAATTGTTTCAATTACTTCGAAAGTTATTCAAGAAAATCCGATTTTCCAGCGGCGTCCTTCATATTTCTTCTATCTGTATCCGAGATATTTTCCACATTTTCCCGGACACTCTGTATAAAAATATTCTTTTCAACTCTAAAGAAACTCAGACGTTCAACACAGAAAAACCAATCGAACATTTTTCGCACTCACCGCATACACAGTCGTATTCTCTGGCGGGCCAGCCTTTCTCCTCTCCGACAGGCTAGTGGTAGATCCGTCCAAATCTGCAACAGGCAAAAAACACTCTTTAAAGACACCGAACATGGGCACCCAAAGCAAAACAACATATAATGCCATGGCATGGAAAACCAAAAAAAAAACACAGTCGATAGCTCGAGATAAACCGTTAACCTTTGAGCCACGAGCCGCCATTCCTCTGACAATCATTGTAAACAATAACAAACTCCAACATGCCGTCGCTTCTGGCACGGCCTACTGCCAGGGACGGGGGATGCGTCCGGCAAAAGTGGTCATCGACGAAATTCATGCCAGAAATCGCCCATAACCTGGCTCACTCGTCCAGATCTGGTCGGATCCTATCGCTAGTCGAGTGGCGCGAGGCGAAAAACTAGTCACGAGCAGTGTTGCCAACTCAAAATTTCAAAAATCTCAAAATGGCTTCTATGAAAACACCAGAAAATCACAATACCCGGTTAAAAGAAAAAAATGCGCCGCAGGCGAAATTTTTTGAAAATCTAGTGGTTTTCTGGTGGTTTACCAGATTAACACCAGATAATAGCTAGTCCTATTGGTAAAACTGGAGCGCACTCGGTGTAAATGTTTCTGCCTAATCGAAAAGGGTGCTAGTGGTGCAACTTATGTAATTTATGTCAAACTGAAATCTATGCTCAGCATGAAACATGAGAGCTCAACATGACGTTGACGATTTAACGAATATATCGAAATCGTGATCCGTGTCATGCGCATGCGTCAACTGTCAATTAGTCAATTCACAAAAATAACCACCAGCCACTAGATGCAATTTTTTGTCACAAAACGATAACTCAAACCACCAGTTTTGGTGTAAAATCCACTAAGATGGCAACACTGCTCACGAGTGTCGCAGACCTTGGGTACAATGTGACGATTACATTACGTCGATTAGGACGATTGCAATGGCTAGCCAAGCGACCAGTTTCGTTTAGATGGGCATGGTTGGAGTGGGAAATGCTGCATGGTACGGATGTTGGGTATCGGATGACGCTTATCAGGCTGTTTAGACGAAACGTCAGCACATGGACTTATCAACAATTCTCGAGTGGGGATCTAATAACCTGGTAGAATTCAATGCAACAAAACACAAGGATGTATTTTCTCTAGAAAAGCCAATCTCACTGTGCCCAACATTATTCAGTCAGGAGTAACCATACCATTGAAGTCATCCATTTCGATGCTTGGCTTCACTATCAGCAATAACCTTTCCTGGGAAAATCACGTGAGGTCCATTGCCAAAAGTGCATCCCAAAAACTTGGATTTCTGTTTCGAGCTAAGAGCTATTTCACTCCCAGTCAGCTGCTTATGATCTATAAGGCACACGTAATACCTGTCCTGGAATACTGTTCCCATATTTGGAATGCGGCAATTTGTCTCGTCGGTGATGCCTCGCTTACAAACTCGCTCACTTCTCTGGAACACCGTCGAAAAGTTGGCGATTTATCTCTATTTTATAGATATTTTCATGGGCGATGCTCTTCTGAAATATCAACAATAGTTCCTACATTGGCAGTCTCTTCGAGATTAACCCGCCAAGTTCAGTCTTCACATCCCTTCGTGGTCACTTTAGAGACCTGATGATCGTCTCTTTCCAAAGACTCGTTCATCCAACGAACATCGAGACTTTGGAACTCAATGCCTAGGGAGGTGTTCCCCAAGGCATACGATCTCCAGAAATTTGAGAAGAACACCAACTCCCACCTTCTTTCCCTTGGTTCTCACGATGTTCTTATGAACATTACAGGATATCCCTTTTCGTGAGAACCAGAACATAAAAAAAACAAACAGCAACATAGGATAGGATTCCAGTAGTCACCAGGGACGTATTCACCAATGGGCATCCCTTATCCCTCATAAAAATTGTCTGTTAAAAGCGGGGTACACCGCAGCACCAGTTGCAGCAAAGAAGGAAACAATATTTGAAGTGTATTGCAGGCTGTAATAGATCTGGCTACTCATGACCATCATTCCGAGGATGGAAAGTTGCTTGCCAACAAGCTACAAAGTTTTTCGGATTATTGCAAAACTTTTATTAGGTTTTCTCTACGAAGTCAACACAGTAATCCAACTATCACAAGAGTGCCTGGCTGAACCTGAGAACGTTTATCTGAAGTCTTTGGAATAGTCCGTAGTCAACTGGGGTTGATGTATTCGCTAGTCTGAACAAGGACTGTAATCAAATCATAGCAGCTTTCGAATTGGTAAAAATGATGGGTACCGCAAAGCAAATATCTATGGGGCACAATTTGGAACAAATTCTATTTAGTTTCAAAAACTCTGCAAGGCGTAGACAGACTAAGAATTTATCAACTCCACATTTACCAAGCACAGTTCGGTATATTTTGAAGTTTCATGCAATACGAAAAAAACCTTCGTAGGGCAATGGTTCGTTTAAGTACTCAGAGAGAATAAATCACCACAAGTAAATAACTCCACTTTTTATTAGAACATTATTGGCTTTCAATCATCATATTGGTTTAACAGTTTCAAACAAATATCTCTCCTCATGCATCGTAATGATCGTAAAATACAGAATGCGATAAACAAATATTTTTATTGGCCTGCCAATTAACCTGCATTTACTAGTAATTCAGAATCGTTGATAGATTAGATATCTAGATCCATAGGCGTAGGTACTAGATGTCTTGTTTTTGAATGTCAATAGCAAGGGGTTGATAATGTTGATATTATTATTATAAAATTATTTAGAGTGTATTTATGATTTTATGGGGTTTTAAGTTTTTATGTCGCCTTCATCATTCGACATATCTAGAAAAATATAATAACGATTGAAAGAATAATAATTATCAACACGATAGATTTACTCAATGAAAATGAGAACGTTCACGTTCGTTTTGATTTTTATTCAAATAGTTGTCATATTATTGTATTCAACAAGTTTCGAATTGAATTGAAATATTTTGATGAAAATATATCACACTTCTGATAGAAATGCATGGTATTATCGCTTCCCTTCATGTATTCAAAAATCGTTTGTATATTCGTTTAGTGTAAATATTCTTCGAATTATAAATAGTAGAATAAGTGCCCAAAGGGAAACGAAATCAAAAATAAAATGTGACTACGACCCCATGTAACAATAAAAAATTCGCAATGATGAGCTCACATTCGCTTCGGAATACGTCTCCGATTGAAGTGAGAAAAAAATTCAAACCATTATGTTGAAAAATGCTAGTTATTTGTAGATACAATATAGAAAGCGTCGTTCTCTAAAATTGATAGGCCCCAAGAACCCCAAAAGTAACGACCATGGAAGGCTATGATATGTATTGTTGCTAGTATGAGACCATAAAGAATTTACCTTATTCGGGTCGCGGCAATGAGTCAAATCGAGTTATTGGGACTTGTAGCTCATAAATTACAAAAAACACACATTAAACGGCATATAAATCTAACGAAAGGAAAACTATTCTCATTTAAACTAGGTCGAATCTCAATAATTGATAATCTTGATTTAACAAGACTACAAAACGTTTTTCTTATATGAAAGGAAAAACTGCAGAGAAAATAAACTATACAACTGTTATGTGAACATCTAGGCAGCAAATACTTTCACTATTATCCAGACAAAAAGTGCGACTTGGAGTAGAGTCAAGCTATGTAGATCTTAAATCTGGAGTTCCACAAGGTTCCATTTTGGGACCATTACTTTTTAATATTTATATTACACACATTCTGAGGAGTGTGAAATATTGTAAAATGCATCTCTATGCCGATGACACCCAGCTCTACTACTCGTTTCCGTGCGCTGAGATCGGTGATGCCTGCGCCATGATCAATGAGGATCTCAAATCATTCATGGATATGGCAAGGGATCACTGTCTCATTATAAATGCAGACAAATCAAATGTGATGATATTTGGTCCAAGAAAACATCTACCTGAGCTGAAGCACTTAGTTAATATTACCATTGAACATACTCCTATGATTGTTTCAGACGAAGTGAAGAGTCTTGGTGTTATTATTGATAGTAATCTGCGATTTGAGAGACATGTCAACAAGCTTATTCAGAAGGCATACGCTACTATCAAACTCATTTACGGTAATAGACATTGTTTATCAGTAAAACTCAAGACGAATATCTGTGATAGCTTAGTTTTGTCTCTTTTTAACTATGCAGATTGTCTCTATGGACCAAATTTAACTAGCCAGTTCAAACAAAAGATTCAAAAAGTGCAAAACTCTTGTCTGCGTCTTATACATGGTGTGAGGAGACGAGAAAGAATATCCCATAAACTTAGGGAAACTGGCTGGCTCAATATGGAAAATAGAAGGATACTTCACTCGTCCTGTCTTTACCATAAAATAATCATTGATAAATTTCCTCCCTACTTGTACAATAAGTTGAAATTCAGAACTGATGTTCATACAATTAACATTAGGTTCAAAGGAATTCTAACACCACCCATCTTTAGAACAGAATTTTTTAAACGGTCGTATAGCTACCAAATTTGCAATACATACAATAATATTCCCATCCCAATGAAATCCTTATCACTGTCGAAATTCAAATCTAAACTTAAGATTTCGATTATAGAAAATCAAACTTGAAGTGTTTATCCCCTCAGTAGAATTTAATGTTTCATTGTGATATAAATACTATACCTATTCGGTTATAAATGAAAGAGTTCTTGCTGGACGCGTTGAGATATTTGAAGGTTGAGTGGAAGAACAAGTCAGTAGTAGATTTTATCTACTTCTTGGGTTGAACTCCGCCTTTTATGTTCAGTCTGCCATATTTTGTGTATACTCACCTTTATATATACTTATGTACTGTACTGGATATAATAAAGTCGTTTATTATTATTATTATTATTATTATTATATGTGGCATGCTAAATTTTGTCTCAATAGCTACATAACTTTTTCATCAAGAACGAGGCAACATATTGTTACAAACTGTGGTCAGAGAGTATACGCTACTGGAGTCAAAACTCGGTAGGCCATCAGGAAAATCGACAGAAAAAATTCGAGGAAATAGCAACAGAGGCCGACAGCGTGATGTTTCTAAGAATTTCGCGAGAATACGGGAAAGTCTCGTACTTTCTGGAACCTTTGGTTTCCACATATAAAAGGGCCGCAGTGTTGCCAATAGTTCGTTTAGCGAGCATATCTAGTGATTTGCTGATTTGTTTTGTATTACGAGTAGTTATAGTGGAAAATTAACGAGCCCAAACCCAAGAGGAAACATCGTAACAATATAAAAAAACACAAAAGACGAAACAATGTTTATAACTAATCAATAAATGATTGATGAAATTGCAAAAAACTGCTGTGTGCTATTTTTTCACTGGATTAGATAATATATTTGGAAGATAGGTATTCCACTCATAAGACGTTTTTATATACTTATAACACGCAAGGATTATCAAAAAAGGAGGCTGAAATGCCAAAAATAGAAGACCAAAAATTCATGTTGCAAGAATTAAAATCAGGTCAGAAAATTAATCACCATAAATAAAGATATGTATGTTTGTACAGTAAATTTACTCTTCTTATCAAAAAAGCATTTCATTGTAATGTTTGTAAATGATTTATTACTATGGAAAATATATTGTCCCATTGAAGGAGTTCAGATCAATATAAATTCTAGATAAGTGAAATAATATTAACTTTCCCAACAAACTTTTTTGACCTTGGGAAAAAATATCACGATCTTTGGTGCAACTGGAATAGTTATTCAAAATTGCTTCAATATTGTTTGCAAAGTTTGTATACCTCATAATATCTATGGATATTTGAAGGTTCAATATGTGAAAAACAACTGCTTGTATGATGACTTACAGTGCTTCGCTATGATTTTGGAAAAAAAATATTTTGCACCTAATACATACCACGATTCCGAATATGAATTGAAAATTTTCAATTTTCGACCCCGAAAACCCATGCATTCTTATTTTCGGCAGGATCAAAACAAAATTACAAAATTCGTCTGCCATTTTCGAACCACCAGCTTCAATTTATACGAAAAATTCAAGACCTCCGACTCCGAAAACCTCCAGATACCAATTTTGGATCGAATCGGACAAATAATCAAAAAACTCCGCCATATTGGAGCAGCCATTTTGTTTTTTCCTTAGTAAAAATTCATAATATACTGTCGCCGGAATTATGAACATGTGCCAAATTTCAAACAATCGGACGATTAGAAGTGGGTCAAATTCAAGTTGCAAGATTTTTTATTACATTGCTAGTTATAAGAGAAACTGAATGAGAGCTTGTATTATAATAATAAAAAATTGTACGGCGACTTGACACTTGGATAAATGGGCTTCGTCGATGAGAGGGTTTCCGATCAAGGGCGACTAGATGGGTCTTGATTTGCCTGACAAAAAAATTACATCAAGTAAAATGCGCACATTCATTACGACTCAATGGTTTTTAATGATGAGAAATGGCTCGGTGTAACTACAAAATTGCGAAATTAGACCTTGCAGATTGCAATCAATTTTCAGCTGGTTTTCTTGTTGCTCGCGTCAGACTCATTCAAAATTGCGAACAATCTCATTAATCAGGAATTCCAAAAGGATTTATATATTTCTGGGACGTCAAATTATTGAAGAAAGATTTCTCACGGTGCGAATTACAATTCATTCGATAGATATCACGTCTTCAGAATTATGAGATTTGTTTTGAAAGAATATTATTACTAATTTTGTAAAAATTTATCTGTTTCCCTCCTTTGTTTAGCAGATCATGAAACTGCAAAACTTACTTACCGTCCCTGAATTAGATTTTGGCACATGCAAAAAAAGCCTGATTCATCGGATATATCTGGCTATCTGGCAACAGCGGTTTACCAAGTTTTTCCACCCACCGTAAAGTATAACCGCAAATAGCATGCATAATTATTATGAATGTATTTTCGTTCATTACTGCCAAATTGTTTTAATTTCATAATCAAGTCGTGGTTGAGGTTACATAATAATTAGGAATTATAATTACCATCTATTGTGCATGAAATGTTCCAGGTCGTTCACCGATATTATGAAACACTCTATTTACTTTACATCTATGAATAGTATTTTATATTCGATTTTATACTACCAAATGTTTCGACTCAATCAAAGACTTTCAATAATTTTAGACTTTCAACAAAGTTTCGAACACTAATGAAATTAATTTGGGCGTGAAAACAGAAAGTTCACTAGAGTACTAAAAAGTTTTCAATAGGGAATTGTTTTAACTTCGAAAGCGGCACTTTATTTTACAAGTGAAATTTGCGAGTCAATAAGAGTCACTTTATAGATCCTAATAAAACATGCAATTTTTTCTGCAACCAAAATAAAAGATATCTAATTGATAAAATATAAATTACATCAGGTTTATTTAATTTTCGAGGATGTTCAAATTGTAATAATCAATAACACATTTACTTCATTGTTTTACCATACGTCAAAAAAAAATTTTTCGAGTAAGAATACCTTTTTTTTCAAAGTTGAGGAGCTGAAAATCACAGTTGTTTAGCTTAGGTAGCCCTCAGGGACTATTCCTGTTTATTTGATTCAAGAAATGGATTCTGCGAGAAAAAACAAGCGAAATGATATCGGACAAATCGGACCATCCGTTCGTGGCGATTTGAAAAATTCGAGAAAGTTTCATTGGTTTCCATTTGATTCATTTTTTTCCTATAAATCAACATGATTACCAAGCAAGTGTGTGATGTATTATTTTGGATAGCCCGCAGAGTTTGTAACCCACTGTGTTTTCAACTCTAATAAGTCATTTTGTATATTTACAAATTATAAAAACAAATAAATTAGTATGACCTGAAGCTGAACTTTGTCTACTTCTTATATTGTTGGATGTTGTTTGCCTTTTTCCTTTCTGCATTCAATTTATGTGAAACTCTGAGGCAAGTTGAAAGCAACCAGAGAAAAGTTTGTTATAATCAGCTCAGATATACTCACGATGACTGACTACTTTGCTTTGCGCCTATATGGTTCTAACAAACTCTATCTGAACGCGCGGTGTTTCCAATTATTATATCGGCAGAATTCCTCGAGAAAGTTCTCGTACTCTCTGGAAACATTGGTCTCCACATATAAAAGAAGCTGTGTCGTGGACAGGCAATCAGTTACCACTGGCGAGAAATGAAGGTTCTTACCTTTCTCTAGGCTTCTGTCGAACTGGCCATCAACTTTGGCTCTGAGGGAATCCAGATCGAAGGGAGACGTGATTCCGTGGTCCACACTCCGACTTTTGCTCCTAGAAATCGAAAAGAGAAAGATAAAGGTCGATAAACAACACTGCATGGCAAATATCCATCTTTGAAAAACCCTTACAGGACTTCGATGTAAAAAAATCTACCTAAAACGTTACGATTATAGATATCTAGTTAACTTTTGAAACTAACTTCAATCAATTCTTACAAAATGACAGCAATTCAACCAATCAAATTAAATGCTGCAATTGAAGGCAACAGAACAGAAACCAGGAAATTACACCAATAAGAAAATCTGAAATAACGGGTTCAAATTCCCAACTAGAACATGTCATTTAAATTGTATGATTATACGCTCTTCCATAGATTAAATTGGGTACTTTATGATTTTTATAATAATGTTTTAATGCAATTACATTGAATAAGGTAAATTAAGAACCCGTTTCACGCGGAAAGATGGATCTGAATAGCTCATTAAATTATTATCATAATGATTGTCATTTACATCCAATAACAGTTTTTATCTGCAGTTTAAATTTCATCTTCCACAGCAAGTAGAAGCTGCTGCATTCATAATTCACACGAATGACCTTGTACAAGTGAAGTATTAGTTGGGTGCAAGTAAATATTATTCATGACTTAAAGCAGCTCCGCGAAAAATAGCCATAGACAAACATCACTAGATTACGAATTAATTCTCATGTTTTTTGCAGAAGCAGGGGCGGACACATCACCGGGCAGTTCGGTGTAGTGCACAGGGGCCCCGAGCTTGTGGGGGCCCCGGCCAGCTCCTCCGCACTCGAAGTTCTAAAATACCGACCTGACCTAACCGGCCGATTATCTGATATTTTAAAAGCTCTTACTGAGATTGAATTAAAATCATCGAAAAAAGATGAAATTGCGGATGCTTCTTCTTTAAAAAAAAGAATGAGTACTTTTGAATTTATATTTGTTACGATTTTTATGTTTAGAACTTTGAATCATATTAATTTAGCATCAAAAACTTTACAAAAAGTTGACATTGATTTGAATCAAGTAACGACAGTTTTAGACCGTGCATGTGAACATATATCATAAAATCTGAAGCCATAGATCTGCCACCAAATTGAGTATTGAACCGGCATTTCAGGCAACAAAAAGGCAAAGAAAAGTAAAAAAACACTTTGACGAACTTGCTTTTGATCATCGTTTCGAAAACAGAGAAGAATTTTTTAAGATTAAAGTTTATTACTTTGTTATTGACATAATTCGCAATCAGATTAATAGACGATTTTCTGCTATGCTCGCCGTGAAACAAACTTTTGAATTTTTAGAACCGCGTTATTTAATTGTAAGCTCAACAGAAGAAATATTACACAGATGTGAAGAATTATGCGAAAAATATCCGAAAGTTTTATCTCATCGTTTTGTAAATCAGTTTCACATGATTTTAGATTTAATGAAACATGATCTTAAAGAAGATATGTCCATAAGACAACTCTTTGAATTTATTATTAAGAAGTATGCGTTTATGGAAGCAGAATTTTGCGAGGTTTATATGGTTTTTCTTTTATTTTTTACCCTTCCTGTAACAGTTGCTTCTTTGGAATGATCTTTTAGCAAGCTTAAAATGATAAAAGACTATATGCGATCTACAATATAAGTCAGCAGCGATTGCGTGACTTATCAATTTTGTCTATAGAAAATAAAATGGCATCAAACTTAGACATCTCTAATTCAATAGATCGTTTTGCAAATGCCAAAGTTAGAAAAAGGGCGCTATAAGCTATAATAACTAATAAGTATACTGTATAGTCTATAGTGTATAGGTACTACTAGTTTATTAAGAATTTCTTTGTTTTATTTAGAATGTAGCTGATATTTATTTTATATTTTCTGCTTGTTATTCTTGTTAATAGTTTAAAAATAAATTAAATAATCCAAACCATTCGAGCAGGGGCAAGTCATATTTTAAATATTAGTTTTGAAGTCAGAGAGGCCCACAAGCACTTCTTGCACCGAGGCCCACTCTTACTTAGATCCGCCCCTGTGCAGAAGAATCATGCAGGATGTTTATTATAAAAATTTGTCTGACATCATAAAATGAGATGGATTGAAATGCTCTAATTTTTTATTTCCGATGAAGACACAAGCCTCCAGAAGCGCATCAATCAAGAATCTGTTTCTGTTGTATCAGATTTAGTACCGATGTTTATAGTCTCCATCCTCAGTTTATTAATATCCAACAATTTTTCGATGAAGGATAAACAATAAATGTAATAAACAAGTCGATTTGAGTCCCACCTCATTCATCACCAGACTAAGCTTTAAAGCTCAGTTTATAAACTCCGGTGCGGTAGCTACAGTTGACGCTGCCGTTCCAAATTTGGTATTGAGAAGATATCCAACGGCACCTGCGTCAGCTGCGTAGTTTATGAACAGATGTTTATTTTTAGCATATTCCATCTACGGCAGCGTCAACTGTAGCAACGGCAGTGGAGTTTATAAATTGAGCTCAATGATAAAATGTAACAAATCATTCAGATTTTTCGTTTCGGTAGAACCATATTCATCAGGGAAAAAATTACTGCCAAAGTATACCATGGTACTTTTGATTGATTTAGCGAAATAAGGATGAAACGATACGTACCGCATGGCTGGAAAATGCTCTTTTGTGGTCCTCCCAACATCCTGTGAAGCCCTGCGTGACCTGAATGAACCAAGCAAAAAACCAAGTGTGAGGTGAAAAAAATATCATGCAAAAATACGTGCTGAATGTATAATGTTGGTGAGCGAGATGTGATATTTTACCCAACGTGCAGATGATAGATATTATTAAAATATAAAAAAAATACGATCAATGATACAAGCGGAATAGTGCTTCATGGTTGAAATTGTATGAAACGCGCATGCGTGTAATCATATGATATTCTCGTTATTGTTACCCTTCAAAAAAACCACAATTATTTATGTATTAGGCATAGATCAGGGACCGATTAAAATGAAACCAATGATCTAGGAAATTTCATATCTTCCTAAAATGGTACCTACTTGAAGTTTCTCAGGCATCAAGAGTTACAAATTTCATAAGGAATTGTTAGAACCTCTCTATATTTCATTCGGGTCATGTTGGTAGCATTGTAATTTGTAGAGTAAATAGAAGATTCATTTCACATTGCAATAACATGTCTAGGTCGATATTATTTATATTTGTTATGGCATTCGTTAACCTTTGACAGTGACTTGTACATCAGATGCTGATACTGTTGATATATTGTTTGATAGGTCGCGAAAATATAAACACGTATCATTAATACTAACAATCCAGAAAGCATTTATCTGACATTCATTACAGTAGGACCGCGATTATTTTGACCAATCTTTTTATTATACGTTCTCGCAGTATCGGCAACTATAACAATCTGATTCATCTCATGTAACTTTGCAAGTTCATGAAATCTTATAATTGAATTCACATTACTGTATTCCATAATTGGGAATAAGAAACTGCCAAATATGAAATATATACGGATATTTTTGATTATGATAAACATAGAAAATATTAAATTTTCTATTTATAGTGAGTAACATCATGAAATGTAATTATTCCGACTCAATTAATTATACTGGATTCAACAACAAATTGCTTTCGTTTCATTATGTAGCTACTGGAAATAATGATAATGAAAGTGAACGAACTGGTTATCGTATTCGAGTAAGCTTATCAACTCAAAGAGATGGAAACAGTAACAAATAATCGAAAAACGTATGATAACAACTTTAATCATTTTACAATTATTATTATATGGATGGAAGGGAAAAATACAGATCTGACAATTTATCTTGAATTCTGATTGACAAGTTTTTTATACCAGCTGAATTCAATCAACTGTACTGATTCAAACACAATAGGAGATAAATGAGCCGCAAAATGTCAATTACTATACAATTGAATCTTTTGCCAAAAAAACCTTTGGACCCTGAAGAATCCAAATTCGTCTCACTTTTCAAGGAAGCAACCCTGTTTTTTCCGTAATTTTTGTGGTAGAATCGAGATATTTCTATAATGTTCATTAGTTCTAACTCCTGAGAGTTTATTATGTTTCAGAAGGGTTTCATGATTAGGAAACTTTAAAGGAAAGTTGAAGAGTAATCGATTTATTAGGATAATGCCATAATATACCACTAAAAGAAGTAGAATTCTGAATCATAAAAAATCTAGATTTCCGTTCTTCAGATATTTTTGATAATTCATTTATTTTTATCTATACGCCATCTACCGCGAACAACCTTGTGTATCTGAATCTTTTGCACCAATGGAATTTTTCTGCTCAACTGTCAATAACAACTAGACTATTAAGGTCGCACACAGGGAAATATGGCCTTCGGCCTTGCCCTTAAATAATTATCATGCATCGGCGGAAGTTTCCTTCCGAACCGGTCCTGTCCTGACATTTGATCGATAGATTCGCATATATCACATATCTCTCGACCGTTTTTGTAATTATTATTATTATGCATGCAATATGCAATTCATTTAGTTGGGAGGTCTTCGGGTGGTTTTTATCGAGCTTTGTAAGCCGGCTTTCAATGAGGAACTCGCATCCAAAGGCCGTCTGGGGTTGTCCTCTTATTGTTGAGCGTCTTCGGTTTTCCTTGCACGCGTTCGTTTAACTCGTTCATTCGAGTTGAGAGGGCAACTTCTTCTAGAAATCTTGCGAATGTGAAAAGGGTGATGTTGTGCGAAAGATACATTTTTCGGAATCAAAAGATTACAAGTCACAATATTTTTTCTTGTAACAGTAAATAAACCACATGTGATCTCCATTTATTATTGGTTTTGATCCAATATGACGAAAATAGTACATTGTGTTAGAGCGGGTTTATACAGCAGACGAAATAAAATAAGGAAAAACATAAAATAAGATAAGGAATAAGGAACAATCAGAGTAGTTTATACAGATGAATAACATAAAATAGAATTTAAGAAGCCAGCGATCACTGCATTTGGAAAATGACTTTTATGTCACCTTCTGATAGAAATGTAGGCTGAATTTACTTCGGTTTGGGAACGCTTACAAGCTGTCAGTATCTACTGTAAAATTTTTCAAAGGTCACTCAGTTATATTAAAATAGTAGGCATCTACCTCGGCATCTACGTATATAATCTATGGAAATAAGATTCCTATTAACTTATTTGTTTGTTAACTATAGTAGGTATATTTCGATTTGAAATTTTTTTGTTTATCAATGTAACATGGAATCTTACGCATTTTGAATTATTGATGTGTAAAAATCAATGAAAAGCTCAAAATTGTACCAAATGATAAAAAAAAATCGGATTCGAGTTTTTTTTTCGTTTTTTGCATTTTCTGAGAAAATTTTCCATAGTCATGTATATTTTTTCTTACACCATCAGAAAGTAACGATTTCAACGAACAACAAGCCCACCGACTTTTTCAAAAAAGCAGATATTTTGACGTGAGAATTTTCGATTAAAAATTAGGGTGGTTTTTCGATATTAAGTCGGAATATGGTGAAAAAATAAATATTTGAAACCAAAAAAATTACAGTGTGTTTGGGACATGAAAGAGTAAGTTTTCACCAAATTTCGTGAAAAAAGAATTTGGTTTGTAAAAGATGAAAATAAAAAACGAAAAACTTATGTGAAAAAGGTGTGGGAACAAGAGATGTATAGATAGTTTCATTATACCTACAACTTTGCAATTCAACTTATCTCCATAGGACTTGTAGTTTTGACGGAAATCGAGATAAACCGTTTTTTACCTTCAACCCCCCCCTCCCACTTCTCGACCTCAGATCGCCCGTAAATTATTTTTTCTATTTTTGTTGTATAATGAAGTCATTGTGCAACGCAAAAGCGTGTCGAAATAGCCACTATTTCGATACGCATTTTTTATTATTCGGATTTGTACAATCGAACTGTCAAATGAAAGTCAGAAGAGTTGGGCCCAGCTGAGCGATTTGGATTTGGTGATATTAGCAGTTAAAAACTCAATGTTTCAATTGGTAAATTTCAATTCAGAGTGTAATTTGATTCAAATTGGCCAATAAAAACAATAACAACATTGAGTTTTTCATCGTTGGTATTGCAATAATCAAAATCACTCAACTGTAAACTGGGCTTTATGATTGTGCGTCAGATTTTAATTATTTCAATGTCATCATTGTTACCAATCGAAGATGTTTCTGTTATTTATCGATATTAAATCCAATTTTTTTCTTCAAATAAATTCAAAATAGCAAAAATTGCATATGACACACGTTTTATAAGACACGTTGTCGCACTTGTTCACTTGGAGTACTCGTCGCTTCGCTCGTCGTACTCCAAACAACGCGTGCGACAAAATAGCGTCTTATAAAACTTGTATCATAATATACTATTTCCTATTATCTTTCGTTTCCAATGGGTTTCGTCCTACTATAATTTTTTTTCACTATTCACCATTTTCAAAGGCTTCAGCACTGGTCTATGTAAGCCTGACCAAATATGTCCTTGATGATTTCATCACGGCCTCATCGGCATATAATGGCGTGAGCTATTAAAATAAGATTTCGTGATCAAAGCTGGCTATTACGCACGTATTAGTAGCGTATGTTGCACTGGTACGTAAAAAAGTATCGTTTTACAAGCAATATAAGACAGCGTATTGAATTTCATTTACACGAAAAAGGCAGTTTGGAACAATTAAAAACAAAGTCTTGTTAACGACGTTGGCAAGCATTGAGAAAAATACGTCCAGTCTAGACCGACACAAATATAATCATTTCGCATATATATATAATATATCATGGAAGCTGTAGTAGAAGTTCCATAACAGGTTAAATTTGTGCTTTGTGGATCATGATAAGCTTCTTGTAGAAAATACAAGCGTTAGCTTCTGATGTTTTTAATTGCATTAAATCCTACTGGATTGTCAAATCTCCATTTACAAATTTTTTCTAGATCTTCATTCACAATATTGACCATTCTTCACCTTATATCTCTAGCTCCATTTTATGATATAAGTGCTTCAAAGTCTGCAAAAACTATGAGCAGGACAGGAGATCGTCTCTAACAGAATGTTGGTTTGTGCCAAAACAGATAGTGTTAGAACCCCTGTGTTGAAGATGAGACGCCATCAACTAATAGTACTACTACAAGAGAGCTTGATAGTAAACGACATAGTTGTAGTGCCAAACTCCTAATATTATGGTTTTAGTGCGCCAAATATTTCATACGCTTTCACCAATTCATAGACACGGTATTCTAATACGTGAAAATAAGGAAACAAATAATTTTTGTGTAAATAAGAGAAAGGGACTCACCATTTCAATGGTTAGTGGCAACGTTATAGTATTTCTTCGATAATAGCTCTTGAATAATTTTATCTAATCAAATAATTGTATCATACCTATAGATTTCCTTTTGTTATATCTTCTCTTCAAGGTGGATATAGGATGATGAAACAGCTTCCTATTAACAAGCACTAGAATAAACTGTAGACCTTTGCCTACTTGATTTCATACCGTAGTAATATTTCCTGAAGTTATCAGAGATGGCGACATACCTTGTGTCGGTAAAACAGAAACTGTGCATCTGTCATACCTTTATCAGTTTCATCTGTTCTAGATGAAAAATGATTAAGAAGAGTCAAAATATCAATATTCATTCAAGATTTATCGAAAATTTATTGTTTTAATGTCGTTTCAAGTCACGTCTGTCAGATGTGAACCACAAAAATACGTAAGCAACAGAAATCTTCTTCGATAATCGATCTTACTGCCATCTTCTTTCAAGTCGTGGAAATATTAGTACCTCCTCAAACGGTCTACAAGTTTTTCACAGAAACAATTGAAGAGCTGTTTCACCATCCTATATCCACCTTGCTTCTCTTGTATGTCCAAAAATATAAACCAAAGTGAATGACATCGCACATAGGTACTAGATTTTCATTCCTAATGGAATACCTTCCATGGCCAAGACTGTTTTATTGTACAATTCATTAGTACGTACACAAAAGCAACATATCAATAATTAACGATAAGTGGCAGATGACGATCGGAAACAATCATTACTTTCATTTTTGCATCATATTCGCTGTAGCTAGGTGGTTATCCTTAATTTTTTTCATAATAGCATCAAGTTCGACATTGACCCAGTTACCTATCGTTAGTCCAATAGTATCAATTACCAGGTGGCATAGATTCATGCATTAGTATATCACATGACTGCGATCAGAGACAAACATAATAAATCATAAAGACACCGTTGATGGCACAGATTATATTTTTCATTTACATAAAAATTTTGCATCAGATAAGAAACCGTAGAAGCAAGAAAGCTGCAGTGGAATAATTCCTCAATATTATAAAGTGTGTTCCGTGAATATATCGATGTAGGTATAGATTTTGGTTGAATTTGATCATAAACACTGAAAATTGTCTTCGCGCAAAGCATCTATGTTTCAAATATTGAAAAATATACAGGGCGTTTCATTAAAGGAAAACATAACTTTGGGTTATATCTAAATAATGAGAGCTCATTCAAAAAATCTGACAACGCCACTAGATTATACGTAAAAATATGTACGAATTACGGGGTTTACTTCTCTCATAAGTTGAATTGAAAAATATCTGAGATACAGGTGGGGTCCAAAAATCAAATATTTTCAATTTCGCCCTGTATCTCCGAAAAAATGCGGTAAAGTGAGTTTCACAAAAAAAGTAACCAACGTTCGCAAAGACAGCAGATTCCTATATTTAAAAATAAGCGAGATAATCCGAAAGGAAAATGGGACAACCTGTACCATTATTCGGTATGAAATTCACCTATATGACTGTTCCTCTCAAGTTGTGGAATCCGCTCCTGTTCCAAAGGTCATGGCAAGGTCGTTTACTAATTAACAACATTAATTAAATCGGAACGGTCCAGCTTAAAATGCGGATGTGTCCGAGCTAATGTTCCATTAGGAATTGTTGCAATTAGAACGTCTATAACGTTGGTTAATTGAATGTTTGATGTGACCGAGAAAAATAATGGAAAATAGCTAGTTGACGTTCACGTCAATTACAACTAGCTTCGTTCATTATAAGCGCAGTTATTCAAATCGTCGTACATACAGGGTGGAACGGGCTAATGGAATGAATTCGATATTTCAATCATCTAGGGTATCCCGAACATTTTCAAACGAAAATTTACGCAATCGGAAAATGTGCCCAGTTCAATATGGAAAGTAAGAAGTATAAAACAAATGATAACAATACTGGAAGAATCGCAAGAAATGATAATTTCAATCAAGTGGATTTCAGAGCAAACTCCGACGAATACAACACCTGAATATTTAAATTGTGTCCTATTTATTATACATTTCACAATTGAGTGTTGAGTGGTGATTCCGATCTTAGTAGTGAAAAATAACACGAATGGTTGAAATTTAATATTCTCAATGGTGCTATCATTGACGTTAACGCATAAAAAACATCTATTATATAAAATAAATACCAAGTTACACCGTGTCATAATACGATGGAATCGATGGCAATAATCATTCGTTAAATATTCCATCCTGAAAACACCAGATTTGATATAAATTAATGAAAACATTGTATGTGGGCATCTGAAAGGTGTGAATTTCATGCGCTCATCTGTTAGATTTTAGAACCTTAGAACTTTTGCCAATAGGTGGCACTGACGTCCTTCCTACCGTACCTGATTTCAATATTGGGCATGATATATCAGATGATTTTTATATAGATCAGTATCACTTGACCTAGGCCTAAGTGCCATTGATCAGGATAAATGAGCCGAAACAGTTCATCAACCGAAGTGTCCAACTTAGTGAAATACGCCGGAGGTGGTGAAGAAAAGCACTGATTCGCATAAAGACACTCATGATATGGTGTTCCTTCACACCAGAAAAGTATATTCGCATGTATCTGCTCAGTGTTTAAACGCACCGAAGAGAATTTCGTGGAGGTAGGATTCAGCTACAAGAAAATCACATAAAGTGCATCACACCAATGCGGTGTCAAATCGCACTTTTGGAAATGCATAAAGAACAAGCCAAAGTGTCCATTCGGCTAAATTCAGCACTAACACTAGTGTTACTCACAACTGGGTTTGATTATCAACTTATGGGAAAGGTCACATAACACCTAACAGTGGTCAATAATATGCCGGTGTTTACTGACACTAAAACAATCAGGACCTCAGGGGACACCAGACGGTGTTAGCTAGTGTGAGCTGGCGTATTTATTTTTCACTGTGCCCTAGCAAGATTAGATGAAAGCTCAAAATACTATCAACAATTACAACAGGGTTGAGAGATTAGTGGAGGAAGAAGAATGCATCAGATATTGAGAGGAAGAGAAAAGGCATTGCCCTATAAAATTCGGGGGTACAACATTTCGGAAAACATGAGACAGAAGTGGGATATGTGGGGACCACACATATAATTCAAAACTTGCAAAACCATTTGAGATACAGTATTTTCTATCCGAAACCGTTCAGTGGATTATTCAGAGAGTACCAGATTCACAAGATGATCTTCTTGAATGTAAAATCGAACGAATGTTCGTATAACATTTATTAGAAAACAATTATTTCAGAAGGAGTAAACATAATATAATCTAGAGCAATTGGAGAAATATACTTTCTTCAAAAGAGAAATAATTTTAATTTTTAGGTTTCATTGAAGAGAATGTTGGACAACTTTCGAAATTTTTATACGAATAATCAACATTTTCAATTGAATTTTTGTTTATTCTTCCTTCCTCTCATCTGATAAACTATCATCAATAGTTGTTGATGCAGTCACCACAGTGTCTACATAACTTCTTATCACAATTCATAATATCAATAATGACCAATGACGAACCCTAAAATATTCCTCTGATAAGTGAGAACTCTCCCAAATCCTGATGATATTTTCATTTTCAATGCATTTGTCTGATTCCTTTTCATCTACTATAGAGAAATGGCTGTACGTTTTCATTGTATCGATCAACTACGTGCCAAAATAAGGTCAACTTTCACGTTATGACGCTGGTATCTCATTTCAGGTATCCATTAAAATACTGAAAATGTTAAAATCATATTATAGGATTGATTTTCATAGACGTCGGCTCTTAATATCATGTTACATCAAAGTCAATGGCATAATTTCTAAAGAATTTTCGAAACACCCCATAATATATTATTGGGTTTTGAAGTTATACAGAAGATTCTGATTCGAATAAAAATAACAATGGCTTGAATTTCTGCCAATAATTCCGTTCAGATGTCTCCTGGGAACTTAAAATGCTACTCTTCTGTTTCAATCGTACTTTATTGTCAGGAAAAGAATTCAAATGATGGCACCTTTTTATTACAAACATCAATCTGTTTATTATTATTCTCCTCAATGAAACTGTTTATTTCACAAACAACAAATAAGAGTTTACGATCTAGCTATCAAATTGTTTGTTTTTTCAAGGACATTCTTTTCAAGGGTTCTTACTAGTGTTCCTTACATTTGATTTCCATTGAATTATTTTACTGATTACCGTTAAAGTTTTTTCAAGAAAAACCGATTTTGTTGACGTCTTTCAGGGGCTCTTTACTCCTCTCTGAGACAGATTTTTATTTTTCTCCGATCCTATCTGAATCCGAGATATTTCCCACATTTTCCCGGACACCCTGAACATTTCATATTCTAGGGGGGGGACGAGACCCCCTTTGTGATGCCTATGTAAAGTGTTTTTCACGCATCGTTGACGAGTTGTGCTTTGAATGGTTATGAAATACACGGATTTGATGAAGAGATAAAATGTAATCATAACGTTTTTTCCGATATTAATTTACAATTCTGTTCAATTCAGATATCGATCTCGAATGTTGCGAGTAATCTTTTATTCATGCAAAAAGTACTCAATAAGCCCTATCTAATCTTGCAGAAAATCTTCGTCATCTTTTTCCAGTTAATTAATTTTTATCAGTATAGGTATTGTTATTTGTTTCAGATGAATATTGATAATATTTGAAGTGCCAGATTAATTTAGTAAACTAGACAATATATAGAAATTTCAAGAAAAGAATCATCATCTTACGATTTGTTTTTATTTGATAAATAAAAGTTGGTCGAATATCAAGATCATTTGGACTTCAGATTCGATTCACTGCTGATTGTATCTCAACATTTCTGAAAATATATCAACTATATGCCTGGATAAGGAATCTGAGCTTAGCTAATATTATAAAGGAATATGCCAAATTATAAAAGAGTAACTAAACGTGGATCAAACATGAGTATTGAAGGTTAAAACCGAGGTTAAAACGTTTTATTATCAATATCGTCTCAATTTTAGATTCCCATCATGTAAAATGTGGATGAAAAACATAAAGTTGATACAAACATCATCATTCGACTTCATTAATGTGATAAGTGGTGCAAAAATTGTGTATACTAGGGGCCAAATTTATCTTAGTCCGGCACTGGATACTTAGGAAATGCGATTCGAAAAACCAGACTTTTATAGTATCTTTTATGAATCACAAAAATATCTTTCAATCCACCCTGTTTGTATAATGAATATTTTGCTAAACGATCTAGAGCTCTAGGCTTGACCTCTTCATCGCTAAAATATTATCTACTCATTGTTTCGGATTATGAGTACATTGAAAATCATGTTGATTGACATATTCTGCTGAAAAAAAATCCGATATTAATTCTTATCTCGGAAGCAGATTTAGACTCTGAAAGTGATATGCAAAGATATACGAGAATAACAAAATTTTCCATAAACAACTAGATTTACAGGGTGGCAATGAAACTAAGGAACCAATCAGCTTTTCTTTTTAATGAAATATGAGCAATTTGACGATAAATGTACTGAACTGAATATTGTGGTTTTTGGTAATGCCGAGAAATCCTATAGTTGCTTCAATGCATAGTAGTTAAAGAATACAGTTATTTTAACCACATGGAAAATAGCCTAAAATCTCAATATTGATGGAATGTGAGATGTATAAATTCAATGAAATAATGATTATACGACTAGTTCATGAACTGAAGATATTATTTCGTGTTATATTTTTCATGCTAGATCGTACACTCATGATGCATCAAATTTGAAACATCTGATACAGAATATATTTCATGGTCACTCGCAATTCTGCATGTTGATGAACAATCAATAATTGATAACTTGAAGTTGAACAGTGGTCATAGGTACTGAAAATCGATCAGGGATTAAATTTTCAGGATAAAAATAAATACTTATGAGTTAGAAATTATACTAGTCAAATATAGGATATTAGTTATTCATGGAACCTGGAAATTATTTACTTTCACTGATATCATTACTTGGAGAATTGAAATTCCGCGAAATGAAGGAAATAGTAAAAAATTATTCCAGCTGCCATGCTCTTTATTCTGTGTTATTGATAAATTACTTACTATATGGTATATGAACGTGACTTTATACAGAGTATTTCAAAAACTTGTCTGCAGTAGGTAATGCTGTGTGATTCTCATTCAAGTGTCATGATGAAATATCGCTGAATTATGAAAAAATATATTATTTTACGCTATAACAAATACTGCAATGTTCGTGTTCTGTAACAATTGACAAACAATGGCAATTTTTCGCAGTTCCGGTGGCAGAACAATTTATTCCACTGGATAATTAAAGTAAAAGTTGTTTTCCTAGAACAAAATCTCTCGGCGGGCTGATGCAGTATAAAAATAAGCAGTAATACTGTATTATTTTCTCATCACGACTCATTTCGTTTTTTAATTTTCAAAAATCAGCATTGGCATAATCAATGATTCTAATACGCTGTTCTTTGCCTGCACATCCGTATAATGCAATATTAATAAAGATTTCTGTATGTATGTTCATTGAAATGTATAAAACTAAGGTGTGCCATAATATTATTTATTGATCGGCAATAACATTACCCGAAGAAAACAGAATATGCTGATCATTCTCCATCATGACAACAGAATAGGCATTCTTATTCACGTGATAATCTGACGATATAGAAAGTTTTTTGATGACCCACCATGAGGTCATCTAAAATTAAAAAAAGTATATATTTGTAACGAATGAAATGTGAGAATACAGGAAAAAAATTGCTGGTATGATATATCCTGTTCATGTGGCAAGAGGTGAAACTTCAAGACAATCAAAAATTCATCAAAATGAAAATCAAGATTACACAAGAAACAGACGAATCATGACTCACGGAAAAGAAATCATGACACAAAATAAATCAGCAAAACAAACTTTAAGAAACCATGGAGCATTCATGAAACCCACAAAGAAAAGTAGGACATGATGAGAATATGGAATTGAATGTTCAACTAAATGTTCAAAAAAATCAAAGAACATCGAAAGACACTGTGTGTTCATAAAATCTCGACAAAGCATAAATTCAGGTCATTACTCGCGGGCTATTATGTTCCTCCGGTAAAATCGTAAGTGATGAAATTTTGGCAATATCACGAAAAAATGCCTAGACCCTTCATAAAATGACTTCAATATAACCATTCATAAAAATGTTTGGGAGTCCTAAGAAAAGTAGGCCAACATTTATATCATTAGGAATTCAAAACTAAAGGACTCCTAACTACTGAATAAATCCACTGTAAGACTATATTGAGTATAGAAATTCTGTATACTTTGGTATAGAACTCGATCGGTATAGGATACCCATTTAAAATTTTAACAGTTACATTGTCGATGTATGGTTCACAGGTTTGATGATAGCATGGCCATAACAGTAATAACCTAATTAATAATGTGCAATACGATACGGTTCTTTCAGCAGCATTATATAACCGATTATCTCTCGTGCCATTGTTTTAACTATATTATTTCCTCAGTAGATTAGCAGGTCAATGACCTATCATTTGCTGTAACAGACACACAAGAATGACCAAGTTCCAAATAACAGTCCATAATCGATTGAGGAAATTCTTATGATTATTTCGAACTACATATCAGAGATTTTTTTTTCTAACCACTATTCTAGTTGCCTTAGCAACCCTCAGAAGTTTACGGAGTAAACTTGTACGAGTTAGGAAAGATTTCATACATAATTTCCTCCAAGTGGATTTCAATCTGCATATTCTGATCTCTACTTCACCCTGTAGTATTCACGTCGTTCTGGGGTGCCTTATATAGAAAGTAGGAGTATAAAGTTATTTATTATTTGTATTCAATTAATGCGATATATCGAAAATAACAACTCTATTGCATGGAAGAAAATTGTTGACAGCGTTATGCGATATCGACACAACGGAATTAATTCCTTCTTGAAACTTTCTACATTCATAATTAATCAATGAATTGACACACTTCCAAGGTCCCCGAATTCGATTTATTAATTGAATGGTCTAGTAAAGTTCATTCGCTTTCGTCAAAAAGAATTATTGATTCGAAGTAGGTACTTCCATATCAAGTTCAACCAATTGATTGAAAGTAGTTTTGCCCTAATAAAAGTATATGTCCTTTCCAAATTGTTTTTTTTTTGATGAATCTACTGAAAGCAAACCAGTCATAATCCTTTTGTGATGTTCGTGAGGTTTGACATATTTTCCATGTAAAATAATGTCCTTGCATATTTTTGTATGAAAGACTTCATGTTTCAGAAAAAATGAACTTCATAGTAGCGGTGGTTCCATAGACTTTGTGGTTCCATTTCTATCTTGTATCTAGTAGTAAAAGCATTACATTTCCGAACGACAATAATGTATTGAATTGCATTGAAGTCTGGTAATGTGCTTTTACTAAGAGGTACAGATTTTTACTAAGAGGTATAGATTTTTTTCTGAAATCGCAATCAACAATATCACAAATTGAGGAATTTTTATAAATGCATGGTAATTCATTTGCAAATTTTTATTACCGATTTTGACGGCTTAGGCCGAGTATTCGTATTTTGGGGTCTGGAGTTGCTGCTAGGAATTCTTGATAATATTTGAATATCCAGAAATATCTCCAAGAATCCGGCATCATCACAGGTGGATTATAGAATACTTTTTGTCATCTATGTATGGACATAGGAATGCGACCCAGTAATTCATATGATTATTGTTTACGAACCCATCACTGTATAAACTAGATTACACTACAGATGTAAACTCGACACGGTAAATATATCTAGGTGAAAGAAGGAAGTGAAAGGATAGATACATGCAGATGGATGGTTTCTGATCAGTCAAAACGTACAATTATCTCGAAATTCATAAATAAATGATAGGGAGTGCCTCGACATCAATTAATAGGGATATGTAATAGTACCAACCGAGGCATTCTTGAAAAAAGAACAGAGTATAATTTCCCCTTTCATTTCATCAATGTTGTATAAATGAATTGAGGGTAGATTCCTTGCAGAAAAATAAGCAAATAAATTTTCAAACTATTTTCCAGAGATCAGGAGTTTTGGATATAGTGTTAATTAAAAAAAACTGGTTTTCATCACGATTTCTGATTTTAGATTTTCTTGACAATTGGTTTCAATAAAAAACTGGTTTTACTGATTTAATTGATTCAGGATTTCTTTATAATAGAAAAATGTTTGAGACGATTGAAATTGTGTTTGAAAGAACAATAAAAACAGTGTGCCCAAGATAAAGATGAACAGCATGGATCATAAAATGTTGTTTCTGATATTGATATTTCAAATATAATCACGTATTTATTCCATAAGTTCAAAAACTCATACAGGATATTCGTGAAAAAACTCCTGAGTCACCCGTTATCAAGATACACGAACCATTCAAGAAATTAGTGAATACGAGTACTATTTATACGATACAGACCTGGCCCAAATGAAAATTTATAACCTTATATCAGGTGTTTTTCAATTCAATCTGACGCTCACGATCGTTCCCAATATGGGTGTAGTCTTATTTATATCGCTCGATTGTTTCCGCTAGTAGACACTGATTCAATTCTTGAGTATCAACGTCCTTCGTTCGTGGGCGTATATAACCTCAGCTATTCGAAAACGAAAGTTTTCATCATGCCGAAGAGATAGGTTGGAATAGATTATTAGACAGAAAGGTTTCTTACAACCATAACTCTGAATTGTTTGCATGAAAAAAACACATAATTTCCAATTTTCTTCAGTGAACAGCAATCAGTTCCACAAATTACAATAATTTAGATGTATGATTGTATGAAGTAGTTTTTCACATTACCCACCATGACCGGATCAACTTGAGCAACACCATTTAGCCTTGAATTTAAAATTACTAGTTAAATACAGTACACAATTCTTCAAATAATCGCACATTCAAATGATTTAAAACTTACAGGAATCCATATTCTCCCTTATGAACTGCCATTAGCACTTTGACTATTAGAAACATCGAGTGTACGTGACTACAGTAGTAATAGTGAAGAAGTGAAAAAAAATAGTTGCCTACAGCAACAAGGAAATTCCATGCGAATGTACCTGTAATGATGAACACCCAACCGCAGGAATGGATGAATTTGCACAGGAAATCAACATTGATTTCCTACAAACATAAGGAACAGGAAATTTCTCTACACAACTTTTTCGATATCTGAGTGCCTTTCCTGTGAAATAGTTGTTTGTTGCTGCTGTGGAAAATATCAGTTTTAAAAGCCTTCAATGAAATTTGTATTTTATTCCTGTCATAAAACAGTATTTTGTTTGGAATGAAATATATTTAGTTCATCTATGAAACCGTATTTCGATTTGAAAATTCATTTTGCCTTTTCCTGTTGAATTTCAAAGTACTGTTTCAAGTTATGGATAATATTTCAGAAATAAATCAATCTTGTGATAGTGAATTTTTTTGAAGAAGAAAGAATGTTGCTACAAAAAAAGAGAAATCAACTTTTTTCTAGAGATGCACCGCCATCAATATGGAAAAATCCGACTAGGTTACCTACCTTGTGGAAAATTCTAATCATTCATATTGTATATTACAAATTTTCATTTTTTTTTTACTATATATGGCACTATGGTCTGAATACAATCATTTCTCAATCTAACGCAAAAAAATCAGTTATGTTTATGAATAGGCATCTATATAATATACTTAAAACCCGAAGATTTACATATCCCGAATTATTAATTCATGGTCCAACATTTTTTATTTACGATGCTCGGAAAGTCGTATTTAAACAGATTGAGATTATAACAACTGGAAAAACAGAAAATCAGCCAGAATTCTCCTGGCAAATACTGTGCCAACGGACGGTTGAGAGACGATGACGACACTATCTACTCGAAATTTTGGCAACAAGAAGTCGTTATGAATATAAGAGGAAGTCAAACAGTGCTGATTTATGTCGCAAGTGTGCTTATGAAAAATACGGAAAAATGCTGCTAACCAAAACAATGAGTCACAATATTTCTCGAAAAAAAGTGAAAAACATTTATTTCGGGCTTATTTCCGAATATTTGACAAATATGCATCATTCAAATAATATGCAAAAAACATGCATGTCCAAATTTAGTTCAAAACATTTCAAGCATAATTTCCAATGTAGAGTTCAAAAAATATATAACCATGAGAGTTTGCGTTGAAATTGGGTAAAAATAAATTCCATTTATGTACCAACAGGAAATATACTGAATGTTGTTTTGATGTAACATCATCATTTAATATCCTGCACTTATCTATCAATACGTAAATAGTCGTATGTAAACATAACAGATATATTATTGATTGCTTTTCAAACCTATAAACGGAGTCTTTCAAAAACCGTGAAGTAATAAATAATGCTTCATCACCCATAATACGATAGATTGAATTTTTTTTTGAGACGTCAACTAAGCATCTGCTAGTCCACGTGCAATCTTTTGTGATCTTCAGATTTTTCAACTATAGCGTTGGTCTATTGATATTTTTCAAATTTCACATCAGCAGCTATTGATGATCTTCAATATCAGAATGGCATATACGTTTGCTCATTATCTTCAGTTAAAATACAGGACTCCGTAACATTTTTGTGCAAGCCTTGAGTACATAAACAACCAGATCTTCTGGTACTCAATTCTGGGCATTGTAGCCTTTTCCGAGGAATTTTCTCATCATTATTGCCTACACTGTCGTTTATGCTCACTTCAAGATCGTGTCTAATTCGGTGTCTGAGGTGTGATTTTTACTTTTCCCTTGCACTTCCAGAGTGCCACTGATGAGACCCCTTCGTCCAGTCTACTTCTTCTTTTACCTCAGATCTCACAACAACTCTGCTTCACCAGTTTGCAGTTCAGAAGATAAGTCGTAATATATGTTTCATATTTCCCAGAGCAAAATCAACAGTCCCATGGTTGAGACCCAGTCCGAACTCACTGACAAAACTATAGAAGTATGCTATATCTCCCTTTTCTATAGCTATTTCCAATATTTCCATGGTCGGTGTTCATCGGAGATAATGACTATACTTCACGGGCTCAAATCAGCCACCCTTTCATTAGGAAACTTCTATCCACTAAAATTATTTCTTTTATCGAACGGCGAAGCTTTAGAACCCATCATCTAGTGAGGTATTTCCTGATGCCTTCAATCTCCAAACTTTCAAGAAAGAGGCCAATAAAAAAAGATGTTTTTGTTATTTATCGATATTGAATCAATTTCTTTCGATAAAAGACTTCAAACTAATTGTTATCTCAACAACCACGATGACGTTTAGTTATAATAATAATTTATAATCTGTCAGAATAAAACCTTCTCGTTCAGACTAGCTTGGCATGAATGATTGCCATGCAGTGAGTACTCCAATTAACATCGCTACAAGAATTTCTAAGCAAGATTGTCCCGTTACTGAAGAAGAAAAAGCAAAAATGCGAAATGTCCCGTATCAAGAACTTGATGTATCTAGCGAATTGCACAAGACCAGATATTTGTTATGGTGTCAATCTTCTTGGTCGCTATAGTTCTAACCCTGGATGCAACCTGGATGGAATCATTGGATAGCCACCAAGCACATACTACGTTACTTGAAAGGGACGTCCTCAATGAAGTTGACATATCGCAAGGATGAGAATATTCATATCAACGGATTCTCTGACGCCGATCATGCTACGAATCATGATGACCGTAAATCAGTCACTGGTTTTGTCTTTGTAGCTTCAGGAGGAGCCATATCTTGGTGTTCTAAGAAGCAACCAACAGTCTCGTGCGAAGCAGAGTATATTTCTATGTCATCGGCTATGCAAGAGGCTATTTGGTGGCGAGGATTCACTAAAGAATTGGGACTTAACTCTCAACTAATGATGCACTGTGATAACCAGAGTGCAATTTCTATCGCAAGTAAGTGCGGATTTAATCCGAAGACTTAACACATTGATATTCGCTACCATTTCGTACAAGACATACTGGCACAAGGAGAAATTCGATTAGATTACATCAAAACTGAGAACCAAACAGCTGACATTCTCACAAAGGCTTTAGGAAAATCCAAAGTTGAGAAATTTCGAGTCCAGCTGGGACTGAAGTCACATGGTTGAGGAGGAGTGTTGAGATGACAACCACGATGACGTTTAGTTATAATAATAATTTATAATCTGTCAGAATAAAACCTTCTCGTTCAGACTAGCTTATCACTAATAATGCAAAATACACACGTCTTATAAAATTATTTGAAAAGTGTTTTAAAAACCGCCAACTTAGTTGCAAAGCAACCCTCGAAGTCTCATTGAGACTTGTATGAGTTGGAAAAACGGAGACCTTAGTTTTTTAAGCACTACTCGGCTATAGTTACCGTGAAATAAATTCCCAACAAGGTGGATATAGGATGGTGAAACAGCTTCCTATTAACAAGCACTAGAATAAACTGTAGACCTTTGCCTACTTGATTTCTTACCGTAGTAATAATTCCAGAAATTATCAGAGATGGCGACATACCTGGTGTCGGTAAAACAGAATCTGTGCATCTGTCACCTTTTTATCAGTTTCATCTATTCTAGATGAAAAATGACTGAGAAGAGTCAAAATATCGATAACAATTCCAGATTCACTGAAAATATTGTGTTTTGATGTCGTTTCAATTCACGTCTGTCAGATGTGAACCACAGAAATACATGAGCAACAGAAATCTTCTTCGATAATCGATCTCACCGCCATCTTCATTCAAGTCGTGGAAATATTAGTACCTTCTCAAACGGTCTACAAGTTTTTCGCAGAAACAATTGAAGAGCTGTTTCACCATCCTATATCCACCTTGATTCCCAAGAATCGTTCCCCAAATCTCTCCGACACAACAAGAAGAGGGCAACAAACGAAACGGAGAAAACCCTCGCCCAAGTCCATTCCATCCCGCTTACCAACAACACCCATCATCCCTCACCTTGGCCACGGCTGCGCAACGAACAAATTCCACCACGAAGGCCGCTTCTGCCGCGTACCACCGGGCGACCCCTCCTCGGGCGACCCGCCACCCCCCTCCACCACCACGCCCTTGCGGCGCTTGCGCTCGAAGCGCACAGCGTGCCACGATTTGCGCCTGCCCTTCTTGTCGAGCAGCGCGGGCAGGTCCTCGTCGATGCTCGGCCACGTCGAGTCATCGCAGTCGGCTGCGGCGTGCTGACGCAGCTTCACTCTCGCTTCTTCTTCTTCGGGCCATCGCATGGGCAGGCCCTGATGCTCGGGCACCGCTTGCAGCACTTCCTGGCTCATCGTGTCAAGGGCGGGCCTTGCATGGGGGGCTTACATTGCGGGGGTGGGGCGGTGTGCTGGAAAATGGGAGGGGGTGCGGGGTCTGCTTGTGCGAGTTGGGGGAGGCTTTGAGGAATGTGTTTTTTTTGCACAGACAATTTGCGGAAACGAGCGACGCGACCAAATGGGCAAATCACTATGATGGACATCTCATTTGAAAACTTGGAAACCGATCGATATTTTTGGGATTTTTTGACTTTGTTATGTAGATGGGGAATCAAGCTAGGGAGGATACAATCTTATTAACAAAAATTTTGAAAAGAAAAGGTTTACTCAACGATAGGTACACCTGAATATAGCATATGTTTAGCTAATTTGGCGAATAACAATATATTTAAACAAATAGTCAATTTTCAAATAGGTTGGAGGTTAGGTTAGGTTCGTCTATATTGCATGCAATTCAAATCAAGAAGAACTACATAATTTTTGAATGTCCTATCAATGTTTCAATCAAATCACGAAATTGTGACTATTCACACACATGTTTCATTTGAAGTAATTACTTAGGTATGTACCTACAGAAGATAGGGGTAACCGATAAATATTAATCATCTCCACATAATTTTCAATTCTGGAAGTTTGGTTCTCTGTGTTATTATACCAGGTGTCCACGGAAGGTGGCTCGCCTCTATAACTTTTTTGTCTTCGAAGATAATAGAATGTAATTTGGTGGATCTGTTTAATGCAGATTTATTTTTTTGACAAGCAACTCAACTTCATGGAAATTCCGGTTTTATCGGTAGCGTCATAAACTTTCGATTTACAAAGTGGGACACGTGGTATATTTTCTTTTTTTTTTTCTTACAACCTGATAGAGTGCTGTATCAAATAAATCGTAATAGAATTTTTTTTTAACGCTACGAGCCACCATGTTGCCATTTAAAAAAATAGTAATGAAACTTTTTAATTGAAAACAGTTGAGTTGTATTTTTATCACAAACATTTATGGACTGAAATCAGTTATTTGGACATATTCATAGCCCTCAAGAATCAGACATTTATTTGGAAAAAACTTATTTTATATCGAACTTCTGGATATAAAACTTGTAATAATTTTCTGAGAAACGATAAAGAATGATACTACTAGGTACTACTACTAATTTTCAAACACGATCCTCCATAGATTGAACCTTCATCTTTTCACAAAAAACATCATATATCAAAATATGGGAAGGTATATTACTCAACTCGAAGTTCAAGTACTTTTAATATTCCTGTTGGATTATTGCTTAATCTTCAGAAGACTAGATGCATTTATTATTTGTTTCGATATTATAAAAGAACTCTAGCTTAGTATGCTGGTATGCTGTATATGCTGTTAATTTGAAAGTCCATCCCGATAGTTATTAATTTTTAATAACATACTACAAGAGTTGTCACATCACATCATCTCTTAATGATGATGTATGTTTGGTTGATTAATATTGAATCATTAGTATTGGAATATATATAGAAATATATATTTTCGAAAGTTGATTAGACTGGACTTACTGCGAAAAAATAAAATACACAGTGTATATTCAAGAGTACAGTGAAATGAAAATTTCAGAATGAACATACCATGGAATGAAAATTTTGTGAATCTTGAGCAATGATTCCCTTTGATCTTGTCAATGAGACTAATTTTGATGATGTTTCGGAAAATGTATTGGAATATGTTACGCATGAAACATCAAATTTCAGATTTCAGTTTGTATCATTTCAGATGGCAAGAATGCTCTTTTCAACGCGTACTATTGAAAAAATGCGAATTTATGTTATAACTAAAACTATTGAAGACATTTCAAAACTGTGTGCGGCCTATATGGAATGTGCGAATTTTTTTCCTATAATACAGCAAATTTGAGAAATATCGATATGTATTGAAAACGTAAAAATTAGAAAAAAAACCTTTAGAATTTCTCTCTAAAAAATACTAGTGGGTTGCCATATTCTCTATATCCCATAGTTATCAATATTTCCCATGTAACATCAAATTTTGCCAACACTTTACATACAAAGTTAATACTAACATCCTGTGGAGTGTGAATAATTTATATTAATAGTTGCAAAATGCAATCCTTATATTGATTAAAAGGCTTTCAGACCTTGAAAAAGAATAAAACGGACATTCTTTATATTCAACTGAATGGTGAATTTGGAATACAAGGTGGACATCTCAATTGATTTCTTTGAATGATGGATTTATCAAAATCATTCAATGTAAGATTATTCTGAAGTGATCTTTTTCATTTTCAGTGCCACATCATCTGGTATTCAGAAGACACACATCAATAAAATTGACCAATTCGTGGTCACCACAATTCCTCAAAGACCCCCTCGCAGCAGACCCAAACCAAAACAAAAAAAATTTACTTCGTTTCTAACAACCAACGCAATACCAGCAAAAACCAGTCGACCAACGCCTGCACCAAAAACCGTTTATCACTTCGAACAAATACTTTCACCCCGACCCGGCGCGAAACAAAAGAACAACCGCTCTCTCCTCGCGTCTTCCGATATGTCACGACTGTCAACTGTTCCACGGCACACTGGAATGGAAACTGGAAACGCGACGACCGGCCGCCTCGATTTTTAATCGGCTAGCGTGGTCCTGGTCCAGAGATAACGAACCACCAAAAATATAAACAGTCGAGCGCGCTCACCAACTCACTATAGACGCGCGGCCTGCTAGATGACGACGTTCTCACCATGTCCGTTGCGACGGAACCGAACAAGTGCACTAACCTGGGGCTGCCAGAACCTCCTCGGAGTCGGTGCTGCTGCACCACCGCTGGAACTTTCACAAAATGGGCATGCCGACGTGCGTAGATATGCCGGAGGAAAACGCCCAGTGCATTCAGACCATTATTATTTCGTTCTGTCGGATGGAGGCGGAGGGGTAAACCGCAGTGGAATTCTGGTTTTCGAAAAGTGTTTTTTGACCGCCAACTTAGTTGCTTAGCAACCCTCGTAAGTCTAGGACTTGTATGAGTAAGGAAGACGGGGAACTTAGCTTTTTAATTGTCATCCTAAGCACTACTCGGTTGGTAACCGTTGGTGTAGAAACATATGGAATACCAGAGAATTCCATGGAATTCCTCGGAATTCCTAGGAGTTGACTGGAATTCGTTGGAATTATTTTGAATATATTGGAATTCCTTGGATTCTAATTCTGGAATTCTAATGTACGGACAATTGAAATTCTTTGGAATTCCTTGGAATTATTTGAAATTCCTTGGATCCTGATTCTGATGGAATTCTGATGTACGAACATTTGGAATATCCTGGAATTTCTTTAAATTCCCTGGAATTTCTTGGAATTCACTGGAATTTCTTGGAAATTCTTGTAATTCCTCGGATTCTAATTCTGGAATCCTGATGTACGAACATTTGGAATACCAAAGAATTCCCTAGAATTCCTTGGAGTTCCATGGAATTCTTTGGAATTCCTTGATATTCTTTGGACTTCCTTGGATTCTACTTCTAGAATTCTGATGTACAAACATTTGGAAATCCCTGGAATTCCTTGGATTCTAATTCTGGAATTCTGATGTACGAACATTTGGAATTCTCTGGAATTTCTTGAAATTTCCTGGAATTCCTTGGAATTTTTTTAAATTCCTTGGAAATTCTTGGAATTATCCCGGATTCTGATTCTGGAATCCTGAAGTACGAACATTTGGAATACCAGGGAATTCCCTATAATTCCTTGGAGTTCCCTGGAATTCTTTGAAGTTCCTTGGAATTCTTTGGAATTATATAATTATAATGATAGATCTAAATTCTAGACTATCTCGGATGATTTCAGCAACAGGAAGAAGATGATATAAAAGGGCGAATATGCTTCAGGAAGTATTGTTACGGACTGTGTTGTGTTCCGAGAATACCGGCTGTGATTTATGGCCTCGCGATAACATCGGTCATCGACGTACCTCTATAATTAGCGGATGATTAATTGCTGAAAGTTAACAGTAGTTCTTGTTATTTCCTGTTATTTCTGGTGAATGGGTGATTTTACTAGAGTGAATCTTTTTTGTATACCTATATAAAGGACAGCAATGTCGCAGACAGAAAGAGTGAGTTTAGAAAGAAAGCTTTTATTGTGAACATAAAGATTTTAGCGAATGTCGAAGTAATTCAACTAAGTGTTTATCAAATTGTATTTTGAGTGTTTAGTGGAATAAATTGTTCAGTTTTGTACTGAGTGTTTAAATCAACGAATCCAAGTAGAAATATCGTAACAATATTTTGAAGTTATTCCAAACTTGACTGAACTGTTTCAACCACCTTATGGGGATTTCCAGAGATAGCTGATATGATGGTGTTAATTTTCCAGATTTTGGGTATATCAGCCGTGGAATGTCCTTTCATTAGTTTCAAACAGATCCCCAAAGCTTTAGCTAATGCTAGGTTTAGCTCTGGATATATTTATAATAATAATAAGGATGTTTATCCGAAACAAAATAGTAAAATTACAACATTAACAATATAATATATGGACTAAACATTAAAATATCCAATGGAACCATAAAGGTTGTGATTGGCTGGCCTTCATATTCATAATATATCAATAATAGTCTCGAAAATAGTGGTAAAAAATTAACAAGAAAGATACAAGTAACATAAATCATACAAATGAATCACATCCAACTTCAAACAAAGTTTCTATTTCAGTGTTGAGTATAAAATCTTCGAATATCTTTTTCAAAAGAATGATAGGTATGGTATGCAAATATAATTTATAGATTTCAGGTAGGTTTCATTAGATGATGAAGGTGATATAGAAGGTCGAAGATATTTCAGAATTTTTGAGATATGCTTAAGAATATATCCTGAAGTATTTCAGGCAGTTAAAGACACAATTGGAGCTAGGCTACCATAGCAGGATTTGCTTTCAATAATAGTAGAGACATCTTAAGATAGTTAGCTTTCAGGTTAACGTCCCTAGATTATTCTAGTTCCCTATAGAATGAAGAAGGCAACACTATAGTTTATAGCTGTGATTTTTTAGCTATAGTTGTATTTGTTGTATTAGATGCGGTTCATCATTCGATAGGGTATGACTCACATAAATTGTGGGTTATTCCTCTCTATTTATTGAGAATGATTGAGCTTATCGAAAATATTGTCAATATAACATTTCACATCAGATTTATTTGGTGGTTTCATGTCATGTCACAAATTATATGATATAATTGCAGGTATGTATTAAATTTATCTCGATACATATCAATTCCTTAGGTAGGCCATTTAGATAACTCTGAGTCAGGAGAGAATTATTTACAATTGAATTTTTCTTATCGATAATGAGGTTTAAAATAATTGGGACCTATTGCATGAGCTGATCCACATATAATTTTCGAATTTTTTTAGGAACATTTGAAATCAATTCTCAGAATTTGAAACATATATGTGTCGGAGCACGTATACGCTTCTCAAAAAATCTGAACGATATAAGATACCACCTGCCAGAGGAGTTCAAACAACTTGATTTATATTTTGTTTGAACAAGCTGCGTTTATGTAAACTATATAAATTAACAACAATTCCGTGAACAACAAGTCTAGCTCAAGCCTGATTGTTTTTGATGAAAATTCTCCTGATAACCTACTTCAAGTTGTGGAGAGAAGGTCAAAATACATCATACTTATTCATATTGAAACAAGGAAGTTACTGGCTTTGCATAGTGTGATCAGTACAGTACAATGGTATTTATATGAAAGCTTGCATTATACACTGGAGTTCATATTTAGGTTCTTGAGCTGATTATTGAAATGTCTGTTGGAAAACAGTTGATGGAACCACTTTTCTGCAAATAACTTCTGATGCATCAGGGTTGTATAGTTATCAAAATGGTTCCAATTTCAAATGAGTAGCTAGATTATTAGGCTTAACAGTTTGAGGAGTTTGCCATTTAATTTTCGACACCCTGTGATGATTCGCGTGTCAATCAAACTTGATGGTTGAAGACACCGTTAGACCTTCTTCAATGTGTAGGTAACTAATATGATTTTATCGCCGAGGTATTTTATTTTTATATTCATAAAAAATTACTTCAATGGTGCAATATGACTAATTTTTTTGTTTAATTTTTTTTCATGCAAACCACTCAATCGATTCCAATAAAATAGGTATGTAGGTAACCATAAGAGGTATCGAGGAAAAAATATATGATATTAATTTAATACACACCTTTTTTGGGACCCTCTGTATAATCGAAAATAATTTCCTATAATATAGAGGAAATTCGAGGAGAATAGGAAAGTTAGATCAACTTATTTGAGCTTTGAGTTCAAAAGTTTTCGAAATTAATGCTGGGAGGTCAAAAATTCCTAGTTTTCACAAGATGCATTTCCTGGTTACATGAAGAGAATTTGCCTGAATCATCAGCTTAATATTGATGAGATAATATACGTTTACCTTACCCATCTAGGTACATACTTGTAGATCTAATAGTATACCAGAAATTGATTTCGAAGCGTAATGTTTACCTTTTACATTCAATTCAAATATGATGACATCTTTGACGCATTCGGAACTTTGAAGATCTTAAAATGCATCATGCAATTCAATTATCATAATCAATATGATTTATACAGTGGAAAGTAGGCACTCCTTGCGAAACCTAGATTAATAGGCTTTTCATGTACTGATTACAACAAAAACATTTTTGTGCGATAACTTCACAATCCAAATCAATCAATCACCGAATCATTTATTTGTCAAAGACTGCATCATCAATATGACCACTATCTTTTCTTGAAATGAAGAAGTTGATGACTCGAACCAAAAGTTAAAGTGAATTGATTCAAAGATTCTACAGCTTTAGCAATATATTATATACAAAAAAAACATAGTATTAGTGAATAACTTTCTGCAATGAACCTCACATGTTTATTCCTTGATAGTAATTGTTGTTGATTGGGGATGTCTTCTAAGAGATAATAATGCAAAGTGAAAATTCTCGTGGCCTGATTTTTGTGGCCATCGTGTATAGGTAGTCACAATTTTTTTTCAATAGCGATAGCATGGAATGAACTACTTACTTATTAGATATAGGATAAAATTGCCGGTCATAAATTATTCAAAAGATGATTAAAACGAACATTCAGCACACATCATGATGCGCGATAAAGGAGAAAACGGGTATAATAAACATGTAAATGTTTGTGCAAGTAGTTAGTACAATATGGCGATAGAAGATAATGAAAAAATAAACATGGTTTTTGCCACTGTGTCCACAGAAAATGGGGACATTTTGGAAAAACACGGATTACAAAATACAGACGAATCATCAGAATGTCATAGAAGCAGAAGAAGCGAGTTGACTCATTTCCATTGGCCAATCGATAACGATTGAGACTCACAAACTTTTTCATTCAAGGAAAAATACTAGAGCAACAAGTTAACTCAATTGTATTTTGCCATGATCTCGAGAAAATTCTAGAAGTCATGAGTCGAGTTGAAAATCAAAGCAAAATTTAATTAACGATGGAAAAAAGACATTTGCACTTGTTTTTCTTGAATTATCGAAAGCGTATATGTTTTCTAAATTGCATTATTCGAAGTTTAACCTAAATCCTCTAATTACTTCATTCTTATCAAATAGATTTCCACGTGTTGCTTTGAACGACAAAACATCCAATTTTATTGTTCGTTCGTTGTGGAGTTTCTCATGGTTTCTCATATAATATTACCTATTACATTAATATATTTTGAATATCCTATTACAGAAATATAAGAAATATTTTCGTAGACTGCAGAACTGAAAAACCAGTGCAGAAAACCCATAGGTCTGTTCGCTGTGTCTCCATTAACTACACTATTGTACAGAATAGTAGATTGTGTAACACTGATACCGTTCGGTGATTTCCCGTGTACACTTACACTATGTTCGTTGTTAAAATGTAGCACGAAAAAACCAGTTGTTACAATCGATTTAGGGGAGGTGTGATAAGTGTAGTGCTAATGGATATTGGAAAATATGGGGTTAGATGTATATAATGATATATTAAAAAAAAACAACTTCTTCGACAAAGTACGTAATGGTTATATTTGTTACCCGGGAATCTGTTGTGCCCATTTACGAAAGCATCAAAAGAATTGACATCAATACCATTGATTGATCAGATGAACTTGTCAACAATTCATCGTCCGAATTCGCAATGATGATTTCATCATCACTGTGCATTTTTGATGCATTCAAAAGAGATTCACAAGCCATAAATAAATACAAAATAATTATAAGCATAACCTCCAAATCAAAATCCTAGGATTAGCATAAAGCAGAATAAAAGCACCGAACAGATGTTGAACTAATTACACTCCACTTCACTACACTCATCTACAACACGACCATGCATAAACAGCGAACAGACCTATAATATCTCTTAATCCTATCTTCCTCTTAACTTTTTTTCGGTACTTCATTCATTCTTTATTTCTTTCTTTCTTAGCTGTTCATACTTCTATCGCTTGTTTGTCATCAGTTCCTATAATAGTTGTATGTCTAATCATTGGTTTTTAGCTTTTGGCAGGATTTGAGTAGAGAACAGTTTCCTTCTATCTGTAGAAATAAAACTGAACTCTCACCTTTTATTTGCCTTTCCAATATGTTAATGTATAATATTATTCTTTTGTTATGGTGAAAAATAAACGTATTATTATTATTAAACTGAGAAGAAAGTTGCCTGAACACATTTCCGTATTCCTAAAAATGCAGGCAGTTTTCCCTGTATATTGGTATTTGATATTTGAAAACATGGCTTCATTGATCACCAGTCCAATTTAACCAACTTCGTATCAAGTTTACGAAATTTTTATGAGTTTTGGGGTCACCGATTTTAAAATTCAGTATACCCGTTTTGTAAATTTGCATAACTACAACTACAACAAGTAGTTTCTCAAAAATAACAAATTCTTTATTTTGTTTCTTGTAAATTAATACTGATCAACTAATGCTACTAATTGGGAATTAAATTCGTGTAAATTCGTTTCCCGGATGATATGGCTTGTTTATCAAGTTGAAGTCATTTCAATTATCTAACTATACCTACCTGAATAATAAATCATTTGTGAAAAAAAAATAACCAAACAAACAATAAGAATAATTATAATACTATAAATCGCAGTAGAATCACGTGAAATATATTTTCCGAAATATCTCGGCAAATATTTAATTATTCTGTTGAATTTGTCAAATACTTAATAAATGGTAACTCACACACACGAATACTTCGAAATTAAAAGATGCAACGAAGTTCTACGATGTATTTCGAGATAACAGTGATTAACGAAACACTAAAAAATCATAATTTATGTGAATTATGTCAATATTATCACCATGTCTATATGATTATGGAAATGAGGTGCTATAGTTCACCTGAACCGTTCTCCTTTGGACATGTCAATATCTCGAGAGCTTCTCTTATTTCGTTTAGTATACAACGAGGTATACAGTATGTTTCAAATTGACTATGCATAGGCCATCCCAGACCTGTCGAGTTTTCGAGATATTGAAAAATCTAAAAATGGAAAATATCAAAAAACATTCTGTTAATTTCTGAAACTTTTTCAAGTTGACCATTTGGTGAAATCATAGTTATTTTTAATACGAATACCACTACAGAATTGGTCGTATTTTGATTTCAACGTTTGGGTTTTCTGGAAATTTTCGATTCTTTCTCAAGAAAAACTAGTTATACCGGGTGTTTCACAGTGGATGGAACATTAGAAATATCTGGAGAACAGAAAGACAGATCATTTCGAAAATTTGTGGGCGTGGATAATCAAACTTGCTCTATCCGTCTCATCAATACAGTGTTGCTGCTTCTATCGAAAAGTAGCAACAACTTTGTTATTTCAAATGGAACACCCTGTATTTCATTTCATTTTTAGATTCTTCCTGAAGAGCTGATTTCGTCGATACATCATGCTTGGGGTATAGCGAGAAATATTACAGAGATATAGGGTGTGAAAAATCGAGATTTTTCAAATTTAGGAACTTTTTGTGTCGAAACTATTCAGTTAAGCTCAAAACGGCTTACATGACCCTGTCTTAACTTTTCATTTACTATCTACTGATATTTAATAGAAACAAATAGAGGTTGATGCGAAAATCAAAATTCTGAACCACCCGTATTTGTTTAAATTAAATATCAATCGATAGTAAATTGAAAGTTGAGATAGGGACATGTAAGCCGTTTTGTGCAAGAATGGATAGATTCGGCAAAAAAATTCCTAAATTTGAAAAATCTCGATTATTCACACCCTATATCTCTGTAATCTTTCTCGCTATACCCCAGAAGAATTTAAAAATGAAATAAAATACAGGGTGTTCCATTTGAAATAACAAAGTTGTTGCCCCTTTTTGATAGAAGCGGCAACGTATTTTAGATCGATAGAACAAAACTGATTACCCAAGAAACCAAATTTTCATAATAATCCTAAGTCCTGTTCTCCAGAAACGTCTAACCTACCATCGACCGTGAGTCACCCTGTATATGTTATGGTGTCGGCATTTTGACCTGACTAATTCAAATTCTTCGATTTGTTCATAAGATTATTTTATGCACGACCGGGCGTAAAATGGCAATTTACCGCCCTCAGACTACTTTACCACCCGCCGGGCGTAAAATGGCACTTTACCGCCCGCCGGACAATTAATTATTAGTTATTCGCATCCTCAGCTACTTTACTGATTGAAATTATTCACACTTTCTTCGTCACTGGAATGCATTTCGTAATGACTATTGTCTTTATTGACAGCAAATATGGCTACCAGCCTATTTATTCATCCACCACACTGGAACATGAGCAAATGATAAACCCTTAATAACTCCCTTATTATAAGAGAAAGAGAAAAAGTAAAAACACTCTCATCCAATGCTTTTTCTAGAGGAACATGGGCGTAGCAAAAAATATTTCAGAGGGGTTTAAAAGGTATATAAGAACCGTTTTATTCCTATCATGCTTGAGAGGTGAAGAGGTATTTACAATAAAATATACTGGTCGTGCATAAAATTTTGCATGTATTTCTGGCATAACTTGCTTTCATGGAACTAGGCGTGTTAATAATAGCCCTCGCTATCGCTCAGGCTTTTACTTACACGGTGCTGTCCATAAAAGCCTATTTCACGCCCTTGATACATAAATAACTATTATGCATAACAAAGACATCCTCCATTGTCGTTTAGAATAATTATTCTCACTTTTCGTTTCCATTTGAGGACCTCTGTCCGGTTGAGTAGTTAACTGTTCTGTGGTTTTCTAGGGTCAACGGACAATAATAATCGGAGGTGGAATCATTATGACTGAGTCGTGTTATAAATCGAATATTTCGCGAGAAGGTGATCCGTTATACTGAAGAATTTTTCAACGATTTTCATGGATCAATAGGCAATCTCTATTTCGACAGAATTTCACTAGAAATTTCTTATTCCGGATCAAATCCAAACATTAAATAACGAACATTCGATTTTCGAACTACTTTTGAGTTCTCTGTTTTCTATTATCAAAAAATATAACGAAACTTTGTGAGAAAACAGTAATGTGTAACTGCGATGATCTTACTTGGTCTATAACCCTGCACTGATGAGGGTCAATAAGCCCGAAACCAGTCTGTAGGTTGTCAGTCGTGCCTGTCTGAAAGTACATAGTTGTTTTCTGCTCGTAGTCTACATTTTTCAAACATTTTTCAAACATTTTAAATGTTTTTTAGGTGAATTGTCGACGTTCGAGATTTAATATATCATTTTGTTTTTGTGTCAGTGGTACTTTTGAAAATATCTATGACAGGGTGTTTCTCAATAACATGCAGAAATTCAAGATCATTTCTTTGGTCAATATTGACAAAAGAACTTCACATGAACATAAAATGTCCTGGCGGTCTCAAGAAAACATTAATTTTTCAAGATAACTTTGGTATAACATCAAGACATTTTCTGGTGCACAACATGATTTTTTCTACGACCACGTATGAAAACGTCAATAATCACACTGTTTTGTTATTCAGAAAGTAGCTCATATCACCATGGCATTGTTTATTTGAAAGAAAAAAAGCACAAGTGTTGATATGAAAAATATCACAACGGTCGCCTGAATTGATAGACATAATTAGGTATATTGTGAAGGTACTCACTGTCAATATAAGCGTTCTTAAATCAAATTCATATTATTTATTAAAATTTCTCGTTTTGAATTATACCGAGAATTCTTTATCTATTAATTTCAATGTGTCTGATACATAACCTCTGAATTCACTTCAAAACTGGAACCTATTATACTCTTTGCTGGAACTATTTCGATGTTGATGACAGCAAGTGAGATCATTCAAAAGAGTACGGCTACAGTTTAATGCGCGGCTTGCTGCTGGCATCAGTTTGATATCACAACAAAGAGAAGATTCTTTGGTATCACAGATGTTTGCAAGAAGTCAAGGACGCACTAACTCGAGTAACCGGAAAAACTCGTACGCGCTCGCGCACTACGTACTTCTATGGTTCTGTATTCCTGGTTGCGTGATTACTGGCGCTAGCAGGCGTATGGTGTCAAGGTTGTTTATGTACGCTGGTGTCAATATAAATAAAATTTGTCCAAACTAAACTAACTCAATCAATCAGTAATTCACATAATGAGGAATTGTCGGAGAAGTATTCAAATATCATCTTGAATATGGAAAAAAAACAGTACTGGAAATTGAATCAAAACCACCTGAAATTATAGAGTCCGCTCAAGTTACATTTTTGACAAGACTTCCCGCGAAATGAAAGTATTCAGAGTCGTAGGAAAAATAGTGTACAAAACTCGTTGGAAAGTGCATTTCCATCACTCGTTACGTTTCCGTATACTGACCGCTACGCGGCTCGTGCTAAACGACTACTCGTGTGAAATATGTCACTTTCCACACTTGTTGTGTAATATACTATTTCATTGTGTATGTTGGTTACATAAATTGTTTTTTTTTTTTCAAGTATGGTCAAGCGAGATGCAAATAAATGAACTCTATTGTTTTATGCGAAAACCGTACGTCAAACGGGAAATATCAAGAGACCAGATCTGTCTATAAGGAATGGGATTTCAAATTTACATCTGACATTGAAAGTTCACGAAAACACGTTGCAAAAAAGCGAGACAGTGATGTGAAAGTGTGTGAGATTCGTTCAAAATAAAACAAAAAATTCCTAATTCGACCTCAAGCATATAATATCAGATACAATGGGACAAGGAACAATCAACTTCTCAAATCAATAACACGGGCATCATAATATAATGACATTGGGGAAGGTTATATGAATGCAGAAAATACTGCTGTCAATTACTGGGGAATGCATCCACAAAAATGTATAGCAGTGATTAATCTTGACAATCTAGGTCGAATGCCTTCTCGAAATTTATTAACGGCATAATGGTCGGCCAGTTTGAATGAAGTATTGAGTCGTGCTTTTCGAAAATAGCTCGGAATATTTTCATAATAATATGACGATCGTGAAGGAAAACAACTCAACTTGAAAGCGGATAAAAATAAATTTCCGAAACAAAAACTAATACAAAGAATCATTTTTTTATTCATACAGTATGTTTCAAGAAGCTTGCACCATTTGGGAAACTTTTTTATTATCGATTTGTACGAAAAAAAAATTCCTGATGAGAAGTTGCGGAAAACTCTCAATTGAGTTGTCATCATTTTGAATTTCCAATCGTTATCCACAGTACTTACCCTATAGGTTTTGATGAGAAATGGGAAACAAATGAGGAATGAAATGAAATACGCAACGTAGGTGGAATTTTTTTGGGTGGCGAGTATAACTTCAATAAAAATATTCAAGCGAAATGATTATATTCGAATGAACAAAATCGGCTTGTTTGATTCTTTAATTGGATTGCGAAGTTATTCGATTAAAGCTTATTGGATCATGTAGAATATGAATGGTTAATTGAAAATTATGTAAGAACAGCATTATGTTACGGGTGAAACTTTCATATTCCAAAATACGAAAAGAGGAATCACTCTCGGAACAAATGTTGAAACATCAATCTCTTGATAGTTTCCATTTCGAGATCTTAGCATCATTATGAATATTTGCAGACTCTGACCATATAGATTTCATCCAAATACAAACGAAATTTATTAATCCAATTCGATACTCTTTTATAATGAAATTTGTCCAAAGTAACATTAGATCGATCAGTTATTAGTTATTGAATTGAGATTTCATGCATTTTGAAAATTTTCAATTCATCAAGTTTGAAACATTGAACGGCTGAAATAGATTCGAGGGCTATGAATGGGGGTTTTGAATTAATCGATTCTTCCAAATTTAGAATCAAATGAGGTACCTATACATCATGAATTTGTTGTAAATTATGTTTGGGTTCATAATGATTAGATACATTTCTGAAAGAAGTAACGTAAAGTTTCCTCTATTCAAATGAATAAATGAATGAATAATTGTTAAAACAAAAACAGCTGCAGATGAATAATGTATCATATCCGCCTACTACGTTTTGGTAGACGTCATATATTGTTCAAAAACTAACATCTTTTGTTGTCTCTCCAAATAATGAGACACATTTCCAAGGTAACTTAGTCTTCGGAATACATATCACCGACATAATTGCGGAAGAAGGAAGAGCCTGATCTTATATGAATATTAATTCTTAGATGTTGACAACAATAAATCGAACATAAAACACCGCTCGATTTTCCATACAGGCTGTCACATATTCTTAGCATGGGAATATCGATATCCATAAGAGATACAGGGTAGCACAAATGGGGGCAATTTAGCTCTCATCAAAATGATGCTTCGAAGGTCGAAACATCCTGTAGTTTATTTCAAATGTTATCACAATTATCACGTTTCGTCCCAACTTTATTATTTGAATACGGTACTGGGTTCAACATCGAATTTTGTGTATACACCACGTATACACCAGTAAAAAGAACTTCAATAAAATTAACACCAAGTTTCATCCTGAAAACACCAGATTTGACATAAATAAATAAAAATATTGCATGTAGGCATCTGAATGGTGTAAATTTCATGCGCTCATCTGTTCGATCTTAGAACTTAGGAACTCTTGCCAATAGGTGACACTGACGTCCTTCCTACCGTACCTGATTTCAATATTGGGCATGATATATTAGATGATTTTGATATCAATTGGCCTAGTCCTTAGTACCACTGATCAGGATAAATAAGTCGAATCAGTTCTTTATATCCGAGATTCTTCTGAGTCTAGTTTATCATCATATGAATAATATTTCAATAGGTAAAACTTGGTGAAAACACCGGAGGTGGTGAAAAAAAGCACTGATTCGCTGAACACACTCATGATATGGTGTTTCATCACACCTGAAAAGTATTCGTATGTACCTGCTCAGTGTTTAAACCGAGGTTTAAATGCACCGAAGAGAATTTCGTGGAGGTAGGATTCAGCATCAAGAAAATCACATAATGTGCATCACACCAATGCGGTGTCAAATCGCACTTTTGGAAATGCATAAAGAACCCCACCAAAGTGTTCATTTTGCTAAATTCAGCACTAACACTAGTGTCAATGACAACTGGGTTTGATTATTGAAAACACCAATGGGAAAGGTGAATAATTTGCCGGTGTTTACTGACACTAAAACAATCAGGACCTCAGGAGACACCAGAAGGTGTTAGCTGGTGCAATTTCTTTTCACTGTGTACCTGACATTTCCCTAAGGAATTTCATGGTTATTGTTTCTACTCCTATATTATTATTGTATGATTTTTTTTTATGCATCATGTGCCAAATTCGAAACATCCCATATAAATTAAAGATTTTATGAGCTATGACCTACATTTCGTACGCAGAAATTCTACGAATCTAATTCAATGGATGCTATTGAAAATTCGCGAAATTGATGCTATATTATTTATTCGGATGTCAATCTATAATTTTGCTCAATAGCCTTGACAAGATACGATGCTAATAGTAAAACACGATGAATATTTCATGTGCCAAATTATAGATGTATTTTGGTAATATATAGGATGCTGGTGCATCTCTTGAGTGAAACCAGATTTTCAAAACTCGTTTTGCACCTAAAGTTGTCATTTCGTGTTTCTATTGTGATTTGTAATGCAAAACAAATCTCAATTCAGGTCACAAAAAAAAACTAATGACTCAATGCGAAATCAGATACAGTGTTTTATGCCGGTGCTATATACAGGCTGGCCCATCGAAAACGTACCGCAAGGCATTTATTCATTTTTTACACTCTAAAATGAGCCTGAAAAATCTGTGCATCGGCAAAAACAGCGAATCGGCAAAAACAGCGAATTTATTTGAAGGAACTTATCGCAATAACGTACACTTGAACCGATTTTTGTATTTCTCGTCCCACATGATGGTTGGAGTTTCAACGCTCCATATTTTCTGAAATAGTAGATCGATTTGAAAAATCTACGCAGCACTGTATAGGGAATGACAAGCCCCTTCTAAAGAGGTATTGCTTGACCCTCGTTCCCATTTGAAAAAAATTTTGGGGTGACACCCCTACATAGGTCATTGAAGGTTTTACTATGCTTGTGACGTCAAAATGTGTCCCCCTGACAAACAAACTTGACCTGTTTTCGGATTTTATCGAAATAGTAATTTACGTAACAAGTCCGGAAAATACTGTTATTTTGGATGAGTGGACAAAATTCTAGGACGAGCGTAGCGAGTCCTGGAAGTCTGCGAGTCCAAAAAAAACTGTTTTCGGGCGTGTTGCGTACACAATTTTTTCGGCAACCGTGTAGAATAACAAATCAAAGAAACACATTTCTTTCAAAAATTGAAATGTTAGCTAATTTTATGTCAGATAGCTGTAAGTCATTATTTTGCTGCTATGGTAATGATCAACTGCATTTATCAAAACCATACTACCAAGATTTTCATATTTACAATGACAACAACGATGCCACTTTCTCAAAAAAAAAACGTCTGGAAAGTACGTACTTTCCGGACGGTTGCCGAAAAAGTTCTTTCCCAGCCTGTAATGCCTTGCGGTACGTTTTCGATGGGCCACCCTGTATACAAAACCTCCCACGTCTAATACTATTTACAAATCATTTCATTCAACAATTTTATAATCGCATAATGCAGCAAGAAATATCAGTGAACATTTATTTTCAGAAGCGATAATGTACAGTTTATTTGTATACTCTGTGCATTATGAAGTGGCAAGAAATTCTTAGTACGCCATACACATTTGTTTCAATTGAGAACAGCACATCCCACTGTGTTCCATGAAAACTCGAAGCTAATTAGGTCAATATCAGGTACATCAACGCTCTTCAGATTTTTGACGTGGGTTTCATTGTTTTCTTGGGTACGTGGGAAAAACGGAAAAGGATACCTACCTATCATCAGTTTTAATTCGTCACTTGATCCTTACATTCAAGGTCATTCTGTCAGAAGCATTAGAACGAAGACTACACAAATTTTATTGATCCATATACATTATTTTCATAAATGATCAATAAGCGGTTCTATAGAAGCAAAGTGTATTTAGGCTTATAGGAATGAGATCTTCACTTTTGTCTTGAATGACAATATTCGAATAGTATATTATGACAAAAGTTTTATAAGGCGCCATTTTGTCGCACGCGTTGTTTGGAGTACGACGAACGAAGCGAAGAATGCTCCAAGGAAACAAGTGCGACAATTTTGCAATAATTTTTTTGGGAAAAAATTGATCAAATATCGATAAATTACAGAAACATTTTCGATTGGTTACATTGACGACATTGAAATATTTGAAATCTGATGCACAAGCATAAAGCCCAGTTTACAGTTGAGCGATACCAGCGGTGAAAAATGCAATGTTATTATTGTTTTTATTGGTCAATTCAAATCAAATCACACTCTGAATTGAAATTTACTAATGAAAACATTGAGTGTTCCACTGCTAGAATCACCAAATCCAAAATCGTTCAGAAGTGAGCTGAGCCTAAATCTTCTGATTTTCATTTGACAGTTCGGTTGTACCAAATTCCGAATAATAAAAAATGCGTATCGAAACAGAGGCTATTTATTATAGAACCAAAATATCTTTATCTTTATATTCGTTGACTGAAGAAACAGCAGCAGGCATTGACAAAAATGAAAAAGGCAACATTGCAGTTTTCAATGTCAAGCGTGATTGTATTGAGAAGATAAAATATCCCACCTGGCATAAAAGTGTATCTTCTAGAAAAGTCTTTATTTCGGTCGAGTATGCATCACTAAGTAGGTATGTGGGTGTAAATCCTGGCTCTTGATATCACGAATTTTGCAACATGAAGATATACTTTGGAAAATATTTATCCAGCTGAAACATCCAGAGTGAAGAAAAGTATTATACAACCAGGAATGGATAACAAACACCTCAAAATAAACTAAAATGCATCAATCAGGGGCAGATCGAGACTAGTAAAGTGAATAATTTATTCCTCATCAAAGGAAAATATCTGAAAATATCCTCGAAATCCTGACTAGAGACCAAAATATTTATGTTGGATGCAAAATAACTTCATTCACCAATTCCTCGGAATGGGACAGTTGAAGCGATTGGGCTTGTATTTATTATTATAGGTAACACTACAGAAATAAAGAGGTGCAAAATGAAAAGATTGATTTGGTAAACACATCGAGCTGAATGGTTTTTTTCAGGCTGTCCTAATTTCGACACTTCTGTAGTAGGATTCAATGATAGAAGAGATATGTGACGCTGATATTTCTGACGTATTTCCAAGTTCTGCGAAGTTTAGGAAACACTAGCTGCGTTCGGTATTGTTCCGATCAATCGAAATCGTTCGTTTATGACATCTAGATGTATGAAAAATAAATCTCAACCATTCGGCAATTACGCAACGATCCGTCGACTATCTCTATGCTCGGAAAATTTTGACTTGTTTTTTATCTTCAATATCAGATTGAAAAAATGAAGGACCGTTTTCACAGCAAAATTGTCTGCTTTTTCCAAAATACTAAAATCTTCCTTTTCACCGTCTTCAAACATTAATTGATCCTCCTTCAATTAGTGCCAATAAAGCAGCAGGAATACTCATTATTTTCGAATTTATTCGAAACAATAATCACAAAATGAAGGCAACACAAGCACAACAATCAAAAATTTCAAACAGTTTGGCACTTTTGTCTTTGACATCGATCTGCACCGTTCGTTTATTCCGATTAATCCGTGGTCACGTGACCAAAAAATCCCTCGCATCTCGGATGAGATTGCCGAACTCGACTCTGCTCTGGTGATGGATCACCCTGATATGGATTTGTGGCCCTATTTGCCCGTTTCGGAACTCATTTCTCTGCTCATTTCAGAGATGTTCAGAAAAACCGTAATTGCCAGCAATTCTGGTCGTCGAGATCAGCTCTTCCGGAAAATTCCGAGTAGATATGCGGCAGTCGTTCTAGCACAAATTAGCCGAAAACTAACTTTTCCGGGTTGAAAGTCCGGACAACTCCTTTGTGAACGTTTACCACGAACAGATTATTCGTCTGGCTTAATCTTCGTTCTAGGAAGTAGTGCAGTTGCGGGGAAATGTTGGATTATAACAATCAATTTCCTATATTGATTAGAATTAGATGGATGATCGAGCAATTCAGTGAGTTTGGTATTAAAGTAGATATTGTTGAATGCATCAGTGGTGATGGAAACTATTGAATAAAAAAAACATGTTTTGTTGAGTTGTTTCCCAAACTGTTTTATATCTATTTAAGGCAAACCATTATCTGCATAATAATTAATTTCCAACTTTCATTGTACATACAGTTATTATTTCAATCGAAATATAATTAGATTCAGCACTTTGGATGTTTATTATGAAATAATTGGATTTGAAGGTATCACTAAAATTATTTCACAGCATAGCAAGAGCAACTCGATTAAATTGTTTAGTAGAACTATTACTTGGGAGAATAATTTTTGAACAATTAAGAACATTAGGTCTATTGATTTGAAAGAGATTCGAGAATTCAGAACTGAAGCCAATTTACATCAAGTATGTTATATATTGGTATTGTTCTCTAGCGAAAAAAAATGGGAGTCTTAGGAGGCAAAAACATTTGGTAGGTGTGAAGAAAACCGAAAACTATTTGTAGTGTTTATGGTAGGTAAAAAAAAAATATGCCGACATTTCGACAAACTGTATTGTTGTTATCCAAATCTTGTTGATGAATGAGAAAAGAAAAATATGACGAGAAAAAAGGTGGTTACGAGGCCAAACAATCCGAAATTAATTCACCACTTGCCACAGGATTCCGGTTGGAGTTATTGGCCACAATTTAGCAGAAGTCGAGGGGTTGAGCACTAGGAGAAATGGTGTACACTGGAATTCCTATAAGCCGGAATTCCCCTGGAATTCCTCGGAATTCCTCCGGAAGAAATATGTCAATTTGAACCGAGATTTGAACAAATAACGATGGAATTTTGAAACTAAATGTAGATAATACTCGGAATTCCGGGGGAATTACGGCGAAAAAATAAGCAGATTGTATGAGCGAAGTTGAAAATTGGTCCATCCGTTCGAAAGTTATGGCGATTTGCTACATTTTTTCTTTGATGAAGAAAAGTTTTTTTTGGTTTCGATTTTTTCGATTGGAGAAACGGATTCTATGGAAAAAAATAAGCAGATTGGTATGAGCGAAGTTGAAAATTGGTCCATCCGTTCGAAAGTTATGGCGATTTGCTACAATTTTTCTATGATGAAAAAAAGTTTTTTCTGATTTCGATGTTTTCGATTGGAGAAACGGATTCTATGGAAAAAAATAAGCAGATTGGTATGAGCGAAGTTGAAAATTGGTCCATCCGTTCGAAAGTTATGGCGGTTTGCTACATATTTTCTATGATGAAAAAAAGTTTTTGTTGATTTCGATTTTTTTTATTGGAGAAACGGACTCTATGGAAAAATAAGCAGATTGTTATGAGCGAAGTTGAAAATTGGTCCATCCGTTCGATTTGCTTCATTTTTTCTATGATGAAAAACAGTTCTTTTTGATTTCGATTTTTTCGATTGGAGAAACGGATTCTATGGAAAAAATAAGCAAATTGGTATGAGCGAAGTTTAAAGTTGGTCCACCCTTTCGAAATTCCAGGGGAATTCCGGGGAAATCTGGTGAAATATGAAATATTTAGGAACATCACACACAAAATCATTTGGGATTTCCGAGGGGATTTCTGAGTTCAAGATAAACTTCAGACCTAGCTCCAGAGTGATGTCACTAAATATTACAGAATCTGAATAATACCGAATTATATTGATGTCAAATATTCGAAATTTGTCATCAGTAAGGCTATAGGCAGTATTGTATTATATCGAAATCCTCGTTGGAAACAGAATATATCATCTGATGGTATTTTCTATTTTATTCCCTCCTTTTTCCAAGATCTGAATCCATGAGAAGGGAAATCCAAGAAAAACATTTTTATTCAGAAAAAATTCAGCAAATCTGAATGTAAACTGTAAATCATCATATCTATCGAACACATGATTCAATTTACATAGGAACATACAGGGTGGTTCCTAGTATAGTGAACCAGACAGCAACCCTATATTTCTGTAATCGTTCCAGCTAGACCCCAAGTATGATAATGAAAATCGGATTTTCAGACAGAATCTGAAAAAGCAATAGAAAGCAATAGGGTGTGAGTTGTTTTGTTTTACATTGAATCCACAATGTAATCAGATGATTACAGCACAGCAATTTCCATCTCCGTGGGCAATAGCCATTATGCGCTTGTTGAATAATATACTATTTTTTATTCACCAAGGTATTTTATGACCATTGATTATCTAGGATAACAACATTTCTTCTCATTGGTGAATTTTTCAGGTCAGTAGTGAAAAACAAAACATAAACCTCGAATGAATGTAATAAGCAAAACATCATGAATGCATGTTTGGGATCGAATAACGTCTTCTATTGTTAATGTGTCATAAGTTTTATGCATTGAATTGTATTCGGATTATTTAATAACTAACATAAACATTGTTATGATATTAAATGCCACGATCATTATAGGTTGAGAAAAAATCTATAATGATTTAATAACACAAAATGGATATAAGAATTTATTGTAATCATTACTCGCACTACTACGTAATGAAATTATTCATCCTAGTCGAAAACATTAACGATAATATAGCGGCTAACCTCATAAGGTTGCGCATATAAAAAAATCAGACTTGAATTCATTATGAGAAAAAGAACAGCTCCATTCCTACAGGAAAAATACTACGAAACTTATGGATTCATGTAGTTTTTTAGAATTTTGATGGCCTTTATCGGCCATTTATGAAGATATTTTTTTTCTGTATTCATCCCATTATTTCCATTTCATTCAGTATTGAATTTCGAACTTGGATAGAAACATGTCTTCGAATTTTATATTTGTTCTATTTCCAGTACCAAGTTTCAGAGACTTCGTATACGAAGTTTATCAGTTTCCTGGGAGGTAAGTTCCAGAAGTTGAAATGTGGATAAGAAAGGCCATTTCCAGGACCTCAATATCTTTGCAGGAAAGCGCTAGGCATTCACAAAGCAGTTTCAGCAGTTGCAACAACTATATCAGTTTCCGATTTCCCCATATTTTTGAGATATACTCTGAGGGCTTTGTGTGATTTTAGAGCTTTCAGTGCTGCTTGGCTTTCTTGTAGGACATGAATTTCTGCCCCCTCTGGGCACATGTCTCTATAGGATATACTTCTGCTTGAAAGATGGTTGTGGTGTTACCAAAGGGTTTTGAGACCCAGAAACTTGGCCCATTAATGCCCTTTCCAGTCCTGTCATCCATATTGGAGGCATTCCTTCCGAGTTGAGCTCCGTTTTGTGTGCAAATTTAGTGTATGTTTATGCGGAAGGCTTTTAGTAGAAACATAATCACTTAAAACGATCCCTAGTCAACCTCCCCTTCTTCTCGTTTCTTATACTTTTCAATAATTCATCATACATCCATCAACAACCATTATAATACATATTAGCAAGTATAGGTGCGTTAATAGCTTGAAAGTGTAGGAAGTTAAGATTTCCTTCACATGTGCATCGTTATCTCTTATCGGACGAAATGTCTGTTATCATGAATGTGCTAAGGAACTATTATACAGGCGATACAATAGATGTCACGATTACCATGTCAATAAAATTATTCATGATGGAGCTTGAACAGCGCACGCAGACAGCGTTCTAATGAACATTCAACAAACACGCTCTCCCTTTGACGTAGATATAAACTGGGCAACACGAGAAACGTACTGAAAACCACCAGACTTTTGGAATACGTATACTGTACTAATCAAGCCCTCTTTTCCTTTTTTTCAAAAACTGGCAATTTGTTCAGATCTTGTATGGTTTAAATCTGGTACTGTTCAACAAGTTTATTAGACCAATGTCTTCATTTCTGTTATTGCGATTTAGTATAAGATTATCTCCACAATGATACTTTCAATTCACAAACTATATACTGACATATCCGATATTTTATTGATTTTCACAGTTTAGGCTACATCTGTGTAAAATATTTGTCTTACTCCTAACATAATATATATTATGAATGAGGACTGTTTTTGAATAATGTATTGACAATATTCAGGAATACTTATGGTTATGATGATGGTTTGAAAACCAAAGGAGCTTTCCGAATTGATGAAAGAGTATTTAGACGAAATACAACTTTGTTTCCTGGTTCTATGTTTTGGAAAAATCTCATCGATTTTAGAGAGAAATAATTACCATTGATTTTTTTGTACATACATCTACAATGAACATTTCAAAAGTTCGAGATAAGCACCTTTTCAACTTTAAAAAAGCAACGATACAAATTTGTTCACGAATATCTACACAGTGTGCCCGTATGTACCATTCAAAATAGAAGCACGAACGCAATTTGATTCTCCCATAAATTGTTTTGGTGATTTTCCATTGCGATGATACATTTTTCAAAATGGTTCCCTAATAACTTTTTGATTATAAAATCAATTTCTCGAATTTTATCATCTTCGAGTTTTCTATTGATGACCACATTTCCACGTAATTTTGACATTAACCTCGTACTGAAATTCTGTGGTATAGTCAGTTTTTTTCTAAGAAAATCGAAATTTGTTTTATTCTTGTCAGTGAGAAATAATAATAGTCACGAGCGTGTATAAAGACAACACTTTTTGTGGCTTAAGAAATTTTGATATGTATAGACTATTCGTCACTGCGCTGAAACCATAAAAACATACCATTTAATCCGGATTTTTATTCTCCTGAGGAACTTTTTGGATTTATCCACTTTGAACCCCTCACTCGGCACTTTTTCCACTTTCTTTTCATCTTCATCTCCGACATAATTTCCCGATTTGACGCGTAGGAAATGATAGATTAAAACACAACCGCAATTACCCTTCATTGCCGCCGAATAAACAATTACGCGTTTACTGAATTCCGTATTTATCCGTTAATTATCGATAATTCGATAATGGTTCTTCTGGAAAAACATCCCGAGTGCTAAATTGTATTTAATCGCTGGTACATCAGAATTATTTAGCGCGGATTACCGCTAAACTGATGATAATTGTCGCGTTTCACGATGATGCCTGAGTTATCGAAAATGTTATCAACCAGCCGCAGCGGAAGTTTTCCGAAATTATCACGATTTTTCGTGCTTCGGCGTGTTTCGAGCCAAAACATCGAACGATTGTTCAGCTGCCATTCACCTTTTCAACCATCAAGCTAGATAGTTACGCGCTACTCGATGTTTTGAAAGTAAATGGTTTCGATAAATGCCTGCTTTCAGACGATTTCCCAAATGGAATACCTTCTTGGTAAAAGTTGCCAATTGCCATGCAATAAGTGTATCACAGAAAAAGTTTGAAGTAGCTACTATACCGCGTGTCTCACTTTGAATAGTCCCCCTTCTATACCTGTTATCATAGTCATCAAGCGATTGCAATAAAATTTGGACTGATATGTGCGTTTTGATTGAAATAAAAAAGGGGTCCTGATTTCATAAAATCACATTGAGAGACAAAGCAGCCTCAACATTTCTTAGGAATTTTACCCCCCAAATTACTAGGTACCGATTCTCTTTCTTGGAATGGTTAATTTTCCTTCGCTCTATAAAGGCGGATTTCAACCAAACAAAACTAGTTTCAGTTTCAAAAACAGAAACAAAAAACTCTTAGTCTGATGTCGCGTGTTTTGTTTCGAAGATGTTTTCTGTCGTTTCCACTACACGAACAGTTTTCATCATGCCATCAAAGTCATATACCACTGCCAGAAAAAAATAGTGAACGGTTGTCGACAGCCGTTTCCACATAGCGAACTCTATCCTTCTGATATTTCCGCCTGGCGAAGGGACTTTTTGTTGTTGACGAAAACGCGGACTCGCGACACAAAGTCTTCAAAATGTTTCGTATTTTGAAAAAAAAAGTATTTGTTTTGTCGAAATCGACACAGTTGCTGTGTTTTGTCCGCTTGTTGGAAATCCGCCTTAAGATTCAGGAATATTTCTGATGATTCCAATGGTTTTTTCTCTGGAAAATAATTTGGTCAGATGAATGTACACGGTTTTCACGTATATTTAGAAACTCCCTCTTAACTTTTTTATCGTTTTTTTTTATTTTTATTGTTTTTTTAAATGATCCTATGTGAACAGAAAAACAGTTGAAGATTCGAAAAAAAAACTGATCAACAAAACCCTATATTCCCTATATATTTTGTTACTCTTGGATAGAGTATATTCTGTTGATTTCAAATATATATATTCAGATATCTCTTTACATGGTTCACCACCAGATCGATACAATTCAAAGGTGGATTATTGCAGCAAAAATTTACACTTAACTCCAACTTAAACTTCAACTCAAACTAAGGAGTTGAACTTCTCGTTAAATATGAAAAATTTAAACTAAACTCAAATTAACAACTTTCTAGTGCATAGATGTAAATTTTTTAGAATACTGCGCATTTGTTGCTGCATTTTTTGAGGATTGACAGATGAAATCAATCATTATCAGAATTACAATAAAATTAAAGTACAGTTGTGTGCATACAAGGTTTTTGTTAGAGTGAAGTTATCCACACATCCTCATCCACAAATCGTGACGTGCAGGAAATTTTTAAATTTAGTGAGTGGACAACCAGTAGTTATCTAAAAAATACAGAATGGTTCGAATATTTTCAGTCTAGCACCCCTGCTACGGGTTGGCACAACTTTTTGTGATCGAAAACATATTTTTCACGTCATTATCAATATCCACACGAAATTTAGTGACTGAACACCCAGTAGTTATCGAGAAAATACAGAATAGTTCGAATATTTTCAGTCTAGCACCCCTGCTACGGGTTGGCACAACTTTTTGTGGTCGAAAACATGATTTTCACGTTATTATCAATATCCACACGAAATTTAGTGAGTGAACACCCAGTAGTTATCGAGAAAATACAGAATAGTTCGAATATTTTCAGTCTTGCACCCCTGCTACGGGTTGGTCATTTGTAGTTTAATGATAAAATAACTTTTCACATCAAAACCAATATACTGACACATGTTGCAGAATAAACGAATTTGGCAACACTGTACACGATTTTATCTCTGTATCGTAGAAAATTTCCTGCACGTCACGATTTGTGGATGAGGATGTGTGGATAACTTCACTCTAATATAGTTTTTATGGTGTAAACCTGCCTATGATATTCCGGATTTCATCAAAAAGTAGTACACGTACACATTTGGAACTTTAGTGACAAAAAAAGTTCGAATACTGACACTACTTCAATCAAAGTCGATAAGAAGTTCAATTAAGATTGACAAGCCTGACTCAAAATAGCCTATAACTGCTGTTCGACTCTTTTATGTACACAATAATTGTACGTACCTATACCAAACATAATTCTAGTTAAAAAACAGAACATGTAGGTTAGGGTTGGGTTTTAGGTTACATTTTGTGTGGACATCAACACTGCAGAGTGTTGCTGAGTTTCAAAGAAATAATGGTTATAAATGGAAATAATAATGGTAGTTTTCGTTAATTGTTGCATAAAACTAATGATTAATTTTCCAGTAATTCGAGTTTAGTTCCAGTTGAAGTTTGATGTTGATTGTGCTACATAAATCCACCTTTAGTCCTCGCAATGCAGGGAATGTCAATTCAACATGCTGAACAAGAATTACTTGCTCTCGTCTCTAGGCGAAATCCATTTGAAATATGACTTGCATCGAAGAAATGTTGATCGCGTCGAAGACCTCACATAAATCATGTATTTGCATACATAGACAGATACGGAAAGGAGTAACGGTAGCGAGAAAAGGACACGTCGGATAGACAAAAATCTAGGGCAAGGACTGCGAAGGTTGCACGATATGGTCGGGATCGATTTTGACCCCGTGACATATACAAACAGTTGTACTTCCTAATACAGCAATAATACTGCAAGGACTCGCAAGAAATACCAACGCGATAGGTATACGATTGTTATTTCATGATTTGTTACTTCGAGACAATATTGAGTTCACACAAAATTATCACAGAGGTATTTTTTTATTTTTCTGTGCTCCTCCACTTTTTGATGACGCAGCAAGTGAAAAACCGCGTTCACACAGGAAAAAAATTAATTCCTAGATATCCGAGAAAACTGATGACGAAGATATCTTGATACAGGGTGCCAACAATTTTATAGGGAAAGTATTGCTCCCATTAGGAGATAGAAGGATGATTAAATTAGAAAAGGCGTAATTCTAACCATCACTTAAATACCGTTTTGAAAAATATTCAGTAGCTTCTAATGACATATTTTGAATTGATAATTTACGATTTTCTTTCAATTTATTTCCTTAGTTATTATTCGTTTAAAATGTTGTATTCCTATATAATTGAGAAGTTATCGAAATTATTCTAACTTTCATCATTTATTATCATCCTTATCATTCGAAAGGGCTCTAATAAAACGTTTCTGCTAGTTATTATAATCGAAATTTGCTCCATCGAAGTTATCCTGTCAAATGTAAGGAAACATGGAAAATTTTCATTATTCGTTGAATATAATCACGAATCTATTCGATTTTCACCTTTCAATGAGATAATCATAAATTGAACTCAGAATTTGTGAACGAGCAATTTCCCTAATGGAACTATAGAAATTGAGAACAATGAAATTAAATGTTTCAATATTCTTCATTATGTGATGATGATTTGAATTCGAATAAAAGTTTTATTTCACAAGTATTGTTCTTGTGATGTACAATGTGAATCATGTTTGCAATATATAGGAATTAGAATCAGAACTTACAATAATACTTTATCGACAATTTGAATATCGAAAAATCTCAACATGATTTCTAAAAGTTATTCAAGACCAATAAAAAACAGAGAATTTAAATTTTTTTCCAATAAAGAACAGTGTATTTCAATTATTTTGGATAGAAATATAGAATTTCGCAAATAACTTTTCTCATCTTTGAAAATACGCCTAGTTTTTGCCCACTTATGAAATTTTTTTCCTGATATTGCCCCTATATTGGTGGTCACGTGTCATTCAACTACTAGGAACTAAAAACTAAAAACGAGTATCATACAATTAAGTATATACTTGAGTACAATTATTCAATATTTCAAATATGATGGATTATTTTCATCAACAAATAGAGGCATAATAGTTGGTGATCTCTCATTTATCGGCCTTTTGGAATAAATGTCATCAGCTGACAGCTGATAGGATATAGCTGCTGACGCTGAAGGCTCCTCAAACCAATAGTGATTGCTTCATTAATCAAATATCAATTCTTCTGGTTTCAGAAAAAATATCATTTTTTATTTGATTCAGAAGTAACTCTTACAATATCCCAATGATGAGGCTCGAATTGCAGCCACCCTGTACCTAAACTGCTCCAACGAAAATCATCAATCACTCTGACACGCGAAATATCTTTCACGAGAATGCCAAACAGTCCCACACTAACAGGATCAAAATCAGTCTCGTAATCTCCCTATGAAAATCCCCATAAATTACCCGCATTGCGAACGGTTAAGCTCCCCTTTGCCCAAAACGGTCCCCCACTATTCACATCTAGGACAATGGCTGTGCGAGAACCAAATATTCGTTACAGTTGAAAAGGTTTGAAGAAATTATGCTATAGGTACACGGATTTACAAAATTTGTCAGTCGCTAAACAGGATTTTTGATTATCCATATAAGTATTGGCACTTGAATTTTTAAACTCGTTCACTTCATTCAGAAACTTCGAGGCATTTGAAAATGCAATATAATTATTAAACCACTTTTTCTATTTTGGTTGTATAATGAAGTCATTGTGCAACGCAAATGCGTGTCGAAATAGCCTCTATTTCGATACGCATTTTTTATTACTCGGAGATTGGTACAATCGAACTGTCAAATGAAAGTCAGAAGAGTTAGGCACAGTTTACTTTCGAGCGACTTGGATTTGGTGATATTAGCAGTGAAAAACTCAAGTTTTAATTGGTAAATTTCAATTCAGAGTGTAATTTGATTCAAATTTACCAATAAAAACAATAACTACATTGAATTTTTCATCGCTGGTATTGCAATAATCAAAATCGCTCAACTGTAAACTGGGCTTTACGCTTGTGCGTCAGATTTTAATTATTTCAATGTCATCATTGTTACCAATCGAACATGTTTCTATTATTTATCGATTTAAATCCATTTTTTTTCTTCAAAAAATTCAAAATAGAAAAAATGACATATGACACACGTTTTATAAGACACGTTGTCGCACATGTTCACTTGGAGCACTCCTCGCCACCGCTCGTCGTACTCCAAACAACGCGTGCGACAAAATAGCGTCTTATAAAACTTGTATCATAATGTACTATTTTACTCATTTATTTATTAACGATCAAAAACCGTAAGTTTCGAAATTCAATTCCCTTTGAATAAATAAGAATTCTTGTATTTTTTATTGTTGCAGTTTTCGAAAAATCGTAGATTCTAAATTAAGTTAATTAATTTCAAAAACTAAGCGCCATACATTGGCGAATCTACATAATTAGATGTGTGAACATCGAAAGTTGAATAATGTTGTGTTTCGAATCTGATTATTTCAAAATTCAATTGATTCTTTTCTTTACTTAATTATTTCATAGTCAAACTGGTGACCGTTTTCGTAACATCTCTTCACATTTTTCTCTGAATATTTCAAGGTGAAATTTATTATTAAACCATTTCAAATGACGTATCACTTCGCCCCCTATCGGGAGGGGGAACTTGAAGCTATGATTTTGCGTCAAAAGTTGCCTCCCTTGCTCAGGTATTTTTCTATTCCAAATGAAATTTGTTCTGTGAGAAATTCGTATCGTATCTCCCGTACTATATTATCAGGGTAGATATATTATTAGGCCATATTGGTCATAAACCACCTGAAAAAGCTACTGGATCCGTTTAATTGCCAGCATGCACGAAACAGTTGTATGATATGGGTTTTCGGTTATAACGGGGTAATTCTGTATTTACTTATACAGGGTGATTCACGTAAACCGTTTTCCGAATTGTTTATAGTTTGAATGAACGTGTATTGTAGAGAATAGAGAACGCTATGCATGCTACTTCGTTCGAAATAAGAACACATTAATCAATTCTTTAGGTATTGAACGAAAAAAAAGTTCATAAAATATGACATAACTGTGCAGGAAACACTGTATACAAAGAGTTTTGCATACTATTCAACATATTTATGCATTTATGATGTGAATTATTGATGAATTGATGAATTATTTTGTTTGCACAAAATATTTCATTGATATTTGACACCACATGGCGCCTACTAATATAGGCATGAAAGCCACAAAACATTGTTTTATTACGTTTTCAAACATGGTCGTAGGAAAAAAAATTTTCGTTTGGTGCACTTCAATTCAGAGTATTGAGCCACCAATAGAATGAATAAGTTTTTCTATTTGCTTCTATTTATAACAAGAATTAACTATCCGCATCTCTGATGCGAATATAATAAATAAACTGGAATTCCATTTTCCCATGCATTTTTCATTTGATCGATAAAACAGGATAACATTGTTAAGCCAATTTATGCACTTTAATTTGTATAGTTAAATATCAAAATATATGTTGTTAGCTTCGTTACGTGGTTGTGAATTTTCAATTGGGTACTCGTGTTTGGCAAGCAGTAAACACTTTTCCACGTTTTTTTACACAGTGAAACTCATGCATTCACATTCCGTCAGCAAAATTAACAATCTACAATAAACAATTCAGTGACAAAAAAAAAGCAAAAAGTTGCATACATTATTTAAATAAGTGAAGGTGAAGGCGCGTCGCCAATTCTGTGACTTATTTCCAGAAATCATTCACCTCTCCACATTTCTCAACATCCTCATCATTATGACATTCTCGACTATACGGAATGGATTTCACGGACAAATTTAACGCGCTGTATAATTATTATGGAAGCCCGGTTACGTGATCTCAGTCATGTGTGCATTGGACTATTGCATCAAAGATAAAAATTCGTTGGGCAACAATGAGTTAGATTTCAAGAGAATGTACGAGAGAATATACTTTGGATGGCGTTGAATCATCGATGTATAGATTGATGAAAATTTCATATGCTTTATTTCCATGGTGATTTGATGTACCTACCTATACATGATTGTATAAACAATTTATATTTCGTTGAATTTATGGAATAAGTTACGATCGCAAATTGAACTTTCGTGAAGAAATAATTTAGGATGAATTTATTGACAAACAAAACAGCGTCGAAGAGAAGAAATAATTATTACAAACAAGTGTTTCTATAAACGGTTAACAAAGTGGCCATTGACGCTTTCAAATCTCAACACAAAGTTGAAGTTTTCCGAAGAAAGCTTGCCACTCTCGCGCGGAAATAATGTCATTTGTCATAAAGTGATAGCATATTTGCGCTCGCATCAATCATTGTTGGAAACGAACTTATCATTCTGTTGCATGATGGAAAACAATAATAGTGACAGTGAATTACCAACACATCTCCTGATGTAGCAAAAAGTGCGAACATATTAAGTTTGAACCTCCTACCAGAGAAATCGTGGAAAAGTATGAAATGCTTAATTTATCAAAGTAAGTATTTCTCAAAAAACATCACCAGTCCGTTGTGACGCGAAAATAATTTTGACTATCTTTTTGGTTCATAACGTATTATAATTGTGGGATAGACAAAAGTTTTCAAGTAGCCTCAATAGCCAATAGGTTCAAAGCGCCAGCCCGAGTTCGATCCCTGGACAGGGCAATTTTTTTTTGAAGTGAAAGATTCAATCGGCTGTGTGTATGTATCAATGTAATTTAAACTACTCAGATTTGTATTTCATTCAAATTATATTTTTCCAAAATCGTAGCAAAGCACTTTCGACTGTTAAGTCATCATCAGTGCATACTTGTCAGGAATTACAAGATTTCCATAAAATCTCAAGTATGCACTGATGAAGACTTCACAGTCGAAAGTGCTTTGCTATGATTGTGGAAAAATATAATTTGCATGAAATACATCACATCTGAGTTTTTTTATTCCTTTTTTAATACATGAGTCATTTTTTCTTCCTTCCTGTTAGATGCCTGAATTATTGGATTGAATTTCAATATAATAGTGAATAATTAATGACATAAATGATTTAGATCAAGAATATTATGAAATGTTAGTTTTGAATGAAGTTTTATTGTCCAGGAACTGTGTTTGTAAAAAAAATCACTTTAAATACACAATTAGCTATTTTAAAACTTGTTTTTAATTATTGTTAGGCACTACCTTTCTTTTCATTTCGCTTGGACACCCATCAGTATACATTTCGAAAGAGTTTATGCATTTTCAATATACATGGAAACGTATCTAGTAAGGTTCTCTCATCTGTGTATCTAGTTGGCTATGGCTAGTCATATTCGGCAATGAAAAATGATATGCCATACAGGGTGGACCTCGGGGTGGACTTTATTTCGTTGCATATAAAAAAATATAATTTTTGAAAATTCTTAATCTGGGGTCGCAGAGTTCCCAACAAAAGACTCATTTTGGAGCCTTCATTTCGATTATAAATTTTGTCAAGAATGCATAATCTCTGACCCCAAAAATTTCCACATACCAACTGGACCATAATCACAAAACTCGTCTGCCATCTTGGAGCCGCCATTTTTTTCCTCTAACAAAAGGTTCATAATGCATTGTCACCGAAATTATAAATACTCACCCAATTTTTTGAAGTGCTTGAAGAATTTATTACAAATTTAGGAATGACATGGGAAGGAACCAAGTTAAGCTTATAATAAAATTAGTTGGTAAAATGGTGACAAGTGAAGCTAAATAATAAAATCTTGTCTTCTCTCGAGTAAAAGATCGCATCGTTGCCAAGTACCTCACGATGACTTGGAACATAGAGAAGGCTGTGAAGTGTGAACACGTCAATGCCAAGGCACTCTGGACTGGACTGCCAATAATTATCTTGGCAGGAAATTACGACAGTTTTCGAATTATTGCTGGCCAGTCTTTTAAAAAGTCAACTGCGACTCGAAAATTGATGGCAATTCCAATAAGTGCACATTATAGATAGAGGAGCGGCTCCATTCATCTTCGTTACCACAACAATGAAGAAACTTTTTAGCGCTAAACAACTGTAGAGGTCATTCGGCGGAAAGTGCTATACGGGGTGATCGTAACTAACGCAACTATAAGATCAAACTAGTATTATCAATAATTCTAAAGTTTCGACGTTTTGAACTCTAACCTAACTTCGTGATTGATTTTTCTAAGACGTTTCGTATTGGTGTAATCTTCATCAAATTGAATATTTCATGTTTAAAAAACCTCGAACTAATAAAACAGATAGATTGGCTATCTTCGATTGTTCGAAGGCAAGATCCATCTCTCTATGTGAGATTGAATCTTGTTAATTCCTTGTATCAGAAGAAAAACATATTAGGTCAAGTCGTTAGAAAAATCAACGAATGCAGATGCATCTAAAATGATTCAGTTTGATACAAGAAAATGTAGAATTGAGTGATGACTCTTAAAAAAATCATCTCGAGTCGTCAAGATTAACAAAGATTAATTATTTCGTGAAAATTAAACATGAATTGACATTTCAACAGAGGCAGAATGATAATAAACTAGAAGTGAATATAAATAAAAAAAATACTGCACGAAACAAAAGCAAAAACTATGAAAAGGAATACACGAAACAATAATTTCAAACAGAAATAGGAATAAATCTCAACGTAGCCGGTTTAAGTAAAAATCTCACTAATAGTGAATATTTTCCTTTCACCTCTTTCATCTCAATTTCGTTTGTAGACGACATATTTTTTTAAAATTTGACAACAATGTTTCCACAAAGCGCAGACTCAGAAGTGCACCTGCCTTGTCATTTGTTTCGCGCATTCCTATTGGCGTGGCGTTCTAAGTGTTATTTATGATACGGTTCCAAAGTGTCATTTTGATTTAAAAATTCCTTCGAAAAATTTCAATATCACCAATGGGTTTGAGAGGAAACCGAAGTAGCTAAATGGCATCGATATATGCAGAAAATTATTTGAGCTGAAAAATGAAAAGGCCATGAATTGGAAAGAAATTTGAAATTGAAAAGAGTCTACCCAATTAGAAATATCAAACATAGTTTGAAAATAAATGTCTGGTAGACTACGAGCAGAAAACAACTACTTTCCTGGTGAATACCACGCAGAACATTGAATTATATCTGCTCGTAGTCCATGCAACGATTCACACTGTGAATGCAGATCGCAAATGTTTCTCTCTTCCTAAGACGTGACAAATTCAAATCGGGACAGGCATGATGCCTAACAACCTACAGACCGGTTTCGGGCTTATTGGCCCTCATCAGTGCAGAGTAGTAAACCGAGTAGATACCGTGAGATCTCCACTCGAAGCGTTGCCTGTCCCAATGCATTTTCGTCGCGTCTATTTGACCGCACTGAGCCGCGTTTCAACAGACAATTGGAAGTGGCGACCTCATGCGGCAGAAGAAAGAAACATTCCAGAAACAAATCCCCCAAGTTACTGAACCTGGAAGTGGCTGATAGCTCGACTAAACTAATTTCATTATTTGAGCGGTCAACGTCATAATTCAATTTTTACAGACTTCAGCTACCTAATCGATGGTGATGGGAGAAAAGGAAGTCAGTCGAGCTGCTGATAACGAATAATGAATTTTCATGAAAATGTATATTTTGTTACGACCTTCTAGATTGTCACGATAGGGATAGCATTAGCGCGGTGAAGCAACAAGCAACCAAAATGTTGTTCCGACAACAATCTCGGAGCGACGTCCAAGGCGATTTTGCAACATCCGGTATCCGGTCTATAAGCTCGAACATTGAAGACAAAAGCAGGTGGACTCGTTCTTCGATTGTTTTGTAAGACAGACACTTGATTTGGAACGATTCAATTCAAGGAGATTGATCCAAGTTCGTATATATGCAACAACAAGTTCAACTATTTTCGGGATGTTTAATATTTATCGATTTATTGAAAAATGAAACTCGATTAGAGGAATCATAATTCATGAACAATATGGACAAAAAAAACGAAATTTGGCAGTTTAGGTTTTATTTTCTCATTGTCACTTCTTTAGCGCACTGAAAATCATGACCCTCCCATCTTTATTCATTCTGAGTACTTTAACTGAAGTCCATAAGAATTTGCCAAGCCTAATTATCCAATCTGACATTCATGAACATGATACAAGAGGATCACATAAAATCAGAGTACCTAGATATAGACTCACAAAGTCCATGAATAATTCTTTGAATTACCATCTCTACAACATTTTACCTGAATCATTGAAGATTTTAACCATGTACTGCTTCAAAAAAGCTATAAAATCATTCCTATTGGACAATTCTTTCTACTCTGTAGAGGAATATCTGAAAAGTGTGGAAGAAGGAAGTTTGACTTCTCACTCTTACCAAATCCAATAATTTTCAATGTGTTGACTGCTTGATTGTTTTATTTATATACTAACTCTCAATTTTAATTACTGTGTGCATTGTTTTTTGTATCCTAAATTTTAACTATACACAATTTTCTTGTATCCTAAATTTTAACTATATACAATTTTTTTTTGTGAATATACAGCTGTGTATAATGTAGTCAAATAAAGATATTCTATTCTATTCTATTCTATTCTATTCTATTCTATTCAACAAAATGGCGTTCACGAAATTTCGCACAAAATTAACGTTTCGAAGAAACCATCATTAACTTTGCTTTTCTATATGCCACGAAAAAAAGTACACATCACCGGTATAAGATAGTATTTTTTATTGCGAATGCAATGTCTTACGATACAATTTGTTATCTCATGTTTTCATAAAGAGAAAATGCTTTTTCTATAGTTTTTCAACATAATCTGAAATTTGAGTAACGGAAACTCACTGATGTGGATTCCGAGGTGGATCCTCATGCTGTTGATCCTAATCTTGGGCAAAATGGAAAAAAGTGACCTCGAAATGTACGCAAGAAGTTGATTATTTTTTTTTCATATTTTGAGAAACTTCAGTGGTGATTCATGATTTCCAATAAAATATTATCAGCAGTTCGACATTTGAATCAGATGAACAGAAATAATATGTCTTATAACTTCTCAATATATTTTACCAATGCAATTGCTTCACAAATCAAAATGGATAATTAGCGAGCGTATATAATCAGCGAGATAATCAGTTAGTCTTCAATATCTAAATATTTGAAGTGAAACTGCAGATTTTTGTCAACTTCTGCAGCTTCGATGTATCACGAGCTCAAATCATTATATTATAATATTGCAATGCGATTCCTAACGGGATTTTCCAACATCAACGGAATGTGAAATAGTATATTACACAACAAGTGTGGAAAGTGAGTAGTTTAGCACGAGTCGCGTAGCGGTGAGTGCGGAAACGTAACTAGTTTTGTACACTATTTTTCCTACGACTCCGAATACTTTCATTTCGCGGGAGGTCTTGTCAAAAATGTAACTTGAGCGGTCTCTAGAATTTCAGGTGGTTTTGATTTAATATCAAGTACTGTTTATTTCCATATTCAAGATGATATTTGAATACTTCTCCGACAATTCCTCATTATCTGAATTACTGATAGATTGAGTTAGTTTAGTTTGGACAAATTTTATTGATATTGACACCAGCGTACATAAACAACCTTGACACCATACGCCTGCTAGCGCCAGTAATCACGCAACCAGGAATACAGAACCATAGAAGTATGTAGTTCGCAAGCGCGTACGAGTTACTCGAGTTAGTGCGTCCTTGACTCTTTGCAAACATCTGTGATACCAAAGAATCTTTTCGTTGGTGATACTGTGATATCAAACTGATGCAAGCAGCAAGCCGCGCATAAAACTGTAGTCATACTCTTTTGAATGATCTCACCCGCTGTCATCAACATCGAAATAGTTCCAGCAAAGAGTATAGGTTTCAGTTTTAAAGTGCATTCAGAGGTTATGTATCAGACACATTGAAATTAATAGATAAAGAATTTTCGGTATAATTCGAAACGAGACAGAAATTTCAATAAATAATATGAATTTGATTTGAGAACATTATTTCTATCAATTCAGGCGACCGTTGTGATATTTTTCATATCAACACTTGTGCTTTATTTTTTTCAAATAAACAATACCATGGTGATTTGAGCTACTTACTGAATAACAAAATAATGTGATTATTGACGTTTTCATACGTGGTCGTATAGGAAAATATCCTAACATTCACAGAAAAAACGCGATTATGTATGCCCGTCACACCGTAAAGGGTTGTTTCGCTGTGTCCATCCGGCGATTTGCATTCTCGATCCGTGCGACGCAAATTGATCCAATTTTTTTTTTCAAAACGTCGGTCGTGTAGGCGAACGTGTAGTCGCGAATGCGACCAGATTTCATGCACCATCGGGTGCGAAAAATGCAGCCGAACTCTCTAAAGCGGACAGCATAGAACTCCGACTGATTACAGATTACCAGATGGCTTATACGTTTCTGGCTGCACTGCAGCGACATGCAGAATAACAATTAGGCATTAAAATGAAGCTTTATTACCGAACCGTCGAGATTCCGACTATTATCTCAGAATTCCGACTTTTAAGTCGAAATTTAGACTTTTATCCCGGAAATCCGAATTGTAAGTCGAAATTCCGACTTTTATCTCGGAATTCCGACTTTTAAGTCGAAATTTAGACTTTTATCCCGGAAATCCGAATTGTAAGTCGAAATCCCGACTTTTATCCAAGGGGTTAACCACAGTCTGAAATGGTGTACGATAAATTCCTTTTTTTGTTTCATTTCCTTATTTCCCATTTATTTCCTAAAAATTCCTACAATTCCTAACATTTCCCCAAAATTCCTTCAATTCCTGACATTTCCCCGAAATTCCTCGAAAAATGCCTCCAATTCCCATTCATTTCCCTCATTTCATTCTAATTCCTCGCATTTCCCCGAAATGCCTCTAATTCCACGCATTTCTCCGAAATGCCTCTATTTCCCATTTATTTCCCCGAAATGCCTCTAATTCCCATTTATTTCCCTAAAATTCCTCGAAATTCCCCGAAATTATTTTATTACTTATTTCATTCCCTTCATTTTTCATTCGAAACCAAAGTCCATAGGCGTACTGTATTGAATTAATTCATAACATTGCGTTTCCAGAGACGTACCCAAATGTCAGAATTCAGAAAATTATTAAAAAATCGAATTCTTGAAGTTCGATAATTCAGTGTTTCTTCAATATACAGGGCTATTCAAATTCGAGTATGCATGGGGATTTCGATAACGGTAAGAGATAGATGGTTGGTTAAATGGGGGCAAAGTATCGTATTTCAGAGGTTAATTATATGGATAAAAAAAATCTGACCTAGCTTCTTCAGTTCTGGAGTTATACAGGAAAAATCGAAAATTTCGAAATTCTTCTTTTGCCTATATCTTTTTATTTTACGAAGATTTTTTTTAATTTTGCCACTTTGCCATAGCAACTTGTGACGTTTCCACAGATGTAAATCTAAAGGATGAATAAATATTGTATTGTATTGTAATTTGAATAGCCCTGTATATCCATGTAATTATAGAATATCGAAACCGCATCTCTATGAACGTATCCTAAATATTAAAGAAGCTTCCATAATGCAAAATGTTGTTGCAAATTCGAGATTTTGTGTCGAAACTATATACTTATGTATTCATTTATTGGTCAAAACGGCTTAACGTGGGAATTTCATAGAAAATAGAGGAGTTTCGGGAAAATGGAGCAAATAGAGGAATTTCGGGGAAATAGACGAATTTCGCAGAATTTCCGAGGAAATACAGGAATTTCGGGGAAATAGAGGAATTTCAGGGAAATGAAGGAAATTAAGGAATTTCGGAAAATTTCAAGGAAATTAGAAAAATAATAAGCATTTTTTAAGGAATTTCCAGTGAGATTAAATAATCAGCCTAGGAATCATCTCGGTAATCGTCATAGTACAAGTTAATGAATAGAGAAAAAATATACAGTATGAGTCTGCTTAAGTTGGCTAAATATTGGAAACTATTTTATTATTGATGCCTTTCCCTCATTCTCTCGAAATGCCCCGAAATTCCTATATTTCCTCGGAAATTCCCCGAAATACGCCAAAATTTCTCTATTTCCTGTAAAATTCCCCAAAATGCCCCGAAATTCCCCCATTTCCTCGAACTTTCCCAAAAATTTCTTAATTTCCTACAAGATCTACGAGAAATTCCCCTGTGGTTAACCCCTCGCTTTTATCTCGAGATTCCGACTTTTATCTCGGAATTTCGAAATCTGAAACTTGAGCGCGTTCGGGGCTAGTAAAAATTTGACTTGTGGATTCTTTTGGTTCGTATGAGCCTAGTTCAACGTAACTGTTTCTCGTAAAAGTTTAGTGCCATATTGAGACATGTAAATTCGCGGGGTACAATGTCTGTATGAGATTGATCGACCGGCAAAAAAGTAGCCGATGCTCTTCGTGAGCACAACTTTTAGAATGCCCGTATAGGGTGAAAAGAGCTGTAGGCCACCTTTGTTTAAATCCAAGTGGGCGTACTGTCTGCTTGGTGTCGGGAAAATCGGTCTTATTGCACGGACGTACCTCGGTTGTCAGCATGGTTTTGTATTTAGATTGTGGAAATTGTAGTGTTCCTGCAGGGCTATCTAAGCTGGAAAAAAGCAGCCTGAGGGTTGAGAACTTATAGGTGTTGGTCCTGACCCAGGAAGTCACTACTCTTTGTTCAGTCTAATAGACAATTCATGCCAAAGTAGGGGATCTCGTTGTCCATCATCTATTCCTGACCACGTGCGTGAGGCATTCAACTTCTTTCAACACTCATTTTATTCCGTTTAACAGGGTGCTTAGGCACCTGAAAGTTCACCTCTTAGGAGGTCGTCTTTCCGTTACTTTGTGAAACTTACTACTCTAAATTTTCTATATATGCTACGCCACTGTGCGGTCGGGGTATAAAAATGGATAACGTTTATCTGATCAGAGAGTGTTTTCGTATGTATATCTCGAGCATGAAGAGACCCTAAATTACCCTGAAAGGTCGGGTGTCGATGAACATCCCGAGAGAATCCCTTTAAGCCAGACCTCTTATGTGAAGCGATTGACAAATAAAAATTATAGTAGTTCTACTCTGTTTTTCAATTATTACAATGGTACTGAACCCTAAAAGAAACTGGGTACTCAACGAATCAACGTAGGGGGTTCCAAATCAGATGTAATCTTTTGAATAATAGACGATCACAGCCAAATTTACACAGACAGTACGGACCCCGGTCTGTCAGATTACAGTATAGTGTTTCGTTTTGAAAAACAAATGTGATATACCAAAACCGATCTGCAAATCGGAATTCCAGTTATTTTATTCAAATCGAAATGTTTTCATATCTTCGAAAACAAAAAAGTTAAAGAGGGCTAACATTTTTTAATGAGTTGGAATGTTCTCACAGGATGTTGTGAGTTTTTATTCAGCTTCATCAACCTTTTATTCACCAAAATATCGAATTAGCTGAAAGATTTAATCTCTACGGCTTCTGAATATTGCTATAGAATATTTTCTAGCTATGACCACCTACTCGATTTCTTATCTAAAGATGGATCCATTTCAAACCATTACCTCCCAACGTATTATTAGCCAGAGAAACTTGGACGTGGATCACATCTAATATTACAATTTCAGGAGTTATTTTCAGATCATGTTCAATATCGCTGAATGAAATATTCAATTTCGAACTTAATTGATAAAAATACAGTCTTTATGGACTCTACAAATATCGATCAAGCTTTTTGGCATTGTCACTGGTTTTGAAAGGTAGTTTGGTGAATATGGAAGAAATATTGCATAATTTTGAGATGGAGTTGAATTATTCCAAGATATTCCTCCTCTTCAGCTTTGGTGAGATCAAAAATTGATACGACTAAATATATTTGAGCCCGATAGCCCCCCTCAACATAAGTATGCTACAACATTTTGTTGTGATTATAAAATGCTGCAATACAGGCGTTTCCTGTAACTTTACGCATTGCTTACAACTATTGAATTGTCGCACGAATACAATTGACTCAATCCTAAATTGCATACTCTTATGTATGTGTTTATGTGTATGGGTGTTTTGCCGGCTTTGACTTTCCTCTACAAGTGAACCCATCTTCCATCAAAAAGGGCCCTTTGTGAAGTGGATTTAGCATACAGGGTGTGGTGCCGGTGTCTTCAGATCACGGGTAACTCGTTCAAGTGCAGCCGAATAATCCCATAGTTTCCATGTGTCACATTGACCCGAGACATTGACCATCTATATAATAAGTTTTTGGATAAAGTCTACGTAATTCGAACCACATAAAGGCTATCGGATTGCAAACACACACAGTTTTCCATCGATGCAGTTCACAATGGGACACCCTGTATAGGAATACAAAATGAGGTATAGAATTGCATTGCGATTATTAAAAAAAACCCAGGTCTCTAAGAATGTATAATATAGGTTAGTTATTATTACATTCAACAAGAAACTAATGCAAATGCATTAGTAAATATTCAATCAATTTGTCATAATTAATTAGATAACAATTCTTTCAGTTGCGGAAAAACTACATTTGTCATTTTAATAAAAAAGTTACTTTTTTGACTCGCAATTTTTGTGTGTTAGGCTTCGCTATCTCCTCGTCTCGGAAACACAAATTCCACAAGGCAAACAAAGTGTCATTTGGATCATTATGGACGAATTTCAAAGATGGCGACTCCACCAATTCCGCGAACAATTCTAAGTATACGCGCATTCGGCAAAAATACAATTTCATTGGGCAACCAATCAACCTTGGATATATTTTTTATGCTTTAATTTTTCGCGTCATAATTATCAAACAACGAGTTTATTCGTGTAGGAAAAGCTAGTTTATATGACCAATTATCCAATAATTAGAGTATCAATTATTATTGATTGGTAGGTACATATTAATAATTCCATTCATGAACACGTTTATTTATAGCTGGATAAATGGGGAGGGGGTTCAACTATCACATTGTGTACCTCAATATTTATAAGTTTAGCTCCTCCCAGATTACATTTGGAATATAATCTGTATTTGGTACCTATACGTATTGAGTGTACAAAGAATAGTGATAAAGTGAAAATAGTACATTATGATACAAGTTTTATAAGACGCTATTTTGTCGCACGCGATGTTTGGAGTACGACGAGCGAACCGAGGAGTTAGTCCAAAGATTCGATATCTGGGGTTACTTTGACATTCTAGCCGTTTAAACGCATTTTGAAAGAATTTTTGATAGGCTACTTTGTCACCCTCTCGGTCACCCTATTCCTTTTTTTTTTCATTCCCTATGGATGCTAGGCAGCTGGATTTTTGGCAGCTCGTACATGTTGGTAACGTCGGTATACTCGATTATTTAACTCTGTAACTTCTTTAGTTTTCCGATTTCTGAACTATGTTTCCAAAATTGATGTGCTGCGATATTATGATACTATTCGCATAATATTTTGAAAAAATGGCATGTTACAATCTATATCATCATGTTAACAAAAGCAAAGTCTGACAATGTTTGTCACATATTCCTTGACTAATTTTCGAACTTCCGAATTTGTTCAGCTATTTGGACAGTTGTAGATAAAGTATCGTATCCTACTCTTGCATAATGGATATTACTCACTCAGAGCCTTCTGCTCGTACGGCAATTTTCATCTTAGTGGGTAATAACCAACATTATGCGCTCGTTGTGAATATGAATTTCATGTTGGCTTCAGATAATTCGCGACGTTACTATTCTAGTGGGTTTGTTCTTCGGAGATGCCTGACTTATTTTGGTATCTCGTTTGGTATCAAATACAGGGTTCACTTTTAAAGAAAATCAGTGACTATATCCTTCAATTCATCTGTTTCGAAATATTTGTATTACATGTAGCTGAAAAAATACTATGTACTAAAATACTAAATAAACTATTTCAGGATTTTCCCAAAAATGATCGATAACGTTAAACATTAACTTACCTGCAAAATATTTAGACTGCACTGTAGATACATGCGTGTGTCTCGTCACATTGTAGTGAAAAATATAATTTCAGAAATACAGGGGTAGTTTTCGATCTTAATATGGGGGTACAAATTATGGAATGTGTTGCACATGCTTTCTCAGTCCATTTCAAACATGTCACTACATGAGAGAAATTTGCAAGAACGGCAAATTATTGTTTTCTAGTCGATTTTTACTGTTACAGGGGTAGTTTTCGAGCTTAATATAGGAGTGCAATATGTGAAACGGGTTGCTTTTGCTTTCTCTGCTCATTTTAAACATATGGTGAGAATGAAATTTCCATAAACGGCAAATTTGTGTTTTCAATGCGATTTTTACTGTTTTACAGGAACTCTAATGTTTCGTTTCTAGCGCGGCAACCGTTTCTTTTTTCACACCGGTAGAATCACGCTGATTTGGGACACATGTTGCACATTCTGTTATTGATAGTCATTAATCAATCTGAATCGCGCAAGGTCAAAAAACAAATGAATCTATATTTACGTAGTATAGTACTTACACATTATTTCATTTGGACAAACTTGTTATTATTTATGAATGCAATTGCTATTTGCAAAAACGATGCAATTTTTGCTTTTGTTTATATCTAACACTATTTATTTCAATATCCATACCTAAATATCAAACCCACTTTAGTTTCTATATGGTTGATAAGTAGGTACCTACATTAAAAAATATTATAAAAGGTATTTTTTTCAACTTAATTAATTATTTACAGGGTGTCGCCAAAATGATGGTCGATATCTAGGAAACTAGACCTTGGAAAAGTTTTTAAAATTTGGCAGTTCCCTGAAATGGATACAAGCAAAAATATTTTCAAAGTGGTGGCATTTCCGTTCGTACCTGAAGTTGATATCAATTTGCTCATTACAAATGGAACACCCTATATATTAACACCAGTAAAAACAAAAACGAACGCATATCAATTCGTTATTTACGATAAGATGAAAGTATTCTTTCTCCACCAAGATTTAAAAATAATGCGTAGTGTATAGGAACCCGACCAGACGGAAATTGATTGGCTCCTAACCAAAGTATTTAATTATGCATCGATTGCATCATAGACATGAAGGCCCATAGGAAATTTCAAGTTTTATTTCGTCGATGTATCAAAAAATATATATTTTTGAAACCAGTGAAAACTATTTAGAAATATGTAATGACATACGGGGAAATCCATCATTGAAATAAATATAACTTTTGGATATATTATCATGTATAAAAGAAGAAAGCAACATCTCATTCAAGTTTATTCGTTGAATTTACCATGCGTAAGAAGAATATCAAATTGACCTTGATACCAGGTGACACTCATATTCACCTGGTTCAATCAACGATATAACCAATAAAAAATTCAAGAAATGATATATTAGATAGAACGGAGTTTCACTGAAAAGCATTTTTAAATGAGCGAGGTTATAAAGGCATTTTTTCTATTTTGGTTGAATAATGAATTCATTGTGCAACGCAAATGCGTGTCGAAATAGCCTCTATTTCGATACGCATTTTTTATTATTCGGAGATTGGTACAATCGAACTGTCAAATGAAATTCAGAAGAGTTAGGCCCATCAGTTTACTTCCGAGCGACTTGGATTTGGTGATATTAGTAGTGAAAAACTCAATGGTTTAATTGGTAAATTTCAGTTCAGAGTTTAATTTGATTCAAATTTACCAATAAAAACAATAACTACATTGAATTTTTCATCGCTGGTATTGCAATAATCAAAATCGCTCAACTGTAAACTGGGCTTTACGCTTGTGCGTCAGATTTTAATTATTTCAATGTCATCATTGTTACTAATCGAAGATATTTCTGTTATTTATCGATATTGAATCCATTTTTTTCTTCAAATCAATTCAAAATAGAAAAATTTGCATATGACACACGTTTTATAAGACACGTTGTCGCACTTGTTCACTTGGAGCACTCCTCAACAAAGCATGCGACAAAATAGCGTCTTATATAACTTGTATCATAATATACTATTTTGATATCAGTTATGAGGGCATTTCATTTCAAAATTCCGAGATTTTCCACTTGCAATGAGTATTTTACAACTCATCGATAGCACATCGTGAAATAATCTAGTTTGTTAAATGTTCGGCTGGTCCGAGTTCTATACACGACAGAAAAAAATAAAAATGTTTCACTCACTGCCAGTGAATGCCATCTCTGAGTAAGGCGTGCAAACCTCTAAACGAAAGTCTAGCGCCTACAGAATTCGATCTTTGCTCTCGAAAATCACCACCGGAGTTGGCAGACATTGTTTTTCTTTCAACCAGCACTACAATACACAATCAAATCTGAAATAAAAATAACGAAACAAGGGCTAAAAAAATAAATAATGAAAATAAAAACAAATCCAACACAATTATACGAAAGCGCCTATAGGGGTCAAACGATTATAATCAAATTATTTTTGCAAATAATCGGGACAAAAACTGAAAATGTCTTGAAAGTTTTGCAATGTATTCGATTCTTTCAATAAATTCAAATATTCTGGTTGATTGCCTAGACATACTCAAGTCACGTGATTACTAGTGGGAGTTAGTTGAAAATATAGCAGGGCAGCCATTTTTTTTTAAATAACGTGTGAAGATTGAAAATATTGATTATCGGACGTGGACCCTAGAATCTAGATCATTTCTAATATTATTTCACCCAAACATATTTTCTGTCCGTATACAGGGTGTTTCATAGTGTATGGAACATTAGAAGGATCTGGAGAACAGAAAGACAGATCATTTCGAAAATTTGTGGGCGTGGATAATCGAATCTGCTCTATCCGTCTAAAATATTTTCATCAATACAGTGTTGCCGCTTGTATCAGAAAGTAGTAGCTACTTTGTTATTTCAAATGGAACATCCTGTATTTTGTTAGATTTTTTAATTCTTCCTGAAGAGCTGATTTCGTTTATGCCTCATACTTGTGGTCTAGGGTGGTATAGGGACATGTTAGCCGTTTTGAGCGATAATGGATAGTTTCGGTACAAAAAATTCCTAAAGATGAAAAATCTCGATTTTTCACACCCTATATCTCTGTTATCATTCACCCTAGACCACAAGTATGAGGCATTGACGAAATCAGCTCTCCAGGAAGAATTCAAAAATCTAACAAAATACAGGGTGTTCCATTTCAAATAACAAAGTAGCTACTACTTTCTGATACAAGCGGCAACACTGTATTGATGAAAATATTTCAGACGGATAGAGCAGATTCGATTATCCACGCCCACGAATTTTCGAAATGATCTGTCTTTCTGTTCTCCAGATACTTCTAATGTTCCATACACTATGAAACACCAGGTATACCCTACCAGAGGAATATACCAAATCGAGTACCAAATCTTACCCTTCCATATATAAAAACCTCGATAAAAATGCTATGAAAACACTTATCCAAACTGAATGCTCATTTTCAATCTATTATGGAAACAAACACATTTTTTGGAGCTTCAAAAAAAGATGCACTCTTTAATTACCGAGTATTAGGTAACCCGATATAGGTATACTAACACTTGAACCGTGATATCATGATCGTTCTGACGTTCTGAGCACCATAAAATACTTGAGAGGAATAAAAAGGTCTAATCAAACATAATATAAAGATCGATAAGTAGAAATAAACAATCGTGGTTAGCGATATTTCCAATGAAATCCATAATTCACCATTTAATAGGTACTCTCACTAGTCTCAAATTTTTTTCATTTTAATTTTCAAAAATAAAGTACGCCTCAGACACGCCTGGACTATCGATATTTGTGAGTTTGTGATATTGATTTTTTTCTTGATAGATATGGGGGATTTATAAATTAATACGCTTATCAGCTAATCCTTAACGATATCAATATCTAGAAAGAAGTTTCCACCACTACTTTTTTACAGGGTGTACGAATAGAAAAAGGTATTCTGTATCTGTAATATTTCTGTATTTTTGAATTTGAAATTATTTCCCATGCCTATAGGTACAGTCATATTATATTTATTATGAATGAGTTACGAGAAAGAGATAAGTTATTATTATTGCCTTGCTAAAATGTTAAACACTCCAGATGTAGCAGAAACTGCAAAAATGACATCTTTGAATCGATTCTCACCTATTGAACAGTATCCACTAAAATTTCATGATTCATGAGATTAACAAATTATCGGAACGAAAAGCCTCCCACTGGGCGTTTTTTAGCCAAATCGATAAAACCTTGAGGCCCCTTAGATAACACAACTGGGTCATCCCAATTGATCACTTCGACTATTTTACAGAATATGTAGTCAGAAAAAAATAGAATTTTTTTTCGTCAAATATTCTACAATAATCGATTTTTTTTCAATATTTTGAATTAATTACAAGATTCGCATATCTGGAATTGATGCAGAAACTCCGTTATAACAAACTTTACAGAATATTATGTATGATGACCTCAGCGATGTAATGATAGGCAAAACATCATAGGAAAGTTTACACTATACAATCCTTGTACGACTTTTTTATGCACACAACTGTACACGCATAATAAACAAATAAATGTGTCCATGAATGGCATGAATGCTGTGTTGCCGAAAATTAGAAATTTCCCTCTAAATTTCCACGGGAAATCTCTCAAAAAATGTGCAGATATCTACTAGTTATATATAACTGGAGGAAATTTTTCTGAAACCAATTTTGAAGGTCGAAAGTACAAATTATTTTTCGAACTAGTGAAACAACTACAGAAATAAATAAAAAGGAAATTTTAGAAATATGATTTTTTCAAATATCTCGGAAACGAAACAAGATTCAAGTTTTTTCTGCAAGTGACGTCAACTTTTCTCTCATTTAACCAAATTTTATCCAAGATACCCAAGCGGTTCATTCTTATTTGGCAACCCTGTATATACTGTAACGTTAAATTTACTCAATAATCACAAATATAAGCGAGGTAATAAGGTATTTGTAGATTTATTTTAAAAACTGTACTAACCGAGCTGCTAATGCAACGAATGCAATATCAATTTGGTACTGCCACCACATACTTATTATTGAAAGAAAAACTAGGATCACGACAAATTCTCAACGATTTCAAGACAAGTAGGTGTTCTTGCTAATTAATTATATATACGATGAAGAGGAGAGTAAACAAGAAACAATTCCGCCCCCGTAGGGGGTTTTAGATCGATCGAAAGGGGCGGTAGGCTTCTAGGGAGCTGTCCCCTGAACCTACGTGAGATGAACTAGTATAAAGACGATTTGATCAATTTGAATCTGTCTTTATAATTTTGGCAATCACATATAGTCGAAAAGTTACAAAATGTTTGAGAAACAAGATCATCCGAAAACTTCTGAATCGGTTGTGCTAGCTTGCAAAACCCGTGATTCCTTTTTCAAAAACGAAGAGCAATAATTAAGCGAGTAAATTAGCATTGAATGTTGAATGTGAGGCTGAATGTAGCCTGAATGAAGCTATCACAAGAGGCTACAGTGTATATCAAGACTGTTGAAACTTGAGATTATCGTGTTTTTATTGAAAAATGCCACTATAGGTATTGTATACCTATACTAAATATCACTGACATTTTTCAAGGGGTCGCAACTTCAACATCCATTGCATATATTGAGTAAACCGTCATTCATTTTATGTTTTATGTAGCATCACATCCTTAAATACTCGCACATAATTAAGGAACACCCTGTAAAAAAGATTCCGCCCCCTTTCAACCTTGACCTCCATTGGTGATCAATCCATTTCTCATGCATGTTTTTCAGATGGCAACAAGAAATAAATAAATAATGGAAAAGAACATCCAGTTACATACCTTCTCATCTTCTCAAATATCGAAAAAATCCGGATCACAATAAATAACTATTGCTGTTAATTGTATATTCATTTCATTCGGCGTAAATAAGTATATGGACTACTTTATTGTTTTCATATATCCGAGGTGTAAAATGCAGAATATATTCTAAACAGCTTACGTTTTATAAATAATGTGACATCGACATTTGTAACGCAGTTTTGGATTACCTACCAGATTCCTAGCCCAGCAGCTTTATCGTTATTTTTTATCATCAGCAAAAAATACCTATAGGACAGGAATTCTGAAGAAATACAATAATGGTTGGATACATATGTCATAGCCGTCGTCATCTAATATTAATTAACTTACATTTTTGATGGATTCTTCGACAAGTTTCAGTCACATTACACGAAAATGGCCAATTATTTCGGAGCGTAAAGTTAAATAACAACACGGAAGTCCACATAAACAACAAAAACACGCATTGTTTAGCAAAGCCGACAATAAAAACAGGTTATGTGTACAGACTACAGAGGCTAGACAGTTCACTCGCGTGTTGATTCGAAGTTCAACAGACACATGATAGACATAATTTCAAAAAAGCTTTGATAATATTAGTTATATCGAAATTACACGCACTGATAAAATGATCAATAATTCTAGAATACAGGTGCACTCGCGATCATACACAAATTCCTTCTGATTTTGACAGTGACAGCAACATTGCATTCCCTGGCAAGTCCATGCGCAGATGTTTGATCGATTTTCAACCCAGGACTTTTTACAGGGTGATCCTTATAGTTCAATTATACATGAACGATGAACTCGAGCAGCATCCCGATGACCTCCGACGTGGTCTTCAAGGGTTGAAAATAATAAATTCAACAGGTTCTTTGAGAATGCCCGTTTGCATTTTTTTGCGTTACTCACGTATTTTGGCCTCCTGATCACGAATCCGAAGTATTAACTGGGTGGTCTCGGGTATTTTCGAAGATATGGGAGTATTTTGTTTCAAAATTACACCAATTGATATGTTAAATGTCTACAAAAAACTCAAAAATCGTCCTTCTTTCAACTAAAACATCACGCACGCTCAAAATTACTAGTTTTTAATTTCACTCTTCTTCAAAGTAAACAAAACAGGAAACCCCAATCATTCACTGTATGCAAATTTGATTATTCGGGTCCCGTCGGGCACGAAAACGAATATTTCTTCTTTTAAAATATATATTATGGCCACTCAGGTCACTGAAGATGGAAGTTGAAAGATGCTGAAAATCAAAATATAGGTTCAAGAATTAATGTGTCAAGTGAATTTTCGTGATTAGATAAGTAAAAATGGATATCAACAAAAAATATAAAATAGATAATCAAAACTGATAGGATCTACTTACTTATAGCTCTCGATAATTCCGTCAGATGATCCTAGAGCTTGGAGAAATAAAAACATTTTGTATGTATAATAGTATAATCAAGTTACTCATAAGTTGTATCAACTTACACCTCAGGAAATCAAACAATTGGAAATTAAATCAAGTGGATTTGGGTACTGTCAGCTTTATATGTTAGACTGAGATGATTGCAATGGAAACGGTGTTTCAACATTTTGGCTAGTCTTGGGCAACAATGTGTTTTCAGTTTCAATAATAAGAAAATAAAAGTTAGGACGTTAAAGTGATATTTTGTAAATAGCCTATTGCAATCATCTCAGAAGAAATGAGGATAGTGAATTTCAGCCAGGGTAACTTCAGGTTTATATTTCAAAAAACTATTAGTATCAACACTTATATTCAGGCTAGAACAATGTAAAATGAAATTTAACAACGATTCTACAACTTTTTCAGTCAAACGCTATTTGGATAACGGTTTTAAAGTACTGTAATGGTGCGTTCACATGACAGCTTCTGCCTATCGCAGAAAGCTCGATATGCGTAATGACAATAAGCGATAAGGTTTCTTTAAAGTTGAAGTAAAGGGAGAGTAAACATTAAATATCTTAAAAATACTCGTACAAACGAGGAATGTACAAGAGTTAACAATTGAAGAAAACCGAACACTTCCAGCACATCTGACAAGCACCCTGGCAGAAAAACTCCCTGGACTCGTCCTGCATCCCCAACTTTCCTAGGACAAGCCCGATATCGATACAATCACGCTTAGTCGAGGTGGATCTAGGATGGTGAATCATCTTCCTATTACAAGCACTAAAAAAGATTGGAGACTTTTGCCGACTTGATTTCAAACCATACTAATATTTCCTGAAGTTACCAGAGATGGTGCCAAACTTGTGTTGGTAAAACAGAAACTTTGCATCTGTTATCTCTTCATCAGTGTCATCTATTCTATGAAAAAAAAAGACTGGGGAGAATCTAAATATTAATAATTATTCCAGATACTGAAAATATAGTGTTTTAATGACATTTCAATTCACGTCTGTCAGATCGTCAGATGCGAACCACATCGATAAGCAACAGATATCTTCCTTAATAATCGATATTATCGCCATATTCATCCAAGTCGTGGAAATATCGCTACGCTTCTGGAACGAATTACACAGAAACAAACGGACGAGTTCAAACTTGAAAATAGCTAAAAAGTTTTACCTCTGGAAACACATTATTTTCATGAAATATCGATGCCATTTACTTTCTCATCGATAAACTAAATGAATTGTGAAACTTGGCGTCCATCTCCAGCGTCACGAGAAGTAAGAGCCACGTATGTACGCGAAACACATCATCCTCCTTGATTTTGAGGTTATTTCAGTTTCATCATAATATTAGGTTTGTTGCGCATACTAATTTATGCGTTCTAGAAAATTAAAACCTAGGTTTCTGACTCGCAGTCGCATGTTCTAGCGACAGCGAAATCCAGTTTGCAAACTTGTTGGGAACTATCGAAGTAATCCAGTGTAATTTGTAATAAAATTATCAGTTTATTGTGACATGCGCTGTTCAGATTTCGGAATGTTTCGATAGATGGGTGAGCTGTTGGTTTGATAATCAGGTATTGAAGTTTCCAGGGTTTCTCAATTCCACAATCAGCTATTGTGATTACAGGTGAAAAAGCCGAAATGTCATCGGAATCGTCGAGCTCGAAACAAGCTTTTTAGCAGATTCGACTTGAAACCAGGTCTAACGACGGACATGTGCACTCGATCATTTCACAATACTGGCTTAAAACAATCATACATAAAATAATAACTATATGGATAACACCTATTCTTCTCTTCACGCGAAAGTGAAGCCAGTTTTGGGAAAACAAAAGACTGTCTGGTTTGCTAATGATGAATTGTGCGCATGCGCGGGTTTTGACGAGTTGAAATCCAGTTTTCAGAATTTCATAGGTTAGGTAATTGTTAACCCAAATTTTGTAAAATAGCGTTAATATAGTTATTAATGTACTTACTGATTGTTTACAGTGGTGATTAGTGAGTGATAACAGTGATTGATCAAAAATTAGCCCACGAATCTTGTTCCGATGATTTTATCGTCACAGATTTCTATTCAAATCGCAAGTATCGCTTTGTAGATCACATCCATTTCTGCATCTATCATCAACTATTATCCAAAATCGTCCAACAATCCATCGATAAATGAATACCTGTTTGAAAAATATATGTCATGATAAAATGAAAACATCGAATTGAAGAGCCAATATCATGAAACTGAAATAACCTGAAAATCAATTATCATCAGAATTTTTATTATTTCGGATATTTGTAAGTCGGGGACTGGATGATACAAAAATCGATAAGAACAAAAATGGCATCGACATTTCATAAAAATAATATTTTTTCATAGGTAGAACTATTTAGCTATTCTCAAGGTTGCCAATGAATTGTCGAACTGGTCCATTGAAGAGTTGTTCCACCATCCCACATCCACCTCGAGCCACGCTCAGCTGAAAAACCTCCCGACGACCTAACCTAACCCCAACCCTAGTCGCTGTCCTCGTGCCGCCTCGTCGACTTCTTCTTCTTGTGCGGCCGGTGGCCGGGGCTGCGCGGCGACTTGGACCTGTGTCGGCGCGACCTGCTGCGCGACCGTTCGCGCCTGTGCGATCGCTCGCGCTCCCTGTCGCGCGGCTTCTCGGACCGTCCGCGCGATTCGCGCTCCCTCTCGCGGTGCGGCGACGAATCGCGCCTGCCCGGCGAGCGGGCCGCCCCTCCGCCGCCCGCAGAGGGCGGGCCCATCGCCGCCGATGGCGGGCCCATGGGCGGGGGGCCGGTGAGCTGTTTCAGGTCGGAAGGCGTCCAGCCGGGCGGCGGCTCTGTGCCTGGAATTGTTGTGTGCAAGTTGATGAAAGAGTCGGACAGAGCGAATGAAATTGGACAGAGATGTCGAAAGTGCTTAATTTAAAGGTCCAATCATAGGTATGCGCAGGCGCTGAAATATTGATCGAGTTTTGTTAACATCATATTATCACAACACAGATTGAACATTTGGAATGTGAATCAGGTACAATAATATGTTTATTGGCAATCATTACTCTGCACAGGAATTCAAGCCTCAGCATTGTAAACAGTAAGAGATACAGGGTCAGTTAAATATGACAATGTTGCACAATTTGATGCCCAAACTATCCAATTTTCCATAAAAAAACTCACTATACTGTTTTGGGGATTCTGCAGCCAACAAGAAAGAGCTATAACAAATATTCATGAGGTTGAAACTCACTATTCATCAACCACAAACTTATATATAGTATTTCTTTGATCATTTGTGAGCTTGTATTTGCTGCTTTATAAATTATAACATTTTCCTGACTGTTTTCACTGAACTATCATAGAATAAAATAAAAAACACTTTGTGAACAAGTCAATCAGTCATTGATTGATTTGATATCCATTATCCAGCAAATATATATTTCATGATTACCCCATTGAGAATCTTGTGTTGGTTCATAACCTCCTCCATAGAAAGGTTCTGGTTCTGGATTGAAACCATATTCAGGTTGAAAGCTTTCAAATCCTCCTGGTGGTGGTACAGACATATCAGGAAATCCTGGTTTTCTGCTATATTCTCTCCTATCAGCAGTCATAACCTGAAAATGAATTGAAGTGAAGAAGAATCTCTCTGATATTAATAGACAAGATAATGAATGCTATTTAGATTTTTGAACCAGCATTTATTTTTTTAATTTCCCCTGATTAATCACCTTTTCTTAGTGCATTCCATGAGAAAAAATGTTTTTTTAACAAACCTGTATGGTGTTGACTCTGGCAATTTGGTCCGTTTTCAATGGTGGGGGTATGTTCTTCTGGATGGTTCCTATAACATCAACATCATCCATTAATTATCTGCATGAATGACAACCTACTTAGTGCATACCAATGAAAGAGTTATTATTATATTTGCTATTGTCATTTATCACCACAGGTCCACGGGACATCATTCCTAAGGGATTCATTGGTATCAAACCTGCACCAGATTCATTCACTCTCATTCTAAAAGAAAAATAAATAAAAATAACAGTATGAGACATATAATAAAACAACCTTTTCTGACGTTCACAGTAAGCTCTCCAAGTGTCTTCATTGAATCCATAGTTGAAGTAATCAGTAATGTCAGCACCAGGCTTCCTCCAAGGTTTCTCTTCCAGTGAATCAACATTGAACTCAGTGGCAGGGACACCATTTATTGTTCCAATTTGTTCAAATTCTTCAGCAACAAATTTTCCTGGTTGTTGTTGTTGTAACTGCTTAGTCTTATCACTAACAGATGTAAGCAGACCACCCCGCTTGATATTCAAAGAGGTGTAGGAAGGTGTAGCAGTCTTAATGTCTCCTATAACTACATTGACATCATCATCACTATCCTCTTCCTCATCATCTTCTTTGTCACTGTCTTCTCCATTCTGTTGAACTTCTCCATCCTCTGTCGTTTCCTCCTGTGGTTCTTGAACATTTTCTCTTTCTTCAATATCAACTCCCGGGGGGCCTTCATCTTCTACCTAAAACATAATATATTTGAGGTTAAGTGGCTTTTTTCGGTTTAATGAAAAAACCTGTGGTGGTGGAGCAAGTACGAGTTCTTCGGTTCCTGGAGGTGGTTGCTCAGCTTGTTCACCATTAACTGCATTATTTTGATCCTCATTTATATTTAAATCGGGAGTTTCGCCATATAACCACTGATCATCTTCCAAATCGTCTGCCATTTTTTCAACGACTGAACACGGACCACCACAGACCACATTGTAAACATCTCAACTTGTCTCAACTGTCAACTCAACTGTCTCGACCATTTCCATAGATCTTATTGCTTACGCTAGATCCGGTATCCAGGTTATTTGTTTTGTAGGTCCGGGACAAGGATCCGGGGGGGTTAGAAGTACTGCCATTTATTGGTCGTTTTAGTTGTTGACCATACAAATGTGTTGTCCCACGTGACCATAGTACCCAACATAGTACCTGCTTTCTTGCAGACCCCTCTATACCAAAAAAATACTACAGGATGCCGGATCTAGCGTAAGCAATAAGATCTATGTTACGACCACTGTGAAGTGTGAACGGAAGACGCACTGAACTCAACTTGTTTGAGTTCAGTGGGAAGACGTCATTGACGTCACACATCCGGAACACCTTCGGGCACTATATGCACTATATTATCAGACAGACAGCTATAGCTGTCTGTTCTGTGATATTATAGTCTATATATCTTGAAACGCTAGATCCGGTATCCAGGTTATTTGTTTTGTTGGTCCGGGGGGGTTGAAACTGTTGCATATCATATGTGTGTTGATCATAGCACCTTTGGCTTCTTCCCACGCAGACCCCTCACAGGATACCAGATCTAACCGTGGCCGGATCTCACCACGGGATCTCACTATAAGATCTATGGTGGGCACTGTTGGCATTTGGCAATGACAGTATTGGCAGTTGACATTTGGCAATTAGCATTCGATTGGTAAGACCTCTGCTGTTATTTTCGCCAAGTGTCTTCCAGTCTTTTAGTTGTTCGTGAAGATGGGTAAGTACGTGTGAATTATATTTAAGTTTATTCCAATCCATCTTGTGATATTAGTGGCTTTTTTTATCAATATCATACTGTATTTTCGTCATACTAATTCTTCAAGCAAGTATTTTGGTAAAACAATATTTATATTCCCAAGAAAAACAAGAAATGAAAACATAACCAACAATTTCACATCAATACATTGATCATTATGATGAGACAATCCAATAAATAAGTCCGATGTGTTGTGCTGACGACTCAATGAATCCCACAGCGATCTGATATTAGTTTGAAATAATGAAAATTGTCGTGTGTTGTAGACGAATGTTGATATTTTATCAAACATTTTAGGTATCAGCCGCGATCATTGGCATAAGCGAAGGGCTACTGGAGGTAAAAGGAAGCCTCTTCGTAAGAAGAGGAAGTTCGAATTAGGTCGCCCTGCTGCCAATACAAAACTTGGCCCAAGGAGGATTCATTATGTCCGTACCAGAGGAGGTAACCTAAAATACCGCGCACTAAGAGTTGACACAGGAAATTTCGCTTGGGGAAGTGAAGGAACTGCACGTAAAACCCGTATTATTGACGTTGTTTACAATGCTAGCAACAATGAGTTGGTGAGAACCAAGACTTTGGTGAAGAATGCTATTGTTGTCATTGATGCTACTCCATTCAGACAGTGGTATGAAAATCACTATGTGTTACCTCTAGGAAGAAAGAAGGGTGCTAAGTTGGTGAGTGTTATTAAGATTAATACTACCACAAGCTCTTCATTCAATACATAAATGATGCTTTTCATGCGTGTCATCTGATTTGGTGATTATAACATTGGCTTTATAACTGATTTCTGATTTTATACTTCTGTTATTATGATTTGCATACCATATGTTAGAGTTCAATTTATTTTTCAGACTGCAGAGGAAGAGGCACTCATTAATAAAAAGCGTAGTAAGAAAGTGCAAAAGAAGTATGATACAAGGCAGAAGACTGCCAAAGTAGAACCTGCCCTTGAGGAACAATTCCAAACTGGAAGGTTGTTGGGTGAGTAAATTTCTTCAAATAGTGTATTCTCCAATTATTAACATAATGATTTTAAACTTGCTGAGTGATATGATATGTTGTGGTCAGGTCATATGAATTACCAAATAAAAGTGTTCAAAAGTGCTTTTTTCAACCACTTAACCCATTAGAGATTTCAATTTGTCATAAAACTCAATACTGATTTTGAAACTTCTGTTGGTGGTCAGTTGGTGATAGACTTATATAATATGTTGTACATTTACAAGGGAATGCAACAAATTGATATTTATTGATATTCTTGGCTAATTCCAGGAATAACATTAAAGTTTTGCATTTTTATTATCTTCCCTCATGGGTTTGATAATTGTAAAACCCACTGTATGATACTAAAGAATTACAATCATTTGAAATACAATTCACATTCAATAATGATATCACAAATCACCAAGAAATTCCCTTGGCTTGCCCTATTTGAAGTTTCTGATGATGAATTCACTCATCATGATGAAAAAACTCGAGCGAGTTCACATTATAAGGATATGTTCGTCTTGAATATTCCTTGTGAACTGTGACAAGCTTGTCATAGTTACTCTGATCACACTGATTCATACATTTAAGTCACTCAATTTCCATATTGAATTGTCTAACAGATTTTCTCCTTTCAGCTTGCTTGGCATCTCGCCCTGGTCAATGCGGTAGAGCAGACGGTTACGTTTTAGAAGGAAAGGAGCTGGAATTCTACATCCGTAAAATTAAGTCAAAGAAAGCCAAGTAATATGTTATAGGTGGATTAATAAACTTTTTCACCAATGTTAATGGTTTTTAATTTTTCTTGCTTCAGAATAAAAGTTGACGGGTACAGGGGAAGAATCTTCTGCTAAATAATCTTTTTTTTGTAATTGATTCTCTTCAAATGAAAAAGCCGCCAATGTACATAATCCTAAAAATGTAACAAGGTTACATACATCTCACTTTAAATACAATGATATAATGAATACTTCAACTCTGGGATTATGTAATGAGTAAGATTATGGGATCGACTTTATCGATATATTAATACAGATTGAAAATTAATTTGTTATGGATTGTTCAAAGTGATGCCAGCTAAAATAAAGCTCACGATATATTGGCATTTTCAATTACAATATTTCTGAATCATTATCGCCTACCTAATCATTATCCGTTAGATTTAATTTTTTTTCTCTGTTAGGGATTGGTTTCTTCATGGGTGCACTTACCGATTATTTAGCAATGATCGTGGCTTTTCTACATGTGTGGAAGGCTGCAGATGCATAATACCGTCAAAATTGTTCAATATCGAAGGTTACTATTTTAGTGGAATTATATAAAAAAACGAAAAATACTATCATGAATGTATCACATACCATCCGAAACTGTTTCCCCTATAGGGTGTTCCAAAAATAACTGCCAAAATCGATTTTTCTGAAACATTTGAAAATTTCGAAAACTTGTCGAAATTATTCATTATTGATCAAAACGGCTCACATATTCCTCTCAACTTTTTATTCACCATCAATAATTGTTATTCAATTGAAACAAATACAGATGGGTTAAGAATTCTCAACCACCCTGAACTTTATTTTCTCAAATGTCAGTAGATAGAAAATTAAAACTCAAAATAGGAACATGTATGCCCTATATCTCTGCAAATATTTCCGCTAGACCCCAAAGTAGAATCTAAAAATTATAGTGATTTGAAATAAGCAAATTCGCATCAACTTCCGTAACGACCGGAAGTGCAACCACCTTGAGAGTATTTTTGCTAAAGTGCCCTAAGTGATTTTAGTGAACTGCCAAATTCTATAATTTGTTGCCGAGAAAATAGATCGCGGTAGTTCGTTATGGTTAGGTTAGTTGAATTTCGATAAACTGGATATAATAAATGACTCGAAATATCCAGGTTGTTTACAGGATGTGAAAAAATTATCTACCCCTTATTCGAGAAGAAAACAACCGTGTCAGTGATATAAATGAAATTTCGAGAAATTGTGGCAATGCTGAAAAAACAGTACAGCCAGGAAACAAAATAAATGAATCTGTGTATAACCTTTAGAATTCTTTCAATTATATTTGCATTTTCAGAACTTAATTAATTCGATCAAGTTCTAAAAAAAAGAATAAATATTCGGCTGTTTCAAGGCGAAAAAAAAATTTTTCTTTCGTTTTCGTGTTCCTCAAGTTGATCCCTTGGAATAGGCGCCATAACCTAAAATTGGGAATATCTTGCTGTGGCTTTTATTCAGTCACACAGTCGTACGAGAAGGAACCCTCGCCGTCAACTAAAATACACATCTGCTCAAAGTATAAATAAAAATCGTAACATAAATACAATGGAACAGGGCCGCCATTCGAACCCGCCCCCGTCCTACTGCATGTTGTACGGCGGCGGCTGGTGGTACTGGTTGGGGTTCATCTGCTGCCGCTGCAGGTGCGCCACGAGCGCCTGCGAGGGCTGCCCGCCCTGCGGACCGCTCTGCTGCTGTTGCTGCTGCAGCGCCAGCATCCGCATCCGTTGTTGCTGCTGCTGTTGCTGCTGGAACTGGTTCTGGAATGGTGTGGTATCATTGAAGTGTGTTTGAAAAAAGTGTTGTCTCATTGAGACTTGTATGAGTAACGAAGACGGGACCTTAGCTTCATCCGAAGCACTACTCGGCTGGTTATCGTTGAGAGTCCGAAGGATTGATAACTAGGTACCTAGAATATTCGGTTGGTCATCTATCTCCTCCCGCTAAACGATACTATAGAAATAAATATTTCCAATAGCCGCCGCGGAATTTGAACCCCGGCCCTCTAGACTATAAGCCAGCGATTCAACGCACTCGACCACCAGCCCAGTTAGATCGAGATAGTTCAAGAAACTCCCACTATATTTCATTTTATCGTTTTTGGTGTTAAGTTCTTGTTACGTGTACAAAATCTGATCTTTATACGACTTGATTGAATAAAGGTGGAACCACTGATGGAACCCTGAATAAATGGAGACCAACTCGTTCTTGAACCCTTGTAACGTTCATTAATTAGAACATCAGTTTTTTTGGACTTGAACTAGTCCGCCATTTTGATTTCATGAATTTCGACTAGCAATTTTTATAATCTCCAATACCGAAAACCTCTTAAAAATTTTTCGAAATAGCGACTGGGACCATGTGGAAAAAATTTAAAGGAGGGTCTAGTGACACATCCTCTTGAAGCTCCTGACAAATACTTCACAACCCTAAAATATAAAGTGATTCATCATGAAATGGCAAAACATTTAATAATCACCTGGATACAAACACATAATTTTCGATACATCTTGAAATATTTGTTTTTCTTTCAAAGTATAGTATTCACGCATCAATTTCATCATCACAATTTTAAATGTTTTGAGTTTACCAGTTCGAGAAATAAAAGGGAGACACAAACATTGGTAACTCGTCGATATCAATAACCCACCTGATTCTGCATTCCGGGCTGCAAGCTTTGGCCCGCGGTGCGCGAGTAAGGTGGCGCAGGCCCCCCTTGCCCCGCCATACCCCCCATGCTGCCCATGTTGGTGTTCATCGTCACGTTGGGCGCCTGCTGCATGTAGGGTGCGCGCGGATTCTGCCCCATCTGGCGATAATCGGGCTGACTCGGGCGAGGTTGACCGAAACCTGGGAAAAATTATTTCCGAATATGTCAAATGTCGCCTCAGATGTACCAATTGTGTGATCGCTGAAATGTTCTTCTTCGTTGCTCACCTTGCTGTTGCCCTGCGAACATATTGCTCTGAGCCCCCTGCAACATCTGCTGGTTGCCCTGAATGTTGCCCTGCATCATGGTTTGCGGATTACCACCATAGTTTCCGGCGTACTGTTGGCCCATACCGCTCTGCATATTGCTATACTGCTGAGGAATGAAACCCTGGAAAAACGAGAACGTTCTGAGATGTGAACTTAAAAATGTCACAAATTGGCGCCCAACGTGGCGAAACCCAAAATGCGCCATTTTCCTTCACCCGAAGTGGGAAATTTCCGAACTCTGTCATTCTCACCTGACTCGACTGTATTGAACTGGGATGCGGTTGCCTGATGGCCTGTCTGGGGAATCCCCTCTGCATCGGGCTGTAGTTTCCCATCGGCTGTGCATTGGGGTTGTTCTGCATGCCGGGGATGAACGAGTTGAGAGGCTGCCTGGAGCGCAGCATGTTAGACAGGGCCTGCTTCGATTGATTGTTGAGTTGGGGCGGCCTTTCGAATCGGTTACCTATTCATAACAGTCGATGACAAAAATTCTTCAATTGCAGACTGCGCCATATAATCAATGTTTGATCTTTGATATCCCTATTCACATTTTACGGCGATGTGCTTTGAAAGTAATATAAATTGTCTAGGTTTTGACTCTCTCTCTCTTTCTCTATTTCTTCAAAATGCTTCCTGACATGTCATTTGAACAAACTTGGTACAGGTCAATTATTTTCACGTTATTCACATTTAAATCTTCTATATCGATAATCTACTTCTCATTTTGAACCCCTTTTCATATTTTTCATCACTTTATTAATAACTATCCTCGGGATTCAAATCTTCATACTTTCAGATAATTACAGTCCGAAACTCTGCCTTACAACTTGACACACTCTCCAACAAGGTAAGTCGAATTATTCTCATTCGTCAAATCCTATATATTCGAAAAAAAAAACGACAACCAAAAAATGTCCAGTCGGAATTATAAAGCATAAAAAACTGCGTCCACTCACCCGGCATGGGCGGGTAGTACCCCTGCTGCGGCCCCTGCCCGTACCATCCCTGCTGGCCGGGCGCGTACTGCTGCCCCTGCGGCGGCCCGCCCGCCGCCTGCCCGTACCCGCCGAGGTGCTGCCCGCCGAGCGGTGCGCCGCCGCCGCCCTGGCCGCCAGCGCCGGGCGGCGCAGACTGCCCCTGCGGCGGCTGCCCGAGCGCCATCGGCCCGGCGGCGTGCATCGGCCCACCCGGGCCGGCCTTCGGCTTGCGCGGCTTGCGCTGCCCCTTGCCGCGCCCCTTGCCCGCGCTGCCGCCGCTGCTGCCGCCCGCCGGGCTCTGCTCCACCGATGTGGGCGTGTCCGCCTGCTCGGGAGGGGGGGAATGGAGGTTGTCATTTGGTTTTATTTATTTCATTTTACTGTGCCGAGTCGGCGATCGACTTGAGCTACAAACAATAGATGTTTTCAATTTGTTCAACGACACAACTGCAAGATTATTGATATGGATTCTGATTTGGAAGAAGAAAAATGAAATCGAAGATGGAGAAGACTTTTTTTAAAATTTTGTTGTATGTCTCAAGGTTAATTTTAATAATTACTGAATTTGAAGCAAGATACGGTGATGAGAATATATTTACCTATGTTATTTTTTACTTTTTTGTCGCACCCTCCTGAACAATTACCCAAACAAATCGTATCCAGAGAACTAACATACAAATTCATAATAACGATCTGAGCAACAAGTCACCGGCCCGCATATACATACCGGCTTTTCTGGAATAGGCTCCAGATCTTCCGGCGGCAGAGGGGGCGGGTCCAAATAATGCGAAGAGGGCCTCTGGAGATTGTGCGTGTGGAACTTGAGCAGTCTGTGGGTGTCCTCACAGGCCAGGGGTTTCCTCTCCAACCGCACAGCTCCGAACCAGGCCCAAGAAAGCGGGGCTGGATTTTTCATTCCCTCCAGGATGTCCCAGTTGCTCACGCGCTGTTTGTCCGCCACCTACATGGGAGAACATCGATTTGATCACACTCAGCTCAACACTGTCGTTGCTGATGATTCACGAAAGGTCCGATGAACATTTCTGTGAATCCAGTGGTGTCAGACGTACCTGAAGGTCGTGTTTCTTGTCGACACTGTCGAAACTCATCTTGTTGCCCCTGCTTGAACCGGCTGATTCCACTGCAATCACTTCGGTTACTACCCTTGGCAGTGGGAGGAGTTGTCGGATGTGCTGTAGAGAGGCACTCTGCTTCTCTCCCACTTCTTTCTTGAGTTTCTTCAGGAGGTTAGGATACATTTTTCTGCTGTCATCCTGAATAATTCGAATTTCAGGTTGCAGTGGTATACAAAAGAAAGCGGATGGTTACGTTGAACGTTTCCCATTTCAGCATTTAAAAATTCATAAATAGCATGATATATATCTGGCAACAGAGGCTAAGACAATGTCAGTAAAAAAAACATTCAATGTTGTGTATTATCTATAATTTGATACATCTATTATTGTGAAATTCATTGCACTATGCAACAGATAACGAATCATAAATAAATGGTTCGAATTTATGCAGTATTCATCATAACTTCTTGAAATAGAACTACAATGATATAAATGGAAAGGTCACGGTCATATTATAATAAACATTAGAAAAGAAATAACACATGCATCTATCTGTTCTATATCCGATTTTAATTAATTTTAGATTGTATAAATTGATTGTTGAACTCTAGCTTAAAGCATAATATGGATATTATTACCCTATGTAACCTATCTAAATTGTATCCCATAATATCCTCCTTCATAACCACTGCTACTATGGAATCAGGGATATCACTGTCCCATCCATTGATACTGTCTTCACTTAACGAATCGAATGTTTTCTGCTCGTTGTCTACCTTTCTTAACATCTTGAATGTTTATTGGTGAATTTTTATCGTGAATAAGTTTCAAACTGATAGTAGGATCCGGTAAGATTGAAAAGAAATTCCGAATCTTCAATCAAAAATAACCTATTTTTCCTCTCATTTATCATTGGACGCATATAATATTTGCGTTTCTCTTCTCTTCGAGTTATATTCAATAGCACGCCAACGGTCGTTAAAAGAAATAAATCATCAGTATCATCAGAAGATTCAGAAGAAGCCATCGCTACTCTACGCAACGTACCCGAGGCACAGCAGAAGAAATGTCTAAAAACTCTCTTTCGGTCGCTAGCTGCGGCACAGATTAGAAAACCTTACAGATGAGACACTCCGCTCATTTTGTTTGATGTGCCGACATCCGTTTTCATTGACCACGGACCTTTAAATTTTGCGCATCGAAGTTGCAGGATAGTCGTTGTCACCGCTGTACTCGAAGTTTTTGGTACTTTGGAATACAATGTGAGTTGATATTCTCCGATTTATTTGAAGATGATTTGCAATCTTTATATAGACAGTTATGACTGCTAATAAACATATTATTGTACCTGATTCACATGCCAGATAATGAAAGTACCTATATACATATATATATATACCTATGATCACAGGTTGTTCAATCTGTGCTGTGATAATCCTCAAAACCTTCATTACTTTTCCTTTTGAATTATAGTTTATGAAAAATATGTTATACATTTAAGAACATAAACCCATCCGAAGTACTGTATCGCGAATCGGCTAAAACGAAAACATTTGTAACATAACCAACAAAATGATGACAACAACGTAAACAAAACGCGATCAATATTTTAGCACCTGCGCATATCTACGACTGGACCTTTAAATCTTGCGCTTTCGACATATCTCTCTAATTTCATTCGCTCTGTCTGTCACATCTGCAAAGTTTTCTAATCTGTGTTTGCGGTCACGCATCGTGTCTTTCGAGCCGCTTCTTCACCGATCCGGCGAAAACCGCTCCCTCTCTATCCACCCTAAATAAAACAAGCAAACCTCCTCCCACGTCTCACCTGGCTATCGGTGGCCTTGGCGGCATGCACTAGCGTCGCCAGCATGTCGACCACGACGGTGAAGAGGTCGCTATGCGTGTGCAGGTCGACCAGGCCGTGCGTGACCAGCTGGACGAGCAGCAGCGCCCAGTCGGTGGTGGCGGAAGGATTGCGCTGGAAGGCGTCGAAAACGCCACCGACAAGCGCAAAGCGCAGCCGCAGACCGTCGAGCATGCGCCGCGTGCCGACCGTGTCTTGCAGCCCGCCCTCCTTAGCCTGCTGCACTAGCTGAAATCGATCGGGTGTTGCACGAGTGTTTGGGGTGTTTTGAAATGCGTCTCTAGCACTGATTGAAAACGTCCTGTTCATTTACAACCGGTTAACAAAGTGGTATTCGAGTGGATTTATGATAGTTATTGATGATGTTAGTGCTAAGGGTGATATATTTTATTTTGTGAGAAGAAAAGTTTGGGACCGGATATACAGAAGTTGAGATTTTTTTTTTTTTTTCTAACCACTATCCTAGTTGCCTTAGCAACCCTCAGAAGTTTACAGAGTAAACTTGTACGAGTTAGGATAGATTCGAACCATATGGCAGTTCTTCTTACCTGAGAAAGTTGTTGATTCAAAGAGGATAACAATCCCTCCCTTTGACCTTCTTCTTGGCCCTTCAGGCACGTCAACACCAAAGTCAAAAACGGCTGGTGGCTGAGAATGCTCTGACTCTCGCCGCACCCTCTCGATCTGGTTTTTTGCTCCTTGCACCAACCCCCACCTTCCAAAACTTGCCCTGCCACCTTCAGAACCCTACCTGAAATACGAAAACAACAAGAATATAATCAGCACACATTTCACACATGAAACAACTCGCCTTGCACCGCAGGTGGTAGCTTCGATATCAAGGGGGCCACCAACCATATCGAATTGTGCTGTTTCTTGTCGTTCTTCTTCTCCTCCATAGGTGGGGAATCGTAAGGCGCGTTGATTTGAAAAACGTCGATAGCGGCTTTGGCAACGGTATCGAGCCACTGGGACAGCTCAGAAGAGTTCGGGCTGAATTGCTCGTACATCAGTTGCAGGTCGAGGATTGACATCCGCAGGGTCCACTGCTCTAAGTTCTGTAATAGGTTTATTCCATTAATAAAAAATTATCTTCAGAAAAAAATTGACGAAGGACGGATAACAAAGATGTTTGTAAGATTATCGTGAGAATCTAATGCCATTGGTTTCTGAAATATACCAATGATGACAGATTGTTGGACCTGATATCATAATCATGGCGGAAGGAAGATGGTCTTTCATACCAGGTCATTCACCATCTTCTGTCAAAACGCGTCAACTCGCAATAGAGTATTTTAGAATGCTGTCAAATTAGACCTGCTGGACCAGAACAAACATAACCACACATATTTTCACTGTCATTCGAGTTGATTTTTTTCTGTTGGAAGTATTTAAAATCAGTTCTTGAGACATGTTTGGTCCCGAAAGAGTCTAAATACTGATGATATCCAAGGAGGCAACTTTTGGAAACAATTCCACGTCAGTTTCCACTTCATAATTTTTAATAACATAGGGATCAACAGAATTCATTACTCTTATTTTATCGATCCACATGTCACTCTGCAGCTTCACTACCAGAATTTTCTGAACCCAATAAATATTTACTTTTACCTTAACAAGCCATGAACGAAATAATCTTGAAAATATCTGGTAAATCAGCAACTAACTTTCCTGTTTACTGACATTTAATTTGTATTGACATAATTTGGCGCCATGTTTGGTCCTTAGGTCACATATGCTTACGGTATCCAGGTTATTCGTTTGGTAGGTCCAGGGGGATTTAACGTACTGCCATTGATTGATCGTATTAAAATTTTGAACATACATATGTATATGTTGTACCACGTGATATCATTGTACTTTTTTACAGACCCCTCTAATACCAAACAAATACTACATGATGCCGGATCTAGCGTAAGCCTTTATGATCTAAGGTTTGGTCCAACAAGGTCACGTGTTCTAAAATGCTCTATATATCAGATTTTGGGGATCTAAGATTCCTCCCGATTTCATCGAAGATGAAAGGTACAGACGCGTCATCTGTTCATCAAAAAACTGGACGACAAAAAAATCCAAGTCGACCATTCTCAGCTACTTCGCTTTTCATCCTCACCTCCAAAATCCTCGTGATCATGGACTTCTGGTCCAGCGAATCGATGCTGCTGCCAACTTCCGGATAGCAAATCATGTGCAGCAGGCGCTGCGCCTGCGAGTGAGACAGCAACGGGTCCAGCAGATTGTCCACGTGGCACAGCTCGTCCGAGGAGAGACAACGCTCGAGCACCCACTGCTGGGAGCAGATCTCCCTCAGCACGTGACAGGCGAACGCTGAGAGGGAGGCGGTGCTTTCCGCGTTGCCTGTGCTTGATTGTCTACAAGAGGTGATCGGTTATTTATCAACGATACCGGGTATGCGGGCAATTCATGTATGTACAGAGTTTTTAGGTTATGTTCGGTTGGTATTAGGATTGTTATTACACGTGGTGCAGATGTATGGGTTGAAAGTGGAATTTCTTGGATTCGTGGGGCGAGTATGAACTATTTCACGGAAACTCATGCGGATAGGGATTAGATAAAATGAGCTACACTCCAATTCTGTTCATGATACGAATTTGAAAATAGAATAAGCTTCACAAAGTGAATGAGTACACATTTCGAACACTGAGAGGGACGCGGTGCTTTCGACGTTGCCTGTGCTGGATTATTTACAAGAGATGATCGGTGCGTCCCATTTATCAACGATATCGGGTATGCGCGAGTGGACACAAATTTTTGTATGTACAGAGTTTTTAGGTTATGTTCGATTGGTATTGGGATTGTTGTTACACGTGGTGCAAATGTGTGGGTTGAAAGTGGAATTTCTTTGATCAGTGGGGTTTCGTATGAATTATTTCACGTAGTCATACGGATAGGAATGAGAAAAAATTAGCTACACTGAGTACACGTTTCGAAAGTAATGTTAGTTTATGGTAATATTTTTTGTTTTTGAAAAAAATATGGTCATTTTTATGATCCGATAAGAAAACTGGAAATTCGTGTGGGCGCCAAAATTGTAACACAGTGTTATTAGTAGGGTTGGATGAGAGTAATTAGAAGAATTATTCCTGGTAGGGATATAGGAAATACATATTCTCAGCTATATACAATAGTTATTCCACAGGTTTCAGTACCAACATTCCTGAAAATAGCATTTTCTAAAGCTCATCATGGTCCAGTACCCTATTAGATGAGATTATTGAAAGTGATACCATGAGAGCTTATAATACTCGAGTTTTCCGTCAAAATTTCAGAAAGTCTTGTAACATGGAGTGACACAGCGAGTGTAATTATCACAGAAGCTTCCCAATTCTGACAGCTTGGGATATTCCAGGCTATATCTTCAGGTATGCGACTGAAAATACATGCAGTTTATTGATAATATCTCATTTTGTGTACACACATTTTTAACCCTGCAATAATTTCGAGGCAAATTGGCTATATAACCTGAAATATTGTATCTGTAAGTGTGCCAAACATTATGAGTGTTGGTAAATATACCCGGCATAACACGTAAAACGTAAAGCACTGCAACCGGAAGACAAACAGGATGGTGCAAGCATTGGGTGACACATACAAAGCAAAGCTTATGATAGAGTGTTGGATAAGCTTGTGACAAACCTATGTGTCGTCCTTGATCCGCAAATATCCCCGTTCATCCTAATAAAAAGAAAAACAACTGAAAATCAAATTAAAACAGTATACAACAGGACAAATCGTTTTTGTGTCTGGGTGTAAGAGTTTCAAATTCACTTATTGTGAGTTAAAAAAAGCGCCTGTTCAAAAAATCTGTAAACATTCGGGTTCGTAAGACACCCAATATTAGTGTATGGAAAAAAAAGTCGAATATTTTCGAGAGAATCATATTTTTTAATGTTCCGTTCCTGTTAGGCATTCTCAATTGACCAAGTGCACGAAAATTACTTCGCATACCCACGGGACTAAAATCGAACTTCAAACATCTTCCCTTCGATATTTTTTTTGCTCTTTAGAAATAATCTGCCATTCATTATGAATTTCCCAAAATTGCCGCCATATTAGTGGTCACGTAACAGTTGCCAACATATTTTTGAGGTTTCCCTTTATGCGGAAACTAAGAACGAGTGTCTGATGAAAAACTGTTGACTATTTAAGAGAAAGTATGACTTTTTTTCAATTTTTCATTTCTGTTAGATATTCTCAATTGACAAAGGATCACGTAGCACGTCATAGTATCAAAATATGTGTCATCAGATTCATAGAAATGACAATAGAAATTATTGAATTTACTTGAATTGATACATCATAAGAAACGTATTAAATGATGTTAGGTTAGGCAGAAACATATTGAGTAAAAAATATTTTGTTGAAGTTATAGATTTTCTAATAACATAACTTGGACAAAAATATGAAATTGATGATAATGTTTCTGAAATAATAAATAAAGGAATCAATGCATTCAATTTACATAATACTCGACTAGGTGGAGGTTTGAAAATATATTTTTCCATAATTTCGAGCAAGTTTTTCTGTCGAATCAGCTACTCGATCATCGACTTACGGCAAATCCAAGCTGGGACCGTCGCTGCCGCTGTGCAAATCGCTCGTCCCCAGAATGTTACTGAGGCTCAGCTCGGTGCCCTCTTTGGCGGTAGCGTCGCCGACGATCAGCACCGCCTTGAGCACGGCTAGCACTGGCCCCACGTGAATGTTCCTAAGTGAAAAGGCGATTCAAACTACCCAAAAATTTGTCGCCATTGGGCAGTGAGCGCAAGGGGGCGCAATGATTAGAAGCAGACGTCTGTCAAGGTCCTAGGTTCGATTGTAATAAAAAATGGGGCGCGATTGCACGATATCTCAGTTGTCTTTGTGAATAGAGACTTGCGGTTTTCACATTACTGATTACATATTGTGATGAAGAAAGGAAGGAGGAACTTTGCCCATCACCACAGAATAGAAAACCTTACAGATGAGACACTCCGCCCATTTTGTTTGATGTGCCGACATTTGTTTTCATTGACCTCGGACTGTTGCCATTTTAGTAATGCATAATCAACACCAATATAAAAGATCTGTGATAAAAGGTTACCTACTTAGTGTCTATTAGGAATAAGATGGATTCTGAATGAATTCTACAATGAAATTCGATTCAATCATCTAATAAATGATCAGAATCTAAATTTCTCAACTTGAAATGTTATATAGCAGTATGGGTATAGCAAAAATGGTGATATTCTCATCAAATGGAAAAGTTTGATTGAAGTCAATAATATCACTCAATAGTACTCACAGTTTTTCGTCCTTTGGAAAACAATGTAATTTGATATTCTCTGATTCATTAGAAGATGACTTGTAATCTTTATATATACAGTAATGATTTTCAATAAACATATTATTGTACCTGATTCACATTCCAGATAATGAAACCTATATACCTATGGTCACAGGTTGTTTAATCTGTGCTGTGATAATCCTCAAAACCTTCACTTTTCCTTTTGAATTATAGATTATGGAAAATATATAATACATTGTTAGAACATAAACCCATCCAAAATACTGGATCGTGAATCATGTAAAACGAAAACATTTGTAACTTGTAGCATAACCAACAAAATGATGACAACGATGTAAACAAAACTCAATGAATATTTTAGCGCCCGCGCATATCTATGACTGAACCATTAAATTTTGCGCTTTCGACATCTCTCTCTAATTTTATTCCCTCTGTCTGACTGTCCCATCTGTAAAGTATTCTAATCTGTGCCATCAAGTCATGTGAAAAAAGTACATATTTCAAGATACTGGAGATGCCCCTCGGGTGTTACCTATCGGGGAACAAAACATTATTGTTATCATCATCATAACTGGCGAAACGTTCGCCCCTCACCTGTGGGCGGCCGCCAGCAGATGGCGGTCGCAGCTGAGCCGAACGCCCAGCGGGGGACGGGGCGCCGTCAGCGGCGGCGAGCCGACCGAGTAGAGGCCCGGCTGGGGGCCCTCGGCGGTGCGAAAGAGACGCAGCAGCAGGTGGCACGTCAGCCGCATGCCGCCCTCGGCGCGGCCCTCGCCGTTGTCCAGCGACTTCACCTGGAAGCCGTTCTGCAAAGGTTCGCGCTGATTGGTCGTTCGTCGGGTGGAATTTCGCACGAGAGCGTGCGGGAAGTTCGCTCTCGGTCGAATTTTATTGTGTCACAGTGGGACGGGTCAATGGAAATGTGTGTTTGGTAGCTATTTGTATGCTTAGGCCGCGAAATACCTTTTTAACGTACCGAGAAGAACTGTTATCGCCGAGGCCTCTGAATACCTTTTTAACGTACCGAGAAGAACAGTTATCGCCGAGGCCGCTAAATACCTTTTTAACGTACCGAAAGAACAGTTATCGCCGAGGCCGCTTGCGGCCGATGCAAGATAATCTTGAGGTATTTTTTTAGGTGGAGTAGTGAAATATGAAGAGAAACATTCTGCAAACCATCTCTACAACGTTCAAGGTTGTTGATGTGCTAATATTAACTTAACAAACGGTGTGGAGATGATTTCAAGAATACTAAAACTGGTAGGATAGCTAGAAAAATTATCGCAACTCTAATAGTAACATAAAACACCAACACATCTATTACTAACGTCTGCAGAATTCAGCACACCACCTTGTAGTGGATACTCAGTTTGTGGCTGAAAACCATGAGAAAAAAAAAGTGAATAATATACTGAGTTTGCGAAGACTAAAACATTACAACATTGTAAACTCACCTTCAACAAGCTGGGCAAGGCCACTCTCCTCACGAAATCCTCCAAGGAGAAGCAGTGTCTCGCAATCAAAATACAAGTGAAAACCGCCAGAGCGTTGTGAATACCGACATCCTAAAAATGTCAAATGTCAACCACTGATTGAACGATTCGAATCGCGCCAGGACTTACTTGAATATCCAACTGATTCAGGATTTCGGCGTAGTACCCAGGATGGGATAAGGGACAGCAGAGGGTCAAAAGGACACCCAACCATTCGGAAGCTAAAGAATTACAGCAGGCGGTCATTTCTGCGCACAGTATTGCCAGATCGTTCAGTCTTTCGTTGTCAGTTTCCCGACAGACGTGGATAATTGCATTACTGACGAAGGAATATCTGAAAAATCGAGAGTAAGGAAATATAATCATCATATCATCAATCACTTCAGTACATGAAGACGAAGATGAGATAACTATCTGAATTGAAAACGGCGTGAATGCATTAGGCAAAGCATATGCAATATTCATTATTGGAATGGCGATCATAAGCTTGTGAATGAATATATCAACAAAAAACATAAAAAGTAGATGAAAAAATTCGGACAACAAATATGAATTGAAAAAACTGCTACCTGTTATTTCCGTTCTCGTTTAGCTGCTTGGCCAACACGCTATCAATCCTGCCAGCCCTCCTCGGGCTCAGGAACAGCTCCTGCATGCACTGCGGGTTGTAGATGTAGACGTTGCTCGGCGTGGGTTGTGGGGACGTGTACAACGCCTGAACAATTATCAGGAGTTGGGTAAAATGAAAATAATAACAATGGGCATATTCCACAAAAAATGTATGTTGCATAATTCGGAAGTACTTGGCCCAATCTAGTTTACTACTTCAAACCGTTTTTTCCTTGGAGCTTTGTGAGATTAATTATGATTCGAATCATCAAAAACGCGGAAAAACTCTAGATCGAGCTCTAAATATCAATCCGTGGCGACCAATTGTACGCGAAATCATAATTATGCTCTTTTGCAATGACATATTTTCCATTTATGTCAGGTTGATGATTTCAGACTGAGGCGACGCCTTAGGTCGTGAATCTAACATCATTTTGTAATAGCTTTTGGCTTCAGGGCTGTCCGGCCATTTCTATTCTCAAATTCTGTCACATATCATGTTCATGAAATATAGTTCGTATTATTGTGATATTTCGAACATAATTATTGATATTGTGGTACTTTAAAGTTTTTTTGGTATGTTGACTACATTCACTTCATAATATAAATGAATTTAATTGATGAAAATATGATATCTCTAATATAAGTATTTTTTCACAAGATTCAGAATATTTTGTCGATACATTTGACACCCTCGAATAATTGTCAAGAACTTAGATGATATGTGCTTACACTAGATACTCGAACAACTTGAGTCTTCAAGGAGACTATATTTGCCTTCAACATACTGTTTTTTCGGAATCTTTACACAAAAAACAACTTGAAATTAGAATTCGAGTTAATTCAAACACATTCTATTCAACTTTTCTTCCATCGAAAAAAAATTAATATAGAATCAGTAAAATGTCGAACCTCACCTGCTTGATCTTGGGATAGGCGTTGCCAAACGGTTCGACGGCGTGCGGCTTCGACTTGAGAAGGCTGCACGACGAGTAGAGGTCATAGAGGTGTGCAAGGATGCACCGCTCGGCGGAGCTGCAATCGCCCGGGTTCGAGACGTGCTTCACTACCTTGCAGAGGCCCTCGAAGACGGCCGACGTCTGTTCAGGCGACACTGCCAAACAATTTTTACTTAGCCTTTAAAAATTTATATTCGGATGATGTCTGAAGGATCGGTACCGATACATTCACAATGTGACCCAGAAATCTAGTACTTATTATCATCGGCAGTACTTGCCGCTTGGTGGGGTGTTAAGTGGGTATATCTGAGTATATTCAGGACAAAGGATTCCTACACTACCCTATAGGATTCCTAGTAAAATAGGGTTCCATAAGGGGTTTCGACCACCTCGTCCACAAAAAATAACGTTGAAATATGAAACGTCGTCGGCAACGAAAACTTTGAGTAAAGAACGTAATTCAGATGTCAAAAGTCAATATGATAAATGCTGAAGCAATTCGTTTTATTCAAGGTATTGAATGGAATAACACTTCCTCAAAGGTTCCGGAAAATAGTTGAACTGACAACACAGAAATCCCTATCAGAGGACCTGTAACGTCACAAGAAGCGGTCACGATGTTGATGTTTGAATGTCTCGCTGAATTGGAGGCTCTTATAGCTGCTTTTATTCGAACATTACATGAATCTTGTAGGAAAAACTATAAATACAGGATATTTCACAGTATACTTTAACTACAAGTACATTTGAACTCAACTTACACATTTGTGATTATAATAAAGCTGAGTCTAATACTTTTTAAAGCCAGCTCCGATACTTCCATGATGTAACCCTAAAATATTATTACGTTATTTCCACTTGGGTTCGTGAATTTAAAACACTCAGTACAAAACTGAACAATTTATTTCACTAAACACACTAAATACAACTCAATAAACACTCAGTTAAATCACAACGATATTCGCTTTACAAATCTCAATGTTCACTGTACTAGCTTTCTTTCTAATCTGACTTGTCCGCGAAAACGCGGATCTTATATAGATAAGAACATCATTGTCCAGAAAGAATAGGAATAAACTGGAAGTATTTTTCATATTCGACGCTAATTATAGCGGTGCGTCTGCGACCGATGCCTTCGTTGTGAGTCACGCGTCGGGAGGATGCTTTCCGGCCTTCTCGGAAATGCCAGCGGTTCGTAACAATATGGTTCGTTTTCGGATGAGAAAGTTTCCTGAATATAATGTAACTCAGAAGTCTGCAACTTTTTTATACCGGCTCCGATACATTTAGGATGAGACCAAAGTGAGGTACTCACGCAACAGACAGCAGTGGTACCGCCTCAGCACCCCCACGACATACAAGCTCAACGAGGTCGTGTAGTTCCTGCTCAGCATCAAATTCTTGTTGCACAGCTGGTTCTCGACCTCGGGCAGCTCGCGCAGTATCTGCGTGCACACGTCGATCAGCCCGTGGATGTTGAGCGAGAGCTCCATCAGGTCGAATAGGAACGCGACGTGCTCCTGCACGGGCAGATAGTTGGAGTTGCCGGTGGCGAAGGAGTTGAGGATCTCGACGACCGTCACGCTGCACTGCCACGTCACCAGGTGCTGGTCGAAGTAGCTGAGGCTCTGACACTTTTGCGTGGTCGCCTCGAAGTTGAACTCGTTGCGCGAGTGCTTCTTCACCTTGCCGCCCTCGGCCACGTCGATGCTGAACTTCTTCGAGAACAGCTTGCAGATCTCCTTCGACATCTTCTTCACCGTATGTCTGGAACGAATGACGATGAGAAGAGCCGGCATGTTGTATGAATCCACCTTAATTAAAAATCGCTGAGATGGTTTTCATCAATTCTCCACATACCTGGCTTCATCTCGAATCTTCCCGACCCCGTAGAGCAGCACGTGCCGCTGGTTGCAGTCGTGCTGCGCGAACGGATCGTCCTGACTTAGCGGGAAGTGCGTCGTGTAGAGTAGGTGCCTGGACGGCCTCACCTTGTGATCGCCGTGGTCGGCCTCCATGGGCACGTGGTGCCCCATCGAGGCGGGAGCGTGCGCGTGATGGCCGTGGTGGTCGTGCTCCTTCGGGCTGTCCGGCACGTCCATCGAGTTCTGCTGGTCCTCCTTGATGTTCTGCAGGATCTTGTCAAGGTCGTGGTCGATGTTCGCGTCGTCGTAGTCCATGGCCTGGGGGTCGGAGAGAGAGTCAGCATGATGCGGAAATCGGAGAAGCCGTGGAAAGTTCAAACGATGTGGAAGTTTCCGAAATTCGGATTTTTATTCCACGTTATAGGTTGGGAAGATTAATCGAATGCGTATTTTTTATTTTTCTCGTGCGATCAAATTTGGCCAACAAAAAGTTTCCAGAAATAAAGTAAGTAAATATACTGCAAGAGAACGGGACCATTTTGACCACTTTTCCCATGTTAATCTCCATAAGAAATTCTAAGGTCCCACAACCCCGAAATTGGCTCATTCAAGGTCAAACGGCGCGAGAGCTCTAACCGCAAAACTGATAAGGCGGCTTCAGATATCTTCAGAGGTTCTCAGTCCCGCGTGACAAAAACGTGAAACGTGCGTTAAACGTGCGTGAAGCGTGCGAGGAACATGCGTCGCGTTTTTTGTCATGGGACTGAGAACCTCTGAGGATATCTGAAGCCGCCTTATCAGTTTTGCGGTTAGAGCTATCGCGGCGTTTGACCTTGAATGAGCCAATTTCGGGGTTTTGGGACCTTAGAATTTCTTATGGAGATTAACATGGGAAAAGTGGTCAAAATGGTCCCGTTCTCTTGCAGTATATTTACTAAAGTATATGAAATTATTAGTGAATTAATTTACTGAAAGTGGAATGGAGATGTGAGATATCCTTGGGGCTTAATTTTGTATTGGAATATAAAATAATACGTACCTCCATTTTGGTGTGATGGTGGTTTGACATGGGATCATTCATTTCTTCGGGTCCCAAGAGGTCTCCTCGAGATATGAGGGTGCACATGTAAGCGTCGTGGGAAAACACATCACGACGTATAAGTTCGGCGAAAAGATGCACCAAGTTAGAAAATGCAGTCTTTTTCTAGAAGAAATAGGAGAAAATTAAGGAAAAATGACTCAATTTGATTAGGAGCAAAATTACAAATAACCTATACGTAACTCGCTCCTTTTGTGTCTTGCATTTTCACTCTATAATAAGGTACAGAAAGACTACGACCAATCGTATAGCGATGAGGCACGTTGGAGGAAATTTTGGAAGTTACACGACCAAGTCAAAGCTTACAAGCAGAAGAAAATGTCTGCTGATACATGCAGTGAGAGTTATGAATCTCACACGCCTGAGACTCCACACGTACGTTATTGACGATCGGTTGTGTTCTGCACTACCATCACATGCTTTTTCAATCTATTTATTTGAACTGATACTTCCTTTAGTGGAGGAAATACAGTCTGATACTCGTTCTGCATAGATAATTCGATATCTGTGTTTTGTTATATTCGCTATCGTTCGCAATCTGAATTTCACACTCAAGTCGACTTTTCTTCTTTGTAATCTCATCACAGAATCTACTAATCTAATGATCTTGGTGCCTACCATGGAGCAATCGTCTGGCGCCGGTACTGGCGCGTCCGCGTCCAGAAAACGCATCAGCAGCGACTGGAACATCGGCGGGCCGCCCGGAGCGCTGCAGCTCGAGTCCTTGTCGTCGCCTGGGGCGGTCTCCTGCTCGCCACCCCCCGTGCCCGCGTCCGACTGCCGGCGGTCGAGCAGCGCCGCCACCGCCAGCGCTCGGTGCTCGCCCGTCCGCTCCGGCGACACCGCCCACTCGCACAGCAGCCGCACCGCGGCGCTCTCCTGGTCCGCGCCGCCGCTGAACACCTGCGGAAGGGAACGCGTGCGTCGTTAGCGCGAGGCAGGATCGGAGGTAGGCGTGCCGGCACCGCTGCGAGCCCCCACTCCGTCCACCCTCCGGGAGGCGTGGCATTGTGAAAGGAGGGACCGAAGGGGCGTGGCCTCATGAGGGGAGGGTCGAAGAGGCGTGGTCTATTGGAATCGGGTGGAGTGGAGAGCGTCCAGGTTAGAGAATGGAAGGAAAGTGGCCTTGTAAAGGGGCCATTCCACGGTGCGTGGAGTGGCACGCCTGGCGCGTAAACTGCGGAGTGCCGCGCCGATGCTCGCCCGCAAGTCGGGTGGGTTTGCACCAGTTTGCTCCATTTGAAAATATACAGGCGCTGCCTGTTCCCTTTGAACTGTGAAGGTTTACCGACAGTCGACGGGAGGAGGCACTCCGCGCGAAAATAGATGCGCCGCACCATTCCCACGGCGCGTGGAGTGGCAGTTCACGCGCCAGGCGTGCCACTCCACGCGCCGTGGAATGGCCCCTTAAGATAAGAGGTCCTATGAGGGAATGATTCGTGCGTGCTTTGTTAGCGCAAGCGGGATCTGTAGTACCAACCTGGAACCCCCACTCCGTTCACCTTCCGGGGGGCATGGCCTTGTGAAAGGAGGGACCGAATGGGCGTGGCCTGATGAGGGGAAGGTCGAAGAAACGTGGTCTGTTGGGATCGTGTAGAGTGGAGAGCGTCCCGGTGAGAGCATGGAAGGGGCGTGACCTTGTGAGATAAGAGTTCGAACAGGCGTGGTCTTATGAGGGAATGATTTGTGCGTGCATTGTTAGCACAAGCGGGATCGGGAGTAGGAACCCCCACTCTGTCCACCTCCCGGGAGGCGTGGCCTCGTGAAATGAGGGACCGAAGGGGCGTGACCTTGTGAGGGGGAGGATCGAAGAAAGAAGGGACCAAAAGGGCGTGGCCTTATGAGGGGACGGTCGAAGAGGCGTGGCATGTTGGGATCGGGTTGAGTGGTGGGCCAGGACGCCCGTGAGAGAATGGAAGGATCGTGGCCTTGTGAAATAAGAGGTCGAAAAGTCGTGGTCTCATAAGGGAATGATTAACCTTCCAGGGGGCGTGGCCTTACAGGGAGAGGGGAGTGGTCTATTGGTATTGGGTCGTTATGGAGCAGTGGGCGTGCTGGCCCCACTGCGAACCCCACTCCTTCTGCCTGCTGGGGGGCGTGGCTTCATGAAAAAATGGGGCTGTAGAGGCGTGGCCTTGTAGAGGGAGGATAGAGAAGGCGTGGTATGTTGGGATTGATTGATTCGAATACCTTGTACCTCCCGGGGGCGTGGCCTTATGAGAAAATTGTATTAAAAAGCGAGGCCACCAACCCAGTTGAGATTGGGTGATTCGAGTAGTGGGCGTCCCGACACTATTACGAACTTTCATACCTTCCAACTTCCGGGGGGCGTGGCCTGTAGGAATTGGTTGGTCGGAGTGTACGGAGGTGTGGCTTTGGTTATCAATGGCCGCGAATTGATTTGGCACGAGGTCTGTAGGGATCGGGTGGTCGGAGGTATGATCTAGGTTCTCATTGGCCGCGTGTTGGAATGGCGTCCGAAATATGATTGTTAGTTTGTAAGTGTTAGGGTGTGGTTTCGAAAGTGACGTGTGGTTTGTTGGCGTATTTGCAGCTATGAAAGTCTACGAAATCTTTTCCAATTAACACTCTATGCGTCTATCTTTCAAGTTCAGATTAATAATCGATAGATATGAATACTGTATACAGTTTGAATGGTGTGTTAACTTCTCGATCCGGCAGGTTTCCAACAGCGCTTATAGAAAACAGAACAATATCTTGAATCATCGATTTTTTTATTGATTCGATGTAAATCAGAAAAAAGTTCACTTACTTTTGCATAAAGAGTGTCCAGCGAATTTGTGGCATCCATTTTATCAAAACGGTGTCTATCTAGAGCATCTAGAGCTGCCAAAACTCTAGTGGTAACTGTTCCTTTGGTAAAAAAAGATTATTTTGTCACTAATAATGTAAAAACATAGGAAACCTTGACTATGAAATATAATATAATTGAAATAAGGTGACAGTAACTGAAACATAAATGAATACACATTACTAATTGAATCAATTATATTTTTATGCTGAAATAAAATTGTGTTAATACAAGAAAAACATCTGAGATGAAAATTCTCAAGAATTTACCTGCAGATGATGCCTGCCACTTCTCAGTACACCACCTTCCTTCAGCTCTCTTGCTGCGTTCCCTGATACAATATTCCGCGTACTGTATACGTTTTCTGTAAGTGTTGGTGTCACACCTGGGAGGGAGAGGCAACATAGAAGGTGCTAAAGGCAGGTTGTCAAGTGGCGAGCCATGCCAAATTGTACCAACCCCAGCACCGCACCAAACCAACGCCGTTGGGCATTCTAGACTTATTGTTTGGACAATATTGCTGAGTTGCAGTACTGAAAGCAAGTAAGACGTTTTGTTATTTTTCAGTAACCTCACAAAATGACATCTTCATTACGCCAATTCTCCCACAGACTAACAACTTATGACTAAAAATGCAGAGTCAAAAAAAAGTCGAAGGAAACTTTCATAGTTTTTATTGCAAACTGCAATTGGAATAGGGGGGTTTCTATTCAAGATTTCAAAGATGCCTCCCGCCCCGACCACAGAGGTGGGGTTGAGTAGCAAATTTCGGTAATAATTAATAGCTTTATAAAAAACAAATGCATGATTTTTCATATCCTGATTTGAAGCGAAATTTTCGAAATTTGCGAAACATTTCATAATACTTGTGCAGTTTTTGGCATAGAATGCAAATTCCCAATCAAAAGGGCATGTTCCCTTTATTTGGTAAGTTTTTTATGAATACTGAATGCATGATTTTTGCTTCCCTAATCACATTTTCTGTGATAACTGGCTGTTTTCAGACCTGCAGGCCACCATGTGTTGCTTTTGAAAATTTGATACCTCAGAATAACAAAAAAAAATACATAATTACATTTGGGTGTTTTTCATCTAATTTTCATGACAAAAACACTTCTCTGAAGAAAATTATTATTTTTTCTTTATTTTATGAATTTGCATATGTATATCTGATACGATTTTTGTGAAGGTATAATATTGAAGCCTGATAATTTTTTACCATGCAATTCACATAATCATGGACAAGTTTTTAAATTCATATTGTGTTAAATAAAAAAGAACATTGATTTTATTATTATGAACTACCATATTGTATTTGTTTTTTCAAATAAATAAAATATATGGTAGGTAGCCAAGGATTTTCATATTGATTCTAGCAATCAATTATTTACATGTATGTATTCCACTACTGAGGTTCTACTCACTAATATCTCTATGATAATTGCAATTTTGGTACTCCATCAGGGTACTTTGGATGGGATTTGGAGCAATATTCTCCTTCTTCTCTTTGTCAACATCTTTTTGTTCAGTTTTGCTCTCACTTGGAGGAGAGGTCATCAAGTTTGTTTCAGCTACATTACTCAACATGGTGCTCAACTTTTTTGTACTGAAATGAACAAGTCTCCTGGAAAGTAGTTCAGACTGCACAAATTCTTCTAGATACTGTAGGGTAAGAGGTAGGAATAATCTCAAGATGCTATCATCAGATGATTGTTGGGCTTTCTGTTTTTCTAGTAATTCTAGTACCCATGTTAGAACTTCTTGTCTATCCATTAGACCTACAAATGAAAGAAAATGTGCATCTTTTTTTTCAAGCAAGTGGAAAATTTACCTTCTTCATACATGTATTTGAGAAGTCTTGTGCAGTATAACCAATGTCTCATTGCCAATTTTTGTTCAATTTCATTAGTGTGAATAGAGTTCAAAGTTGCATTAGGTGGTGGTGGTTTATCAGCCTGAGAATAGAATTCCTGAAGCTTTGGTATTTGGTCTTTCAGAAACTTCAAGGTAGTGCCAGTCCATTCTGGAAATTATTCAAATAAAATTAGAAAACACTGAGCTAATTGAAAAAGTTATTCTCTCAGCTACAGTCTCACTACTCACCAGTTGTAGGATCAGGCATTTGTCTTTTCTTGATTTTAGCCTCTGACACAGCCACAGTATAAGCAGAGCTCAATTTAATAAACCAAGCAGCTCTAAGCATTGGCACTTGATGTTCAGTCAACATCATAAAAATTTCTTCTTTCTTATTGAAGTTGGGTGCACGTTTAGAAAGATTCATCAAAGGTTTATTGCCAGAAAGGTCTTTGAACCAAGCTTCTATGTGAGTTTTTGTTCTATTTGTCACAGGCCAAAAGTTGTCTTTGGGATTGATCTGCTGCCTTTTTCTGCCAGAATCAGGTAACATAGAAAGCTCTTCTTTTTTAGCAATAATACCATTGAAATAGGACCCAACCTGAAGAGTATATATTCAATAAAAATGTGTTGCTTTTCAAAGAATACTGATGGTTTACCTTACTGGCTGTTACATTGCAGTTTCTTGCAGTTCCAAATTCATCACTGAGGTGGGTACTGGTGGGAAATCCATGTTTAACATTGATGCTGGTGAGTTCATCCTCCTTTTGCTTTGGCTCTTGAGGATATATATCAGGAGGGCCTAACCGAGGTTTCTTCAGTGGCCTCTTTTCATATAATAGGCTGCTGTTGAACATTTTGACCTATATAAGTGGCACTTTCTGTGAAGTCTAGTAAAACTAATTACTATACTGAGTTTTGACGAGAGTGTAATGTCACGGAAATAAATGTAACCATAACATATTTGAATGAGCTGTTTAATTTCAAAAAAATATTTTATTGTTTACAAAAATAACAATCACAATCATATGTAACACGGAATACGTCAATGGCAGGTCAATATTGTCAAATGTCAATGGCAGGTCAATATTGTCAAATGTCAGTCACAAGCACTACCGATTTTCAGCTGCCCGAATTTCCGAATGTACCCGACGAACCAGTGGCGCCGAACGGAAGTTCATAATTTGAGTACGGCGTAAGCGTAAGCATTTAAGCAATAAGATCTATGGTTCAATCGATGGTTGAAATGGTTGAATCCAAGTTGAATCCACGTTGAATCAGTCATCGATCAAATCAATCAGTCATTTTTTTTCATCAGTCATCACATCACATGTCACATGACCTCAGTCCACGCTTTGAGTTGAGTGCCGCATCCATATACCACCTACCCTCATTTTTTCTTGTTTACTGAATTTATAGAACATCTTAAGAAGGTTGCATTAAATTATGGCAGATGCAACTGGTGAAACTCTTTCGAAAAAGTAAGTTGTAAAAAATCCAGAATAGGTAATCATTGGTTTAACCTAAAGTCCTAAAGATAGTCAATATGATCCAGACCTTATGCCTATTGAGGAAACATTTTGTCCTCAGAACTGACAGCAGATTTTTGCAAAAAAGTACGAGGTATGTTTGAGTATTTTTCAGCCGAAACTAATTATTCATTATGTTACTTACAGCGAACTCAAAAGGAGGTTGAAAGCCGAACAAAAAGCGAAGGAAAAAGCAGAAAAATCAGCTCAACAGCCTGTACAAGCTCAAAAACCAAAAGAAGCCAAGATCCATGATGAAGAAGTCAATCCAAATGAGTATTTCAAACTCAGAACTACTGCTATTCAAAACCTTAAGACACTGGGAGGCGAAAACTCCCCTTATCCCCACAAATTTCATGTATCTACATCTTTGGAAGAGTTTATTGAAAAATACAGTAACTTGAAAGATGGTGAGTCACTAGAGTCTGAAAATCTCAGTGTAGCAGGTCGTATACATGCAATTAGAGAATCTAGTTCTAAACTTGTATTTTATGATCTGAGAGGAGAGGGAACTAAGATACAAATTATGGCTACAGCTAGACAATATGGAGATGAACAAAAGTTCATTGAAGACTTAGATAAAATAAGAAGAGGAGATATAATAGGAGTTGAAGGTATACCTGCTAAAACAAAGAAAGGGGAGCTTTCCATTATTCCTACCAAAATAAAGCTGCTCTCACCTTGTCTCCATATGTTACCTCATCTACACTATGGACTCAAAGACAAAGAGACCAGATTCAGGCAGAGGTACTTGGATTTGATACTGAACAATAGAGTTAGAAAAGTTTTTGAAGTCAGAGCCAAAATAATAGCTTATGTCAGGAAGTTCTTGGATGAGATGGGTTTCTTGGAAATAGAAACCCCCATGATGAACATGATTGCTGGTGGTGCTACAGCTAAGCCTTTCATCACCCATCACAATGATCTGAATATGGACCTATACATGCGCATTGCCCCAGAATTGTACCACAAAATATTAGTTGTTGGAGGCTTGGATAGGGTGTATGAAATTGGAAGGCAGTTCAGAAATGAAGGCATAGATTTGACACACAACCCAGAGTTCACTACATGTGAATTCTATATGGCCTATGCTGACTATAATGATCTGATTGTTATAACTGAATCTATGGTCTCTGGTATGGTCCACAGCATACATGGTACATACAAAATAAAATATCATCCTGATGGTCCAGAAGGAGAAGAGGTTGAGATTGATTTCACACCTCCCTTCAAGCGTATCCGTATGTTCCCAGCCTTAGAGGAGGCTCTAGGTGTCTCCTTTCCTCCACCTACTGAAATGGCCTCTGAAGCCACAAACAAATTTTTGAGTGATTTGTGTGTCAAACACAATGTTGAATGCCCTGCACCTAGGACCACAGCAAGGCTGCTAGACAAACTGGTTGGAGAATTCATTGAGGAAAAATGCATCAATCCATCCTTTATCATGGAACATCCACAAATTATGAGCCCTCTGGCCAAGTGGCACAGATCTATACCAGGTAAACCTATTTGAAATTTGCAAAACAAGTTTTTTAAACAGGTGGATTAATATTACTGAAAATCTTATTGGACTCAATAGATTCTATTGAGGTTATCCAATAACATAAATTTATGACATTGAAGACTATATAAATTTGAAAACAAAAAGTAATTTTCATAGCATATGCTCAAGTCATGCTGAGAAATATGGCAACAGTGTTCTGTGAACTTTCATGTGAGTAGTTTTTGATTTGCCGGTTTTATTGAGAAATTTGGTAAGATTTTAATGACAAGTTGATGTGATTCATATTTAATGATGTAAAAAGTATCAGCCATTAATTAATTCGACTATTCGAGTTACCAATATAGTTAAGCTGTATTAATCAAGTGCCTTTTTAATCCGACTTGCCTATAACAAGACATACAAGCACGTTTATTACAGCAACTACTCATCAATGCATGACTAAATATGTCAGTTTTGCTCGATATTCTCTCACTTTGCTTCTAATGTGATAGCCGGTATTTATATAAAGACTAAAAGCTCAGGTAAATTGACTCTGAACGAATTATATTCAGAATTATTAGAATTGTACCACCATAACTAACAACTGCTTTATTAGGCACTGTGCCGTTTTGTGCGGTGCAGATGTGAAGGTAAATGAAACTGCAAATTCAGGGGTGGGATTTTTCGATTTGTATTCCTGAACGACATTCTTCAAGTTGGTAAATTATTGAAAAATAACCGAGTAGTAACTACTGCCATACAAATATGACGGTACTTAATGTCAGGAACATTTTTTATTTCCCGCAAATTTTTGCTTCTAACAAAGTCAGCTAAATGGAAAAAATCTAGTATTCCGTGCACTATGTCTGTTCAATGGCAAAGTTCAGTGTATGATTGTTTGAGGGCGCTGCTTGAGTGGTATAACAGGTGAATAACGCATTTTATGCAATTTTTTGATTTTTCACATATTTTGTAGGTTTGGGTGCACATGTCAGTCATGTAAATGTCACATTCCTTCAAAATATTTCTTGTTTCTTTTATACTTTTTCATTTCCGCGAAAATGCATCCACGCCACGACTTTGCGCTAAAATTATTTCATGAATTCGCCAGTGACTTCAATTTTGGAAAGCATGATGGGCAAGAAAATATACTAATAGGTACCTATAGTTTGCATGAAGAATCTTTGTGGTAGGTAATATAAATTGATTCATTCTAGCTTTAGAATGTCTAGAGATTTCTGAATATTGTGGCATTTGTGCTAACCATTTTGATACTGAAATTCCTCAAAAAGAGCTGTGTGCCTACAACTTTTCGAGGTAAGTCCAAAATTTTAGTGTATTTGGTAGTGAACTGAATTCTCGAGTGTTTCTCTAGATGTCCCAGTGCTTCCAGTTTAAATTGTGCGATTGAAATCGTCTCATGTAATTCGTAAGTTTCGACTGGGGGTTAACATTGTATTCATTATTTATCACTATATCACAGAATACCCAAATTAGGTATGTTTATTTGGCCAGGCCAGATGCTTTTACAAGTATATTAATATAAATTCACGACTTCACGATGACTTTTGCATGACTTTTGCGCGTCCATTTCATTCAACATTCACTATATCAGAATATCATCCAATATCCTAGGTTAGGTCCAAAACAGAGATAGAAATACTAAAATAGTTTATAGGAAGCGGCGCTGCTTGAGTGGTATTAATTTTGATTGGAAAATCACTGTAGGCGATTTTCGCTGATTGGGCAGACATTATAGTGCACGGAAGACTAGATTTTTTCCATTCAGCTGACTTTGCTTCTAATTCGCGATAGAAAATAACACGTAGCACTATCTCATGGTAACAACTCGAACTTCTCGAAGTGGTATCGTTTTTGTTTTCATATTTTTGATGTTTGTGTCATTGTGACATAGATGTCTTGCCACCAAACAATAATTGAAACGAGAAAAACTGCTGAAAGTACACCTTTCACATCAGAAGCGAACATAAACAGAACAGAGCCCAGAGGTTAAGTTTTTCTGTGGGTTATCATTCAGAGAGTTCAGTGGTTATACCACTTCGAGTGGTTCATATGGCGTTAAGGGCCGTTCGCCCAAAGATCGCCAAGTGACTCCCGAGCGACGTTGCCAAATCTCTCACCATGGCTCGGTAGATAGAGAATGGCCATGATAGAAGTAAATAAGCCATAATTTATTTTTGTTACCCGAATTGTTGTGGTAGGTTTGACCGAACGTTTCGAATTATTCGTCATGAAGAAAGAAATCTGTAACGCTTATACTGAGTTGAACGACCCCATTGTCCAGAGACAGCGGTTTGAGCAGCAGGCTGCTGATAAGGCTGCTGGGGATGATGAGGCGCAGCTCGTCGATGAAGACTTCTGTAAGGCTCTAGAGTACGGATTACCGCCCACGGCAGGCTGGGGCATGGGAATCGATAGGTTGACAATGTTTTTGACAGACAATAATAATATCAAGGTCAGTTGAATTAGATAATGATACAATTGTGTGTAAAGAAAATATTTCAATCTAAAAAGTTCCTGGAACCACATTTCTTATCTGTATAATGAATTAAACCCATTTCTCACTATCTTATCTACCATATTTCTGTATAAATGGATGATTCTTGATTAATATATTTCACTAAAAATGATGTCACTATTTTCTCTTTTCACAGGAAGTGCTATTATTCCCAGCAATGAAACCAGATGACCCAAATAAGAATAAGGATGATGAAGGTATTACAAATGAAGAAAAGTAGTCACCTATGCAGGTTTCAATTAAGATCAATTATGTTTGTGTTCAAATCCAATCATCACTGTTATTCATGCAAGGACTGTGAAAAATGACAGTAACAACCAAAATAAACAATGTTTGCCACCTCAAGGATTTTTATTACCAAAAAAACCTGGGTACAAAATATGATGGACCCCTTTCAGTGAAAATCACTGGAATGAAAATTAAATTTCCATTCACAAAGAGTAATGTCAAACAAACTTGATGCTGTCATGGCTTTTCCTATAAATTTCCTAAATTCAAGACATGTAGTTTTTTATGCATCATCCCCAGCCACTGGAAGAGTGGAGTTGTAATGTTCTCCTAACCTGTACAAATGCCTATGGTATGTTAAAATCAGTTCAGGACTCTTGTAATTTTCCCCTTGTAAAGTAGGAGGGCCATTGGCTTGGATAATTTTTATTGGACACTTGAGGATATTGGAAAGTGCTCTAACTTCTAGTTGCCCACCCCAAAGTTTGGTTGTTGCAACATCCTTGCAATAACTTTCGAACTGTTCTTCACTAACTATTTCTGATTCATCTAACTCATTGCACATGAAAGGAAGAAATTCATCCTTGTTTGTTCTCATAAATTCAGAAGTGGTTTTGCGCAGTTCATTCACAGAATGAGTGGGTCTACTTGTTACTTGTAATTGGTGATTTACTGCCAAATACAAACAATTTCCATCAGCTGGTATGTTGTGAAGTTTGAGGTTCATTGATTTCAGGGCTTGTTTGATAGAGTTAGTTTCCAGATTTCTAGGACCTTCCTTATTTTTTTCAGATTGTTCAGCAATTCGTTTCTCACGTTCCCTGGCTTCACTTTCTTTTTTATTTCTCCGTTTCTGGGCCCTTGATACACGACTATTTACGATTGCCATTTCCGGATCTCTAGATTCCTGGATTTCTTCAGAACTCTCGTCAGCTTCAGAAATATCATCTATGTTGTGGCACTCCACATTATTCAATTCACTTAGCTCTTTTTGATGTCTTATTTCTATTTCGCTCTCCAATTTGGCAATTTCTTCTGTAACCTCTTTCTTTTTCTTTTTGTCACCTTTTGGAACGCTTTTTTTCATTGATTGCACTTTGGATTGTAAATCTTTTTTTTCTTGTTTGTGTCTTCTGAGAATATCATCCTCATCTTGAATTTTGTCACCATCCATATCCAAAATCAAAATCTTTCCTAAATCTGTTCTAACCTAAAACCGCCTAAACCATTTGACTTTTGACTGAATGAAGTGGCAGCTAAAGCTGGCTGCCCGAATTTCCGAAAATTCTCGATCAGCCAGTGACGTGCAATAACGAAAAACATTTTTTTGCTGTTCTGACTGAAATACCAACCAACCAAATTTGAAAATCCCGCCCTAAACAAATATTGCAGGCACTTCGAGCGTAATGAGGTTAGTTGAGCGGAAGTAGTCCTCTTCTTTTTTTATACATTTATCTTTGAAATGTCAGTGGCCCTTTGCACTACAAGAGCGCAAACTACATAGTAAAAATAATGATCTTCGGACAAGGCGATGTCATATAATCACGATCGAACTTCACAGGTAAGTTCGTTTGATCGTTTAACTATATAGAGTAGAATACACTAGCCCCTTTCGTTTGTATGCAGAGTGTAGCACTCTCCCACACCTGGTGTATTTTGCACCGCTTTTGAGCATTCGTTTCGCGAGGTGTAGTATGAATAACATTAGGTTAACTGCACTGAAAATCAGCTGGTGTAGATTTTTTGACACCGAAAAGCAGACGAAAGAACCTAATGCTTCGTATCTACGGGCCCGTTCCGATTCACGCAGTGACTGCATGGATTGCATAGGCGCATGAAGTCGTTTCTTTTCGCATTTGCTGCTGATGCATATCAGTGAAACGGAACGATTGTCAGTGCCGTCACTGCCGTCAGTGGTTGTCAGAAAGTTGTCAGTGTCAGAAATCGCAAATTTTTATCAATTTTACGAAAAATGTGTGATAAATGCATAATTATACTGAAATTAGTGAAATTTATCAATTCAAATTCATTATCGAAGTGATGAGGACGATGGGGTGCAAAAGATCCTGAATTGAGCTAACGTACCTCTATAGAAGGACTGAGGACTGGTTTCGTTCAATGGAATTATACAGAAAGTATCCAACTGGATTTTTATATTAATGCGGTATGTATAATAATACCTACAAAATGTTTATAGGAAATTGCATTCTAATATAAAGCAAATATTCCAATGTTGGACTGAAGAAAAGAATACATGGATCTTGTTGAAAAATGGATCAGAGCAGATTAAGGTGCATGGATACATAATTATCTGACTAAAGAAATGCCCATTTACATTGTGTTATGATATCCATGTCCCATGAATATTGTCGGAAAAGAGGTGGAAATCAATGGGGAAGAGGCATTTTATTTAGCAGCAGGTAGGGAAGATTGATCATTATTTTATTCACACATAATATAACAATTTATTTTTCAGTATTCATACTACTGGAATCATGAATGTTCTAGGACTTACAAAATCTGTTCAGATTTTGCTATAAATAGGTATCAAGAAGGAGCCTTTAATGTAGTGGGAGCTGTAGACAAAAATTTAAACTTTGTTACTGTGAAATGATCAATAAACTACCTTATAAATGCTTTTACTTACATTATTTAGCAGCAAAAGTTTACATGAAAGCTCAAATATTATTAGCTGGTGATAATTTCCAATATCAGTTGGGATATTTGATCTTAAGAACAAGAAAACAATTTTAAATAAGCATTTTTATTGTTCTTGAATGTACAAATAGTTGAAATATATCATTGATGGAGCCTTGGGGCTTGAAACATCATTTCATCATATCTCATGATTATCTTCAAATAACACCCCACTAATCTTCCTATGCTGAAATTCCTGAGGCTTGAAATAATGTAAAAATATGATTTTTCATCGCAAACCTGGGTCCTGGGTTCTTTCTGAGTATGAAAATATATCAATGCATTCCTTGGACAACTGGACAGACATATTTCCACCGTTTTTATTTCCCCACTTCTGGTGAATCAGTGTATTTCAAATATTCTGGAATTCTGACGTGCTCTACATAAACACACATTTGCAGAGTTCATTTTCCATTGGCATGACTTTCATTTCATGTGAGCTGAAGTTTGTTCTACATCACACATAAGCGGAGCTCTGTATCCTAGACCAAAGAATATTGCCTAGACCTCAGCTTCTCCCTCTTTCATGGGTATGATTTCATCACTGTTGTACTTACTCAATCTTGGACGAGTAGTGGTCATCAAAAACTCCGTTTACTGATGATTATCGGTGGTGTATGAACCATATGAACCCTCTGCTGAAGGTTTCTATGAATCAATAAAACTCGAAGTATTACCTGTTTTGCCTTGTATAAACGTTGTTCGAAGTTCGTTTTGTAAATGACCACATTGTATAATGGATACATACAGGAAATAATTGTATTATGACAATAATTCGGTATTGTTTATTTTTGCTAATAATACCTAACCTAAAGGTTATAAAAGTGACAGATGCCTGACGTGCAGCAAAACTGCCTCTGGTATTTTGGAGAAGCAGTTCATGCACCGGAAGTGGGCGGAGCCATGCACTGTTGATGCAGTAAATTGCGTGAATCGGAACGCTAACCATGCGCTTGCTGCGCATAATGCATGAATCGGAACGGGCACTACGGCACGGCTATTTTGACGTGAGACATCACCTTGACATCACAATCATCACATAAAATCACAGTCTCAACTGTCACAAGTCACAACAAAATAGTTAATAAGGGAGCAAAGTCCAAATTAAACGAAAAATTCAAGTAGCACAGTAGGCTCAAAGCACAACCTCAAAGACTAGAACATTTGGGGTCGTGCAGTAGGATTGATTACGGAAGATTGACATTCTCAACGTTTGAGTCAACCAACTATGGCTTCCTTAAGACTCTTCGGAGCCCTATCCAAAATATCTAGGAATAACTTCAAATTCACCAACAAATGTAAGTTTTTCTGCTTCTGAAAATAATAACTTAATGGTAAGGGTTCTTATTCAATATTTGGATGTTGTACTTTGTACTACTACCTTCAAAACAGCTTTTTTTCATTTCTAGTTCAAGCTCGGTGCATGTCTTCCGTAGAACTCAAACATTTCAAATTGAAAGTGGTTGACAATGTTGGGGTAATAACAATTGATTCACCTGGAGAAAAAGTGAGTGGTAACAGATTTATGTCTAGATGTAGTTTTTCATAAAATGGTAATTTTTTCTAATTTATATAAAAAATTAATTCCATGAACATACCATAGTTTGGGGTACTACAGCAACATCTGTGTTGGAGATTCTGAAAGTCATTCAAAATTAAACCATAAATTGCATTTACAAACAATAACTTTTGTAATGTGCATATGAACATCCAAAATATATTTATAGTCTTTGATTAAGTATGTACCTATGTGTGTTCATTCATTCCATGAAAAAAAGGGTGAAACTTTGTTTATAGCACAACTATGAGTTCGGAAAAAAATTTTGGTGGAATTTACATACATATTTTGACCTGATCACGATCAAAACGCGGCGGTCTCAAGTATTTTCGGAGATACGGCCCCATTCTGTCTCAAAAATGCACCATTTCAAATCTCCATTTTCTGCTAATAAAAACTAACAAAATTAATCCTTCATTGAGCCAAAACATCACAAATGCTCACATTCACTTGTTTCCAACACATTTTTGCATAAAAAACTGTTATTTTCACAAAAATTCGCCCTTTTTCAAAACGTAAACAAAACATCTTTGTTCACTGATTTTCTGGATATTTTTATTTTTACCATGAGCCAAATAATCACCTTGCCAACATCATAAATACAAATTACCAGAAAATCAGTGTAAAAAGATTGTTTTGTTTACATTTCAAAGAAGGGTGAATTTTTTGAAGAATAATATTTTTTTCTGCTGAGAAGTGTTGGAAACAAGTAAATATATGCGTGTATAGTGTTTTGGTTCAAAGAAGGGTGAATTTTGTGTATTCCTAATACAGCAGAAATTTGACATGTCAAATGGTGCATTTTTGAGATAAAATGAGGCCGTATGTCCGAAAATACTTGAGACCGCCTCGTTTTGACTTCAGATTCGTGATCAGGAGGTCAAAATACGTAAGTTCCACCACAAATTTTTTCCGAACTCATAGGAGTGCGATAAACGAAGTATTACCGAATTTTTTGTGAAAATGTTTTGAAGCTATGTTCAAATGGAGTGTGTATATTGTGCTGATGAACTATAAGTTCTGCCAAACAGCATATCTCTACAAGGGGGAGCCCAATTAATAACTATTCATTTAGCATATGTATTTTCTTAATTTTCATTTCTCTTTCATATTTTCCAATGTTCCTCCATAAATATGTATATATGTTTCTTGGGATCAATAAATGTTATTATTATCATACTTGATTCAATGGTGGACACCTTGGTAATTTTTCCGTTAGGTCTTGTCTTCTATGAGTTTTATAAAATTATGACATCCCCGTCAATCAAATTTCAATAAGTTTTCAAGAATAACTTTTATTATGAGCATACTCTCCATTGGAGCTTCAATAAATATCAAACGTAGTGATGGTAGGGTCCAAGCAGCAGTAGTTTCATCCATAGACCATGATCTGAAGTGCGTCAAAGTGGAATGGTTCGAAAATGGTGAAACAAAGGGCAAGGAAATCCATTTTAGTAACATAACAAACTTGAACCCCAGTATTCAAATATGCAAAAAAAGAGAAAATTACAGTTCAGGCTGTTTTAGTGTTGGTGATGATAGTTTGGTCAACAAAAATAAAAGACGATTTTCTTCTATCAATCAGGACATCAGATCACATTCTGCTAAACCAAGATTAACTCAAAATGATTTTGCTAATGGCTCCACAGTTGCTACAGAACTAGTTGTTCAAGGAAGACATCTACCAAACACTACCACAAATAGGTCTTGTATTGAAAACCTCTCAAAATTCAGAGAAAGTGCTACTGTAAAAAAACTGAACAAGTTGGAAAAAGATCGAATTGAAAGAAGAAAAAAACATGCAGAGGTCAAGGCTGAAAGAGAAGAAATCTTCAAGAAAAACCAGAATAATCCACATTGGGAGCTCATGAATATGATAACTCTGTACCAAAATTCTATTGAATTCAAACCTTTGTCCAGTAGAGACATCATTGAAGATCATTTAATAACCGTGGCAGTCCGAAAAAGGCCCCTTAACCACTCTGATGTACAGAAGAAAGAGATCGACATCATTACTATTCCCAGTAAAAACCAGCTCATCATTCATGAACCAAAATTGAAAGTAGACTTGACCAAGTATCTGGAGAATCATGCTTTCACTTTTGATTATGCATTCAATGAAAACTGTTCAAATGAAATTGTGTATAAGTACACTGCCCAACCCTTGGTTAGAACAGTTTTTGAAGGTGGGTTTGCTACATGTTTTGCTTATGGCCAGACTGGATCGGGAAAAACCTATACAATGAGTGGAAATTTATCAGATTCCAAGGAAAGAGGAATTTATGCTTTAACTGCCACCGATATATTCAAAGACATCAACAATCCTAAATTCAAACACCTTAGTTTGGTGGTGTCCTGCAGTTTTTTCGAGATATACGTTAAAAAGGTATCGGACCTATTGAACGGCAAGAAGGTCTTGAAAATCCTCGAAGATGGTAAGCAGCAAGTCCAGGTAGTAGGCCTGACAGAAAAAAGTGTGAGCTCTGTCAATGAAGTCTTGCAATTGATAAAACTGGGCAATGAAGAACGTGCATCTGGCCAAACCTCGGCTAACTCAAATTCTTCAAGGTCACACGCCATATTCCAAATCTACTTGCGAAGCAGTCTCGGCCTCAAGAAACTTCATGGAAAGTTCTCTTTGATAGATTTGGCTGGCAATGAACGAGGCGCCGACACTTTTTCTTCATCCAAGATAACCAGACTTGAAGGCTCCGAAATCAACCAGTCTCTGCTGTCTCTCAAAGAGTGCATCAGAGCTCTGGGCAGAAAAGGGGCCCACTTGCCCTTCCGCGGCTCTAAACTGACGCAAGTTCTGAGGGACTCTTTCGTAGGGGCAAACTCGAAGACCTGCATGATTGCTATGGTGTCTCCAGGTGTCAGTTCATGCGAGAACACCCTGAACACTTTGCGCTACGCCGACAGAGTCAAAGAGCTAGGCGGTGGAGATGGCCATTCAAATAAAATACCTGATGACATAAATGACACGGCCACGACTTTTTATAGTTCGCACAGCATGAGCGTCTATCCGAAACAGAAGAGTTTCGAGCTGCCTGAGAAGGTAGAAAATGAGATGGTGAATGTACACAAGGAAGTTGTGAGGAAATTGCATAGGAGCGCCAGGGAAGCTGAAGAGTTGCTCCTGTCTTCGAAGAATGATGCGGAGAAGTACAGTATGAATTGGAATTTTCTCGTTGAGGATGTCATCTCTTATTTGACCAAGGCTAAGATGTGATATGTGTAGCTATTTTCATTAAAATATTTTAAACTGAAGCTGAAGATCATTATTCCTCTCTACTGCTTTCATTCTTGGAAACATTGTATTGAATCAAATCTATATTTGAATAAATACACGATGGTTCTATCAGTTAAAAAAAGTTGATACGTGTATCTGCCGATTCAAAAATATCCTTCCATCAAGTATGATTTTAATTGATTATCAATAACGCTGCAGGCATTTGCTCATAAAATCCCATTTTTCAATCTGTTGAAGCGATCGAAAATACAAATTGCATTATCAATTATTTTCATAGGTAAATGTCCTTAACGAGGAGGTATTCAAAGAATTCGAAAGCCTGCTTCCTACTATCGAGTCCAACTCTCAAATACAAGCATGCGTTCTCATCTCCGGAAAGCCAGGCTGCTTCATTGCAGGTGCGGACATAACAATGATCGAGGCCACCAAAACCGTCGAACAGGCAACCGATTTGTCCACAAATGGTCAGAAGGTAAAAACAAGCATGTTGGAACACATTGTGAAGAATATTTTACCAGCTTCAACTGCGCCTTTTTTCCATGTTCAAGGTTTTTGACCAAGTAGAGAAGAGCAAGAAGCCTTTTGTGAGCGCCATTCAGGGTTCTTGTTTAGGTGGAGGTCTAGAAACAGCCCTAGCAACGCACTACAGGATAGCAGTGAAAGATAAGAAGACCACCCTGGCTCTACCGGAAGTTATGTTAGGACTTTTGCCCGGTAGGATCACTTAAAATTTGAACCAGAGTAGCATCTAATAGCGCCGAGCTTTAACATTCTTTATTTACCAGGTGCTGGAGGTACTCAAAGACTCCCGAAACTGATGTCAATTCCGAACGCACTAGATCTCATGCTCACCGGCAAAAACGTGAGAGCCGACAAAGCCAAGAAGCTAGGAGTCGTCGACCTCTTGGTAGATCCCTTGGGGCCGGGTCTGGACGAACCAGAGGCCAACACCAGGAGATACCTGGAGGCCGTGGCCATCGATGTGGCCAAACAGCTGGCTGCCGGTAAACTCAAGGTGGAGAGGAAGCAGAGCCTTCCCGACAAGATACTCGCTTACGCATTGCAATACAACTGGGTGAAGGACCAGATATTTGGAAAGGCCAAGGCTCAGGTGATGAAGATGTCCGGTGGACTCTACCCTGCACCTCTGAGGGTAAGTCTCGATATCCAATTTAATCATCTAGCGGCAGCAAAAAATCAGTGAAGGTGAATTCAAAATCAGTCGATCCCAGCTATATACCATACAATCCCTACCTGATGAGTTGTAGAACGTCTACTTTCCAGATTTTGGACGTTGTTCGCACCAGCCTGGACAAGGGCCCTCAAGCGGGTTACCGAGAGGAAGCCAAAGCTTTCGGGGAGTTGGCCATGACGCCGCAATCTCAAGGGCTGATTGGCTTGTTCAGAGGCCAGACACACTGCAAGAGGAACCGATTCGGGAAGCCTGCTAGAAAAATCGAGACCCTGGGCGTGTTGGGCGCCGGATTGATGGGGGCCGGGATTGCCCACGTCAGCGTCGACAAGGGGTACCAGGTGGTACTCAAAGACACCAACAGCGTTGGGCTAGCCAGAGGGGTGAACCAAATCTACACCGGACTCGATAAGGCTGTTAAAAGGAAGAAGTATTCTGGGTGTGTATGGGGTTGAAGTTTTCCTGTATGTCGTGGATAACCGCTGATTTTTCAGACTTGAACGGGATAGATTCATGTCGAACTTGAACGCTACCTTGAACTACGATGGTTTCCGGAAAGCCGACATCGTGATCGAAGCAGTCTTTGAAGATTTGAACATTAAGCATAAAGTGGTCAAGGAAGTAGAAGCTGTCGTGCCTGCCCATTGCATATTCGCTACCAATACCAGTGCCATTCCAATTGGCAAAATCGCAACTGCTTCCAAAAGACCGGAAAACTTCCTAGGTAAAGATTTCTACGAATCCTTGGAGCGCCACTAAAGTAATCCTTTGTTGCCAGGCATGCACTACTTCTCGCCCGTGGACAAAATGCAGCTGCTGGAGATCATCACCACCGACAAGACCAGCAAAGAGGCGACCGCTGCCGCCGTCGCAGTCGGCCTCAAACAGGGCAAGGTCGTAATCACCGTCGGAGACGGACCCGGCTTCTACACCACCAGGATCCTGAGCGCCATGATGGCCGAATCCGTGCGGCTTCTGCAAGAGGGCGTCGATCCGAAGGACCTGGACTCGCTGACCAAGAAGTTTGGGTTTCCCGTGGGCGCCGCGACGTTGGCCGACGAGGTCGGCATCGACGTCGCCTCCCACATCGGGCCGAATCTGGCGCAGGTGACGATGACGAGAAACCGCGTTTAGTGGTCCCTAAAGCTGCGTTTTTGCAGGCGTTTGGGGAGAGGTTCGCCGGAGGGGACTTGGGGGTGATGCGAGACATGGTCCAAGCGGGTTTCCTTGGTCGCAAGTCGGGCAAGGGCATCTATTTGTACGAGGAAGGGAAGAAGAGCCGCGACGTCAACGCTGACGCTCTGGAAATCATCAAGAAGTACTCCGTGGGGCCGAGGGGAGCTTTCGAAGACGAGGACAAAACGCTGAGGATGGTGTCCAGGTGAGGCAAACTTCGAACTTGAATACCCCCAATCTCTTTTATGTTAAATTCGGTGGGATCTGAAAGGTTTTTTTTGCAGGTTTGTCAATGAAGCCGTACTTTGCTTGGAGGAGAAGATCCTCGCTAACCCCTTGGAGGGTGACATCGGGGCGGTGTTTGGCCTTGGCTTCCCGCCATTCACCGGAGGGCCTTTCAGATGGGTCGACCAATATGGCGCCGCCAAACTGGTAGCGAAAATGGACGCGTTCCAAAACTCGTACGGGTTGCCGTTCAAGCCTGCCCAAACTCTCCTGGACATGGCTAAAGATCCCAGCAAGAAGTTTCACCCCAAATAAATTATTCATCATAGATCCGAGGATGCGAGCTCACGTGAATTAGATTTTGTTTGAGGTACCTTGCTTGGATTGTGAAAAATATTTTTGTCTGATATTCGCTAGCCGGTGAAACTAAGCAGTGATGAAAATATGGCTATTTAAATATTAGAGGGTTGCTAATGTGAATATTCACCTCTGTATGAGATGTTCATGTACTAGAACTGTGTGCCTTGTGTAGTCTTATACCAGTCTCGTTCAATTTTGTATCTTTATAAAAACTATTTTTTACTCGATATATTGTTAGGTTATGAGATATATAGGTCAAGAATATTTTTGTTTTTACATTCTTATTGGAAAGGTTTACCTGTAAATATACTAAATATCGTTATAAATTGTAGTTTATTTTTTCATTACGGATAAATATTGTGAATTGGGTTCAATTGGATTCGAAACTGACGCTTAAATTTGCATTTCAGAGATCTTGTGAATGTTGAAATCTCGTATAAAAAGCTGAAATGCTAAGTCAATAAAAATGCACTTCTTAAAGTAATTTTGGTGTTGTGATTTTTTCTTAATCTGGTTCAAAATTGGCATATGGGGCCCTCGTTGGAGTCCAAACACACTTTCTCAATAAATCGATATCATATATGTAGCTAACTTTATGACGGACGCTTCAATATGGCTAGACGAAGTTTATCAAAATCACTAAATATTTATAGAAAGTACACAAGCACAAATGACTCAAAAGAGGTTATGTTTATACCCCATCAGCTGATTGTCGCCATGTTGAAACGTAAGCTGTAAGTGGTCTATAATAGGTTGAATTCCTCGTAAATATATCCGTTATATCACTCAAACTACATTTTAATCTGCTATATATTTATCAAATAAATAATGAAGACCGATATTTGTTTTATTCATAAGATAATCTTTCCATCTATTTACTGGTGAACTACATCTATTATGCTTCCTGATTCTCCTCCATCAGGTACTGTCCTTTGATTTTGTTATTGTTTGCACCCTCAATTTATTTTTAAACATTTTACGTAGTCAATGATAGTTGACTCGTAGTAAAATAAATGAATGAAATCAAAAAATGAATGATAATCGCAATATATATCAACGCGTCCGCTATTTTCGAAGTAATCCGATTGATAATTTCAAATGTGGAAAATCACTCATTAGCACCTAAAGGCGCGTACACATTTGCGCGCTATTTTGTCGCACGCGTTGTTTGGAGTACGACGAGTGAAGCGAGAGGAGTGCTCCAAATCTTATAAAACGTGTGTCATAAGCATTTTTTCTATTTTGCATTAATTTGAAGTATTTCATTTATTTCCTGGAAATAGTGAATTTCATTCATACCTCAAAAAGAAGATTATTTTACAGAACGGATAACATCTGAAGGGTACTAATATATCTATAGCAAATGACCTTACGCCTTTACAAAGAGAACATCAGAAAATTCTTAGAAAACACCACATCTTGGCAAGACAAGACCAAAACAAAGAGTGTTTTATAAAAAACAATAAGCTGCATGTGGATGGAAAAAGTTACACTTCATCTGACCTACTAAAACTAGAAGACCAGGAACATTAATAAGATCAAACAGTACTCCAGGTACATCTACAACTAAAAATTCACCCAATCCCAACAAAGAAGTCTCTCGAAAACACAACACAACAAAGATCCTGCCTTGAGGCTGCCATTATTGGAATCTAGTTCTAAGAAGGCTATACCAGAGAAGAAACTTGCAGCATGTGTTAAACCAAAACTAAGTTCGAATAAATATTAATGTGAATTGATTGTGAATTAGTGCGTATCAGTTTCCTATATTGTTCTTCTTTTACTGAAAAAAATCGATTTGATATCGATGAATAACATCTTCGATTGGTAACAATGATGACATTGAAATATTTAAAATCTGACGCACAAGCGTAAAGCCCAGTTTTCACTCTTGGGCGATTTGATTTTTGCGATACCCGATGGAAAATGAAATAAGTAAGAAGTAAGCTGATGGGCCTTGCTCTTCTGACTTTCATTTGACAGTTCGATTGTACTAACTACCAATAAAAAATGCGTACCACAACAAAGGCTATTTCGATACGCATTTGCGTTTCATAATGACTCCATTATACCACCAAAATCGAAAAAATCCTTTCAAAATCTTCGAAAAAAACACCCTGTAACCCCGTAAGGGTAAGGAGCCATCCGAGTGATTTGGATCATTTAGATCCAGCATTATTAAGCTATGGTATATTTGGATGGAAAGGAGCGAGGAAAGCCATTTTGAAACCAATGGAAGTTATCCAGAAGAGAATTCTTAAGATTATGATGTCCTTCAGACCGACCCGGTATCCCTCTAATACATTATATACAGAGTCAAAGATATTTGATATCAGACAAATCTATATCGAAACAATCTTCTCGTTCCAGTGAAGAAAATATCTAAAAAAGATTGAAAATGTTCGTCAAACAAGATCTAGTATGAAAAAAAGAAAGATCCTACCTAAAGCATACATATAAATCTATCGGTACAAGGACATTCACTTATCTGACTCCCAAGCCCTTCAATCATGTTCCCGAAGATGTGAAACAAGCAAATACAAAAAAATTATTTAAAAGAAAAATAAAAAAGTGGATAGCGCAACATGATAGGACGTTTTTCGACAACATCATTGAACCTGTCTAGAGTACCTATCCATATATCAAACTATCCAATATCTCAGAGACCTTCGATTGTGAATATATATAGGTGTATTGTGTGTCTGTATATATTGTATTTATATGTGGTTTGAGTCAACTTTATATGTATATTTTTCTCTTATTTCTGTCTCACCGGTATTTCAATAAAATAAGTTCAGTTTAAGTCAAGTATTATTATAAAATGAAATATTTATTATAAAAAGAAATATTTATTTTGAAATGAAATATTTATTATGAAATGGAATATTGTCATCGATTGTGTGTATGTATGTAGTATATTTATGAATTCTTTGTAGTCATAATTTGCCATAGACTGGCACAGAAAGAGCCTAAATGGTGTATTTCTGTATTGCAAATTGTTCTCGGTTATTTATATATGCTTACTAAAATGTAATGATTCTTTTTTGCAATAAATTATAATTATTATTATTAAATGCAAAAACACATGTTTTCCTTGATCGAAAAATCCCCAACATTGCAAGAAGTCGCTGCCGGAAGAAACATCTCTCCCGTCCCGCCACCCCCCTAAGTCTACGCCATTGCGTCGCGGCGCACGCACCCCCCACCGCCGCGACGTCGTCTCCAGAGCAGCCAGCCCGGGCCCCAGTTTGGCCGCGTCCGACCACCACCGAGCGTCGCGACGTCGCAAAAAAAAAACAACCCGAGATGGGTCGACGACGCGAGTGCCGCTGCTGTGAGTGACGCGCGAAAAAATGCAGCAGGCCGACGCCAACAGCGGGGCGGCGACGGGCACGGCGTCGGGACGCAGCCACGTGAACGGCGGCCGCTTCGACTTTGACGACGGCGGCACCTATTGCGGCGGCTGGGAGGAGGGAAAGGCGCACGGCCACGGCGTCTGCACGGGCCCCAAGGGCCAGGGCGCCTACTCCGGCTCGTGGCACTACGGCTTCGAGGTGTCCGGCGTCTATACTTGGCCGAGGTAACTCTAGATGGTCGAGCCGCCGGCGACGGCGACGGCGGCCTTATTGCCCCACGTCCGACTGCCGCTTGTGCTGTTCCAAGAATGTTCCGCAGAACATTTCTAATATGCCCAGAATGTTCTTGGAATGTTCCGGTACAATATTCCGCTTATTGCCCCACGTCCGACTGCCGCTCGTGCCGATCCAAGAATGTTCCGCAGAATATTTCTAATATGCCCAGAATGTTCTTGGAATGTTCCGGTACAATATTCCGCTTATTGCCCCACGTCCGACTGCCGCTCATGGCGTCCCAAGAATGTTCCGCAGAACATTTCTTATATGCCCAGAATGTTCTTAGAATGTTCCGGTACAATATTCCGCTTATTGCCCCACGTCCGACTGTCGCTCGTTCCGTTTCAAAAATGTTCCACAGAACATTTCTAATATGCCCAGAATGTTCTTGGAATGTTCCGGTACAATATTCCGCTTATTGCCCCACGTCCGACTGCCGCTCGTGCTGTTCCAAGAATGTTCCGCAGAATATTTCTAATATGCCCAGAATGTTCTTGGAATTATCCGGTACAATATTCCGCTTATTGCCCCACGTCCGACTGCCGCTCGTGCTGTTCCAAGAATGTTCCGCAGAATATTTCTTATATGCCCAGAATGTTCTTGGAAGTTCCGGTACAATATTCCTATTATTGCCCCACGTCCGACTGCCGCTCGTGCCGTCCCAAGAATGTTCCGCAGAACATTTCTAATATGCCCAGAATGTTCCGGTACAATATCCGAATGATCTCCATAATGTTCTTGGAATATTTCAGTCGAACAGTTAGAATGTTCGCACAAAGTGGGTGAATTGGAATATTTCAGTGGAACACTTAGAATATTCTCAACAGGGAGTAAATCGAATATTCTCAGAATACTCCATTAGAACATTTCTAATATTCCCAGAATGTTCTTGGAATGTTCCAGTACAATGTTTCGAATGATCTCCACTTATTAAGAACATTTAGAATGTTCTCAATAAGTGGATGCCTGAATGTTCTTAAAATATACCAGTGGAACATTTAGAATATTCTCAACATGTTCCCGAAAGAAATGAATTGAATATTCTTATAATATTCCACTAGAACATTTCTAATATTCCCAGAATGTTCTTGGAATGTTCCAGTACAATGTTCCGAATTTTCTCATAATATTCTTGGAATATCTCAGTAGAGCATTCAGAATGTTCTCAAAAAATAGTGCCTGAATGTTCTTGAAATATTCCAGTGGAACAATTCGAATATTCTCAACATGTTCTCACAAGGTATGACATGAATGTTCTCAGAATACTGCGGTAGAACATTTAGAATATACCCAGAATGTTCTCACAAGTTGTGATCTGGATGTTGTCATCATTTTTCAACATAACATTGCGAATATTCTCATAATGTTCCCACAAGGTGTGATATGAATGTTTTTATAACATTTCAGTAGAATATTATCGAAATACTATGGGAATTTTCCTGTTCAACATTTCGAATATTCTCACAAAGTGTGTCTGAATATTTTCGTAATGTTCTTGAGATATTTTAGTCGAACATTTCGAATATTACCAGAATATTCTCACAAGGTATGATCGAATATTCTCATAATGTTCTCGTAAGGTGTTATCTAAATGTTCTTAGAATATTCCAGAACATTTAGAATATTCTCAGGATGTTCCCACATGGTGTTTTTCTGAATGTTCTCAGAATTTTTCAATAGAACATTCCGATTATTTTCATAATGTTCTCGCACGGTGTTATCTGAATGTTATTGGAATATTCCAATAAAAATTTCGAATATTCTAAGAACTTCCCCACAAGATGTGAACTGAATGTTCTTAGAATGTTTTAATGACACGTGAATGGAGCGAAAACTCAACGTTACAAAAACGATCTCAGAATCATCTTCAGAATATCCAGGGAATGTCGCCCAAAATAAACTAGGAACATCATCAAAAACTTCTAAACTACATATTCAGGATATTCTCAATATTGTGCAGTATATTCCGATAACGTCATCATGATCTTTCCCAGAATATTCAGAGACATTGAAATGGTCAAGGAATAATCTTAGTGTACAGGGTGTCTGGAAACGTATAATGAAAATATTTCAAGTGTAAATAGAAAACTTATTCAGTGACAAGAAAGTTAGATATTTGTATGTTCGGAACGTGAACGTTACCCTAACGTTATTAATTTCCAAAATACCCAATAAGTAAGCTTTATTCTTAAATTTGAAATAAGATTTTTTATAAAAGCCGTTAGAGACCATCACATAACATTGGATACAAAGTAGTAGTGAATCCTGAAATATTATAAACCTTTTCAGAAATCCAGTTCTACCTTCATCAGGAATGAGACTACAGAGAGAACATTCATATTTTGAAATATCTACTCTCCATTTTCAAATAATATATTATAGAACGTTCTATGCACATTGAACTGGACTTTACTGGACTGAATATTCCCCGGAGAACATTCATAGAATACCTACCATGGAATATTCAAGAGCATTCTTAGACATTTCAAGAACATTTCTGGAGAACATTCATTGTTATGAAATATTCGTGAACTTTCTCAGAACATTCAGACGGACTATTCAAAGAATATTCCAAGGGAACATTCCATGAATGTATTGAATATTCTGGCCACATCATGTAGAATATTTCGAGGAAGGTATGTCATGAACATTGTGAGAATTTTCACAGTTCTATTTGGGATTCCCTCTTGCTCTGGACCAGAGGGTCTTCTTTTCCAACAAGTGGTTTGCTGTTTGCTCGACATTAGCTCCGCCGTTGTGCTCTTGGCGAAGTCGCCAGGAATGTCGCATCATTGTTATATGTAGTAATAGATCTGCGGTCGCTCTATAAAAAGAACAAGCTGGCTTCATTCGCCAGTCGCCGCTGTATTGCCGAACCAGCCGACCATCTCGTTGATACAAAACCCAGATTATTGTGGATCAAGATTTGAACTATATCGCCTTCCGATGAGCAGAGAACGCGGCTCCTAATAATATCCTCAATGACAATTATTTGTATTCGATGCTTCCTCCTTGCAATAAATAAATTCGAATTTCGGAAGGTTAACAGCTGAAACTTGTTATACGGGGTGTTATTTAATTACGTGGACAAACTTAAAAGGGTTATTCCTAGCCAGAGTGAGTCTCAGACGAAGGGTTCACATGAACATATGGGTCCGGTAATGCTTCGTTTCCAAGATACAGTGTCGCAACTTTTTTTAATGCCATTTTTTGTAAAGTTTCTCGAGCTATTTCTATTTTATTCAGAGATGATTTGCAAACTGTTTATAATAGCTTTTTGATCATCAAAACATTAGCTTTAAGCAAGACACAACAATACGACTGTCATACAAAAAAAAACACGAATCGCAAAAATTAACATTAAATCAAAATGAGACAAATGAATTTCAACCCTCAACAATTCAACAAATTGACATCTAGGATTTGAAAGAAGGTAGATAACGAGTAGAAAACAACTACTTTCCAGGCAAATACGAAGCAGAACATTGAATTATATTTACTCGCCTTATCTCACCTTCTTAGCTGTTTGTTGGTTGATTAGTATTGACGGTTGAGTTTTATCATTTTTCTGTTGATAAGACTGTCATGTAACTTTTAATTTTGGCGACATCTGGTGATAAGAAAATTTTTACACATTCACAATTATGGTACTTTGAAAGATAATTTTTTTCAGAAATTTGATACGTTTGTTCTGGGTTTTCCCGTATATCGTGGCTACATAAGAAGACATAGACATAATTCATAGAAAACTCAAGAAAAATATGCCATCATGGTTGGGACCCTAGATCCCCAGATTTTACTCCCATGGATTTGACTTGACTCTATCACCATATCTACCTCGTTTTCCCGTCAGGGAAACGTAGGTAATGCTGGGTATATATAGATTAAACTTAATTCACAACTAACAGTTATTTGATGATAGAAATCTGTCCTTATTAGAATCAAAATTCTCCTATATAGTGTAGATGCAAACATCACCAACGTGAAATGTATTGAATAATTCACATTTTCCTCTAGTTAGGTATAGTATTTTCATGAATCTGCGCATGAATAAATGCTACAAACTAATCTGAAATCGAACGTAAATATTCCATCAATAGTATCGGGTGCATATGCAAATAAATTTGATTATCTCCCAAAACAAATAACTTTTAGTACGGATATAACGAATGTCTCTAATAACGTATACCGTCATATTATCAAGCTGATATGGAGACAGAATATGCAAGTTTTTGCCATTTCATTTATTTAATTGGCAGTTGCGATAATATCTACATAATATAATAACATGCGATAGTTTGATACGTAGTAGACTTTTCAAACAAGAAAATATCGGCCTAAACATCATTGACAGCATGACATCACAAAAAAATGCAATACAAAGTTCAAATTTCGAAATTGGTGGACGACACCATGTAATTCCAGAAATGCTCAGTAGGTGAGCACAATTTGAGAATAATGCTTGTTTTTTCAGCTCTATCTCGTGTATTCAAAGCCCAAAGTGGGATGAATTTGAAAAAGCGTTTGTGATTGCAACGAATTCGAGAAAGTTGATTTATTTATCATTTAGCTAAACACAGTGTATTTCACATACGTCTTCTAAAAATAACAAATTCGCTGACCTAAACACATACCAGAGCGAAACACGTTTTTCGATATGTAAACAAAATAACAAAAGGAAAGTTAGGTATAATGATCAGTTATTATCATGGATTTCGGTAGATTTTTGCAGCAGTTTTGAGTTAGGAAAAGTGATACAATGGGATTTTCTCGCATACCAAATTGAATTCCCACTTCAAACAATTTTTGAAATGACGCTTGATTGCGTGTAAAGAGAGCCCATGGTGACATTATTCGTTTCGAAAAGTTGACACACGTCCTCAATTCCTGAAATAAAAATCGACACCCTCTGAAAACTACAGATATTGATGATACGAAATAAACTACGCTAATTACGTCGCACCCCGAAATTTTTGCCCTTGTTAAAATTTGAATAACTTTTTTCTTTTCTTTGAACAATTTGAATTATGTTTACACTGTTCGCTAGCTCAGTCCTTCAGCTAAAATCTCGTACTTCTCCTCCCAGCCGGGATTTAGAGGGTGTTTCAAATTTGGTTCACCTTTGGGGAAATCCTCGATCTCGAATGTTCATCTGATCTTTAAGCTCAATTTATAAACTCCGCTGCCGTAGCTACAGTTGACGCTGCCGTTCCAAAATGTATTGAGGTGATATCGGAAGGCAACTGCGTCAGCTGCGGAGTTTATAAACAGGTGTTTATTTTTAGCACATTCTATCAACGAACAGTACCTACAGCATCAACTGTAGCTACGGCAGCGGAGTTTATAAAGTGGTGATTCAAGAACTTTCGATCTCGTACTAGCATCAATCAAGCAAAAACCGTATTAAAAAAATGGATTAGCCATAAATTGGACAATAAAAATTTTTTGAAAGAGAAAAATAGTCTATCCAATTAAAAAGTCTACCAGACATTCATCTCAAACTATGTTTGATATTTTTAATTGGATAGACTATTTTTCTCTTTCAAAAAATTTTTATTGTCCAATTTATGGCTAATCCATTTTTTTCATTTATTAAGCTTAGTCAAGCTCTTAGCCACTTCCAAGTTCTGTGAAACTTGGGAGATTCGTTCCTGGAGTGTTTCTTTCTTCTGCCGCATGATGTCGCCACTTCCAATTGTCTGTTGGAACGCGGCTCGGTGCGGTCAAATAGACGCGACGAAAATGCATTGGGACAGGCAACGCTTCGAGTGGAGATCTTACGGTCTCTACTCGGATAACTACCCTGCACTGATAAGGGCCAATAAGCCCGAAACCGGTCTGTAGGTTGTTAGGCGTGCCTGTCTCGATGTGAATTTGTCACGTCTTAGGAAGAAAGAAACATTTGCGATCTGCATTCACAGTGTGAATCGTTGCATGGATTACGAGCAGATATAATTCAATGTTCTGCGTGGTATTTACCAGGAAAGTAGTTGTTTTCTGCTCGTAGTCTACCAGACATTCATTTCAAACTATGTTTGATATTCTAATTGGATAGACTAATTTCTCTTTCTAAAATTGTTGTCCAATTTATGGCTTTTCCATTTTTCATTTATTAGCTTAGTCGAGCTATAAGCCACTTCCAAGTTCTGTGATTTGGGAGATTTAGTTCTGGAGTGTTTCTTTCTTCTGCCGCATGGTGTCGCCACTTCCAATTGTCTGTTGGAACGCGGCTCAGTGCGGTCAAATAAACGCGACGAAGGTGCATTGGGACAGGCAACGCTTCGAGTGGAGATCTTACGGTCTCTACTCGGATAACTACCCTGCACTGATAAGGGCCAATAAGCCCGAAACCGGTCTGTAGGTTGTTAGGCGTGCCTGTCTCGATGTGAATTTGTCACGTCTTAGGAAGAAAGAAACATTTGCGATCTGCATTCACAGTGTGAATCGTTGCATGGACTACGAGCAGATATAATTCAATGTTCTGCGTGGTATTTACCAGGAAAGTAGTTGTTTTCTGCTCGTAGTCTACCAGACATTCATCTCAAACTATGTTTGATATTTTTAATTGGATAGACTATTTTTCTCTTTCAAAAAAAAAACCGTATTATTTTCAGCAGATATCTGAATACGAATAAATAATGAATACCTACAAGAGGCCCTAAATTGGTGCCTTGAAGCACGATAAGAAATATGTGCAATCTCAGATTCTCAGCGATAACGATTGTTGGACGTTTTCTAAATCAAAATCATATATAGGTACTTATTCCTCATCCTTGAAATTTTCAATCAATCTTTACAGACTTTCAGCCGCTTTCAGCACTTATTTCTATTTTAACGGTCTCACTAATCATAGGAGGAAACTATAACAATAAAATCGAGAGACGAAAAATAAACTACGGAGCACCCATTATATACCGCTAATCTATTTTCATCAATGTGCTATGTTTCAATTAATCCTTTCAATTGTATTGAACAGCTACCGAGTGGGTGAGCAATGAAGATTACCTTGCCAAAATTCCAATAAAATGGCTATATCAATAATAAACTTTATGACAATATTTGGTTAATCCCACACGATTCCGTGATCTTTAAAAAAATTAACGTTTGGAGAATGTTGTTAAACGCCAAATATTCACTGAATGGTTCAACCTTGAGAAAAAATACACATCATCCAAACCATCCCAAAATCGAAAATTTGTACAAAACTTCATCAGTCAACTTTTCAGGTGAATTTCCATTGTTGTTTTCTGCGAAAATATTTGAAATTTGTGCGAAAATTTTGGAAATTGCAAAATTTGCTTCCTAGCATCATTACCAAGAATATTATTCTCTGATTGCTGCTGCTGTTAATTCCGAAAGCTGGTAGGATTATTTGAATTTTTTTGAATGTAATTTTGATTTTAACTTTCATCAAGTGACTACTTGACTACTAAGATATTCAATAAATGTATGTTATTTTTTTTTCAAACATCAAAATTTCAATTTTTCTTCACATCTAAAAATCTAAACTGAGATGGGATCTTTCATCAGATTATCGTAAAAAATGAAATTAGTTGCCCAGGGGAAATAAAAAGTTTGGAACTATTTCTTATTGATGAGTAGATATTAGAATATTTGAGTTGAAGGTCGTGATGTTTTTTCAGTATTATAGATGAAATTGCTATATTTTCTTCCATATTTTTTTCAATTTGATCCAGTTTATTTCGAGAATATTATGCGTTTATTCAATATTGGACTCGAGGCATGTTTCAAAATCAATATCTTCAACAATCACATTCGATAAGGTGCTAATAAAAGTCAGGAATCTCCCTAAGAAATGCATAATTTGAAAGTACCAATCCGATTCTTCAACAATTTTTTTTCCTCAGAGCTTTCGTGGATTTTCGAATATTAAAATTCCATAAATTTGGAATGTTCAAAAACGTGGAAAAATTCTTGATTGAGCTTAAAATACTAACCAGAGACGACCAATCACAATACGCGATATCATATGTCTTCTGACTTATTTGCCTTAACACACGTATCTATTTGCCATCAGTTCTGTCAGATTCATGATTACAGACTGAAGCGACAATATGCTATGACACGACTGTCACAAAATAAGGTACGTTGATTATCATCAATTTCGTAATATGAACGAATATATTTCCTTATTTAGTAAACCATATAAGATATCAGTGTTTCAATCATGGGTGAATTGATTTTATCGGGATATTTCGTGGGTACAGGGTGGGCAATTTCAAATGTTTTTATAGCGTAACTCTGTAAAATTTGCTATCGTCTTTTGTTTTCGGGTGCGATTTTTCGACTGTTTTAAGACACATGTGAATATCATGGCTGTTTGTGAAGTTACGAGATAATACCTTGTACTTTCTTAATGCACTTTTTCCTGTTTAATCCAGTAGCGTCGAGAAAATTTGAAAAAGGTGCAATTTCGAGATATGGCCTAAAGTTGTAGATTTTCGAATGGGAATCATAGTTGGCTATGGTTTGGTTGGAACAGATTTTCTTTCCTTTCTAACCATGTATTATATGAATCGCTCGGGGCAACAAGGTACATAAGCCACATTTCAATCGAAAATGAGATATTTCGTCTAACAGCTCCCTGTGCTAATTTCTCATGCTATAAAATCAAAACTTTCGCTACTTTCCAGTAGATGTCGCAAAGAATGGAACATGTCGTTGTTAGGAATTTGATAGAACGTCAGTTATTTCTATCAAGAAGGTCATAAGCCTCGCAAAATCAGTAATGGCCGCCCCACATCGAGTAACACGTAAGCGGGTTTTTCATGAATCAATGTTAAATTCAAGTGATTTTGAGCAGGATTTTAGTTCAGATGATTCCCTACTTGATAAAGATTATGTTGTCAGTAATGATTCATCTGAAAGTGAATCGGCAGATGATTTATTGGTGAGTTTATTTCAGTAGTGGCTTATGCCCTTTTGAGGCAATTGAGTGATGGCTTATGCCCTTTTATATCGAATTATGATTTTGATTTTTTAAGCAATATCCCAATATTCAACTCAATTCGCAGAGCATGAATCCATTTAAACCAATATCATTAGAGGATACAAGCTTAGTGAGATGTATTGAAATAACTATTTTTAACACAAACACTGTTTCAGATCATATGTGGCTTATGCCCTTCTTGCTAGAAAAAAAGACATTTCCATTTGACTCTGACTTTGACTTTCCCAATACGATATTCGTCAAGCATTTTCTGAATGAAACACCTTTCAAACAAGTTAATGTCGGAAAACGGGGGATACACACGAGCGATCAAACTAATGTGCTCGAGAACCTACCACAAAAATATCATGAATGTCTCAAATTGAGTAAAGAAGAGATAGCAGATATAAAAAAACTGCTTAAGTACATTCCACCTGTGTATCAGCAGTATTACCTGGAACTACTCCCTGAAAACGAAGGAGATTCACAGATACAACCACCAAGGAGTATATCTGAAGCAGAGAATGTTGATGGGGAATTTGAGGACTATCTGGTAGATGATGGGATGGTGGGCGACTAGTGTATGAATACGCAGTATTTTCATGGAAGTTTGGTTACGTTTTATCATCAGGATTGAATTTCAGTTATTTCACAATCTTTGTTTAAATGTTATAATGAACGTTTTTATTTCCATACATAAAGGTCACAAGCCACCATTTTTGCAAAATAAATTTTTTTTCGTCTATAATTTGTTTTTGATTTCGTCCTGAAGACTATCATTCTATAATCCTGCTTTGGACATATAAGATATCCCCATACTATTATTAAATGAGGAAATTTGTGATTTCAGGATTTGATGAAACATTTGAAATCGCTTTTTCTCGTAATTATCAAAATGTGGCTTATGTCCCTTGTTGCCCCGAGCGGTTCATATGTCGGGTAGCTTTCGATGTGATATTTGCTTATCATCTCGTAACTTTACAAACAACCAAGACAATAACATGTGTCTAAAAGTCGAAAAATCGAAATTTTGTTTATAACTCTGAAACAAAAGACGATAGCAAGTTACTCTATATGAACATTTTTGCCCACTCTGTAAAGCTGTCCCATTTTCGATGTCCTTACGGGATATCACGCTTATTTTAGTTAGAGATATGCGGTCTTCGCGAAAGTTGGCTACTTTTGTGTGAAACTCACGATACCGCAAACAAAATTTTATGTTTTAGCTATCTTTCTGCTTATGGGAAAAGTTTAAAGCGACTTTTCCATGTATTTTTACGTAGAATTCGGTGGCGTTGTCAGATTTTCTGAATGAGTTTTTTTAAATGAAACGCCCTATATATTTTGCAATATTTGAAACATGAATGCTTTACGCTTTCCAAAAATATATGACACTGATGAGATATTTTCAGTATTAGCCCTGTATTCAGATAATTTTGAGTTTTTATAGCTTATCAAGACAAATAATACTTTTAAAATAAATAAAAATCATAACTTTGGGATATATCTCAATAATGACAGCTCATTTCAAAAATCTGACTACGCCACTGGATTCTACGTAAGAATATGTATAAAAGTCAGTTTTTACTTCTTCCATAAGTTCAAAGATAGCTGAGATACAGGGAAGGTCCCAAAATGCAATATTTTCAATTTCGCCCTGTATCTCAGAAACGAAGCGGGCTATGGAAATTTTGTTTACGGTATGGTGAGTTTCACAAAAAAGTTCGCAAAGACCGCAAATCTCTATCTTTGAAAATAAGCGAGATAATATCCTGTAAATACATCGAGAATGGGACAGCCTGTACATTTGGATCCGTCGAATGATTATCCCAGCTACCACCAAGATTTTAATGTTAGGAAGGTTAATGTCTACTTTTAATAAAAAATTTGTTTGAAGTGAAAATTCAAATACGTGGGACGAGCCCATTGTAAAATTAGAATATCGAAATCATATTGTACAAAAACCAAATCAAGGCATTCAATATCATCGATAGTTATTTTTTGTTTTTGGGATATTAATATTTGGTTGTGCATGTGCAATGAGATTCAATTTTTTTCTTGTTGCCACCCAGTAGCCATTTGCAACAGGTCCATTCAAAGAAAGCAAAAAGTATGGAAATCAAAGAAAGAATTTGAATATTTTATTGGAAGCACAGATGCAGCACGTTAAAAAAGTTCCGAGATGGTTAAATTAGGTACGACCCAAAAGCGTATCACCCTGTAGGTAATCATAATTCAAAAAATTATCGGAGAAAACTTCTGAAAACCATAAATAATAATTCAAAACATTGACACCCTGTAAATCGGAAACGAAGCTCCCACGCACGACTAGCGCGACGGATATTCATTTCCCCACATTTTGAAATTATTTTGAGAAAGTTGTGACGTATCAAAGTTATGTTCTTTCTCTTGGAACATCCCGTATTTTATTGCATTTTGATCATACTTGGGGTCTATATCGAACGATTACAGAGATATAGGGTGTGAAACATTGAGATTTTTCAACTTTGGGATTTTTTTTGTCGAAACTATTTATAATTGGTTGAAACGGCTCACATGTAACTATCTCAACTTTTTATCCACTATCGATTGATATTTGATTGAAACAAATACAGGGTGGTTTAGAATTCTGAATTTCAATCCACCCTGTTTTTGTTTCAATCAAATGTCAGTAGATATAGTTAATCAAAATTTAAGATAGGGACATTTATAAGTCATTTTGACTAATAATGGATAGTTTTCCCACAACAAATTTTTCAAAATGACGAGTCTAGATTTTTCACATCCTTTATCCTTTATCATCATCATAGCCAAACCCCAACTGTGATAGATCGTTGGAATCAGCTTTCCAGGGAGAATATGGGAATGCATCCTACATATTTCAAAATAATTTCAAATTGTTGCCTTTAACAATATACAAACTACTGAAGTGACAAAAACTTCAAACAATTTGCCGTTTTGCTATGAATCTCCGTCGCGCTAGGCGTCAGCTGTATGTTATTATATTCATCTTGAAAAAATGTCTTCTTTGAGTCACCCTGTATACTGGTAAATTTTGTGCATAAGAAGTCTTGTTTTATTGTAATTTATTTGTTATACAAAAAATCCACAAATATCTGCTTCCCACGCGAAGATATCCTTAAAGACATGCTAATATTTAAGGGGGTGATTCGTTGACACATTTTAAGAAAAAATATTCCTATAAACGTATTTCCTCAAAGTCTTAACTTTTGACATACAGGATGATGGAATTTTTGAAAAAAAATCATTTTTTCAATGATAAAACTGAGATAATATTCTAGACATCTTTATAAAATTTGGTACATATTTTTTGGATTCTCATTCATTTTGGAATAAATCTGATCTCTAAATTTGCTTTCACTCGATGCACAAACATTTCCATGTCGCATCAGATTTTTGAGGAATAGATCCTGAAGTAAAACGATTTTTATTTTTTTAAGCGAAAACCATGCGTCGGACAAAGAAAATCCATGAGATTAAATTTGCTCAATAATGAATGAGGATCTTTAAAGTAATTTTGATTTTGAAAGTAAGCAGTGGCGTAGTATTTTTTTCTCCAAAAATATTCAATGCAAAACTCGTACGGACGCCACTGGTAGAGAAAATGAAAAATTTCGTACATCACAAAATGCACCTTGATGCATAAAAGACATGTACCAAATTTTATAAAGATGTCTAGAATATTATCTGAGTAATTATTAAAAAACTGTGTTTTTTTCAAAAGTTCATCAACCTGTTTCTCAAAAGTTAAGGCTTTTAGGTCATACGTTTAAAGGAAGTTTTTTCCTTGAAATGTGTCAAAGAATCACCCCCTTCAATATATTAGCATTTCTTTAAAGAACACCCTGTATATGGAAGATCAGGTCAGAATTTCCTCAACTTACGTCAAGACAGCTGAGATACAGAGGTTGTCCCAAAGTGCAGATTGCACCTTGTATATCATAACCAAAGATGGATATAAAAGTGTTTATTTCTGACAGTGACATTATAAGCTTATATCGTCATAGTTACGATATCTATAATGAGGGTCATAACTCCCTTGGGATATTAAGGTTCAAAAACTCCCTCTTACCTTTTAAGGCCGATTCAGATTCATGCATTTCCATGCAGGGTTTTTGAAGCACGTGCGATTTACAGGCACATGCATTTCTGACGCTTGTGCCTGAAAAAGGCATGACACTTCACATATGTGAATTTCCATTGCATTTCTTACCCAAGGTGATATTTTAATTGGTTTTTTCAGTATTGTCAGTTCAAGTAAATCGAAAATTTCATCTCATTCATTTTCTCGAGATTAAAATCACAACAGAGAAAGGCGGGAATGTATTAAAAACTTTACAAAATGATCATCAAATTCAAAATAAATCAAATGTCAAATTCAAATAAAAGATTGTCAAATATTCACAGGCTTCTAGGGATGTTTCGGAAAAAACGCAAGCAATACAGTGGAAAATAAGAACTTGTCCTTATTCCATGCATGCCCACCACGCATTTCACAAGCATGCCGACAGGCATAGATGTGAACGACGACAGGCATGCATTTTTCATGCAGGGTCAAAAATGCAGGGTGGACACGCATGAATCTGAATCGGCCTTTACAGGTGAAAATGATACAAGAAATGCTTATAAACGTTTATATGTAATGAAAACTAAGACATATTTTCCTTATTCACGTCATTACAAATAATAAATGTACAATTTTCGAAATGTTCCCTGAAAATTACTTCCGCCGCTGGAAACAATTTCTTCTTTTTTATGGGTGGTGCTGTTGCTGTTCACTACAGTCGAGGTGCCTGCCTCTTCTGATGGCAAAGTAGACAGCATACGCGCCGTTTTATATCTCAATTCAATACTGTCCTCCAGATACCCCTCTGCCACCGTGGAACTTCTCCAACCTCCGTGTCTTTTTAAGTTTGTCATAGTTGCTCCTGCATTGGCTAGGGCAGTAGCAGAAGTGCGACGAAGGCAATGTCCCGTATAGGTTAGTGGGTTTGGCAATCCTAAATACATTTTGCGATTTTGCTGGGAATTTTGCCAAACATATTCTTTCCAATTGGCTGAGTTGTACATTTATTTTGTCGGTAGCTCAAAAAAAATCGTTTTGTACCTTCAGGACGCAAGGACATATAAAGTCTCAATAAAGGCAAAGCAGATAACTCTTTTTCATCCACAACTGTAAATTTCTTCGATACACCAGTTTTACTTTCCGGTACGTTCACTACCATAACAGTATCCCGGTCCTCTATATCTGCTATACTCATATTTAGAAGTTCCTGAGTTCTGCATCCTCCAAAATAACCCATAATTAGAACAACCTATAACAAATAAAACGAAATAAACAAACAAACGAAAAAGAAAATTATGAGAAAAAAATTACCTTATGCAATAAATGAATTTCATTAGGGGCGTCCTTTAGAAATTTGATGACATCTTTAGGAGATAAGACAGCAGACTTTTTCGGCTTATACCCCTTACTTTTCCGTTTCAAAAAAGCCTCTAGTTCGTTGAACTTGGTGATATCTCGTTTCTCATATATGGTCACCATCGATTTGAACATTGACCATTTAGTCCATAACGAATTTGGGCTAAACGTTTCTGACTGCAACGAATAAATACAATTATTACCAAATCTACCAGAAAATACTGAAAATACTTTACCAGTTCTTGAATATATGCCAGAAAGACAGTTTCGTTGGCATCTTTTGACATAACATTTCTCTGTGTCAGCCACTTCAGATATAAGTTGTATTCTTTTTGATATAGGCTTCACTTTTCGATGGAAGTAATGATTGTCTTGCTTTTTCCGCTTTTTTTATGATATCCTCCATTATATCAGAAAAAAAACGTCGATTTGTGGTGAAAAATAAACACGTTTTTAACGGAAAAACATTGATTGATAAAGAAAGTTTGCTTATAAACATGTAACATAGCGACAACCTAGCAACAACCAACAATGCTACAATCAACGCTACCTAATTCAAATATACTAAAAAGGTTATGAATTTAAACATTTATTGCGTTCTAAATATGGACATATTGTTATGAAAATCGGTCAAAAATAAAATTATCTATGTACCACGGGAATTATAGAGCCTTAATAACCTCTGGCAATTGCTGTCCCTCGGGCCAGAGGCCCTCGGGACGCAAACTTTGCCATCGGTAATTAAGGCCCTCATAATTCCCTTAATACATAAATAACTATTTGAGGTTTTCTAGCTCATCGAAAAAATAGCGTCATTCCATTTGCCCTAGCCCCGCAAAAAATTACCGAGGTATATCTCGAATCTATCAACCTCAATCGTGTTATGAAAGGCGCAATGTCACATCGACCAATAACCCACGAAAAATCAATCCACACGATGAATTCGTGATGTTTCAAACATCCATCGGTCCCCAGCAAACCCAAAAGAGGTCAACGTATCCAAACACCACCTCAGATAATGCTCACAGCCGTGACACCGCTAATGAAAACACAGCAACGGTCTGGCTTATAAAACCACGAATTTTCCGACACTACCACCTGACTTCGCGATGGGTTTTCTCGCAATCGCCTGCGTGGTCCTCCTATGGGCCAGCCCCATCAGTTCGGCTCCCACCCAGTGTCAGTGCGACGGCCTAGTGATATCCCCCACGGAGCAGTCGTGCCTCCTGGGGCACCTGCTGCAGATCATCACGCACCTCATCAACAACCAGAAGCACCCGATTTGCGCCAAGGAGCTGGTGCAGCGGCCTGAGGTGTTGGACAAGCCCACGGAGCCGCCAGCCAAGGCTTCGCAGGTTGACGAAAGGGAAGGGAAAGAGCAAGGGACGGGTGTGCCTAGTACGAGCTTGGAGACAGGAAGGCCGGGAGTGGAGGGAATTGTGCCTGTGCCGGTAGCGGTGCTTGGTGCTGAGTCGCTGCTGAAGGAGGAGTCTGATGCGTCTTCGGGGAATGATTCGGATGGATCTGGGGAAGGGTCTGAGGGCTCGTCCGAAGGTGAGTCAAGGTCGCAAATGATAAAGGCTTGCTCACGCTGCTCGCAAAATCAGTTGAATGTGCGGACTGATGGTTTTGATGACACAAACTGCTGAACTCAAACGAACGCAAAATCTTCAACGAACAATTTGAACCCTAAATTTTACCTGAAAAATTGTTGAGAAAAAAATTTCTCTTCGAATCGAATACACTTAACCAAAAAATTTACCCACAACCAAAAAATACGCTATTGCTACACCCGGTTATGGGTAAAAAATAGATTTCTATCGGAATACAATTAGTATGTATATCAACATTGTGGAAAGAATGTTATTCAAAACATTGTTTTAATATTTTGGTGGTATGCGTTGAATTCTTGGGGAAGAGTATATTCGTTTTAACATAATGATTAATATTTACTTATGATTTATATCCGATTTTTGAGATTCTGTTGAGATTTTAGCAGCGTGAGTACAACAAACGAACATACCTTTTTTTTCAATTTCTAAGGGATGTTTCATTAATGATTGGAAATCCTAGGCTCATAATATTATTCAACACAAATCATTTGAAAATGATGTGGCTCCTCTTACTGAGACACAAAGTGTCTCATTCAAAGATTCAATAATGATATTTTTCCATCACTTCATAACTATTTGATGAGAAAATAGCGAGGAAAATAGTATATTATGATACCAGTTTTATAAGACGCTATTTTGTCGCACGCGTTGTTTGGAGTACGACGAGCGAAGCGAGGAGTGCTCCAAGTGAACAAGTGCGACAACGTGTCTTATAAAACGTGTGTCATATATGCAATTTTTTCTATTTTGAATTGATTTGAAGAAAAAAAATGGATTTATTATCGATAAATAACAGAAACATCTTCGATTGGTAACAATGATGACATTGAAATGATTAAAATCTGACGCACAAGAGTAAAGCCTAGTTTACAGTTGAGCGATTTTGATTATTGCAATACCAGCGGTGAAAAATTCAATGTTGTTATTGTTTTTATTGGTCAATTAAAAATCAAATTACACTCTGAATTGAAATTTACCAATTAAAACATTGATTTTTTCACTGCAAATATCACCAAATCCAAATCGCTCAGAAGTAAACTGTGCCTAACTCTTCTGACTTTCATTTGACAGTTCGATTGTACCAATCCCCGAATAATAAAAAATGCGTATCGAAATAGAGGCTATTTCGACACGCATTTGCGTTGCACAATGACTTCATTATACAACCAAAATAGAAAAAATCATTTATAAAACCTTTTTAAACATCTCAATAATATTTTATCTAGGTGATTTGGGTCGAATATTATTATTTCGAACCCAGTTTGAACTATCTCCAATTATTATAATAATGAACACCCTGTATATGGTGATACTCCTGGATTGATAGATTCTTCCAAACATGGTGTAATTTGAGTGATGTCATTCTTTCCAGGTGGTGATTCCTTGTCATATATTTTATAATGAAAATTCATATACAAGGTGTCCAGAAATGAATCAGACAAAACTTATGAGGTTATATAGAGACTGCCAATATGATTGCAAAAAGGCATATTCAAATATACAAAACTGCTTCGTTACTGACAATAAGGGAGATTTTTGAATTCAGACAAAAAATTCCATCCTACATCAATCAGAGATTAGCCGATTGGGTTCAAATTTGGTACATATAAATTATTTATCAATTATTACTTATAATTATTTCGTAGTAAAATTTTATGATTTTGATTTTTTGCCCTAAATCGAGCTGAACTTCATCGAATCAAAGTCAGTAGTGTAGAAAAGGGGGGTTAAATACAAAAAATGTATGTGAGAGATATTTTTCTTGGAATATGATGCAAACATGCACTGAAATCACCATCTGGACATCATTGAAGATACACCCAAGTATTTTCTTCTTTGGTATTGTACAGTGTCGTGTCCAGTTTTCAATAATTTCGCGACATGTCAGTTTTATTTATCACAATTAGTATATATTCCATGATGATGAATGAATATAATTTGGATAAATATATGATTACAGGGTGAGTCAGGATTCTTTACTGCAAAAACATATTTTGCATTTTAACTTTTTTGGAATAATCTAAAGAAACCAGTAGCCACATTCAATAGTATCCTTTTGTGGCCAACCTTTATATTCATTCCTTCTCCCTATTATGTGTTGTTTGTGTTATTTCATTGTTAAAACTGGATGACCCTTTTGTCAAAAAATTCTATTGCAATCACTGTTTATCTCATGTAATATTCTTGCATATTAAATTCCATCTCTTGATACAGGTACCGAATAATTCAATTCAAATCTCGTTCCACAAATGATTCCAAAATCGTTTTCTATCAACAGAACCCACAGATGATATAACAACCCTTCCACCATCACCACCTTCAACAGAACCTCCAAGTGATATAACGAGCGATTTAGCACCCAAGGAAGAATCATTGGATCAGTCTAATAATGGATCGGATTCTGAGTCAGAAGAGGCTAGTAAATCTGAGTCAGAAGAGGCTAGCAAATCTGAGTCAGAAGAGGCAAACAAATCTGAACCAGAAGATGATAAAAAATCTGAACCAGAAGATGATAAAAAATCTGAACCAGAAGATGATAACGAATCTGAACCAGAAGATGATAACAAACCTGAACCAGCAGATGACAACGAATCTGTGACAGAAGGCGCTAACAAATCTGAGTCAGAAGATGCTAGCGAATCTGAGTCAACCAGTGCATCTGAAGGTTAGTTGAGCATAAGATATCATCTGAAATTTAAGAGGAAGCAGCCGAATTTGAGAAAGAAAGATGTCAGGCATCTCGGCGACTGGCTTTCCTCTTGAGATATCCTCAAGAAAATTTCCTTTTTAGAACAACCAAGCGAAACGACAACTGATATAACGACCTCACCATCAACATCACCAATGGTGCAACCAAATATCGAGGTTGAAGAAGAGGTGAAAGATTTGGAGGATGAAAACGAATCATCAGACCAACCTGAAAGTAGATCGGATTCAGATGAATCCAGTGGCGCTTCAAATGAATCTGACAAAGAAGGGAGTATGTCTGAAGGTCAGTTGAGCAAAATACACCCATATTATCGCGATATATTTTTTTGTTTCTCATGAATTTATGAAGAGCTGTGCAGATTTTATCGAATCTGGCAAGAAATACGACACGAGGAAGTTTACAAAGGACATCAAAAAACCTGTAATTTCAGACTGTTTCAAGATGTCCTTAAGATAAATTCCGTTTCAGAACCTACAAGTGACGAAACAACTCTGTCACCAACAGAGCCATCGATTACCACGATTGCAACAACGGTGGATAATTCCGGAGATGAAGAGGAATCATCAGATCAATTTGACAGTGAATCGGATTCCGGAAGCACTTCAGATGAATCTGCCGAAGAAGGAAATAGCGAAGTAGCGGAGGCAGGAAGTACTACTGAAGGTCAGTTCAGTACAATAAATCTAACAGATAAATTGCGATCACAGACAATTTTGTTGTTTCTTGGATCCTGAAACAAGATGTTCTACATTCTGAGACAGCCTCAAGACAATTTCCGTTTCAGAACCCACAAGTTTTACAACCACATTAGAACCAACATTACCAACAGAGTCCCTAATTGCCGAGAATGTACCTGAAAAAGTGTCAAACCGATCTGGATCGGATTCAGATTATACTAGCAGCGCTTCAGATGAATCTGAAGAAGGCAATAGTGAAGCTGAAAGCGGGACAAATAGTACGTCTGAAGGTCAGTTTCTTTTGACTATAAACATTTCAGCAAATATGTTGGCTCTTCTTGTGAATGAGAACCATTTGGGCATATCTCATCTGATAGAATAATCCAGATTGTTCGTGATCCAATTTTGTTGATGGAAAGTATGCAAAAGACATAAAAAACGTAGCACTTTCGACGTTTTGTCCTTCCTCATGACAATTTTCGTTTCAGAACCTCTAAATGACACCACAACCTTTCCACCATCATCGCCTTCACTAGCAACTATGCCTTCCTCTCTACCAATAGCATTTCCACTTGGTGTAATATTAGCGGAATCAGCATCTCCAAGTAAAGAAAAGGAACCACCGGTAGCAGATTCATTACGAGAAGAAGAACCATCAGTCCAATCAGACAGAGGGTCGGAATCAAGCAGCGGTTCAGATGAATCTGAAGAAGGGAGTGACGAAAATGAAAACGAAGCAAGTACGACTGAAGGTCAGTTGAGCATGTATCTCATCGTGTGATTCTTCTGAGATTGATTGAATTATTTCTAGTATGTCCCAAGAGCGTTTTCTTAGCATGAGACTTTCGAACCCGGGATAATGAATACAACATGAAGAATTGATTATTGATTTTGAGATCTTTTCGTTTTCAGAACCTCAAAGTGAGGAGATAACACCATCTCCAATCGATGTCAGTGAATCAGAAGAACAGCCAACAACTATGCCATCACCATCAACGATAGAAACAACGACCTTGCTATCAACTTCACCAACAGAACTTCCAATGACTGTCATCGAAGTTGAACCACCGGTAAATGCAATGCCTCCGGTGAGAGATTTGGTACAGGATGAGAAATCTTCGGAACCAGAATCTTCGGACAGCTCTTCAGAGGAATCAAATGAAGACAAGTGTTTGGTAACTGGAGAAGTGCCTTTAGAAGCTGCTAAAGGTCAGTTAAGCGTATATCTTGTGAAATGTTTAGATCACCCTTTACAGTGTGATCCTTGCATATGCATCAGTGGCGATTTTCTCATTTATATTCGACATGTAGGAGATCAAGACTGTAGCAATGCGAGAAAACTCTCCGGAGATTCTCAATCTGGGATGAGAAATACAATATGATGAAAAATAAAGTAAGCAATATTGATGTTATTGAGGGTACAAGGCGCTTCAAAAAGTTTGAAAATCTAAGGTTGATAATTTTATTGCCATAATGAATTGAAGTTCTATCGTTCTAGTATCGTTAGCTGAAAAATAATGAGGAAATATGTGCGGTATGAGAACTGATATCTGTTTAGTAGTTTCCACCAACTTATTGTTGATATGTCAGACTCATATAAGACTGTTTTGAGAGAAAATCGAATCTCTGCCTTCAAAAATATATTTTCATCTCCAGTTCGTGTTCGAATCTTTCTATTCTATTTCTTGCAGAAGTATGTGGACAACTAGCACCAGGAGCAGCCTCACCAACCCTATCCGAAGAACCAAAGAAATGTTTGAATCCCCAGACCCTTTTCATTCCCGTGCTCAACTTTGGCCATTTTCTATCGCCGAAAGAACTGCGGGAATACGTCTACAAAATCTGCTGCGATCCAAAGCAATTTTTGGAAAAATTCGACGGTGTAAGGGCCCTTGCCTGAGAGCCTGACATCCGAGAGACTGTCAGTTCGTGAATGCCTGAAGGTTGGAGCCAAACAATCGCCCAAAGATTGGCCATTAGTCTACTCGATTGTTTCTTGCCTCCCTGATCACAACTTGACTTTGTTGGTTATTGATTTTCGGATTCAGAATAGAGGAGTTATTTCTTTGGAAAACTCCAATATCAGTGCTCATAATGTCCGGTAGGAGAAGATTCAACTTCCAATAGTATGCTGAATTTTCTTCTGTACGACATGAGTCGGAATAGTACAAACGGACCTCGCAATATGAGACTTGTTATTGCTAGTTGTCTTATATTACAAGGTCAGGGGAATTTCCAAGGCAACGATTCTTCTAATTCAACAGCCGAACCTGTGATATGTTTTGTTTATTTTGTTTTACATTATGATTAATTTATTATGTATGTACTATATAATTTATTGTGATCACAATAATATTTTCTATAAATCGGACGTTTGTTTTCTTCAACACACTCCTTCAACCAACCATGAAAGTTTTTCCTTCAAATTATTTTTTCACGTGTATATCACAATTCGTATGTATTTGTATTTTTCGAATCATTATTCTTGAGTCCATTTTGAGAGAAAAAAAATGATATGTATGCATCAAAAGGCATCTTGTGCTATACAACATAATATCTTATTGTTGCCATTGTCGTTATTGCGAAATCTGCAGAAAGAAAAAACTGATACGCCACTGTTTTCGCTTCAGATACAAATTATTTTTGAAATCATCAAGTGAATATTTTTGTATGCGTAAGTCGAATGAAAAAAATCAAGGGACCATATTTACTCATAGAGAAATGGAGACTTCAAACATAATTTCAATTCAAGAAAAAGCAGTGCTGAATCACTAAAATGATTCAGGTCAAATCTAGTACCAACGCCGCTAAAAATGAACAAGTATGTTGTACAGCAGAAAATGTATTTTGATGTATTGAAGATGCGAACTACATTTCACAAAAATATTTCGTACCTTACCAAAGATCGAAGTTCAAGACTTTTAGGATATACTATAGAAGTGTTCTTCTCGAAATGGAAAACATTGCACCTTAGCTATCTTTCAACTTATAAGAGAAGTAAATACGGCATTTCAAACATTTTTACACATAGAATCCAGTGGCGTAGTCAGATTTTCATGATAAATTGTTTTATTTTCAAAGGGAACACTCTGTATATTTTTAATATCTACATAAATGCTCTGCGCTTTTGAAAAATATATTACACTTATACGATATTTTCAATATCAACCCTTTATTTAGCTGATTTTCAGTTTTTACAGCTAGTCCAAACAATATTACCTTTAAAATAGATATCTTGGCACAATAATCAAATAACACTCTTATTTATATCATCCATCAACTCTTGATCACGAGGAAGAAGAAGAAGAAAAAAACCTTGCATACTGTAATATCCACTTAGTGAATCGGTGCATATTTTACGAGAAGATGATATAATTCAATGTTCTGCGTGGTATTTATCAGGAAAGTTGTTTTTTCTGCTCGTATTCAACCTTTTTAAACATATTTCTTCCTAAGACGTGACAAATTCACATCGAGACAGGCACGCCTAACAACCTACATACCAGTTTTGGGCTTATTGGCCCTCATCTGTGCAGGGTAGTTAACCGAATAGAAACCGTGAGATCTCTACTCGAAGCGTTGCCTGTCCCAATGCATTTTCGTTGAGTCTATTTGACCGAACGGAGCCGCGTTTCAAGAGACAGTTGGAATTGGCGACACCATGCGGCACAAGAAAGAAACATTCCAGAAACGAATCTTCTAAGTCACAGAACTTGGAAGTGACTGATAGTTCGACTAATATTTAAGGGACTCCTCGCCAAGCTTCCATCTTATGGTTTGCCCCCTCAGCTGTGGTCTCTGCTTGCTAGTTTTCTATCAAACAGGTCTCTCCATGTAGTGGTCGATGGAGTTTCATTTGATACTATGCTCATAAATGCTGGTGTTCCACAGGGATCAATTTTAGCACCAACTCTATTTCTACTTCACATCAAAGATTTGTTGGAAGCGACTTCATGTCCTATACACAGCTTCGCGGATGATAGTACCCTCCATACCGCATACATTCCATTCTCATTTCAAAAACTTGGTTTTCTGTTTCGAACCAAGAGCTATTTCAGTCCCAGTCAGCTGCTTATGATCTATAAGGCACAGATCCGATCTGTATTGGAATACTGTTCCTATATTTGAAGTGCACCTGAACATGGACATATTTAAATTTGCTTAGCCACCATTTGATTTAGTACGATTGTTCCCCTGGATTTTTGACTTGGCTTTGATATGGTTTAGTTAGACCTTGTAATTTTTTGTTTTAATATTCTATATTCTTTGTCTGATGATGGCTGTTGAGCCGAAACTATAGTAACAACCAATTGTTCATCACCTTTTTTATTATATTCGGTCCGATTCTTTAAAAAGTGGTTAACACAGTTGATACATTAGTAACGTTGTTACCAACTACTTTTTTAACCACTTTAGATTTTCCACTATTCATATGTGGTATTCTTCAAATACGAAATTTATCAAGGTTGCTGATTTCTTACATTTCCACTCAGTGGTAAATAAATGCGGAAAAGTTAGTAACTCTTCTTCTTTTTTATTATAGTTTGCTGTTTTTCTGCAATTTCAACGTCAATCTAACCTCATTTTTTGGATTCGATGTAGTGTAAGCACATAGAAAATATCGGCACACAGATTACTTTTTGGTCTTCTGTGTCCGGTACTGCCAAGTTTTTGGTGAATAATTGCAAGAATAATAATTATATGTTTTGTTAATGAACCTAGTGAGGTAGGTATAAATATATCCTGGAATGCATATTATTACACAGAATCATTGCTCATTGATTCAGCTAGGTATCTAATTTTTCAGTAGCAACACATTCTACCATGTTGAAGATCATTGGTTCTATCAGAGACATCATTAACATTAATATTCTTGGTTTGTGTAATTTCATAAGGCTCTATATAATTGGATGCTATCTGTTTCTTGAGCATATATATGTAGATATTTTTATGATATTTTTTTCAGTAGGAAGGTATAGGTTTTCAATAATAACGATTATCCTACCATATAATTATTTCCTGAGCGACTCAAATCCTGACAACTGTAACAAATTTCCACCAGTAAAATCTGGTGGATAAATTAGTCACTTTATCAGTGGTAAACCAACGACAAGTTGTTAAATTTTTTTCCATTTTTTGACGTTAGAGAATTGAAAATTCGGAAAGTGTTTCAAATAACAACTGACCTTCCTATTTGCCACCCAAATGACAGTTCCTTAGAGAATCAGACCGAATAAGTGTGGTCGACCGACTTTGAGTTTTCATTTGATTGAAATGTAAGCGAAGCTTAACTCCCGTTTCATTCCTCTTCCAGTGGCAGCTGCTTCGAGGGCCAGTGGCAGAACGGCAAGCGCCACGGGCTTGGCGTCGAGACGCGCGGTCGATGGATATACCGTGGCGAGTGGACGCAGGGCTTCAAGGGCCGGTACGGGGTGCGACAGTCGAACGCTTCGACCGCCAAGTACGAGGGCACGTGGGCCAATGGCCTGCAGGACGGTTACGGCTCCGAGACGTACGCCGATGATGGTGAGTATGGCGTTTGAAAGAGCGTTTTTAAACACCAACTTAGTTGCACAGCAAGCCTCGAAAGACTTGTTGAGACGTGAAAAAAATTGTTTGAAAGAGAGATTTTAACTTTGTTGAAAAGCAAACATCGAAAATCTTGATAAGACACGAACACAGTTGCACAGCAAGCCTCGAAAGACTCTTTGAGACGTGAAAAAAGTTGTTTGAAAGAGAGTTTTTAACTTTGTTGAAAAGCAAACATCGAAAATCTTAATAAGACGCGAACACAGTTGCACAGCAAGCCTCGAAAGACTCGTTGAGACGTGAAAAAAAAATTGTTTGAAAAGAGTTTCAACATAAAGTAAAAATAAGTTTGACTATATCTTTTTGGTTCATAACGTATTATAACTGTGCCATAGACATAAGTTTTCAAGTAGCCTCAATAGCCAAAGGGTTCAAAGCCTGACTTCTAAAGCCGCCAGCCCGGGTTCCATCCCTGGGTGGGATTCTTTTTCAATCTATGAGTCATTTTCCTTTTTTTCTGTTAGATATATGAATTATTGGATTGAATTTCAATATAATAGTGAATAATCAATGATTTAGTTAGATGAAGAATATTATCAAATATAAGTTAATTGAATGAAGTATCGAGTTTTTTGTCTAAGAACTGTGTTTGTAAAAAAATATTGTGTGTAGGATATATTCCAAAAAAGTCCAAAGTTTTGACAGCAGAACAAGTAACAACATTTTTATGTGAAAGCTCCAGATGAACAATATTTACTACCAAAAGCAATTTTAGTGTTTGGGATCTTTGGTGCGTGTCGAAGAGATGATTTAATACGTTTAAATTTAGACAATTATGAGCGCTTTCTTGTCGTACATCAAGAAGTTTTACCATTACGAATGAAGGATGTACATTTGAGTCTTGCACAATTTATCGAAAATAAGCAGTTCGACGACCTAAAAATATAAACAGCCAAAGATAATTTTTTTCATATCAAAATAGAATAGAAATACAATCAATCAGCACGTCGGATGCCATACCATCAGTGGTGTTCCGCAAACTGTTGCAGAATACCTATAAAACTACCCCGGGGTACCAATGGACTCAATAATCATTCTTAGTCCATTATATTTCGCTAAAAATGGCAAGAAATACAACTTCATCTTAGGTTGTGCCAGCATTATTTATATTGATTAATATTGCACTATTTTCATTGAAATAAAAGTCGAGTCTGCGAAAAATATGCATGTTTACGCTTCAAAAAACTTAGCGCCAGACTCGTTGCAATTCTCAGAATGAAAACAGACACTCTTCATTTGTCATCGCTTATTTGGTTTCGAAACGTAGGTACCACGAGTCATGTTCACGATTATGTTTCTTTCGTCTTCGTTTAGTAATCAATGTCAATCCGCGTTGTTATTATTCCTTCCACACCTCTGAAACAATCTGGGTCAGGAATATTTCGTCACTACACTATTCTGGATTGTCTCAAATACTATGATATCAAAACTATTCCAGATAAAAATTACAGGAATTATGGTTGAAATGTCAATTTGACCTCTCGGCTTTATATTATCGGTATGGAGAGTTGATATAAAAAATTCATGAAGAAAATATTGAGGCAATAAGGGTGGCTTCTGGAGATGAGGAAGCATGGTTCGGGGAGGTGGGTCTTTGTGTTTAAACCGCCAACTTAGTTGCAAAGTAACCCTCGATGTCTCATTGAGACTTGTGTGAGTAAGGAAGACGGGGACCTTAGCTTTTCAAGTGTCATCCGAAGCACTAGTCGGCTGGTTATCGTTGAGAGTCCGAAGGATTGATAACTAGGTACCAAGAATGTTCGGTTGGTCACCTATATCCTCCCGCAAAACGATGCTAAAGAAATAAACAAAATTTCCAAATGCCGCGCAGGAATTCGAACCTGGACTCACTGGGACCAAAGGCCAGAGCCTCAACGCACTCGACTACCAAACCAAGAGTGTTTTTGAGCGCCAACTTAGTTGCAAAGCAACCCTCGAAGTCTCATTGAGACTTGTGTGAGTAAGGAAGACGGGGACCTTAGCTTTTCAAGTGTCATCCGAAGCACTAGTCGGCTGGTTATCGTTGAGAATCCGAAGGATTGTAATCTAGGTACCAAGAATGTTCGGTTGGTCACCTATATCTCCTCCCGCAAAACGATACTATAGAAATAAACAAAATTTCCAAATGCCGCGCCGGAATTCGAACCTGGACTCACTGGGACCAAAGGCCAGCGCCTCAACGCACTCGACTACCAACCCAAGAGTGTTTTTGACCGCCAACTTAGTTGCAAAGCAACCCTCGAAGTCTCATTGAGACTTGTGTGAGTAAGGAAGACGGGGACCTTAGCTTTTCAAGTGTCATCCGAAGCACTAGTCGGCTGGTTATCGTTGAGAATCCGAAGGATTGAAATCTAGGTACCAAGAATGTTCGGTTGGTCACCTATCTCCTCCCGCAAAACGATACTATAGAAATAAACAAAATTTCCAAATGCCGCGCCGGAATTCGAACCTGGACTCACTGGGACCAAAGGCCAGCGCCTCAACGCACTCGACTACCAACCCAAGAGTGTTTTTGAGCGCCAACTTAGTTGCAAAGCAACCCTCGAAGTCTCATTGAGACTTGTGTGAGTAAGGAAGACGGGGACCTTAGCTTTTCAAGTGTCATCCGAAGCACTAGTCGGCTGGTTATCGTTGAGAATCCGAAGGATTGAAATCTAGGTACCAAGAATGTTCGGTTGGTCACCTATATCTCCTCCCGCAAAACGATACTATAGAAATAAACAAAATTTCCAAATGCCGCGCCGGAATTCGAACCTGGACTCACTGGGACCAAAGGCCAGCGCCTCAACGCACTCGACTACCAACCCAAGAGTGTTTTTGACCGCCAACTTAGTTGCAAAGCAACCCTCGAAGTCTCATTGAGACTTGTGTGAGTAAGGAAGACGGGGACCTTAGCTTTTCAAGTGTCATCCGAAGCACTAGTCGGCTGGTTATCGTTGAGAATCCGAAGGATTGAAATCTAGGTACCAAGAATGTTCGGTTGGTCACCTATCTCCTCCCGCTAAACGATACCATAGAAATAAATAAATATTTCCAATAGCCGCCGCGGGATTTGAACCCGGGACTATAAGCACTCGACCACCAGCCCAGTGACTTAGATAATTCACAATCACCATTTCCAATCATGCAAGGGAGAATATGAGTTCGTTTTCAACAACATATACCTATGGTGGAAGCGATAGTTTTTTCAATATTTCCGCTCATGAGCGCAAATGCTGTCTCTTAATGACATTTTTCGAAAAACTTCAATTTTGTGTTGATATTTGAAAGCGCCAAAGGCTACTTTGGTTAACCGGTTGAAGAAAATGTCCATTCCGGTTTTGCCAATGACATGATGATGACGAGTCGCCTAGGTCAGAGACAGGACAATGATGGAAATAAGACCTGGTGGCGCTACTCTTCAATTTTTTCAGCAGACAAATCCTTGATTTGAAACAATTGAATTTCAGCTCATAACGTGGGGTTCTCCTGTACAACAATAGATGGCGATACTGTCGTTAGGTATTTGAAGAATTTTCTTTCAATCATGTTCGATACATATTCGCATCAAACTCATTATAAAATGGCTCCATGGAATTGTTAGAAACGATTTAGAAGTCATTCAGAATCAAATATTCATACTTTCGTGTTGACACCTGCAGTAACCTGTAAATTTGGTTGAAATCGCGGCTTCACTTAGCGAGATTTACCCACGCAATGTCACGTTAGACACGTTTTATCGAAGTAGGCGAAATCAAGAGATTTGGGACATGTCACAGGATAGGAAGTGAATTCACCAGTCTATCTATCCACCTCTGACAGGACATTGATTGCATTGTGTGGGGTGTTCTCGATTCGCGGGACCTCGACACACAATATGAGAGCCAATTTCCCGACTGCCGCACGCAATTTCACATTTCATCGTTCCAATTTTTCATTTATTCACCAGGGGGGTGACCCCGGATCGTTGGGCAACAAAATGTCCACTTGTCGTGCCTCCGCAATGCCCATGAACTCGACGAAAATTTCGATTTCTGCTCGGATAACCGTTTCCGAGTTGTTGGGCACGTTCCCTCCCGCTTTTCCTCTCCGTTTTCGTAATGGGACAGGCAAAGTTGAGGGTGTCACGCGATTCTCGATAAGCTCAAGGTCACCGGGAAAAGTCGTTGCAAGGCGACAGGGAAAAACGATGGGAAAATTTGCGGGGTTTGCTACTGGTCAACGGGAATTTGCTAGCTTCCATAATCATATTAATAATGGGCATTTCCACTATCTTAAAATATGCCCTTTTTTTCACATGACGTGATGGAGGGAGGCTTATAAGATAGTGTAAACAACTTATTCACTCTGAATTTGTTAATTTCGATTTATTATTCGATATTGAAAACGTGACTTCACATTCTGTAAATTCAAACGATCCTTCGCTGTGACGTCAGTGTCTTCCAGAAATATGATTGGTCGAAGTTTGTGATGGCGTTGACTGGCTCGTAAGTGAGGGCAGGTGAGGGAAAGACCCACCGCAGTTGCCATGTCTCCGTAAAATCTTTGAATCTATTTCGTGTAATGAGAAATTGTTCTGAATTGTGAGTAATCAACTATCAGACACTCCCAATTCATTGTGAAAATGAAAATATTTCAAGATCAGGGATGATCATGTTTGGTGTAAATTTTCAATCGGAGCAGATTCAGTCACATCTGTCGGACAATATCACATTCTTATTCATCATCTCTTTGAATACATTCAGATTTCGTGATATATTTGATGTAATGGGTACATATAATTTGTCAAAACATCGTGATTTGAACATAATCATTATCAGTTATTATAAAATTGTCATTCTCAGAAAATGTAACTTCTGATATGGCAACCATGCATAGAAAGTATCAATAAAAACTTAACCTCTTTATAAACCATTATTCCGTCCTTGTGATTTTTGTTCGTTTACTTCGTTCATTGTGAATTTGGGCTGTGATTTTAAGAATAGGGACACAAAATGTCAAGTTCCGATATGTCGAAATATTTTTGTTCATGTAATAAGAAATTCAGGCTTACAAAACAACTGGAGGATGGCTTTGAAACTGCCTGAAACAGTTCATATTGGTAGAAACAATGTTGCCTGCGAAGACCACTTCAATGTAAGTATTGTCAGAATCTTTCAATAATTCAGTCCTGTTCAAAATATAATTTACAGCTAGAAGAAGATGCAGCCACTTGAATGTACTATAAAGTTATTTTTGAGATCAGGAGTGGTATCTCATAAATATATATTATAGAAAGTCCATCACCAACTATTTTGCCTAGTAATTTGAGTGAGTCAACAAGGAAAAGAAAAGTGGACTATCATCATCCACCTATGAAACATCCATGGTCAACTTCAAAGAATATCATGAAGAAACTGTTCAATGAAGAATTACCTGATTCAAAAAGGCCCAAGATAGAGTCAGAGATTCGATCCTCCATCTGGTTCATTTCAAGTGCATCAAACATATTGTGAAAAAATAACATGTTCTGTAGATGTTCAAGTAAACTTGAGAAGCAAAGTGAAAGTTCGAAGTGTCTCAATGAATACCAAAAAAGTGTATTTCAAAGCTGAGAATATCGTTAATAAAGCAAGTTCTGCCATATTAGGGGACAAACTAGTGAAATCAAGTATTAGTTCTCCTTCATCATCAACAATTTCTTGAAGTTCAAAATCTACAGAGGAATACAAACCTATTTCCTCATTAGCTGCTACTTCTGTGGATGAAAGTGATCAAAATAGACTCCTAACTACTGTTAAAATGTTGAAGAAATAAGAAAAAGAAAAACAAATTTATACATTCAATAATAATTATATCATGTAAGCTCATTAATTTAGAAAAACCACTGCTGAATAGTATTGCTATAAACTCTGCAAAAAATGGAATTGTACATTTCATAGGAAGTTAAAATACTTGTTTTGAGAACATATACCTATATAGAAAATAAAATATCACTGTATTATCTATTGAATATATTTCCAAAATTAATTTGTATTTAGGAATAGAAGACCTAAATATGTTGATACTTTTGCTTGTCATCACAGTATTACCCTGAAATAAGTTCTGAATAAAAATGTTAATTCAAATAAATGATGAGCTTTATTCATATGTGTGATTTGGAATAGTAGGGAGTAAATTAATATCATTTTATTTAGAATTTATTTATTTAAATTATTAAAACAAAACCATTTCAATATATTTGCAGGTGAAACTTTTTACAGCAGATTCTGTTTCTCAATATAATAATAATCCCCAATGATAACAGCAAAAATTTGTAATATTAACATTTCAATGTTTTGATTCAGAATGAATTGAAATATAAGATATTCAGAAAACAAATTGAATATATATTTTATAGCAGCACACAGAATATATCAGATGAATAACTGAATGAACATATCAAACAAAAACTAATTAATAATTAAAATCTGATAATCATCAATAATAAGGTACTTGATAAAGAATACACAGGTATGTAAAAATCCATCCTGCTCACTTTTAATAATGAAGCACTCTTCCAATAAATGGATCCATAATAAAAAAGGAACACCATGTTTACAACCTCCTGTAAACAAAAAGTATGAAATCAAATAGGAACTATGATTTTTCAGAATGTGTAAAAATGTATAAAGTTCATGTGATTGTCTGAGTATGAATAATTTGCTGACCAAAAGATTTGTTCTCCTCTTTTTCATTCATTATCGCCATAACATTGTAGACTTTCTTGTGATTCTTGTCTTCAGGTATGATTTTTGTTCACTGTACATATATTACCATTACTTCTCAACTCAACTTATGATATTGCTTAATCACCATAAGCCTCCATGGTTGATCTGAAACGTAAAATTACCTTCAATATCACCCAGAATACTCACTGAAAATACAAAATGGAAACAGGTTTTCATTTCACCACTCTTCTGGAGGAATGTAAACATAAACTAACCTTTGTGTTTTCACGTTGAGAACTTCAGCACTAACGAAATTTGCATTATTCGTTAAAAAATCACCCATCATGTCAATATCCACCATCGGCAAATTATTTTTTTCATCCTGAACTTGAACACACTTGAAACTTGAAAACAGTAATCGTTTACAAACAAAAACAAAACAATCCAGATATTATAGGTTAAGGACGCGACGACAGATGAAAAATATAAATACACACACACAGTTGCCAAGTTGATAGTTTGACACACTATCACTTGCTATCACTTGCAGTCTCAAGATAAAATAAAGTTCTCGAATCAGTAGCACCTTATATACCTACCACCTATTCCTAACAGATATTAACGCAATGGAATTTTAATACGCTAATCAAGTGATTAGACGAGGGATTATGTATTTCTGCCATTTCTGGATTACCTTCCTTCTGTCTTACTAATCTTTTATTTTTGATCTGGCAACTCTGTGCGGTGCTTAGATCATCAACGTATAACAACGGGACAACCAATCAGAATCGGACGCGCACTGACGTCATGGCTTCCCTCTTCTTCTGGATCGTTTGAATTCAGTAGATTATTTTGGCGTTTTCAATAATTTTTAACTAGATAAATTGATGAAAAAAAAATCTCAAAAAATGGGTACGAGTTACATGAGAGTCCAATATTTCGAAATATAATTTTTCTGAAAATGACTGGAAATGCCCATTTTCCTATGAAATGTTTTTACATTTCGATAAATAAATTGAAATGGAAACAAAATTAAAACAATCCCACGAAGTAAACTTTTTGTGGTATATTTAGTTTTACCTATATAAAATTATAATAAAACCAAATTTACACTTCCAGTATTTCAGTAAAGAACCGATGTGATAGATAAAATTTTGTCTCATAGTAAGTCATAAACATAAGAATAATGGTGGATTTATGCAGCGATTTTAAGTCATAAGTTTTAAGCCGTAAGTTTTTAGTCATAAGTCGTAAGAAGTTCAATCATTGCTTTTCAATGTTTCCATTCATACACTTGACATAAGTTTTAAGTTGCAAGTCATAAGTTTTGAGTTGCAAGTAGTAAGTTTTAAGTCGTAAGAATGTTGGCCAACCTCTTATGGCTTAAAACTTAAAACTGATCATATTTGCGCATGCGTTCGAAGTTTTCAATTCTGTGAAGGTTTTTTATAGGTTATTGTCTTTGATTGTGTTGTTTATTCAAACTTATATCAGAATCATTAGATTATAAAAAGAAAAAATGGATATTGATGACTGAAATTGTAAAGTGACCACTGACACAACCACAGAAATTGACCAATGGGAGAAGTTACCTTTAAGACATGACAGTCCTTAATAATTCCTGCATAAATGGTCCTTTCACCTGTATTTCTTAAATCATATAACTAAAAACTTACGACTTAAAACTTATGACTTAAAATTGCTGCATATAAATCCACCATAAATGATTATATATATGATTTCTTAGTAATTCATGAGTTGAAAATAATGATCCAATTAAATTTACTTAGTACACTAAGATTTCTGTTGGCTCGTAATACATAGTGAAGTGATTGGTCTGTACGGTGTGTTTTTTTATGACTTGCTTATAATCAAGGACGTTATTCCCAATACCATTTTCAGATATAAAACTTACATTTGTTTCATTTGGATTAAAAGTCACATTTTGTTCACAGGTTGCTAAAATCTTTTTCCCATGACGGACTCAATTCTTTTCTTTTTTTTCTGAAATTAGCTCTTTGACGTTTCTGTTACTGACGTACTGAAATGATTTATATGTTTAGAGTAAATTGACTCATTAAGAATAAACAACATATTATCCATTATGTTCAACAAGAAACTTTGATACAAATGCATCATATACGTATACCTACATACACAAAATTTAATCATTTCGTAATATCGATATTGAAACTATAATTTGAACATCATCTTCCTACCGGAAAATTGGCCCAAGATTAGAGTGTGCCACAATGGTGGTTCACTCATATTTTATCAAGTAGATTTTTTTGCAGAAAAAATTGCATGTTTCATTACTTTCTTTGACTCGCAAACACAAATTTCGCTTGTCATACAGAGTATCACTTTTGATTCTAATAAAACGAATGTATGTACTATTTTTTTATGATATTTTTGGTATGACCCTAGATACTTTCGTGAAACGTATTAGGTATCTACGCATGCATCAAAAGTCATTTTTTGCTGTGCAACATAATTTTTCATTCTTGCCAGTGGCGTTCGTGCGGAATTGGCACTGAATCATTTTATAGAAGAAAGTGATACGCCACCGCTCTTTCTCAAAAATCACATCAACCAGATAACTTTCATGCAGTTGATCAAAAAATTGCCCTTCCATAAATTCGATTTTCTTTAGTATGAACCAATCACGATTTCGATTAAAGTAGAGCGAATCCATGTGAGAAACAATGGGGAAAACCTCGCGAAAAACAATAGTCCATTGTAACTTTTCCAAGCCCACTTCTCCTGAGAGCCATTCACACAGAAACACATTCTCGAGTGTGTTCGTTTGGTGCCTTTGTAGGAATTTTAATAATTGGAATTGTGACACTCCGTCTACTAAGAACATTTTTTCATCGTCGCAGCAGATTTTTCAGCTTCTATAGCCAACAATTTTGGCTACATAGGCAACAGGAAATATATTTACTACTGCAGAAGAGAACACTTAACTGCCAACGTATATATAGGCTACTTAAGAAAGTAACTCTGCTGTTTTGATAAAGATACTCTCCTGTTATGGAAAAGTAACCATGTTTTGGTAGAACACAGATTTCATTCTATTATTTTGTTGTTGAAAAGAAGATTACTAATACAGGAGAGATATTTGTTGTTGTTAATATGAATGCTTACTTAACTGATACAGGAAAAAGTCTTTACTAGAAAAGCAAAGCCCTTGCCAAGAGCAACAAGAGTGTTTTTTTAGTAGTTGGAAGTTAATTATCTCACAATAGCAAGGATATTTAGCGCATTCAACAAAACTAGGATTAACAAATTTTAACCAAACCTCTCAATGTTTATCAATCGATATTCAAATTATTGCCAGCACTTTCTTTAGAAAAAATTTAGAGATTCAGTTAAAGTTCGTTGATTCTATAGTTTTATTGTTGCACGCACTATATGTCCCAGCATAACATCATAATTTACACATACCAATCGTAGGTATCACAAAAATTTACACCGAACATTCGTTAAGGATTTTACTCAAACCACGGAAGTATTTGAATGAACAGTGAACAAAACACCTAAGAACTAAGTAGGTATTATATAGTAAGTAAGTTTGGTAAGTTTATTCAGTAAGATATATACAATTCCTTATTTATTTGATAAGAGAGCTTGTATTGTGGGTCGTTTTCTTATCATATATTTTTGTTACCGTTAAATAGTAGAAGAGTGAAAGGAACTATAATGAATTTACACAATTGGTATTATGGTAACTATGAGGAGAAGAACAAGAATATTTCGGTAGTACGGTGAAATACCTACTGTTACTCCGTGAGAACACAAAATCACCGGAATAGTGGACAGGAGGAACGACGGACGACAGACAGTGATAAAATTAAAACGATACCAACCTAACTGCGATTTTGGCATGTCCGAATCTCTTTCAGCAATTTATTTTTGCTGGGCTAACAATAAAGAGCATTACAGATATTATAAAGAAATATTTCGTGATGCAAATATTTTCTGCTAGGATAGCAGAGAACATTACGGTTATCATAAAGAAATATTGATTAAATCTTCTTTGCTACAACAGTATCATATCTAACTATCGTGGAAAAGTACGTTTCCATGGTAGTAGAATAGTATAATATGGCTTTGTCGCACGCGTTGTTTGGAGTACGACGGGCGAAGCGAGGAGTGCTTCAAGTGAACAAGTGCGACAACGTGTCTTATAAAACGTGTGTCATATGCAATTTTTTCTATTTTGAATTGATTTTAAGAAAAAAATGGATTTGAAATCGATAAATAATAGAAACATCTTCGATTGGTAACAACGATGACATTGAAATAATTGAAATCTGATGCACAAGCGTAAAGCCCAGTTTACAGTTGAGCGATTTTGATTATTGCAATACCAGCGGTGAAAAATTCAATGTTGTTATTGTTTTTATTGATCAATTCAAATCAAATTACACTCTGAATTGAAATATACCAATTAAAACATTGAGTTTTTCACTGCTAATATCACCAAATCCAAATCGCTCAGAAGTAAACTGGGCCTAACTCTTCTGACTTTCATTTGACAGTTCGATTGTACCAATCACCGAATAATAAAAATTGCGTATCGAAATAGAGGCTATTTCGACACGCATTTGCGTTGCACTATGACTTCATTATACAATCAAAATAGAAAAATAATTTTATAGAATTGTAGTTCTTATTAACCCTAATCGTATTCTTTCTGATGGCGATATACAGCTTGAATAAGAATAAATTTAAACGTCGATTTCAAATAGGGCAACGAGTAAGCTGACATCTGGGTTTACTGGGCCAGGGCCATAGTTTACGAGTACGAAAATGTTATGAGAAAAAATGGTACGACCTCAGACTATACAATAGATTTACACCTGAAGGAAAACTTGGCTGCAATGAACACTAAACATTATCAATTTCTCCTCGTAAGTTTCGTGTTGGGTAAGCTCGTGAAATATTATGTTGCAGATTCGTAATTACAATTTGCATGTGACGTGGCAATGGCATAATAACACACAAGTGTTGGGGAATTCATTTGGATAAGGAACGCGTGTAGAGAATACGGACCGTGCCAGATTACAAAAATAGCTGGACAACACATTTTGGTACATCTCATCGAGAGTCCCAGAAACGTTTCAATTTGGGATCAGAGTTATTTTGCGGAAACGGCTGATTCGAAATTGGGCTTCTAGTGAGGGGATCAGAAATTAGTTCAGTAACATTATTTCACTTGAAAACATCATTAATCTGAACCTGAGTGGTGCAAAAATTCCCCTTTTTTCACAAATATATATATACATAATGATTGTTATAAAATTAATATTTTCATTTGTCATTAACTCTAAAACGGTATTTTCATTAGTTTGTAAGAAACACATAACTAGGCCCTATCGGCCTGTTTGTTTCTGAAATAAATAAATAAATCGACTCGCATTACATTTGTTCGCATTCAACAGTAGATTGTTGCGATAACAACATCATTCAACGCGTTTTAGTTTGAGAGAGAGAGCCGTTCACGATATTCGATATCGTTTACTTCACAATAAATGTTCAAATCGTCTACGTACAGGGTTAATTTGATCAATTTTGATCGTCAACAACTCATTTTCATCCAAATATACAACTTGTTGATACTAATGACATCAGAAAAGAAAGTTATATCGACCTATCCTAAAATATACTTATTGTTCTATTTGAAAAATCAAAATTGATGTTCATTTCTGAAAAATGAAAGACCCTTTATATCAAAGAACATCTGTTAATCAAAATTGAAGTCATTTCATTCAACTTTTCAATTTGGCATTTTCTTCAGAAACAAAAAAGTTGTAGGGGGTTTCCAAAAGGCGAACCTTGTACCTATATCAAGCAGTTGAAACATTAATTACTTCAAGCCCCTGAATGGAATTCATTGAAGACTATTGATGAAATGTGGTACAAAAACTTGAATAAGGTCTGAGAAAAGGCGCTTATTGATTCTAGTATCTTCGAGAAATTTCCAGTAGGTAGTAGGTAATACAAGAATAAAAAAATGCCTTCAATTAAACTGAGGTGCCTTGTGAAATTAATTCATTCCAGATTTTATAAAATACTATAACGAAGGAAAATCGAACAATCGTGGTATTGATGAAGAGGAACAGAAAAAATCCAAATAGTATTGGCCTCACTCAAAAAGTTCCGTTTAGGCTTTCACTTATGAATTCAAATTCTGTAAAAAAAGCAGTTATGAAACGAATCAGATACAAATATACTTAAGCATTTTTATTGAAATCCCCATGATATGCATCATCAACCGAAATATTTGAAAATCTCCTTTTTCATTTCACATCACGGAGCCCTATTACAAAAATATGTAGTTTCGGAACAAAATTAAAAAATTCATTCGTCTTGGAACTTCACAACATTGGTCTGACCCAAAATCGAATGTTGTGTTCGAAAGATTACATTCAACCTTGAACAAACATATTCGTTTACTCAACACTGAAGGATTTCAACAATACTCAAATAAAAAGTGAAAACTATTGGATATAGTCTGAGGTAATATAAAAAATCATCAGAAATTTGGATCAGATGCTAGTTGATTATCGATAAAGAAGCAATCGTCACAAGAAACAGAGTTGTTTATGTCAGTAAACCCATACTATTTCCCGACCTTGACATCTCTAACGAAAGCAAGTATCCAGTGAACTTAGATATCCGGCGAGACGTCATGAAACTTGAAGAAACAAATTCGCATATCAAGGAAATAACACACACATTAAGTATATGGGCCATTTCATCTACACATTCTTCTTTTCGTATAGTCTTCTGCATAGTTTTTTATAGAAATCTATGCTGAAGCGATGAAAACTTGCAATAATAAGAATGATTAACAGAGGACAGATATTTTAGTCCAAGAGTCCAGTGCCGCCAGACAATGCCTAAGTTATTTTCTGATAGACAAATTAATGTAGGGCCTCGAGTATTGTTCATATGTACATTGAATTCTGCCATACCTACTAAGTTGGTCAGTGGGCCGATTTGTAGATACCAGGTGACATAGGTGACAAAAAATTGGATCAACCTAAGTGTTATTCTGATTGCTGATTTTTATAAATATGCCATGAAATACTATTACAAAATGATAATAAACACTGCCAGACACTTACCGTAGACTATTACTTCCGAACTTTCTGCCGTGAGTATGAGTGCTATACGCTTAGTGCTTTGGAGCGAGTGATATATCTACAGAATTATACCGAGTCATTTGAATTGCGTTTGATGTAATTGCAAGTCATCTATAACGTTTTCAAATATGCAATCGAAGATTTATGAAATTATTTTCAATATCAATATTATCCGCAAGTATAGATTAAATACTCCAACATCTACACAGCAGTTACAAGGTTTACCTCATTTTAAAACAAGGATAGCAACAAAAGATCCCCTCAGCATCAGTGTCTTGCTATCTTGAAAGGGTCTGAATTTGAATGAATTGACCTACTAACAAAATTATTGTATCCATTCTTCCTAAGACTAAATGAAAACAATGTAATATCAAAGTTATCTGAAAATATACATATTTGATTTATTAGATAATCGGTTCAATTCACGGTCACAACTATATTGTTTATTTTCAGAAAATATAAAGTTACAAAGTGTCGAACTTAAGAAATATAACAACAAACATGTTGTTATTACTTTTCAAATCCACTAAATATAGGCTTATTTACTACTCTGAGCATTTTCTTACCACTTGGGCCAACCATTTTATCACTTGTAGTAAAATGATGCGAGCAAACTAGTGTCTCTTGAAATATTCTTTTTCCCGATCATATTTTTTCATCCCGGGAAAACCCGAAAATGTTTTCAAATTACCAAAAACTGTTTTGCATATGAGGGTGGGTGTATAATGATACGACACTGAGTAACTCACCAGTGGAATGTTATGTTCTGGTCACCACTTTTGAATCGTCACTTACACATTTCACAGCGTTTCACCACCATTAAAATTCGATTTGAACAGAATAAACATGGTTTTTAAGTAGAATCCTATTCAAATTTTCACAGAAAACTGGAAATATAGCGTTTAACGAACCATCAAACAAAATTTGATTTGAGAACGAGACGTTTCGCGCTGTCACTGTCAGCGTTCGGTCGATTATCGGTTGAACGAAATTAGCGGCGTTGGCGCATTCACCAGAAATGCCGCAATCTCCAGAAAGATCTGGCTATCAATAAACCACTTATATATAAATGAGGCACTGCATTATATGACGAACATTGAATACATAGCTTTTGATACACTCATATGACTCAGATTAGTACCAACAGAAGGATATATTTATATTCGGGAATCTTGAAAGAATGTGATCTTGGGATGATTATCACTTTCAATTTGGCGATCTCTGTGGGGCAAAAACATATCTTCAGGCAATTTGGGTGTAACTATTCTAGTGGATTTGTTGTTCGGAGGTTGGATCAATCAATCCATACAATTTTAGATATTTTATAATTTCGCGAAATCGAAATCTCGAACGTAGTCAAATGTATTCTGCTGGTCTGTGAAATTTTATTCACCTTTTCATCACTAAAGTGTGCAAACTTTTCCACTTTGGCAATTTCCAGGTTCTTGTATAATTCAGCTACTCACCTCTTGATTTATGTATTCGAAATTGCAATTAGCTTTGTGAACTCCATCATGGAGGATGGAGGCTAATGCAGCTGTATTCATAAAACATAAGCTAATTTCGTCTATATTCTGTGTAACAAGAACCTATTTATGGAAATTGAGCGTCGCGAACTGATTGGTTCATTACCACCAATGAAGCTAGAGTTTCACTAACGAATGACAAACTCCATCATACCATCAGGCAGTCTAATAAATATGTTCAAAAGGCTCAAATCCAAATTGTAAAACAGGATGATTTAACAAATCTCACTTCTACTTCATTCAGTTCCCTATCTTACCTTTTGATTCACTATCTACTGACATTTAATTAAAACAAATACAGGGGATTCAGAATTTTGAAGCCTGATTTCCAGAGCAAAATTTTACAAAGTCTACTTTACGAGAAATCGATCGCGGCAGTTATGTATAAAGATATTTTCAAATTGACCGAGGCTACGATATGCACAAGGTGGATAGATGATGGTGAAACAGCTTACTATTACCATTACATGATTCGAAACTGTAGTAATATTTCCTGAAGAGATGGCGACATACCTTGTGTCGGTAGAACAGAAACTTTACATGTGTCATCTTTTCATCATTTCTAGAAGAAAAAAGACTGACAAGAGTTGAATTCAGTCAAAATGTCAATAATCATTCCAGATTTATAGAAAATATAAGGTCTGTTCGCTGTGTATGCATGAAATTTATATTGTACACTACATTTTCTTACACCCACTGGTCGTTGTAGATGAGTGTAGTGAAGTGGAGTGTAATTAGTTCAACATCTGTTCGGTGCTTTTATTCTGCTTTATGCTAATCCTAGGATTCTGATTTTGAGGTTATGATTATAATTATTTTGCATTTATTTATGACTTGTGAATCTCTCTCGAATGTATCAAAAATGCACAGTGATGATGAAATCATCATTGCGAATTCGGACGATAAATTGTTGATAGTTCATCTGACGATGATCAATCAATGACATTGATGTCAATATTCTTTTGATGCTATCGTAAATGGGGACAAAAGATTCCCGGGTAACAGATATAAGCATTACGTACTTTGTCGAAGAAGTTGTTTTATTTTTCAAAATATATCTTTATCATTATATACATCTAACCCCATATTTTCCAATATCCATTTGCACTACACTTATCACACCTCCTCTATCGATTGTAACAACTGGTTTTTTCGTGCTACAACATTTTAACAACGAACATAGTGTAGTGTACACGGGAAATCACCGAACGGTATCAGTGTTACACAATCTACTATTCTGTACAATAGTGTAGTTAATGGAGACACAGCGAACAGACCTAGAGTGTTTTAATGTCGTTTCAATTCACGTTTGTCATGACGATATTAAATCCACTGACGTTTTCAGAATTTCATAGGTTAGGTATATTTGTTAACCCAAATTATGTAAAAGAGCGTTAATATAGTTATTGATGTACTTACTTGGTATTTACAGAAGTGATTAGTGAGTGATAACAGTGATTGATCAAAAATTAGCCTACGAATCTTGTTCCGATGACTTTATCGTCACAGGTTTCTATGCAATTCGCAAGTATCGCTTTGTAGATCACATCCATTTCTGCATCTATCATCAACTATTATCCAAAATCGTCCAACAATCCATCGGTAAATGAATATTTGAGAAATATATGTCATGGTAAAATAAAAACATCGAATTGAAGGTTACGTGACATATTTGATTGATTTTTAATAATTATCATACGTCTGTCGCTCACTAGAGAGCTACTCTCCTCCATGATGAAAACGAAAGTCGATTCTTAATTCAAACTTGCGCATGCGCATATTCGCGATTTGTCCCGCAGACTGTCATTTGCTTTATTTTTCGGCTTCAGCTCTGGTATCCATGTTACCTATAGTTATTATTAGATATATGCCAATTATGCCATGGATACGCAGTGTAATCAATGAATTTGTCTAAACAACTGTCAATTATTTCTGATGTAATGGAATATATGTCAATGCTTGTGCATGATGCTGATAGTAGTAGGTATTCCTAAATTTGTAATTTTCACTTGAATAGGATGCAACAAGAATAGGGACAACTTCTTATTTTCCTCTATATTGCATGATCCCTATAACCTCTGAATATTTGACTTTGACATTCGATATTTTTCGAATTAATGATCATCCTATCTATAATAGCTGAGAGATTTATTTTTATGATCATTTGATTTCCGAGAATATGTATTCAGAAAACTGAGCGAAGCTGTACCAGTACCAGTACCAGTAGGTACTTAAAATAAAATTTTGTTGAAGATGAATGTTGTCATTTCTTCAGAGTACTGACAATACTGAGAAAATCAATAAAAATATGACCTTGGGTTATAAAAGCGAGGGAAATGCACAGATGTGAAATGTTATGACTTTTTCATGAATGTTTCTGTAAATCGCACGTGTATGGAAAACGCATGAATCCGAAACGGCCTATAAAGTGGAAATTCTTAGGAATAAAGCTATCAACAATATATCTCCGAATTTTATTGGAAATGCCATCATAAGGTGCATTTTTTGTTTTCAGCAAGGTGATGGACTATTGGAATAATCTTTTTCCTACGACCACGTATGAAAACGTCAAAAAGCGCACTGTCTTGTTGTTCAGAAAGAAACTCATATCACCATGGCATTGTTATTTGAAAGAAAAAAGTACACGTGTTGAATTAAAAAAAAATCACACCCTCGCATGGATGGATAAAAACAATTAAGTATATTAGTTTTTACTAACTGTCACCATAAGCGCTTTTGTTACACCACATTCATATTTATTAATTATATGATTCGCATGCCTAGATTGTATTTCTTACAAGAATGATTAAATATTCACGAGAAAAGGTAGACAGTCATGAATGATTTCATTAGAAACTATAATATTCATCGAGTGATTGATCAATTGATCATCACGAAAAATAAGCGTGACTAAACTGCATTCCAGGCTTGCAGGAGAGATTTTCTACCATCCGAAATGGTGTCATAATGATAAACAGAACATATTTATAGGAACGCTTTTAGCGAACCCGCATGTATTTTAGAGCCGTAGTCTGCCAATGCCAAAGGCCAAAGCTAAATTTGTGATTGGGGCATAAAATACATACTCACGTACAGTGTGTGACGAAGCCTAATTGAATAGAAGATTTCATCCAATCAACCCCCTTTGAGTGGCAATTGCAAAGTATTTTGAACAATGTTTATAATTGGTCAGGAATCATTCTCTACTGATGGAAAATTAATTATATATATTCGCTTTCTCTAAAATACAAGAAATAGGATGACTTCAACTTTCAACCAATTTTGTAGCCAGTCATCGCTTTAAAAGTTCACATTTATACTAATAAGATAGCTTATATGTAGGTAGGATAGCATCAATTTCAACATGGGTGAAATGTGATCGAAATAAAACATTGTCGTATATTTATACAGAGAAATATCGTTCGTCACTCCACAATCAGAACAAATTTCTTAGTTCATCTCAAGACTATAATATCTTAAGCAATCGAGTTTTTGTGATTAATGCTATTTTTAATTTTTGTTACGAAAGTTATATCAACATAATAAAGTATAGTAGGTACAAGAAAATATTCATTTGCCAAATGAATTTACAAAATATTTCCAAGATTTATGAATTTGGCATATTAATTTGGGTATAAGGAAAAAATTCAATATTTTTCATCTCAAGAGTTTCAAAAATATTCACAAAAAACCTTCATCTCGGGCTCACCTTCAAGTAGCTATAACTCCTAAGAGGGAAATTTTTCTTACTATTTTTGGTCCTAGAATCTGCAGCTGAAATCTTTCTATGTAATCTCGGAACACCATGTATATTTCCTCATGTAGTGCAATATGAAATATCAGGATATTTTGTGGGTAAATTTTTAGCACTTTCGAATGTCAAGGATATCTTGCTCACTCAGTTGACATTTTTTTTGTTTTTCGGGTTAATTCTCCATCAATATCTGCCATTCTCAGAGGGTGCCGATTTTTATTCCAAAAATTCATAACAATTTGAAATTTTTTTGAAAAAATGTCATCAGGGCAGGGTGATCTTGAAAAGTGTTTGATAAAGTTCAACTATGTGCGAGATGAGCCAACTACGATGTCTGGAATTTTCCAATACAAGGTATTATAATATTTTGGTCTGTGTAGATGCGTGTTTGTTCGTAGTTATGTTCCTCAGTCCAGACTAATCAAATTAGACGAAGGAAAATTTCAAAGAAATCATCTCTTTCACAGATAGTAGCAACTTCATTTGTCCTCCACTATATTACCATTGAAACCGGAGATTGAAACAATAAAAACAAACACGTCTTTGTTTCTTACGAATTTATGCTGAGGAAATAGCCACTTTTTAAATTCGGAATTATATGTGGGATAAATCCCACAGTCTCCGGCTCGCTATCTAGGTCTTTGGCCTCCCGCAAATCTTTGTCCGAATGGATGCAAAAAGACCACCCCGAGTTCCGGGACCTAAAAACTACCCAAACACAAAGCCTTTCGCTACGGTCAATAAACAGAGCAGCAACAGCGAATGGCATAAGAAAAGGACGAAAGGAGCGCCAAACATGTTCAACTGCTTGATATTTGTCAGGGGTCCTATAATACAAACATTGTTGTTCGAAAAACGATATTATATATCTAGAAAATTTTTTAAATGTTCAGAAAAAGAGGTGATCAGAAAAAGAGGTTTATGGAAATATAATATAGGTATACGAACTGATGATCACAAACATCGGGAATTAAAGAATATAAATAAGCAAATATATGTGGTTCCATTTAAAAAAAATCTATCGTCATGTGCACCAAAGTGGTGACGTGCGATGCGCGGTTGGGAAGGTGGAAATCACTCACTAGTGAGATTTTCCCTGATGCCCATAACCTTCAAACTTTCTAGAACAATTTATGTTCCTCTATAATATATAAAATATGAAGAAAAAATTGATATATTGAATTTATTCCAATTTAAACGACATCACTGTGTAATGTATTCGTAATAACAATAAAAGTCATTTATTTTTCATAACAGATAATACTTATGATCTTTTCGAAATAATCAAGAAATTGAACCAATTCATTTAATTTAGGGGCACACCTGCTCATATTGAGAACAATGACAAAGAAACGCATTCTGAAATAAAAATCGACTCCCCATGGAAACTGCAGACATTGATAATGTATAACACACCCAAGAACAAAATCTTGGGGGTCACTTGAGAGAACAAAAAATTCTGGTACCCAGAGGATGACAAAAATATACTTATGTTTATTATTGTACTCATATCGTTTACTGCATATACCAATAATTCATTCAGATTACGAAGTAAACTCAACGAAGATATTTTATTCCACCTCAATATCATTTATTGTAATGCTTGAAATGTCATAATGAAAACTGCGCAGAATGTCGTTATGTTTTGTGACAAGAACTTAGAACGAATTATGTTTTATTTTTGTTGGATGTGACAATACAATAAAGGTTTTTCGCTTTTCGTTTTTGGTGCAAGTCGTACTTGATGTCCATACTTTACTGCAACTGAATCTGCCTTATACACAGGGGTTGGCTTGTTCCTATTATCAAAAAATAAAAACATGTACCTCATAGAATATTTTCAGTGACATGCCTACAATTTCTTCAAAATAAATAACATTGTTAGGGAGTTATTCTTTTATTGCTGATGTATTTTTCCAAGCCGACGCAGGAACTATTCACTACTGTACTGCGATAACTATAGCATAATCCATTACAATCGTGGAAAGATTTTCCAGATTCTTGAATAACATCTCCAATATAATCTTCATGCATAGTTTCTAGACGAAAATACTGATTCTGCCCCATTAATAAATCCATCATCGCATCCAACATGCAAATCATCCGGAAAAATCATTCAATAGAAATATGATAATGTCATGCTTTACTTACCTACCCACACATCATTTAATGAAAGTAATCACGTACACGTTCAAAATATTCAATCAATTTTGCGAGCATTTTCTAGACATCTCCATTCAATCCTTTTAGGCATTTTGAATCGTTCACATTCACTATAGATCAATACTATAAATATGTTCTTGAAAGAACAGATTTTCAATGGTTGCAAAAATTTTCAAGCACATGAAAATCGCTTTAAACATGTGAAATAGATTACCCATATCGACAAATCCAGTGGATGCAACTGTGTTGGTTCCTGACCCTATATTTTTTTTGAAATGATGTATTCAAAAATACCGTTTTCATTGTGGTATGCACTTTCCAAATCACCGAGCGGAAGCAGCTTGTTTGGATGCGTCTGTTTTTTACATTGAAGACATTCCCAATAAACAGACTATTATGCTGATTTTGGAATGGAAGGCTCAATTTATGTGTTTGTTCAGATTGGGCTATTCGAAATTTAGAAAACCCGACTAAATATAAGTCAAACTCAATCCATCGGAATGTCTTTTAGGTGTATATTTTCTCATTAAAGAATGATTTTATTACTGCCTGGGTAGTGAGTGGGAAGATTTCTCATTAGTCAAGTAGTTACAGGATGCGAAGAATCTCATGAATCTTTATGGTAGGTGGTAAACCACATGTGAACTAAACTTTCAGGGGAAAATGCGAATTTTTCAATGATCTTCGTTTTTTTATTTACCTCTTATTTTTTCAGATTACATGTCTATCTGATATGATTTTTTCCCTACGACAAATCATTTCGAGGTATAAAATGTAAGCCAAGTGAGCTTGATGCACGCGTATACCTTAAGACTAAAACTCTGTTATCACCGTCAACAAAATTTTAACCGAGCAGGTTGAAATAATACGCCAACCTTGGAGCAAGTCTGGCTCGTTTCCAACACATGTAACATTGAAAATGAAAACTGCACCTGGTATCACCCGTTACATCACAACAAATATATTGAACCTTCAGATCTGGAAAACTCCGGGAAAATTCACAGTCGATTCACCGATATTATGTTTGATTAACAACCGACAATGCAATGGACCAGAAAGTCTCGGAAACGATGAGATAGGAAATTGGTTATGGTGTAATACTTACATGTCGAATGGATTTTTACGATGATAACTCGGAGCCAGAAAAGTTTGAATCTGTGCCAAGCTCATTGCTCCAGACCCACGAATCCTAGAAAGAGAGAAAATAACTGAGAAACTTGCTATAGAATTTTTTTTCTCAAATCAAATCAATGTTTTTGACAGCATATTCTTAGTATGTCTCATATAAAATATCAAATGAGTATCATGAATGATCACCAAGACTAACCAAGACCAAGGTAGCTAACCAGTCATATAGTGCTACCTATCAAATTGTAACTCCCAATTGAATTAAAAAAATACTGATCAAGCATAAATTTTAAAATACGCTCAAAGATATTTTGGTTAATTTTTTTTATTCAATTAATTAATTCTGCAATTGCAGAGTCTCTGACCTTGCAGTTTGGTTATACTATGATATATTTTCCACTCTTCTGTTTGTGCAAATTTTTCGTAGTTTATTTTGTAACAACTTGTAGTTTTTTAATTTCTTTTAATTGAGGTACCTACTTATCTTATCCTTGGAAAGCCACTGACGTGTTAAGTATGATAATTGTTTCGAATGTCCTTTTAGATGATTTATCTTCACAAGCATTTGCAATACAAGAATTTTCGAAAGTGCTTCTTTGTGGAAAAATAACAGGTCAGGTTGTGACTGTTGAAACAACGAATAAATCAAATAAAATTATGAACTAGTTTCCGAACCAATCAACGAACAGTTTTCAGTTTAAAGTTAAATGAAGATTTGGACCAAATTATCATCATTCCATTATTTGGAAGACGACTGATACTCTTACTCAGTTCGGGTGAGGGGTTCAATATGTTTTTGGCTATTCTGGAAGCTATGTGGAAGGAAACGTTGAAAAAACAATCTTCATAAAACGGCCCGGATATAATATTGCCAGACTATTCTCTCAAATGGCAATTCTCTGATCTTTCCACTCGTCCTTGTGCGTGTCCGATATATATATATTTCAATTTCAATGGAGTGTCAAAACTCGAATGAGAGGCGTTTCTTGGGATCCTTTATAATAAAGGGATTAAGGTCAGAAACAAATATATACCAGAGAAAATTTTCAATTTAGAAAAATACTTTTTTCGGCAACCGTCCGGAAAGTACGTACTTTCCAGACGATTTTTTTTTGAGAAAGTGGCATTTTTCCGGCCTAGTCCGGGACTTACGTACTTCCCGGACTAGGCCGGGAAGAATCACATCGTTGTTTTCATTGTAAATATGAAAATCTTGGTAGTATGGTTTTGATAAATGCAGTTGATCATTACCATAGCAGCAAAATAACGACTGACAGCTATCTGACATAAAATTGGCTAACATTTCAATTTTTGAAAGAAATGTGTTTCTTTGATTTGTTATTCTACACGGTTGCCGAAAAAATTGTGTACGCAACACGCCCGAAAACAGTTTTTTTGGAGTCGCAGACTTCCAGGACTCGCTACGCTCGTCCTAGAATTTTGTCCACTCATCCAAAAAAACAGTATTTTCCGGACTTGTTACGTAAATTACTATTCTGACAAATAATCTCAGCCATCAGTAATGTTTTCTTAGACCATACACTTGGTCTAAGAATGTTTTAAATGATATTTTGTGGAGATTCGCAGATATATCTATTTTATTAGGGGAAAATATGAAATCTGTGAATTTGTCACGCTGCTTCATAAGTTCTTGTAACCTATGTCAAAAATATGAACAATAAATTAAATTAAATAAAAAAATCGAACTGAAATTGTATAGTTACAAGGTTCTTCACTTATAATAAACAGTATCAGGATTATAATGTCCTGTAGATATACATCTAATGAAGTAACGTCTTTTGAGATCTATTCCAATTGCAGAAGCGATAGTACGTATCGATATTTGTCAGAATTCATTAATAAAAAAATTCCCATATGATTAATTTGTGAACCGAGACTTATATGCTATGCAATATATCTATACAAGATATTCAAATGAAAAAAAAACCTTCATTCGTGTTATACTTACGAAAACTATGGAAAAAATAATTAGTTTTTGGATATAGTATTTTGAAAATTCTTTATTTCTCAACAAAATAGTTGAGACGAATGTCAATTCAATACCCTATTCCCGTATAAGTATATATTTTGATATACCTATAACTTACTACTTACCACTTATTTTCCAATAATAATTAGTTTATCGAAATCAGAAGGCAGATGTAGTATACATGAAATAACTGACATTGATACTGAGATGACATAAATATAAATATTAGGTTTGTTCTAGCAACGATTTCGAATAGTTTGCAATCTTCCGGAGCATGCGCATACTGATTTATGCGTCTATTAAATTAGTATGCGCATGCTCCGGACGATTGCAAACTATTTGAAATCGTTGCTAGAACAAACCTAATGAAACTATCGATCAAATCATGACGTATAGTTCAATTATGTACTTAGTCATTCAGAAATATTTTCATTTTCTTGGCAAAATATCAGCACATTAATCAATATAGGAATATCAAAACATTCTTGATAACAAGAATTTTCTTTTAAAAATCATTTTCTGAGAAGGGAATTAGGTTCGGTCTTCATAATTGATTGAATACAATTTCACTTTGTACTTCAATACGTTACTGCAGGAAATTCTAAGCGAATGAATAATGAAATGCCTATTTATTCAGTAAGGTAAACCAACGACTTTACGAACATTCCGCAGTGCAGAGCAACAAGCAACGTTTTGGCGCAACACAAATTAAACATTAAATAATAAACGCACACGCGATGTTCAACTGGTGACCAGAAAATTCAGTAAGCTAGGGAATCGGATCCTCCGATGTTATAGTATATTACACAGCAAGTGTGGAAAGTGACCTATTTCACACGAGTAGTCGTTTAGCACGAGCCGCGTAGCGGTGAGTGCGGAAACGTAACGAGTGAAGGAAATGCACTTTCCAACGAGTTTTGTACACTTTTTCCCTACGACTCCGAATATTTTCATTTCGCAGGAGGTCTTGTCAAAAATGTAACTTGAGCGGTCTCTACAATTTCAGGTGGTTTTGATTCGATATCAAGTACTGTTTATTTTCATATTCAAGATGATATTTGAATACTTCTCCGACAATTCCTCATTATATGAATTACTGATTGATTGAGTTAATTTAGTTTGGACAAATTTTATTGATATTTACATCAGCGTACATAAACAAACTTGACACCATACGCCTGCTAGCGCCAGTAATCACTAAACCAGGAATACAGAACCATAGAAGTACGTAGTGCGCAAGCGCATACGAGTTACTCCAGTTAGTGCGTCCTTGACTCTTTGCAAACATCTGTGATACCAAAGAATCTTCTCGTTGGTGATACTGTGATATCAAACTGATGCAAGCAGCAAGCCGCGCATAAAACTGTAGCCGTACTCTCTTCTGAAAGATCTCACCCGCTGTCATCAACATCGAAATAGTTCCAGCAAAGAGTATAGGTTCCAGTTTTAAAGTGAATTCAGGGGTTATGTATCATACATATTGAAATTTATAGATGAAGAATTCTCGGTATAATTCGAAACGAGACAGAAATTACAATAAATAATATGAATTTGATTTTAGAACGCTTATATTAACAGTGAGTACCTTCACAATATACCTAATTATTTCTATCAATTCATGCGACCATTGTGATATTTTTCATATCAACACTTGTGCTTTTTTTCTTTCAAATAAACAATACCATGTTGATATGAGCTACTTTATAAACAACAAAACAGTGTGATTATTGACGTTTTCATACGTGGTCGTAGGAAAAATTCATGCCGATTCTGTCAGACACGGTGTGCCTCAGGGGTCTGTACTGGGGCTCATCTTGCTTGCGTCGTACCCATAAATCAAGCTTAAGCAAGGGGATCTCGGTTAACTTTGGATATACAATGTTGCAAAGTTGCACATTGTTGTGCTGATCAATTATATGAAAAATAGATGACATGTCATTCGAGTTCGCGTTTTTTATATTTGTGGGACGGCATATCATTAAATTCTATTTTTGAATTCACCTTTTTCCTCTGATTTCTACGATCTATTACACATCATGTTCTGGTTTCATGTTGTAGCCGATATTTTCAAAATATTCATTTATTGAAAAGTAGCCTTGCAAATGAATGCTCCAAGTTGCTTTGAATTTAATTCTGTCACATTGGTTAGGTTAGGTAAGTTAATATGTTTCTTATTACGTCTCTAAAAAGCAATTTTTGCCGAAAGTAATATCGGCCGGCATGGTTTCATAAACTTCCTTTTTGTTTGTGCCCCATAATAATAATGTCAAGGGGGATGAGTCTGGAGACCGCGCTGGCCAATGCACATCACCAATATTCACAATAACTCTATTTGCTATTGCGGTTGAGAACAATGTTGTCATCAATATAATCAGTAGTTAAATTATCTTCATAAATGCATGTAACAACAAAAATCTGCAGAATTCTAATCTTCGTTCCTATCTACAAGGTGGAGGGTTTAGGAAAGAAGAATTCTGTATAGGAATATTGCTGATACTTTTCGATATGTGGCGTTTTTTGATTGGAATTCAGTCTAATATAACGTTGTAACCCTTGTTACTCGAACTTTTCTATGAATTTCGTTATATCATTCACATATCTGCGATCCACTCTGAAAAAAACTGTTTGGAACTGTGAAAAAAATATAAGAAACTGCACAGTAAATCTAACCGTTCCGATTTTACTGAAATTCACTGGCAACTATTTTACGCCAATTTTCAAGAAAAACCTGTTAGAGGCTAAAAACTTACTGACACTGCTGTTACAGAAGTGGTATCCGCGGTTCTTGATCCGAGTTCCTTCAAGAACGTTCTGGTGGACTCACACTCACAACAATCACAATTAGATCAATGCAAACAATATTAAACTAAATTTGAAACTGGGCAATTCGATTTCCAAAATTCTCACTGAGATCATCATCAAAGTATCACCTCAGCAATATTAGTCCAAGATGAACAAATTGAAACGCCGTTTCAAATATATCAAAGACCAGTCAGTCTAAAATATGAGCTTGATATTACATACCATTTTATTTATTCCTGCCATCTTCATTTATTTCACCCTTCATTTGTACCACTGTTAGGGCCCGATACCATTCTGAAAATCATCAGCAGTTCGAGACGACTATTACTGTAAAGGGTTCCGAAATTGCTTACTGTAAGTAAGTAATTTTATTCATATTCAGATAGACAAAAAAGTTAGTATAATGCGATTGTCGCTACCTAAGCAAGTATTACCAGTAATACCAGCAATATCGGAACATGAGATTAGTCGCAAATTGTAGATAATGTCACTCGCAGCCATAAACATCATCAGCCAGTAGTAGAAATAGTTCCGGTCAAGATGAGTCCATAATTTATTACTGAAGAGGCAGAACCTTTAATAAATATGAATGTGGTGTGATGGTCGAGGGAAAACAAATCACCTGCATATTCAGATATTATATTATCACAACTTTGACGAGATTCATATCTGAGCATCACAGTCAAGGGCGGATAAAGGGGGGGGGGGGCTATAGGGGCTTAAGCCCAGGGCCCCGGATTCTGCAGGGGCCCCCAAAATATGAAATAAACGGTTCATTCTAATTGCTACTGCACTTGTATAATAATGGATAGAAATTGATATTATTATTATAATATTAATATTTTTGTTCTGATTCAGCGTCAGATCTGCTATATTTATAGAAACTTTGATTCCTACTGCCTAATCGGGTAATGTATAATATTGAGAGTTCTTGATGATAGAGAGATAGATAGATTAAGTATTTTTCAAAATGAATTGAATAAGGTAAAGGCACTTGATGAATCAATAAACTTCGGGAAGAGGGCAGATACTCAGAACACCCGTCATTTTCAAAACTGCTCCAAAGAATATCAATGATGTAACTGAATAGACATTTTCACTTCATCAAAAATATATCTGACGTTACTCATAACAAGTTGCGAAGCGGAACGGCCGTTTTCATGATTGAAAATATAGATATAGGACTACAAAGCGGGAAGACCAAGGGAAAGACAGGTAGGACTAGTTCTCAATTTTGTCAATACCAAATCGTTAACTCATAATGAGGCAATATAAAGGCTTGTGTTCAAAGCAAATCCTAAGTATTGAAAGCAGAACCACTTTATAACACTACAGAACCAAACATAGAAAAGTTTTTGAAAAACCTGATGAATACACCATATAGTTTATAGAGGCTCCCAATTTAGCCTATCTTCGAATAGATTACCCTTTGTTCTCAGAAGGCAGAACATTCGGCAATAGGTTGAAATTAGAGCCGTTAATAAGCCTCAAATTATTCAGATTTTTCATAAAATTTCTATTTTATGTTATGATCAACGGTCAAGCTAGCAAAACCCGCGATTAAAAAAAAGTAGAGAAAAATAGCGATAAGGTGGAATAATTATTATGATAATATTGTCTTCGATATTCGATTCAGATAGCACATACCTGAAAAACACAGTCTGTATATTTTATCAAGACGAAAGAGAAAATTCGGCCATATTAGACTGAAGTGAGAGTCACATCAAAAGAGCATAAAATTATGGTGTAATCACATTCTTCGAAAACATATATGTTTCTAAGAGTGGTTTCGCCAACTCAAGGAATCCACGATTTTTCGTAAAAATAGCGCAAAAATTCGACAATAAGGTGATAAATTAGCCTCCAAAAATTCTAACAATTCAAAGTGTGTCGTTGAATTTGTATTTATTTTTCATTTCCGTTTTTTTTTGTTCATATAAAATGTAAATAAAAAAAATTATAAGATTTATATATTATATATCCGACATGAAGACTCAAAAAAATTATGAACTGGGTAGCGTTTCAAAGTTGTTCGATCAATAGCCCAGGGCCCCGCTATCAGTTAGTCCGCCTCTGATCACAGTACAGCATTTTCGGTCCGCATTTAGACCAACCACGCGAATCCAAGTCAGTGCAGATTGTTGAGAAAAAATTAGTAATGACTAACATCCGTAATGGACGGTGTTCTCTGTTCTCTCGAGCAAGCTTTTGGCATGCGTATTGCACGAACTATTAATGAATGAACAGCATTGACGCAACTCCGCATAGTTTTCCCATTATGTACGTGTGCTACTCCAGCTTATTTCGCGTCAAATCCACACTGAAATAGCATCGAAAAGCGGAGTTATTCCCGCTAATCCTGTAGGATTGTTGTATTGTATTTTGATTTGCGTCGCTTTGACGCTAGCTCCGATTAGCGGACGAATCGTTTTTCAACGGGCTCTTATTTTTTCTCTTCAAATTAGATCGTTAAGTTGGTCGAATACCGTCTTAGAAACATTCGGTGGAAATAACTCCGAGTTATTTCTATTGAGGAAGCAGTTTCATTCGTGTTCTTGTTTTCCACCCTGTAAGAATGTTTTCCACTCTGTAAGCAGGTTTTCTACCGCCTGCGTTCCTCATATCAACCGAAAAACGCAATGTATTTTTTTGCAAATAAATATTACAGTCAATACTGCAGACACATTTCGGGCTCTGTATAGAATTGGCTGTAGTTTTAATTATGTCGCCTATCTCTTCTTCTTCTTCTTTTTGGGTTTCTTGGTTTTCTGACTCCCAGCGATGTCAATTTCACCAGATATTTGAACATAAAATTTTTATAATGGCCGAAAAACAAATATGACAGACATTTTGACATCCAGCTATACTGAAATTAGTAGGGTGTCGGATTATACCAAAGTACAGAACTTCTGCATCATTGGGATCTTATGCCTCAGTATTTCAGGCAGAGGAACATGATATTGAGACATTCCTGGGGGAAAATATCGCGAGAGGATATGGAGGTACACAAATCTTCATCTGAAAGTGATGACTAGTATGTGTCATTTCTAAAGACCTCGTTTCAAGGCTGGATTACCAAGTGGGTACAAGAAAAATACCCCAAACTCTCCGGAATGAACAAGAAGACAAACACAGCGAGATGATGAGCAAATCACTATCAAAGATTGTGCCCAATGACATTCTGCGTTTAAGCAGAAATCAGATTAGACAGGTGACGAACCCATATGTAGATTGTGCACTTAAGAGGAAGAAACATCTCTTCTAGTATTTTCAGGCTGGAATAAAGAGAACAAACCTATTCTCCTGAGCAAACAGACTATAGGTATACAATAAGCCAAATGGCTGCAGTGTTTGGGCTGTGAAACCCTGAATTGGCATTCTGTCTCGATCAATGAGTCGGTCAATCAATGATAATGGCCAGGTCTGTCAATCTATCATAGGTTTGGTGGACCATACCGTTTTATTTTTTGATTTTGAAAAGACCTTTCGCCTTCGAAATGTTTGGTAATACGGTCACAATCATTTTTTTTTTTGATATACATATATAACTTGAAACATCAAGTGGAGTTGTGTCTTTATTTATAGAACATATTGGCAGCAATGTTGACTCGTTGAATAGATCTTCCTCATTAATATATGATCTATTTTCGCATGTTGGTTTTCTTGTAGGTTGAGACATTGTGCTTTTTTTTATGTGTCACCAATTTTCACCAGTGTTCAACATTTGATTTCTCAAGTGAAAAAATAAAAAACAATTCCTTCGGTCGGGCATATTTGCAGCATCGTGGTCAATATATCTGTTTTGAGAAATTTTGCTGAATTCTGTTCTATACATTCTGATTCTTCAGCAAATTATGTTGACTTATTTTGACTGCTTCATCGCACTGTATATATCTGCGGTAAATTACTGAATACTGATTCCTGAATCTTTTTCAACATGTTATACATACCATTTCGATCATCTCTGGAATAATGACGTCTAGTGTCGCCAACTTTTGCTTACAATATAAATTTTTGATGAAATGTTTTACCACATAAAAACTGAAACTCGCTATGATGTTCCATGTCGCTGTCATACTTTTAGTTGATAAAAATAGAGTATACATCGTGAACTCATTCATATTGAAGCGAAAAGCTTTTAGAGCGGCCTTTACTTTCGCGTATTCAAAGTTGGTGTCTGGTTCATAACAACATACCAGCGTAATGTTGATGCATCTTGTGGATGAATGAAAAAAAAAGGCTTATTTTTATGACTACTGCATTAACTTATCATTAGCATTCTGGAAACTCATACCTGAACAGTACCTACAGGGTATTCATACAAAAATAAATGTCTGGTTCTTCAGCCGTTTCTCAACCATAAATTGTGAAAAAGTAATCGTAAATAATAATAGTATTTCCTGTCAAAGTAGTATTGGTATTTGAAAAAATCTTTCCGGGCGTTTCAATTCAGTGAAATATGCACTATTTATAGCATTTTCCTGGTAGTATCCAGTGTATTTGGAGAAGAGCAATTTTCAGGATATTTAGCACTCCGTAAAGGAAAACATCCGGGTTTTGCGAACCTGTTAAACGATTTATTCACTCGTGCAATGCATAATGTTTATTATTTATGAATCACCTATAAGTTTACGATAATTTGTAAAACATTACATCGAGTATATACACGTACATATCAGTTTACGAATTCCTGATGCATGTTTATACAATATCGTTACTCAATTTGCAAGTACCTGACCAAAGATTTACATCACGATAAGTGAAAGTCGAAGATGAAAAAATCGCTATTTAGTTTTTTGAGTGTAGTTTTTTGCAAATACCATCAATTCGCAGAATGAAATATTAGCCCTTTGTTGACCAAGTTCTAGTCTTAGACTCACCACAGTGTGCTGTAGTCAATAAATGGAATTATAGAATCGATTATATAGCATCCATAATTTTCTACAATCTTATTGGACCAGTCGTTCTAGGATAAAATGAAAATTACTAAGTAACTATACGCATCAATAATATTAATTCAACTAAAATGAATACTATTAGCCTGCAAGGGATATAATATAATAAATACATTCCTATTGATTTACCTTCTTATAACCTCTTCATGGGAAGCACTTTCCTCTTTATGAAAATAAAAATTATTTTGTACAGCAAAAAAGTCTTTCGATGCATAAAAGGTGCGTACTATACGTTTCACAAAAATATAGGGGGTCATATTGAAGTTCAGAAAAATAAATTCTTCTCTTCCTACTTTTGCACCATGAAGTTCAAAAGCAAATACTTTTTGCACATAATATACGTCCATATGAAGTTTTTTCTCAAAATTTACCCAAGAATAACCTCCTTCAGTATAAGCTTGTTATTAAAACACATCCTGTATATTCAAGACGCCTTATAAAATAATCCAATCATTTGAGCAATAAATCCATTGCACACAGTACATTTTGCTTCTGAACATATTTCAATTATCTCAAATATACGGATTCAATTATAAGCTTCAATTATAGGCTTCCTTCCAGCTTATTCCACAGGTGAGGTGGTTCTGTTCAAATATTTTTCAAAAATTGTCTGTGATGACTAAGGATTACTAATTTCCTGGACTAATTCGAGAATACAAACATCATCATTATTTTATCAATGAATTCAATAATCGTCATTGTCACTTCAGCATAAATATTACATGCCTATGTTTGAGTTTTCAATAATAAAATATTACTACAGCAGCAAAGGTTGGTCGACTTTTTACTGAGGCAACAAAATCCCTTTCTTCAAAAAAATTATACATATTTCCTGTTTTCAAGCAGATAATCAGATATTCAGTCCCAAGATAAGAATTAACAGCATGGCAAAAAAAATTGTTATTGAAATTTCTGGAAACTCTGATGGCGGTTCGTTTCTGCATATCTGGCAACTCAAAAATCCTTTACGATTTATATCACGTGACCTCAGATCTGGCGGGAATTTGAAAAAAATGTTGTCAGTTGTGCCAAAAAATAGGTGAAATTGTCAAGATATCAAAACATTTTATCGGAAAAATGTGCTTGGATTTCAACGACAATTTTGAACCAAAATTTTGAAAATACAATTTTCATTCCTCTACCCTTACTAAGAAACATTATTCATTTTTATTTCATCTGACAATAGCTTTTATAACCTAAATCACAACAGGTTGGGTCAAAACTAATCAAATATTTGTTGAATGGACATTTTGCGGGAGGTTAATTTTGAAAACACGATTTATTCTTGTCCCTAGGAGTAGTCATACCCTGTATTCTGATGCACGTGAGCTTATTTAATATTCTTAACCAGTAAATATCATTCCGACCAACTTATATTTGTAACTAATACTCAATAATGCATTATTTATCCTTGCTAAATTTGATATTTTTTGGTATCACATATAACTTTTTTCAAATTTCCGCCAAATCTGACGTCACGTGTTATATGTCGTAATGGATTTTTTAGTTGTCAGACATGCAGAAAAACTATAAGAGTTCTTCAGAAATATCAATAAAATTTTTTTTCCATATGTAGCCAATCTTTATGGCGGACACTATATATATTGATTACTTCCGGAGATATTAAAAAAAAACGAGATTTGACGTTTTTTTCTAAAGTTATTTGAGAAGATTTCCATGCCGTTCATCTTTATCTTGGGCACACTCTGTATACCCTAATAGCACAAGATGTCCATTGGACATGCGTTTTGTGTACAGTATATGTCCAAGGTGTCCATGGATATATTTTGGACATCCATAGGATATACACATGAAGATATCCAATGGACGTCCAGACAAGGTAGTCCATTTGGTGTCCATTTAATGACCTCTTCTTCAAAATATCGATAGCCATTGTTCAATCGATGTCCACATGGAGATGTCCATTTAACATATATAATACAATTATATGTTGTTCATTTTAGGTCCAAATTGAGACGTTTATTGGATATTCAGAACATATGGCGTACATTCAATGTCCCCACGTTCACATTTTGAATTTTTTCCACACATATACATACATACCATTGCATTCATAAAAAGTATTCAAAATTGACACCGAAAGAAACCCTCATGTCCAAGTAATATAACCAATGGGAATTCTGTTAAATTACTTTACTCCTATAGAAGTGGTTCGGATTACAGTATCAGCTGTTGGTCTCGCTTCTCTCCACCATGCACGAATTTGGCTAATTCGGCTCTCACAACATAGAAGTAGAGATATCAAAATACCACACAATTGTCTACTCCATCATCGTACAATACCTAAATTTTCTCTAAAATAAAAAATATGTCAAATTGACATGCAAGAATCAACACTAATGGAGTAATTTGAATCATTCTCATTATTGGCCAAATTTCATGAATTTAATAATATAAATAAGAAGACAGCAGCAGCCACCATGCAAGGAAGGATGAATCACAGAGGTAAAGCAACGATAAGCGAAGTTAGAGTTTGGATGGGTGACCGCGCTTGAATGCTAGTAGTTTTTTTATTTATTCGTCATAAAATGGACATCCTATGGATATTCCATGGATGTCCAAAGCGGTGGAAAGTGGATGTTCAATGACCTATATTTGTCCATACATGTTACCATATTGATGTCCATGATGGATACCGTATGGATAGTCAAAAAGTTGGAAATGCGACATCCTATGGATGTCCATACGTTATCCGGTGTACAAAAACTGGATGTCCAGTGGATGTCTGAGATGTCCTGAGGAGGACATCCATCGAACATCCATTGGACTGAGTTGTGCTATTAGGGTAGATAGTCATGACAGAAAAAATAAACAAATATCAGCTGAGACCACCAATTAATCTAACAAAGAATAATTCAATTGTTTATAATAAATTTCATGATGATCTATTTGATGATGCAGAAGCATTCCTCCAGAATAGTAAATTTTCCAAAACTGTTGAGGTTTCGAAAAAAAAAAGTTTTTTTAATTCTTCATATTCAACACCCTATATATCTCCAAGGAGCGATATTGAAGGAATAATATGTTAGGAAAGTCCTATATTTATTTTCCGAGGGAAATCTTCAGTTTCAACTTGGCACCATCATATTATATTCGGTACACCCTGTATATAAAAATCGATCCGACCGCCGAAATTAATGATTTCCCGATATTCGCTCACCGCTCGTTAATGTGAATGATAATTTCATTTCGGCCCCCGTCATCTTTCGAAACAGCTGAACGCCAAAGCCGCCCTCCCCGTTCCAGACAAATGAATCTGGATTAACGCCCGCCAGGCGGAAGCAGTCGATCCAGACGCATTTCCAATAACCCGGAGATTTGTTTATCCGGCAAGTGAGCTCCAAGCATCGATCGATTTGTCGTCGACATTTTGTGGGTCAAGGTCGCCGACGAATTACAAACATGAAACCATCATCATCGGTTGCGAAACCCCATTTGCGAAATTGCGAGAATGCCAGAGGGATTTTTTCAAAATTAATTTTTTTGATAAAAATTAGTCATCGAAGATAATCAAAATTATCTTGGCGATTTTTCTACAGAAAACAACTCACAATGTATTGTGCTGGGCACGGATATAATGCATCATTATTGTGAAAAGTAATCAAAGATCAAATGTCAAATACAGATAAACTAATCATGTCCAAAGAAGAATTATTACTGCAGGTGGCCTATATCAAGTCATAAACAGATGATTCTCAAAAGCGCCGAATATATAAGTTATGGTCAACTTCGTTTATCAACTAGAATGATAAAGTCAAGAAGTTATGTACAAATGACCCAAAAGGGCACTGATAAAAGGAGTAAATAGCTTAAAATTTGATATCACAGAGAAAAACAAAGCCATAAATTTGGAACTTAATGACAAAATATGGTGCACGTGTTCTTTTGTCGAATTGCCGCTTTGATAGAAACAAAGGGTACATTTTTATATAAAAATGATGACCGAAAGTCAATCGAAAGCAGTCAGCAGTAACAATCATGGCTCGGAGGAGCTAAGTTCTTTAATACCGTGGTCACCACGGTTTGTGTTGAAGCTAACGAACTTTCAAGTAACTGATTCTTTGTCGACAGACATCAGAACATACTTTGTCCGTTTTGCAAGTTGTCGCTAGACATTGCAAAAGTTAGTCTTCAGGCTGAAAGTGAAGCTCAATAGTGTTTATAAAAGTAAATTGTACAGTTGAAAGTTTTCCCAGTTTAAACCAGTCAGTTTGCAAGTGTCGCGAATTTCCAAACGAAGTGAAAAGTGAACCAGATACAAAATATGTAAGTTGCCCAAAACCAGTCTATATAAATGCCCGTAGGAGAATATCTCAGATCATTGACCCAAAAGTTTAAAAGGCACATGTTAGGGAGTTATGCCATTCATATCAGAGGGTGTCGTTTGTCGGATAGATAGTAGCCAGGGTTGTTTTCAAAAATATTAAAGTATTTGACGTAGGATTTTCTGATTACAAAGGTGACTAATTAAACAGCTTTGTGTATTGAACTTGATGGGATAATTACCTGTATGATTGTTAATTCGATTTTGTATTCTTTTACGTAAATTAATATGGTTCTTTCAGGAGTACTTAAAAATCTTGATTATATTTCTATATGTCAGTAGACCACCATAGATATTTTTTGAATAAATACTTCATGTTTATATTAAGTTAATCGATGCCATTGTTATTTCATCCGCCTGTAAAACCGAACCCTAAAAACATCTGTAGCTTACCACCTCACATATAGGACAAATCCGCTCGGCCTATCCAAAAATAATTTAACATCTTATCAACTAGTGAGGTGTGCAGCACAGTATTTTCAGAACAATGAACTGAACCTGATAAGTGAGTGGAAGTTAAATATAAATAAAAATTAAGAAAAAAATGAAAACACAATTCATTTCATTGTTTGATGTGGCTCATTTTATGGGTTATAGATTCGAAAACTATCCGCGATAAGCTTTCCAATCTGTCACCCACATAATAACCTATAGAATAGATCAAACCAAGTCCCATCAAGAGGCACTAGAAATATTTGTAGACTTCTGCCTACTTCATTTTGTTGAATTTCAATCATAGGTTCAAACACTGGTAATACTTCCACGACTTCATATGGATGGCGCCACGTCTGCTGATTCCGCATGATGAATATTAATTTTCACAATTCCTCAGGCCCAATTTATGCATCATTATCATTATCCACCTTTCATCAATCAATGAGAGACATATTTATTTTCATTTTGAATGCATTGCATGAGAGCTTGTTTTCAAAAACGCTTTTTTTTCTATTCTCACCACTTGATGAGAAATTCATTCATTTATTCATTATTATATCCAAACCCGCCTAAATGGCTCAATAACATGGATTTCTCAACTAAAAAAGCATAATTGCAGTACCGTGTGAACTGAAAAATAATGATAATTATATGAATAATCATAATCAGAACTGTACCTATTAAATTAATTAGATTTCGTCTAGAATTAGATTGATGAGGAAATTAAATCTCTTTATATAAGACTGATTCTGGCATTGTCCGTTCAATGGGTTGCAGTAAATTGAAATTTACCAGTCAAATGGAAGGGTTGCTGAGAATGGGGTGGCACCCCCCTCCCCCACATGAACTTTACCTATAATTAGCGATCATTAGCGGATAATTTATTGCTGGTAATTCTTAGAAATTCCTGTAATTTCTGGAGAATTACTGATTTTACTAGAATGAATGTTTTGTATTCGTTTAGAAAGAGTGAGTTTAGAAAGAAAGCTAGTATTGTTAACATTAAGATTTGTATAGCCAACATTTGATTTGATTAAAGTGTTTATTGAGTCGTATCTCGAGATTTAGTTAAATAAATTGTCCAGTTTTGTACGGAGTGTTCAAATTAACGAACCCAAGTAGGAATATCCTAACAGTATTAATGGTCATGATCGAAAAGCCACTCCTTCATGGTCGAAATGGCCGAAAATTGAAAAAAGTGCAAAAAATCACTGGACTGGGAATCTAAGTTCCGGAGAGGCTCCGACGTCGAAAAATTGACCAGAATACGTCTACGTCATTCCGAATATTGTGTGAAATCACTATATTGGCGGGAGATCTATATTACATTTTTTAACACAGGAGTCTCATGAAGGTTCAACTTTGAGATGAAACCACGCTGTCTAAGGAGAATGAATTGAGACATGAATGTCTATAACATTGAATTTGTCTCCATCAATCAATAATCGAATGAACTACTATTTGTCCATCAATTTTATATTCATCAATTATTTCGAAAATATACAATTTCATCTATATCCTAAAATTTTGATAATAGCTTATTGGGTTCTTGTAATCTATTTTCAACAGGAGTACATCTCAAGAAATTGGACAAAAAATCAGATAAGAGACGACAGATTCGCTTCATTTCTTACCCTTGAGAAGAGTCGCATTTTTTTGCGATCAAAACACTCCATTTTCTTGAACCATTTGTGACGTCACACTTTATTCTGGTTCAAAACGTTTTGAAAGCGTCTCTGGACAGTTTCCATCATGTTTCAATATGGCGAACTGTCATTGTTCAATTCCCTGGTTGCATTTTTTCGGCTCATGAAACGATGACGTAGAGGTGTAAACTGATTTAAAACGGTGTCATCAAAACTGCTTCGTCGCATAAAAATGTCTTCTCAACGCTTTTTATATATTTTCTTTTTTCAAACAAATCCTCTCTCATCGTTCCAGGCACGTACCAGGGCCAATGGATGCGCGGCATGCGACACGGCTACGGCATCCGCAAGAGCGCGCCCTTCGGTAAGGCGTCAAAGTACCGCGCCAACCGCACCCTTCGGGCGTCGCTGACGTCGCTGCGCAGCGACGAGCCGACAGGTGGCGCTCCAAACGCCGAGCTGACCGACAAGCGTGACAGGCGCGTCGACGACTCGAGGGGCGGGTTCGTGCTGAAGGTGAGCTCGGCGGAGCCGACGGCGCGGCGCCGGTCGCTCGGATCGGGCAACGTCGTCAAGAGGGGCCTCTTCACTGTGAGTATCGACCGATGGCGTCGCGCGGACTGTGAGTCCGCACCCGTGCGGAGTGAGAGTCCGCTCGCGCCCTTTGGTTTTGCAGTGACTCTACGATGCTTGTTTCATTGTACGCATTACGACTATTGCGGAGTGAGAGTCCGCTCGCGCTCTTTGGTTTTGCAGTGACTCTACGATGCTTGTTTCATTGTACGCATTACGACTATTGCGGAGTGAGAGTCCGCTCGCGCTCTTTGGTTTTGCAGTGACTCTACGATGCTTGTTTCATTGTACGCATTACGACTATTGCGGAGTGAGAGTCCGCATGCCTAACTAACTAAAATTATTATTTCGTTGTCCACATTACGACCATGCGAAGTGAGTTCGCCTTTGAACCATGCGGAGTGACAGTCCGCGCACACCCTTTTGTGTTGCAATAATTGTACAATGCTTGTTTTATTGTCCGCATTACGATCATGCGGGATTCTGCGACTCCGCATTTATTCCGCACCCGTGCGAAGTGAAAGTCCGCGCGGGCCTTTTTGTTTTGCAATGACTCTACGATGTTTGTTTTATTGTACGCATTACGACCATTGCGGATTGAGAGTCCGCAAGCGCTTTGCTCTATTGTAATAACTAAAATTATTATTTCGTTGTCCACATTACGACCATGCGAAGTGAATTCGCATTTGAACCATGCGGAGTGAGAGTCCGCGCACACCCTTTTGTGTTGCAATAATTGTACGATGCTTGTTTTCTTGTCCGCATTACGATCATGCGGAGGTATGCGCCTTTTTGTTTTGCAATGACTCTACGATGTTTGTTTTATTGTACGCATTACGACCATTGCGGAGTGAGGGTCCGCAAGCGCTTTGCTCTATTGTAATAACTAAAATTATTATTTCGTTGTCCACATTACGACCATGCGAAGTGAATTCGCATTTGAACCATGCGGAGTGAGAGTCCGCGCACACCCTTTTGTGTTGCAATAATTGTACGATGCTTGTATTATTGTCCGCATTACGATCATGCGGAGTTATGCGATTCCGCATTTGAACCATGCGGAGTAAAAGTCCACGCACGCCCTTCTGGGTTGCATTAATTATAAAATTCTTGTTTTATTATCCTCATGACGATCATTGCGGAGTGGAAGTCCGCATGCGCTTTTCTTATTTTGATAACCACAATTCTTATTTCATCGTGTAAATTATGACCATGCGAAGTGAGAGTCCGCGTGTGATTTTCTGTGTTGAAATAACTACAATTCTCTACCATGCGGAGTGAGAGTCCGCGATCAATTTTCCGTGTTGTTGTGAATCTGACAGATTCAGTAAAAAAGTCCTAGTTTTTGTGTGTGTGTGTGTTGAAAAAAGTTCAAAATTTTCTTTCAGTTATTTGTTGAGCATAAAAATGCGCAACCTTATCCTAATCTGACCGAACTCGTATCTCTTGCAACTGAGATCTTAGATCCCCATCATGGTGGAGTCAGAGAAACAATCGGTCCAGTTCGCGCTACTCAATAAGAAAAATTCCCTTGCAGGGCCTAAAACTGAAAAAACAACGAAGCACCGGCGACCTGGAGAAGAGGGCCGGCTCGGGCAGCATCCGATCTACGGGGTCCTCGGCCTCCTGGGTCAGCACCGATTCGGCCCAATCCGGCATGACGAACACGTCCATACCGTCCGACTCCAATGCCAGTTTTGTTGTTGAGGTAATTATACGCGCGCTATTGCTATCATCGCGAACAGAGTGGGAAAGTTCGATTGGGAGTCGCATAAAAAACGGGAGCTCGAAATGAAATGGCATGTTCGCTTCCTCTTTTGAAGGCCAATCATTTCTCTCTTGGATCCAAAAAGAATCCACATGGGTAGGTAGAATAAGTGACTGACCATCAGAGCTCTCGGAGTAGATAGGCTCAAAATCCCATGTATTTTCTTAAGGAGGTTCATTTTGGTCGAAACTGAACATTTTTGAGTTGGAACGCCGCACGCGCGCTCTTTGGTGTTTAGTTGGTTTTTAGTTGGTTTTAGTTGCGGTTTCTACACCTTTTACAGTTGTATTTCAGATTCATCAAGTTAATTTCAGAAAGCGTCAATTGAATTTCAGAATAGTCACTTGTATTTCAGAAAGTATTAATTGTATTTCAGAATAGTGAGTTGAATTTCAGAAAGTATCAATTGTATTTCAGGATAGTGAAATGAATTTCAGAAAGCGTAAAATGTATTTCAGATTAGTTATATTGATTTCAGAAAGCATCAATTGAATTTCAGAATAGTCAGTTCAATATCAGAAAATGTCATTTGTATATCAGAGATGACACCTGTGCAAGTTTTGCAACTGAAATAAATACTAAAGAAGCTAGCAAAGCCACACACGAATTTCGACTCAGGATAGATCACATAATTTTAGGCTCATTTTAGGCTATTTTATTACCCTATTCCCAAATTTTTTGCTCTTCTCTTTGATAGAAAAATCTGTGGCTTTGCTAGCTTCGGCCGAACTCAGCAGAGCCATTTTTGAAAAACAATAATTTTGTGGTTTTGAGATAGCCAAATTGTAGAGCTCATTTTAGGCTAATTTATTACCCTATTCCCTTTTTTTTGCTCCCGCCCATGATAGAAAAATTTGTGGCTTTGCTAACTTCGGGCGAACTCAGCAGAGCCATTTTTGAAAATCCACTTTTTTTTGCGATTCAATATAACGATATTTTAGGACTAATTTTAGGCTAATTGATTACCCCAATTTGCTTTGCTAGCTTCTTTAGTATCTGAAATAAGATAGTTTGGATGAATAACCACGCAACATGACGAGATAAATAATATTATCCACATGTTATCCAAATTCTCTGCTCAATAACTTCTCATTGAGCCTTCCTCTTATAAAATGACAGTTTATGACCTAAACTAAACCACTAATTATTGGTACATTCTTTTTTCACACAATTTAATCCTGATAATGCTTATTTAGGGTGTTGTGGCGTTGAAAAGGCGGTTCGGAAAGTGTTAACACAGTGTTAAAGAGGTCAAATGGCTCATATATTTTCTGGGTTGCTTTTATAAGTAGACATACGTAGCAATTTTAGGCGACAATACGAAAATAGAGGAAGAGAGAGCGAGCACAATTAACACAAATTCAGTTCAATGTTATAACAACAGACGGCTATATACGAATCCGACAAAGAATCCTTGTCCATATTTTTGAAAAATTTTCACTTCAGTGTATATAATTGCTCAACATTATTATAAAGTAGTTTATCGATTCATCATTCATATCAATATGGAACACGAAATGTTGACTTGAGATAAAATCTACTTGAATTCGAACATGGCATCCTCTGATGCAATAGAATTATTGGAATTTATGCGATATGACTAGATGGAAAATATTTCTTTACTACTCATCCAATTCTATTGAATTTCTTACAAAACCAAATTATACGAAACACATTTTTACTGGAAAATTTTCATAGGTGAGTTAACACGTGTGTGCAATTACACCACATATATTCCTGGTGACACAGAGGAGACATGTAACAGTCTGTAGTTTTTCATTTGTTAGCAATTTTTTTTTCAACCACTTGTTTTACCGAAGTATCTTCTTTTTTTAAAACGACACCCTGTATGCATATTTCTATAGCCTTGAAATTCTGTTTTCTAGATGGTAATGTTCGTTTGTTTTCTATCTAGTTTGGTAACAGTCATTCACAAATATTTGTAGTTTGATACAGTCTAATTGACTAACTATTAGAAAAGATTTGTGAGATAAAATCCTTTTCGTACTATGATTAAACGAGTAAAAATACTTTGAGGATAATTCTCGTGCAGTCAAAAGATGGAAAAAAAATCTTTCGTGGCCTCAAATTGCGTTCAGAAACATCACTTCAATAGTCTATGTAGGCATCGGAAGCGCATCAGCATCGGAAACGAGATACAAATCAAATAAAAAACCAATCCAAAGACAACTTCCCCATCCCGGTAATAAACCCACCACCATCCCCGCACGGCTCCTCATTTCCGCTTTTGAACCCCCGCGGTTTCTATTTCCTGTTCCAGGACGACACCCTGGATCCGAGCGTGATCGAGACCTACATGGGAGAGTGGAAGAACGACAAAAGGAGCGGCTACGGCCTCAGCGAACGATCCGACGGCCTCAGATACGAGGGCGAGTGGTACAACAACAAGAAGTACGGCTACGGCGTGACGACGTTCAGCAACGGCGAGAAGGAGGAGGGCAAGTACAAGAACAACGTGTTGATCACCAGCCAGAAGAAGAAGCTGTTCCTGATGCGCAGCGCCAAGTTTAGGGAGCGGATAGACGCGGCAGTGAACGCTGCACAGCGCGCTTCCAAGATAGCCCTGCAGAAGTCCGACATCGCGATCAACCGGACTGCGACTGCGCGAGGCAAAGCTGAGCAGGCTGATATTGCGTCAGCGCATGCGCGGGAAGACTCGGACATAGCCGAGGGCGTGGCCAAGCAGTACGCGCCGGACTTTAAGCAGCCTGGCCTGGAGCGGCTGAAGGCCAGGCAGAACAAGTACCGCGACATGCAGCTGCAAAACCAGAGCCTGGAGCAGAAGCCCAACTCGAACTCCCTCGACCAACTAGCCAACAAAGTGTCCAACCAGATTCCGAACCAGATACCCAACCAAATTCCCAACCCCTACTCTCAGGGCCTGCACAACGATTCCAGTGTGGCCGCCAGCAAGCCGGCTAGCAACCCCTACGGGAATCCGTCTCCCGCCAACCCCTATAGCAACCCCTCGATGCAGAGCAACACCGCGAACGAATTCAGGCCGCAGTTGGGCAACAGTACTGGGGAAGGCAACCACGGTCACGAGTTGAATTCTTCGTTGAACAAGAGGAATTCGATGGGTGGCGATGACAACCCGGGTAGTAACTCGTTGAGGAGGATGTCCAGGAGAGTTTCGGGCGACAGGCCCTATTTGGGGAATATTGGACAGCAATCTTCCATCGATCATTTCGATCACTACAAGAGGCCGCCTAGTAGGGATTCCAGTGTTGACAGGTAAAGTCATCTCTGCTGATTAGTGGAAATTACATTATGATTTTCGGGAATATGAGTAATTGTTGAGGATATTCGTAATCTAGAATCTAAAACTGTTCCCTGAAAAAAAGGGGCCATGGGTAAGAAAGTGCTAACTATATGCTCAATAGATTAAACTATAGGGACGATCATATAATGAATAAGCTAGTTAGACGACACGCAGAGACTATGTTGAGAAAAACAAGAATCCACGTGATTCCACTCCTACACGACCTGACAAGAATCAAATACAAAAGACCAATACACCAATTACGAATAGACTTACAAAATGAAACACAGGAACTTTCAAACACTTTTCAAACACATTTCCAAACACATTTCCAAACACATTTCCAAACACATTTCCAAACACATTTCCAAACACATTTCCAAACACACTTCCAAACACTTTTCAAACACTTTTCAAACACTTTTCAAACACTTTTCAAACACTTTTCAAACACTTTTCAAACACTTTTCAAATACTTTTCAAACACATTTCCAAACACTTTTCAAACACTATTCAAACACTATTCAAACACTATTCAAACACTTTTCAAACACTTTTCAAACACTTTTCAAACACTTTTCAAACACTTTTCAAACACTTTTCAAACACTTTTCAAACACTTTTCAAATACTTTTCAAACACATTTCCAAACACTTTTCAAACACATTTCCAAACACTTTTAAACACTTTTCAAACACTTTTCAAACACTTTTCAAACACTTTTCAAACACTTTTCAAACACTTTTCAAACACTTTTCAAACACTTTTCAAACACTTTTCAAACACTTTTCAAACACTTTTCAAACACTTTTCAAACACATTTCCAAACACTTTTCAAACACTATTCAAACACTATTCAAACACTATTCAAACACTTTTCAAACACTTTTCAAACACTTTTCAAACACTTTTCAAACACTTTTCAAACACTTTTCAAACACTTTTCAAACACTTTTCAAATACTTTTCAAACACATTTCCAAACACTTTTCAAACACATTTCCAAACACTTTTAAACACTTTTCAAACACTTTTCAAACACTTTTCAAACACTTTTCAAACACTTTTCAAACACTTTTCAAACACTTTTCAAACACTTTTCAAACACTTTTCAAACACTTTTCAAACACTTTTCATACACTTTTCAAATACTTTTCAAACACATTTCCAAACACTTTTCAAACACATTTCCAAACACTTTTCAAACACATTTCCAAACACTTTTCAAACACTTTTCAAACACTTTTCAAACACTTTTCAAACACTTTTCAAACACTTTTCAAACACTTTTCAAACACTTTTCAAACACTTTTCAAACACTTTTCAAACACTTTTCAAACACTTTACTTCTTCAAGTTGACTTTGAATCCGTTCCAGGTACTCCAGGGCGACCGGCCGACTCAGCAACACCCTCAGCTCCAGACAGCCCTCCGTCGACCGCACCTCCAACCACCGGCTAGCCGACACCCCCGACCGCACCCTTCGGGCCCCCTCGGCCGTGAGGGGGGCCACCCCCGCGCCCCCCAACGCCAACGGCCCATCGTCGTCGTCGGCAGCCAGGAACGGCTCCGTTCTGACGGGCGCCGCTGCCAACAATCCGGGTGCGCCGCCCCAGGTGGTGCCACCCTTCGAGGACATCATCCTGCGCAAGCGCGGCCTCGGCCAGGACATCGTGCCGTCGCCCAATCAGCCCAAGAGGACGGAGAGTCTGTTTATTCCTGGTGGGGACAAGCCGCAGGCGGTCAAGGTCAACGTGCATCAGGTGGGTGGTTCGGTGGGGGTGTTGTGGGTGGGGTTTATTTCGACTTTGGGGCGTGGCTGAGACGTATTGTTATATTTTTATAATATATCGCCTACTTCGCCTTCCGAAAACGCCTGCACTGTGAGAGTTAAGCTTAAAGCTCAACTATAAGTTGAGCTTAGATTCATATTTTCCGTGTGAGCTGCAGGTTTAGGGTTCTCTTGGGCAGTGTCAGTGTCACCATCAGTTATTCGTTGATTATGGGCCGGTGAAATGGATTTATTAATAGCGAATATCGTGAGATCACATTTTTTAAAAGGTTTCGAGTTACAAGGCCCACTACAATTCCAATATTGAATCACATTAATCTAAATCGAGGATCGTTGGAATTTGTATCAGTATCTTTTCTCTTTAAAAATGTCTTCTTCTCAAGAGAACATTTTGTGCCTTGGATAATATCCAGGAATAAGAATTGAACACCTCCAAAATGTTCCATCTATTTTCTTACATTTAAAGTGTTAATAATGTTTAAAATAACCGATTCCTTTGCAGTAGAAAAATTGAGTCCCATTTCTAACGAAGTAATTTCTCATTTCAAATTGAAATCTCGCTTTTACACCTCAAGTTCCTCGCCTATTCAGTTAGGAATAACTTTTGAGGTGAACCTATTGGGGCCTGGTGGTTCAGTGGTAGAAGCTTTAGTCTTATGAAAATTTATCCCCGCTATTTTAACTCATACGAGTTCCTAGTGAACTTCTGAGAGTTGGTGAATCCCAGTTGGTGACGTAAGACCCTTCTAGGAACTCAAGTCTCTTGCAGAAAAGTTCTGCAGTTCTCGCAGTATCGGAAACAATCACTCTCCAAATTGTCCATCTCCTTGAGATAATACCTCAAAGGGCAGTGTCTAGTGAGGAGTTTTATGACCAGTTGCAGGTATTTCTCGTCCAACTCAGGAAGCTTTTTGCTTTTTTTGGCGATAGGCTCAAAAGCTTTTTCGCTCGTCTTCGTTTTGGCTTTTTGTTCCAGTGAGATTTCATTTCAATTGTTTCCCAGTGTCGAAACTCTTATTCTTCCAAGTGGTCTTTAGAGAGTCCACAAAAGAGTTCTGGGCTAGGAAATTTGTGTTTTCTCTTAAATCTCTTGTGACCTGACAACCACATCAAACTAGGGGTGTGCAAAGATATCGATATATCGATATGTATCGATATATATCGATATATCAAATAACGATACTGTGAGGATAAAATATCGATATATCGATATTTATCGATATGTATCGATAATTATCGATATGTATCAATATGTATCGATATATCGATATCTATCAATATATATCGATATATCGATATATATCGATATGTATCGATATATCGATAGATATCGATGAATATCGATAGATATCGATATATCGATACATATTGATACATATTGATAATCGATATCGATATATATCGATATATATCGATAAATATCGATAAATATCGATAAATATCGATAAATATCGATAAATATCGATAAATACCGATATATCGATACATATCGATACATATGGAATGGAGTGATGGGAACAGATGGCAAAAGACACAAGTCACAAACAAAAATAAAATGGAAACATGTAAAGATGCAACATGCAATAATTAGTTAATACTTTCGCTGCGGTTGACGAAATATCCGGCAAATTATTTGTGGTTCCGTGGTGCGAGTGACGTATATTTTCACTGGCCGATTTCAGTTACCGGACTGCGGCAAGTGATGGGCAATTTCGAATGAAAAAAATCGAACATTTCGATTGCTGTAAGTGTTGGAACTTGAAAGCTCTCGAGATAATGTGATTTGTTCACGAGAAATCATTCGAATGATTCAACATACGACCGACGTCGTGAATACACTCGATATTAATTGATATGTAGCGATATATCGATATTATAAAAAATGTATATCGATATATCGATAAGTATCGATAAGTATCGACAGATAAGTATCGATATATCGATAAGTATCGATAAGTATCGATAAGTATCGATAAGTATCGATATTGATCGATATATCGATACTTATCGATATATCGATACTTATCGATATATCGATACTTATCGATATATCGATATATCGATACTTATCGATACTTATCGATACTTATCGATATATCGATACTTATCGATATATCGATACTTATCGATACTTATCTATCGATATATCGATACTTATCTATCGATATATCGATACTTATCGATATATCGATCGATATCGATATATCGATATATCGATCAATATCGATATTGAAATGAGTATTGATATCGATATCGTATTTCCAATATCGCACACCCCTACATCAAACTGACCTGGTTGTTCGCTATCAGTTGCCTCAGAGATTGTTTGCAGTCCCAAGTCAGCTAGACTCACAAGTGTTCGACCTCTGAGCTCTCAGTGCCATCTGATAGGACAATTCGAATGATAAATGAATTTCTCGACTGATCATACCCGAACCCCGTCCTATTATCGGCCAACTCCGCTCTTCCACATTTCCGCTCACCTTTTACATAACGGCAGTGAGTCAAAAATGTCCGCGCCACCTCTGATGACGTACGGCGTCTAAAATCGTCCCAGCGAGCAGCTAGCGTCGGCCGCGCCACACCGCTGCAGCCACAGTCAGACCTGTTGTTCGGCGGGAAAACCGCGTTAAACCGTCCTCTCGGTCATGTTGTGGTACCAGGGCGATGAAGATGAGGACGAGAATCTCATGTTCTCGCCTGCCCTTCTCGCTAGGCGGGCCTCCGAAAGCTGGATCGACACCCCGCCAGTTGAGGTTAGCACTTCCTCCAAGAGACCCAGAGGTTGCTGGCTCTTGATACTCTTCCGTAATAGAAAATAAAAAAAGCGCGGGAATGGTAGTTCAGGTAGTAGATTGACAGCGATTCGTGCCATCAGAGACCATTATTGTTGGTGACAGGTGACAGTCATCATCTGTGTACCTATTATGAGTTCTGTGACTCTTTTCAGATTGCTGGAGCCAATTATTATCCGATGTCAATTTCGCTTTCAGGGTGGATTCATTCACTGAGCACATGACTTCACCTATTAACTACGCGATCAGGAGCATGGAATCTGCATTGTTTCTTCATTTTCTTCAAAAGTCTGTGTTAACTTTCCAAAACGTACATTGGGAGAGGGTGTAGGCATTGGATTTGTGGATTTGGTTCAATCAGTGGGTCTTTTATAATGGAAACCTAGATATATTAGGATAATATCTACTGGCTACGAGTTGGTTCCAGCCTTAGACCATAATGTCACAGAATGATATTGATGATGTGAAATTTTCATCGAAATTTTTAATACTCATGGTTGGCAATACTGAGTAGGTACGACGAGATTGTTGCCGATCTACGGGATTCCGATATGCTGTTTTTATTTTTAGCCGGTTTCGCTATTTATCAGCTGTATATGTCGTCCCATGGGACATTTTTGGACCGTTTCCACAAACAACGCCGTTTTGTCGTTAGGTAGGTAGGTACTTGATAATCTCAGTGAAAATCCAGTCAGGGAATAAGATTTCGAGCACGATGGATGATCATTAGCAGCGTATCTTGAATGTGAAAAAAACAGATTTCAGTACTTTTTAAGGTACGGAGATTTTTGGCTCAAGACCAAAAATCTTAACTATGTCAGCGACCATTTTGGCATTAGTGGGTTTTTTCAACTTTACTATGATTAAGCATCCAGAATAATATCCGAGTTTGGAGAATTTCAAGTTATAAGCACAAAATAATTTAATTTTCCAGTCAAAAGTGCGGAATGTCGAATTATATTTTGATATTTAGAATAGGAATTTCGTGTTGCGAATCAAAAGTCAATGAGTCACAACTACAATAATTATATCGCGGTAAAATTCACGTTTTTTTTTGCGTCACGATCTTTATTTTCATGGAAACGAAATTTTCTTGTCAGTCACTCATTATGATTCTTGTTACGTTGGTTACGAACCATGCATTTTTCTTGGGTTGATTTGGTTTGACAAATTTTCTTTATATCTATTAATAAAAAAAACTTCCATATGTCGCGAACTTTATGTGTGACACTGTATATAACATAGTTCTCAAGATGTTTGTAACATTTTGTATGGGTGTGTGGTCTGAGGCCCCGTCCGATCAACCCCGCCTTGTCTCCTTCCAGAACCTGATGGCGACGCAGACGTCTTTGCAGCGCAAAAAGTCGCTGCCCGACGTGCAGGATCTGCCGCGTTCGACGGGCGCCATGTCCCGCGAGGAGGTGTCCTACCTGGGGTCGGCGAGGCGCGAAGAAGTGCGCCGCCAGCAGGACGAGTACGAGAGGCTGCGCGCCAATCCGCTCCTGTACCTCGTCAGTCCGCAAGTCAAGGTAGGCGGGGTAGAGGTCGCTGCGCGTGCGAGTACGGGGTTAGGCGGGGTTCGCAAGGAGACTTTTTGCGTTTTTGATGTTTGCGTTTCGGCTTGTGATTGGTGGAGCGGAATCGGGGATCAAACTGACGAAAAAGCGCATTCACATCATAAACCGTAAGTAAAAGAAGTAAGTGTTTTTGACGGGGACCTTAGCTTTTAAGTGTCATCTGAAGTACTACTCGGCTACGGCTGGTTATCGTTGGAGAAGTCCGACTCCTCCTGCTAAACGATGCTGCAGAAATTAAAATTTCCAATAGCCGCGCCGGTAAACGAACCCGTACCCTCTGGACCCAAAGGCCAGCGCCTCAACGCACTCGACCACCAACCGTTTCGCTTCTTCAACGGGGAAGTTTCCTTCAAACTTATTATCATCAAATTATTGTTTGAATAACTAGTACATTATTATATTTCTGCTGTCTCGAAAGAATAATTTCAATTTTCAAAATACAGCGATTTATAATTTTCATAGCGGAACTCTATGACGTACTACCTAGATTTGGTGACATTTATATAGTGATATCTGTGGATCATAAGTTTCTGAACTTAATTCGGTTGAGCCTACTGACCTGCCCTGTTGCCAGATTGAAGTCACTAATTTCTTACCAATATCATCATTATTTTGTATACCACGTTTCTGGGATTTTATCCAAACCAAATTTGTTCGCACGAGAAAAATAAAAAATATATATTTTCGATGAATTTTCACAAACTAGAAATCTGAATTTTGGAAACTTCCCCAAGCATTACTTTTATTTTTGTTTCCTGACTCCATAATTTGATGAATGATATCCATGCCATCTGGAGATGACTAAAATTGCTTCTTCTTTTACACTTGAAAAAAAATCCGTCTAATATTGAAAGAACAGGTATTTTCCATTCTGCAGATGAAATCGCCGATGAAAGAAAATAATCATGATTATAAAAATGTCAATAAACGACACCACAATTTTCGTTTTTATAAGCTTAGGATATTTAGCTGAGATTATTCAGCTGAGAATATTCAGCTTTCTGCGTCAGTTTGATTCCAGATTCTGCTTCACCAATCAGAAGACTAGACTTAAAAAGCAAAGCGCAAAAAGTCTGGTTGTGTTGTAAAACTCCCGCCTTAGGTTAGGTCTAGAGAAAGGTGGATATAAATATATGGTGAAACGACTCTTCAATTGTTTTCCGTCAAAACCTGTAGACTGGTTTAGCGAAGATCAAAACACCGGTAATATTTCACTAATCGTTCGGAGATGGCGTTAATACCGCCTTTAATATCAATATCAGTTCTCTATTGATATCTGTATTCTATGGTTTTGTGTATTCAAGTGACAGTGACAGATCATTCACCTGAAATATAAATGTTTTTCGATTATTTAATCATGATATTGATTGAACAAATCAAACAAAATCAAAGTGACTGAGAAATTGTGAAAATTGATTTTCATCATGTGGAATCAGCAGACGTGGCGCCATCCATATGGAGTCGTGGAAGTATTACTAGTGTTTGAAACTATGAATTCTACAAAATCAAGTAGGCAGAAGTCTAAAAATATTTCTAGTGCCTTTTAATGGGACTCGTTCCACCATATCTATATCCACCTTGGTCTAGAGTCTAGATCGTCTTCCAGTCGGTGTTGTGTCAAAAAAAAACGCATTTTTTTATATCTGCAAGAGAGATTGTGAGTTGTGGTGTCTAATGTCTAATTGGATATCCTGGTTCTTCATCAGAGCACGCTAAAAGTAAGACACAATGCACCACAGTTTATCACGAGTGTGATCGAAGACAATTCAACGTTTATTGGTGATGTTAAACGAATTTTTTTCCACCGACAAATATATAGTGTATAAGACTTACAACAAGGGTAATACTTTATTTAACCTCGGTGTTAAGTAGGTACCTACTCTTGCACTACTATTTCAGGAGTTCAATAGCGAAAATACAAACTAACAACAAGGCTGTAAAAGTGTCAAGAACGACACTCAATTATTACAGGCAATCATCGATATGACTTGAGATTCAAATCTAAATCTTCTCCATTACACGAGTAAAATATAAGGAATTTTGTGACACTTCTACTAGGTCTAGAGGCCTCTGCTAAATACGAAAAGTCGAACAGCTCTGTACAACGTATTTTGTTTTTTTTTATGCAGAAGCTATATTGCGCATATCGATATTTGTCAGAATTCGTGAATACAAAAATTTCCTATATGATTAGTTGAACGTCCTTATAGAGATTTCTTCCAATGTAGAAGCTATTACAATTATCGATATTAGTCAGAATTTATTTTTGAAAAAATGTTTCATATGCGTACCTACCTACTTCAATGGTAGGTCAATGGTAGGTATATCCCTTGTAGACCAGTACATAATGTAGAGATATTTATAACATTACCTGTATATTGCAAATATCCTGTTAGAAGATGAGCTAATTCATCTCAATTTCGCAAATATAGGATCTTCAATATCTGTTACTTTGTACCTGACAATTAGAATAACATTTTTATTTTTTGACTAGACGAATCTCAGAACGAAATTTAAATATACTTCACTAAATATTCTGATTCTAAATTTATCATGTCTTGATTAATGGTGAACTTAGTGATTTAGAACTCTACATCAAAGTCAAACTGATTTAAACGGATATGTGTTATGAGACGGAAGATATTCTGGACCTTTTATCAAAAACATTGTAAATATTATGACTCCTGCTCAAATATGAATTATGAATTTTTTCTTCACTTGAACAACTTCGAAAGAATACTAGAAAATATTTTTCGAAGTATGTAATCTTCATGTACCAACCAAAAACTCATAATCTAGTGCAGGTATAAAAGAATAGATGCTATTTCGATAGTTAATTATACTACACTGACAGGACATTTCGAATGTTTCCTCTTCATTTTTGAATAACGCCTCGCACTGTTTTTCTGAGTTCGACTTTACCTAGGTTTTATCTGAGATTACTAGACTATTTGTCTATAAATGGGGTCGATACTCGGGAGAATTACCGCTGAGACATGTGACATGAGGAGCTTATGTAATTTATTTTCATAAATGTAGTGAAACATTCAATTCCAAATTAATCATAAAATATGTACAACGTTGTTGCGTTTATCATGTAAAGAATCATGTTTGATATTTCTTTCATTCAATTTTCACAATTGCGTTTATCATGTAATGAATCATGTTTGATATTTCTTTCATTCAATGTTCACATTTTCAGTAATTTCACCCCAATGCAAGTAGTGGCATTCTTTACGTTGTTTGGCAGCATCATTAATCAGAGTACTTTATCCTATATATATATATATAGTTGGCATGGAACATCTATATTTATCCGCATCTTTCCGAATATTATAAATGAAATGCCACCTGTTCTCTATGACAGATGCTAGTTTATTTTATATATTATCCTCTTCCAAAATATTCTTATTCCTAGCTTTCACCATGTTCGACGGACATTTGGTATAGGTTTTCCTTTCATGCAGTTGAAAGATAAAAAAATATCAACTGCCTGCTCTCATCTGACTCAGCAATTGAAAATTGACTTATCAGGAAATGCTCAATAATATCCTCAAATGTAGAACAACAGTAATTCTCTTGAACGGCTTCAACTGAGTGAACCTTTCACGTAACTCGTTTGTTTCTCTTTGCTCTCGCCTTACAGAGAAAAGATAGGTATGTTAGCTCTATAGAATCGTCTTTCCACTTGCTACATGTACTGTTTACACAGAGGTTTGTCCATTTCAAAACAAAAATCACCCTTATTCTCAATATCTATGGCTTGCAAAAAATTCCTTGGTCATTCAGAGCTACACTCCAATAATAAAGAAGATATAGAATGGACAGGTCTCTCGAAGCATCTATGTCTAGAGTCTAGAGTTTATTGACAAGTTCAGCCAGCGTTGAGAGAGAAAAAATATGTCTGCCCTATGCCCTATTGTTGTCTTTGTCATCAAGATTGCAACTTAAAACAGGTACTGGAAATTCTATGATTGGGACTAAAAAAGAAGAAGACCTATATAACCTGTATATAATTGGTTTGTTTTCTTGTATTATTTTAGTTATTCCGATTATTTCGAATATTTTGTGAGCATTGTAAGCTTACAATAATTGTCGAATAATTCCAAACACATTATTCTTCTCTTTTTTACGTCCCAATCATATTTTTTCATTATTTTAAGTTGCAATCTTGATGACAAAGATAACACTAGGGCAGACATATTATTTCTCTCTCAACGCTGGCTGAACTTGTCAATTATTGTTATGGGGTCACTGTTGGCATTGAATGTATCCTCTGGTAACTTACCTAGGTTGAGTCTAACGTAGTACGGAAACTGGAAGGCCTTTTGATGTTGGTTAAATTGAACGGCGGTAGATGGCGCGTCATATCAGTTCCCGTACTAAAAGAGCGCACGGCTTTGGCTTCTAGTTTTGGCTTTGGCATGCGTCTACATCATCTGAAGAGTGTTCATCGTAGATGAATTCTGAAAGAGAAAATGTTATACCAGTGAATCAATATTGGTGTGTAGAAAATTAAATCGGCAACAAATAATGAATCAGATGCACTTTTAAATTGTTAATAATAAATGAATATGCCGTTCCTATTCATATAACTTAGATTAAAGTTGCCTTCTGATGAGAATTCTACAAAGCTATACCTATAGTAAAATGAATGGTTTAGAAAATGCTGTAAACCGGTATCAATGTATATTTTGTAAAACAACCGAATCCTTAAAACTTACCCTGAACAGCTAGTAGTTGATTTAATGTGTAAAATAACCCTTCCATAATATTTTCGACTTGATAGAATATTGTTAAGTCAACATGCGAAATTTCCAATTTATATAATTGTTCAAATTGTCAATCACCTCACTGAAGACATAAATTGTAGTGCGAGAAGTGAACCATAGTAAAAATATATTTATTGAGTAGTAATACGTATACGATCCATACAAAAATGTCCTATCAATCTATCTTCAAGAATGCCACAACAAACTTTCAAACTGAACCTCTGGTGGATGTTATATCGATTCATCTGACCAAATTATTGTCCCAATGTCAGAAATTATGCTTCATTAAGATTCTCTTTATAAAGGAACATTCAATAAAAAAATTTCAACGCTTGAAATATATACATTATATACACAAAAAATATATCAATCTCATATCATCAGGCCGCTATTGAAATACTCAATGAATAATGATCAATGATCTGTTTCACACCACATTCTGATAATTGAAAAAGAATTGAGAAGTTCAGCCAGCGTTGAGAGAGAAAACATATGTCTGCCCTAGTGTTATCTTTTACACCAAGATTGCAACTTAAAATGATTAAAATGTTATGATTGGGACGTAAAAAAAGAGGAGAAGACTAATATCACAATTATAATGTGTTTGGATTTATTCAACAATTATTGTAAGCTCAAAAAATATTCGAAATAATCGGAATAACGAAAATACTACATTAAAAACAAAGCAAGTATATACACAGGTTATATAAGTCTTCTTCTTTTTTAGTCCCAACTCCCAGTTACAGCATTTTCATTATTTCAAGCAGAAATCTTGATGACAAAGACAACAATAGTGCATACGTAATGCAGACATTTTTTTTCTCTCTCAACGCTGGCTGAACTTGTCTATTAGTACGTGCGATAACTCTAACGAGTCTTCGCATCGCACTTATCAAACTATCAATATTATTACAATCCCGATGAACTTAATTTACCAATCCGACTGAAGACTGTTGAAAATAAATAACTATTGCACGCACAACTGGAATAATCACATTGTAGTAGTTTTAGTAACACCGATAACTAACAGTTACCAAGCACACACTTCTGACCACGATTTTCCGCCAGAAAAATCATTCATTTGGGTATTGCGCAGTATTGGCAAACTTCCTCAAAGTGCTGTTCAATCCGTAATTCCTACTTTAAAACTCGAGATACTTTTGGTGCATTCAACATGATTGGACCAAATAAGTCAAACATGTAGCACTCAGTAAATTGATGTCAAATGAGACATACTCAAATTGAATGCATGCTTCTGTATTGCTGCCTGTAAATTCGGTTCGAAATCCGGCTATATTATTTAGCGCGCCTTATGACACGTACATTACAATCTTATTTCTATATCATTTATCGATCTTATTTCTATATCATTTCGCGACTGATCAGGCCTAAATTCACTTCTACAGACAACAATTAATTCTCCATAAAATCAGGATTTCTCAATTACAGGACTCAAACTCACTGTGATGTTAGTTTCACGCGAAAAATTGTATATGAGGTGAACTGTGCACATCACAATCGCATTGTAATTGTAATGGTGGGTTTATAGATTCAACTAAACTATATAACAACTGAGAATTAACAATTAATAATTAGGAAGGTGTTTATGTACAATGCAATTATTAATAATTAAGAATCAGATGTTGAATGTTACGTGATTGAAAGCTAAATGTAATTTCAAAATGTTGAATTAAATGATATCATCAATCGAATGAGCAAAAAAAGCAAAAAACTCCTGAACCTAAAACCCATAGCACTATTATAGAAACAATTGACAAGTTCAGCCAGCTTTGAGAGAGAGAAAATATGTCAGCCTTAGTGTTGTCTTTGTCATCAAGATTGCAACTTAAAATAACGAAAATGTTGTGATTGCGACGTAAAAAAAAAGAAGAAATCTAAAAACACATTTATAATGTGTTTGGAATCATTCAACAATAATAAGTTAACAATGTTAAAAAATATTCTTAATAATCGGAATAACGAAAACAAACTACAAGAAAAACAAACCAATTATATACAGGTTATATAAGTCTTCTTCTTTTTTACGTCCCAATCATAACATTTTCATTTTTAAAGTTGCAATCTTGACGACAAAGACAACAGTAGGGCAGATTACAGTGGCTTCATAGGTTATATTTTTTCTCTCTCGAAGCTGGCTGAACTTGTCAATTAATATAGCTACTACCATGCCCGCCAAAAGTTAAAAAAAGACAAATGATGGCATTCTAATCGTTTTGCGCGTTCTGTCCACAACATTACTTAATTCTTGATTGTTAAGTTGAAAGATAGCCAACTCTAATTTAAGTGACAGATATAAATGTATAAACCCTCATAGACGTTCTCGTGTTTTCAACATTCTAAATTCTTAGTTGTCAATTTAAATTTTAGTTTGGTTGAATCTATGAACCCAGCATAACTGACGATGTCACTAATGTTTCAGGACTGGTTTACGCGCCAACAGCTGGTCCTTGTAGTACTGTTCATCAACATTTCGCTGGCCATCATGTTCTTCAAGCTGCTAACATAGTACAGGCTGAGCGTCGATAGACGCGGAAAAAAATAGACAAGTTTCAAACAAAAAATTATAACGAATATAGACACTCGGCATTTTGGACACGCTCGCTTGCTTGCCTTTCTGATGTTCGTTTTGAAGGATGACAGGACCCGGTGACGTAACTACATTGGTGCGACACAGAAAAGTCCATCGCCCTGTGTGAGAATTAATCTCAGACCCTTTGGGAATATAAGCCAAAATTTCAGCGGATTGACCCAAGAGAGAACCCGAGGGTGGCAGAAATTCACCAATTTGCGAACAGATTTATCTCCATTTTTCATAGGCTTGAATCATGAATAAAAGTCAAGGAATTAATGTTTTTTGATCTGTAGTATTATCAGCCATTGTAACAAAGCATTTTCACAAGAATTTTGCAAAAATTAATGATGATAATGATAAGATATTGATTTACTAAATGAAAATTTATTTTTATTAATCATCACCTACAATGGATGGGGATTTTATAATCGTTGAATAGTATTTCATTCAATATTACATTATGTATTATTTATTTCTGTGATATTATTTTTGTTAACTATGAGAATATTGTTCATAATTCTTTTTACTTTCCGTTGTTTGGATTTATAGGAGATTTTATGCCTGTCTAATAACTCTAATATAAAACTTGCATGGGGATGGAGCAGTTACGTTATTGAAAATTGGTTATAATGGTGTTGAAAATCAAAATGTCCTTCAGGATGAAGATTGGCAAAGCAAGGTTTTGACTTTTTGTCTACTGCGTGATATAAATTGTGGATAAGATGAATGCTGTGTCGTTTTGGGAACATTTTTTCGCTGTTGGATTTTTGTCAGATTTTATCTAATGTTTCTCCACTTGTCTTGTTTTGTTACCAAGTAATTTTCCATCATTTGTTCGAATTTAATTTTATTAACAATTGATTTTTTATCCAAAGGTTTCGTTTGAACGAACATACAATATGAAATACGTTCATATTGAACATTAAATTAGTTATCTGACAAAATTACAATGTTGAGAAGTTGTGAAGGTTGAATATAAATCATATCATATAGTTCATGTCAAGCTTGAAAATGCCTTCCATATATATGATCTTTTGGTCCTATTATGCTTATGAAATATTATACTGAAAATGTATGAAGTTATCATATCTCCTGCAAATTAAATCAGGTGTAAATAATTGTTGATGTTTTTGTATATTCTATAATTTGTTGAATACTCATATCATAACAGAGAAGTGTCTCCAAGACATTAGGTATCATGTTAGTAACAAAACAAGACTAGTCGATTTAAATATTTATTATGTTTCACTTGTTATTGTAAAAGATTTAGAAGCGAGAGTATATTTTAATTAGTTTAGCTATATTTATATTAGACTTATTTGGTCTTCGTTGTTATATTTGACAAATCTTGCAACGGATGTGGAGCTTTTAATTTCAGAATATTCTCACAAAACTAATATTTGACCATTGGTACCTACATAATAAAATTGCTATTCGTGTTTACTGAAAAATGTTCATGAGTGCTAAGAGTAAATGTAACAACAATATTCCTGTAATTTTTTCATCATCTGCTTTTATCAAATTTGTATATCTTCAATTCTAATTTGGATTGGAAGGTGTTTTGATCAAAATAAATAAATAAATGTAATATGTCTATGTATATGTACTCTGTAAATATTTTGGAAGATTTCAAAATATTCAATATCATTGATGTAGACAACTATAAGAATCGAATGAGAAGAAATAAATTGAATCAAAAGGTAACCCAAGCAAGATTTTGTCACTTCTGTAGACTGTACCATCAAATTAGATCAAATTTCAGTACTTATTTCGTAACTTGACGACAACTTTAAAGTTCATATATCTTAACATTGTATGCAGACATTTTTACTGAGTAGATATAGTGTTTAATGGAAATACTGAACTTTGATTTGAGTCTGTTGACTTTTTCTCATTTCTCTTGCAAACTGGAGACGTTTATGTTTCTAGAAACTTTAGGCGTTGTATTGTACACATTGCATATTTGATTTTTCAAAACATTTTGAATGTCTAGCTATGATAGTATAGGTACTTTTAAATTTGTAAAAGTTTTCTAAACTATTTTTGCGTGCCTTGTCAACCTAATGAACGTAGTGTTTGCAACCTGTGCAGACAGCATGTATGATATGAGCATTAAAAACAAAATTTCTAGATTTGTATATGGAAACATTATTATTAAATTATGTAATGTGTCTATCACTTTATATTTTCAATTTAATAAACGAAGGGCCGACTAAAATCTTCCCTTAGTCATATTGACTTGTATTACACAGTGTTTTATTATATCCACAAAACCTGACACAGATCATGCCTATTTGAAAAACTGATGGGTATTGCTTAGGAGCATTTAGGAGACACAATAACCATATGTCAAATTGGTCAAAACCCTATACTCAAAATATATTCAGTCACCCGGCCGGGATTCATTTGTTCAACCCCCATCATACTTATGCATTGTATATATATTTTGTGGTTATCGATCACCAATAAAGCGGAAATATACTTATTGGACTTTTAGGACTTGTAGGTATAGGTATACCTACCTATACAGTTCTTAACATGACTGATATGTAAAAATGAATCAATAAGTCATAGCATTGTTTATTCAATGTACAGAAATATTCGGGAGTAATACTAATACCACGAGAGCACAGATTTAGCCGGATATTTTTTGTGCTTAGTTTTCGAATACTTAAGATCGCATGATAAGTGCAAAATTACTATAATTCGCATTTAATGACCAAACATGCTCATATCAGAATAGTTGACTCACCATTCAAAATTTCGACGGAGGACGGACAATTTCACGAAAATAACATTATTTTTCCGACTTGCCTCGACTTGAATTTTATATTTTGTTTTACTCTTTGTCCGCTTCGTACTCTTGTTCAAAATGTTCATATGAACTAATAATCTATGTACAAGGCTCTAAGCACTAAGCAGCGTGATGCAAACGAAAAAAAGCAGAAGTCATTTTCTTAGGTTATGATTATGTATTTCTGGTATTATGTTGTATTTATTTATTTTATAGGCACCAGTTCCTGATAAATGATACAAATGAGATCAATATCCTTGAAACTTATTCAGAAATTTCCGAAACCTCTACCCAGATACTTTTCAGATGTATGATTAAAAATAAATACAGAGGTTCAATTATAAATTATCCAATTTTCAGACTAGAAATAATCTTCAATCTCAGTATCCCAAACGAATATTCTCAGGAATTCAGCCAACTGGGGCCATACATCTAGGCAATTATCTAGGAGCAATTGCACAATGGGTCAAGCTTCAAAATGATGGTGATGACATGATTCTGAGTATAGCTGATTTACACTCAATAACCATACCATATGTACCTAAGCTATGTATGTGCTTTTTCAAATCATGAGTTAAGACCATTTCAGGACACAAAGAAGTTATCCAAACATATTTTGGAAATTACTGCCACATTATTGGGATGTGGAATAGACCCAGGGAAATCCATTCTATTTCAGCAATCAACTGTACCAGAACACACACAAATATCATGGTGTTTAGGGTGTGTTTGTACCATGCCAAGGTTCATTGCATAACTCTCGAAAGAAACAAATATCAATCATATTCATTTCAGATTAGCTCATCTTCCCCAATATAAGGAAAAATCAAAAAATTTGAAAGATATACCCCTAGGATTATTTATTTATCCTGTTCTACAGGCAGCTGACATATTAGCTTATAAGTAATGGTGAATTTATAGTTAGTTAATGATAAGCCACAAATTGTTTATCAAAATCAAGAACATGAGAAATGTTCAAAATGACTGGCCCAAAACATGGGACTTAATAAAGATATCAGAACTATTTTTATCACTGAATAGGTCAATTTTTTCTCCTGTAAGAACTTCTTTTTTTTTCCTTGCTAGGGCAACACATGTTCCTGTAGGTGAAGACCAAATTCAACAAATCCAACTTTGTCAAGAACTAGCAAAGATGTTCAATAGTAGATATGGACAAACCTTCCCAATACCCCATACTCTCATTACAGGTACATACTTCATACCACTGATTGCTTATGTTTCAGATACTCTTCCTCCATTTTTGGATAAACAATTCATTCAATTTGTAATTCATTTCAGGTACAGAGTATGCTAGATTGAAGAGTCTCAGAGATCCAGCTAAAAAGATGTCAAAATCTGATCCTGATCCTAAGACTAGGATATGCATCACAGATAAACCTGAAGACATAGTGAGGAATATAAAAAAGTCTGTTACTGATTTCAAATCAGAGGTTACATATGATATTGAGCAGAGACCTGGTGTTTCAAACCTCATTAGCATTCATGCTTTTGTTACTGGCAAGACAGTAGATCAGATTTGCAAGGAAGCTCAGAACATCAACACTGGACAGTAAGAAATATCCTTATGAAGTAATTGTTTCCAGAAAGTCTCCACAACTGGTTACAGTTTAAAATGAGATAATGACTCCATAACAACCACTCAGTTAGAGTGAGGTAAAATACCAGTCATGAATTTTAATTTTAGATATAAGCTATTGGTTGCTGATGCAGTTGTGGAATACTTGAAGCCTATTCAGGAAAGAATTTCAGGCTATCTTTCTGACCAACAGTATTTGATGGATGTATTGAGAATTGGCCAAGAGAAGGCTAGTGAAATATCTTCTACTACTTGGCAAGAAATGCAGCATAAGTTAGGATTGACATTCACAGTAGGGAGCAAAAAGCAAACTGGAGTATATGTTGCATCTCACTGATATTTTGTGTAAATGTCTAATAAAATATTGTTTGCTCAGTACAAATTTTAATACAATTCATTTGAGTACTTCACAGCACTATAGCTAACCTCTTTATTGTTGAAGATAGGAGATCGGTTACATTGGAGGACTGAGTATTTTTTACAGCTGAAAACCGTAGTACTAACAAAAAAAATTGAACATGTGGTTTTCTATTTATTGAAAAAAAAATGTTTTCCAATGGGAAATATTTCATCCTTAAACCACAAATAACGGAGTTATGGTATTTTTAATCAAATATTTTGTTCAAATATCCAATTCCATGACAGACTTGTGGAAAACCTAAAATGCTTCAGATAAAAATGAAATAGGCGATTCAACAAATCATATATTACTGAAATATGTGAAATTTATTCAATGAGTGAACATTTTCAAAGCTAGTCCCTGTTAGTACCAAAACTGTGAACAATTTCTCTCCATTTTGGAACATTAAAAATTAAACATAATGCCATAGAATATTTTTCGCTTCAGATCATAAATTCAGAGGGCCCATATCCTAACAAAAACTGGTAATTCCTGTGGTTTGTAGCTTATATCAATTAGATATATAAAATAGTTATTCTTACAAGTATCAAAACATGTTTTGGAATGCAGATTCCTTCTCTAAAATTATGAGATTTCAAAAAATCAAACTATGTTCTATTTGTACATTATGATTTGTTGAAATAAATAGGTATCTCAGACTTCATTGTAACTCAATCCAGCTTGGAAACTTTGTTAGTAGCTTCATAACCCGTCATTTATTATCATTTTCTAGCACCCTGAGGACCCAACTCTCCCATAAAGTAACTACACAGAATATCCATGTCAACTAGTTTAACAAAACCCACTTGTACTGCTGTTACAAATGTATGATCATGCAAAAGAGCATTAGGAAAGTATCTCTCTTTATTCACTGCAAACACAATATTACTCTTACTGAACTCTACTCCATATTTCACAATAGTGAAATTAAATTCATTGAGAACTAAAACAGGTTTTATGAAAGCCATCTCCTTTTTGAATTTTTGTTTGGTATCAATTAATTTTGATAAAAACATTTTTTCATAAGACATCAACTTTTTAGGGTATTTTAAACATTGTGATGATGATTTAGAAGTTTCAGACATTTTTATAAGGTCTGAATACATTTGATCAACACGGGGACATCTAGTCATACTAACAAAACAGGGTTTGATTCTATTTTCAGTATACTTTTTTTTGTTGCCTGGGTGCTTTACCAATTCCACCTTTAGTTTTGACTTTTGATATTTCCTAGTATTTGATGAATATAGTTTTGGCTTTATCTCAGGTATTTCCAAATTGTCATCATTTAACATTACAATTTTTTTGGTTACAAGCAAGTCATCAAAATCACTTGTTGGGGTAATGACAGTACTTGGAAATAACTTCTGGTGGTTATCAAAATTATTCAATTGTTCTGGAACATGAATTCCTATTGGACCTGAGCTATGCTCTGAAACTAATATACTGTTCTTTGAAGATTTATCAGATTTTTTTTGATGTTTTACTACAGTGGACAATTCTTCAAGACTCCTTAGCAATTCTTTTCTCTTTAATAGTTGACAATGTTCCTTATATATATGGAAACTCATCTGCCTTCTACATTTATGTGTATTTCTAACCTCAAATTTGCTAAATCCCAATAAATTTTTCAGAACACGTTGTTCCTTCCTTTTATTTTTAGAGTATTGCCAACAGAAAGTCTTATCTGTGAGTAAGTCCTCTTGGAGAAGTGGTGCCTTAGAAGGGGATATTGTGTCATCATTATGAGGAGGTTGTCTAGTACTACTTATACAAGAACAAGGTGTGCTTGTTATGATTCCCTCTTTGGTAGCAGCTTCAGTAGGCATCAAGTTAGGGATATTTGGAGAATTGAATGTCTCATCAGAGGCTTCTCTGATTTCATCAAAGTTCAAAGAAAATGGTTCCAACTGAACATTTTTAGGTACCCATTGATTTCTTGCATGTGGATCTATACTGATAACTAAGGACCCTACTTCAGGTATATTCAACAAGACAGGACCAGAAGTTTGATTTGCAAGGGGCATCACATTATGTGGAATTATGTATTCATATATCCTCTTATTTTTCTTAATCTTCAGAATCTTTCCTGGTGGATTTTGAGATGTTGAACAGTTGATGATTGAAACCTGATTCCCTACTTCACTTTGAATCATTTTGGACTCTCCTTCTGAGCTGATAGCATCCATAGGTTTAATTACAGTAGATGAAATAACTCTCACTTTCCTGGTTTTTGAATTCTGTGTACAACTCTTTCTTTGAATTTTAGTAAGTTTAGGAACATTGTACAGCCTATCTTTCGGTGATTTTAGTGAAGAGTCTAAGCGTGGAATGGGTGTCAGAGGAGGAGGTGCAGATTGTGAAAATCGATCCATCAAAAAATTACTGTGTTGTTTATCAATAAAGGATTGTGAGTAGTTTGTTTCGGAGCCTACAGTAGTTTCTCGGCTATCTTCATCTTCAGTTAGATCTATGGAATTCACTCCCAGTTTGCAGGAATCCATGAAGCCTGTGAAATAGAAAGTTTCAGTCACCACAGCCTCAAAAAAGAGGATTTTATAGTACCAACCTGTTGGTACTCTACTTTAATACTTTATTATTGTGCTATACTTACATGAAATATTCCTCCTTAGGTTTTTCTTTCTTCAACTTCATAGAAAAATTACAAAATAAAGCAAAAGTGACCTCCTATGCAACATAAACACATTAATGGATCATGTCAACGTCAACTGTCAATGCTTGTCGACAGACAGTGTTGCTCTATGTTCTATGCTCTTGTAAGGATAGAGCAGGGAATTTTGGGTTGGGTCTGGGAATTTTACCAAGAAATGAACTATTTCGGGAAATCGGGATATCAACGGAAAATCAACAGTGTTCAAGAATGTTATCTAGAACACCTCATTTTTGAATGATTATTTATTGTAATGCTAGGATGAATATGTCATAACAGTTTGTTTCATCTATATCAAAATAAAATTTGATTTCTGGTCTTCCTAAAGTATGTGCGATGAGTTTGTCGTTGTTTTTTTTTGATATCCTGATATCATGATGAGTTTGTCGTTGTTTTTTTTTTGATATCCTGATATCAAAAAAAAACAACGACAAACTCATCGCACATACTTTAGGAAGACCAGAAATCAAATTTTATTTTGATATAGATGAAACAAACTGTTATGACATATTCATCCTAGCATTACAATAAATAATCATTCAAAAATGAGGTGTTCTAAATAACATTCTTGAACACTGTTGATTTTCCGTTGATTCCCTGGAATATGTTGTTCAAAATAATCGCACAAATACGAGATATCACATTAATAATTTGGCCAATCCGGTTAAACAGTACGATCGGCGACTCCATTAATGGATTATCGCATTCGTCTTCCTTTTGTCGTAATTTTTACTTGAAAAAACACTTTACAATCACTAAATTAGAACAATGATCGAAGTGAATATTTGGATGAAAGGATTAGGTACTGTGAACTTGACGACCAAGAAAAACCTTGGGAATTGCAAGAGCCTAGCATCAAAAATAGTAAATTTTAATACATTCTACTCAGGAGCTGGTATCACAACATGCAAAAATACTGCTAGAAAATGTTTCATTCTATGAATTATTTTTGCAAACCTTTTTTTAGGATAGGTACTAATCCGCACTTCATATGTGACGGCGGTTGTTTTTCTGCCATATCAGTTCACTATATAATAGTTTATGTTATGAATCATTCACAAATCTTTAGAATGCCATCATATTACGATAACAAATTCTGTAAAAATTTTACTCACGCATATCAATTCTTGTATTTCAAACTTCACCTTCCATCAGGAAATAAGTCATTGCTACCAATAGAAGCAAGGACAAAGAACGCTTGCGCAGTAGTCGTATATGAACTGATGACAGCATTCCACCAATCAAACATGTTTCTGTTTTTTCTTATTTCCATCGATCATCGATATTTAATCCAAATGAAAAAATGTAATTGACACGTGTGACAATAAAATAGCGTCTTTTAAAACTATTTTATTCACGGAAATCTGTTTCTATTTATGACTACTCTATTGATAAATTAATTTGCATATAATGCAATTTCGAAACTACAGAGTAAATTTCTAGGATATGAATTCAGAAAACATTTTATTTTCCACGAGAAGAAAAAAGGTATCTTTATTGGCCTGCGCTTTGACTCCTTGATAATATAAAGAGCCGATATTTTGAAGAATGTATTTGTTTCTAATATTCATAACTCAACATAATCACAAATCAGATTCTCTTTCATCGCGAACATCCGAATCTTGCTTGACACGTTGCTTTCAGAATTATCCTCTTCTGCAAGCGAACCATTCCGACTTTTCTTCACATTATCATCAACTGAAATTGGTCCAAGCGGACGGTTTCCTTCTGGAATCAACTCAATACTTTGCACAGATAATTTTTCAAACCGGTTCGTCTTCGTCGGCCGTTGTTTTTCATAATTCACTGTTCTAATAACTGTTTCGCCAAATTTCTTACTCTCCTCAGCATGTAGAAAACTATTTCTGGCTACGTCACTAGGTTCAATATGGCGGGTATGACTGTCAATCATGAAGAGCCTTTCCAGGAACGCTCTCTTAGGCAAATATTTTTGAACAACCACAGCTCGCTGATGGTTCATCACCTCCCTTTTGCTCCTCAGAAGATCAGCAAGGGAGAGAAAGAGGAAGAGGAGCCAAGCAAACAAAAGGGTGAACGCGCTCACCGTCATCAGACAAATGAACTGCCACAAAACATGTATTTTCCTGGCAGATACTCCGAAGTTCTCTTTTTGAGCTAAAAGGGGACATGCCATGGTACCCAAAACGGCACATATCAAATGAGATGACGTGAAGTTGCAATAGTCTTCGAGTGCTGTGTTGTGAACGAGTATGCAGAGAAAGAAGAAAAAAACCGCGCCGACAGATGCAATGGCTGTGCACGCTAAGGGGCTGTAAATGTCAACGCCTGCTGCTACTGATATGACACCTGCTATGCCCCCTTGTAGGCATCTCAGGATAATCCAGTAGGAAAAAATTTTTCGGAATATAATGAGGTGTAGAAGGCTCACTAGGATGATCCCTGAAAACAAAAAAGCTTGATGATTTTTTTATTTCTATATGTCGTTAATAAAATCGGATGAAAGAGGGTTCTTCACTTGAATGCGATTAATTTATCTATCTACCTGTAGCAAAAGCAACCATATTATTAACGATGATAATTCCAATGTAGTTATCGGGAATTCTCATCGACTGGTAGACAGGAGTAGGTAAACTGAAGGCAATGTATCCAAAGAGAATGAATATATAGCCCATGATAGTGGTCCCGCTTTGTTCACGTCCGAGTGAATGCTCATCAAGATCCTTCAATTTGATTAACCGTCTACCCAGAAACAAGGCACCTTCAAAGAAAATAACAATCGATGATTATTTCTTTGCCAAAAATGAAAACATTGTAGAGGGAAGATGAACTCCGAAAAATAGAATGAGCAATTTCCTTGGATAGACAATTCATCTGGTATCAAAAACGAGTTTGAATAACATTTTGAGAATCTCACCTATCATTCCTATAAGACTACTGGACAAATGTACAGTCAAATCTCCAGCAAAATCTTTCACAGAAACTCTTTTACCCAACAAAATTGCTTTGTTCATCCATCCCTTGCTGTTCCAAATCCAGTGCATCAAAATCGGTTGGTAAAAAGCACAGTACAAGAAAGTTGTCGCAACAGAGGCTATGAGATGTACCCGGCCAATCAGGAAAGTTGATATTTGGGCTGTTCCGAGAAGACAAGCAGATATTCCTGAAGAATATATATGAAACTTATATTCCATATAGAAAGTTACTTGTTCCTTGTTTATTATATCGTAATAATGCATATGTTTTCCACCTACAACTATTTCTATGGCAGCAGTTTCAGTTTTTGTATTGTGACTCACCAAGAATTGCATCATCCAAGTTATCGAAGAGACGGCTTGAGTAGCCAATCCATCCTTTGAGGGTCATTTCTCCGAAGGAAAATATAAATCCTATGATAAAGTACGAGGCAACCGCATTTCCGATTTCAAAAATATTGTAGAATATGATCCTATATATATTTTCTGTTGGTATGCTTCCTATATGGATTATTATAAAACCTATTCGTGATACAAGTACTGAAAAATAATGAATAGCTGTTAGAATGTGATCTGATAATGTACTGATTAGGTTTGTTCTAGCAACGATTTCGAATAGTTTGCAATCGTCCGGAGCATGCGCATACTGATTTATGCGTCTATTAAATCAGTAAATCGCTGCTAGAACAAACCTATTATTATTGATAGCCGTAACATATTTAGAACATTTTGAAGTCGAGGAGTTTAGTTCAATCTTACCAAAAATAATCCTAAGAAGAGTAGTTGTAACACCGTAACCAACAAGATGAGTATCGGAGGTTCTACTATATTGTACGTTGAAAATACCATAGTTAAGACGTTCGTGAGTAATGTGGTAATCATCAAATACGCTTTCATCGCTGATGTTCATACTATTGCCTCGCTTTCTACTTTATAATTATATGACAGCTGTCATTGATTGCCAGTGATCCGTGGAATGTTTGTACACAATACACATAGAGTGTCCCGGAAGTTGGAAGCCATACCTACTTTAGAAAATATATCAATCACATTATAAATGGTTTCAAATTAATAAGCTTCTAGAAGAGGTACATGCATAATGTTCATCTATAGAGTGGAAACTAGTTCTGTAGAAGAACAAATATACTAGTTCTATAACCAATCAATAACCATAGGTAAATTTTTCTGGAATAAAAACGAATTGAATTGGCAACAAATGTATATTTAATTTACAATAGAAGTAATATGGCATTATTTACAAACTCTGTGCGCAATTTAAATATGGCCTGACAACAAGATGACAATATAACACAAAACAATGAACATACCATCAATATACATTAGAGTTCAGATAAAATAATTATAGGAACATCTCATGAGATAGAATCACTGGAAATAATAGAACAACTATACGATTCCTTTCTATGCATAAAATAAAAAGTATTTCTTGAGTGAGTCTTGGAGAATTAAACTAATTGAAGGATGAGATGAAAATATTTCAGTAAATATTTGTAGTCCGTTCCCAAAGCTTTTTCAGTTTTTCACATTTAATGAGGGAATTTGTCGAATTTTGGATTATAAGCACATTTAGGTCACTTATAATTCGGAATATTGATGCTGGATCACTATCATTAGGTAATCAAAGATTTATTATTTTTCAAGTTCAAATCTCTTCAGAACATTTCAAAGGTTGTAAACTAACTATAATCACTCAATTTCTGAAATAGTTTGAGCTACTAGTACATAGCTTTTCTAGTAAAAAACATGCGCCATGGTTTGATTAGTTTGACTCGAATTCTTGTTAGGAGAAATATTTGTGTTATATCCAAAATTCAGCCGATTCTCTTCGTTGAATATTTGTCAATAGGAGATATTCGTAAGGCAGATAAAAGTTATTTGGAAATTGCTGTCAGGATGAAATGAGTTGTAGAGCACGCCATCGCAAATATTTTGTACGTTTGAGGAAGATGATTTGTCTGCAGACAATCGGTAGTTCAGTGCTCGTGTTTTGAAAATGGCTGAATTCACGCCATGTTCCTCGACGAAAAATACTTTGGGGCAGCAATTTCCGAATATCTGTATATCTAAACTTTTGGCAGTGTTCACGGTTACAATTGTTTCAATCATATATATCGGTCAGATTGCAAACAAGAATGGAATACTAAAGCGTTCATAAAATAGTAGCTATATTATCAAGTTTTTTTCATATTCTGAATTGCTGAATTACATTTTACAAAATTCGAACAGTAATATCGTATAAATTGCATATAAATTGCTTGGCACTATAAATTTAATCATCTTTACATAAGGGGAGGGTCAAAATATAGGTAAATATATATCATTTTAAGCATTCAACATCAGCACAGCATTTCCAGGATATAACTTTTCTTGCCATTCAATCATGAATTTAGTCAATGTGAATTTGAAAGTTTTATGTCAGCTTGACATGAATTTATAAAAGATACAGGATTGGTTTGATTAGAGGAAACTTTATCGAGATTTCATGAAATAAATATGGTGATATATAATATTAATTAAAATATTTTTTTGCTCTCTTCAATGACACTAAAATCCAATATGGCTGTCATACAAAAGTTAACTGCATCTGAAAAACAGTTCATCCTGCATAAAAACTAATATTTTTATGATTTCCTTGTATATTATTTGCGATTATTTAGGTTGCATACCAAAATTCGCCGCCTCATAATCTGTTCTTCAAATGAAAATGTAATTGAAAAATTTCATAATGTTCAGCATCAAAACCCAAACATTTTATCTTATTTGACCAATCCTGTATCTGAAATTCTACCATAATAATACATATGAGTCGAAAGAACTGGATAGGTATCTTGGATATTATAAAAGCTTCTCAACTTTTCTTCTGCATAAAATACAAGCAATTTGAAGATATACTGGAGGAAATCTTCCTGAAACCAAACACATTTCAAAGGTCTTTCTTAAAAATTTCTTGTGATACAAGGTGAATTTCTGTTTCTACTCATGAGAAAAATCAAGTTAACGTTGATTTCTCGAAGATGAAACATTAGAATAGCTTACCTGCTCCGATTTTTTTTTTATCTAAACTACGAAATAGGATAAGAAATTTCTGAAAGTTCCCTATATTGCACAGTTTTTTTCTCATTCAACTGAATTAACATCTCCTACCATTACCAAGATGCCCATGCTGTTCATTCTTAACATGGCCACCCTGTATATCCACGAATATGGTCCTAGAAGAACTGAAATCGATATTTCCAAGAATATATCACTCCTGTCTCTTGTATGAGATGTCGATGCTTATTGAAGAAAAACACATTAGCATCAAATTTGTATATACAACATTAAAATTTATTTTCTGACAAAAATTCTTAGGTAACCTTGAAGCTCATAGGAAACATGCATTGATTGTATGTATATCTCACAATATAATCACAGCAGAATGTGCTAATTTTTACAAGTGCGTTGCAGTCTAAGTCGATAAACTTTCTACAGTGTGAAGCACCAATATTATCGATTGGGTAAATTTAAATACAGTTCCAAGACTAGATACGATAAAATAGATAGCAGGCATGGATGATCGCTTCCGCTAGAGGCGCTGTCGTCAGTGAATGTCATGGGTACCAACCAAATAATAGCATATCAATTCAATTATTTGCTTTGATGGGAAAATTCTTGAATTTGACTCATATTAAAATTTAAGAAGGAAAGAGCAAACAAATCTGGCCCCAAAGAGCAATTATTGATACAATGGTGAGTTGCTGGAATCAGTGGTTTCTAGGTTACCTTGCACTTAGTTCTTCAGCAGCAGCAGCTACGTTGAGCTTGTGAGAAAACATGAAAACATAACAGAAGGACGCGTTTCAATACCACAATTTCCTAAGTACTACCCCGAGAAAACCATAAAAAATGGAAATAGATTCAACGTCCTCCAACGACTGTGCGTCTCAAATGGAAAGAAGCTGGCCAAATATTCATACAATAGGATGAAACGTAAGGCTTTGATTCCATTCTAGGAATATTTCAAATAATGGCCTCTTGGATGAATTGCGGTAGATTTACAGTGTTATCCATAAATGATATTCTATCTCCTATTTCGATAAATTGATAACTACTTAATTATTAAAAAAAAACCAATGCAGTGCTTGAAACTGTACAGAAACTCATAATTGGAGAAAAATCATAAATAACCTCGTAAATAACCATCTTGAGATGAGATCATAAAAGCATCAGCAATAGTAAATAGTGGGGTTGGTGAGCATTCTTCATTCATCTTTTTCGGAAAACCTTCCAAACTCCCCTCCCAATGTCTAGGAATCCATGCAAACATTTTTTTTATCACAACTGAAGCTTCCCGGTTTTCTTGCTCTCAGAAATGATTGGTTAGTAAATCTAGGTAAAAACTTCATGTTTTCAACATTTTCTTCTCTTTGAGTGTGTTTTTACCGCCAACTTAGTTGCACAGCAACCCTCGTACCCTTGAAGATGCTACCGAATCTCAAGTAAGAGTCGAATCAAACATATGGGAAGCCAAAATGGATAACTATAATTCCGATCTCCATATGAGGTAGTTAGATGAAAGATAAATCGATGATTTCTGAAACTAACACCAGGATACAGAAAGCACAACGATCGTAGGAATAAGTTTTATTTGGAGACATATGGTTATTCTGGGATGAAGCTGATGACTTCAGATCCAGTTACCACCTCTGTGTTAATTTTCTGGGAAGTTTACTTAGCTAACTTGCTTAGAGGGATATCATAGGACGGATTTTGTGCCGAAAAAAAATATGGACTATTTTAAATGATTAGATAAGCAGTAAGGCGGTTTCATGCTGTATCATGCACATGCGACAAACGGACGAGTCGGACACGTCGAAACATTAATATTTTGTCAGTCCACAGTTAGGACGTCAAGTATGTCTTGGGTAACGATTACCTTAGGAATAACTGAATATAAAGAATTCAACAGTCTATAAATAAATATTGCACCAAAATGCATTGAAACAAAGTCTGAATATTCACTTGAAGCACCAAAAATAAAACATATTTTCAAGTGAGAACAGTGTCCCCAAATATACACAAATCGAACTAGATTGGTCTCACTTATGTTACATACCTTTTTATAAAAAAAGTAGAGCATTTGTGTATATCCAGGGATTCGATCTTAACGACTAAGTTTATCAATTCTAACCTATATTTGAGCTTTTTTCGATACTCCTTCGCCCCTCCATGAAGCAGCATTGTTTACTTTCTCAACCGATATTTCAGTTTCATCAATAAATAAATAAAAATCAATCGGAGTGTGCGGTAACTTTGAGATAAATCCTGTCTCGCCCACAGCATGAATCATTTTTTAGGAACCCCCTTGTCAGATTTAGGAATATCACTAGCCACACTGGATTTTTCCACACGTTTCGAGGCTGCCGGATCTTTACTAGGTACCACTTTGTCTTTAAGAACCGTTACATTCTTGAGCAGCTCCGATAGTACCGCTGTGACCTTCGGTATCCCCACCCCTTTCGGTACCTCAGTTGCCTCAGGTTGGGCTGTGGTTGGTGTCTCTGGTACCGCTTCAACGACAGGCGCAGATCGCGCGATGGGCCTCGGAGGTATTTTCAGCTTCAGAGGGTTCCTCAGCTTCTTCAAGCTGTACTGGATCCTGACGACTTCCTGCTTCAGCATGTTGTATTGGTTCAGGTCGAGGCCTAGTTTGGGTGCTTTTTTGTGGATGATCAGGAGGTGCTGGCGGTCTCTGACATCTTGAAGGACGTATTCCTGCAAGAATGAAGGCACTTGCTCAAGAGATCGGCACTCGGCAGGCTTGAACGATTTCGATTTCGCAGAGGCGCTTTAGTAAGTAAGTAAGTAAAGTAAGTAAAATTTATTGATCTCACATCATCAAATAATGACATAAGACAGGTCAAATACAAACGAATTGAAATTAAAAAAAACTAGCTGAAACTAGAACATTTACCTTGAAATAACTAATACAATAACGTGAATAGACAAAAAGTAGTAAATAAAAAAAATGAGACGCACGGGTAGGCACATCTATTGCAGTTTAGACAAACATCAATTCAACGAGTATTCTCGAAATATTCTTCAACCGAATATGGACACATGTCAATGAGATAATTTTTAGTTTTCTCTTTAAATTTATGCAACAAGGCAATATCTTAATATCTTTGAAACATTGTGGGAGACTATCATAAAGTTTAGTTCCCATTACCATAGGTGATTTCTTACAGATTTCTATACGCTGGTAAGGTATAGAGAAATCTGATTTATTTCTTGTGTCATGAGCATGAATATCACTATTCCGCAAGTAATCGTTTTTATTTCTTTGAACTGATCTGATTAAATCCAATATATAGAGGCCATAAACAGTTAGAATTCTCATGTCGATAAAAACAGGTCGACAGGAGTCTACAACTGAGATGTTTGAAATGCACCTTAGAACTCTTTTCTGTGACAAAAAAACATCTTTAGCGTGAGGGGAACTGCCCCAAATACAAATTCCATAACCAATCCTAGACTGTATTTCACTAAAATAAAGTACCCGAAATCCGAATGTGAATGAACATTAAGTGTTTTCTTTAAATTTCAGTGGAGGTCAAATAATAGTATTTTGATTCATTTTCAGAAAAAAATATATTTCCAAGTATTGCATTCTCATGTAACTGGTATAAGTTTCTTGGAATTATTTTTGTATCAAGTTGAAAATTATTGAAAACCCCAAAATAATCTACCGAATTCAAATAATCAGAAGAAGAGGGAAACCTTGTGACGTCAGGGCACGAGCGATGTTGCTTAATGACCACCTTGTCCCAAAGAGTTTTTTTGTTATGTTTGAAGTTGTTTTTTTTTACTTTAACACAGTGTTTTTTGTATACGCGAGAGTGATCAGTAGGATCTACAATAGCGATGATGTCTTCAAGTTCTACTAGAGCAGTATGACATCAAAAATTCCTTCAAGCACCAATCTGCATCACTAAAAAATCCCATCATGACCTTCACTGATAGCAGCGCCCCCCTACGTTGAACATGCTAATCAAACTCACTTACCGTCCTCGTTAATACATAGTAGGCATAGCAGGCCATGGCTGTGCCATAGGTGACAAAGTAGGTGACAGGTTCCATGATGTCCCAGGAATATTCCCACCATGTTAGCCTGGCCATAATGCCGAATTGGACGGACATTAGACCTAGTCCGGCCCATGCCAGGAAGTTGGCTCGTCGGTGGGCCACCATTTCCAATTCCAGTTTTTTCTAAAAATAAGATATCTCAATGTCTAATTCTCGAAAAATTGTATCCAATTATAAATAGCTTTGTATAAGGGATATTTTGCTGTGACGTGTAAGGTGGAATATATCTACGTTATCCATGCAAATAACAAATCTTTATTGAGATAATGGATCTTTATTGCACTAGTGTTGAAGTAACCTGTCATTTCAAAATTTTAATATTCATTGCAATTTCGAAATGAGGATGGTGAGTAAAAATGAGATTTTAAATGATTGAAAATATCAATTTCAAATTCTGAAAGTAAAATTATGTAAACTGTCAAAGTGAATACTACTCTTTAAGAACAATGCAGAATAGATACTAGTAGTCGAAATGAATAAATTGCGAAGGGTTGACCACTAGGAGGAAATGTGTACACTGGAATTCCTATATAAGTTGGAATTCCCCTGGAATTCCTCCGGAACAAATATGTCAATTTGAACCGAGATTTGAACAAATAACGATGGAATTTTGAAACTAAATGTAGATAATACTCGGAATTCCGGAGGAATTACGGGAAAAAAATAAGCAGATTGGTATGAGAGAAGTTGAAAATTGGTCCATCCGTTCGAAAGTTATGGCGATTTGCTTCATTTTTTCTATGATGAAGAAAAGTTTTTTTCGATTTCGATTTTTTCGATTGGAAAAACTGATTCTATGGAAAAAAATAAGCAGATTGGTTTGAGCGAAGTTGAAAATTGGTCCATCCGTTCGAAAGTTATGGCGATTTGCTACAATTTTTTTATGATGAAAAAAAGTTTTTTCTGATTTCGATTTTTTCGATTGGAGAAACGGATTCTATGGAAAAAATAAGCAGATTGGTATGAGAGAAGTTGAAAATTGGTCCATCCGTTCGAAAGTTATGGCGATTCGCTACATTTTTTCTATGATGAAGAAAAGTTTTTTCTGATTTCGATTTTTTCGATTGGAGAAACGGATTCTATGGAAAAAATAAGCAGATTGGTATGAGAGAAGTTGAAAATTGGTCCATCCGTTCGAAAGTTATGGCGATTTGGTACATTTTTTCTTTGATGAAGAAAAGTTTTTTTTTGGTTTCGATTTTTTCGATTGGAGAAACGGATTCTATGGAAAAAATAAGCAGATTGGTATGAGAGAAGTTGAAAATTGGTTCATCCGTTCGAAAGTTATGGCGATTTGGTACATTTTTTCTTTGATGAAGAAAAGTTTTTTTTTAGTTTCGATTTTTTCGATTGGAGAGACGGATTCTATGGAAAAAATAAGCAGATTGGTATGAGCGAAGTTGAAAATTGGTCCATCCGCTCGAAAGTTATGGCGATTTGCTACATTTTTTCTTTGATGAAGAAAAGTTTTTTTTGGTTTCGATTTTTTCGATTGGAGAAACGGATTCTATGGAAAAAAATAAGCAGATTAGTATGAGCGAAGTTGAAAATTGGTCCATCCGTTCGAAAGTTATGGCGATTTGCTTCATTTTTTCGATGATTAACATTTTCTATTCTTAACGTAAAGAGCTCACTAAGTTTCGTTAGTCTGATATTGTGGAAATACACCCCTTTCCTTCAATTCGATTTTCTGCCAAACGGTTGGTTGTATAAAAAAAAACTTGAAGAGACCAAACTTTTAGATTTTTTATTGCCAAAAAGATCAAGCTGTTTGAATTTTGAGTTTTTTTTTAAACATAAAGTTTAGGCAATTGAAATTGTGAACCCTCTACAACTTCCCTAATCTGGGTTTACCTAATTTTTCAAGCAAGAAATTAATACAGTACCGTCAGTACCTATAAAATCGGGGGTATGCCAATTTTCCAAAGATCCCACTCATTATTATAGTCACAATTTCAAATCGTTCGTTACGCAATCCACATCAACTGTAGTTCGAAGAGAATGTATGATCATATAAAAAAAAGTTTTATTTTGATCCCAGCAATACGACCTTGAAATTCTACATCGAATTTTGAATCCCCCTGTATAAGCATTGAAAATATTAGGAAATTACAATCAATTCCACTGAAGCATTTGTAAAACTCATACTTTCTGAGATATATATGATACAAAGTTGGAAAATCGAAAACAATTTTTCTGTGTAGAAGTACAAAAACACGTCAATCTTCATTCCATGGTTCAAGATAAATATTCAATCAGTGTGTCCCATCCTATATATCTCTGATAATATCTTCTATTGACTGAAATAACACCATTTGATGATATTCCAATATGATTCGCAGTGATCATCGGACAAGTTCCGGCAATTTACATTTTCCAAATAGAAGCTATATACCTAATGCAAATATCGCTGGAATCTGTAATTCGGTCATCGATCGGAAATTGGAATCGACATAAGCACGTCTGGATTCTGGACGGCTTCACTGCGGAAAATCAACTCTCAACTCGATGCGGTACTTAGAGAACGTGAGAGGAGAAATGAATGCGCTATCGAATTCCCAGAAAATTTTCCGCACCATCTGAGTGGTGGATTAACTTGTTCGAACGCAATTACGAAATAACTGCGCCAACAACATGAATGGTTGAAGATTCTGCATGACCCCGTATATAACTTGACGATTTATGTCCCAGGCGACATCTTATTCAAAATTGACCATATCCAACAGCTTTACGAATTCCGCACATGAAATGCAATTGAAAATGGCGTCGCATATGTCGGAAGAAAGTTAAAAAAATTGAACTTTATTGCGATTTCCGCAGAATTATTTGTCATTCCAAATGGGGTTATATTAAAAAAGTAAGAATCTACATCTTCTTTTTCTGAATCCATGTTGGTGTTTTAAATTTGGTTTTCGGCGCCCATTTGCATAGATTTTTAGTTTTGAAAGTCAACAAACTTGTGAAGTAAATGAAGATATGTATTTGTTGGAAATATCTTAAACAAAACAAACTGTCTCTATCCTTTGTTTCCACTCACGACTTTGAGGGATGATGGGGTAACTCTTATACTATACTTTTAGCGATTGTCCGTTTCAATATAAACTAGGTTGTTCGACAATCCAATCAAATTTGCGGTATCGCATAAAAATAAAAATAATCGCAATGGTTCTAACATGAACTCACCTTTAGGTTGGAAAGAATCTGTCATCAACGTCAATGGTCATAAATGTCAGTTGTGCAGATGAATTCATATAAATGTTTAGTTATTTCATATTTATAATTTTATATAAAACCAGGATATGAAAACAATCGAATTAAATGATAGTTGACATTAGTGTCAGTTGACATTGATGACAGATCAGTACCAACCCTAAAATCCAAAAATGAAAATTACTTAGGAATTTGCAGACATTTTGTTGATTATTTTTTAATTATGAATGATCTTGATATATGGTTCCAAGAACTTTCCAAGAAATAGCAAATAGTCACTCTTCCATCATTCGGATAGCAAACTATGGCGGTGTATCTTCACAGAAGCATGTCAAAATGTTGACTTCGAAATGTCTTGAAAATCAATAATCACGAAGACTAAGCTAATGTTAGAAAGAGAAAAAAATTGTTCCAACCAAACTATGATTCCCAATTGAAAAATTACAACTTCAAGTCATAACTCGTAAGTCTAGGACTTAATATAAATAAATTATATCATTTGAGCTCAAGATCCGAAACGATTGTTCGTCTCATTTTGTTCAGAAGAAGGAAAGATGAAAAAAGATTCCTGTCACAGTTCCAAGGAGAAAGTTTTTCCATTTTCCAACTTCATACTGAGATGAATGAAGGTTCAATATTTCATCACGATATGCTCCCATTTCGTCAAGAAATTTTCAGGAGGGAATTCAACTCTCGATTCAACTTGCTTGGAAGAATTTGTCCATTCCAATTCTGATTCAATTTGTGTATTAATGACGTGATTTATGATGTATTTTCCATCGAGTATATATCACATAATGCACACCATTTGGGAGTTACCGATATCAATCATTTTCACGCACAGGATGATCGAATCCATCTCTGACACAACCACTCTCAAGATACACGAAAAAAAAATTATAACAGCAACAAATTTGAGTATTTAGTTTTATGAGCTAGAGCGAATGTTTGTTGCTTGAACATCTATCTACAAGTTGATTTTTCTACAAACGCTTGCAAATCTCAACACAAAGTTGACGTTTTCCGAGGAATGTCATTAAGTGACAGCATTGCCGCTCATGCGCGGAAATAATGTTAAGTGACAGCATTGCCGCTCGTGCGCGGAAATAATGTCATCAAGTGACAGCATCCATCATTGTTGAAAACGAACTCATCATTCTATTGCATGATGAAAAATAATAAAGTGACAGTGAATCATTTAACACATCACCTGATATAGCAGAAAGTGAATTATGATATGATAGATTCATGACATGGTGCTTGGATGCTAAAGATATCAAAGTAAGTATTCCAAACTTGTCGTATTCACCAGTCCGTTGAATATAAAGTAAAAAAAAAGTTCGACTATATCTTTCTGGTTCATAACGTATTATAACTATGGGATAGACATAAGTTTTCAAGTAGCCTCAATAGCCAACGGGTTCAAAGCGCGACTTCTCAAGCGCTTCATTTTGCGCTCTGAATACACAAATAGCTCCTAAAATATCTGATTGGGTTAATCGAATTTTTTCTAAAACCGTTTTCAATTAACCTCTCTGAAGCTCTACCCAGATCTACCCAGAATTAAAATATACCTATTGGCCACTCGGGTAGCATTGTCTCGTTTTTTGTATAGTAAAATGTTAATAGATCTAATTCCATTAATTCTACACTGGCACATTATTATTACTGTATTATTGATAAAGTGATCATCATACGTAATAATACCACGTCAAACTGGAAATTTATTTATGAATATGGGTGTGTGTGGACTGAAACGTCTATTCATTAATGAAATTGGTTTCATGCCAAAGTTCCTGCTTTGAATATTCCAGGTTTTTCTATAAAATTATTCATATTCGTGCTCTTTTCTCACTTTCCACTACACGTGATGATTATATTTGCAAATATGCATGTTTGTCAAAAAGAAAACATTGGGCACTATGGAAATTCGGTAGGAGCAAGCATTGCTTACGTGGACTATTCCTATATTATATTTTACATATCTAGCGCTATTACATGAATAAAAACTCGAATAAAAATAAAAGCAATGAATTCATAATAATATTGCGAGAGGCTAAGCAGAGGCTTCATTTTCACTCACATTCTATCAAAATCTTCTGTTTTCTTAATGAGTTTAGATACATAACATAGATAGATGAAAAACTGCCAGATAAGTGTAATATTCGCATTGTGACCCTGAAACGTTGTTGATGAATCTCATTATTTTACTTTTGAAACCCACCATCGAGTAATGAATGGATTCAAATAGATATCATATCCATCTCTGGCAGATGGTACATAATATTCAGGGCTTTTTAGACCCTAGAGAATATTAGCAAGAGCAGATGGATTGGGTCCATTTTCACCTTGACTTCATCCGACATCGATTTATGAATAGTCGATAATGCTCGTCTCCCATATCCACAAGTAGGTCACCAATCTTAAAAAAAACTAGGTGTGTGAGGATTTAACCGAACACAAGTCTTCTGGAAATATCTGTGCACTATGCTGGTAAAACCAACCCTATTTTTTTATCAATGTGATTTTCAACGTCGAAGCTTCATGTTATTAATTTTTTGAGAGTTTGGACGTTAGGGATCAAGAAAGATATAGCTAATTGATGAATTCCACAACTTTAACGTGCGATAGAAAAAAAATATTCTGGCAGAGAGAAGTTCGGGCGAGCCTGTCAATAAAATATCATTATCGGAAATCTCAGATATTAGGATAATTATTCGGAGTCGCCTCAGAATCAGATGTAAAATCCAAAAATTGTGATGTGATTTAGAATGTTCCTTTTGAAAAAAAAGAGTAGATGAAGCATTCGTTCTTCAATTACATTTCGAAGTTTATGTTCATTTTACCAAGTTCGAAACTTCAGCGTTCATGTGTAATAATTCGAACATTATGCAGGATATATTTTCCATGGATCATTTCCGAATTAATTTAATTTATCTCTAATATAGGAGCACCATAGTTCGAACTTTAGAGACAATTTCAGATATTCCATTTCTCTAATTCCGTTACCTAGTGATATATTGATCTCATTCATTTTCCATCCAAAAACGAAAAGAAGTTGCGAGATTCATGCAGAACTTCGAAACTCCAATAATAACCATAGAAACGACCTGAGAACAACCAATGTGAAGCTGCGATACTTTCATGAACTCAACAATAATCTCATCAGTGATGAAAAACCGGACGCGATTGAGAATTCTTCTCAGTTTCCCATATAAATGGGGATTTTGCGGAAAAGATAAATCGTCACATCATCATCTTAGTCACGTCACATTATTTCCTCGATTTTGTATTCTGTAGGATTTTGTTGAGTCTTGTTATAGTGACAAACATTGAGTTTCCTTCGGCGTTGTATGAAAAAAACAATATATTGCTGAAAATTGCACTACTAACTCGACAAAATTTCAAGCTGAGAATTGAATGAATAATGAATAATGGCCCAAAAATATTCGGTTATGAAAATACGGAGAAATGTTTAAATATGTATTTATACGAACCACTCGAAACATTTCAGTAATATTCTGTTCTTAGTGACATTAAAATTCTGTATACAAATATAATTTCCAGCTTTCAAACAGTGGCGAGCGTAAAGTGAAGACTTTGGGTATTTTTAAGGGCAACATTGTTGGGCCGACGTTTTTTTCGTTATCGAATTCGTTGAGATCAAATTGATAGGTATATACGGAATGATCATACTTGCGATATTTTGCGACAATTGATCTTTCAGTCTGTTGAAATAATTTGAATCGATTGTCAAATCCAGAAATATATTTGAAAGGATAAATTCATGTAAGTAATGGACAAAAAAATGAAAGTAATTTGAATCTGAAACTGGTAACGTGAAAAAATAGGATTTCGCGTCTTATACAGGGTGTTACATATTTCCAACTGATTTTGTGAGGACGGTTTTATATACCTTGGACTCCAATCGTGGAAAGAGGATCTTGATAACCATGCAGCCAAATTCAGAATTCGAAAATGCAATTGTAATAGTCATCTCAAACCGAGTCTCCGATATGTAATTCCCAACACCCTATATAAATGAAAATAATTTTAGGTGAGCAGATACGTCACTGCGTAAAATCAACTCGTGAAAAAGGAAATCACAATACGAAATGGAATTCAAAGGACCCGCGATACAATTTTAGAATAATTCATAAAGAATCTCCCCAGTCAGCTATGCGGAATAATTGTTCGCCGAATAATATGGTTTTAAAGAGCTTTATCCGCTTGGAAAATGTCCTCACAGAAAGTAAATATTCACATTTCTGAAACATACAGTTTCCACAATATTTAAATCTCCATATAAAATTTTTTTGTCGAATATAATAATTCTTTCACTACCATCTATTTCATTGATTGTTTCAGCCTTCCATAATATAACAGACTAGATAAATAACGCTGTATCCTTACTACAGTAGTTATAGTACATTCTTAAACAAGGATAGCGACAACAGATTCCCCCAGTACCAGTGCCTTGCTATCTTGGAAGGGTCTGAATTTGAATAAATTGACCTACTAACAAAATTATCGTATCAATTCTTCCTAGGGTTTCATCGAGACGAGAAATCTCGTCTAGAAGACATTTTCTCGTCTCGTCTCGATCATCGAGACGAGAAATAAACAAACTCTCGTCTCGATATTTTTCTCGAAGACAATTTCTCGATCTCGATTTCGAGAGAGAGATTTTCGAGAGAAAATGCTATGTATAGCTCATAACGTATATAACACAAGGCCAAGGCTGCACCAAAATATATTATTAGGGTATACATTTTTTTTATGAAATGAAAAAATGAGGATATTCCTAGGTTACGAGGCGTCAGCCGAGCCAACCGCAATATCCGAGACGGTGTTAAATCGCTAATAATCGAGTTTCATTCAAAGCTCAATCGTATCATTGACAACGGCGATGCGAAAATGAATAAATATTATCTAACATTATGCTTGTATTATGCTTGTATCTAACGTATTATGCTTTCGTAACTGACGTAAATTATGATGGTAACTAATGTATTATGAGTAACTAAGATTTTGGTACGTTGATAATTATCTATTAATGAAGATTTCATATAATTGATAATGTCTTGATCTTCAATGATACGATAAAGAATATTGTTCCAAATAAATGAAAATTGAACGAATCCTTGATGTTTTAATTTACTCTTTACTCCATACATTTAAAATTTTCCTAGGTACGAGAGGTGAAAGTTTAAAATTGTTTCTTCGTTCATGAAGAGAAGAGTACCAGCACCAGCAACAAACTCATGTTTTACAGTCGTATGTTGAAAAAAAATCGAAATTACGCGAATTATTTCATTTCAATAGTAGTGGCAGTAGTACTGCATAGTGAAATTTATGCAAAAATGATGCCATAAGGCTGCCATAGGAATATTCTTAGAAGTAATATAGTAATAAGCTTGGACTAAATTTTTTTTAAATATAATATGCATGAAGTTGTAAGGCCGGACTGACCGAATAGTGCTGAATTAATGTTCAAATCTAATAAAAATATAATGATAATATTTGATCTCATTATCATTTCATCATGTTTTGTTAATTTTTGAATGTTTGAATTCAATTTTCGCGTTTAATAATTTTTAATGGTTCAAGACGTTTAAGTTCTTTAAGAATATGAAGGTATTTATTTTATTTTTACCCCTGTCCTTTTTATATGCTTTGTTATCTTTGTTATTGTTTTTGTTTGTTATGTTTTTATGTCCAAAATGAAATAAAACTATCTCTTAGCATAATTTTTTATTTTATTATTTCTGGCGTATTCAGAGCTATGAGTTATATATGTATACAGGGTGTCCCCTCTCAATTGGAAAAAACTTCTGGGGCATATTGAGGAACCATAGACAAGCAGTTTGATATAAGAGACTGATGTCCGGAAGTGCATGGTTTTCAAAATACAGGGTGTCAAAGTTTTTTTCAAAAAACTCTTTTTTATTAATATTTCAAAGACACGTTAACCGATTTTCTTGAAATTTGCTAGTGATGTAAGCTTTAATAAGACGCTCAGTTAGCACTAATTAAATGTTAATTATGACTTCCAGTGGCGCCCCGGGGGACAGTGTCACGAATAAAAATGACAAAAAATGTACGCTCCTGACTTTTTTTAAAAATTTTATATATTTTTTAGAAAGCTCAGTTAAAAATACAACTTTTTTGTCACTTGATATTTTTTCGTATCTCTCTCCGTTTTCGAGAAAAAAATTTTATTAAAAACTTTATTGAAAGGTTCATTATTATTAGAAAGAAAAACAAGGAGGCTTTTTTACAAATAATTTATTATTAATTAGTGGAGCAAATGCTCAAAGTGTCCACCATGCATTTCGATGCATTTTCTGCACCTGTCGAGCCAGGATTCGCGCACCCGAGCAAGCACGCCTGGATTGTTCGCGATAAATTCCGCTGCCACCACAACTCTAGCAACTAGGTCCTCCATGGTCGGCACAGGAGTTGCATAGATCAACCGTTCCATTTCGCCCCAAAGAAAAAAGTCCAGGGGGGCCAAGTCCGGCGACCTTGCTGGCCAAGGGACGGGACCACCTCTACCAATCCACCTGTTGTTGTAGGTTTGGTCGAGGTAACCTCTCACGGTGCGCGCAAAATGCGCTGGACAACCATCGTGTTGGAACCAGGCCTCTCTACGCAACTGGAGGGGTACATCTTCCAGCAGCTCGGGCAGAATATCTCGCAAAAAAACTAGATAGTTATTCCCGTTGAGTTGATCAGGTAGAACGTACGGCCCAATCAATCAATCAATCTCGAAAACGGAGAGAGATACGAAAAAATATCAAGTGACAAAAAAGTTGTATTTTTAACTGAGCTTTCTAAAAAATATATAAAATTTTTGAAAAAAGTCAGCAGCGTACATTTTTTGTCATTTTTATTCGTGACACTGTCCCCCGGGGCGCCACTGGAAATCATAATTAACATTTAATTAGTGCTAACTGAGCGTCTTATTAAAGCTCACATCACTAGCAAATTTCAAGAAAATCGGTTAACGTGTCTTTGAAATATTAATAAAAAAAAGTTTTTTGAAAAAAACTTTCACACCCTGTATTTTGAAAACCATGCACTTCCGGACATCAGTCTCTTATATCAAACTGCTTGTCTATGGTTCCTCAATATGCCCCAGAAGTTTTTTCCAATTGAGAGGGGACACCCTGTATATTTTCGAGATCAAGAATTCTCGAAATAATTTCTCTATCTCGAAAAAATCTCGAAACTGTTTTCTCGATCTCGTCTCGAAAAAAAAGCTAGTCTCGAGACGAGAATTATCGAAATTTCGAGAGTCTCGTGAAATCCTAATTCTTCCTAAGGCTGAATGAAAACGGTGTAATATCAAAGTTTTCTGAAAATATACATCTCTGATTTATTACCCGAATGATAATAGATATAATTCACTGTCACTACTATATTGTTTATTTTATAGCTATATAAAGTTTCAAAGTGTCGAACTTGAGAAATATAACATCAAACATGTTTTTATAACTTTTCGATTCCACTAAATATGGGCTTATCTAATACTATGAGCATTTTCTCTCCACTTGGGCCAAGCATCTTATCACTTGTAGCAAAATGATGCGAGCAAACTCTAGCGTCTCTTGAAATATTATCTTTCCTGATCATATTTTTACATATATCAACTAACTTTTCATCTCGGGAAAACCCGAGAATGTTTCCAAATTACCAAAAATCGTTTTGCATATGAGGGTGGGTGAATAATGTTTATACAACGAATGATACGACACTGAGTAAATCACCAATGAAATGTTGTGTTCTGGTCACCACTTTTGAATCGTCTCTTACACATTTAACAGCGTTTAAATTCAATTTGAACAGAATAAACAAGGTTTTAAAGGAAAATTTCATTGTTTTATGTCGCGGTAGATGAAGATATAAAGCCTCTGAAGGCTCCTAAATAGGGCATTACATCTCTTCTTATATTTATTTATCTCTGGAACAGAAGATTCACGGAGGGGAATGCTAACCACCTAGTGACCGATTTGGATCCAGCAAATTCCTCATGAGATTTTCCGCTGTTATTGAAGCATTTATTTTCCTCTCGCAGACATGCGTTTTCGAACCGTGGATTCGGAAATACGGATAACTATTGGTCACAATGTTAGCTTCGAATGGAAGTTCAGTTGTTTGTTCGTGCAACGTCACATTCATCAAAAGGTCATGCAAGCCGTGAAAACTGCAAATGCACTCAATTTACCGATAGACACGTACTTAATTTGCAAAAATTCGACATCGAAACATGCTTTTGGATATCAGAAATAGCATTTTATGGAGGCATAAGGCACCTGTGTTTTGTGACATGAAATAATAATGCATTTTCTCTCTGTTGTTTCAATAATGTAAACATCATTAGCAGAAATTAGCAAACAAAAAAAACTTAATGTGTTTATGTACGACCGGGCGTAAAATAGCACTTTACCGCCCTCGGACTACTTTAGCGCCCGCCGGGCGTAAAATGGCACTTTACCGCCCGCCGGACAATACATTATTAATTATTCGCATCCTCAGCTGCTTTAATGATTTCTGGTGGAATACAATTCACACTTTCTTCGTCACTGGAATGCATTTCGTAATAACTATATTGTCTGTATTGACAGCAAATATGGCTACTAGCCTATTTATTCACCCACCAGTCTGGAACACGAGCAAATTGTAAACCCTCAATATCTCCCTTATTATAAGAGATAGAGAAAAACTAAAAACACTCTCATGCAATGCTTTTTCTAGAGGAACATCATGGGCGTAGCAAAAACTATTTTAAAGGGGTTTAAAAGGTATTTAAAAACCGTTTAATTCCTATCATGCTTGAGATGTGAAGAGGAATTATATACAATAAAATATACTGGTCGTGCATAAAATGTTGTATGTATTTCGAGCGTAACTTGCTTTTATGGACCTAGGCGTGTTAATAGCCCTCGCTATCGCTCAGGCTATTACTTATACGCTGCGGTCCATAACAGCCTATTTTACGCCCTTGATACATAAATAACCATTTCAACTGCGAGAAGAATTGATCAAAACAAATTTCACCTAATACATTCATACTCACTTGTTCTAAAGGCATCAGTTCTTGCTGAAGAGTTTCCAGCTGGGCCATTAGTTCTTTTTCTTTTGTAAATTGATGTTCATCTATGTGCATCGCTTCGTATAATTGGTTTACTAAATTTTTCACGTCGTTTAGTCTGAAACAATTTGAAATAGTATGGTTTGAATGTATATACTCAAACCGTTGAAATCCATCACAGAAAATTACGAATTATTTGTTAATTGGAAATTGTGCATACCAGCATATCAGGATGGTTGTCCAGATTTTCATTTGTCGTCATGAGTATTTGTAATAAATAAATGCAGTGCAGTCGCCTGATGGAAACTCTCAAAATTGGATGAGTAAGGGGAATAAGGGGGGTTGCTAAATCTTCAACTCCATTGATATTTTCATGACTTGGTTCATTTTTGGGCTTTGTATTTGCAACTCAATTTCGCATCTTTTCTACTATACCTGAATGTGTCGGCGACACAATCTTTATTACTATCATAACTATTATACAGGGCTATTCAAATTCGTTTCTGTACATGGGGATATCGTAAACGATAAGAGAAAGAGTGTCGGTTAAATTATGACAAAGTTGCGTATTTTAGAGACCTATTCAATGATGTGAAAAAATCGAATTTAGCTCTTTTGGTTCTGGAGATATACAGGAAAAACAAAAAAAGACCAAATTATTCATTTGCCTGTATCTTCTTCATTTGCAGAAAATCTATCCACATTTTAATTTCTTAGTATGAAGTGAACGTCGACAATCCAAAAACTACAACAAAAAATACAGGTCCGTATTTAAAAATTCAAAGATGGGGGTGGCCCAAGTCAGATGACACCCTGTATAAAAGATTCATGAACATATTCTGATAGCCCACATCAAGTGCCAATAGCAAAATGTGGATAGATTTTCAATATGTCTGCAAATAAAGAAGATACAGACAAATAAATAATTTGGGATTCTTTTGTTTTTCCTAAAGAGCAAAATTCGATTTTTTCACATCTGTGAATAGGTCTCTAAAATACGCAACTTTGCCACAATTTAACCGACACTCTATCTCTTATCGTTCACGAGATCCCCATGTACAGAAACGAATTTGAATAGACCGGTATATAATGAAAACTCAAGATTGGATTTGTGATTCACGATGACTCAACAACAACCGACAACGTCGCATTTTCAATTGAGTGTGATTTGATGGTGGCATACAATTTTATTTTCATGGTGCACAGGAAAAGCGCCATCTTCTGTTTTATGGTTACAAAGGATATTGGGACATCACTCTTGATTGGTGTTTGGATTGGGATGAAGCCTGGGATACGAAATAGACAGAGAGTAACGAAGCATTCCAGCTGTATACTCTGCCGCTTTTCCATTTCCGTATCTAGAGCCCACATGTTTTTATTTATTTGTCCATCTGTTTCATCAAGAAATTTTATTTCATCAGTGAGATTTCATCAAATTATTCGCAATGAAATTGTTTATTCAATATTATTGAAACAGGGATGATGCATTGTTTATACTTTCAATAAAGATTTAAAGAATACATAATATCAAAAATCGTTCTTGTTATGAGTTAAAAAACAATTGGTAGAAATACTATGGGCTTAAATATGGTTAGTAACTTTCTAGTTTCTTGTATGAGACCGTGAGATATTTGTTTTCTTTTTTCCATTTCCGTATCTAAAGCCCACATGTTTTTATTCATTAGTACATCTGTTTCATCAAGAAATTTTATTTCATCAGTGAAATTTCATCAAATTATTCGCAATGAAATTGTTTATTCAATATTATTGAAACAGGGATGATGCCTTGTTTATACTTTCAATAAAGATTTAAAGAATACACAATATCAAAAATCGTTCTTGTTATGAGTTAAAAAACAATTGGTAGAAATACTATGGGCTTAAACATGGTTAGTAACTTTCTAGTTTCTTGTATGAGACCGTGAGATATTTGTTTTCTTTCAAAGATATTCCACTTGTTATATCCTACAGGTAGTTCAATTAATTGATTGAAATTATTTCGACTGCAGAATCCTGAACTCAAAATATTTATATTCATTGCAAATAACTCAGATAAAATGTGGCTCCGTATTGGGAAACATCATCAGAGTGTTTTATTTAAAGATTCAAACGTTATTTTTGAATTTTTTAATAAAAACACCCTGCATCTCAATAAGTAGCCACATTTTATATTTGGGTTGAACTTAAATAATTTGAGCCCAGGATCCTACAGTTGAAATATTTCCAATAATTCTTGATGAAATACCCATGCACACATACATATATGGCACGATTGCATTCAATATAATTTCAATATACCGGATGTTAGATTCAATATTAGGAAAAAACGAGGGAAAAAATATTGATGCAGATAAATATTGTATGTATCCCGCCATTGAATATTTCATTCATTCAATCCCTGCTTTTTATTCTCGTCTTGGACAGAGTGAAGAAGGGTGTGCAAATGCAGACGACACAATGGCTCCCTTATCGTATCTGGCAAAGTGCCATACACGCCTATTGCCAAATGTGCCTGTAGGTCGATCCAAGAAGACGAGTTGTAGGGAACTTTGACCTGGATGATACGAAACTTGGGATACTGAGGTCGGAATTTCGGATCAAGGGTTCAGGGAAGTTGTGAGCGAGATGAGTTTATGGTCGTTATGTCATGTTTCATAATTATATATACTTAGTCGAAAAAAACAATTATTCGAAGATAGCCTTGGAAACAAATAAAATAAATAATGTTCAGATGTTTTTTTTTAGATTATTGATTAGCCTTAAAATGTAAAACTCTGTCCTGTCTGTATGATGAAGAAACGAAGAGAAGAAAGCTTCACGTAAGAAACCATCTGGACCAGACATGTGATTTTCCTTCAGGAGCAATAAATCTTCTTAACCACGCACAATGCTGGGATTATCACTCTATTACTTTCTCTAGTATACTGATTCAACCTTTATACGGTTTTTAGTCACTATTTCATGCAATTTCAAATCTCGGACCTTTATAATACCATTATGTTTTGTTTTTTCCCATCAGTTTCAAACGCTGCCCGATAATTCCGTTTCATTCACAAATTCACTGTATGCAATGATTCATTAGGCGTTTGACGAACATCAATTAATTTCTAAATGATTTACTTCTATAACATTCAAACTACACTCAGATTATTTCGTCGCTCTAGTAGACATTCATTACTCTCAAAAACATCTACCCTTCAAAGATAGTAGTTCTATTTCTTTCGTTATTGTTTTTATATTGGAATTGTCTGATGATGGTGAGAGTCAAAATTATCATTCAAAACAGTATTTAAATTTTTTTTCACGAAGTTTTTATTTACTACTGATAATAATATAAGTATAACACGTGTGGCTTTTACAGTATAATTTCCTTAGGGAATAATGACGAGGGATTGGTAGTCATTATTAAGATAATCTGAAAAAAATAAGAAGTATTTGATGAAGAAGAGTATACTTATGCAATAATGGCTATAGTTATTGACTATCATGAGCTATTGGAAATTGAATAACATCAACAATTTGCTAACCGGTATATCTGGAATAAAAAACGATCTTTTTGGTATCAACATAATGTTACAGTAACGAAAAGGAAGTTGATTTCGGGAAATAAACAAGCTTATACAACATTGTAACGAGAAACATTGATGAACGAGGTTTTGAAGTAAGAACTTTCACAAATATTTGTCCCTCATCACCCGGAGTATCTTCACGAGATTTGAACTAATCCTGCAATAATTCATCAAGATTGCAGTCGAATCTGTGCAGGCTTTTTCAGGATTACATTTCGAAGTATTTTTGGAATCATCAGGAATTCATCATCATTAATATGCTGGCCTACTCCTTTCAGTTCAACACGATTAATAGAAGTACATAAAGGTGAGATTATATCGCAATTAAACGGGACAAACAGGTACACATAATGTAGTCGAATATAACCATACCGATTATATCTAGTATCCTACTGGAAACAATTAATTTCCCTTCATGACCTAACCATAATAAATTCCTGATGAAGTTTACGAGATGTGAACACTGCTGTATATATTCAGGATGTAAATTATTTGAAAAAACAAAGGACCCAGTCAAGATCAATCCTGAGGTTTGAGAAGAAAGTGTTCACAAAATATAAATACATTTTCGGATTATTTTTGAATGTGATTTGTCAAAATTGGTGGAGACACCAATTGTATATTATGGTGGATGCGTTCAATGGGTAAAATCGCTTAGCACTCAAAAATATGGTTATTTTATCGAAATGCTCCCATCACATATAGTCAACTAAGTATTGATTGAGTGTACCTATTGTTACGATATTTCTACTTGGGTTCGTGAATTTTAAACACTCAGTACAAAACTGAACAATTTATTTCACTAAACACACTAAATACAACTCAATAAACACTTAGTTAAATCACAACGATATTCGCTTTACAAATCGCAATGTTCACTGTACTAGCTTTCTTTCTAATCTCAACTCTTTCCAAACTATAACTAACTTGTAACTTGTCCGCGAAACCGCGGCTCCTATATAGGCAAATGCATCACTGTCCAGAAAGAACAGGAATAAACTAGAAACACTTTTCATATTCGACGGCAATGAATCATCCGCTAATTATAGCGGTGCGTCTGCGATCGATACCTCCGCTGTGAGTCACGCGTCGAGCGGATGCTTTCCGGCCTTCTCGGAAATGCCAGCGGTTCGTAACACTATTATGAAGCTGATTTGATTTATTTTCAATTTTATAAGCGATACTATTTCTATGTTCTACCTATTATTACCTATAGTAAGTAATTCTGAAACTTATGTTACCGATGATCAGCACAATTGAACCAGAAAAATTAAAATTATGATTAATTTTGATGACTATGATGTATATTTAAAATTCGAAGTTCTCTCTAATTTATTTCCAAACAAACTTATACATACATACATAGTCTTGTCAAAAAATCATCGATGATTAGGTTGGATGAACTTGTCGAGTTATTGTTTTCATCTAGTGAACTCGTCACATATTTCCGCTACCATCTTGATATAATTGTTTAAAATTTCATGTTTCCACTTCATTCATTTCAATTATATCTCAATGATGATTTACCGGATTCTTTCCTTTTTCCAGGAGATTACTCAAGCCCTACTTTCAGATTCATTTAACGTGAACATGATGGCATTAACTCAAATGTTTTTCCGATATCAGAAAAGCGTTAATTCAGATCCCTATAATAGCCCGACATTCAGGCGACGAAAGCGGATATTTAACTGATGTTCGTAAACACAGAGCAGAACTTAGGCGAATCTGTAACAAAGGAAAATGATGAAGCTATTCAAGAATTCTGCAGAAAAGCTCTCAATCACATGTCTTCGGATGAACCATGGATGAACTATGTCGGTAAATCTAAATCAGTTACTAGAGTTACCTCATTCGAAAACAAGGATAGCAACAACAAAATCCCCCAGTACCAGTGTCTTGCTATCTTGGAAGGGTCTGAATTTGAATAAATTGACCTACTAACAAAATTATCGTATCCATTCTTCCTAAGACTGAATGAAATCAATGTTATATCAAAGTTTTCTGAAAATATACATCTTTGATGTATTATACCCTAATGATAATGGATTTAATTCACTGTCACAACTATATTGTTTATTTTATGGCTATATAAAGTTTGAAAGTGTCGAACTTGTGAAATATAACATCAAACAAGTTGTTATTACTTATCAATTCCACTAAATATAGGCTTATCTACTACTTAGAGCATTTTCTTACCACTTGGGTCAACCATTTTATCACTTGTAGTAAAATGATGCGAGCAAACTCTAGCGTCTCTTGAAATATTCTTTTTCCCGATCATATTTTTTCATCTCGGGGAAATCCGATAATGTTTTCAAATTACCAAAAATCGTTATGCATATGAGGGTGGGTGAATAATGATTATACAACGAATGATACGACCCTGAGTAACTCATCAGTGGAATCTTGTGTTCTGGTCACCACTTTTAAATCGTCTCTTACACATTTCACAGCGTTTCACAATCCTTTAAATTCGATTTGAACAGAATAGACAAGATTTTCAAGGGAAATCCTATTAAAATTTTCACACCTTCAAAAACATTTTTTTCTCATTTGTTACTCTTTTATTACTAATTTATTACCGAATTTTTTACTTTCCATTTCGAGGAAAAAATCATCAATTCCAATATTTCGATCTAAACCTAGCAGAACCAAAACTCCAAGTATCCGTGTATAGAAATTTCATTCAGTCCATAATTTATTACTAATTTATTACTATTATTACTATTAAATTACCCCATTGGTGATTTTATTACTCTTCATTAAGACAAAAACTATGGATTGGAGTATTGTTTCTTCTAGGTTGAGATCGAAATATCAGAATTGATGATTATTTCATTGAAATGGAGAGTAAAAAATTCGGGAATATGGTAATAAATTAGTAATATAAGATATAACAAATTATGATATATGTCGAGTCAAGGTTTTAAAGGGTGGTTCGGAATTTTGAGTTTTGCACCACCCCGTTTTGTTTTAATTTGATATCAGTAGACAGTTGATGAAAAGTTAAGATAGGGACATGCAAGCCGTTTTGAGCAATAATAAATAGTTTCGACACAAATAATTCTCTAATTCGAAAAATATCGATTTTTCACACCCTATATACCTGTAATCATTTTTGTTAGACCTCAATATAATGGATCGAAGAAATCAGCTCTTTCGTGATAACCTGAAAATGTTAAAAAATACAGGGGTGGGTGCTATTTGAAATAACAAAGTTGTTGCTACTTTTCGATAGAAGCGGCAACACCGCAGCGCTGAAAATGTTTTAGATCGATAGAAAAAAACTGATTACCCAAGGACCCAAGAAACCCAGAATTTAAAGAATGATCCTATCTCCCGTTCTCTGTAAACGTCTTAAGATACCATGGACCGTGACCCACCCTGTATAAAGCTAGCAGAGCCGTGTTTTTTTTTGTCTTGATGAAGGGTTCAAAATTTTGAGTTTTGCATCACCCTCTATTTGTTTCTATTAAATGTCAGTAGATAGTAAATGTAAAGATAAGATAGGGACATGTGAGCCGTTTCGATCAGAAATGATTAGTTTCGACACAAAAAAATCCTAAAGTTGGAAAATCTCGATTTTTCACACCCTATATCTCTGTAATTCGCGCTATACCCCAAGTATGATAGATCGACGAAATCAGCTCTTCAGGAAGAATCTAAAAATGAAATAAAATACAGGGTGTTCCATTTGAAATAACAAAGTTGTTGCTACTTTTTGATAGAACGCTGAAAGTATTTTAGATCGATAGAACAAAACTGATTACCCAATAAACCAAATTTTCGCATGTAATACAAGTGTATTGATGATTATCGAAACACTAATTCCTTCGATCTTGAGAAACAAATCATGTTGCTTGGAAACTACACGAACGCACAGCGCGAGTGTGGTTTCCCAAAGCAACATGATTTGTTTCGAAAAAGAGAAGGAATTTTCGATAATCATCAATAACACAAGTTGTATTTGTTCAGATTATTTCATGAATAAAATCGAAGCCTTTTTGATGATTTCCTATTTTAGTTCCAGTTTATGGAATTAGATATTTTGATTATGCATTGTAGTTCGACACAAAAAGATTCGTTATGCAACCAACAATACATGTATGCCATTGTATGATGTAGGCAAGATTACTTATGCACTAGGTACTACTGAGCTAAATTCATTTTGATTGTTGTCACAATTTGTGTGGTTAGGTTACATTAGATTGATTCTATGCTGAAATTGTTTAGAATTTGTGGAAAATGAAGTGGATACATATTATTAGTGTGTGTTTATCGTGGTTCAGACGAAAATTTGGTGTAGTGGCATTCATTTCTTTACCAGGAAATCGGAAAATAATATGACAGATTGCAACTGGTAAGTCGTTGTGTTTAATTAAACTACCCTACTGCCTACGAATCAGAAAGCGAAATACAGAAACGAAAACACAGCATATAGGTTATCCAATAGCCAATCAGGAGCCGAAATACAAAATCGAAAACATGGTGTTGTTGCTTATCAACACAATCATTTCAACCAATCAAAAACGTGTATTTTAGCATGAATGAAATAATCAGAATAATCCTACATTCCGTTCTCCGTAAACGTCTAAGGTACCATCGACCGTGAGTGACCCTGTATAAAGCTAGCAGAACCGTTGGTTTTTTTGCCCTAATGAAAAGGGTAATAAATTCGGGAATGTGGTAATAAATTAGTAACAAATTACTACACTATTACGATTTTGAAATTCGAAAATGGTTCTGCTAGGTTTATTGGGGTGTATAGTCGTCCATCCTCACCTCTCAATCTCCTCCCCCGTCACCCTCTCCTGCTTGGGGGTGCTCACGTTGTACGACGTGTCGTTGATGACCAGCCTGAAGTCATCGTCGAGCAGCGTCTCGATCGTATTCGACGCCGCTATGCGCGTCCCTTCACCCTTTGTCTGGCACACCGCCCTGTCGATGCCGCGGTCCTCCTTCCTCAACATCTCGAGGAAGTCGCCCACCGTGTTGGTCACCGGCTTCAGCGTGAAGCGGCACCGCTCCCGCCGACTGGGCAGCGGCACCGTGATCTGGGGCAGGCCCTTGTGGTAGTGCACCGACACGTCTGTGGACAGAGAGAGAAATCTTCTGATATAGTTATTTATGTATTAAGGGAATTATGAGGGCCTTAATTACCGATGGCAAAGTTTGCGTCCCGAGGGCCTCTGGCCCGAGGGACAGCAATTGCCAGAGGTTATTAAGGCTCTATAATTCTCGTGGTACATAGATAATTTTATTTTTGACCGATTTTCATAACAATATGTCCATATTTGGAACGCAATAAATGTTTAAATTCATAACCTTTCTGTGGTATATTTGAATTAGGTAGCGTTGATTGTAGCATTGTTGGTTGTTGCTAGGTTGTCGCTATGTTACATGTTTATAAGCAAACTTTCTTTATCAATCAATGTTTTTCCGTTAGAAACGTGTTTATTTTTTACCACAAATCGACGATCTTTTTCTGATATAATGGAGGATATTATAAAAAAAGCGGAAAAAGCAAGACAATCATTACTTCCATCGAAAAGTGAAGCCCTATATCAAAAAGAATACAACTTATGTGGCTGACACAGAGAAATGTTATGTCAAAAGATGCCAACGAAACTGTCTTTCTGGCATATTTTCAAGAACTGGTAAAGTATTCTCAGTATTTCCTGGTAGATTTGGTAATAATTGTATTTATTCGTTGCAGTCAGAAACGTTTAGCCCAAATTCGTTATGGACTAAATGGTCAATGCTCAAATCGATGGTGACCATATATGAGAAAAGAGATATCACCAAGTTCAACGAACTAGAGGCTTTTTTGAAACGGAAAAGTAAAGGGTATAAGCCGAAAAAGTCTGCTGTCTTATCTCCTAAAGATGTCATCAAATTTCTAAAGGACGCCCCTAATGAAATTCATTTATTGCATAAGGTAATTTTTTTCTAATAACTTTCTTTTTCGTTTGTTTATTTCGTTTTATTTGTTATAGGTTGTTCTAATTATGGGTTATTTTGGAGGATGCAGAACTCAGGAACTTCTAAATATGAGTATAGCAGATATAGAGGACCGGGATACTGTTATGGTAGTGAACGTACCGGAAAGTAAAACTGGTGTATCGAAGAAATTTACAGTTGTGGATGAAAAAGAGTTCTCTGCTTTGCCTTTATTGAGACTTTATATGTCCTTGCGTCCTGAAGGTACAAAACGATTTTTTTTTGAGCTTCCGACAAAATAAATGTACAACTCAGCCAATTGGAAAGAATATGTTTGGCAAAATTCCCAGCAAAATCGCAAAATGTATTTAGGATTGCCAAACCCACTAACCTATACGGGACATTGCCTTCGTCGCACTTCTGCTACTGCCCTAGCCAATGCAGGAGCAACTATGACAAACTTAAAAAGACACGGAGGTTGGAGAAGTTCCACGGTGGCAGGGGGGTATCTGGAGGACAGTATTGAATTGAGAAATAAAACGGCGCGTATGCTGTCTACTTTGCCATCAGAAGAGGCAGGCACCTCGACTGTAGTGAACAGCAACAGCACCACCCATAAAAAAAAAGAAATTGTTTCCAGCGGCGGAAGTAATTTTCAGGGAACATTTGAAAATTGTACATTTATTATTTGTAATGACGTGAATAAGGAAAATATGTCTTAGTTTTCATTACATATAAACGTATATAAGCATTTCTTGTATCATTTTCACCTGTAAAAGGTAAGAGGGAGTTTTTGAACCTTAATATCCCAAGGGAGTTATGACCCTCATTATAGATATCGTAACTATGACGATATAAGCTTATAATGTCACTGTCAGAAATAAAAGTAGTAACAGAACTGCTGGCTCTGTTAACGGCCGTATTCGCCGTTTTCTCTCTTGAGCGAAGCTTTCATAAGCTCTCTTAAAATTTAAGCCAAGCTCAAACTTATACGTTATGTACCGCACAACGATAAACCTCGCTTAGCCAAGCGTGGAAAAAAAAACTGATAACGTTGTATTGTTTAGGCATTGTCGTTCTGAATGGATACCAAGTAGGCTGGAGCTATAATTTAGTATGTTCAGTCAAGACCCAAACGTCTGCCAAGTTGAGGTCGCTACTTTATAGAAGTCGTCCGATGCTCATTTGTTTCAGTTTTTGCTCTGTCAGCGACCCAATTTTAGTTTGAAGTTATGTTCTTCTTTTTTTTACTTCAGTACATATATTGTATGTAACTATCATAATCTGACATAATTTTACTTTTTATACAAATTTCTACTCGAAAAGGTCCAATAACAGTTTCAGGAACAATAATAAGGCATATTCCAAGGAAAATTTTTGGAAGTACTCACGTATTTTGGCCTCCCAGAACAAGAATCCGAAAAGCTTGTTTCGTAAATATACACCCACCATTTGACATCTTAAAATTCTACTAAAAACACAAAATTCGTTCTTCTCTCAAAAAAAAGAATTCAATATTTTTCCAAAAATGTACCGTTCTTCGGAAACACAAAACTTTGATCTGTCAACTTGACACTGTCACAAAGTTCATTTTTTGAATTTTTTCAAATATACTAGTATTCTGCTGAAATATGTTGAAAACACGTGAATGTAAGTGTGTGTGGTGTTTAAGTTCGAAGAAGGACTAATTTTTTTGTGTTTTCTTCAGTGGGTATTAATTATGCGTGGAGCAAATATAGTACAACTCAACGTAAGTGAGAATTAAAATTATATCAACTTGTACATTCGATATGCCAATACATTCACTTGCCTCGCATTTGAGTTTCTCACGATTTTTTTTTGTTTCTTGATTCCATGATCAATGAAATCAATCAATTCTGTGCTTGAAACAGGAGATTCGCGCGTAATTCAAAATGTAAATAAAAACGTTAGGTTATGCCCAGTTTGACATTTCAAGTTCAAAATAGTTCACGGTTATTATGAGAAGATGTCTCTGTCTCACGGAGAAAGTGACGTCATTGTTTCCAGTGAACAGACAATATTTCGAATTTTCGATTTTATTTGCTTATCTATAGTCATTCATAGCAAAATCAGTGAAAAAGTTCACATCATCTGAGAAGCTTCACTTGTTGAGAATTATTTCCTTGATCTAAGATTATTTCACATAAATATGCACCCATAGTGAATTGTACTTCATCTACTGGTATTTTACAAAGTATGACTTCTTTGAAGAAATGGAGAATAAAAAAAGAGCTCCATCAGGAAAACCTTGGCGGATGAAAAGAGGAAAGTTCGTCTCACTAGCGGAGGCCTCTTTCCAAAAATAAAGAGGGATGATACTGACGATCTTTTAATGTCGATAATCAATAGAAATACAATGGTGGGTTCAATAATAATAATAATAATAATGCGTCTTCATTCACCAAAGTAATACAGAGAAATACAAAAATAAAATTCATTGTAACACAATATAAAGGTATTACTAGGTAAAAAGGCGGAGTGTCAGCCTAGGCTGTTTTTGAACTCAACCTCTGAAAACAAAAAATAAATCGTGAACGAACTTTCATGAGAGAGCATGTCTACAGTACCTACCAGAGAAAATAAAGTAGTCAAGTCATTGTTAAAGCCTGAGAGGAAACAAACTTATAAAGGAGGTGAATTCTCTACAATACTATACTTTGATAACACTATTGTGTGCGTAAAGACCCTGATGAAGAAAATGAAGTTGAATAGTTGGAATGAAAGGCCAGCTGAACCACATGAAAAAAGAAAATGCTCTAATAATGAGAAAAAGAAAATTAGAAATAAAAATATTAGAAACAGAGTTACTTTTGAAACAGAAAAATTTCGTATAGAGGATTCATGCATATTAAAGAGAGTGTGAATAGATATGAGTGATGGTTATTATTATGCTACATTTGATTATTTAAAAAAATAAAGACACATTATATTATTACATCCTTTTTTTTACATTCAATTTCTTCAGAACTGATGATTGGACTTATGTATTTAGGGAAATCCGACAATTTCTCGTTTCAAGTTCTTTACACGACTATTTATATTTGAAATTAGTTTTGGCAAAGTTTACGTAAACCCTGGTTTTGGAATGGGAAAATGAATGGATGATGTAGGTAAACTTCTTCGACAATAATCCAGAGGCGGAATTTCAAACCTGTGTTGTTATAGGTTAGGCCCAAACTTATTGAATGTTCGTATTTACTTATTGAATCTGTCAAAACATCCTCGAATCCGCATAAAATCAGTACTTAATGATTGAATAATTGTTAAGATCTTTCATGTATTTAAAGTGTAACTCGCCATAGCATCCCATTTACATACTTTGATATTAAACTCAATGTGGTTTTCAACAATGTAAGGATAACCAAATAATAATTATCCATTACCTATTTATGGCATTCTTGATATATTTATGGTGGCTTTTAGCCCAAATTCTAAGGAGAGCACTTACTGGTGTGCTGATTTCGATGATTGATAACCATCTCTTCAATTTGCTCGTGATTCATAAAGGAATATGTGCTTTTTATTTCTTGTTAAAATCATAAGTAGACCAGAACATATTATCTGTTGAAAGGTGGCATGCACGTATAGTAAAATCTTGTGTATCTATAAGGTGCTGTTTCTAGCATACTTGTTCTCAGATTTGACGAAAGGCTTTTGTGAAAAAACACTCGTTTATATTATATGTGAATAATAGTATATTATGATACCAGTTTTATAAGACGCTATTTTGTCGCACGCGTTGTTTGGAGTACGACGAGCGTTGCGAAGAGTGCTCCAAGTGAACAAGTGCGACAACGTGTCTTATAAAACGTGTGTCATATGCATTTTTTTCTATTTTGAATTGATTTGAAGGAAAAAATGGATTTGATATCGATAAATAACAGAAACATCTTCGATTGGTAACAAATCTGACGCACAAGCGTAAAGCCCAGTTTACATTTGAGCGATTTTGATTATTGCAATACCAGTGGTGAAAAATTCAATGTAGTTATTGTTATCAGTCAATTTAAATCAAATTAAACTCTGAATTGAAATTTACCAATTAAAACATTGAGTTTATCACTGCTAATAACACCAAATCCAAATCGCTCAGAAGTAAGCTGGGCCTATAACTCTTCTGATGACTTTCATTTGACAGTTCGATTGTACCAATCTGCGAATAATGAAAAATGCGTATCGGAATAAAGGCTATTTCGACACGCATTTGCGTTGCACAATGACTTCATTATACAACCAAAATAGAAAAACATTATTATATATCATCAATGAATACCTAACCTACCTACAAGATCGAATAAAAAAAACATGAATTCTTGAGAAACTGTAGTTTTAGGACTCCGAAAATTTCAGTGAAGACCCCAAGGCACAATTGTTTCGAATTGAACTAACATAATTTCTCTCTTTTTCTGATCCTTGCGACTTCCTCAGCTGGATAATTCATGAACAAAAAGTCTACACCATTTATAAAACCCTGAAGAATAGCATGCCAGAGTTGGGAGCCTAACCCTTCGCGTGTTTATCATCATTAAGAGTCGGAAAAGCCACAATTTTCATGAGAGTCATTCATTTATTATTTTTATTCGATGGATCTGGACCGATAAGAAAAAAAAATAGGGCAGCCTTATGATAATCAGAAACGGTACGAAGTTTTCTTCACTATAGGTCATTAGTGAAAGTTTAGTGATAACCTCGTATGATAAAGAGAATCTACAATTTTGAAGTTTCAGCATATTAGGTTTCCAAAAAATGCTTTCGACTGTAATAACAAGTGGTTTCGTGTTAGTTGTCTGCCCTACACAAGATTATTTCGTCCAATTAGAAAAAACAGTCTCACATGATGATTATTAGCCTAAACATTAATTAAAAATAACAATACAATCGTGGTGCACCAGCCAACTTATACCAACAGGAGCTTATCCGTTAGTCCATTTGCTCTACAGAGCAGAAAGCTTTGCACACACTCATGTAGTACAGTCAAATTCTAAGCAATTGTTGTCTTTTGTACAATGAATATCTCGATGTATATCAAACGGTTATACCAAGACAAATGCCACAGTGATTTGGATTCCACTTCTATAAACTGTAGATCTCCGTCTGCTCAACCAGTATAAATTTTCGAAAGTTTCAGAGAGTAGTTTCAGCAACTGTATTATTTTTACTGGAAAATCATTTATATGGCCCTGATGATGACAGAATGAACCGGCAGAAAGTACGAATCATCATATGAAAAAAAAATGTATTGATGAAATACTGGGATAATTAGTTTTTACGGCTGCAGATCTCATGCCCATAAATTATACACGAGCTAACTTGAAGTGTAAACAAAACTAACGTTCCTATTGGTTCCTTATAATTTCCTCTCCTCGAATGATCCTCCCTTCAATTACCCTATAGTCATCGTATTGTGCCTCGTATTTATAAAATGTTTATATCCTATATTATACTTCATTCTCGTTATAATATAATATATGATTGTTCGTAATAATCTCGTAGATGAAATTGCTATTCTAAATGCACCCAATTCCTACATTCTTTCATAAAACAAAACTTTCCTTGAGTATAAACATAGCTTGGTACTTAAAGGAAATATCGGCCGGAGAACATCGAATTTGTTTATATTTCGAGCCGAGACGACCTAGAGACCCATATAAATATTAAAAACAGGTGGCCACTTAAACGAATATTTGCTGGTACCTGATATCGAACTCGTTATACGATTCATTTATTAGTTTTTCTAGACGATAAAATAAATTGACAAAATTGGGCATCATTACATCATTTTTGAACCGATACAGTTTGATTGAATCAGAAATGCCGTTACACATTGCATATATCTGGTAAGTAAAACATCTTCGAAAAATCTCCAAACGAAATATGTATTTGTAGAGCGGCAATCTATCACTTTGCGCTCTGAATACCCAAACAGCCTCTGGCGCAAGAACGGACCAAACTGGACCGTACTATCGCTCCCAAGAGCTGCACGCCACGGCAGTACCAGTACGCCACAACCACAAACAGTACCCACTCGATCTTCTTCCGTTCTTCGGGCGCAAACTTTTCTATGTTCAAGCGAGTACTTGTGACTTGTTGAGGTGCGTGTTTCCGTGTCGATCATACCCGGGGCCAAATTTTTGTCTCGTCTGGAGGCGGAAAAATAGGCGCCGGACACAGCAGCTGCGATGATCCTGCGGAATTCCTGCGGTACGCTCAGGAGGCGATGTGGAGGGGAGAAGGCGCGAAGGTCAAAGGCCAGGGTCAGAGAAAAAGAAGGTATGGTGATTCGAGTCGATTATTATGTGGAAATTTTTCGAGATATTTTGAAATGGGGAGTGAATTAACCGAGGGGTTGACCACTACGAGAAAATGTGTACACTGGAATTCCTATAAAGCGGAATTCCCCCGGAATTCCTCCGGTAGAAATATGTCAATTTGAACAAATAACAAAAATTTTAAAACTAAAGGTAGATAATACTCGGAATTCCAGGCAAATCCGGTGGAATATGAAATATATAGGAACATCACACACAAATTCATTCAGGATTTCTGTAGGGATTTCTGAGTTCCAAGATAAACTTCAGACCTAGTTTCAGAGTAATGTTACTGAATATTATAGAATCTGAATAATAACGGATTATATTGATATCAAAATTTCGAAATTTCTAATCAGTGAGGCTATAGGCTGTATTGTATTATATCGAAATCCTCGTTGGAAACAGAATATATATAATCTGATGGTATGTTTCTATTTTATTTCCTCCTTTTTCCAAGATCTGAATCCGTAAGAAGGAAAATCCAAGAAAAACATTTTAATTCAGAAAAAATTCAGCAAATATAGGGTGTAAACTGTAAATCATCATATCTATCGAACACATGATTCAATTTACATAGGAACATACAGGGTGGTTCACTACTAGCGCAACAGAGATTCAAAGCGAAACTGCAAAACTTTCAAAGTTTTTCTCATTTCAGTAGTTCGTACGTTGATAAAAGGTAAATTTTGGAAGTAGATATTTCGAAATATACAGGATTTCCCAAAAATTGTGGCATATAAAAGTTATATTGTTTCTTATGGGAGAAGATATCTGGTTTGGAAAATCAAGATTCTTCAGCTATATGATTTTTTTGTGTCAGAACTATTCGAGTATATAACCATAACATGAATTTTCGAAATTGATTTTATAATCTCGAAAACAGTTTCAGATATAGGTATAAAAGGGAATCATCAAAGTCTATGGGAAATCTATGTAGCATTATGGAATGTAAAAATATACAAAGCATTCTGAAAGAAAAGAGACTTCTCACTTTTCCAAACGACAAAAAGTCCTGATTTCTAGACAACACTATATGTTATAATAAAAATTCAACTCAACCATCTAGATCTCCCAAGCTTGGCCTTTCATTGTTCAAATATTAGTGTATCGGATCATAAAAATATTCGAATCTCTTTTCTCGAATCCTACTTATATACGACATGCACCGAATATCGTCCATACAATAATAAATTTCGGGTTTGTTTCGTGAATCACTTTTTTGGTCTGGTCGAAATCACATTTTCGCATCAGTTTTCACTGTTTGGGAAATGCGACCGTCAAAATGAAAGTGAAATATCTAATAAGCATCCTTTCCCAAATAAACATATTCGTCGCACGAAAACATACTCGTCTTTTTGGAACAGGCGACGAAGTCATTTACTGGGGAAAGCTTCGTTTGAGGAACGAGCGTTGTAGGAGATGATCTGAATTTTAAATCTTGAAATAAAGTAGTCGAAACGACACGAGGTCAGTGTCGGTTTCAGGAAATTGGTTAGGATGTTAGAAATATCGATAACAGAGGTTTTTCTGAAACAAGTCGATTTAGGAAAAAGGTTGATGCTCCTGAAAGGATTGGCACCCCTTCAAAAATCTTACCTAGACAATAAATTGTGAGCATGAGCTTTTAAGACAATGCGCTGACGTCACGTTCGAGATCACAGAATCAGCGGATTGAGCCATCGTATACGGTAACATCCATGTAATTAACATATTATATTATTGAACAGTGTTTATTGCATTTACCCACAATATTTTTTTCAGTGTGTTTTTTCTCCCGCTAATATACAGTGGACAAATACAAAAGACAAAAAAAATCTAAAAGTACTAATTTGAAAATATATTTGAAAATTGAATTCAGAATAGTTTTGCAGAACGACATTTTATGGATACTTACAAAAAATATGAGATAAAAATTGAATTTTTTTGCCATTGAAAAAATTTTATTTGGAAATATCTCGGGAACAATACATTTCTGACGATGAAATTCATTCAAGCCAACAGTTAGGTATACTCCAAATTATATTTTGTGAAGGTTCGCAAGCTATTTCTATTTTATTCGGAGAAAATTTTAAATCTGTGAATTCGCCATGTTTTCAGCTGCTTCATACGAAAGCGTATATAAGGGCTACCAAGATTTTTTATATTTTTTCCGACTTTAAACTCGGAATTTCCGACTTTAAACTCGGAATTTCCGACTTTGAACACGGAATTATTTTTTTCCGACTGCAATCTCGGAATTTCCGACTTTGAACTCGGAATTTCCCACTTTCAACTAGGAATTATTTTTTTTTCGGCTTCAAACTCAGAAATTACGAGTTTAAAGTCGGAAAAAATAAAAAAAAAACTCGGTGGCCCTTATACGCGTTCGTATAGCTTCATAATAAGAGGTCACTGAAATATCTCCAAAACATTTTAATGCCGAAACCGTTTATCATCATGAACATATTTCATTGTAGAGAATTTCCTGTGATAATAAAAATTTTTATTAATTTTTGAAATAACTCAAGTGGCAAATTCACAGAAGTAGACGTTGTTTATGGCAAAATGTTGATTTTTATTTTTTTATGTTGTTTTTTAACACAGCTATTAAATTACAAATTGGTATGAGAATACAATAATTTCCTTGCGATTGCACATATCATTATTTGTCAACTGTGTAAACTGATGAATTGACCCATTCGCATTTCCGTCTCCACCCAAGTTGGAAGCAATCCTTCAAATGAGGATAACACGAGTCAAATATAAGTTGGGGTTCAAAGGTAAAACCGTGTACTCGGATGTTTCCCTCGCTTCAGCAAAGTTTGAAGTGCACTTTGAAATCCAACTATTCCAGTGGATATGTTGCTGTTGTGAGCAGAAATTACTGAAAACTGTTTGCAAACGACGGGTTCATTTCCAACATTTAAATTTTCCCGGAACTTTTCTTGCTGATGAGTTATTGGAATATAAATTAAAAATTTTGTATTCCGCTACCCATAATGCTAACCTATACACGTGGAGTCATTAATTTCTAGTTCAGACCATCCTCATTATCTCCGAATGTTAAAAAAATTATTATTTATTATATTGGAATCTCGAAAATCATTACTATAGTTGCTGATATGATGAAACAAATTTGTGGAGCAGTTAGGTAAAAATCTGATTTATTTTGTGTGTTTACTTACCTGAAGTGTATAATTTTTCAAATCAAACACCGAATCATTATTCAACAGAAGAGTATTAAAAACGTCCATTATTTCACCACTAGATGGGTTCAGATTGACAACTCTTTCATTGTCTGGCTCGAGACCTGCCGAACCTCTCTGACAAACAAGTCTGAAAAACAACGAATTCCTAGCAAATCAATTATTTGTCAGCATTCACTTAAGGATAATCTAACTATCTATATGATTTCAAGAACAATTTGCTCCCAATATCTCAAAATATGCTTACGAAGGGAGAGGTAAGAAGATTAATTCTTGATGTAATGAACACTTCAACGGAGTTAAGGACATACTGTAGTTATAGTTGGATGAAGTATCAGCCTAAGAGGGTTGTTAGGGAGAACAAGTTTCTCCCAAACTTCCTTCAGATATATCGTTCATAATTTTCAGCTTGGCGGATTGAAAATAATTGGTAAACTTTCTAAAAAATAACGAAGAAATTTTGTTATGGAGGGTTAGAAGATGGGAAGACTAACATGGAATTGAGAAGAAGTTAAAAAAGGATGAAAGTAGGTTAATAAATCATTGGAATGGAACATATAAGGAGCTATTTTATATGATATTGTCATTTGTCGCACTGAATCGCACTGAATCGCAAAATTTCAGATTTTGAGGATCTGAGTAGTTTGAGTTTGCTGTCTAGGCAAACAGAAGACACGTTCTCCATATTTGACTTTTTTTGGATGTCAGCATTTTCAAAGATATATAGAATGGGGGAAACATCAGAAACCTCGATAGAAAAATGAAATGGAAATCAATATGACGATCTAGGTTATAAAAATGAAAGATAGATTAGACTAATCGAGGGATATGAGCAGAATTGCAAGGAAATTATAGGAAAAATATAAACTAAATGGCACCGCGTTGGCTTGAACTCAGTATTCAATGTCTGCTATCCATATGATCAATTATCATTAATCTATTAATTTTGCACCGGAAGTATGTCAGCGGAATTGGTACAGCAGATTGTCGCCTAGTGTAGATACAGTCGTCGAACCCACATCTAATATTGCGGGAACAGTTATACCAATCAAATTATTAAATAAAGCTCTTGGCCATATGTGATAGAAATAAGTAGGAGAATTATGAAGTGCTTAATGTAATTGAGTGTTTTGGTAGGTACATCAAGACATCAATAATATGTCAGTTATTTCATCTAGACATCATATTTCATTGATACATTCATTACAGAGCGAACTGAGTATCACGATAGTATCATTAGATCAACAAATAGAATATTCACGGCTTTCTACGATGTGCAATTGGACGTATCTGGCAAACCATATAAATTAATTTGAAAAACTTCTTCAAAAGGCTACCGTCCAATGAGAATACCAAAACTAGTATTTTATTTCATTCGCGCAAGAAGCAAAACTATCTAAAACACGCGTGCAATAAAAAGTTTCATCCACAATTACATTAACTAAGAATCAGAATCGCAGACGTTTTTCAACAAAAAAGTACCTATAACATTATTATCTTAGTTCTAAAAGACGCTCCAAGGGAACAGGTGCAACAAGGTGTCTTATAAGACGTGTGTCATAGAATTTTTTTTCTATTTTGCATCAATTCGAAGTTTTTTATCGAAAAAATTGATTCAATATCGATAAATAACAAAAACATCTTCGATTGGTAACAATGATGACATTGAAATATTTAAAATCTAATCTAATCTAAAGTCCACTTTACAATAGAGCAATTTTGATTTTTGCGATACCAGCGGTGAAAAATCCAATGTTGTTATTGTTTTCATTGGTCAATTTGAATCACACTCTGAATTGAAATTCACCATTAAAATCATTGAGTTTTTCACTGCTAGTATCACCAAATCCTAAATCGCTCAAAAGTAAGCTGGGCCTAACTCTTCTGACTTTCTTCTGACAGTTCGATTGTACCAACCCATTTCATCTTTTCTGAATGAGTATTTTACCAAGCCTTGAACTTTTGCGTGAACAGCCTGTAGTACTTCTGGTGAGGTACAATCCATAAATTCTTCGTCGGAAGACATGTTTTTCAATTTATTATTCGCGAATTTAATATCCGACTTTATCTGACATTTATTTGGTGACAATTATACACCCCGTAGTCACGGTAACAATATATCTACTTGATTATTCTGAGAAAATCGCGTTCTTGTTCATTTAATAGAAGTTTATTAATTTTGATTGAAATATGATGGTTATAAATAAAATAGTATACAAACCTCGGTATAGGAAGTTTCATTCCTGTCTCGAGATCATAGCTAACCTCGCACGACAGGAATGAATATCTTCCCATACCTCGGTGTGTAATATACTATTAACAATTTGCTCTGACAGCTTTGGCAACCTCTTCAAGAGGAGACATACATTATCGATTTTAGAGATTTATCAAAAGCACTATGCGTTCTGAAACTGATAACAAATAAAAGCTCGTTATTGATGGAAATTAAATAATCAAGTGAAATATGATAAAACTAAGAACGTAATGTATATGGATAAAACTTCAATTATAAGGTGAATTTGGATAAAATATCAAAACGGTAATATACCGCCAATTTCCAATTTAGATGGGAGGCTATCCAATGTTTGGCAGAATGGCAAAATTGATTACCTTCTTATAAAAGTATGAATTTTATGTCTCTCAGTATATCGTGGCCAAGTCGTTCGAATGCAATAAAGAATATTTGATATCCAACAGCTGAAGCTAAATTCTATCTTAGATATATCTATCTATAGCGAATTGTGTTGGCAATAAACTCAAATATATCCAATTGAAAATTGAATAAGGTCCACAGAAAAAGATAAATAAAAAAAATACAGCTTGAACCCATGAAACGGGACGTAATCATAAAACAGAAAAAAAAAAGAAATAGGTACTTCGGAATTAATTTCAGATCAATTTTGTTGTACGTACTTAAAATAGAACTCCCCTTTAACTTTATTTTCTTGAAGATATGGAAAAATGTTAAATAGAAAAGTTGAATGAAATAACTTGGATTTTTATTAACAGATGTTTTTTGATATTCAGGGTCTGTCTGTTTCTTGAAATGGACACCAACTTTGGTTTTTCAAATGGAACACTTTGTATATTTTTTCGAAGAACTTTCCTCGGAACTTTCTTTTCTGATTTCATTGATATCAACAAGTTGCATATTTTTCGGTACCTATACATATGTTTCTAACTCCAAATACGACTGAGATGTCTTACTCAATTATCTGAAATTATTGGACACTCTGTACTCACGCATTTCAATTGCCCATTTGGTAATAACCTTGATACTCACCTGAAGAAAAAAAAACAATAGAATTAGTTGCATCCGCGGACGCTCATCGTAGAATAAACAAATTAATCAGCAGTAATTTTTTCAGCAATTATATTCTGACCTAAGATGACTTGAAGATTTGATGAATTTATTTTGCATTCATGTCATTATTGTTCGTTAGAAAAGGTCCAAGAAACAAAGTCCAAAAACAACAATAACGAAAATAGCTTTATTAAAAGTACATTCGATCTGAAGTGAATTGAAGCTCAGTTCGAAAATTATAATTCCATCTATATTCTCTTTGGGTATTCAGAAATTATAATCTACCGGAATTTTAAAATTCAATTATGAAACAAGCTGCCGAGGCATTCCAACAATTTCCACTACATTGGAAAAATTGATTAATTTCGTATAGAATTTAATTACTGATATCCAAGTAGGTACAACGACAAATTCAAATTTTCATGAATATTTGTATTCAATATTTTCCGGAACGAACGATAATAATATGGGCGACTGAAAATACTTGAAATATTATTAGAATAGAAGCTATCAAGCTCTCATCAAGAAAAACATAGTATCTGAAATGAATAATGAAAATTTCACCTTGTATGCACTGCCATATTTTCTTGCAGGCTAGCAGAAACACTTTATGTGTTCTTTTCAATATTATTTAATGAAAAGATGAATATAATAATAAAATATGCATTGCAGTTTGAAGGAAAGTAGGTATGTTTGGCTTTGCATGCAATATAATTATTACTCGGAGTGATATAATTGCACATCCAGTATAAGTCGGTGTTGTTCTGGCAACGAATCAGCATTTGAATAAAACGTGAACGAAATACAAGAGATAATGTTGATTAGGATTATTCCGAGATATTTGGTAAATGGAACTCGCTTGACGCCATTTTTGTTTCTGTAACCATCTTATAACCCTATTAGGAAATGAACACGATGGCACATTACATGGAAATGTTCATAAACTAACTGCCTGGTTTGAATATTAGGATGATGATAAACAATAATTGTTACTTTATATCTCTCTGCTGTATATCTCTCAAAATCTCCCAACTTCACCTAGCTCTATTTAAATCTTGTAGAATCTCTGAAGGTTTCCAAGATCTCCATGCAATTATAATAGAATTTGTAACATCTTGATGTATTGTTAGTAAATTTTCAGTTTTCGACACGAAACGCTGCTAAACACTAAACAACTACATTTCCAGTCGAGCTAACAAAATGGGCCCTAATAGGTCATTATGCCCGGACGCGGAAATCCTGATAGAAATGGGATTCAAGCCATGTGATTTTCAAAGCTACTCGAATTATTACCACGCACAAGAACAAAGGAGGGCATGATTATTGCCGAGATTATTGCTGGCAACACCGCGTTTATAATGTGGGGAAATTCGCAAAAACTTATAGAATTATACAAACTTATATGATTCGATGCCTGTCCTTACATATAATATATCACAAGTATTACTGCTTCAACGATTACCTTAGGTTGGTACAATCGAACTGTCAAATGAAAGTCAGCAGAGTTAAGCCCAGTTTATTCCTAGGCGATTTTGGCTTTGGCGATACTAGCATGATAATTTTTAATCAAATCGTATATTATCCAAATTTCATACAGATCACTAAAAAACCGAGACTTCCTGAATCCAGTGGTTTTTCCAAGACTCATTCTTGAGATTTGGTAGATTGGAAGTCTTCTCAAGTGTCTATCTAATGACAAAAAAAATCATGTCAATCAGTTAAATGGGTCACCATGTAGGTATATAGCAAATGACTATATTTTTCGCTACGGAGAATGAATATCCCAGTCTTTAAATCAATTACTGTTTGGTAATTAGCGGTTAACAGGTCGATTAGAAAAAAGAGGTCACCTTCGTTATTGCATACTATTTAATCTGTGAATTCATTATTACATTTGACATTACATAATGTGGTCGTTCGATATTTTTTTACTATTGAACGTGTGGAAACAATAACAAGTACTATTTATTTTATTTGTTTATCACTTTGTTGTTACTTGACTAGCACATGACATGTCCACCAAGTAACAGATGATTGCTTGCTAGTTTCACAATGGTTGATCAAGAAAAATAATGTTATTGAGTAATATTCTCCGTAAATCATAATATAATAGCGCTCCAGTGATCTTGAAGTAATTTATTTGTTTTTTTTTCTTCAAATCAAAGCACATTGTTTTCAATTGTTCCACAACTGGAAACCAATCAAAAGTTCCAATATTTTCACTGCGCTAGAGTTCAAGTATACCTACACATAATCTTGCTTAACCAAGGTGTGTTTCGAGTTTATTTTTTGAAATCCAAATCAAATAAAAATATAATTTATTGTCAAAAGATGATCATCTCGTAGACATCAAAGCAATTGTAAAAAAGCATACAAACGAAAGATAAAAGTCAGTTGCAACACATAACTGAGACAAAATCTTATAAAACTCATTTCATCCAAAGCAAATTATTATTTTGGCCGTCAGAGTGCATTCGCCATCTTCATCGATGCCAATAAAGTAAGAGGAAAGAAAGATACGAGTTCAAGAATTACACGAATTGTGGCATAATGATCTTCATACAACATAGTAATTTCATGATAGTATCATTATAGTATAGACATATTATTATGTAGCTACTACCTACTCTAATTTCATCAGTAATTTCTTCGGCACCATCCGATCTGGAACAACACAATACGCAGAATACAGTCCAGACCAGACGAATGATATCATTAAACTTTAACGCTGGTGGATTTGCTATTGTTATTCATTTATTATTCATGAACTGTCCCATATGATCATGTCGCGTATCTAGTTTTTCAACCGACAAAATATTCATGCTGCACATTATGTATTCATTTGTTCTACATGTTAAGGATATTGTGATGCAGTTCCGTTGTGACTAAGGGCTAGCTGGGATGTGGCCCCACTATCCCAGAGGGCCTAATGATAATAATGTCCATATAATGTATGATCAAATGAAACAGAATATATTATGCATGCTGAGTGCTGAGTGTGAAAGGAACCTTGAAAAAATATTGTGTGGTGTGTAATGACGGCTCTGTTTAAGCTCGTGCCAAAACAGATCCTTGTGGAACACCGGCCATTCAACAATTTTATATAAAGGAAAAAAACTGGTGTTCATAATATGGTACATTTCTTGAGAACGATTGAAGGAACAGATAAAATGTGCCAAATAGTGAGTTGGTGGAAAGAAATTTCAGGCATATGGCTATCGATAGTAGCTATATCAGTAGGAAATTTCCCTTGTGGATCAAAGGTGGAATTTGCTTCAAAATTTTTAGCTTTTTCTTATGGTGTTGTAATCTGAAATGCGCAATAGTCTCTGGTTGGGAGGAATTGAACTATAGGCGAAACAAAATAAGCAGTAGGCCCCATACCGTTGACGAATATAACTAACGCATGGGCCATAGAATCGTTTGTATACATTTGGTGCCATTATTCAGTTTCTTAATAATACATTTCTCTATGTTTTACATTCGATTTTATATAAAAGAAGTATAGGCAGGCAACAAACACTCTGAGTAACTAAATACTTGTTTTGTGATTGTAGCCCCCCAACTACTTTATAAAATATATTTTTATTTTATCAATCGCAAGCAGAGAGAAAGAAATATCTAGGACTGAATGAGACATTTTTTTTTGTTATATTTTCATAATGTGTAATATCAGAGTATAATGATGATGATACAATTACAATTTTATTTTCAGCAGCGGAAAAAGTTGGAATTCACTTTATTTCTATTAGGTTTCCATATGATTTTATTTTGGTGAAATGTTGATTTGTTTGTTGATATTCAAATGATTCTGAAAAAACTATGAATCATTATTGTTGGCGTACCTTACTGATTTTGTTGGGCGAGAAAAAAAACTCGAATACAGGAAAATCCCGAGTTATATTTGTGACCAAGTTGAAAATAAAGCAGTTGCTGGACAGTAGATAGGTGTGGATTGAAAACGATGCACATATTATTTAATCATTTGTATTTCATTGTTAGTAATTGGCAAGGTAACTGAGTAGTTTATTTTACTGATATTTCAGTGAAAATACTTGAAATTTAGTACATAATACAAATATATAAAATTTAATATAACAAATAAATAGCTTCTCAATTTCCCATGGTGCCATCAGAGTTTGTTTCTCCAAAAAAACCGTATGATGCAGATTCACCTTTTTTGCACCTTGTACGAGTTGTGCAAGCACAAGTGAATGTTAGTAGTTGCGTTCTATATGTGGTACCTGATGTTGTCTCTTATATTTGAATATTATTATGAAATATTTCTCATCTTTGGAAGTGATCCAACAGAACGTACTGGTGAAACAGAACAGTGGTGGCTCGACGTTGGCGTTGTCTGAAGTGTTTTTTTTTCAGGAAACAAATTCCAATTTTTTATCCCGCACGAAGTGAATCTCATAAGGTGGACTATTTCCATAACCAGGCAAAGCTGCAATGCCAAATATTTATATATTCAGTATGACTGTGAGATAAAGTCGAGGATTAAGTCGAATATGATATACGATATAGGAATTGGGAATCCTGAAAATTGACAATAGTTGATATTGGATTTATTGGAATAATGTACCTTTCAGTCATAACAGAATCCATTTTTTTTTCATAATTATCATAGCTGTGAGAATAAGGCATTGCTTAATTAGTAGACTCTGTGTAATAATACCTTCAGATGTCAACTATGACTTTGTGTCAATGTATAAAAGCAAAATTGTAATGGCTACTTATATTATATTTAAAGTGTTTCTATTATTACAACATGAAATAACATATTTACATCTTCGTGTTCTCAATATTTTGAAAAAATTTCCGATGACATGAATATCAGATGACATCCATAGTTATAAATTGGTATCATGAAGTACCAATTAAATATTGCCTACTGCTACGCAGAGCCACTATAAACAGAAGCGAAACTTTTCTGGAAACCGGAGGTTACATGCATAAGTAATTTTGTTCGATCCGAACAATGATATTGAGATCTTGACTAAGAGCCATGAAACGGCGGTGACCGTTTAAAATTCCCACATAAGTTCAGCTTCATGGATTTTAATAAGTTTTATGATGACATTGACGATAATTCTTATATAACGTGTCTGATCATTCCAAAGTTACGTGTAAATATGATATATGGATGTGAATCTGTATGTGCTCTCGTATGGATGATTTCACGAATTTCCAAGACATGCTCCGATTGAGAATATATCACATCACATTTTGAATAGAATTTTCTCTTACATAAAAGAAAGTAAATATAATAAAGGCATACATCATACATATGAAACTAACCTGACGAAAATATGAAAGCAACAGTTATAATTATAATTTATGAACCGAGTTATGCCTGTGCATATTTTGACTAGTTTTACAGAGAAATTATAGCATCAATTCTTTTTGAAATAAAACGGTTTTGTATATGCATATTTTTTATTTTCAGTATAGATGTTCGAATAGGTAGTGACCTTATTTAGTACCAAAATGTATTATTGATAGGTTACACCTATTTCATTAATAATCATTAATAAAACCGTAGGATGTAACTTCTTTCGTTTCTGATGTTTCATCATTTTCATAATAATAATGTATATTATTCCGAATTTACTCACGGATTTTCTTAAAATTCGGCACAATTAGTATTGCATCATTTGTCCAAATCAAACTTGAATCCCGCAATGCCAAAGATCCTTAACTGATGTCCTAAGCTTTCAAAAACGGCCTATAATATTTTTTCTGAATTTTGAAGGAGTACAACTGAAGAAAATGGGGAGATATTCGAGAAAGGTACTTTTATTCTTCCATGGTCATTATGTTTCAATAGATTACTAAATAAATATCCACTAGTCATTACCATGTTCTTTCAACATATTTTCTTCAATATATTGGATCCTTCTTAGATATTGCAGATATCACTAAATCAGAAATTGTTGCGTATATTTTCATCGAACTGTGTATTTTCAAAGTTCACAGAATATAATATCTGGAAACTTTGGTAATATGTAGAAACATATTCGTTTTCTCAGCTGGCCCGAAGTTCCATGTCTATAATATATTTCTCGTGTTATATCTTGAAGATACGTGTAATATATTCAAATTTAAACTTCGTCTCTCCGGTTATCTCTTGAGGAAATAATCCAATTCAAACTTCCTCGCACATAACTATTGACATCAACTAAAATTCAACAAGGACGTTAGAGAAATTAAAAAATATTATGCTCCATATTCTGCAAGCAAGAGAAATTACCAAATAGAAATATGAATTTCAAGCGAGATTTCAAGCAATGAGGAAATGAAAAATCGCGTTAATTAGGTACAACGTTGTGAAAGTTTATTGCTCATGAAGAAAATACTGGTGAAAATATTATTATACATCGAGTTATACATCCGCCCTATTAATCATAAACGAATCAGATATGGCAACTTGGAAAAATCACAGGCAGTTTTCCAAGTCTGTGAGAACCCTTTCTACTGTATATCTATAGCTGTTTTTGGTTAATCATCGGTTAATCATTTGCAATAAGTGTTCATGAAGCAATCACACCCCTATTTTTGACTGAATTGAATAATACTAGAATAGGAGAGATCACTTACTCCCAGAAAAAATATCACTATCTTCAGAACGTTGAGATAAGTGGTAGGATATTTTTGATTTTTTGTTCACAGTATTTTTTCCAAAATAGATGCCCAAAGAAAAGTTTCTGTTCGAGCACTGTGGAAACCGTGCTGAGATATGACGTAATACGTTCTAAACTGTAACCAAGCGAGTTATAGAAAAAATACAGGGTTGCTGAGCGTTATTCATAATATTTCTTTAAAATATGACATAGCACTCAGGGTACACACATGTCATTAAGATTAATAACTGAATAAACATCAGCTATCAAACACGAAATCTCCATGTCAATTTGTTTCATTCATTTCACGAAATAGATTAAAATTTCCTCAGAAGTTCCTGATTACATTGAAACTGGCAACACAAGAATATGCATATCTGAGGACTTGTAACGTCACAATACGCGTTTGTTGTTGTTTGAATGTTTGTTTTAATGTTCTGGTTTTCACGAGAAGGGATATCCTGTAATGTTTAGAGAACATCGTGAGAACCAAGGGAAAGAAGGTATAGATTTTACTCCGCATTTAATCCGGACGATTTCTAGCCACTGATTTCGTATGCCGCCGAAAATTGCCATTTTTGCCGCCATCGCTCAGTACAGAGGCAATGAGTCAACGTAATAATTACTCGGTCGGCAATTTCCTTCTCACAAGGCCATCGGTGTTGATTCTGTCGGCAGCACAGCGCGGGTCAGGCAGTAGGCCGCGACACCAGCCGCAGCAAACAAAACAACAACCGAACAAGTGCCTGCGAGAGACAAACGAGCGCGATCGGTGATTTTCCCGGAAGAATTGTTGCCACTGTCCGGAAAACTGCGGGAAAGTGACCCTCATACGAGTGTTTGAACGGAATCCAAAGAACAGTGTTGTCGATCGATTCGACATCCGCTGGAGTTGGTAGGTATACGCAAATATTACGCACGAGTGGTTTATTGAGAATTTAGGGAAGGTTTTTCCACAACAAGTCAAGTGGTGTCAGATCTGGCGATCTGGCTGGCCATTCAACGCTCCTATTCACCTCATCCATCGATTCCAGACAACTTCATATTGGAAGATCGATTTTTAGTAAGGAACAGAAAATATGTAGGACCGAAACAAAAGGATTGGCCCGAATATCACTAAACAATATTCATGGTTTTTGGACTTTCATGATATGTCTTCCAATTTATAGCATTCAAAAAAATCATGACTATATGATTTCATTATCTGAAACTTTCATCTCGATTGTGGTCTTGTTGAGAAATGCCTTATATGTTTTCACATTTTTCTGCTTTTTTGTGATATCACGATTTTCTTTGCTTGTAACAAAAATTTACTCTATATACAGAGTGGCCTAGATAAGAATGAACGATATGAGATACAGATTTGGTTGAACGTTAGAAAAGTTGCGCCATATAATGGCTTTTCATGTGGCTCTTACAGAAATTGATAATGATCTCCCGTTTTCGAGATGTCAAAAATCAATTTTCCTTTTTCAAAATATAATGCGTTTATTCTCATTGCAACTTTTTGAGCTTAAATAGCGTTAACGAATTTCGAATCCAACGTTTCGTTTTAGAGAAATAATCAATAATTTTGAACAAAAAGTTCGGTTTAAGCAAGATTTCGTCCAGTATTTCTTCAAATTACTCGTATTTCATGCAGAATAAAAGCTGAGAAGCTTCATCAACAATGTCCAACCCTGTATATTCCTTGTATAATGCGAAGTAATATGTTATAGTTATGCTTGAGTTTTCCTAATTTACACCTAATGCCAAACAGAGCCAGTACTTGGCTGTTCAAAAATGTTTAGATGTTTCTCAAATTGAATAGTAAAAATGTGAAGATTCAATATTAATTTATATATGCAAGTATTGCATAGGTTTTTCTAAGGTTAAAATCCGTCATTATTGTATAGGTAGGTACTATACTCAAGGTTACCTAATTTACAGTCTCCCTCATTCGGAATCAGTCAAGAAGAACTGCTAATTCAGTGTCGAAACAAAAACAGGTAATTTGTTGTCGTAGTTATAATAAGTTACAATAAAATGTGAGCAGAATAAATAATCCATTGTCATGTTATTTCTGGGAATTGTGAATTATTTATAGAATGAGCAGAAAGTTTTTGCCATTGACAACAATAACAAAACATCAAGAAATTTACGATAGCAAAATCAATTTTGAATGAAGGCATTTATTTTTTCAACGTTACGTGTGATCATAGGTATTTTTGGAACGGGAGGATAGTTCCTACCTACACCTAGATTATTTTCCAACGAATACCAAGGAAATAATCTCTAAATCAGATCTACCTAATCAGTCACATTATTTATGATGGTACCTATCTAATCTCTACAAGGGGCTATGCTGAGAGCTATGCAACAAATACAGAAGGTCCCAACCCCAATATGAAACACAATGAAGAAAATATTTTCCCTCGTACCTATTCACTGGTGATCGCACTCTATCTCAAGGTTATTATCTATTTGACGTTGTATTCGACTGACTATTCGCACTTGCCAAATGAACCAATAAGGAGCTCTCGAGGGAGCTCTAACACAAACTTGACTCTTGACTCTGATTGGCCTGTCAGGTTTGGTGTTTTCAGATTTGCATACGTGACAGTTGAACGTGAAATAAAAATAATCACGATGTGCATCCATTTCAAAATGAGCAGATTTGGGATGGAATCCATCGAATTAATCAATTTCAACCATTCACTTTGTGGCATAGTCTAAGAATATTCCAATTGTGATTGGATTTATCTCATAAGTCTGTTTTTTATTTCATAACTCAATCACACTCAACTGAGTTGCTTGAAGAAAACACCATTCGTCCTGCCTGACTGAGTTGCTTCAAAGTGAGTGGAGTGAGGTATAACTACTGAAAATCTTTTCAAGCATTCTCCAGCTAGTATAATTAAATCGTTTCTTTATATTTTTTGCCCAAAGCAACGAAGACACTTTTTTGAAAGGCTGAAATTCCCGAACTTTCAATAATTCTAGAATCGAATATGATTTCGAGCAAAAAAGGTTCTACTGAAGTCAAAACTGGTAGAAGGGAATACCTTACAGTCTCCAATGTTCCCACCTGAAATTAAGAATAAAAGAGAGGAAGATACTGTCAAGTGATATTCTAAACGCATTATCCTTCTTCTGAAGAACTTATGTAGTATGATAACGAGTAGGTACCTACCTACTTTACTATAATTTATTTTTGCAACATGCTAAGGTGCAGTTTGAAGTTCATTGAGAATAATATCATATCTAATTTTATCAATCATTTGCATGATATACGAACATCACGGAATAGCCTCAAGGAAAACTTTAATGTATTTTTTATTATGATTGTTCATCAAATATTCCAACAAAGTAAACGGCTGCAAATGCCCTCGCAATATTACTTGACTTTAACAATAATCAAAGGTTCGCCTTGATCCTGATTGTGAATGATATACATACAGAGTACTCCGAAATTGGTTGTCAATTATTCAGAACGCGCAAATGTCGTAGTTCTATGCTGAAGGTTACTTCAAATGTCAGATGGGTTGTGCGTATTTTGTTCTATGCTCCTATGATATGAGTGTTGACATATGTCAAACGCCATTCACTTTTAGAGCCTCAAATTGGTTCTAATTAATAATTATCATCATTAGCATTTACCTAGGTTAGGTCACGTCATGTTATCACTCATCTGTTATGTTGAACCAGCATTTATGAATTATTATATTTTGAAGAAGTTGAACCTGACGAAAAAATTTATTGTTGGGTACATAAAAAAAGAATTCGTTGTGTATACTTTTGGCAAGTTTTTTTCAGGAATAGGATATAAAGATAAGATAGTTTTATAAAATGTTGTACGATTATGTTACATGGGTATTTCTCTCGGTATTTCCATTATAACGTCATAATAGATACTTCAATATAAAATAGGTAGTGAATTTTCAAAAAAGAAAAATTCAACGACGGATGCATTTCTGATAATAATACTTTTACATATGAGATTTTCAGAATTTTCGAATTGATTTTCAGATAAGTCGAATCTGTGCTTTTTATACAGGGTTACTCACGGTCGATGGTAGGTTAGAGGTTTCTGGAAAACAGGACGTAGGATTATTCTGAAAATTTGATTTCTTGGGTAATCAGTTTTGTTCTATCGATCTAAAATATTTTCAGCGTTGCTGCGTTGCCCGAGGCGTTGCCGCTTCTATCGAAAAGTAGCAACAACTTTGCTATTTCGAATGGAACACCCTGTATTTTGTTACATTCTCGAATTCTCCCTGAAGAGCTGATTTCGTCAATGCGTCATACTTGGGATCTAGGGTGAATGATTACAGTGATATAGGGTGTGAAAAATCGGGATTTTTCAACTTTAGGAATTTTTTGTGCTGATACTATCCATTATTGCTCAAAATGGCTTACATGTCCCTCTCTTAACTTTCCATTTACTATCGATTGATATTTAATTGAAACAAATACAGGGTGGTTCAGAATTTTGAGATTTGCACCACCCTGTATTTTTTTCTATTGAATGTCAATAGATAGTAAATGAAAAGTTGAGATAGGGACATGCAAGCCGTTATCAGCAAAAATAAATAGTTTCGACACAAAAAATTCCTAAAGTTGAAAAATTTCGATTTTTCACACCCAATATCTCTGTAATCATTCACCCTAAAATCCTAGTATGATGTATCGACGAAATCAGCTCTTCAGGAAGAATCTAAAAATGAAATAAAATACAGGGTGTTCCATTGGAAATAACAAAGTTGTTGCTACTTTTTGATAGAAGCGGCAACGCCACAACGCTGAAAATATTTTAGATCGAAAGAACAAAACTGATTACCCAAGAAACCAAATGTCCAAAATAATCCTACGTTCTCTTCTCCAGAAACTTCTAACCTACCATCGACCGTGAGTGACCCTGCATAATGAAACGTTTTTGGGGTGTGAATAAGTATCCCTTGGCACGGAAAACTGTGTTCATCCCATGATAGGATAGGTATTGCTGAAAGTATCAAACATGGATAGATTATTATACTTATTCAAATGAATATTCATTTGCATATTGCAAGTCAATCCAGACGATCAGACGAATGGTTGATCAACTGCAAAATGGGAACATCAATGTATATCTACGTTTATTGGAAAGCATATTGAGTATTGCCAATTATTTCATTACCATAAGCAGTTACATGTAGATATTTATAGGCAATTGAACTATTTTCGCTCGATGAAACTGCATTCGAATAGGTACCTGTAGAAATTAGAAATTTGAATTTCGAGTGGAAATGTAATTGGAAACTCCTAATAGGTAAATACTTGCAGATATGGGATTTTGCGGGACTTTCCGCAATTTAAATGCAATCCAACTTTTCGGCAAGCATTTACAAAATAATTTTTCCTCCTACCCCTATAGAAAGTACACACTTTCCTCCCTCAAATCAGGGAGGAAACTCATACTTTTCCTCCCTAGGGAGGAAAGTATTTTTCCTCCCTATTTCAAGTAAGTTGCAAACGATGAAACTTGTGAATTCATTATATTCATATTGTTTCAATAATTTCTAGAACATCTTGTATATCCTGTTTTTTGGTAAAAATCAAACATTAATGTTACTTCAACGTAGTTCTTGAATACAAATTTCAACTTCAGGAATCTTAGATATACGTTTTTTGAGTTCAGAATTCCGAAGGTCCCGGGTTCAGCTCCTGGCAATTGCAACTTTTTTTTTTCAAGAACGTTATTTTACTTTTTTCTTGTTAGTGATTTGAATTATTGGACATTTAGATAGCTTATACATTTCGGATTGCTATTGAGTGATTGATCATTTTTTTTCTAAGTGCTGCGCTTGTAGAAAAAGGTTTATTTAGTGGGTAGGAGGAAAAATCATATGTATTACATGGGAGTAAAGTGCCTTTTCCTCCCTAGTAATACAAATAGCTATATTCCTTTGGAACTTTAGAAATCGATGATACGATCGCGAGATAGCATTGGTTTTTTTCCTCCCTTCGTGTGTTCATAGGCCGACCTCATTCGTTTTCTGGTTGCTTTTTGTGGAGGTTTACTCCCTATCTGAAGACAGAAAACCCTTGGATCGCACAAAGAAACCTCTATATACAGGGATAAAAACGATTCAATCTGTTACAGAGAGAGAAATATCCCGTTGAAGTCAATAGAAAGACAATTGAGTTTTTCTGAATATCGACCATATATCGCATCTGAGATTGCGTCAAGATGACGTAAAAAAAACTTGAACAGGGGTATTTCCTTGCTAGTATAAGAATATAGAGAGACTTAATAACTGAAAATGTTTTCGGGTTTTAGGAAAAATCCTCCTAGATTCCACAACAAATTATCAACTCGGGGGGTACACTTTTCCTCAGATTTTAGTACGAATTTATAGCGCTCAAACTATTTTAATAACCCAATTATGGAGTGATGTAAACAACCAATGTTTATCAATAGAATGTTACGATGTCGAATGAAATCAGAGTCAAAATAATCGGTTTTTAAATTAATCCGAATCAAGGTAGTTGACCGACCAATAAATAGTGAGTACTATTACTTTATCAATGGGTGAAGGTTAAGCAATAATAATTCAAGGTCATGATCTGAATCAATCGAGGAATAAATCATAAATCAGCATATTTCTAAATTAAACGACTCACAGTGTTCTAACTGTTTTCGTTTACGCAGTGCTAATCATTTTGTGTTTGGGTATTCTTTTTCGGAAAATTTTTTACTTTTGCATAGAAAACACCATTTCACGATAAAAACATTTCTGAACGTAATCAGAAATAAACGAAGAAAACACATAAGTTAACCTTATTTGAAATATTCTGTTCATAACTCGAAGAAGTGAGATTTAATTTCTTACTACTCTCTTGCTCCAGAAAAATATTGTTACCCCTTCAGGCTTAGGCTTAGATACAGGGTGTCCGCGAAATCTGTGCGTACAAAATTACGGTGGTGATAGTATTTTGAAATATTTCCTTAAATTTTTTTCGAAATAATGTCTAGGTATAAGGACTTATTTTTTAAAATAAAATTATTACTCTTTTATAGTGAACGGGTTTTTTTCAAATTGAGTACACACAATTGAGTACTGAAAAAAGCCTCAGGTGCCATTGACATTCAAAAGAGCCCATAACTTTTTCAATACTTTTGACTGATGCAGAAGGTTCTTTTTTTTTTCAATTCTGACAGTTCAATTCTATATGCAACAAGGATCATTTCACGCAGTGTGATTCTGCAAAAAGATATGGAAACCTTCAGGCAATCGATTTATCTCTTTACAACCATTGAAGGCGCGACCTTGAGCTGAATGAATTGTTTTTATGGGGTCAATTACTAATAGATTTATTTATAGCTACCGACTAAGATGAGGATGAAAAACGTAGTTTGCTAAAATGTACCTAATGAAATTTAATCAAGTATTGTGATCAAATTTATTGCGGAAGAATTTTCAGTTCCTTATATATAACTCTTTTATAAACAATAGATATAGATATATAGATATAGATGGAGCAAAATCTGAAAATTTCAATTATAACTTCGAAGTTTCCCAAAAATCGCTCATGGAATTCAAAAATCCAACTAGGACTATACTTATTTAATAATTTATAATGGAAGAAAAATTTAGAGAAATTGTTGTTGACCATCAGGACACCCTTCAATTCAGAAACTGTTTAATGTAAAATGAACGAGATCACTAACGGCTTATTTATTGAAGATCATGTCATCTTATTCGATCAATACCAATGACGTACATCAAGAACTTGGAATCCATTGTTGTTAGATGAATTCATCATTTACACATCATCACTGCCTCTCACAAGGTTATTCTCAAAATTATACATCCTAGTAATGATACAATGTTGCCGACTTGCTAATATAATGATTTGATTACCTTCAAGCAATATATTATTTCATGAACGTTCATAATGATGCATTAGCATTAGGATGCCAATAAAGGCTTTGTGGCATTATTGCTGTATATGATGTTTTCTGGATATTTATATTTTATTATAAGGTACACATAAAATGTTATTGAAAACCTATCGATATAAGTGAGTTATGGGGTTCTATCTCTTGAAATTTATGACCTCTCTGAAAAAAAAAATGATATTAGCGTTGTGTCTGAAATTTAGTTACCTACAGAAAAGAAACAACATGAATCGGAGTTAGAGGAACAAAATATACTTTCTACCATGTGTATCACGCATCAGCAGATTGAATATATAATTCATTTAACGAAAACATACCAAATGATGTCTATTCTGAATTCATGTGACCAATATTCTTGCATTATGGCAAATATTTTCGCGAATCAAAGTTAGATATTTCTGTTTTTTGTGCAAATCTGTTTAAATCACTACATATTTGAAAATAAAGATATACCATTAATTTCAGTAAGTATGTATCAACGCCATCGCTCTTGATTAATGCGATGTCGCAATCCCAGCAAAAATAAATGCTGAGTCAGATAATTTCTCATTTTATGTATAAAAACTAAATTTGCTGATGCAGCAAAGAATGTTCGAACCTTGGTTCAAACTATTGAAAAATCAATTAATTCAATCTATTTGAAATAGCAGTAAGCTGAAGGAAATTTATTTAATGACTTTTTGACAATCAGCGATGTGGTGTCTATTTATTGTGTCATTCCTACATTCGATGTAAAGGGTTAAATGAAACAACTATTTCCTATTTGTCCACCCTCACTTTGTCACGGTCTGATATCAACTGCCACATTCATCAATGCTATCTTCAACGTGACTCAGTGAATGCGAATATCTTTATTCATTATATAATCCAATACACTACAAGCGATAACATACAAAACAGAAAGCCAGCAGTAGCACTGCTCAGCTACAAAAATATCAACAAACAATAAATGGTACGATTGGTAGGTACATTTCATAAATATAAATATTAAGTTTAATTATTTCAACAAAATTAAAATTAAAATAAATTATTTTGAAAAGTCTCTTTTTGATGCGATTGTGAAAAAATAATTTTCCCCACTCGCAACAAGTATAGCTTTCCGCACGTGTTAGTATAATTAATATAGTGACACATTCAGAATTCTCATTTGGATGTCATTATGGCCATAATATAATAGTCTGTCATTAAGAATTCATAATAACGCGCAAATTTTTAAATAAACAACATACAAAAAAATACTAAGTCACTACTGTTTGTTGATATCATTAATAGTGTTCAAATCGAACTAATGTTATTAATAGTGACTTATGTGAACTATTCATTCATCAATTACCTATCCCATTAAATAGACATTTCGGAAGATACTTGAAATTACATATTCAAAAATGTTATGAAAACTTAGTTGATGTTCATTTGAAATAAGAAAAATTGAAGTCAATATTATTGATTGTATATACTGGAAATATCTAATAACGATCCTTTCCTACGTCATGCAGTTAACAAACTTTCTGTGATGTGAAATTTATAATATCTTAGCAGTGGCGTACCCATGGATATCGAAAATGTTCTTTGATTAGACAACTTCTACATAAATTAGGTATATTTTCGTTCCTTGAATCCGTGAAATATACAATCGGCAACATTTCAAGCTTCTATACTGTAAAACGAATCAGTTTTTTTAAATTGAGGCAGGTTAGACACATCTTTGTTCAACATATACATAATTATGCATCAATTTATGTTTGGAAATCATGAACATGTACGAAAACTCAAGAATTAAAGATCGACAAAATCAAATCAAAACATGAGAAAAAATGATTTATAAATGTGTTGCATTGAAATAAAAATATAAACTATGAAATCACGAAAATTTTTAAGACGCTATTTTGTCGCACGCGTTGTTTGGAGTACGACGAGCAAAGCGAGGAGTGCTTCAAGAAAACAAGTGCGACAAAGTGTCTTATAAAACGTGAGTCATATACAATTTTTTCTATTTGGCATTAATTTGAAGTCTCTTATTGAGAACAATTGATTTCATATCGATAAATAAGAGAAACATATTCCATTGGTAACAATGTTGACAAGTGTGTGGCTAAAGGTTGAAATCCAAAGCAAAAAAAAACAATGTTGGCATTGAAATATTCCAAATATGACGCATAAGCGTAAAGCCCATCAGTTAACTGTTGAGCGATTTTGATTTTTGTGAAACTAGCGGTGAAAAATGCAACGTGGTTATTGTTTTTATTGGTCAATTTGAATCAAATCATACTCAGAATTGAAATTTACCAATGAAAACATTAAGTTTCTCACTGCTAGTATCACCAAATCCAAAATCACTCAGCAGTAAGCTGGGCCTAACTCTTCTGACTTTCATTTGACGGTTCGCGATTGTACCAACCCCCGAATATTTCGATACGCATTTGCGTTTTATAATGACTTCATTATAGAACCAAAATTAAAAAAAAATATACATGAATGTGTTGCATCAAAAAAATATAAACTAGCGAAACAGTTATAAGAAGTGCAGGTCGAATCATGTGTTAAAAATGTCACACTTTTTTTAAATATTTCAATTTTATATTATTAGATATTTTCTATTGTTTCCCCTCAGCAGCAAATCCTGTATTCGCTACTGTATTTAAGAGAATTGGTACATGATATTAGCGAATATATACGAACTTCGCGCTTCCATTGTTGAAATAAATAACATATCATTAACACTCCATTAATAACCGGTCACGTTTTTCTGACTTCAGTTCTGTGGAACATTCTCGTTGGAGTGCATCATTAAAACATTGTGAAAACCTATTTATTCGAATCTATATGCCCAATAAAAAATAGGTGAGTTTCTTTTGAGGAATGTTTCATTTCACGTGGAAATAGGTCATGACATTATTTCTTCTTGTGAATTGCCTCGGAATTGCCTCTGAATATTATTGTTGTTGCAGTACTTTAAGCCAAACTAATTGCGATCTTTAAAGTTTAATTGTTTGTTAATAGAGCGATAAAATTTAATGAATGTGAATAGTATCATTTATTTTCTAATAGGATTGTATACGCTGACAGCGAAACCAAATTAAGAGTTGTGGATAATCTGAACGTGGGATAACAATGGAAAATCCTATTTTCATCCAAATTACAATGTATACAGATCGCGGGAATTGAATTAACTCACCATGTAAAAAAACCTCGAAAAAAAAAACAAAGCACAATTTTGCCTCAATTTAATACGTGGATTGAATTTGTATCTAAAAATTCCACAACTGGTGGTTAAATTTTCAAAAGATGACTCAGAAACTAACCCGAGAACCAACCTATATTAGAAGGATTATTTCATTCATGCTAAAATACACGTTTTTGATTGGTTGAAATGATTGTGTTGATAAGCAACAACACCATGTTTTCGATTTTGTATTTCGGCTCCTGATTGGCTATTGGATATACCTACATGCTGTGTTTTCGTTTATGTATTTCGCTTTCTGATTCGTAGGCAGTAGGGTAGTTTAATTAAACACAACGACTTACCAGTTACAATCTGTCATATTATTTTCCGATTTCCTGGTAAAGAAATGAATGCCACTACACCAAATTTTCGTCTGAACCACGATAAACAGACACTAATAATATGTATCCACTTCATTTTCCACAAATTCTAAACAATTTCAGCATAGAATCAATCTAATGTAACCTAACCACACAAATTGTGACAACAATCAAAATGAATTTAGCTCAGTAGTGCCTAGTGCATAGGTAATCTTGCCTACATCAAACAATGGCATACATGTATTGTTGGTTGCATAACGAATCTTTTTGTGTCGAACTACAATGCATAATCAAAATATCTAATTCCATAAACTGGTACTAAAATAGGAAATCAAAAAGGCTTCGATTTTATTCGTGAAATAATCTGAACAAATACAACTTGTGTTATTGATGATTATCGAAAATTCCTTCTCTTCTTCGAAACAAATCATGTTGCTTTGGGAAACCACACACGCGCTGTGCGCTCGTGTAGTTTCCAAGCTACATGATTTGTTTCTCAAAATCGAAGGAATTAGTGTTTCGATAATCATCAATACGATTGTTGTATTACATGCGAGTATCATAAGTAGAAAGTTTTAAATATTTGAATGACGTAGGTATTCCTGAGACAATTTCAAGAAAAAAGTATTTATAAACATGTACCTGACAATGCTTCGTTTCAGAGAATAAGGGTGTTGAATTTGTGTTTTTTTTGTTATTTCTAAATTCCAAGGAATTCCAGGGAATTCCAAATGTTCGTACATCATAATTCCAGAATGAGAATCCAAGGAATTCCAGATAATTTCAAGGAATTCCAAGAAAATCCAAGGATTTCCAAGGGATGTCAAAGAATTCTAAGGAATTCCAAAGAATTCCAAGGAATTCCAAGATATTCCTTGGAATTCCAATTGTTCGTACATCAGAATTCCAGAATTAGAATCCAAGGAATTCCGAGGAGTTCCAGCAATTCCAAGGAATTCCAAAGAATTTCAAGGGTTTCCATATAATTCCACGAAACTCCAAGGAATTCCATGGAACACCAAGAAATTCCATGGAACTCCAAGGAATACAAAAGAATTCCAAGGAATTCGAAGGAATTTCAAGGAATGTCAGGGAATTCCAAATGTTCGTACATCAGAATTCCAGAATTAGAATCCGAGTAATTCCAAAGAATTCCAAGTAATTCCAAGGAATTCCAAAGAATTCCAAAGAATTCCAAGACATTCCAAAGAATTCCAAATAATTCCAAGAAATTCCAAAGAATTCCAAGGAATTACAAGGAATTCCAAAGAATTCCAGGGAAATTCAAGGGTTCGTACATCAGAATTACAGAATTAGAATTTGAGGAATTCCAAAGAACTCCAAGAATTTCCAAGGAATTCCAAAGAATTCCTGGGAATTCCAATTGTTCGTACATCAGAATTCAAGACTTCATTCCAGGAATTCCAAGGTATTACAAAGAATTTCAAGGAATTCCAGGAAACTCCAAGGAATTCAAAGGAATTCAGAATTCCTGGGAATTCCAAATGTTCGTACATCAGAATTACAGAATTAGAATTTGAGGAATTCCAAAGGATTCCAAGAATTTCCAAGGAATTCCAATAATTTCCAAGGAATTCCAATAATTTCCAAGGAATTCCAAACAATTCCATCAGAGAATTCCAAGTAATTCCAGGGAATTCCACCGCGGTTCACCTCTCGGTTTTCCCTGTATTCCAGGTCAGACTCGTGCATCAACAACGTCCGGCTGAGCCTCAACTGCGCCACCAAGGAGTGCAGCCCACCAACCGAGGGCAGACAGTCGCGCGCCCCCCACGCCCACGCCCACGCACGCCCACCTCGGCGGGCGGCCGGCGCCAGCCTAGACGACGTCTCCGCCGACCCTTGGGGGCCGGAGGGACAGCGCTCGAGGAGGAGCACCACCAGGGGGCAGCAGCTGATACCCAGGGCGAAGCTAAGGTGAGGGTTGCGAAGATTTCAAACAACTGGTTTTTTTCAATTCTAATCGTGATTTGAACTGAATAATTGATTGTTGTAAGAACAAGTCGCCGATGCAAACAACTTATCAAGAAATCAAATAATAGTGTTATAGATAGTATATTATTTCTAAAAGATGTCCGATGATGTTGGTGACATCATCCACAACTTGCTACTATTTCTCGGTCAATACGCACTGCTGTATTCCTGGTTGCGTGATTACTGACGACATACATAAAAGGTGACATTTGAAATAACTTTCATATTCGTGACATTCGTGTAGGCATGTGGTTTTAAATATCAATGAAATCGTTTGTGCAAACGTGGAAAATTCATCAATTCGTATCTGGAATTGTCGAAAAAGTTTTCAGTCATAATCTAAAAAATGGAAATTGACAATAATATCACGGCTACCGACCAATAACAAACTAACAGTTATTACGGTTACAAAAGGGAAAAATACTCTGAATCATCTCCACATGAAAAAGCTTAATTTGAAAAAGGTTCAGGGACATGTTTCAAGCGTATATACGCCCATCTTCAGCCTGAATGAGAAGTTTTACAAAGAAAGTGAATGAATTAAATATAGATGTTATACAATGCTACATCACCACTTAAAAATTGAAAAAACTGGTTTATTAGAAGGGCCTTGTGCCCTGTTATTTAGTCCATCAGGACGGAAAAATAACAAAGAAAAAGGATAATGTGTGGACAATATTTTCACCGAGATTTTCACACACACAGACATTTTATTAGCGGAAGTCTGTAAGAATTAATTTTACCTTGACTATGAATTTGACAATATGAAACGGAAATAATGGATCATGAAACTAGACATTGACGTCATGTCAAAGTCATGTCAAAGTAGGTTTCGTGTATGAAAACATAGGCGTAGTTGATACAATGTCATGTGAGAAATTCAGAATTGTTTATACTGGAAATTTACGGAAATAACAATTCATTCCCTTTCAAGCATAATAATGCTTGTATCTAACGTATTATGACTGACGTGAATCATGGTAATTAATGTATTATGAGAAACTTAAGTTTTGTACGTTTATGATGTTAATAATTATTAATAAAAATTTCATATAGGTAATAATGTCTTACATGTTCAATGATACGATAAAATTCATTTTTTGATGGCTTATTCAACAATTATTGAGAGAGAAATTACATGGGCGACATGACACAATCGATGATTATTTAAAAGAAAATATTGGTCACGTGTCACCTCATTTGAAAAGAAATTCGATCCTCCATCTGAAAATCCATTCAAAAAGCTATCCAAAAGTAAACACTGTTGCAAACCATAACCGAATTCTGAGAAATTGTCACGCAAGATGAAAAACCTAAAACATGAAATTTTCCTCCATATGTCCCACGCGATACAGTTTTCTTTACATGAACATGATAATTTGGACGAATATTTTATGTCATCCCTGAATACAATATTATTATTGCTGATAAAACAACAATACTTCAGCGGTGTTTTTTTGTAGGCTGAAGAGACCCAGCGTTGAGAACCTCTACGACCTCGAAGGTTCCCAAAGAAGAAGACATTCGACGTTGATACCACCCGACCACTACCACATTGACCACTATTGTGGAAGTCGCAAGAAGGAAAGGGAATATTTCTACTCATCCTTGCAACACTTCCCAGAAACTGGCAACCGTACCGACAGTCTCGACTCCAACTACAACAACAGAACTTCCCTGAACAGCTTCTTCGCGGTTTCCTACGAAGATCTCCAAGAACTGAGCTTGCCCAATTACTACCCGGAGGCCAGATACGACACTGATAACACCGATAATATCTCACTGAATGATAACATTTCGTCAAACTCTTTGGACAGGTATTCTAACGAGGTGAAGCGTGAGCGGTATGATGAAAATATAGTCCTAAGCACCAACAAAAACCTATACGAAGCAGAATACAAACCGAAAACTATAAGGAATCCAACGGGTTATAGCGACAACTACGGGAAAATCAACCCAAATTTGCAGCTCACACTACTGGTACAGGCTGAGGAGAAGTGTCTTGAAAAAACCAACAAAGAAACTGACCAAAACAACGAAGATAACAAAGACGCAGACCAAGTCATCCGTGAAGAAAAATATGCCGTCATCGAAGAAAGAGTATCAGAAGAAGTTATAACCAACGAAGAGACAGTGAAAGAGTCGAAGACTCAGGATCAAATAAAAACCCTCATTGAGGTCATAGGAGAGACCCAAGAATTCGAACAGTACAAAACAGTTGTATCAGTAGACACAGCCAGAGAAAAGCCAGAAAATATTGGAGATACACCTTGTAAGCACACAAATAAGGTATCCAAAACACACAGCCACAATTACTTGAAAGAGTTCTTAGAGACGCAGAAGGGATCAAAGAAACCTCTGCAGAACTTTATCGCAAAGAAATTCTCGAATTTGTCTCGCAAAACAACGGGACATACCACGAACTTACAGGATAACAAATTCCATTCGCTGCCGGATATAACTGCCAGTAAGAATCTGAGGAAATGCGAAAAAATCGACAGGAAACTGCGTAAATGTGAGAAGAATAACTCGTGCAAGAGCGAAAATAGGTTCATCGTGAATATTGGCAGACATTTTGATATCACTACTGATAGCGAGCCTGTAGATTTTGAAGTACAGATCTGTAAGGTTCCTAAGAAGAAGAAAAACGCCATCACTTCTGACGAAAGTTTCATTGAAGCGGTGAAAAACCTCAAAGAAACCATACACGGCAGCCAAAAAAGTTTGGAGCAAAAACCAAACGATTCCAAGGAAAACACAGACGAAATGGCTCTACTTTATTGTCAAGATGAATGTTCAAAAGAACTGAACGAAAAATTGGGCACCATGAAAAGTTACTGGAAGAAAATGATAGGTACAGAGAATGAAGAGAGCAAAGAACAGGAAAATGAAACTTGTAAAGTAATAGAAGTAACAACGAAAGTCGAGGATGTCAAAAAGAAATTCGAGCAAGAGGAGAAGCTGGAAGAAAAGCCACATAGCAAGGTGCAGTTGACCAAGCAGCTGTTTGAACCGAAGCTTGCCAGTGATAAGACGGGAAAAATATCCCCAACCATCAAAGAAACCTGCAGCTACTTCGAGAATAAAAACGTGTCCCACGAAAACGACAGATCATTCGAAAGTCTATGTCCCACTTCTGTTGAAATAATAGACGCTGGAAACGACAATGACAAGAGTCTCCCCAAAACTCGCAAACCCCTATCGAAATCCAACAGCATCTCAGTCCAACCCGAGTTCGACCACGTGCGGTACAAGCTGGTCAAATCAGACCTATTCCGAAAGAAGATCTTCGCCAACTGCGAAAAGGAGTCCCAGTTCGAAGACCTCATCCAGTACCTCCAAGACTACAGCTTCCAGGAACTCTTGATCGACAACAGCATCGTCGTAATCGAACCCATTCGGTCCAAAGTGCCCCATCCAGCTCCCGTTTGCTCCAAATCGATGAAGAACATAACGCCGCTGGTGCATAAAAATCCCGAAAGCAGCGACAACAAAGCCACCCTGAACCGGCCGTTCTTCTACCACCCCATCAGGGTGAACAAAGAGGTGAATGAAGACGAGCTTCCGAACCCAGACACGGTGAGACAGGTTCGACAATTCTTCGAGGGGGGACCCAGTAAGGAACAGCCGAGGCAGGAGACTAAGGAGATCAACATCGATCCCGACAAAGACAGGTGTTCAGCTTCTGACTCCACCTCGCTGTCTGACCTGGGCAGCCAAGAGCACTTGTACGAATCCCTGGACAACGAAATCTGCTGCGAGTACGTGAGCGAAGCCATTCTGGAGAAGATCAGGGAATACGGCACCACTGTCACCTACTACGGAGGAAGAGTGGTGGACCAGAAGTCTGGGCAGCCGGTGTTGACCAGGGCTATAATGGAGGAGATCAGAGACAATGAGAAGAGGTGCATGGACTGCAGCAACTGCAGGAAACTGAGCAACGGCGGGGTGGATGAAGCAGTGAAGGAGAGCAAGGACAAAGAGAACTTCAGGGGCATGAAGTTCAGGCTCTTGAAATCCAACAGCTGTAGCAGCCGGCTGGAGTTGGTTGGTACTAATAACTTGCAACTGGTGGCGCAGCAGAGGAAAGGTAGCGTGCTTGAAGAGGGTGGTAAGGTGGTTGAACAGAACAACAGATTCAACGAGAAAAACGCCATCAACGAGAACATCAAGAAGCAAACTATGAACAATAATAGCTCACCGAAAATCATTGGGGAGGAAATGAAAGTCAATGATAACAAGACACAGTGGAGAGTCGTCAATGAAAACTCGATCAAAACCATGAATGACAAGAGCCCTACTCAAACAATTTATGATTTTTATCACTACGATAAAGTTAAAAGTAATTCGAAAAAGATTGATGATATGGAATTCGAATCATACGAAGTAGCTTAGTGATGTTTCAACGGTATGTTGAAATAGGTGATTAGTTAAGGATTAGGAGAATTGTATAATAATGTAAAAATTGGTTAGGGGTTAGGTGCAAGATTGAAGTGGATCATTTTATTCACATATAGGTTAGTTAGTGAAATCAATACGTTTGTAAACATGGTAACTTCACATTTTTTTCAATAAAAATGTTCGAATGTCAAAGTATTGTCCATGTGATATAATAAAGATAACTTATGTCCTCATAGTCAGTAATTTATTCAATAACTTGGCTTTAGATCTGATAATTGTAAGAAAATAATTATTGATTCATTTGATTCCAGGTGTGCATGAATTTAAAATAATCTACGCTAATCTAGTGTTTCAAAACATCTGATTGCCTTCATGTTTTCTGATAGTTATAGGACATGTTCAAATTTGGTACAAGTCAACTTCGATATTTTCAGTTCTTTTTTTTTTCTTACATATTACTTATCCCTGATTGTTTGAAATTTGGAGATGAGAGTCTAGGCCAACTCCGGATGTCACCAAAGTAGCCATCAATTTTTTAATAACTCTACACCTAAAATTTTTTCGAAAAGTCGTCACTTTTCCCAAATGCCAACTTTTTCCCAAAAATTACACCATTATCGATACATCACTAACCTAGAAAATAAATAATCATGAAACTCCCCAAATTACATTGTAGAATCGTTTAGATTTGACTATAACAAACTCCATATCAAATCCCTGGATTTTTTGTTCAATGATTACTTTGCTGAATTTGGCCTAAGTTAAAAAAGCAACCGATTTTTTTACTCTTTTTTTTTATGACGATTGAGAGCAAAGAATTGCCTTGAAATTATGTTACTCAAATCGTATATAAGTGAGTGAGATAATATCGGATAATACAACGAAACATCTCAAGTAAAACCTCCACTAAAACAAATAATGATTTATGAATGTAGAATATGCATTTGGTAAATGTTTTCTTTTTCCCGAGTCCAAATTTTGCTCCAAAAATGCAATACCCAAAAATAAGTATTGAGATTATGTTATGTGAAAAACATGTGTAACTAGTCATGGTATTCATTACTCAATGAATAGCTATTTATGAGAGCAGTTAGTCAACTTTATGTACGAAAATTATGATAAAACAAGTGTACCAATGAGTAATCATGAAACAATGTATTCAGCAACTTTTTATCTTCTAAGCTAGATGATTTCTTGGAATTTCCATAATTGTGGAAATCGTGAACTGTTGGGTTTTTTCTTTATTTGTTTCGAGATTGTTATCAAGTGTCATAGGGGAATTCAAAAAATCTATGCAAGAACTCTCAAATGATCATAATGTTTTCAGGACGTGAATATCCAAACTTCAAGTTTGATCAAAGGAACTGATTTTTTTTTTTCAACTTCAAAAAATGTCACTAGTACTAGAGAAACCCCTTTGTTGATGTGCACCGGGTGACACCGGATACATTTGACAGCCTGCAGTTTTTTTATTTGAAAATATAAAAACTATTTTTGAATCATAAACTCGAGCATTAACTTTATGAAAAACACTTTTCAAACACACTTTTTTCACTAATATCCGTATCAAAAGTATTGTCCACGGTATTGTCAGACATTTCAGTCAATATGTTAATAAACATGAATAATTCACAAATGTCATTGGACATTTCGATATTTGAACAATAGATTAGTTGTCATGCCTGAATCCATTCCAAGTGAACGAAAAGTATGTTTAAAATTCCAAAGTAAATTCAGCGCTATACATCAAACAGTTATTATTATTACAATGTTAATCTCTATGTCAATTTTGTGACTTCGTTCGAGTCAACAAAGATATTTGGTGATTCAACAAGATGAAAAATGTTTCCATTTCGGAGCCTTCAACAATGAATAAATAGCTGGAGAGATGGATTTTTTACTCATGTTTCATTCTGAAAACCACGGGTAGGTACTGCTGTGAAACTCGTATTTATTTTTCGAAAACAAAAAGCAGGTCATTCGGCTATATGCTAGAATTAGAATTCAAACGCACAGCAGAAAATATCAGATGAGTTGAGATGAAAGCGTTGTATTTAAAGTGGTTATGCCAGCTAGAAGCTAAACTAGTAGCAATAAACTGGCCTCGAATTAAGACCGAAAGAAAATTTGAAAATCCTAGATGGTTCACACCATAAAAACCTTGTACACAACTGTACATTCCAGTTTGTCATAGTCTACACAAATACAAATTTTATGTAGATAGGTATATTTTTTTCTTCAGTTTGCATTGAAATAATAGGGAATATTCCTCAATTCGGCTTATTACAGCAAATGCAAGTATTAACTTTTGAATATGAGTTTCATTCATGAATTTTTCTAATTCGTTGAATTAATTTTTCAAATATAGGGTTTTGAATTTTAAATCGCTTTGTTTCTACTTCACAAATTGGCAACAGCGCCTAGTAGGATAGAAGAACAACAACTCACATTTGGCTACACTTTCATTATGTACACTTGATGTCAATACAGAATTCAGGAATCAAACTACTAATATAAAAAAGTAATCAGTCAAAACATGAAGTTCAGTCCAACAAAAACACCAGTCCATCCACAAGTCAAACATGAACATAACCTCCAAAACTGAGTAGCATATCTTTTGAGGAGCATGGAACAGAAATAAGCAGAATGGCACCTAACCTAACCCACAGAACTTATTGGTAGTAAACGTTTTGTGTTCTAACCTGATCAAAATATGGCTATCTTTATTCACCTAATCCGAGTAATGCATTTGTTGTCCTTTATTATTCATGAAATATGCAGTCGATGTTGCCAAATGGTGAAATAGGAACAAGGTGCTTTGAAATCTAAATCCCCAATTAAAGTATCTTTTTTTTAAAACATTTGAAATTGTTTTTTCGGAAAACGGTTAAAATGGTAAGTTTGAAATGCGTCGTTTCGAATATATTTGATTAGAATTATTTCATTATCGTCCAAAGGAGAAGAGGAATTGTAAACATGCAAGCTTTTATTTATCTTCATCTATTCGCCAATCGATCTGAAACATCACGAAAAGCAAAATTTTGACACATTACTCAACCTCAAATGGTAAAAGAGAACATATTGTGTTAATCCTCATGTAAATCAGTGGATGATGCATCTTTTCCGGAAAATCTTAACACGTGTCGAGGTGATAAAAATATCATTTCGATATGGTAAAACCGGGTAAAACTGATCATAGTCGAAATATTTCGTTGAGCAAATTTCAATATCTTCGCGATCCGAAACACTAAGAAACTCGCCCAGAAGCTAATAGAGGAGTTCGGTCCAAGTTGCCAACCTTATTTATTCGTGAAAACCTCTGACTCTTATTTCTGCAAATTTTTAAGATCTTTGGAAAGATCATGCAATAATTAATAAAAGCCAACCATTATTCAAAGTCCATTCGTTGTTATCTAGCTGAAAATAATAAAATTTCATCAGCTGTTAATTTTTAGTTACTTTTACATTCCTCGGGTTAGGCACTAAGGGTCGGTTTATCAATGGAGGGTTATCCCGCGGGGTTAGCTGACCCGGGGTTAATTTTATCCTAGAGCTAATTCCCCGTTGCAGGGCCGGTTTATCAATGCAGGGTTAGGTTAATATAACCCAAGGTTAACAGCTAACTCTGGGATGAAATGTTTATTCACTTCGAGGTGGGGTTAAATGCTGTCAAAATCAAACGAGGAATTAGCTCCAGGATAAAGTTAACCCCGGGTCAGCTAACCCCGCGGGATAACCCTCCATTGATAAACCGGCCCTGATTTTGACAGCATTTAACCCCACCTCGAAGTGAATAAACATTTTATCCCAGAGTTAGCTGTTAATCTCGGGTTATATTAACCTAACCCTGCATTGATAAACCGGCCCTAAATCTGATTTATGAGAATAATCTGTTCTATGTGTATTATGCTTTGAATTTTGTGACGTCTTTGATAAATATTTGGTTCTGTGTCACAAAGTATAGGTGTCTTTGTCGTGTCAATCGAAGCATGAGTCACGGGAATCACGAGTCACGACATACTTTGTGACACAGAACCAAAGATAGATCAAAGATGTTACAAACTTCAAAGCATAGAACATGCATAATACAGGTATGAAGATTTGAATCCTGAGAAAAGAAAAGATGAGTTATGCTGAAAAAACGAAGTAAGTGATGAATAAAAATTAACTATTTTATCGAATCAAGAAGATTCGAGTATCAATAAATCAGGTTAGTATTAGTGTTAGTATATATGAAGTCGAAAAATGTAGATTTAAATGGGAGTTTAACTAGTCGATGAGCCTGAAAATAAGAAAAAATTGAATTAGAAATCAATAGCCTGAAAAAGAAAATCTGGAAACACCATCCGCAGCCAACTCACCAAAACCAGACCAACGAACAAAAACAGTGACTCCAAGAATTGTGTTTATCGAGTACCATGCGAATGTGGCAAATCATACATCGGAGAAACCAAGAGACCACTGGAAACCAGAATCGGCGAACACAAGAAAAACACCCAACGAGGAGAAACCACCAAGTCAGGAATCGCAGAACATGTGTGGACCCACCAACATAACATCAAATGGTCTGAGGCAGAAATCATCCATAGAGAAGAACACTGGTTCAGGAGGAAATTCAAGGAAGCAGCATACATAATGAATAATAACGCTTTCAGTCAACCAAGCGTCGAGATCCGCAACACATGGAAACCGCTGATTAGCCGAATCAACCGGTTACGGCTCACTGAACCGGAAAATCCCGCCATAGCTGACCTATAAATACCCCCGTATCCCAGGACTTTGTTAGTTCTCACCTGAAGACGATTGTAGATACACACAATCGAAACGTCGTGACAAACTCGATTTGAATCTTTCTCATAATTTTAATTCTTTATTCATTCATTTTATTTTAATTTTTAATTCAACTTTTCTTTTTTCAGGCTATTCAACTTTTCTTTTTTCAGGCTATTGATTTCTAATTGAACCTTTCTTTTTCAGGCTATTGATTTCTAATTAAATTTTTTCTTATTTTCAGGCTCATCGACTAGTTAAACTCCCATTTAAATCTACATTTTTCGACTTCATATATACTAACACTAATACTAACCTGATTTATTGATACTCGAATCTTCTTGATTCGATAAAATAGTTAATTTTTATTCATCACTTATTTCGTTTTTTCAGCATAACTCATCTTTTCTTTTCTCAGGATTCAAATCTTCATACCTTTAGACAATGGAAGTCCGAAACTTTTCTTCACAACTCGAGACATTGTCAGCCACCTTCAAACAAAAATGCATAATACACATAGAACAGATTATTCTCATAAATCAGATTTAGTGCCCAACCTGAGGAATGTAAAAGTAACTGAAAATTAACAGTTGATAAAGTTTTAGTATTTTCAGCTGTATAATAACGAATGGACTTGAAAGAATGATTCGCATTTATTGATTATTGCATGATCTTTCCGAAAATCTGAAAAATTTGCCGAAAAAAGAGTCAGAGGTTTTCACGAATAAATAAGGTTAGCAACTTGGACCGAACTCCTCTATTGAGAGATCTGGCAAAAGTGTCAAAAATAAGACACAACATTTTTATCGTTTGGCTAGTACGGTCCTGCCCTGCGGTTCGGTGTAGCTCAATCCGAGTCGCAATCGTAATAAGGATGCGGTATTTCAGTTGACAAAGGGTTGATAACACCGCTCATTATTCGACAAGTTGTGCTCCAATGGCATGATAAAACACACAGGAGATTTGTCATTGCTGGCGTAGTAGGCAGAAGGAACAGTGTTTATGAATAGTGCGCAATTCAACTAACATAAATACAGGATGAGTCACGAGGAATGGGCAAACTCTGAATATATTATACCAGTTTCGTAGATCCTGTTGCATTTCTTCCTAAAGAACATCCTGTATTTTATTACATTTTCGAGTTCTACACCAAACTCATACATACTTTTTTCGAGATAATTTCATTTTTATCGAAAATCAACAACGACGACCCTAGGGACACCATTTATACAGGGTCACTCACGGTCGATGGTACCTTAGACGTTTACGGAGAACGAGACGTAGAATTATTCTGCTGATTTCGTCGATACATCATACTTGGGGTATAGCGCGAAAGATTACAGAGATATATAGGGTGTGAAAAATCGAGATTTTTCAACTTTAGGAATTTTTTGTGCCCAAACTATCCATTCTTGCTCAAAACGGCTTACATGATCTCAACTTTCCATTTACTATCGATTGATATTTAATTGAAACAAATACGGGTGGTTCAAAATTTTGAGTTTTGCATCACCCTCTATTTGTTTCTATTAAATGTCAGTAGATAGTAAATGAAAAGTTGAGATGGGGACATGTAAGCCGTTTTGATCAGAAATGATTAGTTTCGACACAAAAAATTCCTAAAGTTGAAAAATCTCGATTTTTCACACCCTATATCTCTGTAATCTTTCGCGCTATACCCCAAGTATGATGTATCGACGAAATCAGCTTTTCAGGAAGAATCTAAAAATGAAATAAAATACAGGGTGTTCCTTTTGAAATAACAAAGTTGTTGCTACTTTTTGATAGAAGCGGCAACGCCGCAACGCTGAAAGTTTTTTAGATCGATAGAACAAAACTGATTACCCAATAAACCAAATTTTCAGAATAATCCTACGTCTCGTTCTCCGTAAACGTCTAAAGTACCATCGACCGTGAGTGACCCTGTATACCTACACAAAATTGATAGTATGTCAGGTATTTTCGAGGATATTTATATTCGTTCCACACTTTTTCTGATATTTAAGTGCGTATTTAACAGAATATGAAAAATGAAGCCCATTCAATACTCCTCAGATTTGAACATTTCGGAAACAGTATAATTCACTCAAATTTGAGAAAAATATGTGACATGGACACCGGTAACAGCAAAATAGCTAAAAAATCGCTGAGTAATCTTTCCCCACAATTTATGGAGCATGACTCGGAGCATGACATTCACGTGGTATTTTTATCTTGACTTGAACACAAGTTTATTTCGTCACAAACACGTAGGTTGATACTGAAAGTATTTTCAGTTTCATGGAAGAAAATAGGAGATATATTTTCGTACACACTGAGCGTCTTGCGCATGTCTTGCGGCAATTGAAATGTTAATATTTTAATATCGAAAAGATGATTGCGATTCTTTTGGGAAAAAGGATCACTGATAGATTTTCTATATGCGTAACGTCACACTATTGAAAAAAAAAGTTGCATCACAATATTCTCATCAATAAACTTTATACTAATATATGGATTTGACACTCAACCTACTTATATCAGAAAATATGTTGACCCATTGTATCTTAAAAAGACTGCTAAGTAGTGCTTAGTTCTCGAGTTAGTTTTAAAAAAATATAATGAAATTTTAAATTATTGTAAGTGTACTGAAAAATAAGTATAATCTCTCCCTCAACATGAAAAAAATGACCTAATATTCACCACAGATCAATTAAATATATACTTATGCCCTAAAAATAATAAGTATCATACATGATTACCATCAAAAAACACTCAAAAAAATCACTTTTGACCCAAATTTGATTACCTGGAATTTGACATTATCGCCCAAGGTATCATCTATCGTAATTATTGTATCGACATTTTGTATATCCTTAAGATACTTGCTTTATAAGACATTATTTGAATATGTGTAGATGAGATTAAAAAAAATTGAATAAGTTAATAACACTCACCATCTTCAGAATCTGAATCACTATCTGTGCTTTCACTATCAGATGATGAGGAAGAACTAGGGAGGTCTAAATCTATTTCATTTTTGTTGTTCGATAACACTACACCAGCCGAATAATGTGTCCTAAAGTACCGAATAGTACCAATTTGCACAGACTGAAAGGAAAAAATATATCAGATCTAATACACAATATCAACAATACAAGGCTCATAGTCAATGAAATATCAAAGGTATAAAGACATATTCGTTTTGATGAAATGGAAGATCTCTGAAAAATAAAATAAACAAGAAAAACTATTTTTGAAAACAAGCTTCAATATACAAATGCACTGCGAAGAAAAATTAAATTTGAGCTTGATTTCAAAAATATTTGTTTACGTTTATTTTATTTTCATATCTGATTATCTACGCTACTGGTAACTAGTAGGGTTACACCTACACACGTGGTTTTAAAATTGAAAAGCGCCAAACACACAATCATGTGTAAATTAGACCCAATAACATGCCAACAGAACAATAATTCATATTTTAGTGAGTACTTGAGATTGTGCATTATAGTAACTAGACTGTTGATATCATAATACACTGGAAGTCAACTGATAACACTGCTAAGAAAAATGACTCTTAGGAATTTTCAGGAAATGTACCTATGAAATATTTATTATTATAATTTCAATTATGAGTCATTATACAGTGCGGATGAAAATTCTCGAATATGGAACTTATTTTTTTAAAGGCTAATTTTATGTACCTACTATTACTACTTTTCCAAGAATATACAGGGTAACGTCCACAAGTGTTGGAAATCCCATTACTTATTATCTTCATTGTCGTTTGACATAAACCAATTATTGAACTCGATATCGAATTTGTAATATAATACAGTGTTCCAGCAATAGATTGTTATACACTCTTCTGGATGGCACTGTATAATTTTGGAATAGTATAAAAAATGCGCATTGAGAAAATATAATTTACGTATTGTTTTTTTTGCAAATCCTCTTATGTATTCGATATTTTCGCGCACACTGTATTCTCTATTGTTCTGTCAAAGTTCAAGAACAAATTACTCCGAGAAATACTCAGTAAGCATGATAAATTGTGACCCCCAGGGCACTGGGATTCTAATCTAATATACCTACAATAAACAATACACAAAATTCGAGCCCAATGTGGATAAACAAATTACTGTTATGGTTGATTTTCAAAAACTTTCATGACATTTCTATGAATAAAGGCGAGCATAATGAGAAATGGGTTACCAATCGGATTCTTGAAGTATTTTTACGAGTACATAACTGTGGAGTTATAAAAAAATTGGAAAATTCTCAATTGGAATATGAAATACATGATTTCCGATGAGCATCAACAAAAAAATATCTATTTAAAAAGCAGAGATCGCGATATTTTGAACGCATCTAGTAGGTATAATACGTACATTCGTTAGAGAAAAGGATGAAGTCCTGGAACACCCTGTATATCACCATGCTATCCATTTTTTGAGTACATATTTATATACTATGATTCAAGTTCAAAACATTTTAATTTTTCTTTCAATAATATAGGTAGCTACAGAACAGATTTTTTATATAAGATTTATATAAGTAGGTACTTAGCTGAAGATGAGCTCTATGTAGGTATATTATAGATATAGTCTCGATTTCAACCCTCAGAAGTCGGAAGTAGGTAGGTACATAAATACCTTTATTTCTGACAGCGACATTATAAGCTTATATCGTCATAGTTACGATATCTATAATGAGGGTCATAACTCCCCTTGGGATATTAAGGTTCAAAAACTCCCTCTTACCTTTTACAGGTGAAAATGATACAAGAAATGCTTATAAACGTTTATATGTAATGAAAACTAAGACATATTTTCACGTCATTACGTCATTACAAATAATAAATGTACAATTTTCAAATGTTCCCTGAAAATTACTAAATAAAGAAAGTTTGCTTATAAACATGTAACATAGCGACAACCTAGCAACAACCAACAATGCTACAATCAACGCTACCTAATTCAAATATACCAGAAAGGTTATGAATTTAAACATTTATTGCGTTCTAAATATGGACATAGTGTTATGAAAATCGGTAAAAAATAAAATTATCTATGTACCACGGGAATTATAGAGCCTTAATAACCTCTGGCAATTGCTGTCCCTCGGGCCAGAGGCCCTCGGGACGCAAACTTTGCCATCGGTAATTAAGGCCCTTATAATTCCCTTAATACATAAATAACTAATACATTTCAATACACACAAGAAATTTAGTTGCGATTTTGAGAGAAACAAGTGAATGTGAAATAGAATGACCCATAAATTTTACATTTTCACAAGTTTTAGGTCGGGTAAGTAATTAATTTTTTTTTTGATTTGAAAATACAAAATTATCATCTTGATTATAATACGCGAGGTAAGTATACCTCTCGGTATACTCACCTATATCAACTACTGAGAGTCATCTAATCTTGTCCTAATTCCTGAACGAGTTCCTGAAATCTGAATGGCATTCCTCTATTATTATAATATCGTTCAGAAGAGAATATTAATTGTCCAAGGTCTGCTAGTTTACCCAAAAGTCTATGGTTGTTAAAGTACCTACTTGTTATTTAAAAGTATAATTATTTGAGTGTGTAAAGCCGCAAGTGGGACACATAACCTCACTAAGAATATGAATTGTGAAGATGCTTTCGAACTATCATTAATTAAATGCCAGAGTGATTAGATTAGAAGAATGAGGAGAATGGAATGGGGCCGAACATTCAGGAAAAAAGGGGTTTAAAATCACTGCAGAAACAGGTGCCTAGAATTCGGAGGGAACAATATGCGGTATATACGGGATATCTTCAATGTACTCGGGGAAGTTCTCTAAACTAATTAAATTCTGGTATGAATATACTCACTTTATTAATTGAAACACTATTCACCACTGAAGGATATTTCGAAACTACCGAAAAGTCGTTGTTTAGCAGAAGACGAGCGCGACACAGCACCCTTGGCAGCGCCATTTTGAGAGGTACTAAAGCAAAAAAGGAAAAAGCACGATCAGCGATCAGTCCGTTTTATTTTTATTCCATGCTGTATTCAGGTTGTGTTGTCCTAGTCGTCCTACTGCGCAAATCGATTTCATTTTCGAAATAGTGAACCGATGAAATTTTTCATTAAATTGGCAATAAAGCATGTTCTATAGTTTTAGCACAGCAAATAAGAAAAGAAAGATCTTGTAATGAAAGTTTGTATATTATTGTTTATCATTAGGATCTAATTGGAAAACCCGGAAAACCTTAGGAAGAGGTGAATCGGCAACCTATATTGCTCCTCTGTTGTTAAGTTGGTTGCCGATGTATGCTTTGATTCGAAGACTCACCTTATGAGATCGCGCCGATATACGTATTTTTTCTCTTTTCTTTCGAATGAAAATGATTTGTATTCATTATAGAGGTTATTCGAAGAGAGTACATCTTCTGAATAATCTGAATATCCTTCGAAATAAAACTTCGTTTTTCTGCTGAGTTTTTCTGTCACAGATTTGTTCCATGAATTGACAAATTGACAGACGTCACATTCGTGTGATTTTCTGAATCCTGATCACAGAACATATTTTCTGATATTCTGATATTTCTGTTTCTGATTGTTTTTTGAATAGAAAGAGGCAGAGGAGAGGACAGTTTGATTTGAAATTTTTGACGCTTATATTCTAGTGAAAAATTAATTTTTTAGTTGCCTATTCTTTTGCTGGATTTTTCTTCCACAAAGTAAGATCTGATAAATAAACCTTGGTATACAGAATTACAACAACTCTGTGATAATGCATTCATCTTTCAGATGGAACCTATGACATTAGGAAGTGCCCCATCGAGCCCTGCTTCGCCAGGAATCAATCCGAATTTTCTACCAGGTTTTCTGATGGGAGATTCTCAACCGCAGACCCCTAATCCAAGCACATCCCCTGGAAGAAACAGAAACTCTGGGAGTTTTCCGAAAGTAGGGTTAAATGCAACTGAACCAAGAAGTTTGCGTCAAAAATTGTTCAACCAGTCGTTAGTGGATAGTCCTACAACTTTATCACCCTTCACCATGATGCCTGAAAAAGCTGGACCTCCTAAAACTGGTCTCTTTGATGCTTTTGACCAGAAGAAAAAGTCCAGTCCCATCATGAGTAGTACTGTAGCAAATATGAATGAGTCACTGGGATTCAATGAAAGTGTCTCTAGGATAAATGATGATAGTCTCAATTATAGTAAAATGGTGAATTTGAGTGACACATTTTCCCGGCCAAGCAACATGAATGCTAGTCAGGGAAACAAAATTGACTCTCAATGGGTAACTGTATTTGGTTTTCCACCAAGTGCTCTCACTCTAGTGCTTTCGCAGCTGGCAAATTGTGGTCCCATTGCTGATAAGAAAGTGCCTCCACAAGGAAACTGGGTGCATGTGAAGTTTAACAATCTAAGTGAAGTTTCGAGAGCTTTATCATTAAACTGCAAGCTCATTAGTAATAATATAATGGTTGGTGTTACTCTGTATTATCACAAAGAAAATAAGGAAAATGATAGTACAATTTATGGCTCCCCAATGAGGGCCAGATCCTTGCGCCACTCATTCATATCACCCAGTAGTCAGAATTCTGTTATGTCACCTCAAACCTTGCCTCAGAAGTCAACTGGTATTGTAACTAAGGCAATGGAGTATGTTTTTGGATGGTAAATCAGTTTTCTCATTATTTTTCTCATCTCATCATATATTTTTTCCTAATTCAATGTTCTGAATATCTCTTGTCAAAATGTGAGGGTATTACTTTTTATAATTTTTTGAACTGATTTTTTCATAGTTTAATTTTAGCTTTTGTATTTAATCTTAACAGAATATATTTTATTATGACAGTCTCACTTTCTTCAGGTTGTTTATTTTCAATAAATAATTAGTGAAGGGAATTTGTCCCAGCAGTTGTGAAGCATTTAAAATTAATATCATAGTGGTTTACACGGAATGAAAGTCATGTCAGCAATGTTTATCACATAAACTCCAGATTCGCCACAGGAACTATCCTTTTTTACTACATGGCTGAGAATGGAAGAATACTGTTAGATATCAGAAGGCAGGGGTGAAGCAGGGTGCTGTCACAGCCACAGCAGTTGCTGCAGTTGGGAATATCCATCTTCACTTCCTTGAGCCCACAGACCACGTACCCCCTCAGGTCTTACCACTAGGCACTAATACCAAAGATTAGTGGTGCTAATACGTGCTAATACTTCATTTTTTTGTAGCCAGCCATTAGTGGCGGGCTGTCATCATATCATGAATCGCATGTATCATGATTCGATGACGGATGACGATTCCAGCAGCTGTCATGTCAATGTCATTCATTAGTCAAGGTGTCAGTCAAGGTCAAGACAGTTGTCCAACAGTGATTGGGTTATAAATTATGTTATTTATATTTATCTATGTGTAAAAAACATAATCATTATATAGACAATATTGTTGGTGATGGAAAATTGAAATGGAACATCATTCCAACTGTTAACTATTCAGTAAAGTCTACGTGACACAGGTGAGCCAAAATTTCTATTTATTCATCCGTTTTTAAAATAGGTTATTCATTCACAAAGTAATAGGTTATACTTTCATTCCAGTTGTTCTTCTATAGAAAGTTGCAATTTGCATATAAAAACAAATAATGGGTGACGAAGGAGGATTTAATCCCTGCGAATGCGTTTGGAACCATGAAATGGCAATGAGACGTCTTCTGAATATGGTAGGCATTTTTATTACTTCTTGGATTACTGGCATATAAGGGAATAGATCTTATTATATTATTTTTTACAGTTGAGAAACTCTCAAGCATATTGCACTGATAATGAATGTTTTGCAGATGGTAAGTGTGTCTATCTTTACAATAAAATATCATAATATACCTATCATAATGAATATTGTGAATTTGATAATCTCTGTTGAATTCAGGGTCAAACTGATGGAAATCACAAAGCATATAAAATATGGGGAACATTTTGCCTATCTATAATTGACCAAATAACCATAATTTCACTAAGATATTTCAGATGTTAGATCACCAACAACTCAAGAAAATCCTGGACAGTTATTGCTCATGAGTGTACTCTTTTTGACTATGTTGTTCTTTTACTACTCTCGACCAAGAAGGGAATCAACTGAGAGGTTGACCAAACCAGTCAACTCCAATAATGTGAGTATGCTTTGTGCAAAATTTCTGCTTTAGCTAATCTTATGAAAGCAAAATGATTCAGTCAGTAGTTTATCAACATAATACCAAAAACACCTAGTATGCCTAATGAATTGAGTGTCTACTTCTCATTTTCCTCAAAATAAAATAAACATAAATGTTATTCTTTTTAGGATTCCAGTGGAAATCCCCCCAATCCACCACCTGCAATAAATTAGCTACAATATTGGGAATACTGGACTGATTGAAATCATTATTATTATTTCAAAAGGATAGCAATACAATTCATTTGGTGTGGTTCTTCTCTATCTCTCATTCTCATTGAAAATAACACACTTCCTATCATGACAATCAAATATTCATATTATCATTCCACAATGCAAGATCCTTGGAATATTCTATATATTTTTGATAATGAAATGAGGTAAGAAAATCTAATCATAGGAATTCTTTTTGGAGGAACAAAAATATATATTGAATGCTTTGTTGTTTCTGGTATCCTTGAGTGATGCAAAAGGTGAGCCCCATTCTTTTGGGGCAATTTTATCATAGAATTAACTACTTTTTATCCAATATAACAATCCCAATAGAATCATTTCGAGAAATACTTCATCAAATAGTGGTATCCTTCATTGATGAAGGTAGAAATTGAGACATAATTTGGTGAAAATTCTATTGTTTAAAAAAACAACTGAAAGTGATGTCAAGAAAATGATTCAAGCTCCTCTTCTTAGCAATGTATTTTCAAACACCTCAAATTGAAGGGATTCTCAATTATACACACAGATGAAGAACATGACAAAGGAATATTTTTTCTGTTACCTAATTGGATTACAAATGTTTTAAAATTTATGCTGAATCTGGTAGATTAATTTTATTTTGAAGTGCACAAAATTAAAAATAAAAACTATATTCATCATATTTACTCATGCAACCAATCATATCATGTATCTATCATTGTTTTGGTATCACCTAATTATTACTCACATTATTATAACAGTCCAGTTAATAAAAGATTTATCAATCTTTTTACCGCACCACCTAGGTTCTAGGTATATCTACTCAAAATATTTTTTTACTACTAAGGACTATAAAAAAATTAAAAACAGCCTGCGAAAATGCTGCTTAAAGCTTATTATAATCAACATTTGGGTAGATTAATATTAATTTGATTATTCTAGGCCTATTGTTAAACTCATTGTTGAAATAAATGAACATTTCTGAGTTGATCTTTTTGTTACATAAGATTATACAATTACAATAGTATGTGAACACAAGTATTGGAAGCAAAATGTTTCACTTGGAACCATTTGCTTTTAATCCTCTCATAATCATGTAGTGATTTATTTCCACTTTTAAAAGAAATATATAATTATTATTCATGACTGATTATGTATTTTCAAATACAATATGATTGTATTATCTCTAATAGTATAAATAGATTATCAAGTTTTCCGGTACTAGTGATTTGATTAGGAACACTAACTGGCCTCCTGCTATTCATATTGAAACTCCTAACATTTTACTCCGACTATTCTAAGGAAATCAGTGAACAAATACATGAAATTCTTATTCAAATTTATAAAAGATAGGAACTACCTTTTGTGAATTATAATAGATTAATTTGCATATATCTATTTTAAAGTTGAAAACGATAATAGATTTCGCCATAAGTCAAAATTTATGCAGATTAAATGAGAGCCGAATCTACTGCTCAATGTGAATTATGAACCACCTCTAGGGAATATGAGCTGCTGACTATTAAAATCATAAACCCCACACCCCCAAAATTTAGTGCCTCCTGCTGAATTGAGAATGTAAAGGAGTGTATTCATTACATTATGAAAGGAGTACCCTTGAATCTATAATGAAGCAGGAATACCAGGATAATATCAATAGTTTAAATAAAAGGAATATTGCATAGGAGGGTGAAATAAAAGATATTTATAGAAAAACATCCTATAATAAAATCATGTTTCAACTTACAATATCAATGTACTAATTTAAAGTATAAAACATTCACAGTCTGTATCAACTTTTCCCAAAAGACATGGTTAAGTTAGATTTTGAACTACAATTTTCAAATAAGTTAAAAAATATATGCAACCTGATCTATTCTACTTTGTGAATTATGCATTATTTGGGTTCTTCAATTGTTGCAGCTGCTAGGTCAGTCAACTTCGGGTATTTTATGTTCTTTTTGTTCAGCTTTTCTTGAGCCCAAAGGATGAGTTTGAGTAGGGTAGATATCTTTGGTGCAGTTGCTTCTTGATGTTCCATTTTCAGAATAGCAGCATTCACTTCACTGGCAACCTAAGGATAAAAAACAACAGGATGTCAAATGAACCATTTTCTTATAAGAACCAGAAGTTATGTTTCAATTCCTAAATATACATTGAAAAATGTCATATATTTTCACTATCCTTCAAGGGGATATCATTATATTTACATTAGATTTTGCCAATTTACAATTTTTACCTTTTGCCTGTGAGAAGGTGCTAGCAAATCACCAAAAGGACATGTCAATGGTTCTTCAAAAGCTAGTAGGGCTACAGTTCTTTCCAATTCTGCTAGTACTGAAGGGTCTTCCTCACCAGATTCACTCAAATGGCTCTGTGCAAAAGCAAGTGCTTCTTCTATCCTGTTATTTCTGATAAGTTCAATGAGGTGCAGTTGCTACAATAGATGTTTTGAAATTGGTCATCGTTGATGAGTTTAGTTAATACCTGTAGATGAAAGTACAAATGTCTATCATACCTGTAGATGAAAGTACAAATGTCTATCATTGTCCAACAGTTCAGGATGCAATTGGTTAATTAGGGCTGTAGCTTCTTGGATTCGGCCAGTCATGATAGCATCTCTGATACGAATTCTGTCATCCAGGGAATGCAAGTCCACTGATGGAATAACACCAGATTCTTGTTGAAATTTCTCTGCAGCTTCTTTAAAACCCTCTAACAAAGCAGAATTATCATTTTTATGAAATTAATGGGCTTTCAATTTTACCTGTGACTAGATAATTCATGATCAGTTTATTCATGTTTGATCGGCCAAGGTCGTTACTCTCAAGTAATTTTACCCAATCTTCCTTTGTTGTTATGTCGTGTTTTTCTGTGAAACTCATTGTGCATTTATTATTTTTATCAAGTTCGAGATTGCCCCTGATCCTCGATTACAAAATAAATAAATGTTGACATCTGACAGAAGTGACAGGTAAATGTGTCAACGCTAGCTAAAATAGTTCTGTTTGCGTTGACGCTGCCGGCTCTTTCAAATTTGAGGACTACATCAGATCTTTTATATGCTTACCATAAGGTCCGGAAGGGTTGAAAGTACTAAGCCATTGATTGTTCGTTTTAATTTTTGACCATATACCTATGTGTGCATAGATCTTCATATGTGTTGTACCACGTGATCATAGGACCCTCTAAAGCCTGGTTCATGCTTATACAAATTTCGCAAAATTCATGCGAATCGGAAAAGTATAAATATTACGATTTTAATTTATGCATTCTGTGGTATCATGATTTCAACTTTATTGCAATATTTCTTGGTAAAACTTCGTTTGTCGCACTCCGAGTTCAAAAAAATGTTTTGGTGGAACTTATTTTCGGAGATATGGCCTCATTTTGTCTCAAAAATGCACATTTTGAGGTCTCAAATCTCAGCTATTGAAATACACTTTAATTCACCCTACTTTGAACCAAAATATCACACACGCTTACATTTACTTGTTTCCAACACTTTTTTTTGCAGAAAAATTTACAAAAATTCACCCTTTTTGAAACGTAAACAAAACACCAGACTCGAATGAATTTATGGTAAACTTTCATTCATGATGTTGGCAATCGTGATTGTTTGTCTCGTGATGTGCTCGGCTCGAATTCAAATATGATTATTGTTATATGTCAAATTCTTTTTAATTTTTCGATATCGTTCAGGAAAATGGCACTAAATTCATTAAATTTCAACATTGGAAAACACTTTTACTTGAGAAAATTCATTCTGGTGGTATGATTATTTCCAAAGTAGGAGTTGTCATATTGTCTACTGAAAATTCAGAGATGGATAAAGTTTAGCAATTTTTGAATGGTGCCCCCATTTACCTATTCCAATCGAACTTTAAATCGAGCGTTCCTTAAAGTTACCACGGCAACATCTGCAAATTATAGAGAAACCAGAAACGTGAGGATTTCAAAATGGAATAATACAGCAAATTGTGCATTTTTAAAATTTTATTACAACAAAAACATTCGTTCTTTATTTCTTACACGATGTGCTAATTTGAGTAGGTACGTATATAATGTGAAAGAATATGATGTTCTTTATCGTAGCAATGAATTGTCGATGAAGATATGAAGATTAATATGTCACTTCAGCGATTTGTGCAGTTATTTACATATTAAACATATCTCTGATTTAATAAAACGATTTGACTAATATTTTTTTCATAAGTGTTCTTATATTATAGGTAGTTGCTTTTCACAGTATTTAATTTGTAATATTGAACAAAATACCAAATTGAATGAAATTATAACAATAATATCTTCAGAAGATAAGAAATAAATAACTATACAACATAACTAACAATTATTTTACAATTCATGTAGTTTCCTACATATCCCACATAAAATTATATTATACATCACGTTGATCAGTATGTACATTACACTGCATTTTCTGTATAAAAATTAGGCCTTGTCTACACATTTTCAGCGATATTTCGAAAATCTTATAGAGATAGAATTCATATATTTTTCTTTTAGTATAAACTTTGAACGTTATATATTTCTGATGTAACAGTACCTACCTATTGCAGAGGATTGAGTCGCTCTGAGAAAGAGGTTTATTCAATTTGACCCGAAAAACGATCAGAAATATAATATGAACATTTTTTAAAGAAAAATTCAACATTTCGTCACACTCAGTCGTTGCCAGGCAACGGAAAATAACATAGGAAATATTTAATTTTGTACATAATGAAATTAATATTATTTCTTTACAGAGAGGCAATCTTAATACGGTCGTCCGGGAATGTTCAGCTTTTCCCACAAGGTATCCTAGTATACAATGTACCAATTTCACTTGATGTTACATTGACATTGAGTACCTACCTAACCATTACCTAACTGTCAAACGTTTTCTGTGCATTCAAGCCATTCAAGGTGGATATAGGATGGTGAAACAGCTCTTCAATTGTTTCTGCGAAAAACTTGTAGACCGTTTGAGAAGGTACTAATATTTCCACGACTTGAATGAAGATGGCGGTGAGATCGATTATCGATGAAGATTTATGTTGCTCATGTATTTCTGTGGTTCGCATCTGACAGACATGAGTTAAAACGACATCAAAACACAATATTTTCAGTGAATCTGGAATAATTATCGATATATTGACTCTTCTCAGTCATTTTTCATCTAGAATAGATGAAACTGATAAAAAGGTGACAGATGCACAGATTCTGTTTTACCGACACAAGGCATGTCGCCATCTCTGTTGATTTCAGGAAATATTACTACGGTATGAAATCAAGTAGGCGAAGGTCTACAGTTTATTCTAGTGCTTGTTAATAGGAAGCTTTTTCACCATCCTATATCCACCTTGTGTGCATTCATTCAATATTTCACCAGAGCGGTGGATGAAATACTGTTCATTTTGTTCAATTGTTTTTCGTCATATGATGTACCTGGCTTATAGCAAATATCATAGGTATAATCCTGATAGTTCACAAATAATTAGAAGGTGGTGATACTATCGCTAGCAATAATATGGAATTAGCATCAGAAGTCCCCATTTTTCATCAGTTAAGTATGGAGGTTGACATCGTCTCTCAGGAAAACCTTCTATCGTCTACATAATATGTACTTCTGGTACTAATATAGGTAGGTAATCGTATTTTTATAAATATTTTGTATAACCTCATATATGTTGGTTTTATGCTCTAAATGACAAAAAGTATTAAACAATAAGAACCTATTGGTTATTTTAATGGTTTCGAAGGAGTTGGAGATCACAAATCCACACAAAACTCTATAATCATGTTTAAAGCGTTGCACACAATGAATTGTAGGCTTGTCTTGATGGGTATTCTCGAATTTTTGCTTGCTCAGCTAACCATCTTCTGTAATGAACTGATGCTTGACCAAAACAGCTAGTCAAGGCAGGGACCAAACAGCGTCTGTTAAAACTGCCTTATTGGAACGAAAACAACAAGTGGTACGAACAAAAAATTATCGATTTTTCCAGTAGGTTTGTTTTCGTTATGACTAGTGCTTGTGGTACCGAGAACTGAATCCACCGTTGATCTTCTGACGTCACTTGAATCACACCTACTGCTGTTTTGGACTCGTGTCTCATTTCATTCTCATCTTCTTCGAACTGACTTGATTTTGACAGCACTCACATACGGATATCGAAGAGGCAATCATCTCCCGCGCCGTGGACTGAAGGCAAATAAATCCACACACACACAGGTTCAGACCTGTCGATCGCATATCGAAGCGTAATAACTGCATGTATGTGTTGAAACTGCAGTCAATTATCGGTGTAATCATCGAAGGGTTTTTGATCTGAGGATCAGTTCGTCTGGACTCTGGAGGCCCAATTCATCATACACATACAGTTCCAAAACAAGTCACAGCCTGCAATTTGCAAATCGAAACTCATAACTGCATGTGTATGGGTACATTTGTCAGTTGACGAATAGGCCTGGGACTGAATATTCAACTTCAAGCCAGTCAGATATTTGCCTTTGCGATGTCTTGTAAAAAAAGCAATAACCCCGAGTTTTTGGGAAGGTTATTGAAATTTACCGTTCACACCCATCATTATGAAAAGTTAAAGACAAATGTTACTCCAATAGAGATTTAAGGCAGAAAGGGTATCAGGAGTTATTGGCCTATTACAAAAGAATAGATCTCACCGCCATTCATGAAACAGTCCGAAGCAAGATAAATAATCTCAGAAGTGCCTTCCGTAAAGAATTGAAGAAGGTCAAAAAAATCCAAACTATACGCACTGAAAACACAATATACTGAAATATATTTCGACTCATCTCTACGATATCATCCTTCAGTTACTGAACTGTTCGATGTGTGTTGGTTTTCAATCACAAACATCAGTCCCGACCTACATATCGTTGCCTTTCAAATATCTGCAAGTGAGTGGCTCGCTGTGAGATCACCTGAAGGCCGCTAACTGACAGATATAATCTTTCAGTCATTTTACATAACTAATGTATGGCAATATTCGATCACAACCTTCAGTCCTGGCCTGCAGATTATTGTCTTTTCGATATCCGTATGTGAGTGGTCCGCTTTAGTCGTTTGGTCCTGATGACCAATCCCCATTTGGTGTCTCTTTTGAGTCGCGCAGTTTCGACTGGTTCGTTCCAGGCTCATTCAAATCGCACTGTTCTTGGCACAGCCTTGTTTTGGTCCAGCACCGTTACGAGTTGCACCGTTTGGTAAACAAAAACGAATCCCACGGAAACACCATATATCTAATAATAACTATATAGGTAACATGGATACCAGAGATGAAGCCGAAAAATAAAACAAATGACAGTCTGCGGGACCAATCGCGATAAGCGCATGCGCAAGTTTGAATTAAGAATCGACATTCGTTTTCATCATGGAGGAGAGTAGCTTTCTAGTGAGCGACAAACGTATGATAATTATTAAAAATCAATCAAATGTGTCACGTATCCTTCAATTCGATGTTTTTATTTTATCATGACATATATTTTTCAAATATTCATTCATTGATGGATTGTTGGACGATATTGAATAATAGTTGATGATAAATGCAGAAATGGATGTGATCTACAAAGCGATACTTGCGATTTGCTGAGAAACCTGTCACGATAAAGTCATCGGAACAAGATTCGTGGGCTAATTTTTGTTCAATCACTGTTATCACTCACTAATCACTTCTGTAAACAATCAGTAAGTACATTAACAACTATATTAACGCTCTTTTACATAATTTGAGTCAACAAACATACCTAACCTATGAAATTCTGAAAACGTCAGTAGATTTCAACTCGTCAAAACCCGCGCATGCCCACAATTCATCATTAGCAAGCCAGACAGTCTTTTGTTTTTCCAAAACTGGCTTCATTTTCGTGTGAAGAGAAGAATAGGTGTTATCCATATAGTTGTTATTATATATATGGGAAACACACGCGGACCCGCTTGATGAAACAGCGAACCACTAGGAGTCGACCGATGGTTGGATGAACCGATACCGATGGTTTATTTACAAGTTGCCATTGCTGTTGGCGGAATGGTCTTGGGGCACGGTTAACCATTGTCACAAGGTCTGGTAGTCGTGTAGGATCTCGGGTGGGGTTTGGTACATGGGCTGGCAGGGGTAGGCAGCAGTTGGGGCGGCCATCGTCTGGTAGGGATTGATTTGCGTCTGGATGACGCCGCTGGGCGTGTACCTCGCCATTTTGTGGCCTTCGGTTTCGCTGTCAGAGCCGCTGGAGTCCAGGTGGGGTTTTTCCGAACTAGTCTGGCTGCTGTAACATCAGAAAACGGGAATTGAAAAAATGAAACAATCTTCTCCATTGGTCAACAAAATGAATTAGCAAACAATTCTGATGATGCAAAGACAACAATCTCAATACCAAAATCAGCACTGGATGATTCTTTCCAATTTCGTTCAATCGACCTTGAAATCAAAATAAGATTTGGTTGTTGACCCTTACTGTTTTTTATGGTTATTCCTTCCTGGCGGTAATTAAGTAGAAAACAGCTCCTGATTTCATTTGGATTATGGATTATTCGTAATATAGTTGAGCCGCCCCTGGCATATTTTGCAACGGAATTTTGAAGGCTTGAAAAGCAGGTGAAAACAAACTTTTTTCAAATAGAACTCTCCGTATATTATTGAATTTTCGAAACCTGCTCATATATAAAATCTTTAACAATTTCATCTAATACACTTATTTACTTGGAATAATTACGTTTGATGAGTAACATTTTGGTCATTTATTGTCTACTGTCAAATTTAACTCAGTATGATGGAGGAATGAAACAGCATGACAAAAATTAACATCATAACTTCAATACCAGCTAGGCACTCACAAAAGGTGTCCATCCAGCATCTTTCAAGAAACATAAACATACCAATTGAAAATATACGAAATGAATAAAATAGTGGAAGCTCAGCCTCCATTAACATAAAAAAGTAGGTTTTCATGTCCTACTCAAGCCCTCCGAAGTTTGTTGCGATATACCTACCAGGTAGTTCGAAAATTAGTAGGGGGAACAAAACCTTATACGGGCTCTGTATGTGAATGATGGTAACAAAAGTTTTTGAAGTAATTTAATTTTACCTTTGTTTTGACTCCCGTGTTTGCCTGAAATGTATCGGATGGAATAAAATGATAAAAGGAACCTTTTTTTGTAGAACATTTTATGGCCCGGAAAAATTTAGTAAGGAATGACATTTTATTTTATTTCAAAACGTTAGGGTGAAAAATTTTTTCTCAACTCAACAAATAAATAGGTCATAATGTTCTGCTCTATTATTCAAACTAGATTAAGAGTATAAACACATGTCATACCTACTGGATTATTGAATCGCAAATTTGTAATACTGATTAAGCTAGTTTTTACACCAAATAACATTTATTAGATATGTACTGTAGAACTGACTTTTGAAAATATCTTCATCGTGTATGCTAGTTTTGGAACTTTGTTCTGAAAGTAGTGGTTCGCTGAATCAGAAGATCTCTGATTACTCTCTGGAAAAGCTATAAGTATACTTCATGTAGGTATTCTACTATCATCGGATATGTTCCAAATGACAATTTTCATTTACATATACTAAGTAAATTTTTCCTATGAATATGAGATCACGAATTTTAGATATTTCACGATGTGACTTTCGCGTACGATTTCGCGCATGCGCCTTCAATCAACGTTGCCAAATAAAAAAGGATTGATATATGAAATTCGGCTTCACTTTGCTAACATTGTCTTTCATGGCGTATGGTCAATATTGTAGTTAATATAGGTATATATGATTAGAGCTTGGCATGAATTTTAAGAGAGCTTATGGAAGCTTCGCTCAACAAAGAAAAAGGCGAATACGGCTGTTATTGCCATCTGTGTAGATGGTATGACAACCAGAATAGCTGTCAATGATTCAATGGAATTCTATATAAGAGAGTGCTTTTACTGGACTCGTCTTTTTTTCTGGAACGATAACCATTGGCCCCACCTCCAGTTTTCCCAAAATTTCCCACGAAAACCCGCACCCAAAAGCCCCCGTCCCTCGACCAATCACCCTGTAGACGGCATCAGCGATCCGCCGAGATGGGGGAGGATGTTTGAACAGACTTCGTTTTCGTTGTTTTGAAGAAACCCGACACCGGCCCTTCCGCCGCTTCCCCCCTTACCCCCCTGGGCCTACAGCAGAGCGACCTATCTGCCGATGAGGCCCTGCCGCATCGTGGTTCATTTGTTGGTAAAACAATGCGGGGCTTCGTTCGATTCGAGCTGATGCTCTTTTGTCACCCTTTGTTTGGAAAATCGAACTGGATGATGAGAAGTGGAGTGGAATGAGTGGGGAGGTGGAAAATACGAGTGCGTTGAGGCATTGTCGATCTAAATGAACACCTAGTAGACGGTATAATATTGTCTGTTCACTGAAAAAATGACGTAACTTTTTCTGTAAGGCAGAGACATCTTCTCATAATAACCGTGAACTACTTTGAACTTGGAAGTGTCAAACCGGGCGTAACTTAACGATTTATTTACATTTTGAATTACGCGCTCCTTTTAGCACAGCGAATCTCCTGTTTCAAGCACAGAATTGTTTGATATCATTGATTCATTGATCAGGGAATCAGGAAACAGAAAAAACATCGTGAGAAACTCAAATGCGAGGCAAAAGAATGTATTGGCATATCGAATGTACAAGTCACTGAAGAAAGCACACAAAAATTAGTCCTTCTTTGAACTTAAACACCACACACACACACACACACACACTCACATTCACTTTCCTTCAACATATGTCAGCAGAATAAACTAGTATATTTGAAAAAATTCAAAAAATTTCACCAAACCCATCGAGAATAGAGCATGACGGGAGCTGAACTTTGTGACAGTGTCAAGTTGACAGATCAAAGTCTAGTGTTTCCGAAGAACGGTACATTTTTTGAAAATATTGAATTCTTTCGCTGAAAAGTGGAAGATAAGTAAATGTGAGCGTGTGTGGTGTTTCAATTAAAAGAAGGACGAATTTAGTGTTTTTAGTAGAAGAATTTTAAGATGTCGAATGGTGGGTGCATATTTACGAAACAAGCGTTTCTGATTCTTGTTCTGGGAGGCCAAAATACGTGAGTACCTCCAAACATTTTCAATTTTCTTTGGAATATGCCTTATTATTGTTCCTAAAAAATGTTATTGGACCTTTTCGAGTAGAAATTTGTAAGTAAGTACATAAGTAAATGTGAGCGTGTGTGGTGTTTCAATTAAAAGAAGGACGAATTTAGTGTTTTTAGTAGAAGAATTTTAAGATGTCGAATGGTGGGTGCATATTTACGAAACAAGCGTTTCTGATTCTTGTTCTGGGAGGCCAAAATACGTGAGTACCTCCAAAAATTTTCAATTTTCCTTGGAATATGCCTTATTATTGTTCCTAAAAAATGTTATTGGACCTTTTCGAGTAGAAATTTGTAAGTAAGTACATAAGTAAATGTGAGCGTGTGTGGTGTTTCAATTAAAAGAAGGACGAATTTAGTGTTTTTAGTAGAAGAATTTTAAGATGTCGAATGGTGGGTGCATATTTACGAAACAAGCGTTTCTGATTCTTGTTCTGGGAGGCCAAAATACGTGAGTACCTCCAAAAATTTTCAATTTTCCTTGGAATATGCCTTATTATTGTTCCTAAAAAATGTTATTGGACCTTTTCGAGTAGAAATTTGTATAAAAAGTAAAAATACCTGTCAGATTATGGTAGTTACATACAATATATGCTGAAGTCAAAAAAAAAAGAACATAACTTCAACCTAAAATTGAGTCACTGACAGTGAAAAAACTGAAAAAAATGAGCATCATGACGTTTCTGTAAGGTAACGACATCTCAGTAACGACCTCAACGTGGCAGACGTTTGGGACTTGAATGAACTGACAAGTATAGTTCCAGCCTACTAGGTTTCCATTTAGAACGACAATGGTTGAGGTAACAAACTATTGAGTTGTAATTCTTTCTATATTTGGTGCAGGTATAGTGGTTTTCCAAATCATCCTGGAAAAATATTCGCAATTCCAAAAAATAGAATTGGCTTGACACTTTGGTAAACTCCTTGCTTACTGCTCATAGGCTTGGCCATTGGAATCTCTACGTGTTTTTTGTCCTTTATCTGAATTTATGTAACTTCGACAGTGCTGACGAAAAGCTTTCAGAAAATGTAGGTGCCTACCGCGATTCTGTGAGAAAAAGTTAGGTATAACTACCCAAAAGAGCTTTTTTAGATTTATCTGGCTTCATATCAGTATTCATCAACCTCTATTTTAGTCATGTTTGATTGTGAATATCGGTAACTAATGCGTACTCAAGTATCAGTATCATATAAAAGATACGATGTCGATCAAAACGGGGCTAAATTGACCATTTTCATGCTGAACCATTGTATGGAAGAAAATGTAATGCATAATTTTTCGCTTTTGAATCAGGTATTGGATAAAAACGGAAAAATGTAGTTTTTTTCATTTTTTAAGGCCAGAACCAAACGAACTGCACGTTTCTAACTAGGACGTTCTTGATGCATTTTTTACAGGAAATCTAAATCACTCAACTTTGGTTTTCCTTTTAGGTGCCATATTTAATTATGCATTTTTGAAAAGTCTGTTATTTTCTGATTACAATGACTTATCTATCATGATCGATATGCTAGTCAAAATTGGCAAAGAATTGTTTTCGTCGAAAAACAAAACCAAGTCATAAAATATGTTCCAATATTTCATCAATCACTTTTAAACATAATTCAACTCTTTTCCCCAAGTTCTGAATAGCTCAATCGATGATATTATTGTTGTGAATGGTGGAAAGCATCTTCTATAACTTTGTTATGCATTCAATAATTTTGTTTTGTTTTGAGCAGAAAATAATAATACCTTCTAGCTTTCCTATCATGTTCGTTCCCAACTTAAAACATTAGTTTTCTTTGTTAACATGACATAAATGTGCACGTTCCTTATACTCAATTAAACTATCACCAATTTATTGTAAAATATTGTCACATAATGGAGCGCACCCACCAAATATTGTAATTTCAAAGTATGGTGAATGCGCTTTTATTATGGTGTGGCAATACAAATTCATCTGATGGAAAAATAATAATTCAAACATTCAATTTTCGCGGATGAAAAGATTTTATATTGTTAGGCAAAAAGAATAGCTGTACTGGATCAACATTATACTTGTTTCGAGATAGGCAACATCTGCCCGATGAGTTATTTTTTTAAGATTTCAAGAATTATTTTTTACGTTAGCATCAGTTTATTCACAGTAGCCTTTTCAGCTGATCCCCACGTCAGTACCTATGTTGTATGTGACTGAATGAGAAAACAATTATGAAACTGTATCTTTCTTATCATAAAGTTTATATTGTATCCCTATTTGTGTTGGCCAATCAAATAAAAAATTGAGAAATTCAACAAAACATAAATCACACTGTTTTGTTATTTGGGAAGTAGCTCGTATCACCATGGCATTGCTACCTATTTGAAAATAAAGCACACGTGATGAAATGAAAAAAATCGCACAGTTGTTACTCACTGTCATCATAAGCGTTTTTGTTACACCACATCATCAATATTTATTGGATCTTCTGCTTCTTTTCGTATCGTAAGGATAATTCGTGACTAATTTCAATGTTTTAATGGGACATATAACCTCTACATTCACTTTGGTGGAAATTAGTCTGACCTACCTCGACCTACCAGATATTTTGTGCATTACATTTGAGAAAATGCACCAACTTATATTTCTCGATTAATACGTACTGATGTATTTCTGGTTGCGTGATAACCTACCTTCTGGTGACTACGGATGAAGGATGACATTTGAAATAACATATTTATATACTATTTGTAATCGAGTTGTGGAATAAAACTAAAGTCTCTCCACAATGGAACTAGATAGAGTGATATCAAATCGACACCACCTGTGAAACTACAGAGACCGCTCAAGTTACATCTTTGAAACTTCTCGCGAAGTAAAAAAACACTATTAGACTCATGCGATATATGTCACTTTCCACACTTGTTATGTAATTTACTCCTTCTCATCGTGTGTATCGAGATGCGCTGCAGAAATAATCAACCACCAATCCCGGGGGCAAACACCGAGAAAAAATAAGGTGTGGAGCAAACCCGCGTCTGCTGTTTTCGCTCTCGTTATATCTAGCAATATTATCCACCTTGTGTGCCGCCGGCTCAGCCTCTGTCGGTGTCGCGTTACGCGTGTAGGAGAAAATAAGAAGAAGAAGAAATGGCCGACCCGCAGGCCAGGGGCGATGAAGATTTTGACGAGGTCTTGTCGCGTATAGTAACCGTACAGTCGGCACACACACACACACACACTGGTTGTACTTCAACTTCACCCTCCCAGATGAAGGATGGAGGTGAACGTTCGAGCATGGTGGTCCAGAAAGACCTCATAACGTGGTCGAATGAGCGTGAATGTGGTCCTTTCACTTGAGGTTGATAGTTACGTCATCATGTCCAAAAAAAATTCTAAGAACGATTACTATTAGCTTATTATATCTAGGCCAATCTAGGGAATAATGGAAATAATGGTATATTATGATACAAGTCTAAGGAAGAGAACAAGTGCGACGTTTTATAAGCCACAATTAAATGCTTTTATTTCTGACAGTGACATTATAAGCTTATATCGTCATAGTTACGATATCTATAATGAGGGTCATAACTCCCTTGGGATATTAAGGTTCAAAAACTCCCTCTTACCTTTTACAGGTGAAAATGATACAAGAAATGCTTATAAACGTTTATATGTAATGAAAACTAAGACATATTTTCCTTATTCACGTCATTACAAATAATAAATGTACAATTTTCAAATGTCCCTTACTTTTCCGTTTCAAAAAAGCCTCTAGTTCGTTGAACTTGGTGATATCTCTTTTCTCATATATGGTCACTATCGATTTGAGCATTGACCATTTAGTCCATAACGAATTTGGGCTAAACGTTTCTGACTGCAACGAATAAATACAATTATTACCAAATCTACCAGAAAATACTGAAAATACTTTACCAGTTCTTGAAAATATGCCAGAAAGACAGTTTCGTTGGCATCTTTTGACATAACATTTCTCTGTGTCAGCCACTTCAGATATAAGTTGTATTCTTTTTGATATAGGGCTTCACTTTTTGATGGAAGTAATGATTGTCTTGCTTTTTCCGCTTTTTTTATAATATCCTCCATTATATCAGAAAAAGATCGTCGATTTGTGGTAAAAAATAAACACGTTTTTAACGGAAAAATATTGATTGATAAAGAAAGTTTGCTTATAAACATGTAACATAGCGACAACCTAGCAACAACCAACAATGCTACAATCAACGCTACCTTATTCAAATATACCAGAAAGGTTATGAATTTAAACATTTATTGCGTTCTAAATATGGACATATTGTTATGAAAATCGGTCAAAAATAAAATTATCTATGTACCACGGGAATTATAGAGCCTTAATAACCTCTGGCAATTGCTGTCCCTCGGGCCAGAGGCCCTCGGGACGCAAACTTTGCCATCGGTAATTAAGGCCCTCATAATTCCCTTAATACATAAATAACTATTTTTATTATTTTAGCGAAAAAAATTGATTTAATATTGACAGAGATTTATCTCTGATATCGATAAATAACAGAAACATCTTCGATTGGTAACAATGATGACATTGAAATATTTGAAATCTGACGGATGGAAAGTCCAAAGTTGTTAGATAGTTTTATTGGCTGTGTGACACATACAGAATTATAGCAAGTCAGTGGAACGAACAAATTCATAGATATATAAATAAAAATAAATGTATAAAACATACAGATCAGACATACTTATGAACATGTAGTACAAACACAATATGTATAGTAACTAAAACCAGAGATAAGTAATAACAAGATGTGCACGTCTTATGGAAGATTTGGAAATATAGTCACTTGATTGATTTTCGTTTCAACGTATTATCACAGATGGCGTTTAACGCATGAATCTCAATTTTTGTTGATATGAAGTTAGCGTTTCGCAGCTAATTCAAATTACGAACTTTCACGAACTTAGATTACATTAGACATTACAGTGTGTTACAGTACTCGAGTTTATTTCTTAAGGATGAAAGAGAAGTTTTGTTTGATAAATGATAACAGAGGTGAGAAAATATGAATCACTATCAACTAGAAGAAAGAAAGAAAGAATTTATTCATCATTGAAAATTTCATACATGTATCGGATACAACATGAAACCTTATCAGACTAGTCAAAGAAATACACATATAAATATTAAAAATATAGTCAAAATTACAATAAAAACACCAAATTCATCCTGGTCTAAACAAAATTAACACATGTGTAGATAATAACTTGAAGATTGGAAAAAAGTGCTCTGCATTGAAGATGCTCGATGTGCCTTTGAAGCAGATTCAAATGAAATAACTACTGAAAAAATCAAATTCAGGAATTTGTTGGTATGGTGCCATGACTGCCATGATTATAATTTCAGTTGCCACTTTAGTATGAAGAGGCTGTTTGCCTTTGAAATTGGGTTTCCACTTTTTATTTCTGTCTATCTCTATCCTCATTAGGGATCTTTTGATCATACAATTTGAAAAAAAAACGAGCAATGTAATAATATCAATTGATATGAAAAATATCTTTTACTGTTGTATGAATAAATATTGAATTGTCAGTGATTATTTTTATACAATATTCAACAACACATTGGAAGTGGTAATTATTTAATAATGATGACTAGTTGAAGATACATTGGCTGATGCATTTCTGTCCCTCTCCTCATCAATTTATTTACGTTTTTTTCATACTGATGGTCTTGAAAATGTTCTAATAGGTGCTTTGGATATTCAATCTACTATTACTGAGCAATGTATTATTATCCTCAGTGAAATAATATTCTCAAACTAGCCCTTTGTACAGTTCTACCCAACTCGAATCTATTAGCTCAACATCTCCTGTAACAGAAAAAGAATAATCAAGTATATCACTCAGAACATAGTGAGTGTAAAATATCAACTGGTAGTGTGACGTACCTGAATAATTAACGATCCAATTTTTTGTTCGAAGAAAATCTTTGATTGGGAAACGAAATCCTCATTTCGGCGACGTGTTCTTTCACAGTTCAAGTATATACTCGCAATATTTCCTGATCATGACATTGCCACTGTCACTGCATTTCTCAATAATAAATTGATTATACAAATATGCAACTGGAGTATTTCATATTGTTCAATAGTACTTTGATAAAGATATGAATGAAATTCTGATGTAAAACCACAATATTCACGAGAACGGGAACAAATTTCCACCGTACAAAGTCGATAAAAATCAATAAAAATAAACAAAGTGGAAGACAGTTGAATATAAAAGACAAAGACGAACTGATGAAGAAAAAGACAGAAAAATCTGACCTTGAACATGGCAGCCAGATATGGCAGCTGAAAAAGCTATGTTCACTCTTTGGAATCAACGGCACTAGTTCCATCTTGTGGTTGATTCCAAAAGCATGAAAAATATATTGCCAAATTTTAGCATTGACGTGCACATCTTGTTAGGGTTACTTATCTCTGCTAAAACTAAAGCACGATCAAATCAAGGTAAGTGAATGACAAGGTGGAGTCAAAAAAGAGATGTTTGAATATATTCCTCAACAGAATAGAAACAATGATTGAGAAGTATTTTTTTTATATTCATTTTGAAACACTTTCCATTCATAGATTGAATTTGGCTAGGTGATTTATTATAAATTCTGAAGTTCAAAGAGTTTTTTTCAGATTTTACCAATATGTATCGTGGCACAAGTAAACCGTCAGCAGTAGCGGAACGTGTGTTGTGCTGGGGTTATTGATTTTATTAGTCAATTGAAATAAAATCACACTCTGAATTGAAATCCATCATTGAGTTTTTCACTGCTAGTATCACCAAATCCAAAATCGCTCAGAAGTAATCTGGACCTAACTCTTCTAACTTTCATATGACAGTTCGATTGTACCAACCTCTGAATAATTGAAAATGCGTTTCATAATGACTTCATTATAGAATCAAAATAAAAAATAGTTATTTATGCAGTGGGGGAATTCGAAATTTGAGGTTGAGATAGATAATTAATCAAAGTATAATGAGTATACAACATGAAATAAACGTGAAAAATATAATCATAAACAAGCTTTCATACGAATGCATTAAAATGAAAAAACGGTTCCATTCATTGTTTGATCTATATAGATTATTAGAAGCTTGGCGCCCAAGATGAGACATCAATTTTTTATATCCGCGACAAGCTTTCGAATATGTTATAACTCGTGTTATACTCATGGAATAACCTGATGTATCTATTGCTTGCCGTGTTTCTGATTTCATATTATTTGATTTATTGCTGATAACAATATTAATTTCAAACAGTGAACGATTTCAAATTTCATTTCGAACAGCAATGTTCTTAGTTTATTAAGGCATACTCTCAGAAAACAGTCACCATCGCGAAGAATATCCAAAAAGGCTAGAGCGACAGGTCATATAGATTTGATCGTGATGCAGTTTCCTTGTTTAAAACGACAAAAGGAAATGTTAGAGACATTCCATCTGATCTGTGCGCGTGATATTCAAAACGGTATCGAGTTGGCAAGTATCGTATGGTCTGACTCGTCTAAAATAGCACTCGGGCTAGTGGGCTATTCTCAGTTTCCAGGTCCACGAACATCGACACGCGATACCCGACACCAGAAATAGAAATCTACATGGGGCTAGACTAGACAAACTACGAATATTCGCCGAATTTCGAACGTAATCTGACATAAATCGAATGAAAAATAAAAAAAACGAATCGGCTCTGTCTTCAGTGACGGATTCTGAACGGCTATGCAAGGGCAATGGGTCAAGTGGTAAAAGGTCTGGAGATATTGGTGGCCTATATCTTTACCAGATACGTTTTCTATATCCACAAAGAAATTGAGGTACTATTTGGAAATAGAAACGTAATAATGTGAGTATAATCGAATGCTTTAGGAGGGATGATTTCATGACATTCCATGCAGTTGAATAGATTTGACTGAATATTGATATATAATGATCGATATAGGACTATTACAGGTACAAAATACCTCAAGTACCTAAAATAAAATAGGAATGTTGGAAATATCAGGTTCACTCAGATTGGTGACCTGAAAACATTAGATTTGTGACATTGGCAAGATGCCGCTGATGGCGGGGACATTTTGGAAAAATGCCAGAAACCAGTTTCCTGACAATATATACGTATTTGTTCTGGATAAAAAATACCTATAAACATTTCCATCTGAACATTCCTGTGAAGTTTTTGGAATATTCTATTCATTCAAGTTTGTAGCAGCAAAAATTCTTAAGAATTGCATGCTTAATACATTTCCTGAATCAAAAGATCGTCAGACTCATTACGGCCGAGATCATGATCAAAAACAAGCGAAATCATATGCTTTATTTCCCGTGTTAGATTCATCCCTGTTAGATTCATAATTTCAGATAAACGACAATATGCTTTATGTCTGATGTCTCGATTTCGACATTCCTTTGAAGTGGCTTCAGTATTAGGAGTATATATCTGGCCATTTCTCTTTTCGAGTTCTTTTCACTATTGTCACGAGAAAACGAAATTCTGCGCAGATATTCCATTGTCATAAAGAAATTAACGAAAGAAGGTATACATTGATTTCATCGAAATCTATCTCAAGTGGGTAGGTACATTTGATTGTCAATAAAGTATTGGTCAAACTAGCAAAACTTTCATCATGAACGCACCATGCTGTTTATGTGAAAAAGAAAAATAATTCGACATAATAAAATAATGTCAATCGAAGAAATTCAGAAACTACAAAGTGAAACGTCACGCCCTACAAAAATTGTTCGTCGTACAAGACACTCGAATCCTTCCACATGAAAGTGTTCAAACAATCTTCTTTGGGCTTCGCAAAGCTGTGTTTGTTCAAAACCGCCACTAAACAAATCTGAATATAGCCCCGAACGAAAAATCGGCAGCATCCTGGGAAACAGCTTTATGCTCCCAGAAATAAGCCAGTTAGGCAAATTGATGGCTAAATAAACACTTATTAGTGCCTTTTCTTTTTGCTCTGCCGCCGTGTGCACCCTGTAGAGAGGGTGACAAGTGGTGCACATGTGTTTGCCCAGCATTCCGCCAAGCACAAGGACATTTCAACGGTCACAGCTACTCACTCAAATTGCAAAATGACAGGTCTCAACAGTGGTGTATCGTAGTAATGGTGCATTTGATATAAAAATATTAAATGTTTTATTATGGTGTTACCTATTTTATGAGGGTTTTAGATGGAAATTGAACAAATATACAGGGTGTCCCAGAACAACGTTCAATAAATTCTACAGGGAGAATTAGAGGTTAAAATATAGACCGATTGAAATCAAATTACTTCTATAGCGAGAGGGTGGCAAAATATAATTTTATTTTCAGATTATCTTGAATATTTGAATGATGAACATGATTATTCTGATCAATAAGTCAACATACATGAGGCAGAAAGTTGCAAATCAGTAAAATAAAACAATCATGGAGAAGAGCCAAAATTATTATATTATTTTTTTATAGATATCTCGAAAACTTACACGAAATTAAAAGAATAATACTATTATATCGAACATCGAAATGTGGTCAGTGGTGATTTCCTTCAAAGATAATGCTTTATAGGTATACGTATCCACCTGTTCATGTATTGAATTTGTATGACATGTACCTATATTGGTGACTTTTGATTTCAATCGGCCTATTTGGATCTCTAGTTCACCCTACGTTGTTCTGGGACACCCTGTATAAATAGCGTCCACAATAATATAAGAAAACTGATATTTTTATTTGTCTGGTGATCACTGATATTAGATTAGAAAGCAATATATCGAAAAAGGTTAGTTTAAAAAGTTGTCTAGAATTCGATTTTTTAGTCATGTCTAGAGTTACGAGGAATTATTTCAGGATATTGAAAGAATATAATTTCCATAAAGTGATGGAACAATTCTTCGAACAATTATCAATGTCCTGGGGTTATTACTACTGAAAATTATGCAAGAGCGTTTCAGTTCGATATATACTTGAAACCTATTTAGCTTATTTGTGATGCACTATATCAACTGTCATCAAATGGGAATGCTTTGAAATATATGAGAACAATCTTCTAGGGATCATAGATTGAAAGCTTTCTTTCAGTCTACATTTGCTCAACAGATGGTGAAAATGTTCTGGCATGGCTTTCATCATAATTCGTAGAATGCCACACTCTAGGTACTTCTAGTCAATTTCATTGTTCTGAACATGACATCGATACCAAATGTATCTATCATCGCGGGATATTATTTTTCAGTAACATGTCCTGATGATCCCAACTAATGTAATTTTGATTATCTATAAGTACCATCACAAGATGTTGTCAATCGTCTGAATGGAATACAGCAAGCAACCTCCCGTTTGTTTGGAAGACTGAAACTGGGTTAGAATTTGATATAACCTTGCAGTAAAACGCGTGTTATTAAAAACATCCAGAGCTATACGATTACAAGCCGAAGGCTCTAAAATTAGCCCGTGACTCAGTGAGAACATGTTATCTGATACCTCTGTAGGAAACGGAATATGTATTTAGTGTTTTCCCGTGCCAATACAGTAGTTGTTCTCTCCGGCAATGCGTGTGTTCTGGGTTTGTTTGCGAAAATATATTCTGAATTATTATATCATTTGGAATGGACCATCACATGGATGCATCGAACTAAAAACTACACTAAGTTGAGAAATTCCAACAAGCAATACGTGTATGAAATGTTATAGCATCTGCTGATATCTATTCGTGTAGAGATTTTATAGCAAACATTTATACCGGCTAAAATGAGTTCAGAACACAGATTCAAAATGCTAACAAGGTATAAGCTCGATTGTGATTTGGTCCAAATATAATCATCAATCTGCCTTTGCTACAACAATGAAGTGCAGATGGAATATCACCATTAAGTTATTATCACACATTTGTATGAAAACACAAATCAGTAATTAATTGATTCTGGCCTTTTTTTATTACTTATAATCCGAAATAAATGAAGTACTCACAAATATTCTGATGAAAGGAAAAGTGCACAGTCTGCGAACTATTTGCTCTTCAAGCAATCCAGTACAAATAAGGCTCAAATTTCTTGTTGTACCTACTCACCTATATAATCCTATAGAAAAGATGGAAAATCCATATATTGTCGGGAGTATCCCAGAGATAAAAATTTGAGAAGCTATATGATTCAAGATATATTTCTTTTTCCACTTCACATTTTGACGAGTTTTTTTCTTCAAAGTTGTACTAACTGAAATAACTGAATTATTCGTTTTCTAGATATCTTGACATTACACTCGCCATAATATGGAATGAAGATTTGTGCTCCATCATATGCAATTTTGTTTGTTCTCTATATAAATATTTTTTTGAATACCACAATATCTTATATTTGCGTTTGCGAGGCGAAGTTATCAGAAAAAACCATGCTCCCAAACTTTGCGAGTCAAACAAGGTCACCTTGGATCAGAATTGAACTTTTTTCGTTCTGCAACCAAAAGAATTGATATCCAGTTTACACAATGAGAGTGAAATAACCACCATTTTGGCTATAACGACAATCTAACCTTGACCAATTTTCTAGCAAAAAGATACCAATTAGACAAATAAATAGAAGAAGAGGAAGAACTAACTCATTTTATATATGTATAGAGTTTTCTTGTTCATTCGATATTTGTTAGAGATAACGAAATCCATTGAGTTTCTTGTTAAAGCTAATGAATACAATGCTGTTATTTCTTAATGAGCTATTTCTTTCCAAAATAATAGGTAATCAATATCATATCTCAATTCTACTAGCTAGGTACCTCATTTTCAAATCCTAATAGGAATTAAGAAATCTACTCTGTATCTCTTAGGCACGAAAAGTTTTGCTGGACAACATACATAATGATAATTTCATTGTGTCAATTTGTAGAGTTAATGCCAGACCCAAAAAAAACGACTTTGTAGAAAAATCATCATTATTGGCACGTTAGCGGCTGACAACGACGAAACGAATCCTACACTGCTACGCAGTGGAAATGGACCGGCCCCTCACTCACTACTCAATGCTGAAAACCAGGTAACTTCCCATGACGTAACCGATATTAATTGAGTTAATCAAGAGTGCGGTGCAGGCAGGCGTACCAACCGAACGGACGGGCGAACGGATGAGCCGTCTATAGGGCGTCGTATCAAATTACGGCACGGAAGCCGTACAATAATTATTATTCGATATCCCGGCGCGATGAGCTCAAAACTAGGGGATAGGGATGGGAATGATGATGTTTTACTTCGTAGCCGATACGCTAATCCATTCGTTCCAGCGGTTCTCGACGTATTGATCTGGGAGATTCTAAACTAAACCCTAAAGTTTCCGATATTCAGATTTTTGTTCCGTATTTTCTATGTTTCTCGAACCTACGATCGAATTTGACTTGAAAAAAATTACCAAAATTGTAGTATCGTGTGGTATCGGCTTATCCACCACTCTTATGTCGTATCTACCAGCTAGTAATGCCTTGAGCAAGCTCTTGAACAATTTGAACAAAACCTATAAAATTAATGTTTTGGTGATTGGGTGATTTTTCAAATAATTAAATTAACTAATTGAAAAATGTCATTTCATTATTCCCAATTCCTTATAATTCCATTAGTAAAGCCTTATTAAGAATTATGTGTTTGATTTCTGATTATTTCATTGAAGGTTGAATGTTTTGCATTCCTTGTTCACCAAATTTAAAATATTTTGAATATTCGCGGCAAATCAGCACGCTTCCGCTCAGACTCCTGTCGATGCGGACCAATCACCGCTTCAATTCACGCGGTCAAACCGGATCTAGATTTTAGATCGCGAGAGTCAACTGTCAAGAGACATCTAAACTGGACGAAGCGCGTCAGTGTTATTGTTCGTGTGGCAAAAATCGGTAAATTTAGTAAAGACAAATTCCTTAGAAGGGACTCATTAATAGCTAGTAATAAGCTATCGGGTGTTAGCATAAATTGTGGTGGAAACAGAGACAAGAAACAACACACCAGGGAGTGGGCCCAGACCAACACCTACGAAACCAACTGGCACAGGTGAGTCGAAGCATTCTTGCTCGCTGATTCGAAAATTAATCTCAAATTCTGATTGTGCGAAACATTTTGGCCCATTCGAGTCGAATTGAAGAGTTCTTAAAAAATTACAGTCCAACATTTGATTTCACGGAAATCGAGTAAAAAAGAATCAAACGAAGGGCAAGTTAAGGTGGTGGCTAAAATACCGCAAGTCCGTGGGTGTTTTTCCATTTGTGTATCAGTTTCTGTCGGGTGTGAAAAGTAAAGAAATCGTGTGTGTTGTCACTGAAAATGACTGAGCAAAAAAGTAATATCGTTAATCGAGTAAAAGCTTTGAATGAATGTGGTGTGAAGGCTCAAATTGATTATCATGCAACTTGAGTTTCAAGTGGGATATCAAAGTTTAAACGAATTAATAAACGCCTTTGATTCATTACATTCAGAGATAGGTTCTCTTCTCGGTTCTCTCTCAAAAGAGGAAGATTATGGAATACATCAAGATCAAATTCGAAGGGATTTAGATAATTTGCATTTTTCAACGCAAGTGATTTACAATAAGTTGTTTAATAGCAAGACTATGAACATTCGCCGCCACGGTCTACTGCAGATTCAGAAAAGTCAAACACAGAGGCGGAGTCAGAAGTAGGGTCTGAGGGTTCTATCGAAAATAAAAGAAAAAATGTGAACTTTCCACGAATTCAGATTCCTATACATTCGATGGCACAGTGAATGAGTGGCCAACCTTTTATAATTTATTTGAAGCATTGTTTCATAACGATTCTTCGTTATCAGACATGGAAAAATTCCAATATTTGGTATTGTCCTTGAAAGGTAGTGGCAGTAGCGTAGTGAAAAATCTTCCCTTGACAGGTTCAAATTAAAGTAGTGTACAAAAAATTAGTGAAAATTTTTAAGAAGGGAAAAACTTAAAAGAAACTCAAAGTCGGTCGACCACACATTTTTCCCTTCTTAAAAACCTCTTGGACCACTTTGAGAAGCAATGGATGATTTTCACAATTTAATTAGTGAAAAAATATCAGAATGATTACTGGGAAGCAATTACTAAAGTGAAAGCATGTAATAATGATTCACCTTTGAAATTAACCGAGAGGTTGACCACTAGGAGAAAATGTGTACACTGGAATTCCTATAAGCCGGAATTCCCCTCAAATTTCCCGGAATTCCTCCCGAAGAAATATGTCAATTTGAACCGAGATTTGAACAAATAACGATGGAATTTTGAAACTAAATGTGGATAATACTCGGAATTGCGGGGAAATTACGGGGAAAAAATAAGCAGATTGGTATGAGCGAAGTTGAAAATTGGTCCATCCGTTCGAAAGTTATGGCGATTTGCTTCACTTTTTTTATGATGAAAAAAAGTTTTTTTTTATTTCGATTTTTTCGATTGGAGAAACGGAATCTATGGAAAAAAATAAGCAGATTGGTATGAGCGAAGTTGAAAATTGGTCCATCCGTTCGAAAGTTATGGTTGGTTATGGCGATTTGCTACATTTTCTCCTCGATTTTCTCTATGATGAAAAAAAGTTTTTTTTGATTTCGATTTTTTTGATTGGAGAAACGGATTCTATGGAAAAAAATAAGCAGATTGGTATGAGCGAATTTGAAAATTGTTCCATCCGTTCGAAAGTTATGGCGATTTGATACATTTTTTCCTCGAAATTAACTTAGAAGCACTAAAGCATTTCGAGCATGATCTGTGGGACTTTGCGAAATTTAATCTTTTACTATAAAAAGTTGAATCTTCAACAAAACGTCAATTTGAAAGTTCAGTTTGTGAATACGAAATTCCCACCTTCAATGAATTGTTTCAATTCCTAGAACGAGAATGCAAATCCAAAGAAAATAGTGCATTAACTGATTTGAAGGGTGAAAGAAGTTCAAAAGTGTCTATTAATCAAAATAAAAAACAAAATCCAGTGATGGGGGTCGTCGAATACATTTTTTGGTAACAAAAAGTGGAGCTTCTAATTTTTAGTGTCCCTTGTGCCAACAAGCTCATTTTATCAGCAAATGTGATGTGAACCTTCTATACCAGAGAAATCTAGGAAAAGTATGAATTATGATATGATATATTCATGACATGGTGTCATGAAATGCTTGAATGCTAAAGATATCAAGTTTGACTATATATGTTTGGTTCATAACGTATTATAACTGTGGGGTAGAAATAAGTTTTCAAGTAGCCTCAATAGCCAACGGGTTCCAACTTCCAAGCGCATCTTATCTAGCTGCCAGCCCTGGTTCGATCTTCGTTCGTTCTTAATCTATGAGTCATTTCTCCTTCTTCTCTGTTAGATGTGTGAGTTATTGGATTGATTCTCAATATAATAGTGAATAATTGATGAAATAAATGATTTAGATGAAGAATATTATGAAATGTAAGTTTTGAAAAGATTATCGCGCGACGCATAGAGTCTAGTTACTCTAGTTGGTATCACCAATTTTCGTTCTAAATGAGAACCTAACTATAATTGTCTGTTCACTCAAGTCCCAAACGTCTGCCTAGATGGGGTCGCTAATTTATAGAAGTCGTTCGATGCTCATTTCTTTCAGTCTTTCCTCTGTCAGCGACCCAATTTTAGGTTGAAGTAACAAGAATCCGAATTCGAAACGCTATTTTCATAAATCAACCATCTGACATCTTTAATTTCTGCTACTAAAAACACAAATTTCGTCCTTCTTTTAACTAAACACACGCTTAAGTTCACTTGTATTTTCAACACTTTTTCTGTGTCGTTCTTCGAGAGATTTTGATCTGTCAACTTCGTCATTCGGTTCTCGATGGTTTCTTTAAATGTTTTAATGGGCGATCTTTCTCAAATATACTAGTTTTTTCTGCTGAAAATTGTTGGAAACAAGTAAATGTAAGTGTGTGTGTGGTGTTTTAGTTATAACAGAAGGACTAATTTGGAGCAAATCTCAACGTAAATGATTGAAGTTGTATTATTCGGTATGCCATGTCACATGCCTCGCATTTCAATTCCTCAATTCTGAACATGTTCTTCCTACTTTGTGACATAAAGCATTTTTCACAGCCACACAAGTGTGATACATCGATGAATTAGCAATTTCATGATTCATCCGAGGGTGTGAACATCCAATATGGCTACCGATAGAAATATCAAAGGTGGCTTCGATATCTTCGAATCTAGTGTGCCTAGAATTTTTTTCATATCACTGTTGAATTCAGCATGCGAACTCTGGTAACCATACCAAATTTCAAAATCCTATCAGCAATAGTTGAAAAGTTATCGATTTTTATAAGAATTGACGATTTTCAGTTTTTTCATGATATTTCAGGAACTACGTAAGACATACTCGATTTGTTTTGATATTCGAGATGTCCATGAAATTGTGCATCTTTTTCGTGATTTAACCATATATCTAATAATAACTATATAGGTAACATGGATGCCAGAGCTGAAGCCGAGAAATAAAACAAATGACAGTCTGCGGGACAAATCGCGAAAATGCGCATGCGCAAGTTTGAATTAAGAATCGACATTCGTTTTCATCATGGAGGAGAGGAACTTTGTAGTGAGCGACAATCGTATGATCATTATTAAACATCAATCAAATGTGTCACGTAACCTTCAATTCGATGTTTTTATTTTATCATAACATATATTTTTCAAATATTCATTTATCGATGGATTGTTGGATGATTTTGGATAATAGTTGATGATAGATGCAGAAATGGATGTGATCTACGAAGCGATACTTGCGTTTTGCAGAGAAATCTGTGACGATAAAGTCATCGGAACAAGATTCGTGGGCTAATTTTTGATCAATCACTGTTATCACTTACTAATCACTTCTGTAAACAATCAATAAGTACATTAATAACTATATTAACGCTCTTTTACATAATTTGAGTCAACAAACATACCTAACCTATGAAATTCTAAGAACGTCACTGGATTTCAACTCGTCAAAACCCGCGCATGCGGACAATTCATCATTAGCAAGCCGGACAGTCTTTTGTTTTTCCAAAACTGGCTTCACTTTCGCGTGAAGAGAAGAATAGGTGTTATCCATTTAGTTATTATTATACAGTGTGTACCAGCCAAATGGAATAAATTCGTTAATAAATAAACGGTGGCGTTTTAGGAAAAACGCTCGGACACGTCGATTTGTATCTTTAGTTGCGCTTTAAAAAAAAAAACTTTTTATACAGGGTGTGTCATGCCACAGTGGCCAATATCAACTTTCTTATTTTAAATGCAACACCCTGTATTTAATTTCATTTTTAGATTCTTCATGAAGAGCTGATTTCGTCGATCTATCATACTTGGGGTATAGCGCGAAATATTACAGAGATATAGGGTGTGAAAAATCGAGATTTTTCAAGGAATTTTTTGTGTCGAAACTAATCATTTCTGCTCAAAACGGCTTACATTTCCCTATCTTAACTTTTTATTTACTATCTACTGACATTTAATAGAAACAAATAGAAGGTGATGCAAATTTCAAAATTTTGAACCACCCGTATATGTTTCAATTAAATATCAATCGATAGTAAATGGAAAGTTGAGATAGCCGTTTTAAGCAAGAATGGATAGTTTCGGCACAAAAAATTCCTAAATTTGAAAAATCTCGATTTTTTACACCCTACATCTCTGTAATATTTCGCGCTATACCCCAAGTATGATAGATCGACGAAATTAGCTCTTCATGAAGAATCTAAAAATGAAATAAAATACAGGGTGTTGCATTTAAAATAAGCCTGTATAAAAAGTTTTTTTTGAAAAAAAAGCGCAACTAAAGATACAAATCGACGTGTCCGAGCGTTTTTCCTAAAACGCCACCGTTTATTTATTAACGAATTTATTCCATTTGGCTGGTACACACTGTATATATGGATTTGACCTAGTTCGTAGGTATTTCTCCGTTTCCGATTTGACAATAGTGGTACTATGAAATTTGCTAGGTGCACTAGGTGTTTATTTAGATTCAATTTGAAATTATGTTTGATTATTTTCAATTGGATAGACCATTTTCCCTCTTTCAATCTTCTATCCAATTCATGGCTTTTTTCTCCTACCCCTATAGAAAGTACACACTTTCCTCCCTCAAATCAGGGAGGAAACTCATACTTTTCCTCCTCCTCATTTCAAGTAAGTTGCAAATGATGAAACTTGTGAATTCATTATATTCATATTGTTTCAATAATTTCTAGAACATCCTGTATATCCTGTTTTTTGGTAAACATCAAACATTAATGTTACTTCAACGTAGTTCTTCAATACTAATTTCAACTTCAGGAATCTTAGTTATACGTTTTTTGAGTTCAGAATTCCGAAGGTCCCGGGTTCAGCTCCTGGCAATTGCAACTTTTTTTTTTCAAGAACGTTTTTTTACTTTTTTCTTGTTAGTGCTTTGAATTATTGGACATTTAGATAGCTTATACATTTCGGATTGCTATTGAGTGATTTTCTCATAAGTAATGTTATGTGCCTATTTGAATGAAGTGTCGATCATTTTTAAAAGGTTTATTTAGTGGGTAGGAGAAAAAATGATATGTATTATATGGGAGTAAAGTGCCTTTTCCTCCCTTGGATGTTTACTGCCCTCCGCTTCGCGTCGTGCAGTAAACTACATCCTGCGGGAGGAAAAGTGGCACTTTCCTCCCTAGTAATACAAATAGCTATTTCACTCTTCAACCCTACACACATAAAAAGAATTACTTGATTTGATTTGATATGTTTTGATTCAAGAGTATGGCTTGTTTATATATACTGGAATAAATGTCTGCTCAATTCAAGACTATTATGTTTCCAATTAAATATACTCATACCAATGTTATAGATTTCTTGAATCGTAAATGAATGGAGTTCTTCGTGAGAATAATACAATATTTCAGATTGATAACACAATATATTCAAATCAAGACAATCATAATCTCTCAATGACTCGCATTTTTCTTGAACGAAAAGAATCAGATTTTCAGTTCTAGCTGTAGATTGTTTTGTATCAAGAATTTTATCAAATTAGAGGAATTATATCGATTTCTTGAAATGAGAATCATCCTCAACTTCCGTTCTCTTATTGGGGCTCTCATCAATCACATCATCACTTGCAGACCTTCTTCTTGACAACCTTTTCCCCTATTCGTAGAGATTATTTCTGAACTTGTCCACCAGTTTACCTCGCAATAAAGTTGTATTCCTCTGGTTTCAAACTACTGAAAAATATAAAATATAACATTCACAACTCCATGTAGGTACAATGTGAGAGATAATCTGACTCAGCACAATGTATGGTTATTATATTTCTTCAAATCAGGGTTCACATTCTTACGACTGAATTCATTTTCCTTGGATCGAAATTTGGTGAAAAAATGTAAAAATATGTTAGGTATAATATGCAATATCAAAATACCTAAGATGTCTACAGGTTCAAGAAGCTCTTTTCCACTGTTCAATCAGTGTTTGGACAAATTTAAACGTTTATCCGCACATAGGTACCTAACCCCAATTTTCACTCACTATGTCGATCCTGGTTTTTCAAGTTTTTCACGAATTATCAGTTTTCGAGATGATATAGCTACGTTAATTGATTAGATACACAATAATACCTACCTACCCAAGAATGAACGTCGATAAGATATAGGCATGTAACTTACCTCTAAAAGTGGTAATTATATCCTCAGATATCTCCTAAGACCTCAGTTTTTCTTTCATGGTAAGCCAATATTTCTATGCCAATAAAATAGGTTGAACTGGTTGAACAATGATGGATGCACGACAAGAGCACCGAAACAACACACTCACACCGTTTGGCAACATTCTCGGCTCGAAGGGATCGCAATTATATTCAAGAAAATGTTATGGTCAATCCAAAGAAACTTTCTCAGATATTCACTTATTCAGAGATTAAATGTTGAATGTTATTTTGAAAGAAGACATTCCGTGATATATTTTTCAAGAACTTAATTATTTTTTCTGGATACCTTGAATTTCTTGAATTGAGAACATTTTGTTAAACCAAATGAATATTCCAGTGAAATAATTTTCTACAATTGACATATTCAATAAATTCATTTCAAATAAATTATTTCAGAAGAAGAATGCCCTTTTTCAAAACAAGAATTGGACGTTGAACAAATATATCGTTTTCATTTGAGAATTTGTTTTTATGTGTGTACCTGTCTTTATGCTCGGCCGCCCTGTCGCGCTGCCTGCGGTTCTTGAACCAGTTGGACACCTGGGTGGTGGTGAGGCCCGTCGCCTCTGCCAGCTCCCGCTTCTCCCTCGGGCTGGGGTAGGGGTTGTGCGAATACCAGTCGCGCAACACGCTGCGCGACTTCTCCTTGAAGCAGTAGCTGGTCTCCTCGCCGTCCCAAATGGTACGTGGCAATGGAAATTTTCGACGCACACGGTACTTGCCCACCGCCCCCAGGGGCCTGCCTGAAGAAGGAGATATTGCATGTTTTCAATCATCCGAACAACAAACCCCACTAGAATAGTAACACCCTGAATTGCCTGAAGCCAACATGAAATTCGTATTCATGTGTTTTTCCCCCACAGAGATTGCCGCATCGTTACATTTGAAAGTGATTATCATCCCAAGACCACATTTTTCCGAGATTCCCAAATATATATCCTTCTGTTGGTACTTATATGTGACAGTTCATCATATTGAAAATGATATTTTCCTACGACCACGTATGAAAACGTCAATAATCACACTGTTTTGTTATTCAGAAAGTAGCTCATGTCACCATGGTATTGTTTATTTGAAAAATATCACAACGGTCGCCTGAATTGATAGAAATAATTAGATATATTGTGAAGGTACTCACTGTCAAAATAAGGGTTCTCAAATCAAATTCATATTATTTATTGAAATTTCTATCTCGTTTTGAATTATACCGAGAATTTTGTATCTATTAATTTCAATTTGTCCTGATACATAACCTCTGAATTCACTTTAAAACTTTCAACACTTTTTCTGTGTCGTTCTTCGAGAGATTTTGATCTGTCAACTTCGTCATTCGGTTCTCGATGGTTTCTTTAAATGTTTTAATGGGCGATCTTTCTCAAATATACTAGTTTTTTCTCGTTTCTCGTTTTGGATTATACCGAGAATTTTGTATCTATTAATTTCAATTTGTCCTGATACATAACCTCTGAATTCACTTTAAAACTGGAACCTATACTCTTTGCTGGAACTATTTCGATGTTGATGACAGCGGGTGAGATCATTCAAAAGAGTACGGCTAGAGTTTTATGCGCGGCTTGCAGCTTGCATCAGTTTGATATCACAGTATCACCAACGAGAAGATTTTTGCAAAGTGTCAAGGACGCACTAACTCGAGTAACTCGTACGCGATTGCGAACTACATACTTCAATGGTTCTGTACTCCTGGTTGCGTGATTACTGGCGCTAGCAGGCGAATTGTGTCAAGGTTGTTTATGTACGCTGGTGTCAATATCAATAAAATTTGTCCAAACTAGACTAACTCAATCAATCAGTAATTCACATAATGAGGAATTGTCGGAGAAGTATTCAAATATCATCTTGAATATGGAAATAAACAGTACTTGATATTGAATCAAAACCACCTGAAATTCTAGAGACCGCTCAAGTTACATTTTTGACAAGACTTCCCGCGAAATGAAAGTATTCGGAGTCGTAGGAAAAATATTGTACAAAACTCGTTGGAAAGTGCATTTCCTTCACTCGTTACGTTTCCGCACTCACCGCTTCGCGGCTCGTGCTAAACGACTACTCGTGTGAAATATGTCACTTTCCACACTTGTTGTGTGTAATATACTATATATATCGCGATAACCAAGTCAGGGGAGCCGAGCCCACTTTCGAAAAATGTGTTATTCCGATTCATCTACATTTGTCAATAAATAACGCATATGCAATTGATGTAGTATCCAATAGTCGTAGAGAAATGACGTTTTCCTTACCTCTTAATCTTTCTGCTTCAATATAGTGTGCTTTCAACCATAACGCTTGCAGTTTCGCATGATTATGTGGGCTGAAAGTGTGACTTTCTAATATCCTATACAGTTCCTTGAAATTTCCCCTATGAAATGCTACTATCGCCTTGGCTTTGAGAACGGATTCGTTATTGTGTAATTTATCACATGCCGGTAAGGACCACAAAAATCTACCCAATCGCTCGACGTTGCCTGCTTGCTGAAGAACCTGAAAAAAAAAGATAAATCAATGACAATATTGTGGACTAAGAACCAAAGTATACATAAGGAAGCCTAAGATAATAATGAACAGAATAATTCTACGATGAAAAGAAAACATCCCTCTGAAAAACATTTCACTTTTAGGGAAGAAACTGAAAACCGATGGGTATAAATTCACTATCTGATCATTCTGTTTATCAATTCCAATGTGTAATTAATTATAAGCAGTAAAATCCCCTATTGAACATGTTTATTCGATGCTTAACAAAATGTATAAACAAAAGTTTTGAAGAATTGCAGATCTGATCTTTGTTAAGATTCATTTCTATACGAATTTATCAATGCTATTGACTGAATGGACATTCCAATTATCAATATCATAATATAAATACTATGGGTGAAGATCTGGTTATAAATGAACACACGTGTAAACAAATAACACCAATTCATCAGTGGTTTATTTGTTTTTTGTTTATAATTCTAGAAAGCAGCATTGGTAATTCATTCCCAATAAATAGATATTCATCAACTACCTATGCATGAAGAAGACACAATTATTAAAATTTCCTCATCTGAGAAATTTCCATAACTTCGTTCTTTTTCACATTAAAAATGATATTTTCTTCCCAATGAGAATTTTCGGATAATTATTATTCTTCTCTATAAATAAATGTGTGAATAAACCATAAGTGATGGTGTTCTACTCTATGTGTGATTCAGAAATGTAAATTATTGTTATGTCAAATATGAAATGATGAATAATTATGTGGAAATGTCTCGGGAAATGTTTTTCAGATCGAATTGTCTACCGCCAAAATTATAATTAAATTATGTAATATACCTATCGCTCATGCACTAGAATATCACCATTTTGGCAAATCATTCATAGGAAATATACCGAGAAAAATACCATTAGGTATTTATAATATCAAACTTGACAGTTTCAGTACTTCCTGATCCTGACTGCGTAAAATGAATGATACATATTGAAAAGGACTGACAACAATGCCAATGAATTTTCACGTCTTTATGACATTTTGTTTTCTCCATTATGAATGGAAAACATTTCAACTGATTTTCACCTATACTGAGTCACTTCAGGAATGAAAAAGGAATCGAAATGAGTGTAGTTTGTCATATTTTGCATAATGGCTCAGTTGAAGTGCCAAATCTCGTCTATTTTTGGACATTTTTCGAACACTTTCCCACCTGTTTAGAAATCAATCATCGTCAGAATGACTGTATGAAAAAATCTTTCTCCAAGAGGTTATTTGATAGTTTTTAGTGCCATGCATATAAACGATTTAGTTTATGATCAGTTTAGATGATTGCTATTAAATAAAATAAAGTGTATGTTCTATTAATCAGACATCATAAGAGTACAGGTTGGGGATATATGATGCTAGACTGATGGTGGATTTATGCAGCAAATTTAAGTCATACGTTTTAAGTTTTTAGTAATAAGATTTACGACATAAAAAAAAAAGGGCCATTTTTGCAGGAATTATTAAGGACTGTCATGTCTTAAGGGTAACTTCTCCGATTGGTCAATTTATGTGGTTGTGTCAGTGGTCAATTTACAATTTTATTCATCAATATTTCATCTTTTTATAATCTAATAATTCTGATATAAGTTGAAATAAACAACACAATCACAGACAATATCCTATAAAAAACCGTCACAGAATTGAAAACTTCGAACGCATGCGCAAGAATGATCAATTTTAAGTTTTAAGCCATAAGAGATAAAGTTGGCCAACATTCTTACGACTTAAAACTTACTACTTGCAACTTAAAACTTATGTCAAGTGTATGAATGGAAACATTGAAAACCAATGATTGAACTTCTTACGATTTATGACAACTTTCGGTTATCTAACTTTCATAATCGAAAGGAAGTATATTTCCGATGACTTAATGACCTTGTTTTTGAACACAAGACTTAAGAGGCCAAGCTGAATGAGATTTTTTCGCTGTGTTCAACTGTTCACTGTTTTGTCTTCGGTCCTAAATCTCATAACCGATAAATCAAACCGTGACAGCCGTAAAACGCCGTACTTTATGTAAACATAAAACAAACATTCGAGTTTATTGGAGATATTATCACGTTCTCCGTTGTATTTTTCAATCCTGTCGTGCTTTTCTGGGAATTGGGAACGTCCCATGAATGAACGGATTTTTGTGTGGATTGGATGCTGACATTTCTGCCGATCGGAATTTCTAAAATTAGAATATTCAACACGGATCGAGTAGTAAGAAATGCATAAGGAATTAAAGAAGTGTCCAGTTCATTACTGCCGTTTCATCACAATGCTGCTATTTCCAATTATTATTGGGAATCATAAATAGTGACAAAGCTTCAATCGATAAGTGTCAAATATTGTTACGGTGACTAAATTCCATGAATACAGGATATTTCGAAAATCAATTCTTGCTAATTTTCCAATTGAAAATTCTATATAAATATATATATCTATACGACATCAGAAGTTTTTGATATAGATTTCCTTCCATAAAGGTAAGATCAGGAAATGAACTGATTGATCTATTTTCAGGACAGGATACAAAAAATCTTCAGAAATGAATGCACCTGACGATTATCTATTCGGGATATTCAAAACGTGAAATGTATGGGTGATTATATCAATATTTAAATACTAGTATTATCTACATTTCGCTTGTTATTGACATCTGAATGAGTAACGTTATCTATATATGGGTATCGGAAATGGCAAATATTTCATGGCTGTGTTGAAAAATCATTGTTTTGCATCGAAAATTATGAATCATTATTTGATATGGGCAGCAAACTATTCGAAATGGCTTGATAACTTCTCATGGGATATAATTATTGAATCGTTACATTCGATAAGGTGTTAATACTGTTAATGTGTTAAGTTGAATAGGAAGTAATATAGATACCAAATACTTCGTGAAAGCGATGTATACTTTATCCTTACCTATTCGTCATCTGGTATTTGATTTGATAATTTGTAGATAGGTTTTGTACGTGGAAAATAAAAGACGAAATCGACAATTGATAAGAATGCGCTTGAACGCGAATTGCATTTTTTGTTTATCTGATCCCATCAAAAAAACAATAGAATAGGGAATTTCTCGATCAATTTGTATTTTGGTAAGTAGGATTTTGCTGTTATCGTAACTTGCTCTTCGTTACAGGAAATATCTTTACATAGGCATGAGGATTTTGTCAATATTTCTTTTCTGGCACATTTATGATCGTTTATAAATTTTGAAATTCTCGATGTATAGGCTATGGAAATATTCGTGTATTATTCATAGATCAAAATATGATTTATTCGAATTGAAATCAAGTAGGTAGAATTTTGTCTTTATTTTAATGTTCATAATTAATTTATTCTTTTCGCATTGATAATTTCTGTGGTCATATATAGACAGAGACGGCTATGGAATTTACGGATTTATAGAGTTGTCTTCCTGTCATCTCATAAATAATTCTAACAAATAAAGATCTAACCACGTGTCATTGTATTTTTTAGATGAGTGGCAACAAAGTTCAAAATTCAGGTTTCTGTTTCAATTTCATATTAAGTACGTTGAATAACTATTAATTTATGGTCATATGATTGAACAGAATTAATCGAATCAACAAACTGAAAACAGCACATGGGCTGTTTTCACTCAATCACGTTGGTATATTGATACCTATATTGATACTTACTTTGATTCGATTTTGACATTTCAAATGTTCAATATTTCAAAATGTCACGATTTGGTTATAATACTCATGCTGGGAATATTACAAACTCGAAATAGGCAACAAATCTGTTGAACATTTTTCGACTAATGGGTTTCCTTCGGAAGATTATTGTTCTAATAACTAGAACCTATTATATTTCTGCTGTCCAGGATGACTACTGAAATTATTGACCTTGGGTTAATACTGAAAAACATTTTTTTCGGCAACCGTCCGGAAAGTACGTACTTTCCAGACGTTTTTTTTTTGAGAAAGTGGCATTTTTCCGGCCTAGTCCGGGAAGTACGTACTTCCCGGACTAGGCCGGGAAGAATCACATCGTTGTTGTCATTGTAAATATGAAAATCTTGGTAGTATGGTTTTGATAAATGCAGTTGATCATTACCATAGCAGCAAAATAACGACTGACAGCTATCTGACATAAAATTAGCTAACATTCAAAAATTATCAGATGAAAACAATCAATGTGAAACGGAAACTTTACCTTCTTGTTCTGACTTCAACAAAAGGCACTTAAATATACCAAGCATTTCAAACAAATTGAATCCATTCAATATTAACAATTGTTCTAATTTTAATATAAATAAGAATTGAAATGTTCGAAATTTTGTTCTAATAAAGAAATGTGTTTCTTTGATTTGTTATTCTACACGGTTGCCGAAAAAATTGTGTACGCAACACGCCCGAAAACAGTTTTTTTGGACTCGCAGACTTCCAGGACTCGCTACGCTCGTCCTAGAATTTTGTCCACTCATCCAAAAAAACAGTATTTTCCGGACTTGTTACGTAAATTACTATTTCTGAATAAAAACGTATAAGAAAAGAAATTTTGCCGGACGTCGTTGTATTCGCAATAAAAAATGCTACCTATCAGGGAGTACTTTTTTGTTTGTGCCATATAAAAAAACAAAGTTGATGATGGTTTCTTTGAAACGAAACGTTGTACGTTTTTTTTTTAAAATCTCCAGATTTGAGGATTTTCTCAACATCTATTTATTGAACCTTTAATGGCGTAATTTTTATTATTGTGTAATCAATGATGATGAATGTTTTGCATAAAGGCTGAAGGGTCTACCCGAGACTGTCGATTATCCAACTAATGGATTATTCCCTTCATTCAGTTATAAAATGTTCCCGAATTCATTACCCACTCCCATGGGAGAAAATGAGGGAGGTGGCTGGGTTTTTGTTGCCCATCAGGGGACGAATTCGTAATATCACAAACAATTACTGCCACCTAGGGTGGAAATGGGCATTAACCAATAAAGATCACCAGATAAAACCAGTCGAGATGTCAGCGCGCATTGTTGTCATTTTCATTGGGGGGGAAGGAAACATAAATTGGTGTCATTTTTCTAGAAGGGTGGGGGTCGAGATACGTATCAGAGACGTTTCTTAGGATTGGTTAAGCACGGAATGTTCTTATATTTCAAATAGGTACCTATATATAATTTTTGAAATTTTGTTTATTTTCGATTATATAGTCGAGAGGAAATTAATAATTTCATCTGAAAATCTTCCTATGAAGCTCATGGATAACCTGGGATATCATCAGAATTATGATTTTACATAAGAATAAATTGATGAATTTGGTTTGGTTGTCAAATAATACGCGAACTAATTTTTTCAACGTTTTTCTTTCATGGACGCAGAATCTTCACTTTACTTAAGTACCTACTTCTAGAATCTAGACTATTACTCTGATGCATGTTACTAAAATAGTTTCATTATATAAGCAGTATATTAAAATCTGTACATATTTTTGTTGATAAATCACATATAATATTCGGTATGCATGTGTGTTAGTTACGTTAGGTGTAGATTTATGGAAAATTCCAAAAACCCATTCGATATAAAAAGAATTCGTGATAGAATGGAGCCTTGTGGTACTTCTACGTTGGTAGTTATGTAGAAGTAGAAGTATATCTATTTGTCTACATTATACAGTAGTACCTACAGGTAGAACGTCAATAATAATAAGAAGGTGAATAATATATAAATATAAAAACAGTGAATAAACATGAGAATATAGAATAAAATTAGGTCATAATATAACTCATCAGGAGTATAAAGTGTCAGGTAGATATACTAGTTGAAACTGTAGAAAAAGTTTTTCAATAGAAACGAATTGCAACTTGAATTGAATGTACCTCAGATAACTATTTTGTCACATCTGGAGTCTGAACCTGTAGGAGTTGACATTAGATCAGTTTAACGAGTGGTGTGACTGCGGATTGAGCCGAATATTTTTGCCAAGTTTCATGAATTTCAAGTAAACACGAGTATGTAAATGTAAGTAGGAAGTAGCATTATCGAAAATTGATGTAAAGTGGGCAACAATGTTTAAGATGATAAACCACCCCATAATAAGAAAATTCAATATGACAAATGACTATGGAATAAGTCAAATAACATGATTTGAGAACGTGAATACGAAAATGCTGCAAAACATAATAGACAATTTTATGAGAATATTGGTATTCAGTTGAGTCTATCATATAGTTGCTGTAGTTTTACACAGCTAACAAGAGGGAGATTCCAATTAGAAGAAGATGAGATAATGGTCTGATGATTTTTTCCAAAATTAAGTTTATATCACAAGTAAACCAGGGCTTAGCTAAATCAATTATATCATTGCATAACGTGGATATATTTTCGACATTATTACTCATCAGAAACATAAAAATTGTATAATCTGCAAAAAGATTGCTTTCCGTTGGTAGAATTTAAAAATATAAAACGATTATACAAAAAAAAAACAGAACTTAGAGGAACACCGTGATTAACGATTGATATCCGTTTGATCTAACACATTGAGATTGTTCACTGAGGTACGATTCGAAGAATTTTAGAGCCAAGCCCCCGATGCCATTGCTTTGCAGTTTATCCAATAGAATGTCATGTGAGACACAATAGAAGGCCTTCGAAAAATCACACAACTCGAGCGATCTTGCAGTAATTTCAGTAATCAACCGCCAATACGTCCCTATTGGTCTTGTGTCGGCGCTCATGAGAAGAAAAACAACCATCCGCTCTACAAAACGTTGTGTATCCGTCGAAATGAATAATCCTCCGTGCGAATTCAGCAAAAGCGTCAAAAATCGTTAATTGTCTCCACCTACACACGTGCTCACATCCCAGGCGTCCATTCATCATTCGCACCAACTTCTCAGGTTACCATTACTGTTGCATCGGTGCTATGCCACAACCTATAGCCACGGTGCTTCGGCAACCAAGTGGGTGTGCAAGCTGAGATTTGCCTGACGGCCAGTTTTTTCACTTCTTGCTTTGGGTCTTATCAGTGTTCACCGTCCGTCTTCGTGTAAAAATGCTGTTTCTTATCTGGAATGCTTGGTATGGCTTTATTGTCAGTGGCATGTGCTGATTATTTATTGCTGCCTGTTGGATCTTGACACGGTTGCGCGGTATATTTGCTAAATGATGGTGTAGAGTGTGTTTCCATTTTGCTGAATGAAATACGGAAAACTAAAGCACTGGTTTCTTTTTTAGTACACAGAATCATTGCTCATTAGATTACTCACTGCAACCATTATATGATACTAGTGTAGTGTTGAAAAATACCTCAAATGAAATAAAAAAACTTCAGCATCGGTTATTTCAACTGTTTCAAGATATTTCAAATTCGGAGGGTTGTTGAGGGGTAGTTTTTGATTCACAAATTATTTCACCCTATAGAACGTATTGACCACGTTGGAAATAATCCGTTTCCGCCAAAAAAATTCTAGCAACGGTTATTTCAACTGTTTCAATATTTTTCAACTTCGGACGATTGTTGAGGGGTAGTTTTTGATTCACAAATTATTTCACCCTATAGAACGCATTGAGCACGTTGGAAATAATCCATTTCCGTCAAAAAACTTCAAGCAACGGTTATTTCAACTTTTTCAACATTTTTCAACTTCGGAGGATTGTTGAGGGGTAGTTTTTGATTCACAAATTATTTCACCCTATAGAACGTATTCAGCAAGTGTGAAATAATCTATTTCTGTCAGAAAACTTCAAGCAACATTCATTTCAACTGTTTCAAGAGTTTTAAACTTCGGAGGGTAGTTGAGGGGTAGTTTTTGACTCACAAATTATTTCATTGAATGAAGGGTGATTTTCAAATGTCTAATGAGTGTTTCACATCGAAAAATCTCTAAAAATAGGTATCCCAATTGTTCTCAAGATTTTTCCGATTTGGGGAGTAGTTATGGGGTGGTTAAGGGATCGCAAATTATTTAACTGTATGTAGGGTGTTAAGCACCTACAGAATAGTGGATTAGCATCAAAAAACCATCTCCAATTGCCCTCATTTATCATAGGCGAAAAAAAAAACCGTTGCCAGAAAAACCGTTGCTGGTTTCACACCCGTAGTATGTTCTATCATCTGAATGTTGAATGAGTTTTCCATAAAAACGAATTGTTATCGTGATATTTGAATATCTATTAACTGTTCATCAGAAATAATGAATGAAACCTTGCATAAAAACCAAACCTTATTCCTGAATGCTGATGATATTACCACACCATCATCCTGGGGATCCCAAGAGATTACTCTCCCTGAACAATGATCCGGCTCGAAAGACCAAATCATGGTATATTCTAATATCTGAATGAGTTTTACATAGGAAATAATGGTTATTGCAATATTACTCTCCCTTTACATTGGTCCTTCGAGCCATATCAATGTTTAGGGGGTTTAGTAGTAAACTAAAAGTATTTTCGTTTTGTTATTTGTAAAGTAGCTCATATCACCATGCATGGCGTTGTTATTTGAAAAAAAAGCACACGTGTTGAAATAAAAAAAAATCGCACGCTCGCATTTATGGATAAAAACCTCGATAGAAACTCGGATAGAAGTAATTTAGTAGGTAGGTACCTATATTAGTTGTTACCCACTCTCATCATAAGCACTTTTGTTACCCCACATTGATATTTATTGGATTTCCTGTCTCTATATTCGGATTGTGGATTATAAGGAGAATTCTTAACTAAGGATGAGTGGAAGAGCGCTACTTTCTGCTGTTTGTAGTTATAGAGCGAACTCTGCCTTTTGTCAACATTTTTCCTCTATAAATCTTTGTGAAAATTACTCCTTCATATTTTTTGTTGCCAATAAAATCATTATTATTATCATTATAAATTTCAATACGTCAATGAGACATAACCTCTACATTCACTTGATGGAGATTGGTCTGGAAATATTTACATACAATTCTGATGATGTTGATAGCATCATCCACAACTTGCTACTGAAGAGTACATACATAGTCTTGCATCACAAAAGTTTTAACTTTTTAAATTTGAGATAATACACTCACTTATATTTCTTGGTTAAAACTTGTCAATACGCACTTGTATTCCTATAGTTGCGGGATTCCTTCATATTCTTGACATTTGTGTAGGCATATCAAAGAAATTATTTGTGTAAACCAAGAAAATCTAGTGATTTTGTTATGTGAATTTTGGATTGAAAATATAAGAATTTCGAGTCTTTATATGCTGGGAATGAGATCCTCGTTCACCCGATCTGACGTCGCTAGACTTTTTGTTTGCAGCATCAGATAATTTTCGATTCTTGTGTTGGCTGGTAATTTGATCAATGTATTTCTCATTGATTACCGAGTTGTTGACATCACTTATTCGTGTATTATATATATAATAGGTAGGATACTTCTTGTTCAGGTTTAAAAAATTCGCGCCTATTGAAGTAGGAAGTAGGCATACTTTGTGGCGCTATAACGCCAAAATTATTGATTTCAGAAACAAAAAACTGTTGATTCATAAATTGTGGTAAATTTTCTCTAGTTTGATTTTGTATGTAAATGTTTTTGAATTTGAATGAGTTGAAAAGGAGATATTGTAAAAAAACTTATATTAGGCGCCAAGTTATTGTGGAAATAAGTTCCTCCGCCAAAACGCTTATTGAAGTATCGGTGGATTTATGCAGAGGTTTTAAGTCGTTAGTTTTAAGTCCTAAGTTTTAAGTCGTAAGTTTTAAGTCGTAAGGAAAAATGGACCATTTATGCAAGAAGTTTCAAGGACTGTCAATAGTGTCAATCCTGATGTTATTTCGTGTGCTTATTTTTCTCATTTCCTTTTATTCAATCCAAATTTCCAGCCTTAATGCTATTTTTATTTATGTCTATTTGCTTTAGATGCATTCAACTCCTGCTGTTTGTTACAATACCCTTTTGCAAAATCAGACGCATGCGCAAATCGATCGAGTTTTAAGTCGTAAGTGATAAATGTTGGCCAACTTTTCTTAGGACTTAAAACTTATGACAGTTGTATAAATGGTTACATTAAAAACCAATGGATGAACTTCTTATGACTTATTACTTGAAACTTGAGACTTGAAACTTACGACTTAAAACCTCTGCATAAATCCACCGTATATTTTGCGGCGCAATATCGCCAAAACTATTGATTATAGTAAAAATAATGTGGATATTTAAATTGAAGTATATTTCCTCTAGTTTAGTTTTGTATATGAATATTTTCATCGTAAAATTAGTCTGAAAGGAGATATTGCGAAAAGTTGCTATTAGGCGCCATTTTTTCAATATGGCGGATCGACCGGCAAAGATACGAGGTGGCAAAGTTGAAATTCGAAAATAGCTCATCGAAATCTATAAAATCACCAATTTTCCAAACTCCCGGAAAACCATCCAGCTAGGTAACCCCCATTTTGAGCACCAAATCCAAATGACTGATAGAGTAAATATAGGTACGGGCCAGATGAGACACTCCGCCCATTTTGTTTGATGTACCGACATCCGTTTTCATTGACCTCGGACCTTTAAATTCGGCGCATTGCAGTTGCCGGATTATCGTCGTCACCGCTAGAACTACTGATGTGCAATGTTGCCATTTTAATGCATGATAGGTATACTATAACTATACAACAATATAAAAGGTTACCTACTTCTGAGTGATTTATTATGAATATGTTGTCATCAGATATTAGTTTCTATCAGGAATAAGATGAATTCCTCGATATATTCTGAATGAAGTTCCATATGAAATTCGAATATTTCGAATTTTAGCCCATTCATTGTCATCAGGAAAAATGAAACACTATTCAAATATCTGACGATGTGATGTATAAACTAATACACAAAATATGACACATCTTATTTTATGTTACATAGAGTATTCTGAATTTGAAAAGCAAATCAGGAAGATATATTTGAGAAAAAAAACTAATACAAAGCGAATTTATATATTGTTTGGTGAGGTAGGTATAAGTTTTATGAAAAATACCTCGAACCTTGAGTAAGAATACAAAAAGTGTTACTTTCATCTTGAAACTTGAAATATGATATAGCATAAAATGTTAATATTCTCATGGAAATGGAAAATTTTGATTAAAGTCAATGATAGGTATCTCAATATAGGTTTCGAAAACAATGTAATTATATATTCTCCAATTTATTTGAAAACGATCTGCAATCATTACACACACAGTAATGTTTGCCACTGGGTGGTGCACCTTCTCTCTTTGATTCACTCATTGTTAATTCAACACTTGTTTCTTGTATAAACCACAATTCTACAGTCAGGAACAGATCACTTTTCAAAACACACACACTACACAAAGTCTCTGATCTAAAACTAACATGCATTCAATTTTCATTGTTACTTTCATTTGAAAGAGTAAGGTACCAGAAATGAGTACCTACCTCGGGATTACTAGCAAACAGGCCATCAGTAATCTCAGATTATAATATATCCTATAATCTAAAGCTAATAAACTTTGAAATAAATATATATTGTAGGTACCTAGGTAACAGGTTGTTCATCTTTGCTCGTGATGTGATTATCCTCAAAACCTTTACTACATTTCCTATAGAATTATGGTTTATGGAAAATAAAATATGTTGCACATTGTGAGAACAACCTAAATATTGGACCGTGAATCGTGTGAAACGAAAACATTTGTAACATAACCAACAAAATGATGACAACGATGTATTCGATGTAAACAAAACACGCGATCAATATTTTGGGGCCTGCGCAAATCTATGACTGGCCCTTTAAATTAAGCGCTTTCGACATCTCACTCTAATTTTATTCGCTCTGTCTGACTGTCTCATCTGTAAGGTTCTCTAATCTGTAGAATGTTTGTCTTTGTCACGTGTCATCCCCTCCCATCCCTCCCCTCTCCTCTCCTCACCTCGCAAACGCAGGCGACCTGCTCCTGCGTGAATCCGAAGCTGGGCAGCGGGCTGTGCCTGGTGGCGGGGGGCGGCGGACTGTATGGGGGCGTGGCAGCGGCGGCGGCTGCGGCGGCGCTCTGATGGCCGCCGCCCCCCACCACGTAGCCCAGGCCGGCCGACAGCATCGCGCCGCCGCTGGCCTGCAGAAAGTCGAGCTGCAGCGGCTCCAGGGCTGCAGGGGCTGGCTGGCCGGCGGTTATCGCGTGGCGGGCATCTCCAAGGGGGGCGGCGCCTGTTGGGGGTGGAGAGCAATGGTGTTATCTTGTTTGGTTTGATGGGTTTGTGTGGGTGTTTGTCGGAAGTTCATCAAGGCTCACCCTTAACATTTTGGTTTTTGCATACTTATAATATGAGAAAGTGAAATTCAATGGGTATAGCGAAGGGTTGGCAAATTCGATGTTTGTATAGGGTAACTCGGTAACTAAACTACGCAACACTAATTACGTCGCACCCCGAAATTTCGCCCCTCTGGAATTTTAATCAACTTTTTTCTGCTTTGAACAATTTGAATTCTGTTTAAACTGTTCGCTAGCTCAGTCCTCCAGCATTAATCTCGTACTTCTTCGATACATGAGGTTATTTCCATAAAATTGCTACAGGATATTTTTTGAAACTGTGCAAAATTTCGGAATTTTCAAAAGGATCCCAAATAAAGAAAAACAGTTTTTTTTTCAACTTTAACAGCAGAGGTATGAAGATTATCTCATCACCTTTGGCCATCTCCAAAATTATCTTCTTATCTCTTTTATATACAGAGTGATTTCAAAAAATCAATTTTTTGGTTTCACAGTCATAACTTTTTCCTCTTCAACCAATTTTCAAAATCTCAGGCTCATTTTGAAGCTGAAACCTTATATGAGAAGATATTAAGATCAGAATTAACTCAAGATAAACATTCAAGATCAAGGGTTTCTGCAAAGGTGACCCAAATCTGAAAAACCCTGTAAATCCCGACTGGGAGGAGAATTAAATGAAAATCAACTTGTTTTTGGAAGGTTCTTTCATTCTGGCTACGTCCAGATATTTTTTCTTTCAGTAGTCAAAAACTGTGCGTGAGAAAACCAAATTGATACTCCATGTTCTAGAAAAAAAATCAGCCCAAAAAAATGCATGATCCGTGACCAACGTAACAAGAATCATAATAAGTGACTGACAAGACAGGTTGAAGATATACTTCATAAAAAAATTAAAAATTAAAAAAAATCTGAATGCAACAAAATTTCAGGGTGACCTTCCCACCCCCTATACAAAGTCTTCCATCATGTTTTGGATTTTTTTCAAAGAATTTAATTTTTTAGACCCCCAAAAAAATTTTTGGGTGCCGCTTGTCTCGATTCTGAAAAATAACTTTTTTTCTCCATATACATATGATAATTGGATTACTCACGAGAATAATATGTGAAATAATCACAAAAATCTCCTTCCCCTTTATCCGTACCTAGAGTACCCCAAGGGAGGAAGGGGGGGGGGGGAGAAAGATTTTTTTTAATGTCCGATCCTGATGTGGGAGTCAGGTGAAACATGTTTACCGATATATCTAACCGTTTGATCAGCAAAAATTTTACCCCAAAAAAAATTATGGGGGAGAGGGGGTCAAAAATTAGTTTACAATCTTTTTGATGGTGATATTTTTGTTTTGATAAAACGTTTTGGATATTTTTTTTAATCGGGATTTCGAGGGGGATTTAGATTTGAGCTCGGATTTGAGTCACCTTTGCAGAAACCCTTGATCTTCAATATTTATTTTTAATCCATTCTAATCTTCATGTCTGTTCATCTAACGCTCAGATTCAAAATGATCCTGAGATTTTGTAAATTGGTTGAAGAGGAAAAAAGTTATGACTGCAAAACCAAAAAATTGATTTTTTGAGGTCACTCTGTAAATAAAAGGAATAAAAAGACGATTCTGGAAATAGCTCAAGTTAATGAGATCACCTTCAAGCCTCTGCAGTTGAAGTTGAAAAAAGAATGGTTTTCTTCATTTGGGATATTTTTGAAAATTCCGAAATTTTGCACAGTTTCAAAAACATCCTGCAGCAATTTTATGGAAATAACCCGAAATAACCTCATGTATCGAAAAAGTACGATATTACAGCTGAAGGATTGAGCTAGCGAACAGCGCAAACAGAATTCAAATTGTTCAAATCAAAAAAAAGTTATTCAAATTTCACCAGGGGCAAAATCTCGGGGTGCGACGTAATTAGTGTTGCGTAACTTTCGCATTCTTGGGGCACTATTTCGTGTGTTTGGTAAATATATAGTTTACGGACTCCACCTTGTACACAGATATGCGGTTTTGGGAACTTCGTAGTTTGGCCTCCTGATCAATAAATTCTAATGAAATTTTTGGCGCTCTCAACTAGTTTGGGAGATACGGCCCCCCAAAGACAGGAAAACGGGATTTCAGGCATATTTTCTGCCTGTTTGTTCTCCACCAATTTTCGATCAAAATTGCTCCTTCTTTTTACCAGCACACTGTACACTGTTCAAAGCACTTTCCAAAATATTTCGTTGACCGGAACTGAACCTTATACTTTAGAATTTAGATATTAATTACAAATTTGCAAACTTCGAATGAATCTTTGAAACAAATGAAACGGGAAACTGAATCGAATTAAACTATTTTTTCCTGGCAACTTAATCCTAAATCAACTGTTTCAAACTTATTCTTAGCACTCTGGCATTCTGAATTGAAAAAAAAATTGGCCAATTCAGAATTATAAATGTCAAAAAGTTACAAACAGGGTGTCATCAAGGGTGTCATTGTCATTTTCTATGAAAAAATCAAAAATATACCAAGTGTGCCATTCAAAATAAGAAAGTAAGGGTGAATTTTTGGTTTTTGTCACTAAATTCTATAGTTTTATTGTTATGTTGTCAAATTTCTTTCCTTGTTCGATTTACATTCAATCAGGAAGGTACCGATATCGTTGATTAAAAAAACTGCGCTGAATCTTAGAGGGCAATAAAAATATGCCACTAGGACTAAAAAGGTTGATTAATCTTCAGTTTACATATTGTTTTCTGGTATTTTCTGAACAATTATTTCGAAATTGTATAAAGGTGCCTATAAGTCCGGATCTGATGAATATGAAAACCTATTTCGCAAACGAGAAGAAAATAAAAAGGAAATAGAATTTCACGACAAAGGAGTTCTACTTAATTTTACCCCCACTTGAGATGGAGCAATGGCAACCTCACACCTTTTATCGATCAACTCTAAAGACTCAACGTAAACGATCGAGTTTCAAAACAGGTGAACGACTCCAAGGAAAGCGATTAATCTTCGAGTTCTGAAGAGCGCTAACCGGCGATTATGATGGACCTGCGCCGACTAATAAACTCACATTAAGCGTTTCCAAAACATCCTCAAGAGGGTGACATTCCCACTTGGGTACCTCTTAATGCCGAACATGTGTGTGTCCCAAAAAAAAAGTCGAGACAATGATCTATGTCTCGTAAAACCAACATGTGATCGTGATGATTAGGTTAAATTTAGATATGTAATATAGAGAAATATGGTGGTGGGACTGCTGGGACAATTTTGATGATGGGAACTAAAATTGATGCTTGAATATGGAGAATTTATTAAGAACTGCTACCTCGAAAAAACTTTATTTCTAGATTTATTAGCACTCAACCAAAATTACAGGGCTTTAGTGCTATACATGATTGTTCATTCTTAATAGACAATACCCACTACAGGCACTATATCGTTCGTTTTCACGTCGAATTGACGTTTGACGTGAGTGACGTGACCACTCGCGTGACCAGAAACAAAAAATAACTATACCCATGCATACTATATACATCAGGGATATTCAAATTCGTTTCTGTACATGGGGATCTCGTAAACGATAAGAGATAGAGTGTCGGTTAAATTGTGGCAAAGTTGCGTATTTTAGAGACCTATTCAATGATGTGAAAAAATCGAATTTAGCTCTTTTGGTTCATGAGATATACAGGAAAAACCTCGGGAAAAACCATAATTTAATTTCTTAGTATGAAGTGAACGTCGACGATCCAAAAAGTACAACAAAAAATACAGGTCCGTATTTAAAAATTCAAAGATGGGGGTGGCCCAAGTCAGATGACACCCAGTATAAAAGATTCATGACGTATTCTGATAGCCCACATCAAGTGCCAATAGCAAAATGTGGATAGATTTTCAATATGTCTGCGAATAAAGAAGATACAGGCAAATAAATAATTTGTGATTTTTTGGTTTTTTATGTATATCTCCAGAAAGCTAAAGCTAAATTCGATTTTTACACATCATTGAACAGGTCTCTAAAATACGCAACTTTGCCACAATTTAACCGACACTCTATCTCTTATCGTTTACGAGATCCCCATGTACAGAAACGAATTTGAATAGCCCGGTATCTATATATAGAAATACACTTATTGACAAATGATAGTTTAAGGTCACTACTGGAATTTGAAATAGCATATTATGATACAAGTTTTATAAGAAGGTATTTTGTCGTACAATGATGACATTGAAATTATTAAAATCTGACGCACATCAAGCGTATATATAGCCAAAGTTTACAGAACATAGGTATAGATTTTGTAAACTTTGGTAAAACACAGTTTACTGTTGAGCGATTTTGATTTTTGCGACACCATAGCGGAGAAAAATGCAGTATGTTGTTATTGTTCTTATTGATGGTCAATTCAAATCAAATTACACTATGTATTAGAATTTACCTATGAAAACATTGAATTTTTCGCTGCAAAATCGATCCAAAATCATCGCTCAGAAGTAAGCTGGGCTTTCATTTTGACTTTCATTTGACAGTTCGATTGTACCAACCTCCGAATAATAAAAAATGCGTATGGAAACAGAGGCTTTATCGAAACTCATTTACGTTTCATATAATGACTTCATTATAGAACTAAAATGGAAAAATATCACTTAATCGATCTTTCAGCAACAGAAAATTGCTATAGTGTTTTTGTGATATGTTGCTCACATCCGAAAAGGAACAATAATTGGCAATTCTAATCGAACTTGAATTAAGTAGCATTTTGCAATTTGAAGCATACTTATATGTGGATTTGCTTCGTTTGAGACAAAACAAATTTATTCAGTCGAATTTTTCATAGCAGTATGAGCCGACGGACATGCACATGGCATTCGCCATAATTTAAACTATTTATATTCAGGCAAATTCAGTGATTAATTAGGACTATTAGGAGTAATCTTCCTCATAAACTCAATGTTGATAGTTTTTCTGTACCAAAAACTTTAGGTTAACATTTGAATGAAACACGTTGAAACGATGAAAATCAAAGTTTGTTTTAGAAGATTCCCCTTTGAATTTAGTAAATTCTGCTTTCTGGATTAAATAAACTCTATGATCCTTGAGAAATATGTAACAGAAACAGTTGCCATAACGGTTAGCATATTAAGTGCTGGGTTTCAGTTCAGCAAGTATTCTGTTAACTTAGCTCTGCTATAACTAGCGAGCTAACATGCGTTGCCATATGCATGGTTACAAACAAATTAAATATTCAATCGTCTGTTGAACTCTTCATGTAACCGAACCCAAGTAAGTATTAAAAAGTAGATTATTAATGAAATTCATGATTGAAAACAAATTATCACAGACAAGAGAATAGGTAAGTATAGGTGGTGGTTATTAATCATTTTAATAGAATAACAAATGGTTGCGAAATGCATTAGGCAAATGTCATTCCAAAAGCTTTCAGATAGTGGTTGTGGTTCATACGTTCGCAAAGTCTTGAGATGATTCAAGTAGGTATACACTTGATGCGGGTTCTTTACATACAGGTATAGCTCCTTTAGTCGACAGTTATAGATAAAAATCTTGTCTGTGCGGAACTCTCCAATTCACATCAAATGACGATACTCACTCTATCAAAACTCCCAAACACTCTGTGCACAGTCACAATACCGGCGCAACCAACTGCAGCAACTTCAGATATCAAAATCACAATACAAATCACAGACGGTCCCGAATTAATCACCACGGCGGATCTAAACTTAGCGGGAGATGGAGTTACGCAACAATTAGGTTATACGCAAAAATTGTCTCGCTATTCACGGAAACCGACAACTCTCGACTAACTGACGCACAACTCCGCGCTTTCCTCGTCGCTGTTAACTGCCAAACTGAAACGAGTTTGAGGCTCTCCTATATCGCAGGCGGCTGATGGGCGGAGCCTGAGAGCGTGTTGCCCGGGAGTTGGGGGCGTGGCCAATGGCGGCCGAGCGAATGGCGAGAGGCGGTTGACATGCTTCGGGTGTTTGCTGGCGTGAGGTGATAATTTGCTGTTAGATGGTTAATGCTTGGGTGTTTTATCTTCTGGGTGTGCTACTTTGTGAACATGAGGAATTTTTTTTGGTGAGGATTGCGCGCTTGATATTCTCGATCTTTTTCATCACCAAAAGCATTCCTTTCTTGTTTCTTCAATGGATTGCTTGCTTTAATAAACGTGTATAGGGAGAGGAAATAGGCATTGGAATCTTGCTACCACAACTACTGCGCTGTTCGATTATAAAAAATCTGATATTCACACACATTAAAAGATTTACTTCGATCGAATCAACTCAAGAATATGACATTTTTATATATACATATATACTAAATATAAATTGAATCGAAGAAGTTCCTAATGTTATACCTGAATATTCTTCAACTAAGCTTATGGATGGCTTGCAATATAGGTATATATATCTATACTCAACAAAGAATCATCTTTCTTTATGTGAAATATTTCTCATATATACGCTCATCAGATACAAGCAAACCATTATACAAACTCTGGTTATGAAATTGTAGAACCAAGTTAATGGAACAGCTTTTCAATCATAGGTCATACGCATTATGTTTTCAAAAGTGTAATTTTTCGTCGCATCAAACGCAAATTCCGCTAATCAAACAAAGTATCAGATTTGATCTTTATAAAATCAATAACATGAAACAAAATCCTTTACAAGTTTGAAATCGTCAGCAGAAACTTATAATCTGGGGAAACAAATCGTCTGCATCAGAATTCAAACAAGATGAATTATATTATATCTATTGCGAGATCTATTGACTATATTGATAAAAATAATGAACAATAGCGGACCAACATCAGTTCCCTGTGGAACTCCAGAATCAGTCGGAGGAAGTTATATATAAGGTCTTGAATGAGAGTTAACATATTAACTTCATGTGAACGATCTTATAGATACAAGAGAACTGACATGATTTTTTTGGAAATCCTAGTTTTGCTAATCGTCCAATTAGGATTTTGATGATGATCAGATGCGCTTTTAAACAGTCTGTAGATATATACCTATTGCGTGTGATTATTCACCAGCTTCAAATGCTTACGTGGTAAATTTGCATTAAATTTGAAACGGAAGACTTCCAGAAAGAAAGCATCATGCTCATCAGGAATTTTGTCTTCAACATTTTCTGAAAGATTTTCATGGAGTACAATTTCAAACATAACCATAAAGAGTTTGATATGTTTATTGATAGCCATATATTACGTTTCAATATCATTCTCACCGCCACTCTTAAAATAGACAATTGCCGTTCCAGACTTTTTTGCCTTCACTACACTGTTGGAAATTAGTTGTTACTTTCAACAACTTCTCATATCGTTGAAAAATTGTAGTCAAATTCAACAACAATTGTATCTCAATTTCACTTTCACAATTTTCGATGTATAGTTGTTAAATCAGTCAGTTATCGAATTCACTACTGATAATGTCAATAGAACAGCAACAAGTTTGCATCAAATGAACACAACAACAAATAATTGTAACTAGAACTTCAATAATGGTTATTGAAACATAGACAGTAGAACATCATCTAGTTGCTAATACATTAATATTAAATAGCGGTTTTGTCGCACTCTGTTGACAAATTAACATCACCTAGTTTTATAATTTGCAACAGTTTGTGCTCGGTTACAAAGATTTTTTATTTCCGATCTCTTCGGATATATTCGCTACTTTTCGTTTGTCTTCTCACGAATACCGATTCCTTACAAGTCCCAACCCAAGTTTCCTCAGTTATCTGCAGTCTGTTGCCGTTGTAGAGCATTAGAACGAATACATTAGGTTTTCCTCTCGTGTAGTCAAGATATAAAAAAGGTAAGTACCTACATGGAGTAGATTGATGTGGACTCGTACATAAATTTTATTTACTCATATTAATATTATTTTTGTTTTGTTTCAGTTGAGAATATTTTTTCTGATCTAGAGCAACAAATAACAATGTTTCGTCGGAATCTGCAAGCGCAATAATTTCACATGATTTGTTGAGAATTTTTATATTCACATTTTGAAATTATTATTATGGAAGTTTTATTATTTATGCATATTTCATATATTTTTTACTATACTAATGAAGATAACTGCAACATCTAGGTTAAAACTGTTGAAGTTGTGATGTGATTATTTGTACAACTCTTCATTTCAGGTATTTGTTCGATGGATCGATTTTCACTTTCTTCGGATTTTTTCAAGCTACTACTGGGTAACAAAAAAGATAACAAAAACTGAGTTAAGTTGAAGAGAAATTAATGTACTGGTAAGATTCGTTCTGAATTATATTTTGAATGATAATGTACTATTCAGTTAATAAATCCAAGTGATTTCAAGAGTTAATTGGATTGAAAAATTCATGACCAAATGAATCCAAAATGAATTATTAATATAATTTTTGTTTCGGCAATTGAACGAGAGATACTCAACACTCCAGGAGGATAGGAATAAGTTGTCTCGGATAACAAACACAGACAGAGGTTGACCAGCATTGTAGTGAATCACGTGCCGCGATGTTCTTTCGATTTACTGACAGCTTTTGATGTGTTTTTGTGCCAATAGTGGATTTTTTTCGTATTGTTGCTATGCAGAAAATAAAATGTCTTTCATGATATATGGTTATTTCAGTATTTTGAACTTTGAATTCCAGCAGTAGAATATTGTTGAAAATACACTGAGTTGTAGTACAATCGACAACTTTTTGTAGCTAGAACTACATTATGACGTAGGACTCGTAACAACAAATTGAAGTGAAAATGACAATTTGTAATTGCTCAATCAACTTCAGAGAATACTGCGAACAGCTATAAGGTGAAGTATAATTATTAACTTACTGTAGTTAATTCACCAATAAGACGTAGTATAGCCATACAAAGAGGCGGTTGTTGAGACGAGCAATAATCATTATGGTGAAAATTAACTTCAAATACTCTTGATATTTCAACTATAAAATGTTGTAGACCTACTGGGACTATATTTTTTTGCTGATTTAGCAACTAATTTCCAACAGTGTAATAAAGCTGAAGTTGACATTTCCTAAGTTCTACAATCATCAGGTTTGCATCTGCATTTTTTGAGTTGATTTTTTCTTCAGCATCCAAATCACAGCATCCAATATATAAAAGCTTCAATTTTACAACATCATCATCGAATGAACTCAAAAAATCATGGACGATAGTATATACAAAGCAAAACCCCGCTTCTTCCCGAGGCTTCAAGCTGCCGATATTATCACAATTCCAGATCTCAGATCGCCCTTATAACGAAATCAGCGGTGCTGCACCTTTCGCAAAATGACAAGATTTATTCTCCATCAGATATAGGTGCTCTTTCTGCCTCAGGAGCTTCGATAATCCTCGGAAGGTGTGAACCCTTCCCATTATGAAATATTCAGATCGAAACTCCCGATAGGGCCCGATAAAAGCTCCGAAGGGTCAGCGCATTGTGATGAGTGCGTTTTAGGAAGATCCAGATTCCTTCTAACTTCCTGTTTGTCCGGTATGAATTGGCGTTAGCGTACGGGATATGGGTGAAGTTTTTCTTGATGGTGGGAAGGGCGGTCTAAAGAGTCGCAATTGTTGCGTCGCTAACCCTTTTCCTTGTTGCAATTTGATATCTTATTATTTCAGGAAGGTTATTTCCTGGGAACTTGTCCGAGTGAAACGCTTCATTACAATAGAGTATCGGTTACGTATCAAAATATCAGCTTGATTGTGTGGATGAAGGATGGCATTTTAATTGTACTTATTTTACGCTCTCAGTACACATTAGGTATAACGGGGTAAAGTAGATTACCGCACTAATAAAGGAAAAACTGAATTATGACATATATCCTCATTAGGTTTAAGAAATTTGAGTTTTCTTATCCAAAAGCTTACGCACCCTTTATTTGTATTACAAATGTGTGTGCTGTTCAAATGATTTCTCTGACTGAAGGATAATTAGGTTTTCTCGATTGGAACACTATTGTTTTTCTCTAATTTTGATCTGTCTTTCCTTGTGTCTACATACTCATCCTCTCATTTTCGAAGAAATCATGGAATAAGAATAACAATTTATTTATCATAGGTTTAATTATAATGAACTGACATTAGCGATATTACCCAATGATCATCATTTTGTCAAATGGAACACCACGAAAATTTCTTAATTTTATTTCAATTTGATGTACTACCTATACCTATAATATGTGTCCTATCATATCGATTTTCTATACAGTTATTCAGATATAGGAGAAGGGTAGTCTATGACTGCCTAGTCGAGTAAAAATACCGGAATTTTAGGAAATAGACTGAATTCTATTTTCATTATTTGAGGTTGCTGTCAAAATTTCTGGCTTTCAAAAAAGAATACTCTTCGTTATTTAGCCAAGCTTTCGGAAATGTTTATTTCCTTTATCAAGACATCTATAAAAATGGTATAAATAAAATCAGTGTTTTTGAATTAAAAAAATTGTACACCTAACATGAGTATAATAATGAAGTCGATGATAGCTGAAGAAGAAAGTATTCATTCCGAAATCATATAGTTAAAATAATTGAAGCAAAGAGATGCTTTCACAAACAGCTCGTTTTCGCATAGTTTTGACAAATATACCATTACAGATTTTTGAAAAACTATGCAAAAACGGTTTGTTTGTGAAAGCATCTCTTTGCTTGAATTCAGCTTGAATTATTGTAACTAAATGATTTCGGAATAAATACTCTCCTTTAGCATATCAGCGACTTCATTATCAATATCATGTTATAAGGGTACCATTTTTTTATATATACAATAACATTATTTTTATTTATACCATTATAGATGTATTGATTAGCCGATGACATAATACTGATAGCTGAAAATGAAGAACGATTACAATATAATATAAAAATATGGAATGAAACACTGAAGAGAAAACAAATGAGAATAAACAAAGACGAAACCAAGGTGATGACCATATGAGGCGAAGAAATAAATATAATGATAGATGATATAAAAATAGAACAAGTAAAACATTTCAAATATCTAGGCATAACGATAGACGAAAAGGGAAGACAAGAAGCAGAAATTAACAACAAAATCGAGAAAACTATAAAACTATACTATACAATGAATAAGAACTTCATCAATTAAAGAGAAATTTCAAGACAGACAAAACTAAAAATATTCAAAACAATCTATTGGCCAGTTTTAACGTATGGGTGTGAATCTTGGATATTAACAAAAAAAAATCAAAAGTAGAGTAAAAGCAACAGAAATGAAATACCTGAGACAGGGAGAGATAAGGAGAGATAAGATAAGAAATACACGAATAAGAGAAGAACTAAACATAGAAGACATTATTTCATTTATAGAACAAAAACATTTAGGATGGTGGGGACACATACAGAGAATGCCAAACAATAGACCTGTGAAACGAATTTATGAAGTGAAAACACAAAACAAGAGAAGAAGAGGAAGACCTGAAAAAACCTTGAACGACATGATATGAAAGATTCTACAAGAAAGAAATAAACAATGGAACGAAGCAAATACACTGACTAGAGACAGAAAATAATGGAAAAAGTTCATAAAACAACAATAAAATGATAACCCGACACCATGAGGGTGAAAGGGTTCAAGATTATATATATATAGATGTATTGATAAAGGAAATTTTAACTACAACCTCAAAAAGGAAAATAGAATACAGTCTTCTTCCTGAATTTCCGGTATTGTTATTCAGATATATAGATGTGATCTCATGATGGGTTCGGCCAATATCGAAGTAGAACACACTATATGCACTAACCTTGTACATATAATACTTATATTTATAATATTTTTTATTTCTGACAGTGACATTATAAGCTTATATCGTCATAGTTACGATATCTATAATGGCTTTTCAGAGTGGTCAGATAACCAAAAATGAATCGACAAAGTCATCGGCCAGATAAGGAATAATCGAAATAATTCGACTAGGAATTGTCACAAAACGAGGTGTTTGTCGTTTGTCTCATCATCATAAATTTAATAGTGTCATGAGAAAATCTCCAGGATAGGGTGTGCAGTTACGCAATCACGTAAGATTTTTCGACGTTGCCGGTTTTATTGAAATGACTGATTCACCCCAGTATTAATGGTCTTTCAGCGGTTTTTGAAACATAATTCTACAAACAATTCCTGATGAGCGCGTCATATATATCGAGATATATTGTTTGCTATTGAAAATATTGAATTTGCTAAAAAATCTCTTTTCTATTTTGTGTATTTTGTATATCCAATATACCCAATCTACTCACGAAACTGAGTTGTCCATACTTTACTGCGAGTGTACTTGTATTTAAAAAAAATTGTTCCCACCCAGAATACTTCCAGCGACGATGGCTACAATTTGACGAAATTTAGTAACTACTTATGGCTTCAAAATTCCTCATTTGAAACAATGAAATCATTAGGTCAGCGAGTCTTGTTATTATATATCTTTATTTCTGACAGTGACATTATAAGCTTATATCGTCATAGTTACGATATCTATAATGAGGGTCATAACTCCCTTGGGATATTAAGGTTCAAAAACTCCCTCTTACCTTTAACAGGTGAAAATGATACAAGAAATGCTTATAAACGTTTATATGTAATGAAAACTAAGACATATTTTCCTTATTCACGTCATTACAAATAATAAATGTACATAATATAATAATGTAATATGCCAGAAAGACAGTTTCGTTGGCATCTTTTGACATAACATTTCTCTGTGTCAGCCACTTCAGATTTAAGTTGTATTCTTTTTGATATAGGGCTTCACTTTTCGATGGAAGTAATGATTGTCTTGCTTTTTCCGCTTTTTTTATAATATCCTCCATTATATCAGAAAAAGATCGTCGATTTGTGGTAAAAAATAAACACGTTTTTAACGGAAAAACATTGATTGATAATGTTTGCTTATAAACATGTAACATAGCGACAACCTAGCAACAACCAACAATGCTACAATCAACGCTACCTAATTCAAATATACCAGAAAGGTTATGAATTTAAACATTTATTGCGTTCTAAATATGGACATATTGTTATGAAAATCGGTCAAAAATAAAATTATCTATGTACCACGGGAATTATAGAGCCTTAATAACCCCTGGCAATTGCTGTCCCTCGGGACGCAAACTTTGCCATCGGTAATTAAGGCCCTCATAATTCCCTTAATACATAAATAACTATTATTATACTGAGACTATCCACGTTTGGTTTAACCAAAGACTACTGGGAAATGAAAAAATGCTGTTACTACTTAGTTAGTATTTGTTTTGATTAAAATCTACTCAATACAGTGAATACTGCTGTATATTTTCGCGATAGCTATCGATATTGATGGTTTTAATTAGTAGATATTAATGATGGCCATTCATCTTGGTAATGCAATACCCCTCCTTCCAATATATTGTTTCGACAAACAATAAATGGAGTTGATCGTTATCATATATTCTGAATAATGATATGTTACAGCCTTTCACAGGTATAGGTAAATTTCGATTAGAAGTTGAATTCAAACTCAGGTGATTTCTAAATACTGAAATTAATTTATGACCAGTCTACTATGTAAATTATTTATTGATGATATTTTATTATATTCATTTTAAGGAATGTCACGTGACATGGGTATACAGTTATTTGCCTATACAATAATATGGTATAAAAAAATTTCACAGCTGCGTTATATTTAACAAATTTCAACCTCTTGGATTAATAAACCTGCGAAAAATATTTTGGACAAAATTCAATATCTGGGTAGGTAAAAATAAATTTTCAGATATACGTGGTGATTTACCTATGTTCCGAAAAAAATGTTATCTATAGTGGTCTCTCAGCAACATGACAAAATTCACTGATGATGCATATATGATGATTTGGGCAAGAATTTTGAAAATATTGTGACATATGCAATGGCGTATACACTGCATATTTAGTGTATAATGAAAGCATAATTTTTCAAGAGTTTTCTTTTTGATATTTTGTTGTGACTGATTGTTCTGCATGACGTCATTTTGACTTAATATATTGATAGCTTATGAACTTGTTGAAACGATAAAGATGTTGAATGGGTACTAGTTTTATTGATGTTGATGGTTATACAAGAGTGAGGATACATAAATTTCGAGTCTATTTTTTATTCCCACCTTTTATCTATTTCGAATACGTTCAGAATAAGATATACTGTGATGACATTAAGAAAGGTGATAAAATTTTATCACCCCGTATACTACTTCCCTGACAAACGGTGCATATAAATAAATCTAAATTTAGATAACTTTATACTCGCTCATAAAATGAACCCCTTTTTTGAAATCACTGAGAAGGTACAGTTTTATTTGGTGTTTTATTTATTTTATTTCATCCATCAGGGTAAATTCTTCAGAATGTTTATTCGATACTGGGATGTCTCTTTAATATTAAAGGATGATCCAAATTGTTTCTTTTTTGAATTCGAAACTAATCGATTTTATCATAACAAAAAAGTTGTGAGGAAAAGAATCCGATTCTCACATCCAGTATAACTCTGTTATTTTAGAATCTATATTGTTTGTGACCATTTTCTTTTGTGTGTTTATAATCTGTGAAACCCCCTATTTTGATAAAAATATCCGGTTTTGACTGCTAGGATATTACCAAAAACAATGAAATCCACAACTTTCAATGATAATCGAATATGTTAGATGGTGTTTTCTCTATGCTATAATTAACTATCGTTCTCAGTTTTTCGTGATTTAGGAAATATTATATTTCCCATGGATGAGTTCAGAGTCCTGAAAATGAAACATGAAAATTTAGAAATATCGATACTTTCTAATCATTGATATTTGATTGATTGAATTTCTCTACCTATAACATTAGAACCGAATTGATAAGGTTTTCATTTAGCTCTTCAGTGTGGTTGGAAAAAATCACTGAGTACAGCTTTTTCCACAGGTAAAAGTGCTGGATGAACACAACTGATGTAAACTTGTATTTGGTCAATATTCCCAATGTGAAATTCTATAGAAAAACGTTTCCCTATAACAAACCAAACTGTCAAAAACTACAATTCTCTCATGAGTTGTTCCCCATGGTGCCGTAGCAATTGCGTTAACAATTACTCGAGAAACATAAAAAAGCTGAAATCATCTCTCTTCCAGAATCATCATTCTTCTTTCCCGCGTTCTCCGATAGAATAATAATAATAAATAATACAAATGCGATGCTCCCATGAACAATGACATCATAATTCACGTATGCTTGTCACGGCCCATGAGCATCTTCCACCAATTTTGGGAGATAAACGACATACTAACTAGAGCATTGTGTTAGATGAACCTACTCCCATCGAAATGGGAAGTTGGAATCGTTAGAAACGATTGACTTTCCCGTTGTGAAGCCCTCGAGTGGGGTGCTCTGTGCTTTGCACCCCTGTCGTGTTACCGCTAATTCTTGTATCATCATCCGCATGGGCCGTCACCGAGGACAAATGATGATGCGGAAGAAATGGATCCATTGTATTCATCGCATTCGGAGGCTGTCTTGTTGTCACTTTTGTTTGGGCGTTATTGCGGCTCGTGTATTGGAATTATTGTGGAAGATGCGGTGAGAATTTTTTGCTCTTCGATTCATCTGAGAGTCTGTGCTCTTATAATTCAACAAAACATTTCTGTTCCCCTATCTCATTGTTCAAGTTATGTACAGATGCTTTGGCATCAACAGTTCTGCCAACAAGCTTTGGTTTTGCGATAATGCTTAGTATAAATCTAGAAGTCAGAGGTGCAAGACGGAGACAGGTCGATACTGGATGAAGATTTAGATGAAGTTTTAAGTTAAAGAGTTCGATGCTATCAAAACTAAAGCTTGCATGTTTTCTCCAAGAAGGCGGACCTAACAATGTCTAATATGATGATTTTTCCTACGAAATCCTTAGTATTATTACACTATTTCTAATTTGAATACTCAGTACGAAACCGAACAATTTATTCCTCTGAACTCTCGTAATACAATGCAATAAACACTAAGTTAAACCATACACTTCGATATTCGCTATACAAATCTCAATGTTCAATCACTAGCTTTCTTTATAAACTCCAACTGACTGTCCGCGACACTGCGGTCCTTCATATAGGCACAAAACATCCATTCAAGTAAAATCTTGAATATTCAATAAATTTATAAGAAATACCGTTCATTTTCGAGAAACTGCGAAGCTGCGACGGTTATGAATCATCCGATATTGTCCTCTAATTAGGTACTGAGATAATGACTTCCGGTATTCCCGGAACACAGCACAGTCCGTAACAATATCCACTCTTGGTAGTATCAATACTCCTATCAAGGACCAGTGGTGAGCTGTTCGTTATTGGTTGATGACCCTGCCACTAACGAACTCATTTACCTCTCTAGGACATCCCAGAAAAGTGATGGGCTATCTTTCCCTCTCCTATAGATGTTTCTATGGTCGATGCTCATCGGAAATTCAGGTTTATCCGAGGGTGTATATCATTCCACCAATAGCAATTCCGCATCAGACCAAACAGTCACAGAGACTGATAACTCTTTAATTGTCATTTGTCACAGCCTCAAGACCTGCTGAACTTATTTCTATAAGAATTGAGTTTTTCCATGTATTACCCAAATAAATAGCTTTTACACTTATATACAGTCATCTAATTTTCTCTCATTTGTATACAGGCCGTATTTTTTATATCATACCACTATTGGCTCATTGAAATCTCGAAAACATAGTTATTGGTTGAATCAGACAAAAGTTGCCTATTTTAGTGGTTAATGCTTCCAAATCGGAAATATCAAAAACAGTTTTCGATATATATGGAGAAATCCGAAATGGCCGTTTTCTTTGTGCTGGAGCCCTTATTTTTAGGAATATGGAAACGTGTTCAAGAAACTTCCTCCTCGTTTTAAAATTTGCTTTCATGTGCCGTGCTTGGATTCTCAATACGACGTTTCGTTCTTGCCAATAATGAAACGACAAAAAATACGGCCTGTATATACACAGTTATCGCATGTAATACAACAAGTGTATTGATGATTATCGAAACACAAATTCGATAATTTTCGATAATCATCAATAACACAAGTTGTATTTGTTCAGATTATTTCATGAATAAAATCAAAGCCATTTTGTTGATTTTCTATTTTAAACGTACAGTTTATGGAATTAGTTATTTTGATTATGCATTGTAGTTCGACACACCGTTATGCAACCAACAATACATGTATGCCATTGTATAATGTAGGCAAGATTACCTAAGCACTAGGTACTACTGAGCTAAATTCATTTTGATTGCTGTCAGAATTTGTGTGGTTAGGTTACATTAGACTTGCTGAAATTATCCATAATTTGTTGAAAATGAAGTGGATACATATTAATAGTGTGATTAGTGTGTGTTTATCATGGTTCAGACGAAAATTTGGTGTAGTGGCATTCATTCATTTACCAGGGAATCGGAAAATACTATGACAGATTGCAACTAGTAAGTCGTTGTTTAATTAAACTACTCTACCAAAACTCTACTGCCTACGAATCAGAAAGCGAAATACAGAAACGAAAACACAGCATGTAGGTATCCAATAGCCAATCAGGAGCCGAAATACAAAATCGAAAACATGGTGTTGTTGCTTATCAACACAATCATTTCAACCAATCAAAAACGTGTATTTTAGCATGAATGAAATAATCATTTAAATTCTACGTTTCACTTGTATATCGACTTTCGACCCTTTCTGAAGTGCCTTGTTAACAAGGAGGCTATGGCATAATAGCTACTTACGGCAAATGGTGCTCGACACAGGGTAGCACACCGCATCTAACTCTGAGTGCACTTCTGATGTCTGTGTGGCCCTTTTGGCCGCTTTTCCTTTACAATTCCATTATTCGATGGGGTGCATAACGTGTGCTCTATACTTGACTCACATCGATATAAGCTGTTGAATTTTATCAAAGATGAACACATCTTGATACTTTCGAATGCTCTCTTGATTGAGAATGCTCTTATAATCCAGTGATATAAGTCAAAGTATAGGTATTCGTGATTGTCTGGGAATTCAAATGAATGTAACTTTTCTTATAATTTGCTAAAATCTTCGGAACACTCTTAAGTCTCATATACACTGTAATCTGTCAACAACAGAGGACGTTTAACAGTTACGAATCTGATAGCAGTAGTCAACGTACCTATTTCAGGAAATACTGGATAATCGAGCTCAAGCAGACGTTCAAACTGACTTTTCCAAGGCCTTCGACTGACTAGAAAGAGATCATGATGCAAAATTGATTAATAAACTGGCATGTATGTCGTACATCTGGCGTACCTCAAGGCTCTAATCTGGGGTCATTATTATGCGGACGATTCAAGATTAAATGCGTAAATCTCATAAATGATTATTAACGTTTTGCTGACAACCTAGTTCGAGCGGTATAGGAGTATGGTGTCACTATACAGATCTGAACTCAATCCTCGCAAATGTAATGTGATGTCTTTCACTCTGAAATCGGATCCAATCATCTTCAATTATACAATCGGTAACATATATCTCCAAAGACATACAACGCTTAATGATCTTCGTGTTGTATTTGATCCATTTATTTCGTTAAATGATGAATACATTGACTCAATCGTGAAGTCTATACATATCGAATATACGAATTGATATTTCGTGATTTGAACGAGATAGATACACTCATGAAACTGTAGTACTGTTTTAGACGTCATTGAGAGCTCAATACTTTCAAATTTGAATGTAAAGAACATGAATAAACTTTCAGTGTCCCAAAATTATATTTCAGAAATTGTGATACATTTCACTTATGGGTAGATAGTGTTTCTTCTATATTGAGCTTAGGTAATATGCAATGCTGAAACTATTCTTTTATATATTTTTCCAATCTGTAAATGGGGTAACCTGTTGAACAGTGTATTATATGAATAAATAAAAGTGCCACTCGGTATATAGGTAGGTATATCGATTTCTTTGTTATTCACTAGTAATTCAATACGAAAACCAATACATTTTTTCAACACTTTCGTTAATTAAATCAAGAATGACTGCACCAGTTGTCCGTGGGAAAATATCAGTTGCAATATATGTGGTCTGGTTTTTTAAATTCGCGATAGTATGTATATACTTATATTATACAGGCTGTTAATTATGTAATGTAGGAAACTAGGAATCATGCTCTACAAGATTGCAGAGTATCGTGTAATCGTCATGATAAAAATAGCTTCAAGTTTATCCAATTATCTCTATTAAAAATCAACAACCAGCTGAAAATTGCAAAGTGAAAAAAATTTTATTCATCCAACAAATGTAAACATTTTTGCACCAAGCAAAATAAAAAAGCCATCTTGAAATTGGACGAAGTATATCTCGTCTGGTCCAATTGTACATGTCTTTCCTTCAATTCAGTTTTGTACGAGTTGCAAACAATATTTTTTCTATTTTGGTTGTATAATGAAGACATTGTGCAACGCAAATGTGTGTCGAAATAGCCTCTATTTCGATACGCATTTTTTATTATTTAGAGATTGGTAAAATCGAACTGTCAAATGAAAGTCAGAAGAGTTAGGCCCATCAGTTTACTTCTGAGCGATTTGGATTTGGTGATATTAGCAGTGACAAACTCAAAGTTTTAATTGGTAAATTTCAATTCAGAGTGTAATTTGATTTAAATTGACCAATAAAAACAATAACAACATTGAATTTCTCACCGCTGGTATTGCAATAATCAAAATCGCTCAACTGTAAACTGGGCTCTACGATTGTGCGTCAGATTTAAATTATTTCAATGTCATCATTGTTACCAATCAAAGATGTTTCTGTTATTTATCGATATAAAATCCATTTTTTCTTCAAATAAATTCAAAATAGAAAAAATTGCATATGACTCACGTTTTATAAGACACGTTGTCGCACTTGTTCACTTGGAGCACTCCTTGCTTCGCTCGTCGTACTCCAAACAACGCGTGCGACAAAATAGCGTCTTATAAAACTTGTATCATAATATACTATTTTCTAGGTACGTTCATAGAAAAACAGGAAGCTTTAAAATGTGTAATTGTCAGGGTACTTTTTTGACCTTTATATTTTTCATGATCACAAGACGCTCTAGTGGAATGACAGATGAGTGTAAAGAAAAATTCTATGCGCTAGTGCATAATTACTTTCACTACTTCTGAATCACTTGAAAACTGCAAGTAAAAATAAAAATAGCTAATGGTAATATTAAAGATATGAATCTTGAAGCCTCCTCCTCAAAGTTCAATTTTAAAAAAAGGGGCTGAACCAATTTCTAATGTGTATAAAATAGCCATTTATTCATCATCTGGTTATCTTGTTAGTGTTATATTCCCTCTTGAAAAATGATTCCCAATTCAACAATCGTGTTCAACAATCCGGACAGCCTCACATTTACCTATACGTTCGGGTGTAACATTACCAGAAATAACTATAATTTGTTTCCTCTTGTGAACATGATATCTCTACCAACAGATTAGCCTTAATATATACCTCAATATGTAACTCTAGACCACCGGTAAAGTGAGAAGTTTTTTTTAGGCATTTAAACATTATGAAATAACAGACGTGTCAGATGGCGAAGCGATATTTGTAATGAATGGAGTGTTTATTATAGTGCATTGAAATCTGAAAGTCTATCTATCAATAATTATTTGGTGATATTATGACTTCTTCGTTAGAACTTTAATTTTTTTTTGATTTAGAGTGTAGATAGTAACTTTCATATAACTAAATTATATTATATGAATGCCGACGTTTCTACTGTTCTTTTTGTCATCTTCAGGAAAATATAAATAATTTTTTAAACGTAACAATTATTGTATGATTGCCATTCTAGGAAACATAATTATTGTCTGTTCACTCAAAAGTCCCAACCGCCTATCAAGATGATATATTACTATTTTATTGAAGTCGCCGTCCGATGCTCATTTCTCATTTGCTTTCAGTTTTTTCTTTGTCAGCGACTCAATTTAAGGTTGAAAATATATATTTTTTTTAACTTCAACACATACGTCATATTTATTGCAGAAGCTAGAAACGACAAGAAAGTATTATGCTAATCTGACATATTTTTACTCAGACAATAATCTTCGTTAACCGCCACTCCAACAAGATGAAAAAATATTTCGTCGGAACCTACTGACATATTTGGTCTACTGAACAAGAATCTGAAGTCGAAATGCTTGTCAGTTGTTGACATCTCAAATAAAATGCTATTGAAAACTATATATCTAATAATAACTATATAGGTAACATGGATACCAGAGCTGAAGCCGAAAAATAAAACAAATGACAGTCTGCGGGACAAATCGCGAATATGCGCATGCGCAAGTTTGAATCAAGAATCGACATTCGTTAACATCATGGAGGAGAGTAGCTTTCTAGTGAGCGACAAACGTATGATAATTATTAGAAATCAATCAAATGTGTCAGATAACCTTCAATTCGATGTTTTTATTTCATCATGACATATATTTTTCAAATATTCATTCTTTGATGAATTGTTTGACGATATTGAGTGATAGTTGATGATAAATACAGAAATGGATGTGATCTACAAAGCGATACTTGCGATTTGCATAGAAACCTGTGACGATAAAGTCATCGGAACAAGATTCGTAGGCTAATTTTTGATCAATCACTGTTATCACTCACTAATCACTTCTGTAAACAATCAGTAAGTACATTAATAACTATATTAACGCTCTTTTACATAATTTGAGTCAGCAAAAATACCTAACCTATGAAATTCTGAAAACGTCAGTGGATTTCAACTCGTCAAAACCCCCGCATGCGCACATTTCATCATTAGCAAGCCAGACAGTCTTTTGTTTTTCCAAAACTGGCTTCACTTTCGCGTGAAGAGAAGAATAGGTGTTATCCATATAGTTGTTATTATATATATGTTGAAAACATCAAATCCGCTAAATCAACTATATAAAACAACACAGCACACGCTAACATTTACTTGTTTTCAACACTTTTCAGCGGAAAAAATCAACTTCCCTCGGGCTCGGTGCTTGATTAATTTTTTTTCTGCTTAAAATTTTCGATAGCAAGTACCTATGTGAGCATTTAGACGAATTTTTTTTTGGTGGTAGAAATTTGAGATGTTGAATCGTGTTGAATGGTGTCTATATTTCCGAAATTAGCAAAAGGAGCCCAAATCTCCGAAAGTACTCGAGAGTGCCGCGTTTTGATTTCAGATTATACCAATTATTGAAGTATACTGATTTTTTTGCTATATCCAATCAGTGTTTTATTGGTTTATCAGCCTCAAATTCCCATTGAACTTCCACTGTTATAATAATCTGCTGCCTCATCTCCGAGTAGAGACAAATAGTCTGATGATTCAAGATAAAACGGATAACAATATGCCCCCTGACGTTTTATTGGCCAAACGGTCATAGATATATTTCTGTTTTTGGGAGGCCACAGTCGTTTAAGTCATTACTGCTGTTGACCAGAACATCATGAGAGGCCATAAACAGATCTGATATATTGGTTGGAAAAATTTGAGTTTCGAGAGTTCCGAATGATTCCCCTCTCGTTCGTCAAGTGTTTCCGACTATTGTTCAGAATTTTGATTCCTTCGAAATTATTTTGGTCGTTTCTGAAGTTAATTTTTTTCAAAATTTTCATCGAAAGCACATACACGCAAAGAAAAAAACGGTAGAAATTACTAGAATCGAAGTGATTTTCACTGGTTTATATAGTTGATATATGGACAGAAATTCTTTCCAGTGAACACTACCATTGAGTACAAGTAAATTGAGTCCACTTACTGATCACATAATATAATAGTCAACTTTACTAGGAACATGGTTGAATTGTTACCATTCGTACATCATTGGTGTGTACTTTAAGGAATAGTAAATTAGACAATACTGGAAGAGTACAGTTTCCTTGTATCAAATATTGTAATTAATCAGTGAGCCCTGGTAGTTTTTGTTTTTTATTCAGTGAAATAAACTTTATATAATAGATTGAAATGTACCTACTACATGACAAAAAGTGACAATTCGTATTCTTATATTCATTACCGGAAGTGGAATACTCTAAACTGATTTATTGTAATCCCTTCTTCTATACTCATTGATGGTATTGATCATTAGAACAAGAGGCAAACATTCTTCTTGAGATTCCAATTTCGAAGGCCTCCATAATAAGTTTTCGATTATTTTCAATGAAAAATATAGTGGTAACAGCCATAGCGCCGGTTAACTGACGTTATCCAGTTGATCCGGAGTAGATTTTTATAGGAAAGTTTTGATGTCTCTATTGGTACTCTTCGAAATCGTACTGAATCTGGAATAAACAATTATTTAGTTCGTATGTATTAATAAAGAATGAAAAAGTCGTTTTTCTTACCAAAGTGTATCCCAGGTTATGTTTATGCGAGCAGAAAATGTCTTCAGTATCATATCGATGCTTTCATCTTTCGTAACCATAACCCTTCCTTGAAATGTATTAGGTATTCAATTTCTGTGTCACAATAATATCCATGGATCCAGAGAAATTTTCAACCATCTTCTAGACAGAAGTATTCGTGATTCTATAAGAAATAAATCAACCTACATAACAATCACAATTTACTCAAAAATCGCTATAATTACCTCTCTTTTCACTTTCCTCATTTTTCTTCTTGGCTAGTGCTATAGTTTAATCACTCTCATCTTCTTATTGCAACAATAACCATAAAGAATCCCTCCAGAAACCATTTTGTCTTCAACACATTGATACCCTGAATCATTTTATAATTTGTGCGTTATCCTCAAATGTTCATTGGGAGCCTTGAATGAAGCAAATACCGCTGAACAACAGAAACATCTCGTATCTTCACCTCGATTATGATGGCACACTAGCTGCGAAAAAGAGATACTTCCTCGAACAGAATCAACGAATAACTGAAGAAGAAAGTCAACCCATACCATTCAGGGGAAAAACGACTATTTGAATGTTTATTGTTTAATTTAGTATTCATCAATGAACAGCATTATGACAATTATTACTCGCTGAATAGTTAATAACATTGCTTAGGAAGAGTAAGTGCTTATTTTCATTTGGATTAGTTAACTTCGTCATTTTCTGAGATTAATTTTACTAAGGTGATAGTAAATATTTCTGAATACATTGTTAAGAACTGCTGACAGTAATTTTCAATATTCTCTCGGACAGATTGTACCAGAGTTCCCAGGTTAAAATTACTATAAGGAATAGTGAATACATCACCTGCGATTTCTTGTTAGTAAATTACTTCGAGGTATAGTACTATCTACTTTAACTGAAATGTCATTTTCAGACTGGTATATATTCCTAATGGTATATTGAAGGAAACTTTTTTCGTAGTTGGGATTACTAGGATTGCTGTTGAGAAGTATAAGGAAATTTTCACTAGCCGGAAAAGTGATTTATCAGATGGATATTTCTTAGCGTGTAGTATTTAGTGCAAATAATGACATAATGTTGGGAATTATTAATGTTATCATCAACTAGACAGAGGACCACCCTGAATACATTTTTCATGTGATATGATCTTGTGATAAACTAGTATTTTATCAGTTTCTTATTCGAGAATAGTACGTCTCAACTTGTATCTTCTTTCATAAGGAAGTTCATTATAGTTTCTTATAGGCATCACTGTTCAAGACATTTTATCAGTTTCATTCATCGATAATCTTTTCGAATAATATCAGTTAATATCATATTGTGCCACCCACTGAAACTATTCATGAATATTCAAGTATTTCGATCATCAGAGTCGTGGACAATTCTTATTTATGGAAGGTTCAACACGTGCATTGTAACCATGCACATGTGATATTGAAAATAACTGTTATTCTTATCCACAATTTCAAGTTTGAAATGGGCCTTCTGAAAAGAGAGCCTTTTGGTGATGAGATGATTTTTTTTTAAATATTTTTAGAACCTTTTTAGACGAAGTAACAAAAATTTGTCCATATACCTTACTTTTCATGCCTTAATATTTTGTAATTTTGGTCAGGGACAACTTTTTTGTTTTTGTATTTTTCGGCAGTTTGATCAGAAAATATAAAAATCTATTAAGCATTTTTCCTTAAAAATGGTACTTAGACTTTTTGTTTCGATAGAATTCACCATTTTCGGGATAAATCTATTTAAAAATTATGCTGCGTAACTCCTAATCGTTCATGACATGTTCAATTATTTATGTTTTTTTCATTGCACCCCTGATGCACTGAATATCAAATCAAAACATCGTTAAAAGACTGGGTATTTTCCAGCAAACCATAATCTTCGAGAAAATACAGACTTAGAAGAAAAAAAAACTCAAAAAAAAACAGGTTTTACTGTTTATTGACAAAGTTTAAAACGATATATCATGAATGAAACAGATTACTATTAGCTATCATAAAATGTCAAAGTGATTTTCATTGCAATTAAAAAACATGAATTGAACATGTCATGATAATAATTACGCTACATAATTTTAATATCGATTTATCTCGAAGACGGTGATGAATACTAGGAAAATGTATGAACAAAAAGGTTGGGGAAAAGTACTCCAAACACACCTTCCGTTTTCCACGTACCTGAACAAAATGACTAAATATTATCAAGACTTGAATTAGGCATAAAAAGTTAGGAATATGGACAAAATATTCACAAAAAAACTTTCATCTCGGGCTCACCTTATACAGGGTCACTCACGGTCGATGGTACCTTAGACGTTTACGGAGAACGGGACGTAGGATTATTCTGAAAATTTGGTTTATTGGGTAATCAGTTTTGTTCTATCGATCTAAAATACTTTCAGCGTTGCGGAGTTGCCGCTTCTATCAAAAAGTAGAAACAACTTTGTTATTTCAAATGGAACACCCTGTATTTTATTTCATTTTTAGATTCTTCCTGAAGAGCTGATTTCGTCGATACATTATACTTGGAGTATAGCGAGAAAGATTACAGAGATATTGGGTGTCAAAAATCGAGATTTTTCAAGTGAGTGACCCTGTATAAGGGGGCATTTTTGAATACTCCACCATTCTCTTCTAGACACAATTTCACTCGTTCTTCTTCCCAGCTCAGCAATATCATCGATGGGTACAATTTTAAGAAATCTTTTTTCCCATAATCAAAAATCCAGTATTCTTTCTTCTATAGATGAATCTGATTCTCGGAATTGTAAGTACCCATTGATTGAGCTATTCAGAACTTAGGGTGAAGAGTAAGATTGTGTTTAGAAGTGAATGGTGGAATATTCGAGTATCTTTTATGACTGTTTTGTTCTGCGAAGAACAAACTTTTATAACTTCAAATGTCGTTCCTAATTTTAAATAACATTGGTTTTTATGCAAGTAAGCTTTCAAGTTCAATTGAACTATCAGAATTCAGTTTGTTAAACGAAATTTTAGGCATTGTTTCTAAAGCACTCTTCGCAAAAACAATTTTGATCAGCATGCAAGATTCGAACATATCGAGTGAAACGTCATAGTAATCAGAAAAAAGCAGACTTTTCAAAAATGTAAAAATCCAATATGGCAACCATAAGAAAAACCAAAGTTGAATGCTGTACCTATCTCTGAAATCAAGAACGCCATGGAAAATGCGATGACAGATTTAGATTCCTTGTGAAGAAGTGCCTCTAGAACGTCCCAGTTGAAAACGTCTAGTTTCAAAAACGACAAAAGTTTAATGAAATTTTGTTTCAGATAATTGTTCAGCATGAAAATGCTCAACTTTGCCCCAATTCAACCGACCTCTTATCTCTTATAATATCTGATGAGATCCCTATGGCTAAGCTCGAAAACCAGGCACCCTGTATAGGACCCGCGTTCCACGATTTATCCGCCACTGATAATCATGAATGAATCCATCGTCGTCATCCAATCGAACGAATCTTTCCATCATTTCCAAACTTCAACCGATCCAGAGACCGCCGGCTCTTCCGTCCTTTCGCTATCAACAAACATCTTTTGTGTTCAACATGTCTCATTAATTATGCGGGAGGACCGTCAAGCTGATTCGGGGAAAACCTAAAAGCGGCCAATACTGTCGCGTCCATTGTCCTTTGCGGTTTCCATTGTATATCGAGGAATTCGGTTTCATTACACGATGTTGCAGGCAACCCGATATCGAACAACGTCCTTCTTCGCACACGCCCATCAGTGCACTTCCTGTCGGGAGACAGTCTTGTTCCCCCCATTTAATCCAGTTGCGTGAATGCTAAACAAGTCATTTGGCCTCCCTTTTGAGTTTTGACAATGTAGAAAAAATGATCCTGCCAATATGTACCTTGGTAAATCATATAACCAAGTTAAACGCTAAAACTGATTCGAAGTGAAAAAAAAAATGAATGCAACAACAACAGCAACATCACATAAAACTGAATAGTGGATATCGATTCCACTCCAATACCATACAAAAAAAACACTTAATTTCCCAGGTTTGTTGATTAACGATGTCCTTTATAATTCTGAAGCCAACTATGCCAATAAGGTATGTACTAAATCAAAAAATAACGGAATCATTGGTGCTAACTATTGTTATTTCATATACGGGCATTTCTTATACGGAATACAGAAAATAAGTTCAAAAGACCTACTAAACTAATTGGACTTCGAAAATATGGTCACATTCTGAACATTTTAATAGATCGAGATGGTTGGACATGAAAAATCGCAGAATTGCTCACTATACTCGCCATCCTATCTGAAAGAAAACATGGTCACTCATAGATATATGAATAATGTGAGCAATAGGAATCGTTAAACTTTCAATATTCTGAGGAATCCGAGACATCTTATACATCAATCTGCAGAAAAGGCTTCAGCTCAGTTGAAATGTATAATAAACTCCCAGATGATATTAGCTTCATGAAAATTATTAGGCTCAAACTTCTGCTTGAACAATGATGATCACCTCATTCATACACACACTCTACTTGGTGAAATTATAGGCACTTATTGAGCCAGTTCGCATAACTGCTGCCACAGACACTGAATCTATCGAAATACATGTATTTACATCGTATCATTATTATAGTTTTGTATATTATCACAAACTCCTTACATATAGAGGTAAATTGTAGCTCTACAGGCCTATAGTGGCCCTTGGCTAAGAGTTATTTCACTCTTCTCCTCCATTTCTTTCTGTCTTTTGCCTCTTCTTTCACTGACTCCTACTTCTTCTAGGTCTTTTTTTACTTCTTCCAACCTCTTTTTCGACCTCTTCTTCTTGTAACTCATCCTTCCATCAACACTCGTTTGATCCATCTTCCTTCAGACGTCCTCGCTATATGTCCCAACCACCTGACCCTGAATTATTCTTCAATTTCTTTATTCGTTCTTCTCCTGAATATTCCTTCCTCTTTGATACCTCCATACATTTTCCTCAAGATCTTACGTTCCCATATTTCAAGTTTGGATTTTTATTTATTTTTCATTGTTCATGATTCACAAGCATATTCTTAATTTTCGAATGCATCCCTGCTGCCTTGCAATCCTTCTGCTAATTTTTTTTCTATTTTTCTCTCTTCATCTCTGTCATTTCCTAACGTCACTCCCAGATAATCAATTTGATCTACCTTCGCAATTGGATGCATGTATCATCTACACAGTTGATGACAATATTAGCCACACAGATTGCAATACAGTGACAAAATTTAACGCTCGAGTGTGGTATTTTCAGATTAATAACAAAGAATAATACTTTCATTCGCCGAACGAATATCTACCTAGTTTAATTCAGGAATTAAAGTATACCTACCTATGCACCATTCAAGTTTCTATACATCATTTTGAGAGTGGTGAGACTAAGTATGGGAGGAGTGGAGGAATTAGGAGATTGGTGCGCTCTACCGAACTTTTCAATATTTAGAACCCGATCAGATATCAGATATCGATGTCAGATGAAATAGTCCATGTATATTTCCAATCCGTATGACATGCCCATTCATTGTTTCTCAATGCGAGTTCTCACGAGCTATTGTCTACAAGAAATTATGAATAGTGAACCAGTTCTTTCCTTTCAAATGTTCCACTGCCAGGTAAATAATAGGTTGTTGCCAAATCTCAACATTGGTCGAAGTACTGCGACATAATTCATGAGGTTATTCGTGTCGGAATATTTTGAAATCATTCTTAGAAATATGTAAATAATACATCAATGTCACGTCTGAAAACTAGTATGAATTGTTACTTGATGTTAATTCTCACGAATGTTACCTTGAGAAGCTATTATTCTCGATTGAAATTGATTTTATAATGAGTTTTTCTGATTTTTCACAATCGTAGGCAAACTGTGCGTTCGAAAATTTCGAAAAAACACTAGTACAAAATTGAGATACCATGATATTCTCAATGGAATATGTCGAATGGTTATTGAGAAAAGTCAAAAAATCACCTAAAAATAACGTAAATTTTTTTTTCTCGAAAACTGTTAGATATATTTTTCTCAAAAGCCCAGGTAATATTTCAAGTGAATCTGATTTTTTTCAGAGTATTTGAACATGCCGTTAATTTTCTTATGGGTTTAACGAAACTTTTCAGCCAAACTACTGTTCATCTCCTTAACCCTTGGTAGTGACTTTGGGTAATTTTAGAATATTTCGCCTTCTAGAAAATCAAATTCAGTTCAATGGCTACTAGTTTTATTCATTACTTGTTTGCTTGTGTAATATGATTTTTTTACATTCAAGCACATATTATCAAAATATCAATTAACTGTCATGTTCAATTTAAATGGAAGTAGATATCCCAAGTTTTGATAGTCCTAGCACTCCTAGCTGATTTGAAATAAATCAAAGGTGTAAATCCGACTTGGGATATCCCAGTAACAAGAAGTTCAAACGAAACACATGTCCAACCCTTCACATCCACATATTCACTATATAGATTTTACCCCTGTGATATAGACATCGATTTCACAGAGATATCGAAATCATCGACGAACCTCTCTCGTATATATGTCACTACTACAATACTACACAATGATATACATCCATTCGCTAGAGATCCTGTACTGTAAGCTATCTACAGATGTTCTAATGTTCTGCGAACCCAACCTGTATACTGAACATAGAAATACCAGTATTGATAACAATGAAACGGGACCCCAATCATTCTGCCATAGTCGGTCGATCAGAAAGTGAAAAGCAAGTATCACCACAATGGAGCATTATAAAAAAATGAATTGCGGGTAAAGATATTTAATGGTGAAATCTGTGAGTATATTCTGTTATAGAAAACCAGAAATATTGATGAAGGCTTTGACAACGAAGACTCCACAAGACTCCCATTGAAAAAAAAATTGAATCTTGATCTCCCGTGTGATTTAAACCTCACCAATGTTGTCTATGACGTAACTACCAACCTTTAGTGGAGGCTATCATAAATCAAACCCCTCCCCAGTGCCGCCACTGGACCATCTGGGCATTCAACAGCGTACGTCAACGATTCCTTTCATGCAATAAAGTGGTCGATATTCTTCGGGCATAATGGGATTGTGTGGCACAGGACAAAGAATAGAGAACGCTTTTCAGTTGTCATTTGTCATCCGGGAGCACAACAAGAGGTTTACGAGATTAGGGAAAGTGCATCTCTTCATCGAGTCTCTAAGGTATGCGAAGAGCATTCTCACGCGTGTTATGAGGGGGCTATTGACTGCTGAAGAGGTACCACAGCGTGGCATAATCGCAGGACTATTGAAGGATTAAATTTGATGGAAGTAATTCGGTTCGATCGGTGGGGGACATTAGAATTGAAATTGTCATTGATTTCTGACATCTTATTTTGATTTCAACATTTCAACGTTGACTTTCAGTTGAAGTGAAGAACGTAGCTTGAAGTTTAGAAGGTCATCCGTCCTTACTTTTTCTTTTTCTCAAAACCAGCTCATTTAGAACTACCAGGATATTTTAATCCTTTCTTGATATAAAAAGCTTCAGAGTCAAGAGTGGATATTGCAATCTTCATCGCGAATAAGAATTTCCAGACCTGATGCGAATGTTAGGTATTGTATATTCCTCTGAACGAGAATTTTGATCTGTGATACATTTGGTTTCTTATAATAGACACCTACAAAATGCAAAAAAATAAAAAAGCATTTCTCGAATTATACTGGGAAACATCATCCGATGAGTAGACTCGTGTTTCCAGTTAAAGCACAGATTGTTAGAGGTTGGGGTTGACTCATAACAAGGTGCAAAAATAACAAGATCCAATCAACACTTTATATAAAAAAACAGAAGGTTATTGAAAATACCTACTAAAAGGGACAAATTGTTATAATCAATCTCGAACTTTATTCATTTTTGATATTTGGAAAAATACATCTCTCTAACTCCAATGCACTACCAATTCTTCTGACATTAGATCAGTTGATCCAATGGTACCAGATTCCTACAATAAAATTAGGTTGTTTTCATATAATTTTTCCCTTTCTCATTTTTGAAGTACAACTCACTGACTGACTTTCTATATACGTTTGAACAAATCATTCTGGTGAAATTCAGGAATTTTTTCTCCCATCCAGTAGGACTATTTCAATATTTTATATAAAAAAAAATTTCCAAACTGCCAAAACTTGATAAATATTGATGCATTCTTTATTATCAGTGTAATGTCATTAGCTACTTTATAATCCTGTGAAATACATTCTAGAATATACATAATATACTTGATAACCTCAAACTTGATCTTGTGAAATTCCTTTCTCTGATAAAAAGTGGCCCCAAATTTGTATTGATGTTTTTATGAAGCTACATTTTTCTGAATCAAGAGTCCAACCAGCAGATTGAAGTCTTTGTAATACAACAACCAATCGCCTGTCATGTTCCTCTATATTTTTTCTATGAATTACTACATCATCCATATGACACCAACAATGTCTTCCAGTAGTTGCCCAATTTGTTTTTGAAAGATTTCTGGTGCTGTCGTGAGGCCAAACGGAAGCCTTTTGAAACGAAATCTTTCAAAAGGAGTGTTGAAAGTAGTTAGTTGCATGCACTTTCTATCCAGTGGAACTTGCCAAAATCCGCTATTAGCATCAATTTTACTAAATACCTGGGGGCCGTCAAATTGTGCTAACGTCATTTCTACGTCAAGCATTGGATATGCTTCCCTATCAATGTACTTGTTCAGCTTAGAGATAACTTTATTGAAAACTTCCTTAATCGATGAACGTCTTATTAGAATTAGAATGAGCATGCATATATTTCTGTATGTTCATGGAAAAATAATTTCCCAACCAGATGCCTTCCTTCAAACACCAATAGCCTTACCATCATATGCAGCCATGCAACATTCAAATGGATATATACCCAGGACACCTGTGACAAAACCCCCGCATTGCATAATACGTCAGGGTCGGATTTCGCATTTATTCGGAATCCCGAAAACAGCAGCGAATCAATTCGTCTGCACAATGGCAGCCCATCAGGGGCCACTTCGTGTAAGTAAGCTGAAAAGCGCATCAAACGGATTGGATCGCTCTAGCAACAATGGGCACACAATAGAAGGAGCACCGACCTGGAAGGACCAACAAAGGACCCACCATTAATGGCCATTGACAGGCTAATCACTGGGGCAGACTCGGACCAGACTTGGTGAAGGTCCTGTAGCCGGACTCTGATGAATATAAATGGGTAGTAGAATCGAAATAAGTCTAAATTTGGTACTCTGATGAACGGTTTCGCAAGGTTTCTATCGAAATCTCCTTGCCCCGCACCCCCCATTTGATTATATGTGTCAAACAAAGATAGTATAAGCCAAAGAGAGATGTACTCTTTTGATGAAGTTGTTCGCGCTTCTTCTGCCTTCCTAACCTAACTTTTCAGGAAAAACAAAATTCGAAACAAAATATCCAAGTGAAAAAGTGGAATTTGATGAAGATATGTTCAACAGATCACAAAAAAATGCCACAATTTTAGAGTTTTCTGAAACTCATAATGGGATTATAAGAAATCGGTTAGGCACCCATTTCAATGGAAAACAAAGAAATTTGGAGTTATGGAAAGATCTGATGTGTAGTCGAACGAAATGATGGTTCGAAGACACGATGTTATGGATTTGTGATTGTTTTTCTATAAATTTTCGATGTTCGACTCGTTGCCGGAGACATGAAAAACAAAAACCCAGGAGACCATATATATCAAATGTTATATAATGGATTTCATCATCATCATCTCTATTGAATATGTTTCTTCTCACGTTCAAGGGACCATGGATTTCAATTCTATGGATACTAATTAACGAGAAATAATTAATTGACAACACCTTGAGTATTTTTTCTCGAAACAAAACTCAATCAACTCATCGATAGCAGGTAATTCATTTCAATCAGTAGCATTGAACATAGTTGACACAAAACCGTAGGTATATACCTAGTTAGTTCATATACCTATACGTGTAGTTGGTTAAAAATTAATTTTTGGATCAAAGAAACTCAGTTCATCAGGAGATGACTGATACATTCGTTGATTCAATCGGACTCAATAAAAAATCCACCCTGAGAAATTATTTGCAATTCCATTCATTTCGGAATTATTTATATATCTGTATAGCAAATGGTGCTATAGCGCAAATAACTCTATAGAATAAGAATGAATGTCATTCTCTGGGATGAACTTCTTTGCAGCTTGAACTTATGCTTTATAGATGTTTTTGCACGATTGATCATTTTTGACTGTTTACCATGACATATTTTACGTCAGTAGGTGACATTTACTAGCAACTCGACGGTAAGTAATTCAACTCGACGGTAAGTACTCCAACTAGACGGTAAGTAATTCACTTACCGTCGAGTTAAAATTAATTTTAATTTATTTTTATAATTTATAATGGTATCAATCGTGCAAAAAACATTATAAGCATGTCGAACGTTAAGGGTAACCGATATAACCGATATAAAACCCTTACCGTTCTCCATACTTAATATACTATTACTGATGAGGATCGTTTGTAGCCCATTACCAATTGCACAACTTGAAGAATCCTCAGCAGAAATCAAACCAGTGGAAATAAAAGTAGACAAATCTTTCAGGTCCTTCTTTTTGACAGATTTTCAGTGTCTGCCCACATGAATAATGTTGATTGCCATTTTGGGATGAAGGCTGGTTTTTCTATCATTTGTTGCACAAAAATATTTCAGCCTCCCTGCCTTGTTGGTTTATTTTAGTTAAAGTTTTGATTTGCAAACTCTGAATGAAGTGATTGTTGACGTCGCAATCTCCATCGCCTGAAAAACAATCTTTTGTTTGGTTTGGATGAGAGGATGCCTGATACTTTGACGCTTGCTATTTCAGTAGCCTTTTTAATTCGAAACAAAACGATATTGTGTAGAGCGAAAACATTCGTTTCGGCAGAAGGAATAACACTGAGTTTGTGGGCAAAGTAACACGCATTTCCTGTGCCTTGAGTGATAGCTTGACAGCCGATTTGCTCCAGACGCTCTCCATTTCTCGACACAATGTTTAGATAGAATTATAGCGCAGTGTTCAATGGAAAAAAAACAAATGTCATATACTTGGCATGTTAACATTTCGGACATGATATAAAACAACGATGCTTTTGGTGCGAATTCACGAAATTATAGAATAGGTAGGTACTTTAAGCTAGCATTCATCATTATTTATTTATTTCACTAACATTAACTTGAGGTAGTCATAGGTGCGAGGAAACAAAAAATATTATTGAGACAGGTGGATAGAACTATTTTTTCCATAAAATAAAAAATCATATCCGGATTATATGAATAACAAGTTGAACGAAAAATAAATGTTGATTGAAAAAGATCATGACAGGGTCCATTTCCGATATACTTATGTATTGTTTTCCCTCTGTGATATTTTTATGTTCTGTTTCTCACGAAAAAGGATATCCTGTAATGTTCAGAGAACATCGTGAGAACCAAGGGAAAGAAGGTAGGAGTTGGTGTTCTTCTTAAATTTATGGAGATCGTATGCCTCGGGGAACACCTTCCTAGGCAATGAGGTCCAAAGTCTCGATGTTCGTTGGATGAACGAGTCTTTGGAAAGGGACGTTCTGCAGGTATCTAAAGTGACCACGAAGGGTTGTGAAGCCTGAACTTTACGGGTTAATCTCGAAGAGACTGCTAATGGGGGAACAATTGTTGATGTTTCAGAAGAGCATCGCCCATGAAAATATCTACAAAATAGAGATAAATCGCCAACTTTTCTACGGTGTTCCAGTGAAGTGAGCGAGTTTGTAAGCGAGGCATCACCGACGAGACGAGTTGCTCTTTTTTGGACAGAATCCAATAGTTTCAGGATATGTTTAGGTGCCGCACTCCAAATATGGGAACAGTATTCCAGGACAGGTCGGATCTGTGCCTTATAGATCATAAGCAGCTGACTGGGAGTGAAATAGCTGTTGGCTCGAAACAGATATCCAAGTTTTTAGGATGCACTTTTGGCAATGGACCTCACGTGATTTTCCCAAGAAACGTTATTGCTGAGTAATAAAATAATAATAAAGGTCTTTATTATTCACAAAAATTACAATTGTTTATGAAAATTAATAGTTTAGGGCGAGGTTCAATTCATTCTGAAGTCCGAATGGAGTCCAGAATGTCTGTTCTTCCACCTAACCCTTCCACCTAATGCCAAGCAACGAAATGGATGACTTCAATGGTATGGTTACTCCTGACTGAATTATGTTGGACACAGTGAGATCGGCTTTTCTTGAGAAAAGACATGCTTGTGTTTTGTTTGCATTGAATTCTACCAGGTTATTAGATCCCAACTCGAGAATTGTTGCCATATTCATCTTATAACATTTCTTCTTCGTTCATTTCTGGTTTCACGGGCCGATATAGGAGCCCTGGAAGAGAAAGCGGTAATGAGGGTACTATCATCCGCGAAGCTGTGTATACTACTACTTGCACGATGTTACACGAACATCGTCAGAAAAATTGAACAAGGTTAGAAGAGTAAAAGTCCAACGATTGTTTTGAGTAACTAACACCAGTAATCGTCTATGAATACATGTAATTATCTTCTTTCACAAGTCATCCTGTTCTTTACTTCAGCTTTCTTCAATAATTCGTATATTATGCCTTCATCTTCCACTATGTCATCCTCATCTTCGTCTTCTCCATAACAAAGTTCCTTTGTTGATATTAACTGCCTAGTTTTCTTTTTCTATCTCCATACAGCTATGATGCGATGTTATTTTCTTGTTGTTACTTCTTTTTAATTAATATTCTGGATTTATTATATTACATAGTTTTGTTGTTGTCTTGTTATTTTTCACGTTATATTTGCAATCTTGAAGTACTCTCTTCGGGCCATGTTCTCGAATCGTTCAGCAGCCACCCGAAAGAAAAGTGTGAAATATAAATCACAAGAACATTACCACGAAATCAATCTCTCCAATTTGTTAACAAACCGGTCCCAACTACCTACTGGATCCGAGGCTGAAAGTTGATCAGCATGTTCCTGTGGCCCTTAGCACTCGTATATTTCAGATAGATTTATGGGTTGAGACGCCTCTTCATCTCAAACGTGAATTTTCGAGATATTTAGATCCAGGGCTGTACCGTTAATAGGGTATAATTATGGTAAAATAACTAACCATGGATTTATTGTTTCTTGGTGCTCATAATATTTAGTACATAGCTGCCTATTACTCCGAATCATGATATCAATTAAATTTTGAAAAGATTTGTGTAAGGATATCAGGTGTTGTGGATTGAATATAAAAAAAAACCTACTTTGTTGAATGAAATGCTACACCCACTTGGTATCGAAAACAAAACATTCAGAACTCATATCAATGTCTTGCAATGGTGTTCGCACCTTCTATATGAAAAAAATGAATTGGTTGTAAAAGCACAAGCAAAACTTCAACACTTGCCAACTAAAAACTGAGCTACGGATAAACGTATTCCCTTTATATAACTATGATATTAGACAATAAGAGAAATGTTAATTTCCCTGTAAACTCAACCGGAAAGTCATATCCAATCTGAAAAAAAATAGGCACAATAAATCTCTGAAAATTGAGTTCTTTAACCTCATCATTTGTACATATTCAATAATTACATTTCCTACAATTATTTGAAAATGCTTTCATGATGTTCTGATAGTCACGAAAGCTCACAAAATGTTGTTGTTGGATCGCCAAACATAATATATAAACATGTTGCCTTAAGTTCCTATAAATTCACTAACAAGAAAGTAATAGTCCTTCGAAGTGAATCGTTATTAGAAATCAATATTTTCAATATATTTTTTTTCTATGGTACAAATAAGACTTGAATTCCTCTTTTTTCTTAATATTCTCTTCTGAAGATATACAAATTGAAAGGTCCTCTTATTCTGTCACAAAAAAATTGAGCTGTTCAAAAAAAAACGTCAAATAACAGATCACTGATCACAAATGAGTTTTCAAAAAAATATTATGGGAACTTTTCGTAATATTTTTTCAAGTAAAATAATTTTTTGCACACAATTTCCGTATATATGAACAAAAATGATAGTCCAAATGTTGTGCATCATATTAGCTTTCCAAGAACCTGCTATAGCAAGCATCGAGCTCTCGCTTCAAATTTCCCTCATGAAGATCGATTATAACGCTCAATGAACCAGATGAATAAAACATTTTTTTATCGGTAGCACAAAAAGGTCGATCTCTGCTCGTACCTGAAACAGGGTCGCAAAAATGAAGGACCTCTTTCAAAAGAGCATCGTTTCATCAAAACGAGCCGATTCGACCTGATGAAATAATTACCAGAGCAGTAATGTGCACTTTTAGCCTTCCAAAAACTGAGGGGGTGAGAGGGGCAAAAGGAAGTGAGAATGTTTCACTGAACATTTCTAAATATCAATAAGAACGAAATTGATAGAATTATGAAAAATATCTATCTTATATTGTCCTAGAATAAATAATGTTTTTGAATCTGAATGAATTATTTTACAAGTTCTTATATAATACTTCGATCAGCTACAACTGAAGAATTAATTTCTGTTTTATAAGTACTCTCTCTTAATTATTTGGATAACCCTGTGGGTATCCTATCTCTTGATTTGTGGTTCTTAGTATTCTCTGATTCAAGTAGAATTATAGTTGGATTCAGAGAATTGAGGAGGCCTTTCAGGAACGTAATACGGTTTCGGGACCAGGACAGGCCCTCCAAGTACCACAGCGTTCATTTCGAGCATCTGTTGAAGACTGGATCCATGAAAAACATAAACACTATACTAGGATGATGTCCCAAGAAATAGACACGGGAAAGAATAATGGCCCGTGACAAAAAAAAAAGAAAAACCTGGTAACTCTGAACAAGAAGCAATTGCATTAATTGCGGTCAGACCAGATATGCAGATGACAGTCAATTTATAGGCTAGCGATTGGTAAAGCAGTTCAAATCCAGTTAAGGACTTGTACAAGTTCGTGCATTTCACGAATTGACTAGAATGGGTACTGTAAGAATAAAAAGCAATATACTTGTATCTAGATGGACCAAAGGCCCAATTGGCCCAAATGTCATCCGAAGTCAGGTACTACCAGTTGAGCCAACAGAGTTGAGTTTTCAGTGGGTATATCTGAGGTATACTTCAAGAGGTTATCATTCAATTTAGTACCTATTTCTACGTGATAGTTTCTGTCATATCGATTTTTAGGAACTTTTTCTCAGAGAATAGGGAAATGCTTGAGTATATACTTTAGTATAGTGATTGGTTTGTATTCTTAAATATGTTGGGATCTACCAGAAATGTTTTCGCGTTTGTTCTAACATACCGCAGATTTCTGAAATGCCCACGTGGATTTCAAATCTTCCCCAATTGACCATATTCATCAGTTTTCGGTGGCAGATTTTTGAGCATTCTTAGGTTGGCAGGAATCTGTCATTAACGTTAATAGTTATACATGTCAGTTATGCAGATTAATTTATAAGCCCACAGAGTCATTATTTTTTTCTATTCATATGGATGTTCAGTTATCTCATATTTATAATAAATTTATATAAAACGAGGATATGAAAACAAACGAATTGAACGACAGTTGACGTTAATGATAGTTGACATTAATGACAGTTGACGTTAATGACAGTTGACATTATTGACAGTTGACATTAATGACAGTGGACATTAATGATAGTTGACATTAATGACAGTTGACAGTTGACATTAATGACAGTTGACTTTAATGACAGTTGACATTAATGACAGCTGATATTGATGACAGATTAGTATACCAACCCTAGAACGCTAAGAAGCTGCCACCCATATCTATTGAATATGGTCAATTCGTGTATGAAGCATCTCATAGACGGGCCATCGCGGCCTCTTTTGCCCCAATCTCCCCCAATTTTAGACCGGCAAACGAACATCGGGAGGGTCCTGAAACTTCGCAGAAAGATTCTGGCCCGATAATTCCTCCTCGCCGGAGAACCACATAGAAATATACGGTCTATTTATAGGCATTGTCAATGTTCGTTTTAATGTGTTTGTTTTTCTGCCATAAGAGCTACGCTGTCGGAGCATGGCGGGACGAGGGGGGGTAGGGGGAGAGGGAGGGAGGGTGGACGCCTCTTGAAAGTATCGAGTTACCTCAGCGACTGACAGCTGTTTTCGGAGTGTGTGGAATTGGTGCTGGGAGTTTGGGAAGAGATTGGAGAGACAATGTGCTCTTACTTCGTAGATTCATTCAGCTTTGTCCAGTCGGAACTGTGAAATGGCACAGAAAAAGTTTTTCAAGTTTGGTTTTGTAATTAAACGCAAATGCGTATCGAAATAGCCTCGTTTTTTATTATTCGGAAGTTGGTACAATCGAACTGTCAAATGAAAGTCAGAAGAGTTAGACCCAGTTTACTTCAGAACGATTTGGATTTTATGATACAAGCAGTGAAAAACTCACTGTTTTTATTGATAAATTTTGATTCAGAGTATGATTTGATTTAAGTTGACCAATAAAAACAATAACAACATTGCATTTTTCACCGCTAGTATCGCATAAATCAAAATCGCTCAATTTACGGTTGTGCGTCAGATTTAAAATATTTCAATGTCATGATTGTTACCGATCGAAGATGTTGCTGTTATTTATCGATATTAAATCAATTTCTTTCAGTAATGCAAAATAGAAAAAATTGTGCATGACACACGTTTTATGAAACACGTTGTCGTACGTGTTGTTTGGAATACGACAAACGAAGCGTCTTATGAAACTTGTCTCACAATACACTATTACACACAATTTCATCGTGGAGAATAAAAAGTACGAAACCACATGATCAAAAACAAGAACTCGGAATTCCGTCTTGTAACTAAAATAAATATGTGGCATCGTTGCAACAATTAACAGAATAATAACATTTTGATCCAACGTATTCAAAAATTATTAAATAGTTATCTAACCTAACCTCACTATAAAAATCAATAGGTAGGGACACTAAGCTTTTCTTCAATATATTGAATCGTATTCCAAAATTTTTAACACCAATTTTTTTTCAATATATTTTTTTCATAACTATCACAGCTCAACAATGCATCATGGTATACAAAACTGAGATGACATTCAGAGTATGGCTGTGAAACCATACATATTGATCGATAAAAAAAGTCTTGATCTTGTTGACATACGAGATTTTTGATTGGTAATGGTGGATTTTCTCGTGTGTTCAACTAAGACAGTGGGATTTTTGAGTTCAGCTCAGATTTCTTTTGTTTTTAACTTTCATATCGTCCTGTCTGACCAACAAATCATTTTGTGCAATCGTTATAATTATAGTTATGTGGGCAACGTTCCATTGTATAGGTCAGTGATGGAGGTTTTCTGACGTGAATATAGCTTTTTTCCATCAAATATTTTTTTATTTCGCGGGAAGTCATTTCATAGATGTAACTTGAGTGGCCTTCATTATTTCAGGTGGTGTCAATTCGATATTACTTTTTATTTCCATATCTAACGTGATTATCGAAAAATGTTTGACAATTCCAGATGTGAATTACTGAATTTCATTAAATTGCATGAACAATTTCATTGATATTTAAAATCACATGCTCACACGAATGTCACGAATATGAAAGAATCATGCAACCAGGAATACAGCAGTGCGTATTGGCATTAACCGACAGATATAAGTTGGTGCTTTATATCAAATGTGAAAAGTGGAATATTATGTGATGCAAATAACAAAGCCATGGTGATATGAGTGACTGTCAAATAACAAAACAGTGTGCTTTATGACGTTTTCATTCAAAGTTGTATATAGGAAAATTAAAGTTCAGATTGTTTTCCATTCAATATCGTTGCAAGTCTTCAGCGATTATTTTCACAAATGTTATCCTGTTTCAATTTATATTTGAATTTTTAGTACTGTTTCATGGTTTGTCATCTTGAAGAATTTTATTAGTCTGTGATGAAGGGTTTCAAAAGAAATTTAACTCTGGAACATGTCAAGACTTTTCATTTTTTTTCTTTTGGAATAAGGTGAGAATGTCGTTTAAATTCCATTCGTAAAAACTAGAACTGGAGAAAATAGTTTGTATTAGCATTTCATTTTTAGTCCTGACATTTGTTATGTCAGGAAGCAAATTCGTCACCAGTAGTTGCCCATACCTAAACCATACTTATTTCTATAATAAACTATAGTGAAATAACTGGAATGAATACAAAATTCAACGTTATGATGAGGGTACCTAAGGAGAATGTTGTGAATTCGAAAATTGTACTCCAGCGTTCTTGGATTATTTAAGAGACATATATAACATCCAGAGAAATGAGAGTTGTTTCGTCCCGAATGAAATTGAAAAATTCGAAAGAAACATCGACATGACATTCTTCTTTTCCAAAACCCTCAAATCAGTTTGTTTACAAATTCCTCTACCCCATACTATCACATCGGCTAATCGGCAGTACCGCTGTGATCTCGCGTAGGTACAGCCACCCAAATTACCTCGAGATCTTGTCAAATAATTTCCAGACAAGCCGTCGACGATGGCGTGAGCCTAAGAGCTTCTTTGCACCGAACAATCGGCCGTCAAGAGGGACAATGGTCAGTAATTAACCGGTGGAAAATATTTGTAAACAGACGCAGGTAACAGATCAGCTCTTGAACAATTGCGACGAGCAGTCGAGATCTAGCAGGCTGGGTGACCTCTGGCGCTAGACGAGACACGCCTGACTGATCCGATTTGCTTTTCGAGCTAGAAGCAGGTTGGAGTACCTGGACAGATGAAAAAGTGAATGTATAATTGACATTTCTCAGTTTGTTGTGGTTGGTTTGCTAGGCCAAATGGCAACTTCAAAATTGTTGTCCTGAAACATCCACCACGTCTTGTCAATTTTTTTTTGAGGTGGGTTCATGCAACATCACTTAATTGAATTCAATTTAATAAGTTGAAGTATACATAAATAATACAAGCGTTCAGGCGAATTCTTAACTCAACTCAAGAAGTTCAATGGATTTATCTTCTTAAGTGAAATAAGTTGAATTAAGTGAATTCAGCACATTCATATGTACCGAAAACGCTTTCATCAGAGTCATGATTTGTATCACCATCACTATTTCTACTAAGACTTGATATATTCAGAAATCTTATCTTACTTATTATCAAATTACACAGTGTTCATATTAATTTGTATATTCGAGTACGATATATCTATAGTTGTTGATATTGTTGATCAGAGCAACGGTAGGTTTTGTTGCATGGAGAGGAAATTGAAAACTATAAGGATATTCCCAATCAACAGTGATATTCCAAAATAACGCAACAGATGAAAGAAAAACTTTGTGATTAAAAAAAATTGTATCAACTTGGGCTCGTCTTGATACCAACTAAAGCCTTTTCAGATATAATGCATGAGCGATATTCAAGTTCTTCGAAAAATGCATTTTTCAAAATTAGGTAAATCTCAAAACATATACTTTTCGAACAATAAGTAAAATTTGTATAATAGTCATTGGCAGAGATGGATTAGAGTATCCACATCAAGCTATTCGAATGGAAATGGATATTTTGCCAATAAAAATCTTGTGTTTTTGCACAAAATTTACTCTTGAATGAATTCTATGAAATGTAAAAAAATAAATGACAGTTTTCAATAGTTTTGCCAATGATTATATCGCTGAGGTCATCTCGAAAAACAAACTCAGTTTTGAAATCATTTCCTGATAAGTATACTAAACCATTTCGTAATGAATTAAAAAAAATAAGAAATCATTCTAGAATTTCAGGAAAAATGTACCTATGTCACATTCACATTGCTTCAATTTTAATCAGGTCCAACAAAGTTCTGTTGAAATGATTGCAATGATTTTATGTTTATATAGTGTAATGGTAGAGGGCGATAGTGTTTGTACTAATTGTGGTATGTTGTAAATAAAAGGGAAGAAGATGTATTTTAGGTTAGGTAAGAAAGTGTAAGATTGGTAATAACTTTGCTTTGCTTATACTGATGTTACTGGTGTTGAGATCTGAGTTTTGTTGAGAATGTATAAAAGGGGTATAAATAAATGGCATCGATAAATGGAAGAAAAGGTTTTTATTTTGTGTTGGAATAAATTACCATTAATAATAACAGGTTATGGGCCCAGATGCCCTTAGAGATCAGAGATACAGAAATACTATAAGAAAAAGTTGAGAACGTGAGATCGATAAGATGGCGGCAAAGAATAATCTCAATATCGAGTTGCTGAGTAGCGGAAATTATCACACATGGAAATTCAGAGTACAAACGTTGCTGGATGAAAAGGAAGTTGTTCAATTTATAAATAATGAGTTTGAAGAAACCGACTATACCGATGCCAAGGAGAAGCAGGCAGCTAGGAAGAAAGATAACTTGTGTAAGAGCCTAATTGTACAATGTTTGGATGATACTCAAATCGAGATAGTCCAAGGAAAATCCACAGCTTTTGTCATGTGGAAAAGTCTGGAAGACAGATATGAAAAGCGAGGTATTCCAGGACAATTGATGCTCCGGAAATCACTTATGTCTATGAAATTAAGTGATATAAACAAACTAGATGAATTTTTTGCAGAATTTGATTTGATTATCCGACAATTGAAAGTAACTGGAGCACATTTAGAAGAACAGGACATAGTTTGCTCTCTGTTGTTAGCAATGCCCAAGTCATTAGAAACAGTAGTGAGCATTTTGGAGAGCACACCATCATCAATTCTCAATACAGACTATGTGAAGAATAAACTAAGATGTGAAGCAGAAAAAAGAAAAACATCAGGTGAAACTAACAACAGTATTGGGCCAAAGAATGGTGATAAACCAGCAGCTTTTACAAACAATGTTAACCATAACAGTTGTTTCAAGTGTGGCAAGAAAGGCCATTTTGCCAAAGATTGCTGGGGAAGATCCAATAGAACTTATGTTCGAGGTGGATATAGAGGTGCCAACAGAGGATTTCGTGGAAGAGGCAATAGGAGTGGACCATCTGCTCATCATGTTGATGGAAGAGACAGAGGAAATTATAATGAAGGCAGTTATGAGGCAACTTATGACACAAGGAATGGACAAGGTATTGAAGATCAAGAACGAGGTATATGTTTTATGACTAACACAGACACTTGTGAAAAGGTTAGTGAAGATATACTTCAATTTTATATTGATTCTGGCTGTACTGATCATTTAGTCAATAATAAAAATTATTTTTCTGATCTGATGATTTTGAAAGTACCAATAAAAATTGCTGTAGCTAAAAGTAACAATTTCATGGAAGCAATAGGAGTAGGAAATATTAATGTTATCAGTAATGTATATGGAAAAGAGGTGAAGTGTACTATTAAGAATGTATTTTATGTTCCTTGCTTACATAGAAATTTGCTATCTGTTAAAAGGTTGGAAATGGCCAGCATTAGAGTAGTTTTTGAAAATGGCCAAGTTTTTCTCATGAGTGAAAAAAGTGTGATAGGAATTGGTCAGCGTAATAATTTATATGAAATCACATTCAAAGTAGCAAATAATGAGAGCTTGAATACTGAGATAGAAAATGATGTCACTAAAATATGGCATAAACGGTTAGGTCACATTTGTAATACAAATTTAGAAAGGCTCATCAGAAAAAACATGGTAAATGGTCTTGAAAATGTAAAGTTGGGAAAAATTGAATTTTGTGAATCATGTATTTATGGCAAAATGACAAGACTGAAGTTTGGTACTAGGTCTAAGGCAAAAAGACTACTTGAAATTGTTCACACTGATGTAGCTGGTCCAATAACTCCTGCAGGAATTGATGGTAGTAAGTATTTTGTCACATTCATTGATGATTTTTCGAATTTTACCTATGTATTTGTTATCAAAACTAAAAAGGAAGTGTTAAGTTGCTTTGAGGAATATGTGAAATTGGTGCAAACAAAATTCAACTCAAATATTTCTGTTCTCAGATGTGACAATGGGGGAGAATATGTATCAGATGAGATGAAATCATTTTGTAGAGAAAATGGAACTTTTATGGATTTCACAAATCCTTACACACCTGAACAAAATGGCAAAGCTGAACGCTTAAATAGAAGTTTGATTGACAAGGCTCGAGCAATGATAAATGAGGCAAATATACCAAAAAACTTTTGGCATGAGGCAATAAAAGTAGCAGCATATATTCTAAATAGAAGTCCCAGTAGTGCGAACATGGAAAATAAAACACCTGCAGAGATATGGACTGGTATAAAACCTAATATTAAAAACATGAGAGTATTTGGATGTATAGCTTTTGCCCACATTCCTAAACAATTCAGAAACAAGTTTGATGCTAAATCAGATAAATGCATAATGATGGGATATACCAACACTGGATATAGACTATGGGATGTAGAAAACCAAAGAATTTTTGTATCCAGAGATGTGATCTTCAATGAAAATGAATATTATTACAAGAAAAAAGTGGCTCAGATTGAGACTAAAGATAATGATGAAACTGGAAAAGATATAGAAAATGAAGATAGATGTGAAGAAAATAAAATAGAGAAGAAACACAAAGAAGAAACAACTCCAAGCAGAAAAAGAAATGCAGGACTACCATCAAGATATGAAGATTTCGAAATATATATGGCATTTGATGCTATATCCTATGTTGATGAAGTTCCAGAAAAGGTTGAAGACTTGAAACAAAGAGAAGATGAAAAATTCTGGATAAAAGCAATGGAGAGAGAGATAGAATCAATAGAAAGAAATGACACATGGACCATAGTTGAAACTCCCAAGAAAGGAGAAATTTTAAACACTAAATGGGTTTTTGCAAAGAAAGATTTAGAAGAAATGCTAGAAGATAGATACAAAGCAAGACTGGTGGTACGAGGGTTTGCCCAACGTAACTCATTTGATTATGATGCATTATATTCCCCTGTTGCAAAAATGTCAACTATACGAGTTTTGTTGTCAGTGGGAAATCAAAGAAAGTATTATTTCAAACAGCTAGACGTGAAAACAGCATTTTTAAATGGCGAATTGAAAGAAGATTTGTATATTTATCCTCCAGAGAGGGTTAAATGTAAAGAAGGTTTTGTTTTGAAACTAAATAAGTCTTTATATGGGTTGAAGCAATCATCAAAGTGTTGGAATGTGAAAATCAATGATTTCTTGTTAAGCTTAGGATTCAAAAGATCAGAATCTGATTATTGTTTATACTCTATTAAGTGTGATGACAAAAGTGACTTATTTTTATTATTATATGTTGATGATATAATTCTGGCAGGGTCTAACTTACAATTTATTGAAAAGTGTGTAATTGATTTAATGAAAAAATTCGACATAAAAAATAAAGGTGATTTACAGAATTTCTTAGGGCTAGAAATAAATTATGACCGAATAAAGGGTATTTTAAACTTGAATCAGAAGAGGTACCTTGAAGGCATACTAAGAAGATTCAATTTTGAGAATTGCAATCCAACATCCACACCAATTGATCCGAAATACAAAATCAGTAAACAAGATCAAGAAAGAGAATGGGTCAAACCAGTGAGGGAATTAGTTGGCTGTTTAATGTACCTTATGCTGGGATCCAGACCAGACATTAGTTTCACTGTAAATTATTTCAGTAGATTTCTAGATAGCAATCCAGAGGAAGTGTGGATTGGTTTGAAAAGATTATTAAAATACCTAAAGGGAACTATAAAACTCACTTTAACATATGAAAGGGACAAAAATGAGATGCCACTCACATGTTATGTAGATTCGGATTGGGCAGGAGATCTTTCTGATAGAAAATCAGTATCTGGATATCTTATAGAAGTTTTTGGGAATACAGTGGCATGGATTACAAGGAAACAAAATTGTGTTGCTTTGTCAAGCACAGAAGCGGAATTGGTGGCTTTATGTTTAGCAGTTCAAGACTGCTTATGGTTCAAAAAGTTACTAAATGACATGAATATAAAGTGTCAATATTTTAAAGTATATGAAGATAATCAAGGATGTATTTCACTCATAAAAAATCCTGAAAACAACAAACGTGTCAAGCACATAGATTTGAAATATAATTTCATTTGTGACAATTTGAATAATAAAACCATGACCATAGAATATATTAGCACCAAACTTCAGTCAGCTGATATATTGACAAAAGGTCTTAATCGTCTTCAATTTAACACCAACTGTAAGAGAATAGGATTAGAGTTGAGAGAGGGCTGATTTAAAAAAAAAAAAAAAAAAAAAAAAAAAAAAAAAAAAAAAAAAAAAAATACCATTGTAATTTCATATACGAAAATATCATAATTGCTATTATGAAATATTTTTTATGTTATATACTAGTAAATATTTTTTTGATTGTAGTTCTATAGAAAAAAAAAAAAATCCGATACATTTAGATTTGAATGAAAATCATTGAGAGAGGGTGTTGAAATGATTGCAATGATTTTATGTTTATATAGTGTAAAGGTAGAGGGCGATAGTGTTTGTACTAATTGTGGTATGTTGTAAATAAAAGGGAAGAAGATGTATTTTAGGTTAGGTAAGAAAGTGTAAGATTGGTAATAACTTTGCTTTGCTTATACTGATGTTACTGGTGTTGAGATCTGAGTTTTGTTGAGAATGTATAAAAGGGGTATAAATAAATGGCATCGATAAATGGAAGAAAAGGTTTTTATTTTGTGTTGGAATAAATTACCATTAATAATAACAAGTTCTTCTTGAAAAATATCTATTACGGAAGACCTACAACCCAACTTTATTGAATAACATTCAATTTGGGATATACTCTTTGACTAAGAAAAAAGAACAGGATATAGAGCTTGGGGTTCCTAGATAACATCAAACACACTGCCCTGATGATGACAGAATAAACTGTTGAAACGTTGGCTTTTCAATAATAGAGTTTCGGTTACGGAAGACCTACAACCCAGAAGACTCCTCAACGAAATATCATCCAAATTTTACTAATTTTCAGAAAAACATAACTTGAAATTTTGCTAATTTTGAAAAATTCGTTTTTGAAAACACTGAAAATCACTTTGTATATCTGATAAAGGCAAAGTAGGTTTCAAGATGAGCCTTAGATGTGATGATAATTTTTAGTTTTTGAAAAATCACAAAAAAAGATTATTTCCATTTGTTACGTAATTTTTGAATGGAACTGAAGACATAATATAGATTAAACGTTTTTATATATCCTAGGTGAAGATGAAAAATCTCATTCTGCAGTTTCTTTACCTGCCTCACCATCATGATTCAATGTTAGTAATGGACGATCATTATCAAGTTCATATTCAAATTAATGAATTAATGATATTTCTAGCATATTCATCCAATCTTCTTGTCATTTTGAATAATGTCCATTATTCACATTCACAATGGGTATAGATAGATCAAAAATATGTTGAATGTAAGATGAATAATAATTGCGAAAATCTCTGCAAACATTTACAATACAAAAAATTCGGATTCTTCTTTGCCCCGAAAAAGTCCATGCCCTAGGGAAAATATCCAGTGACATCTCTTATTGCCTGGGCCTAATTCATCGCGCAGCAACAGTTCTAGGAGTGTGCGATTCCTCCTTAGGGTATTTGTCGTTAGTCAAGCAGTGAACCAATAAACAACACTGAAGAGCAGCTATCCAATAATGAAACCGCGGAGAACGAATATAAATTAATAACTCGTAGTTGCAAATCAAAAAAACCCGAAACGAATGCTCATTACTCGTCTTACTCCAGGCGAGTTAATCATATTTTACGATGCTAAAATCTGTTTTAGCAACATACAGCAGTTAACTTTTAATAGAATCGGTCTCGAAATGAACGGACTGTTGTCACGAGAATTGAATAAAACAGCCCGGCTACCAGCAATTATTATTTACAAAGGAGTGATCGTGTTCGAAGACCGTAAAATGATGAGAAGTTATGACTGCGCTCGTATTATTTAAACTTATTAGTTTAATGCGTTCGCATTGATACAGTTCGTTTAGTATAAATATCTCAGCAGGGCGGTCTGTATAGTATTCGTTTACCTGCATCGGCATTCCTCGGATTTTGTGGAAATGCTCACAGCACGAATAACAAGCACCAGCGCACGATAGTCCTGGAGTTACTGGCCTATGCATCTCTCAGATGTGAACGATCAAAATTTTGACTTGATTTCAACTCATCTGAAGCTGGGAAACAGATGAAATAAAATCTCACTGGAATAAAGTGCCAGGACAAAGACAAGCGAAAAGGCTAGTGAGCCTATCGCCAAGGAAAGCTGAACAGCTTCTCGAGTTGGATAAGAAAGAACGAGGACGCAGACTGCCTTGTCAAAGAAGAGGCAAATACACAATTCCTCAGCCCAGAACCCTTCCATGGACTCTTCAAGGCCCATCTGAGAGAAGAGGTTCGACGTTGGGAAGCGGATGAAATGAAATCTCACTGAAGGCCCGGTTTCACCAATGAATTAATCTCGGTTTTAAAGATAACTGACAATTTTAATCGCGATTATGCCCTCCACGCGTTTCACCACACCACTAACTACGATTATATCCGATAATCGAGATTATTTATTTACTGGCCATTTTTGACGAGTTATCTGAATTTAATCTCACGTTACTCGAAACAGTGAGGTTAGGTTGATGTTGAATGTTGTTGTTGGATTATTGAAGAACAACTGACCGATTTGCAATGCAACGATTGACGATTGTATGATCAAAGAATAGGGGTTAACCGTATGATCTTGCTATCGAAGACGAGAGTAGTGATAGTGATGAAGATGAATTTGTTGTGCATCGCACCTGTTGGTTACGTCATTCGACACACTGGAATATACTGATTCAAGTGTGAGATCTCTTTCCAAAACGAGCAGTGATTTCTGTTTTGGAATCTATCGAAGATCAATTGAAATACCTGCATATGTCCACTTATATTTTCAACAATATTGAATCTAGCCTGCACTAGATCCAGCAAATATGCCTTCTCGGCAATGTTCAAATTAGTATATCTCTTTATTATTTTCCTTCTCTCCCCGGATACCTACTTTCTTGTCACTCAGTCATCCAGTCCTCATCAGAATCCTCTGTCTGATATCAAACTGATGAGAATGGAAAAAATCATCCCAAACATATAAAAGAAAATTAAAATTAAGGTCACATTGAGGTTATATGATGACGTTCATGCTTGTTCATGACATATTACACTGTTGCCTTATCAATTTTCAGAGCGAATCGCGTTTAGCTAACTGAACTTGGTTGTGTGGTGAAAACCGACTGGTGAAACGTCTACGAACATAATCGAGATTAAATCCACGGTTTAACTTTAACTTCGATTACAAAAACCGAGATTATGTCACGCTTGGTGAAACCGGGCCTGTGAACAAGAAACACTTGAAACTGGTGGCGGGACTTCTTACTGGACTGAGGTATTACCTCAAAAAGATGGCAAAATAAAAGACTAATATAGATGCTCATACTGCTAGAACTGCGCAGAATATTTGCCTTGCGAATGCCCAGCGCTTTTCTGCAAGCGGCTCAAGTTCTATGGTGAAAGAAAATCCACGATAGCTCTTTTAGTTTTCAGAATATTTTAAAAAAAATTAAATTCTGAGAGTTTCACCGAAACTGAAAGCAATTTTACATTTACACTTCTGTTTATCCTTGAATTCTCAGATTTTGAATGATCATCAACTTTTTTTTCCAAACACGAAGATACATTTTTCTCCCCATATTCTACTGCCAATAATGCCTATGAATAAATTGACACTTAGAGAATTCCTTTACTCCAACGTTTTCAAACTCTGAAGCCATAATTATCTATGACTATATCGAAAAGATTTAAATTAAATTTGTTTCAATAACTATAAGACATAACAATAACATGTGAAGGTTCTCGAAAATATCGCCTTCTTTCCATAAATACAAACTCTCTTCTGATATTACCCATTATGAACGATCTAAGTGAATTAGAAATGTGCCTTCTGATGATTTCTTCTGATATGTCCCTGTTCTAAGAGTACATTTGATTTTTCAATGTTCCTGGTGGAACATTCTGGTGGTCCACTCAAAAACTTCATGGTTTCCAATCAATATTTCTTGAAATACTTTGTGTAATAAGTACACCACTATTATTTTTTTCAGACCACCAAATATTTCATAAACGAAAAGGGTCATCGTGGCTTTTTTAATGAGCGTGAGTTTTGCCCCAATTCGAGCTTCTTATTATCCCTAATGGTTTTCAAGACCCTAATGATGAGAGTCGAAATTGAATAAAATCCTGTATAAGGCGGATTTATCCATACCGCTTTTTCGTTAATATGTAATTATCATCAATCACTATCGTTTTCACTAGAGATGTCCATAAAACTAAATAACTAAATTAAACTTAACATGTTGGAAACCCCCCAAAACGATATGATATCTCCCTTGAAATGTGTGGGGTCATCTGGTACCTAGTTGATTACTCTGTTATTTATTAATTCATCTGACACCGATTTCACTGATCACGTCAAAACCTAGAAAAGCTAGTCATTAAATAATCGACCCTTTCTCTCACATCCGAGAATTCTGATGTATCAGTACAGGTAAATCACTTCAAACACACTTCAGCTTTTACCTCACAATAATTAATAGCTTGCTGGCAGCCACAAATTTTCGAGAAGACAAGAAAACCGACCATCAGACACGTCAAACCTGCCTTAAACCAATAAAAAATCACTTAAGTGTAATGTAGGTATCTCATTCACTCCCAACGCCTAATATCTTTAAAAAACCATCATAGTGTCATGTTATACCTCGAATTTTACCATTCAGCTAGCCATCAGCTGGATATTGCCGTCTTTGTCTTCATCGACAATATCCACAGTCGATTCGGTTCGTGCAGAGATTTGGTGTGGTATGGAGAAGAGATAACATCAGATGCGTTTGTTGGACACAAATTTGTCGAGATGCTTTCGGAATGTTTTATTTCTGTGGCCCAGAGCTAGCGGGGGGCTATTGTAAGAAATATTTACACCCTTTAGCCCCGTATAAATTATTTAGTGATTTTATCTGTGATATTCAACCATATATAACACTTCAGTTTTTGGAATGAATAATGGAGGAGAAAAGAGGGTCGACGAAACGATTTTCTGACGCCATTTTTAATTAGATAAGGCAGCAGAAACAGTATTTCATTTTTCTATATACATATCATCATTCACAAGTATTTTGAATTAATCATATATTGGTGAAAATGTAATCTCAGAGCACACATGTAAAGTTTTGTCAATTGGGTAGATACTGAATTGAAATATATCGTTTTTTCGTCGAGAAGTAAGAAAATGCTTGATTATGTTGAAAAAATACATTTCGAATCCTGTGAAACTGTTACTCAATATCATTAATAACTCATCACTATTATCAGGAGAGGTCCCAGATGATTTGAAGATAAAGACAATTTAGAAGTGGTGACGAGAACACAACATTTCACTGGTGAGTTACTCAGTGTCGTATCATTCGTTGGATAAACATTAATCACCCATCCTAATATGCAAATCAATTTGTGGTGATTTGAAAAGTGTCCCTGAGATGAAAATATATGGGAAATATGGAAAAATATGATCAAGAAAGAGAATATTTCTAGAAAAGCTAGAGTATGCTCGCATCATTTTACTACAAGTAATAAAATGGTTAGCCCAATTGAAAGGAAATAACATGTTTGATGTTATATTTTCAAGATAGAAACTTGAAAAATTTTTATCACCAGAAGAGGAACAATATAGTTTGACAATGAATTAAATATATAATCATTCGAGTTTTCATTTTCAAACCTTAATTCTCATGCATGATTATAAGTTAAGAAATTTGATTGCTCCAATATATCATCAAAAAAAGTGAGTACCATAGGCAAATTCATGGCTACAAAATAGTTATTTATGTATTAAGGGAATTATGAGGGCCTTAATTACCGATGGCAAAGTTTGCGTCCCGAGGGCCTCTGGCCCGAGGGACAGCAATTGCTATAATCTATAATTCCTGTGGTACATAGATAATTTTATTTTTGACCGATTTTCATAACAATATGTCCATATTTAGAACGCAATAAATGTTTAAATTCATAACCTTTCTGGTATATTTGAATTAGGTAGCGTTGATTGTAGCATTGTTGGTTGTTGCTAGGTTGTCGCTATGTTACATGTTTATAAGCAAACTTTCTTTATCAATCAATGTTTTTCCGTTAAAAACGTGTTTATTTTTTACCACAAATCGACGATCTTTTTCTGATATAATGGAGGATATTATAAAAAAAGCGGAAAAAGCAAGACAATCATTACTTCCATCGAAAAGTGAAGCCCTATATCAAAAAGAATACAACTTATATCTGAAGTGGCTGACACAGAGAAATGTTATGTCAAAAGATGCCAACGAAACTGTCTTTCTGGCATATTACATTATTATATTATGTACATTTATTATTTGTAATGACGTGAATAAGGAAAATATGTCTTAGTTTTCATTACATATAAACGTTTATAAGCATTTCTTGTATCATTTTCACCTGTAAAAGGTAAGAGGGAGTTTTTGAACCTTAATATCCCAAGGGAGTTATGACCCTCATTATAGATATCGTAACTATGACGATATAAGCTTATAATGTCACTGTCAGAAATAAAGATATATAATAACAAGACTCGCTGACCTATAATGATTTCATTGTTTCAAATGAGGAATTTTGAAGCCATAAGTAGTTACTAAATTTCGTCAAATTGTAGCCATCGTCGCTGGAAGTATTCTGGGTGGGAACAATTTTTTTTAAATACAAGTACACTCGCAGTAAAGTATGGACAACTCAGTTTCGTGAGTAGATTGGGTATATTGGATATACAAAATACACAAAATAGAAAAGAGATTTTTTAGCAAATTCAATATTTTCAATAGCAAACAATATATCTCGATATATATGACGCGCTCATCAGGAATTGTTTGTAGAATTATGTTTCAAAAAACCGCTGAAAGACCATTAATACTGGGTCATTTCAATAAAACCGGCAACGTCGAAAAATCTTACGTGATTGCGTAACTGCACACCCTATCCTGGAGATTTTCTCATGACACTATTAAATTTATGATGATGAGACAAACGACAAACACCTCGTTTTGTGACAATTCCTAGTCGATTTATTTCGATTATTCCTTATCTGGCCGATGACTTTGTCGATTCATTTTTGGTTATCTGACCACTCTGAAAAGCCACCGGTGAGATGGAATCTCGAGATAGGCTAGAAAGAGCGTGTTGAAACACGGCCCACAGCCGATTAATCAACTGCCGTGTCAATGTATTCACACATTAAATACCACCTGAGAAGTGTAGAGGCCATTTTTCATAACAGCCCGGCTATGGACATTGTTTTAGGCCTGTTAATAAATGGTCCTCTGTCGAAACGAGAGGCGAGACGGGTGATGAATGGCGGGGTATTTACATAATTTTCCGATGAAGGGGAATTCAATTTGAACTCCTTTGATACTCATTATCTGATGAATATAAGTTATTGTTCCTTTCTGTGGTTCATCTACCGATCACAGGAAATGTATGTGTCTTATATCGCACATATATATTTTGATGTAGTCTTCTCCTTCTTCTCCTTCTTCTCCTTCTTCTCCTTCTTCTCCTTCTTCTCCTTCTTCTCCTTCTTCTCCTTCTTCTCCTTCTTCTCCTTCTTCTCCTTCTTCTCCTTCTTCTCCTTCTTCTCCTTCTTCTCCTTCTTCTCCTTCTTCTCCTTCTTCTCCTTCTTCTCCTTCTTCTCCTTCTCCTTCTTCTCCTTCTTCTCCTTCTTCTCCTTCTTCTCCTTCTTCTCCTTCTTCTCCTTCTTCTCCTTCTTCTCCTTCTTCTCCTTCTTCTCCTTCTTCTCCTTCTTCTCCTTCTTCTCCTTCTTCTCCTTCTTCTCCTTCTTCTCCTTCTTCTCCTTCTTCTCCTTCTTCTCCTTCTTCTCCTTCTTCTCCTTCTTCTCCTTCTTCTCCTTCTTCTCCTTCTTCTCCTTCTTCTCCTTCTTCTCCTTCTTCTCCTTCTTCTCCTTCTTCTCCTTCTTCTCCTTCTTCTCCTTCTTCTCCTTCTTCTCCTTCTTCTCCTTCTTCTCCTTCTTCTCCTTCTTCTCCTTCTTCTCCTTCTTATCCTTCTTATCCTTCTTCTCCTTCTTCTCCTTCTTCTCCTTCTTCTCCTTCTTCTCCTTCTTCTCCTTCTTCTCCTTCTTCTCCTTCTTCTCCTTCTTCTCCTTCTTCTCCTTCTTCTCCTTCTTCTCCTTCTTCTCCTTCTTCTCCTTCTTCTCCTTCTTCTCCTTCTTCTCCTTCTTCTCCTTCTTCTCCTTCTTCTCCTTCTTCTCCTTCTTCTCCTTCTTCTCCTTCTTCTCCTTCTTCTCCTTCTTCTCCTTCTTCTCCTTCTTCTCCTTCTTCTCCTTCTTCTCCTTCTTCTCCTTCTTCTCCTTCTTCTCCTTCTTCTCCTTCTTCTCCTTCTTCTCCTTCTTCTCCTTCTTCTCCTTCTTCTCCTTCTTCTCCTTCTTCTCCTTCTTCTCCTTCTTCTCCTTCTTCTCCTTCTTCTCCTTCTTCTCCTTCTTCTCCTTCTTCTCCTTCTTCTCCTTCTTCTCCTTCTTCTCCTTCTTCTCCTTCTTCTCCTTCTTCTCCTTCTTCTCCTTCTTCTCCTTCTTCTCCTTCTTCTCCTTCTTCTCCTTCTTCTCCTTCTTCTCCTTCTTCTCCTTCTTCTCCTTCTTCTCCTTCTTCTCCTTCTTCTCCTTCTTCTCCTTCTTCTCCTTCTTCTCCTTCTTCTCCTTCTTCTCCTTCTTCTCCTTCTTCTCCTTCTTCTCCTTCTTCTCCTTCTTCTCCTTCTTCTCCTTCTTCTCCAAAATGAGGGCAGGTTATGGTAATGGATGTTGATAATAGGGAATTAGGAATCACGCTCTTCTTACTGATTTCTGCTATGACCTAAATACTGAGTGATTCAAAATTTAATGTAGACCTATTGTTGGGATCATAATAATACATCTTTACAAGGTGGATATAGGATGGTGAAACAACTCTTCAATTGTTCCTGCGAAAAATTTGTAGACCGTTCGAGAAGGTAGATATTATTTCCACGACTTGAATGAAGGTGGCGGTAAGATCGAATTTCAAGGAAGATTTCTGTAACTGTAGCTTATGTATTTCTGTGGTTCCAATCTGACAGGCGTGAATTGAAACGACATTGAAACACTATATTTTCAGTAAATCTGTATTAATTAACAATATTTTTACTTTTATCGTTATTTTTCTTCCTAGAACAGATGACACTGAAAGAATGACAGTTTTTGTTTTACCGACACAATATATGGCGCCATCTCTGGTAATTTCAGGAAATATTACTACGGTACGAAATCAAGTAGGCAAAAGTCTACCGTTTATTGTAGTGCTTGTTAATAGGAAGCTCTTTCAACATCCTTTATCCACCTTGGTTAAGTAACTCAGTCTTGGGAAAGTTAGATGAGGGTCTACACTTTAAAAGAGAAACTCTGAATTCGAACAGCATGATCTTGAGGGCCATGAAAAAAAGCTAATGATTTAGCATCTTCAATTCCTTGATACGACCGTACATATATTTCAAATAGATTATTTACACAAAAAATGAACAAGAGAGGGCTCAACACAGAGCCTTGAGGTACTCCGTGTGTGCTTACTCATCGATTCCTACATGTCAACTAGGAAATCAAATTTCACTATGGTAAACATTAAATTCTGATGGTTTACTGGATCAGTGATCCTCCCAATGTATAAGTCGAGGTATAAGTGATTTTATTTCTTTCAAATTCTAAATCAGGAATTACAAGAATTAGTGTCAAAATATCGTGCATGCGAATTTTAATTTCTATGGAATACCATAATAAACACCAAAAGAAATAATGTAGCTTCGCTACACCTTTTCCAGTTGTTTTTCAGAAATCATCAAGTTTATTTCAGAAAGCGTCGATTGAATTTCAGAATAGTCACTTGTATTTCAGAAAGTATCAATTGTATTTCAGAATAGTGAGTTGAATTTCAGAAAGCTTCAAATGTATTTCAGAATTGCGAGTTTAATTTCAGAAAGCATCAATTGTATTTCAGAATAGTCAGTTCAATATCAGAAAGCGTCAAATGTATTTCAGAATAGTCAATTGAATTTCAGAATTCGTATCATCTGTATACAAATGATATATTCTGAAATTCAAATGACGAATTCTGAAATTCAGTTGACTTTTCTGAAATACAATTTACGCTTTCTAAAATTAAACTCACAATTCTGAAATACAATTGATGCTTTCTGAAATCGAACTCGCTATTCTGAAATACATTTGACGCTTTCTGAAATTCAACTCACTATTCTGAAATACAATTGATACATTCTGAAATACAAGTGACCATTCTGAAATTAACTTGACGCTTTCTGAAATACAACTGGAAAAGGTGTAGTGTGAACACATAATCACAAAATGAAAAATAAAATAAATAATGCATAATAATTATTATGTATATACAGTGTCACACATAAAGTTCGCGACATATGGAAGTTTTTTTCATTAATAGATATAAAGAAAATTTGACTTCGCAGTTAGTTTGTGCTTGAAAAATGAGTACCTACCTATTGAATGAGTAGGCGATGTATTCAAATTTCATCCAACGCACCCAAACAAAAACCACCTATTAACGCCAAGCATGTGTATATTTCGACACCCTCCTGAATCTAGCCGTTAATCATCGTAATCTGATTCATATGGGCACTTTGAATACGGCGTTAGACGATTAGAAGACATTTCGGAAAATGAATAGGCAGGTTGTGGTGTGGTGCGTTAGTTAACAATTTGGAAATGAGTTATAGCATCCTTGATATTCAATTTAATCTGTAATTTGAGGCAACGTCGGAGAGAGGTGATGATTCATATATCTTCGCTAGACCTGGTTATAGATGAACAGGAATAGCTGTAGTCGATTATAATTATGAAAAATGAATTGAAAAGTAAAATAATTAGAACTATCAAACATAGTTTGAAATTGAATGTCTAGTAGACCCATACATAAGTGACAGCTCTTGATTTTTTTTCTCTAAACTTACTCTCGCCCAATCTAACTTCTGTTCATGTTGAGCATGTTAGTGTTTCAATCATTACTTCAGTGTATCTGTCTTGTAGAAAGTTAAATTGCAGAACTCCAGTTTTGAGAGGGTTGAACCTAAAATGGACCTACTTGCACCAATTCTCCACTTTTTCTTTTTATTTCTGCAAGAGTCTTCATGTCATTTCTTCTTCTGTCAGGCGAAGTTCTAACCATTTTGGTTATTATCCTATTTTTTTCTTCAATGTTGACAGCTTATAACACTTGGTGAAAAAAGGTATATAAGAGAAACAGAAAAAGAAAAACACTGGCATATTTTGATGGAGTCAATACAGTATGGTGGATATGGCTTTCCCTTTCCTTTTCAATATCGGTACACTGAAATCTTATGAAATAATTAAGTATATTAAAGAGAAAATAACCGGTTGACTAAACAAAAATAATGACCAGAGTGGTATACATTAATTATTAGCAAAAGGAAGAAAGATAATATGACGGCTACTAACACTACATTCTTCTCTTCAGATAGAGAAATTTTCGTGATTGAACCATCGATTCACCAATTATTCAATGTTTTATATGGACATATGAGGGTTTATATTAGCATCAAAAATAATTCTGATCAGATTGGTGCTAACAGATAATGAAAACTTCGATAACAAAAATTTTTGGCACCTGCCTTTAGAAAATTATTTCGTGATTAGGTACACGCCAAATTGGTGAAGGCAAATTGCGCTCTGCACGTGATTTTGGTGCACTTTACCGGATTGCCAAGTAATGAGTAATAAAGTTTTCCATTAATTGAAGATATATCGGCCTTTTTCGCCAGTATCTTCGAGCACAGCACGTAATAAATTGCGCCGCATTCATTATTTCCATCATCAAAATTTAATAGGAAACAATTTGGTGTGGAGCGGTTTCATGCGATTTCCGTAATGTCGAAGTGACTCGGGTTGATTACAACGATTATACAAATAATTCATGATCCACACCCTTCCGATTCTATTATACGATAAATTCAACACCTGTACTACGTGGTGGTAAGGCAAGAGAGCTAGCTAACCCCTAACGAACAACAGTAGCGTTCTGAACTCGTCATCTTCAACACATTCAATAATTATCGATCCAAATATCTGAAAAATACTCATCTCTACTTCACTCATTTTCTCTTATTAGCTAGGTTCTCAAAGAAAACTACAGTCTCTCTTCGCTAGTTGTCGATTCTTTTCTAGCGGAAACAACATGCACGGCCTATACCAGTACACTTGCAGAAAATGCGGACACTAGCTTATTTGGTAACCACAAGGGCAATATTCATCAGGTGCCCTACTGCAGCATTAGAGGTAAGGCTGAACCTTCCGCCATTGCAGTCATGTGTGATGAGTGATGACTGTGATAAAAGGAGTAGCAATTAGTGCCTTCAGACTCAGCCAGACTATGAACTCAAAGACATGGAACAAGATCGGTCGTCTGAAGATTTCGGAAAGCATTCTTGGAAAATATATGCCTAAATCAACATAAGCAACCACCAAATATGATGAGAGAATGGACCTCAACTGGAAAGTGATGGAATGGATGAATTCATCAAATTCAACAAGAAAAGTCGCTTTGATGTGGGGCCAGGTCACAAAGGAGTTAGAGGCAACAAGACGCAAACAAGAAGCTAGTGATCTGAATAACTTCTTGAGTTGGACAAGAAAGACTTGAAATTCAGCTGAGCTGTGAATCTCATTACCTAATGGAGTATTTTCTGATGCGAATGCTACTTGTTCCAACATTCTTCTACTCGATGGAATGATTCGAACCAGGTAAACAGGCTTGAATTCTTGAAATTATTATTCCATTCTGAACTGTGCAAGTTTGTGTTCTTTAATGATTTCATAAACATATACATGCTTTGTTGTTCGCTACATCATTGATTAATTGAATGCCAAAGTGTTCTAAGGGATACGCAAGTAGCGCTAAAAGCTCTGAATCATACACTTGTCTAAGATGACATGGGACTGTATAAACAATCGCCGAGACAACTGGCAGTGAACATATCAGGTCACTTTGATGTGGGTGCCAGGTCATAAGGGAGTTGAAGGCAACGAGGAAGCAGACTGCCTTGCCAAAGAAGGGGCAAATACACAATTTATTGATTGATAGATATAGATAGATGCTTTATTCAGGTAGTAATACATAATCGGTATATATATATATTGTATACATATAGGAAGACGCCTAAGCATTGCTTGTGTTGCGAGCTTCCTAGGTGTATAAGACATGTTTTATTGTCACAAGTATTATTATAAAGATTTTATAGTATATTCAAGCATTATTTCCTATCAAACATATTATTCAATGAACAAAGCATTGAAATTTATACATATTTTTTTTTGAAATGACATTTTCCTGAATATATACAGGGAACAATTGTGGAAGAAAGGACATTTAGTCGAACAATCGTTTCAGAGACTCATAATTTGAGCTTATATATTTTTTTAATTCTTTTTTCAATTTGTATTTATAGCTTTTATTGTTTTAATATGCATTAGTAATAGATTCACTAGCTTCGGTCCATAGTAGGATATAAATTTTTGTGTTTGACATTTTTTATATATAGTGGAATATGCATAACAAGATTGGCGGTAGTTCTAGTATTATATATGTGTGTTAAATACTATTGGAGAATCTAGTGTCCAGAGTAAACTTTGATACACATACACCTTCCTTATATCAAATAAACCTGTTTCTGAATAGAGTAATGTTGTTGGATATTGGCCCAGAACCCTTTTGTGGACTCTCCAAGGCCCACTATATAAAGATGAGATTCGACGTTAGGAAGCGGATGAAATGAAATCTCAGTGGAATAAAATGCCAGGACAATAGATCTGATAGGTCGAGGTGCTTGAGAGGCTGCACAGTCCTAACGACCCCCCCCCCTACAATCTACGCCCCTGCTTTAACGTTCAAAAAACACGCGTTTTACGTTCTTACACGCTCACACGTTTCACTATAAGTTCAGGCGATTAATTTTGAACGCTCCATAGGGACTCGGCTTTGGACTTTCTTGGTGTTCTATCGACTGGTAAATTGGCCAGCTGACAAATGATGGGCGGTTATGGGTTATCGGCGAAGATATAATTAGTGGAGAACTCATCAAGGAGCATATGCCTCGAAGAGCAGACGAAACGATCAATTAGTGATTGAAACATGAGCGGTTCTTTTAGCGAAAAAATATCTTCTTTTAAATGGAGGCTTACCGCCAACTAACAGGAAAAAATCCCGGAGTTTTCAAACTCCATTCGGCACCTATATCGGCACAAATATCATTACTGCAACTGAGCATTCCTTGGTCTGATCTCTTCTTTTTGTTATTATTATGTACTTCAAGAGAGTTATCGATTGTGAATTCATCTTATTTTCGAATACTGGTATTATTCATCAGATTCACCATACCAAGTTGACACATGAATATTCTTCAGTAGGTACTGGAAACTTGATGGTAGTCTGAATATATATTGAATGATTTCTTCACGCGCTATATGTATTCAGTAATTGTAATGAAGACAAAAAACATAACAAGAACCCTATTGTTAGTAGTCAAAATAACATCTAATGTATCAATGGGTGCCTCTGTATATACAAAACCAACCAAACAGTGTGAAACAATATTGACTTGCATAATATATGAAAAACTGTGCCTGTCACCTACCAGAATAATGAGAAACACCAACGGGTATGTTTCGCTTTATGGGAGACATACAAACAGTCGGCTCAATTTCGAGGAAGGCTTTCTTTTGTTACATTTCTAACACAATTGTGAAGAATTCGGAGCAAACAAAAGGTCGAGTTTCATTGACAGCTAATGCGTTTGGTCAATATTATTTTTTTGGATCCACCTGGTCAAGAGTACCACAGGTATTTATTCTCATCTTCTTCTTTTATATGATCAGTTATTTTTTCATTATAATCAATGATCAATTACGCCCTCAATACCGACAGATGCTACCGCTTCATCTACTGAAAATAAACTCCAAAGTAAAGATTTCTTCATAGGCTAGCTTTCCAACCTTCGATAAAATGTTTGGATCCATTTAAAGCTCTTGTAACCTGTATGTAACCTGAAATGTAAATTATATTTCTATCACGTCATTGCTGCATTTAATATAAGTAATATCAAATAAAGATCATGGAATTAAAGCAGTGCAACAGAGGTACATTGAATAAAATAACCCATGAACCTAACCTGACCTTATAACCAATGCAAAAAAAGATCTCCTTCGCATACAAATACACCTAGGTCCAGGTGAATTAGCCAAACCACTGGAATTTCTTCAGTTATCAGTAGTAGCAGCAGCCATCAGTAGCGTTGCTTGTTAACATTAATTCTACCACACGAAATATCAACAATCACTCATGTTTGAAGAAACTAGTTAGATCATCAGTGAGACCCTACCTGATGATTTCATTTCAACAAGAGCAAGACAACAAGAAGTACAAGCCGACCAACGTAATAATTGATTGTCACTACATGCCTTGCCCTTTGTTTATGGTTTCCCATTTACATAAGCTTGTTTCAGCGACCGTCGTTTGAAGATAACGAGATTTTCCGAAATTAAACGTAAACCCTTCGCTTTTGTTTATCGGCGTTCGTGTCAATATTTGGAAAAAAAGTTTATGGATCCACGAAGTTGGTTTAATTGAGAGAAAGGTATAGGAATACTACAACGCCTAATTATATGCAGAATACCGTGTATTATTTTTAACCCACATAGCGCATCCCTCTGAACACTACTGATGTGTTTGTATAACTTCTTGTTTCAACACATCATGGTCGAGGTATTCTGCCTTTCGTGTAAATGGTATTTCATTACAACACAACCGAGAAAAAACATCAAAAAATAATGATTCCCACAATTATTCTTCTCGACACTTCAGAAAGAGTACTGAAAGCGATAATCATAGGCAAACATCATCCAGTCACGTTCACTGAAACAAAAGCGTTCATTAAAACAAAGGCTAACGAGCAATATGAAGTGTTTCAAATTATACATTCGGCAAGAAAAGCATAGATATTTCTCGTGTCTTATTAAGAACCTTTTTTGAAACCTCACCATATAAGATGCTTTCGATTCGGACAAAATTTCTCTTATTAGTGCAAGTGTGATTGAAAATATGAAAACTTATGTCATGGTGAGTTTCTGTTGAATTTGCGTATTTCACAAACGATTGTATTGTGATTTAGAATAGAACCCAGAGATGGCTAGGTTAGGTTCCTCTTGGTTCCTTTGAATTTGACAAGACGATGTGATGTGATGATGATATTACTCCGTCGTCTGTACTATTGAAAATCGAGTATAAGCAATACTTGATAATTGTGCATAACAAATAGTTATTTGTCCAGGTCCTATTTGTCTTAAATGTAATATTTACTCGGATCCATACGTTATACCAACTCTGTGAACACATGAATCAATATTTCGGTATTAAAATCATATTGATCAATCCACTGATATGCGAGATTTTTGTTCTGATTGCCGTGGACCTGGATATAATTCTCTACACCATCAAATCATAATTAAATTTCCAATGTGGATTAAAGAATACATTTTCTTGATTTCATTGAAAAAAGTGTCTTGAGATAAATGCCTCCGTATTAGTAATCACATTAACTAACGATAAAGATCCTTGAAGTTACTGTAAATAATTCTCTAGCAATAAACCTCATACATTTGGATCGATTGGAGAAATTCGTAACCTGATAGGACAACACTGTACCTACGTTATAACAATTCCTTCCATTCCAAACGGAAACTCGATCCGAGTATTTGTTTTGCTAGAATATGCAAACCGAATTACATAGTGTCAAATTACTACTTTAGCCACTGGCGTAGATGGAATTTTCTTTCAAAACTCAATATTTTTACACTTTCCGATTACTCGCATATAGAGATAACATCTTGTTGAGTAGGTATACTTTTAATTAAAATATCCACTTTATAAATTCATAAACCAATAGCATTTGCGATTATGGTTTGTGTTTTTCAATTCGAATATTTCTTGCTATTGCTATTGCTATATATTTTCATTGAATTCGGCTACTCAATTGTGAATAAAATGTGATGTGAAATATTCAACAGTAATTACACAATTACACAAGCATTTTTTTGATAGTAACAATTAGATGCACGAATATTTGTTGTCGAGTGCTAATCTAGTTAGAATTATAAAAAAATCACTACCACGAATGTAATTCTGTGTGATTATTTTTCATATCTATACTATTTATACGTTAGAGAACATACAACCTGGTCAATGGTGCATTCATTTGAACGAAGTTCATATCAAGAAACGTGAGTACCTTTTGTAAAAGAATATATCGACAGTACTCCAAATTATAATCCTATTTCTTCCAGAAAAGTCCTCAAATATACCACTTCTTTTGTTGCCTCTTAATAGCAAACAACATCATGCATCAAATGCAGAAGAATCTTTCATGATTAATCATTCCTATAAAATGAATAAGCAAACAAGCCTACATACACTGAAACAAATAGGTGGTGGTGTCGCGATAGTGGCGCAACATCCCATATATGAGAAAGAGTACTGTTGAAATAACCATTGATAATGGTGCATCTGGATTGAGACAAATAAGATTGGAGAACACCCTATACGTACCAAAATTCCAATTTATATCAATATTTCTGGGCAGAGGCGATATCAACATCTACATATATACGGAATAGATGCATCATAAAATGTCTGAACAAACGAATTCCTTTTGAAATTTGGAATAAACTAGAGTACCACCTACTTCTTGTAGAAGAATATATTGACAATACTCCAAATTATAATGACGAGACGTTGTTATAAACAAACTGATTCACAATTCTACTATAACGAAAGATAGGTACCTTCAAAAATAGTCGTATTGTCATTCAGAAATCAGTACGTCAACAAAAATGAACTAATATTCTCTTCTATGATTAAAAATGGTGACTATGAATTATCTAAGGCACCTCCTCATGTAACAGAAAGAGAGAAAATTGTGAATTTGAACCTCCTACCAGAGAAATCGAGAAAAAGTATGAATTATGATATGATAGATTCAGGAATTGCATGGTGCCATGAAATACTTCTTAAAGATATCAAGTAAAGTATCCAAAAGTTGTCGCATTTCTCGCTTCGCGTCGTTCGTATTCGCGTGGGGAAAAGTAACACTTTACACACTTGTTAGGAAACCAACTTTTTTCGAGAGGTAATCTATAACTTTGCGCTCTAAATACACGAATAGCTTTTTTTAGAGGTCGACGAAAAATAAATTTTTCTATTTCGGTTGTATAATGAAGTCATTGTGCAACGCAAATGCGTGTCGAAATAGCCTTGATACGCATTTTTTATTATTCGGAGATTGGTACAATCGAACTGTCAAATGAAAGTCAGAAGAGTTAGGCCCAATTTACTTCTGAGCGATTTGGATTTGGTGATATTAGCAGTGAAAAACTCAATGTTTTAATTGGTTAATTTCAATCCAGAGTGTAATTTGCCAATTTACCAATAAAAACAATAACTACATTGAATTTTTCATCGCTGGTATTGCAATAATCAAAATCGCTCAACTGTAAACTGGGCTTTACGCTTGTGCGTCAGATTTTGATTATTTCAATGTCATCATTGTTACCAATCCAAGGTGATTCTGTTATTTATCGATATTAAATCCATTTTTTTCTTCAAATCAATTCAAAATAGAAAACATTGCATATGACACACGTTTTATAAGACACGTTGTCGCACTTGTTCACTTGGAGCACTCCTCGCTACGCTCGTCGTACTCCAAACAACGCGTGCGACAAAATAGCGTCTTATAAAACTTGTATCATAATATACTATTTTATGTTTGCTTGATAATGTTCCGCCACTGGTAGTGACTTCCAATGTCTACAATATGCGCCCATGATGAAGTGGATTACTACAACATCAGGGAATACCAAAACAGAGACAGGCGTAAATCCCGCAGGGGCCTATTCCCGTTTCTAATGTGTTCGATATTGTCCTGTGGGAGTTGCATTTCAACGAAAACTCGGACGATTATCTATATATACGTGTACGTCTGGTTTTTGTCTTCAGCAACCAGTTACTTTTATGCGGATCATTATAACGCCATGTGCTAAAAAAATTGAAAAAAATTATTATCAACATTTCGAAAAAGATTCTGAGATTTTGGGAACGGAAACATGATGGGATATATAATAATTGTTCCATTAGTATTTCATGAGAACATTGAGAGGTTTAATTTTCCTTTATAATAAAGTAGGTAAACAATTTCGGTTTCAATTTGGTCTTAGTTTGAAGCTAATGACTCGATGGGTACGGAATTGGGCTGAAGAAAAATAAAGAAGCAACGAGACCCCTATTTTTTTTCCCTGAATACTTAGTTTTGAGGTGAATTCCAAGAACAAAACAACGTTAAAACTTGTACCATGCATGACTATGATCAAACGTATTTTTTTAATCTGTTGAAAAGCCTAGCGTGAAAACTAATCGCCAACTGGTTGTCGGCTATATTCAAAATTAATAATTGTTTTTGATCAATAATCACGTGACACTATTTTGATATTATTTCGATACATACTACATATACCTTCACTAACCTAATATCATAGGAGTTTATATACGGGTGATTGGAGGAATTCAAAGGTTAACAATAAAGGAGCCTTTGAGGCTTTGATGCTTTCAAATCTCAACGCAAAATATACGTTTTCCGAGTTATAGGTGCGGCATTTGCGCTTAATGTGAGCGGAAATATTGAAAAAAAAACGCTTGCCTCTACCATAGGTATATTCTTGAAAACGAACTCATATTCTCTTGCAGGATTGAAAATAGTTAATGTGAATCATCTAAGACAAGACACCTTCTCATGTAGCAGAACCAGAAAGAACAAATACTGTAAGTGTATCGATTGCTCAATAGATATTTGCGCTTCACATTGAGGATGAACGGACTAACTTAAATTTATATATATATTTTGGGTTACATGATCATTGGCGACAACACATAGTGGGTGAAATTTGAAATAACTCATAATACAGTAGGCGTGTATCAACGAAATTGTTTTTGCAAAACAATAATGGTGGATTTATGCAGCGATTTTAAGTCATAAGATTTAAGTCGTAAGTTTTTAGTCATAAGTCGTAAGAAGTTCAATCATTGGTTTTCAATGTTACCATTCATACACTTGACATAAGTTTTAAGTTGCAAGTCATAAGTTTTAAGTCATAAGAATTTTGGCCAACTTTTATCTCTTATGGCTTAAAACTGATCATATTTGCGCATGCGTTCGAAGTTTTCAATTCTGTGACGGTTTTTTATAGGTTATCGTCTGTGATTGTGTTGTTTATTCAAACCTATATCAGGATTATGAGATTATAAAAAGAAAAAATGGATATTAATGACTGAAATTGTAAAGTGACCACTGACACAACCACAGAAATTGACCAATGGGAGAAGTTACCCTTAAGACATGACAGTCCTCAATAATTCCTGCATAAATGGTGTTTTTTCCTTTATGTCTTAAATCTTATTACTAAAAACTTACGACTTAAAATTGCTGCATAAATCCACCATAAGCCACAATTCACATGATATATGTATACTGTGACTATTCCTATACAATGTAATGTTGTCAATTTAGGAAAATAAATGATTGATTGATTGATTGATACATATTCTTGCCGTGGGAAATATAGTGTACACAACTTGTTGGAAAGTGCATTTTCTGTATAAATATACCTATACCCACAATATCCACTCGAGTATCCCACTCGTGCGAAAATGTGTTGCTGATGATGATGAAGATCTGCTTGTATATAAGTTCTCGATGAAAATCAATATAAGTTTATCTGGTGGCTATTGGAAGGTATTCGGTATTCGGATACTTTTTCCAAATTTAGTGACATTTTGGAGATGTGAAAGCCCTATCTACATTGGTTGATTCACGCGTAGCAGTGTGTAAATGAGTATGTTTTGGTTTTCCTCCACGCATTTTTCACGGAAATTTTTGTTATATACCTACATGCTTCAACTGCCTTTACGTTATTTCTCCAAAATCGAGCGATACGGAAGAGTGGTCGTCACCATGCCATCAATAATCAAATTAAAAAAGACGACGGAGACCGCCCACCTTTGCTGACAGCCGTTGTTGTCCAATTTTTTCGTTTTTTTACCTGGAATGTTAATTTTACTGCATACGCGTCGTTAAATAAGAGGGCCCCAATTTATCGCCTCATCGAGCAATAACATTATTAAAAAACTTACCACACACTGTATCCTTGGCTATTCGAAAATGCAGGGGTTAACTTTTTTGTACAACGTCATGAAACTTGCTGGGGTAAAGGTAACTTTTGTAGGTTTAAGGTGGATTAATGCAGCACAATCAACATCAAACTTCAACTTGAACTTGACTTGAATTGAATTAATCCTTGGTTTCGATGGTATTTTTTGTAACAAAATTAACAAAATCTAGGCATGTGATATTCTTGTAAAACATCTTTACAAAAAGTAACCTAATTCTGTTTGTGAACTGGAATTCTATTAGGTACCTACTCAATTTGACGAAATTGATTCATTTCCTCTGAAAATCTTCAATAAATGCGCCACATAACCTCAAAAATTTACATCTACACTAGAAAGTTGAAAGTTGGCCAACTTGTTAGTTCAAGTTTAGTTTTAATTTCTCTGCATAAAATCAACCATCATTTAACAAGAGTTTCAACTTCTTAGTTAGAGTTGAAGTGTAAATGTAAGTTGGGATTGAGTGTAAATTTGTGCTGCATGAATCCACCTTTACATTGTGTCAAATTTTCGACACTTTTTACGATATCTCAGTCATATTTGGGGATAGAGAGTTGCGGTTTTCACATCAATGTCCTATTATTTTGTGAAACAAACATTGCCGAAAACAGAACTATCGTAGCCCTTTATGTTTTTGAGAAACAGGGCGGAATTGAAAATATTGTATTTTGGGACCCTCCTGTATCTCAGCTATCTTTCAACTTATAGGAAAGGTAAAAACTGTATCTTGCACATATATTTACGTAGAATCCACTGGCGGAGTTAGATTTTCGGAATGAGGCGGTCATTATCTAGATATGAACCAAAGTTATGTTATTTGTATGTATATTCTTTAATATTTGAATCATGAATACTTGATTTTTTTGTGTGAAATTATGACGGTTCGATCTAGGAGGGATACTTTTTGAAAATTGATTATTTGATGTAGAAATATTTTCTTTTAGTTACCAAATTGGCTATGATCAGGTATATTTTTATACCTTTTCTTTATAGAAATTTTCGAAATGAGATAGTATCATCCCTAGCTTAATCCTTTGTCTACATGATGAAGTAGAAAAATTATAAAAATATTGATTGGTTTTCAAATGAAAAGTCAAGAAAGTGAGTGCTGTATTCGGTATTCTGTGCGGCTTCTTACCCACTCATCACTCATGTTTTGCAATTTGGAATGAATGGAAAATGAGATGAACATATAAAATGGCAAAATGACAATAAACCTTGTGTGTTTAATTTCACAAAAGTCTATGGAATTAATATACCAATGATATACAATAAAATTTGTATAATATTGTCTCTCTGAACGAGTAGCAGTAGTAGGTATAAGTACAGTTACGTTACGATATCAACGTTCTATCATCCCAATCCTCAAACTAATTATTTTATGCCTCGTGTAATTCGATTAAAAAACATAAAGTGTAAAAGCTCGAGCTTCGGTTCATGGCAGCCCATCGCTGTGTTTTTCACCTCGGGGGGTACGTAGCTTGACTAACAAAATCTTGTTAGGCACCTTATTTATCACTTTTCTTTCTCACTTCTTCATTGCACCACATAGACGTATCATGAGAAGAATCGAATGAGCCCATTGATGAATATAGTCAGCCATCAGCTTAGTGAAAATTTTGCCATATATTTATTTCTTCCAAATTAAATATTTGCTTATCCATCTCCAATAACATCATCATCATCATCCTCAACATTATCATTATCGAAATGAATATCGCATCTCAAACTTGTTCAGATGTGAATACTTTTATGGAAAGCCTGAGAAAAAAATCATCAATCAAACATTCTGCAATTTTTACTAGCGTAGTATGCTTTGCCTAGCTGTTTGAGCAGCATTAGATTTTTTTTCTTATATTCAGAGCTATAATGTGTAGATATACTTCAGTCATTTCCTAATAGGTCAACTTATATATACAGGAGGAGTATGATGACATGTTCTTGAGACCTATATTTCGAAAATAGTAGTTCTCTCGGTAGTACTAGAACTCTTTCTGATGGATGATGGATCAATTCCTATGCTGCAATGTGATCCCATCAACTGACGTCACTGTGTTGCCTTCTTGTGTTTATCATAAGACGAACAAGTATACATGTAGAAGGCAACGCGCTAACGCCACATATTCGATTATTTTCCTTCTGATCAAAAATGGATTCTCTTGGGTCTCCATTTTTTATAGACTGGACATGAATGTCGCGGTAAGTGAACCATTCAATCTTCCGTCCGGCCTCCATGGCACTAGAATTCTGCATCTGTTACATTACATTACATTTTATTATTCTCGTGTAGTATAGTTCTGATCGAAGATGGATTCTCTTTGGTCTCCATTCCTTATAGTAGATTGTAGATTGTGGATTGTAGGAGGGTCGTTAAGGCTCGACCTATTGGATCTTTTGTGCATAACCCTTAATCTATTCGAGGCCCGGGATTCCGAGGCTTCGTGCGAAGTTTATCAGTTTCCTGGGAGCTAGGTTCCTGATATCGGAGGGCTCTAAGAAGGCGCCCCTTCCAGGAACTTGAGCCTCTTGCAGAAGAGTGCTGGGCATTCGCATAGCAAATGTTCTGCAGTTTCAGCGAAGTTCTCGCAGTAGCGGCAACTATCACTCTCTGTTTTACCCATCCTTTTGAGGTGGTACCTCAGAGGGCAGTGTCCAGTGAGGAGTCCCGTTACCAGTTTCGAGTCTTTTTTGTCCAACTCGATAAGCTATTTAGCTTTCCTTGGCGAGAGGCTCACTAGCCTTTTCGCTTGTCTTTGTCCTGGCACTTTATTCCAGTGAGATTTCATTTCATCCGCTTCCCAGCGTCGGAACTATTCTCTCAAGTGGGCTTTGGAAAGTCCACAGAAGGGTTCTTGGTCGAGAAATTGTGTATTGTGCAAGGCAGTCTGCTTCCTCGTTGCCTCTAACTGCCTTATGACCGGGCACCCACATCAAAGTGACCTGGTTGTTCGCTGCCAGTTGTCTTAGGGATTGTTTACAGTCCCAAGTCAGTTTAGACTCACAAGTGTATGACTTCAGAGCTTTTAGTGCTGCTTGGCTATCTGATAGGATATATATTTTTGCCCTTCGAGTATCCCTTTCGAGGCACTCCTAGGCACATATCTCTATAGCATGTACTTCTGCTTGAAAGATGGTTGGGGTGTTACCAAGGGGTTTTAGTATATATACTATGAATGATAATAAGTAAACCGTTTATTCTTTCGTCCGACTTTCACGGAAATCCACTAGCGGCACTAGCATTCTGCATCTGTTGAGATCGAACAAATCTTTATGCATCATAATATTTTGTGCTTGTACCCTTTTCGAAAAAACTGGGATACGCTCTCGTCTCTCCATATCTCCCAGTGCTCTTACTCGCTAGTCCTCGAACCACACACTTCGCTAACAAGCAGTTATTTATTTAATTATTTATTTATGCTATAATAGGTGCGTTTTGCCCACCTCTTCGTCTTATTTATGGAGCCACACGCAGCCCAGGCAGGCATTCCAATTGAAAATCACTAAGAAGTATTTATTGTTCAACGACCAATAGCTATGCTGATTGGACCAGCTTCAAATGGACGATTTAATGAGAGAGATGAGTTATTATGGGTGGCTAATATTTATTTTGTTCAGCGATATTTCACAAGGGGAAAATCAATTTTGCGAAATGTTTCATCGAAACACTCAATATGTATATAAGTATGTTGTAAGTCTTTTGAATATTTTCTTGATTGTTTTGTTCTAGCTTCACTTTTGAGCATCCACGAATATAATGAAAATAATTCTTGGGACAATATGTTTTGGATGTTCTGATCCTGATTTTACCTATATGGCTCAGGCAAATGTTTTGGGAGTACTGTTACAGCTGAAAATATATAGGTAGATCAAATCACATCTTGACTAACACTTCAAAATCACAATGTGAATTTGAAATTATTTCCCTTTTTCACATGACGTATTCACAAATTTCATCAATTCGAATCGTTTACGAATAAATCATAAAAATGATATCTAAACAACACCAAAACGAACACTATGAAGAGGTTGATTTGAATACTCATAGATCTTATTGCTTACGCTAGATCCGGCATCATGTAGTAATTTTTTGGTCTAGAGGGGTCTGCAAGAAAGTAGGTACTATGGTCACGTGGGACAACCAGGGACGCGCCAAGTATTTTCGGCGCCGTCGTGCGAAATAATGATAAGCGCCTCTAATAACCAATCTTATAATATTGAGGTAAAATTAACACCCCTCGCTTCTAGTTGTTCGTTGAATTTTTTCAATAATACTATACTTTTCAGTCAAATCTCTATATTTGTGAAAAAAAATACACGAGAAATATCAATAGAATATGAAACAACAGTATTTGAGAAAACAAAAATAGAATAGCAATTTTGTTTTGGAACAGATAATGATTGAGAGATTTTTCAGTATGTAATTGGACTTTTCTAGCTCTACTTTTTGCAAATTCATCAATAATACTTTCCATTTCGAGTTGCTTTAAAAAGTCAGACTCTATAGAAATAATTGCAAGATTTTATAATCTAACCGCTCTTGGCCCATTCTAGATCTTGAATAATTTTGTATCAACTTCAATTTAGAGAATGACTTCCCGGCTGTAGCTACAGAAAATGGAATGGTTAATAATATGCGCAATGTAATCGTAATGTTTGGAAATGAGTGGGTTAGGTTATTTGTTACAGACATCGCGTTTTTGTCGCCATTTTGCATAAATTGTAATTCGTGTAGAATATCTGTTCCATCTATATCTTTCTCGTTTCGATCTTTGTCGGTTAAGGTCTCCTCCAGTTTCTTACAAAAATCGAATTGATCTTGATCGGAATATTTGCCGAAATCCTCAACATTCCACAAAAAATTAAAAACAGAATGACACGATAAAAATTAAAAAATTTCATTCCGAAAAAGCAATTTACTTTGAATTTCATTTCTTGATTTTTAATTGGCTGGTCGTCACCTTCTTTTGCCTTAACACTTCAGTAGATCTAAATTTTGCATCAACTTCTAAGCAAGAAGCTATTTTTGGCATCTACTAATGAGTCAATAAAGCCTTTGTCAGATCGATATTGTTTGAGAAATTCATTAAGGCTATTCAAACTTTCGCAAGCCTGGGAAATATTTAATTTTTTTGATTGCAGAATCTTAGTAACAACATCCACTTAATTTAGAATCTTGTACCACAAGACTACCATACACACAAACTCATAGTTTTTAATTTTTTTACCTAAGGAAGTAGCTAGATGTTTTGTAGCATTGTCGAAATCATTTCCGGAAAAAATTACATAAAGAGCATCGTAAATTTCGCCCTACTGAAATCTTACTTACTCAATTATTTTTCAAAATTGCCTCAGATACATAATAGCAAAAAAGGCACTCTATACGACTTAGGCGCTTATTGCGACAATAATGAACAATCAACCGGTCGCCGATCGACAAACTGTGTTGGTGGATAGTACATTTTCACCACCGATTTGATAATGTTGATTTGTGTAGAAAATTCAAAACGACCGTAGGCGCCTTTTTGGTCTTGGCGCCGTCGTGCGCCGCACGACTTTGCACATATGGACGGCGCGTCCCTGGGGACAACACATTTGTATGGTCGACAACTAAAACGACCAATCAATGGCTTAGTACTTTTAACCCCCCGGACCTACAAAACAAGTAACCTGGATACCGGATCTAGCGTAAGCAATAAGATCTATGTAAATACCCCTTTTAACCATAGGGACGCCGAACATGCGCATAGAAATTTGATTTTTGCGGTTTCACATTTTGTGATATTGCATGCACATAACACAATCCGTTGAATTGTACCTTTCCAATTATTGTGAACTAAATAAAATATTTGATCGATAAAATGTTGAGACCGTTTTCCGGAAAACCTGTAGTGTGATAAATTAGATGTACCGTTGAAGAAAAATGACGAATTGAGAATATAGTGAGCTGAAGAGAAAATTGACCCAATCTTTATTCTCTAACTCCTGATGATATCCTTGAAGAATCCCAATGATATCCTGCTCCCCTTCTGATTCCCACACCCTCTTCATCATCATAACAATGCCCGAATAATTCGCTTACAACATAATTCGGCAACCAACGCTCTCTGACGGCGATATCCTATTATTTTGCACGTGCAACCTCTATAACTACCGCCTCACGTGGCAACCGAGGAGTTGTTTGCTAAGTTGCTTTTTACCTGTAATTATTTCTGAATCTCGTTATTCCCGGCCAGACGGTTGGTTGGGGCTTGTTTGGAAGGGGAGGGGACAAATTGGGGATAATTTTTCCATCGATTTTTCGCCATACTGCGAGTACCTATACCTGTGGCAAGTCACTCATGAGTCATTACTGATGGTCATTCTTTCTTTGCTAATATTGCGGTTTGAAAGTCCCTCATTATTCAGACGACTGAAAATCACAACAATAATGCTTTTACAGATTTATGCCTACCGACTGTCTTATAAAAAAGCCTCAAGCTATATGTTCGCCATTTTCAATTCTATTTGAAAAAATAAAGAATAAATTATTGCTTTGAATAACTCAAACTTGTATTGATATTAACAACTGAAGAAAAATCAACTTCTTTTATATAATAGGTCATACGTGATCCTACACGACCTGACAAACATCGAATTGAATCAAGACCCAAGATTCAGAAGAATAAAATACAAAAGCCCAATAATACACACATTATTGAAGCAATAGGATTTCTTTCATCAGCGCCTTGAAGAGTCCACAGAAGAGTTCTGGACCAAGAAATTGTGTTTGCCCTTTCAATCATAAAACACACTATATGAATAACGCTCAATCTTTGCCACAGTAGTTGTTTGAAGCCAACATCCAGATCAGTTACTAGGGTTACCTCATTCTACAACAAGGATAGCAACAACAGATTCCCCATATATCTAATAATAACTATATAGGTAACATGGATACCACAGCTGAAGCCGAAAAATAAAACAAATGACAGTCTGCGGGACAAATCGCGAATATGCGCATGCGCAAGTTTGAATTAAGAATCGACATTCGTTTCCATCATGGAGGAGGGTAGCTTTCTAGTGAGCGACAAACGTATGATAATTATTAAAAATCAATCAAATGTGTCACGTAACCTTCAATTCGATGTTTTTATTTTATCATAACATATGTTTTTCAAATATTCATTTATCGATGGATTGTTGGACGAATTTGGATACTACTAGTTGATAATAGATGCAGAAATGGATGTGATCTACAAAGCGATACTTGCGATTTGCATAGAAACCTGTGACGATAAAGTCATCGGAACAAGATTCGGGGGCTAATTTTTGATCAATCACTGTTATCACTCACTAATATCAATTCTGTGAACAATCAGTAAGTACATCTCATTTACATAATTTGGGTTAACAAATATACCTAACCTATGAAATTCTAAGAACGTCAGTGGATTTCAACTCGTCAAAACTCATCATTAGCAAGCCAGACAGTCTTTTGTTTTTCCAAAACTGGCTTCACTTTCGCGTGAAGAGAAGAATAGGTGTTATCCATATAGTTGTTATTAGATACATATATGAGATTCCCCCAGCACCAGTGTATTGTCATATTGGAAGGGCCTGAATTTGAATAAATTGACCTACTAACAGAATCATCGCATATCCATTCTTCGTGATACTGAATGAAAACAATGTAAAAACAAAGTTTTCCGAAAATATACATCTTTGATTGATTACCCGAATGATAATAGATTCAATTCACTGACACAACTATATTGTTTCTTTTCTGGCAATATAAAGTTGCAAAGTGTCGAACTTGAGAAATATAACATCAAACATGTTGTTATTACTTTTCAATTCCACTAAATATTTATTTATTTACTACTCTGAGTATTCTGTTACCACTTGGGCCAACGATTTTATCACTTGTAGTGAAATAATGCGAGCAAACTCTAACCCCTCTTGGAATATTCTCTTTATTGATCATATTTTTTCATATATCCAATAACTCTTCATTTCGGGTAAATCCTAGAATGTTTTCAAATTACCAAAAATCGAATTACAACGAATGATACGACACTGAGTAATTCACCAGTGGAATGTTGTATTCTGGTCACCACTTTTAAATCGTCTCTCACACATTTAACAGCGTTTCTCCATCCTTTAAATTCGATTTGAACAGAATACACAAGGTTTTTAAGTAAAATCCTATTCAAATGTTTACACAAACTGGAAATATGCCGTTTGATGAACCATCAAACAAAATTTGATTTGAAAACGAGACGTGTCGCGCTGTCACTGTCAGCGTTCGATCGATTATCGGTTGAACGAGATTAGCGGTGTTGGCGCATTCACCAAATATGCCGCAATCTTCAGAAATGCGTGCTTTCTATCAAACACTCATATGACTCATATAAGCACCAACCGAAGGATTCGATTCGATTCGATTCGATTCGATATATATATTTGGGAACCTTAAAAAAATGTGGTCTTCGGATGATTTATTATTATCAAATGTAATGATGTGGCAACCTCTGTGGAGGAAAAAAACATGAATATGAATTCCATGTCTAGTGGGTTTGTTGTTCGGAGGATTGTCTCTTTTTTGGCAAGGCAGTCTGATTATCTCTTGTGACCTAGAGAATCATAGAACTCAGAAGCGGCTTCTTTCGAGACATATTCGATATGACCTATAAATGAAGAGGGTTTAGTGAATAAAGAACTATTATGATATCTCTCGATATAATGAGATGCTAAATATTGGAATTTATTCTTCATTGTGTTGTAAGTCATAGACCAAATTCAAATATTCCCGCCTTGCCTTTGACACACGGAAACGGTCATGTGTCAGTTTCCCTCGGTGACATGATGATTGATGACAGTTTAGCACTTCCGTCATCCATATTGAATGTAGAGAGGTAGAAGGAAGGGGAATGAGATTCGTGTATTGAGACGAGAGTCGACATGTTTTTATGGTTATGGTTTTTTTTAAAGTGAAATAAATATGACGAAGGCTGAATAGATGTTTTATTGGAGACCAAGAAAATACAACAATTGTTTGTTCTTACCTTGAACCATATGTTATTGCATGGGTGAAACAGTTTTCCTGCTGAAACCAAGCGTTTAATGAGTTCCAACAATATTCATGGAAACTTCTGCCCTCTCTCTCTGAGGTGGTGTTTGATATTCGTCTATTTTTCTGTGATCGACCGGATATGAGGCTGTAGCCATAACTCGAAGAAAAGGGTTCCTGTCGGCTCAGAGGCGGACTTTCTCGCGAAACAATAAGATTTTATTTGAACACATGTATAAACACCTCCCACGGTGCGTTCTCTTCAGCCCGACCTAACGTTATAGTCCAGGCAATTTTCAGTACACCCCCAGCCAACAACAGGAACTACAGGAAGTAGTTTTTTTCACGGGTAACAACTTGAGCAGAAGCTGATTTATTTGTTGTCAAAGTGGAATAAGTACATCAATTCCTGATCTTTCAGAAATGGAATCAATTTTTCTTAAGATAGTGACAACATGACAGACTAGTAAACCTTAAGAAATTGTTCAAATCTATATACGCCACTTAGTTAATTCAACGACGATAGGATTTACATGAATTATTGGAAAACTGTAGTGGTCGTTTGAATGTTTTTTCCAGCTGTACGAAACACTAGTATTAGTCAAAGTAGGAAAAAAGCTCCAAGTCATCTCCACATCATTCAATAAGAACAAAGGTTATAGGAAATATGTTTCGAGTACATATGTACTCATCATCAGCCCGAATAAGATATGATTGCTACAAGAGAACATGGTGTAAAAAGTATGGTCTTGACAAGAAGTATAACTAGTACTTACTGGAAGATGAAAAAGTTACATAACAAATTGAAAAATGATTGCAAGGAGAATTTAATACGGGGCCATGTACCCACAAATTAGGGATATCAGGACGGTAACATATTGAAAAGGGTTTTTTGCAAAAAAAAATTCAATACGTTACCGTCCTGATATCCCTAAGTTTTGTCGAATGGATTGTCATTACATGATTGTTTGAATAACTAATATTATAATGTTGCTGTCTAGAATGACATCAACTAAAATCATCTAAATAATTTCAATTTTCAAGATACAATTTCGACATTTGGGGATATTTGCTGATTAAATGTTTCAAAACTCAATCCAGCTGGGCCTATATATACGGACCGAAAAAAGAAGAAGTAGAAAGCTGTTGCTTGCACTGTTGAGGTCACCAATTTCTTAGATGAATTAGAAATATTTTTCATTAAAACATGGAATATTTGAGCATAATCGATTTCGAAGAAAAATTTGACAGTGTCAAAATTATTTTGTACCTGGCCATAATTTCATATTTATGCACCGGGATAAAATTTAGAAATTCAAGATACAATTTCAAGATTGGCATACATTTTATGGTGGAACACTATGATGTAGTACCTATATTTGGTGACATTTGGGGATATTTGCTGATTAAAAGTTTCAAAACTCAATCCAGCTGGGCCTACGGACCGAAAAAAGAAGAAGTAGAAAGCTGTTGCTTGCACTGTTGAGGTCACTAATTTCTTAGATGAATTAGAAATATTTTTCATTAAAACATGGAATATTTGAGCATAATCGATTTCGAAGAAAAATTTGACAGTGTCAAAATTATTTTGTACCTGGCCATAATTTCATATATTCATGCACCGGGATAAAATTCAGAAATTCATTTCAGTTACTACTAAAACTACTGAACGAATAATACATTGGATATCTTAGCAATACCAGATATCTATACTTTCGGCAAAGTTTACAGAATATACTTCTGTAAACTTTGATTCCGGCAACTGTGTACAGGCGCAAATATGTTGGCATTTGAACTGTGTGAAATTGACCAACCTATTACCGATTGCCGCTTATTTATTTAACATTCGATCTAAATCAGCACCTTAACATATGTCATACAGACCGATAACAACTTCGTAATTATCGTCATGTCAGTCTGGAAATGCGGGTTTTATTGTTATTGCGTTTGTTGAAATATTAAATACGAAACGAGACTGTGTAATTAAAGGTACTTTATTGGCGGAATTTTGCGCAAGGCAAGTGATCGTTAAGTGTGAGAAAGAGAAACAGCCTTCAGGTTATTTGGCACAAAAACATACTGCCGTAATTGGTATCAAGTATTTTATTTTTCAATTGACAATCGCCGATGCTGATTTGAGATAACTTTCCGGTTATTTCACACAACAATATACCGACTGCCGGCTAATTGGCATCAAGTGGTTTTTTTTTGATTGGCAATCATTGATGCTCACGAAAAAACTGATCGATAGGAATTAAGTAAAATTCATTCAAATCGAACAAAAATATAGGCTGTTTTACCTGATTACGCACGAAAATAGTAAAATGAGACTTTCACGTATGTACAAAATCACACAGCAATCAGATATAATTTTTATTGAAATCAATATGTTCTGCAGTTTTAGTAAAGTTCTCGCAGTAGCGGCAACTATCATTCTTAGATTTTCCCACCTTTTTTTCCCAACTCGAGTAGCTGCTTAGCTTTCCGTGGCGATAGGTTTTCTATACAGTGTCCTTCATAAAGTCCGCATCATATGGGAAAAACTTTTATTAATGATTTATTTTGAAATTCGACTTGGGCGTTAAGTTGTGCTTCGAAAAATATGAAAAATGACCTACCCGGATTTGGTCACGTGACTTTCGCTACCTGTCAAAAGTAATATTTTTTCAAAGTAATCGCTGAAAATAGGCTTATTTGTTCGAATTTCGAAAAAATTTAAGGGGAAAAGTTGTTTCTTGTTCGATTCATCCAAAAAAATATGTTTTTCTCAAGAAAATGAGAATTACTGGTTAACATTTCTGTTATTTTTGATGCAAAGTTGACGTATCTTCAAGCATGTAGGATAAGAATTCATTTAAGTGGATTTTTTCAGTATTAAAATGATACCAACGTCATAATTCAAAACATCATAACTTTTTATCTAAGTTTACGACTTTTCACGGTACAAATCTCAAATTAAATTCTTACTACTCCGGCTATAAAACTTTTATCAATTTTGTGAAGTAGGTGTAAAATCGAAAAAGAAACAACTTTTTCCCTTGAAATTTTTTGAAATTCCAATAAATAAGCCTATTTTCAGCGATTACTTTGAAAAAATATTACTTTTGACAGGTAGCGAAAGTCACGTGACCACATCCGAGTAGGTCATTTTTCATATTTTTTAAAACACAACTTAACGCCCAAGTCTTTATGAAGGACACTGTATAGCCATTTTGCTTGTTTTCATCCTGGCACTTTATTCCAGTGAAATTTTATTTCATCTGGTTCCCAGCTTCAAACCTCTTCTTTCAAATGGTCCACAGAATGGTTCTGGTCCAGGAAATTGTGTGCTTGCTTCTTCTTTGGCAAAACCTTAAGAAAATAATTAAAATGAAATCAAAACCACCAACAGCCTCGCCGTCACTTCTGTCTACTAAAGAGTGAAGGAGGTAATTCAGTTCCTGAAATAAAAAAAAGGTACGAAACTCGAAACATATATTGAGTTTTTCCAGGTATTCCGGTTGTTTCGTGTATAAAAGTACGTAGTAATCTATCATCAGACGAATATCTTTTGTTTCATCGATAAACCTTTTTTCTTACTATGTAAACGTAGTTTCCTCGTATACTTTCAAGAACCGATCTCCGATACGAGCAAAACGCGCACGATTTTGTTTATAAGCATATTAATAATGGTGATCAAATATTTAATCGGACCCCATCTTTCACTCGATGGTGTGGGCGGTTAAAGAGGTGGCGGTGTGAATAACAGCCGAACATCGCACTCAGACTGCTCAGAGAACTGAGAACGTATTTCACACGTCAACCGCTTTGCGATTTTTTTGAAAGAATGAAATTGGAAGTCCCCAAAGTTGAAAGCAATGGACTTGCTCATTATTTACCAGGTGTTTGAAGGTATAAATGCGGAATTCATTTATGATATGAATGGGGAATCTCCTATTATTTCTGAAAAACATCAAAAACTTTTCGAAAGAATTCTCAAAGTGTTCTTATGAGCCAGAGTATTCGTGATTTTCTCTGGACCCTAAATAAATATTGCTCCTTCAAACTTCCAAAATGTGGCCAGAATAATCTTTCTTCAAGGTCATGAACCTAGCCTTTGTTAACACAGTCCTTTCATACCATCTACTAGCGTTGCTTCTGTTGTGAACGTTCGCTATCAAAAATCTAGAACAACTCCTAATAAAAAGCCGCCACGAGGAATTCTATCTCGCAAATTCCATCTTAGCATACAGTTATACCATAATACCAGAGAACAAGATGAACCATTGTAAACAAACGAAAAACGATAAGATTTTCACGATAAATATATTTATATATATTTTTTCACAACATGTTTCGGTAACACTGCATATAAATATATTTATCTTGAAAATCTTATCGTTTTTCGTTTGTTTACAATAACTATGGATTTTCATCAAGTAACGGCCAAGTCAATAAAAAAAAACAAGATGAACGTCATATGGCCTCTCAGAGCCATTGGTACTGAGAGAATCCTTATATTCTCGAAACAATATCAGCTTGAAGTTTCTTAGGGTGACTTTATAAAAACTTACATTTAAGATTTATCACCTAACATTTAAGACTTAAGATCTGATAAGTTGATTGAGTTATAAAAAAACTTAAGATTTAAGAATATTTGACACGGAACAAATAATTTTGACGTTGGCAAGTTCTAACCTATAACCATTATTATTGTTTTTGTTTGAATTTTCTTTAATTTCATTTGAATATTATTTGTGTCATGGACGATGCTCTATTAATTCAAAAAGTTCAAGAATTCAGACATATTTATGATAAACAAAGTAGTTATTCTGAAATGAACTCGTCAGGAAAACTGCCTGAAAAACACTTGGCCAAATATATCTTAGAAAACTGAAAACCATCATGATTTGATCCTGGACAGCCTACATCAATGGAGATGAATTTATGAGATGCATCACAGATAGCCATCAATACTATGCTTGAAAGTCTTCTTGTAGGAGGAGTATATCCTGTTCCAGCATGTTTTGGATTTTGTATCTCAATATGCTTTCCATCAAGGGCACCAATACCAGTTTGGCATATTCCATTTTTCATAAAATTCCATTGAGATTCCATGCCAATCGATTTTTTCAGTAAATTTTCTACAGTACATCGCTGGTTTCCTGTATGATGATATGTGTACATAGTAGTCAGTCTAACATAAGCAATTTGCTGCATAGAGCAATCTTCTGATCTGATAAATAGCTAAAATTTGAAGTTATTATTGTTGACATCGATTTCAAAACAAAAAACTGAAACCAAAATGGAGTTGGAATGGGTATTCCTCTTCCCATGTATGGGTTTAACTTTTTATTTTCAATTCCGACCTTTTTTTCTCATGCATCTCAAGTAAACACCAAGCCCAAAAATCATGAGCAAACTACATGAAGTAAATGATGCCCATGGTCTTATCACTATTATAAAAAAATTAATAAATGCAACCAAATAATCACAGACTATCCACACCAACAAATAATATTCGAAAATATAACCCAACATTCAAATATCGCGGGAAACAGGATGTCACTTTTCGTTGCTCGAACATGCGCATCTCCTATTTTCATTTATGATCATTTATCATCCATTTCTTAAGTTGGAAGTTGGTCATCTTCTTAAGTCTTAGGTGTAAAATCATAAGTCTTAAATGGTTTTCTAACACAATCAATGATATTTCCATGATTCATCTGTCATAAGTGATAAGTATTAAATGTTAGGTGATAAATCTTAAGTCTTAAAGTTTTTTATAAAGTGGCCCTTTCTCTTAATTTAACACGGTGATTTTGCCCTAGCTGTCAAATATACATACCTACGTATACTCTATGATTTACGAAGTACGATCAAGTATGTTTACTCAGTTTTCTGAGGGTTCCAATCCATACTTTAGGTTGAACAACTTTCCAATCGTTTATTTCCAAAATGGGAAGATATTCTCAAAACCCAAGCAATAAGTCATGACTTGCGTTTGCAGTGGATTGTAGATTGTAGGAGGGGTCGTTAAGGCTGTGTAGCCTCTCAAGCACCTCGACCTATTGGATCTTTTGTGCATAACCCTTAATCTAATCGAGGCCCGGGATTCCGAGGCTTCTTGCGAAGTATATCAGTTTCCTGGGAGCTAGGTTCCTGATGTCGGAGGGCTCTAAAAAGGCCCCTTTCAGGAACTTGAGCCTCTTGCAGAAGAGTGCTGGGCATTAGCAAAGCAAATGTTCTGCAGTTTCAGCGAAGTTCTCGCAGTAGCGGCAACTATCACTCCCTGTTTTACCCATCTTTTTGAGGTGGTACCTCAGAGGGCAGTGTCCAGTGAGGAGTCCCGTTACAAGTTTCAAGTCTTTTTTGTCCTGCGTTTTCAATACTACAATTGAGAAACGTCGTGATTGAATACTTTACTTTGGATAAATACGGGAAGTAATACTTCGAAAGTTGGGATAAATCAAGTAGGCGGAAATCGAGAACTTCTTCAATGACCCATAATTGGGGATAAATTATGTCATCTACTTCATCAACTGCGGTTATGTAATATGATAAAATTCAAAAAATCTGCGTATACCCAATTAGATCATCACGAGTTTCTTTTGTCTTACCATTATTGGAATTGATCCTAATGCCTAGAGTACACAAGATATGTGTTGTTTCGAAAAATTCCTGCATAATGAATACACCTTTGATGGTGTCATCTGTTTCACAAGAAATTTGCACAATTATTTAGAAATGAATACATCATTTGTTTTAGTTAGCTGCCTATCCAGAACATTAATATTTGTTATAATTGGATCGACAAACTGTTCTCAGTCCAGAGGTAATCAATCATAATTGTAAAATTCAATAAATCGGAAGGTTCATAGGAATGTGTACTTATCTACATGCGTATTAGAGATTACTAACGCTCTTCAACTTTACATAACTAGGTATCTATCTATTTGAATCAGGAAAAAACTCATTTATCACCACAAAACTCATGATTTTTCAAAAAGAATTTCATAGTTGAAAACCGAGTTGAAAATTGTAATCAAATATATCCATCTCGTAACTTTCTTGATATAGTATAGTTTCTCTTCAAAAATTGAAGTTTCCTATTGATCAAAATAAATATAATAGTATAAAAAATTACTCATATTTTCCAAATGGAGTTGATTTCCGATATTGAAAACTATAGGTAGCCCATTGCCATATTTCATATCTTTCGAGAAACCTCACAAAATTAACACGAAAACAGGGTTGCCACTGCTATTACTTTCGTAATAGATCTGTTACTATTAATCTATTACGCTATTACTATAGACCAAAAAACTGTTACTATTTCGCTGAACAGCCATCAACAGTGGCCCGTAATTTTACCCAAGAATTCTACCAACTTCGATATTTTGCTTGTGTCATCCACCTTTCTTATGTCTTTGATTGTGCATCGAAGCACTATATTTGCAGGCGGAAAATTCGAATCTTGAACAATGCCTTGAAACATTGAAATAAATGAAAAATCACTATAGATTTGTTCATATTTTGTTTTTGTAGTACGGAAATTTGTAGGTACAAAAATGAAATTCATCAGTTGCAAGTTGGAATATGGTAATCAGTACGCTACAAGAACAAAAACTGATCATTATGTTTTGTAAACATCTCGAATACATCACAACGAAAAATCTATTACTTTCTATTACTATCTCAACTCCAATTCTATTACGTTGTATTTCAAAGTGGTGGCAAAGTTGCCTCCACTTGGCACTTAATAGTGCCTAATGTATATACAGTCGATGGTAAGTTAAACGTTTCTGGAGAACAGGACGTAGTATTATTCTGAAAATTTGGTTTCTAGTGTAATCAGTTTTGTTCTATCGTTCTAAAATATTCTCAGCGTTGCGGCGATGCCGCTTCTATCGAAAAGTAGCAACAACTTTGTTATTTCAAATGAAACACCCTGTATTTTGTTACATTTTCGAATTCTCCCTGAAGAGCTGATTACGTCAATGCGTCATACTTGGGGTCTGGGGTGAATGATTACTGAGATATAGGGTGTGAAAAATCAAGATTTTCTGTGCCGAAGCTATCCATTATTGCTCAAAACACGTTGGTTATGTTAGCTCCCGGCTGGCCAGCTCCAAGCGGTATTTTTCCACCACGGTCAAATCATTTCACATATCAGGCACACTCGACTCTCGCCGATTTCGATCGCGGTGTTTGGTAGAGTATATGGGTGTACCGGGTACCCAATGAAGAATATCTGATAAACGGATTCCATATATATTTTGATTTTATAGTATTCCACTCATTACTTATAATGCTCATATTACATATTATGAAAATATATACAAATGTTCCATGTATCGAAATATAGATTATCTAAACTGTCGAACAAATTTTCGTATTTTTTCTGGTTTCCATAGTGAGCGGCTATGGCAAATGATTAGCAGATGACATGAAGGGATGCAAGGACTACTCAGTGGGATTTCTTCGTCCCATCATATCTGCCCTGAATGGCCAGCTCCAAGGATCGAAATATGAATTTCAATACCACTTAGAACAAATTTTCGTATTTTTTTTCTGGTATCCAGAGTGAGCGGCCAAGGCAAATGATTAGGTGATTGCATGGAGGGATGTGAGGACTACTCAGAGGAATTTTTTCGTCCCATCATATCTGCTCTGAATGGCCAGCTCCAAGGATCGAAATATGAATTCCAAATACCACTTAGATCAAATTTTCGTATTTTTATAGCCATAGCCGCTCACTATGGAAACCAGAAAAAAAAATACGAAAATTTGTTCGACAGTTATGAGAATCTATATTACGATATATTTTTTTATGTTCTGGTTCTCACGAAAAGAGATATCTTGTAATGTTCAAAGAACATCGTGAGAACCAAGGGAAAGAAGGTAGGAGTTGGTGTTCTTCTTAGATTTCTGGAGATTGTATTCCTCGGGGAACACCTCCCTAGGCAATGAGTTCCATTTGTATATTTTTTCATAATATGTGATATGAGCATTATAAGTAATAAGTGAAATACTATAAAATCAAAGTATATTATATGGAATTCATTAGATATTCTTCATTGTGTACCCGGTACACCGCGATCGAAGCCGGCGAGAGTCAAGTGTGCCTGGTATTTGGAATAATTTAACCGTGGTGGAAAAATACCGCTTGGAGCTGGCCGGCCGCGAGCTAACATCACCGACGTACAACTCCTGTGGCCTTGGGGAGTGACCTTGGGGAGTGACCTTGGGCTGACCTTGATAATATAGTGACCTTGGGCTGACCTTGATAATAGAGTGGCCTTGGGAGTTGATGCGGCTTTGGGGAGTAATAGATAAAAATCTAAAGGTCCCTGCTGAGGCCATAAATGGAAAAAATAATAAAAGCATGTCCATGGTTGGAATTTCAGAAATATTCAAGAATGAATTGAATATTCTCATAAGAAATTCTAGCGGAATTTGGAAATTAACTGATGTCGATCAATTATTAATCAAATCATGTTTAGATCAAAGTAATTTGCTGGCATTTCAATAATATTCTGGAATAAACTCGATATTTTTAGGTACACATCATTCTTGAATTTTGATTAATCTCGAATAATTCCACTACTGAAGAATTCTGAATGATTCCCCAGTTGAATAGAAATAAGTATCTTCGAAACACATAAAAGCTAGAAATTTTATAAAGGAAATTCAAATGATCTATAAAATCCTTTTCAAATTTGAAAATCAACGAGACTCGGTATATAGTATCGCCTCTCATCGACTTGGATATGGTTAATTCATGCTCAAAAAAAGCAGTAAAAAGATTATAGTTATTTTGCATTGTTCTTTGTTCTCATTCGTATCATTGTGGACAGTCATATTCAACTTATATAATTGTTCTTGAACCACATCGATAAGCTAGGATGATTTTGTCTGTGTGCTTGAACACTTCGGTTGTTCGGCACAATATTGATGATATATACGCCGGTGTCATCATCATTGTCGTGACGGTATTATATAGAAATATAATAAAGACAGCATCATCCCTCTAAGACATTGGAAGTGCGGTCTCTTTTACCCAATTAACTATTGTGAATGTGTGAGGTGCGGATTATTTGGTTATCGTGTGATGTGCGGTTTATTCGTTTACCGTACGTGTGCAGTGTTCTAAAATGTGAGGTGACAAAAGAATAGCATCATTATGGCATGTAGTTCCAGAAAAAAATGGAAATCACTACTCAAGTAGGGGTGGATTGAAGAATTGTTTCCCGAGGGTGAGTGAATTTTCATTTTGCATGCATTTGTTCCGGAAGAGGCCCCCGTTCCTATCGGGGCCTCCTGTCGGGGCCTCCTGTCGGGGCTCCCTAGTTCCTGCCCTGCTAGATCGCCAAACGATAACTTATTTTTTATGTCCATACATTGTTATATATCTATGATTGTGATTAGCTCACAAACATAGATTTCGAAGGTGAGTGATCTTCAATTTACATAGATATTTATGCACCAAAACCTGTGAATCTAACCAAACAATACATTTTTGTAACTTGGTTATATAAACTCGATTTTATTGTTGGTATTTGATAGTTTTTTCCAGCAGCAATCGCTATGCTGAGTTAGGTGAAAAAAACCTAACATATCAATCTTTATTATTCGGCTAGTAACAAGTGGAGTCATACACGTACCTACTTTGTTCCTCATCACCGGTTATTACCTATAACGTCGTATTACTCTGATCTCATATTTTTACATACACAGTAACCGCTACCCTCTTTGTTAGGTTAGGTGGAAAAGAAAAATATCAGGTTGAACCGTTGACTGATCAATCAACGGGTTGAACCGTTATATATATTGAATCATACCCTTTGTTTGACAAGCTAAATTTGCTTTTGCGTGGCGAATGGATATCTAGTTGATAAAATATAAGTGACGTAATCACCATTGTGGCTCACGCCAATCTAACATTGGCCCATTTTTTGGGAAGAGGCCAATAAGACAAAAAATCACAAAAACGAGTTTTCTTGTTCATGTGATTTTGACATTTGATATTTGTTGCTGTTGAAGTGTCATGATTTGTAATGATTTCATTGATTCTCGGTTTGAAAACTAACGTAATTGCAACTACTAATTTCATATTTTTATAGAATGTGAATTCCTTCATCCTCCATTATTGACTTCCATAATTGGTTTTTATTCAAAATATTGAAACAGAAATAAAAAAAACGGGGTTATGATGTCTACATAATCCTGACTTAAAATGTAAAGCCGCCAATTGTGGCCGCTTAGAGTTGAGCGAGCTTAAATGATTTTCTAGATACGGTGCATATAAATTCGTAACTATAAGCGGGCTTAAGCCTTAAGATTAGCTTAATAGTATACGGCGAATACGGCCGTGAAATACATTATTTGTTCATATTTTGTTTTCGTAGTATGAGAATTTGTAAGTACAAAAATGAAATTCATCAGTTGCAAGTTGGAATATGGTAATCAGTACGCTACGAGAACAAAATCTGATCATTATATCTTGTAAACATCTCATTACATCACAACACAACGAAAAATCTATTACTTTCTATTACTATTTCTATTACGATGAATTTCAAAGTGCATGGTGGCAACACTGCACGAAAAGTGTTATTCCTCATCTGATTTCCACAAAATATCGTGTTCGTCGATCATTATATCACCAACAAATATACCGAAAATAATTTCACAAATGAATCCCCAAATCACACGCCTGTAACCAAGAAAAAAACCCAATGTAAAGTAGAGACGAGATTAAAGATTCCTATCAGAGAAACTTATAAGTCAAACTTTAATAAGAATACAGTCTGGGTCTTATTAATAGTCTGTGAAGTTAGAAACCGTGTTCAAAGTGCCTTTGAGCACGATAAACGACTATTCGTTACGATAATCCTGAGACAGGAAAGGGAGTTTGGGTCAGACGTCGAAAAAATCGCACGTAAAACCATGTAGCTACAAGGATCTTGATTGTTTCGTGAGTAAATCTATCTTTCTTGAAGATAGGTTCGTTGAACTCGCATGTCACTCAATAATACTGAATTGATTATAGTTTATCGAGATGATCTCATTAGATGAGGAATACAAAATAAGTGAGCATAATGGAAAGTAAGCTACATTTGCTATTCTAAGAAAACTAAGAGAATTAGAAACCTAACCTGTATAGTAGAAGTGTATATAATCAAGGGTACAATACAAAAATATATCTATGGATACATGAAGCATGTGGCTTCATTATCTTACCAAATCCTATTGTTGTTTTGGTTTATAATCATGTTCTCGTTCATCTATGGCATCAATATAACTTTCTAATATTGGTCAGTGAATACGTTATTTTTGAAAAGTGTTGAAAAGTGTTTGAAAAGTGTTTCTTAACCGCCAACTTAGTTGCAAAGCAACCCTCGAAGTCTCATTGAGACTTGTATGGGTAAGGAGGACGGGGACCTTAGCTTTTTAAGTGTCATCCGAAGCACTACTCGGCTGGCTATCGTTGAGAGTCCAAAGGATTGAAATCTAGGTACCAAGAATGTTCGGTTGGTCACCTATCTCCTCCCGCTAAACGATTCTACAGAAATAAATAAAATTTCTAGTAGCCCCGCCGGGATTCGAACCCGGAACCTCTAGTCTAGACTATAAGCCAGCGATACACGCACTCGACCACCATTATTGGTGTTGCAACCTTACATGGAAGAATGTTATATTCTTTAACGAGCGTGTAATGATGGCCATTATTATCGAGGATGGATTTTTTCGAAACGAGCCGAAGGCGAGTTTCGAAATCACCCGAGAGAATAATAGCCATTATACGCGAGTAGGAGACTATACTTTCTCCACGACTATAGCAGAAAAACTTCTAGTCAAGACTAATACAGCCTTTATTTTATAAAAAAACATCAAAGTATCATAACTCAAAGATATGACTAATGCACAATACTAATATTAGAAAAAGAAAAAAATCCAACACCTGACAGGATTCCAACCTACTTCGTCAAGCTCCACGTCCTTCTGCCTAACCTTCTGCCTAACCTTCTGCCTATCAAGTCTTGGTGTAAATTCAGACGCAAAACAGAAACATATAGGTTCAGTATATAATACTATATGAATCGGGGAAAACTTTCAATCTCTGTGCTGTACAAATTTCGTCGTCTTCACTATCAGTCCTCAAATTCCTCATATCATTATCACAATCAACATTAGGTACTCATTTCATCAATATTATGTCGCAAATCGTGTGACAGTTCATCAGATTGAAAATGACGCGACAGTCGAGTCAGTTCAATCTCTGCGCTGTACAAATTTCGTCGTCTTCACTATCAGTCCTCAAATTCCTCATATCATTATTATCACAATCAACATTAGGTACTCATTTTATCAATATTATGTCGCAAATCGTGTGACAGTTCATCAGATCGAAAATGACGCGACAGTCGAGTCAGGGGAGCAGAGCCCACTTTCGAAAAACGTGTTCCGATGCAGCTTCTTTATTGGCTTAAGCCTGTTGGATTCTGAAATTCAAAGTTTGTGATTGGTTGTCAGCAGTTGAAGAATGTTCAGAATCCAACACGTACCTACATTTGTCAATCGATAACGCATATGTAATTGATGTAGTATCCAATAGTCGTGGAGAAATATAAATACATCTAACAGTGAGTATCCAAGATTAAGATAGTCGGCAGTTTCTGGCAAGAAAAATCAGAATTGGGAACGAAGGAAATTGATGGTAGGTTGCAATTTATCAAACGCAACATAGTTTTGAAGTCCACCCACTACCCGATCCTGGGAGAACGATAGTGTTACGTTATTTCCACTTGGGTTCAGTACAGAACTGAACAATTTATTTACACTAAATACAACTCAATAAGCACTTAGTTAAATCACAACGATATTCGCTTTACAAATCTCAATGTTCACTGTACTAGCTTACTTTCTAATCTGGCTTGTCCGCGAAACCGCGGATCTTATATAGGTAAAAACATCATTGTCCAGAAATAACAGGAATAAACTGGAAGTATTTTTTATGTTCGACGGCAATGAATCATCCGCTATTTATAGCGGTGCGTCTGCGACCGATACCTCCGCTGTGAATCACGCGTCGGGATGATGATTTCCGACCTTCTCGGAAATGCCAGCAGTTCGTAACAATAGTTTCATAGATAGTGCTTCGGATGACACTTAAAAAGCTGAGGTCCCTGTCTTCCTCACTCATACAAGTGTCCATGAGACTTTTCAACAAACACTATTTTTTGCAACAAGAAGAACTGTGGAAAGTCGGGTCATCAGCTGAAAGAAAAAGGGCCTGAATGATGATGGTTCCTTGTCCCCAGATATTTTGGCACCAAAGTCCGCTCAAAGCGTCCACCTCTGCCCCAAAAACACCTCGTTAAAATCCAATTTCCAGGCGAACATCGTAGGCGAGGCGTGGAGCTGTTACCTAAAATATACAACATTACCATAGAAGAGGCATAAATCAATGGAGACAAAGTGTTGGATATCGAAGTGTCCGGCGAAAACTTATAATCAATTCCTCACACATGCGGTCGTAATTGCAGAGGTGTTTACGATTCGTATCTCGTTATAACGTTAAAGCGTCTCATATTTGATCTGAAATTGGTGTGTAAGTTGAGTATGGTGTGATTAATTTTTTTTTGGGTCGATGCCGACCCGAGAGGTGCTTTTGATTCTCGAATAGCTTGGCCGGTATCGACTGATGCAAGGATAAAATGTGGGCATTAACGACGGTATTAATCATATCGAAGATGCTGGAGATGTGCTTACAGATATCGCCTATGTACAGGATGATTCAAAATTCCATGTAGATATCTGAGCGACGTATTGCTGGGATCAAAATGATACTTTTTTTTTTCAAATGAAAATGTGTCCTAAAATGATGCTACAGCCTACAGCCACTGTAAATTGTGTGAAAAAGAACAATTATCATTTGTTGTTGATTGTGACGAAAATTTCATAAATTTATCTTCAAACAATTAGAAGGCTCCATTATGTATACGTTGTTTATAGCAACGGGCGATTTTTTTACCTACTGTATTAAACCAATCAGATGCCTTGATTTCGGCAAGTTGCTATGACGACAACCTAAATTATTCGGAAATTTTTGCGGTCACTTGACCTAGGTGAAAAAATAATTACTGATAATCATGGTGGAAATGTGATAATCTCCCTGGCTTGACAGTTCTTGACAGCGGTACCTATCGTACTATATAACACAGATCTACATCTTTCCCTATCTTATATTACCATGCATAATATTGCGTAATTTTGATAGAATATCAGATTGATTCAAGGATTGAGACCTTATTCTACTGAAAATAGCCGAACAAGGAGCTGTCGAATCTCACATTAGCGTGGTGGTACAAGATCATGATTTGTGCGACTTTTATCAGAAGTTGAAATGGAGTAGTGGACAGCGTGTTGGCGGACGTAGTTCGATTCCTGCCGAAATATCCTATTTTTTATTTTTTCAATCATCAATTAATTATTCCTAAAACAGCTGCACACATTTATAAAACCATATGCCGCCCAATCCTTGAATATGCCCACCCAATATACCTTAACGTCAGAAATCCACCCTTGAGGAACTTGGAAGTTGCAGAAAGATCCAGCCTGCGAACAATCACCAAAATAAGACACCCACAAAACCCTCTCCATAATCCTTCAAATCATCTCCTGTACCAACACACTAATGTACAACCAATCGCCGAAAGACTGAAAAAATTATCCAAGAAGTTTGCCAGAAATCAAAGCAATATTCAAATTATCCAAACCCAATCCATTCGAAGAGCCCCGACAGTGAACCCAAGATTCAAGTTTCCAGCAAACACCTTGATGGAATGCCTCATCACTTTAGCAGAAAGGCCAGGAAATTAACAACATCTTCCTTTTTTTTTTACTCACCACAAATGATTGCATATTATTAACATACCATGAAATAATGTAAATACCAATGATTATCAATATATAACAGGCTGAAGGACTCAGGTCGGTAGCCTATTGGGTAACCAATAAAGTACTTTTATTATTATTATTATTATTATTCCTTTGACAAATATTCACCGAAAATAATGATCCGGACCCTAACTGATGAGTTGGTGAGTAAAAAGATTATAAATAATTTTGGTAAAAAAAATTCTCACCGAATCCCCCGCGAGCTTGAATTAATCTCCGTAAATTTTTTCTCGGTAGCACCTCGACAAAATTTTCGGAAATTATTCAAGCTCTAGGGAGATTACATACTATAATTTTGTCAGTTCCTATTGGCGGAATTAATGAGTGATAATTTTTCTGTAAAAAATGAGGCGCCTAATATCTATTGACAAACGTCACTCAGAATAAAATCTGGGTAGACATATTGTGATATTAGATGTTATGATTGGAAACGGATTACTGCTTTGAATGTTCCTGAAATATTAGTAATAAACATACAATAAACATCAGTTATACTATCTACAGTATCTACGCAGAATAGGTCGTATAGGGTTCATCTTCTCATCATATCAAAAGCAACTCCAATTCATGAAATTTTCTTACCGAATCTCCCACGCAGCAGAATTAATTCCCTATAATTTTTTTTTCGGTTTCAAATATGTTTTTGTTGATAGAAAATTTCCGTTGTCTTCGACTAGGGTTAATTTTCTATCAACAACAAAAACATTCGTGACCTTAAAAAAATTATCGGTAACAATTCTGCTGCTAGCGAGATTACAAGTGAAAATCAATTCGTGCAACAAATGGGTCTTAACAGGGTGATGCTTCTACTTTCTTGGTGACATCCAGAAATACGAACACTACCTACTAGAGTGTTTTTCAGAATCTGTTTGACATGTGCAACGTTGTCTGCTTCATAGAAATGACTGATAGACAGATTTTACTAATGATAATGTATCTAGTGCTCTGATTGTCAGACAATAATGTATTTTTAAGCGATTCTCCAAAACAAAAATTTAAGCTCGATTTAAATCAGCTCGTTAAAGATATTGTACGTAATATTCACCAATCATGATGTAACTATATGCCTCAAGTTGAAAACGTTTATTATCAAGTGCATGTTCTACAAATTGGGGAAGTCAAGCTTGACTTCAAAATGACAGACTTTCACTGAAGTGTGTAGTAGGAAATTGGGGGGAGGAGTAGTTCGAAACAATGTTCGTCTTTATGCACCGTAAAGTCTTCCTCATACCTGAAGAGCAGCTATACTTTAGAGTCTAGGGGTTTCCAGTAAACGGAAAATATTATAGTTCTATCATTACCTACAGATGCTCAATAGAAATGGTTATACTTAGCCCCATTGATAATTCTATAAGTAGCGGAAAGTCAGTCAGGTTGACTAGAACTTGAGCCTTCAGCCAAGGAATAGGTACTAAACGTTATTGTAAGACCTATAAGTACAGAAAAGTAACAGAATCTTTATACAATATTTTGCATATTGTCGATGATGCTGGGTTCATAGATTCAACTGATCTAAAAATTAAATTAACAACTAAGAATTAAGAATGTTGAACACTCTACTATGAGGGATTATACATTTACATCTGTCACTTGAATTTTCAATAAAGAATTACGAAGTTGGATAACTTTTAACTTATAAATTAGGAATTGAGAAATGTGGACAGAACGCGCAAAACAATTAGAATGCCATCATTTGTCGTTTTCAAACTTTTTGCGGGAATGGTAGTTTCGATATTAATTGTTCCTAATTGTTTTATGGGTTTCAGGTTCAGGAGTTTTTTGTTTTTTTGCTCATTTGATTGATAATATCATTTAATTCAACATTTTGAAATTACATTGAGCTTCCAATCATGTGAGATTTAACATTTGATTCTTATAATTATCAATTATATTCTATGTAAACAATTCCCTGACTGTTAATTCCTAATTATTAATTGTTAATTTTTGGTTGTTAGTTTGGTTAAATCTATATTATAGATAACAATCATTCTTCCAGTATACAACTGTTGAAAACATGATAATTTTCTCTGATAAGTACTTATATAAAAAAAGAGTTCAAACCCGACATCGGGATTGAGGAAGATTGCACTCACATGAGCATAAAAATTTCATGTCAACATTTTTCCATTTGTTCGTACTACAATATGATTTTGGCATTGAAGAATGACTGTATACGTGTCTAATAGCAAATTGGCTTTTGCCAACGTGGACTGAAACAGTCTACGGTTGTATAATAATCACAGACATGTAGAACAAATTCAATGCGTAGCTCCTTGCAACATTGAAGACTTGGGAATTTTTTCAAGGTTAACGAATTGAATATTGTTACATACGACTCATCAGATATGCGTCCAAGCATTTGAATATGAGCGACTATAGATTGATTTTATTTACGATTACAAATTTCAGATGACTTACCCACCTACAGACATTATATTACATTATATTATACAGGGTCGCTGATATGTATGGAAACGGTCGATTATTTCCTAAAGTAAGATAGCTAGCGAAAAATGTTAGGATACAAAAGTTGTAGGGTTTTTCAAAATCCATTAAACTAATGAAAAATTAAGTATACAGGATGAGTCAAAAAGTCAGGACGAAACAAAGTTGCTTTTTCTCTAATGGGACGCCCTGTATATTATTCCACATTTCAATTCTGCTCGAAATTCTGAACAAAATTGATATAGCACATCATTTCCTAAATTCAACTGTTTTCGAGATATCGAATTTTGAAAATAACTTTTTACTACTCTCAAATTTATTAAAGAAAAAGCACGAAATGATGCATATTTATTATGAAAGTCACAAAAGGTGGAGTATGTGGATATTATGATTACAATTTAATTATAATTTTTTTACAGAAAATAAAAAAAGCATAATTGTTCAGGGTTGATTAAAATGCAATTAAAACAATAAAATGTATTTTTTAATGAATGTCCAGGATATTTAAAATTTTATGAAAACAATAGTTGAGACAGGAGGAAAAGAGAGAAAACAAGTTTTAATAAACAACAAATTTTTCTTTGAAATTCTATTTAATAAGGTGCTCAAAGTGTTTACCATTTACCTCCTGACAGTAATGAACTCGCTGAACAAAATTTTGTAGTGAATCTAAAATCATGTGAGGAGGAATGGTAGAAATTTCATGCCTTATTCTTTCTTGCAACTCTTCGATATTTGGCGGCCTATTTTTGTAGACTACATTTTTTATGTGACCCCATAGAAAAAAGTCAAGTGGGGTCATATCGGGAGACCTAGCTGGCCATTCATTCATGTGTTGTCAAGATCATCACTGTTAGACAAAAGAACGACGCGGCGTTGTTATGGAGCTGGAAACTTTCAAAGGTAACTTGATGGACTATGAACTTAATGGACTAACATTTTCGGATAATTTATTATAAGTTATTTTCAAAATTCGATATCTCGAAATCGGTTGAATTTAGGAAATGAAGCGCTTCATCAATTTTGTTCAGAATTTCGAGCAGAATTGAAATGTGGAATAATATACAGGGCGTCCCATTAGAGAAAAAGAAACTTTGTTTCGTCCTGACTTTTTGACTCATCCTGTATACTTAATTTTTCATTAGTTTAATGGATTTTGAAAAACCCTACAACTTTTGTATCCTAACATTTTTCGCTAGCTATCTTACTTTAGGAAATAATCGACCGTTTCCATACATATCAGCGACCCTGTATGTATAGTGACCGGTAGAAAGAGGGTAGAAAGTACGCATAATACTTAAGGAAATTCTTTTACTGATAAATTTTGACAAATATCGAAACGTGAAATCACTTCTACGTCAAAAGAAAACCCCAAAGACGTAAAGGGTGGGAGAAATTCTATGTTTGTTTAAGGTGAAAAAATCTGTTCCAACCAAACCATAGCCAACTATGATTTCATTTGAAAAACTACAACTTTAGGACGTAACTCGAAATTGCAAATTTTTTTTCAAATTTTTTCGACGCCTACACAGGAAAAAGTTCCTTGAGAAAGTAAAAGTTATTATCTCTTAACTTCACTAAACAACCATGATCTCACATGTGTCTAAAAAAAATTTTTTGTCGCCAGTGAATTTCTGTCTCAAAACAAGGGATCGAGGATGCGATTTTTTTGTATCTCCAATAGTTATCCTATACAAAAATTGGAACTTGTCCAACCTGTACAGTGTCGTCTTTTCGTGGATTATGTTTCAAAACACATTTGAAAAAATATTGGAAAATTCATTCGGAGAAGTAATTCACAACGACATTTGATGCAACACAAATACAAGCAAATGGAGAGCTCTAACTCTTAGTTTGGTAATAACACATTCATGCAGTGTCTTTTACCGATTATAGTTGTCCGGCCTCCACCGCGACGTTCCCTTGTGTAGATCGAATCGCATAGAGGCCCCGAAGCGGATCCGTGTGGCACCTCGTAACTAAAACTTGGAATTCAATCAAGCAATACTCGCTGCCGCGCATAGTAATTTTCTAGCGGTCTCGTACCCAGTCTGTAATTGAGTGTCGAAGCTACACGTCGTTCGATATCGGTGTAAATTTCAAGAAAATTCGTGTAATTAATTCGATGAGATGTAACGAGGAGCACGACTTTTCGCATGCCCAGTAGCGTACACTCAATGAAATTTAGGAAAATTCACTTGCTTGAAGTGATTTTTGAGGCTGGAAATATCCGATTCTTTAGGGGGAATGAAACCAAAATAATGTGAATTTGACCATATTTTTAGATTTATATTATGCCTACGATCGATTAACAAACTAATACAATTTGAGAAGAGAGGAAGTATCTATAAAGTTTACAGAATCATATGCAATCGGGATCACATTTACCATTGAAGATTAAGACGTTATTATATGAAATCTTTGTTAGTTATGAAAGCATAATACGTTATAGATACCAAATAATATTTATTCACTTTCTATTTATTTCCGCATCGTCGTTATCAATGATACAATAATACTTTGAATGCAACTCGATTATAAGCGATTTGGAACCGTCTCGACATTGCGGTTGACTAGGCTGACGCCTCGTTACCTAGCAATGTCCTCATACTCGACTATTATAAATAGCATAATAATCTCATTACATCAATAGCTATAACACTATAATATTAATATTTAAGTATATTTAAATATAGTCATCAAGGAACTGTATCCATTTTTTTTTAATCAAGTTGACAAAATAAGTGTTCCATGTCAACATTGAATTGAAATGTGAACAATTCCAAATTCGAGAATAATATCCTTCTTCTATGTGCCTTTTAATTCTAAGAAATATCTATATCGATATTCTGGAATTTGGATATGTTTTCATTTCGATTCAATTTTCAATGAAACACTCATTTTGTCAACTGTCAAGTGTCAAATTTTTTCCTAGATTTTTCTCTAAATCTATCAAATATCAAAATCCGCCATGATAACTTTCTATTCTGGGAAAGGTCAATTAGGTCCTGTTCGATGAAAATATTTTCAAGATGGCGGCATTTTTGCTTTCGTGCGTGGTCAAAAAAAAATCTTTCTCGGGTTTCATGATGGAAAATTCTCGTACATGCCACTGGCCTTATACCACACCGGTACTGAATAGCCGCCTGTATATATTGTACGTGATTTTACACCGATAACTCCAAATTGATACCATGATGATCCAATTACCCAATCCAATGACCTGTCAAATCAAAACAATATGGCGGCTGATGGCAAACATTAGATGTTTACATATGTGACATTGGTTATAAACGGTTTTATTTAGTGATCTTTGTGAGTTTTTTACGTGTTTTTTTTCAATTGTGGATAGTTATTAACGCTTCTACTGAAGAAATATGCCTATTACATGCATTGTAGTTGGCTGTGGATCTCGTACTAACAGAGATAAAGTCGGAATGTACTCGGTTCCTACGGTTACAAATCACAGGTTCTTAACGAGTAAAAACGACTTATCTAAGAAGCGAAGGGCCCTTTGGTTATCTGCAATCAAGAGAGATGATCTCACAGATTCCAAACTCAAGTATCAGAGAGTCTGCAGTAAACATTTTTTAACAGGTGAGTCTCAGGATACTCATGTCTACACTGGCAACTTATTTTATTTTGCATTGTGTGTGAAATATTCAGAGGATACTTATTACTATTTCTAGGGAAACCTGCTGCTTTGGAAGATGAAACTAATCCTGACTGGGTGCCTTCCCAAAATATGGGACATACTTCACAAATCGTTAAGAAAAGTTTTGATGATGTTGAACGGAAAGCAAGATTGGACAAGCGAAAACACAAACTATCTGAGGTGAGTTGTGACAAAATTCAATGAAAGAAATGTTGATATAATTCATGAATATATTTTATCTTCAGAATGTAACCCAGTCTGATATGGACTTAGACTTCCATGGTGTAGATGAAGATGGACCAGAACAAGAAACAGGAATATCAACACAAACTGATTTAACAATGGAGGAAGTAACTTTGAAATGTGAACAACTGAGGTTTGCATCACAAAAAATTAGTGATCTGGAACACAAAGTAGAGAATTCACCATTTGGACTGATGGACAGACAATCAGATGACAATATTTGGAAATACTACACTGGATTCGATTTTATTTTTGTGAATGAAATTATTTTCAGTATGGTGAAGATATACATTCCCTCCTCACATACAACTGCTCTCAGTTCATTCAATCAGCTGCTTCTCACACTCATAAAGTTGAGATTAGATCTGCATTTTAAGGATTTAGCTTATCGTTTTAAAATTTCTCCAACTACTGCATCAAAATATTTTGAAATCATAATTGAAATAATGTATAGGAAATTCAGACCAATTATATTATGGCCGGAGCGTCCTGTTTTACGAAGCAATATTCCATCATGTTTCAAGGAATCATTTCATGATAAAACTACTGTGATCATTGATTGCTTTGAAATTTTCATTGAAAAGCCAGCTCTACTCAAAACTCGTCAACAGTGTTGGTCAAATTACAAGCACCATTATACAATCAAATTTTTGATTGGAATAACACCACAGGGTAGTATATGTTACATCAGTAATGCTTGGGGTGGACGTGCTTCTGACAAACAAATTGTGGAAGGTAGTAGCTTTTGTAATAACATTATACCAGGAGATATTGTTTTAGCAGACAGAGGATTTTTGATAGAGGATACACTCAATGTATTGAGAGCTAAATTGATCATGCCTGCATTCACCAGAGGTAAAAATCAATTACATCCTCTGGAAATTGAAGAGACCAGACAAATAGCACATGTAAGGATACATGTTGAAAGAATCATTGGTCTCATAAAAAACAAATTTAATATTTTCAAAGGTACTATTCCAATATCCATGTTGAGAAGGGGTACTGGAAATGTTAGTTTATTGGATGAAATTGTAACTGTTTGTAGTGTTTTGGTGAATATCTCTCCACCTATAATTCCACTTTAGTTCAAGGAATCCAAAAAAATGATAACAAAAATTTGATAATTATTTTATATAACTGCAAATTATCAGAATTATATATGTGTATTATTTTGATATTTTATTCAATGATATTATTTTTGCCTAATTTTTCTGGTCCATACTTTATTTATGAATTTGACATGTGAAATTTTATAAATAAATATCTGTTGTTTGATCTTATCTTTTTCTTTATTGATAGAGCATAGGTACAAATATGTGAAGAGACAATATATTTATAAGTATGAGGAGATATTGAAACGTTTTCAAATGCTTTAACAATATATTGAAATGAAGTTAAACACTACACTAATGATGGCATATTATTACAATACATTTATATGCATAAGTAGAAATCCTAAGTAGAAAAAAATTATGTGGCTACAAAATATGTGATCATAGTATAAAATAATTGAAAATTAATGAATTAATGCAAGTTGTAAGCACTTCTAATTGGCACAGTTACTACAATACCAAGCACAATCTGGAGTGTGGTCCAACCCAACACATTCAAAGTGAAACCATTCTGTCTCACAGGCATCTCCATCACATCTAATCATTGGTGTACCATCATCGACACCTTTACAAATGCAATAATGACTGATTTTGGCAGCACCCTCTTTAATTGTAAAATATTTGCCTAAAAGTTCTGGCATTATCACTTCTGAATGAAATTTCAGTGCAGTTGTACAACAATTTTCCCAAAATGTTATGTCTGGTAGTATTCTGATGTGAAAGAATAAATTTGGAGACCATATCACAAAATCACAATATAGCAACTGCGAGACAAATATTTGCATCTGAACTTGGTAGTAGTAACTGTGTTTTTTATCCAATGTTATTTTTCCATCTAGTTCAACTAAACATGAGCTCTTCATTGTCAAATATTCCTGTATGTCCTGTACATTATTGGTGTGTAATAAATAGGGACATTTCACCTCTAGACACCCTCCTAAGCAACATTCACAAAAAACTAATCGATCTGGAGAAGCACCCAATTGGGGCCACTTCTCATTGATAAGTAATCCCACTTCATTAATATTGAAAAATTCATGATTTTCCTCTTCCATAAACTTCTTATATTCTTCTACAGCCTTATTTTCATTTGATATACCCCATAAAATAGCTTTACTATAAAATGGCATTTTAGTTGGATAGCAAATCAATTTTATGAGGGAGAGGGAAGGTTTCTCCTTATTTGTTCTACACACTGATTTTAATTTGGATGCAGTTATTCTACCAGCTCTCTGTTGATACCAGTTTTGATTTTGGGATTGCTGTCTGGTAGCCTCCTCTATTTTTGTAATTTCTTCATCTGTTAAGGAAATATTTGACTTTTTAGCTATCCTCATGAGCTCAGAATAGCTCTTGTTAATATTATTTTCATCGAAGATACTCATCCTAGAAACTAAAATCTCAATTCTATTTTGAGAAATCTGGGTAGTAAATGGTTCTACAATCCTCATGAGAGGACAGCTGTATCCTAATTTGCTCATTGTCTCCAACATATCAGCCATCTCATTTCCTGACAATGGTGGTACTTTAATTCCTCTTAATAAACTGCTTTCTTGTTGGTGTGTCGTTCTTCCCCAATCCATTTCATGTGCTGGTACAATGTCAACTTTTTTTGACATGGATGGCATAGGCCACACAGCTCCTACATCTGTGCAGGATATTGCCTCTTTCCTTGAGTTTGCATATTCCGCTGCAAATAATATGGCACCAATATGACTGCAAACTTCACTGTTTCCAGCCATACATGTACAATGAGCAGTACATATGCTACCATCCTTGGATACAATGCACCAAACATCTAATGGTTTAACATTAACTCTCTGTGAATGCTTCACCTGAAAATAAACCATTAGGAACTCCGAAATCAGTATACTGGTTAAAAAACTCACCTGACCAACTAAAATGAATAAATTATTCTCCATCTTTGTTGCCACCCTCACAACCAAACCAGATTGGAAATACTTATATGACTCCAAGCTTTTGTAGGCCTTCATCTGGACTTGGGAATAAAAGCTATGAGTTAAAACCAAATAGGCAGCAATATCCATGAATGTTACAGGAGGAACAGCATCAATTGAATAATCCAAATCAGCATCAGAATCCAATGTAAAAGGATCTAGATTATTAATCAATCCCAACTTCATTTTATACCTAGAACAAATACAGTGACAAAAATGTAAACAAAGGAACTGAATGAATTGTTTTAAGCATACCTTTCACCAATATCTCTGCTATTCAACATCAATGTCTTTAAATATTCACTCTCCATCTGAATTCCGTTTCTAAACACCAGAAAAACTCCGAAAATAAACACGATTCACTCCTTACTAGCCAAGGTCCAGAAAACAAATGATACTTCAATGGCAAGTATCGGATTGTATGCCCTCATCCGCCATATTGGGTCACGTGGTATGGATTAGCTAATTATCCGTCATCCATAACCTCGAAGAGATGTTTGTTGGCGAATGTATTTCATTATAGATCCTCTCAGCGTCTCATCAGCGATGAATGGTAATGACTTTTTGGTCTTTTTATGGACGTGGTTTATGGGTTGGTATAATTTAACGTGGGTTCAGAACAGGGCGCTCCATAAATCTATTCTTGTCATTCAGTGGAATCAGCAGCATCAAAAAACCTGCCCTGTAAAAAATGATGACACAAATCGAAAATAACTCGCAAATGGTATAGGGCCATTATGTCATGCTGAAACTACTTCCTGTGCTTGGTGAAATAGGAAGTTTCAAGAAAAATAAAAGAAATGATTAAACGTGACAATATTTTGATTTCTATATTCTCTTAAGATACAAGAAACTGTTATGTAGTTTTGGGAGAAAAAGAATCGAACTCTGTTTTCCCTCGAAGTAATGAAATCAAATTTTATATCTAACACAACTATTAATCAGAAGAATCATCCTATGGAAAAAATTTAGCAAATATAGCAATAAAATCATTCAGAAATAAACAGTTATGGGGAGCACTGTTAAATCATTCCCCGTTAAAATTTCCGTACCTCAAAAAATTACTGAAATTGGAAAAATTTCCGTGTTCACAAAGAAGAAATCTGTAAAAACACCTGTACCCATTTTCTTGTAAATACCTCTTAATCTGACGCATCTGCTGAAAACCGTGGAAAAAAGCAAAGTCTATATCATGGAGAGGTTTGCAGTGGTCTAAACTACGGTCTAAACTACGGTCTAAACCGCTGCCTGAGATTTGTCGAATTTGATTTTCAGCAGATCTTGAGGATTCTAATACTGCTAAGAAAATTGGTTCATGTTAAATTTTGTTTGATTATATATCTGGCAAAGGGGGCCTTCTGAATGATTGGAATACGAACAACTGATAAGGCTTAGCCAATTCATTTATTGACATTGCCAGATCCTGCTCCAAAGGTATAATTTCTTTTCTAAGATTATAAAGGTCGTGTGACAGGATATTTGGATCTATAATACTAATATGAATGAGATGTTGTCTGCCATGCACCAATGATTCTCTCTCTTTTTAATATCCTTGTCAGACCCCAGGCGGCACACTGACGTCATTTGGACGACACTTTTTGGTCATCTGTGACGTACTGCGACGTTGGAGAGACGTGACTGTAACGTTAAAATGATCTAGCATTCGAACAATATAATACCTAACCACCCACACCCAACTATCTTTTTCTGTAGCCATCTTTCCATCTTCCATGAGTATATATGAAATAGTTTTTTAACAGTTTTTTAATACAGTCATAATTGTCATGGTACCGTTAACGACAACTTAATGTTCTAATTCGAAGGTCATTCTGAAGATGCGCAACTATATCGTTCCTTTAAAACACCAATCAGTTGAAGCTTTTGAAAACGAAAAGTGTGCGTAGTTCCTTACTTAGCAATTGAACTGAAACGAACTTATTTCCTTATGGGAATTATTCAGCTTGATAACGTTTCACCAAACAGAAGGTTTCACATGTGCTCATCAGAGCTTACTATTGTTCCTGACAAATAACAAGAATTATGTTTTCAGATAGGCTTATTTTATGTACCCCAAACGACTACTCTCATTGTGTATAGATGTCGTATTGGGAGACCTCCGAAACACATCAAAATCACGTCTTCCTGATGACAGCACAAATACGTTCAAGATATAACGTTATGGTAATGTCAGCTTGTGCTCTTAAAATATGATAACCTTCAAAATACTCAATAATGACGTCTTCCTGATGACGGCAAAGAGACGTTGGAAATATGACGTTATAGCAACGTCAGCTATTCGTTAGGTGACGTCGCTGACCAAAAATGACTTGATAATGCCGTCAAAATGACATCAGTGTGCCGTTTGGGAGGCTCGAGTAAATCCAACGATCGATTTTTTTACTATTATGATCGGCTGCCCTACATGCGCGGCTCTATATAGAGGGCTGAGATTTGGTAGAGGTACTCAACAGGGTGTAAAGTATCCCCCATATGTTAATCTACCGCGCTCGAGTGAATCCCAAAATCCCCGCTTGGGCTCCCCTACTAACAGAGTAGCATTCTACATTATTGAACTGGCCCGTACAGACTCGTACACAAATCGAAGACAATGATGAATCGGAAATATTTCTATTTTCATTCCGGTAGTGAGAACAACCATCTCACCATATAATTGAATTACAAGCTACAGCTCTCGAGATTACCTATCTCTATAGAACGTGTGTTTCGCGTTATTGCATGCCAGAGTGGTGTTTATGGAGTCCCGCCCTCTGGATATTCGTTTTATAATGAATTTTGTGCTTGTTGATGATGTATTAACATCGTACCTATATAATTCAGTGAACATTATCTTACCATCAGAGTCAAAGATCATAACACAAGCACATAGCAAATGAAGAACATCCTATATACCCATCCCATGATGAAGAATCCTGCAGATTTCCTTGTTTTAACTAGAGGATGAAGTATCAGCGTGTCATTAGATGCCAGTAACCTTGCTTGTTTATCACAGTACTGACGTCATGACCTACTGTTTTGCATCTTATCATCCTAACCACATTCATGTTTAGTATAAAATTTCGAACTTGTTGAAGAAAGAGACAGAACAGTCAGCAAACAATGAATCTCTGGCCCAACGCATGATTGGTCGGGTACATGCTGGCAATGGCAACGCTACATCGGCAAAATGTCGGCCCAATATCAATTTGAGGCATTAAAAATATGTCAAATCAATGCCCGAAGCACCCTAATGTGCGACAAATATACTACACCATTAAAAATCCTGTTAGAATCCGTCACTCCTAGAAGTGGTTTGGATTCTAGTATATGCGCTTAGTCTCGCTTTTCTCCACCTCGGATAGATCCTTATACTCATGGGGGATTCCCATCTTTGAAGTCGCGATATTCGAAAGCCTGGTTCATGCTCATACTAATATCGGAAAAATTTTGCGAATAAAATGGCCGCTGAGAAGAAATATCGCAATAAAGTTGAAATATTTGAACTTTTTTCCGGATTTTTCATGTTATCATGATATGATATTACAGCATGCACAAATCAATAGTGTTGTAGAGTAGAAATAATATCAATGTAATATTTGTTATTTTCCGATTCGCATTAATTTTGCGAAATTCGTATAAGCATGAACCAGGCTGAAGTCTCCCGTCTTCACCAATTCTAGCATCGACAGAAATTTCAAATGTCTGTCAAATAGACATCTAGAAATGGTCAGGTATGGATAATTGAAAATTATTGTTGTTATTTATAATAATTAATGGATATAAGAAGACAATAGCTACATTATGGCGCACAAGCATTGACCAGCGGCCAGAGTATCCTATTGATGTTGGCCCGACGTCATTTGCCACTGTTTTGCCGTAGCGGCAAATCCTAGTAAGCAGTACTGGGCCAACTGAATTTTTTTGCTGGGAATACCTAAGTCATGGTTAGTTACCTATTTTCATTTCCCTTCAGTATTTTCATATTTTCCTGACCTGATTTTTCAGAAAAATTTGTATAGGTACCTATTTTCTCTCTAAATGTCCTTCTACCTGCTTGCACGATGTTTCTCCTATAGGTTTTTCTCTTGTGCAGTCAAATGATAAAAAAATGTCACTATCATGATAATGATTATCATAAAACCTATTAAAAATGTTGAGAGGACATAAAATACGCAACAAAATTACCACCTGTTAACAGTTATAACGTCATCGATATCATTTGTAAAAATAATGAAAAATACTATACTCAGATACCAAAACACGATTCAAGTACGACCTATAGACTCATTATCCATATAGGTATCCCTTCAGAACTAACTTTTTTTATGTCCTTGGGTCCTGGCCTGTTTTATTTCTATGTTTCATATATTGTATGGGAGTTTCCCCATTTTATAAAGTTTGAGAACTACTTTACTTTGGATTTGTTTGAATATAAGTTAACAGCGCGATCTATTGAGGACTCTTCTCAAGTAGTTCTAGGTAAAATGTGTGCTCTCCTTAATCATTTCAGAATATAATATGATTGAATACTAGATGTCGCCATTGTACTTTGGTAACAGCATTGTATAAGGACCACTAAGGACCTGTAATAAGGACTAGATGGAAATAGTCAATAAAAATCTTCAAAAACATGCAAAATACCTTTATATGTATTTATTATTCATTTTATAGGTATATCCCGTCGTATTTATATACCAAATATTAAATGTTCATTTGATCAAAATAAAGGTAATTTGAGAAAATCGGAAAAGGAACATGAGTCTCCACTATCAGAAACAACTGAAATCGGAACCATGCCATGATGATGATTTGTCTTGTTGTTGACTGAAGGATGGCGCCACTACGTACTTTGTACCCTGTGTCGTCTACACTCTACACTACAGAATAGACTTCCTATATACACTCTCAAAAATCATCTTCAACAAGAAACGAAAGAAAATATCATACTAAAGCCCTTGCTGATTTTTGTTTGAACTGCATGCAATAACTATGTTCAAAACATCCTGCTTGAATGATCATTGATACCATTATTAAGGTCAACGGAATCCCCCACCTCCAATAAAAAAAATCTATTGGGTGGCACACTGGCACTAAGACATCCTTTAATGTTCTCTCGAAGGTTACTTACCTACCTAATGAATTCCCGTCTCAGGTACATGATTGGGATCATTCAAAATATAAACAACTTCAAGCCATGAATCATATGATTTAATATGTACATTATTATCATCACCACAAGCCAAAAACTCATACTACAATGTTTTCTTGATTGGTTTTGGAGCAACGCTGACTCTAACGGGTTTGCACAAATCCAGCAGCGTCGGCGTCGAATCCACAATAACTTTTCTCTTCCCTATATCGGCTTCGGGAATAGCTAGGGCGATGCTAATCTCCACATCGCATGCCTCGGACCAAACTTGGTGAGAAATCAACACAGAAGTCAGCAAACGAATATTATGACCGACTTGAGAATCTGAGAAAAAAATAAAATTGGTTCGTCACAGCTGTAATTTAACACACAATTGATATCTCCTGAGTTTTATCCTCGTATCGTTATCGCGAAAACGAGAGAACTGTTACAAACAACAGAAAAACCGTTGTGACATAGTGACGTCAAATGACGATCAAATCCGCGCATGCGCAGTTGAAATTTGGCCAACACAATCTTCGGATTGAGTCATGTCATTTCGATTTTCCTACCTTGCTCCGTCGAATCGTAATACAGAGGCTTCAAATGCGCCGGTCGCGGCAAAACAATCTGAGTTCTCTGATCAGGATATTTGACTTTCAGCCGTATCTTGCTCGGATCTATCAGATATCGCAGCTCAGCCTCGAAAGGCACTGACATTATCAGACCTGCTGTGAATTTCAGAGACGTGTCTGTATGGCCGCTCGGTTCCAGGATTGTAGCGGCGCTCATTCGAATCTGGAAGTGAACAATGTTTACGAACCTAACCTCACATTCGTTACATGAAGGTACATGTGTGCTTACACTGGTATTGGGTCTGGGAATCCTACCCATTTTAGCTTCCGACAGAATTGGCATCAGAATCCGCGAAACAGCGCCCGGTTTCGGTTCGTCCAATTGCGCTAATTCGGAAAAGACCAATGCCGTGAAGTTGTCAGGCTGCAATCCGGACTGTGACAGTTCTTTCTGCATATCTTCCACTACGGTGAGGAAGTAATGACATGGGGCGAGAGCAGACGCATTGCTACCTACAAATAAAAACGCGGAACTTTGAGGAATGAAATGTAAGTGGTCAAGTTTGTGAACTGGCGTACCTTTGACGATGTACACCAAATTCAGAGCTAGAGCCCTCAGCCGGAATTGTTTTATGGCGCACTGTTCTACGGAGCTCAGCCCGACGAAAAAGAATTGCAACTTCAGGCATAGCTGAAGGAGGTTGTCGATGCTCGTCTTTAAATTGTTTGCCTGCTGAGTTGCCAAAGTACCAGGGTTTGCCCAAAATCCTGAAGAAAAAAAAAGTTATCCTTTTCCGCAATCATATTCCTGTTCTACAGTCAACAAAACCTTTTCATTTATATTCTCAATGAATGAGGAAGTTTAAATAACTATATTGTATTATATTTCTGCTGTCTAGAATAACTACTGAAATAATAAGAAGAGTTAAATTTTCAAAATACAGCGATTTACAATTCTCATGGCGGAACTCTATGACGTACTAACTAGATTTGGTGACATTTGGGGATATTTGTTGGTTATAAGTTTCTGAACTTAATTCGGTTGAGTCTACGGACCGAAAAAAGAAGTAGAAAGCTGTTCAATGAATTTTCATAAACAATAACATGGAATGAAAATCTGAATTTCGGTTACTTCCTCATTTAGAACTATTGTGGGGTGCTCTAAGTACCTTTGTCAATTATTTGCAGAATTTCGAGCTGGGCCCCAATATACAGAGCAGTGAATTGGGCAGTGCCTGCTACCGTAGAATCCATCGTACTCAGTCTGTTCAGGTGTTCTTTGGCTGTTTGTAATAACGTTGTGTGTACCCTGGAAATCAAACGGATGAGACCAAAAAGCACACTTGTCATTCAATTACAACCTACCTCACTGTATTTTCGGTCATGTCCAGATTGTTGATGACGTTGTCCAAGAAAGCCAAACTTTCTGGTACCGACATCGGCCTGGATATCGAGTTGTAATTTGAGTCAATCAAGTTTAAAGCCGGTACATATTGCGTCATCGTGTCTCGTAGATATAGAAAATGCCTTATAGTGTGTGGTTCTAGTAGTTGCATTATTGTCAGAGAATGTTGAGCAGCGTTCAGAATTAGTATGAGGAGACAAATATCTGTTTATATGTTAAGGAAATGGAAAAAATGTCATATTTCGATATATCAACAAATCTTAGTGAAACAAGACTTCATAAAATCTGAGCTATAGTATTGTCAAATTCTACATAACCAAACTGAAGATTTTGGAAGTTTGGTCTGTTGTTAATTTATAAAAATATTAACATATAGATGGAGATTTATTTCAACATCAATGCTTCCTTGTCATGCTATAAAATTATGATGCATTGTATTTGTTATTGAATAAGTAATGATTCAGAGTTTTCTAAGAATTGTTTCTTATGATTGATAACTTCTTGACAACATTCCATGATTTCGGGGTAGCAAATTCAGTATACAATTTCCGCAAATAAAGATTCTAACTGAAACATTTTCTAAAATTGATGGATTTTTATCAATAACTCTGGTTTTTGTTTTTGTATTGAATTGAGGATACACTGAGGATTTTCTACGTCAGGTTCTGCAGTATCAAAGAAAGGATGTATATTCAAAAACTGTGGCACCAATGGGAGCACCAGGTTGGGATGTTGGGCCCCAACTTTCTGCAAGCACCTGTATGTTGATCTTTTGTCCTGTGGATACCTTTTCAGGTTGTCCAACAGCTTTTCTACACACATTTTCAGACCAGCTGAAGTTGACATTCTGCAGGAAGCCAACATCCTGTGTAGTCCTTCTCTCACTTCCTGAGAGAAATCTTCAATTGCTCCTGAAAATGTTTTCACATTTAGATTATTGATAATGCAAATCAGTCCAGTCATTAATGATTATGTTTTCAGTTGCAGATGAAATAATAATATTCAAAACTCCCATGAATTTGTGGAGTTCTCTTACCTAATATTGTTTCAAGTTGATCATCCCTGAGGATAATATGCTCTGATATCATTCTCAAACTGTCAATGGCTTTCAGTCTCACATCTTCTATTTCATCATTGAACATATCAACCAAGAAATCTAGTGCCAAATTTGCAAATTGAGGATTGCATATTGACAGCTGACAGAGAGATTCTACTGCTGCAGATCTAACCTCTATACAGAAATATGCACACATTAATTGTATATTGTTCTTTTCCTAAACTCTGAAGTTGAATATTTCAATGGTTAGAAAAACAAACTATTCTATTACCAAATGAAAATGACTGCATATAATGTGAATACTTTTGAACTACATGGAAATAATGAACAATGGAATTAACTTTTTATAGAATACATACAGCTGGTGATCATCAGAATAAGATTGAAATTATGCTCAGCCACAATAACTAAGTTGTGTACCAACCTAAAAATTCATCTTCTAGTCCATGTACAAATGCACCACAAGCACCACTACTCATCAAACTTATATTATCAGCATCTAGAAGTTCTTTGGGTGCATCATCAGCCCATTTTTTACCACTGGCCCATTCACCACTAGTGACATTTTCCCAGGCCAATTCATGAGCAGTTCTCTTGAAAAATAAATAAAAATAAAATTTTTATGAATTGCAAATATCATTATTGTGATTATACCTTTCTTCTCATGTTTGACATGAGTTTCTTGTCTAGAGTTTGATTCAAAAATTTTGGACTGACTTGTTTCATAGAACCCAGTAGTTCTGCAGCCAAGGTCCTCACATTCATTGAGAGATCAGACACTGAATTGCATATTTTTCCAAAAGCATCATCAATTAATCGAATTTCATGAACACTGCCAGGCAACAGGATCTCACTGATAAAAAAATAAAACTGTCAACAATTACTACAGGTGCTATTCAAAGTGCTTCTGATTTATTAACCTTCACTGGCCTACTACAATAATGTTGCATGAAATCTGTGAATATCACTTACTTGTCAGGGTTAGAATTTCCCAACACACAAATCAGTCTGATTACAACTCTCCTCACTATTTCATAATCATCTTTCAGACCTTCACAAACATCTACATAGATGTTGGGATTTATTTTGAAGCCTCTATCATGAAGTACAACAACTGTTTGGAAGGCTTCACTTCGTACCCTGGCATCATCATGATTGAAATATGAACTGATCAAATGTAGAAGTCTCTCAGTACCTTCATCAGTACCCAGAGGTGAGTGTGCTCCAATTATTTCTAAACACTTGCACTTCACTGCATGACTTGTATCTTTCAAGTATGTTTTTGCTACTTCTACAAGTTTTACATGAAATAAGGTACAACTATCTGCAACCAGTTTGCCAAGTTTCAGAATTGTGTTCATGCCTTGTGCCATCACTTTATGAGATTTATCACTCTTTAATAATAATATAGTCTCATCTACAATTGTGACTGCTTCTGAAGGATTTTCAAGCCCAATGTCACATAGCAGTGACAAAATTTTCACTCTCACAGCAGATTCACATTCCCCTTTGAAGTGATCACATAATTTTTTGACACACTCGGCAAGATCTGAACTATCCAACTCAGTTTCAGATAACTGTAGTAGAGTTTTCAGAGTTTCACTACTATTCTTACATTCTTCAAGATGATTGATCAGGGTAAGGAATGAAGTATCACTTATTGGTACTGGGTTTTTGATGAGGCGAAGTTTCTTGATTGGAATAGCTGGTAGTTCCTGAAAGAAACTCGTTATAGAAAGAGGATTTCATCGATTTGTGAAATGAATAGAAGTTGCTAGATAAATACCTGAACAGTTTGGCTGTATTCAGCCAAGGCACGTTTCTTTAAAACCGCTGCCATAATTGATTAATCAATATTACTACTATTATTTAATAACTCTCATTTTTAAATCATAATCACAGATATCATCAAAACAAAAAGCAAATGAAATCCAAATTGGAGGTTATGTTATAATTCCTCTTCTCATTCTGAACCTCTTGCCAGTCGCAATTCTTCTTTTTCGGAATGACAACTTGCTTGCTCGGTCACCTCTTTGCTCTTTAAGGCTTCAACAAGCTTTGAGATTATGGTTAAGATCCGGGATGGGATAGGGGCGACTGAGGCAAACTTGTCTAAATGTAGACTTAACATTTTGTCGCTACCCGTTACTTCTTTATGTTAAACATTTACTTACAGATAATGTTAAATACGAAAGTCGTAGGGTATCATTCGATCTCATTAGTGGCTCGAGTACAACTTATACAGGGTGTTTAGAAGCAGAGCAGCGACTCGATTTCGAATTTTTAATGATTTCTCAAATGTACCATAAATAGAAAAATACAGGATGAATAAAATGGACAGTAATCTGAATATGTTTATTGGTTCACAAATAGGTATTATAAAAAAGTTATAAAACGTAAATATATGTATCTAAAGTAAAGAAAATACTTTTAATAAAAACAATACAAATAAAGAGAGAGATAAAATCTGATGTAACTATACATAACGTATGAGTATGAACTGTGGAAGAGGATTCTATGGCGCGTCATACAAACAAAAAATTGTTCGTAAGATGATGCATAATATCATGATTATTGTCTGTTTTAGTACGTATCCGTATGGACTATAGAGTATTATTTGTCTTTAAGGGAACACAGGAGTGAACGAACATTAATATTGGCAGTAGTTGACCAATATCGAGAACAAGCGGTTGAGATCCAAAAGAATACAAAAATCCCTATACCATGGCAATATGTCTGAATAAGAAAAAGGGCATTATTGACGAAACTTTCAGAACACTGATGTTTCGCAAACGTAGACATCTTAACAAAATTCTGAAAAATTTGAAGAAAGTAACAGAGAAAATGACTGACTTGGTGTCTTCAGAGATAATGATTTTATCACATAATTCGTTTGATATACATGGTTTGATTCCTTATTCGATGTAATAGAAAAATCAATTTTTACAAAATTGAAAACGTATCATAAATATTTATAAAATAAACAACAAAAATTATTGATGACAGTAAAATTACAATAAGATGATTAACAAGTTTATCGAGTGAATTTGCAATATTACTCGTCTTTGTACTCAAATTGTAATTTCTATATATTTATTAACAACCTCAGACAAAATACCCCTTCTTCTTTCTTATTATAAAAGGGGAACTCTATAACCGGTCTCTGTAGGCACGAAACATATTCAAAACAATAAATATACATATCGAAAAATATGTATCAACTGAGATAAATAGATACAACTGAAGAAGGGATAAGTTGGCCAACATTCAACACTATAAGTAGGTACCTCATTTTACAGATAATAACATAACCAAGTAGTAATACTTTTTACAAAGTGAGTATTTGAAGGTAAGAAAGGTCAATTTAATGCCTTGAATTATGGTAATCTGTAGTGTAACTATGAATTAGGCAGCTAACAAAATAACTAGAAGCTCTCTAAGAGAAGAACAAGATGTGTCAAACAATATAAGATTCATAACACAATATTATTTATATTATCTTTCAGGGCTGCGTATGTGTTGGAAATCTAAAGCAATTTTAATGTTATTTGTAAACATGTTTACAAAATAATTGATTTTCAACACACCTTGTAGGTATATATATGTGCAATCAGGGCAGAATAATACTTTAAACATTAGGAAATGACCTTAACATTAACGTAGAAGAACTAAATCTACCCTGTACATAACAAAATTCTTTTACAAAAATATGATTTTAAGTCAAGATGAATAAATAACTAAATTTAAAAGTATTCGATAATACAGAAATGGCAAGAAAAATTTTAGGCAGGTTTTACTTATTTCAACTTCGTTATTTTTCGAATATTCAATTTCACATTCAAAAATCACAGCACAAAAATACAAAAACGATAACAAAACAAATTAAGCTTAGGAACAAGACTATGAAGAAATCTGCGAATGAGTACTGAATTTTGTTCATCGTATAATTGATTTTTTATGTATATTTCGACATTGTCGATACCAAGTAATTTCCAAAAATAGAAATATGTGCTCGTTGGGATTTACCTTGAGGCATTTCGATTATCCATAGACATGACAAGCGAATGTACTTTTCTGAGTGAAAAATTCATATAGTTTTCAGAAACCAACTAGGTTACCATTGATTGACCACAGTACTGATGAATAATTATTGACCTTCACTATGACCTTGTAAAATTTATTTCAATCGAGGAAAATTCCTAATCGATATTATTATAAGGTATGTTGAAGATATCTCAAAGTGAATTTGCGGTTTATTCATTGAAACTATGAATTATTTTCAAGGAAAACACTAATGAATCATTAAAATTGAAATATATATCATCCCTGATACACTCGGTATAGTTCCAGGATATTTTTCAAAAATTTTACTCAATTTCACACTCAGTATTCTACTCATGCATATATCTATCAATTATCAAGGAGAGAACAAAGTATGTGGTGATTGATATGAAGCTCTGAGCGATACATTCCAGATTTTTTGTGCAAATCAAAATCGATATGACATCGTAGATGATTTCTCTTTTATTAGGTATACAATAGAACTTCGCCAGAAAAACATCTTCAACAGGTAAGGTAGTCCGGGGATCACTATTTTCGATCAACTTCATGTGACCAATCGTACCAAAACCTATCCCCTGGTGACAATATCACCTATTGAGGACATTACTCTGGCACCCATCCTGATCAGCTGATCCATACCTGAACGACATCCTCCCAACGAACACCGAACATACAGCAATTCATCAACTCTCACAGCCTTGCACCGAGCTACCTCGATTTCGCTTTGGCAGTCGCATTACCAGCCGCTGCGGCATTCTTCTGCGCTATATGCGTCTGGTAATGCTTCGCCAAGTGCGCCTTCTGCCTAAAACTCTTCCCGCACAGGCTACAAGCGAACGGCTTCTCCCCCGTGTGGGTTCTTATGTGCACGTTCACCGAATACTTGTCCTTGAACCCCTTGGAACAGATGCTGCAGTAGTGCAGTGATCGCTCCTTTCTCACCCCGTTGCTGGTGGAAGTCGCGTTCTGCACAGTCGCCTGCGCCTTGGTGTTGCTGTTCTGCCGCTTGGTGTACTTCTTCGCGGGCTTGTTGGAGCTCGTCACCAGCGGCGCGGTTATCTGTATGGGCGACGTGATGTTGTAGAGTATCCCTATCTGATCGCCCCCCAGGGGGCTAATACTGTTGACGGTGTTGTCGGCGGAGGTGTCGATCTGACAGTACTGGTTGACAGACTCTGCCACCTCGTTGGCTATTCTCTTCAGCTTCTCGAAGTCGTCGGGGTAGGGGGTGTCCAGCTGGCTGAGCAGGAGATCGTCCACGTCGTGGGTGCTGGAAGAGTTGTTCTCCGACTCCCTAGCCACCCTGGAGCTGACATGCTCCTCGAACACCACTTTGCCGTTGGCATCGATGCCGGCTACTATCGTCGGTATGTTGTCTTGCTGCTCCTCCTTCAAGAAGACGGTTTCTGGTTTGCTAGGGGGTGATGAAAGCACTCTCCTCAGCTCGTTGTTGTTGTTGTTGTTGGCCTCTGATGGCTTCTGGGGAGATTTGACGCCTCCGTTGTAGCGCACAAAGGCCTTGCCTTGCAGAGCGCTTCTCAACAACGAGTCGGGGGAGCTACTCCTCGCGCTGTTGTTGTTGTTATTCGTCATCTTCCAGTCGTTGTTGTTGTTGTTGTTATTGCTGAAGCTGTCGTGGGCTTCGAGCATGGGAGTGTCAATGATGAGGGTGTTCTGCAGCTCTTCCTTGTTGTCGGCGAATCCGCTGTCTTCGTACGTGTAGGTCTCCGACTTGATGAGGCCATCCGTGTTGGGGCTCATCGCGCCTTCATTATAGCTGCTGAAGTTGTTCAGCTGCCCCCCTGGCATGATGCTCAGTATCGAGTCGATATCGATGCCGTTCTGCAGGTGTTCCATGGAGCTGGGGCTCGAGATGGACTCGTCCTCTTTGGGGAGGCGGTACCAGGTGGCGCTTTGGTCGATGCCGTTCAATACTGTGAGGGTGTAGATCTGCCCGTCGGTGTTGTTGTTGTTGGTGGACTTTCCCGGACTCAGCTGTTCGACTCCGGGGTCGTCCGTCATCCAGCAGTACTTGTTCAAGTCTTCGAGGAGTGCCGTTTCTATCCGGACGGTGTCTTTTTCGCTCCACAGGTTTGCGTCGAAGTTGGCAACGCTACCTGAGGTAGTGGTGGGGATTTCGGTAAGCAGCATGCTGTTGTTGTTGTTGTTGGTTTCTTTGTTCTCTTCGGTGCTGCTTTCTAGGAATACGTTGACGCTGCGCATCTGTTTGGTGAACTGCTGGATGGACTGGGTGTCGTTGGAATCTGGTGGGACGACGAAGTCGAAGAAATCGGTCTTGGATATGTCTTCGGTGCGGAATGCATCTGTTATGTCCATTATCACAGTTTCTTTCAGCTCCATATATAGTCTAGTATGTATTGCCTCTCATCCTCTGTGGTTTCCGGTGTTGATAATGACGGAAATCTGAAACAAAAATAATTGGATATCAGGGTTTTTTCCTTTCATTGAATAAATCCTTATTTGAAACGATGCGTTTGCAAGATTTCGTGAATCGGTTCATTTAACAATTTAATTGAATACCGTGAATTCATGTGATTTGAAAGTATACAGGTCGGTGGAAGGATCACCTACTGAATTATTATCTTGTGGAAGAAAAACATTTTTTGGCGTACCGTTGGGATGGATAATTGCATAGCATAGATGATTGAACCTAAATTCCGTTATATTTGTCAGATATAATCGAGGGGTTTTGATAAATACGAGGGCCTGCGGTAGAGAAAGATCATTTCTACAGATATACAAAGGGAAAGTTTTGCCCGAAGTTGTCTTTATTCGACTAAAATGAAAGATACTACCTTCGTATACTTTCAGCAAAAAATACACATTACTAGTAGGTACGCTGAGATCGTGGTCAACATGGTATATTTTTTTATTCGATTGCTGGATCATGCCCATTTATGCAGCTATCCAAATTTTGTGGTATTATAACCACCGTTGTAGTGATCACCAATCAATTCTGAACGATTTCTATTGCACAACATATCTTCAGCTCTTAAACTTCTGAGAGTTAGAAATGCAACTAGGATATTGGTGAAAAAAACAATTGGTGAAGTAGAGAATCAAAAGGACTAAGAAGGAATGATTGTAACTCAGGTTTGCTTCAACAGAATTCAAAAAAATCAGATGAATCTCTTATCGATCGATAGAAGAAGCATCAGAAAACATCATACGTTTTTCTCTTTTTGATAAGAAAATTTTGATAGAATCATGTTGTTTCTTCTCTATTGAGAAATTGAACATACGAGAAGAATTATTGTGGAAAACGTTCAGTAGTGTGTCAGTATCTATTTTGGGCAAATGAACTGCCTTCAGTGTTACGAAGAATAGAATATTCAGAAATCTTCTCGATGTCTATTCTTTCGGATATTCTCCGCAATGGCATCTTGAATAATTCCTCGAGTAGGCAAGTGTAGATTTCGAGTGAAATAAACGTCAACGTCAAATCAAACAGAAAGTTCTATTGAACGCTTTTTTATCGTCATTTATGTTTGATTATAATTGTTTTTGTCGAAATGCCAACGTTAAACTGGGAGGCTTTTGACCTACGATTACACCCTCTACCTGTAGTTTCACCAATCTTGAGAATAATGTCCAGCAATCTCTCATGGCCACCATCAATATAATTTTTTTTCAAAATAGTTATGTGGATACAATTATCGGTACATAAGATACAGCCCCTTGCTATATAGTTGTTCACTCGTTACGATATCATTTTCATAAACACTTTAATAATGTCGTAGTTAGTCTCTAGATTTTCAGAAGGAAATTAAACAGCAGACTGAAAATCATTATTTCCAATATAAAATTTTAATCAACTAAATTTTCAAGTGATAAACATGGGGATACATTTTACTGCATTGGGATTTGATATGCCAGCAAGTCATATTACTCAAGTCCCTAGCAGACAAGCAATTCATATTATAACATGTGTCGTATTAGGTGTCGGCACTTATCTGAAGTTGTTACACATTCTCGGACATGCACAGAATGTTTCGGAATCCACCTAAATAAGGAGTGAAACTTAATTGACATCGAACGCCCACATTCTGCAACTTAGCCGTTAGCTGGCAATTGATCTGTTTCTCGTCTTCTATTCTTTTGTGCGCTTACTCTGGCATTTTTTATTGCGCCAACTTCCATGTTGGATAGACCAAGCCAAGAACGAAGAACTAACAGTTTTTGAATATTTTCATTCGATCTGAGTTCATTCATTCATTGTGAATAATAATAATAATAATAAAAGTACTTTATTGGTTACCCAATAGGCTACCGACCTGAGTCCTTCAGCCTGTTATACATTGATAATCATTGGTATTTACATTATTTTATGTTATGTTAATAATATGCAATCATTTGTGGTGAGTAAAAAAAAAAGAAAGATGTTGTTAATTTCCTGGACTTTCTGCTAAAGTGATGAGGCATTCCATCAAGGTGTTTGCTGGAAACTTGAATCTTGGGTTCACTGTCGGGGCTCTTCGAATGGATTGGGTTTGGATAATTTGAATATTGCTTTGATTTCTGGCAAACTTCTTGGATAATTTTTTCAGTCTTTCGGCGATTGGTTGTACATTAGTGTGTTGGTACAGGAGATGATTTGAAGGATTATGGAGAGGGTTTTGTGGGTGTCTTATTTTGGTGATTGTTCGCAGGCTGGATCTTTCTGCAACTTCCAAGTTCCTCAAGGGTGGATTTCTGACGTTAAGGTATATTGGGTGGGCATATTCAAGGATTGGGCGGCATATGGTTTTATAAATGTGTGCAGCTGTTTTACTGCTGATTCCTCTGTTCTTAGAAATCCTTTATCTCACGTTTTACATATCAAGTCTGTTGTGGAATAGTCTGAATTTGATGAAACATCAAAATCACTAATTACTTATATGTAAATGACAAATCTGTTGCTTGAATTTCCGATTATCCAAGATGATTACTCGAGATTTCAGATGATCTAAGGTAGATATAATGTTTAAATTTTGGTGATATAACCAAAAACCTCGTTCAAAACCCCAGTTGTTTTATTTTGTCAGTTTTTATACGTTTAATAGAAATTCTCTCCACAAAACCCTGTGTATCTATGTATCCATTTATTGAGCATTCATCAATAAACGTTGGTTTGGTGTATTCAAATCAAATTTGGTGCGCCGTCACCAAAGACGATGGATATGTTTTTTGACAATCGTGCTCAGAACTTGAAAGAGAAATGGCCGGATAGCCCTGAAAACAAAGGCCATCTCAGAGGAATGTCAGAATGAGAACGAAATAAGACATATTGTCGCTTCAAAGTAAAACCAAAAACCTGACCAAATTGTAAAATAATTACTTATGTAAAAATCCACGAAGTAGTGAACTAGATTAGGTTCGGACAATGAAATAATTTTTGTGGGTTATGCACATTAACGTAGAAGTAATATTGCATTTGTATTGTTGTTTTGAATGCGATGGCATTTGGGAATACTGTATGATAATTACAGTACTGAAAAAGAACGAGTATCATACCTGTTTCATTCTTATTTTTTTAATGTAACTTGACCTTTTTCATCTTCAAGTAAGTTATACTACTTCTCATGTACTTAAGTTATATCGTATGGTTTTCTCTTGTAGCAATTACAAATCTGGGCTGATGATGGATGTATTTACATCCGAAACATGTCCCCTTTAGCCGTTGTGCCAATAAATATTGTGGAGATGACTTCGTGATTTTCTTTCCTACTTTAGAACAAGTATCGCCGAATTCGTTAGAATTCAAAGTAGATATTCATACATCAGATCTTTATAAGATCGGATCAGATTTTCCATGAACAGTTCTGGAATTCAAATAACGAGTAATTGCATCTCATAGTTTGTTTCCACACACACACACATACATGCACACGCAAGAACTCAATAAACGTAGGCACTTAATTATTATCACAATCAATAAAAATGTGGTTGCAATACATATAGGCATAGGAAGCGGTAATTTTCAAAACCTACTTAGTTTTATCGGTACCTGATCTGTTACATAAGTTAATTATTCTTCGATACTGATGTAGAGATAATAATACAGAGATAAACAGACTTAATTTCACTTTTTCCTCTCGACGGTTTTACATGTTTTGCGTGACATATCCATGGAAATGCCGGGTCTGAAAAAACACAGAACATGCTAGTTGCTAGTGTAATCAATGTTTGCGATGTTGGTATGTGTGTCAACTTTTTCGTTATCGGATTTGTATTGAGAAGTCAAAAAGATCAACTTTCATTTCTTCACTCCAGAACAGTTTTCTATGTCGTATTAATGATGGATGAATCAATAATTTCCACTCGAGTTTCCATTGCTCATCATGATGAAAACTCAGAAGATGAGTTGTCATTAGTTTTGTAATCATCGAGAATTTTTGATAATTAAATTTCTTTCGAAGAAAAAGTTATACATTAACCAAATTCTAATACAATCAAATACGGTTTTACCTAACCAAATTTCCTCAAGACAGCCGAAAGAGCTGATATGAGAGAATCTGAAAAAGTGATTTTTTTGGTTATTTATGTAATCAGTTGATACATAAGATAAATATTTCCAAACGTATATTAGCACCTTTTTTATTTTCTCTACTACAGGAAGCATATCCATAATGAAAATAATAATTATGTTACTTAACACTACAATCACGTAACCTCAATATCAAAAACTAATTTCATTTGATAAAATTAGAATATGTCCAAATGATCAACAATCTTTTGTATATTAAATTTATAATTGATCCAGTTCGTTAATGCGTATAATTTTCAACAATGAGTTTATCAATATGTGTAATCAATATAGTAGAACGAAATTTCATTCGTTATTGATTGTCGTTCAGAGCCACCTATACCAATATTATAGTCATTCAGACCATTAATGAAAACCTGAGGCGATTGGCCTAAAAAACAACTTCTGTTTTCTTGTATAGGTATAGTGAATATCTAGGTTGATAATGATTCGAAAATAATTGCTCCTGCCTGGCAAGTCATCGTGGAAAGTATATTTCCATTAATACCAGTCCATACTTTTATCCAAACTCCTCGAGTGGGATTTATAAGATCGAAAAAGATATACAGCGCGGAAGGAAAGTGTTTCATCTGGATAATAATGATACATACGACGAAATTAAAAGCAAAAATGCTCGGAAATTTATAGTTTAGTTTTGACACATTTCCCACAAAGTTATCAACCTGTGCCTAGCGAGGGGGTGTCACAACCTTAAAATTTTGTTTTTAGTTTTCATTAGACCAATCTTTATGTTAGAGACATTTAATAATTATTTTTTATGTCGAAACTGTTATTTTCATCCGAGTTTTCATCATCACATCTTATTTTTCTTTTTCATACAAGTTCTTGAAACTCATGTAAGTTACAAATAACAGAATACATGAATATTCTTGAAATAGAAACAATCCTTCGAAGATAGTTGAGAAATTCATGAACAAATGAAAAAACTAACAATAATAAATATGAAATATTTTGAACAAATCGTAAATTGTGCTTTTTTTCTTACGACAAGAATATGTTGAAAACTCTATCACTCACTGTGTATCCTCTCAAAATTGAAATTCTAATAAAGGTCAGGTTATATGGGGTATCTACTATTTTGGGAACGTATATGAAATTGGTGGTAGGTCTCGATCAATATTATATTTCGAATAAGAGCAATATCAATAAAATCAGTGCGCAAATAAAGAAACATCGAACTAAAAAACAATTTCGCTTTTTTTGACAACCCTTCATGTTTACGTATTGATGTGTGACAAGAAAAGATAAAGAATACTTAAGTAGAGATTTGGTGACTGTGGCTTAAGAATATACAACAAATGAAAATATAACCCAAAAACCACAAGAAATTTAAATGGAATCTTTAAAACACGAGGCCTCAATTTAGCTTTCAGAGCTGAAAATACAATTCGAAACCATCTAGGTAATCCAAAAGAGAAAATCGATGATAAGAAAAAGTCAGAAATTTATGAAATACAATGTAGTGGCTGTGAAATGAAATATATTGGACAAACACGACGAGACATACAAACTCGCTTCAAAACATTCAAAACATTTAAAACATAATAATTTCGAAAAATCGATTGTTGCTGCCCAACATGTCCTTGAAGCTAGTCACCCCATCACTGTAAACAACTTAAAATTAGTTAGACATGTCATGAACAATAAGGAGTTGGATAGTTTAGAAAGCATGTACATTAATCGTAGTAGAAGCCCATTGATGAAACAAGATTTGGTTTTTCCCAAATATTTTGTGGTTTCTGTGTTATATTTTCATTTGTTGTATAAAGAATACTAATTTGTCATCAATTTCGTTTGTTGAGCCAATAAATTCTTGCTTTCAGTTCAATCTACCGATTATCGATGGTGATCCTGAGTAGTTTTGCAGTATTTCCGTTTGTAACATTGATGATATTTTTTTAGACTTGCTCTCATTTTGTTTGCATTTCAAGGAGTGCTTTTTCATCTTCAAATCCGAAGTTTTGGATATTTTTATTGAGTGCTAGCTCACTTGTTTTCTCCTATTTTGTAAAAATGTGCTGCGCTATTTCGGATGATAATAAAACTCATTACAATGTGTTTGGTCGATCCAATTCATAAAAACCATCATAATCGTTACTCCATTCATGCGACAAGTCTATAAAAGAAGGCGAAGAAAGAAACCTGTCTAGCTATGTCGTTCAATTCCATCTTTGTAAGTTTCATTCATTTCTTCGCTTTATCTTTACTTTGAAATTTAATTAATTACCACTGAAATACTTATCTGATGTACTTATCACGAGTTGCGATAGGTATCTGGCACGACTTAACATATCTGAGGATACCAATATCGCGTTTATCTCTCTTTGATTTTGTATCGAATAGCATGATGACATATGCGTATCGGTGATAAAATGTGGTGTAACCAGCTATTTATGCAAACACTACTTGTCTCCACGATTGGTTTTATCGTACTTTTTCACTGGGATGTATATATGTTTGTGCAACAAGAATTCTTCGCGTAACGGGAGAAAAACTTGATTGCTGGCATTATAACGAACGTATCTTTCGTACATTTTATATCGACTACTTGTGGATTACGAAATCTCTTTCAAAAAACCATATTCATAATGTGAGACGATTTTGATACGTTCGTTGCGTTATACTTGTACCATAGACGATACTGTTGTATCACAGTCATAACGATATAAACGGTTGATTCGTTCAGCATCAAAACAGCCACTCAGGTTTAGGTATTGATAAGTCCACAAGAAGACAGAGAGCTGTGTGGGGTGGAAATGTGGTTGTTTATAGTTGTCATAGTATATTACACAACAAGTGTGAAAAGTGACATATTTCACACAAGTAGTCGTTTAGCACGAGTTTTGTACACTATTTTTCCTACGTCTCCGAGTACTTTCATTTCGCGGGAGGTCTTGTCAAAAATGTAACTTATTGAGCGGTCTCTAGAATTTCAGGTGGTTTTGATTCGATATCAAGTACTGTTTATTTCCATATTCAAGATGATATTTGAATACTTCTCCGACAATTTCTCATTATGTGAATTACTGATTGATTGAGTTAGTTCAGTTTGGACACATTTTATTGATATTGACACCAGCGTACTTGAACAACCTTGACACCATAAGCCTGCTAGCGCCAGTAATCACCTTGCAAATATTTGTGATACCAAAGAATATTCTCGTTGGTGATACTAGGTTCTTTCGTCTGCTTTTCGTTGTCGTGTAATCTACACCAGCTGATTTTCAGTGCAGTTAACCTAATGTTATTCATTCTACACCTCGCGAAACGAATTCTCAAAAGCGGTGCAAAATACACGAGGTGTAGGAGAGTGCTACACTTTGCATACAAACGAAAGGGGCTACTGTGATATCAAACTGATGCAAGCAGCAAGCCGCGCATAAAACTGTAGCCGTACTCTTTTGAATGATCTAACCCTCTGTCATCAACATCGAAATAGTTTCCAATAAAGAGTATAGGTTCCAGTTTTGAAGTGAATTCAGAGGTTATGTATCAGACACATTGAAATCAATAGATAAAGAATTCTCGGTATAATTCAAAACGAGACAGAAATTTCAATAAATAATATGAATTTGATTTGAGAAAGCTTATATTGACAGTGAGTACACCTTCACAATATACCTAATTATTTCTATCAATTCAGGCAACCGTTGTGATATTTTTCATATCAACACTTGTGCTTTTTTCTTTCAAATAAACAATACCATGGTGATATGAGCAACTTTCTGAATAACAAAACAGTGTGATTATTGACGTTTTCATATGTGGTCGTAGGAAAATATATTCTATATGCTTTTATCTATGAGTTCTACAGGATATATGTCATCGTTGATACGTTCGATGAGGTGTTTTGTGAATCCTATAGATTTCCCATTATTGTTATGTAATATACCTATACAGCGATGGGTTCCATTACTATAAGGTAACTGTTGAATATTAATGCCATGCAACAGCATGGCCCTATAGGTTGCCGTACTGTAATACATATATGTTTACTATGTAACTATTCAATAAATTTGATGACCTCATTTGCTGAATTTCTATGAGTTTTTTGAGATCCGTAAAAGAAACTCTATAATTGGAAAGCCATTTTGCTCAAGCTAACGTTTCGACAGTCTATTCTGTCATCATCAGGGCACTGAAAATACAGATAAATGAGGAAATCTTTTTTTAAATAATAGAGTTTCTGTTACGGAAGACCTACAACCCAAAAAACTCCCTGAAATAATGTATAACTTCTTACTATTTGTCAATGGCTAGCCAGTGAATGTGTTTTTCTTAATGGTGTTGTTTCATTTCATAGCAGAATAAACAATAATTATTCATTATTTTTTATTCTTGCTACCTTTGTATTGATGAGTAGATGATGATTCTAGGGATAACAAACTTTTATCGAATAAAAAAATATCAAAACTTTTTTTAAACTCAAACCAACTTCGTTACGAGAAAATGGCGCTACTAACAAGGGTCTTCCATCTATTTATTCAACCTTGGAAATCGAATGCAATTACAATTCACCAAAAAATTATCAGTAATTAACAGTTAGAAATAACTTTTTGTCCGAAACATTAGTCCAATTTGGAATTTTTCATTTATAATAAGTCATTCTTTCCAAAATGTTGGTAAACTAACTGTATTCTGATAGAGATCCCTTTTTCACTAATACCGGGTGTATATACTTATATGGCAATTAAAGCGTGTTTTTTTAGTGGTGCAATGATTTTTGGGTTAAAAAAAACTCGCAATGCAATACTGTATAAAAATATTCTGTTTTTTAAATTTAACTAAGTCATTAAATTTCAGAAATAAGTAACTTGTTCAAACAATCTTGATGTAACAATTTAGAATTGAGTTTGAAATCTTTACTGATATTCATCTCAGACGATGATGCTCAAAAACATCTCTAGATTATTATTGTTTTGCACATGATCAACTACACATTGAAATTATATAATTCTATATTTCAACATGGTAATAGCTTCAAAGAATTTACGTATATCCAGATTCATCTACACATCCGTATTCATTATATCGTTCACAAGTTCAAAATCTAGTTTGCGGATGCATTTTGATTCTCTAAATTTTAATACCATCAGATTTCACTGAAAGAAATCAGAAATAATGACTTTTTCATTCAAAATTTATTACTTGAATTAATGGCAATTATCTCCGATTTTGCGATCCAAGGACTTCCTGCATCCTGTTCGCTTGGAGTTCCAGAAAACTTATCTCACGATGATCAATATGGGACACGATTATGAGCACTGATTCACGAAATAATATGCCTAAATCTGATAATGACTCAATCGTGATAAACAAATTCTAATAACTCAAATGCCGTCCTTCACGTATAGAAGTCGAACCACACCCGTTCTGCAAACTGTTTGAATTCTCGGTTGATTAGACGGAATTGAGTTCATCAACACCTAATTTGTGAGTGTTATTATGTTTTTTTATTTGTTAATGAAGGTCGATTTCGAGCAAGGTCAGGAGATAAACTGATACGTCCAATTGAGTAGGTTAGCAGCTTACACGTTTTCTTTAGAGGTACCTAGTTGTTATCTATCAATCAATCAAGATAAGATACTTGATACTTTATTGTCATTCTCGAAGACACAGCTTAAGCGCAGTTTTAAAAATTATACTTGGTAAACAAACTATACAAAAAATCAATTAAAAATACATTTTTTTAAGACAAGATTTTATACCTATAAATGTACTAAAGAAAAAGCATGGTCGTTCATCGTTTGATCTATATTATTCTGTGAGTAACATATTCAGAAGTTTGCTGCGTAAAATTAGCTATTTTGTATTTTGTATAAATAAAACAAGGATTTATTTTCCCCTTTTAGTGCATTTTGGCAGGAAAAATATTTTTACGTTTATTTTAAACACGTCTCAGCCATTTGCAAGCCGCCATCATGAATTTATAAATTTGGAGCCGCCATATTGAATTTTAACAATGTATTCGTGTATCCGACCCCTAAAACACTCATCTATATACCAATTTTGAACCAAACACGTCCCAGCCATTTGCAAGCCGCCATCTTGAATCTATAAATCCAGATTCCATAAAATCACAAAACTCGTCCGCTATTTTGGAGCTACCGTATTGAATTTTCGAATTTTGACAATGCACTCATGTATCCGGCCCCAAAAACCATATATATCTACCAATTTTGAACAGAATCGGACTATCATAATCACAAAAGTCGGCCATCATTTTGGAGCTGCCATCTTGAATTTTTCAATTTTGACAATGATGCGATCATAAATATCTGGATTTCACTACATTCAGAGGTCTCTGATCAGGGGATTTGGCAGTGTTATTTATGCTCATCAGCAGCCTTGTCTGACTCCTTATAGAACATCTCGATTGTTTGTTAGTTTCTTGACATGTAAACCCATTATAGCGTGCGTTAAACTAATCATAAATCATGGTGGAAGGGGCGATCAAATTTTTCAGAATTATAGGAAATCCATCATCTACACAGTGAAAAAATAAAAATATACCAGCTCACACCAGCTAACACCGTCTGGTGTCCCCTGAGGTTTTAGTGTCAGTAAAAACCGGCATATTATTCACCACTGTAGGTATTATATGACCTTTCCCATAGGTGTTTTCAATAATCAATCCCAGTTGTTAGTAACACTACTGTTAGTGCTGAATTTAGCAGAATGAACACTTTGGTGGTGTTCTTTATGCATTTCAAAAAGTACGATTTGACACCGCAGTGGTGTAATGAGCATTCTGTGATTTTCTTGATGATCAATCCTACCTCAACGAAATTCACTTCGGTGCGTTCAAATACTGAGCAGGTAATACGAATACTTTTCTGGTCTGAAGGAACACCGTATCATGAGCGTGTTCATGAGAATCAGAGCTTTTCTTCACCACCTCCGGAGTTTTTTACTAAGTTGGATTACCTGTTTAAATATAATTCATATAATGATACCGATCGATATTAAAATCATCTAATATATCATGCGCAAAATTGAAATCAAGTACGGTGTGAAGGACGTCAGTGCCACCTATTGGGAAAAGTTCTAAGGTTCTAAAGATCGAATAGATGCGCGCATTAAATTCACATCATTCAGACGCCTAAATACAATATTTTCATTAATTTATATCAGGGTGCGATACTTAACGAATTATTATTGCCACCAAATTAGATGATTCATACACCGCCTCGTGATATGATACGGTGTAACTTTGTGTTAATTTTATACAATAGGTGTTTTTTATGCGTTAACGTCATTTGAGAATATTAAATTTCAACCATTAGGTGTTTCTTATGATTTTATGTTTCAGAATCGTTTTACTTCACCACATTCGTGTCATTTTTCACTACTATTTTCACTACTAAGATCGGAATTATCACCAATCACTAGTCTTATTTAAGAATCATAGGAAATCTATCGTCTATCTAACCAATTGAAAATGTCTTGCTTTCATTCGCTAAATAAACATTTATCTATAACTGTGTCCAGAGGAAGGTGTTTTCTGAATAACAATTAACTTATCAATTTCATCGCTATTGCAATAACTAGTAGGTTGAAATGAAAACCTTCACACCACTTTGCGCGCTGAAAAATGTAATAGATTGCTTTTGTGCTCTCTTACTAGCAATCTAGTTTCGAGGAGTGAAAAAATCGAATTGAGTTTCGTATTGGGAGTCGTTAGATTACAAGATTTTTCAGATGGTTCATTTCGATAGATTCAACCAGTGTTTACAATAATGAGTGAGTAGTTTATCGGTAGTGCTGTCATCAAGGTTTGTGAAGCAATTTATAATACAAACGAAAAATTGAAACGAATTATGAGGTGATGTTTTATCTTTCTACTACTCAATAATTTACTGTTATGTTCCGAATGGGTGAAGTAGATTATTAGGTTTTGGATCGCTGTATTTGATAGTGAAGGATGATTTAACAATACTCACGTTGATTATTTTACTGATCAGTGATATCTTCATATTGAAACTTCATATCGAAAGAACTATATCAAAACCGCTATAATTCCATGAAATATTTCAATGGTGATTAAAATAATGAGGTGAGAGGCATGCCAAACTCAGAAGACTAACGGCAGCTAGTAGCAGGGAGTATTAGGAATATATATACCGTGTGATTCTCGAAAGTTTCTTACCCCAATAACTCTTTTGTTTCTGCAGATTCACGAGTAAAATCTGGTGTATAGGTAAAGTTCTTTAATAGGTATGCATTTTTTGGCGTATTCAACTGTTATCTACCACTCCAGGTTTGACCAGAAATAACCCTTACTTTCTTATTTCGATAAATCATCATATTGTGGTTTTCGGCTTTCATCATTCTAAAATGTCCTATTACATATCAATTTTCAATCTTAGTGTACAATAAAATGTCATAAAATCCCATATCCTCTTAGAATTCATACCACACCAGATATACCTACCTACTATGTTTTCACATATTTTTTGGTTGGGTTAGGTTAAGTGATAGGTTAGGTTCGGTTATGATGGGTTAGTTTCAAGGGCGTCGCTAGCCAATTGGCCAGAGGGGGCAAGATAATGGGTAATAGATATGAAATGTAGGTAAAATAAATGTTTCTATTTCTTTATGTTCTCAATAATAATCTTTCGTTGAACACTCATCATTGCAAGGTTGACTAAGGCGACTTTCTGACATGGTACTTCTGAGCAGAAGCGGCGAGTTTTGTTTCGTCCATTGGGTGGAAAAATAGAGGGGTGTGGGCAAGGTGGATATAGGATGGTGAAACAGCTTCCTATTAACAAGCACTAGAATAAACTGTAGACCTTTGCCTACTTCATTTCATACCGTAGTAATATTTCCTGAAATTATCAGAGATGGCGACATACCTTGTGTCGGTAAAACAGAAACTGTGCATCTGTCATAATTTCATCAGTTTCATCTGTTCTATATGAAAAATGATTGAGAAGAGTCAAAATATCAATATTCATTCGAGATTTAACGAAAATTTATTGTTTTAATGTCGTTTCAAGTCACGTCTGTCAAATGTGAACCACAGAAATACGTAAGCAACAGAAATCTCATTCGATAATCAATCTTACCGCCATCTTCTTTCAAGTCGTGGAAATATTAGTACCTTCTCAAACGGTCTACAAGTTTTTCGCAGAAACAATTGAAGAGCTGTTTCACCATCCTATATCCACCTTGAGTGTGGGCAAGGTAACTAAAAATGCGACGCAGGCGAAAGTTTTTTATGGTTATAGGTCAAATACCTTCAAATTTGAAGATAGATAGGAGTAATACTATATATTTTACATTATCTGTAAATTACCTCGACCAAAATATAATATTTTGTGACTAATAGGGTTTCAAATCTATAGGTAGTTGATATTGATAGTTGTGGACAAAGCTGAGGAAAACATATATTTTTATTTAAACTTTTTTGGCCAATGAAATCATCAGCCACTGTTTTAATATGTTTAATTCATTCATTCGTTCTTTATTACAATGTAACATTGCCACATTATTAGGTCGCTTTTGTAAAATGAAATGAACTGGATTCCTAATTCCCAATACAAACTCAGTTTGAATGACTGGTAGACAACGAGTAGAAAACAACCACTTTACTGGCTAATACCACGCATTATTTCTACTCGGAGTCTATATGCAACGATTCACACAGTGGATACAGAATTCAAAACAAGAAAGATACATATGAAGTGTTTATATGACACCTGCACACTAATAATAGATACTCCCATATCAATTCCACCGATGGATAGAATAAAGATTGATCCGCTTTAATTTTGGTAGAGTCTCTAGAGGGGGGCAGCTGCCCCCCCCTGCCCTTCCTTGGCAACGCCCTTGGTTAGTTTATGAATTTATGAAATATACTATACAAATAGCACATTTTATGATATTTTATTTCTTTTCCACAAAATGATCATGCCATCCGTATACGGTGCCCCTTGATATCAAGATTCTTTATAAGAACTAACTTTCTCTTGTTTCCTTAATTTCTTGATGACGATGAAAAAATTGGTACCAAGTATCGATTTTGGATTCTCATGTCGCTTCATCTGTGAGCGTTTACGATTCCTACAGCAGAATAAAGAGAAAATATGCATAAAAACCTGGATTTTGTCGAATGCTTCGAATTGGCGGAATGCATATAGACTCATCGGCGACAGTTGAAAACGCGAAATCTTTTATTCATATCCATCTGATTGCTGGGTGTTAACATCTCCATTATTTATAGTTGTTACAAGAACATCCCAGGCTATTGATGTCGGGAATATTAAAATATTCTTCGGTGATGTCACTTGTTTGGAAACATAGAATTTGAACATTTTGTTCAATTCCTTGCTCATAATTCATCATGTGACGTGGATATATCAGAACTTTTTGAAATAAATAATAGTCGGTCCAATATTATAGTTACCTACGGACACGGAAAAAATGTTGACAAAATGAATATGGACTTAGCAACAATTCTCGAGTGGGGATCTAATAACCTGGTAGAATTTAATGAAAACAAAACACAAGCATGTCTTTTCTCTAGAGAAGCCGATCTCACTGTGCCCAACATAATTCAGTCAGGAGTAAACATACCATTGATCCATTTCGATGCTTGGCTTCACTATCAGCAATAACCTTTCTTGGGAAAATCACGTGAGGTCCATTGCCAAAAGTGCATCCCAAAAACTTGGTTTTCTGTTTCGAGACAAGAGCTATTTTACTCCCAGTCAGCTGCTAATAATTTGTAAGGCACAGGTCCGACCTGTCCTGAAATACTGTTTCCATATTTGGAGTGCGGCACCTGAACATATCCTGAAACTATTGGATTCTGTCCAAAAAAGGGCAATTCGTCTTGTCGGTGATGCCTCGTTCACAAACTCGCTCACTTCCCCGAGGCATACCATCCTCAGAAATTTCAGACTCCTACCTTCTTTCCCTTGGTTCTCACGATGTTCTCTGAACATTACAGAATATCCCTTTTTGTGAGAACCAAAACACAAGTTTCCGCCAGAAATTCGACTTTGAATGCCTGATGTTGCATACCTTGAATATTCTCAGCTGGCAGACATTCCACTAACATACTCATTGATGACTTCTTCGCATCGAAAGAAAAAATCACGTTCTCTAACAAACAATAGAACATAAGCTGCAACCCATAATTCAAACAGCAATCAGAGAGACACATACATCCAAATCGTGATTTTGCTTTTGTGAATATTAATTGAGATGAGAATATAAAGTTCCTTTAATGTCTCTCGAACATCCTATCAAGCGGACCGAAAAGAATACTAAGTAGGATATACTATGCCTCCAAAGTTATCGAACACATTTTTTCTTTTGTATGCAGGTGTTTCTTACCTCGTTTCTTACCTATGCCAATATTTGAGGTTGTTATTCTGCGTGTAAAAGTAATGATGGTTTGCTAATGTTTTAAGGTCCGATCGAAAATGTTTCACGATAAGGGGCGATAAAGATAAAGGTAAAAAACCTAGAAAGGAAATCAATTGATAATACCGTAATTGCCCAAAATGTTCCAGTGCCTAGTGATATTTGATAAGAACACTTTTCATTTGAAAAAAACTATTAGCGTTTCATAATACTTAGTGGAAAATCATTGAGGAATACCCTGTGCTGATATCTTCAAAAATGATTATGTGAGTTTCAGTATAATCTTGATATTGAAACTATAATTCTGAATATTTTTGTATTTGATAATACCTCATCAAGTTAGTCGTTAGAACTATGTATATTGTTAATTGCTGCTAAATGGTGCAATTATTGATAGACATAATAATCGTATTCTTCTATTGTGTTGACTCTTTTTTCAAAGAGTATAGTATATATATTTGCAATACGGAAAGATTTATTTAAATCTTGATTGTGAACAACTGATTATCATAAAAACGTATTCCATAAGAATGGCGCGTATCCTCCAGTAAAATGATATTTATAGTTTCATCTAATTTTATAGTGTCATAAATTCAAATCTGTTCAATAATGCTTTATTTTATTGCTTGTATTGTGATACAGGATATGATCGCGGAACTCTGTTTTTTTGATTGTAGGTAGATATTTATCGAGATATTTATTTACCAACTACTTGTCTTACCCAACCTCATTTCAAATCGTTTTTATTGAAAATTTTAATCAGCTAACAATTTATCAACTACCTGATGATCACCGTATTGAAATTAATCGGAAAATCACATCTACAAGAACGAATTTGTAACGAACAATGATCAAATCAGATGTGAACACCCAAATTGAATTCGTTGTATTGTATTTCGCCAATCAATTTCCAAGAAAATGTTCCATGTGATTTGCAGGATACCCCATAATTCAAAGGACGTTGAAATATGAAGTCAAGCAAGTCAAGCTTCACAATCTTTTATTCTTTTTTACCCATACAGCATTCTGTCGATTTTTTAATTGGTAGAAGCTATGCAGCTACTAAATCGAGTCTTCGCAGGTTTGATATATCTTCTTCTACATTATCACAATATATACCTCGGATATGTCTTAATTTTCATAACTTTCAGCTATATTAAGATTTCCTTCTTGATACATCATTATGGTACCAACTGCAACAATAATTCAGATGTTAACATCGATAAAAACAATTAAGCTTGAACAACATACCGAACAGGCATCAACATATAAAAATAATACTATCAATAATTCACGACAAACAATAGAACCATAATTTGTTCAGATAGTCCTGATATTATTATAGATTTATGCCTCACGCCGTATGACAACACTAAATGGATTTAGTAATACCTAATAATAAAAAAATATAATAAACATGAGCTGAATGCTATTGTGTCGGGAGTCACGAGGAAGGCCTTTTTCAGTCTGTTAACCACTCAGTGGTTATGCTGCTAAAGGTCGTACATGTACAACTGATTTATAATGACAGATTTCGAACATACCAATTACTACAAAGAAATTATATGAATTCTAGGAATAAGAGGTGCATTTGAATTTTATGCAAATATGTGATGAGGAATGTAGAGGATATAATTGGATGATCCAACGATCTCTCGTTTACATAAAAATAGTGTGAAATACATATTGCAACCTGTAACAACTGTACTATAAAAATCTCGTTGATTCAATCACAGCGTAGCCTTATCTAGCTGCTCTGTTCTTCAGTCATGACGAAGAGAACTAGTTGATGATGAATAATAAGCTGGGATAACTGGAATCCCAGTCGTTTCTTCAAACTGAGTCAGTGCCGTACAGTTGGGATGGAAAAATGAGCCAATCTAGCAAAGAAGGCAAACATTACACAATATAGTCATTTTCCAAGTGGGAGACAAAAACAAAATCACTGTGACTTCCCTAACCATCAAGCAAATGTGAGCAGAATTTGAGGATCAGGATGTATCGTCTAAAAAAAAACAGCGTCTGCAAACTCTGTGGGAACTAGAATGGAACTTACATACATTACTATACAAGGAATGCGCTCCCAAAAAAAATCGATACTGGAAACCGTTCGAATAGATTTTTCAATTCTCATTTCACGAATTTTCGAGTTATTTTGAAAGATCTAGAATTTTGATATTGCACCATTTTCGTATTCTCACCTCTCACAACCCACAACTACTATAGATACTAGTGAATTTCATTGGAATGAATCACCCACAACTTTTACATAACCCGGCAAAATCTATTGTTTTCGCAGTCACGAATGAAGCCTTTTCCGAATTACATCTCAAATGCCACAAGCGCGAAATGATTACGAATTCAACTCGAGTTCATTCATTATACGCAAACGTATCAATAACTCGAATGTTTTCGATCAAAACGATATGCAGCGGAATGCCTAACAGTGAATTATCGACTTGGTTTTTGACATTGATGGAATACCGCCTCGATATTCGATCGAATAATATATTCTGGGGTATTCTCAAGGTAGTCGATTTCATGGAGGTAACCAGTAGCGCAGCTAAAGGAAATGGTCTTGGGACTCCAACAACTTTTTTCTTCTTTGAACAATTTGAATTCTGTTCGCACTGTTCGCTAGCTCAGTCCTTCAGCTATAATCTTGTTCTCCTTCCATACATAAGGTTATCTCTATAAAATTTTCAGAAGGGTCCCAAATGAAGAAAAACAGTTTTTTTTCAACTTTACCTGCACAGGCATGATGATTACCTCATTACCTTCGGCCATTTCCAAAATTGTCCTCTCATCACTTTTCTTTACAGAGTGATCTCAAGAAATCAATTTTTTGGTTTTGCAGTCATAACTTTTTTCCTCTTCAACCGATTTTCAAAATCTCAGGCTCATTTTGAAGCTGAAACCTCATATGAGAAGATTTGAAGATCAGAATTAACTCAAGATGAACATTCAATCATCGAGGGTTTCCTCAAAGGTGACCCAAATCTGAAACACTCTGTAAATCCCGACTGGGAGGAGAATTAAATGAAAATCAACTTGTTTTCGAAAGGATCTTTCATTCTGGATACATCCAGATCTTTTTTCTTTCAGTAGTCAAAAATTGTGCATGAGAAAACCGAATTGGAACGCCATGTTCTATAAAAAAATCAGCCCAAAAAAATGCATGGTCCGTAACCAACGTAACGAGAATCATGAGTGACTGACAAGACAGGTTGAAAATTACGTTCTCGTGAAAATTAAGATCAGGACAGAAAAAACTATTCGTAGGTCTTTCTTTTCTGAAGATATAAAACAAATTCAAAATAAAAAAAATCTGAATACAATGAAATTTCAGGGTAACCTTCTCATCCCCTATACAAAGTATTCCATCATGTTTTAGATTTTTTTCAAAGAATTTAATTTTTCAGACCTATGAAACAAATTTTTTTATCACTATGATCAACTTTTTCCGCTGAACACAGCTATGGGTAACGCTTGTCCCGATTCTGAAAAAGAACTTTTTTTTTGCCCTGTACATCAAACTACCCGAGTTTTGTTGTAGTTTTGTACGAAACTCACGAGAATAATATGTGAAAAAATCACAAAAATCTCCTTCCCCTTCATCCGTACCCAAAGTGCCCCAAGGGGGGAAGGGGGGTCAATGAATTTTTTTTTAATCTCCGATCCCGATGTGGGGATCAGGTGAAATATGTTACCGATATATCTAACCGTTTGACCAGCAAAAATTTTACCCGCAAAAAAAATTGGGGGGGGGGGGAGGGGGTAAAAAATTTTTTTTTCAGGCTTTCTGGTGGTGATATTTTCGTTTCGATCAAACAACGTTTTGGATATTTTTCTTTTTTAATCGGGATTTCGAGGGGGATTTAGTTTTGGGTCACCTTTGCAGAAACCCTTGATCTTTAATATTTATTTTTAGTCAATTCTAATCAACATGTCTAATCATCTAACGTTTCAGCTTCAAAATGATCCTGAGATTTTGAAAATCGGTTGACGAGGAGAAATGTTATGACTGCAAAACCAAAAAATTGATTTTTTGAGGTCACTCTGTAAATAAAAGAGATCAGAAGACAATTCTGGAGATGGCTCAAGTTAATGAGATCCCCTTTATGCCTCTGCTGTTAAAGTTAAAAAAAAACTGTTTTTCTTCATTTGGGATCCTTTTGAAAATTCCGAAATTTTGCACAGTTTCAAAAAACACCTAGTAGCAATTTTATGGAGAAAACCTCATGTAACAAAAAGTACGAGATTATAGCTGAAGTACTGAGCTAGCGAACAGCTCGAACAAAATTCGAATTTTTCAAATCAGAAGAAAGTTATTCAAATTTCAACAGGGGCAAAATTTCGGGGTGCGACGTAATTAGTGTTGCGTAGTTTATAATCAGATGAAAACCTTATCCGAACTGTCAGAAATCAACCAGTCACTTACTGAACTGACTGTACGTATTGATACAGGGCTGACTAACAAACCCTTATCCACACTTCACTCAGCAAGTTTTCTCAACTTTTGACTGCTTGATCAGATGCTATACTGTCCGAGAGTCCTCTGGCTATTAGAGATTATCTTCACCAAATAGAAATGCAAAGAGCATGGTCTACATTTCCACCAACTTTCATACACATCAGTCGGTATCAAGTGTTTTGTATCAGTCTTATTTTTTTGCAGTTAGTTTTATGTAGTGATTTAGTCTGCTGTGCCCACTGTATAGTCCTGTAAAAGTGAACTATAGAGCCTTCTCTCTTTAAACCAACTGCTATTTCTTGATACAGAACTCCATTTCTCAGTAAGTTGTTGAAGTGATCTTACACCTCATCTCACACTATATGCAATAGCGAATATGTGGAAGACCGATTGCCGAAATTATATCAGCCAATCATCTCCCAATTTATACTGTCAGTTAATAGCTATAGGACTTCTTTGAAATATTTCGCCTCACAATAATTCCTGAACCTCTTCAATATTCAGGTATTCCCTCGAGTATTGTTTACCCCTCGACGACATCATTTCACGAAAACTTCTTCTCATAGAACCTCCCTAGTTTGGAAATCTACACCTGTAGATTTCTTCCCATATAGAGAGGATGATTTTCAAACAGAGGATTCATCAATGTTTGTCATTCGCATGTATTTCTAGGTAGAAATTCCTTCAGGTACGCTACTGGATGTTATAAACAAAGTTCGATTCTCTGGGATTGAAATAGTTCACAGATATGGGTGGGTGCGCTGTATTTTCTTTGTATAGGTCAAACGGTTAGGTTATTATGGATGGATATTACGAAATTCGTGGTACGAGCACAAGATATTATCATTCGCTATGAACGTATGATGGCACGGACACAGAGTGATCAGTCAATAATAAATGGATATTATAGTAGTGGAGTTTTTCCTCATGCCTAATAACTCCGAAATTTTTGTGAAATCTCACTACCGACAGAATGTTGGAAGATGATACTTCCAATATTCTACCGCTAGCTCATAAGAAGTTCTAAGAGCATCATAGGTTGTCATTTCGTATAGACACAAAAAAAACACAACCTGTTTGCGATGTTTTTATTTGGAAGTATATGCGGAAATATAAATAAAGTTTGACTACTTGGAGCAATTTCTTCATTTTGATCTCTAGATATCATTTAGTAACCATAACCACGCTTGTTGTACTAACTACTATTTCGATAGGTATATATGGAAACTTCCTCAGTTGATTTAAAACATATTATTTGTTTTGTATTGGATCATTTTCAACAACTATCTCATCGAATAAGTTCGAAAGCTTTCTCAGCATATTCCTTAATTCTCATTCAGAATCTAAGAATCAGGTGACATCTTTGTCATATAGCATCTTCACAAATAAACATCAAGAGAACATTGGTATGGAAGAGGTATCCTCTTCAATATATTATGTGATGAAAGACCTAGCAGCAATCGATTCAGACAACCGTTTTTTCATTCCCATGTAGGTATACCACGTGGGAAACGGCTAGAAAAATACTGTAAATCCGCAGAGACTGAATCGAAAATTACCTTTCAGAAGAAAGTAAAATTTATCGCACGTGGTGGTTATCAAACGGGTTTCCTTGTTCCATGTTCTTTGCTAGTTGAGTGATATGCGAGTGTCAGATTTTGAACATCGATTATCCATTAGTTGGGATTTTTCTAGACTCTTTAAGATCCATCCAGGCCTCCACTGTTTCCTGGTTATCATGGGAGACTGGGACAGAACGTTCTAATATTCATCTCCAGAAACTCCCTCAGATATATAACAGGTAAATAAATATTTTTATTCTCTCACCATCTAGCAGAACAACAGGTTTTTCTAACGTACAGGGTCTTCAAGTATATTTCGAGCTCTCCTCAACTGTTTATTTTTTGTTTTCGACATTTTTTACAGATTGTGCTCTTATTTAATTTTTCCTGTAGAGTTCAACATCTTGGAAAATAGTTAGTCAATGGAACATCCTATATATTTCGTTATCATAAAAGAAAATTAATTTTTGTTAAAAGAATATCATCACCAACAATTTCTGAGATATTCACCGTTATTGAATTTCGCTTCGAATTATTTTTGGATAATCTAACATATTGCCATGAAAGGAAAGATTAATTGGTGGTCTTAGCTGTCACCAAATACATGTTTATTTTTGCTGTCATTGTTAGATTGTCTGCTTCAAAACTGAGAATAGTGCGAATTTGGACGATATATATCTCGAAAACTGTGGACGATAATATAAACAATACATAGTGCGTTCATGATTACAAAAATAACCTGTCAATTAAAAGAAGTCACGTTAGCGTGTGAGATTCTTTTTTACATCAAGTAGGTATTGGCCAAGTCGATTAAAAAAAATCAGAAACAAACAAAGGATGATTTAACCAATAGCAAGTCTTTACCTTTTTTATCGCCTTGTATATAATGTTATGTAACTCTTTTTTCCTCTACGTATGTGCATAAGTATTGTTAGGTTAGGTTATTGATAATTAACATGATACCGTTAGAATCATGAAAAACTGCAGGTCTGTAAACTCGTTTTATATGATTAATAATATTCAGTATTCTTTCTTCAATAACTTCACATAAGACTGAGGTGAAAAAATGAATGGATTCCAAAGAAAATCAATTTATGAAACAGGTCGAACTGGCTAGACTATGTAAAACACAGGTTGTCCTTAAAAGTGGTTTTATGAATATTTGATTTCTCTATAGGCGTACCGTTAACGATATTGAATAATGTCTCTTGACATTCCGAAATGATATGAAATGAAACACTGTAATTCTCCGAATTTCATTACGAAAAATACGATGTACCTACAGATAAGAATTCATGTTGATAATTTATGAAAATGTTGCAGAGACGTATGTACGAAGCTAGGTGATATTTTGATAATGCATCATGCAGAGGAATATTGGAGAAATGAGAGAGTACTGTAACAGGCAATCAAGAATCATAAAGAACCATAGCTACCATTTTTTTTGGTGTATGTAATTCTTCAGTGTGTTGTTCTGAACATAATCATGTTGATGAAGATAGATTCAAGCTAATCTGATTATTATGCTCTTAATGAAAGCATGGAAATGGAATTCCCATCATATATCGTTCTCCTGCTATCTTTATGTTTGATTTTTAATGAGACGTTTTATTTGTTTTAGTAGTGATTAACCTATCAATGTAAATAATTATTTTTAATCACATCTTCCCATATGATATTATGAATAGAAAGTTTCTCTCCAATATATGTATTCTTAGGTTTTGTATTACGATATTTTCTAATTTTATTTTCAGTCAGTGAAATACCAAAAACTTGTTTTCAATAAAAATTCCCATGAGAAAACATTCTGACGATATATAGGTATTCCATCGAAATTTACACCATAACTCAAAGATTATTTATTATATCTCGCGTGATAGTCCGATGATGTTTCTTGATATATTTATGATATTTTTTAAGTTATGGAATAAAAAAATCTGGATTGCGAATCTAAAGCTCAATTGATGTAAATTATGATGATAGAGAATATAGATGAACGAACTCTTCAAATAAGGGTTGTTCCGAGATTTTCTCAATTTTATAGCAGATGCATATGAGACAATTCTGATATAAAGTTAGTATCGATAAAATTGTTATTCCATTCGAGAAAATACAGCTTTCAAAAATTGTTAAATGGCTGAATTTAACCACCATAAAACTAATACTCTTTGAAGAGTATAGGTAGTATTTCCCTTATACCTAAGAGCCACATAACGATCTAGTCTCAGACGAAAAAACTTTTATTATCGGTATTACGAGAAGCCTACGTTGATAATTTGGCATGGGACAGTCTCATAACAAAAACTGCGCTCCATGTTACGCCTATGCCTTCATCAGTATAATATGGGGAATGATTCAGTAGCCACAACATTGTTAACAGTAAATACGTTCATTAATGGCCAACGAGGGAGTATTTATGTAGCAATTGGATACATAAACGTCCATTTTCAATTAGAAGTTACATAAATATCGAGAAATGGGCATTGTCCTGTGCGAATTATTCAATGTTCAGTTCGATATAACGTACCTATCTCAGTCATTGTGTACCATAGATATATTCGACGATATATATAATGAAATTGGAAGCGCTATTTACTGTGTTAAACATGTTGCCAATAGGTAGATGGCAATAATATCAGATATCACCATGGCTTATAGTATATCTATATAAGTATACCTAATAGATATATGTAATACACCTCCATAATCCAAATGCGAAGGTGGATACACTGATTGATAAAGAAATCAATAAAAATCTACGATTTAGAAAAATGACAGTGAATGGTGTGATAAAACCTAGGATAAAACCGAGGATAAAACCCTCGATAAAACCTATACAAAAATACGATAAATATGGTCTGGGAGAGTCCGACAACATTTTGAAAAAGAAATTGTAATTTTTTTGGTTTTTGATATATATACAGTGTCACACATAAAGGTATTATTGATAGGTATGAAGAAAATGTGACATCGCAGTTTTGAAAAATGAGTAAAATACAGCTTCATTCCTTTTTCAATCTGCTACTCTAAACCTGTAAAATTTGAATTTTTTTCGAAAATCCTGTGTTTTTTGGAAATTTCGAAAAATGCCAGAGAAAAAAGTTGCTCCGTTTCCAATGTTATACATTTTTTTTTTCAAATTTGGACTCTCTTAGTCACTTCGACAGTTTTACATTTTTTTAATTTTTCGAATCTTTCGTTTTATCGATTCGAACGAAACATGATTTAAATTTCATAATTTTGATGAATATGAGACTTCAATATCATATTTTGCGCACAAAATAGCCACATTGGCCTATTACCAGAAAATAAAAGAAATGCATCTCCAGAAATTCGTCTTTGTTGTTGCAAAGTTCATCTAGTTTTTTCATTTCATTGTTAAACTGATGTGGATTCTCAATGTATGGACGTTAATATGTCAGTAATCGAATAAACGAATTTCTCTTCATTCTTATTACACTCGTATTTATTTTTTTAATAGATTTTTATCCACAGTTTGATTATTTTTATAACCAATAATTCAGTTACAAACAAACCCGAAATATCATACTTTTCTGTAAACTGAACAATGACTTACAGTTTCATAACTATTCAAAAGAATTTCGTTCTAGCGATTTGTACTAGACATGATAAGAAATTTCGTGATTTCAAACAATACAAGGCTAATGCAACATCTCGGGATGAAAATAGTAGGTAATGATCAAATCGAAATAAATTTTTTTACTTAGTAGTAGTCGAAGTGACAGTAGAGAGTCCAAATTTGGAACAAATGTATAAAATTGGAAACTGAGCAACTTTTTTCTATGGCATTTTTCGAAATTTAAAAAAAAAAACAGTTTTTTTGAGGATTGTCGAAAAAAAATTCAAATTTGACAGGTTTAGAATAGCACATGAAAAAAGGAAAGATGCTGTATTTTACTCATTTTTCGAGCACAAACTAACTGCGAAGTAAAATTTTCTTTATAACTATTAATTATTAAAAAAAACATAAATTATAAACCATGATATGATACGAACAAATATTTTTATTTATCTCACTCACACAACAAAACATATTTGACCATCATCATAATCAAAGTATAACAGAATGATATAAACATATTTAATTTTTACAACTTTTGTTCCTTAGCTTCCCTCATAAATCGCAAAAATTCTCGAATTCTGAGAATCCATAATGGAACTAATGACTGCAGTTCACACATTTGAGCCAATCGTCTTTCAAAGTGTTATTTTGATTGATGATTTTCACTCACTTTATCAATAATGCCCTTCAAATCGCATCTAATTTCATTTATTATTATTATACCTAATTTTCGTGGTCACTCCCTCCCGTATTTATGTGGTTGTACTCTAACGAAGTCAAGGGAAAGAGCGACCACCATGTTAACCGAAGAAAAATTGAGATGAGAAAAGAGTATTTCTATTGCTTTGTTCCTATATATGATCGGTACTGGTATATACTCGTACTCGGACCCTATACGGATGAGAAATCTATTGGACAACCGATGTGCAAAAGTATTCAACTAATGGATGGACACAAAAATAACAGTTATCTTTGATACTCTATAGGACAAAATAGCGAAAGAGATAAAGTAAGTGAAAGATCCTATGGTATATCTGATCTTATTCAGTTCAATGATCAGCATGCCGTAAGTATAAGGTAGGTATACAATCCCATTATTTTTCTAAATTACCCAATGTCAATGCCTTTCAAGAGTAACAGGATATAATATAAAAAATCAAAACCGATGTGAACGAAGATATGGAAGTCATGATTCCATTTTAATTGTTCATGGAGCCTGATCCACGATTCTCATCACAAATACAGAATTTTTCTGTCGGAGAGTCCTATGGTTGGTCAGGCGAGAAGACCCAATGGATTGATCTCCTTTTGTAGAGTAAGAAGTAGCCTTTCTAACATGATTGGTGACTATAGGTGGCTATATATATAATGATGATTGTTTTGTTTGAAATTCTTCGAAACGGGTCACTAGTTTGTGCATGATTATATGAATAATGACCTTTCTTTACAACGCTAGTATATATAGGATATTCAATTACAATTTTATAGGTGCTCTATAAAAAGACGATTGAGCATCACTAGAATAACACGTTACTATCAGGATGATTATATTACCGGATATATGCAGTTTCAGATAATAAAATTGCAATATCGTATGGAAAAAAGTTGGATTTGCAAGTTCAATTAGGTACTCCAATCGTAATAAAACACGAAATTGCCTCAATACGAGCTGTGTTATTATTATTTCAAATGAACACCTACACAGAGCGAATCGTTTGTTCTCGGATGTTTGAATGTTTCCTTTGATATGAGAAATGATCCAGAATTATCACATATAGAAACAAGAATATTACAAAGTTATGATTGACCGAATATATCTCATATCCACATCTGTATATCCATCTTTATGATCGTTGAACGACGACATAAATATAATAAATTCCTCACGATTATATAACATCGATCTCAGAAATATCCGGAAAGCTCACTTCCTCGATCACCTCTATAGTCTCCATATATATAGGTAGTCTCGTAAAACTTTGGCAGCATAATAAAATATCATTTATGCACGACCGGGCGTAAAATGACACTTTATCGCCCGGTTGTGCGGACGTAAAATAGCATTTTACCGGCCTCAGACTACTTTACCGCTCACCGGGCGTAAAATGGCACTTTATACCTTCCGCCGGACAATAAATTATTGATTATTCGCATCCTCAGCTGCTTTACTGATTTCTGGTGAAGTACAATCCACACTTTCTTCGTCATTGGAATGCATTTCGTAATGACTATTGTCTCTATTGACTTGTAAACCCTTATATTATAAGAGATAGAGAAAAAGTAAAAACACTGTCATGTGTAATGTTATTTCGAGAGGAACATCATGGGCGTCGCAAACATTATTTAAAAGGGGTTTGAAAGGTATTTAAGAACCGTTTTATTCCTATCATGCTTGATTGTTGGTCATACATAAAATGTTGTATGTATTACGGGCGTAACTTGCTTTTATGGACCTAGGCGTGTTAATAGCCCTCGTTATCGCTCAGGCTATAACTTACACGCTGCGGTCCATAAAAGCCTATTTTACGCCCTCAATACATAAATAACTATTTTTTTACAACAACAATAGGTACTTTAATAATAAATTAATGAATTTATAGTTATATATTATATGAACATTTCCAGAATCCTCCATATTATTATTTATATTTAGGTATTTATTTGGTATATGCTGAGTGGTTTGCTATTCTATGCACTCATTGATATCTCTGAACTGGAATGGAGTGTGCTTGTCTGAATTATTGTTCTTTCTACACGGTCTTCAATAATTTACATATTAGATAGGTAGTTTAGAGATGTTGAAGGAAATATATTTCTGAATTGATTTATATATAGATGTTTATTGAAATGAAAATCAAAACGAGAAAAATATGTACCTAATATACAGTGTGACCAAGATAAGGAAGAACACCTTGAGAATCTCGGTAACCCTATAGAGTTACACAGTAGGTCAAATGAGCAAAAAGTTTCGCAATTCAGAGGTCAATGAATAGATGTTGAGAAATCCCACTTACTATTCGAAAAAAAAAACGAAATTTGGCGTTTTTTTTAATTTGGTCTGATAAGTTAGTGAAAACCTAGGGAGAGACCACATATCATTTTCTCATAGCCACTGTTTCAGCTCTACAATAAAATCTCAGTATACCGTTTCTTTTCAGAGAAACCATAATCAACTTGGTTTTCTTATGCCATGACATAGACATATCATTTCTATGTCATAGTTACAGGTTGTATTTTTTTATATATTTATGCATATAGCCAGCAGGTATACACATAAGATACCGAATGAGATACCTACTATAGGTTAGGTATATTACGAGGTATATTATGTGTACCTATTATTGCATTAAATTTTTCAGGATGCTCTATAGTCTATAACAGTTATCTCCCTAATACTTACAAACAAAACATTGTTATCAAACGTCGAAAGTATAAATCTTTCGTCATAGGGACTGAAATTGTTGTAAAAAATTAAAACCAGTTCTATTTAGTTGCAGTATAGGAAGCTGACAAAAAAGAAAGTTTTGTGTATTCCAACAAAAATTCATGTTTCATTGTTTTGATGAATACCCACAGTTGATGTTTGAAACACTATATGTCTTGTATTGTGGAGTTGAAATCAAGTTTTGGTTTTTTTGACCAATATCCGAAATATCCTCATTTATGATGTTTCAATTGAATAAACAAACATTATTAGGTATGTATATTGCAGCGCTCTGATTACTGAGGAATAAGTGAAATATACTTCATACCTACATAATTATTATATAATAATATCACATATTCAACAGTTATCCATATCAGAAATAAGTACAACATTTCATCAGTTTATTTTTTTGTTTTTCCATGAGTCCAATTGGTCATCTAGTTTTTCCTTATTTTCAGCCTTTAGCAATTTTTTACTTTGGAAACTTGAATAAACACGATATAAATTTGTTATACTTATATTATATCCGAATTGTCCATGCTGAAACTCATTTGTTAATTATCATTAAATTGCTATTATTCACAACTCGATTGTTGTTTAATTTCTTAGATCAGTCATCAGTCATAATTTTAAAACGAAAGCGTCATTATAATATACTGATACACTTTCACGAAAAAGAAGAGGGTATGCACAAAACGTATGTTCTTTTATGCAATAAATGAATTCCAAATCACGTCATCAACACAAAATGTTGGTTTAACGCTCGGTTTAACGGTAATAAGTATTTGGTTTTATATTTGTTGTCGTTCTACTTATACTTATGAAATTAAAGGTGTTAAAATTGTGTACGAAATAGTTCTCATTTTTCCATAGAATTTTATAGAACCTCGTATAGAACGTATAATTTCGAAGAAATAACTGCGCGTTTTTTGACAAATGCAGTATATAAACCCCCTCTATCATTTTGGTGAATATGTTGACAATTTATTCTATATTCATAATAATTTTGTATAAGTGCCTACTTACGTTTGTTTGCTCCCATATCATGCTTTTATATGTTGTTCATGAGACGATTCATTTATCAATTGACAACGAGCCTATATATAGTGCAAAACTGATGATGAGGTTGAGCTCTGTCTTGCACCGGTTGTCAACTCATACCTATCTGGGAACCCTTGATTGAGTTTCCAACTCATTTATATGTTTTCTGTCAACTTGGTGTTGGTTCGGATAAAATACGTCGTACTTTTCCGAATGGTTAAGACGAATATATTGATATTACTTACTGACGCACTTCAATGTTTTTAATGGAATCCACAATAAATTTAACTAGTGGAATTTGATAATCAATAATCGATATTTAGGCGCATTTGTCAAAAATATCACAATTTTGCGCTGCTACTGCCTCGAAGTTCTACAAAAAAATGATGAGGACTTATTTTGTACAAAATGTCTTTATATTTTGACTCCTATTTACAGTTTCAACTATATACGAGGTGGAAAAAAACATTGAATACAAAAGTTGTAGGGTTTCATCGGTACTATCTTTTATGGTAGGTACTTGTAAAACAACGAACAAAAGCGAATCGCAAAATTGTATAAAGAACAATATATATATATACATACTTTTGAATGAAACACCTCGTATAGTTTCAACTATAACCAAATACTTTCATGTTCTGTTTCTAAATATACTAAATAGATTGGTAATGTTTCCTCAAGCCGTTTTCTACCTATTTGTTCACGATATTGAATCAAGATTACCAATATTCATCAGATCAAACTTAGTTTCTTCTTTAATTTGATGATGTATCGTATTTTCTTCCTATGATTATGGGTGTCAGAAGGTCACTCGTTCGTTTCGTTCTCTGGTTTCCATGACATTCCACGGCAATCTGAATCATATTGTTATTTTCCATTCAAAATTGCATAAGTAAGCTGAATAAGGGGAAAAAGGCTTGGGAGAACCATATATATTCGGAAACAGAAGAAAAAAGTCTTTTGCTATAGTTGAAAACTTGGTCGAACATATAAATATTCATTCTTGCTATTCGAATTTGTTATTTTTGGAAGTAAGGAAAGCTATTATCGATGACACCCTATACAACTTTTATATTTATTGCTTTTCTCCACCTCGTTATAATGCTGTAGGTAGAAGTCAAAATATAAGAGGACACCCTGTACATAATTTTGTCATCTTCAATTGAATGAAACGCTGAATAGAAAAAGATATATCATTGAAAAACCACGGAGACTTGCGCATGCCTCGGAGATAATGGGAAAAACCTCTCTATAGCTGTTATTGCTAATCCCTGAAGAATCACTTGAAACAATGAAATCTTTGCCATTCATTTTTCACGGTCCTATTGTTAATTGTCGCCTGTCCTAAAACGAACAATCCTCAAAATCCACACTCACATCAGCGCGAGCTGTCCTATGCAGTCGTTGAAATCTTCCGACTGATGACTCTCCCGACACGCACCGCGACTCACATATTCCCAAATGAGCGAAACTCCACACTCCACTGCACAGATACACCCCGCGAAAAAAGTGTCGGACCACACGCCACCTGCGATTCGCGCTACCACATTTCGCGCGCCGCGGCCCGGGTTAAAGATGGCGTCAGCGCTTCGCGGCAGCCTAAGACGGACTGGCTGGGCCGTGGGGCGGCCTAGAAGAGATCCGAGGGGTGGGAGGGGAGAGAGGGGCGGGTGCTGGGTTTGACCCACCGACGAAATTTCACGGCACTAGGTCTGCGATTCGGGCCCATCGGGTATGTACGCGCTCGCCGCTGATGCATTCGTCGAGGAAAACTCAGTCAAGGACATTCTTCTCGGTTGCGGCAGCGGCGGACACTATAGCCGGAAGGAATGCCCGTATACGTGGAGTACCGAGTTGGAACGATTCGACGGCAGTGGTTAGAAGGAAGCGAGGTTAGAAGAGTTACGCAGTCTAAATAGACTGACTCTAGCCTGGTTACAAGCACATCATGCAGGTTATAAGAGCAACGAAGAGGCTGACTGGCCGTTAAAGAGCAAACCAGGCTCTGAATGGTCCAGGCTAAAGCTATACTAAAAACAAGCATCATAATTTGGGTGCGAAATAAATCCCAAAAATAATTTAACAGGCTGACCATCAACACCATTCACGGACTATACCTCTCTGAGCTAGAAGATGAGAAAAACAACCAGAATAATGGTGGGACTCCACACAGTGAACGGTAAGTTCAATAAGCATATCAACAGATCAACACGATTGGCCTGTCAGAGAAAACCCTGTGTAGGTTTTGTCAGGAAGAGGAGAAACCAGTAAAACCTACTGTGTCAATGCGAGGGCTTATTGAGACTAAAGTTTCTAACGATGAGAGAAGGGGAGCTGAAGGCTTTCAGATGTATGGGGAATCTAACAACTAACCTATGGGGAATGTAAAAATTAGGCGAGGACCTTTGACTGATTAAGAGAACATACACAATAGATCTGAAAAGGTGTGAAAGCTAATAGCTCATTAGCCCCATACCAATATAATCCAATTGGTTAGAAAGATGACTGGATATAATGGGAAGTGATAGGATAGATAGGATAGATAGGATAGATAGGATAGATAGGATAGATAGGATAGATAGGATAGATAGGATAGATAGGATAGATAGGATAGATAGGATAGATAGGATAGATAGGATAGATAGGATAGATAGGATAGATAGGATAGATAGGATAGATAGGATAGATAGGATAGATAGGATAGATAGGATAGATAGGATAGATAGGATAGATAGGATAGATAGGATAGATAGGATAGATAGGATAGATAGGATAGATAGGATAGATAGGATAGATAGGATAGATAGGATAGATAGGATAGATAGGATAGATAGGATAGATAGGATAGATAGGATAGATAGGATAGATAGGATAGATAGGATAGATAGGATAGATAGGATAGATAGGATAGATAGGATAGATAGGATAGATAGGATAGATAGGATAGATAGGATAGATAGGATAGATAGGATAGATAGGATAGATAGGATAGATAGGATAGATAGGATAGATAGGATAGATAGGATAGATAGGATAGATAGGATAGATAGGATAGATAGGATAGATAGGATAGATAGGATAGATAGGATAGATAGGATAGATAGGATAGATAGGATAGATAGGATAGATAGGATAGATAGGATAGATAGGATAGATAGGATAGATAGGATAGATAGGATAGATAGGATAGATAGGATAGATAGGATAGATAGGATAGATAGGATAGATAGGATAGATAGGATAGATAGGATAGATAGGATAGATAGGATAGATAGGATAGATAGGATAGATAGGATAGATAGGATAGATAGGATAGATAGGATAGATAGGATAGATAGGATAGATAGGATAGATAGGATAGATAGGATAGATAGGATAGATAGGATAGATAGGATAGATAGGATAGATAGGATAGATAGGATAGATAGGATAGATAGGATAGATAGGATAGATAGGATAGATAGGATAGATAGGATAGATAGGATAGATAGGATAGATAGGATAGATAGGATAGATAGGATAGATAGGATAGATAGGATAGATAGGATAGATAGGATAGATAGGATAGATAGGATAGATAGGATAGATAGGATAGATAGGATAGATAGGATAGATAGGATAGATAGGATAGATAGGATAGATAGGATAGATAGGATAGATAGGATAGATAGGATAGATAGGATAGATAGGATAGATAGGATAGATAGGATAGATAGGATAGATAGGATAGATAGGATAGATAGGATAGATAGGATAGATAGGATAGATAGGATAGATAGGATAGATAGGATAGATAGGATAGATAGGATAGATAGGATAGATAGGATAGATAGGATAGATAGGATAGATAGGATAGATAGGATAGATAGGATAGATAGGATAGATAGGATAGATAGGATAGATAGGATAGATAGGATAGATAGGATAGATAGGATAGATAGGATAGATAGGATAGATAGGATAGATAGGATAGATAGGATAGATAGGATAGATAGGATAGATAGGATAGATAGGATAGATAGGATAGATAGGATAGATAGGATAGATAGGATAGATAGGATAGATAGGATAGATAGGATAGATAGGATAGATAGGATAGATAGGATAGATAGGATAGATAGGATAGATAGGATAGATAGGATAGATACTGTGTACAACGTACAACAACCGGGATACTGTGATCACACACTCATTTCCATGACCTTCGACGTACTACTGTCCATATGGAACATCAGCTAAAGATGCTGCCATAACACCCAGATTTTTCCGCCCCAGTAAAATGATAGGAAATATAGCAAGTAATTCTTCACTGAATGAAAATAGTTAATTCTTTGTATAGAATACATTATTTTCATTTGGAAAGTATGAAAATTCAGTTACATAAAGTGGAAAATGATTTTATACTCGAACATTTTAAATATAGTTCTTATACGTGACTGATTCATCTTTCGAATACGGCTGTTCATCTCTCATTGTCTACCCAATGGGGCTGTCACTGATATCAGAGCGGATGTAGCAGCGATCAAAGAAGATTATATGGCCAGAATAATGTGAAAGATGAACACTGTCATTACTATCATCAGATCAGTAATTGGTAAGCGTTTTGAGGAAAGCCGCTGGTAGACATATACGGTTTTACAATTGGTAATTCTTTCAGTCAACTCTCTAAAATTCCTTTTGGTATCTTTGGATAATTAATAATTATACCCAGTCGATACTTTTGTGAATCCATGAATGAGAATTTGACATTGAATGTTATTTGACTATTATTGTGTTATTGAGAAATTTCAAGGTAGACGAAATGTTGAAATCGTATGAATATATGAACAACTTGTTGAATCTTTCTCACAATGAAGATTATTCATAGTAAAAGCAGATGAAATAACCTCAAGAATAAGAATTTGATGTTTATGCAGAATTCAAGAAATTGATGAAATTGAACTGATATAAATAAAGAATTTTATTTTTCTGAAACTCTATACGAGAAAACGACGAAAACATTAACGACGATTTTTCAGTTTTATTTCATAAATACCTTATGGACCTATTTCAACACTATATCGACTTTCGCAATTATGAATATTTCTGAATGGAACATCAGGATATTCGATATCTACTGAAATTTCACCAACTTTTTAGCTTCCACAATGAATAACATGATCGTGTTCTAAAATCGTAACTAATATTCATATATGTTTCCATTGTTTCGATTTCTTCAGCAACATCCTGTACCTAGTAAAAAACATATTTCAGAAAAACATAGGAAATGAGCAATCTCTCGGAAAATCAATTCTCATCCTTGGTGCAGACAAAAAAAAAGTATTGAATTCGTGTCTGAATATATATTCGTCTCATGGTTTTTAATTGAGACAAATATATCTCGCGTTTATTCACAATATTTCATTTTATGACCATTGTTCTCAAGTACAATTTGCGTCGAAATGTATTAGTTGATAGTTGAATAAATACTTGGCGGAAAAAATCACAAAATTTGCAGAAATATGAGCTTTATATAAGGGACCAACATTCACGAATGGTTTGAAGAATCTGTAGGCATACACAAAAATTATTCGAAGGAAAAAAAAATGATGTTCTACCTATCTCCATGAACGCCTCATGAAGCAGTCCCACGACTAAGAAACTTGGGTTCATTGTCCGTTTTAATGAAAATACTCGAATTTGGGGTCCTGCTAAGCGAAGCAAAACATAATAAAATGGAATAAATCGGTCGAGTGGACTTTGTTTTTGGGTGCTTCATTGACAATAGTTTCTATAATGAATCAGATCTGTCTAATACCGACAGTTAATTCCGCGAAAATTGAAAATCTGAGTGGATAAAAAAATTTGAATGTCATGATTGGTTCTGAAGATAGGTTGAAGGTTGAGAATCGCTGATAATCTTGGATATTATCTCGACAGTAACTGAATTTTTATCGATATTTTGATATGATTATGAAAAACTTTCGACATATTAAGAAAGACATTGAGATTATACGTTGAATATGTTGATGTGTTTTAAATAAAATTTAAAAGTAGTCTTATACGAGATGTTGCTATAGTACAGAAATTAAAATATTTTCAAAGCCTAAATTCCGTTTTCTAGATACCTAACACGCCAAAAAATCAGGACAACCAACACTGACTCACAATGCTTTGTTTTTCAAATGTTTGTAGCCAACTATAACATCTCAATGTTAGACCATCTGCCTGATCTGGCGCCTTGTGACTTTTATATATTTCTCAAGGTCAAACCAACATTGAAAGGAAGAAGATTTCAGACCGCTGTAGCTAAAAAAAATTATGGAGAATTTGCATGAAGATATGGTGACCAGTTTTTTTAGTATCAGTATCGATATTTTTTAGTCTCAAAAGAGATATGCATAGGTCCAGCCTGTATATCTACTGAACATAATATGCCATGCATTATTTCAATTGAGCCATTCCATATTATAACCTCGAATTTCGTAACACAGATATGCCGAATGATCACAAGACAGCTGTTCGAGAATTATCTTGTGTGTGAATATAAGTGGACAATAAATTATACAAAACTCACACTTTCATAATTTTCAATTACAGAGCAGGAAGTTATTACCTGATAACAGCCATCAGAACAGGTTGCTACCCCACTAATGATCAACTTACTATTCGCTCCAAGAGTATACAGGGTACTTTGATTTCGTAAGTATAGTAATACGTTCATAATAAATAAAAAAGTTTCAAGCGAATAATACTTGAGAATCATACCAACATCTATATTCAATGTGGGACCTATTGTCGAAATTATGACTACATCACTGGATTCAGGAAGTCTTGGTTAATTATTGATCAGAATTTCATTGAAAATAAACCTGGATTCAAAACAATTTCCTGGTTGTCAGACACCAAGAGTAAATTATTCCCTCTTTATAGAAATTCGATAGTTCTTTTATATACTTATTCCAATTTAAATATCTTCATGCTCTCATAATCTCCTTTCTTTGGCTTGAATTGTGTTCCACGAACATTACATATTTTCTTTTGGTGCAATCGCAGAATGAAAAAAGATATGTAAAGTTGGAAAGTGCGAATTAATTATACAGTTCTCTGTACATGAACATTAGTGTTCAAGTACTTTTTAATCGTCTTGTTGAAAATGTATGCAAGACAGTATTTTACCATCGATGAGGTTCATAGATAATATATAGTCATTAGTTTTCAGATAATCCGTTACAACAGCACACATGCCTCAGATTGATAGTATCCGGTGAAATCACAGACAAAAACTGTTTCCTCTATCATTGATGCATCGATTGTTTTGACTAGCGCGACAAAATTATGATTATCTTTAGAAAACATCAAGAATTCGAATCACTACCGCACCTAGCCAAGATACGAACCAGATAAATTGTACACTTGATACTTATTCAAATTCCTGAATATTATAATGACTGCATTTCGTATGTCTCAATTTTCAATCTTGACCAGATTTCACCTTTGATGACTATAATTATATTCATTATCAGGTATATTTACTGATACTCTCGGAGCATAAGAAGAAATCTGAAACCATTAATTCGTCCATAGCCAACAAAAGCTGCCATCAAAGGTACACTGATTGATAAGTAATAATATGGTAATTCAGGAATTAGCGAAAAACATTCAATTTCATCCACAGCTCTTTTAATAGGCAGATGATGGAGAAAAAAATAATGGCTCATTCAACTCGAGGTCAGAAAATTATAAAGGCAGAATTATAAGCGAAAACACGCAATTTTGAAGAATCTTACCAAAGAGAGGCCGAAGTTTTATTCGAGAAGTTTTTCTTCGGTTGAAAAACTGTTTGGTGTCGAGAAAGGTGGAGTGGGAATTTCAAGAATGATACTATCATCATATGAATTCCATCCAATATAAAATATTGTGTTTGAAATTTAATCTGTGAGGATTCTCTTGTAAATCGAACAAAACATTCAATTGTGTGTTACTGGAACTGTTACATGTTTTTTTTTTATAATGGTCTCTTCGGGTTCTTATCATCAAACAATTCACAAACTTCAGCTTATCTTCTAGCCCTGTCATCATACCATCACCAAGAATTTCTACTGCTTCTTGTTCCTCAGTTACACAGTAAAAAAAACCAGATGTAATTTCAATCAAATGGATATCAGAGCAAACTCCGACTATATCAACACCTCAATATCAAAGTTTTGCCTTTTTTATTATACTTTTCACAATTGAGTGTTCAGTGGTGTTTGATCTTACCTAGTGAGGAATGATACAAATGTGGTGAAGTAGAACGATTCTGAAACATAAAATCATGAGAAACACCGAATGGTTGAAATGCAATATTCTCAATGATGCTATCATTCACGTTAACGCATAAAAAACACGTATTATATAAATTTAACCACAAGTTACACCGTGTCATGTCGCGATGGAATCGAGGTGGTGTATAAATCATCGAATTTGGTGTCAATAATAATTCGCTGAGTATCGCATACTGAAAACACCAAATTCGATATAAGTTAATGAAAATATTGTATGTGAGCACGTGAATGGTGTGAATTTCATGCGCTCGAATAGAATCGAACACATGATCTTATAACCTTAGAGCTATTGCCAACAGGTGGCACTGATTTCCTTCCTACGTTACTTGATTTCAATAGTGGGCATTATATATTGATCAGTAGCAATTCAAGCAATTGGACTAGGCCATTGGGCCACTGATAAGGATGAGTGAGCCGAAACAATTTATCATCAACCGAATTGTCCCTATATTCTTCTGAGTCTAGTTTATAAATTATATTTCAATAATCCAACCCCGTGAAAACACCAGAGGTGGTGAAGAGAAGCACTGATTTGTCTCAACACACTCATGATATGGTGTTCCTTCACATCAGAAAAGTCTTCGCATGCACATGCTCAGTGTGTATACGCAACGAAGAAAATTTCGTAGAGGTAGGATTCAGCATCAAGAAAATCACAGAATGTGCATCACACCACTGCGGTGTCAAATCGCACTGTCGAAAATGCATAAACAACACCACCAAAGTGTTCAATCTGCTAAATTCAGTACTAACACTAGTGTTACTCACAAATGGGTTTGATTATTGAAAACATCTATGGGAAAGGTGACATAACACCTACAGCGGTGAATAATATGCCGATGTTTACTGACACTAAGACAATCAAGAGCTCAGGGGACACCAGATGGTGTTAGCTGGTGTGTGTAAACGCTAATATACTTCATCTGTTGTCGAGATGAATTGTTTATGTCCCTAATTCTATAGATGAACTTGGCCTTCACTTCCATTCGATATGTAACCCAATTCGTTCGAATAAAGTGAATATGTATTTTGACTATCATTATTTTTTCTTCGGATAGGCTTGCCCGTTCTTCGTGATAACAACAACAATAAAAAAAACCAATAATCATCCCAGATGACTTGATTACATTCCTCAAGACCCAATCTTCTCTCATGACAATGAACAAATTAATATATTCCTTTTATTTTTAAACTCATGACTAGCCTAATATCATCGTAATAACAGTTTGACGTGAGCCAAAGATTTCCGAAAGCTCTTCTGTAGATTGATGACCTAGAAACAATGCAGTGCGTTTATTGTTATTACAAGTATTCTCTCAAAAGTTTTCCATAATAATTAGAAATGAAGTGTTAGATCCGTGAGAAACCTTTAGGAGCATGTTTGGTTGACACGAATAACAAATAATGTTATATTTTGTTTCATAATCGTCTAAAAATCTTTGTATGAATTCAAACATTCAGTACTTATTTCTTATTTATTAGCACCTGATTTTTTTTGGGAAATTCCATATACCTAGTCGTAAGATTCGAACGCATATCAATAAATTGCGGTTTCGTTCTACTTTGCAAACGCAAAATTTTCTTGTCGAGCAAAATCACCAAACTACGAAGTCACTGAACGGAAATGAAAAATTGAGTCAGATATCTCAGTGTAATAAATAATAATAAATTAATCAATATGAAGATAATTTTCAAAAATACTTTGATCAGGCTATGTTATAACATCCTGTAATTTAAAAACAAAAGGTATTTGAATAAAAAAAATAACTGCGCACGCAAATGTATGCAGAAAAGTACTACTTTGCACACGCTCGTAGGAATAATACATTATGTTATAGCAACAGGTACCGTTATATAAGCTACTCAACCAATGCTATATTCAATTTTTATTTATAATAAAATTCATTTTATATTTGACAACGAGCTAATCTGAAGTATCGTTATTATTATATCTATATCATATTAGAAGCATGTTGTAATTCAGTCCTATGAACAACAGATTATTTCTGACTGCGAACTCAAGATGAATAACGTTATGGTCATGTTGCTTTTGGATAATGACAGTGAAGTATACCAATAATTCCAAAACTTGAACAATCAACTGCTGATATCTACTCAATGATGCTCAGGATCATAAAGTTTATCGGCCGAACTGATTTGCGACGACCTCTTTCGGAGCATTTTATTGTCACGAATATCCTGCATTTAGTTTTAGATAACTATTGTCAGATAAACTCTTTCACTCGAAGCTTAATTATATACAAGATAAATCTTGCAATTGGTACAGTTGCAAGATGACTCTGACATATGAGCCGTAATTGCAAGATGAATATTACGCTAGTCTAGTTTATATCTGAAACACTCAGGAATTGTCAACGATAGGCAATATTATGGCTGTTTGCTTACATCTTACAATTATGGCAGCTATCTGATGAAAAATATGAAGAAACTTTAGCCGTGGCATTAGATATTTCCAAGGCATTTGATCGAGTTTGGCACCAAGGACTCCTCGTCAAGCTTCCATCTTATGGTTTGCCTCCTCAGCTGTAAGTTCTCTGCTTGCTAGTTTTATCTCAAACAGGTCTCTCCATGTAGTGGTCGATGGCGTTTCATCTGATACTCTACTCATAAATGCTGGTGTTCCGCAGGGATCAATTTTAGCACCAACACTATTTCTACTTCACATCAACGATTTGCTGAAAGCAACTTCATGTCATATACACAGCTCCGCGGATGATAGTACCCTCCATACCGCTTTCTTTTCTAGGGCTCCTATATCGGCCCGTCAAACCAGAAATGTACGAGGCAGAAATGTTAACAAAATAAATATGGACTTAGCTACAATTCTCGAGTGGGGATCTAATAACCTGGTAGAATTCAATGCAAACAAAACACAAGCATATCTTTTCTCTGGAAAAGCTGATCTCACTGTGCCCAACATAATTCAGTCAGGAGTAACCATACCATTGAAGTCATCCATCTGGATGCTTGGCGTTACTATCAGCAATAACTTTTCTTGGGAAAATCACGTGAGGTTCATTGCCAAAAGTGCATCCCAAAAACTTGGATTTCTGTTTCGAGCCAAGAGCTATTCCACTCCGTCAGTTGCTTATGATCTATAAGGCACAGATCCCACCTGTCCTGGAATACTGTTCCCATATTTGGAGTGCGGCACCTAAACATATCCTGTAACTATTGGATTTGTCCAAGAAAGGGCAATTCGTCTCGTCAGTGATGCCTCGCTTACAAACTCGCTCACTTCTTTGGAACACCGTAGAAAAGTTGGCGATTTATCTCTAATTTATAGATATTTTCATTGGCGATGCTCTTCTGAAATATAAACAATCGTTCCTCCATTAGCAGTCTATTCTAGATTAACCTGTCAAGTTCAGTCTTCACACCCCTTCTTGGTCACTTTAGAGACCTGCAGAACGCCTCTTTCCAAAGACTCTTTCATCCAACGGACATCAAGACTTTGGAACTAATTGCCTATAGGAAGGTTTCCCCCCCTAATAGCACAAGATGTCCATTGGACATGCGTTTTGTGTCCAGTATATGTCCAAGGTGTCCAAGGATATATTTTGGACATCCATAGAATATACACATGAAGATATCCAATGAACGTCCAGACAAGGTAGTCCATTTGGTGTCCATTTAATGACCTCTTCTTCAAAATATCGATAGCCATTGTCCAATCGATGTACACATGGAGATGTCCATTGAACATATATTTAAGGTAGTCCATATGGCTTACAATTATAGACTATATGTTGTCCATTTTAGGTCCAAATTGAGACGTTCATTGGATATTCAGAACATATGGCGTACATTCAATGTCCCCACGTTCTTATTTTGAATTTTTTCCACACACATACATATACATACCATTGCATTCATAAAAAGTATTCGAAATTGACACCGAAAGAAACCCTCATGTTCAAGTAATATAAACCAATGGGAATTCTGTTAAATCACTTTACTCCTATAGAAGTGGTTCGGATTACAGTATCAGCTGTTGGTCTCGCTTCTCTCCACCATGCACGAATTTGGCTAATTGGGCTCTCACAACATAGAAGTAGAGATATCAAAATACCACACATCATTGTCTACTCCATCATCGTACAATACCTAAATTTTCTCTAAAATGAAAAATATGTCAAATTGACATGCAAGAATCAACACTAATGGAGTAATTTGAATCGTTCTCATTATTGACCGAATTTCATGGATTTAATAATTTAAATAAGAAGACAGCAGCAGCCACCATGCAAGGAAGGATGAATCACAGAGGTAAAGCAACGATAAGCGAAGTTAGAGTTTGGATGGGTGACCGCGCTTGAATGCTAGTAGCTTTTTTCATTTATTTGTCATAAAATGGACATCCTATGGATATTCCATGGATGTCCAAAGCGGTGGAAAGTGGATGTTCAATGGCCTATATTTGTCCATACATGTTACCATATTGATGTCCATGATGGATACCGTATGGATAGTCAAAAAGTTGGAAATGCGACATCCTATGGATGTCCATACGTTATCCGGTGTACAAGAACTGGATGTCCAGTGGATGTCCGAGATGTCCTAAGGAGGACATCCATTGGACTGAGTTGTGCTATTAGGACCGAGGCATATCATCTCCAGAAATTTAAGAAGAACACCAACTCCTACCTTCTTTCCAGAACCAAAACATAAAAAAAAATCGTTTATGTCTACTAGAAGATGTTCAGCAGGATTAGAAAGATTCACAGCTGAACTGATTCGCCGAGAACCCTGTCAGAGCTTATTTATAAAATAAATCTGGCGATGAGCTCGATGATTAATCTTGCTAGTGTAAGTTAAATCTTATGCTAGTGAATCGATTTCATCTTAAGATCAGAAAGTTTCTCAGCTGAACACAGTCATATGTACCAGGAAATACCGCACTACATGATGAGTTCCATAACCTCGTTCGATGAAAAAAAAACCCTCCATGACTTGCAAGTGATAATAACACACTAATATGGAAGGTGTTCTATCCATTGTTATGCAGCACTCGACAGGTATTACACCCGTATGCAAATCGAAGTGAGTTTACATCTCATTATATTCTGTTGTGTGGGTACTTGCCAGAGAAATTGGTGCCTATTCATGGAAAAAAATAAACAGGTGATATGATTGGCAAGACGCCTCCTGGCTGCCTTGATGAAACAGATGGAGTCATTCTGGACCATCTCTGATTTGACCATTAGCAGAGTAACTCTGTGTAAAAACGCATTTGGTTTCTCATGAAATTCTTTGAACAGGTCGATTTTGTTTTTCAATTCTGCATATTTAGATTTGAAATTCATTTTTTCGCCATTCTTGTAGAAGCTGTAGATGTGCATATTGCTATAAATTCTTGATGCCGTAATCTACTTGTATGCATTAAAGAAGGGTGCAACTGTACTCTTGAGGTAACGAACCTACGTAAATGAATTTTATGAAATGATAGTTGTGGAAGTATACTAGTGGAGTTCGTATTCAAATTCTTGGGTCACCATTCTCATTACCGAAAAGATAATATATACATAATATTTTTTTCAGCAATGGTAAGTCTTAGGTATCTCTTTTTTTGCTACTTTACGGTTTCAACATTGTATATTCTTCTCTGATGATGAGGAATTTATCCCACGAAACATGTCCTTTAGCCTGATGATGTAGACTACATTAAAAATACATTTTTGGTGGAGTTAGACTGCAAGTTCTACCCTCTAGACCCATAATACGATGATTTTTAATCTGGTCAAAGCGACGGTCGAAGTCATGAGTCTCCTAATATTTTCCGAACTTTCAAAGATGGCACTCGAAATTCAATCACCTGTTTTGGAATATCTGCATTCCGTAGGGAACATGGAAACAAGTTAATAACCTTGTTGTCTCTACTGACAATCATCCACTCGAAATGTATGTCAAACCAGATGATGATCTGAGAGACTGAAATATTCAATTTCATCATTGAGATGCGAGATGCCCCCAATTAGCTGAAAAATATTGTGATTGGGGTTCAAGAACTGAATTCCAGTTTGTTAACTGCGTCACTACGTATAAAAATTATTCCTCTTCACCTATTCGCGAATTGTTTATAACGAAATCAACGTTGGTTGTCCACCTCATCATAATTAATCGATCGAAATTTCTGATAATTCAGAATCAAGAACTGAATTCCAGTTTTAGAAAGAGGAATTAGTCTATCCAATTAGAATATCAAACATAGTTTGAAATGAATGTCTGGTAGACTACGAGCAGAAAACAACTACTTTCCTGGTAAATACCACGCAGAACATTGAATTATATCTGCTCGTAATCCATGCAACGATTCACACTGTGAATGCAGATCGCAAATGTTTCTTTCTTCCTAAGACGTGACAAATTCACATCGGGACAGGCACGCCTAACAACCTACAGACAGGTTTCGGGCTTATTGGCCCTCATCAGTGCAGGGTAGTTATCCGAGTAGAGACCGTAAGATCTCCACTCGAAGCGTTGCCTGTCCCAATGCACCTTCGTCGCGTTTATTTGACCGCACTGAGCCGCGTTCCAACAGACAATTGGAAGTGGCGACACCATGCGGCAGACATTCATTTCAAACTATGTTTGATATTCTAATTGGATATACTAATTTCTCTTTCTAAAATTGTTGTCCAATTTATGGCTTTTCCATTTTTCATGAATTCCAGTTGTTTCCTCATTCGCGAATTTTTTGTAATGAAATGCATTCACGGCCTTTGAAAATGAGCATCATTGTAACATGAAATTAACGTTGGTTGTTCACTTCATCATGATTAACTGATCGAAATTTCTGATAATTACTTTAATCCACATCACGCTCAACTTGTATACTTTGAGCTATTAAATCATAATAAAAACCATAACCATTCTTGGTAATTGTACGTGTTCAGCCATATCCCATAGTATGCGAAAGCGCGATGGATTGAAAACTGTAACATAGATAATCATCATGAAAAATCGACCAACGTTTCCATCCATTATTCCATATTGATTAAAATCCAAATTATAGAAGTAACATTCCTTGATCGTTACGAAAAGTCAATTTCTGAACATTTCTAAGATATGACCACAGTATAATAGTCCATTGTTACATAATGATATCCAATTTCTCGAAAATAATATGTTGGGGAGATGAATTTCTCTGTGGAAATGGACAGGCTATTGTAACAGAGTGTACAAGGTATGTGGTTATCCGTCCGATGCGAGATCTATGGATAAAAAGTAGAAAGTGAGTCAAAAACGTGACAGTGAATAGCGTGTCCAATGTTAAACCCAAAAGAGACCGTAATCTAAAGGCCAGTGTGTTTGGCTTCACTCGAAGATGATCTACCATCAGCCTGATTCTCTATATAGAATAAACTCAATGCTGTTGAACTTAGGACATGGACATCTCAAAAAGTTTCTGTTGTCAAAAATGTTTTTTCCTCCTACCCCTATAGAAAGTACATACTTTCCTCCCTCAAATCAGGGAGGAAACTCATACTTTTCCTACCTAGGGAGGAAAGTATTTTTCCTCCCCCTCATTTCAAGTAAGTTGCAAACGATGAAACTTGTGAATTCATTATATTCATATTGTTTCAATAATTTCTAGAACATCCTGTATATCCTGTTTTTTGGTAAAAATCAAACATTAATGTTACTTCAACGTAGTTCTTCAATACAAATTTCAACTTCAGGAATCTTAGATATACGTTTTTTGAGTTCAGAATTCCGAAGGTCCCGGGTTCAGCTCCTGGCAATTGCAACTTTTTCTTTTTTCAAGAACGTTATTTTACTTTTTTCTTGTTAGTGATTTGAATTATTGGACATTTAGATAGCTTATACATTTCGGATTGCTATTGAGTGATTGATCATTTTTTTTCTAAGAGCTGCGCTTGTAGAAAAAGGTTTATTTAGTGGGTAGGAGGAAAAATCATATGTATTACATGGGAGTAAAGTGCCTTTTCCTCCCTTGGATGTTTACTGCCCTCCGCTTGGCGTCTTGCAGTAAAATACATCCTGCGGGAGGAAAAGTGGCACTTTCCTCCCTAGTAATACAAATAGCTATATAGTACCGAATAATATTATGCCAGCTAGATATATTATTTCACTATATAATATATATGGTCTTCTACATAATATCCACAAATTTTGAATTGTAAATTTTAAATGTGATTTTACTATATGTCACCTATATGTAACCTATGACGTGTTTTATATCACTATTACTGTGGTCTTCGAAATCATTAAATTTTACTTTACTCACCAGTCATTCAAATTCAAACCGTGTTTGATATTTTTAAGACTCTTATTTTTAATTTTGACACTTCGTTCAATTTATGGGCTCTTTCATTTTGATTTTATTAGCTTGGTCGAGCGATTGCGTCGATGAGCTGTGCAAAGCATTAACTCTTACATTGAAGTGGGAGAGCAATTGAGACGGTAGAATTTGACCACGTGATCTCAGTTATTTTTGCCATCTCTGTGATAATAAGGAAACAATGAGGAAATAGGAAGATATGACTTTCAGGATATACAAATTTGTCTTTAATTCACAAAACTCTAGTTGTGAGGAACCATCTTTTACTAAAATTAAACGCATTATTTTTTATTGTTCTGCAATAATAAAATATTTATGTCCACAGTCTTCAATCTCTATATGTCTCTAAGTAAGTAGTTGATATTGTTATTGAAGAAAAATGATAATACTAAGGAAAACCAGCATATTAATAATAATAATAAATTTGCCACATAAACTTGTGTTTTTATGGTTTTCCATAACACTATATATCAGGTTCAATTTTACCCATTCGAGTGAGTACATTCCATTGCCTGAAAAGAAAGAACAGGATGAATAATTTCAATTAATGTGTTTTTAATCGAACGATGTGTTGAAAGTGTCTATCAAGTGATTTTGATTTGGGAGGATGTAGCTACTCTTCATTCAAGCAGAATAATCTGAGACAGATTCTTGGACAATATATACATGCTCATGCTACTGTTCCTCTAATTGCCTGATTTATGTCATATCTTGACTGATATTCACTACTCCATTGTTGTAGATGGACTGCAGAGCAAAATAATTAATTTAATTAGAAATCCAATAATGAAAATACTCAAAAATAACCTTTAAATGAAAACTGAAGCTATTTTTAGTCCAAAACTCTTGATATAAAATGTTCTTTGGTAACAATATGTTTATGAATTGATATGCATTCAAAAAATCACAAAATTTGAAGAATACTTGCACATAATCGTTGATCATTGTGTCTCACTCTTATGTTAGAATCGATTCCTCTCTCTCTACACTCCATCTAAATATTATTATCAGATCATTGTATATTTGTTACTGGAGTGATTCTTTCGTCCGCCGCATGGTGTCGCCACTTCCAATTGTCTCTTGGAACGCGGCTCCGTGTGGTAAAATAGGCGAGCAAAGATTGCATTGGGACAGGCACCGCTTCGAGTGGAGATCACAGGGCTCTCAGGGTCTCTACTCGGTTGACTACCCTGCACTGATGAGGGCCAGTCAATAGGTTGCCAGTCGTTTCTATCTCGATATGAACTTTGTTACGTGTAAGGAAGAAAGAAACACGAGAAGAAACATGGTGCATTCTGCATTCACTGTGTGAATCGTTGCTGGTAGATATAATGGGGAATATTCCTCAATTCGGTTCATTACAGCAAATGCAAGTATGAACTTTTTGATTATGAGTTTCATTCATAAATTTTTCGAATTCGTTGCGGAAACTATCAAAATTAATTTTTCAAATATGGGGTTTTAAATTTCAAATCGTTTTATTTCCAGTTCACAAATTGGCAACAGTGCCTAGTAAGCTAGAAGAACAACAATTCACATTTGGCCACACTTTCATTATGTACACTTGATGTCAATGCATAATTCAGGAATCAAACGGCTAATATAAAAAAATAATCAGTCAAAACATGAATTTCAATCCAACAAAAACACAAATACAACCAAAAGTCAAATATAAACATAACCTCCAAAACTGAGTAGCATATCTTTTGAGGAGCATGGAACAAAAATAAGCAGAATGGTGCCACAGAACTTATTGGTGGTATAAGTTATGTGTTCTAATCTGATCAAAATATTACTATCTTTACCTAATCAACATAATGGATTTGTTGTCCTTTATTATTTATTAAATCTGCAGTCGATGTTGCCGAATAGTGAAATGGGTACAAGGTGCTTTGAATTTTAAATTCCCATATAAAATCTTTTTTTTTCAGCACTTTAAATGTTTTTTTTTTTCGGAAAGAGGTTGAAATTTAGAGTTTCGAATGAGATATTCAATGAGAATTACTTCATTATCGTCCGAAGGAGAATTCCCCATAAAATGGTCTTCGTAGTATTTGCCAGGAAAGTAGTTGTTTCCTGCTCGTGGTCTACCATTCATTAGAGTTTGAACTGAAATTTCGTATCCTGATAGATGAAACAAAGCCTCATCACTGCCGTCAGTGTGATCACTTTGGAATTATGGGTAGTATTTTAGACGTTGAGTTTAGATTTTGTGATTTCAGGAGATTATATGATCGTATATTGTAATTTTGGGACTCTGATACTAGTGTTAAATTTTTCTTGTGTTTGTGAATATCCGTCTTATTCACTTATTCTATTCTGATACATTTTTTCTGCAGTGTGAAATTTTTTTAGCAGTACTAGTGCTTCCCCTCATGATGAAGAAACATTGAGTAACTTTGACATTCTTTGAAATATATACCTGTACTAATAGATGAAACACTTCATAGCTATCTAATAAACCAGCTCTAGGCCATCTTATCGATTCTCGAAATCGTCTGTCAGCCCAGATCTAGGTTCTTTCTGTATAATAATCACCCTATAGCTACTTTAAATCACTACGGAAAGCAGTTTAGCAATAGTCACGATTCGAAACTGTATCAAATATCGAATTATGAAATAAAAATGATCATAACTCAGTCGGTCTATCGCAATCCAAGTCGAATAAAACGTAGGGGCCGCATAGAAAATTATAGTTGGCGTTGAAAGGAGATGGAAAAAAAAACAAAGAGCTGAATGACTAATGGCACTTACACACAATTGCTGATAATTCTGCCATATTCGAAAGACTATCATTAAGTCAATTATGACGGTGCAGTGCAATTTGAACAGCCTGAATACTTCGGATATGATTTTTATTGATGGATTGCTAGATGTACAATCATTATGTACTCTAAGTTTTAGGTGGTCCGCATTTATATCGTGGCACACTTCGATAGGATCGTCTATTATGATCTAGTCATGATTGATTTGGGAGGGCCAGAGTTTGTCAGATAACCTCAAGCACTGTCAATATGAAGGATTTTCTTTCTCCAAACTAGAAAACAACCAATCAACATCGACCTCATTCAACATCTGATAAAATGATCTTGAATCATGAACGACATCATGAACTTTGTCACCAGAGATCAACAGGATAGGTATTTGCTTGCCTATGTAACACATATACATGTATAGCATTGGATATTTCTGGCATTTGACGAATTCAGAAAAAAAACTTTTACCATTAAGCTTTCTTCTCCCCTGATAAATGGTGTTCTGTGCCGGTGTTCCCCAAGGAACTATTTCGACACCAATCTAGTTTCTGCTTTCCATTTCTCCAGGACCTATGATGATATCAGGCAGAACTGTTACTACTCTCAATATCTGTGCATCATGTATTGATTATGTGAGTTCGATTGCAAAATCTGCTTCACAGAAACTTTATGGGGTTCTTTTTGATGCCAAGAGGCACCTTACACTAAACTCACTGGAAATTTAATAACAAGTGGTTTTAATTTCTCAAAGAAAGTTTCAAAGGTTTTCAATATAGGGTTTAATAAACGCATTATATATAAAAATACCACCTTCCCATGTTTGTCTTTATGACTTCAACTTCAATAATAATTATCGGTATGCCGCATTTGGGCTTCATTAAAAACAATTATATTGATGATGCCACAAAAATGCCCATTGTTTGTTGGCCACAAAAAAATATACCCGGCAGCAAAAATACCACATGTTTACGACTAGATTTAAGATGTATCTGTTTGAGCTTAGATCAGCATTGTAATCAGAATCGAGGTATAACGTGCCGCATCTATAATTATTCTAGTCCATAAAACACAAACATAAAACAAAAACAATAATCTTCTTCGCATATGGTACGAGGCACGAGATTCAATCTTATATTGTGAACAGAAGTTGGCTTCTTGGACTACTGAGAGTAAAAGCAATGTTGAAGAGAGATCAAAAATGGGTAGTTGATATACTCTTATCATAAGCATAGTTTTTTTATAGATATAACCATACTCTTATTACTTTTGCAAGTATTTCTATCGCGATTTCTATATAGTTTTTGAGGACCTTGAGGTAACTAGATCTTTAGTATAGATGATGAAGAAGAAGACCTAAAATCCTGTAGCACTGTTATTTGGGGTAGGTATATTTGAATAATGATGAGTAATAAAAGTTTGGATGTGAACCCACGTACTCTCCATCTCTACTACGTAGAACAGTGTACAAAATTATTCTTTAGGATTCAATCTCTGCTGTGAAATATGAATAATATTGTTTCTTAATATAAAAGATAAGATTGTGGGGGGTGAAGGCTATGCAACTTCAAAAGCACCTCGACCTATCAGATATTTTGTGCATGATCCTTAATCTATCTGAGTTCCTGATATCATAGAGCATTGAGAAGACCCCTTACAGGAACTTGAAACACTTGGATGAGAGCGCTGAAGCGGTAACTACAATCTCTGATTCGCCCATCTTTTTGAGATGATACCTCAGAGGAAAGTGGCCAGTGATTAGTCCCTTTACCAGTTTCAAGTATCTATTTCTCCAACTCTAGGTGGTTCAGCTCTTCTTGGCTCACTAGCGTTTTTGTCTTTGTCCTGGTGCTTTATTCTTTCATTTCATCCGTTTCTCAGCGTGAAACTACTTTCGAGTGGACTTTGGAGAGTCCACATAAATGTTCTGGGCCAGAAAATTGTGTGTTTGCCCCAGTGTCTCAGGGTTTGTTTGCAGTCCCAATTCAGCTTAGATTCACAAGTCTATCAAGTGCTGCTTGGCTATCTGAATATAGATTTTTGCCCTTCGAGTGTCCCTTTCGAGGCACTCCTGGGCGTATATTCCTATGGAAAGTATTTTTGTTTGAAATATGGTTGGGGTATTACCCAAGAGGTTTGAGTATATAATTTGGCACTGACATGCCCACTTCAGCTCTTTCATCCATCTTGGGTCCATCAATATACCACACTAATGCATCCCTTTAAAGTTGAGGTCCGTTCTCTGCGCAAATTTGGTATTTCTTAATGACCACTTCAAAGTGCATTTCGAAGTCGTACCTAACTGGCATGATTGTGATGTTTCTTACTGATTATTATATCTTCCTATAATACATACCTGAAGATATCGGGGATCTCTGGAGGTTTTGGCATCTGAAACAAGAAGATGAAATTATATTGAACAATAATATTCATTCAGATTTATACAACTGTAAAAAAAGTTTGAGATTTTTTTTGTCTATTTCGGCTTCTCAAAATGAAACCTGATGATGTTCGACAATAGAATGGAAATGAATACATGAATATATATATATGTCACTAGAACATAATTCTGTCTAATCTAATCATAATATTCAATAGAATGCTGACACTACATAGTGAATTCCAGTATATTATAATATCCATTCGGATGAGAAAATACTCTCGGTTTGAATTGAATCTTAACAAGTTTTGTTGGTTTTTTAGTTCTATAAGCAATAAATTCGAAAAGTTCATGCCTGCATATGACGGAGATAAAAATAAAAGCTAGTGAAAGTTGAAGGTTTTCTTCTTTCGAAGAATTTCTGCAAGATTTTTGGTAATCAAACTGATATATTATTTAAATTTTAAATTTCAAGTGATATCGTATCATCAATACAATATTGAGTACTATTCAGGAATTGAAATAAATGTAAAGATGAAATTATGAGCTAATTATTAGATATGTATTCTGCTCAAATTAAAGAAAGGATAACATAGATAGTACCTAGAAATTTGAAACTTTTTAAATAATTACTGAGTTATTTCATCGGAACAGGTATACCTACCTACCAACTGGGACAACCGGTATAGTGTACGAAATATCATTGGTTTTGATTTTTTTTGTCAAGAATGTGTAGATATTCTGCCTTTTTTGTTATGGGCACCTATTATTTTGCCCCTGCTTTATCTTCTATCTATGTAGTATACTTTGGTTCACGGATTTTCTCAATGTCTCGGTTGATGAACAGATTAATGGGGTTTCATCTATTTCAGAAGATGATGATAGTAATTCTCGAGATGAGATGCAATTCTGTTTGAATTGTGGTAGCTATTCAGGACTATACATTTATCACAATTACAGTAATAATGCAATCACTACTGAAAGCTTTGATGAGAGTATCTGAATATATGAAAAGAACTAGTGATAATGATATATATTTTGAACTAATTATAAGTAGGAAACATGTATTGTTAATCATCAGGAAAAATTGTATGACTGGATCTTTTTTATCTCTCTAGTGCACGAAAAGAAAACCTATAATGTACCTATACGTGGGACATCGTAAAAGCCAGTATATAGTAATAATAATAATAATCTGTATTGCTTCCATTGATATACAAGTAGTACATTGAGAGAGGAAATAGGAATTCTAATTCATCTAAAAAAGTTTGGAGATGAACGCCAATACATCCCAATAATATTCCAGGTCGAAACTAGGCTCTGTAAATAATTAAAAGAAGCTTTTGGGTTGTGAAGTAGTACTTGAAACGAAACAAAGAACCTATTTGAACCTATTTCCTGCAGATTTGACTTTATATTTACTATATTCAGAGGCGGTGGTGAATTTTCTAGGAAATTGCATATAAGGTTAAGTATTGAAAAAAAAACAGATAATTTTCAATAAGCCATCAGAAACCGGTCTGCAGGTTAGGTAAAGCCATGCCTGACTCAGTGTAAGCATTGTCACGTGTTAGCAAGAAAAAATTTTTTATACTCAGTGAATCGGTGCATAGACTGCGAGTAGATTCAATTCAATGCAGTGAGTGGAATCAGCCAGGAAAGTAGTTGTTTTCTGCTCGTTGCTTACTCGATTTTCAACAGTTCATGATATTCATTACTGTGATGGATCGAGTAATAATGACAGTACGATGGGGTAATAGGTAATTCAAATAGGAGTTGTACCTACCATGCACAACACAACTGCGTTTCTGAAATACACGCAAATTCAACAGATACTTACCCGACTTATATTTTCATGGTTTCAAACGCTCTTGCACAAACAAAAAAAAAACGAGAATTCATTGTTTTTAATCTCAACCGTATAAAATGAGTTGTTTCTTTCTTGAAACGCTGAAACTGAGGTTAGGGATGCAAAAATGGAGAAGAATGACAGAACTCTCAGACCAATCAGAACAAAGTGTATATTGTTGGTTGCATAAGGCATCTTTGTAGTACAGTCACAGGTACAGTATAGCAATAGCATTGTTGAAGACTTAATTTTCTGAGAATCTACAATAACAGGACATGTCCCGTAGATACTACTTTTCTAAAATTGATATTCTGCAATAATATGCAAACTATTTTTATAAAACACTGGTTTATTTATTTATTTATTCGCTAAGGCGGCTGAGATTGAACATTTTCAAATTAAACCAGCTTCTATAGAAAAGCAAGTTGCTAAGATTTTGAAACTGGAGAACCCTGAATTATACACATGCCATTGCTTCCGAAGGACCTTTGCTACCATTTGTATCAGCGGAGGTGGTGATATCACAGCCGTAAAAAAATTGGCGGATGGAAATCTACCTCAGTCGCTGAAAGCTGATAATTTAAACAATAAGTTGGAGAAAGGAAATAAAATTTCAAAAGAAATAACACAAAATGATAAGTCATTCACTATAACAAGCTCCAAAAGTATAGCTCTGACAGAAGTACTATACCATGACTAAAAATTTCAACATGTCGGAGAATGCATCTCCAGGAATCAATTTCAACAGTAATGTCAATAATGTTACTATCAATTATTATGTAAATAGAAGTTAGGCCTGGCAATGTTTGTAACACATTTCTTATTGAGTTGTTTTGTTTTACATTGAATACACTCTGGCATGTTCAATTTCGCTATAAAACTATTGAACATTTTTTGAAATTTCAAAGTTGTTTGGACATTAAGATAGTTGTAGATAAATCATAGTATTCTATAGTATTGAATAATATACTATTTAATCAATTTCTATGCTGATATATAAAAACGTTGGTTTCTCCCCATTGAATCTAGACGCCTCTGGCAAATACAATTAATACGCCCATATTATCCTGGCTGAAATTGGTAGATCTGCAGATAGTATCATTTTACATTCGACACAATAATTTAATATTTATATCACTAATAAATTCTTGATTGAGAAAATCGTAGCGGATACTGTCCACTTTCTTTGATTCCCCCTCCACCAGTCCAGACAATTAATTAGTGTTCCAATTGTTACCTAACTGTCTTAATAGCCATAGATAATTAGTCCTAACGTGATTGGAAACGAAATTGTTTTCTGTCCAAATATAGCAATACGAGTTTATTTATTGGAAAATCGTTGTACAGGCGGTTTTAACGAAGATATCTTTTGCGCAAAAATCGTGGCGAAACAAACAATTATGATAAGTTTCGTTTTATTCTGTATTCGTGAATATGGCACAGGATCATAAAATTTTATTGTTTCATTTAATTTTGTACGAGTACAGAACACTCGGCTGTGGATAAACAATTGAATATTTCAATATTGGTACAATTAAATTTATGACTTCGGGTTTCGAATTAGAAAGCCTGAGAATAAATTTATTTCACTCTCATTTTCTGGTCTGAATTGTTATAATCATTAATCATCAATATCCAGGAGTGCAAAAATTTAAATTTGATTTTTTAATTTTGTTATTGCAAAGAGTGGTGTTATTCAGAGACGTGGTTTTTTGTTGGGCTCATCTAAATAATTGATAAAAACGAGAAAATACCACAGGGTGATATTTTGTATTGTGAAATAACAACCGCTCGCCCCTTAAAATTCTGGAACTAATCTAATTGATCCAGTAGATGTTTGACAATTACTGTTCGAATATACTGTGAAAATTATTTTTTTTTCAAAAACAACACCCTGTTTCTCGGGATCGAAGCATTTTCCGTATTTTGCCGATTCTACCATCAATTTTTTTGTTACTGCAATGACAAACATGGTGTTAAGATCAAACTCAACATTGAGGAATTGTCAAAACTTGGGAGGACAGAAAAAATGTGCGTATTTGAAAACCCACATCTACCACCGTTTTGGGTCTATTCAAACAACAACTCAAATAAGTAGAGCTAACGGTATCCAAACTGGACAAAAAAATTAATAGTTTATTTTAGTCACGGTGAAGCGAACACTTCCTTTTTGTCTGACTCATTTTGACGCAAGGAATTTAGTTATTTCGCTTTTTTGCCACAAGCCGACTTGTTATGGTCAGCTCCCCATCAACTCTGTGATTCACAAAAGAATGCCGAAGAAGACGTAAGTACAGGGTGGCTGGAATTCGAGCCTCATCATTGGGATCTCGTAAACCGTAAGAGATACACAGTCGCTTGAATTATGGCAAAGTTGCGCAATTTGATGCCTAACAAAATGCCGTTCTGAAACTTGGAAAATTCCGAATACTTTCGGAGATATCCGAAAAAATTTGAAATTTCTTAAAACCGTTTTTATCTTTTTCTGGCGTTATTTGAGGAAATCAATCGATATGAATAACACTTCATCGTGGTCACTTTTTCTTCTCTACAAGATAGCGTTATTAAATTTGTAATCCGACGTTTCGTCTTCTAGAAACCATCATCAACTTATGTTTTTTAAATACGGACCTGGATTATTTATTTCATTTTTTGTTACCTTTCGATAGCTCAAAAACTATGAGCGATCACAAATTCTGATTTTCAGATAATTCGATGCAAATATTCACAGTTTCTCTATTTTTTTAAAATATATAATGCAGTTATTGAATTTGTAAAAAACTGCATCGATTTTAGCGATGAAAAGTCACAACCAATCGTCAATGTATGACAGTTTTATGTTTGCGGGATCAAAAATGGTGATTTCCAATTCAGAAAAACGTGATATGGCCTAAATTTATCATAGTATTTAATAGAAACTCGCAAATGAAACATTTCCCAATCAATTGATGTTGGAGGTGTTGCGCTGACCTGCAAGGAGCCCCGATTTATCCTCGCTGGATTATTTTTTATTGGGATATCAAAAATTCCACGGGACATAAATATCTTACACCAAAATTTAATGTTTGAAAAAACAACCATACGAGCTGGAGGAAGAATGATCCATCGCACGCTTACGGGAAACCTGGGAAGACGCATACGAAAATGCCTATATAGGTGCAAGGGGGATCATTCGAGCATAGTTTTCATCAACTGACTGAGTATTATAGATGTTATTTTTCCAGAAGTTAAATTTCGTAATAATCAGGCAGTGGATGGGTAAGGGGCTTCATTAAAATATTGACTGTTTAGGTGCTGAAAAGCGTTCCACAGTTATATTACTAATGAATATTAATATTTTCGGATTGGATACTTGAAAAAATAGAGAAACTGTCAATTTTTGTCATCGAAACATTTTGAAGTCAGACTTTGTGATCGTATTTAAAAAAAATAAGTTGATGATGTTTTCTAGAAGACGAAACTTCGGATTTCAAATTTGATAACGCTATCTTGTGGTGAAGAAAAAGTGGCCATGATGAAGTGTTATTCATATCGATTGAATTCCTCAAATAACGCCAGAAAAAAAATTAAAACGGTTTTAAGAAATTTCGATTTTTTTCGGATATCTCCGAAAGTATTCCGAATTTTCCAAGTTTCAGAACGGCATTTTGTTAGGCATCAAATTGCGCAACTTTGCCATAATTTACCCGACCCTGTATCTCTTACGGTTTACGAGATCCCAAGGATGAGGCTTGAATTCCAGCCACCCTGTACACCTTATGATTGGAAAATATAAGCTGCAGTTTTGGCATGGTTACCGGAAACTACGTCAAAAGTATTCAATGAATTTCAGTTTGATGTTGAAGTGATGTAGGGGCATTACTTACATTATAAATAATTATGAATATGAATCCAGAATCGAGTATGCTTATCAGGATGAATTACAGTTATTTATACCATGATAGTAATCTACTATTTGGTTGGTATAACAGGTTGAAACAGGTTCTAGACATCTGGATTCATTGGTCGGATGAGCAAGATATAATCTGAACAGTCTAATTATCAATTTTAATCCTTATCTATTATATTTCCATTAATGACGAATGTTTTACCCTGATGAGCACAGTTTTGCCATAACAAAATGATATTTTTCTATTTTGGTTGAAGTCATTGTGCAACGCAAATGCGTTTCGAAATAGCCTCTATTTCGATACGCATTTTTTATTTTTTGGAGATTGGTACAATCGAACTGTCAAATGAAAGTCAGAAGAATTAGGCCCAGTTTACTCCTGAGCGATTTGGATTTGGTGATATTAGCAGTGAAAAACTCAATGTTTTAATTGGTAAATTTCAATTCAGAGTGTAATTCGATTTAAATTTACCAATAAAAACAATAACTACATTGAATTTTTCACCGCTGGTATTGCAATAATCAAAATCGCTCAACTGTAAACATGGGCTTTACGCTTGTGCGTCAGATTTTAATTATTTCAAAGTCATCATTGTTACTAATCGAAGATGTTTCTGTTATTTATCGATATTTAATCCATTTTTTTCTTCAAATCAATTCAAAATAGAAAAATTTGCATATGACACACGTTTTATAAGACACGTTGTCGCACTTGTTCACTTGGAGCACTCCTCGCTTCGGTCGTCGTACTCCAAACAACGCGTGCGACAAAATAGCGTCTTATAAAACTTATATCATAATATACTATTATATCACCACATCATAAAAACTGAAGTATATTTCTCTCATGAAGATGTTAGGTAGCAAAACACTTTTATTTCTATTGACTGAATATTCTGTAGGTATGTAAGATCTAACAGAGTCAGAAGACTTCTGAAAAATTTGAAGCCTCGAGTGACTATTATTGATATTGATGCATTTGAGTGCTCATTATTCTGGTTGTACTAAATTATTCGGATGAACTCAATTAGGGAATCATTCCTCATATGGTTTTCGTGGAAAAATCTGTTGAATCCATCAGCTATTACCATATTTGTGCCTAAAACAACTTTTTATCTGATGAAACTGTTCGGTATTTCTGTGAGATAGTTTGGCACACTTTTCTCTATATCTACCATCGAGAGAGGATATTGGTGTATGTAAGTTTTTTCAGATGACAGATACATATGTTCAGGAGTAATAAATTAGTTACCTACTCATAACTGGGAATGATTTGGACTGCTTTATTTGGCCATACAGCTTTCTATCACTACTGTAGCAAATATTATATGAGTGTTTATAATCTTCAACTGTAGGTACAGTAGAAATAGCTTATCATCATAATTTGAAGTTCCACCTCGAGTTCCACCATGTTTTCAATCATGTTAAAAGCAGTAGTTTCATAAGGAATGAGTGACATTTATATTCTAGGTCCTTTTAATATCAAGTGTAACGCTGTTTAACTGAATTATATTATTCTGGTACCTCCTTAATCGATTCGTGGCATTCTTATCAGATCCAGTTTTTCTGGTCTTGAATTGTATACTTCAACAGGCAAATGGTCACTATCAAAAGATGTCTACATTATTAAAATAAAATTTGTTTCTGTTGATCCATCAATTCTTTGGTTAAAATCGTTATTTGCCTTTCATACAAGATTCAAGTAATAAAAAACAAAATGATGGTTTGGATAACACTATAAACTGGTCGAATTATCTTTATGGCCCTGTAGAATTCTGCATTATTTTCTTTCTGGATAAAATGTGTTAATTTTTTCAACTTGTGTTAGCTTAAACCGAGGTTGTGAAAATATGCAGTGTAAAATCAATAACGTTGTCAATGCCAGAAAAACTGTCAATTATCCATGATAGTGACGATTATAGAAACCAGTTGTGTTATTTTTATCTCTATGAATTTTTATAAGGAATTACAACTAACATATAATTTGCATGTTTTGTAAATTAAAGTTTTTGACGTCTGTCTGTAACAGTATCGAATTGAATTTATTTAAATAATAACGATTTTTCAACACATTCATGCATTAAAAGGGCAGTGAATTTGTTCAATGAGATGCATCCAGATGCCTGAACATGTCGCTAGAATAAAAGATTCAGTAACAAAGTTAGAATGAAAAAAATCTATACGATTGGAAAGGAACCACTACACCTTTTCCAGTTGTATTTCAGAAACAATCAAGTTTATTTCAGAAAGCCTCGATTGAATTTCAGAATAGTCACTTGTATTTCAGAAAGTATCAATTGTATTTCAGAATGGTGAGTTGAATTTCAGAAAGCGTCAAATGTATTTCAGAATAGTGAGTTTAATTTCAGAAAGCGTCAAATGTATTTCAGAATAGTCAGTTCAATATCAGAAAGCGTCAAATGTATTTGAGAATAGTCAATTGAATTTCAGAATTCGTATCATCTGTATACAAATGATATATTCTGAAATTCAAATGACGAATTCTGAAATTCAGTTGACTTTTCTGAAATACAATTGACGCTTTCTGAAATTAAACTCACAATTCTGAAATACAATTGATGCTTTCCGAAATCGAACTCGCAATTCTGAAATACATTTGACGCTTTCTGAAATTCAACTCACTATTCTGAAATACAATTGATACTTTCTGAAATACAAGTGACTATTCTGAAATTCAATCGAGGCTTTCTGAAATAAACTTGATTGTTTCTGAAATACAACTGGAAAAGGTGTAGTAACAGACTGTATTTCCTCCACGACCAGAAAGTATGAATAAAAAACAATTAGATTAAATATAAGCTTGACTGATTATGACGGCGCCGCCATCCACAGCTTGCAAGATTGGGAATTATGCGGATCACGACCGTACGTCAAGCGGCATGCGAATGAGAACAGTTTACTGATAGCTGGCGGCAATTTTTATTAAACGACCTGTATCAGTTCAATCACATCCAAGTACCCATGTCTGATTAATCCGTAGGATGAGATCAAGGCGACGAGAAAGACAACAGAACTAGGTTCGAGAAGTGGTTGTTTTGTAATGGAGGCAATACACAGCGCTGAAAATCGATCTATTATGTCACGGTCCCAGAATCGTGTATATTAACGACTCGTACGCTATCATTAGCAGGCCACTCTCGGGAATAAGTGTTGCAAAACTCTCGGTCTCTAACGGGGTCAACCGCGAGAAATCAAACAAATGTGAATCGACAAAAAACGTTTAGATCACGGGCACCCACGCCTGCAAAATTATGCGCACACCGGCACTTGTCTCTGAGCAATGATCACGGCCAACTCTAATCCGGATAACGTTCAATCCCCTTCAGAAATCAACGCGAGAGTAACACGAAATCGGTTCAAAACAAACTGAGAAATGGTTCTCAATTCACCACTGTACTACAATAATCGATAGAAAACATTGTCTGCTCCAATGAAACCATAAAAATTATTTTATTTTACAAATGCACTGAAATTTACATGGCATCATCGAATGTTTTGAACCTATTGAACTATTTAAAAGTAACCTATAAACGGTAGATCACATTGTGTTCATATAAGATCGGAATATTATTATTGAATACGTTGTTCCACAGGGAACCGTTCTTAGACCACTTCTTGTCAATATATATACAGCATGGCTGACGACAAGCGCGACGGAGGTTAATATCGAAATGACAAAACTTTTCAAGTTTTCGTCGCTTCAGTAGTTCGTGTATTGATTAGGGTCACATTTCAAATTCATTTTTAAATGTACAGGATGACCTAAAAAGCTGTGGCAAATCAAATTCATGTTTTTTCTCGAAAAACACTATTTTAAAGCCGAGTTTATCGATTTAACACACTTTGGGTCCATCTGGAACGATAACAGAGATATAGCGTGTGATAACGTGTGATAGGGCTATTGGGAAGATTGGGGTCAATGTACATTTATGTACAATGAAACTAACTATAGCCCTTTTCAGTAAGGCAATACTGTTTCAGCAAATTGAAGCTTGATTTTCGTTATTTTTACTGTACCTTATTGCTGATCACTGATAAAAACTATTCATTATTGTTTGAAACTGCTCACATGTCCTTATCTCAAATTCTGATGAAGTGTTAACATTTGACAACATCAGTTCTGATCAGATTTAAAAATCCCAGACCACCGATATAAAACCAGTAATAAACAAACCTCCTTCCTGTTGATATTCTTAACCTTAGGAGTTACCAATTTGATATTAATTACAATACATGTTAATTTTTGTTTTTGTTGGAAATCTGTTATATATGTTGTCTAGAATACAGAAGTTGAGGGATCAGTCAGATTAGAGAAGTGTAATATATATATGTTCATGATTTCATCCGATATCATCAGCCCTAGAATAGGGACCATCAGAATTTCTAGGTCCTCTATATGTTCTGCTCTTATCATATTCGATTTCTTGTTATTTAGGAATAATACAGAAACCTCGAACGAGTCAGTGTTAGTTTCACCAGTGCTGGCAGATTCTGAAGTCTAGGGGTTTTCGGAAGGCGAAGTGGGCAAGAAAACGTTGATGAAAATCGACATGTTATATAAGTTTTCCTTTCAACTTGCTCCTCTACAAACTTTCATCTGTCAACTGTCCACGGTAACCAGCCGAGTAGTGCTTTGGATGACACTTAAAAAGCTATAAGGTCCCCGTCTTCCTTACTCATACAAGTCCTTGACTTACGAGGGTTGCTTCGCAACTAGGTTGAAGGTTAAAAACACACACACTTCTCAAACTCTTGGAAGAGTTCCATTGGCAAAGTAGAAGGTATTAGTTGAGCAAGTGAAATCATTCAAGTCCTGTCGGTTTGCTCTCTAATACCTACAGTGAAAAAATGATTTGAGGATTTGATATCGTAGAGTTGCAGTCCGCTAAAATTTAATAATTGTTTTCATATGCTTATAGGCTCGACTTTCTTCTGTAGAGCTCTTTTGTTTGTACATCACGATGTTCATTGAATGAATAACACAGGCGGCGAAATAATGTCTAATAATTTATTCCTATTGTTGAGTAATAGGGGCGTATGTTGTCTAGCAGAACGTTTGATTGGTATTTGTTCGAGTGTGTATATTGATGACCTGAAAAACCAAAGTGTGATGTGATTTCCACATTATTCGTGATCTTCGCAAGTCTCTGATGTCATTGCATGGGATAGCTAGTACATAATATTCTTGCTTCCCATACTATATGCTGGCTGGAATTTCATGAAAAGTCGAATCCATTTCTAGTTGTTGATCGGAATCTTGAAAGATACTAGTGACATCATTCACATTATGAAATTTTTGTACTACCCACTTGAGTTAATCATTTTGGAGCTCATTTTCAAGATGTCGAACATCATATTATAATAGAAACCATGCATGAAATGCTCGAATTCACTATGATTCAGAATAATTTATAATCGAGAAAACTAGTTCATCGTAGTGAAATGAATTAGGTACACATACATATATGATGGTTTCTTCGGCAACGTGAATAGTAATAAAAAAATTAATTCAATTTGGAATTAGATCCTGGTGGCCCACATATCCTTAATGGACTCAAATGCCGACCAGAAGAAGATTGATAGAGGAAAAAGAAGTAATTATTCTGAAATAAGTGCAACTCATTGATTAAGAACATTAGCAGATTAATTGAAGTAATCACTCTAGTAACATTTGATGAATATTGGCTGAGATTATTACAGATAATCCAAGTAATCAACTTTTTGTCGAAATTTAGAAGCTACTCCTAAGGATGTAAACAAGTATTCAGAAGTATCCTCCTGCTATTGCTAAAGCATTAATTCAATCATTTTAACATTTCTAACCTCATTATTAGCAGGATGTTATAGAGAATATAAAGAGAAATTCATGAAAGGAAAAGAAATATTTATATGGAAGGAAATGGAGCCTAAAATATTCTGTATCCAAAAAGAATATCCAGCACCGAAGAATAGATATAAAGAATTTTATAAAATATACACGGTGATTTCTATAATACAGATCAAAGTTATTGAAATAAGGAAACCAGAAATTTTATGGATGAAAACTTGTAGAACTTCAAAGTTAATAATGAGGAAGCAGTATTTTATTTTTTCTAGGATTTATGAACAATATCGGTGATGACTGATTACGACCAATGATTCCCCTCAAATATCTGAAAGGTTTTAACCTCTGATCTGATTGATAGGTAGTTGCGTTCTAGAGATATTCATGCTAGACATTTTCATCTTGATGGACACATATAGCATACCATCCAAGGTGGATATAGGATGGTGAAACAGCTCTTCAATTGTTTCTGTGAAAAACTTGTAGACCGTTTGAGAAGGTACTAATATTTCCACGACTTGAAAGAAGATGGCGGTAAGATCGATTATCGAAGAAGATTTCTGTTGCTTACGTGTTTCTGTGGTTCGCATCTGACAGACGTGAATTGAAACGGCATTAAACAATATATTTTCTATAAATCTGGAATGAATATTGATATTTTGACTCTTCTCAATCATTTTTCATCTAGAACAGATGAAACTGATAAAAATATGACAGAAGCACAGTTTCTGTTTTACCGACACAAGGTATGTCTCCATCTCTGATAATATCAGGAAATATTACTACGGTATGAAATCAAGTAGGCAAAGGTCTACAGTTTATTCTAGTGCTTGTTAATAGGAAGCTGTTTCACCATCCTATATCCACCTTGGTCACATCATATCAGGAACATCAGAAATCTTTAGGTTGTAGCAGTTTTTTAATCTCATCATTTTGAAAAGAGGAAATATCCATTTTCAAGACATTTTCATCCCCATCAGAAGGATTGAGGCAAAGCTACTACTTCCTCTGATACGATATCGAAGAAAGACATTAGGAGCAAATTACTAATCTCCGACACATAAATCACAATAGAAACAAAAATCATATTCAACGAACCATGTCTACCAAGCAGGTGGTCAAGTGTTTTCCCTGAAAAAGTCGGATATATCACAACGGCATAGTTACCGGTAGATACATGATTAATCGAGCAATTTCACTAAAGAGAAGTTGTTTTCGCGTAAATGCAATAGTATATAATTAATATTCCCCACTAGAGATACTGTAGCCTGCAGTTCAGTTTGAAACATTACATCCACGGATGCAGAATAATTTATTTTTTTAGCATTACCGCATGTAATATTATTTTGAAAGTATGCTTCCAATAAGTCTGAATGCATTCATTTAGGAAAGAAGTATCACTGAGATGCTAAATGTTGGAAGAATAGATCCTGCAATAAGGTTATATATGAGAAAATTCGATACAAGTGCAAAACTCTGAATGCGAGCAATAGCAGGTGTGAACACGACCGTCCGTCAAGCGGCATGCGAATGCGCGTGTCATTAATGTACAAGTTTGAACTTCGGATGTTCGGATGCAAGTCAAGGACGGTCTAATCCATTGAAAATTAGTGTAGGTTAGTTCTTTTTAACTAGATAGTGATATTGACTGATGAAATGAATTTCACTTCAATGAATTTGGTGATAGCAGAGGGATTAGTTGAACTAAAAATGTTATTATATTAGACGCAATGATACATGAATGGACGATTACTGTTTCATCTCGAACATCACAGATAAAAAGTCTAATAATCATGACGGAATTTATTTTGCTGTTATACTAGGTAGGTACTTGTAGGGCTATCATGTTTATAACTAGTCAAAAAAGCGTGTAAAAAAAGCTTTCGAATTATCACGTTACACCATTTTCTCAATAATCCTATAGTGATTTCTGTTTTCTTTGTCAATATCGATAATCGATTTGAATTGTTAGCAAAGGTACATAGGCGAGATTCACCTTACGGCTATTGTACTCAACTAATTGATTTCTAGGGTATCTGTAATTCGTTAGATCTTGTAATACTTATTATATCATCATCATTATTGCAATATTACTAAAATTTATCGCATAATTCCACAAATTCTGATTTACTGTTCGGGAAATGGTACGTGAATTCAATATGGAACGGCAGCGTCAACTGTAGCTACGGCAGTGGAGTTTATAAATTGAGCTTTAGAGAACGGTTAACCTGGAACCAAGGTGGATATAGAATGGTGAAACAGCTCTTCAATTGTTTTTGCGAAAAACTTGTAGACCGTTTGAGAAGGTAGTAATATTTCAGCTACTTGAATGAAGATGGCGGTAAGATCGATTATCGAAGAAGATTTCTGTTGCTTACGTATTTCTGTGGTTCGCATCTGACAGACGTGACTTGAAACGACTTTAAACAATATATTTTCTAAAAATCTGGAATGAATATTGAAATTTTTGACTCTTCTCAATTATTTTTCATCTAGAACAGATGAAACTGATAAGAAGATGACAGAAGCACAGTTTCTGTTTTACCGACACAAGGTATTATGTATGAAATCAAGTAGGCAAAGGTCTACAGTTTATTCAAGTGCTTGTCCAGCTTGCCTGGAACCATGAAAAAGAAGGGAGGCAAAAAAAAAGAAAAGTAGAAGAAGAAAAGCGGACAGGGAGAATCAGAAAAAAAAAGAAGAAGGAATTTATGAACGTATGGCCTGATGGGAGTCTCTATTTCGTGATGCGGATAGTATAAATGGCAGACCTATTAGCGAACCATTTCCTGCTAAGTATCCGTATCAATTCCTGACCTTACCTACCGTTAGCAGCAACGCTCGACACAACTCTGCTGGGTGAAATTAATGAATGACCAACGTTGTTTGCCCGATTTAGACAAATGATTGACGACGACGCAGTTGCCATAGCTGTAACGAGCAAAGCAACTAGATCCATATTGTAATTTACCTCACATCAATCTCGTTTAAGCACCGTGAAATGCGTGTCGCTCGGGTCGAGAATTTCAATAAGCTGCGAAAAATCCAGCGAAATGTGGACGAAAATTGCGCAAGCTCTGAAGAAAATGTGCCGCAGTTTAGTACGCTTTCAGTGCCGGGTTGTTAAGTCTGGTGCACATGCAGCAAAACGCACGATCGGTTATACAAGATGATTTGTTGGAACGTGTAATTGTTGGTGTTTTCTCTTACTTCTCTGCTGGTTGTGAAACTCATAATTTTTCTAAACGTTCGGAAAAATTTAATGGCAAATTCAAACTGCTGTCTTGATACCCTCTTTAATAAGTACATGATTCACCTCTGATGCTAGAGGAAGTGCGAGAAATTACTTGGGAAGCATTATTGGATAGGACGTGTTGATCTTGAAACTTGGCTACCAAGATTACCGGATTTATATCATCTTGACTCGAAAGTATTCTATGAGAAAATAATCTGCGAATTGGATTTTCTTGTAATTGAGATAGGAATGCAACAGAATATTTACTTCTATGAGAAAATAATCTGCGAATTGGATTTACTTGTAATTGAGATAGGAATGCAACAGAATATTTACTTCAAAATGTCCCATAAAGCGATGCTATAATCGATTTGCAAAAAAGTTACGATGTTTCGGCAAATGTATTCATAATGTTACGAACATAATCCTGCTAGTATCCTGTTTCCTCCTAACTATGAGCTATAGTTCCCGGTCCTCTTCGTTCCGCTCAAGTTTCCACCATTGGGTTATTATTTTTGAAGAGAATTTGTTATTATTTTGTTGATTTCACTATTTATATATCGTGATATTTCAATAAAGAAAGACAAAATAACTATCGAAATGATTCTAGCATTATGAGAAATCATTACCAGACACCACGCAGCTATTTCCTTTGTTGAACAAATCGAATACCTTGCCTGCCATTTCTAATGGTCAATGAAGAATGACTAATATTCTCTTTCAAGGTGCATCGATAATTATTGATATATCTCTTGAACCAGTTTTCTCAATGATTCAATATCCGGGAAGGAGGAAATAAAATTTGTATTCGACCATTGAGTTTTATGGGGATTATAGTGCAGCGGTTGGAATATGTTAAGAGCTTGAAATAAGAAATAATTTTTCGCTTGAAAATCATGACGCGATATTGACAACATCTGACAATGCCTAATAATATCAAGTTCCAGAATTCGAACCACCAGTCCCCTATAGAGTATTTTCTTCGTAGGATGGTTTCGATGACATTTTAAGTTGAAGTGTTTCAGTTTTATATTGACAGTAATCAAATATGAATGAGCTGTATTCTCAAACATTGATGAAAAAATCCTGCCTGTTGCATATTATTCAGAGATTTAATTCAGATATCTAGACATTTATTGTGTGTTAAAAGGTCAGATTGTTTATCCGCATAATATTATGCCCTCAATAAAGCTTATTGTCATTCCCTGATGTCAATATTGTAGAAAAGAAGTAGAAATTGAACTGGTCTCACCCGATCAAATGATAGATGAGTGTTATTAAACATCCACTGCACAGTGAAAAAAAATACATCAGCTGACACCAGCTAACACCGTCAGGTATCCTCTGAGGTCCTGATTGTTTTAGTGTCAGTAAACACCGGCATGGTATTCACCAATCCATATAGGTGTTTTTATAAAAAAAAAACAGTTGTCAGTAACACTAGTGTTAGTGCCGAATTTAGCAGCATGAACACTCTGGAGGTGTTCTTATGCATTTTCGAAAGTGCGATTTAACACCGCAGTGGTGTAATGTACATTCTGTGATTTTCTTGATGCTGAATCCTACTTCCACGAAATTATCTTCGGTGCGTTTAAACACTGAGCAGGTACATGTGAATACTTTTCTGGTGTGAAGGAACACCATATCATGAGTGTGTTCATGCGAATCAGTGCTTTTCTCCGGTATTTTTTATCAAGTTGGATTACCTATTAAAATTTATATGATGATAAACTATACTCAGATAAATCTAGGGACAATTTGGATGATGACGAACTATTTCGGCTCATTGATCCTGATCAGTGGTTGCCCTAGGGCCTAGGCCGAATGATACTGATCTATATTAAAATCATCTAATATATCATGCCCAATATTGAAATCAGGTACGGTAAGAAGGATGTCAGTGCCACCTATTGGCAAAAGTTCTAAGGTTCTAAGATCGAACAGATGAGCGCATGAAATTCACACCATGCCTACAAGCGATATTTTTATTAATTTATATCAAATATTATGTTTTCAGGATGCAATACTTAACGAATGATTATGGCCACCAAATTAGATGATTCATTCACCGAGTCGATTCTATCGAGATATGACACGATGTAACGTGGTGTTAATTTTATATAATAGGTGTTTTTATGCGTCAATGATAGCACCATTGAGAATATTAAATTTCAACCATTTGGTGTTTCTTATAATTTTATGTTTCAGAATAATCGTTCTCTATACTTCATCACATCCGTGTCATTTTTCACTACTAAGATCGTAATTAACACCACCTAACACTCAATTGTGAAATGTATAATAAAAATGACACTACTTTGATATTCAGGTGTTCAGGTATACGTGGCAGTTTGCTCTGAAATCCGTTTGATTGAAATTACACCCAAGTTTTTTTTACTGTAATGCCCTACTCCATACGCAATAACTACCAATTTGTCATACACTCAGTAAATTGAAATGAGAGAAATTGATACTTCTATAAGAAACGTCGGCATCTTTATGAATCTGATTGCCTTATTACATTCCGTTTAATGTTTTTGGTGTTTCTGAGAATTGCTGGATTATGGAAATTTTAAATCGATTTCATGCTATTTCATTTCGAATTATCTTTGTAACCTTGACGATATTACGATTTCGTAGTTTTATATCTTATAAGGAAACAAATAACAGTACAGGTAATTGCTGTCATTATTAAAAATGGATTGCGTAATATCGATGAAAATAAAAATCTTATTGAACAAAATTGAAGCGGAAACATAATTTTTTTTTCTTTCAGTGATTATCATTTCGATCAGTGTTGATTAGAGAATTCTGTGAGGTGTCTCAACTGTCATATGATCGAGGCAGTATCATGAACCGAAAAAGGTGCTGATCATCTAGTATTATATTATTGCAAAATAGAAAACATGGAGTTCCATTCTTTCAAATGTCAAAATGCATATCGCTGTCTGAAATCTTATTTGAAGGTGAAATTGAAGAGAAGACAATAAATAGAAAATAGGATAGGAATAGAAACTCAAATAGACACAAATTGCTACACAAACTATAAAAGCAATCACTCATAGAACCTGACCATAAGATATAAGCCATTAAAAATTATAGATCATCAGACTAAGAGCCTATAACTAGAGGGAAAAATATTATGTGGAGGATAGCTGCAGACGAAAGCAGGTAAAGTGCAAATTTTAGAAAAAAATCTTAGATATCTGACTAATATAGGCTATTCGATTTGGTATTCGACGAAGTAGCACTCGTAGATAAAAGCTGCAGGATACCAGCAGAAGCTTTTGAATCTCTTGCTCACAGAATGACCTAGATCGAACAATCGAATAAACTATTTCTTCTTTTTTAGTGCATTACCAACTCGTTTCAATAATTTTTTTTTATCCAGAAAACGATTTTGGATACTCAGGCAAACTTGGGATTTCGATTTAACAAAAAATACAAATTTGCAATTTTTACACTGAATATTTTTCCAGATCGCTGTTATTGAGAGAAAATCTAAACAAAACCCAACCAAAGTTTTAAATATACAGGACTATTAGTCAAAACCGACGCTCACCATTAGGATATCGAAAACCGTATGAGATATGAAGAAGTTATAGTTCTCCTTTGGACGAGAATGCTCATTATTTTGGTGGAAAATCAAAATCAAAATTATTACCAATAGAGGATATATCGTGTTTCCTTCGTTAGATGTATCGTATTCACATGCTCTGATTTTGACTGTCAGAAGGACACTTGTATGTTTTATTTTGTCTAGATATTAAAGGTAAGTAATATTTATTCAATATTCTAAGCTGAATAGGTGGTAAATGGCTTGGAGGAACATTAGCAAACCATATAAATATATTTGGTGACAGAAGAAAAATTCTTTCACCATAGTTGATAAGAAATATTTTGTCATTATTTCAATCTTGCGATTCGCATTTATTCGTTCTGTGAGTGCCGAAAGATAATACCGATAAAACCCTGCAACTTTTATATCCAATGATTTTTCCACCTCGTATAGCTGAAGCTATAGAAGTCAAAACATAACACTTATTCATAGGAATACATATTGAAATTTGAATATGGACAAATTTAAATAAAAATTATCAAATGTGATAATTTTTCTGTAGTAAATGAAGAGCGTTATTGACAAAATTCACTCAGAATAAAATCTGGGTAGATATGTATAATTTCAGGTGTTTTCATTAGAAATGGAAAACTGTTTTAAATGGTCCAGAAATTTTAGTAATTAACCTCAGTTTTCGAAAAAAATCCAAAAAAACTCAAATTTTGACCTTTCACCCCGAATCATTTTGAAGCACACATAGGATCGACGGGGATTCTTGAAACTTCATTTGTAAACCCCAGCTCTCCACCAATATTTGGCTTTCCAGGAATTTTCGTTATTTGACCACTATTTTTATGTCTAAATTGGCCGGATTATATCTCTTCAACGCACAGACTTGAATAATATTTCGATGTGAAATCTTCTTACCGAATACCACTACAGCTTCAATTGAAAACTGTAGATTTTTTCTCCAACACGAATATTTTGTAGAAAACTTTCAAAATATATTGGTATTATAAGTGAAAAATGCCTAATTCGAGAAAAACTGACAAAGTTGGAGCCTCTGCTCCAAACCAGCAGGACGTGCGCTCTTCTCACTTCCTGCTGCCGCAACTCCTGATGAGGCGTGGCCCGGCCACAGATGGCCATCCATAAACCATGGGCATTATCATTATCTATTGACAGAGAGCAGGCCGGACTGCCGGACACTACTGGTGGGCACTACCACGTGAAAAGCGGCGCTATATTCTGCCAGGCACCTGCTCAGCTATCTTTCCAAGACGGGCAGGAAGGCAGCGGCAAAGCTTACAGAATCTAATGTAGCGGCCGCGGTCTGCTGCATCCGCAGATCGCATCCTTGCGGAACGCCTCAAGACGCAGACTGCTATACATACGGGGGCCGTACGGGGAATTAGTGTATTTAGAGCACAAAGTGATAGATTTCCGCTCGAAACATACAGATCAAATCAAATCAAATCAGTTTGTTCATTCGAAAGACCCATTAGGGTATAGTCAAGATATGTCTGATTACATGCATATAAATATAATAACAACAAACGAAATGAAAGAACGTTACAGAGCAAAATCTCAGGCTCTCAAAACCCCAACCTTCTTTCAAGCTGCCCAGGAGTGCCTCGAAAGGGACACTCGAAGGGCAAAAATATATATTTTTCTGCCTCTTTGCGTATTAAAAGGTAGCTGCCACTGAAGTTGGTAGAAATATACTATCTTACAAGAAACTCGAAGTGGTACTCGATATCTGCGAAGTTGAATGTGAATGTTAACCTATAAACGCCAAAAATTTTCGCATGTAATACAACAAGTGTGATGATTATCGAATCGAAACACAGATTCCTTCGTTTTTGAGAAACAAATCATGTTGCTTGGAAACTACACGAGCGCACAGCGCGAGTGTGGTTTCCCAATTTCATGAATAAAATCAAAGCCATTTTGATGATTTCCTATTTATTGTTAATATTAATATTAAACGTACAGTTTATGGAATTAAATATTTTGATATTATGCATTTCAGTTCGACACAAGAAGATTCGTTATGCAACCAACAATACATTAATGCCATTGTATGATGTAGACAAGATTACCTATGCACTAGGTACTACTGAGCTAAATTCATTTTGATTAATGTCACAATTTGTGGTAAGGTTACATTAGATTAATTCTATTAATGCTGAAATTATCCCGAATTTGTGGAAAATGAAATTGATACATATTGATAGTGTGTGTTTATCATGGTTCAGAAGAAAATTTGGTGAAGTGCATTCATTTACTTACCAGGGAATCGGAAAATAAAATGACATATTGCAACTGGTAAGTCGTTGTTAAATTAAACTACCCTACTGCCTACGAATCAGTAAGCGGAATACAGAAACGAAAACACAGCATGTAGGTATCCAATAGCCAATCAGAAGCCGAAATTCAAAATTGAAAACATGGTATTATTGCTTATCAACACAATCATTTCAACCAATCAGAAACGTGTATTTCAGCATGAATGAAATATTCAGCGTAATACCATGCTTCTTTTCCCAGCAAGACACAAACATTTCCGGAAATGTGTTCACTTGCTATGGTAACGATACAAAATATAGGCTTTTGATTGGTCTAATAAGCCTCCTTTCTAACAATCTAATATTTTGAAGAGCCTCGAATCATCGGCAAAAAGTTTACATTCTGGAAATTGAGGTCGAAGGAAAGGTCATTAAAGAAGAGAACAGATGGAAGAGGTATCTAACTATGAAATATCGGTCTTGTGAGTACATTTTCATCAATTTTAATGAATTCTTGAAAGGAAATTATGATATACCATGATCTATTTTCGAATATGTCGAAACTTTATTGTTTGATAAGGAAACATTAACGACAAAAACCCATGTCATTATTATAGTGCACCTCTCAGATCGCATAACGATATGTGTTCACCTCGTACATATAGTATGCCCCAAGCAGTTATCTAAACAAGCATATATCAAGTTATAGCTCATTTTTAGGGCACAGGTCAAAGCATAGCCGATAATTCCGCAGGTTTTTAATTATTAGAGACATGCAAATCATTTATTTATGAGTAACATGATGGAAAGTAATTGGAATATACCGTACATGGGACAAATAGGGTTTCAGTTCATGAAGTACCCAGAGGCTGGGTACGATAATATGTGGTTTATAGGGAAATGTCGAACGAAGATTACTGGAATTAATACATCAAAACAGGCAATTCTCCACCCATCAAGGTTTATTGACTCCTAATTGTGCCAGTTTTGATAGGTGAAATGATTGGAATAGAATCTAATTTGAAGGAAATTGAATCTGTTTGAGATCCAAAAGAGTTGTTCAGATAATATCCTGGGAATTATCAAGATGTCTCCCCGGGCAAATCTCCGAATTCAAAAATGTAGGCAAACCATATAATCTCTCTTATCCATATATTGAATTGCTGCACGAAAAACAATTGATTTCCCAAATCTTAGTTCGATGAAAACATGATGGGGGAAACATTCGTTGAAATAACGAAATTGTCTGATGACTCTTCTGACTATTATTGACACATACATCAAGATTACTTTCTATTCTTAATCTTTTTATTACTTTTCATGAGAATCCCAATTAGCCGCCATATTTGTTCCTTTTTGTGTATGATGGACTATAGCGGCTTCTCTGATCATTGTTTTCAAAAAAAAATTATTGCTGCATAGATGTTTGGATCATAAGTGCAAATGTCAAGTGAATCAATGAATAATTACAAACATCAAATGTACTTAACGAGGGAATATATATACAAAAATAATGTAATTGATTTACAATTGCGCGTTCCTGATTTATTACTTGTTTCTGATGGTGCAAAAAATAAAGTGTTCATAAAAATACTATATTTCACATGAACGTGGAATGTGAAGTATCAAGGCGTAGTTAATCAATGGAATCTATTATAGGAAAGAAAAGAAGAAGAATATGTCAACCATATTTTCCAATTTCTCGTTGCCCCAATAAAAAGGTATATGAATTGTACAGTTAAAAAGGAATTTGTTTCTTACTAAGAGCTTATTATTGGGGAGCCTTTCTGTTAGAAATTAGTATATCTACCTAGTCCCGGAACCCTTCTGTGGACTCTCCAAGGCCCACTTGAAAGAAGAGGTTCGACGTTGGGAAGCGGATGAAATGAAATCTCACTGGAATAAAGTGCCAGGACAAAGACAAGTGAAAAGGCTAATGAGCCTATCGCCAAGGAAAGCTAAGCAGCTTCTCAAGTTTGACAAGAAAGACTTGAAACTGGTGACGGGACTCCTAACTGGACACTGCCCTCTGAGGTATCACCTCAAAAAGATGGGCAAAACAGAGAGTGATAGTTGCCGCTACTGCGAGAACTTCGCTGAAACTGCAGAACATTTGCTTTGCGAATGCCCAGCACTCTTCCGCAAGAGGCTCAAGTTCCTGGAAGGGGCGCCTTCTTAGAGCCCTCCGATATCAGGAACCTAGCTCCCAGGAAACTGATAAACTTTGCACGAAGTCTCGGAATCCCGGGCCTCGAATAGATTAAGGGTTATGCACAAAAGATTTGATAGGTCGAGGTGCTTGAGAGGCTGCACAGCCTTAACGACCCCCCCTACAATCAACAATCTACAATCTAGGCGCGAATGTCAGTTTGCCAACTTTACTTTTTTAGTTAATAACTATTCCAAAAATTTGAAATTTCGAATAGTTGGTAGAGGTAATAGAGATGAACCTATTGAGTTATTTTGACTGTCAGAAAAATGCTTCCTCAAGAACAAAGCCATAAAGTGCTAACTATAAATAGAACGCCTCAAGTGGTATAGGTATAGGTAAGTTCCATCTGTATCTCATAAAGTCTTTTGAACGAACTTCTGAATTTTCAAACGGAAATAACTGCTCATTGATCATCTTCATCAAAATATTGATTATGAAGATATCCAAACCTGAGTTATTCCAATTCAACCAGTATATGATGAAAAATCAGCCACCCTTGGTATAATCTGACCAGAAGTGCAGTGCAGATGAGAGTCGGAGTATATAAAAAAACAGCTATCTACTTTTTGCACCTTCATATTATTTCATTAAATTTTTACTGATATAATTGTTTCGGATCAATTTTTATTATGATAGCTTAGTGCTTTTGTATATTTTGGAAATAGTTCAACAGTACCTAAAATTATTCAGTATTGAAATGTACTCATCCGTTATACGGTTATAATATTTAAAGTATGATTCCCAATAGTTGAAGAAACTAGCTTGATGAGGTCTCGATAATACATTCCAATTTGAGTTTTCATTCATGAAGAAAAAAACTGGATGTTGGATATACGTTACGTAAGAACGTTTTTTAAATCAGAATATATTATATCACAGATTTCCTGCTGTAAACATTTATCATATTGGCAGCGAAATATTTCATGGAAATGGTTTAAATCAGTTTAAGTTAACGTATTTTCGTACTAATCGTAGTCATTAATTACCCAACACGTGATTCTAGTATCAAATTGTATCAAATTACGCTTCAGTAAGCGATGACAAAATTCCTATGTAAATTACAGAAATATCTTGTCTAATATTCACATGTTTCAAGTTCGCATTGGAATAATTGCTTGTCGTATCAACCAATTGGGTCCTAATTTATACAAGTACATAAACTGACTGATACCCACGCAAAAGAAATAACTAGCCATATCTGTAATGTTCCGAGAGAATAAATGAACAAGGGCTTGAAATGATTCAAAGGTTGAATCAGGGTCGTAGCCAGAGTGAATGTTTAGGGTAGGCTAAAAAAATTCTGAGCAGGCTGAAATTTTTCTCAACTCAAAAATTGATCTCTGGTAAACATGAATCACAAATGAATTCTTAATAAATGATTTAACAAGGAGCAAACTCTAGATACAATAAAAACAACAAACTAGTTGCAGTCGTCGATTGTTTCGTTCACTGAATTTTCGCAGAAAAATATTTCTGTCTAGTTATTTGGTGCGACGTCTTTCAAACGCAAGAAGAATTAAATTGGCCTTTCTTTGTTTGCACATAGACAGGCTTTGTCAAAACAAAAAAACTCGATTCAAAACGTCGTTGTACTGCATGCAAAGGTCTCAGCTGTGATGCAAGTAGGTATTCTGGAATGCTTCTTTATGTTTAAAAACTTCATCAAAATGCAATTTTCAAGATTTCCTCCCATCTGGTACTGAATAAATTCATTCACCACAATTACTTCCTCTGATGATGAAAGTTTTATACCCAAAGTTTTGAAAAACTGCATTTTGGAAAAATCCAATCATCCTTCATCATCTGCATAGGAAAATGCAATCAGTAGTACACCATTATTTGCGAATCTTCGATTCATTTCATTGAGAATTATATCTAGAGTATCAAGAAAATATTCTTTTGAATTTTTGATCATTTTAATCCACTTCCTCTGACCTCTCTCTCTTTTTATATCTAAGATCAGGAAGTCTGTGAGCTTTGTATTCATCTTCTTTTTTTATCTACCGATTATTTTAGGGCAGGCAAATATTTTTCCGGGGCAGGCAAATATTTTTCCAGGGCAGGCTGTGCCTGCCCTGGCGTACCGCTGGCTACAGCACTGGGATGAATTCTTGCAGCATATTGACAATTATTATATACGCTTTCAAGAAAATCCTTGAATATTCCATTACTGTAATTGATTATTTTACTTTTTTGAATATCATTCGATACTGATAAAAAATATATGGGATATCCGTGTTGCTTATTTCGAAATGTCAATGCGTAGCTATTATTCAGACTCATGTATAAAATATTTTCTTGATGACTTTTTTGACGGGATTTTTTTAACAGTTGCTTTCGTCATTAGGACTGTGATGAAACGAAATATCTCATCCTAATTAAAAACAGTTGGAGCACTGTTCGTTCATCAACGTGGTTTCTTGAAAAATATCAAGGTTGGATAATATGACAGCTGTCGTTGGGTACACTTTGTATCCACCATATGGAATGGGAATTGGGAATCCATCATCCGAATGATTTCTAATTCATTTTGTGGTTGTCTTCATATAAATCCTATTCGAAATGCTACTGGTATTTGGATACGTGTAGACAGGCTTCATCAATTTTATTTTCTCAATACATCTGCTGAATAGAAATACCTACCAAGCAATTTCAGCTTTGATCATCGATTGAAGGATGGTTCGATTCTTGACCTTGCAGTCATCAAATTAATCGATTTTAGCTCGATATGGCTGTGATAGTAGAATTTATCGAATTCATCTGATATATTATCAATTATATATCAGTTTCATGCATTCATCTACCAACACGATATAGACATAAAATTCGAAGAATTTCAAAATTTGTCATTGTTTTGTTGGAGTTTTTTTGTATGGAAGATTGTGAAATAATATTTTCAAATCCTCAAATGTAGTAGGTACTGATTTAGTGTTCTCATTTGAGTTCTGCCAAATATATTTGTATACACATACACTTGTGACAAAAGAACATTCGTCTATCGAAATAGATACGCATATTCGACATAACAAGATAATAAAAAAGTTAGACGAAGCAAGATATGAAAAAATGAAACAGGTAATTGATTGTTTGACTCATAAGTGATAGAAAATACAGAGCGTTCCATTTGAAAATCTCGACTTTCTTGTACTTTTTGTCCATTTGTATGTACTTAAGTTTGAGTCACCATTTTTCACACCTTTCATAATATTGATTCATTAAGCCTCGAAATTCATAAGACAACTATGTTTCAGTAAGCCGCTGTATAATCGCAGCTTTCTGCCAGTATACTGATCGAAATATTATCTCATTTTATATCCTTTTTTTGCCCTTAAAAATTCAAAATTAATTATGTCGAGAACAGTGCGAGATATGTTATAGAAAAGATGTTCATATTCTTCTGGTGACTCCGTAAATCCAGTAATATATAGGGCGTTTATTTTGGTTTTGGTAACATTGGAACTGATGGCAACAGTGCAGATTTGGAAATATTTTCAAAGGCTATAACCCAGCATCCCCTAACCACAATCAAAATTTTAAGAATTTATTCCATTCCGTTTTCTTGATAAGTTCTTTCTTATACCTGGTGTCAACGAATCTATTAGACAAGTCATAACTATTAGAATATTAAATGTATCAAAATGAGATTTGGTATAGGTGAATGGCACGTGAAGAGGGGAGTTTTCGCATATTTTTCACTTTCTGGTCACTTCCGGTTTCACCGGAAATGGTTCCGGTTTTGAATTTTTAAATAGAACACCCTGTAAATTGTAATATTTTTTGATTTACGAGACAATTCGGAATCAGAATGTGAGATTTTAAAAAGTTCTTGAGCCTACTTCATTATTTTAGAGTAACTTTTAATATTGCATCTAGGTGGCCAGGATCGGACGTAAACTAATTCGAGGACCTCAAGTGATGTCAGAAAACTACAATGGGTACATTTTAGTGACTAGTATGATATATAGGAATAAGACAAGTTGGCAAAAGTACATTTTCGTGTCTAACTATTATTTTTCAAATGGCAAGCATTTTCAAGCAAGCACTTTCCGAAAAAAGGATTTTTTGACGAATCTAACTAATTTATAATAATAATAATAATTTATTTGCGATTGGATTAAGCATCACATACATCAAATATTACTGAGGAAAATACTGGATAATAATTTATTTACTTTTGTCAAGTGTTGCATGAATCATAATTTATTTACTTTCATTGTAGTGAGAATTGTCTCAGAAATCAAAAAATGTTACAACATACAGGGTTTTCCATTTAAAAATTCAAAACCGGAGCCACTTCCGGTTTAACCGGAAGTGAAAAATATGCGAAAACTTTCCTCTTCACGTGCCATTCAGCAATACCAAATCTCATTTTGATACACCTAATATTCTAGAAGTTATGACTTGTCTAATAGATTCGTATAAGGAATTTTTATGTTTTAGCGATTTAGGCGTGTTTATTTGTTTATAGAATATTAATTGGGCTATTACTGAAAATTCCATGATATCATTTCTTAATCATATTTTCAATATCAATCAGCTTGCCCACGCATTTTTTTTTCATATCAATTAACCAGTATACGCATCTAGTTTGTGTGTTGGTCACACCTGATTTCAGATCGTCACTCACATTGGTATGTCGAAGATTTACGATGTTTGAGGTTATGAGTGCATAAATATCTAAATTAGCTATTCATAACGAAATCTAGATTACGCACGCCCAATCATTTCGCAACACTATTTTTCGATACCTATCAGCTTGTTAGTTATATGCATATCAAATGAACAACTCTGTAACAAATTGCGAATTGCGATATCAATATGTTTTGTTGTAAAGGTTCGAAATCGATCTCATTACATGAATTAAACTAACTCACAGTGATTACTGAGAGTGGAAAAAAATACGTTAGGTACATACATCTGTTTTGTTTTTCCTGTTTGTTTTTTGATGATTTGATGTACCTACTCATACAAATTTTGTATGTATTACAGTGGAATATCATTTCAATAGAAAAATTCTATGTTTTTTTTCAGAATAACTAGTATTAAAACTGCAGGAAAAATGTATTTCATGGATAACGTTACTAAATACAAGACAACATGGTTATGAGTATATTCATTATCCTAAAAAAACATATTCACCAAATCAATGATGATGACAATGTAAGATAATGATTATAACATTTACATTACATAAGTAATGTTACGCAAAACAAACCACTTGAGATAGAAAATTATTTCTGAGTCGGCAACATTATTGAATGATGATATAAACGAAAAATGTATGACTAGGTACTTCATTTAACATCTCAACTGTTTACAAATGGAGTGGAACAGGAATTATTGTCTCGTACGTAGAGTGAGAAAATACATGAGTAGGTACTTGAATAGCTACAGGGCCGGCCTTGTATATTTATGTAGCTCATATTTTTAAATATTATTTTGGTATTGTCTGTTGTTTCATATGACAAAGATAGCGTTTTATTGTCCTGACTAACATTGAGAGGAAAGAACACTCGATATGACGAAGATTTGTATTTATATTTAAAACGTAGTTTTAGCAAATGTGTGATTTGGGTAAATTGAAAAATTTAACTCGGCAGTGACTTTGACCAAAAAAAAATTTCTGAATATTTACATGTGTTTTCGCATCTGGTATGTACTATGTTTAATTTTGAAATATTTATCTCGGTTTTATTGTGGATGTGGAACATTATATTCTCTTATCCACCTTTAATCCATACCTGAAGAGATTTGGGTATAACAACTTATCGAAGGATGTCCAATTAGGTTTAAATTTTAAAAATTTGCACATGGATTGTGGGGCAGAAGAAGAGCACATTTTTCATAACTGAAGTTTTTCATTCGTAGAGTGGGTACAAACTTTTCGAGATATATGTTCAGAGAAGAGATTATATTCATATAATTATGCGCTATAACAGATTAAGAAAGTTATATTATGCAGGTTAATCTGAACTGAATCTGAAAATCTGTGATTTCCACAACCTTGTGCTTCGTAATGACCACGATTATCTAATTATAATTCTGAAATTGAACTGTTTCATATGCTTTTATCATACATTAATTTACAACAATAATCAAAACACTTTCTAAAAGCAAATTGCTGGCTTCGAGATTTTTTTCGTTGTGATGTCGTGCTTCTGGTACAAGTGTAATGAGCGTAAGAAATTATCAGTTCGTTGTACTAACAGACAGTACCGTATTCAAAACATTTCACTCCAGAGAATATAAAAGTAAAACAATAGTTCGATATATTCTAATCGTTCTTGCTCTTGAAGAAATACAGGAAATATGTACGACCCACCTATTGAATGTTGAAAGTGATAAATTGAAAGTATTTTATTTTCATAACTCTCATATTCTTTAAAAATTTCATGCAAATCAATTATCGATTGATACCTACCTGTTTGAATCAAGAAAAAATAATCAGAAAACAAACGCGAATTTACGATGATTGAGTAGATTTTGCAAATGACATTTGAGAATAACAAAATAGAAAATCTTTTATTTCAATTCGCGGCCCACCTCTACCATTGCCTCATTCAAGTCAACAGATTCCTCTAAAAACCCATGAAGTGTGAAGTACTTTCCATGACCATTTGAGAAGCACATGTAAAGTTGGCATGTGAATTACTATTTTTTGTGTAGATCCAACTCTGTGCGTACGATCAACTTCAGCACATGAAATGATAAATTATCAAGAGCAATGTTCTGACTATTCGGGTGAAGATTTTATTGAAGTGGTGCAAACAATTAATTTCGAATTGAGAAAGATGTCTGGGATGTTTAAAATTAACAAATTGAAAGTGAATGAAACTAAGTCGAAATTTATGTTCATTGGTAATCCAGTTTTACGTGCTAAATTCTCAACCCTTAATTTGAGTATCAAAATAAATGACCAGTGCCTAGAAAGTGTGAATGAAATCAAATATTTAGGTTTCATACTGGATAATGAACTGAAATTCATTAGCCACATGGATTATATATGCAAAAAAATAGGTAAAAAAATTGGTTTTTTGAGAAGAATTTCATCATTTTTATCAATGTACGCTAGGCTCACAGTTTACAATACACTTATTCTACCACATTTTTATTACTGTTCCTCATTAATTTATACCGGATGCTCCAAAGCAAATTTTGGGTTGTAATAAGTATACTAGTGTGGAATTGATGACGAATTGTTTAAATTGGTTGAAGATCGATGAGTTTCTTTATGTACAAACCATGATATTTATTTTTAAAATCGTGAATAACATCCTACCTCAATACTTACAGTGTCAACTTGTTCCCATTTCACAAATACATGAAATTGGTACAAGATTAGCATGTTCGATGAATTTTTATGTTAAAACGAGCAATAAAATGAGTTCAATGAGGAATTTATTTCATAAAGGAGTAATACAATTCAATCATCTACCGCAATATATAAAAAATAGTAAGAACGAAAATGTATTCAAAAAATCACTGATTGCTCATCTGAAAAATAATCCGACAGGGATTTAGTGGTCCTATATTCATTCTTATTTGGAAATCTGTACCTATTTACATACATTTTTATATTTACATATTTGTATATTTGTTTATTTATTTATTTATTTTTACACTATGTTGCTATTTATATATTTTTTTATTGGCTTGGCATTGTCCCTTGTTGTAAACATTATCTTTGATAAATAAAGCATTACTACTACTACTACTACCTGTAATTATACAAACTCAAATTGCTGGTTGAGGTACATGAAGGAACGTTATAATATTGTACTTTCTGTTTGTTTCGAGAGGAATTTGTTAAACTTACATTAGGAAAACGTAATATACATGTTTTTTTTTCGATAACTAATAAAAGATATGAATCATGAGCGTATCATAATTATAATGGGATGATATAGTTACATATTAGGTATACATGCCTTCAAACACCTGTGATCTGGTTATGATGTGTACAGTGTGACACACTTCAATTCTGAAATTCAACGACAGTTAATAAGAAGAATTTCAATTGGGATTATTACCACATCACTTAATGTTTCATTTGTTCCATGATGATCACTTATATGAGTTACCGCAGGATGTTAATGAATTTTTACAGATCAACTTTCCCTATCTCAATAAAAAAGATATTCACTGTGTCGTATATTTTTTCATATATAGGTAGATACATAAAATTGATACTTATCATAAAATTAATATACCTACTCCTTTTCGTAGCAAATGGATATATTTATGTGCTGAACTTTCCATTTATAAACTCAAATAATCCCATATCAATATAATTTCAGAATTTTTATGACTTCGACCCAGCTTGATTGATAAACATGATGCTTTTTTGTTGATTTCGCTGTCATTTGATACCATTCGTCTTCAGACCGAACCATCATGTAATTTATTTGTTGTTTCATGAAAACAAAAACTATTCAAATATTACGGGGGTGCTTCCAAGTAAACTAAGGCACACTCTACTGACTTCAAATGTATTTTGCCAGAGTTTCAAATTGTTGTGAAATACATGGATTGTTTCAAAAATACAAAAACACAATTTGTATAATGAAAAAGAACACACAATTGAATGAGAACATTCCAGATTCGTACTTCCAATAGCACCCAACCTCATTATGTCTCTTCAGTTCTTCTGTTGCGTAATACCTGCTAATGACATGACCGTTATAAAAAATGTAGCATTGACAAATTATGGTCATTATTAATGACGACAAATTTCATATCAGCTTTCGTCCGTCCAGTCTGATTAACGTTGTTCGTGAGAAAAGTGAAATCAAAATTCGCCTCAAGCTATAGCGATATGTTTTCAGGCTTAATAGTGTTCGTACTGATAGCTGATTTCTCACCGAGAAATGGCACTAATATTGGGAATAATCAAGTTTATAATATCTATGTGGTTATCGTACATTCGAATATAGCTCTGAGAATAATCTGGTATTTACGTAATACGTTATCAGTGAAATAGTTTGCAATTCACACATCTCGTTAGTATATCCGGTTCTGTTGAACCTTCGCAAAGGTTTGGATTCGTATGAGAATATTCATTTTCTCGCAATTGCTCGCAATGATTGAAATTCGAATTTATTCACAAGAAGGATGGGAAAATTCAATCTCAATATTTTGAAGATATATGATGGGGTTATACATTTCATTTTGACTCATCTCTCGTATATTTTAACACTAGAGGTATAGAAGAGATGCGAAATGAAAGATCATATTCATTGGAATATCACGATACCTATATGAAAGCAAATAGTTTTTTCATGAAATAAAAGGAAATAACTTCTTCTTGTGCATTTCCTTTGTTGCTCTAAAATGAATGATACAAGAGGTGGGTTTAGGATCACCTTGTAGATAGAACAACGAACATTTTGGAAAATTGATCATACTATTGTATCAAAATTAGCAACAAAAAACGTTCTCAGCTACTTGCCATCATGAAGAGTGAGTCTCTGAAAAGTGAAATCAATGGTAAATCAATTTCAATGAACAAAATATGATTATGAAATTTGGTTAGTTCGAAAAATAAGAATTTAAAAACTCCCTTCTTGAAACTTATCATAAACATGGTTAAAGATTCAAAGAAACGAATGCATCACACTTGTTGACACAATAAGTTTTGATGGTATTTCACCTGATGATGAGATAAAACATTGTCTATCACCTAATTAAACTCAATATTCAGTGTAAACCTACAAAACGGTGAAGAACATAACAATTATATACAATTCCAAATGAGAACTTCAAATAATATACCCTGGGATTCTTTTAACCAGATCTCAAGAATATAACGGTACAAACTTAACTGTTGAGAAAAATATGACTCGTTTTCACGATTTAATAATGATTAATGGTGGATTAATTAGTGGTTTTCACAATTACCCACTTATTAAATACCTGAATGTTATTATTCCCAACTATGTTTCGTGCTAAAGTTGAGTAATGTTATGTTTTTACATTTTTCATCGTAAATTGAGAGTCGGCATGCTCTTTGCTTAATAGCGATCATAAATCAATGTTTTCTCTCTTCAGGAACCAGAAATATCTTTATAACTAATGAATCATTACGGAATTGACTGAAAGTGATACCTAGTTAGTAGTAGTATGTTCAACTTTTCAAGTGAATTTTTCATTAATTATTCGCATAATTGGTTGTGAAACTACAAGAAAACAATATCTAGCAATCTTTATAACGACTTGAAGAATATACCAGTGCACTAGTGGAAACTAATCGAGTCTGTAGAATTAGATATGGAAGCTCAAGAATATCCAAACAACTATTCGAACTGGAATCACCCAAAATGATTAAACCAGGCAGATACTGAGCTTTTCAAGGAGGAAAAAGTACATATGGATGTGCATTGAATAACTTTACTCCTTACCGATATAAAGATCAAACTCAGATAATATACTCAGTAACACTTTCTGTATATGATTTTGGTATTATAACGACGTATCGAAAAAAAAAAAAATCTTCGATGTGAAAATGTATATATTATCACGGAAAGAAAGCTCTAGAAAAGATGAGTATTGTGAGCAAATATTAATCAGACATATCTTGGGATTAATTTCCTATTTGAAATGGAAAAGAAAACAGTACAAACAAAAGAATAAAATGATAATGATAAACGCTTTTATTGGTAGAATAGTTACATAAAATAGTAATTCCAATAATAATGAGTAATTTCTACCAAAAGGCAGAGTTAGCTTTTGTTTGACCCAAAAGGGTCCGACAAGTGCTTTCTTCCACTCAGTCTTGTATAATAATGGACCTCTTCTCACACTCACGCAACTCAACAAAGGGATTGATAACAACTCGACTATACCTTGAGTATACTCGAGTTCCTATATGCATTACTCGCAATTACCAGCTGTGATCACTGCCATTATCAGTAGCATGTGTATACACAACGGAGCACAGCATATTGATGATTACGAGAAAAAGGTCAGGAGAGTCAGTATTTTGAGCTAATTCAAGTAACCTCGTGAGTTTGTGACATTTGACATTGGTCATTTATTACACAGGTTTCCTTTATTTTTTGCCCTCGTTCCTGAGATGCCATAAATAATAATTAATTATGTGATGCATTCAGAGATGCTGTGACGTTATTTGATGATCTCGTACAAAAGGAAGGTGAATATAAAACGGAAAATTTAACCACTGGTCATCAAACTTCAGACAGTCGCTTCATATAACTATGCTTTATATACCTATTTATATAGCATTAAATGTGACTGATAATATGGTTATTTGGGAATCGGAATGTGGAAAGGCAATTGAAGTAGGTAAACAATGTGCTACAAAATACAATAGTATATTATGATACAAGTTTTATTATACTCTATTTTGCATTAATTTGAAGTCTTTCATTGAAAAACATTAATAACAGAAACATCTTCGATTGTTAACAATGATGAATTTGAAATATTTAAAATCTGTGAAGTCCAGTTTACAGTTGAGCGATTTTGATTTTTGCAGTACCAGCAGTGAAAAATTCAATGTTGTTATTGTTTTTATTTCTGACAGTGACATTATAAGCTTATATCGTCATAGTTACGATATCTATAATGAGGGTCATAACTCCCTTGGGATATTAAGGTTCAAAAACTCCCTCTTACCTTTTACAGGTGAAAATGATAAAAGAAATGCTTATAAACGTTTATATGTAATGAAAACTAGGACATATTTTCCTTATTCACGTCATTACAAATAATAAATGTACAATTTTCAAATGTTCCCTGAAAATTACTTCCGCCGCTGGAAACAATTTCTTCTTTTTTATGGGTGGTGCTGTTGCTGTTCACTACAGTCGAGGTGCCTGCCTCTTCTGATGGCAAAGTAGACAGCATACGCGCCGTTTTATTTCTCAATTCAATACTGTCCTCCAGATACCCCTCTGCCACCGTGGAACTTCTCCAACCTCCGTGTCTTTTTAAGTTTGTCATAGTTGCTCCTGCATTGGCTAGGGCAGTAGCAGAAGTGCGACGAAGGCAATGTCCCGTATAGGTTAGTGGGTTTGGCAATCCTAAATACATTGCGATTTTGCTGGGAATTTTGCCAAACATATTCTTTCCAATTGGCTGAGTTGTACATTTATTTTGTCGGAAGCTCAAAAAAAATCGTTTTGTACCTTCAGGACGCAAGGACATATAAAGTCTCAATGAAGGCAAAGCAGAGAACTCTTTTTCATCCACAACTGTGAATTTCTTCGATACACCAGTTTTACTTTCCGGTACGTTCACTACCATAACAGTATCCCGGTCCTCTATATCTGCTATACTCATATTTAGAAGTTCCTGAGTTCTGCATCCTCCAAAATAACCCATAATTAGAACAACCTATAACAAATAAAACGAAATAAACAAACGAAAAAGAAAATTATGAGAAAAAAATTACCTTATGAAATAAATGAATTTCATTAGGGGCGTCCTTTAGAAATTTGATGACATCTTTAGGAGATAAGACAGCAGACTTTTTCGGCTTATACCCCTTACTTTTCCGTTTCAAAAAAGCCTCTAGTTCGTTGAACTTGGTGATATCTCTTTTCTCATATATGGTCACCATCGATTTGAGCATTGACCATTTAGTCCATAACGAATTTGGGCTAAACGTTTCTGACTGCAACGAATAAATACAATTATTACCAAATCTACCAGAAAATACTGAAAATACTTTACCAGTTCTTGAAAATATGCCAGAAAGACAGTTTCGTTGGCATCTTTTGACATAACATTTCTCTGTGTCAGCCACTTCAGATATAAGTTGTATTCTTTTTGATATAGGGCTTCACTTTTCGATGGAAGTAATGATTGTCTTGCTTTTTCCGCTTTTTTTATAATATCCTCCATTATATCAGAAAAAGATCGTCGATTTGTGGTAAAAAATAAACACGTTTTTAACGGAAAAACATTGATTGATAAAGAAAGTTTGCTTATAAACATGTAACATAGCGACAACCTAGCAACAATCAACAATGCTACAATCAACGCTACCTAATTCAAATATACCAGAAAGGTTATGAATTTAAACATTTATTGCGTTCTAAATATGGACATATTGTTATGAAAATCGGTCAAAAATAAAATTTTCTATGTACCACGGGAATTATAGAGCCTTAATAACCTCTGGCAATTGTTGTCCCTCGGGCCAGAGGCCCTCGGGACGCAAACTTTGCCATCGGTAATTAAGGCCCTCATAATTCCCTTAATACATAAATAACTATTATTTGTTACTTTGAATCAAATTACACTCTGAATTGGAATTCACCTATAAAAACATTGAGTTTTTTGCTGCTAGTATCACCAAATCCAAAATCGCTCAGAAGTAAGCTGGGCCTAACTCTTCTGACATTCATATGACAGTTCGATTATACCAACCGAATAATAAAAAAATCTTATCGAAATAGAGGCTATTTCGACACTTATTTGCGTTACTCATTATATATTTTTGAAACTAAAAGGAGAATCTCGATGGTTAATGTGAAAAATCAAGATACATACATATTTGTTCGATTGCTGCTAGATCAACCTGCTTTTAGTTAACGATCCCATTAAATACTCGAATGATAATTTCATTATGTCTTGCGAATGAACCTAATGTTCAATGATCAATTTACCTGAACCCTTATAATATAGTTATTTATGTATTAAGGGAATTATGAGGGCCTTAATTACCGATGGCAAAGTTTGCGTCCCGAGGGCCTCTGGCCCGAGGGACAGCAATTGCCAGAGGTTATCAAGGCTCTATAATTCCCGTGGTACATAGATAATTTTATTTTTGACCGATTTTCGTAACAATATGTCCATATTTAGAACGCAATAAATGTTTAAATTCACAACCTTTCTGGTATATTTGAATTAGGTAGCGTTGATTGTAGCATTGTTGGTTGTTGCTAGGTTGTCGCTATGTTACATGTTTATAAGCAAACTTTCTTTATCAATCAATGTTTTTCCGTTAAAAACGTGTTTATTTTTTACCACAAATCGACGATCTTTTTCTGACATAATGGAGGATATTATAAAAAAAGCGGAAAAAGCAAGACAATCATTACTTCCATCGAAAAGTGAAGCCCTATATCAAAAAGAATACAACTTATATCTGAAGTGGCTGACACAGAGAAATGTTATGTCAAAAAATGCCAACGAAACTGTCTTTCTGGCATATTTTCAAGAACTGGTAAAGTATTTTCAGTATTTTCTGGTAGATTTGGTAATAATTGTATTTATTCGTTGCAGTCAGACACGTTTAGCCCAAATTATTATTTGTAATGACGTGAATAAGGAAAATATGTCTTAGTTTTCATTACATATAAACGTTTATAAGCATTTCTTGTATCATTTTCACCTGTAAAGGGTAAGAGGGAGTTTTTGAACCTTAATATCCCAAGGGAGTTATGACCCTCATTATAGATATCGTAACTATGACGATATAAGCTTATAATGTCACTGTCAGAAATAAAATTATTTATCGAAATTTCCGAGTATCGAAAGTGATTATATTCCATGTGAGTACTAAAATCATATGTAAAGTTATGTACTCACACTGAATAATGGACAATAAAAAATTATAAACATTTATCTATTTACATTTGTGAAAAACTCTGCCCGTTATTCCATTTCAATGCAGAGATTCTAATCCCAACAACAGGTGCAGTCATACAGTCGGCATATCAGAAAGAGATAGCATTCCCCTTTCAGCAAACAATCTGAATAAGTCTCACCATTCCGGGTAGTTGCTGAAAAAATCTGACTGCGCTATCCGCTCGCAAATAATAGTCAAGTAGGTGTCCATTGGGCGCAGTCACAATGCCCCTTGGGATCTACGTCTAAATATTTCAAGTTTACGGTAGATACGGTGGACAGAGAGCCTTGGGGTATACCTCAGATGCCATAAATCTTGCCTATACTTCGCGCGAACCTACATAACTTATGTGGATCCGGGAATCGAACGCAGTGGCGCAACAAGATGCTTATTAGACGAGTAAAGACAAATTAAAATTATACAGAAACCAGGATGTTTTGGAATATATTTTCTGTTGAGTTTGAGCACTTTGTCGGCTCGAAATTGAAGAGAACAAGTAGATTTCGTCATATTTTCATTAGTGGTTCGTTGGATTTCACAGTATCACAAAATACTTACAAGAAAATTGAAGATGACCCAGATGGTGATATGAAGAGCATGTAAGAATATTTGAACCGTATCTTCAGTCTCATTGTATCTTTTTGTGATGCACGATTTTTCTAGCGCAGCCTCTAAAAGCCCTTAGCTATTATAGAGCATCGTCCATATTGATATTTAACTACTAAATAGGACTCTTCATGATCATCAAATTGTCTCTGGTCTGGATTCCTTGCCATTCTGGTTTGGAAGACAAGGCAGTTCCTTCGGACAAGAACCAGCTATTGGCATCTCATTAGGTTTGCCAAACGAACACTGAATACCTGGACTGCAAGAAGTGTATCATATTTCTGGTAAAATCTATCAGGATTTGCCCATCCATACATCGTTCGAACAATGTCATCAAACAATTGTTAGACTACGTTGTGTGCCTTATTATAAGTCAGTGTCGCCTGAATCATCATATCGTTGGAGAAATCACCATTTATTATCAGAAAATTATCATTCTGCGACAGATGAAACCACCAGAATTAAAATGAAAGGAATATGAGAATGATCAGATGTATCTTCATCTTCAATGTGATCTTGATGGCGCTGCCATAGGTTTGTAAAAATCATCTCAGAGCCCTGCAATCACTAGTTTCTTCTTACCAGCTAGACTGTTTGTGTTCTGATCATATACGCCACTGATGGATCAAGAATCAGTTGTGATCGTGTCCCGCCTAATCGGTGCATCTTTTTCTCTTACTAGTTATGTAAAGTAGATGATCGTCATTATCCGCGGCCAGTTTGGTTCATTTACATTCGCAAAATGATTTGTTGCTTTTGGTTGATCCCACCAAGCAAACGTGGGTAGATCAGTGGGTAATTTGATCATTCTCTTATCGTTTCAGATGATGAATTGGAATAGTTTTTGCACCGTTTGCAATGATTTTCTTTATAAAGAATCAGTGGAAAGCAAAAAGCAGTCTATGGCGAACATTCCGCTACTCTCTCAAGAAATGTGCATCAGAACTAACTGCATCAGTTTTTTTGCAGGTTTTTTACTCTCCCATAAACTTGGTGTATTCTCCTCAAAATAAAAAACAGCTCGAATTCAACCAATTTCATAAAAGGAAGAAGACCACCATACTGTGTGTCATCATTCTGAAGGAATCAACATGATACGCTTCAGAAGTCAACAGGAAATTTCCTATTTTGTTCCTTGCCAAGGACTACTTCACACCTCAAAAGATATAGATCCTTAATTGAATTTTCTGTATCTGCCGAGTGGTATTTAAGATTAACAAAACATATTTTTTATCTCTGTCTCTGGCCCACATCTTAGAATCTCCTTATATCCTAATGGAGCACTTATCAAGATTCACTATGGCGCATTCAGGATATAGATAGGATAAACATGGTGAAGACTGTGTTCTTTTTTCTTTAGCGTGCTTCGCCTACTGCGAATCTCACGTTTCCGTTAACAATTTACCATTATTAGATAATCGTTTCACCAAACATCTCGCCATGCCTTCATGTCCAACGAGCCACAGGAAAATGGAATTCTCCACGGGGCACCCAACTATAACAATCACTTCGGTAGAATGCGAGCTCCACCTTGTGTCACTAGTCAGATAGTTTTCTACATGGTGACACCATGTTCGATTACATTTTTGATGTGGATAGAATGCTTTGCTTATGACGCTAGAATATTGTCAGACGTCGGAGCTTATTCTGAAAATTCAGATTCTATCAGAATATTCCTCTTTCTGGAGGACAGACAAACAACTTCCCACTGGATAGAATCTCTGGAGTGTGCCGTACTCAATGTTTATAATAGGGTGAGTTGAGAAAACACTAATGACGGAACAACAGAACGGATTTGATTGAAATAAAGAAAGAACAAATGGTTAATTGGCGGACCCATCCTTGGACGTCCGTGTGCATTTGTCCTCGCGCTGCTGTCAGCTGTCAACACGATGCCTGACGTCGGAACGACAGCTTTCAGTGTAGCGCTGCCGTTGGATTGTTTCTTGCCGTCTGGACAGTTCTATGGTTGGACCAAGGTGGATATAGGATGGCTGTTTCAATTGATCCTTCCCAGAATAAAAAGTTATCATGGCGAATTTTGACATTTGACAGATTTAGGGAAAAATCTGGGGAAAAACTTGACACTTGACAGTTGAGAAAATAAGTGTTCCATGTCAAAATTGACTTAAAATGGACACGAATCCAAATTCCAGAATATCGATATAGATATTTCTTAGAATTAAAAGACACAAAGAAAGAGGATGTTATTCTAGAATTTGGATTTGTCACATTTTATTTAAATTTTGACATGGAACACTTATTTTGTCAACTGTCAAGTGTCAAAGTTTTCCCTAGATTTTTCCCTAAATCTGTCAAATATCAAAATCCGCCATGATAACTTTCTATTCTGGGAAGGGTCAAATGTTTCTGCGAAAAACTTGTAGACCGTTTGAGATGGTAGTAATATTTCAGCTACTTGAATGAAGATGGCGGTAAGATACGTATTTCTGTGGTTCGCATCTGACAGACGTGACTTGAAACGGCATTTAACAATATATTTTCGGTAAATCTGGAATAAATATTGATATTTTGACTCTTCTCAGTCAATTTTCATCTGATTAAAATATGACAGAAGCACAGTTTCTGTTTTACCGACACAAGGTATGTCGCCATCTCTGTTAATTTCAGGAAATATTACTACGGTATGAAATCAAGTAGGCAAAGGTCTACAGTTTATTCTAGTGCTTGTTAATAGGAAGCTTGGACCATGGATCTCAGTGACAAGTGACGCCAAAAATCTATAAGTGCCTCAGCGTATCTTTGGCACGAAAAAGAGTATCTGTAAAATATATTTTGCGATGGACCCCTCAATATGCTCATCTGGAGAACATATTGAGGCCTCAATAGTAGTGCCTGACATCAAAATATTGGGCATCGAGAGGTCCGCAGTTTTGAGGAAGATATAGAAGCTCCAGTTTCCGTTGCAGTAACTATACAAGTTAATCCAGTAAAACTGTCTTCTAAACCTGTGTTCTAGAGGAGAAGGCAGTATAAAGTGTACTATCATTCGAAAAGCTGTGGACTGAACAGGTGGTCGCCTCTGATAGATCGTGTAGGTATTTCTATGTTATAAAACTTCAAGAACTCAATTACAATCCACAGAAAGTAGTTCATTCTAGACTAGCATTCTATGAATTATGAATATTTTACTGACATTGAATTATTCAGTTTAATTTCCATATACGCGGACTAAATAACAGCTTGATAGATCGCAATCATTAAAACTGAAATTCAAATTGAAGATGACTCGCGGCGTGAAACCGTGAAATGTATAATTTTTACCATCAACTTTATTAGCTTTCAGCAAAAGTGAAATCATTTTATTGCAGAGTGGAATGGTTAATGGATATCGTAAACTATTTAGATGAATTTAAATCGACATCGGGATTACCTAAAGTAAAGCATATAAATATTGTTATTTCGAGTGATATACTATAATTCGAATTTATAAGGCTTTGAAAGCATGAGGTAGAATTGATTAAATAATTTATTACGCTTCATTTCCACAGTTGGGCAATATCTGCTAAAAGGACAATCGTTGGAATAATTCTCTTGAAAACTGACCTTCGAGTACTTACTTTAAGTCAGAGTTGTATAATCGCATGTAATACAACAAGTGTATTGATGATTATCGAAACAAAAATTCCATCAATTTAGAGAAACAAATCATGTTGCTTGGAACGTGTAGTTTCCTAATTACATGAATAAAATCAAAGCCATTTTGATGATTTCCTATTTATTGTTAACATTAATATCAAACGTACAGTTTATGGAATTAGTTATTTTGATATTATGCATTGACACAAGAAGATTCGTTATGCAACCAACAATACATTAATGCCATTGTATGATGTAGGCATGCACTAGGTACTACTGAGCTAAATTAATTTTGATTGTTGTCACAATTTGTGGTTAGGTTACATTAGATTAATTCTATTAATGCTGAAATTATCCAGAATTTGTGGAAAATGAAGTTGATACCCATTAATAGTGTATGTTTATCATGGTTCAGACGAAAATTTTGTGTAGTGACATTGATTTATTTACCAGGGAATCGGAAAATAATATGACAGATTGCAACTAGTAAATCGTTGTTTAATTAAACTACCCTACTGCCTACGAATCAGAAAGCGAAATACAGAAACGAAAATACTGCATGTAGGTATCTCTCTGCCTTGTGGTTGATTCATCCCATTCTATTTGTTGTCAAATTTATTCATGGGTTAATTTTGATGTCAGTTTGTCACTTGTCAACAATTTCACTATTCTGTGATTTTCATTGTAAGAATACTTTCACTTTCATGTCATCCTTTGAATGGTTCCTTGACAAAAGTTTTTGATTTATATATATAAATTGCCAATTTTTCATCATGTTAATTTTCAAAATTCCCTAACACTAGTGGTCCGCACTTAGTGCGACACTCAAATGTTTGTAATAATTTTCGTATTTTCTTGTTAAATACTTTTCACCATTGGTCTTGAGGCTAATTTTTCACATGTGTCCAATTTTTAACTGTAGTTTTTCTTCCTTTAGATTTATTCTTCTTTTCATAAGCTGATATTGAGGAATTAATTCCTCGAAACATGTCCTTTTAATGTAAGTCTGTTGACTAATAAATAATTTTGGTGGAGATAGACTGCAAGTTTTACCCCCAGTTTTCCTACACTGCATGTAGGTTATCCAATAGCCAATCAGGAGCCGAAATACAAAATCGAAAACATGGTGCTATTGCTTATCAACACAATCATTTCAACCAATCAAAAACGTGTATTTTAGCATGAAAGAAATATCCATAAACCTTCTGTAGGAACTGATAATGCGCCTTGTAAACGACATAATAACTGGGGAGTAATAATAATAATAATAATAATAATGTTTATTTACGAAATGTAACATAATAGTATATCATAAATATATATAACATACAAAAAAAAACAATATAACATGTAAATAAACACAAAATCCCACTGGAACACGAGGTTGTACGTGGGCAGTGATTTTTATATGCATCAATGAATAAATATAAATATAAACAATAAATATAAATATAAACAATATCTTTGAACTTTAACACCCGTGAGTGTGTACCTGTCAAATAGAAATGGCATAAATCATTGTTGTCTCTTCACTAGTGTCCATTCAGAATTGTTACGAGGTTGAATTGAGGTATCACTCATGGGAGATGATGATGTATCTGCTGCTTATCGATAGTTCTCATCTGTATGTGAGAACGTACGACTCGTACGAGAGCTGTGGGGTTACTACTTGGTTGATCATTTGCGTGAATGAATTGCGATACAGCAGCTCGGGTTATTTATGTTCGAGCAAGAATTTCATTTGAATCTAGTTCTGGCTCTTTAATGAGCAGAAGGTCAGGATGAAACTACTCCGCATCAACCCCTGAGTTTATTTCAATGTACTGAATCACCTCATTTCCATCTCAGCTTGTATTGGAATGAGGAATTGTTGAAAGGATACAATAGTTATTTATGTATCAAGGGCGTAAAATAGGCTTTTATGGACCGCAGCGTGTAAGTAAAATCCTGAGCGATAGGCTTTAAAATAATTTTGCTGCTCCCATGATGTTCCTCTCGAAAAAGCATTACATCATGAGAGTGTTTTTACTTTTTCTTCATCTCTTAATTATAATAAAGGAGTCATTAAGGGTTTACAATCTGCTCATGTTCCAGACTGGTGGGTGTATAAATAGGCTAGTAGCCATATTTGCTGTCAATACAGTCAATAGTCATTACGAAATGCATTCCAGTGACGAAAAAAGTGTGAATTGTACTCAGGATGCGTATAATTGTCCGGCGGGCAGTAAAGTGCCATTTTACGCCCGGTCGTGCATATGTTTGGAGTTTATATTCTCATCATAGATATTAATTATGCATTTCATTAAAACCAATCATTAATTGATAGTTGATTGGTGTATCCATATTTTTTTATTATAATAATTATATCATAATAATCTAGGCTATAATTAGATAAACTGGAATTTCATACAGAAGTATACCCAAACACCTGGGAAGTGTGGAGTATCACTGTATCCGTCACTACATGCATGTATGACCACTCAAGTGGCATATCCAATCTCTTCGAATATGTCGAAGAATAGGTATTAATTGATGTTGGATATGATACTCCGCTAATTCCTTGAGTCCTATGAGTCGCAAGGTTACCAAAAATTGGCGAAGGAAAATAACTCACCAGGAGTAAGCTTGCAGCATGTCAAGCTTCAAATGGAGTTGCGATTACATATTCATCTGTCTCTAATGATTACGATGAATTCAAGATGGTGAACCTACAATTGAACATTTGCCATTGTAGATCAGATAACACATACAGGGTGCAGTTGCATTAGATCCTAACACGAGTTCATCAACATGCTACAATAACATGAGACTAAACTGGGAATGCTATTCAAAGCAACAGCAATTACTACTATGTATGAAAGACTTTTATTGGCCGCATTAGCATTCTTTGATTGAAATAATATCAAAATCGGAATAACTTGAAATAAAATGTTGATATGTATTTACACTTCAGCTTTCGGTTAAACATAATATGATGAAATACAGTGACAAGCCCCTATTTCTACCTACAAGAATTATTGTATCAGCAGATGCTTCTAATCATTATTGCTTAGCGGAACTGAGGTAGAAGACTAGATCACGGCAAAGGAAACAGTATGAGACATGTAAAATTAATTAAGAACCCAGCACTATGACCATGCCAGTTGTTAATGACATACAGTGAAATTATGATTGTAATTGTTAATAGTATGAATAATGGTATAATTACCTGTTGCTTGGTGCGGTTAATTGGTCAGCCCATTGCAGTTACTGTGAAAAGAAAAATCGCAGTTAATTGAATGCATTCTGTATTAGCGAAGTCAATACTGTATAGCTGAGGGACCATGAAAGAAAACGTCACTGGCTTAGGACAATGTTATGAATATCGTAATGATTTCCTCATCTTTATTAGGTCAACAAATATTTGCAGTATAGTATTTTCCTATGTATCTGCAATCATGCTATCAAAACTTTTGCACGTGATGCTGAATTGTTCGGTTGATAATTTTCGGAAATTGTGTGAAAGGGGGAAGCTTAGGGATAGATGATTTGAAAAAATACATACTGTATATTGTTTACTTTGAACACTAATTATGAATCTATTCAAGAATTCTGTGGATATCTACGTTGTGATTGATAGGGATTTCAATATTCTCAGAGTGAACTTTTTCTGATCATGATAAGCAAACACAAAAACGGTATCTTACATATTAATTCAAAGTAAAACGTAGAATTCCTGTCATACGTTATTTTACAACACACGACTTGGAGGATTCACTTCCAAAATCTTGAATCTTCCCAATCTATCGTAATTTGATAGGTTTTCAAAAAAACGAACTAGAAATACACAAAAACAATTGAAGGGAAAACAATAAGAAAAAACGGAAAATTCACATTTTTTATCGATTTTACAAAAAAAATGTGCATCATGGTCTTGAATTTAAAATACAGTCATGAAATAATAATTTTTCAAGTCTTATAAGCGATTTCTCAAATAAAATGGATTTGGCTCAGGAGTACATTATCTTTATTTTTGACAACATCGGAAAGTGTTGTTGAGAAAATTTGATCAGAACTGAAAACCATGTAAGTACATCCAAATATGCAATTACATCTAATTGAATAGAATCTTTTTTTTCTTTTTCAACCTACAATGATAATTACCTACTGAAAAATAAATTACTTTATAATGTATCATATATTTTGATGCATCATCGAAATATTGCAACATAGAGGTTGAGAGAAGCGGAGGTTATAAAGTTTCCAAGAAAATAAAGTGATAACAGCTAAAAGTATCCGATATTTTCAAAAATAAATCTACTTTAGGTACTGCTACTGGACAAAATTGATATTTTCAAAACTCGTATACGACTGAAAGCATTTTATATAACATGATTGTATATCTTAGGTTCAAGATCATGCAGAACTTTTTATAAATGATAAATTAACTCCTGTATGAAATGTGTCATTTGAAGATTACTGTTTTGTCAGTTTGACAGCGATAAAAAGGTGGATCGTTTTTTATCAACAGTAAAAACACAAGAGCTTTTTTTTTATCGGATAAATTTCTCTTTCTAACGAATAAAATTTGCCAATCAGTAATTTTACGAGAAAAACTGACATGAAAAAATTGCGAGACCGTAGGTCGAGCAATTTTGTCTAATGTCAGATTTTCGAGTGAAATTACTGATGGAAAATTTTTGAGTTAGTAAAGAAATTTATCCAATAAAAAAAAGTTCGAGTGTTTTTTGGCAAGATAAATCAACGACAATATATAAATGAACAGTAATTATAATTAACTTTATTGAAATAACTATTTAAAGGAGCAGTTATTAAAAATACAATTTTTGAAAATGTTTTGGTTCGGTGTCGAAATTTCGATATTTTCTTCTCTGATGGTTTCGACACATGTCGAATATTCGTTCGAACACTTCTTTATATCCGAAGATCGCAAGTTACTAACAAGATTTTCGTGATGTTCAGGGTCAATTTGTAGATAGGGTTTGATCGATGCCGACGAAGAATGTCCAGTTATTTTTATAAGCTGTTGGTCACTTATTCCTGCTTTGGCTAACTGTGTAACTGTACTAGCACGGTTTGAATGATTGGTTATTTTATTATTTGTGGTGTCGAGGCCAATTTTCGTTGCTGAAATTTTGGTCCAAGAAGAAATCATGTTAATTCCCAGTGGAACATTTTTAAACCATCCTTTAGAATTTTCGAGCTTCCAAAAAGGGTTTGGAGTTAAAAAAAGTCGTTCAGACGTTATGTTTCCATTTCTTCTTTCTAAGAGTAGTTTTAATAATCTCACTGGACATATATTTTCATCAATATAATTTTTTGTTATCCATTTGCTGTCTGCCAATCTTTTTGACCCACCTTGTGCCGTCTTGGAAAATATTGTATTATATTCTATTCTTCCTGTAGGAGTTCCATCTTGATTTTTCTCTTCTTTGAAATAGTATATTCTACAGTTTACAGCTTCTCCTCCCCTCCAAGCTAATTCATAAGAAGCTATATGAAAAAATCTTCTTTGCAATCCATCTGGTTCATTTATATTCCATAGTTTTGCCATTTTTATAATATCTTTCTTATCTATTGCAACAGAACCTAACTTTCTTTTATCCGGAATAGCTTGCAATTCTTTCCGTTTACTATTTCTCGCATCACGAGCTTCTTTGAAAGTTATATCGGCAAAAGGATCAACTTTAATATTGTACTCACTGAAATATTTTTCTTGAATCATCTTTGCAGTCGAATTCCAGATTGTTTTCAGAGCATATTCCTTGTAATCTTCTCCATCTCGCTTTTTCATGTTATAAGCCCAGTCTTTCAATATATCTGCTATATGTTGTACCGGTGTTTCTTCTCCCAATTCGTAATTTCTGGCTTTACAAAACTCCATGAATTGTCTCCAAATCGACGATTTCGTGTTTCTTGTAGTTTGCGGAATTGATTTTTTTATATTATTTGTGATTTCTACAGACGAAATTTCCCCAAAACGGCTCATCCTGCGATTTTTCGTGTGAATAATACCCAACAATCAAACTTGACACGACAGAAATTGAAGTGACGGGCGCATACTAGATGGAGAAGGTTTCGAGGAACAGGCATTTTTACAGCGATAAAAAAGGATGCACCTTTTTTATCGATGTCAAAATGACTCACGTCATCGTCAAATGGTGTTTTCTATGGAGGAGTTGATTTATCACCGATAAAAATGCCTGTTCCTCTTAAGCGTCTACATCTAGTATGCTTACGTTACTTTAATTATCTGCCCTGTCAGTTATTTAGGTATTGTTGATAATCGTAATTGATACTGAAACATTACAACATGAGTCGTTTTGGGAAAGTTTCGAATCAACAAATAACAAAAATATAGAGAAAGCAATCCCGCAATCCACAAAAAATACTAAAGCGTCAATATGAAGACAATATATGAAGTTTTGTCAAGTACGAAATTACGAACTGAGGAAAATAACTCCGTTACAAAAAGTTGCAGATATATTAAAGGATTGGGCCTATAATATAAAAAAAGGAATCGAGAAGATTATAAAGAATATGCAGTTAAATAAATTTGGAATTCAACTGACAAGATGATTCAAGAAAAATATTTCAATAAAATTCGATTTGAAATTTGATCATTTTGCCGACATAACTTTTAACGGGACACTCATCATCATCTACTATCAAACCCTATCTCCAAATTGATCCTGAACATCACGAAAATCTTAATAGTTCCTTACGAGCCTCGAGTGAGAAAAATCAAAATGAATATTCTATACATTTGTGTGAATACCACAGGAGAAAATTTTGAAATCAGTACACCAAACAATTCATAACAATTGTGTATTTAATAACTGTTCATTTAAATAATTTAATTGTATCAATAAAGATAATTATTGTTGTTGTTCATTCATATATTCGGTCGTTAATTTATCTTGCCAAAAAACACTCGAGCTTTTTTTTAAGGATAAATTTCTTTTCAACTCAAAAATTTTCCATCAGTAATTTTGCTTGAACAACTGACATTTGACAAAATCTCTAGACTTTCGGTCTCACGATTTTTTCATGTCAGTTTCTCTCGTAAAATTACTGATTGGCAAATTTATTTCGTTACGAAAAGAAATTTATCCGATAAAAAAAGCTCTTGTGTTTTTACTGTTGCGAAAAACCTATTTTTCGAAAAATTGATAATAAAAGATTTTTCCATATGATGCGAACTCGAGCAGACACACTGTATATTTATGTAAATCATATGAAAAAAATAAATTGCTGGATATTCAAATATTATGGTATTTATTATTGAGTTACCTATTTAAATTGAATTAACATTCATTTTCATATTAGTCATATTTATATAATAATAAATATTCATTCTCCTCAAATTTAGTTGATCGATTCGTGATACTATTTTCATAAATAATTATAGAAATTCATTTCATTTTATTTTTCACCTTATTGTTTTCTTAATGTTCGTATTTTCTGTATTATACTTCATTTTTTCCCACATTAACTAGCCAGTCTGTCGCTTTTGGATTTCCGAATATGATATTAATGTACATTGATATTATCATTATCTGACCCCATTCCATGAAATCAACCTCCGATCGAGTCGAACAAAATCATTTAATTATCTGCGTCTAAACCACAGTGTCGTAACCAGAATGCCAGTAACAAATCCATCAATCCAGTTCGAACTAGACAGATGAGAACAGATGCCAATTAAATGTTAAATGTCCCCCGATCCCAGTGTCGAGCCCTCGGGGAGAATTTTCTTTCTATGATCACCACTTATGGCCTAGACCACACTCTTGGGCTTAGCGAAACTGCCTGGAATTAGAAAACACCGCGACGGACAAATTTCACAGTGTGGATCAGCATCGCTGATAGCCGGTTGCGGCGTTCTTTATTGCGGCAATTAGTGAAGAACAGAAGCGTCAGCTGTGACAGAAAGCCCAAGAAACAACTGGCGCATCTAATTTGGCCCTGGGCCATCCGCGGAATCGGTGTTTATTGAGGAATCACCAAAAAACTGGAGGTGAATGCTGTGCCAGCTATACGAAAACGTACACAGAAAAAAAGGATCTCTCAAATCAAGTTATAACCGCATTAACTCAAGAGAATGGTAATCTTGAATAGGTCCAGCCAAATATTAGTTTGATTTTTCGTCAAAATCCTCTTGACTACTTAGGAACAAAAAGTTTCGTGTCAAATGTACACTTCCTTGTTGAAAAATGTGGTTTGGTTGAGGCAAGAATATTTCAATGTTGTTGGATTTCTTGGATGAAGCTGATTTCTCAGCACATCTGAACAATTATCATCTTGATTCAAGAGAAATCACTTTTTATTCATTCTCATTGACCTTTGGGGGATTGCAACTCTGATTCATGCCGAAAATTGAAAATGAAAAATACTGTAGTTTTTCGAGTAGGTACTCGAGTTATGAATAATTCGCGCGCCTGTAATCTGCACTATAGGAACACAAGTAGGTACCACCTAAAAAACATCACTGTAACCTGGTAACAATGTATTTCTTTATAGTCCTAATGGCGGCCTACGGCGTTATTTGTTGGCGTTGTCTAGCTGGTTCTTCGGACAGTACTCGCACTGCGCATATTCTCTTCGGGCGCTAATTCCATGCTCATTCTCTATGCTTATTGGTCGAGCTGGTCACGTGTTACATGCTTCCGTCATCAAAACACTATTCATAAGAAACAATATTCTTGAGCTGAGAGAAATATATGCTTGATTGATATTACTCACATTGTTTTCTAAGATGGAGAGTGCGGATGATTCAGTTAGACCAAATTAATTTCATGAAAATTCATGGAAACAAGCAAACAACGCGATTAGTTGAAAATAGAAACGTTTTGGTCCATCTGAGGTTATTAATCCTATCGGAAGATTATACAATTCAAGAATATATATTTGATTTAACTGTGTATAGTATATTCCAATTTTTTTATCGTCTGTGAACCAATTTTGACACGGATACCTAGCAGATGATATCTTGTGGGTTGAAGATGATACATGGATAGTTTGGAGCATATCTCCCAGGCCTCTTTACTGTTGTTTACTTTCTCACAGTGAAAAAAATTACATCAGCTCAAACTAGCTAACGCTATCAAGTGTCCCCTGGCAATACATTTGCTGATTCAGCAAATATTCACCGATCATTTTGATTTTAGAACTGTTGATTACCTGAATCAATTTTCCTTGTCAATCACTTTTCATTTCAAGTGTAATTTGCTAGGAAATAAGCTGAAGTCCAAGCTGAGTTCGTTCACCTTGACAGTTTATAATGCAAGAGAATGAAAAATACATTTCATCTGAACATTCAGATCACAGGAAATCTAGGTAGCCCATCATACCAACTAGAGGAAATAGTCTATGGGTACCAAATATGTCTTGATTTGACACCGTAGTGATGGATTATTAAAGGAATAGCATTTATACGATGATATACTATACTTATCGTAGAGGCTAGGCCAATAATTGATAATATTCTATACACGCATCATCATCAAGTGATATTTGGTAGGAAGAACGTCAGTATCACCTAGTGGCAAAAGTTTTAACATTCTAAGGTCGAAAGCATGGAATACACACCACACCTGCTTGCATACAATATTTTCATCTATTTGAATGAAATCTTTGTACATATCCAGGATGCACAACTCAACAAGTGGATATTGACGCCAAATTTCATGTTCTTCATACACGTCAACCGTATTTGGTGTTTTTAATGATTGTATCTCACAGAAGTTTCTCAATTAACCAGATCCATGTCACATCTCACTGATAAAAGCAGAATTGACAACACATAACACCTTATTGTGAGATGTTTTACGAATATGACAAAACTTCAGGTGTTGATACCATCGGAGTTGACTCCAGTCAATTGCAATTCTTTTACTGTGTATAATCTACCATAGATTTGATATTTCATGAAGTGATATATGAATTAACATTCGTCAAACCTGCTCTTACCATTATCAGTTCACCTCGCTGACTCTTTTTATTTGTTTTTATATGTTTGTTCCACACTTCTGATCGGTGAAAGTTCTGCATGAGCAATGATTAGGTCTACCCATTTTTTTTTTAGACAAAAACAAAACTTGATGGGTGATATTTGAGACACGAACGAACAAGAAGCAGAGCCATTTTCGTATAAATAGGTTGGTTTGAACAAGTAATTTACATAATTATCATTGTTGGATGACAATTAATTTTTTTGTGTGGTATCCCTAATTGATTAAGTTTATGCTCGATGAACAAAACATTATTGACACATGAAAATTCCAATATCCCTCTCCCCCCCATTGGCTTGCACGATGTTCCTCCAATCAGACGTTGAAAAAAAAATCAATTCAACACTAAACACAACTGAATGACGCATTTTTTTATCATCCTTGATATTAGGTACGGCACTGGTAGTAGCATTTGCGGATAGATAGAGATCATCTAACAACTTTCTCCAGTTTCCATCGCTATTCATAGCATGTTGTTATACTTGCTGGTCTATTCGTATCATCAGAGTGTTTCATGATTTCAGATTGATTTCAAGTTCATTGAGAATATTCTGGTTTATCCAGCATTTATAGGTGTGAATATTTTGATATTATAGCTGCGGAGTTTATGAACAGATGTTCATTTTTAGCATATTCTATCTACGGACAGTAACTGCAGCGTCAACTGTAGCACCGGCGGCGGAGTTTATAAATTGAACTTAAAAATAGCCCATACATAATGAACGCCTCTGGAAATGTTTTTTGAAAAAATGCTAATATATTTTATACTGAGGGTACAATGATATCCCCTATTTCATGCTATATGGTACCGATATAAATAACAATATGGTGTGTATTGAAAGGGGCGTACCGTTCTGACAAATAGAAGGATCTTTGAAAAAATATATCGAAACTCATGTGTGTTATTTTTATGCATTCTAACTGAATTCTGGAGAATGCACATATATTTTGAGACGCCCTATTTAAAGCTGAATAGACAGATATCTACTCAAAGTCATGAGAATTTATTCGTGGACAAAGAACCTGAGAAACTTGAGCATAGAAACTATCGATTAATATCAATATCAAAGAAATAAACGAAGTAGAGTTGAGGAACTCGTGGATCGTGTAGATATTTGATACTTATTATCCTATGATGAAAATGATATTTACTGAGAAAAAAATAGAAAAGGTTTTATGTTTTGGTATGAAAAACCAATAAGTATAAGCAATTGAAACTAGGTATATAGGTAGTGAGTGGCTGCTATGGTATAGTATGTTGTTAATCATTCATCAAATTATGTCATTCATTTATTAAACGTTTCAATATTCATTCCTCCAATTCATTTTTTAATTCACATGTAAGTATATAAAGAGCTACTTTCCTTTATATTTGTTGGCATTTGATTATGTGATTTTGTATGTACTGGATTTGTGAAATATCTTCGTCTATATAGTTTTTTCAATCTTCGACAAGACATGTGGAGTTATCTTATCTTCATGATGAATTTGGATGACTTCGATTCCGATTGTTATTTAATCTAACCAACAGGATCTTGCAAAATACTTTGAGTACGTCTAGTGAATAGGACGTCGGTCGAGTAGGTGTGTTCTTTTTTAAAAATCATTTTTATTGCTAATTTTCCAATGATCATACTACATAGCTCCTTCCATATACAATCAATAATTACCAGGAGTATTATAATAAACTTTTGTGGCGTGAATAAACAATATGGGATTGATAAAGTAACCGTTGCCCAATTTCATTGGAGAAGGATACAAAAAATTTCGAATGAATAATAGCTATTGACGATAGGAAGTCCATTTTTTCCTCTTGAATTGGCATACGTTATACAGGAAGAGAGAGCTATTTCCAAGAGTTCGAATATTCAAAATTTCAATATTTGAATGATAGTTATTTGTAACCTTCTGCAGATGACATATGATCAATAAATATCTCAACAGTTATAATATTAGCATGAGAATGTAGTGACATATGTAGATAAGGAAAACATAATTGGAATCCTTTCTGAATATTATCACCGAATCTGAAAAGCTTGGAAATATTAATTTGCCGAATACATAAAAACCACAACACACTTCATTATTCATGGCAGTTGGTTAACAAGGCGATGAAATAATTGAATATCATTACCTATATTTTATTGACTCGTTATCTGCAATCTTCAATTCCACAATGTTTTGACAAACTAAAAATATGCTTCGATAATGAGAACGCAAATATCGAGTTTTAAATTAAAAGTCACCCAAATTCCGAGCGTATATGAAAACGCAATAAATGCAAATTACCATACAAATTAGGACTGTGGGCAGTTATCACGCGAAAAGCATGCCTTACCATTTATTATTAAACCTGTCATGTTCGTGAGAAGTTCATTTTGAACTGTGTCTGGAAATAATTCCTTCAGCCTTCTCTCAACGAAATGGAAGTGTCTACTTGTGCATCAGCAGTCCCAAACCATGAGAATTTGAAAACCTTTTCGAAGAAGCAGAAGTCTGATCAAAGCTATACCTAGATGTTATTTCTTGAACGTACAATCAAACAAGCCGGTGCCTTGAAAGGAAATAAAATAGTACAGAGCCCGCTATCTCTGGTGATTTGTGAGAGGAATGTAAAATAAGCTTCTCATCGTTTCAAAATTGAGTTTAAAATGAAATACTCTAGATGCAGAAGCGACAGGTATCAAACTGTGCCATCCTAAAAACCTGACCACAGTGATTGAGCCTGTAATTGCTTGGAATTACAGTCTGACATTTTAATGACGTACCCTTAGCTTTTTCGCCGACAGTTGTCAGTTTGGATTTGGCTGTGGATATAATGAATATTCTTGAGTGACTTGATAAATATTCATCATTCGGTAATGCAATCACTGGGGAAAAAGTACGTATGTGTATTTTATTGTACCTCTTACTCCTCGTATATTCACATCAAGAAGAATTCTTGAATTACCGGTCATATCATGTGAATAGTGTCATAAATCTAATCATCCCTAAATAATAATATGAATCTATCGATAAACTCTGAGAATCTCCTATAACTGTGATGTTGAGAGTATGAAATCAAGGAATACGAATACCTCAGTATAGATAAAGACAATAATGAATTCCTGCTCATGAAATATTCATGCATCCATATAATCAATTCTTTCACTGTATCTGTTGTCAAATGCATAGATAATGTTGACTTTTCTTCAGTCCCTTTAGCACTTCAACACGTGATAATTTATTATCTCCCATAGCTGAACATTTTGCATACAATGCGTTCACTCTGAATGTGTATCTATATACTATACCTGAACTGCCGATGAATGTAGCATAAATACCAGTACAATTTCCATGTCGTACGACTGGTGTATGAGTAGATGGATACGAAGGTATAACCAATGATCTATAAATCAAGTTCCGGATAAATCAAGGCGATATGAGAGTTTTGATCATTCAGATAATTTTCATCAGTCATTTCCGAGTATATGAGAATATTTTACCAAAATGTCTTCATCATATTACAACCTCTGGATTCTACTTCGACCAAATCCTCCGAATGAACCCGATTCTTAGATACAATCTTAGCATCACTAGAGGAACAAGATACTGTGCGATTAGACATCTGAAATGAAAAATACACCGTCAAAATTCACTGGTGCGAACCAGTGCGCTGTTACGCATTGTACTGAGGAACTGGAGCATAGCATCTCTCATACCATCGAATCGTCTCGAAATATGAGCGATTATTAAAAAACGTACTACCAGACAAACAAGGACGAATGAATAGTGGACGATGCTGAATGAATTAACACCGTTGACGAGAGAAATCCATTGTTCATTGTTGAAAAGTGTTTATATTTGGCAGGTGTTCAGTGGAAGCCGATCATATGTCGAATATTTTTTAGAATTAATGTTGGTTTTTTTATGACTTCAGTGTTTAGGGTACCGCCGCCATCTTGATTTTTTTAAAAGGAAGCTTGAGGTAGAGTGATATATCGCAGCGTATTTTTCTCTCCTTCAAAAAATATTGGTTATGTACCACTCCACTAAACCAATGTTATGCTATCCAAAATTTATGAACATCATCAAGAAATGTGATGTAACTATCAGAAAAATGTACGTTGGATACAAAAATATACAAAGAGTGGCGATGCTATCCTAACTCGTACAAGTTTACTTTGAAAACTTCTGAGGGTTGCTAAGGCAACTAGGATAGTGGTTGAAAAAAAAAAAAAAAAAAAAAAAAAAAAAAAAAAAAAAAAAAAAAAAAAAAAAAAAAAAAAAAAAAAAAAAAAAAAAAAAAACTGAAGGAGCATTTGCCATGAAGAATGGTTACAATATAATATAAAAGTATGGAATGAAACACTCAAAAGAAAACAAATGAAAATAAACAAAGAAGAAACCAAATCGATTACTATAGGAGACGAAGAAAAATATATTATGATAGATAATATAAAAATAGAACAAGTTGGATGGTTTAAATATCTGGGAGAAACAATAGACGAAAAGGGAAAACAAGAAGCGGAAATCAACGACAGAATCGAGGAAATCATATTATGCAATATTATGCAATGAAGAGGAATATGAAAGCAGACAAAACCAAAAATATTCAAGGCAATATATAAACCAGTATGTCAATCTTGGATATCAACCATAAGATAAGTAATACACGAATATGAGAAGAATTAGACATAGAAGATTATTTCATTCATAGAACAATAACAATTGGGATGGTGGAAACACATACAGAGAATGCAAAAGAATAAGGGACCTGTTAAACAGATTCATGGAGTAAAAACACAAAACTAGAGAAAAAGTAGTAGACAAAAACTTGGAACGACATGATAGGAAGGATTTCACAAGGAAAAAATAAACACTGGAGCGAAGCAAAGATACTGACAAGAGACAGAAAAAAATTGCAGAAGGTTCTGAAACAAGAATGAAATGATAACCCGACACCCGGTATAAAAGGGGCCAAGATTATATATATTATATATTGTATAGCAATGTTTATTTATTTCTGTAAACTTTGTTCTGGATTAGTATAGTTTGGCATGACCTGATAATGAACTAATCGAACACTTTATGTAATAAATAATACAATCATTTGAATTACATCGACATCATGATAACTGCTTCATCAACCAATTTCGTTTTATGATTCAATGAATCAAATTCAAATTTCACATATGTCTGCCTGTGGGGTTTCAGCTCACAAGAAGCAGAATGTAAAAACTGGTAGGAATTGATAAATGAATGATAATTCGACAAATGTTGACGGTAGGCAGATAGAGGTCAGATGGTCTGAAGCTTGTATCATCACTTACGAGTATAAAAATTGATTGTCGGATTCCTCCCAGCTTAAACACGGTAAGTCAATTTGGTGAACAAGTTGTGAAATAATAAATTAAAGGAAGATTCTACCTAATTCGTCAGTGTCTTTAACAGAGATAGGTATATTAATTTCAAGTCAACTCCGTCAGAAAAGAGCATCCCACTTGATTCAATATGAAGCTTTCGGACTAGCAGACACTGGCTGTGAAGAATAGCAGCAATCGACTTCAATTAAAAAAACGTAAAATACAATGTTACTCGATGAAGTTGTAGAAAATCAAAAACATGTACAACATTTCGAGATTCAGGTTTTTCTTGGAATAATATCAGAATCATATTGTGCTGTCTGATGAGATGCAACCTGATGAATCATTTCAATACGAAATATTGTCAGCAACATCCAAACAGACGCATTCCTAATGAATTGAGATTGAAATGATTCTAATAAATGGAAGCTAATACTATTGAATTATCAAATGAAATGATAAATAATGAAGTCATCACGAAAGAATGACCATTCTCGATCGACATCTTGCACTACTTTGCGCCTCGCTGCCATAAAAGGGCATCCATCGCCTTCTGGATGATTTACAATCGACGAAGAGTGCGAGAGAATCACATGCTTCTTCATTTGTGCTTCCTAACCAGACCAGATTGTCAACTGTTTATGCAGCGAGAGCCTGATGCTTCCGATTGGCGTGAGAATACAGGACAGATGACTACGCCTGTCTACTTTCAACTCCAAGGACGTCTGTGATTTATGACACAGCTGACTGATCTCGACTGATCTAACTGACTGACTTGATCTCCATTGACACGCTTCAGATCATGTGGAGAAACATGAGGCGGGAGTAGAAGTGATATTTCTGGGGTGATTGGGAATAACTAGGCAATATTCAAGTTTTGAATCCACTAACTGGCACAATAGCCAAACTATAATTGATAGTATTTTCCTAACCATCTTTCGAACTAGGAATAAAAATGAGTAAGTTATAACTTTTTGGCGTTTTGAATATTGATGATTTTTTATCTCTCGACTGGCTTGCACAATGTTCCACGATCATAACTGGTTTTTCATTGGACACATGAAACGATGATTAGGTATGCATTTGCTACTGATGTCTGATAAGTTATTGGATTGAATTTACTGCTAACTTGAAGTGGTTTCTATAAATCTTTTCACACCTGTAGGTCAGCACTTTTTTCGTCACCAAATAACTTTCATCTTCCACTTGCCAGATGATATCGGGACCCACATATCCCAGTTCGGTACGTTTTTCCATTATAAAATATTGATTTATATGACATTAGCATCGTCGATGAAGCTTCATTATTCAGCATTTTGTATTACGTTATCGGATGAGGTAATTTTTTACTGATATAGCGACATAGCGTAGACGCATCTTCAGATGCAAATGCCTGAGGTCAAGATCAAGATGAAATTATTAGCATTTTATTATTAATCAAACAGCTGGAAACAGTTTGAAACATTTTTTCAAGGTGTCGAATAGATTGTTTCAGGAATTCATTTAACCAATGATATCGAGCTTTGGCTAAATGATATGACAATGAAAATGATTGAAGTGTGTTGCAAAATGCAAACCATCATCAGAAGTAACCAAAAAACATGTCAGTGACGCTTTTTGAACGTGTATTGATTGAAAAAATGACATACTTATTTGAAGATTTCGATTGCGGTAATGTTTCACTATAGTCTGAACTAGGGGTGTGCGATATTGGAAATTCAATATCGATATCAATACTCATTTCAATATCGATATTGATCGATATATCGATATCGATCAATATATCGATAAGTATCGATAAGTATTGATATATCGATAAGTATCGATAAGTATCGATATATCAATATACATTTTTTATAATATCGATATATCGCTACATATCAATAATATTTTTTATTGTGATAAGCTAATGATACATTTCTGTTTTTTAATATGATTTTATTTCATGCGTTATGATGTTGAATATTTTCATTTGAGTATTCTTTTATCCTTTGTTTGATACAATAAAATAAATAATTTCAGACTTTTTGAAATGTTTCTATTCCTATCATATATCTATCAACAAAAATGGTGCATACAGCAGTTGACATAACCAAATATGATAAATATTGATGTGTATCGATGTTTTCGATATATGAATATGTATCAATATATCGATATGTATCGATAAATATCGATAAATATCGATATATATCGATATATATATCGATATATATATCGAAATATCGATACATATCGATATATTGATATTTTATCCTCACAGTATCGTTATTTGATATATCGATATATATATCGATACATATCGATATATCGATATCTTTGTACACCCCTAGTCTGAACGATACTGTTGTTATTGTTCAAAAAGTGAGCTTTATTGATAAAGCTGCACCATTTTATTTGGTCAGAAAATACTGTACATCTCATGATGACAATTTGCATGCACAGTAAATGTGCTTATATTCTGATCTTCAATTCCAATAATACAAATGAGCTTGGCAAGCAGATATAATAGTCAGAGAAAACTTCATTAGCACGTCGTTTTTCTCAATCAGTGTTGAAATGAACAATTAAAGATGTCGCTTCTATTCCACAAAGTTTATCTCCAATCGAAATAGTTCCGTGTATTCATATACTATTGAAATATTTCAATAACAATTCTGTTAGTTGCCGCTATAAGACCTTCATTTGAATAGACATTGCTGTGAGAAGAAATAATAAAGATCTTGATGCGTCTAGTAAAGACTATATCATGATCCCAAGCTATCTCATTATTTCTTCCGCTAACAGCACTTATTGCTATAATCGTTGAAAATTTTGTGGAAAAATTACAAACTATTGCCACAAAATTTCTTAAATCTTGCTCTCGTTGAAGTTGGGTGCCATAAGATTTCCGAATGAAGTTCTGATGATATTGTATATCAATTAAAAAGTGAAATATTCTCACTTTATTATATTATAACGACTCATGGAACGCAATACATATTCAGCACACAAATAATATTGTAGAACGATACGAAGATAATGTTACTGGTGGAAAGAGAGATGCATGTGCTATGATACCTAATTATTATGAGAGAAAAGATGTGAGGTATCTTCGGTAAGATAATAATTATGTATTCATGTATTCTTTTTGTTCGATGTTTCTTTCCTGTTCAAGCTGTATTATAATTTACAAGTGGATTGAGTGTCATAACCATAGGAACAATTCCATTTTGAATAAATATTTTTTTCACTTTTCTATAAATATAAATGGTTTTCAATATTTTGGTTACAGATGCAGTTAGAAATATATTTCCATAAATTACACATGTAATAAAAAATAATAGAAGATTATGTTGAGGTGTAAAGTAGATCTCTGCACGAAACAGTTTTTACAGTTACTACCACGATAGCTAAAAAAAATTCTAGAATACATAGGAGATTGAATGATTTAGAAAAGGTGACACTAAAACGGATTAACCCAATTCGAATACCGGTTAATTCAAATATCTTTTGTGAAAAAACTCATAATACATCATCTAAGCTAGGTTAATTAGTTATAAGTGAAGTTGTAACGCTATAGTGAATGGGTACGTCATTCGGAATATCAAGTTTTTATCAAATTGTGATGTTGATAATTTCTTACGCAGGTATGAAATTATTTCGCAGTACTTGGAAGAAAGTTAAATAGATGTTATTTGGTTGTAGATAAACATGGAGACGTGTACCAGATAATGGGAAAGTCATATTATACCTGGTCATTCATGAAATTATATGGTAACTATTGACAATAATTTCTATGTATATTTCTGACATATCGTGAAATCAGACAGACCAGATTCATTGACCATATAAAGTATAGTGTAAAATTTAGCGCAAATTCAGTATGTTTATGAAGAATCTGGTGAAAATGTTCATATCAGTATACATCGTTTTTGCTTTCTTGAAGAATGATACGATTTTCGTTCAGAAATATAGGGTCCAATATTTCGGGAGTTCTTGAAAACCAAATAACCGTATTCTCTGACTAATGCAATCTAACTCAGCAGAATGTTATATTTCAGGGTTTGACAGAATATTTCAAAACGCCAATGTCAATTCATCAATTATCTGATTATCTGATTGTAGGTGAATATAATTCATTATTTTATTCATAGCCACTTATATTCTTATGATAATACTTTGGAACAGATTATAGTCTCGCCAGTCACTGGAAACTTGGTGAATTTTTGTTCATTAATTGGTTGTGCCAGTTAAAAGTTTTGCTCAGTGAATGCGCCAATTAGTATACGTGATTTTACAAAGATAATTCCCATTCATTTTTAATCCGCTTGGTATAAGATGCATTAGAAATCTCTCCCAACCAATTTTGATTGACAACTCCTCTTCATCTTGGCAGCATTAATAGCAATTTCACTGGCTATGAGGTATGCGATAGTTATTTTCTATTGAACCTGTCAGGTTGCTCAGATCAAATCATGAATTATATGTGATTTCGATGGATGATTTGTAACGTGTCATTATCAAGTATGCATATTAATGGCAACTTCATTGGTTCCGATCAACAGTCAATTTTATCGTCCCAAATTGGTTTTCCAGGCAGAAGTTACATGCGCAATAACGAAAGGGGCCAGTTTTTGATTGATTAATTCATCAACACACCACCCAAGTAAACAACATCGATATACACTGCACTGAACACTGATTTTTTTAATTCACGTACTGGCGGTCTTGTTGCTTGTACACAAAGAGATCGTATCTGAAAGAAATATAACTACGTTAATATATACTTCATATATTTCAGGAGCGTGTCGATGAGGCTGATACATCTTATTCATTGGGGTTAATGATAAAAATGATCGCTCACTTCTTTGGTTTGTTTTCACATTTCACTTCGATAAAAAGGTTAGTAGGATAGAAGTAGCAAATTGAAGTGATGTTATCTTTATTTTGTCTTCCATGTCTTCTAATATTCCATCTGTGAGTATAGATAGACCGTTGCTATGAATGAATATCTGATCTATGCATCAGTGAAGTGTGAAAATTACCAATAAGCACAATATCTACTTTGATTTCGGATCTGTTAAATCGATAATGTTCCATAGAAATTTTATTTTTTCCATTTTACGAGTGCAAGAGATATGAGGAAGATATCATATCTTCCTTGTAGATTTTTGTATAAATAAGTGATCATGTTGAATGACTACGTTTTGCTGAGAACATTTCATATTCTTAAATCAGTCTCAAATGTTGAGTTCTTGCATAACATAATCCACCATCTTGTCTCAATTCTTAAGTGAACTATCAGATGTTGAATGATAAAAAGTTTTCATAAATCCACCCTTACTGACAAGAAATAAAAATATATCAGCGTATGTAAATGCACCAAATACATACTTATATACTGTATATATATACCGTGCTTTTCTATAATGTCCCCCCTTTCATTCATTGATTGAGTCTACTCAAAAAATGATGATAATGAAATCGATCATTGATGAATACTATATATTGGAGTAAATTGACAAAAGAAACTTTCAAGATGGCGACTGGGCGTCATCTGGGACGAAAAATTAAATGGAAATTAGGGTATTTTGACACATCATTTTGAAGCTCTTGACCAATACTTCACAACCCTAGAATGCATCAATTGCATTGAACCAAATTTAAATTTTTTGAGGTTGACTCGTTTAAAAAATAAAAGTGGCGGGATATTAAAGAAAAGCACTGTATTTATAGATCTATCCTTCTCAGTGGACGATGAATGGTACTTGGTACAACACGTCCATCAACGTCGGTTTCTTCAATTACACTCAGTATGATGGCTGACTGTTATTCGCAATGACAGCTATGCCAAAAATGTGAAGCGTAACTCTTGGAAATTCAATCTTTCCAACGATTTTAATTGATCCTTTCATTATCAAATACCGCATGGACGAACAGTGCGTAACACTTATGCAGAAAAAGTGGATTGAATCTGAAATAATGACCTCATTTCCCTCGAAACGAGTCGAATGTTCTCGGGTGCCCCAAGGCTCTGAACGGTAGCCGCAGTGTTTATGGCTGGATCATTATAATTTTTTGTCAAAGTAATTGGAATATTGGTGAGTTGCGATATGAAATTGATTTCTTGAATGGACCGATAAGGTGGTTCAAGATTTATTGGTATTATAAATATCATATTATTTAAGTTAACTATATCCGTAATTGCTGATCATCCTGTGTTTGTCAATTTAGTTTCATAATGACTTCCATCATCTCACAATTATTTATTATTTGATCATGTTACCATGACATAATTCCATCAGATCAAATATTCCTATATGAATTTAGATTTTTCCACATGTCGAAATAATTGCAATTTCAAGGATTTGAAATACTTCGTTCGACAATAATAAATTATCATAAGATCAAAGATGTTATGCGACAAAATCAGCACAAAAGATGGAATTCAAACAACTCAGATTTATATTTCATGCAAATTATACATAGCAATAATGATTTGAAAAAAAAATCTGGGTTGTTGGAATTACATATGATACATGCACACAGCCGATCAAATAATTCACTTATCAAAAGATGGAACTCTAGAATTTTGCACGTTTTGATAGATGACCAGTGCCAAATGACAGAGTGGTATGGATGAATTATATGTGCACTGATGATATTTTCTTCGTCAGTGACTATCAATCAAGAAAAAATCTAGAAATCATTCATTTAAAGGCACCACTAGAACGACAGATACTGACGAGATGTATAATATATAAGAATTCAATTAAACCATCTATCAATTTGGTATGCTTATACTTAGGCTATTTTTTTTTCATACGCATAATAGTATATTATTTTTGGGTCAATTGAAAAGCTTTTATCTCCATAAAGAAGAATGCTATTAATGAAGAGTAGAAGCGAAATTGTAACAGTCTGAAAAAACTATCAATAAGAAATCAATTATGATGATATTTTTCCTTTTCATTGTCTAAAAAGCATTGATGATGACTAATAGAACTAGGTTGAAATACATACGAACCACTCCATATTGCTTGAATTCAGAAAAACTTTCTGAACCTGTAGATAAACACTTATTCAGGACCGTATTCAGAAAATAAGTTGATTATGGTTCTACGAATGAATCTCATCAAAAGTTGCTATGGAAAAATTTTATGTTTTATTTTCATTCTAACGATGATTTTGTAAGCATGACAATGTTCACGGTAAGCTTTACAAATTGTTACATTGTGAATATTACGTGGCTGCAACTATTAGATGCTCTGTTTCGATATAATACCAAATCATCCTTCCAGGTGAACTTCATAGTTTATTATGAAAAAACAGAATACATTTGTATTATATTACCATTTATATCACAGTCTCCAAATGGCACACCGGTACTACTGATGGTATCTGACTGAAAGAAATTGAAGCCTTAGTAATTAGGATGTTTTTTGAGTTCAACGGTTTATTCTTAATGTATAAGCTCTTGATCATGTCAGTTGATTTGATTTATAACTGCTTCATTAAGGTCTAGAATATTACGGTAGATTTATTGGTGAGTTAATTCAGAGTAGGAACATGCACATCTTTAAATGAATCAGATTGCTTGCTACTATTATTCCAACAAATGATGAATCTGAATAAACAGTATGATGAACGTATATCGGATAGCTTGGGGGATCAGTAGCTAATTATTCCGAAAGAGAATTTTACATGAACTCATCAAATTGAGCTTTCTTCACCTTTTTGGTGTTTTCCACTAATGAGGTATGGACGTCCAAGAATACAGGTCTCATGATAACTTCCAATGTTAATCGAACCAATCTTGTTAATCACAGCATATTCAATCATAGGTATCATTGTTCTGCTCTTTATACTATTCTGTAACCAAGTTGTTTTTGGAAAAATAATGGGTATGCAAAGATGAAAACACTCATTTTTAAGGGACTTTTTTCTTCGAGTCACGGCCTAAATTTGTAGATTTTCGAATGGGAATCATAGTTGGCTATGGTTTGGTCGGAACAGATTTTGTTCACTTCCTAACCATGATGTATCATATATCGGGTAACTTTCGATGTGTAAGTCTTGTAAAAAAGTAAAAACAATCAAACTTTTGTTTATAACTCGAGAACAAAAGACGATAGCAAATTATTGTTTTCGACAGTGAATTTGTATAGAAAAAAGAGATCGATGATGCGCCTTTGATTTTTGTATATTCTATAGTAACCAAGTTACCCTATACAAACATCCCACGCTGTACAATGTCTCTTAGCGGATAATTTGAAAATAAAGAGTTATGTCTCAAAAAACACTTATTTAGTAGAATATCGAAAAACTTTGTAAGTCGTTCAGGACGATATTTTATATATCCATTTACAAGTTTTGGGAGAAATCTGAGGTTAAGAATTAAAATATGTTTTTTATCTAACTCTAACACTCAATCTGTAGGTACTCTCTCAAAAATTAGTATTTTTTTCGGTGCGACCGAGTACCTTTTTCGCAAAAATAGTCTGAAAATATCAGGAAGAGGAGTCGAATACATTATTCCTGCAATACTAGAATTTATGAAACGCTCCTGAACATCTTTCGTTTCAAATAGCAAATATGGGTTGCTAAATCGTTTCTTTTTGGCAGGAGCGCAAAGAGATATTGCTGTAATTTGAAAATATGATTGGCTGTGAGGTACTCACTTTCCTATGCAAATAAGTGAATAAAATCATCTTTGAGGTATTTTACGATTGCCAGATGTTTCATACGGCCAACAAAGTAGGAAAGGAAAATCGTGATAGAAAAATTCCTCTATCTTCGATTTGTGAAGAGATAGTGTTCAAGAACCACCAGTACCATACAGTCGTCTGAAAATTGCCCCTATCCGAGATGAATTATAGTAACTTGGCCGCTTTTGAACCAGAACCGCATGAACGCTTTTTTCGACTAGTTTCAGCAAGACTCCGCAGCTAATACAGTGGCTAGGCTTGTTGAAACCGAGTCCGTGATTTGCTCAATTCAAACAGTTATTTCATGCTATGAACTCTACTGAAAAATCCTCCCTCGCAAAAATGTTCCATTCTTTCACTAACGGTATCGGAAAATATAATAGCCACCTGAACACGGATAGACCATATTCGAATACGAAAGATGACCGATTTAGATCGTAGCCTCAAGTTCGCGCACCTCAAACAATAAAACGAATCGTATCTCAGCCGACTGACTATAGATTCCCGATGAAAAATCTTCCGGAATACCGATTGGTGTGCAATAACATATTGAAGAATCTCTGGGCATTTCTTGCCAAGGAGTGTACTGATTACGATATTATATAGCCGAGATAGGCCAAGCCCAAGGTGTTAGGCGTGCAAAACACGTGTTTGAATTCCATAAAGTAATGCAACAATTACATCAGGAGAGCGTCAGTCCTGATTCATCGGTATCATTGGTGACATTAAAAGAGATTTCAGAAGACGTTCAGATTTCGTTCTCGTTGTCTGGATCCAGGTATAACATTAATTCTTTTGAATTATAAGATGTCATTGATGTTTCTACATAAAAATGAAGACAAAGGAGATTATTTATATATAGTGAGATCAATAGTGGCAGTGCTTCGTGACTTGTAGAAACTCTTGGGCAGCTAATCCGAGAGCATCAGCATGATGGATTCACAGGATTAAGACTTGCTGAGATCCGTTCATAACTTTTTGAAGCTGAACTCAGCTATGGAAAGACGAAACTCTTGGCACTGCACCATCACACAATAAGTAATGCTACAAGCAATATTGAAGACTGGTATCATTTCAATCGGCTGTCATCCAACACAAAATACATGGACATTTTCACTCAGGTGCCATATTCTTGAGATACAACTGACAAGCACAGTGTAGCTGAAAAGTCCACTTGCTATTCATCAAATTAAGCTTCGCAAGGTGTTCTCTAAATCATTAACTCCGTTAGAGATCTCGTTAATGATTGGTGACTCTTTTCTGAGGAATATGAATGCTGCAGTTTTGGAAGTGTCTACAATTGAGTTTATAATTTGGAAGATATTTCAGACCAGCTAATTTGTTCGGCTATTTTTAACATCGGCTTTCATTTATATGACGAAGCATTTCGAATAAATTGCTAAATATAATGAAACGGTTATTTGCAAATAATACTATAATAATCAGCTGGCGCATCGGACCATCATAAGAATGATGTTTTCTATTCCTCATGAATTATTTATCGAATACTTCGTACTAACATTGTCGTGGATTTTTATGGTTACTAATTATGTACATTCGATTAGGTACTCAGTTTTCTGACGCCTCTAGCTGAAGATTAGGATTGGCGCGAATAAAATATTGCAAAATCTACGAGAGGTTTAGTACGTGGGCCAGAATAGACGGATTTATATGGTAAATGACTTCACGGTACGTTTTAGCTATATGGGATTGGTACATCAAATTTCAAATCAAAGATCGCAAGATATGGCTTGAGCATCTGGAAGATATACAAATTGTCTCAAGTAATGTATACGATTATCCACGTACTCGTACTCATCGAATTCTGGATGTGGTTTCGACTTGGTGTGAGTTACCCATTATTATGAATGTAATAAGTTTGTAAGAATGAAATATTCATGAAAAAATTATGCCATGAAATGTGCAAAATGAGATGTCTTGCATTGGGCGAATCAGTTTAGTCGAGCTATCAGCCACTCCCATGTTTCATGACATGAGAACTTTGTTTCTGGAGTGTTTCTCTCTACCGCCGCATGGTGTCGCCACTTCCAAGTCTCTCTTGAATTGCGGCCCAGTGCGGTCAAATAGACGCGACGAAAATGCATTGAGACAGGCACCGCTTCGAGTGGAGATCTCAGGGTCACAACTCGGTTGACTACCCTACACTGATGAGGGCTAATAAGCCCGAAACCGGTCTGTAGCGTGCCTGACTCGATGTGAACTTTGTCACGTGTTAGGAAGAAAGAAACATTTGCTATATGCATTCACAGTGTGAATCGTTGCATGGACTACGAGCAGATATAATCCAATGTTCTGCGTGGTACTTGCCAGGAAAGTAGTTGTTTTCTGCTCATCTACTAGTCATTCAAAGTCGAACTGTGGTTGATATTTTAATTGGATAAGATATTTCTTTCAATTTTGATGCCTTGTTCAATTCATGGCTTTTTATTTTGCAAAGTATAGTTGATGTTCTCCCGGTCGGACCGTTTTGAGAATATAAAGCTTTTTTCGTTGAACAGCTCTGCCAAGAGCATCATTTACTAATTATATTGGCATTTCTCGGAACATGACTGGATCATCAAGAAAGTGGCCTGGCAGCTAATATTATTCCAATCGAATACATTAACCGCTACATCATTACGGTGGTACTATCAACTCGCCTTTTCTTCCGCAAAACTTTTTGTGAACTTCATACTCCTCTTCACAAAAAAACTCGAAGAGATAAACGATAATGCACTCACAGGCATTCTGAGAGGATACACTTAATTAACGTTAAGCAGATAATAATCAGATGACAAGCGACATTTCTGCTCGATAACGCCCACGTCACTTTTATCTTGATGGTTTACTTCTCGGGAGCAACACGGAAACAAAACAAAACAACCGCGATTGCGATCCTTCTTTGTCTCGCCGATGAGCCATGAGAAAGAAATGTTTTCAAGAGGTGTAACGTGTGTCGCTGGAAATTTTGAAAATATGAAGGAAAACACTTACTTTCCCTACGACCAGAAATTAATCTAATTCTAATCCGAAATCATGTTCAGAACATGGTGTCTCAGTCAGAATTTGGAAACTGATATGTTCTCTTACTTTTCTGACATTTCTGAATCTATTTCTGAAAACTATTTTTCTATCTCTAGTTCCTGATGTCTACCCAGAAAGTTTTACCTCCCAAATGCCATTGAAAAAGTTTTAATTCCCAAATGACCAGTAGATAAACGAAATAATCCACCTAATGAAAATATTCAGGTATGTAGTTTTGGAATAGTTTAAAACCTAGTTGATTTGCCTCACATCTCAGTATTATATCAGTATTCCACTACAATGAAATCGTATTGCACATCTGGGACAATTAGGTCTATTTCTGTATCACGTGATAGCCACAGTTAGCAATTCATATTAATATACCGAAAATATAAGAAAATAATATATTTCTAAATTACCAACACCAATTATCTCTAGCGAATCGAAAATGGGTATCTAAGAGAGTATAAAACGTTTAATTATATATTTAACGAATTCCTGAATGGATATAAATATGGTCATCAGTTGTGTCACTGACACTATGCTGTACTATGTTGTACTATGCTGCATTCAAATATTCCATGATAAACCACAAATTATCTCTCAATTAAAAAGGAATTTCATAATGATACTAGTTTCTATAATTCGGTGTAATAGTAACGCAGACAAGTAATTTTCGATTAGACAAACCTGGTTATTTGATGAGTGATACTTTCCGCCAAAGATCTTTCATTGCTTACGCTAGATCCGGTATCCAGGCTATTTGTTTTGTAGGTCCGGGGGGTTGAAAGTTTTATTTTTGACCATACAAATATGTTGTACCACGTGATCATAGTACTTACTTTCTTGCAGACCCCTCTATACCAAAAAAATACCACAGGATGCCAGATCTAAGCTTTCCACACGAAATTTTTTATCACAACTCAAAAAATAATGAGCCATTGTGGCAATTTTTGCGGTTTCAGTACTACCGGAGTTTGAAAAAAATAATTTCTTATGCTATACCAATAATTCACTCAGTCACTGTTTCCTTTTTAATATTTAGACTACACGAAAATACAATCGTGAAACATCATATAATGTGAAAAAAAACATCAAAAGAGGATGTATAGGAATGTTGTCTTGGAAGTTTGTAGATTATAGGCATCAAGATTGACCTACCTAGATTAAAAGTTCTTTGATCAAATCTTCAGCCTATCAAATTTTTCCCTTTTACTCTGCATCGTCGTCTGCAACCATCAGTCTTATCGAAATTATATTTGCGAAATAAGATATCAAAAAACTTTTATAATTCTTCTCTGGAAGTCCTTAAACACTCCAAAAATAAATAAATATTTATTCATCCACAGGGTTCGTTGACATATTTTATTACTGTTCTTTGATTATATACGCTTGATTACGATAAAATATGTTGAACGATTGGGTAATCTGCAAATACCTCCGTTCATCGCATGTCTAATATTACCAACATTCATTTTTTCGAGTCATCCTTCGAAAAAATATGACAGTGACAAACGTTGAAGTTGATAATTAGGTAGCGGTAGCGTCTATCGAGAAAATCTTTTGGCTTATGACCGATTAAATACCATGTGAACAGCCAGCCTTTTCATTCAGACTCCACGAAATTAATAACATGAGAAGTTCTCATGACATCGATGGTATTTTACGCTGGTTTTAGAACGCCCATAAGCTAGGTGCTCGCAAGTCACAACATGTGAATGACTGGTAATTAATGGATTCGTCTCATTTTAATCAAGCGTCATGTTTAGTCATGGTTCCATTACTATATTCTGCATGGTACTTTGGTATTTGCATATGCTAGAGTGATTCTTGGTGGAATTGATGTTTAGCTACTGGTGAGGTGTACTGATGGAGAGATTCAAAAAGTTCGAGGATACCTCTGTGAAAGCGTATAATGAAAGTCAAAGAGAATTTCAACTAGAGAAAATTTTAGTTAAGAATACAGCGTTGTAGAGATAGGGAAGGTTTTTCCTCGCTTCTCATTGGTCCAGAAGCCAGACAAGTTCACACAATGTAAAATATTGCGACATCGCAACAATGGAAGTGGTAAGTTGACCGACGGCCGTGTAAAAACAGTGAAATAAATTCCAAAGTTGACGAGATTGAATGTTGAAGTCTTATTTCTATTATATTTACCGTGAGTTTTGTTAATCGAGGAGTATGATTTCAATAATTGATATGATTGATAAATTTGATTCTCATTAACACCTGGCAGTTTTCATAGTCTGCCGCTACAGTTCACCAGCCACCAAATCTATTATGACCATTTCGAAAAATTATGGTAATAACCTGTGATCAACAATTAAGTTCACCATTATTTAACTTCTGGATACATCGAAATTTGAATAATTATAGCAAAGAACCCAGAACCAGGTCCTGATGCAATCTGCATGAGTACAAGTAGTGCCAACGCCAGAAAGTCATTATGGTAAACATGTACGAAGTGTGTTTCTCAGACATATAGAACAGGAAACCTCAGTGTTAATAAGTTTGCAGCACTTGAAGTAGCACTAAACTACTGGTGCCAAAATTCCAACGATAATGTAGAGATCTTTTCATATGTGCCTCGTAGAATTTTTAGATGAAATTAACTTTCTCTATTATTATGCCGGCACTTGGAGGCATCCGTCTTTTTTGCGTGATGATCGGAAGCTAAGCGTGAAATGGTATCTCGTGGCTATGCAAAATACACATATCCTAGAGCATGGGTGGATCATGGAAAATATAGACGTGCAATGGGGATATACCTATGTTTCCACTCTTTCGTAGATCAAATTAGTGAGCTCGCTATGATGTACTTTATTGTTCGTTGTCAATATGCACTTTATTACTAATTTTGATATGAAGGCAAGTGTCGTTATATAACCAGATATTATACGTTACTATTGGAACTATCATCAACTGGGTTGGTGGCCGATTGCGCAAAGGCGCTGGTCTATGGGCCTGAGGGTCCGCGGTTCAAATCCCGGCAGCTATTGGAAATATTTATTTATTTCTATAGTATCGTTTAGCGGGAGGAGATAGCTGACCAACCGAACATTCTTGGTACCTAGATTTCAATCCTTCGGACTCTCCACGGTAAACAACCGATGACACTTAAAAAGCTAAGGTCCCGTCTTCCTTACTCATACAAGTCCTAGACTTACGAGGGGTACTTTGCAACTAAGTTGGCGGTTGAAAACAATTTTCAAATCATTCAAAATATGACTTTGGCGGTTCCGGTCCTACCCACAGATCTATCATATTCCTGAACTTGTGTATGAAAGACTTGTGAGTCAATCAAGGAACTTATATCTGTAATGTTATTCTCAATTGCACATTTATAGCTGAAGTTATAAATTCTAGATGAACGGTATAGTAGTCAATTACGGCTTCCATGAGAACAAAACATCATCAACTAGCGCTTGATTGAAATTTGAAGGACGTTTTGAATACATACTTATTCTCTATGGATCGTACAGTGTGACAAACCCAGAAGCCGTTTACAGGTATTCAACCTTCATAAATATTGAAACAATGATGTTGACTCAACAAGATGTGATAATGACCCACGCTCACACTTCTTTATGGATTTGCTTGGATAAATAAACTTTTAGGAGTCTGTTTGGCAGCGAGTGTAAATACTCAATCTATTGTTTGTTGCCCTACTTGTTTATTCAGGTTTGTAGCGTGGGGCCTGTATTTGAATCCAAAAAAAAAAAAGATTATTGTCCTCATTTCCTTAACAATATGAATATAATGCCGAACTTTGGAGAGATTATCAAATAGAAATGATGGGAATCCCAAAGGTGATTTTAAAATAATTATGCATTGCTGCATGGTAATAAATAAAAATGATTCCATCGAAGTTTGGCAATGACTGTGTTCGTTAGATTTATCGAATTGAGCTTTCTAAATCGTATTTGGGCGGGACATGGGATTCAATGGTTATATAACATTGCTGTAATCTGAACCGTTTCAAGACAATTAAGAGCAAAAAGTAACTATTTTGCCTTCATCGAGCTGTACAGGGTCCTAAAGATCTTTTTTCATGGATTTTTTCGAAAGGTGAAATGATAAAATTACACAAATTCAAAAGAGATGAATACGATAGAAGAGACATGATTTTTAAATTTTATCTAGGGGTGTATCAAAGACGGTATGGTTTTATACATGTATATGTATGCATAAATTTGAAGATATTCTTATAGAGAGCGATGAAATCCTGATTCAGTATTAAAATACATCTAATTACAATTCAATATAATATTCTTCGGTAGGTTCGGCAAATTTGAGTTCCTTCGAAAATTGTTTGAGGCCTAGATATATACTGTTACCTTATTTGTGAGTAAAGTGAACCACGTCCAACTTTTCAACTAATTAATTCGTACAAATACTAACACTCATTACATACAGATTCAACTATTAGTTTCGGTTATATGTACGATGTTCTCTTAAACCTATTGCGACTTCGTACTAGACTGACTCTTGTTGTTAGCTGGCCCTGTATATATATATATATCGTATTTCGATGATTCTTAAACCTTCTTCATTCTTTTGTAATTGCTCTTCATCTCTCTCCATTCGACAGCTTCAACGTTGATTGATCAATCAACGGTTTCAAGGATATTCCATCCTTTTCTGTTCTAGATTTTTCTCGAACGTTCGAGAGTTTAGTGATTGTCATCGATACACGAATGGTCTCACAATATTTACCTGAATATTCTGAATATTTCAGCAGAATGTATGAACCATAGATCTTTCATGCTTACGCTAGATCCGGTATCCAGGTTATTTGTTTTGTATAGGTCCGGGGGGGTTGAAAGTACTAAGCCATTGATTGGTCGTTTTTATTTTTGACCATATATGTGTTGTACCACGTGATCATAGTACCTACTTTCTTGCAAACCTCTCTATACCAAACAAATAATACATGATGCCGGATTTAGCGTTATAAGATCTATGGTATGAACGGTGCATTCAGCGACCCATACGGCAGAAGAATCGAGAAGGTTATCCGCGTATTAAACAGTAATGATATTGATTTCAACTTTTAAAAACTTCATTCATCAGATAACTGACGAAACTTTTTTCATCTATCCTATTGGGATCGCGCATGTTACTGTGATCGATAAAATTCAATAAATGGTAATTAATGCTCATCAGGGCAGTACTCACAATATTCCAAGAAGTCCGAAAAGCATCAGCTATGATCTGGAAAAAAAGAAGAAAATAAGTCATCGAAAAGCAATATCATTGCCGAAATATTCTGCAGAAAGCTTTTCAGAATCAATGTAGAGGCCATCCGAAATCTATAGATGAAGCTGATAGAACACCAAAAATATAATTTCTATGCTAAAAAGTTGTATTATGACCGCAATCTTTGAAGATGTTTCAATAACTGTTACTGATGCAGTGAAAGGATATCCGCAAAGAGTACTTTCACCTCTGTTGATCATAGTCGTACTTGATCCAATTGTCGCGTCAAACGATCAAGGCCAAGGCTGAGCAGATGACTTGGTCTTGAACCACAGATTGAAAAATCTCAAAACCCGGGCGCAAAACAAATGATTTATGCATTTCAGGTGTATCTGAGTCAAATACGTAGATATACTCGAACTAGTTGTCTCAATGTGGGTCCGGGCAAAATTTATGGGTCAGAGCCCATTTTTTGGATCTCCCGAAAGGGAACTTCTTTGACTAAGTTTTGCCGGTGCAGTTGCCGGTTCCCAAATTTACGAGGAACTATTTTTGCGCAATGTTAACACACCCAAGAAAATCTCAACTAACGACCCACATTTATCTGACAATTATTTTTCATGTTCAAATAAATAACCAAATCAGATAAAATATTGAAATTACAGGTATAGTTATAGGAATTAATTGATAGCACTTACAACAATTTTTCAAAAGTTTATTAGATTATGATGAAATACCAGAAATGATGACTTCCCAAATATTGAAAAATATATTTCGTTCGCAGTTGTCACCGATACAGGTACTTTTTTAGAAGTAATCCAAGTATGGTGCTTCATAATAAGTATCTGAGAATTTATTTTATTCATCATCAAAAACAGATCAAAATGAAGATGTTGTGTAATAATTTGGGGTTATGTATGTAACCATATTTTTCCAATAGATCTTCTTGTTCACACCACAAGCTTTTATTGAAAACATGCAGCTTTTATGGAAAATCTGCAGCTCTTATTCAAAATATGCATGTATCTAGAAATATTATATACAATTGAATCTTTACATTGCACATGATATAAAAACTGTAACCAACAAAGTACAAATGAAATTATGAATACTAAACATCTCAACAAGGAAATGTTTTTTCTTATGATTATTCAATCTGCGCTCAAACCAAGGCTCAAACCTATAGTCAGACACGAGTACTAACAGATATTTGAAGATATTGAGTTCACTTTTGGTAAAACATATTTGTCAGAACATTGGTAGTCTTTTTGACTTCTCCCTGAAACCTGATCCGTTACCAATTAAGAAACTAATGGCTTTATTGGATAGATTCCACCAACAACTTCAACAAATAGGACAACTCTTAGTATGAAAACTATAAATACATTTCAAATTATTACGAAAAAATTTAATATTAGGGCTATTGGGCAATACATTCCCAACGTTACATTTATATATTTTGTATGTTCTGGTTCTCACGAAAAGAGATATCCTGTTCAGAGAACATCGTGAGAACCAAAGGAAAGAAGGTAGGAGTTGGTGTTATTCTTAAATTTCTGGAGATCGTATGCCTCGCGGAACACCTCCCTAGGCAATGGGTTCTAAATTCTCGATGTTTGTTGGATGAACGAGTCTTTGGAAAAGGACGTTCTGCAGGTCTCTAAAGTGACCACGAAGGGGTGTGAAGACTGAACTTGACGGGTTAATCTCGAAGAGACTGCTAATGGAGGAACGATTGTTGGTATTTCAGAAGAGCATCGCCCATGAAAATATCTATAAAATAGAGATAAATCGCCAACTCAAGAGAAATGAGCGAGTTTGTAAGCGAGGTATCACCAACGAGACGAATTGCCCTTTTTTGGACAGAATACAATAGTTTCGGGATATGTTTAGGTTCCGCACTTAAAATATGGGAACAGTATTCCAGGACAGGTCGGATCTGTGCCTTATAGATCATAAGCAGCTGACTGGGACTGAAATAGCTCTTGGCTCGAAACAAAAATCCAAGTTTTTGGAATGCACTTTTGGCAATGGACCTCACGTGATTTTTCCAACAAAGGTTATTGCTGATAGTAACGCCAATCATAGAAATGGATGACTTCAATGGTATGGTTACTCCTGACTGAATTATGTTGGGCACAGTGAGATCGGCTGCTCAAAATCGGTAATTCCAACGAGTCTGGTTACTGCAATCTTAGTTATTGTTATTAGACTTCAAAGCATAAGCTTGTGATATAATTTTCATTAATAGGATACAGAGCTGTTAGTCAGATAGGCGTATCGTTTTATAATGTCACATTCATCAAATATCTGTTCGAATTACAAACAAATGCAATGAACTCGAACGATGATATAATATGCAAGTCGGATGTAAGCTACTTTCAGTTTGCTTTCAGTTCCAATATAATTCATAATGGGATTACTCTGATTTAGATCCAATTTGGTTCAATGACACTGTATGAAAATTGACAGCAGTTAGTAGCTCTGAGTTTTCCATTTCATCTTTTTCTGTTGTGTTGATCATTGCGTCTGGTACATTGATTGAACTGAATAAGTATCAATCACATTATTTCATGTCACAACTCACTAAGTTTACGATATATAATGGGTCACACTGATAATCAGCAAAATCAAACAACTCTCATATTATTTTAGCCAATATGTTTCTATGATGATCTGATCAGGTACGATTTTTTTTTCTCTAACAAATACTTCGAATAGCAGCATCGTTAATAATAAATCATATTTCAATAAGGAAGTTCTACACATTATTGTGAGTGATAACTCTCGTTGAAAATTGAATATTGAAGACATTTTCTACTTCGTAATGACGCCAAACTGTATTCGCAATCAGATTTCTGCATGTATCTTCAGCCATTTCGAAGATAATATCATAAATGCAAATTGCTCAGCGTGTTCAATTTAATATCGTATTTCGAAGATTACGCAAACGTCAAGTGATAGAAAATCGTTGAATCTGAAATAAGGTTGGAATAAAAAAATCGATACCAGTGGAAAGTGTGACGAACTATTCATTCTTAACGAGTAACAGACTGCACACTGATAAAAATAGGTGGAAAAAAACAGTATATTATCTGTAAATTAATGCAGAATATTTACTGGATTTTCGCAGAATCCAGTAATTTCACCTGAAATAGGTATTTTTCCCATGTAATATAGTACTTCTCTGGTATTTATTATGTTTTTTTATTTTACCACTTAAATTTCAGGTCCTTAATGAATAATCAATTGTTATACTGTCATTTCCCTTTGTGATTCCCAATTACACTGCTTTTTTCCTTGGGAATAACTTAAAACTGCAAGAGTTCAGTAAAATTCAGGTACCTATACTTGAATTATGCACGTGACGTCAACGCCTATGCCCGCGCCACAAATGGATAAACTCAAACCTCAAAAAAATTACTTGGTGCGTCGATGACACGGTGACCAGTGTGTGTGTAAATGTTCATGTCAGTTCCAAGTGTTTTTTTAAGGTTGAACAATTTCATTCATATAACTGTAGATCTAAACACAGTAACCAATATGTTCACGTGTAGAACTTGTAATTGTTTGATTATAGAATAATATAATAAACATCAGTATTTGCATAGACAAAATGGAGGAGCAGAATTCCCTTGCTTATATATCAATTGTAAAGTAGTTTTAACGAATTAGAGAATTATTTGTTTTTGTTAGTTATTGCTGTGTGATGAGCCTCTTATTTTCATTTATCATCAGTATAAATGAGAAGTTTCGATTTTTCATTTTTGTTTTCTTATTGTTACATAATGTTATGTATAAATGTGAGCATCGTCAGAATGAATAATTTATATTATATTTTTGCTTGTTATGTTGAATAATTGTTTGACATTTTTATTACAAACATCTCAACCTTTCAAATATAGAATTAACAGTACGAAAGTACACTGTAAAATGTACCTATCATTATGTAATAAACCAATGAAAAAGTACCTGATGGTAAAAAAAAGAGCTACATCACATGTGAAAAGTCCTATAGAATAAATCCAGAATAATGAAAATAACTAGGTGAAAATACAATATATTCACCTGAAAATCGCAAAGTTATAAAGCAGTTTATATTATGTATTATTACACAAAATAACTAAAATTACCATGTGAAAATACCGAATATTTACCTAAGAATCGTGAAGTAATAAAACAGTATATATTATGTATTATCATCACAGTATAGGGACTGTAAACGCATTTTACAGATTGGACTGTAAAATTCCGGTAAATAACGTTGGTCATAAAACAACCAACGTTATTTACCGGAATTTTACATATCTGTTTTTATAGTGCACGAGCAGAAAGTATGAAACAGAAAAAATTAGATGAAATATTAATAAAGCAACTGAAAATCATAATGACGGTGCCACCATTTACATGCAAGAGGGTATGGCGGTGGTGATACAAGACACGACCGATCGTCAATCGGTATAGAAATGCCTCAGGCATTCATTGCTTTCAATGCATCATTTCCTTTAACGTGCCTTGTCGCTTTACGATCAGTCGTGTAATTTCGGCACTTCCACATCATTATATCACATCTGACATAGTCCTCGGAAATCCATGTCGCTTAGGTCGATTATTAAATATTCACTTTCTTTTCCTTTGTCATATAGAATGAAAATACATGCGAAATACAAAAGGAGCGAATGAGTTTATCACTCGAGAGTTTCTATTGTTAGAAGTTATTTTGGAATTATTACATTCAGTCTTGTGGTCGTGGAGAAAGTAAATTTTGGCTCAAATAGTATTTTGAATGATCGTACGTTATATTCCTATTAGTGTTGGAGACTGAAAGAGTAACTTTATCTCATGGTTGATCGATTTTTTGTATAACATCGATTATTCGAGAAGCGATGTGAGAGTTTATATAATTACAATGTATTAAGAGATTGTAGTTATAGGAAACTCACTATAGAATGATGAAATAATTTTAAATAATCTATAAATGTATGTTAAGATGATTTGAATATAAGGATACAGGAATGAGAGAAGAAGTATTCCTAGGACTTATTGAAATGAATGTAACTCAGGTAAAAAGGATATTATTCATTCTTAATATAAATATACTTATAGTGTTGATGTGTCAAAGGGTGTTAATCATAGACATATATTTCGTCATCAATATCTTAATCTATAAACGAAAAATCAACTCTAGCACAAAAGCTTTGCCTTAAATTGCGGGAAAAAAACACCATGTAGCCGAGATATGATTTAATGGTATGCTGTTTCAGACATTTTCGAGTACAAATGAGCAAATTTGGCCAATATCAGTGTGATCATACCAATGCATTATCATATTATCATTACAATCAGTACCAAACCTACTAATTCGATAATGTTTATTGTTATTCATAATAATTAGTTGGTCGAGAGTGTACATACCTAGATGATAGAGGAATGTATGAAAAAGCGGGCATTCTAGATATTTCCTCGATGAACGTTTTTCTTAATGGCTCAAATCTGACACGCACATATCTCTCTTCTCTGTTTATATCTGGACATCCATCAAAAACGCTAGGTCGAAGTCAAAGCATGAGGCATTTTAACGATGCCCACGTTTTATCGCGCGATATAACAAAAAAAAACTTAATTTGATGTGTTTTTACACATCACCTATGCCGATAATCATAATGATGATTATCAAAGGAGAGTTTCGTGTGGAGGATGAGGACCAATTGAATGATGTTTTTATCTTACTTTTCATCTAGGAGTTTAATTTTAGATGTGATGCATTTATTGGTGTCAGTTGCTGTGTGTGTAACTGTAACATTAGAAGACCAACCTAATTCTTGTGATAGAAATTCTCAAATATATCAAAGGATATGCAAATGAGATACATTTCGTTAAATGTGTTCCTCGAAGTCATTTATGATGATTTTAACGAAAATTAAAGGAACCAAATTCGAACTAATCAAATAGTGCCAAATAGTTGCGAAAAATTAAGAAATATATATTTTTACTAAGCTTAATTTGTTTTGAATTTGATGTTGAAAAGGGAATCGAAGATATACATTATGTATAGAATTCTAGCTAACATTTCAGAAACCACCTTCCATTTGGGGTTTATTAATTTTATAATGCTGATGGATTGGTAGAGACAATTAATGAAACCCTCAATAATGGTTATGCGTTCGTCGGAATAAGATACATTTCCAACGTAGTTGAATCTATTTCAGCAGGGTATATATTATATCTAAAATTCAAGCAAGATTGATCAGAAATAATCATGTATTATACTGTAATAACTATCACAGTTTCTGTATCTTTATTATTTTTATCGGATTTTTAGCAATATCATATATTAATAAAAATCACTGCCAATGAAGAAATGCGGTTTACTTCTCGGTTAACAAGTATTGACAGAATCATGAATCACAATTCATTATTCTGAATTACTACCTAAAGATTCTGAAATATATCTTATACTTGCTGCATTTGAATGACTTGTAGAGTGAATGCCACGCAGAATATTGAATTATATCATCTCTGTGTCAGCATTGTCACCCGTTAGGTATAAAGAAACATGATATTAACCCCGTGAATCTTGGCATATCTTGGTATATCATTCACTATTTGCTGATTTTTGGATTACTGATATTCTCATAACTTGAGGTTAATATACATTGTACCATTCATATCAGATTTTTCTCACAAAAAAAGCATGGAATCAATGACTGAAACTAATAATGAAATGATGCATGATGCTTCATTTTCAGTAAGTTGTTTTCCGTGAGTTTCGACCAAACACACGGTATACTTGACGAGATAATCTTATAAATATCCTTAAGTCAATTCTAGAATGTCAAATAGAATGTTGGTTGAGTCCGTTTTTTGCTAATAATTGGTGAGGAAGTATTCAAAAACCAATTAGATATTGACTATTGAAGACTTGAACCACCGTGGAAAAAAACCAGCCACTTCTTCGAAAAATACACATTCTCATTTCCAACAAAATCAGTTCAGTTTGAAATGTAAATTTCATGACCCAGATTCAGAAAACGACCGGCCGACAGAATGAGAATCGATTATTATTCTTATACTGCTAAAGGTGAAATTCGTATTGAAGCTTGAAACATCGAAATTGGCCATAATCATATGTTAACGCCATCACGTTGATGTCTCAATAATCAATATTTTGAGAGAGCCAAATTGATGCGTCACTTCATTTTCGGTACTTCAAAGGGAGTACTTGATTGTAGCCATTAAAAAGGAATGATTAGTAAAAATATTGAGCATAATGACATAATATGATTCCATATAAATAACTCGTCTTAGTTGAAGCGAATGTGCTGCTGTGATCTGTATTTTCCAGAGATTTTTTTGTGAATAAAACAAATCGAAATCGAACATTTGAATTCGTTTTATAGCTGTTCCATCGATTGTAATGATTGAACTTTCTCTTCTGCAAGAATTTCCACTATCATTAAAAATATTCATTTCATGCAACAATGTCCAATGGCCACATTTGAAATTTCCGCCATATACTTAGTAACATGCTTATATGAATCAATTATCACATATTATACTTATACTTATCTGCGAATATACGATAATTGATTGGCCATAAAACAATGATTGATTCACTGGTTGAAAGCATCTTCGAAGCCACTTTTCCTTGCCTGTCAAAACTTGAATCACTCCATACAGCAAAGAGAAATAATCAACGAATACCAAGAACGAATACAAGAAGATAATGTATTTGCGGACTGCACCGCTGCTGAGGATGATTTTCAAAATGGAAGGTAATATTGGACTTGGCAGGAGATGAAGATGACAGAAATAGTACAGATATTTACTCAAAGAAAACTGAACATGTCTGAAGGAAGTCAAATCCGAGATCAAAACGAATTAAAATATGTCATAACAAAAGATTACCTACTTGAATCATCCAGGAAGAACGAAAAATATATAAAAAGGTTGTCCCCAAGGAGGAGTTCTATCGCCTTTGCTGTGGTCATTGGTCGTCGACAACCTGATAGTCAAGATACATGGTTCTGGTTTCACGACTCAAAGTTACGCTGATAACCTGGTTGTCTCCATCAGGGGCAAACATGACGGGATAATTTCCAATCGCATGAAAGTAGCCCTAAACACAATCAGAAGCTGGTGCGCAAAGGAAGGACTCAATGTCAATCCTAACAAAACAGTGCTGGTTCCATTTACCAAGAGGCGAGAATATGAACTTGAAGCCCCAACTCCATATGGAATCCAGCTCCCTTTTTCCAAGAAAGTTGAATATTTGGGCGTGATAATCGACCAAGAACTGACATGAAACAGCCAACTCAACCACAGTCTTTCCAGAACTATAGCAGCAAGCTGGACATGCCTCAGAGTTTTTGGCAAGACATTGGGTGCCCCACTGCAGCCGTAGAGGTAATGATGAACCTTCCACCATTGCACCTGTGTGTAATGAAGCAGCAATCAGTGCCTTCAGACTGAGTCAGACAATACATCTCAAATCAGGAAATCGGATTGGACACTTGAAGATTTTGTAAAATATTTTCCTAGAATCCATGTCTAAACAAACAGATATCATGCCAGTTAGGTCATTAACAACCACCAAATTTGCACAGAGAACGGACCTCAACTGGGAAGGGATATATGCCCAGAAGTACCTCAAAAGGGATACTCGAAGGGTAAAAATATATATAATATCAGATAGCCAAGCAGCACTAAAAGCTATGAAGTCATTCACTAAGCTGACTTGGGACTGTAAACTATCCCTGAGACAACTGGCAGCGAACAACCAGGTCACTTTGATGTTGGTGCCAGGTAATAAGGGAGTTGAAGGCAACGAGCTTCAAGTTGACTTCAAAAAGTATGAATTGTATTTAAAATTAGTCAATACGACTTCAAGAAGTATCAAATATATTTCAAAATTATCAAGTTATTTCCAAAATGCATCAATTGTATTTCAACACTATTGATTCAACTTCGAAATGCATCAATTGTATTTCAAATTTATCAATTTAATTTCAAATAAATCCATTTCAATTTCAGAACTATTCATTTTTATTTCGAAATCAGTCTACTACCATCTAATATGTGACATATGACAGGAACCAGAAGCGTTCCAATAACAGGGTGAACGAAAATATCACCTAACAGCCATTTTGGAAATACATATAACGATTTTGAAATATGAAGTGTTAGTTTTCGAAATAAATTAGATAATTTTGAAATACAATTTATATTTTTTAAAATTAAAATGACTAATTCGAAATACAATTGCTCCTTTTGAAATCGAATAAATAAATTTTAAAATTCTTTTGGACATAAAATTTACTAATTTCAGATACAAACAATGCTTTTTGAAATCCAAATAATTAATCTGGAAATGCAACTGACCACCAAAAGAAAATAATGTTCACTAATTCTTTGCTGAAATGGTGTAATAATATAAACATTCAAGAGAAAGAGGAAATCATGGATTGCCTAAGTATCCATTCTAGAAATCACTGACGAATTTGAGAACTCATATATTATGTCGAAATTGTTTCTACGCCAACTTCAATGACAACTTAATATCCAACACATGAAAGCCCCAGATTTATCAGCATATGCATTGAAGTAAGAGGTGTGGAATGAGCTTTATAAGAATCCATCCGCAGGAAATTTCCTCTTTTGTGTATTATTATGTATTCATTCTGTTCCGAGTCGATTCAAGGCCGACTAGAATGTCGGCTAACTGTATAGTTGCCCCTCCAACACTCGACTTCCTGCACCATGAATATCGTTCAGCGTTCAGCTGTTTTGTCAGCACAGAACACAGAAAACAGAAAGTGGCCTAGCTCATTACTCTCATTAGTTATAGTGGCTTAAAACAGTTATTAGTGATGTGGAGCATTGTCTGTTCTCAAACGATGAAATTTGTTACAAACATTTTTCGATGTTAACAATGAGATCGATCAACTAGGATTTATTCATTAGGTGAAATTGGCAGTGAAGATGGGTATAGGAATAACGCAATGGTACCACGTGAAACTATTGTTGTTTTGGTGTGAACCTACATAAGGATACACCAAGTTGCTCTTGTTGATGTGTTTGTTCTAAATATTTTAGAGAAATATCTATATGTCGGACTCCATATTTTATCATATATTATTTGGTTTCTTATCATTGATTTTCTCCGGGTTTTATAATATACTTTTTCTATGACAACCTCGATAAATGTTCATTTTATAACTGTAACTTCAATCATAAACAAGCACATTTTGTACCGAATTTCATTTTTGCATCGGTTGCTAGGCAAGTTGCTAAGCAACAAATGCGAAATGAAATATTTCGTGTTAGGTCTAGGTTCACTCTAAAATCACGACGACTACGACTTGTCAAATTATGACATCCAGCGACAAATTGTTGAAATGTTAAGTAACGAGTAATTTCATATTTCTTTTCTATAAATAGTGATATCGACTTAGATTTGGCACCTCCAAACATTATAGAAGCAGCGAACGTAACAACACTTAATTTATTACCGGAAACGTCGAAGAGTATGTATCAACGCGCTTATAACCTTTTTTTGGAATGGAAGGTAGATCAAAAGACAAAATCATTTTCTGAGAACGTTTTAATGGCTTATTTTGGCGACTTATCCAACAAATTTAAAAGTTCCACTTTGTGGTCACACTTCTCAATGCTGAGAACGACTCTTAGTATCTATAATAATATAGATATTGCCAAATATTTAAAACTGAAAGCATTCCTCAAGCGGCAGTCTGAAGGCTACAAACCCAAAAAGTCAAAGATCTTTACAGCAAATGACATCAATAATTTCATTGAACAGGCTCGAGATGAAATATTTATTTCAAAGTGTTTGCAATGTATGCATGTATTAAACGTGAACGATATGTTGTCATAGAAAAAGTATAGTATGCAACTCGCAACAAAATGGCCATTTTGTGCTCATTGCATAATATACTATTATAGATATTTTGGTTTTCACTGGTGAAGAAATATGTATCACACAAGAGAATTCCTCTCATAATTTCAAAATACTAACCTACTAGTTCACTACTTCGAACCGTTTTTTCCCTTACAGCTTTGTCAGAGGGAGCCATTCTCAAGATGCTCAACCATAATCAATCAATCAATATCTTTATTGTTTCAAATGATTACATATCATATAACAAGAGCTTCGAGCTTTCAACAAAATTAAAGTATTACACTTAAGAAAAGAAGAGTTAAAAGTAGAAAAGAAAAAAAGAAAAATAAAATATTCACTCCTAAGCGGAAAAAATTATAACAAAAACTATATGATTATATATACCGCACACATACCTGCTCACATCAGCAGATAAAATCAACAGACATGTAAAATTTCATTCATTGAGAACAAATGATCTGAGTTTAAGTACATTCCATATATGTGTGCACAGTTTTTTAGCTTCAGTGGAGGCAACATTCTCGAAATAAGTTATCAGGTTTTCGTAACTGGAAAGACTATGAACATTCGAAGGTTTAATGGAAGAATATATTGGACAGTCGAAAAGTATATGTTGCAGCGTTTCAAATTCATTTCGATTGCATATGGTGCATATTTCATTAGGAATTATTCGATAGGTACTACCATTGTATGTTAAATTTATTACATTTTCACTGGCCATCCTCATTTGAGCAAGAGTCCTGATGAATTGAATAGGAACTTTCATAAGTAAGTATTCTTGGGGAGAAGGATATATTTTAAAATTACGGTACAGTGTAAGGGAAAAAGAGCGAGAAGCGAGGGAAAAGTCTGAGTCATAGAGCTTTTTTTTGTACGTAGAGAGTAGTGCTTGCTTATTTTGTCTGAGACTGTTGATATTGAGAAAATCAATGGTGCACTCAGGTCCAACAAAATCGAGTTCTTTTTTTAGTTGTGCTACCCAGTTATACCTGATATCCACGCTACTGTTATTGAGAGACACCAATTGAAGAAAACATATTTTAGGAAGGCGATGGTCTTCCATGCTCAACAGTTTATCCAAGAAATTTAGAGTACATTTGAAAATTGTATATGACATCTTGACACGTCCTGTGTCAAGCCTAACAGCGTAATCTGGGGTATTGTTCGGTAACAGGAGTAGTCGTTTGAAAAATTTGAGTTGCACCCTTTCTATTATTTGTGGATAGCGCATTCCCCAAACTGATATACAATTCAATAAAATACTCACCACAAGGGAATCGAACAGTTTTACACGAGAGTACCAATCGTTCATCCTCGAGTCAGCCATCAAAGGGAGCACTGCCCCTATTGCTTGCTTGGCTTTTTCCGAAGTAGAATAGGCCATTTCACGGAAGAATGTTGATGACGCAAATGTTACTCCTAAATACGTGTACCTATTAGTGATTTCGATTGGGAAGTTTTTGAAATTGAATCTGCAGATAGATTTTTGGCCAGAGGATCTGCAGAATTGGATAATTTTGGTTTTTTCAGTATTTACTGAAAGTATATTTTCATCACAATATTCTCCAAGTATACGGAGTTTCTTTGCAAGGTCAACTTCGGAGTCGGATAAAATAACCAAGTCGTCAGCGTAAAGCAGCATGAGCAAGTTATGTCTGTTGTCGATATTCATACCTTGCGCCCCCTTTTTTTTGAAATAATCTTCAATGTCTGCGATGAAGAGAGAGAAGAGGGTAGGGCTGAGAGATTCGCCCTGGAGAACTCCGGTGGTTATGCTCAACCATAACAATTCACAAACCATCTCAACCAACCAAGTATGCACTACGCGTTATCTGTATTTCATTGTATTGTTTTTTATTAATGTTGTTTTGTTTATTTTGATTTTTCTTGGAAGTGGGTTCATTGAGATATCCGCCACTGACTTGGCTACAACTATCAATACGATTAGCATTTCTGCGTAGAAAGTAATGACAAATTATCTCATCATATATGGTTGGATAGATAGTTTTCTGTAAATACACAATCCTACTTGCAATTACTATAACGTTGGGATGTTCTCACTTGACTATAAGCAACGATTACTGTTTCTCAGGCTGCTATGTAACACACTATCGTCCTCCTTATTATTCCATCTGATTTGACACTCAATAAATCCTGGAAGCACTCATGTGGCGTTCACATAAAAAAATAATTTACTGGCCGTATTCAAAGAGAGTAATAATTATAGGATGAGGTACAATGACTACACACTGTAACTGAGTAGAATGATGAATAGATCGTGGATTTTCTATCACAGTTCGGTACTTGCGGGGTTATTAATGATTATATTTGGTCATTAGGTCTTCTTGAAAGTGGTAATCATTTTTTTAACGATGAGGCATTGTATATAGCATTCAATCAATGGTTAATATAGGCACAACACAGGATATTGCTCAAGATATTTGGGATACCACAAGGCAAAGGAAACATCGCAAAGTTATTCACTTGATTCATTCAAGCAGTTCTGTAATAATAATGATTTTTTATTTACCAAAAACACATACAGTAGGTTTCGTCAAGGCAGAGTCAGTACAAACTGACATGTTCTTACATATAAAATTACACATAAAAACACAAATGAAACATTAATATACAAAGTATTAAAAACATATAAAATATTAATAAAATCCAGAGTAAATCAAAGTTTTTGATATACGCATGGATCGATAAAAGCGTGAAGCAATTTATTATTCAATTCTGGGTGAAAATGATAGTACCTTTAGTGGCTATTTATTGCATGAACTCTACAAAGATATAAAAACATTTTTCTACTAAGTATTCTATTAATGCTTTTCTAAATGCTTGATAAGATTTGAAGCTCTTTATATTCTCGGGGAGTTTATTGAAAATTCAGGGACCTGCATAGTTTGGTGATTTTTTTGATTTACTTAAGTTGCATTTGGTTAGATGTAGTTTTCTCGCATTTCTAGTTTTATAGAACATGCTATTTCGAATATGTAAATGCTCCTTAAGGAGAGTATTTTTTATTTTTTAGAACTGTTCTACATGAATCTCTGTAGCCCATGTTGAAGATTATTCCTTTTATCCTTTTTTGCATAGTAAAAACTCTAGAAACATCTGTTGATTTGCCTCAAACGACTATGTTGTAGCTCATTACTGAATATGCCAATATATTGTTTGGTTGATCTTTTTTTCAAGAAATGGTTCAAATGCCTTGATGAGCTTTTCTTAGAATGATTTATCGAGATTTTCCTATCACATTTCCTCCACTAAGATGGAATGTGAAATTAATTATGTGAAGCTGACTAAACTGGTTTAGTCGAAGGTAAGATGAATTTCTGTCCTGTAAAAAGTTTGATCCCACTGATCCCAATATCAGATAATATCTCATTTCGCTATACTATATTTAGTCTTCTTTTGGATACAAGAAACTGATTGAATATATTGAATATTATTTATTACACACACACAGTTCTCATGGAAAATAATTGTCCCAATTTGTTTCACATTGATAATGCAAACTGAGACATCTTTCATTATCAATTAATATCATTGGCTCAATTTACAATATGATTTGAAAATATTCCACATCACATCACAAGATTGATAATAATGATCTAGAGAAATCGAAAATATCGAATAAAATCCACATAAATAACAAATAAATGAATATATGCACGTTATGAAATGAATAAAATTTGATGGTCTGAATTTGATACCTATAATAATTTGCATATCAATTCATTGCAGACAGCAATCAATTTTTTATGACACCAACTCAAGTTTTCTGCAATGAAGTCACTTTCATCATTCACCTAATTATTTCGATAATCAAATCATTTGGAGGACTTGATATTTCTGCTCGTCAAAGAATGAAAGTAAAATTTATGACCGGAGTTTGCCATAAAATCCCAGGTCTGTCCATATTTATTATTTTAATGAAACCAGTTAAGATGATTCTGAGTGAGTTTATTTCCGGGTTTCTTTCTAGAATGATGCATCCATGTCTGCTTATCAATATTGAGATAAGATATTAACCACACAAAATGTAAATCAAAGTTTGATAGGGAAATAAAAACTACCTACACAGAATAAGAATATTACAATAATCACCACAAGTTACGTGATATTTTAACTGAACACTTCCAGACGTGAATTATTATTGAATTATTATTGTTTGCACCAACAATCTCATTGTTATTTGACAATACGCGCCTTATGTATCCACTTGTTTTTATGTTTTCATCTTGCCAATCAATACACAGTAAAAAAACTTGGATGTAATTTCAATCAAATGGAACACCTATTATATAAAACCAACACCAAGTTACACCTTGTCATATCACGATGTAATCGAGGCGGTGTATGAATCATTTTATTTGGTGGCAATAATCATTTAGTGCATTCTGAAAACACCAGATTTGATATAAATTAATAAAAATATTGTATGTTGGCATCTGAATGGTGTGAATTTCATGCGCTCATCTGTTCGATCTTTGAACCTTAGAACTTTTGCCAATAGGTGGCAGTGACGTCCTTTCTACCTTACCTGATTTCAATATTGAGCATGATATATTAGATGATTTTGGTATCTGTATTCTGTATCAATTGGTCTAGGCCCTAGTGCCACTGATCATGATAAATGAGCCGAAACAGTTCGTTATCATCCGAATTGTCTCTGAGTCTAGTTCATCATTTTCAATAGGTAATCCAACTTAGTAAAAAACTCCGGTGGTGGTGAAGAAAAGCACTGATTCGCAAGATATGGTGTTCCTTCACACCAGAAGAGTATTCGCATATACCACGCACCGAAGAGAATTTCGTGGAGGCAGAATTCAGCATCAAGAAAATCACAGAATGTGCATCACACCACTGCGGTGTTGAATCGCACTTTCGGAAATTCATAAAGAACACCGCCAAAGTGTGTATTCTGCTAAATTTAGCACTAATACTAGTATTACTGACAACTGGGTTTGTTTATTAAAAACACCTATGGGTCACATAACACCTAGAGTGGTGAATAATCATGGACGTATAAACACAGATGGACTCAGTTGTTTACATTATAATGTGAAGCCGAGAAATTCAGTGACATGGTCACATTCTGTACACCTGCCATTGAAGTAGATGTTGTCACGTCTTGTCATTGATAAATCCTAATTTTAGTCTAAGATCATATTCTGTTCATTTGGGATATTTTAATTATCCACTCCTATCGTAATAAATTCCGAAAGTTCCTGAAACAAATGGGATCAACTCAATAGAATGAAAATTGCTCGTAATCGAGGTAGTATTACGTGGTATTACTCCTGCGGAAGTAGCAGAGTCAGCAGAGGTTATGTACAACTGGCAACATTGCTTCAAATCAGTCTCGTTTGACATTCGCTTGGAGCAAGTCTTTGTTTACCAAACTTCGTTTGAGTGATTAATAGTGTTTTATCGAGTTATTTTGTGAAATACTTTGAACATAGACAGTAAAAATGGTGAAGCAGTGCTGGTTATGCAGGAAAACTAAGTTTTTACACCCAGATCTGACATTTCATTCGTAAATACTATATGTTTACATTATCGAATCTGAGTAACATAGGCGTAACAATGGGTTCATTTATCATTTCATGATCATAATAGTATTAGTTAGTTATATAGCAGGTTTCATTCATATCAAGGAGTTTGAATTCTATTGTCACTTGCTCCAGTTGTAAAAAGTTATTGACGGATGAAAATGAGGAAACTTTTTCCAAGCTACAGAAAAGGAAAGAGTATGAAAACCTTACAAAAGCATCTAAATTAGTCATTGTAATTCGTAAAGAGGCTGAGAATTATTCTAGATTTTTTAATAAAACAACGAATATTTATAATAAAAGAGTTAATCACCTTATGAATATTTTGGTGAGTAAAACATTACAAAATATTACGAAAGAATTATATCAACATTTTGGTGATCACTTCCTATGATGGAGATAATATTGATGGCTACCCTGTACAATTTTTGAAACTAATCCTTCATAAATATTTTACTACGAAATGATGAATAAATTAGATTCATCAACTGTCAGATTACGGAGTGTTTTACGAAGACTATTCTGTTCAGAAATCAATAGTCACATTGAGGACCTGTTTCAGAAATCGCAATTCTATGTCAGTCACTGTATCTACAAAATTAATAAAGTTACCTTAAAATAAAACTTTGTTTTATTACATCATATTATCTTTCTACATTAACTTTGAGTTAACTATCTATAAAGAACAATAAAATTATCACATGTTATTTATTCAACTTAGGATACTTCTGCCGTTAGATGTTCGATATATTATAAGGGTTGTCAAAATAACTGATATTATTTATTTTTATTCATTCTATATACCTATAGCTACTAATTCAATGATAATCTCATATTTGAATGTGTATTTAGTTTTGAATCGTCCATTGAATTTTATTGGACAACGAAGTAAAACTTCTCGATACGTTAATCACGTACGCCACTGTAGCGAAGGGAACAATCACAGTCTATCGTTTCCAACTCTCTTCCCTTCAACCCGACTGCCTACGAACTCTAAGCCTTCAAAACAATGTGCGATGAAGGTATAGGCGTGCTGTGTCCATCTGTGTTTATACGTCCATGTGAATAATATACCGGTGTTTACTGACACTAAAACAATCAGGACCTCAGGGGACACCAGACGGTGTTAGCTGGTGTAATTTTTTCTTTCACTGTGTATAGCAATCGAATAAAACAATATCCCCAAAAATACTTTTTCGGCACAAATTTCGAAAAACACCAAATCAAAATATAGTGCAGATATATTACGGATACATCTACATTGTTACCTATTATGTAATAATGATGCAATTATGAAAATCACCGGATAACTGTTCAATGTTGATATCGAATGAGAATTGCTGTATATACATCATTATTGAAAATCACCAATCAGTACATATCTCAAAAATGAGAATTTCTTCATCTCACGATAATTTTTTATTTCCGTGAGAGATCTCTTGGATCTAATGATGTACGTTTATTGCTGGATTCAAAAAGCCCAAGAAAATCAAGTCTCCATAAAGGTAACATAATCGTTCATTTCTTTACATAGAAGTACCGTGTAAAAGTGTTGAATAGGTAGTTATAAATGTAAGCAAATTACGTCTGCAGCGCATGAAAGTTTCATAACAATAGCCAGAAAGGATGCAGTAAATCAGAAAGGCGTACTTGGAGTGTATGGAAGCCTATTTTCATTCTATTGACAACATATAATGGTGGTACATATATAGGAGTGCAACGTGTGCAATGAGATAAGAAAACAATATGGTTGATTCTGACAATTCATGGTGATCATCAGATCACGGTTGTGAAATCATGAGATTCATTGAATGGCCTCTAAGGAGGTGAATTCTCAACTCAAGTTGAGAATTCACCATCAGCAGAGCAAAATAAATACACACTTTGCATACACTATATTATTTTTGTGTTTCAATGTGTTAAGCCTTGTTAAGCAGCTTGCTATATAACAGGGTCATTCGAATTGGAGGTCCACCATTGAGATATTGGATACTAAAATTGTTAAATTGTGTCAAAGTTGTGCAATTATGACTAAGAATATATCTCTGATGAAATTTCGAACTTTCGAGTATTTCCAATTTCATATTCTATTTCTGGCATTATTCAATGAGTGATATCGAAATCGAAGTATATTGCCACTTTCTTTCTGCTATACGATGGCCTTCTCAGATCAACCATCCGCTATCATCAACTTTATTTTTTCTTATGGGCGCCATATTAGAATTTCACGAATACAAGTGATAGTTTTAATTCCGATTTCAATGATGTATACCATGTTTCGAATCTCAACCTCACCATTTCAGAGAATATAACAGAAAACTTGTCACACCTGGGTGACATAATATGTGAAAGATTTAATTGACGTATGAATGTGGTCACAAAGTAAACAAAATTATCACCATCACTCTTTCATGAAAATCGATCATTTCCAGAATTTTAATACCTACTAATTTTGAGAAATTTGAAATTAATCTAGTTCACCTATGATTCAAATATGGTAAAAGCGAATGCCACAAACGTGGCCCTCTGACCCCTAACATTTGTTTCTTTTTTAAACACTCAGCTACATTTACCAACATTTTGTCCTTATGATTTAGATTGCATCTTTGATACGCAACTTCATGTCATGTGGCGATGATGAATATGCTGTGAACGATTTCATTGATCCCATAAAGAAACAACAAATTCATAGGGGTCAAGTCGGGTGACTTAGGGGACCATTTCTGGTAGCCGTGGTCGAAAAAATTTGAATAGCTATTCAAAATTTAATCGACCTAAATATCACTACAGTTTCAAAAAATGTAAAAATTGAAAAGTTGACGTCGTATGACGAGAATAGCTCTGTACATAGGTTCGTCTTTAAACCTAAAGGTGGCAATAGACCAAGCAAACATTGTTGTGCAACAGTTGCGCAGCTGTTGGCTAACTTGTTTCCGTGGGGAGAAAACATTGTCGACAAACTGTTGGTCAACATCGAGCAACCTGCTTTCTCGACGCGACTACACTGGCGACGCTGTGTGCACACTGTGGGGCAACATCTCCTTTGAAGTACCACCTCGGGAGCGAACACCGGGATTCAGTTGCGCAACTGTTGCGCAACTGTTGCGTACACACTGTTGCGCAATTGTTGCGTACACACTGTTGCGCAACTGTTGCGTACACACTGTTGCGCAACTGTTGCGTACACACTGTTGCGCAACTGTTGCGTACACACTGTGCGCAACAATGTTTGCTTGGTCTATTTCCACCTTAAGGAGGCAGCAGTAGACTTCTTCTGGTTGTTTCATTGGGAATATGGTAGTTCGAAACATTCTCATGAATGCGCATATATTGTCGATATCTCGTAATGTCATTGTTTATGTTCATACAGATGGGGCGCCAAATTGTGAACAGGCTGTGTTCCCTTTTCGATTCAACTGTATCATTAAAATTAGATGCCTTACCAACAATGGAGCGAGAGGATGCACTAACTCATGTTCAGAGTGCCAGGTGTCGAGGTAATGATGGCCTAATATAGGAAAACAGATAAGAGACATCGAATACCGAATGCCTTTTCTCGAACGTTCCAATTGTTTTATCTAACCTATCCGTCCAGATAAATCAATACTGAATTCGCAATTTACCCCGTATTAACAATGCCCCCCGGCTGGTTATTTTGTAATTCGAAGTGGAGCGATTGTTCGCTTGTTTTCGTTTTGCAAAATTACGCCACGTTTTGGTTCTACCAGCATGCATTGATCTATGGACAGATGAGAGCCTTCGTAGGGAAAGATAATAAATCTTGTGCGTGAGATAACAAAGCTCCAGTAAATCAGGCAGTTGTGTCAGAATAACAAGCCCTCTGGTTGGTGAGAAACTAGTGTTCTCAGTGATGCAAGCTATTAAAAAAATCTGTTAACCATTGAATGCGTCGACCTGGAATTTTCAATAGAAGACAAGTCCTTCCATCAAGTATTATTATTATAACAAAAATAACCAGACGTCTATTACTTCTCTTGTTGAGTTATGTACCTACTTGTAAATCTGTTGAATCGAATGTCGAAGGGATAAATGGAATGTAATCAATGCAAATAAAATACAAAATATGCCTTGCGAAAACCATCATCAAGAAAATATCGCTCCTTGCTAACAACTTATTACGTGATGAAGCCATGTATCGAGCATGTCCTTACCTATATCTGAGAAAACATAACATAAATCCAGCAAATGAGGAATACAACATCTGCAACCATGTATACTTGAATAAAAAAATAAAATATACGCTTTGATTGAGATATTTCCACAGCATATACCAAACAACTGTCAAGATTCAAGACCACATACCTACTTTCTAGATCTATATACTAGCTTCACTTTATCCGAGTTGTTTGATGATTAGCATTGGGAATCATGATTTTGATCAAAGTGGCTAATAAAAATAAAAGAACTATTGTCTCTTCCGATGTGTAGTTTTGACAGACTGCTGACTATGAATACAAATGATGTTATTGAAGAAACAAAGAGAGACCTTATTTAAATCGATTGAACTGATTTATTTTGTCATGTGTTCAAGATAAAACTGACGATAATGATGGACTAAAACTGGAGGGAATAGAAGAATCATGTTCTCATAAAGGTGCTTTATTGATGAGATTCCATGATAAGATCGTATTTGCATGATGAATCAATTTGAATTCGAATGACTGAATATGAAATCAAACATAGTCGGTGATTTGAGTGTAATTGTTTCATAAAGATATCACAATGGAGTCGACAGAATTGTTGTGTGGATGAAGTTACGAGTTGAATTTCATCTGCCAACTCACAGTTTATAGAAATATTAGGCATACCCTTATGCAGGCAATGAATTGTTCTTGTTTTCTGGTATCTCCTTCTGTTGAATAGTCTGGTGATTAGTGTCACGAATCTCCGTTAAAGTCATTCGTAGAGTTTAATAAATCCTTTCTTTGATACGTCTCGATAAGCTAAACCTCTGTTGATGGATTTGAATAACGTGATTGAATGATTGAATAGAATCGTGTTGCTGCTAATGATTCTAATACGGTTTCATGTCAGGGATTTTTTCTACAAAGCTGTCAGGACCAGATTGAATCAAAGGATATGGTGTTACAAGAGTTCGTTGCAGTAGCGCAGATGCTTCTTCTTCAAGGCTCAAGAGAGTCTCAGTGTCTACAGAATAAGTAAAAAGTATGGAATACCCTTAGTATTCATGTGTAGATGACTAAGAAACCTTCTGGGATTCGACTAGATAAGCAACAATTAAATACGCACAGATCAATCGGTGTGACTGACGTAATCAGAAACTTCAAAAAATAATCGAAACACATCTTCATGAGTGGAATTACACTCAATAAAACGGCTTTTATGAAACACCGTTCCACCAATTCGGTTCCCATCCTGGAATCTGATAAGTAGAAAGAGTTTTTACATGCATAATATATTAAAGTTTGACAGGTAAATGAGCACATAAAAACTACCGGCACGTTCATCTACAGGCAATAAAAATATGGGTATTGATGGGCAATGTATTGATGCACATGTTTCGAATTATTTGTTGCGCCGTGATCTAGAGGAGGATTTTCATTAATTCCATTCAGATTCAAGGTCAGAAGGCCATGAAATGAAATGAGCCGTCATTACGCGCCACTAGATTGATATAGGTCTTCCACTAGAGTGGTATAGATTACGTCATTATTGATTGATATTTTATGCCATAACTGCAATATGAAAAAACTAACGGTTTCTGATTCTATAGAGGACGAAACTTCGCGCGATGTCAAATTCGTTTCATATTTTTTTAATGATTTATTTCTATGTGACAGCTGTTCCCTGTGAATTCTTAATACTAATGGACACATTTGCATAACTGAAAATCTGAAAACTTGATGATTATATTGCAAATCATTTTTAAGCGAAAACTGTAAGAATGATATGTTTTATCCTCACTGATACTATATTTGCATATCACACATTTCCCTCGAAATTATTACTCGGAAGGACTCATCTTTGAAATAGTTTTTTTTTATAAACTTGATAATGCGCAGTTTTTTTCAGAGTAGACAGCAAGCACTGAATGTTTCAAATAATCTGTCAAGAAACTATATAAGACCAATGAGAAAGTCGAGCATATTATAAAAGCATATTACACAACACAAACCCAAACAAGTTTAATACTTCGAATTGTTTTTTTCTCGTAGCAAAAAAGTAACAAACACTTACACTGCCGATGGCATCTTTTAGGATGCATAAAGAGTCAGTAATACAATTTTGCACTTATCATGCGACCTATTTTTCAGTGAAAATATTTGTTTATACCTATGTATTATAACCTCAGGAATCCAAATTTGATAATGAAATCGTGAAAATATTCCCACTTTTCGTGATAATTCACGCCAAAGTTCGAAATTTCACCTTCTTTGTCTGTCAATTTTTGGGCAAGTGCCTATTGTACCTCCTTAGCTCCCAGGGCATGTTACATGCATGTACCATGGTTAATTATGATTTTTGTCGAAGAGAAACATCATAAATATATGAAATTTTTCCATAATTCTTCCATTATTTCACCAAGTAGGATACATAAACAACTGACTTTTTGATAACCTACGTGCGAATCTTCTCGGTTAACAATAAACTGACATCTTTTAGCAATACGAAATACATTAAAATCGCGTGCCTATTTTAGTTGCTATTCAAGAAAAAAAAAACACTGTGCGTATTAATCCGGTTCCCGCTGTACAAACACAATGTACATATCCGTTTCCCGCAGTTGAAAGGTCGAAACGTAGGGGTCCGTAGGGGTGGCAAAATTTGAATAGTCTACTGGCGGCAAATGTATAAATCCGCCACTGAGTGTTTCCTACGGGAAATATGTTGTTCCCATGGTTATTAGCATGGGATGCATTTCTTCTGATATTCGTAGGAAAATGTTCCTATAGGAAGATTCGAGAATAAATGCCCACGGAAAATATCGAAATTTCAACCAAATCCGACAGTCTCGAGAATCAGTCCCTAGATCCCAACGGGTGAAAATTGGGAATGAAATAAGTCATGAACAAATTGTAAAAACGGGTGTACCACAAGGGACAGTATTAGGACCGATACTCTTTCTTATTAACATTAACAGCATAACAAAAATCAATAACTTCTTAGGCGATATAATATGCTACGCCGATGATACTGTACTTATCTACACGAGGCCATCATGGCAAGAAATAAGAAATACAGCAGAAACAAACCTACAAAAAATATACTTATGGCTGAATATTAGTAAGTTATCGCTTAATGTGGATAAGACAAAGTATCTGACCTTTTCCGCCACACTCCGTGATCAACCAAAAGATTTTAATTTGAAAATGCACACACCACTCTGTAATAATCAGAACATTTGTGACTGTCAGACCTTAGATCATACTACTTCAACAAAATACCTTGGAGTCATACTAGACCAACACTTAAAATGGACGGAACATATTAACTTCGTTACAAAACGGCTCCGAGTATTAATGCACATCTTTTATGAACTTCGTGACATACTATCAAAAAAAAATTTTGTTGTACTATATACAACTCTTGCCGAATCAATCATCAAATATTGTATTCCTGCATGGGGTGCAACATTCGAAGCAGCCATCAATCCGTTACAAACCGCCCAAAACATTTTACTGAGAATAATTTTCAAAAAAAATAGACTGTTTTCCACAAAAAAGTTATATCAAGAAACTAACATCTTCAATATTCACTCTCTGTACACTTATAACTGCCTTATAAGAATGTTCCATACACAAAAAATTACACACAAAAATACTCAAGACAAACCCGATCAAAAATGAACTTGGACGTACAAACCGAATTTTTCAATAAAACTGTAAATGTTGTTTAACCAAAAGCAACGTGTTTTGAATTGTCCAATCTCATTCGAATCCTAATCATTATCTCAATGTTAATCTTAATTTAAGTGTATAATTATTTTATTTTTATTTTCTTTGTCTCCACTATATCATAAAACCCAACAGCGCTGCAATCGAATGCCATTCATAAAAACATACAAAGTAAATGCCCTACTGATTCATAACACAGGTCCCATAGCCTAGCATGAGTCTACTCCAGTAACGCATCTAAATATAGTATTCCATTTGTTTAAGAAAAAAAATAGCCATTATATATATATCAGACTTGTTAACCAATTTGAAAATGGTATACATATAACAAATATTGTATTATATATTGAATAAAGATTGATTTGATTTGATTGATTTGAGATGGGGCGCGACATTCGACAGACGAATCAGGCAGCGCCGATCGCGCATGGGACGATAGCAAGATCGCGCCTTGCCAATTATTGCCATGCCAATGCCGCCGCGCGTTGACCTATGAGGCAACGCGCAGCGATCGAGATCCGCGATTGCCCCACGCTGGGAGGGCAGGAACCAGCAGGAATGCGGGGTTGGGAAGGAGACGGCTGCGCTGTGTGCTGACGCAACGCCAGGCTGCTCCCAGATATCGAGCTGGTTGTTCGTTCGACCACGATCGTGTACGGGGTGCTCTTGTTGGCATTGATCACTGAAATCTACCACGTGGCCCACTCAAGAGAATCCACTTTCAAATGATTGTGATATTATGCAGGGAGTTCCACAGGGTTCGAATTTAGGCCCCTTCTTTTCTTGTTATTTGCTGATGATCTAATTTCATTTATAAGTAGAACAAACTCGGCATTCGTTACAAGTTATGCTGACGATACAAATATTTTGATTGTAGAAGACCACATATAAAAAATATAAATGCTGCCCCTGGTCAAGATAATATAACTGTAAAAAACCTGCTTTTAGTTCAAGAACTTATTATACCAATCTTAGTCAAACTCGTCAATAAAATGTTCACAACTGGAATCTTCTCTGAAGGTCTGGAAATTGGTAAAATTACTCCCATTTTTAAGGCAGGATCAAAAAATAAAGTAGAAAACTATCGTCCCATAACTGTAGTATGTGCATTGTCGAAACTCTTAGAAATTATCATTCAAAAAAGGGTCAATTGTTTTCTTACTAAATATGTTGAGCTAGATAGATTCCAGTATGGTTTACAAAAGCAATCAAACACACAGAGCGACACAATGGACTTTTTGAACCACGTTATAACTAATCTAGATAACAAAAAATATGTCATAACGATATTTGTCGACTTACAAAAGGCATTTGATGTAGTTGACCACGACCTGTTAATAAATAAGCTTAATTTACTGGAAATAAGAGGTAAATGTGCAGATCTTCTAGAATCATATTAACTAGACCGAAAACAGTATGTGTCACTAGACAATGTCAAAAGTACACTAAAAAATGTTACCTGTGGAGTCCCACAAGGGTCAGTTTTGGGGCCTATGTTGTATTCTTTACATACACTAAACCTTAAAAAAGCCAAATTGAAAGTTCGCTACTATATATTCGCAGACGACACCGTTCTTGTCTATGAAGGATATAACCTAACTGAACTGGAACAGTTGGTGAATAATGATTTAAAACTGTATTCCGAATGGCTCCTAAGTAATAAACTCAAAATAAATATTAATAAAACTATTTTTATGTTGTTTAAAAACAAAAATATGGAAACCCTTGATTTGTCCATAAAAATTGGTTGTCAAGAAATAAATATAGTCGATTACACCAAATATCTAGGCCTGGTTATAGATAATAAGCTTAACTGGCAGGAACACTCAAATCATATTTCAAAAAAGGTAGTCCCTATGATTGGGGCTTTGTATAGATGTAGTGGCTATCTTAATGCTCAAAATAGGCTTATGATTTACAATGCATACTTCCTGTCAGTTTTTCGCTATTTAATAACAACCTGGGGTATATGTCGACCAACACAATTTAAAAAAATACAGACTCTTCAAAATAAGGTAGTGAAATCTTTATTTGGATATAACTACAGAACACATACTGAGAAAATATATAAAGAAACAGGAATAATCCCCCTAGAACAAGTATTACAAATAGAACAATGCAAATACACTTACAAAGTACAAAAAAATCAACAAAAATGTAACACTGAATTCAACTTAGTTAGCGAAACTCACACATATGAGACTAGAAATCAAAATAACTTTTACCTATCAAATGTAAGAACAAACCTGGCACTCAATTATCCTATATAGAAATGTCTAGAAACGTTCAACTCATTGCCAAATCCTGTAAAAAATATAGATAGCTATTCATCATTTAAAATTGATTTGATTCAGCATATACATCAACAAACTACCATACTATGATATATTTAAGATTGGAATTATTGTTTGTGTATAAATTATATTAATGTATAGTTAACTATAGAAATTGTTATTAAATTATATTTCACTCATAATGTTCCGTCACCAGCATGTTGCTGATTAGGAACAAAATGCTAAATTTATTTATTATTATGCTAAATTCATTTATTTATTTATTATTATGTATACTAGATTAGTTTAATAAAAGCATTACTTAGCAGACGTGGTCAAAGGAAATCGAATGTGATACTATATGAAAATAGTGAAAAAACAAGTATTCCTGTAGAAACTGTGAATATGCTAGGAATTGTTCTAGATAAAAAATTAACATGGAATCAACTCATTGATACATTATGTAATGAACTGAAGAAAAGCTGTTATTCTATTAGATTCATGTCAAATCACTGTAGCTCTAGTACACTCTTAACATTGTACCATCATGCTAACTTCCATTCACACCTTCGATATGGTATTCTCAACTGGTGTATGAGTTCTTCTGTCCAAAGGATATTTCTCCTCCAGAAATATGCTGTTAGATTAATAGCTAAGCTATAGGGTCCCGAGATTCATATAGAGATGCTTTTAAACTGCTAAAAATTTCAACAGTTGCCATCACTTGCGTAGAGTACAATGGGTGTAAAGTACACAATATGCTTATATACACGGTATACACGAACTGGAAGGTTATCCAGTAGGTACCTCAAATGAAATTAACACAAGATGTGGCGTACCACAGGGCTCTGTGCGCTAGGTACAGTTTCATTTCATCTCAACATAAATGATCTCACATTGATACCAATCTCGGGAAATTTCACCTTATTTGCAGATGATTACTATGGCACCAACAAGATAAAAATAGACTTCACGAAATTATGTGTAAGAATACCGACATGGATTGTAATCTATCACTGAATACTAAAAAACAAGCGCAATTTCCTTCAAAACTATTATATTGGAGGTGAATCTAGGTAAACGAAGATAGGAAAACCAGGACTCTGCAAAATTTTTAGTATTCTTCTTCGATCAAAATCTCAAATTTGAAGAGCATGTAAGGAACCTGAATTCTAAATTGGCATTTGGTTGCTATGTTCTGAGGATAGTTTCGAATAAATTGGGATTTACTTATTTCAATGTTCATTCCAGAGACAGTGCCCTTGAATTACAAAAATGGGTTAAACTATGAGATGAATGACACCCCTTATTTTACTCGTCAAGATGTAAATAACGCACATCAAACTTAATAAAAGACTTTCTGAGTCTATGATCTATAATGTAGTGAAGTTGTTGAATAAACTACCTAGTCAAATTGAATAATATAGAATACATTTAGGAACACAATAAGAAAACTACTTTGTGATGAAGCATACTAGAGTTTTATTATGAAAATATATTTTAACTAGTTTTATACACATAAGTGAGAAATTTCATGCTTAACATAATATTCAATGGTTATATTCAGATTTCAAGAAATTTAAGCATATATTTGTATATTTGTATATTCTCTCATTCAAGCCGATGTGTTTATAGTCTACAAGAATGTATTCTTATGTACAAAAAATTAACATATATTCTCCCTTTTCTCAACCAAGCGCGGTTTCACACAAGTATGTCGAATTTGGCAATATATATTCTTCTACTTATTGTTCTTTCAGTTTGTTAAAAAGAGTTTGATTGATTTGAGTTTTCTATTTATGGAATTGTCTCACCAAATACAACGTGTGATTGTCTTGATTCGGCACCATGACCAACTTCATAAAATAGAGCTTATCTGCTTTGTCGACATATTTTTGCTCATATACCTGTTGCATATGTATTTATAATGCAATTTTGCAGGAATATCTTGCCAGGCTACACAATTTGTGCGTAATCCTATATCCGAAATTGAAACAATCACGTTATGAATATTATATATTTATATTTACATAATGAGTCAATACACTATGAAATTATCATCATTACCCACACCTTGTGGATAAGAATTCTTATATTTTGATTTTTTTCATAACACGGCTTCTTTTTATGACGAAATTGGCTAGATCAATAGGTCAAGGTAACTAAAGTGTTCGAATTTATTCATCGACACTAAAGCAAAAACCGGTATCATTAAGAATCCGGAAAAAGAATCCTAGACATCTCATAAAAAAGCACTGGAGTAATATCTCAGCATCATATTATTCTCTTCGTTTTTTAATTCGCCATATTTGTACTCGTTTATTGAGGAATTCAAAAACTAAGAAGAAAATATGTTCCATTTCAAAAAAAAGTGATGTACACGAAAGTAGTGACGTCATTGATATATCCGCGGTTGAGGATGAAAATTATATTCCTATGTTGATACATTTTGACAAAAAATATTGAATTTATTTCAACCTATATGTCCTTCATATAAAAATCTGGAAAATGTTAAAAATATCCCATTATATTGTAGGTAAGATTCAGAAACGTTGAAGCTCAGTTAGTAGCAGCACCAATGAAAATTTCCCATATATTTAAAATAACGACATAATTGTAGTTGTAATCTGCCTCGAGTAAGACCTCTTCAATTACCAAATTAGCCTTTAAATCATCCATGGCATTATGCATTTTTGAGTTATTGGTATCAATAATCTCGTTGGTCGACGAAAAATATAGCTGTCAATTGCGGTGAAATCATGAATTATTGAGAAACGTCATCCAGGGAAGGGGTGAAAATCGGAAGGGAAATAAATGTTATGTTTCATTATACGTACGCAACTCATGCTAAATAATCATGTGTCGATTGGATTTCTGTGTTTCATTTCTGTACTTCAATAAACTGATATATACATATTTCTTTTCTTTCTTTCAAATCAGAAGTGGGACTATTCCCATCAGCGCGTGTTTCACGATATGACTTGAATGAATTAGAAAATAATAGCCGTTTCCTGGGTGGTATGATAGTTTTTACTGATTCATGAGTTGCTTCCACATTTCCACATTTGAATCTTATCTGTTATGGATGTAGAAAAACTTCGGAAATTGAAAAGCGAATGGTGATATTTTCATCCGTCTTGTCGTTGACAACTGGTCGGTAGAAAATCCGCGAATATTATGCCTAATTATTTATACGATATGATCGGTGGTATTTAACTTTTTCAAAGGATTTTTATAACCTTATGAAGACAAAGTAGACCTCCTGATTGATAAAATTCCGTGTTCCTCATACGTTGAAATCGGAATTTCGAAATCGAGTCCATAGGATTGAATTCGAAGGATCCAACGTTGAAGAATGATGATCTTAATGTGCATACCCGAAACAGTGGGTCTTTTTTCTCTATAGTCGGAAGAATGAGGATATCAAACGAAAGTATCTGTTGGCGCCCATCAACATATCCAGTCGCCACTAATTTAAACTTGGCAACTTTAATTTCCATAAATGGTTTCGAGAATAACAATAAATTTACTTGATAAGAAACACGGTTTCGCTTACATTTTTTAGTCTTCTCCTGGCATTTTCCGCGAGACTCGTAAAATTCCTACGCAGCATCATTCGGACATTGTTGCCAGCTCGATTCTTTCAGGAGATATAATCTTGTTGTAACTGAAAATGCCTTGAGATGAATAAGCCAAGATCATTGGGGATACTGATAAAGAACGAGATTATTTGCATAGGAAATGTGGAAACTTTCGCAGTATTATGTTGGAAATTATTTCAGCCAGATATTCTATAAGAATAAGCTCATGTAGAATTATCAATGTCCTAACGTGGTTGTAAATCTCTAACCATTCATAAGTCTTGACACAAAACTCGAGAAAAGCACAAAGTAAGAATCATTGTTAGTTTGGTTGTATACGTCATATAACATATAAGTTCATTCATACTACACCTTTTCCAGTTTTATTTCAAAAAGCGTCAAGTTGATTTCAGAATAGTCACTTGTATTTCAGAAAATATCAATTGTATTTCAGAATAGTGAGCTGAATTTCAGAGAGCGTTAAATGTTTTTCAGAATAGCGAGTTCGATTTCAGAAAGCATCAATTGTATTTCAGAATTGTGAGTTCAATTTCAGAAAGCGTCAATTGTATTTCAGAAAAGTCAACTGAATTTCAGAATTCGTCATTTCAATTTCAGAATATATCATTTGTATACACATGACGAATTCTGAAATTCAATTGACTATTCTGAAATACATTTGACGCTTTCTGGTATTGAACTGACTATTCTGAAATACATTTGACGCTTTCTGAAATTCAACTCACGATTCTGAAATACATTTGACGCTTTCTGAAATTCAACTCACTATTCTGAAATACAATTGATGCTTTCTGAAATACAAGTGACTATTCTGAAATTCAATTGACGCTTTCTGAAATAAACTTGATGGTTTCTGAAATACAACTGGAAAAGGTGTAGTAGAACGAAATTGGTTTCCAATAATTCCAAATTTGATAAAAACTTCAAATATCAAATAATCTTATATACACTTTTAGAATCTTGAGAAAAATATATTTCTCGTTTTTCACCACTGACATAGGTTTTCAAAAACCGATTGCTTCTTTCAGTTTCACCGATATAAATATAGGTACTTATATCAGTTGGTGTTCATGTCCTCAACTGCTTGAAATATCTAAGATAAAATGCAAAATTGTTGTGATTGAATAATGGCCACATCTCACCTGGTTTCTTTCAAGATGATCTAGACTCTAGCTAGACTTTTTCGCCAAAGTTGCAGAATCTTCGGTGAACATGGTATTCCGAAGAAAGTTATGTCAGATTCTTAATCAGTACCTCAGATGGAGGAACTGTCCACTCTGACAACACTGTATGCAACCGGTTTCGAAAATTAATGCTTTTTATTCATCTGATAAACTTCAGTTGTTGCTGGCTATGTATAGAAAACTAGCTAACGACACACTGACAGACATTTACAGAAGGTATTATTGTGAATAACAAACCATCCGTCGAATTATCATTCCGGAAAATACGTCGTTTCGTTGAGTAGGCGCTTATCCGAATGTGAATTATATGGCGATGTGCCCAGATTTCATGAATAGAAAAGAAATTTAATATGAGTTGGTCATGGAGATACATCAGAAAATGACTCTCTTCTGATTATGTACTATTTTGAGTGATAACAAACTTTGTAACTCTGTATGTTTATTGCCACAAACTACCGGAAAACATAAAAATCGGGATGGCTTTTGAAAGAAAAAACATATATAACAAACTAGAATCTTGCCACACACATCTTCAGAAAATGGAAAATAGATTTCTGATAGATTTTTCAACTGAAGTAGATAAAAAACACGAAGAAAATTGAACACACGAAAGGAAAATCTATAATATTCGTGGAAAATAGTGCAAGCGAGGATAAAGATATTGGGAAACGATATAAAGATTTTGTAAATTCTTCTGAATGTTCAGAGATTATAAACATTCGAAAAGAGCTCAGCAGTTCGTATTGAAAAGAATCCAAATGCTTCAGCGTGTGTTTGGGAGCCAAAACCCCAAACATGTGAACAATACTCCATATAACAGGTTGATTCTACGCTTTGTGGATCATTAGAAGCTTAATACTCCTTGACACGAAACAGAAATCCAATAAGTGTTTGTGAAGCAGTATTTGCAATAGACCTTACATTCATGCCATGATTGAGTATAGTTGATGGTCATACCATATCACCATTATTTTTCAAATCCCCGAAGGAAGGCAGAATAGACCTGAACCATCCTGTATATCTGATGCTTCTTGGAGATCAGTCATGATTGCACCGAAATGCTACGGCTAAGAATGAGATAATTCACAATTACTTTTCACGATACACCTAATATAATTCACGGAATTTTTCAGATGAGAGATACCACACTATTGAAGCGAGAAATGTTGTTATCGAAATTATCTAGGAGCAACTCGGAACATAAAAACGCATACTCTGGTTGTGGGTGCAGCGGTGGTGTAATTCACAAGGCAGTTCGCATACTTTCCGACATCTGAAAGACAGTGGCGTACCTCAGGATAAAATATCCAAACTTATATTTTCTTCTTTTTTATCCTGGCCATAGCTGATCGATTTTTCCCAGCGTTCTGGACTTCGGCTCCTTATTCTTTAGAAGAAACATAATCTATTATCTTCACCTTTTCAGTGTGACATTATGTTTTCGTGTCCAGTAGTTGCATAGGAATCTTCTGAATATGGAACTGTCCCAACTGTTGAACTGATATAAACAGCCTTTCTGAATTGGAAGACGAAACAATCTGTTCAGATTCTAGCAGATTTCGTGATGCATTCATGAGATTTCTCAACATCGGTGACGGTCTCGTAATATGAACAAATGCCTTTTTCACTACGCCACTGAGCTACCAACAACAACTGTCTGCAGTCTACATCGTGCACTACTTTTAATTTCAAATAGAAAATTCAACCACATCACGTTTGAACTCCAAAGCATAAAATATCTCGACAAGTATGCATGACATTTGTTGAAATGGTTGTTGAAAGCGATAACTGAAAACATGTTGAGGTATTTCCCCATGAGGTTCTCATTGATGATTTTTTTTTCTAATTGACATGAGTTTCTTATATATTCAATATTCGCAGTATTCAAGGTATCATAGTATCTACGAAGCTATCGTGAAACACGGCGCTGGGAAAAGTCCCACTTCTGATTTGAAAGAACGAAAATAAATATTTATATATTAGTTTATCGAAGTACAAAAATAAAACACAGAATTCCAATCGACACATGATAATTTAGCATAAGTTATAATGAAACATAACATCTATTTCCCTTTCGATTTTCAGCCCCTTCCCTGGATGACGCTTCTCAATAATTCATGATTTCACCGCAATTGACAGCTTTATTATTCGTCGACCAACGAGATTATTGATACCAATAACTCAAAATTGACATGATATTCGCAGTATTCAAGGTATCATAGTATCTACGGAGCTCCAGGGCTAGAATGGCTAGAATGCCTAGATAGTTGTAAAATTCACAAACTTTCATATAGGAGAAAAACATATTCTTCCAATCTACCAACGATGTTTTAGCACCTTCAACATAAGTGAACATTTAGAATGGAGGTGGTATTTTTCAGTAGCATTTCATTAAATTGGGTACACCATGTGAGAATATGATGCGTATTGATGAAACATTTTAGATGTAGTCAAAGCAGCATAGCGATGCGAGAACTGGTTCACCATACGCATAGAGTAGACTTATCTCATCTGTGTCATACGTGCGCTAGTCCTCATTAGTTTTTTCAGAGATCCCCAATAGATCAAAAATTATTTAGAAGATGTCTACAACTGAACAATCTCCTGGCATAAAATGAATACTCTCTAATATATGGTTGAAATTAATACTCCCGCTTGACAAATTTTAGCCTCAAATCGTTCTTTGTCATAATATTAATACAAAGCTACATACAGAAAATTCCATCAGATCTTCTGGTGAAGCTTTGTAAGAAACTGACTGCTGTACTTTGGGAGTAATTTCCATAATATATAGCGGAATTTGCTTGCAAAATATGATTTCCGAAGTTATAGCACTGTTTTTTTTTTTTTTTTTTTTTTTTTTTTTTTTTTTTTCAGATGAGTAGTTGCAAGGACATATGGGGGATATATCAACTCCAATTTTTGACAAATGTGCGGGAATATAGCACTGTTTATTCATATGCTCTCAATCATTCAAATTCAAATAATGTCTAAACCATGAGGTTAATGAAATTTCATAGTGTGGGTACCATATTGTGATAATAATTCCTTTCTTTCCATGTATTGTTTTTATTTAAAACACGACTACGAAACGGTACAAACGTGGCCAGTTCGTCCACTAGATAATTATGATGCAAACCAATACATCACCAGGTGTGATACAGCTATGAATCACGCCCAAAACTTCTCTAGCATAATTTGTAGATTTTCATAGATAATATCAGAAATCGTGCGTAAAGAAAAACGCCTCCGTAACGCATGCCGCTAACACGCTCTAGAAGTGTCAATGTTTTAATTGCTCGATCAAGTGGGTGTTTGATTCATGGTACCCAACAGCTTCCCACCCACTGGGTGTGCCATAGCGAGATCCAAGAACTTGATTTATGGATAACATTTGATTTTGCAACATTTCGAAAAAACCACGAATATCCATCCGTATGGTCCTCTCGGCATTGATATAGTCACAAGTTGCAGGTGTTTGGGTCGTTTAAGGAGCAGCGCCTGTCAAATATTATGAGTGATGATGATGGTTCTAGGTGGTCAAGTGGGAACTCATTAGAAATTGCAAGTTTGTTACGTGAGTGATGCCAAATTATTTGGCACTTTCTCTTTGCCCCCAGTGGAACTGGGTTAGGGTTAGAATTCATTCAGCTACAGCAAAAAATGCCTGTTATATGTTTGAATTGATTCGGAAAAAAAAACATGACAAATAATTATATTATCTATGCCGATAAATAAATGAAGGTTGAATGGTAAATCTTTTGCTATATCCTATTGACTAATGAGTTCCTGGTGGTTGTCTTTTCACACACAACCATAAGATGAAACACAAGAGAATCAAAAAGCGATAGATAACAGAGCTTTGTCATTTTTATGATTTCTTCACAACAAATAATTACCGTTGTCTCCATGGTAACAACCATCATGGAAGTTGACCAAAATGCTCTAAAGTCCGGTAATGCCATGGCACTTCGGGATATCGAAATTACATCATATCTGCCATCTTGAACACTTCTTAAATGAGACACATATCTACTTGCTTCATCTATTGCGTTCTATCTAGTATTCATTTCTAATTTGAAATTCCAAATACTGAACGTTTAGTTCTGTGAACTTCATGGAAGGATCAATTTATATAAATTAACTTCATCCTCTCTTCATACCAATCTTCAATCGATGAGAACGTGTTGCTCGTGTAATATTTCAATGAATATTGAGATGCATTGATTTCTGGACTGATGTAATTCGTTGATCAAGGTTGAGAAATTGAATTCGATTCATTAGATATATATACATAGAATATCTGGACAAAGAGTAATACCTACTTAATGATGAAGAGCAATAACTTTGCAAAAGCAAATACACACTACAGGAATGAGCAATTTCCTCACTTTTATCCTTCAGTATTCAATGCCTCAAACGTGGTTCTCACATAGAATATAAGGATGATTTTTTCTTATCATTGTTATTTGTCTTGAATTGATTCACAGAAGAATATTCGATAGTGATGGATGATTAGGTTCAGATTTTATAATACCCTTCAATCTGATCGAATATTTTTGCAATGGAAGAAGCGCATATTGTCCCTTCTATGCATGGCTGTAAAGGCTACAACTTTGACACGAAGAGAAATGATTGCATCTGGGACATTTCAATTCATGAATGATTGATGGATTCGTGACAAACGATGATTGATCACATCGGAAATCTGAATAATGATTATTAATTCATTTCCTTGTTATCTTCAATCTTAATAATGCGGTTCCCTGCAAGATGAATATAATGCATACAATGCAAATGAAGGAATAAGTATCAATAGAGAGTTGAAATGTTGATTGATATTACTCAGGCATACTCACTAAAACGGACTATTGATTGAAAATTTTCCTACAATATAACGCCGTTAGTGAAAATTATTGTAGTCATCAGTTCATAGGATATATAAAGTATTTGCGACACAAATCGCTAATAAGGTGTTACGTGTTCAGAGGTCTAGCCAACCAAGTTGAAATGATATAACACCGATCGACCTTCAAACTAGTCGATATCAGCTGTTCAATGAATTTCATCTCTCCCTTCCTCTGGACCAACATTTTTTTTAATGCAACAAGTGCATCGTCCCACGACAGAATTCGCTATGTAACCTCCCACTTTCAGATAGTGAATTTCACTCTGCAGCATATCCACCTGCTGTATATAATAAAAACATACCTGGCTAAATCTCCTTTCATTTCCACACGTGACACTTATATGGATCACATCTATAGTGGCCTTCGAAAGAATTCTTCAATGCGCTTGACAGGAGATACGGTAATGGCTTCGCAGTTATATCGCAGTTGGAAGATATTGCAGTAAATTCGTAGAAATTGATGATACTGTGGAGGAAAACTTATGCAAACTAAATATAGCGAAGGATTGGTCGATAATCAATTGTTCAACGTGATTCTTGGTACACTGATGAGCATGCATAATCAATCAAATAATATGTCAGCTGCGGAAGGAATATCATCACTTTATCAATCAGAGGTTATATTAAAATTCTTCCTGTGAATATTATTGGTGATGGACTGAGGTGACAAAAACCACAGCAACAAAATTTCAACTGGTGAACTAAATGTTCACAATGACTCCAAACATATAATGGATTCGTTATGGTTCAAGTGTGTCCTTGTTCCAAATGAACCAGTTGCTTTATTTTCGGCAGCTTCAACTTTTCCAATTTTATTTTGATGTTTTCTATGTTTCGTCTGAGTTGAAGAAGAATAATTACTAGCTTTGAAACCACTTTCGATTATTGTCTTTCTCCATGAAGTCTTCCTATACTTGGAAAGATCTTTGAATATATATTGTGTATCTTTCATGACTCACATATGATATAGATCGAAAAAAAACGATTATTAGTTATTGATTTGAGAAATTTGAACATGGAGAACATCTCAGGCAATTATACCCCTGCTTTGATGAATAAACTTCATGACTTGATATTTCCAGATACCTCAATTGTTTTCAGATTATAGGAAGCTACTACACAGCTGACACCGTCTGGTGTCCCCTGAGCTCCTGATTGTTTTAGTGTAAACACCGGCATATTATTCACCACTGTAGGTGTTATGTGACCTTTCTCATTGGTGTTCTTAAAAATCAAACCTAGTTGCCAGTAACATTAGTGTTCAGCAGAATGAACACTTTGGTGGTTATATTTATGCATTTCCAAAAGTGCGAACTGACATCGAAGTGGTGTGATGCACATAATGTGAATTTCTTGATGCTGAATCCTACCTCAACGAAATTCTCTTAGGTGCGTTTAAACACTGATCAGGTACATTTGAAGACTTTGCTGGTGTGAAGGAACACCATATCATGAGTGTGTTCATGCGAATCAGTGCTTTTCTTCACCAACTCCGGTGTTTTTTACTGAGTTGGATCACCTAATGAAATATAATTCACATGATGATAAACTAGACTCAGAAGAATCTAGGGACAATTCGGATGACAACGAACTGTTTCGGCTTATTCATCCTGATCAGTGGCACTAGGGCCTAGGCCAATTGATACTGATCTATATCAAAATCATCTAATATATCTAGACCAATATTGAAATCAGGTACGGTAGGTAGGACGTCAGTGATACCTATTGGCAAAAGTTCTAAGGTTCTAAGATCGAACAGATGAGCGCATGAAGTGTTTTCAGGATGCAATACTTAACCAATGATTATTGCCACCGAATTAGATGATTATAAAAGGCGCCAACTGTATCAATATATCCATAAAAAAACATAGAATATATTTCTCTTTAGACAATTGATTCAGTTTACTCGCGTTCGATCAACTTTGATGTCAAATGGAAACCAAGTTTGAGAAACTCAAATGTGATTAATTGATATGTGAAGAAGATCTAATGGCTGGTACAAAACTAGTGGACGTTAGAACATCGTATAACAATGATTATATACACTAGAATGTCTATCGTCAGCATGAAATGGCAACAAAGATAATTCCACATCTCCACCGTATAAATACGCAATAGCCAAATGGCCAACTTAACAACCCATATGGACAAATTGCCGCTTTTACCGTTCAAAAACTTCGTTATAGCAATCCAAGGACTCGTATTGGTCATAACTGATCGTATCTGGCGTCCATTGACAATGTTGACGCAGCATTGGGCAATAATTCTCGAGTCTGACCTTCGACCTTGACTGCACGGAACTTCAAGCCCCACTTGAGATATGCAGTTGGTAATAATGGCATTGGCCACGGGCGTAGCAGCGGCTACAATGGGGGACATACTTGCCCCACATACTTGCCAATTTTTTTCAAACGCTTAATAATGCAGCACGACACGAGTCACGATGGTATTGGAGTCGATGAGTGCTGCTGCGGTAGCTAATGAGACGGTTATGATTCCGTGGAGGGTGTGCCATTTGGTCTGAACACTAATATTTATGCCACTGAAAAAAACTACAAAGACCAGTAGAGATTTGAGAAGTTCTGCTGCGGGTGTTTACGGTCAAACACACATGACAGAACAATGTCCTCGATTGCACCCAGATCCTACCAATGCAGTATTAAATTTTCAGGAAAGATTCGTTCTGATAGGGGCACTCAATAATATCTTTAACAGCTCAGAACCATTTACTGGCACCACGTCTTGCCAATGATAAGAGCATCTATGAATACTTCGAGAAACGTTGCTCACTGAGAAGAGTTACCCCAAATTGTTCGACTAGTATTCATCCTGTCAATAATCTGTCAGAAGATTTCAAGAGTAGTCTGGTTTGGGAGAAGAGACCTATTTTATTTCGACTTCTACGGTTGCAACCACGTAGGTATTCAATATTTTGTGAGGTTTTGTTATAAAACATAAGCCACAATAAACTCATTCGAGGTCATAGTTGGATCTTGAAGTCTTAGTAAAATTACCCTAACTTTTCAAGACCAACAATTTGCTGCTTTCTGGTGTGGTCAATATTTTCTATAATACTGAATATTTCTATAGACAATTCGTGTGATGTGTAATTTGTGGAATGGACTGATTTACTATTCTAACCACGCCATTGGAAATTCAGTCTATATACTCGATATCGCAGAAGTTGTTATCGATAATCTTTGATTGCAGAATGAGAGCTACAAAATAATGCGATGACTCATGCCATCACTGTTTCAATGATTTTCTGACATTTCCTTGTTCATTCCTTGTACTGAAATGATGAAATGTGTTACCTTCGTAGTGTCACCACTCAATTTTAATAACGTTATTCTTTTCATTACTACACGTGTTTATAGGTAACTAATAATTGTAGAAGAATGGAAGAATGAAACTGTTTTTGTATGAATAGATTCTTGAAAGTAAAGAGTTGATAATTTTCGATAATAATGTTTTGACAAAATGAAGAAGATTGCATTACAGAAAAGTTCATAAAATCCATTCAAAGGCCATTCGTCCTTTATTTGTTGAATTGAATTTTCTTCTGTTTCTTTGTCGCTTGTGGTTTTGACCAGGTATAGGAAGCGTTCACTTGGTGACTTGATTTGCACAGAAATGATGTATTATTGAAGAGAATGCTTTGAATCCTCATTAGTACCGAGTAACACACACCTGGCCAGTGACCAGTGAAGATGATTTAATGTTTCTGTTTCAGTGATATAAATGAATACTGCTCTCCCATTTTTCCAGAGGTCTTACAATCCCATAAGGCGAATTGATGGATACGATATGATGGTTTTGCTTCAATTCTGTACTCCAATAAAGCTGTTGTTATACGATACAAGGATATCGCCGATGAGCACAATTCCACCGTAGCAGATAAATCTATCAAACCGATGGCACTAACATTACTCTTGTTCTAGAAGTTAATAACTCGGTAGCCATCGAACCGCCACAAAGTCAGTGCAAAAATCCAAGAGATTGTATCTCAATTCAGTAGTTTCTCAGGATTACAACACGGTCACAGATTTATCTTCATACCTGACAGTTCGTAATTGCTCTGGTGTTTTTGTGCACTATTGTCGGTATAAACTCGTGATATCAATTTCCATTCTGGGCCAGAAAAACTGGTGGATTTTCGAAGCGTAGGCGAGATTCAACATGTTCGAGAGCTGAATTATTCAGTACTTCAGTTGTGAAACCCAGTAGTTTAACTGAAAGAAAGCTAAGTGTTTCACAATTGGTAGAGATGTCTGGAAATCGTACAGTGAACTATTTTAAGAACTGCATATTCGTACAATGTTTCACCTAAATCTAAACTATTCATCCCGGACGTTCAGATATCCAGGCAATAGTTATCAATATTGATAAAAATTCTTAAAAACTGCTGGTCGTCTACTGCTTCATAGCTTGATTCGTGAAACCTTCCACAAGGAATTTGCATGGGATTTAAAATAATCTAATTATTGTTACATAATATATGCAGTTCGGGCCATAATGGTTAGGTTATAGATATAGAAAGAATCTGAAAACTTCAAAATTAATTTCTACAAATGTCACGTGATCAACAATATGGCGGCAAGCGGCAAATTTCGAGAAATCCATAACGATTGGGAAAAATTGGGGTTACTTATTTTCTAAGTTAGCGAAGAAAGTAATTTGAGGATTTTTTAAAAATTCGATTCACGCAAAAAACATTAGAATAATCATTGGTAATAATCATAAAGGCAGATTTATGCACACCGCTTCTTCTTTAGCCAGAAACATAGTGAAAACTAGTTTTTTTCATTTTGTACTAGCAATCGGTAACAAGCCTGGAAAGTTTTGTTTCGTTGATCAAAAAGGTTCATCATTATTCACAACAATAGAGCATTTCAGAATGCTGTCAAATTAGACCAGCTGGACTAGAACAAACATAACCAGACATATTTTCGCTGTCATTTGAGTTGATTTTTTTCTGTTGGAAGTATTCAAAATCATTTCTTGAGACATGTTTTGTCCCGAAAGAGTCTAAAGACTGATGATGTCCAAGAAGCTTCCACGTCAGTTTCCACTTGACAATATTAATGTAAGCGCCATGTTTGGTCCTCAGGTCATATATGCTAACGCTAGATACGGTATCCAGGTTATTTGTTTGGTAGCTCCAGGGGGTTTAACTTACTAAGCCATTGATTGGTCGTTTTGAAATTTTGACCATACATATGTGTTCTACTACGTGATATAATAGTACTTTCTTGGAGACCCCTCTAATACCATACATGATGCCGGATCTAGCGTAAGTTTTTATGATCTAAGGTTTGGTCCAACAAGGTCACGTGTTCTAAAATGCTATATTATTCGTGTCTCAGAAAAGCTGAATTTTTCGATGAAAAAAAAAAGATATTTACAAAAATTTTTGAGTTTCAATTATTCAGACAAATATATATATATATCAAATTTCGCACACGATCCAACGATCAAATTTCAAACAATTTCTTCCAATAACTCTATTCGCTATCTTTTAAAATAACCCCACTTTTTGCCCACTCACTATGAATTTTTCAGAATTGGTCACGTGACATTTGTCTCGGCACTTTCCAAATTTTATATAGATGTTGCCTTCTATGTACACTTATATTGTTGATTTAAACTCAAACGACTAGTAATAATAAATAGTTGGTTCTAAGTTATAATAATCGAAAAACATCAAGTCAATGTTCTTTGAAATTAATATTGATAGTTATAATTCGATTCGGTTTTGAGTAATCGACGAATCAATTAATTCTCAAATAGCTCGTAATTAATACACTCTGCATGAATAACAACGTTTTGAAATACCTCTCTCGTCTACTGATAACAAACCACATACAGTTAGTGGTTCGTAAAAAGCTCCCCTATCATCATTATTATTTACATCTCAACGAATTTATTACACATAATTACAGAACATGTGGTGGAAAGGTACTTTAGTATTGATATCCCGATGCTATCGAAATTCTAAATTTAATAAGTCCTCTCCTAATGATAAATCCGATGAGTAGGTATTGAATGGAAGAGAAATCGAAATAAATGTATAGCCGCAGATATATGGAGGTGGGCATAAACATCACTAACTTATGGATGCTCAAACAAGTAATGATATTATGGATGATTTCGAAGAGGTAGGTACTCAAAAATCATCTGTATATATAAGATGAATACTCATTTTTATGAGACTTTTTTCTTTGTTTTCGAAACCATAAAAATAATGGAATTGACACCATACAGTTGATCACTACTTGTAGGAGTATCGATGAACAATTATCATCTTTTTTTGCAATAACATTTTTGATAATCAACCAGAAATTTTTTTGAAATGACGAAACAACGATAATTTATTTTATCCGTATTGCTACATTGTGAACATTTCTCATTCTCATTTGTTGATGACGAACGTTAGATGTGGAAGAACAATAATATAGTGTGTCTCACCCACATATTTCCATTAGTTTTTAGATATATTTTATTTATCTCATGCATGGTATCATCATTGTACAATTTTATCAGTATTCAGCAATAACCTCATAACAATAAATTGATCCTTACAGATAATTTTGTGATATAGAGGATACAAATTATGCCTCATCTAACATATCAACCAAGGTGGATATAGGATGGTGAAATAGCTCTACAATTGTTTCTGCGAAAAACTTGTAGACCGTTTGAGAAGGTAGTAATATTTCCACGAATTGAATGAAGATGGCGGTAAGATCGATTTTCATGGAAGATTTATGTTGCTTATGTATTCATGTGGTTCCAATCTGACAGGCGTGTTCTAGATCAGATAACACTGACATAATCACAGTTTCTGTTTCTGGTAATTTCTGGAAATATTACTACAGTATGAAATCAAGTAGGCAAAAGTCTACAGTTTATCCCAGTGCTTGTTAATAGGAAGCTCTTTCAACATCCTATATTATCCACCTTGATATCAACATATCAACTATGACGTATAAGCTGTCGAACAGCTTTTCGCGAACACATCGATGACAGCACACAGCTTATAGAAGTTATCGATAAAAGCATATAGAATATATTAACAACCACAATCAAACATCACAAGTTTTCTGACTACTTGTCTTCTCATCAATACCAAAACCTGACATCAAGAATGATAAAATCTTGATGCTATATGAATTAACCGTTATCGTTATGACTGAAAAACGGGGGGTGATGTATTCTGAATTATTAGGTCAGTATCATCAATAGTACTGGTAGTACAACGAACGTATAATAATCGTTTTACATAGTCCTTTTTTTGTGGCATTCGGGCGGTGGTCCTGAGACCTCCATTATTCCTCCACGATAATTAGGGAAAGGTAAGGGAGAGTTTTCATGAAAAATTATGCCTACCTCAAACTGTTATTTGTGCCGATGATTCAGAAAAGATGAACAACTTTATTATCTATCTAATCAGTACTTCTGATAAGGTATTTGAATGATTAATGATGAATAATACCTATACTCCCATTACTCCCGATACTCTTTGTGATGAAACCGCAATGCAGTGCAAAATGTACAACATTATTCTCTCAGGCTACTGTTGTTTATACCAAACGATCTTCCCAACCAACCATCATTGGATTACAGTAGCGTGTTATTCAGTTGAAGCTTGAAGCAAGTCAATTTCATCTCGATAATCTGCTATTACAGATATTTCGCCATTTGAAATCGACTCCAGCTGAGATTCCCAGTCTGGTTGCGTGGACCGTCTCTCACGTCACAGATAAGTAAAGCAAAACATGTTCTATACCGTTTACGATATTGGCTAATAGAAATGCTCTGGCAATGAGTTATCATAGATAGATGACTGGTAGTGTTGTTGGACAGCCTTTCTGGAATCTTCAATAGTGTATTAAGATAGGTTATTCTTGTGTTAGAACATTTCGATACATTATTATCGACTTGTGAACGGATAAACTCGCTGAGAGTATAGAGTTACCTATGTCAGTCACACTTAGGACCAAATTTAAATGCATGGTCTAAGGCTAAGGCGTATAAAGTATTGTATAGGTATCGTTCATATTTTTAGTTTTTCGCTCTATAACACTTCCGGAACCTGATGTAGCAGATAAATGTAAAGGATTTTTCATTTGCCCACTGGTATAGGTGCTACTATGAACGATGCATTCACGAATTATCAGCAGTCATTCCGCCTGTATTGATTTCACTTACTGAAGTTTCAGTTTTTCCCTATAGAAGAGTTATATTTGGCTTGGTATTCATCAACAGGAATATAATGGATGTTTTTGGTGTGCCAGTTTTTTTTTGTTGACTTGAGAGTGGAGTGGATGCTTCACTTTGAATGTAGAGATGATTCATCTGTGACGAAGGACCCCGCACTTTTCTTATGTAAAGTGGCGACCGGTCAAATTTTCTGAATTTTTTGGTAGGTATGTTGTTGTTCTCGACATAGTTACCAAAAGTGTCAATGGGCCCAACTCAATCCTATGACTAGTTTTCTAGACACAGGGTGTTAAAGTTGAGAATTGCTCAGTTTCTAGGATTCTTTTACTAATTTCCGACAGATTGAATTTCTGTTGCTTACATGCACACGTTAATCAAATGTTTAAGTAATATGTTAGTAGATACATACAGTCAGAAATATTTATATGTTCAGGGTAATTCACAAATGTACGACGGAATTTTTTTTGTAGCAACATACCAAAGTACAGAGAATTTAACCGGTCACTTTATACATGAGAATAATAGTCCAAATCCAATAAAGTTTTTTTGTAGCCTATTTTTCAATTGACTTTTTCAGTCGTGATGTTCATTCCATTGGGCTACTTTGGCAAAATAACTGAAGAGTAAGCCGCAGAAATTATTTTTTTCTACAACTTTACAATTCGAAAATAAATATGAATTATTATCAGAATGAAGAAAAGCCATAACTTCTAGAAAGTGCGCCAAATCATTGAGTATAACGTCTGGTAGTGTGTTTTCCTCTTCTATAGAAACCAATTTGACTTCTCACTATAACATCAATAAATTAATTTTCTTCTTTATCTTCTTTCTGAGTTATTTTGTATTTGTAAGCATATCCAATGAAATAATCGAATGGTTTCTTAATTACTTGATAGGTAAAAGATGAAGAGGAGGAAAAGTATCATGGTTCAGATTATAGCGAGACATGAGGGAAATTAATGGAATGCACCTATAATGTGTTCATCAGGAATAGTAGACCTGTAAATGTAATTCTTGATTCCTAACAAAAACAATAATTGGAATAGCACAATCTGATTCCACGTTCATATAAAAAGTAGTTATCTGATGCGAGTGTTCATATATTTATGTGGTAGTGTGTTTCATTTTGAAATCCTATCCAAGCATCGGAAAACATTCGCTTACATCAATGACAGTTGTCAGAGATAAATTCACATGAACTGCACTTAAAAAATATGCTGACACAAATCTGTTTGGTTTGTATCTCCCAAGGTAAACTGTAAGATTCAAGGAAGTATATAATAAAATATATGATACAAGAAAACATATGACTTATCAGCATCGAATGTTAAATGGAAGTCGCATAACCTAACGTCTCATTTCCCGAGCAAGAACCTTGCAAAATACCATTTCTCAGAGTTTGGTGCCTGGTATAAAGTTTTTTAACCTTTATAGCCATACACTTTTAAAATCCGTTTATTGGGGTATCGTCTCTCGATAAGTATTTATAGATTCCATGAAGACATTTAAGCTGTAAGTTGTCAAACCTGATGTTACCATAAAAAAATGGTACCCAATTAAACGGGGAGCATGATTATTATACAAGATGATTATTCTCGGAATTCAGCTGTTTCCTCACCTCAGACAATGCACACACTGTGGGTTTCATTTAATTTAATAGCTCAGTAATGAATATTTATTGAGGTGATTGCAGTGTTACTACACGCTCTGATTTCACAAAAAATTATACCAAAATCATATCACCTTATTCACACGTAGTTAACCATATAACAAAATCGGATGATATTTCCTGGTGTTCTATCGATTACTTTGATTTCTTCACACCCCTTCTTTCTTTTTACTCATTGTGTTTAATTTTTTGTTTTTTTTTATATATTTTCTGGTTGAAATAAATATATTGAAATTGACGTTGAAATTGTGTGGTTGTCACTGATTTGATTTAACTAGTTGCCAAATCATTCACATTAGAATTGGGCACCTTTCTCAATCTCTATAAAGGTAGCAAAAGTTTGCGAGTTAGAACAAATCAAATGATGATTTGTTGACGGAAAAATCAATTAATTATCTTTCAATCGTTGGAATAAGGGTTGATTTCCATATAACACAACAGCAAAGTATTATGTATTTAGTATCATGTGATTTTTTTATTATTTAGTCACCGCAAATTTGAACTCATCAACAATTTCATCAGGTGCACCAGCCAACTTTTTCGAAAAAAAAGTGTGCATATTTTTCAAAATTTCTAAAAATATTGGGTCGTCCATTTTTTCCATGTCGTAGCACAATATGGACATCTAGAAAACGGTGAATGATACGACGTTGGTCAAATTATGGAACAATGAAACGATGTTACTAAATCCGAGTAACCACGAAATAGTGGAGATGGCACAATGGATTCATCTGAGTAGTATAACAGAGGGCTTCCTATAGAGCTCACTCCCCACTATCAAAAGTCCATAGCTGGTATAATACTGAACAGGTATAATACGATCCTATAATTTCAGTTGCCTTCACGCAAAGGAAAAAACTGCAGAAATTACCAGAATCGAAGTGATTTTCACTGGTTCATACAGTTGATATTTGGACAGAAATTCTTTCCAGTGAACACTACTATTGAGTCCAAGTAAATTGGGGATGTTTTCATCTCTCGTAACCATAACCCTTCCTTGAAATGTAGGTATTCCATTTTTGTGTCACCATTATCCATGGATCTAGAGAATATTTCTAGATGAAAGTATTCTATAAGAAATAAATCAACCCACAAAACAATCACAATTTACTGAAAAATCGCTATCATTACCTCTCTTTCCCCTTTCATAATTTTTCTTCTTGGCTAGTCCTAGTTTACGTTGTGGAACATGTATTTTGAATGTGTATAGAAATGTGAACCGTCGATATAGTTATTCAGTTTCATTTGGATCAGTTCGATTCATCATTTTCTGAGATTGATTTCACTAATGTGATAGTAAATATTTCTGAATAGGTACAATGCAAGAACTGACAGTGATTCTCAATTTTTTATCAGACAGGTTATACTAGATTTTCCTTTCAACCCTGTATTACAATATTGACCGATACAAGTAGAACATCATCTCTAGAAACTCTTGTCAGATGCAGCCTTCCCATCGTTAAACAATGTTGCATCTACGGATTCGAGGCCATGCAGCGTGTATCAAGTATCTGTTATAATAACATCATTGTTCCGCAGAATCCGGTATACAAACATCGCCAGTCCTGTTATTAGAGTCGATAATGATACGTCCACATCGATGAATAATCCGTCAGAGGATTCCTAATACGAAATAAATTGCGTTTGGACGGCAAACGTATAAGGTGAGCTAGTGCTAGCGACCCTAACCTTTCGAACCCGTCTGACAGTTCTTGCACGACATCGATCGGACCAGAGAAAAATTGAAGCTGCAGTCTTGACCCATGACCCAGAGCCGCGCATCTTTTGTAGTCAAGGTTAGATCAACACAATGACAAGAATTTCCCAGATGAACGAGTAGGTATCGAGCAGGAATAGTTGTTTCAGGTAGCAGAAGATCTTTGTGTCTTCTGGTGGAAGAAATATCGACTAAAGAGATGGAGGTCGTACCAAATTGTCGTCATCCTGGTCGCTCAAGATCGATAGCAGAATCCACGGATTATATAATTAATTTTCCCCTCAGGTAGACCAGGTGACCTTCAATGCCTTTACAATTTTTGAGAATATATGTCTTCTAGAGACTGAAAACATACTTGTCATGCTTCAACATAGCAGGACAGGAATATGAGACATGTATAATGTATGTATTTTCCTAATAAATTGCAAAAACTGCAAATACCTTCTGACCTTTACTTCAGAATGTCTTAATTTTGATGTGTTCATATTGTTCCACAGACTTAAAACAGACTTGTCTTATTTTACGAGTTATTTTAAAATAGTAGAACAGTGATAGAAGACAGATGTCACTGGTAGATCTATGCATGCAAGTTAACTCAAAAGTGATCTAGAAGCACTTACAAAAAAGCTAAGCCTAAACAGGTTTGTTCAAAGATCATATAAACATGATTGTCCTAGAGAAAACCCCTACATCAGCATCCCTATATAAATCGACATAAACTCTGTCACATTGAGGACATATCAAGAATATTGGGGCAAAGTTCAAATATTTTGACCACTCTGGTGTTTCTAACTTTGAGAGAAGACAAACTCAGTGTTTATCTGATCTGGAGATTACAAATACTTCGTCAGTTCCTTTCTAATAAAATCTATCTACTGAATTCATCGTTATCTTCATTTTCAAGGTTTCGAGAAAATTGAATTCAAAGTTTTGATACATCGGGATTTAGATATCAGAAACTGAATCATTGGTATTTTCAATAGAAAATAAACGGTGAGGGGCTTCCAGAAGTTATAGTTTAGGTCCTGGGAACCTTTGAAATGCACTTAGGTGAAAATATCTAAATTTTCGATTTGCCTTTAGTGTGTTAACTATATAATCATAATAACCCGAATCTGTTCAAATAACGATGTTGTTCTCAAACCAGGATTATTATTTTTCTATGATAATCAGGGCGCAGAATTATAAAGCAACAAATTCATTCGCTCAAATCTTTGATGATACCAAGTGATACAGAAAGCTAGAATTAGTTGATGGTATCACAGATTCAATTACAATACCAATTGTACCTACACCAACTCATGAATCACCTATAATAATTGCTATACAATAAACTGAAATTTTTTTCTTACATTGACCGATATATTCACTACATTTATTCATTTAATAGGTTATAGAGCAATGTTAGGCCTTTATGATCTCAGCAAGCGAATGCTGCAGAATAAAAAAAAAACGAAAGAATATATCAAATATATAGAGATTCATATGGCACAATTTTTCGAAATAGGCCATCAACATTTTATGGTTCTTATTCTGGTCATGTCTTTAAAATCTATGGAAATTTTAGAGTTTAATCGATTCTCAGGACAAGTTCTATATATAGGCTTTCCCATATGATCTCGTGTGTCAATTGTCAGAAAAAACACAGGAGTGTTTCCAATTTTTGAGAGCTATTCATCAAAATCTTAGTTGATCTACTTTATCTAGAACACCGCTCTCATCGGCATTGTCTGACCACGTGACGTTATTTTTTACAGATAAGTGTTCCTCAACGATTACATATAAAAACGAATTGAAAGGCTCAAAACGGGTTCAATTATTTCTCATTAACGTAGCTGTACATCCTTCAAGTACACCTAGAACTCGATTTATTTCTTTAAAATAACTTAATCCGTCTAGGAATGTGTGTCCTGTGGTATTTATCTCAGTTGATTACATCAAAGCATCACAGTCTTATCGAAGGATAACCTAGTTCAGGAGCAATTAATTCAGGAGGCAATTAGAAGAAATATAATTAAGACTGTTTACACATGAGAATACAGAATACAGATGTGTGTGTGCTTATAAAATGCGTTTCTATTGAAAATGAGAAAGTGGAGAATTTCTTCGCATACATGGTGTTCAACGAGGTAGGCACCGTAGTTACTCTGATACATGATATCTTTTATACTTAGATACACCAGTTACTGATAGAAATAAATCATTATTCACACATTCCGTCACATTAATAAAACCGAATTCACTATTTCTGAACCTCATCATAATTACAAACTTTACTCCAGAAGCTTTGAAGTAATCTGACATCAGACAGAATCCATCATCATATAGAATATGACGTCAGTGTCCTGACCTTGATATTGAGGAACAATCATATTTTACTGAAATGATCCAAACCTCTCCAATATACATGCTCGTTATCAGACCAATGAAGAGATAAATAGTCTATTGGATATCATAAGGATTTAACTTTAGCGATATATATTGAAGAGTGAGAAAAGCTGATCCTATACGTTATAGCTTCCATGTTATTCCTTATTGGATTTTTTGCATGAAACGACTGATTAATTGATCCTGTACAGCTGCGAGATAATAAATTCATTCACGTAGGTACGAGATTTTTCATTGGCTATCACTACATTGTCCAATATGAATAGCTGTCATCAATCATATTAGAAAAAAATCATACGACAAATGACACGGTATGGCTAAAACTTAGGAAATTAGTCACGCTCGGCTGTATTCAGGAATAACTTTTATTGAAGGTGGAGAAACACAACAAAACTTTCAGAAGTAAAGTAAAATGGTCGAAATGAGAATCAGAAAATGACAATTTAAAAATAACCATAAGTGGCATCAAGAAAGTGCTCTCAGTTTCGGTGTATCTTCAGTAATAAAACAAGAGGAAGATGACAATGCATAATCAGAAATTCAGGTTTCTCGGTTTTTTCCAAATATTTCTAAAACTAAAAGAGCTAGACATTATGCATCTACACAGCTTTGCCCTGATTCAACCTGAGGATCTCGTTTATCAAAAAGAATTCGAAGAGTTGTGCAGAGTTGCGTATTTTTGTGCTCAAAAATAAACCGAAAAGAAATTTGCATATCTTCAACAGTTTTGGAAATATCGCAGAAAAAATAAAATTTCTGATTTTCGTTTTAAATTTAATTACGATGAATTAATCGTGCTATCTAACCAATAATAAGTCGTACACTTTTTCATGGATAATTCCTTAGATCATATAATTATGCTGACGCTAGATCCGGCAACATGTAGTATTTGTTTGGTATTAGAGGGGTCTGATATCACGTGGTACAACACATATGTATGATCAAAATTTTCAAACGACCAATCAATAGCTCATTAGCTTTTTTTTTTTGAGGAATTTGGCAATGGGAGACCCGTTTGCCACAGAAATTACAAATAATCTAGATACTGTTTCTAGCCCTTGTCTATAAGTCTTAGTACTCAAGGATCTAGCGTAAGCATATATGATCTGAGGATAATTCGAATATTGCATCGTTTTTTGATAATTGTAAACACGGCGAAGAAACACCTGTCAACTTTTTTTCTGATAAACACCGTTTTGGATTTTACCAGACAAGGTTTTTTCTCAATTTGCCCCAATCCAACTTCGTAAAATGGACAGCCTGCAGCAAAATCAAGAAAAAATACAATTCAAGAACAGTTCAATTTAGAGAGAAATCCAGAAAAAGGTGAATTTTCTCTTTCAAAAACCCTACTGTAAAATTTTCCTGTTGATCGATAATTTTTCAGAAGGAACTAATACAACATTCGGAAGGTATTGTGAGGATACGAATGCTCATGCATTCTCACACTCCTCGCGATCCGTTCGTGTGTTCTCATTTCATAAAAAAAACTTCCCGGATAATTTCAAGCACACACCAATTCGAAAAACATCCGCAACCAACAATAGGCGGATAATACCTGAGATAATCTCTTTTATGTACTCGGCAACAGCGATCCCAAGCTCGCATCGTGATCACCAATGACCCCATAATCGAAATAGCGCAATGAAGTATCATTTTATATTGCGGACCGTTGAAAAGCAGAGGGGCTCTTGCGTTAATTGACGTTGAAACGACGTTGGCGAATTTATACTTCGTTTCTCATTTCGATATTGTTGATGTTCTGATCATTACAAGGAACAGTATATCCGACTGTATGGAAGAATGGTCGAGTTCAGCAGTTTCCCAAGCAGGGGAAAATTATGCCAGCCAATTATCGTACGACAGCTAGTCTCCGTTATTTCGAAAGTTATGGAAATTGCAATCAACTTGAAAATCGAGGAGGTATATGGCACTGGGAAAGAAGGTCCAACAAGAAGTGACGTTACTGAACAACACCTTCAGCAGCATTCCAACGCAATTAGGGTCCTAAATGTAGCCTCGAATCGAAATTTTTTAGTGGTGACTCTATGGAAAATTTTCCAGGGGCATTGAAAGTGGGGTGGAAAAAGTGAAACAGCCCCCTCGTATCTACGACACCAGAGAATTTTGACGGATGTTATTCACTTCAAGTAATGTGTTGAGAATCATAATGGAAAATACTTTCAAAACTGAACGTCAATGAGCTGTATCTACCTTGGAAAGAGTTTTGGAAAAAGTAGTATTATGCATGTCGACTTATTGCTATTATAATCTGGACCACCATGCATGTAATAATCTCTGCTGGCTTTTCCGGTAGACTGCATGGCCACAGAAAATATGCCTTCATACCAGGAAGATCAAGGACAATCTGGGTTGGTGGCCGAGTGCGTTGAGGCGCTGGCCTTCGGGCCTAGAGGGTCCGGGTTCTTCTATTGGAAATATTCATTTATTTCTGTAGCATCGTTTAGCGGGAGAAGATAGGTGACCAACCGAACATTCTTGGTACCTAGATATCAATCCTTCGGACGGTAACCAGCAAAGGAGTGCTTCGAATGACTCTTAAAAAGCTAAGGTCCCCGTCTTCCTAACTTATACAAGTCATAGACTTACGAGGGTGGCTTTGCAACTGGGTTGGCGGTTGAAGGAACACTTTCCAAAAATACTTTTCAATCAGTATTAGGAGGCATGAATAGTGCCTTTATAGCGGTCACTGCAGCTGTCTGCAAATTAGGTCAAACGTAATCCCCTACGATTGTGCCAAGAAGATAGAGAAATGCCTATCGAACTCCAGAGATCCTCGTTATATACACCTATTCCATCAACCCCACTCGGCAGATAATATCAACAAGATGGAAAATCAAGAATTACCAGGGGTTAACTTCGTGTATCATCAAATGCGGTTGGTTGTATGTTCAACTGATAAGGCTAGGCTGTTTTGCACATCAGGTTACTTACCAATTATACACGAAAACACTCCTGAGAATTCTCCTACCTATCGAAACTATGAACCTTTATGTATACCCAAGAAGTGTCAACGAAAAATTAGAGCATGTTAGCGTCAGAGGGCCAGACCCAACTGATTTGAGACATTTCTACAAACATAGTAGCCCCAAAGGGGCACATATAGTTAAACTCTCAGGGCCGGTTGCATAAAGATTTAACAGACGATTAAATATTTAATTTGTTTGTAACCACGGCAACGCATGCCTTAGCTTGCGCATTAGCAGAGTTAATCCCACGTTAAGTTAACAGAGCTAGAAGTCTTGACGGGCTTTTATGCAACCGGAACTCACTCTTTTACTAGCATGAATAATGTGAGTAAGTCCTCGATCGATAATCATTTGAGAATTTATCGAAACTATCAAAACTTTGATTGCCCATATGGAGGTTGAATAAATCTAGTGCAGGATTGTTGAAAAGTCTTCATAAAGGTAAAGTGATGTACATGAAGGCGGACCTCAAAATGCCTACTAGATGATGTCAGGCACGAATGTTGATCATTTGAGGTCTAATGCTGAAACTGTTTCACAAAAACTTGGTCTTGTGTTTCTGATTATTCTATATATTGAATTATGTTGATATGCAATTTTTGCCTAAAGCTTAAAAAAATCCCAAGCTCGAAGTTCCTCCACAGCAGTTCAAAGAGAATTCATTTCGTTTCTTCTTCTTTGTTTTCTTTGATCTTTGAAATAAATGAAGGAAAACAGTCTTTGTCCAGGCACTAAATGATTATTTACTCCAATCCAATGATCGAAGCATCGAATCCAAGGCATATCATTCGCTTTACATTACTATTCATATTTCCTGGTTGTTTTTGGCATAAACCGAAGGTTTCCAAGACCGACCAATCGACCATTCCGCGGTCTTGAAGATCGACTAGAACCGAACCGACATAGCAAAAACCAACCAAACCCAAACACCAATTTAATTGCGAATCGTTCTTCGGACACGAACTTGATGAAAATAACGAGGTCATAAATAATGTATCAGCATAGCCAGTGAATCCGAACGACGCTTTCGAGTGGGAAAAAAGCGCGAATGCGACAGACCGAATGAAGGCGATGTTCTGTGGTTTACGGATTTCTGTTCTTGTTCCGTCTTGTTCAAGAAATAACCTCAAATTCGAGATGAAGGACGCCGAGGCAATTCATTGCTTTAATTCGAATTTGATTGGACCGTTGACCTTGGAATACGTGGGTTTCCACGTCTTGATATACAAATCAACTGAGTTTATTGGTATTGTTTGGATCAATCATATGAAAAAGAATTGATCGTAAATTCTCTGAAGGAAAAAAACAATCTTTCGACCACTCAACTCGTTGGAAACTTTTTTTTGGAAACCAATGAAATTGATCCCATCACGGTCATAGAATATGAATTGTTCATCAGAGTTGTCACCATTCGTTGAGTTGTATCGCTGTTTCGATTCTACTGAATTTGGTACTTTCTGATTCAATTTAGTAGCCTAGTATTCTCACTTTTCTCAATTTTTTCGAGATACGGTGAGAAAATTTCACACCTAGACTCCTGTTGAGATTACGCTAAATAAAAGTATACTAAAGTTCGTGAAAATATAGTTTCTTACAAGAAAGTCGAAGTGATACTTAATATCTGCGAAGTTAAATGTGAATTTCACTTAACCCACTATAGAGCTCAGATTTAGACGGATATTTTTTGTGGTTATTGTTTTCGAATACTTACTTTTATTGGCAATTTAATGTTACAACAGATCGAGTTAAATTACTCACATAAAAGTGAGGATGAGAAAACCACCCTAAAAAATATCCTGCTCAATATGAGCTCGAGTGGTATTTGGAAAGACAATTCCATAAATAGAAAACTCAATCCAATTAAACTTTATACAACAAATTTAAAGAAAAATAGGTAGAAGTTCCAAATCTCGACATACGTATTGGAATATTATTTGTTGTTTACTTCTGTTTTTGACATCAACAATTGTCAACCTGATGCGACGCGCAATGCATGATAAACAAACAGTAAATGGTAGAGTTGCTATGGTAACGTAATTTATCTGATATTTTCATCCACTCGCATTTTCTGTTCCTTCCTCATGAGTGGAATTGCCAGTATAATACCATGTTACTTCTCCTAAGGAAGAGAGAAGAATTTCCGGAAATTATTCTAGTTGCTATGGAAACGATACAAAATATAGGCTTCTGATTGGTCTAAAATGATAGGTGTTAAATTTTCAATGGAAATCTAGGTAAATCAGTCGCATTGTATTCTTGAATTTTCCAAACTTTTTTATATCTTTCATTCGAATTTTTCGCGTTTTATCGGTATAGAATAAGGAATACCCATTTAGAACTTGTGAATATTTGCACATGTTTAAATTGGAATTGCACAGCACCAACCTTGCACGTTGAATATTGTATTTATTCGGCTTGTTATGATGACCTCCTCTCCAAGTTCAAGTAACTATCTCATGTAGGCAAGAATGAAATATTGTTAAGGAGTAATATTGATATAGAATCGGTATTTATAACGGTGAGAAATCGTTTCCACCGCCTGAGTGGTAATCATATATAAACAAACTCGGAATTTATTCAACTTCCAACTCGTAAATAGCTTGAATAGGATAATCAGAAAGCCTCTATATGGTAGACCACCCGCTACCTCAGAGTTCTATATGAACGTATGAATATTCACAAATTGAATGTAATACTGACGAGTAGATTCAATATAATCTCCAACTTATTTCCGTGATGTTTACCTGAATTATTTATACAGTGCTTCAGTGGAGAAACAGAAGTTCGTAATTAATTCAAGAAATAATTGTTTTCAGGATCAGTACTTAATGTAAAAATATTGAAATCATCTTGTAATAATATAATGTGGACCTCCCTAATATCAAACTATGTCCTAGGGACGTCCCTATATTTGATACCATTTATGTCCGAACGTCCCAGGCAAGAAATTGTTGTTCCCAATCAGTACATATTATATAATGTCTCTGTGAGGACGTCCATGGGATGTCCCAGATAGTTCATTTATTCGAAAATCACGAGTACAACGTCCAATGGACATCCTAATCGTTACATAACAATCATGTCCCTTCGAGTACGTCCTTACGATATCTTATAAACAACATATAATTCTCACAATGTTCAAATATACGCATTTCAGAATATTCCAATCGAATTTCAAATTAATTCTCATCTTGAAATAAATAATCTCTTTAAATAATCATTCGACATATTCCTATAATCGGATATTCAGATATACAGAATCACATCAAATTATTTTGACACTTTAAAAAAAAACTTATTTATACTGATTTTTTTATTTCAACCTTGTTACAGAATCTGAAATTCTTTCACTTACCTGCCCTGATTTAATAAAGATGACATGAAGAAAACAAATGGGGTCAACCTCGGGATTAACCGAGGGATAAACGGTTTTTGAATCCAGAAAGGATGGCAAATTCGAAAAAAGAAGTTCGATTCAAATTCACAAGAATCTGTGGAAACAGTTTTCCATCCAAACTTTATATTCTAGCGCGTATATAATGAGTAAATATAGGTACAGGAAAGTGTCAAATATCATTTAGAGTGGGTTTATACAACATTCGAGTTTAATTATGTACATATGGTTGATGAAACAGAAAGGGTATTAAAATAACGAACAAACGTGTTCCATTTTCTCACATTTTCTTTACGTCTCGAATCTTGGAATGTAAACTGTCGCGTATATATATATATATAACATTTAGAAGAAGAAATACAGTTTCAAAGTATCCATCTTATTGGTAACAGCAATTTATGAAGAAATCTTTTCTCACACATTATCGAATTACCATATCATAGGAACGTTCGAGCTTACGTTGAAAATGCACAACCGCATTTTTGCTATTCTAGCCGACATGAATATTCAATGGAAGGAACTAAAGGTCACCGAGCTTATTTTATTGTGACGTCCTTCATCTTGACTTAAAGGTTGTTTCTTGGTTATAAAACATGCGAATTGCCGGCAAAATGTATTATTGCGAGAAGACTGGCGAAACAGATTGTGGTTTTATGAGAACAAGCGTATTTGTAAATGTATATAACCCACGACTGAATCTCGATTTGAATTGATGATTTACTATTACAATCAATGATGAGGAAAAACGAGAATCCATCCTGAGTGTACTGATTATTTTGAGAAACAGCAGTCATAAGATGAAATTGAATAACAATAAAAATAGTTGGAAGCAGTAGAAGTCGTCCTTCATCAAAATTTCAGACTATATAATGTTCTTCGAATGATATTCAATATTCCAAAATCCATCGTGATTCACTATGACGCAATCAGAAAATGGTATTCTAACTGAACAAAAATCAATTATACAACTAACTCCGCAGTCACTATTTACTCCCAATCTGTACACTGAGTGAAAATACCTAAGAAAGATATGTTACTGTTCTTCGTCTGTGTGTGGTAGCCAATTCTATTAATTAGTTTTATCTCGGTAGTATCTAAGTTTTTTTAGAGATCGTAGTTAGCCGTGCAAGGAAACAGTGATTGTTCGAGACAAAAAACTACATGTCAGGTGTGGAGTCGCGGTTGTTATTTAAGGAAGAAGAAAATTAATCATAGGTGAGGAACAGAGAGTTAGATTAGAATGATGTTCACTGATATCATTGAAAACGTCTGACATTTTCAACAATGTTCCCTACGAAAGTATGACAGTTATTGTTGTTATATTGTTATATTTCGTTGAGATCAATGAAAGAATGCTCAATTACCTACCTACTAGTTCTTTTACATGCAATCTGACATTAATGTTACATCCAAAATCATTTGATTATGGTCGAAGCATATTAATTAATAGATATGTGTTTATTGTAGCAGAATACTTGCATGATTATTTATTGAAAAAATATGTCCAACAACACTGAATGAATGAAGCTATAAACAGGTAGGTAATGTTTCTTTCTTGGACACCATCATCTCTACTTAAATCGTTTCTCACGAAGAATAAGAAAGATAAAAATCTCACGACGAAAAGGAAATGATACAGGATACTATCAGAATAATAATGATTTCATAATCCAAACAGAGCATTCAATACGCCGGATCCATTGTTATTCAGCCCAACAAAGTTATTGAAATGAATGGAAGAAATATACACATATAAATACACAAGCCACAACACTAAATTTGATGTAATAAATACTCAATACAATTTGTCATCTGGTTTAAAAATTACATGATGCAGATAAAAATAGTCGATATTGATATTCAGTAATTTGGTGAGAGAAGAGATGATATCGAGGATAATTTATTTCATGAATACATGTATGATTATGCAAAAGGTCAGACTTGTCCACATGTCCTCGAGACTGAAGAATTCCAATAATACAGAAATGATGACAGTAATGCGAAAGAATGATAATTACCGTTATAACCAATAAAAATGTTGTTTTTCAACTGTCCCTATTGTCCTCCGACCATCATCTTAGAATATATTCTGTAGTTCTGTATTGATTGTTTATAGGACTCCTACGCTATGCTCAGATGTTATTCCTTATTGATGATTCGGCTTTCATACAGAAAAAAACACTATTGAAGCCTCTAGGCTTCGTTGGAATACCAGAATGAGAAGATCTTCAAATCATCAAAAACTCCGATGAATACAATGGAGAAGACAGGAATTCATTCATAAAAATACTAGATTCATTATGATTTGTTATACAGGCCAGGCCGTTTCTTTTATCGTGTCAATTTGAATTGAACCATATTTCACACCTAATATGTAGTAGAAAGAAACCGTACTCAAAACAAAATATCAATGCACAGAAAAAAAAATACACCAGCTCACACCAGCTACCACCGTCTGGTGTCCCCTGAGGTCCTGATTGATTTAGTGTCAGAAAACACCGGCATATTATTCACCACTATAGGTGTTATGTAACTTTTAGGCTTAGTAATTTCAACCCTCCCGGACCTACAAAACAAATAACCTGGATACCGGATCTAACGTAAACAATATGATCCAAGGTTGTGTTCGTCGAAGTTTGCTCTGAAGCCCATTTTATTGAAATTAAACCTAAGTTTTATTTACTGTGTAGTGAGGAAGACAGATAAAGGATATTCTTCCGCATACACATAAGAAAATGGAATTTATACTGGAAAAATATCTGATATACCAATGTAAATAAATAAAATAGAAAGCTTGAAGGTACTCTGAAATATTAACCACTACAAAATGTAAAGTGAAACGTCTATGAATTTCATATAACTCCCAAATGCCATCAAATCAACTGGTTGTCCTGCTAGTTCTTCAAAAAATCCATCCTTGTGAATTAAATGTCAGTTGCTCGAAGATTTCTCGAAAAGCGACGATCATTAATTATTTTCAAATTGATTTGTCAGACTGGCAACATCATTCCCTAGAGGGAAACGTACCTGTTAGATAAGTCGAAGAGACGTTCTTGACATAGCTACATGCAACGCGTTCGAAATAGAAAATGTCTGTCATTGTTCATGTTCAATCCGAGCGACAAACAACCTAGGGAATGTAACGAAGCATATGTATTTAGTAACAAAAACAAATAGAGGAGGAGGCTTATTAGTAATGCATGCATCAAAAGCCAATATGTTTTCAGGATATCATCTCCTGATTGTTTCAAGAGATAATAGTTATTTATGTATTAAGGGAATTATGAGGGCCTTAATTACCGATGGCAAAGTTTGCAACAGCAACAGGTCAAAAGATGCCAACTAAACTGTATTTATTCGTTGCAGTCAGAAACGTTTAGCCCAAATTCGTTATGGACAAAATGGTCAATGCTCAAATCGATGGTGACCATATATGAGAAAAGAGATATCACCAAGTTCAACGAACTAGAGGCTTTTTTGAAACGGAAAAGTAAGGGGTATAAGCCGAAAAAGTCTGCTGTCTTATCTCCTAAAGATGTCATCAAATTTCTAAAGGACGCCCCTAATGAAATTCATTTATTGCATAAGGTAATTTTTTTCTCATAATTTTCTTTTTCGTTTGTTTATTTCGTTTTATTTGTTATAGGTTGTTCTAATTATGGGTTATTTTGGAGGATGCAGAACTCAGGAACTTCTAAATATGAGTATAGCAGATATAGAGGACCGGGATACTGTTATGGTAGTGAACGTACCGGAAAGTAAAACTGGTGTATCGAAGAAATTTACAGTTGTGGATGAAAAAGAGTTCTCTGCTTTGCCTTTATTGAGACTTTATATTTCCTTGCGTCCTGAAGGTATACGAAACGATTTTTTTTGAGCTTCCGACAAAATAAATGTACAACTCAGCCAATTGGAAAGAATATGTTTGGCAAAATTCCCAGCAAAATCGCAATGTATTTAGGATTGCCAAACCCACTAACCTATACGGGACATTGCCTTCGTCGCACTTCTGCTACTGCCCTAGCCAATGCAGGAGCAACTATGACAAACTTAAAAAGACACGGAGGTTGGAGAAGTTCCACGGTGGCAGAGGGGTATCTGGAGGACAGTATTGAATTGAGAAATAAAACGGCGCGTATGCTGTCTACTTTGCCATCAGAAGAGGCAGGCACCTCGACTGTAGTGAACAGCAACAGCACCACCCATAAAAAAGAAGAAATTGTTTCCAGCGGCGGAAGTAATTTTCAGGGAACATTTGAAAATTGTACATTTATTATTTGTAATGACGTGAATAAGGAAAATATGTCTTAGTTTTCATTACATATAAACGTTTATAAGCATTTCTTGTATCATTTTCACCTGTAAAAGGTAAGAGGGAGTTTTTGAACCTTAATATCCCAAGGGAGTTATGACCCTCATTATAGATATCGTAACTATGACGATATAAGCTTGTCACTGTCAGAAATAAAAAACATATCTCGATCTGTTCACCAAGGTAGTGTGTTTGTGATTTGTTGCCTGTTCGTATATGTCACATGTCATATCTACTTTCAAGAAGGAAACTAATTTGGAGAACACTTCGTATTCAGCTTGGATGTGGCACAATCACGTGCATTATTGACTCACGAAATATGCTCTCAAGAAACTGTAAACCCATAAGTACCAATGATTTTCAGACCAAGTTTTGCATTGATGGGTCATACCATTTCGCAACGGTATTGGTAATAAAAGTAATAATTTTTATCTGAATCAATATGAAATACGTCCATTGACCAGATGAAAGTGCACACTCTCACATAACCTTCTCCGATCTCGATGATAAATTTCATGCACTACAAAAAAGAATACCGCTCGACGAGCAAAAAAGGTCGTCTTTGGTGTTATTTCTTGACGGCTGAGCAAAGACTTATTGGTTTGAAACGGTTACCTATAGACTATAAGCACGTTATAAATCTGCGTTAAATTAATATGGTTCTCTGTCGTTCCTGAGTGCTCCTACAGAGTGATCTAGTACAAATAATAAATCACGTTTCTTGCCATCCATAGCCACCACTCTCAATAATCATACAGGTACAAAGAGATCCATGATTATAATAAACATCAGGATGATATCGATTCTACTGAGGTAATAATGCCAACAGTGTAGCCGAATCGTTCTTGAAATGTCTACTCAAACATTCTGAAAGACGTAACATAGGGGTATGATTGATGTTTGTTAATATCTGGTGACGAGATTTCGAAATGCAGTTTGAAGTGATCATAAACAGCAATCAAATTTGCGAGATATGTGCCCAGGAGTGCCTCGAAAGGGACACTCGAAGGGCAAAAATACATATTCTATCAGATAGCTAAGCAACGAGGAAGCAGACTGCCATGCCAAAGAAGGGGAAAATAAACAATTTTCTGGACCAGAACCCTTCTGTGGACTCTCCAAGGCCCACTTGAGAGAAGAGGTTCGAAAGCTGGAAAGCGGATGAAATGAAATCCCACCAGAATGAAGTGCCAGGACAAAGACAAACAAGGAAAGGAAAGCTAAGCAGCTTCTCGAGATGGACAAAAAAAGACTTGAAACTGGTAACGGGACTCCTCACTGATGGACATTGCTCTCTGAGGTATCACCTCAAAAGGATGAGCAAATCAGAGAGTGTTATAGTTGCCGCTACTGCGAGAACTTCTATGAAACAGAACATTTGCTTTGCGAATGCCCAGCACTCTTCTGCAAGAGGCCCAAGTTCCTGGAAGGGGCCAAAGCTTTCCCGGTGTCAGGAACTTAGCTCCTAGAGAACTGACATGAACTTTGTACGAAGTCTCGATATCCAAGGCCTCAGATAGATTAAGGGTTATGCACAGAATATCTGAGAGGTGCGCAGCTTTAACGACCCCTCAAGGTATTTATTTGATCTGGTGACTTTTAAATCATCATCAAGATGTAATAATTTGTTAATCGATAACACTTCAACTGGATGGCTTCGAGTCCAATTTTTCTCCTTCTCTAGCTGCGGGCTCATCCTGTACGCTTGCTCTCCTTCGAGTAGGTGGTACCGACGATGATGAATATGGTGTTCCGGGTACGACTCCAACCAGCTAGAACAAGTCCATGCCGGGCGTCCCATAGCATAATTTATGCAGCGCAAACAGAGGCGCGCTGTATTTTTCGACATTTGAAAAGGCATTGTTCTGCATTCTCGGGGCAGAACGCGGCGAAAAACAGGTGTGTTGCGTGATAAAGTCGAGTGAATTATATGTATATTTTCTTTGTCACGGATGCGGAATTTATGTGTCCCAATGGATCCCAGCTGAGTGAATAATTTATCCTTATTGCGGTGGGAAAGACATCACAGTGCGATATGTTCAATGAACGATGATTGAAATCATGTTTAGTTAGATTTTTTGACGTTTCTCGAAACCATCAAAATTTTTTTAGTCATTACCTAACGTTCTAGCCAATCAAAACATTATTAAAGTGGAAATAATCTAGTCACACCATTCCAGCGAGAATGATTCGATGTACATCTCAGCTCAGGCGAATAAAAAACATATACTGGTATTTTCCATGATGCCAACACGTCTGTCAAACCTTCTTGTTTCCACGATAAGAATCTATCGTTCGGGCCTCGTCGGACCAACTCGCCATTTTCGTGTTTCGAACGAGTTTCTCAGATTGTTTACGATTCATGACGTGGTCATTCGTGTTGTCGTATTATCGTTCTCAAAGCGTTGATTTGTACGTTTTTCATAGATTAATTCACTTATTCGTGTATTAAATATAGTGCTCTTCACTTGAAAAGTGTCAATAGTGTCAGATCATTGGTGAGTGCCAAAGTCGTACGTTCGGGAATGTAATAATGTGAAATTCTTTTCGAGATGTTGAATATTTTCATTTGATCAAATTTGTATTTTACAGATTTCCTTCACGTAGAATATAATACAAATGAACAATGATGAATATAATGTGTTTCAAAGAATCAATTCGTGTTATATTTCTGTGGTTCATCCGTCTGAATATTTGCCTCTATGAATTTCATTTCGCACGCCTATTAACAAGAAGGGTAAACATTACCGCCCGCTCTCCTCCTCTTCCCCGATACTAAGAGAGATAGTTAGATCTTGCTTTCAAACAATGTAATGCATAAGAGATATGAAGGACCAGTCTGGTCTGAGATGTATACATCGTTTTTATTGAGTGAAATTTGCAAGAAAATTGTGGACTGAATCCTGAACGTTTAAGTGAATGTTACATATAAAAATACCTATTTTATCGAATATCATATTAAAGTTCGATAAATCAGATGATAATTCCTGAAATCTAGTACCTATATTATGATCAGTCTATTCTCATCCTCTTGTGATATCACTATACTGGCATTAGGTTTCAAAAATTATTTCTCATTTTATAAATAACGACGGGTAAACCAAATTTTTTTGAGTTGACCTAACACAGAACATAGTGAACTCAACCCTCTGTATATACTGAGTGTTTGATTATTGTAAAAAAATTGAAGGTTGGATTCCTTCAGAAAAATATCAAGATAGTTTCTTCAATCTTTTTTCCAAAGAGTATCGAAATAAAAAAATCACGGGTTTTCATTTATTTCCGATTTTCTTAAAATTTGTAAGTTCCCACTACTTTTGATTTGATTAATATTTGTATGAATAATTGAAATACTAGCTGAGATGATAATATATAAATTATTGCCACTGTCCTTCTGATTGAGATGATAATTCTGATTTCTGATTCGCCCTGTGGTTGTTTCAATTAAATGTCAGTAGATAGTGAATGAAGACTTGAGAAATGAATATGTGAGCCATGTTGACCAATAATGAATAGTTTCGAGAAAAAAATTCCTGAAATTGTAAAATCACGACTTTCACCCTCAAGTGTGATAGATTGCCGAAATCAGCTTTTCAGGTAAGATATAACAACGTAATACATTACATTAATTTCTATTTGAAAAAAAAAGTTGGTATTGACCACAGGTACATGACACACCCTGTATGAAATATATCTGTACTTCACTTAACTGAAGATATATCTGTTGATGCATTAAAGTGAACATTTCATGTCTACTGGCAACAATTCCATGTAGGGTGATACGACACTCTATCACATGTCACAGTTTTAAATAATATTCGAAAATCAGAATCTAGTAAGCACGTGGTCCTTCAAACTTCCCTTTTTTTTAACTCTCTCATATGCGAGGTTCTTCAATCTATGGTATCAGATACCCTTGTCTGTATATGCCCATGATGTTATCTCCATTTCCTTGAATATTACTGTTTATAGGCATGTCGTTGTTACCTGTAACTCTTTCTTTTGTTGGACATAATTACATTTTTATTACGGATGGTTCCGTTTAGAATGACTTCTTTGTTTCCCTGGTTTTATGGGCTTTTTGTTAGCGATAGCCGTGCATCCGCATTTGCCGGTAGCATGGCAGAAGACGTTTCTTCTCCGGTAAAATACAAGCTTAGAAAAAGATTGAGTCAAGTTCATTAGCATTGATATTGATCGGAAAATTCCATGGCGCAATTGAATTTTGTACGCTATTAGAGGAGACATAGGCGAGATCCTGTAGAATCTATTCGTTTGAAATAGTTTGCACATGTTCTCAATTTTCGAAATAAATATCGACACCCTCAGAAAACCGCAGCGTGAGTGCGGGTTGCATAAAAGTCCATCGAGTCTTCTGTTAATTTAACTTGGTAACTCTGCTAACTCGCGAGCTTAGTCATGCTACAAACAAATAATAGCTATTAATGTAACGAGATTATCATGCGATTCACGACCAGTATATTTTATTGTAAATACCTCTCAACATCTGAAGAATTATAGGAATAAAACCGAGAATAAAACGGTTCTTTTAACCCCTTTAAAATAATTTTTGCTACGCCCACAATGTTTCTGTCGAAAAAGCATTACATGAGAGTGTTTTTACTTTTCTCTTTCTCTTATAATAAGACAATTTGCTCGTGTTCCAGACTGGTGAGTGAATAAATAGGCTTATAGTAACCATATTTGCTGTCAATACAGACAATAGTCATTACGAAATGCATTCCAGTGACGAAAAAAGTGTGAATTGTATTCAGGATGCGAATAATTAATAATTTATTGTCCGGCGGGCGGTAAAGTGCCATTTTACGCCTGGCGGGCGGTAAAGTGCCATTTTACGCCTGGCGGACGGTAAACTAGTCCGAGGGCAGTGAAGTGCTATTTAACGCCCGCACAACCGGGCGATAAAGTGCCATTTTATGCCTGGTCTTGCTTTTCTTTATGCAACCGGCCCTAAGAGAGGCTGTATATTCAGATCATATCTGAAACATCAAGAAGTGATGGGAATCAAGGTGGATATAGGATGGTGAAATAGCTCTTTAATCGTTTATGTGAAAAACTTGTAGACCATTTTTTGAGAAGCATAGTCATATTTCCACGAACTGAATGAAGATGGCGGTGAGATTTCTGTTGTTTATGTATTTCTGTGGGTCGCTACTGACAGATGTCAATTGAAACGACATTTAAACAATATATAGTTTAAGTAAATCTGGAATAATTTTGGATATTTTGACTCTTCTCGGTCTTTTTTTTTTTCTCCTAGAACTGATGACACTGATGATGAAGAGATGACAGATGCACAGTTTCTGTTTTACCAACACAGGGTCACAAGGTATGGCGCCATCTCTGGTAACTTCAGGAATTATTTCTACGGTTTGAAGTCAAGTAGGCAAAAGTCTATATACAGTTGTTTCTAATGCTTGTTAATAGGGGAAGCTGTTTCACCAACGTTACCATGACAATTCGAAATTGGAATAAATATACAAGTAGCCATATGTTATTACAGATAATTTAGTGATTATGAAATAAACTATACAAGAATCCATCAACCATCATCTTCCGACTCTCAATATTTTTAAGTATCTCGTAAGGACGACTCATGTATAATTTAGAACATATATTATATTGTATAATTTTGCATCAACTTAAACCCGAGTTAAAACCACCGGAATATAGATTTCTATCGATATGGAAGAGTGAAATTCACTTCAGCGTCCCGGCGGACGCTAAAGTGCCACCCTACACCCGTTGGGCTATAAAGTAGTCCGCGGGCGCTGAAGTTCCACTTTACACTCGCCAAACCAGGCGATAAAGTGCCACTTTACGCCCGGTCGTGCTTAAACATTCAAAGTCGATCACTCCGCGTCGGGTTGTGAGTTGTCTGTGTGTCGTGCGATCGATAAAGAAAACGCCAACTAGATCCGATAATCTGGACGAGGAGTCGTACGTATTTCTAACCTTTCAATGGAGAGCTAGTTCGGCGGTATGCAGATCCGTCGATCTAGTTCTCTGGTCGAGTTATGGGGCAGCAACTTTGTCTCTCGCATTTCGTGACGTGACTGTTGAATTGCACAATTAGCGGCTGATTGCCCCAACTGAAGCCTGGCGAACAGGTATCTAACTCACCAACTCGGTTACCGACCCCCTGTTGACAAGAGCAGTGCCGTGGAAGATATATTCCGCAGCCAATCAGAGTGGGTACAGAGTGGAAACCAGAACTTACGACTCAACCATGGATTAGAAAATCTTACAGATGAGACAGTCAGACAGAGCAGATGAAATTAGAGGGAGAGAGAGAGATGTCGAAAGCGCATGATTCAAAGGTCCAGTCATAGATATGTGCAGACGCATAAATATTGTTTTTCTATTTTGGTTGTATAATGAAGTGATTGTGCAACGCAAATGCGTGTCGAAATAGCCTCTATTTCGATACGCAATTTTTATTATTCGGAGATTGGTACAATCGAACTGTCAAATGAAAGTCAGAAGAGAGGCCCAGTTTACTTCTGAGCGATTTGGATTAGGTGATATCAGCAGTGAAAAACTCAATGTTTTAATTGGTAAATTTCAATTCAGAGTGTAATTCGATTCGAATTCGTCAATAAAAACAATAACAACATTGAATTTCTCACCGCTGGTATTGCAATAATCAAAATCGCTCCACTGTAAACTGGGCTTAACGCTTGTGCGTCAGATTTTAATTATTTCAATGTCATCATTGTTACCAATCGAAGATGTTTCTGTTATTTATCGATATTAAATCCATTTTTTCTTCAAATCGATTCAAAATAGAAAAAATAACATATGACACACGTTTTATAAGACACGTTGTCGCACTTGTTCACTTGGAGCACTCATCGCTTCGCTCGTCGTACTCCAAACAATGCGTGCGACAAAATATCGTCTTATAAAACTTGTATCATAATATACTATTTTCTATTTTGGTTGCATAATGAAGTCATTGTGCAACGCAAATGCGTGTCAAAATAGCCTCTATTTCGATACGCATTTTTTATTATTCGGAGATTGGTACAATCGAACTGTCAAATGAAAGTCAGAAAGAGTTAGGCCCAGTTTACTTCTGAGCGATTTGGATTTGGTGATATTAGCAGTGAAAAACTCAATGTTTTAATTGGTAAATTTCAATTCAGAGTGTAATTCGATTCGAATTCGTCAATAAAAACAATAACAACATTGAATTTCTCACCGCTGGTATTGCAATAATCAAAATCGCTCCACTGTAAACTGGGCTTAACGCTTGTGCGTCAGATTTTAATTATTTCAATGTCATCATTGTTACCAATCGAAGATGTTTCTGTTATTTATCGATATTAAATCCATTTTTTCTTCAAATCGATTCAAAATAGAAAAAATAACATATGACACACGTTTTATAAGACACGTTGTCGCACTTGTTCACTTGGAGCACTCATCGCTTCGCTCGTCGTACTCCAAACAATGCGTGCGACAAAATATCGTCTTATAAAACTTGTATCATAATATACTATTTTCTATTTTGGTTGCATAATGAAGTCATCGTGCAACGCAAATGCGTGTCAAAATAGCCTTTATTTCGATACGCATTTTTTATTATTCGGAGATTGGTACAATCGAACTGTCAAATGAAAGTCAGAAAGAGTTAGGCCCAGTTTACTTCTGAGCGATTTGGATTTGGTGATATTAGCAGTGAAAAACTCAATGTTTTAATTGGTGAATTTCAATTCAGAGTGTAATTTGATTCAAATTGACCAGTAAAACAATAACAACATTGAATTTCTCACCGCTGGTATTGCAATAATCAAAATCGCTCAACTGTAAACTGGGCTCAACGCTGTGCGTCAGATTTTGATTATTTTGAAGTCATTATTGTTACCAATCGAAGATTTTTCTGTTATTTATCGATATTAAATCCATTTTTTTCTTCAATTCAATTCAAAATAGAAAAAATTGTTCACATGGAGCACTCCTCGCTTCGCTCGTCGTACTTCAAACAACGAGTGCGACAAAATAGCGTTTTATAAAACTTGTATCATTATATACTATTTGTTCACATCGTTGTCATCATTAAGTTGGTTTTGTTACATATATGTTTTCAAAAAAAAATTGAAAAGCCATAAATTGGACAAAAAAAAATTTTTTTTTGAAAGAGAAAACAGGCAACACTTCGAGTGGAGATCTTACAATCGGATAACTACCCTGCACTGATGAGGGCCAATAAGCCCGAAACCGGTCTGTAGGTTGTTAGAGGTGCCGGTCTCGATGTGAATTTGTCACGTCTTAGGAAGAAATAAACATTTGCGATCTGCATTCACAGTGTGAATCTTTGCATGGACTACGAGCAGATATATATTCTGCGTGGTATTTATATTTATATTTTATAGTATAGTCTACCAGATATTCATTTCAAACTATGTTTGATATTCTAATTGGATAGACTATTTTCTCCTTCTAAATGTTTCGGGGATTATCACAGCACAGATTGAACAACCCATGATCATATGTATTTCGAATAAATCGGAGAATATCAAATCACATTGTTTTCCAAAGGACGAAAAACTTTGAGTACTTATATTGAGTGATATTATTGACTTCAATCATACTTTTCCATTTAATGAGGATATCACCATTTTTGCTATATCTTTACTACTATGGATCACATTTCAAGTTGAGAAATTCAGATTAGGATCATTTACGGTAGGGATACATACAAAGAATGCCAAACAATAGACCTATTAAATAAAATTATGAAGCGAAAACACAAAAGACAAGAAGAAGAAGACCTACATAAACCTGGAAGGACATGATAGGAAAGATTTTACAAGGAAGAAATAGGCAATGGACCGAAGCGTAAAAGGGTTCAACATTATGTATATATATATCACATCAATTCGCATTTTAGTTGGATTCGGATAACTAAATACACCTTTGAATCTCCATATCATAAAATTGAGTAAATTTAACGACTAGTTTATAGCTTGAACTGTCTTGATTATTACATCTTCTACACGATACTTAGCCGCCCAATTGAAAGTGCTACAAACTGCCAATCAGATGAGAGCCCACTTGACACACTTAAGAACTGTGAAGCTGTTAATCTCGCTGTTAAAACTCTTAGCGGCATTTTGAAGTGGCTATAGAAAGTCACCAACCATAGCTCTGGGGGTTTCTTTACGGTGTAGACATGGTTCATGGATGAAAAAAAATGGGTAGGCGTCAGTTTTTAAAATACCCAGGAAATGGATGTCTGATATTTCCTTTCATCCTGTACTAGATGAGTATATCTCATCCATAAAGGTTGCAATTATACGCGATTGTTTTCTCAGTGGATTAGGTAATAGAGGAACTATTACAACACAATGAAGGTACCTCAGAACTGGCTAGAATCACAAAAAATTCAAAATATCCAGATGCCATGGATACCAGAACAGAGGCGTACTAGATATGAGTTTCTGAAAATGTGTGACACTTTCAAATACCTAATTGTCTGCTGGAAATTAATGAAAACTATTCACTGTCTAAAATCATCAAGCTATATACGAACAAGTTTTCCAGTTCTGGATCGCAATAATTTTTTATTTTATTTTATTTTTTATTTTATTTTAGTTTAATACGGGCAAACCCAATTAAAAAATATTACAAGATATACATTATGTGAGTAATACAAAAACAGACACAACATATATGATATTGATAATATTGAAGACATTAAAAAGATAAATGGAAAGTAAAAATACAAGTACAGTCAGTGTAAAAGTGGAAGATAAAATGACAAGATGGTCACTGACACAGTTGATTTTTAAACTTATGAAGAGGCGTTGAGAAGATGTCAATATCGAGGGAATTTGCCGCTCTAAGGGATCTTGGGATATAGCTGAAGTAAGCAATGTTGGTACGATGGTAGGGAATATGAAAAGTAGCTACCTGTCTCGTAAGGCGAGTGGGGACTACTAAACTGATTTGAGAAAGTAGATCAGGACAGTCATATTCACCATTTAATATCTTGTAAAGAGTCAATAGATCTCGCTGATTACGTCTATTCTCCAAAGATGGAATATTGAGATAACTCTCAATTGAGGCATAATCACTAAATAAATTAGATTTGAAAGAAACATATCTAAGAAAGCTTTTTTGAACACGATCAATCTTGGATATCTGGGTTACATAATGTGGTGACCAGACAGAGGAACAATAATCGAGGTGAGTTCTAACAAGTGTGCAATATAGGATTTTGATGGCACTCAGACTAGTGAAGTCACGAGTTGTCCTCTTAATAAATCCCAACATTTTGGTAGACCTGTTGACAATGGAGGTTATGTGGTAAGTGAAGGTTAGGGATTCGTCAAGAATTACTCCAAGGTCCCTGACACGGTCGACAGCGTCCAGGGGTTGTCCATTGATGGTATAATCGAAAATGACAGGCTGATGGGATCGAGTGAAACGTATGATATGACATTTGTTTATGTTTAGGCCCATACCATTTGTTAAACACCAAGTAGCAAGTCTGCAGATATCGCTCTGTAACTCAGCGGCGTCATCAACACAATTCACAATACGATAATATAATAATTGATACTCGAATCAAGAATATGTTTATTTCTATTGTTTGTAATTATTATTGCACAGTCAAATCCATGATATGATCATAACATATTTATGTACACTTACCATGTGAAATGAATTTGTCAGTCATTATTTAATTGCAGCTTACATATTCTAATATCTAGCTATATTGCAATAATGTTGATTTTTCATGGGTATACTCCCATGAGGAGGCTTGTCTAGAATCTCTGATGCTCATTTGTATTCATATTACACCCACCACTTTTCTCTATGGATGCATTTGTATGGTGCGAATATTATTAACGGCATATTCTGTCTGATCCAACATCATTCTAATGTTGGTTATTGTATTTGTTTATTCAAGTTTGTTACATCTGACATACTAACAGTTTCAATAGATATTTTAATTCCTTTCAATCACGATTTGCAGATTCACGTTTCATGTTGTAGTTTTGTGCAAGGTTGGTCATGGATCATACCGAGTGTATGTACTTGTTTATTTTCAATTCTAATGGCATAATTATATTTTTTTAAGTAATTACTACTAAAGAGTATTTTCAGTTCACAAAATGAACTAGATTTCTCATAAATTCACTTTTTTCGATAGGTATAACTGATAATTTTAATAATTTCCAAATAATGTTGGTAATGAATATAAGACGAATATGACTGATAGGAAGTAATTGCTTACTCTGATTTCGTAATGCTAGATTGGCATTGCAAACGTGTCAATTATCAGCGGCTACCGATAATGCATGTCATTTATGAATTTCAATAATTGAAATATACTCTTTGTTCTACTTGAAAATCATGGATAAAATGTTAAGCGCTGCTATATGTATAATTTATATCATGTCTGTAATTGAGTTTTTAATTATATCTCACCTTGACATTCATGGTGGATTTTTATTGAAATAAATTGTTTATTTCAGCATATTCAATAAAATATATGTGGTAATTTTCCATTATTAGTCTTTAATACGGAGAGAATAGAGTATCAGGATGCGGACTATCAGTGGGAAAATGTGGAGGTAGCTGAGATATTTGATAATGAAAGGTGATGAATGTCAGTAAGAGTCATGCACGACACACAATTTCGAATGATTTTGGAGAGGCGTTTAAAGAGTGACTACCCAGGAGGTCAACTAAATTACTTGAATCATAATGTTTTCATCCATCAGTAATAATAAATCGTTCATTATTTCCATTCAAAATAACCGGTTGGCACAAGAAGGTAGGTATATGAATTGGAGTACCAGCTGGAAGAATTTTTCAAATGAAGTGATGTGATATCTCAACAAAAAAAAATTATTTCAGTTGCAGGTACCACATTTTAGTGAGTACATTCCATGCATGGTATATAATCTGAATCAATTCTAGAAGCAGCAGATTTGTGAAAAATACTGGAATTGATGAAAGCCGAGATGAAAGCACTACTTCCAGACTGCACATGAGTAATAAATTGGGAAATCTTTATGATCCAACTTTCTCAACCAAATAACTGTTTATTTATGCGAGTACAATGCTCAATAACAATTAATTATGGTTCAATCGAATCGTTGGATATCGATAAATATCAATGAACTGGACATTATAACCGAACGTCCAAATAGATCAACAATAAATATGTATATCAGAAACAAATTATGAATGTCCGTTTTCTGTATGATGCAATAACAAATGTCTATATATGATTTCGAACGACAAGATCCTGTACGATCCAGTGAAGCCTGCACTGGTGCAATTTTGGAATGATTTAGGAATGATTTGTACAACTAACAGTTTCAGTATATGATATGCATCATCCACAATATTGGGTTGCAGTGAAGGTTTAAATATCATCGCTGAAACAATACTTCGGTGATAATCAATTCCATTGCCATCGGCAGTAATTTTGTTAGGATTAGATTCTTGTCGAATAGCATAGATATCCAGTGAATAGATTAAATAACAATGTTCTTCTTGGTCTATACATCTGATATGTAAAATCCGAGCTAAAATCAAATGATGAAATTATAGCTATATGCATAGCGAGAACTTTCACCATTTCGTCCCCTGACAATGTTGAGAGTAGCGTCATTATCATGGTAATTAAATGATTTACAATCATCAAGTAATAACACCTAATTGGATATGTACAGCAGATCAACTGATTCGAATTCCTGCTACGTATTAATGATTGAAATTATGAAGTTCGCTTTTTCAAAATAATTCCATACATAGAGACATTTTTCGAAACTTGTTGAATTAACTTTTATTTACAGAAAAAGTGTGAAAAACAATATTTCAACCAACTGTTTTAATAACAACGTATATAATTATTATGAAATCGATATGCCTCTGCCAATTAATTTTTAGTTGAAAGATATGATAAATAAATACAGGGTATTTGTGTGAAAAATTGAAAAGGTGAAGAAATATTAATGAGAAAATTCATATGATATTCAATATCTGGGCAGGATGTTACATTGAAATGTTTTATTATTGATGTAAATACATGCACTATCGATGACGCAATATCATTCAGGTTGTATTTTCAATTATTCACCCAACTACAATATCTCTTTAAAAATCTAATCAGAATTATGCTGATCCAATATTACACTTTAAATTACATCGAGAATTACATCGAATCCAACCAAGGATGTTATCACTGCATGATGGAAATTGTGTAATAGCTAATAACACGAATCAATTGATTATAATTAATTCGGAATTCTTAACGAATGCTATAGCTTGAAGGTTTTCTGTCAACTCATCATGAAAAAATCCTATTTTTGTCAACTGCTTCTTACCTACTGACCTTGTATACTAGGAATAAAATGTAATGTGGAACTAATGATTATCCTCGCCTGAGACAAATATGTGAGATAATTTGCATATTGTTTATATGATATGTAGAACGAATCGGCATCAGTTTTTATTACTTCTCCAATTATGACCTACTGATACGAATGTGTAGGTATCTTATTATTTATGAATAACTAACTCATAGAGAAGACCACAGTCAACAATAATATCATTGTAAGTGTCAGAACACAGTTTAAAATCATCATCTGTAACCAATCTGTGTGTTCTAGTACCCCAGGATAGAGACAGTCTGATTTGACTGTTCAACTCTTGTAGTTTTGAGTCAACTTGCCTGGAGCTAATCGCTTTTGTAGCTGCAATAGAGCTGTCTGAGTAGATGTCAATAGTTTTTCCGAGTTTTTCTTTAAACTCTTCACTGTATTGCTGCAACTCCTGCAATGTATGTTTTTGATCCTACACCTTCTTAGGTTTTTGAGCTGACTGAGCAGGCGATTTCTCTGTCACTCTGTATTCATCAACTAACATTTTTTCAATTAACAGCTAGTTTTTTATGAGATTCTCTTCAATTCGTGGAAGAAAACCCATATCTCATTTTCTGCAAAGCAATCACACAACATGAAACTCGCAATTTCGATATCATCAACACATATCTTCGGGATGTTATCCCTGAACTACTATCGTCCATAACACAGAGTGATTCAATCATGAATTCCTAATTATCCTCAATTATTCGTCTTCGATAGTTTGAATCTACTAGACTCTGTTATCGCCATCTGATATCACTTTAATAACAATAATAACGAAATGTCAGAGTCGGATTTCATAGAATTTGACCTATCACTTCTAGCAGTCTCTGCAGGTTCAAAATGGGGTCACCACGTTCAAAACCATGACATGGCTAGAATTAAATATCATCATTTCTACAGGCATCGAGGCACCACACACTTGGGAAGAACTATGAGGCCAAACAACACCTATAACTCATAATTAAAAACTTCCATACATGAATATTAAAAATTTCAATACAAACAGAGGGCGTCTGCAAGATGAAATCGTAGTTGGCTGTGATGGGGCGGGATTAGAATCAACTTTTTTGACGTGAACAGAGTTCCGTGACGTGGATGAATTTTTGCTGATAGCAATGATATATCGATTTTTCCCCAATGGTTTTTTCATCGAACATTGAAGAGGATGTGCCAAGAACAAGAATAGCTGAATATAATCGCCTAGGTGGGTGTTTGTCTGCAGACTATAAAACACTGTTTGATTGTTTGGAAAGAATGTTTCGAATTTATTTATGACTCTTTTGAATTATATAAGTATAATGTTGGAGTGAGGAGCATTGTTGCAAGAATAATCCGGTATTTATAGATGAGACATAAATCACAGAATTACTCATTTCTATTAAATGCTGAACTCCTGACATAAATTGTATGTTCTCTCCAATATGATGTCAGCATCAAAAATACCCTATCATGGGATGATGCTAAATCCACTGTAAAAACTGTTTCTCAGAAAATCGGTTTTCTACTTTTTCCAAGAACTAATTCACCCTCCAACGGCTTCTCATGATCTGTTTTTCATATAATATGTCTGGAGTTCAACTCCCAAAAAATACTCTGAGGATACTGCACGATGTTTCACGAACATTTTAGATTTTCTCTCGGGTTTTCCGTTCGAAAGCTGATAAAAGTTTTCTGAAAATATCAGTCTCTCATCCGAGCTCTCATCTCTTACGCCCTTTTTTTAGCAGCGACTAGAAGCTAATATACAAGGATGATTTATAGCATGGAAAACATCATGCTTTCTAGTGGTTTACTATACCAAATTCAGGAATGCCCTCGAGGAACTGATTTCGAATAACGTTTTTCGAGTGTTTTTCATTCATTGGAGAAATTTCATGAAGCTAGATCTCGTGCTATAGTCTTTTTCTAATTCGTTTTCTCTATTTTTTCGATTTTTCAATTGACTTGGCCGTTACTTGATGAAAATACATAGTTATTGTAAACAAACGAAAAACGATAACATTTTCATGATAAATATATTTATATAAATTTTTTTCACAGTAAACATTGTTTACATTATCTTTTTCTCCAGGTAGACAAGTAATTCTGTTTATCTAGTTTGGTTTAAATTTATACATTTTGTCGATATCAAAGAATATCTTTTCCTACGACCACGTATGAAAACGTCAATAATCACACTGTTTTGTTTTTCAGAAAGTAGCTCATATCACCATGGTATTGTTTATTTGAAAGAAAAAAAACACTAGTGTTGATATGAAAAATATCACAACGGTCGTCTGAATTTATATTAGAAATAATTAGGTATATTGTGAAGGTACTCACTGTCAATATAAGTGTTGTAGTTTCAGTGGACTGTATAATAATTGAAATGAAATAAAATTGTTGATACAATTACCAGAACAGAAACTCGTAGATGATCTATATTGATTTGAGAGGTTAAATCGAGGCCGTGGTTTCCTACCTTGAAAATCTTGAAGATTCTTGAAGTACCACCACAGGTGAAGTTCTGAGGTTGAGAGTTTGAGTTGATTAGATCACTGGCCAGCGCAGTAGTCACGAACAAAACAGGGAACAAGAGTTTTCGAAAGTAATCGCACTAGAAAATCTATATTCGAGCGAACGACCAAATCGCAAATTGTTCTTATCTTCTCAGTTCTCCCGTGCTTCGGCACAGGTGTGTTTTTGTTGAGAAATTGGTGATACGAGGGGCGATCGAAGTTTACTACATTAGAAACCACAGCAATATCGCGCAAAGTAAATTATATTATATTAACAATAATCAGACAAACACAAAGAGAAGGTGAAGACGGAACAATAAGCATTCTCAAATCAAATTCATATTCTTTATTGAAATTTCTGTCTCGTTTTGAATTATACCGAGAATCCTTTATCTATTAATTTCAATGTGTCTGATACATAAGCTCTGAATTCACTGGATCCTATACTCTTCGCTGGAACTATTTCGATGTTGATGACAGAGGGTTAGATCATTCAAAAGAGTACGGCTACAGTTTTATGCGCGGCTTGCTGCTTGCATCAGTTTGATATCACAGTATCATCAACGAGATTCTTCGGTATCACAGATATTTGCAAAGAGTCAAGGACGCACTAACTCGAGTAACTCGTACCTCGTACGCGCTTGCGAACTACATACTTCCATACATTCCTGGTTGCGTGATTACTGGCGCTAGCAGGCGTATGGTGTCAAGGTTGTTTATGTACGCTGGTGTCAATATCAATAAAATTTGTCCAAACTAAACTAACTCAATCAATCAGTAATTCACATAATGAAGAATTGTCGGAGAAGTATTCAAATATCATCTTGAATATGGAAATAAACAGTACTTGATATTGAATCAAAACCACCTGAAATTCTAGAGACCGCTCAAGTTACATTTTTTATAAGACCTCCCGCGAAATGAAAGTATTCGGAGTCGTAGGAAAAATAGTGTACAAAACTCGTTGGAAAGTGCATTTCCTTCACTCGTTACTTCAAACGACTACTCGTGTGAAATATATCACTTTCCTCACTTGTTGTGTAATATACTAATAAACTGTACTATGCCTTCAATAGCTTACAATCTAACCTCTATGAGAGTCACCTAATCAACTTATATTATGCACTAGTTCACTCCGCGATTAGCTGTAACATAATTGTGTGGGGCAGATCGACAGAAATTTCGAGGGTATTCATTTTGCATAAGCGATTTATACGTCTGATATTCAACTTAGACTATAGAGAGTCCTGCAGAGATACCTTCAGAAAAAATGACATATTGACTTGTATACAAGTATTTACCTTCACAAGCTATTGACTTATACTCACAAGAACAATAATAAATTTCAAAAAAATAGTGACTTTCATGAATATAACACCCGAACTAAGAATGACGTCCACCTATGCAAATTCAACCGAATGCAATTGAAAAAGTCCCCACTATATTCGGGAGGATACTTCTATAACATGCTACCATACAAAATTAAAAAATCTGAGAAAATTAATGAATTCAAGTCCGTTTTGAAATCATTCCTGATAGAAAATTGTTTTTACTCCTTGGATGAATTTATAGACCGATGCTCACAATGTCCACAAGACTAGTTTAATCCACAAGAATAGTTATGTAATTTTATTATTTAATTAACCATATACTTTGTTGTTCGTGCACATGTACCTTTATGTTTTGATTTGTATCATATTCCACTGCATTTTATTTATATCTATGTTTAATCTACTATTGTATGACTTGTCTCATGTCATGTATATGATTCGAAGAGATGAATAATAATCTAATCTAATCTAATCTACTATTTTGAGTATTTCTTGTCGTCAACATCATCACATACTTACGATCGAGCTTTCGATATCCTACGGTTTTTACATCGTCTTTTTTTTTTAGGTTATATACTCGAAGTATATCTACCACAATCATGTGATGAGGAATAGCAACATATTTTGTTGGGAAATATCTTGTATAAATAGAAAATCTCGACTAATGACCTATTGCATTCCGCATACGGTAAAATTCAATAAAATTTTCGCGTCATAAACTTGTTTTCATGACCGACGTGAAATGTGTGACTGTTGCGTTTGCCTTCCTCGGTATTTTATTGATCATATATTGGCCACATCGTTAGAAGTAATGGTTGAAGTGAAAATCGACTTGTATAGTAGCATCACCTACGAGAAATATGAAATCTGATATGGAGAAACGATATTTTTTGTGAATATCTAATAACTGGTATTGTGATGGAGAAAACTAATCTACTCTGTATCTGCTTGATTGATCAACTTTGTTTCAATCTTGGTTTTAATGTATAAATGATTGATAAGTAAGCTTTGCCTAGATTGAGAGCGATAAAATGTTTTGAAGCTTATTCCGATAAAAAATCACCGATGCAGTTACAAGACGGTGACAAGAAAATCTCAAGTATTAGGTAATTAGGTTTACTGATAATTATTTCAAAAGTTCTTTCATAGTCACATCAAGGATATATCTTACCACTGAACTGAAAGTTATTCGACACCCGAAAATATTATTCTTTTTTCCAAGCTTCTTTCCATTGATAATACTTTGTACTTATACAATTATTATAATTTATTTTAAGAAACAACATCATCATATTATACTAATAAATAATTTTCTTTGGCAGGTTAACTATTATATAGTGTTCTATGGTGTTGACCTCGATGTTGACAGATACCCCGACAGATACTCTTATTATAGTTCATGATCATGATCTCAGCTTGAAAATTGGCAGAGATATCAAGTTTACTTCCATCAATCCTGAGATCCATCCTATTTTTCATGATCATGATCTCAGCTTGAAAATTGGCAGAGATATCAAGTTTACTTCCATCAATCCTGAGATCCATCCTATTTTTGCTACTTGTCGCAATGTGATTTTTACATGTGAATACACTGTTAAGAAATCATTTCTACTCATGTTTACCATGACAGCCTAAAATTCATGCACTTACATATATATTTATGAATACAACCGCATAAAACCATATTAGCTATGAAAACTGCATATCTCAATATTTTTCACACCATATTTTTTATATAATGTATAGAAAGATGTATTGGATCATTCATTGTTTGAAACAACTTCCTCGTATTTCTAAGCTACAATCATGGACAAAATCTCGGAATAATTGCATGAGGAAAAGAAAATATGTCTAAGTACATATTTCCTTATAATCATCAGGATATCAGACACAGAAAGTTTATATTTTTCAAAACAAGATATATCGACTAATGTTCATTTAGAGCTTTTTCTCGAATCTTGAAGACCGGAAATTTGAATGAACCACCTTATATATCATATACATTGAAATCATTATTCAAAATCAATGAATGAAGCAACCAATATTTCACCATAAAAATGATATTTGCCGGTTGCAGACAACGTGTCTTATAAAACGTGTGTCACATACAATTTTTTCTATCTTGCTATAATTTGAAAAAAATGTATTTCGATGAATATAGCTGAATAATCTTCGATTGATAAAAATGATTACATTGAAATGTTTAAAATTTGACGTAAAAGCATAAAGCCCAGATTACTGCTGAGCGATTTTGGTTTTTGCGATATCAGCGATGAAAAATGCAATGTTGTCATTTTTTCAATTGGTCAGTTTGAATCGAATCACAATCTAAATTGAAATTTACCAATAACAATATTGCGTTTTTTACTGCTAGTATATCACCAAATTCAAAATTGCTTTGTAGTTAACTAATGAGCCTAACTCTTCAGACTTTCATTTGACAGTTCGATTGTACCAACCTCCAAAGAATAAAAAATGAGTAACGAAACAGAGGCTTCTTCGATACGCATTTGCATTCCATAATGACTTCATTACAGAACCAAAATAGAAAAAAATCTTTATGCAACCGGCCTTTGATGTCACTCGAACAAAAGACAGAGCTTCTTAGAAACACTCTGGAATTTAATGAGAATTTAGTATGACCAATTAATGATGCCTAAAATGATAAAATGATAAAATAATGAAGATATCTCGTAAAACTGAAAGGACTGCAGGAAATCGATGTTGAAAGTATTGTATTATTCGAGGTATTATTCGAACATAAAATATATAAACTACTAACATAACTATGAAGTGAATATTTCTATGACTGTCATGAAAGTGAAGATATATTTAACTAATATATTTATTTAATTTACCTATATCAATAATACCTCGATGGGTATTGAAGTGAAGTCCTGAAATCACTGAATCAAATTTTTGTTGAGCATTATTCGTGATATTCCGTTATAGGGTTAAGAACAATTTCACGAGAAATTCGATTGAATATTGGATTTCTACGGTCATGCAGAAAGTAGGCCTCCATCCAACAATTTCTAACGCAATAATTCACTCTCCATTGCACTTCCTATTGCCATCATAAAATATATATCAGTTGTTTTGGAATTGAATTACATATAAGGTATTTCAGTGAACCACGAATATGTGGGGACTATCAATTTTACTAAAACTGCGCAAGATATTGGGTCATCTTGGTGAACTTTACCATCTTCAAAATTCCTATAACAAACTTAATAATCTAGATGTTCATGGCGAGGTACTTATTTTTCTGAAGAATGGTGTCAAGTATGTACTATTTTTCAACATATAATATCATAAGAAACTAAACCTATTACGGAAACTCACCTAACAAGTTATATCCAATTTCCCGCCAATAGAAACAGCAGCAATAACAAATAATCGAACTGTCACTAACACATTCACGTTCGCAAGCAGACCAGTCGGAATACAAACGCTGCTAACGCAAATATTGACAAAAAACCTCTTGAAGTTATTCTACACGTAAAATGTTTGCCCAAGAATAACAGACAATTTAGAGTCCAGCCTCGGATGATTCCACAGTTTCCCAATTTCTCACTCGAACCGGCAACCAGCAACGAACGAAGAAACACCGAAGGTCATTTACACTAATTCGCGCAGAAGAAACAATCCAATTAGTCGATGAAAATTGAACCACTGTTGCGTTTTTTCATTGTCACATCAGGCAATTACTCTGGTCCAAATAAGGCCGGCGACTTTTCAAAAACCCGACCATAAACGTCCGCAACGATCTCCGGACGCAATAAATTTATTTCCAATTTGGCACAGCCGTTTCCCACTAACGATTAACCGTCCAAGAGGGGTCCAACGACCTTCCTGAGCCAGGGAGTCCTTCTGCACTGGCTCGTCGGACGCTGCAGTCTGACTGAAACCACCCACCGCGTTCGGGACCCAAAGACCTACATTCTCGCCGGTCCCCACCAGGTCCCCACTCGAGTCTCAGGTGCCAAGACACGCTCGATAGTTCTTTCGCTGATGGGCGATTTCTACCGGAGACTTCGACGATCGGTCAGACAGGTGCAGGGATTTAACAGTTGCCGCGGCGGTGTCATCTGCAGGAAGACGGGACGTGGTGTGATGGCACCCTTTTTTTTTGGAGGTGATTGAAATCTTTCATAAGGTGCGTTTTATTGGAAAGATTCCACTACTAGAATGTCGATTATGGTAGTTTTTTTAACCTTATCCTGAAACTGCTTGCAACTTTCCATTCCGTTTGCTTAGATGGAATGACAGGAAGAATATTGTGGAAGGGATGAAGAAAATGGCGATTCATCGCAAAGCAAACGCGATTTAATAACATAACATCAAAATAATTACCAAAAAGTAGGATGGTGAAGCTGTAAAAGCCTCTCATTCCACCTGAATAACCACTAATATATAGTAATATTTTCTATCAACTATCACAAATATTTAAGTATATATATATATATATTACCTTCAAATTAATAAACGTCAACAAATTAACAAGTTTGACGTCTTGTGATGTCGTTGTATTCGTCATTCCTACCACCGCTACCAGTAGAGAACCAATAAAACGCAAAACGCAAATTATAGACATCACATGAGTCTAATCCATCAGGGATACACATGAGACTTACTGGAACGTCTGGCCGAACGCGGCCACACAATGAAAACTAATTCCATCTAACTACATGCGTCTTCATAGGTTATATAATGCCTTGCACTACCCATGTAAAACATGACCTTGATTCTGAAAGTAAAACTCCATATATTTTCATGTAATATATCCAGGATTATTCTAGATATAATTATATTTTCCACATGTGTGTAGAGGTGCTTTTGCTATTTTATTCAAGTGTTCCATAGAGTTGATACATAGTTCAATGAATACACCAGTGAAAAAAAAATACACCAGCTAACACCGTCTAGCGTCCCCTGAGGTCCTGATTGTTTTAGTGTTAGTAAAATAATATAATAAATAGTATTCACCACTGTAGGTGTTATGTGACCTTTCCCATAGGTGTTTTTAATAATCAAACCCAATTGTCATTAACACTATAGTGTTAGTGCTGAATTTAGTAGAATGAACACTTTGGTGGTGTTCTTTATGCATTTCCGAGAGTGCGATTTGACACCGCAGTGGTGTGATGCACATTCTCTGATTCAATGAAGTTGAATTCTACCTCCACGAAATTTTCTTCGGTGCGTTTAAACTCTGATCAGGTACATGCGAAGACTTTTCTGGTGTGAAGGAACACTATATCATGAGTGTGTTCATGTGAATCATTGTTTTTCTTCAACACCTCTGGTGTTTTTTACTAAGTTGGATTACCTATAGAAATATAATTCATATGATGTTGTATTCTCAGGTGTTGTATTCGTCGGAGTTTGCTCTGAAATCCATTTGATTGAAATTAAACCCATTTTTTTTACTGTATAACTAGATGATATAATTTGCATGTAACTAAGTAAATAGTTACTGAACTTAGTTCAATCCATTGATCGATAGATATGCACCACACGAATCATAATAAAAAATAAATGAAACACAGTTAACAGTCAACTCCAGAAGATGTCTGGATTGACAATGAGATGATTGATGTCGCAATAATAATCGCATCATAAGTGAGGAAGCGTCATGTAAGATTACATGCAAAAAATTGTAATTCACATATTTCATGTAATATTATGTGAATCAACGTAATTCTGCTGTTATTACAATTACTTTTACTGAGAAATACATGCGTTTACAATATGCTGATTATTACATTCAATCATACATTAATGGTGAAATAATGAAAAAATCATGAGAATTCACATGTTCAATTCAAATATGAAGTTTCTTTTGTAATCAAGTTGAATAACTTGATTTGAGTCAATTTTCCTAATTCTAACTCTACTGTGCGTTGATATTCTGATTTTGATATATGATGGAGACTGATCAAAAGCTTATATTGAAAATTCAATTGAAAAAATCTTTTGAGATTGAAATTTCTATAGGAAGAAAATCCCTTATTTTTATGATGTTATCTTATTTAGCATCAAAAATAGGGATCGCTTTTTGAAGGTTTGTCTTTCCAAAAATTGTCAGTTTTATATTATATATGATATTGACATTATATTCTGTTGTTTATTTAAAAGAAAACCGCCAGGGGACCATGCATATATTTATATAACGTATTTTGAAGAAACATAATAATAATAATAATATAATAAAAATGATTTTATTGATAAGTAACAAGTACACACAAAAAAAAAATAGAAGTCAGAGCAATTAACACTTGTACCTATCAAAAGGTTGAATTCAATTTCTGAATACATCGTCAGTGACTTATATTCAGAGCTTGCTCTTCCATTCTTATCTAGGCGAAACCGTATTTTATAGAAACAGTATGTCTTCAAAATTGTTTTTTATAACAGTATCTTGTAGGTTCAGTGAAGCATTATATATGACCATGTTTTAACGATTTTTTAATAATTCCATAATATGCCACTCTTAGGTGTTATCGATCCCACAATGTTTCTATTAATTTGCATAAATAGTGAGATTATGAATATTATGTAATACATTATCAAGCATCATTTATATCATATTGTTTGCCTCAACATGACCATCAATTTGGATCGTAAATCCTGTATATTCACCTTAATCCACGTATATAAAAATGTCATCCACGTTTATAGCTTCGATGTCTGATTGTGTAAACCATAAAATCATGGCTATAAATTTCTTGCTGGATTGTCCGTCTTCGCAAATAATCGCATTCTGCTTCCTCTATATTCACCTTATATACCAACATTTTAAGTCCAGACGAAAATTCCAACAGTCAGTGATTTATAGGTACAAAATACTTTCATACCATTCACAACCATCTACTGTTTCACCTTTTAAGGATATTAGTATGCCTAACGAAGCAAATGATATTCTGATTGTACCATTAATTAGCGATGATCTTGGCTGAACTAGTTTTCTTCTGCTTTTATCATCTAGAATATCCAGCATTTCTGCAGAGCTCAGGTGGAGGAGACATAACATTATTTAGGAAGTGTAGAATATTTTTGGCTGATGGAGATTAATTGAGAACGATGGTGGTAGTAATAATGATGAAGAAAGGTATGAAGGTCAATTGCTGCTACAATATTTTCTTCTGAGTTATAAACAAGAATATTCGAACGATTTGGAATATATTGTTGTTGACAGTCCAAAGTACAGAAGGTACGTATAGAAATATTCACAGTTTCTAGACTGAAAACGGAAATAATCAACTAATGAAGAATCCATTTCTGATATGAAAATATTTCCGAACGATCACATCATGAAGTAGACTAGGTATATCATGAAACCATTACAATTTTTTTTTTCTCATCACGAACAACTCCAAGATGTTTTCGTAGAAAGGGAGGCATCTGTCTGGTATACTGAAGGATCCAAGATGAAAGAAAGGGCTGGAGTGGGAGTTGCAGGGCCAAATTGCAGGCTCCCATAACCATCTTTCAAGCAGAAGTACATGCTATCCCCAAAGGGACATTCATAAGATAGCCGAGCAGCACTAAAAGCTATGAATTCACAACTGACAGCGAATAATCAGGTCACTTTGATAAGTGTTCCAAGTCACAAGGGAGTTGAAGGCAACGAGGAAGCAGACTGCCTTGCCGATGAAGAAGCAAATACACAATTTCTGGGCCTAGAACCCTTCTGTGGTTCGACGTTGGGAAGCGGATGAAATGAAATCTCATTGGAATAAAGTGCAAGGACAAAGCCAAGCAAAAAGGCTAGTAAGCGTTTCGCCATGGAAAGCTGAACAACTTTTCGAGTTGAACAAAGACGATGTAACGGGACTCCTCACAGGACACTGTCCTCTGAGGTATCACCTCAAAAAGATGGGTAAAACAGAGAGTGATTGTTGCCACTATACTGCGAGAACTTTGCTGAAACTTCAGAACATTTGCTTTGCGAATATCCAGCGATCTGCTGCAAGAGGCTCAAGTTCCTGATAGGGGCTTTCTTAAAGCCCTCCGATATCAGGAAGTTAGATCTTCCAGGAAACTTATAAACCTTGCACGGAATCCCAAGACTCGAAAAGATTAGGGATGATGCACAAATAAATCGAGGCACAGTTTCAACTACTTCCCCCCCTATAATGTACAATCTACTTCAAGATTCCCAGATACTCACAATTTCAGCCCAAATGAGTAGCCTGAAAATAATTTTTGAAAGTGAATTTCAGTGATCGATTGGTATTTCAAGGGTATTTTATTTACTCCTGAGACAGACTGCAAAAAATAAGTTATAATTTTATGGTGTTGGTTATGCCACAACAGTCACTCTTCAACCTCACTGGGAATGGAGAAATGTTAGCACATATTGCAATCGTACTATACTTTCCGTGAACATATAAATATAAGTAAGTAGCAATTATATCTAGGAAATACTCAATTTGATTTATTTGTAACCATCTATGAAAAAACAGTTGATTTACCGCAGTGCATCGCTAATATCACTACAGCGTAGAATAATTCGAAGAATTTGTGAAGGTACCTATATGCTACTTTGATATATATTCCTCTGAATTGATGGCAGCTATATAAAGGTATATTACCAGGTGTATCGGAAGACATTTTCAGAATTGCCGAGAACTTTACATTCGAGAGTTTTTGAAATCGCTGATCCGGGTTCAGATTCACAATTGGATTTCTAGATTCATGATCAGGGATTTCAAACCATCCTGGAAAATGAAATTCTCAACAATTCAAAAGAACCTCGGAAAAGTGACCGTTTACCCCATTAGTGGCAACTGATTTTTAATTTGACACCAGATTTAGGATCAGCGACCTTGTGAACATAGTATTTTAGACGAGTTCCAAGGACCTCAAATAATTATGAACACAGTCTGTTTGATGACCTGTCAAATTTCCTGTTATTCAATGTGTAGTTTATTTGTGAAACTAGCAATTTTCTGGTTTTGGGTCCATGACAACTTTTTTTTGTGTCGTTGAGGAAAAAACATTTGAGGATAAATGTAATGGTAATAGAAAAAAAACAGATATAGAAACAGCGGTAAAAATAAACGATACAAATATTGAACAAACTAATAGTTATTTATGTATTAAGGGAATTATGAGGGCCTTAATTACCGATGGCAAAGTTTGCGTCCCGAGGGCCTCTGGCCCGAGGGACAGCAATTGCCAGAGGTTATTAAGGCTCTATAATTCCCGTGGTACATGGATAATTTTATTTTTGACCGATTTCAATAACAATATGTCCATATTTAGAACGCAATAAATGTTTAAATTCATAACCTTTCTGGTATATTTGAATTAGGTAGCGTTGATTGTAGCATTGTAGCATGTTTATAAGCAAACTTTCTTTATCAATCAATGTTTTTCCGTTAAAAACGTGTTTATTTTTTACCACAAATCGACGATCTTTTCCTGATATAATGGAGGATATTATAAAAAAAGCAGAAAAAGCAAGACAATCATTACTTCCATCGAAAAGTGAAGCCCTATATCAAAAAGAATACAACTTATATCTGAAGTGGCTGACACAGAGAAATGTTATGTCAAAAGATGCCAACGAAACTGTCTTCGTGGCATATTTTCAAGAACTGGTAAAGTATTTTCAGTATTTTCTGGTAGATTTGGTAATAATTGTATTTATTCGTTGCAGTCAGAAACGTTTAGCCCAAATTCGTTATGGACTAAATGGTCAATGCTCAAATCGATGGTGACCATATATGAGAAAAGAGATATCACCAAGTTCAACGAACTAGAGGCTTTTTTGAAACGGCAAAGTAAGGGGTATAAGCCGAAAAAGTCTGCTGTCTTATCTCCTAAAGATGTCATCAAATTTCTAAAGGACGCCCCTAATGAAATTCATTTATTGCATAAGGTAATTTTTTTCTCATAATTTTCTTTTTCGTTTGTTTATTTCGTTTTATTTGTTATAGGTTGTTCTAATTATGGGTTATTTTGGAGGATGCAGAACTCAGGAACTTCTAAATATGAGTATAGCAGATATAGAGGACCGGGATACTGTTATGGTAGTGAACGTACCAGAAAGTAAAACTGGTGTATCGAAGAAATTTACAGTTGTGGATGAAAAAGAGTTCTCTGCTTTGCCTTTATTGAGACTTTATATGTCCTTGCGTCCTGAAGGTAGGTACAAAACGATTTTTTTTGAGCTTCCGACAAAATAAATGTACAACTCAGCCAATTGGAAAGAATATGTTTGGCAAAATTCCCAGCAAAATCGCAATGTATTTAGGATCGCCAAACCCACTAACCTATACGGGACATTGCCTTCGTCGCACTTCTGCTACTGCCCTAGCCAATGCAGGAGCAACTATGACAAACTTAAAAAGACACGGAGGTTGGAGAAGTTCCACGGTGGCAGAGGGGTATCTGGAGGACAGTATCGAATTGAGAAATAAAACGGCGCGTATGCTGCCTACTTTGCCATCAGAAGAGGCAGGCACCTCGACTGTAGTGAACAGTAACAGCACCACCCATAAAAAAGAAGAAATTGTTTCCAGCGGCGGAAGTAATTTTCAGGGAACATTTGAAAATTGTACATTTATTATTTGTAATGACGTGAATAAGGAAAATAGGTCTTAGTTTTCATTACATATAAACGTTTATAAGCATTTCTTGTATCATTTTCACCTGTAAAAGGTAAGAGGGAGTTTTTGAACCTTAATATCCCAAGGGAGTTATGACCCTCATTATAGATATCGTAACTATGACGATATAAGCTTATAATGTCACTGTCAGAAATAAAAATATCAAGTATCTTGGCATAAAGATACAGAAAGATGGAACAAACGAAGCAGAATTGAATGATAGACTGGAAAACACATCAAAATTATACCACGCCTTAAAAAACTCCTTCATCACGAAAAAACAAGCATCAACCAAGACAAAGATGAAGATATATAAAACAATATATAGACTAACATTAATCTTTGGATGTGAATGTTGGGTGCTCACTAAAAAACAAAATACAAGCAATGGAAATGAAATACCTAAGAGCTGTGAAAGGAATAACAATAAGAGACAAAATACGTAATGAAGTGATAAGGAAAGAACTCGAAATCGAATCCATACTGGATACCATAGAAAGACAACGTTTAAAATGGTTCGGACACCTGATAAGAATGAAAGATGGAAGACAAACGAAGAAAATTTGGCAGGCAAAGAGAATTGATAAATTACCTAGGGGAAGACCACAAAGAAGACATGATGGGATAACGAGGTGACGGAAAGTTTGAGGAAGAGGAACAAAAAGTGGAGAGAGGGAAAAAAATTCGCGAAGAACGAGAAGAACTGGACAAAATTTATTTATACAAAATTATGTTGGTATCCCTTGACACCTTCGGGTATATACAACAAGGTTTTTGATTCCATCAACATATTGTCCATCAGGACACATGCCATAACAATTTGACCAGTTGCCAATTTTCCTATATGTATATATTCAGCGTCGTTCTTTATTTTGATTCCTTTCTATTCGGTTGACATCATGTAGAGCATATCTATACCACTGAACAAAAATTCTATTGTGCACGTAAGCATTATATAAGGAAATAATGTATCATTGTACTCATAGTTTTGGTTTCTTCCATCATTGAGTATTGTAGATGGTGATATATACCAAGCATGGATATTGAAAATAACTTATGGGAACAGTTGACTGGTAGGTATAAATATTCACAGTGCTCAACTATATGAGTAAGCAAGCCTAATAACCATTGGAAAATCTATCAAATACAATAACATCTTAATGACCAATCAGTGGGTATTAACTCACAGCATTACATAATTATAAATTAATCTATTTTATATCGATCTGGATACCGAAACACCCCGAGCTATTTATGTAAAGTATCATATAAACTTGCCCTGCAGATACCGCATAACATTATCTGTTTCGATTATCTAGCAATATCAACATACGATTAGATATTTAATTATTATTTGCGATCAGATATACAGTTCGATTTCTGTCCATGTCTATTTTTTGTCGTGTGGGTGTAGATATCGAACGAACTGAAAGAAGTCAGTTTGCGTGTAGCATGATCAGTTGATGAGTTTTTGCGATATCTTAAATCATTTTGTGGAGTTATCTCGTGTTCGACGTCAGTATTATAAGAGGGCAACCCGTGAAGGCATCATGTCGAGATTTAACGCCAATATTTCAGCCATTACGTCAATATTTCAAGCAAACTAACGTCTCACTCGCAGTTTTCAGTAATAATGATAACGACCACAGAACATTTAGACAAGTGAACTACTTGCTGTCGAATTGACCATATCTCATTGCTATTGGTGGAAGCATCTGAGCATTCTAAGGTTGGTACCAATCTGTCAAAAATGTCAACTGTCATTTAATCCGATTGTTTCCATATCAGGTTTTATAAACATTTACGAAACATTTATATCTATGAATAAAAAAAATATAGTTGATTTGATGTGCTCAAACAGCTGCCACCGAAAGCTGTTTGATATGGTCAATTAGATCTGCTGGACCACCACAAAGTACATAACCACACATATTTTTGCTATAACTCGAGTCGCAAGTATTTTGCCGCTACTCAAAATTCATTTGTTTGAGGTTCTAGACTTCTTAAAACTTACTTTAATCTAGGTATTCTGCCTAGATTTCCCGGAATGTGAGTGTTAATTCTTATCGAATTATAATTCAAATGAAAAGACCACTCAATAGTCAATCAGTTATCACGTGATATTTAGGCGAGGAAGATGGATCTAAGTTGGTAATTATGTCAACTGTCAAATAGTATATTCTATACGATTTCGGTTTCAGGATCCAGAATGCAATTTTTTTTCAGGTTTTCTTGGAATTCATATTGTTTTCGACAACGATCAGTTGGAATTGAGTGAATATTTTTCCAATTTCCAATTGAGAATGTTTTCTTTCCAGATATTATAACTTTCTGGATCCTGGAACAATAAATGTACTTTTTCTACAAACGTCAAAAAATGACAAGGTTCGCGCATTGATAACAATATGCAAAGTGACCCTTTTTTTTTTCATTTTCCTTCGTTACCATGACACCATGCGCAAAGTAGTGTGCGAAATACTTACTTTGCACACTGCATGTAAACTATATGGGATTTTTATATTTTAACCTTTATGTTCCTCAATCAAGCAAAAATCAAAAAAATCATTTATTTATTAATGTATAACAATAATTAAGGCTTTCAAATTGTGAGAAAATTTAACACTACCTAATTTTATTTATTATTTACAATGTTAACATTAATGGTGCAGCCAGTGCACTAACCAATATTTATTCCTAAACCAGATAACTCAGATTCAGCTCGTGATATCGTATATAGTTTTGGGAGTTGGAAGACTATCCATTTTTGATTTGCAAACAACTGCCGTAGAGGTGACAGCACTTTATCCTGAAATTTCACGTTTTATTTGATATTTGAATTTTTTTGTTGATATAATCTTCCACGTATCCTTCGGCCAAAGTCGAAGATTTCCATCCTACATGTCGCTTCAAAACACATATATCGGCCCCCGTATCAGCAAGAACTGTCACTTTGAAATAATTGTCAACAAATGCCATTTTATTTCCATAGTTACAGTAATTACTTGATTTGGAAAAACAGTTTAAGCTAGTTCAATACTATTTTTCATATTAGGCTAAGCATGTTACTTATTTTAGAACAATATTTTTGACGTTTGTAGAAAAAATTTTGTTTGCATCTCATGCGCGAAGTAGCATTTCGCGCACTGGATACAAAAATGACTATTATTTCTGCTTCAAGATGGCGGACAAAATCAAGTCAGATCAGCTTGAAATTCTGCAAATGAATTGAGAAATGAATTCAACTTAAAAAAGTTATACGTTTCTATTCGCAGTGCTATAAGTTTTTAACCCAAGCTCCTAATATATATTTCCAAATGATGGAAATTTCATCTAGAAAATCGGTCACACGCTGTAACCAAAATGTGGTACAGTTGCGAACCTTATTAGTTGTATTTATCCCATGCAGGCGGAAACTTTAAATCGCGCCATAAAGATTTATATCTCCACAAAAACAATACGTAACTGTTCATATCCCTCCAAAAAAAGACAATGCGATAATAAGCCCGCCAATTTGAGGCAGTAAATTCGGGGTCCATCATTATACAAGAAACGGATCTCATAGTGGATGTAACAGAGGCGGATTCAGACGTAAAATATGAAGGGCACATTATAAAATCACAGTTTCGAGGACTACAGTGTGTCTAAACAAAAAAATCCTTCAGGCAACATTACTTGGTATTGTTTGAAAGCTTTTTGAAATGCCCCATCATCGCGATTTCATAAACACAATAGGTACATAAAAGATATACGGGGTCGGATAAATCATGGTAGTCCCAAAAAGAAAATTCAGTGTATTAAGTGCCTTTTTTTAATTTCTAAATTCATAGCAAAGCGCTTTCGACTATTGAGTCATCATCTCCATAAATTTATAGTAGATCATATGTAAAATTACTGGATCAAAACATATTTGAAATTTGGTATTTTTCCCAAATTTGGGACAAACTTGATATGAACAAACATTCGAAGCGAAATCATGGTAAAGTTGCACGACTTCTTGCCGCACAAAAAGCCTTTTCCAATTTGAAGAAGTATTTGAAGAAGTATTCAACGTGTTGAGGCTTCCTTAAATATAAATCCAAAATATTTTTGGAAGTACCTAAGTAGCAAAACATCTTCAAATATGATTCCCAATAATATGCATTTTGGAGATTTGGTGGCCAGTGACAATGAAAAAATTGCAGAATATTTTGCTGACTACTTTTCAACCGCATATGTACCAACACAAAAGAATAATATAATTTCCAATGTTTCCCCCAACCTATACTTTGATATTGATACTCCTGAAATTAATATCACAATGTTATATGATAAAATCAACAAATTGCCTAACCGATTCTCAATAGGTCCCGATGGCATACCAAATATTTTCTTAAAAAATTGTGTTTGTACATTATGTCACCCACTGCTTATGTTATTCAATCTGTCTTTAAAATCTGGGACTTTTCCTGATATATGGAAATCAAGTTACGTTATTCCAATTCACAAATCTGGTGACCGTAGTAATATTGAGAATTATCGTGCTGTATGTAACCAATCAGCAATTCCCAAGCTTTTTGATAGCCTTGTTTGTGATCAACTAAATTTCTCGTGTAAAGAATTACTATCAAGCAATCAACATGGGTTTTCTAAAAGCAAATCAACAGTCACTAACTTGGTTTTGTATGAACATAAGATTTTGAATGCTTTAGAAAATAGAGCACAAGTGGATTCAATTTATATAGATTTTTCAAAAGCTTTCGATCGAGTTAACCATGAGATATTGATAAATAAGTTGGGCAATATGGGGTTCAATCGGGGTCTTTTGAAATGGTTATGCAGCTTTCTAGTTGATCGTTGCCAGAAAGTGAGAGTGAGAGGACATACTTCAAGAGAAATATTGGTTTCCTCTGGAGTTCCACAGGGTGCTCATTGCTCACCTTTACTATTCAATTTATTCATAAATGACATTGGAGACTGTTTTGAAGCTAGCGAATTCCTGATGTTTGCAGATGATCTCAAACTTTTTAAAATAATCAAGTCCTCAACTGATCAAGATCTGTTACAAAAGGATCTAGATAATTTGTCTCACTGGTGCAATTCAAATAAACTGTTTCTAAACATTAATAAATGCTATCACATTAGTTTTTTCAAACGAAACAAAAACTTTGGCGCACATTACTTTCTAGAAAATCAAGAACTTAAATATGCCCCACTAGTTAAAGATCTTGGGATAACATTCGATGAACAGGTCACATTTGCTGAACATATAAATAATGTTTCTGTTAAATCGAGTAAAGTTTTAGGTTGTATACTTCGTAACTGTAGTGAATTTTCTCTAACTTCATTGATTAGAATCTATCAGACACTTGTTTTATCAAACTTAGAATATGCATCTATTGTATGGTCACCGCTTGATAATAACAAAAGCAGAATTCTAGAAAGGACTCAACATAAATTTCTGAGATTTTGTGCATTCAAAAGTGGGCATCGAATCATGGATCATGATTACAAACCAATTATGGAGGCTTTAAACTTGAAACCACTTAGTAAAAGGAGGCTTGATTTCGATCTATGCTTCATATATAAAATATTGAATGGAATGACTGTTTGTCCTGAAATATTAGTGCATAGAGCTCAATGTGCCGACTAGAACTCTTCGAAATCACGAGTTATTTCACATTACCTTTCACCCCACAAATTATGGACAACATTCACCACTGCAAAGAACACTAAAAACAATAAATGATAATAATATAGATATATTGGGGTGCTCTCTGACTGATTTCAGAAGAAAAATAAAAAATGTTCAAAGGTGAATCAAATTATAACAGATTTTGGGATATGTACAGTGAAATAAAAATTTTTTAGCTTCTTTCTATGAGATGTATATTAATAAGTAGGTTTTATGTATTATTTGTTTAAGTTTATATTTTTGTAGGAATTGGGTTCGTCCCGTTAAAAAGATTATTATTATTATTATTATTATTATTATTAACTTTCGAATAATTACCAATAACCCCAACTTCATGCAGGATTTTATTATTTTTATTAAAAAAATTTAATTTGAATAAATGACACTATATAATGGCCATTTTTCCTACCCTACCTTTTCAATTTTTCTGTTAACTTTGGACCCCACGAAAGCCATAAGACCTATCACAAATATTTAATTTCAAAGTAGGTACTGCACCCAACAAGGAATAAATGTTCGAACTAGGATAGTGGATAGAAGGATAAAAAAAATGAAATGAAAAACTAGGTAGGTGAATTCTTCAATTATTGCGCAATTTTTCAGTTATTGCTGGTTGAACAAGGGTGTTTTTAATGATTTTTCCTTAGTCAGTCAGGTCTATTGGGTCTATTACATTCGATATTTTATCGGTTTTCTGTATAACCCTGTATATTTTTGGAAAAGCGCATGAAATGTGCCTTGATTGCGAGCTTGATTGTCTTATCTGAAGATTTTCGCCAAACTTCGCAATTTCGAAAACATCGATAAATTCCTAATTTCCGATTACATTAAACCTAACAATATAGATAATTGTCCCATGATATCTTAAAAGCATTATAATTGGAATTGATAGGGCATACATCGAAGGCTTCAAACATAATTAAGAATTGGTAAAGATCAATGAAATAAATACATTTTATCTCTTGGCCAAGTCATCACAGTTGTAATAACTGGTAGACAACAAATAGAAAACAACTACTGAATTCCTGGCTATCAGCCAATGTTGTATACCTATACCAGTCATTATGTATTATGCTCGGTTGATACGTGATACGTTTTGATACTCTTCAAATCATGGCTTTTCATTTTGCATTGATTAGCTTAGTGGAGCTATAAGTCACTCCCATGTTTCATGACATTGTAACTTCGTTTCCCGCCGCATGGAGTCGCTACTTACAAATCTCTCTTGGATCCCTGCCTAGTGCTGTGAAATATGCCTTGCACTGATGAGGGCCAATAAGCCCGAAACCGGTCTGTATAGGTTGTCAAGCGTACCTGTTAATAAATTATTTGTTTTTCCATCGTAGTTTTCCACATATTAAAATTCAAAATGCATTTGATATTTTTAATTGGATAAGTCTTGATTCTTTAAACTTTTCGTCCATCTCATGGCTTTTCATTCTGATGTCATTCTATTGAGAACTCCTACCTACAAGATGGTCGACTGTCAATTACTGTTTTGCGGTTACTGTTGTACTCCACGCATCGTTGTTTGGACTGCTAAAAACGCCCAAATTGACAGGAGAAAGAATGTCCCAAATTTCGTTATTTATCTTAAATTCGGAAGTTGTTCGACTGGTTTTTTGTCTTTTCGTTGTTCGGTCACCTTCGCGCGGAGGTTTCGAAATTTGTGGGCCCATTAAATTTTATTCGCCACTAAGAAGCAATAAAGTTTTGAAAATACGTTTTTTTGGTCTCGCATTATTTGTCGCTACCTTTTTTCTCCATGTGGCAATGACGTATCAATTTGCACTCCAGTTGTTCATTGTTTTCAATGTAATTATTTGGAAATTGTGATGCGTAAAATAATGAGGCGTGGGTAATAAATTATGTTCTGCTTGGTCCTGCTGTCAGAACGCCTGTCGAAGTCAGCTGCATTGATCGATTTCTTTCATGAGGATTCTCTGGACCGCACTCGTTCAATTTCTGCAGGAAAAACTTCTTTTATAATCTCGAAAATTTTCCAATGCTCACGAGAATAATTTTGTTCGAGAGTTCAGAGCAAAATGTTCAGTGCAGATTAGATCAAATTTATTCATCCAGCTGTTTAGCATGAATCATTTTCATTCTGTCCTCTCAATCGATGGGCGAATTACATGAAACACTGTAGTTTGTTAGGTATAGAATTGCATTCGTGCACAAATGTTATTATCCTCATACTGAAAACGCGAGATTTTGTTGTCTGTATTAGATCGATTGTGGTTGGATGTGGTATTGAAATGTTCCATGACAGTTTTCCGGTATATAGATATGAATAATTTTTGCAGGTTCTGTGCGGTATAAATAGAAAAAAGTTGCGAAACACACCTAGGAAATTTTTTATTCACGACCTTGACAAGGTTGACTGGTTCGCTTTACTTCACAAAACGATTGCCGACCGAGAACAACAATGAGTGGTATTGTATTTCTGTATAATAATAATAATTCAAATTTAATTGTAATGACAAATGATTAAGCATATTTAACCACATTATCTCCGCTGGCCATCGATAATGCCGATTGATTTTGTGTACTGCGACTATTTTAAATACCAGTGCCGTTATAATTGTTCTGAAGTTATTATAGGTTTTACTAAGAAATATAAAATATATCGTGTAAACTGATTTTAATGATCAGTGGTTGGGACTTTTTCCTAACAATATTAAGTTACTATACTTAATACTTGTCTGACCAGGCGAATGATATTATTAATAGGAGCCTCAACTTCTATAAAAATTTCCATTTTATCACTGAAAAACATTGTTTTATTAGGATCGAAATGACACTTTGTTTGACGAGCGAATATTGCGTTCTCCTGATCTAGAAGATTAAAGAATTTAGAATTTGGGGATTCGATTTCCATTTGAAAGAAAATAAATGTTATGGAAGGAAAAGTACTGAAAGTTTAAAATATCGTAGGATTTAAAAAAACAACTTTATCTCCTAGGCACTAAAAGTGCTGCCTAGCAACATACATATTAATGATTTTGTTGTGTTAGAGAAACGTCAACTCCTAGAGCTGATTTCAGAATAAAAATGGACGTATTTTGAGGCGGTTGCAGAAAATAAATATTTTGATGAACTGTTCAATGGAAATCATATTTGATCATATTTGATTCTTGACTCATTGTTTCTTCGATTTTCATGACAATCACATTCATATTCTTGATCGAAACACTCCAACAAAACTATGATACAAGGAATGAATCCAATCAAATCATAATCCGGAAACCTGAAGAAAAGTATTTATATTAAAAACAAAAGGACTCATAGTAATTCCGCAACACCTGATGAGAAGCTATTTTCAGACAGGATGAAGATTCACCATAATCATTCATGAAACGTAGATTCATAACTACTTATTAACATCTATAGAAATCCGGTTACTGGAGAATATTTACCTTTCTTTCGTGATAAAACATCGATAATGGATTATCTCTTACTTGACCAACTCCGCTTCTAAAGGCAGAGCTGAAAAACGAAAGCCCTAGTTGTGTCTATCAAATTATATACCTGATATAAACGATACAACCGAGACTTCTCATATTTTTTGTAATACTGAATGTCATGCAGGTTGTGATTATCTGTATATATTATAATTAAAATTAGATTAATTAGGAGAGCTTGATATTGCGAAAACAAGCATGAAGCATGATTATTATTTGTCTATAACAAGTTTCTCATGACTTGACTCACATTGAATTAAACGACTTTTCAAGTGCGGATACTTCACTATAGAAATCTGAATTCTTTATATACCATGTACTATATAAAATATAAACGGTGGAACTTTCAAACTTGAGCATTTTGCAGGATATCTTGAGTTTTTGAGGTATCCGGTAATTATTGGAGATTTCTCAATTATTCATGAAGTATACAGGGTATCATTGAAATATTGACATAGCAGTAGGCGTAGATACAAGTTCAGAGATGGATAATAACATTCATGAAAATCGACAAATTGATGAACATGGCTTAGCAAATTTGTAATGTGGGAGCTAGGGTCTCAAAAAAATGTTTCATTCAAAATATCAAATTATACGTTATCATTATGACTAAAAAAAGGCGTGACACATTGTGAATCATAAGTTAGTATTGAAGATAGTATGCAGGTAGCAGAACTAACCCATCAAAATCGTCCCACAATTGTTTGATTTGTTACGCTTTCCTCAATAAAAATCTGTAAATTTTTGGAATAGCATATAGTAGTAGGGGAGCCCAAGCGGGGATTCTGGGATTCACTCGAGCCCGACAGATTATCATATAGGGGATACCTTACACCCTGTTGAGCACTTCCACCAAATCTCAGCCCTCTATATAGAGGGCTGATGATCAGAATAGTTATGGTTCACTCAACATCCCTTCTGAATATCTGGCGCGCTCGAATAAATCCTTTTTTTTTTCATTTTCAACCACGCAAACCGGCAGATTATTATTCCTCCGTTATCAAAAACACGTGGAGCGCATATACTATCAATATCTGACGCGCTAGAGTATATCTTTGTGACTATTTTTTTTATATTTTCGAGGAACTGTACACGGTCTTCCCACCAGTAAAAGAGCATACATAATATAAAATTGTTTCTCTTTACTCTAGAGTGAATTCCCATTCAGCCTCTCGGCCTCCCTTACTATAAATTGGGAATTGAACAATAATATTGACGGTTTCGAGGATTTTCTGTGAGCCCTCGTAGTTTAGGAAATATCGAATCTATTCGACACTTTTGCCGCGTACTGTATAAATAACCTCGTAATTCAATATAATAACAGCTTTTCCATTTGTCGACTGATTGATTCTATCATTTCAGAGTTGGTAATTACAGATTACCCAATAGAAAAAAATAGTTTCTAATGAAACCCTGAATTTTCAATTATTGCTTGCCAACAATAAATCATAAAATCGCAAGCTGTGGGAACCGAAGGATAAATGTGCATATGATAATATCAATAATGAAGGGCGTGGTCGTTCTGTGGGTGGCAATAAACTAGATAAAAACTTGTTTCGAATCAGAGTAGATTTTTATTCGCCTTGATGATAATAATCGTTCTCTCAATATCTGCCGAATTGAGTTCGTTCTGATGGTTGCATTGCATCTCAGCGATGTGAGTAATCAATAATGTGACATGACCCCAAAAAATTATGTGAAAATTACACCATTATGATGTGAATGTAAAGGCCAAAATGAGATAACAGTCATGAAAGCTAACTTGGTAACAGGGGCGGCAAGTTTTGATTTTTTTGAATTTATTTTCAACCAATTAGAAGGCTCCTTTTTGTATATGTTGCTTATAGCAAGAGGAGATTACCGCAACCATTTCACGCACTTGTCAAATGAACCAATCAGGAGCTCTATATAGTCAAGTTCGGATTATCGATAAAACAAACTCGACTCTTGACTCTGATTGGCCTGTCAAGTTTGGTGTTTTCAGAGTTGTGTATGTGAAGGTGAAACTTCAAAAAAAAATCACGCTGATTTTACCAAATTTCAGAACATTTAGGTACTCTGTTTGTAAAATAGCCTACTAAAATTCCACTGGTGATTGGATTTCAAGCAACTCAGTTTCGTATATGTAATAAATCAACAGACTTATCGCGAAAATCCAATCACTTGTGGTATTACTACTGATTATTTTGTTACTTCCAATTGACGGAATTAATGAGTGATAATTTTCCTGTCAAAAATAAAGTACCCTATATCAATTGACAAAAGTCACTCAGAATAAAATCTGGATAGACTTGTGATATTAGATGTTATGATTGAAAATGTATTGATGTTTCAAATGTTCCTGGAATTTTAGTAATAATTTCAGTTACTATCTACGCAAATTGGTTGGTAGGGTTCATCTTCTCATCACATTGAAAGCAACTCCAATTCATGAAATTTTCTTACCGAATCTCCCACGCAGCAGAATTAATTCCCTTTAATTTTTTTCGTCGACTCGGGATAATATTTTATCAATAAAAACTTTCGTGACCTTGAATAAAAAAATAACGGCAATATTTCTGCAGCTAGGGAGATCATAAGTGACAGTTAGTTTCAATTAGATTTTTGACTATTCGAACAGTAAATTCGAAAGTGACTACCATCAATTTTGACTATTTAACTTCATTGAAAGTGTTATTCTTAGTATCTGAAATTTTATATACTTGTCTTGTCTTCAATTATCTTTTCTTTCGTTGATCAATTTTCCAAAGGTTTTATTTCAAAAATATCAAATCTGACAATCTCTATCAACAACTTCAAATTACCTAGCAAAATAAAATTCCAAAAATATACAATTTGTTTAACTTTATCTCAGAGTAACATTACGAAGTAACAGAAAGGTATAGCTATGTTTCTGTGTGTATCTTTAGTTTATTTTCGATAAAGCTATAGTATTTACTCAATGAGTCGCAATATTTTGTGACCCTCCATTATCATGAAAGAAGCCCAGCAGTATTTATAATTGGCGTATTCGAGCAAGCTACTAATTTGACAGCAAGATAGACGGGCCCGCTTTGTGGCAAAATGCCCAATGGACTCTAATTATCCCAAAGAAAACATTTTTTGTCGAGTTAACTGTCCTGCTGATTTATTGACAGTATTGTGTTGACGATAAATCATCTCGATTCGGATACGAAGTGAAAACTTCAGTACCTTTGAGAATTCTATAAATTTCAGTGGTGAACTCAAATTCTTTGAACATGAATTCAGATGGATTGTTGAAAGAGAACAATCATTACCTGGGAAATACCATGCGGATTGTTGTTTTTAAATAGCATTTGTTAATGTTTGATATTTAATAAATTCAATTTCATTTCACATCAAAATAAGTCTTCAATTTATCAGAATTGTTCACTATACCTACTGAATTCATCATTAAAAAGTAGAAATTTCCCCTTGAAAAAAATTTCACGATATCAATTAATGAAGAAGAGAATGAGTACTACCAACTGATTTTTCCTCAAATCATGGAAAACAATATCAGTGTAATCGTAACAGTATGCAAAACCAGATAACCTTCATCGGAACAACATCATATTATGTATTATCATTTTCATAAAATTATCGCTAATATAAGAAAATATAGTATTGTTTCGTCAATAATTTGAAATTTTTGTTCCTATGTAACAACTATATCATTATATAGCAAATTCTATTGATAGAGCAACCTTAAATTGATAATATGAAAGGAAAACATGTAAATTGTCAGAGTCTGGTAAAATAAATCTCATCATCTATTCAAGTGAATAGGCACAGAAATTCCTGACATCATCATCATGAATGGAATATCACCGATTTCGTAGGATATCTCGAAAACGAAGAAAAATAAAAGAATATAATTACTTAATAGTTTGTCATTTTGTCATTCATTGCAATATCAAAATTGTCGGTGGCGTTATTGAAAAAATTTATATTTACTTTCGTCAAAGATAATGCTGATAAATAGGGTATTGTTCATTATGGTAGGACATGTCTGATGCCATTCGAATTCTAGAAATTAAACAGCCCTACGAATTTCAGAGTAGTACCTTCAAATGATGATGAAATATTCAAGAAAATCTGAAACCACAATTATTTTTCATCGTTCTCTCATCGATGCAGTTTGATTTCAATCGACCTATTTTGACCACTATTTCACCCTGTAAAATTCACTGTACGTTGTTCTGGGGCACCCTGTATATTTGACAGTCATTAATAGCATGGCAACAAACCCACCACTCAGCTACATTCGATGTTATTATAATATTCCAATGAACTACTTCGTTTCTAAATAGTAAATAGGATTTATCGAACAATAGAATAAAGGTATCAATTATAATTATCAATATCCGCAACTACTAGATCTATAGTGAAAAAATATGTCGCATTGGCAGCTGTACAAATTGATGTAATAATCGATCCAGATAGAGATCTTGAGCAATAACTTATCGGTATTATGTTTGTCACAATCAACATCACATCTGGCTAAACGGATTTCCTATAATGATTTATTATGAATTGTTGCTCTGACATTTTCGACAATGAATTGCATGAATGGGTAAGTTGTTGAAGTTGTTCCGAATAATTTGGAACATTTATGTATCTTATGTAAAGCTTTTTTCATGATATTGCGTTATAATTACAGTTATTATATTATGGAAATGGGGTTTTGTTATAATCAGCGAAAATTAATCAAGTTGTCTAGTAATATGCAGAGTTGCCATATCCGAACTAGTTGGTTTTGTACACCTATACTTATACGGTGATTATTAAAAAAGCTCCTACATCCAAAGTCCTTTAGTTATTCCAGCTTCCTCAAAATTTTCGTAAGATTTACCCACAAAAAATGATTGCCCAAAATCCAAACCAGATATTTCCAAGTGTTCATAGTTATTCATGGGATCTGTGAGAACCAACAAAATAGGTATGGACCTTTGTGGTACCAACCATTTCATCTTGACTATTCCAATTTCAGAACTGTTATGTATAGTGCGATATTATGGTTTATAATCACGAGACCTGTCTGAAGAAAGGAATTGAAATTGAACGTGTCAATGTAGATAGACCAGGTCTCTGTAATTATAGCGGTATCGTATTTCGTATGTAGCATGTTGTTGAGCAATAGCAATAGCAGCTCATAGATAATTTCGTTTTCTGATACGAGGGACGGCAAAGAACTTTCATTGGCTTCCATGGTGGAAGAAAGATGATGAAACCACTGTCAGTGTTTTGTTTCAACCGAAACACTTTAACAGTAGGTTTGTTCTAGCAACGATTTCGAATAGTTTGCAATCGTCAAAAGCATGCGCATACTGATTTCTGCGTCTATTAAATCAGCATGCGCACACGATTGCAAACTATTAGAAATCGCTGCCAGAACAAACCTAGTAGGTATATAATCCATGAGTTGCGTGCTTCCTGGAATTGTTTCTCAGTCCGCTCTGATCTGTTCTTAATTTTGATGTCAAAATTCCAATCGATATATGTAAATCCAATACTGTTTTTTTTCAAATTCCCCCTATCACCATCATTATTCATTAAATTGTCATTATTGATAACTATGTGTCGATATTTTTTGGGACCTCTACAGCTGAATATATGTTTTAAATTAATTTGGATAGGCATAGTCAAGAAATGAAAGATTTGATAGGTTATGTGCAAGTGTCAAATGTCAATACAATTGAAAACTTCGTCAAAACTCATAGCAAGTCATCATCAGTGCACACCATAGACTTATGACCTATAAGATAATTTTTTCAGGTGATATGATGAAATCCTCATTTAATAATCTTATAGATGAATTAACAATATCTACTTGTCTCTGCCTTGCACCTCTTTGACTTTGTAGATATGCAAAATATAATGATGATCTCGAGCTCTTCTACGAGAATGAATACCGCTAAATGGATACTTCAATCATCAACCGTTGTTACAATAGTGTTACTAACAACAATATTTTAATACCCTAGAATAAGGTGTAGTTAACAATAACTGGTAATTTGTGGCCAACACCATGAACATATCATTTCAAATCATTGTAATGCATAATTGCCAATTATAATCGATTTCGAAATGATTTACACTCTTCATTAGATTTGTTATTTTCATGATCAACAATTTTATTGAAATAAACATGAAATTGTTTTCATTAGATCACAGTGAATGTTTTTTTTTGAATTCTTGCATGAAACTAAACCTCAACGAAAAATTCCAATGGGTTACACCTAGTTGCTTTTCTCGAAACTAATCAGGAGAAATAGATTAATCCAGTTCACTCATCATGCACACCGGCATTAAGGTATTGTAATTTATACCATCTATATAATATTTTCGCTATATAATATTTTTGATACATCAATCAATCTATGTTTTTAGGAAAAACAATTCTGGAAATTTGCATAATAATACCTATATTTCAAACATTACAGAATCATCTCCTAGTGCAACGGTTCTTATAAAACACCTCGTATATTTCAGCTTCAATTGAATCGTATGTTTTCGTGATTCACGGATGTGGAAAGTAGGCAAGGATTTTCCATTACTAGGATAGATGGTTGTCTGATAGATGAATATTTCATACTTAAGAAGATATGATAAAGCAATAAATTTGATTCCTAATATTGTTTAGTTCAAAATAGGTGTAGAAATAATATGATGTATTAGGTATTAGCATATGTCCTGCTGCCACAATAATTAAGTGGTAATAGTTATCCTGTAATCAATATCTACATTTGAATGGAATCATCAAATGAATATGTACAGAATCATGACAATCCTGCTACTCCATGATCTATTTATATACGCTTATATACCTACTTAGTCAAAACAAAATATTCGGGTTTGTCTGTTCCACATGTAGAATGAATTTCCAGAAAGCAATTTTGTTTGTTTACTCTCATTCAGTGAGAGAATTAATGATTCGGAAAAAATGTGGAAGAGAAAGTTGTACATGTTGATCATCAACCATTACTATGAATCTGAAGAAGAATGACCAGTGAATCTAGTCGTATTTGAATGTGGAATTTTAACAATGGAACTGAAAATACTCTTATATTATGAGCATAGTTCACTACATACTGAAAGGATACATTTTTTGAAAATATTGTTCTTCTCCAACCGACTCAAAAGTCGCCAATTTTGTTATGAAATTAGCTCTAGAAGTTGACGTTTCTCAAAACTGACACAACAAAATGATTAATATGTATGTTTGTAGGCAACACTTTTAGTGCCTAGGAGATGAAGTTGCTTGACTCGCAAATTTTGCGAGGACGGCTTCGTTGTCACTTTTAATCCTAATAAAACAATGTACTTACTATATTTGTGGTTAAACCTTGCCAAAGTTTCGTCATAAATGAAAATGGAATCATGGGATAATCAACATATTATTTTCCATGTTTGATCCAGAATCTCTAACAGTATCGACTGAGCGATTTCTAGTTTACAAGTTACAAATCTGAGTATTGATTTTTTTCTCAATTTATTCGAATGTTATTTTCATAATTTATTATTTGAAATATGTTTTTGTTTTCTTCTTCTATACATCGTGATATATCAGCCAGATACGGAATACGTATGGTCCAAAATTTATTCCGGTAACTGGTTAGCTCAACTAAGTGATAATTCGAGACAACTTTTTAATTCATATAATATTTCCATAACATGAGGCAAACGACTCATTAGGTATAGAGTCTTCTTTCACATAAACTTCAACTTCCTTCTTGAAGATAAAATCTATGGGTGTGTCCTGCATGAGAATCTACATCGTTGTAACGAATGTCACATTAATAACAAATAATATGGGTACATCAGTATCTTATGATGCAAAAATATAGGGACAAGTCATATCATTTGATAGGTGATTGAGTGTTCAACTCATTGGTGACAAAAATTTCGTAGTGTTCCATTCGAAAATATCGATATGCATCGAAATCTAAACAATTTCAGCTTTCTGTCAGTGCTAGACAGGAAGATGAAACATTTGAAAATTATTAAGATGCAATGGATAATTATGCTAGAAATGCCGAATATTCTGTTGGCAAACAATGATTAAGTTGAAAATATTAGGTTCACTAGACATTTCTCACATCGAAAACTTTGTATATTCATGCTAATGATGTCAAAAACCACTCCTCTTAGAATATTTATAGCTACAGTTAATGGTATCTTCAGTTATACGATTTGAAAATCAACAGGTTTGGATATGTCAGATCAGGATCAAAATAACACATTTTCAAAAGTTGTCACCTCGTTGAATGAACTATCGAGTATCAATTTTGAACTGATAGCCTAATAACTCCCGAAGCCAATATTGATAATTTAATATTTATCATAACATGTCACAACAATATGATAACCCCAATCGGACTGCAGAGAAAATTTCATGAATTCATTTTCAACCAATTAGAAGGCTTCTTTTTGTATACGTTGCTCATAGCAGCGGGCGATTACCGTGATTATTTCATTCATGCTAAAATACACGTTTTTGATTGGTTGAAATGATTGTGTTGATAAGCAATAACACCATGTTTTCGATTTTGTATTTCGGCTCCTGATTGGCTATTGAATACCTATATGCTGTGTTTTCGTTTCTGTATTTCACTTTCTGATTCGTAGGCAGTAGGGTAGTTTAATTTAACAACGACTTACTAGTTGCAATCTGTCATAGTATTTTCCGATTCCCTGGTAAATAAATGAATGCCACTACACCAAATTTTCGTCTGAACCATGAAAACACACACTATCAATTTGTATCCACTTCATTTTCCACAAATTTTAGACAATTTATTGAATTGAATTTAGCTCAGTAGTACCTAGTGCTTAGGTAATCTTGCCTACATCATTCAATGGCATAAATGTATTGTTGGTTGCATAACGAATCTTCTTTTGTCGAACTACAATGCATAATCAAAATAACTAATTCCATAAACTGTACGTTTAAAATAGGAAATCAACAAAATGGCTTAGAATTTATTCATGAAATAATCTGAACAAATACAACTTGTGTTATTGATGATTATCGAAAATTCCTTCTCTTTTTCTAAACAAATCATGTTGCTTTGGGAAACCACACTCGCGCTGTGCGCTCGTGTAGTTTCATTTGTTTCTCTAAATCGATGGAATTTTTGTTTCATCAATACACTTGTTGTATTACATGCGATAATTTTGTTGGTTCATATTGACGGAATTAATAAGTGTCTGTCGTCTGTCAAAAATGAAGCGCCTTATATCTATTGACAAACGTCACTCAGAATAAAATCTGGGTAGACATGTGATATTAATTGAAAACGGATTACTGTTTTGAATGTTCCTGAAATTTTAGTAATAAACCTCAGTTACTATCTACGCAGAATGGGTCGTAGGGTTCATCTCATCATATTTAAGGCAACTCCAATTTATGAAATTTTCTTACCGAATCTCCCACGCAGCAGAATTAATCCCCTATAATTTTTTTCTCTTGAAAAAAATTATCGGTAATAATTCTGTTGCTAGGGAGATTACAAGTGATAATCTAAGACCTACTGAAATTTATCGAACAACACTGGTTTTAAATTCAATTAAAGGAAATATAGAAGCAGTTTTTGGTGTTGAATGGACATTAAAACAAGCACCAGTGATGATAGCACCCAATAGCTGATGTCTCAATGCTAACATTCACTTTCAGAAAGCATGGTTTCATCTCAAAGTTGAACCTCCATAAAACTCTCATGTTGAAAAAATTTAATATGGATCTTCTGCCAAGTGAGTGATTCTAACCTGAATAATATTACTAAGGGTACTTTCGTTCAGCGTGGGACACCCAGTACGTGTTACTTATCGAATTAAAAGATCTTAACGAGCATTCCTCGAAATCGTCAGCTAGTTTTTGTCGACTTCTGCTGCTTCCAAAGCCAGTAGGTGCCCACTTCTACATCATAAGAACAACTAAAAATAAACAGAATAAAAACGGTTGCAATGAGTAATATTCCAAGTGAAACCGATACCACTTACCGGTATAGGCATGCAACAGCACTAACAGGTCTTGAAATCCGAATCGGCGAATGAGAAACCAGTTTGGATTTCCTGTTGAAAACTTCAATTTGCCCTAATTATTTCGTCGCGTTGCGCGGTAACCCTAGACTTTGAGTCGGCTAAAGTTTCAGAGAGTCCGTTAGACATTGTGCGGGGATGCGATGCTGTATCTCACAGGTAATCCGGGTGGAGCAAGGTCGATGGACTTTCATGCTCCGAAACACAACAATTCTTCTACCTATAGGAAATGATAACTGTGGTTTCTACTAGAGTTCTGATCACCCTTCAACTTGATGGTTGAGATACGAACAGGCGAGTCTCATTTTTGCACAACCGTACAGAACAAATGTTTAGTATAACTCATCGTCCGAATCTAGTCAAAAATATTAGATCTTCAGATACCTACTTGGTATATATATAATCTTCATCCCTTTTACCACAGAGTGTCGGATTATCATTTTATTATTCTTTTTATAGAAACTTCTTCCATTATATTCTGTCTCTCGTCAGTGTCTTCGCTTCGTTCCAATGTTTATTTCTTTCTAGTAAACTCTTCCCTATCATGTCGTTCCAGGTTTCAGTAGGTCTCCTCCTTCTTCTTTTGTTTGGTGTTTATTCTTCATGAATTTGTTTAACAGGTACCTACCTATAATAATATCTACTATTCTCCTCTTTTTCGTGTATTTCTAATCTTGTCACTCCTTTGATTCTTCTTCTCTTCCCTTTGAAAAATTGAAAATTGAGAATTTTCTGAAACGAATATTGTCAACGAGGACTCTTTTTCTGAATGAAAGGTTTATTTCAAGTATTCTCAGTGAAAATTCAACTATGGGGCAAACCCATTCAGGTTTCTCTCGACATTAATATTTTCAACCAAACATGCCTGATGTCTCGGTGTGAGTATTTTTGAAAGAAACATGTGGATGGACTACGAGTGGATTGAATTCAATGTTCTGCGTGGCATCAGCCAGAAAGGTAGTCGGTTTTGGTTAATTGACCACCCATTTGAATTGCTGAAGAAACTTTTTTTTATTTTGTGATTCATTCCAATTCTTGGATTTCCGTTTTTATCATATCGGATAACAATATTCAAATATGAACTTACTGTCCCAGATTGACTTCCTCCTAGCTACATCATTATGTGTGTAGGTAAAAAGTTTCATCAAAATCACATTTGCTAATGGAGAAGCATTTGCGTAATCTTTCTAACAGAGTGAAAAATACATTATTGTGACCGCCAATTTATCATATCGTGTATTAGCGCATTCACCAAAATATCGAAAAGGTTACTCGTTTAACCTAGTATTGAAATCTCCTATTATAAATACATATCGCTGAATCTCTCTCCATGTGAAAGTGATAAAGTGAAAAAATCGATCTCGATGAATAATCGTTCCTATGATCATCATGCGATGGTTTATGGAGCAAACATAAAAAGATGATGAAGTAAAGGTTTCAACAATGAAAACGTCATTCTTCAAATTCAAATTATAAAGCACCGCTGGATTTCGAATCATAAATAAAATAATAGATGGTGTATCAAATTAATATCCCGCTATAGGTCAAGGTAAACGTTGAAAACGTGAATTTGCTTTACATTGGCTTGATTAAAAAAGTTATAGTGTTACTGATTACGACTAGTCTAGAAATTTAATTAACACGCGAGTACGTAAAGTTTATAATCGCTGATCAATGCGAACCGTAATTAGATTGAATCGATAATCATGATGCATGCACACTCTAAATGCATGCATTTGCTATACGTATCAGTCTAAAAAGATGAAAAGGAGTAGTTATCATGTTCATCAAATAATTTTGTAGGTTTGTTGAGTGGAATGAAAAAAATGGAAAATCTGATTTGTAGAAAAAACTTGATTGGAAGTTTGCTCTCAATTCGACATGATATAAAAACTTTTCTTCTTCCTCACTCATACAAATCTCAATGAGACTTCGAGGGTTGCGATCAAAAACACTTTTTTCAAACACTTTTCAAAAACCCCCCTCGTAACTTCCGTAATTATCGTGGTAGAATGATGAATGTCTCAGGACTTGAAAATGCTGAAAATGCACCCACCGGCTTGATAGTATTATCCTGAGTGATATACACTGTCCACCAGTCGCGATGGAAGTACCCATTTTCACGGTAGATCATATATATTGAAGAAATTAATACATATCTATAATAAGGACTTGATACCGATATAGAAACACTTATTTTCTCCTATATACAAAATTATATCATGAATAATTCGAATTTTTCTCTTTTTTCATGGAATCACAGGTGGATAGTCGCTCGAATTTCGAAACACCCTGTATATCCCAATACTTGAGAAGCAGTTTTCAATAAGTCATAATTATGTCGAAGTAAGAAAACATTGCATTGTAAATTTGAAATTTTGACATTCAGGCTCAAGACTCAATCATATCCTGAGATTGATGTTGAATATGAATGAATGAGTATTTTTTTTTAACTGAATTGATTGATTCGTGATAGATTTTGCATGAATTTACTCAATAACTTCACTACCCAGAGATAATCACAATAATTCAGTGGAAATAACAGTCTTGAAACAGACGATGATAATAATTAAAATCATCTCAATTTGACGTACCTATACTTCATATTCAAATCACATCAGAGTGCTTGTCATTCGATAGCACTGTTATACGAAGCAGTGGTTAAAAAAATTTCACAAGTTTTCACAATGAGAAAAATTTCAATTAACATTACTTCAATAATCTACTTCCATTGCTTGTATTGTGAAATTTTACTGTTTATTATTTTTTCCATTAGCGAACTGAATGAACGATTGAGGTGATATAATTATTATTGAATTTCTCTAGTTTATGTGCGTATTTGCATCGTCATAGAACTAATTGCCTCTTTTGTCATTTCAATCATGTGCTGAATAATAATAATTCATTGCCTTCAGATTGATATGGATCAATGATATTGATTGATCACTTTTAATTAAAGCAGTAAAAAATATATTGACTGTACTATGTGAAATTTCAAATATGTATAGGAGATTTATTCATCTCCAGAATATATAGGTTCATATAAAATTATGTGAAGATCTCTAAGAATATGATTAAATTCGTGATATGATGGTGGAAGTATGTTAACTCCTATATGTTTCATATATCTTACAAGTAAAATTGGATAAATTCAATTCATAATGTACATTGTATGTAACAAAACCAAGAAATAAATGGTCAAAAACTCATTGATAGACATTTCTGTAATAAGGAGGTATATTTTCAATTCAACAAATTTGATCATGAGGAGACATGATTTCAGAATATTACAAACTTGAACATGATAGGAACTGATCCTTGATAACTACAATCAGATTTATAGGATCTGGAGATGCTATTTGTCGAAAATTGACACATCTATGTTATCAGTTTTCTTGATATCTGATGTGAAGCTTTTTCCTTCACTGTAATATCTTTTGTAAATTTTTTCAACAAAATCAAGGCATGAGAACAAATCCAGCAGTGGAATGTGTCATTGAAGGAAAATCGTACCTGATGTATTCCTAATTAATTGGTATCTAAAAAATACATTCTGTTAGAGCTCGCTGCTACTAACAGTTTATCGTATCGTTACATCAGTCAAAGTGAATAAGTACCTAATTACGAATTATGTAATGATCTGTATGTAATGGTAAATAGTCGGGGGATATATATAACAATAAGTGGAAGACAAAGGCGTTATTCTTTTCCGAGAGAGATAGTGCAATAGTAAGTATAGGCGCATTTTTCTGATGATCTGATTAATTTTTTGTGGCATCCAAAAACTAAGAGATTCAGGAACTATGGATGAAAATCATCAAGTTGAATTCCTGTACTAATTGAACATTATTTATTGTCTTCTCTTGCAGAAAGGGTCTCATTGCCCCCTTGAGATAGTTTTTAGTGCATGAATTACCCCATAAAAATACACAGAAAAAAAACTTGGGTGTAATTTCAATCGGATGGATTTCAGAGCAAACTCCGAAGAATACAACACCTTAATATGTGTCCTTTTTATTATACATTTCAGAACTGAGTATTGAGTAGTGTTAATTCTGATCTCAGTAGTGAAAAATGACACGAATGTGGTGAAGTAGAACGATTGTGAAAAATAAAATTATAAGAAACACCAAATGTTCGAGATTTAATATTCTCAATGGTGCTATCATTGACGTTAACGCATAAAAAACACCTATTATATAAAATTAACACCAAGTTACACCATGTCATATCACGATTAAATCGAGGCAGTGTATTAATCATCCAATTTGGTGACAATAATCATTCCTAAGTATTGCATCCTGAAAACACCAGAGTTAATATAAATCAATAAAAATATTGCATGTAGGCATCTGAATGGTGTGAATTTCATGCGCTCATCTGTTTGATCTTAGAACCTTAGAACTTTTGCCAATAGGTGGCACTGACGGCCTTCCTATCGTACCTAATTTCAATATTGGGCATGATATATCAGATGATGATTTTGATATAGATCAATATCAATTAGCCTATAGGCTCTGCCACTGATCAGGATAAATGAGCAGAAACAGTTCGTCATATATTATATATCATATTATACATTGTGATGTGCAAAATATATAGTCTAGAAATACATGTATTTCTGTTCATCTCTTTGAAATCAATCATCATCATCATCCGAATTGTTCCTAAATTCTTCTGAGTCTACTTTATCATCATTTGAAATATTCCAATCAGTTCCTTATTCCAATACCTATTTTCCTTGCCTATTTACTCCTACTGGATTGCACAATATTCTGTAATCATTACAAGTTTTCGTCAAAAGATAAAAAACCAATTTTCAATGTAGTCAAGGAGATACTTCCCTACTTCAATACCATAAATGAAGACCAGGCTAATTCAGCTAACTGTTGATTTTTTTTGATGAAATTAACTGCATCCAGATCTTTATGTGAAACTAGCCATCTTGATACAAAGCTATCATGGTGGTTGGTAGTTGATGTGTCAAAGTGAGATTATTCTTGGGAACTTGGGAATCAGCTGAATAGAGACACGCCTGATTTTGTATCAGCCAGCAATTCATACTACTTGATTTGGAGTTATGTATATTTAGTTAGTTAAATTAACAAGGAAACTATTTGTTAACCCAATATTTATTCACCTACTGTGTGATGATGAAGGAACACTAAACACTACATGCTTGAAAAACCTATAGGTTTTATCGGGTTGTGTGGTTCAAAATGAATACAGAAATATTGAAGAAAATAATAAAATTTCAACCACATTTTTCATTCAGGTCGAAATAAAGCTCAATTTATAAACTCCGTTGCCGTTGCTACAGTTGACGCTGCCGTAGATGGAATATGCTAAAAATAAACATCTGTTCATAAACTCCGCAGGTGCCGTCGGATATCTTCTCAATTCATTTTGGAACGGTAGCGTCAACTGTAGCTACGGCAGCGTAGTTTATAAATTGAGCTTAAGCCTTTCTCATTGAGCTGAAATATTAGAATCTATATATGAATGGTGATAAATGATCAGAAATACCTTATAAGTAAGTCATTTGTTCATAACCTGGTCATCACATTCCTCACAAAAAATAACTATTCTACAAACGCTTTACCAAGTATCCTTTGACGCTCTCAAATCTTAACACAAAGTTGACGTTTTTCGAGAAATTTCATTGAGTGACAGCATTGCCGCTCGTGCATGGAAATAATGTCATTAAGTGACAGCATTGCCGCTCGTACAAGGAAATAATGTAATTAAGTGACAGCATATTGTCGCTCGCATCCATCATTGTTGAAAACGAACTCATCATTCTATTGCATGATGGAAAATAATAGTGACAATAAATTATCTAACACATCTCCCAATGTAGCAGAAAGTGCGAACATTATCAAATTTGAATCTCCTACCAGAGATTCATGACATGTTGCCATGAAATGCTTGAATTCTAAAGATACATCAGTGAGTATCATAAAATTATCGTATTTCTCAAGACACCACTCCGTTGAATATAAAGCAATGAGTTTTACTTCATCTTTTTGATTCATAACGTATTATAACTGTGGGATAAACATAAGTTGTCAAGTAGCCTCAATAGCCAACGGGTTCAAAGCGCGATTTCTCAAGCGCCAGCCTGGGTTTGATCTCATTTTTTCCTTCTTTTCTGATAGATGTATGACTTATTGGATTGAATTTCGAGATATTTGTATGAAGTATCGAGTTTTCTTATTGTATGCAATCTATCACTTTGAAGAAGGTACCGAAGAAACCATCATGAGCGAATTTTGTACAATCATTCGAGTAGGTGTCATGACCGTATCTTGTAGTAATATAATTTTAGGATTCTCTCAAATTACAGAGCTCTTTGAGGAATATTGCAACATTTTCACCTTCAGAGTTTTTTCATAAATATCGAACTTCACATGTGAATCTACCTGGTATATAAAATGTTTCATTTAAAATTAAATATATAGTCATGTGCGATTGAAATATGTTAGATTTTCATGATGTTCCTCATCATGCATCTGATGAGGATGAAGATTCAGTGATATATTTGTCACAGAGATCTGCAATAAAAAAAAATTAATGCTTATTAGGTGAGCGGAATTGAATTTTTAGTCACCCTACTTGCGTTACTCACTAGGGGATCATTGCGAGCATTACATAAACAATTCCGTTAATTCTCGATATTCGGGCAAAATTTGTATCTTTTTTTTTGTTTTTTTTTTTTCACCAGCCAGACAAGACATTTCACTTCGAACGGAGTAGACCCACCTGCCAATCAGGTAATGGCGATTTAATCACTCTGTTTCATTCTCCTCGGTCGCACGATATACCTTCATGAGAGATGCAAGAATTCGATAAATTCGTGTCTGCGGATAATGAGAGAAAACCTGATATTGAAGACCAGCGGCCCTTGAGAGGTTTTCATGTGGGTTATTACGAAATAATAACCAACTTTTTACTTCTTTATGGTTTGTTTCTTGGGCACGCGGTCACGAAATAATTCGAAACCACAAAATTTGAGGTCTGACCTATATTTGGTGTATCATTATTCTTAGATTGAATCCCTGTTGATATATGGATGAATGTCATCAATCAGTACCGCATTTGTATTCGTGTAAAATTACCTTTCTTGTATCCGCGGCAAGCTTTTCAATACGTCATACAAATATATATAAGTCGAATAAACAATAATAAATGAGTTCCACTTTATCTTTTTGATTCATAACGTATTATAACTGTGGGATAAACATAAGTTTTCGAGTAGCCTCAATAGCCAACTGGTTCAAAGCGCGACTTCTCAAGCCGCCAGCCTGGGTTCGATCCCTGGGCAGGGCATTTCATTTTTAATATATGAGTCATTTTCCCTTCTTTTCTTTTCGATGTATGACTTGATATATGAAATAATAATAATTCACGAATATACAGTCGTTTATCTAAACAAATTCATGAATTGAGCCTGCTCATTTTGATGTGAAATTCAAATTTTTGCCGCCTTGCTTGTAGAAACTTTTATGTCATCAGTCAATACCTACCGCATTTGTATCCGCGGCAAGCTTTTCAATACATTACACAAATAATAACGTATATAAGTCGAATAGACAATGAGAGGAATATTTTTTGTTTCTAGAGTATTTATCTAAACTAGTTTTTGAACTTACCATTTTAATTCCATTTTCTGTTGAGAATTCCAAACCTTGACCTCTACATATTTTCAATAGAACCTGACCATCACTACAAAAATCGTTCGCCACTTTGAAGTCGTCATCTTGAATTTATGAACTTTGGCAAAAAAATCATGAAATTTTTCAAATTCGACAAAATAATCATAATCTAAAACTCCTCAAAAGACTTGCAGACTACGGATTAATAATATACAACAAATGAAAATATAACCCAAAAACCACAAATATATTTGAAATATTCGAATTTTCAAATATTTCTTCTTATGTTAGCATATATACATATAATAAAAACTATATGGATAACACCTATTCTTTCCTTTACGCGAAAGTGAAGCCAGTTTTGGAAAAACAAAAGACTGTCTGGCCTGCTAATGATGAATTGTTCGCAAGCGCGAGTTGAAATCCACTGAAGTTTTTAGAATTTCATAGGTTAGAAGCAGAGATAAGTCTGGTTATAGGTATATTTGTTAACCCAAATTATGTGAAAGAGTGTTAATATAGTTATTAAAGTACTTACTGATTGTTTACAGAAGTGATTAGTGAGTGCATGATAACATTGATTGATCAAAAATTAGCCCACAAATCTTATTCCGATGATTCGTCACAGGTTTCTATATGCAAATCGCAAGTATGGCTTTGTAGATCACAACCATTTCGGCATCTATCATCAACTATTATCCAAAATCTTCTAACAATCCATCGATAAAAATATATGTCATGATATAATAAAAACATCGAATTGAAGGTTACGTGACACATTTGATTAATTTTTGATAACTATCATATACGTTTGTCGCTCACTACAAAGCTACTCTCTTTTATGATGAAAACGAATGTCGATTCTTAATTCAAACTTGCGCATGCGCATATTCGCGATTTGTCCGGCAGACTGTCATTTGTTTTATTTCTCGGCTTCAGCTCTGGTATATAGTCATTATTTGAAAACACTTAAATGAATCTTGTGCGTTACATCGTAAATAACTGTCAAGGTCCCCTTATTCTGAACGAACAGTAATAATCTAGTATAAGTATCGAGACTGAAGAGGTGTGAAGGGGATGTAATTCCTCTGTAGTTCACAGTTGGATGTTGATTATTGAAGTTTGTATTCTTGATGAAATCAGCTTAAATTTTCCCAATAATTATTTTCTTCAATACCAACTTGAAACAAATCATTGACGAAGATAATGAACAAAATCGGGTTCAACTCGGTACCCTGAGGAACTCCACAAGACCGAAGTGGATTTTAAATTCAAACAGAAACAATGTAAAATGGCAGATTCTTTTTTCATCATATCTGATTTCAGACTGATGAAGCGATCATATGCCTCTTATCATAATTAACCTGTGACATTTCTTCCAAATGGTGTTTGAAGTGGAAATTCAACTATGCGGGACAAGATAAAAAAGCCCATCTGATATGGGATTATAAAGAATCCAGATTGTGAACTCATAGAATGTTGATCTAGCCTTTCCGGCATCCCAATAACAATCTGCTATGTGGGATTCGAGTATAAAATAATGTAGGGTACACATCATATATCACAGTGGACTCCATCTTGATTCGAAGTCAGATGTCAATTAAATTCCAGCTATTAAAGCCGACCAAATACACAATCTGACATGCGACAAGTTGATGGGATCGTGGTGTATATCGTCTCCTCTTTATGGATGGTTTGATGACTTAATCAGAGTTGTCTTCCAAGTAATATGAATACCTGCGGGTGATGAATAACCGAGGCATGCGGCATATTCATCAATTATCAGGCAATTTCGACCCTTTTTTGGCATTCTCGGGGAAATTAAATGTAACTGTGATGCATCGTCATCGAACTATCGTTGTATAACAATGTCTCATCAGTAGTAAGTATATAATATACCTCTTACCATTTTTAATCCCGTCACTGCACGAGAGAAAAACCAAAATTTTTTGTGAAAATTCGTGCAAGCCAACATCAGAAGGATATTGGGATCGAAAAAAGGTACTCATTGGTTTTTTTTTCGAAATGTTTGTAGGTTATAGGCATCAGAAAAAATTTCACTCGGTATAAGTTCCATAGCGATGAAATGGCTATAGTCAATCCCTGTGCCCTTATGGTCTGCCTTGTTTTCTGAATCGTCCGTGGTGTAATAATAATAATAATAATAATAATAATAATAATAATATACTTTATTCAATTCAATTGAAAAGGCGAAGTTCAGCATTGCAACGGAGGTTGCACTGCTGTTCTTCCACTCAACCCGGATGATAGTCAGATTTTTAATCGATCATTGCAGATTATTAGGTTAGGATGATAATGATACCATTCATCATGGTGATATTTAGTTCCAACAGATTGAATCTCTTTCAGAACAGATGGTTTCAACTTTAGAAATTGAAGTATTTGACAGTAGGTAAACCCTCACGTGAAATTTTTCAAATAACCTTATTTCTACATCTACATATCATTACATCAACTTGATGTTGGATTCATTTGGTAAATATCATTAAGTAACCATCACTTCTGCAGCACTTGATAGGAGCTTGATAAGATCTGGTCACAATATATTTTCGAGCAATGATGAAGAAATATAAATCTATATACATATACCACTAGCAATCAGGGAACCTCCTTTGTACAATCAATGGAATATTAGATACTACTAGAAAATATACAGTGTGTTCATTTGAAAACTCACCTTCCCCAATGATTTGGAAATATATAAATATGTTCAGCATGGTGGATAACAGAGAAAAAAAACGAGGGATATATATATATAGATATTTACAGTGGTAAGGTATATTCGAAATCCTAATGTCAATGAAATCCTGTTGACATTTGTGAAAAAATAAAAAACATGAGGCAGCTCTTTATATCCGGCTCCTCGATATAACGATCAGCTTGCATATATTTGTTTTTCTATTTTGGTTGTATAATGAAGTCATTGTGCAACGCAAATGCGTGTCGCAATAGCCTTTATTTCGATACGCATTTTTTATTATTAGGAGATTGGTACAATCGAACTGTCAAATGAAAGTCAGAAGAGTTAGGCCCAGTTTACTTCTGAGCGATTTGGATTTGGTGATACTGGCAGTAAAAAACTCAATGGTGGATTTCAATTCAGAGTGTGATTTGATTTAAATTGACCAATAAAAACAATAACAACATTGAGATTTCCACCGCTGGTATTGCAATAATCAAAATCGCTCAACTGTAAACTGGGCTTTACGCTTGTGCGTCAGATTTTAATTATTTCAATGTCATCATTGTTACCAATCGAAGATGTTTCTGTAATTTTCGATTTTAAATCCATTTTTTTCTTCAAAATAGAAAAAATTACATATGACACACGTTTTAAAAGACACGTTGTCGCACTTGTTCACTTGGAGCACTCCCCGCTTCGCTCGTCGTACTCCAAACAACGCGTGCGACAAAATAGCGTCTTATAAAACTTGTATCATAATATACTATTTTGAGTACACACTCATGATTTGAGACATGATTCGAAATATCGGAAAACTAATTGAAATCTGACCTGTCTCACTTATTTCCAACGGACTGGAGTGGAGTTCAATGTGAATTTATCGATGTGTCATTCATAAAATTGCTATTCTCGAGTTAGTACAAGCCCGCAATAACAGTCCATTCGATAATATTACAGCGATCTGAATTATCGATATACCGGCACGCCATGTATTATTGATAGTTTTGTCATTATTTCCTGCAAATATGGGATTGTGCAGGCGGAGAGCTAGAGAATTTCTCATAACTCAAACGTCTACCTGTTTCAAAATCAATCGTTAATAGTCGAAATGATTTAAAACGTCTATACCTATCCGCTGCTAATAATGTCGGCAGGTTCGTTTCGACACTTTCTCTTTCATGATTCAATTTTCAATCTCAGAAATTTGTAATTAGCTAAAACAATTTCTTGTTGGTAAATTAGTTTCGAACGAATTTAATAAAGTCACGTGCTGGTTGAAAAACTTCAGCAGCGCTGCTAAATCTTGATAATGGCAAGATAAACAACTTGAACTTCAGGACACTAATTATATTCATGTAATTGACTATGCAGTTATTGTTGTATACGAGGGAAGCTGGAAAAATTTGTTTCAGGCGAATCTCAAGTGCACATCGTTTCACAATTCCTTTCCTCATTTTAAGCTGTTATCGTATGAATACTTATGGAAGGTTTTGAAGCATATAGGTTTTCACAGAATTTGATTTATTGTATAAAAGCTATTTATGCGACTGCAAACTCAAAATTATTAATTAACGGTTTTTTATCAGACACTTTTAAAATTCAGTCATCTGTTAGGCAAGGTTGTCCCTTATTGATGATTCTATTCACCCTATTTATTGAACCACTAATTAGACTTATTGACTTCTCGTTAGTTGGAATACAAGTCGGGAATAATGTTCATAAGGTCACAGCATACGCTGTTGACGTCGCCATTTTTATGAGAATGAACTGAAAATTATTGAAACCCTACTTAGCATTTATCAAGGAGGCTCCAATGCAAAAATACATGTCATTGACGTACCAAAACTTACAAAAACCCTAGTCACTCAGAATACATAACATACAATACCATAAGGATAAAGCAGCTCAAAGATGACGTTTTGAAAAGCCGAAATGAAATGACATAAAATCCTGTTGCTTTTATTTCCAAATCACCGTTGTCAATGATACGATGAAGCTTTGAATGTAACTGGATTATTAGTGATTTAACACCGTCTCAGCTATCAGAAATCGCATAATAATAATCTCGTTATAACCATGTTTGAGAAGTGCGTGTGTGTTCGAGAAGTGTTTTTAACCGCCAACTTAGATGCAAAGCAACCCTCGTAAGTCTAGGACTTGTATGAGTAAGGAAGACGGGGAACTTAGCTTTTTAAGTGTCATCCAGAGCACTAAAGCAAAGTCATTCTAGATATTTATAAAGAGTCGTACTAGATTTTAAAGGTTGTTTCTTACCATCGATTGGTATTCGAGATATTCTGAACCTTGGTATATATATCCCCTTCCATTTAACATTATTTCCATGTTTGTGTAGACTGGACATACAACATTCATAACCCCAGTAACATTAATGAAATCATGAGAACAAACATACTGATAATCAAAAAATTGTTCGGAAATTTATATACATATAGGTACCTATACAAGGAAATACCTATTTTGCGCGAGTTATATTCTTGTATATTCTTGATTCAAAGTAAATCGATCTGATAGGAGTGAACCTCTATGTGTGTTCATAGACCATAGCAAAAAAATATTTTCGGACAATCATAACTGCAGCAAAATCGATTTGACCATACAGCAGAACCTATAGAGGTTCTTTGTTCCTGGAGCAGCTACGCATACAATAAATATTCATCTGGTAAAGGCAGCAGTAGCAGGATATACAAACTACATAACATGTCCCTGCGAAATCATAACTCGTGCAATCGACACCCAAGCATGCCTGTATGTAAATAGTACTAGGCCGCACTATTAACGAGTCAAAGTCGTCAATCAGACATGATTAGATCCGCAAATGTGTAAATTAGTTTCGTATGGTTTTTCTCTTACCTTGAATGCCAATTAGTAGAGCATAGAGGGCGATTCTAATGCCAGGTGGTATAGTTATTCTGGCCATAACAGAATCTGGGCTGATGCCTGATGTCCTGTTTCCCCATTTTCACATCTTCTCTGAATCATCAGTCACTAAATGGTTTTGTTGAAATGCACTACAGTTTTATTCATCTAAACTGCACTTAGTTTCCGGCTAGATTATAATAATGAATTTCGTTTGTTGGATATTGATACCATACAGGAGCATGGCCCTAGGTTGCCATGCACACTACTATCAATATAACTTCTTACTATTTGTCAGTGGCTGTAAGTATCCATAAGTGAATGTGTTATTTTTTTATGTATATGATTTTCCCTCAATAATAAAACACCCTGTAATTTGTAGTACCTGTCAATAGGTTCACCATGCATTGTTACTGCATTATGTATTCAGAATATCGTAAATCAGTGTTCCAACATTTATTTGAAATTAAATCACTCTAAATATTTTATTATACGGATGCAGTTTATAGATACATTTGACGGATAATCTGAATTACAATTATTCAACATACAATCGTGTCCTGGATTTGGCATAGATATCTGATTGAAATATATATTGCATTGTCATATAGGTTTTTCCAACTATTCATATTCATATAATTGCACAACAGTGATGAATTACTACCGAATCATCATTGTGCTGACAGATGACGTGAAATGAATATACTACATTCCTGTTATGATATCTAGTTGTTTTAATGTGCATGATAAGTTTGTATATTAAATATTTCAGAATTAGGTGAAATCTCTGGTTAAATTCAACTTTGACAAACGTTTGCACTCGAAATCGATTCCAAATTCAACCTAGATAGTGGTGACTGTAAAAATGAATATTTCCCAATGAAAATTTCGAAATGAAAATTTTATGCAATTTTATTTACTTCTGATGATTCCAAATTATTGGCATTTAATGTTCTGTATACGTCAGAGTATATGCTGCATATTAATTCCACTGTCAAGTATGTATGTCTTGTGTCTGATACGGAATCAAAGCATCTAGGATCATTAATACCAATCCAAGAAATATTCCTCTTCTACATGAAATGTGTCTATGAAAAGGAAGCACGTGCAGAATATTAATATCATAATATTTATAGAACCGTAAATATTTTTTTATAGTGGATTGTACATGAGGTTGAATAATGTCTACATGATCTCATAATATCCATGGTCCATCTACCATTGAGAAATAAAAGATAATTCGAATTCCTGTTGATTTACATGCGAAATGTTTAGTGTGATTTGTTCGTAGACGAAATGATTAAAATGTAATTATAAATTCATGATATTGACATGAAGATTGAAATATACCATCATCATGGCCTACCAAATTTTGACTATGCGGTAAATAGGAGAAACTTGTTTTTTGAGCTGTTTCTACTGATAATAAAAATGTGCTAAACATACAGGTTAAGAATATTTTCGCATGTGATACAACAAGTGTATTGATGATTATCGAAACACAAATTCCTTCGATTTTGAGAAACAAATCATGTTGCTCGCGCATGTTGCTCGCGCTGTGCGCTCGTGTGGTTTCCCAAAGCAACATGATTTGTTTCGAAAAAGAGAAGGAATTTTCGATAATCATCAATAACACAAGTTGTATTTGTTCAGATTATTTCATGAATAAAATCAAAGCAATTTTGATGATTTCCTATTTATTGTTAATATAAAACGTACAGTTTATGGAATTAGTTATTTTGATTATGCATTGTAGTTCGACACATCGTTATGCAACCAACAATACATTTATGCCATTGTATGATGTAGGCAAGATTACCTATGCACTAGGTACTACTGAGCTGAATTCATTTTGATTGTTGTCACAATTTGTGTGGTTAGGTTACATTAGTTCAATTCTTGCTGAAATTATCCATAATTTGTTGAAAATGAAGTGGATACATATTAATAGTGTGTGTTTATCATGGTTCAGACGAAAATTTGGTGTAGTGGCATTCATTTATTTACCAGGGAATCGGAAAATACTATGACAGATTGCAACTAGTAAGTCGTTGTTTAATTAAACTACCCTAACTGCCTACGAATCAGAAAGCGAAATACAGAAACGAAAACACAGCATGTAGGTATCCAATAACCAATCAGGAGCCAAAATACAAAATCGAAAACATGGTGTTATTGCTTATCAACACAATCATTTCAACCAATCAAAAACGTGTATTTTAGCATGAATGAAATAATCAGCTCTATTCAATGATATAGAAAATTAATATGAAGTCCATAAGAAAAACGAGAGTATGGTTTATCTTAAACAGTCGCAATTGCGAAGGTATACAATATTTCGATAGTTACCTCCGATTGATAACTCAGAAAATAATATCTCAAGACCACTTTTTTTTTTTCGTGTTTCAACTTTTTTTTAAGTAGATCGTCTTTCAGTGCTCTTGATAAATTCGTTATTTGTACATGAAAAACTTAAAAATGAGGTTTGATAAGTGGCAGGAGGAAAAATCAGAAGCATTACACGGGAATTGAATGCCTTTTCCTCCCACCTACATCCTGCAAGAGGAAAAGTGGCACTTTCTTTCCTATTCGCGTGACTCGTGAACCACTTGTAGTGGGAAAACCACTGAACTCTCTGGGGGTATTTAACCCCTCGGCGAACGACGTTTTGGGATTTTCGATACGTGAATGATCTGTAATAAATGTGTAAGAAATTCTGGCAATCGGTTCCTCATTATATATTTGCATATTTTTAAAAATACAGTGTGTGTGGTGCAGCTTGAATCAAATGATAGCCCACGCCCTTTTTCTAGAAAACGGGAACGGTGAAACATTTTTTGTTTGGGACGCAAATTTGTAATAAATGTGTACAAAATTATGGACTAGTTTTTTTGGAGTGTGCCGTAAATGCTGGTGTAGCTTTAGGGACATCTGTTTATGTTCGCTTCTGATGTGAAAGGTGTACTTCCAGCAGTTTTTCGAAAGATATTCCGGTGAAATACATGTGAAATTGTATAGTTTTTCTCGTTTCAGTTATTGTTTGGTGGCGACGACACCTATGTCATAATGACACAAATATCAAAAATATGAAAACAAATCAAAAACGATACCACTACGAGAAGTTCGAGTTGTTACCATGAGATAGTGCTACGTGTTATTTTCTATCGCGAATTGATACAAATAACTATTTTCATGACACCTGTTTCTATATTGGTGTTGGGATAATGTTCATAATAAACTTTCGCATTCGCTGAATATTTTGATTCGAGGCATGCGTTTTCACATAATGAATTCACGAACGACCTGACAGCCATACCATACATCGATTACCCAATGAATGACTGAAAACATTCCACTCGTTTCACTGCACGTAGGTGCTAGATCGAGTGATATATTTATATGCGATTTTCCACCCCAAGCTATCGTGCGTAGGTACTCAAAGCGAGTTCATGAAATTGCAGAATCACGGTCAAACGATTCGAGCAAATTATGGTTAGGCAGGGAGATACATCAACAGGGTTAGTAGAAAGAAGACGTTTTCTGTGTATCAAAACTGGGTAGCAAAAGTGAGGAGTATAAACTAACACGATTTCGCACGTATGACGTCATGCGGAGAGTACGATTTGAATCATTGCAATAACGATAATTCTATAGCAATTCATTAGAACTGGTGAAACCTTATTGCAAAACAAGATGGATGAAATGGCTGGAGTTGGTGTTATAGGGCCAGATTTCAAGCTATAGAAACCCCTTGGTAACCCCCTTTAACCATCTTTCATGCAGAAGGACATCCTACTTTGATGTGGGTTGCAGGTCCCAAAAGGGAGTTGAAAGCAACGAAGAAGCAGACTGCCTTACCAAAGAAGGGGCAAATACTCAATTTCCTGGACCAGAATCCTACTGTCAGACTCTCTGTTGGAGATAGAAAAAGTGGCCCTGTAGAAGGATCTGCAAGATCATATTTCTTATCATATATTCGTTTGTTGAATATTAAAAATATAGTTGTTGTTATTAACTGTCAAGACAAACATTGTATCACTCCATGATGGAAATAACTATGGTGAAACTACTTGTCAATTGTTTTTCTCCCAAAAGTCTCGACGGGTAAAAATATTGGTGATACTTCGGAATTCGTGTGCAGGGGGCGCTTGGTGTCATGTCATTCGAGAGTTCAAGCACGTTTGTTATCAGATATATTGGTGATTTGCAGTGATTTGCGTGATTTGTGAGAATAACTGGGAACAGTGATCATGAAAACAAGGATTCTGTTTGAAATATATCAACAACACAGTTTAATAATCAGTATATGATGCTTGCTTGTTGGCTAACAATTCAGTGCCACGTTTGTTTACTTTTGAATTTTGGAAGATTTTCTGGAGTATTTGGGTATAATTTCCCACATGAAAACGATTCATCAAGAAAATGAAGAAGAAGGTAGTTAGCAGCCATCAAGAGGAACAATCTATCAGAGTCTAAATCAAAAGGATATCTAGCATCTCAGACATTCCATATCAGGTACCTGATTAGTATTTTCAGTTCATCATATTATATTATGTATTGTAAAGCTGATGAAAATAGTGGTTTCATACAATCAAATAGGGAGAAGTCTATGTACCTATATTCAGTAATCAGTTCATTATTTTGGTTCAAGAAGAATCACTTGAGATGAGTTTTTTATATAGGTACTGACTGAATCATTTCACACAATTTGAAAACATTGCCTATTTCTGATACAATATCTATAATTCATTCAACTTGTAGGAAAACCTAGTGCCTTCGAGTGATGAAAATCTCAAAATCATCCAGATCTTGTACAGAATGAAAAATTGAGAGCAGACAAAAGATCCAAATTGAGCAAAGAAGCATGGAAATAACCAAGAAACCTGGTAAGTTCTGAACATTTTCAAAAATCTCATCACCTATTTAACTCCAACCATAAAGTATTACTTTGTTTTTGATTTCATCTAGGTATACACACATCATGCCATTGTAAAATATGAAAAATACTTTAGATTTCTTTTTTATTTTATAGGGTTATGAAGTGTCCTGGGAGATGCAAAACAAGCATTTGCAATAACCATGTTGACTACAAACATCAAGAATTATTGGAGCCATTGAAATTGAATTCAGAATTTTCAGAAGACTATTGCACACAAGCAAATGTTGAAAGTTTAGAATGAAGACCTATCTATTCTTGATAAAATAGTTCATTAACAGTATATATTCATTCAATAATTCCTCCATAATATTCAGTGTATAATTTAAGATTCATTATGCTCATATGTATCATTACCACAAGAAACATGTACATAATATAAATCATAAATAAGAAATAAAGATATGAAAAAATGGTAAGTTGAAATAGATATGCTGATTTTTTTGTGGATTGATTTTGAATCTTCCAATTTCTTTTATTCGTTTCAGCTCCTCAGGTTTGTGATATTCTTTAATATGAATTTAATTGAGTCTTTATTTTGATATCTTGAAATATCCTGAAAAAGAGATTGAAACAAAAATTGTAAGTTCATATAAAAATATCCATTGAATTTTTATATAACAAAGAAATGTGCATTTTGTAATGATTTAATCATATTACATATAGGAAACAAATAGTTTGATTCTAAGATTTAATAACCAAAAAATGAATGACCAAAGTATTGTTAAATTTCACATTAGCCATAATAAACAATGGTTTCCTGAGCCTTGTATTTTGTGAAACCACAATGGAAACTGAATGGAAGTCATATTATTCACATGATTCACAAGATCATTGTGACTTTTGCATATTCAAATGGAACCAACTAATTCCACATTAATCATAAAGGTTCCATCATCAAAAGTAGCTCAGCACTGGCTCTGTGAATGTTTTACCTAAAAGAAACTATATATTACTCCCATGAATGAACTATATGGTTAAAACTTATGGAATGATATAAAAAGAAAATTAGTATAATAAATTCACCTTTCCAACAATGACAATCATTTAAAATCTTTGCCTACCTTGGTGACAAAACCTGCTGAAAAATACTCATGAGCATCAAGGGCTCATGTAAGAAACTGAGAACCCCTAAGTAGGATATCAATGTATGATGTGCTTGATGAAATGCCATTTGAATCAGCAGTGCATACACTAAAGGGTCCAAATCCAATCAATTTCTTCTTAGATGCCTACAGATAAATTACAATAAGTTCTTCATATTAAAAATGTTCTGGACAACTCAGTATTCACCTTTGACCAACGTCTCGGATTTCCAGCAATAATTTCTTGAAATATGAACTCTGCATGTTGAAGCACTGTTGAAACATGGTTTAAACAAGTTTAAACGCATGCCAGTCTTCTTTAACTATTGATTATTTTGAAAATGCACAATACATCAACAAAAACCTCGAGATGTTTACAAACTGTATCTCATGAACCACAATCAATCTTCTTCTTTTTTCTTTTTCTGTCGTCGTTTACCCCGCTGTTTTTATAAAATAATTTTTGTATTTGCTGAAAACTCGCATTTCGCATTTATTGTCCTAAATTAATTCCTGTTCTATTATCATAAAAACTGACAAAAATAACAACTCGACATGTCATTTTGAATTTTTGACGTCTCGCCACCTGGTGGAATTTCTCATAAGTATCACCAATCCTTAAAAAACATTGGATATCATAGTAGGCTGGTGTCGAGAACTTTTTCCCATTCCCTTTATCATTGACTAGTTACACCATAGTGTAGTCATCTTTTATCACTCAATACTCATTTTTTGAACATGAAAGAAACGAATATATCGATAAGACACATTAGATAGATAGATACTTTATTCATCTCTTAGGGTCGGTTTAACAACATGAGATAAGTCAAAAGTGGTAGAACATAAAATTCGTTAAAAATACACTTTACAGGACAAAAATATGGATACAAACTATATTATAGTAACACAGACATCGAGAAAAAAGGGGTTGAAAAATTGTATACAAGATATTCGAATGGTTATTTTCTGATTTGTACATACTCATCTAACGAATAAAACGCATTACTAGTCAGGTATTTCTTTAAGCAAGACTTGAAATTATTGGTATTTGTATTTGATTTCAGGTTTTCGGGTAGCATATTGAAGAAGTGTGCTCCAGCATATAGAGGCGACTTCTTATGTTGCAGTCTGTTGGCTTGTTGTAAATGGAAGTCATTTTTTCTCCTTGTATGATAGTCATGATATTCACTATTTTTATTTAATTTTTGGGCATTGAGAAAAGTATGATCAGATCCTTTCACAGGACTAATTCTTCTAACTCCAACAGGAGGTATAAGATATAAGACGAGGTTTTTGTATTTTTTACGCTCGAATATTGTCAATTGTTGAATGAATTCCGAAAATTGATGTATACCCACTCGCCATATCTCCTACATACCTCACACATGACTGAATGATCGTATAATGCTGCTCATATCACGGGTTTTCCTATATCTCCCTACCTAATCTCGATAATCTGCAGTTTACCAGATGAGAAAACTTATATGGTACTATGCATTAATCATCACGTTTATGCTCACATACGTTAGGCTTAAATATCCACGGAAAACGTCGAATCATTTTATGAAAAGACGCTTCAAGTTAATTGGAATGGACTGATTTTACCGTTAACATCGCCCAATTCATCGCCTTCATTTCTCATTTGAGAAACGTCGATCATGGAACGAGAAAATTATAAAAAAAAATATGGGCCGAGAATAGCACTCAGATCAGAAATATCCATCATTACATGCATTGTGCCAGCTTTTTTTTACAATTCTGCTTTTGATGGTCATAGCAACAATAATTATTTCATAGAAGACTTTTATTAATTCGTATCCCATCATCTTCGAACATTTTTGTCACATTTTGGACCTTTATCTACAAAATTGGAAAGCACTGTTTCCAATAAAATAGCTTCAACCAAGAAGGTCTTCCCATTTATAGTATTCTCCATTTCATAATTATCAATACTGGGACTACAACATTTTCAATGTATATAAATCGGAAGTTCATAAATCAAATCATATGCTCACCTTTATATTGTGTACTGTGCTAAAACAGGTCGCAAGATAAAAACCAGGATTTCAGAACTAGTTCGATATTCTGAAATATTTATCTTCCTTTCTCCAAACTATTCCTTCGATAACTCTATCTCTACCCCTATACATCTGTTTTACAGTTAATGTGATCCATATCTGTATTACTCAGTCGTGTTGGATCTGCATTTGACAATTACTGAAGAAAATATACTGCCATCGAATATTTTGTGGATAAAGATATGATCAGAAAATATATAATCTTCAATAATGAGCCGAAGTATTCCAGTTGAGTTAATTATTATTCCTGATACTTACAAATCGTTCTTTTGTTCCGAAACATTTTTGGAATTGGTCGTACATGTTTCCTTTCATTCGTGAAATGCACATTCGTTTCTCTGGGACTGAAATTCTTATTGACATCTTCGGTACCTATGTATTCTTAGTTATCGATTATTGCCTGCTTAGACTGTCTATTGCGAATGAAATGCCATTCAATTTCACAATAAAATCGTGCTCCATGATACCATAAGAATAATTCAGCCTGTTTGAGCTCACTATTATTTAGAAACGGACTAACGAAATTGAGATAGCCATTTTCGTATAACGAGATCATTAATTTCGCCAATTGCCAATTCAATTCTTGGTTCATATCGCTACAGGGAACATAATCTTCTCATCTTTTGTTCCTTTGAAGCAGAGATAAGTAATAACAAGATGTGCACGTCTTATGGAAGATTTGGAAATATAGTCACGTGATTGATTTTCGTTTCAACGTATTATCACAGATGGCGTTTAACGCATGAATCTCAATTTTTGTTGATATGAAGTTAGCGTTTCGCAGCTAATTCAAATTACGAACTTTCACGAACTTAGATTACATTACAGTGTGTTACAGTACTGGAGTTGATTTGTTCACTTCACGTTTTACTCTGTGGTTTTTTATATTTATTATTCATTTTCTTAAGGAGAAAAGAGAAGTTTTGTTTGATAAATGATAACAGAGGTTTCATTAATATGGTGAGAAAATATGAATCACTATCAACTATTCATCCTGGTCTAAACAAAATCAACACATAAGACATGTGTAGATAATAACTTGAAGATTGGAAGAAAGTGCTCTGCATTGAAGATGCGCGATGTGCCTTTGAAGCAGATTCAAATGAAATAACTACTGAAAAAATCAAATTCAGGAATTTGTTGGTATGGTGCCATGATCATAATTTCAGTTGCCACTTTAGTATGAAGAGGCTGTTTGCCTTTGAAATTGGGTTTCCACTTTTTATTTCTTTCTATCTCTATCCTCATTAGGGATCTTTTGATCATACAATTTGAAAAAAAAAACGAGCAATGTAATAATATCAATTGATTATGAAAAATATCTTTTACTGTTGTATGAATAAATATTGAATTGTCAGTGATTATTTTCATACAATATTCAACAACACATTAGAAGTGGTAATTATTTAATAATGATAACTAGTTGAAGATACATTGGCTGATGCATTTCTGTCCCTCTCCTCATCAATTTATTTACGTTTTTTTTCATACTGATGGTCTTGAAAATGTTCTCATAGGTGCTTTGGATATTCAATCTATTACTGAGCAATATATTATTATCCTCAACATCTCCTGTAACAGAAAAAGAATAATCAAGTATATCACTCAGAACATAGTGAGTGTAAAATATCAACTGGTAGTGTGACGTACCTGAATAATTAACGATCCAATTTTTTGTTCGAAGAAAATCTTTGATTGGGAAACGAAATCCTCATTTCGGCGACGTGTTCTTTCACAGTTCAAGTACTCGCAGATTTTATTTCCTGATCATGATATTGCCACTGTCACTGCATTTCTCAATAATAAATGCAACTGGAGTATTTCATATTGTTCAATAGTACTTTGATAAAGATATGAATGAAATTCTGATGTGAAACTACAATATTCACGAGAACGGGAACAAATTTCCACCGTACAAAGTCGATAAAAATCAATAAAAATAAACAAAGTGGAAGACAGTTGAATACAAAAGACAAAGACAAACTGATGAAGAAAAAGACAGAAAAATCTGACCTTGAACATGGCAGCCAGATATGGCAGCTGAAAAAGCTATGTTCACTCTTTGAAATCAACGGCACTAGTTCCATCTTGTGGTTGATTTCAAAAGCATGAAAAATATATTGCCAAATTTTAGCATTGACGTGCACATCTTGTTAGTGGGTTACTTATCTCTGCTTTGAAGTGATGGGAATATTTCTGACACGGCACTAGTCGGGGAAGTCGAGACAATCCTGATGCATCTTCTTTCAATCGACCTTGGGATAGGATGTCAAAATTTCGAGAGCTTACAAAAGCCTGTTGGAGCCAAAACCATTGCAGCTGTCCTAAATGGAAAAATTTAAAATAATCTGGTTCTCAGATTTATCGACTAACGATATTGAACTAGACGGTCCGATAGTTGAAACCGATTTCGAGAGGAAGAAGGTAGGTTTGTTCAACACCTCCCCATCCTAAAATACCATTGGTAATGTGACTCTCTACTAGACTGTGGAAGATAATTTTTTTTGCTTCAGATCTAGCCGATACTTGTACAACACCATATAATCTATATGTAGATTCCATTTGAGATGACTGTCCAATAGGATGATCCCAAGATATTTGATTTTTTTTACAGAATCCAACTTTATGTAATTTCCAATAGTTATTTGCGCAATATGTGGCAAAGACGATTCCATGAAGTTGAAGGGTAAGAAGCATGATTTCTTAAAATTGATGGATAAGAGTTCACTATCAAACCATCAGTCTCTGATTATATTCAGATCTGACTCTGCATGGTTTTTGACTTCGTTCCATGTATCACCTTCGTAAAATATCGCAGTATCATCTGCGAAGCTCATTCTTACACCCTAATGTTGGCAAGGAAAATAATCCATTAATATAAATGGAGAATAGTATCGGTACCAGCACTGTTCCCTGAGGATTACCATGTTCTTTTTCCACACATTGTTATCGGTTTCGTATATTAGAACCATATGCTTTTACGTTATCAGAAGATGTCAGCTGTGTCTTCAACATAATGGGCAGCAATTTGAACAATATATACAGGGTGTTCCGGTGATCATGTTACAAACTTCTAGGGTAGATAAAACACACGAAAATAAGAAAAAAAGTTCATGTGAACATGGGTCCGGAAACGCTTCTTCAGGGAGCTAGGGCCCTTCGAAGATGACCTTCAAAAACTACTCTTCGTTTTATAGCTTCGGTATTGCAGCTATCGCCACCAATTTTGGGACATGAAATCTAGTTGGAAGGTTTATCAATTTGAGCCTTCCGGATTTTGTCACCTTAACCAGGGGCGTACAAACCAGGGGGTATTTGGGTAAATTTGACCCTTGATCCAAACCATGCCTGATGTTTTCACTAACGTCAATTTAAATATGCTACGTTGGTGCAATAAATGTATTGAACGTGGTGGCAGGCATTTTCAGCAATTTTTATTTTGAATGATTTATTGCAAATTTATTATTAGTTTTGATTGTGTAGGTTTAATTGTTTTTTTTTTTGGAATATTTTGTAGACGTTCCCTTTTACTTTTTATACCCCCAATTTCGAAAAGACAATAAATCTCTCTAATCAAATTTATTTTCATTAAAGAAGAAGATTTGACTAACTTTTAATGCTCACTATCTGTACTGAACCTCATTTTCATATTTCAACGTAATAATTTGTTTAAGACCAATAATTCATTATCGATTGGATATAGCCATTTTCCGAGGAAACGGTGACAGATAGCGACTATTACTAAGAGTACCTTTTTTATGTAAAAGGCATAGGAGAATCATAATCGGATATAAAAATGGCAAGAAATTGACATCTTAGAGGAGAAGTGTCAAATTTACCCAAATACCCCCCTGGTTTGTACGCCCCTGGTTAAAGGTGACAAAATCCGGAAGGCTCAAATTGATTAACCTACCAACTAGATTTCATGTCTCAAAATTGGTGGTGATAGCTGCAATAGTACCGAAGCTATAAAACGAAGAGTAGTTTTTGAAGGTCATCTTCGAAGGGCCTTAGCTCCCTGAAGAAGCGTTTCCGGACCCATGTTCACATGAACATTTTTTCTTATCTTCGTGTGTTTTATCTACCCTAGAAGTTTGTAACATGATCACCGGAACACCCTGTATATGTAAAAAATATTTCAACAGAACAATAAACAATCTGTTTGTGAAATTAAAAATGCTACAGAAATAAAGATATTCATACACTCTTAATGCGTATCCAGCAATTTGAGAGCCAATTCAAGTCTGATTGACTGTATAGCTTCAACGCATATTCACTGCAGACATTCTCAATATAAATTTTCCGATAGAATTTTCAGGATAGATGTTTCACGCAGTTCGGTACATCACGCGCTCTGCAGTATATTCTGCTCCGAACACATTACAAGGTGCCAAATACCATTCCAAACCAGCAGGTAACAACTGATTGATTGTGATAATGGAACGGTTATATTTCATCGTCTTGGAACTGGTCAAACAGAACTGACACAATGCAGTGAATACTCATCATTGGATGATATTCACTCGGAGAATATCTTGTCCGCTCAATCATATAACTACGTATACAGTCTTCCTCGAAACTTGTATCCAAAGTTCTGTAAATACTTTCTTCTGAATGTATATTTATTGAATATATCAGCCTCCATAATAGCAGGAGGTGTAGATTCAATATTCCTACATCCTATTTTAGATAATATTCGACAATTCCAGATATCAATTACTAAATTTTCATCGTTTACATAAACAATTTCTTCGAAAGTTAATTCAAATGTCATCTTTCATGCTTTGTTGCCAGTGGGTATTGACGCAGCCAGGAATACAGCAGTGCGTATTGACATCAATCGAGAGATATATACGGATATAAGTTGGTGATGCATTATCTCAAATGAAAAAAGTTGAAATTTCTGTAATGCAAGCCGTACTCTTCACTCACTAAATTTCTATCAAAAACAAATTACTAACAAATTCTCCTTACAACCCAACAAGAGGCAGAAAATCCAATAAATATGAATGTGGTGTAACAAAAGCGATTATGTTAACAGTGAGTAAAATCTATGCCTTATTGTTTCTATCCATACATGTCAGCGTGCGATTTTTCCATTGCAACTAGTGTGCTTTTCTTTTTCGATTAACAATGCTATGGTCATATGAGTAACTGTCCGAATAACAAAACAGTGTCCTACATGACGTTTTCATACGTGGTCGTAGAGAAAATAGATACCTACGTATATTTTATAGCGAAGACATTTTCCTACGATTTAGCTGATTCTAAAAAATATACCTGATGAATTTCAATATTTTCAAAAATCCAAACTATACTCGTTTCTCAATAAATTCTTATGATTGAAGTATTGCAGAAATAATATTCAGAAGATTCCCATATTGGATTACGAAATTAGAATTGACAATACACTGCTCATTAAATATTATCATGCCAAGATGAAACCCGACAGTATTTCCATTATCCAACTTCCTATACGAAAAGCAAATGGAAGAATAATCTCAACAAATGACCTACGTGTACAATATCCAGAATAAAGAAACGTCTCCACACTTGCGCGTGTATAATCAAAGATTATCTTCCTCATAGTTCGAATAATGAATAATTGTTTGTGCAGAATACATCCGGATTTCAGCGAGTCACAACTGTAGCGAGTTCAGGTGAAATTTCTATTTGAAATAATAAACGACGGATGGTGGCAAATGTTCATATACAGCGCATCCATGTGTGTCAACTGTCAAGTAATTGCAAAGCCCATTGTTAATCTGACAGTGCCCGTTGAATGAGTTACTGTTCCAGGATTGTCTCATTACCTGCGATATTCAGTTTCAATAAATAACGAGCCAATACGAGATTACTTCAACAGCAGCTTGTCATTCTCCCGTGAAATGATATATCTGATTACTTGAAGTGTCTTTATCGAAATCAAAAAATAGGCTATCGATTACGTACCAGAAGATTTGGTTATTTGAATTTTGAAATGATCGACAACTGTATATTCAATCGTATTGAGCATCTATTCTCTGAACCAATCAAGTACCTTCAATGGGATTATTAGTAGATAATGATTGAGGTGATACAGGAGTATAATCATCATCAATCAAATAATAAATCCTATCGATATCTTGGTGTTTACATGCTTGGACTGACAGTAAAAAAATCATTCATTGGTTCATGGAATTCATTTTGGGATATATTACCAGATGAATTATTGGAAAGCAGTTGTTCATTGATGGTCTTCTGTTCTCACAAAATATGGTTATACCTACTAGTTTATTCTTAGGTATTGTTTTCCTCACGGAAGCAAGTTTTCATATAAAAATCGAATCGTGTATATTCAGTAATAATATTCCACAAATCAAACGACATTGCATGAGATGTAACTCTTCATTTATTATTTCGGGGTTTGCATAACAATTATTCAGTTGGCATTTATACATGGTGTTTCTTAAGTACCTACGTATAGAAACATATTAATCACGTTAGAATGAGAATAAGAAATGGTATATTATGATACAAGTTTCATAAGACGCTATTTTGTCGCACGCGTCGTTTGGAACAAGTGCGATAGCTTGTGTTATAGGTAAAACGTGTGTTATATGCATTTTTTTTATTTTGCATCAATTAAGAGTATGTCATTGAACATAATCATCTTCGATTGGTAACATTGATGACATTGAATCTGACGCACAAGCGTAAAGCCCAGTTTACTGTTGAGCTATTTTGATTTTTGCGATACCAGCGGTGAAAATGCAATGGTGTTATTGTTTTTATTGGTGAATTTAAATCAAATTACACTCTGAATAAAAATTGAGCAATAAAAACATTGAGTTTTTCACTGCTAGAATCACCAAATCCAGAATCGCTCATAAGTAAGCTGGACCTAACTCTTCTGACTTTCATTTGACAGTTCGATTGTACCAACCTCCGAATAATAAAAAATGCGTATCGAAATGGCATCTGTTTTGATACGCATTTTTTATTATTCGGAGGTTGGTACTTGCGTTTCATAGTGACTTCACTATAGAACCAAAAATGGAAAAGTTTCTTCAAACAAATGTCTGCAAGTAATTAGTTCATAAGATACGAGTATCAAAGATGAATTCTAATATTTTGTGAATAAATTTCGATATAAGTGTTATATTCGAATGAGGTTTGGTATCTGGGAATATTTTTCAATGACTGTATCAATTTTTATGTTGGTTCGTCAATTTTAACATCATGTTGTCGTTATCTCTTTCAACAACATCAACATTTTTAAGTTCCTTTGAAGATATGTTCGAAAGATATTCCAAAGATTAGGAATAATATCAAAGTTTCAGGGGATTGAAACTCAACACACAACATCAAAAGATAGCCCGATTCTCTGTTGGATTGATCACTAAATTATCAGAAATCTGAACTGAAGACGTCTTATAATCGAGACGTTTAGCAATTTCCAGATTCAGCTACTCACGAACGACCCTTTTAGATAAATATCATTGCATGTCGAAAAAACTGGTTGTGGGTAAAATGAGATGATTTTTTGCTTCGGTGTTGCGTGTTCATTTGCTTCTCTCCGAAAAAGCCAATGATTGGAAAAGTGAAGGGATTATCTTTAATGAACATGTTGTCGGTTCCTCATTTAGTGGGGTAGGTTGTAAAGCAGGTAATTTCCAATCATTATTTATTTGCATTCTTCAACAAATTAGCTTGAAGCCTCAACAATTCAATATTTCTTCTCAATTGTATCTGTTATTTATTTCATACGAGGGAGAGAAGATGATGTTTTGATTTCAATGTAGTTGTAATATTTAATAGGAGTCTTTAGTCTTATTGAGACTACTTCTTGATTCAGGAGCAAACTTGAGTATTGTTGTGTTGTTTGGAATCCTTTTCATTATAAATATATCAATGCTATTGAGAATGTACAGAAGAAATTCTTGAAGTTTGCATACTTCAAAAGGCATGGTATTTATCCCGCAAGAGGCTATAACTATGATCTCCTCTTATCTGAGTTCAATTTGATATCTTTCAAAAAACATCGTGAAACGAGGGACTTCATTTATAAAATCATACACAATCAGATATGCATGTTCCACATTTCACCTTCCTGTACCAAACACACTGCACAATTTTCATTCGCCTATAACAACAATGTCTAGAAGTGGGAACAATGTTCCCAATGTCGATATTTTCTTTTTATCATTTGCACAGTTCGAACGTGTTATTCTCAACTCAATTCCGAATTGATATCGTATGGGTACAATGATTTGTCATATTCAATATAGTAGTATAATAATTTGTTCGATTCACTCAGCTGATAATTATGTACACCTGTAAATGGGCTTCTTGGGTCTGCTGGATGTAATAAATTAATAAATAAATTACAAAAATTACATCAAAACATCCCTTCAAATATAAATGAGTTTGTGATAAGAAATAGAAAGTAACTATGATCATGCATGACAGTTGGTCATTAGAAATATTCTATGAAATTTGGAAAATCAGTGTTCCAATACAAAATCGCGAACTGATTAGGATATAATGTTATGTAAGGTTAGTCCAAATCTATTTGAATAGGAATTTTGAGATCTGATGAGAATTATTTTTTCTGGCGATAAATCTCATTACATAATTAGGTCTCTCCTGACGACTTCAACTTTCAATTTTCGAAGAAAAATCCCACCCAAATCTTATTTTCCATCATGAAAACTTATTCCCCCAATCAATGACGTTCCATAGCAACCGTGAGACAGCTATATTTTCTTGAAGAACAGCATTCAAATACGACAAAAATCCTTGTTCAATTGTTTTGTTGTGATTGCAATCACTGAATGAAAATTATTCGACGAATATTCGATCAGAGGTTCGGGTAGACATAACTATGAGTTGGTATGACGTATATTCTACGCGAATATATTTTTCCTAAAATAAACTTTATGCAATATTTCGAGACATCCATTGAATAAGTCCCATATTCATAATCGACAGATTTGCTGTCAGTCCAAATCTAATAAAGAGAGATAAAAAGCGATTCGATTGCTTTACATGACGTCAGAATGATTTATCGGTGGCGAAACCCTACAAAATTATTGGGGAATTTCAATTTGAGAATTATATTCACCGAGGTCATTCATTGAGGGCAAATCGACATGCTGTCATGTTCCCAAAAAAGAAAACTACTCTTGTTGAGACACCATCTAGAGGCATAATGTAAGACCGTTCAAAGGTTTATACCGGATGTATTTCTCTTGATATATCTCCACTTATATAAATTAGACTTGATACTGGTTTCTTATATTTAGTGGTTAACGTTCAGCGACAATCTGCTTCTTTCGAACAAGCTTGTCAATATAATTATGGATGAACATTCATTATTTTTTGTGTAAGCCTTCAGCACGGGTCTCGTCCGTAGAAAACTATCTAGGAACTCGATAATGATTATTAATGAGACGGTGATTGGGGAAAATAGATGAATGCAACAACATCCTGCCATTTGACGATTATTAGTCCTCTATGTATACCGCGATTCGTATTGATCAGAATCGAATTACGAACAAAAACCTTTGCAGAATGAAGGAAAATATGATGTGGCAACTTTTTAATTCTATATATCCTGTTATGTTTCATTTTATTTGTCGAATGTAACAAAAATACAAAATGAATACAATCTACGGGAGTGAGGATGTAGGTATTGCAATATTGTTGAAACTTTGGAGGTTTATATGTAGGTGGAAGACCTCATTGAGGCCGTCTAGTCTGTAGATGAAATTTTCAATAAGTAGTAACCACGGAAACATCTATAGAATAGATAGAGAATGATCCAGCCCAAGCAGCAATTTGACGTTGCGGCGACGTGTTTGAAAAAGTTGCGCAACCAAACATGAGTTGCGTAGTCGACCTTAGTACTTCGTCGTCACGACCCTGTTTTGCACCAATTTGGTCAATCATTTTTGGGTTTTTAAAACGTTTTACTTTCAACTGTAGGTAGCAGTTGGTCGTTTCCTAAACGTTGCTAAATTTACCAAAAAACAACTACACACTTGCGCCCTCTTGCGCAGCGATGACAGTTCACTTTCCACGGTGTTCAGAAATTAGTAAATATTCCAACCAAATCATTACTGATCACTTGGTAAAAACTTTCTGACGACTACTAATGTTTTACTCATGTGCTCATGATAGGTACCTACTCTATTTATATTGCCTGAAAATAAAGATTTCCAAACAGAAATTATCAACGCATTTCAGTTTATTGTCAAATATACTATTGTTTTGCGTCAAAAAACACGCGCTCCTTCAATCCGTGGCGAATTTCTCAAAACTCGAAGAAAAATAAACGAAAAGAATAATTTGGGATATATAATATTCAAAGTTAATATTTATCCAAACAAGAACTATAGAGGATACAATGATATATTAATCGTTTCTAGAGTACTGTTAACCTCTGTTTATGTTTGTTTATGTCCCAAATTTCAATGGCCGACCATGTTTCCGAAGATAATTACGCATCAAACATGGCGTAGTATTATAATAGACGTCAACACGACTTAGGATATCAGATAACTGAAAAATATACTGCTTTCAACCTAAGTCATCCAGACAACTAAATATAACCAAAGCGCGACTGAAGTTGGTTATCCGACCAAAAACTGAACGAAGTCCAACTAACGAACACACCTCGCTCCACATTTTAAAAAAAATTAGTTGCTTTCCTCAATCTCTGCATCCAAGTTAGCATTTGTTCCAAAAGAACTGAAGTTTTCCAAACTGCCTGTCTTCAGGCATAATTTTATTTTTAATAAATTTTTTGAGGTTAGGTTGGATCAAGTTTTTCTTATCTTACTAGATATTTATTCTTTCGTCGAAGCATTTCAGCCAACATTATGTCCTTGTTGTCATGGGGCATGTCCTCTATAGTGAGTATTTGGAAAATTTAACTGCAAAGATATGACTCCACGAAAACGTTTACAATTTTTATAAAAAATTGCCCACTGCCAAGTTAAATGTCACAAGGTCAGCTCAACGTCGGTAAAACGTTGAACATAACTAGAGTAATCACTCAAACGTTTTTAGAACGTCACTCCTATTCCCAAAATTTTTACTACATGAAGTTGGTTGGGTTTAACCTTGTAACAACGTCGTCGGTTAACTAGAGTCATGCTCAACACTGATACAACGTTGCCGGTGGTTTAGAGAGCGTCGTTTCATAAATGACTGATTTCTACACTAAGTATAACGTTAATTTTGGTGTATTATGTGGTTATCGTCGCCAAAATGCTACTTGGGAGGTCGAATGTTTTATTTTCTTTTCCCATTCAAAAGTAACAAGCTTCACTCTGTATACTGAAGAAGTGAATTTATTCCAACAAACAAAATCGTAACTGATGATAATCCAATGCCAAACTATCTGTTGAAGCTGCTGAGAGGGAATATATATCATGGTTTAAATGAGAATAAGTATGTGAGTGTGTATGAGTCGTAATTACAAGCTTGAAGTTGGCAATTGACGCTTTGCGAAGGCTACACGTGTTGCTTTCTACTAGATATTTTCCAATCAGAGTCGTCGCATTCTTTAGAAAGAATTGGCTTATCAACGTATCAGTTAGATTCATCTTCATTTTGCATTCGAAAATTTGGATGGATGAAACTATAATATGCTTTAGATTTGATATTATTAGTAACCAACGAAATAATTCCAGGGTGCTTATGATTCTCAGCAGTAAAAATCTTAAGTCAATAACTGGATTTCCAACGGGTTATTGCATGTAGACTCGGAGAACACTAAGAAGGCTTTTGGCTTTTAGGAGAACAGCATCTGCTGATCATTTGGGAAAGGACCAGAAAAGCCACAGCACATTCTGATGAGGAGAGTAAGATTTATGGAAACTTACCACATATTATATAGATCTACTCACAACTCTGAAACTCCTGAGGAAAATGAAACTAGAGGTACTGCTGTAGACAAAGAAATTTCCTGGAAAAGCAGAAGAAGGTGGGACAGAAAAGATTTATTGAGGTCACAGCACTTGATGAATAACTATTACTATGATGATTGATCAATAATCACTTGTATATAAGCCTCATCATAAAAATATTTGTCGACTAGAATTAATAAAGATGTATGTACATATTCATCGCGATATTCCACTATATGGTTTTATTGGTTCCAGAAAACCATCTATAGCCTCACATAATTGATCATTTGATTTGAAGCTATCAATTATTTTTTTAATTGTAATCGGCATGAATGAGTTTGAAGTGTAAAAAATTAGAACGGTTTATCTATTCAACCATAGTTGTTCTCTACATTATTCTGGATATTCTTGATATTTGTTCACACTAGTGATAAAGCTATATACATATTATCTGAATTCTTATGCAATATGATGATCTGGGATGAATTAGATGCAATAACTACCTCCAAATTCTCAATGAGATCATGAAATCATATTTTTATATCCAGATGTGAGGACTGTAATCAAAAATTGTGATGTTGACAGACTGAAATGTTAACTTTAATTCCATTTTAGTGGATAGAAAGTATGTGAACAAAAATATGATTGAGTTCATGGACATGATTATGGTTTTCTTTAAATGAGCAATCAAATTCAAATAATCATATAACATCATGAATCAATAACGTTCATCATTAATCTGTTGCACATGGAACGCTACTGTTGTGATAATTACATTTCCACATACGCATGCACTATAACAAGAATAAATTGGCTCTAAGGTGTTCAAGATTTGATTCAGAAATAAATATTCATCATGGTTCCGGTCTCGGTGCGCGTTGGTAGAGTATTTATTCCAATTTACGAACAGGTGGCGTGGTTTCTTACAATAAATCATCGAATATTTCCAAAGTCATGCACTAACCTCAGGTTCTCAGTAGTCATTAATTTCCTGTGATATGATATTAAAAAGCAATCAATAATATTGTGATTGGTTTCATTATCGTAAATTTTTTTCACCCAATAACTTACTTTATTATTTCATGAGTCCATCAGATTGTATAAAACTCTTATATTTTTATGGTATGAAAATTTGGGTACTCATGTAAATTGAATAAAAATTCTTTGGGATAGCAATCAATTTAGGCTACAAATATTAAATATCGTTCTTCAAGAATTTGATGTTTCAAATCACAGGTAATCAAAGAGTTATCGATCATAATAATTATGTCGATGGCTAAATAAAAATATAAACACAAGACGTGTTGGCCCCTTTTTGGCAATGCAGTCTGTTTCCTCGTTGCTTCAATATGATAATAACCGAACACTCTCAAAGATCACTCGAGATTGATCATAAACTTTATATTAGGGATGAAATTATACGAAATTAAAATAATTGCGGTCCAGCACTTGTAAGTTCAACGTGTCGTTACTTTGCTTTTTGAAATTTTGAAATTGGGGTAGCTCCCCTTTATAACAATTTAGAAATAGACGTGTCCGCGACCATAATTTTCAAGCATCCTATAGAGTTTAGCCGTTACTTCTGAAGAACTACGTTTTTCAAGCCACATGAACTTGGGTACTTCAAAAGTCATTATGACCAACCAAATCGAAAACCATTCATTATTACACCTATTCATTGAACGAATCGTGCTGAATATACTAATCAACTTTTAACGATAAGAACATTAGGGTAAGATGAGCATTATTTATAGAAGCGAGACGTGGACTTTTAGTTGCTTCAAAAAATTCTAACGGTATTATGTAGTGGTCGGTTAGATGTACAGAGTGATGCAGAAGACATAACGCGACTGGGATATGTGAACGCTTTTAGAGGTTAAGTAATCAAGAGTGATGTATCATACTGTATACACACACGTTGACTATTCTGGAGTTGGGTACACATGAATTTTTCATTTCAGCTCTGAAGATTCTCTATACAAAGTGTATGTACAAACGTTGGTTTTCTGAACCAACATTGAACCAATTATCAGCGTTTCAGTTGAAGAATCATTTCTCCAATATGAATATTTAGGATAAGTATTTCAATCGAAACATTCACTCCCGTATATTAGACTGCATATATTTAAATCGAATTACTATTCTATTCGAGAATATTTAAAAAACAATTATGAATGATATCTTTGACATGACTTATACTTACTTACTTATTTATATACTCAGCGATTTTATTCGATTGATGACCTGAATTGAAGTTCATAACAAATTTCATAAGGAAAAATTATAGCTTATCAAAAACAGCTGAAGGTGTAGTGAATTCACGCTGATATGTCCGAATCATGAAGAAATAAAATCGTTTACTAGAAAAAAGTAATTCTGATGAAATTCCATATGAGTAGTACATGGTACAGGATGCGCTTTCAACATAAAACCATCCTAAATTATTTATTTTTTTTGATGAAAAATGTTGAATGGTGAAGTTGAATTGAATAACGTTCCGTGAACATAAAATGAAAGATGAAAAAAAGAAAATTCCAAAAGGAAAAAGCGCAGTTTTTGACTAGCCCAGATCTCATCTTTATTCAATGGTTTCCACAAGTTTAGTTATTATGCCCCAGCTTTGTTTCAAGTAATTATTTGTTCGTAAGAAAAATGTTTCTCTGAAAAATGTGTTATTTATTTTCTCAACGAATACTTTTAACAGCAATCACAATTTTTTGTGTGTGAATATACGAATACTTCCAGCATTATAATCAATTTCACCCTTAGGAGAAATTTCTCTCGAGATCTTTCAGGACCAATAACTGGTCAAATTATTGAAAATATTCAGCTGGAGGTGGAATTGTTCAGTGGGTATGATTTGATTAATATGCTGTAAATTTTCTCCAAATAGAGTGTGAATTATATACCTACATTACATTATTTTGAATTGCATAGTAGGTTTCCAGAATGTTAGTAAATTATTCATAGAAAACTATGCATAATCTTTTGAAAACAAAATATGTTTTACTTCGTGAAAATCGAAAGAAAACTTTCAATTCAGCCCCAAACTACGGTACCTATGAAAAATTATAAATATTTCTCACTGTTTTTATCCAAATGTTGTTTTACAGAAAAACATTTCGGGTTCTTGTTAAGATAGTAATATAGCATGAATCATATTATTGTACAGCTTAAATATCATCAAATACCACTATCATGAATACACTCGTATATTAAGTAAAATCATTAACTCATCTTGTAATTAGTAAACGTCTGCTATATCAACAACACTTCCAATATAATAAGCAGACAGCATTCAGATACTTATATCTGAGATTGTGCCCACGCTCAATGATGAAATAAATTTGATTCATGGAATACTAAATACCTTCGTTAATTGAATTATTGAGTAGGTATATCAGAACTGAACGGAATTCGTTCCAATTGTGATTTCAATTAATATGAGGGATCTTTTAATGGTCAACGATGTTACGAAGATGAATTCGATTCTTTCATCAATTTGGAGTTACATAATATACCTGGTTCTGTTTTGAAAGCTTCTCCTGTTGGATGAATTAATATCTTCAATCGAAGAGATACATAGTCAATTTTTGTTTCAAAAAATGTGTGTGCTATATTTTAATCTTCAGAAACAATATTTCTTGATTACGATAATAAATATTCCATTTTAACGATGAATTCATAATCTTTGACTCCAAAAACTCTCATGTGCCAATTTTTAATAACTTCGTACCTCAATTACAAAACTTGTCCCCCATTCTGGGTATGCCATCTTGAATTTTCCAATTCTGACAACATAATACTTTATGGGCGAAAAAACAAGGACATGTTTCGAGGGATTAATTCTTTATCATCAGCTCATGATATATATAAGTATATCAAAGGAAAAAAAAGACTCACCTGAACCTACCAGTGGTGGAAAAGGAACAAATTCAAATAGAAAATTTCGAAAATTGATATGAAAATGCAACTATTTTTCGACGCTGACGATGGTTATACTCAAAATTCCTTAACACTAGTGATCCGCACTAGTGCAGTTTTATACTAATTTTAAACATTTTCATTCAAATTTGTTCTTTTGGCACCACTAGTACCTAGGTCCAGATACGTCTAACATTGTATAATTCTAATGAAACCCTCTTAAACATATCCTTGTATTTTCGTCCATAATGTATGTCCATCAACATCAATTAATATATCATTTGGTGGAGTTTGACTGTAATCTCACCCTTTTCTATTCACCTCAATTCCCCTGCAAGAATGGATCACCTAAGATGGAAACCATTTGGGGTCATTTGATGATTTGTTTTGGTGTTTTCTGATAAGTCTAATACATTAACTTTGCTAGGATTAATCCAGTATCCATTTCGTTTCCAAATAGATACCAGGTTAGCTATCTCAATCTAGACAGGATGTTCAAATTTTTATTCCTCTCATTAAAATACATAATCATGTGAAAACGTGATCCCACCATGTCAGCTCATCTTCATTTAATAGGCAGTGTTCTGTTATAATTCGGTTTATTAAAGGCATTATGAAAACTTTCATCATGTTTCCACCAATAGATACGTACGTGATTTTCAAGTACATGAAATATCGATGTACTCAGAATTAACGATACTAATAACTTGTCGGATCTTATCATTACAGACACCTACGATTATGGGTGTCAGACGAACTAACCTTTATTCTAATTGTGTTGCCCACAAATAACAGCTCTCATCTTCGCAAAGGTGTGCATCTTAGTGTTATTAGTATTAGTGAAGACATTCACGAAAGTTAGGCCTCATCTAGATATATATTCATCCAGAACCGGTTATTTCGTTTGATTTGACCCATATTTGATTCTTGTGAGATAAACAAGTAATGTTATTGAAAGAACAGAAGTAGGTACTTCTACCGATGACTCATGATTCTGTCTCGAATGAACAAGTATTAGATATTTGAGGAAACAAAGTGAATGTTTTGTTAAGAGTTAGAATTTTAGTATAATATTGATGTACTATACTTATACTGTGTACTGTATCAATTGCTTAAACATAATAGCAAAGTTTTGTTATTGCCAAACACGACCTTGTATCATTTTTTATATCTACATTTTTCATATATTTATCTTTTATTGTATAATTCCTAAATCTGATTTGTTAGTCATCATTGAATAACACTCGAAACCAGGTATGAAATATTGAAAAAATCAAATATAAGAAAATAACTTGATTTTTCCAAAGGCAAACTCCTACGAATCCTAGACGGATATTGCGTCATTTGCGTGAAAAAAAAAGCATCTGCAACGTCAAAATGTAATGGTAAATCATTTATGTACGAAATGAACAGAAGAGGACCCACCACCGAACCTTGGGGAACTCCATATTTGATCAACTGCATATTATATTTATAATGTTGTTGTACATAATATATTGTTTTCTGCCAGTTAAGAATGATTTTAATAAGTTTTTTGCTGAACATCTATACGTAGGTGGTCCGAATAATGTGGATCTTCTCTAGAAGAGTTGGCGATTCATCTCTATTTTATAGATATTTTCATGGAAATATCAACAATCGTTCCTCCATTATCAGTCTCTTCGAGATTAACCCGTCAAGTTCAGTCTTCACACCTCTTCGTGGCCAGAAATTTAAAAAGAACACCAACTCCTACCTTATTTCCCTTGGTTCTCACGATACTCTCTGAACATTACAGGATATCCCTTTTCGTGAGAACCAGAACATAAAAAAAAGTCTCGAGTCTAGGATGAGACTCATTTTTTCATTTTAGGTTTGGGTTCCAGAAATAAATAGTTCACAGTACAGAACGATCTTGCCCATATAGTTTTGATCCTGATGTCAGTGATGTGGACGACCTGGAAATAGTTTGTGCTTTTCTCCTCAACTATGTATAAGTTTGAACTGCTCCGAATTTTTTCTTATAACGATTCAATAACCATAAACAAAAAACCATCTGATCAAACATCTGATAATGGATACAGCTCTCTGAAATGTTTTGCTGTGGTGATATTGTAGATTCACTACATTATCTGAATTTCTTCTCTTTGAATGGGTAAAGCCGCGTTGTGAATATTGGTTATTATATAGAATGTGGTCGATCAGATTTGGATGCATTCATCCAACGTTTTGACCGTCTGAAATCGCTTCACATTATCTCCATTTTCTAGTTGATAAAACCGATATAATGAACCAAGCGGACAATAATAGCGGGAGAATTCGTATGTATACGAGCCGTTTTCAGTGTATTTGAATTCTCTCAACTCACCGTATGTTATTACAGGAAATAAATCAAGTATAATTACAAGCACCAACTTCCATGAATCGAATAAATGAATAAAGTGTCCGCGCACTTATTAAGATCTAATGGGTACCTATTGAGATAATAGAGACCGCTGTTTCTTTAGCAAAGTCGATGACTTTGGTATGTTTGCTTGTTATTGACAACAGCGATGATGAATGTATGAGAAAGGTCTGTGTAGTTATAATTATTGGGTGATGATTGCTTGCATGAAGAGGATGATTCAAATCCAAGAGATCCAATAAATCCATCGAGGTTATAGGATTTTCCTAAAATTCAAGGAAAGATAACATCCTCTAGATGCGTTGGTTGTTCATGATGACAATACTTTGTTCCAAATATTATCCTATCCTAAGATATTGGCTGTTTTTCCTAGCATTGATACCGATACCCATGTATGTCTATAAAATTGAAATGTATATATTCAGTTTCATTGCGTGAAACCATGTAAGTCGTTCAGAAAATCACAGTGTCGTGGTCTGATTTGCATGATTATTCCAGGTGCAATAATAAAAACATGGCGCATGCACGGACATCATCTATAGAGAGTAGCGCAGAACTGAAAAAATTTGACCATTCGATATAAACGAACGGAACACCTGAATTAGAAGATACTTCTTCTTCGGTACAATTAGGTATATAAGTTCTCAATTATTTTTATTTCATTCTAATCATTCATAAATGGACAAACTCATTGTGCAATTCACGAAGGATATGAAGAAAATATAGAATATGTCTACGAAAGTATACAGTGTGTCCAAGATAAGAATGAACAGCATGGGTATATATATCGGAAACGGTAAGTGATACGGGGTCGATTAAATTAGAGAAAAGTAGCGCGAGAAATGGTTACGAAATCATATGGTGTAATACATTGCTGTATTCACAATGAAAAATGGAGTCGTATACTTCAGTTTCGGCCTATATAAAAATACAAAGTTGATGATGTTTTCTAAAAGACGAAACGTCGCAGAAAAATTCTGCTTATGTTATCGTGTAGTCCTTAAAAAGTGGCCATGACGAAGTGCTATTTGTTTTACATTTCCTTTGAAAATACTGCGAGGAGAAAATAAAAACGAAATTCTCAAATTTCGGTTTTTCTCGGATATGTCCGAAACTACTTGGAATAATAAAACTTTCTAAATGTCATAATTAGGCACATAAATGAGCTACTTTTCTCTAAGTTAATCGACCCCGTATCACTTACCGTTTCCGATATCCCCATGCTGTTCATTCTTATCTTGGACACACTGTATATCACGCGTTTGTATATTGTACCTATACTGTATAGGTGAGTAAGTATTTCAGTCCAGTAATTCCATGGAGAAACTTTTTTTTTGTAAGTGAAAAACAGAATATAGCAATCAGGAATTGTATGACGATGAGACGTAAGTACTGAGAAAGTTTTCGAAACACAACACTGATGATTAGTCACTTGAAGAAAAAAAAAAAATGATGGCGCCCCTGAAGCATTGGGCGTAATTTTTATTTAAACTTCGTGTACCTGATAATATTGACAGCCAATTATTATACGCTTCGAGTGAGTGTTATACAAAATATTAGCTTATGTTAATATAGCCAGGGTACTTGCGTGAGAGTGTGAACAGTACCAGTCGTGAGCTTCCAACTATAGGAATAACCGATGGTCGAATCAACCTATAGGTATTTTTATAGTTAATTCTAAACCAGATTCGTCGTACTTCACAATTATTCAAGGAACTTCTTGATGTTCATGAACATCAGTATACTGTTTGTAATGCCGAATGGGAAAAGTTTCCGCTTCATGTTAACGCTGGACTATTACAGCGGAATGTTTAACATTATTACACGCTACAATATAACACCATTGTGGTTTCAAATGAACACCTAGCAGGCGGAAAAACATTGTCCATTGAGACTAACTTTTTTTGTAAGCAAGAGACGTCCTTCGAACTAACCATGAACTATTTTGATTTTGAAATCTCATCACTGGCCAAGACTTGTTTTTTCTCTAGAGAGATTATACCCGATTCCTATAACCCTCAAATTTTCCAAAAAAAGATTCAATACTCATATCAGCTACATCAAATATTCTTCCTATTGGGTTGCTTGATGTTCCACGAAAATATTACTTCTTTTTTTCTTGTAGGCAAGAGGTGAATAAGAAATATAAATAGCGACAAGAATAGAAAAATTATTTCAACTGCCATAACCATATACAGTGTCCTTCATAAAGTCCGCATCATATGGGAAAAACTTTTATCAATGATTTATTTTGAAATTCGACTTGGGCGTTAAGTTGTGTTTTAAAAAATATGAAAAATGACCTACTCGGATGTGGTCACGTGACTTTCGCTACCTGTCAAAAGTAATATTATTATGATGTTTTGAATTATGACGTTGGTATCATTTTAATACTGAAAAAATCCACTTAAATGAATTCTTATCCTACATGCTTGAAGATACGTCAACTTTGCATCAAAAATAACAGAAATGTTAACCAGTAATTCTCATTTTCTTGAGAAAAACATATTTTTTTGGATGATTCGTGATTGAAAGTTAGTCGCATATTAGAGCATAAAACAGTTTTGTCGAAGTTACGAATTTTTTAATGTTCCAGAAATTTTGTAATTATCAAAAAAATGGCAAAAAGTGAAAGTTACAATAAAACGTTCAAATTTGAGATATAGGTGTAAAATCGAAAAAGAAACAACTTTTCCCCTTAAATTTTTTTGAAATTCGAATAAATAAGCCTATTTTCAGCGATTACTTTGAAAAAATATTACTTTTGACAGGTAGCGAAAGTCACGTGACCACATCCGAGAAGGTCATTTTTCATATTTTTTAAAGCACAACTTAACGCCCAAGTCAAATTTCAAAATAAATCATTGATAAAAGTTTTTCCCATATGATGCGGACTTTATGAAGGACACTGTATAGAGGCCCTTTGAAATGTATCTGATAGGGTGCGCTTGATAACACATGTTTTTCTTATTAATTTCATCAGTTCGTTCACATGGACTAAGATACTTTCATAGCTATCCCCGTGAAGGTGTGTCCAACAGACTGCTGTCTAATTTGATTGTAATAATATTGACCTTTACATCGAAATCGGCAAAAATACTTTGTTGTTTATTGTCCATTATATGGTGAACTGTTACAAACCTATTGTTGTTGCATTTCGTGATTGAATTTTGATTGGCATGTATTGATTTTCAAGAACATGTTGGGATACCAGCATGCTACGAAAGTTTGTAGATTTGCTATGTCAAGGACAGTTCACCACTCTGCAGTCGATTACATGCATCTATTTATCAACGAATGAACAAAATATCAGGACTGTTTGATCTCACCTATAATTTCATCAGACATAAAAGAATATAATCAACTTATTATCACTTCTTTGAAATCTAAATAGCTCGCTCAAAGCTTGATTCGGTCAAGCAAATCTAATTAGCACGAAAGAGTAGCGTTGTTGAAATGCTAGTGAAAAAGTTCTGGACGAGTTGCATTTTTCTGTTTATAAACGACCCAAAGATCTTCGCTTTATGAATAAAAATAGAAAATATTGTAATCAAGGTATACCTATACCGTTATTAACTAATATTTCTGAGTAGGTACCTACAAAACGTTGGAGTGAGCTAATGATTCATAAAATTTTAATTAGTACCATCCTCACATCGGTTGCAGCCAAGTTCAATTAAACGGAGGAAATCATTCCACTGAAGTATCACTCAGGTGCTAAGTAAATTTTTATGCATTCCTTATCAAGAATGTTACCTACGTAGATAGAGCAATTATTCTCAATCTCCCGATCAATGTGATAATGGATGACTTGATGCGGTTTATTTTGGAATTGATTTTATCAATCCAAGTAATGATTATTGAAGTGGTTTCAGAAGTTGGTCTGTATTTGACACAGTAGTCCGAAGCTTTGAATAGAAATTATTGCTCATCGCTGATGAGCAAATCGATTATTGAGAACAGAATGTTTTATTTCTATACACAGTGAGAAAAAAACTACACCAGCTAACACCGTCTGGTGTCCCCTGAGGTACTGATTGTTTCAGTGTCAGTAAACACCGGCATATTATTCACAACTCTAGGTGTTATGTGACCTTTCCCATAGGTGTTTTTGATAATCAAACCCAGTTGTCAGTAACACTAGTGTTAGTGCTGAATTCAGCAGATTGAACACTTTGGCGGTGGTGTTTATGCATTTCCGAAAGTGCGATTTGACACTGCAGTGGTGTGATGCACATTCTGTGATTTTCTTGATGCTGAATCCTTTCTCAAAAAAATTTTCTTCGGTGCGCTTATAAACACAGAGCAGGCACATGTGAATACTTTTCCGGTGGGTAGGAACACATATCATGAGTGTATTCAGGCAAATCAGTGCTTTTCTTCATCACCTTTGGTGATTTTCACTAGAAATATATGATATTGAACTAGACTCTAGGGACAATTCGGTATTCGGTTGATGAACTGTTTAGGCTCATTAAACCTGATCAGTGGCACTAGGGTCTAGGCCAATTGATACTGATCTATATCAAAATCATCTAATATAACATGCCCACTATTGAAATCGAGTATGATAGTAGGAAGGACGTCAGTGTCACCTATTGGCAAACGTTCTAAGGTTCTAAGAACGAACAGATGAGCGCATGAAATTCACACCATTCACATGCTTACATACAATATTATATCAATATATCAATTTACACCGCCTCGACTTCATCGTGATATTGAGAATATTACTTTTCAACCATTTGGTGTTTCTTATGATTTTATGTTTCAGAATCGTTCTACTCCACCACATTCCTGTCATTTTTCAGTACTAAGATCAGAATTAACACCACTCGATAGTGAAATGTGAAATAAAAAGAACACAACTTTGATTTCGTCTCAGTTTGCTCTGAAATCCATTTGATTGAAATCATACCCATTTTTTTACTGCGTAGATATTTTTTGTGTAGGTACATCGATTTTTTTCTGAAATATAAACGTTGATATGGATTCGAATAACATGGCTGATATATTTTTTCAACGCAGTGAATTAACCCTCAAGCATTTTGTATGAAATCAACTAAAATGATATTGACCTTGGAATCCGAATCTGAGAAAACGTCATTTCATTTTGTGTTATAAATCTTATTGTCTTTTTCATAATCTCTCACTTTGTCCGTTTTATTGGCAACTATTGTTCTTAGGAATAATTTCTGTTGTTCGATGATTGAAACGTTGATTGGCATAAATTAATTGGGAAGCACCTCCAAGGTGACAGCTATTGATGGGAGTGTGATGGTATGCCTGTCCAACTCTGATTTATTGGAATTCCTCTTGGCAATGATTGAACCGAACGTGGAAAAAGTAGTCCTCCAATAATTCGGCTCGTCGATTGATACTGAATGAACATTCATGAAAAAACAATCGTACAATTCGAGTCATAAAAACTAAATGAAATCTGCTTCACTAGATTGGATAAATACAAGTGATCACGAGAATATCATATTTAAATACAAGGTGATCCATAATGAATCGGAAATGACGTCATGGTAGATACTTTCTACCTCAATAATCCAATAATCCAATCACTTGTGGTATTACTATACTGATACTTTTGTTAGTATATATTATCGGCATTAATAAGTGATAATGTTTCTGTCAAAAACAAAGCGCCTTATATCTGGTGACAAAAGTCACCAATAATAATATCCAGGTAGACATGTGATATTTATTAGAAACGGATTACTGTTTTGAATGTTACTGACATTTTTGTAATTAACCTTAGTTACTATATACACAGAAAAGGTCGTATGATTCATCTTATCATCATATTAAAAGCAACTTCAATTTATGAAATTTTCTTACAGAATCTCATTCTTGACCTTGAAAAAAAATTATCGGTAATAATTATGATGCTATAGGGAGATTACAAGTGATAGCACCATCACGAGAAAATATTTAGCGGACGTACTAAAGATTATTGCAAGCTATCTATTATATACTAATTGAACAAATGTATTATGCCGTTGCTAATAACCCTAGCGGTTGATGCAACTTTCCTTAAATAAAAAAAAAATTATTGCAAGCAATAAAAGAGTCACCTTGACAATACTATAAAGTACTTGAAGGTAATTTAAATTATCCTGGCTCAATAATCCTTCGAAATTGGCCCACATAATACGAGAGATCTCGCGAGATGCTTCACTTTCTATTTATCTTCTCTTCATGAAGCCGAAACCGAAACATCTTCATCGCTGATGATTTTCTGCATTTCTAATTTCCTTATTCGCAAATTCCAAGCAGCAACTTTCAACGGATTATTATTCCAATTATTCCATCTTCCCCCTGCAGCTACAGTATCAATAATTATCTTAATAGATGTTTGATTTTAATAGACAATTTGAATGTGGGTGGAATTAATTCTGTATAATTACATGCTTTATCGTTGATGGAGTCCCGTAATGTACCATTAATGGTTTAATTGAATTAAATAATTTCTGTGTGTATTGCTGACGGACACCAGTATAAAGATTTGATTCATGTCGAAAGTTCAAATCAAATCAAAATATATTATATTGCCTAAAGAACATGAATGCTCATTGACAAAGTATTTAGTATAAGGCAAAGAATAGTGAAAAAACCATGTATAGTCATACTGATAATAAAAGATAGGTAATATAAATGTTATATCACTCGTCTTGATATAACATAAATAAATATATCTATGAATAGATAATACACCACTGACAAAGGCACAAACATGGTGAATATTTGTAGAGATACAATATAAATATGAATTAGAACTTCTGTGTAGTGTTTTTCTCTCGGTTTTTCTATTTTGGTTCTATTATGAAATCATTATGAAACGCAAGTTTACCCAGTTTCCTTCTGAGCGATTTTGGATTTGGTGATACTAGCAGTGGAAAATTCAATGTTTTAATTCGTAAATTCAAATTCAGAATGTGTTTCAACTTGGATTGAAAGATAAAAATAATAACAACGTCGAATTTTTCACTGCTGGTATCGCAAATATCAAAGTCGCACACCACCATATATTCTAAAAGGGTGCTATGAGTGGTTGAGAATCCCCTTAATTCATATCTATAATTTAATAATTAGTTCAGGTATTTATCCTGAGTTGTGGAAAACTTCTATAACTACACCAATTTTCAAGTCTGGCAATAAGATTGATATAGAGAACTACAGGGCGATTTCTATTATGTGCGCACCATCTAAGTTACTGGAGCAAATTATCTATAGACAACTGTATAACTTCACCAATAAATGCATAGTGTCACAGCAACACGGCTTTATAACACAAAAATCAATTAATACTAATTTGTTTTTATACAGCAATAAAGTTTTTGAAACCATGGCAAATAAAGCACAATTAGACACGATATTTACTGATTTCAGAAAAGCTTTTGATCAAGTTAATCACGACATTCTATTGACAAAACTAAGTAAATTTGGGTTATCAGAAAACTTTATGCGCATTATGATAAGTTACTTGCAAAATAGGTTTTTTGTGGTGAAGCACAATGGAAACACTTCTGGGAAGTTTCATGCAAATTCCGGAGTGCCACAGGGATCTAACCTAGGACCCCTATTATTTGTTCTATTTATCAATGATTTACCGTCATATATCAAGTATTCGGAATGCCTGCTCTTCGCAGATGACCTGAAAATTTTCAAGCGTGTACAAACTGTGCGAGACTGTGTGACATTACAAAAAGACATCAATGGTATTTTAGAATGGAGTTATAACAATAAATTATACTTCAATATAAATAAATGCTACATTTTAACAATAACTCGTTTAAAAAGTGTAATTAATTTTGAATATCAGATGGACAATGAGGTTTTAGCACGGAAAGCTGAGGTCAGGGATTTGGGAGTAACTTATAATAACATCTTTTCGTTCACAAGTCACATCACTAAAGTAGTTAGGGATGCAAATCGCATGCTAGGTTTTTTGATGAGACAAACTTACAGCTTCAATAATATAGATACCATTAAATTACTTTATTATAGCTTGGTAAGACCTAAACTTGAATTTGCTTCTATAATATGGTTTGGAGAGTATGTAACAATTTTGAAAGAAGTGGAAAAAATACAAAATAAACTCCTTAGATACTTACATTTCAAAAAAAATCACGTATGGCCTATCCCGGTAAACATTTGTGTTCACACATTTCAGTCATATGATGGTTTTTGTGAAACGTATCATGAACGACGTTTAATGAAGTACATATAAACGTACGTTAGAAATCGATCACATCCGAGACTTAATGTATGCCAATATACGATCTTCATACTCCAGATGTTTGCCATATGACATCAAACTTATGTCAAGTTCTTGATTAAAATCTTCGATCACGATTCTTTGATCATGAAATCATCAATTATATGATGATAATATTGAAGATCGATTGAAAACGTATATTTTCGATATTTTATCGAATATCATTAAGAAAACGTTACAGAAATTACGGGCAAAATATCGAATCATTACATTGTTTAGATGATATTGCAAAAATGTTCCTTCAAAGACGATCGTTTTAAGAATTGAAAAATTATGTATTTTTTATACCACGTCAGATGTCGTGAGTCGATCATATCTATGACTGAATATATGCCAATTGGTGATAAACACACTCCAGACGTTTGTAATATGATATCAAACTAACTATCGAGTTCTTGATTGAAATCTTCGATCACGATTCTTTGATCATGAATACATCCCTTATATGATGATGATATTGAAGATCGAATGAATACGTATATTTTCGATATTTTATCGAATATCATTGAGAAAAAATTCCAGAAATTACGGGCAGGATATCGAATCATTACATTGTTCAGATGATATTGCAAAAATGTTTGTTTGACGACGATCAATTTAAGGATTGAAAAATGATGTTTTTTCTATACCGCGTTTGACGTCGAGAAACGATCATATCCATGACTGAATATATACCAATTTATGATCAACACAGTCCAGACGTTTGCCATATGACATCAAACTTATGTCAAGTTCTTGATTGAAACCTTCGATCACGATTCTTTGATCATGAATACATCCCTTATATGATGATAATATTGAAGATCGAATGAATACGTATATTTTCGATATTTTATTGAATATCATCAAGAAAAAATTCCAGAAATTACGGGCAGGATATCGAATCATTACATTGTTTAGATGATATTGCAAAAATGTTTTTTTCAAGACGATCAATTTAAGGATTGAAAAATGATGTTTTTTCTATACCGCGTTTGACGTCGAAAAACGATCATATCCATGACTGAATATATACCAATTTATGATCAACACACTCCAGACGTTTGCCATATGACATCAAACTTATGTCAAGTTCTTGATTGAAATCTTCGATCACGATTCTTTGATCATGAATACATCCCTTATATGATGATAATATTGAAGATCGAATGAATACGTTTATTTTCGATATTTTATTGAATATCATCAAGAAAAAATTCCAGAAATTACGGGCAGGATATCGAATCATTACATTGTTTAGATGATATTGCAAAAATGTTTTTTTCAAGACGATCAATTTAAGGATTGAAAAATGATGTTTTTTCTATACCGCGTTTGACGTCGAAAAACGATCATATCCATGACTGAATATATACCAATTTATGATCAACACACTCCAGACGTTTGCCATATGACATCAAACTTATGTCAAGTTCTTGATTGAAATCTTCGATCACGATTCTTTGATCATGAATACATCCCTTATATGATGATAATATTGAAGATCGAATGAATACGTATATTTTCGATATTTTATCGAATATCATTAAGAAAAAATTCCAGAAATTACGGGCAGGATATCGAATCATTACATTGTTCAGATGATATTGCAGAAATGTTTGTTTGACGACGATCAATTTAAGGATTGAAAAATGATGTTTTTTCTATACCGCGTTTGACGTCGAAAAACGATCATATCCATGACTGAATATATGCTAAATTATGATCAACCCACTACAGACGTTTGCCATAATATGACATTAGGTTATGTCGAGTTCTTGATTGAAATCTCCGATCACGATTCTTTGATCATGAATACATCCCTTATATGATGATAATATTAAAGATCGAATGAATACGTATATTTTCGATATTTTATCGAATAATCATCAAGAAAAAATTTCAGAAATTACGGGCAGGATATCGAATCATTACATTGTTCAGATGATATTGCAAAAATGTTTGTTTGAAGGCGATCAATTTAAGGATTGAAAAATGATGTTTTTTCTATACCGCGTTTGACGTCGAAAAACGATCATATCCATGACTGAATATATGCTAAATTATGATCAACCCACTAAAGACGTTTGCCATAATATGACATTAGGTTATGTCGAGTTCTTGATTGAAATCTTCGATCACGATTATTTGATCATGAATACATCCCTTTCATGATGATTATATTGAAGATCGATTGAAAACGTGTATTTTCGATATTTTATCGGAATATCATCAAGAAAACGTTTCAGTAATCACTGGCAAGATATCGAATCATTACATCGTTTATATGACATTGCAAAAATGTTTTTTTGAAGACGATCAATTTGAGGATTGAAAAATGATGTTCATCTTCATACCGCGTTAGACGTCGAAAGTCGATCATATCCATGACTGAATATATGCCAATATATGTTCAACACAGTCCAGTCATTTGTCATATGACTTCAAACTTATGTCTTGATCGAAATGTTCGATCACGATTTTTTTATCATAAATATATCCCTTATTTGATGATAATATCGAAGATCGATTGAAAACGTATATTTTCGATAATTTATCGAATATCATCAAGAAAACGTTCTAGAACGGGCAAAATATCGAATTATTACATTGTTTAGATGCTATTGCAACAATCACTTTCCAAAGATAATCAATTCAATAATCGAAAAATGATGTTTTTTTCCTGCATTAGACGTTGAAGGTCGATCATATCCGTGACTTGATATATATGCCAATACATATCAAACTCATGTCATGTCCAATCTTTGATAACGATTTTTCGGACATGAATGTATCTCTCGAATTATGATAATATTGAATATTGAAAACGAATATATTTGATATGTTATTGAATGGCAGCAAAAAAATGTTTAACGATTTCTACCAAATATCGAATTATTATTACATTGTTGAGGTGATATACGGAGAATAAAGGTCATCAGATTTGAGGTTTCATAGGGGCGAGTATAGCCAAAGCCCCCACTAGCGACATCAGTTGTTCGGTGATAGTGTTCCGAGTCCTGTAAGAAGTGTATCATGTTATAAAAATAACTGGTTCACGGTTTTTATCGTGTCGTCGTTTCGACCGACGCCTTAGAAGTGGTTTGGAATGCACTATAAGCTGTAGGGTTCCGCTCTCCTTCACCTCGCACAAGTTTTGACTTTTGGTAGTTGGTCTTGGTATTGGGAATTGGAAAAGCGAGGTCAGCATTCAGAAGTCGATCTTGAATGAAAGTTTCAATCATAATTTTTTCATCATTCATATATTTCTGATATGATGGTGAAATTAAAGATCGATTGAAATCGTATACGTAAATATATGTAATTATTAGATTGTTCGAATACTCAATATTCCAAAAGACGATTATTTCTTGTGAATACCATTCGTTAGACATCTATGGCTATAATTCACGAGCAACACACTCGATACGTTTACTAGGTGAACTGATATGAAGTTCCTGATTAAAATCATGAATAATAATCCTTCGGCCATAAATATACATAATAACTTATATGGTGACTATATAGTTGGGGATCAATTAGTTTCAGGCGATTTCAAGTGCATCAATCCACAACAAACTTATGTAATAGGTATATGAAATTCGAGAAGTCAGATAGTATATTTTGCAGATTTCGTTGCTTCAGAACTTTTTTTCTCAACTCAACTTGTAGGTTTATGTGAAATACATAGTCGCTACGAAAGTGTTCCTGATATCTCCAAGATTAGTCTACCACTTATAATAATATAAGTCTTGATACTGAAAGCTACCACCCAGGCAGCACAGTGATGGTCGATCAAGGTGTATTTGACGTCTACATCGTGATGACTTCTCGTAGAAAAATACCCTGAATAATTTGATGACCAATACTCAGCGTCAATTAAACGTTGGGTTTTTTACATATTTCAGATGTGTCTATTAAACGTCTTTATTACGTCTTTATAACGTTGATGCGTCCGATAAAAATAATTAAACCTATTTTATTCAAGAAATGGCAAGACAAAACAATAAATTGAATACTAATAGAGAAATCAATTCAAGAAACTAGTACGCACTCCAGACTCTAGAGTGTATAGGTACATTTTATTTTCACTACATATCGAGAAGGAATTAGATAAATATACTGAATGCATAGGGAATTCCCTAGGTTATTTCCAATCGAATTCGCTGTTACCCTCTTCACAAAATGATATCTCCCCCATTGTAGTGTAGAAAATTCTCATGGATTTCTCATATTCAAAGTTCCCGCCATCATATCTATACCCGTTAGATGACATGAGCCCGATCCCGCTTGGTCCAGTCCATTATTGAATTCACATGACGCCAGACGTGGCCGGCCAGACGCTTCTTGTACTGACCTTGATGCAATGCAAAGCAAAAGCATCTCAGATGCGCGGTCGTCCATGGTTCTTGTATTTTGATCACAACAACGCAGCGTTGGACGGTTATTTGTATAATTTTTGGTGCTAGTGTGAGCAATAATTCGTCTAAATAGTATCAGGTAAGCTACACAAACTTTGGCTACACGTTACGTTATAGTATAATAGAAAATGATACCTATGTGTGAACCTCGGTGTGAACAATTACCGTAACTCGCATTCATAGGCATTTTCTGGCTTAATTCCGTCGTTGAATCAAAGAAAACTAGTACTACGTACGTACTGACTACTTCTGTTTGGTTGAATTGGATCGTTATGAACAGAATTCTCATTTGATGACAATGATTTCCACAACCATAAAAGACACACCTAACCTAAGTTTTTTTTGTTGGTGCTGTTGTGAGCCGATCAGGCTGTTGTCTCATATTTTATGTAATAAAACCTATCCCTCTGAATAGTCTGAATACCTACCTACATCGAAGGCTACAAAATTAAAAAGTTTTCGATTTGGGCCAGTCCATTATTGAATTCACATGACGCCAGGCGTGGCCCTACGCTTCTTGTACTGTACTGACCTTGAGACAACGCAAAAGCATGTAGAATAATTTATTATTTTTGCTAGTATTCAGAAAATGGTTTGCGTGGCAATATATTTTTTTCAGATGCTCATATGGAGTGCCTACAATCCATGAAAATTGGCCAACCCTCAAGAAAAAATAAATTGAGTTTAGTGCCTGACCACCACTAAATCAATAACATTTTTCAAGATCACCCAGAAGAAGTGATTCCTTTTTGCAGCAAATTGTAAGATATATTATAGTGTAGCTACAACTGTTTATGAGGAAGGTGAGACTGATCTATTCATGTGGAGATTAATCTTTCCATATTCTAATCAGTGGATATAAATCTGAATGAGGTGTCAACCCCAATGATTTTGTTATCATCAACATATATTTGTCATTCGAAAACTTCTCTTGAGAAATTTTTTTATGAATCTGACCTCAATTTTCTATGTATCAACAAAACTCAGGGTGGTTCGTTTTTTATTTGAAGTTACCTGATGTAATCATGACTGGTATCATTTTTTCAAAGCCCTAAACAAAAAGCCCTAATTAGGTCAGATTATATGAAAAAATAGTCAATACATTTTTTTGAATGATTAATAATTTGGGAATTATAAATCATCAAGGTATTTATAGAAGTATATGAAAAATATCACTATTTTTTAGATGACTTCACCAGGGCCTCAAAGAAAATAAAGTTGGCTGGACAGGTTTTGGATATACTGAGTGGAAATGAAGACTTGCCTTCAGTCAGAGGGAAGAAGAGTTCTTGGGCCCAGTTGATTCCTTGAGAAAAATAATAAAGACTTGTGTGGTAAGTTGAAACTTTTCCCAATAATTTGAATAAAATATATTCTCAATAATTGTAGGCAATAGAATATTGCTATCAAGGTTCATATTTTCTCGATGCATCTAAAATATTGTTTGTATCATTTATCTTGTATATGTTATTTAATTTCAGCAGTTACACTCAATAACAGGTAATAGAGTCGGGCAGGAGGGTCGAGGAATATGTATCGATGAAATTGAATCTGATCAAGAACCTTTTAAAAATATAATTTGCGCTAGATAGAAAACAAGGCCAACAAAACAATGATATCTTCATAACTGACACTTCAAAATGGTAAGTTTATTTCCTTGATTGAATCCATCAGTTCCAGTATGAATAGGTACATTTAAATTTTCTCAGATTATTTGTTAATTCAAAGTAGCATGAGTTCTCAACTTTTTCTTCAAAAAAATTCAGAATTTATGAATGTGACGAAAATGCTTTTTTTGACAATTCACTTGACCTTCATTATTCACTTCCAAATGTTTGAGAAATTACATTGATTTCAGAAGTTGAGAAAGATAAGTTCATACTATAATACTGAGTCGAAAAAATTTGAAAACTTTCAAAGCAAATCAATGAATTTTTCATTTTGTAGTATATTATTTCTGTAGAACCTAACCCAACCTAAGAATTTGAAAACATATACATACATACTCGACTTTATTTTCAGATTTGAAAAATGACTATTACCTACTAAGTGGCCACAAAAAACCAGAATAACGGAATGGTTGCCCGGCTTGAAGAAATTGAAAAATATTGCAGCTGTTGGTATAAATTTCATTTAATTTTTATTCTGAAATCTTGAGTTTTCGTTAATTAGTATCTTAATATTTTTTTGGGTAGGTACTTAGTATAAAACATATGTTTTGTTCTGTGAAAATATCAATGTATTGTACATACCTACTAGAAAGATAGATTGAGGTTCTATTATTTTTTGTTATTATTTATAGGTAGGTTTTGAATTTTTATTTATTCACTTCCATAATTTTGACTTTATCATTGAGTATCTTTATAGTTTCTAGAGTTACCCATTATGAAATAAATATTATGATCGATTATATACTACCATTTTATTTGGAACGAAATTTTTCAATCCATTTTCTGACGTAATTATAATTATGTGTTCTGAACATTCATTATAATATATCACTTTGAAGATGCAAATATGACATTTTTGAACAGACGTATGTGAATCGCGGAAAATTTGGAATTATCGCCTCAAAAAAGACCATTTTATACAAAACATAAGATTTGCATCTATTTTATGACGTATATTTGAATATGTATGTTAAACATTCGTTACGTTACATCATTCTGAAGATGCAAATAAGACGGTTTCTATTTGACGTATATACAACGCTGAAAGTTGAGACTTATCGCCCGAAAAAAGACCATTTTATTTAAAACATAAGAGTTGCATCTATTTTATGACGTATATTTTAATATGTATGTTGAACATTCGTTACGTTACATCATTCTGAAGATGCAAATATGACGGTTTTTATTTGACGTATATACAACGCTGAAAGTTGGGACTTATCGCCTGAAAAAAGACCATTTTATTCAAATTACAAGAGTTGCATCTATTTTATGACGTATATTTGAATATGTAAGTTGAACATTCGTTACGTTATATCATTCTGAAGATGCAAATAAGGCGGTTTTTATCTGACGTATATACAACGCTGAAAGTTGGGACTTATCGCCTCAAAAAATACCATTTTATTCAAAACATAAGATTTGCATCCATTTAGTGACGTATATTTGAATATGTTTCTTGAACATTCGTTACGTTACATCATTCTGAAGATGCAAATAAGACGGTTTTTATCTGACGTATATACAACGCTGAAAGTTGGGACTTATCGCCTCAGAAAATACGTCTTTCAGATACGTATTAATGATGTTGACCATCATTTATATGACATAAAATTGATGTATCATTTATGTATTCGTGGAAAAAATGTTTACCGGGTAACTACGATTCAGTACGTACAACTCAACTACGGAATGAATTTAAGATTTTGGCATTAGAACAGAGAAGAAATTTGGCAGCAATGATGTTTTTATATAAGGTTATAAATAATAATATAAACTCACCTGATATTTTGTCATTGATTCCTTTTAATGTACCGTCTCGTCGAACTCGTCATACAATACCATTCAATATTTCGGTATACATCTCAGGTTACAGATCTCCATTAGCAACCATTTTGCGACTAGCAAACAATTTTCATGAAATGTTGAACTTGGATTGGACTCTGTCCCTTACTGCATTTTATAGATTAATCCTCAATCAAATAATAAACCTCACACCATGAACTTTTCAACAAATTTATCACCTTTTCATTTTCACTTCATTAAACTCATTTATTCATTTCCAAATATATTGAATTAATGACTGGAATATATATTTCCATTTTCATATATATATATATTCTTCTTTCTCAAATGTAACCTACAGTTCTGATAATGGTATAAGAAGTGATGAAAAAGTACCTACTTTAATTATTAAATTGTATTATATTTATATTTGTATGAGTTGATCCATGTAAATAGGCCATTGGCTTGTGTGGACAAATAAATAAATAAATAAATAAATAAATAAATAAATAAATAAAAACAGTAAACTGGGCTTTACCTACGCTTGTGCGTCAGATTTCAAATATTTCAATGTAATCATTGTTACAAATCAAATATGTTTCTGTTCCTCATCAACAGTAAAAACACAAGAGGTATTTTTATCGGATAAATTTTTTTTGTAACGAAATAAATTTGCCAATCAGTAATTTTACGAGCAAAACTGACTGTCGAGTGATTTTGTCAAATGTCAGTTTTTCGAGAAAAATTACTGATGGAAAATTTTTGATTAAAAAGAAATTCATCCTTAAAAGAAAAGCTCGAGTGTTTTTTGGCATCAAGAAAAACTAACGACCGAATATATGAATTAACAACATCAATAATTATCCTCATATTAAATTATTAAAATCAACAGTTATTAAATACCCAACTGTTATAAATTGTTTGGTTTGGTGTACTGATTTCAAGATTTCCTTCTCTGGTATTCACACATGTAGAATATTCATTTTGATTTTTCTGACTTGAGGCGTCATTAAAAGATGAATGTTTTGTCATTTTGACAGCGATAAAAAAGGTTATTAATTCCGTCAATAGGAACCAACAGAATTATCTTAAGCACCTACATCTAGTATACTCACGTCACTTTGATGTCTGCCTCGAGTGAGGAAAATCAAAATGAATATTCTACATGTGTGAATACCAGAGAAGAAAATTCATTCGATTTCATCGGATCCTTGAAATGACAATACACTTTTTCAATCTTCAGGAAAGAATCAAAGGAATTCCTCATGCCAAAAGCGCATTATAACCTGAAGGAATATAACAACAACACATGTTGAAGCCATATGCTATTTGATTTTATGTTCTGTATGTTCATAAATGAAGTTTGGGTTTGTGCGTTAATTTCGTTTATAGTAATTGTATAGTAATTGCGGAGAATGATGATAGTGAAAAAACTAATGAATGATGGAATGAATTATAACGATTTGAATAACTAACATATATAGGAATAGGCAGTGATTTATTTATATTATATTAGCTTCGAAAATATCTCACATTAAAAATGATATTTCCTATAATAGGTGCAGCATCTTTATTAATTCAAAACGCTAGTGATTAAATGTTTGCAAGAAAATAGTGTCAGTTCATTCACAAATTAATTAATAATAATATTCATATTAATAACCATTAATATGACACAGTGAAAACTGATCACACACCTCATTTGTTAGATTATGATTTCAATGTAGAACTCTCTCTGAATAATTCAGAAATCAATCAAGATGGAAAATATCCACCAGTATATACAAGAAGTAGAACCGTTACTGACTTTTAGGATCGAATCAGGATGACATCACGAAAATGAAATTCATGATAAGTGCCTCTTTTCATTACTAACCTATCATCATGCTGTTTTTGTACATCAATTCCGACTATTCACTACCAATAATAGTTCGACTCATTCGATCGATTTCCACTCCAGCAACCATTTTATGCCGATCGTTGCCCAATGATCATTGGAGTGTATCTGAATAACAGCTCTCTCAGGCAATTACAATTAACATAATGCGAAATAATGTAAATCTTCATAGAAGTTTTACATCTTAAGTATTGACCATTGGGTATAATGGTGGGAATCACATCTCGAATCATTTTATTAAGATCGTTTATTTCTTCTAATGCATTAGGTTGAGCTTCCGTTGATGTCTGTGTTGCTGTCTAGTGAATATTTTTAACCATCATTCGTTGCATGCCTAATATAATGTATCTGAAATGTTCCACCAAAGTTAGAATGGTTTGTAAATACATCGTATTATCGGTTTCAGTAGTTCACATTTCAATGAAAGATATCCAAAGTTGATCAACTGAAATACTGAAGAATAGTTGAACGATACTTATATAGAATTATAGTGAAAACATCAAAAACTGTCGATGGAGTCAATAGTCAATAAAAAAAAATCTGATTGATATAAAAATATTAATTGTTGTCTGAATGATAGTAGATGGTATAATATTGTCTGTTCACTGGAAATAATCACGTAACTCTTTCTGTAGGCAGATACATCTTCTGATGATAACTATGAACCATTTTGAACTTTAAGTGCTATCCTGGACATAACCTAACGTTTTTATTTATATTTTGAATTACCCGCTCCTGTTAGAACAGCGAAGCTCCTGTTTCAAGTACAGATTTGTTCAATATCATCGATTCATTGATCACAGAGTCAGGAAATAGCAAAAAAAACATCGTCAGTCCATGTCATTGATGTGGCTGTGAAAAATTATTGATCAAAGTATCATGTTTTCGAGGAACGATACATATTTTGAAGAATAAAATTTTTTTTTAGTTGTAAAGTGTGAATGTAAGCGTGTGTGGTGTTTTTGTTGAGAGAAGAACGAATTTTGTGTTTAAAGTAGAAGAAATTTTATATGTCAAATGGTGCATTTACGAAAGTGGCGTTTCGAATTTTTGTTAGCTGAAGACCAAAATACCTTCAAAAATTTTCCTTTAAACTGGTATTGAACCTATTTCAGTAAAGATATGCATGAAAGTGAAAATATGTCAGATTATGATAGATATACAAAATATCCCAAAATTGCTGGGACACAGAGTTACCACGTGTAAAAGAGTTCAAAGTTCACATGAAAAAAAAACACATTTTTGTACGCTAAGTTTTATATCACAATTTCATTAAACTTATACTAGGATTATCTGCTATAGTATTACTTGTGAGAACATTTTTTTCCTTCTAAACTATGCGTTATACGAAATTTTTACAACAGTAATAAAATGAAGATAATTGATCAGTCTTCAAGCTCAAGAAATTTGAGAACTGTATTTCTACCCCTGAAAAATGTCAGGGGGTGAGGGAGGTTTTAATCCCTTCTACAATTTCTTTTAGGTTTCTTCGATTACCACAAGGAGGGTGATCCTCTGAAATAAATATTGTCAAATTTCATCAAATTTGTTTCACTTATTTCTGAACAGCGTACTATATGTCTCTTCTCTGTAGCTCTGTGTCCCAGCAATTTTGGGACACCCTGCATAATACGTACTGAAGATAAAGATAAACTGAAACAAATGAGCATCGAAAGACTTCTATAAAGTAGTAACCTCAACTTGGCAGACGTTTGTGACTTGAGTGAACAGACAATTTTAATTCCAACCCAAGTAGTAGGTTTCCATTTTAAACGACAATGGATAAACATTAGATAATTCATTACAAAAGTCACACTGTGATCTCACCCAATTCAAAGAGGTTTGTAATCTTCCTATAAGAATTTTTCTCACGAGCATCGGCCCACTTCCATCCAACAATTTTTTATCCAAAATGGAAAAAGCGTTCTTGAAGTAATTAATTCAAATAGCGGGGCACTTTCACAGGCAACAATTGGCTAGCATCAGAAGTCGAATCTTCAACAACTCCTCAAATGCAGGTGCTGCATCTATAAATTTTCCACGTTGCAGAAGGCCATGACTTTTTCCATGGCATAAAGGTGTATCCTCCACATCTGATTGACAGAGCAGACATTTCTGAACGAAAGCTACTACTAATGGACCATTATCCTTACCATTTATGGAACTACAATGACTTTAGGGGGAACTATTTATTATTTTCACGTTGGTAATTAGATAATACTGGGCAGCACGTGCAGCAAAAAGATGGTTGAGAGAGTTTGTTATTAATCATTTCTTGAAAAAATGTTCATGACATGAGATACAAAATTGAGAAAATAAAGAAGATTAATGGATGCAGCCGTTCTGGGAGATTTTTTTATCAACATACGGAAGTCGATTTGTTTAGATGACATGCAGAAGAAGTTATTGCTGGTTTCATACAGCATCAAAGTTTTTCTTTTAGAATGTATGTGATATATATCTATCTATTCGGATAAATATGAACCAATATTGTCAATCGGTTTGGCATATCGATTGTGACGTAGTGTTATTACTTTGAAATAATTCGTATCCACATTTTCCTGGACAAATTGATTACATTCAATATTCCAAAATATAGAGGGATATTGAATCTGTTATTGGAGGAAAATCATGTTCATTTTTAAAACAGTCCCATTCGAATCACTCTTTTTTCATTTACATATATAATTATGTTCTCGATGCAATCTTCATATATCTATTTTTCTTATTATCGATTTGTATTGTTTATGTTTTTGAAATTTGCTATAAAGGCTGATATTTTCAATTGCATCAGTTTTCTTGAATATCTTTTACTTAAATCATTTCATGATCCCTGTTAATTTTTCGGAGATATTGATGAACAAATATATTATTTCTGAAAAATGACTTGTAATGATGCCAAATTTGATAGGAAATTCTTGGATTCTATGCTGAGTTTTAACCTATTTCCACCTTCTTGGGAAGTTTTTCGTATGGAAAACGATTGCTAATGATTGTATATACAGCTAAATTTTTTCATCTAAAATTGATATCACTTCAATGTTCTCATGATATACATCACAAGACAATCAATTAACAGTCAATATACATATTATAAGAGATTCCAACCCGAATCGAATCAATACCACTACCTAATATTTTTATATTGAGGTTATCTTCATAAAAAATAGGTTTTTCAGATTTCCTATATGGATGAATTGATAGAATCAATGATCATGACACTGGTAGGAAGAATGTTACATAGTTCAGATGGAGCCTTAAGATGACATTATTGCGTATGGATATGAAAATTGAGTCGATGGTAAGGCATAAACGAATCATCTCCAGTTACATCACCCTTCACTCCTTAATTTTTTCTGGAGGATGAATATAGACAAGGTGATATGCACATAGTAGGAAAAACTTGGCTGTAATTTCAATCAAATGGATTTGAGAGCAAACTCCGACAAAATCAACACTTGAATATGTGTTGTGTGCTTTTTATCATACATTCAACAATTGAGTGTTCAGTGGTGTTAATTACGATCTCAGTAGTGAAAATGAGACAGATGTGGTGGAATAGAACGATTCTGACACATAAATCATAAGAAACACCAAATGATTGAAATGTAGTATTCTCAATGGTGCTATCATTCACGTTAACGCAATAAAAACACGTATTATATGAAATTAACACCAAGTAACACCGAGTCATGACACGATGGAATCGAGGCGGTGTATGAATCATGTCAATAATGATTCGTTAAGTCAAAGTTTACAGAATATACTTATTCTGCAGAATAAACTTATTCTGTAAACTTTGGTTAAGTATTGCATCCTGAAAACACACAGACTTATATAAATAAATCGAAATGTTTCATACAAAGCATGTGAATGGTGGTGGATATTATGACCTTGGAATTTTTGCCAATAGATGGCACTGACATGCTTCCTGCTTACTTGATATATTGAATCTATCAGTATCAATTCAATCAGTTGGCACAGGCCCTAATGCCATTGATTAGGATTAATAAACCGAAACAGTTCGTCATTAATCGAATTGTTTCTAGATTGTTCATCACATAAATGATATTCCAATAATCCAACCTAGTGTTTATAAGCGCACCGAAGAGAATTTCTTTGATAAAGGATTCAGCATCAAGAAAACCACAGAATGTGCATCACACCACTGCAGTGTCAAATCGCACTTTTGGAAATGCATAAACACCACCGCCAAAGTGTTCAATCTGCTAAATTCAGCACTAACACTAGTGTTACTGACAACTGGGTTTGATTATCAAAAACACCTATGGGAAAGGTCACATAACACCTAACAGTGGTGAATAATATGCTGGTGTTTACTGACACTAAAACAATCAGTACCTCAGGGGACACCAGATGGTGTTAGATGGTGTGACCTGGTGTAATTTTTTTTTCACTGAGTGAAATACGCTAGCGAATTGTTGTAATGTATCTTTGTAACACCCCGTATATTATGGTTAGCATCGGTGAATTTCAATACATTTTCCTTACTAGGAGGCAGAGGTGAGCCCATTCGCAACGCATTCAACAGATGAATAGCGATTTTTCACAAAATCTAAAAACGAACAATAGTCCGACGTTGATATGTCTAATAAAGTCGACACAATGCTATCGTGATTGCCCAAGGCCACCTATATCTTATTATTATTTTAATTCCTGCAAATTTATGGAATTTTACCTCAAATAATTCTCTTCACGGCGTAGTCAAGGCATGCCTCGATTCGTTTATTCCGATTCTCCATGTGTCATTATTTATGTTTCTAATGAATTATGCCAGATGGATTAATATCATTATGCATGCTGAAGAGCATCTGCGCTGATTATACCTTCATCGGCATCAGATCTGTTGGAATACTGCCTCGGGCGTTCATCTGGAGTGGGGCAGATTGCAGGTTTTTTTTTATACATCCGCAAAAGCGCCAAATTTGATGTGCTTCATTCAGATGATCTGAAATAAATTTCTGATTGACTGTTGGTGTTTTCATCTGACGCCAACTTTTGAATACCCAGAACTTCTTCTTTCTGCAACCGACTCAAAAATCGTCCATATTTGTTCTAAAATTAGCTCTACACCTTTTCCAGTTGTATTTCAGAAACCATCAAGTTTATTTCAGAAAGCGTCAATTGAATTTCAGAATAGTCACTTGTATTTCAGAAAGTATCAATTGTATTTCAGAATAGCGAGTTTAATTTCAGAAAGCATCAATTGTATTTCAGAATAGTCAGTTCAATATCAGAAAGCGTCAAATGTATTTCAGAATAGTCAATTGAATTTCAGAATTCGTCATTTGTATACAAATGATATATTCAGTTGACTTTTCTGAAATACAATTGACGCTTTCTGAAATTGAACTCACAATTTTTAAATACAATTGATGCTTTCTGAAATTGAATTAACTAATCTGAAATACATTTGACGCTTTCTGAAATTCAACTCACGATTCTGAAATACAATTGATACTTTCTGAAATACAAGTGACTATTCTAAAATTAACTTGACGCTTTCTGAAATACAACTGGAAAAGGTGTAGTAGTTTTTCTTACTGATACGACAAAATTGCTAGGCAACACTTCTAGTGCCTAGGAGATAAAGTTGATTTTTTAATCATAGGATTTAGAAATAATGTACTTCATAGCATTATGATATGTTATGATCATCATTTCAGAAAGAACTTACTCATTCGAGAATAAACAACATCGTATTCATATAATGTTCAAAAAGAAACTGATACAATTTATATTCCTACATATAATATTCAATCCATTTCTGATATTGATATTTAAACTACACTTGAATATCGAATAAAACTGATTTCCCAACAGCTACAAATTATAAATATTTTGTTGTTTCTTCATATGGCCTCGATCTGTTCCTGGAGCAATGGCCAGCATATTTATCTTGACTTTTTCTAGGGCCATCTTTGAAGTAACTATATCCATTCAGTTGCTAAGAATAAAATGTTGAACTTCCAGTACTTCCACTCTGATAACATTTGTTATCTCTCAAATGAAAATCAAATCTCCGAATTCTAAATAAATGAAATTACGGACCTGGAGAAATAGAGGTTAGGTTATAGTTCTTCTTCTTATTTTTGTCTCAGTGCCCTTATTAACATCTTTCCTTCCTGTCAGAAAGTTGCAATGCGTGAGCCGGAATGATGATTATTCAATTCAGTTACATTTTATTCAATTAGATATCAATTATTTTGGTTGCATGAAAAATAGCGTGTTTCTTTCGGTTCAGAAGTGTCTTTCCTTTGAAAAAAACCTGTGACTACTTCTAACTTTCCCTGACATCCCCACATCGAGTTTATTTTTCATGTCTTGATAAACGATCAAGCAATGATGATATTATTTTCCCACTAGTATGAAAACTAATGCAAATTCTATGAGAGCGAAATCAACATTCCGTGTGAGTTAAGCACTATACTTTTTCTACGGCAATTACATATGAAATAGCGGAATTATTGCACTACAGAAAAGGCGTTAGTTCGTCACTTTCTCATTGACTTCTTTCTTCTTTCATGATCCAGACGGCAATTTATATACTTCATGTTTTGAGAGGTCATTGGTTTTTCTTAGGATATATATGTAACATAAAGTGCATAATTTATGCTATTTGATATCTGTAGACAATCCAATAAGCCCCTATACATATATAGCAATGCTGAAGGAGCATATGCAATATGCATATCGGATTTTCTGGACTACAGTGGTGATAGCTGTATACTGCACGTTTCTCTATTACCTACTAAAGGTCAAAGTGAGATTCATGATTAATATATTATGATGAATCGCTTTAATAATATGCTTAGAGTGTCAACGCTTTAACTAGCCGTAACCCCGGCAACATACGGTTCCCAAGGCTCGTATGTGTGCTAAACACAGATTCTTCATATACTTATATATTTGAAAGAAGGAATAACGTCAATGCTCATTACACAGACAAGAGTATTGATTCTGATAAATGGGCAACGATTATATATGTTGATTGCCATTTCATTAACAGTTGTGGAAACTCAACAAATTATCTGACTCGATTATGACAGTTGGAGTGACAGCGTTGAAAATTGAACCAAGAATCGATTGAATAATGGAAACTATCAGCAAAGTTGTTATGTCTGGTTTGAACAAGCGTATTATTGAGTAGACATACATAAGAATTTAGAAACATTGATTGTTTACTCTTAAGAAAATATTATATTTCAATTCTTGAATCCAAAACCCCTGCCTAGTTTTAAATATCATACCTTCGAGACTGTTTGTTGTGGCTTTCCTACTCATTTTTTTTCTCTACTGTTCATATTCGAAACTGTAAATTCCAAAATGCAAGATGGAAAAATACCATCTGTCTAACCCCTACCTTTTTTGTGTAAAATCATTGTCATTATCCTTAGGTAATATTATTATATTATTGCTGTTTTTGCTTCAAGAGTACCTCCTCGAATATAGTTTCTTTTATTCATCAACTGATTTCGACCATTCAGCAAAGATGAATTGAAAATCACATGAATGTTATTTCGAAATCGACTAAGGTATATGTGTTCAGACATTTTTGTGGAATGTTCTCGTCATCGATTTTATAAAATTTATCCATTAAATACATTTGAAAAGTACAGTATAACTGATCTAATCGAATTGATTTGTTGAAATTCCTATGCCATTTATTATAGCACGAATCACCTCCATAACTAACCAACTGTAGCATCTCATTAAATTTCAAAAGAATTATAAGGACTCATCGAGTCATTGACCAACCAATCCTTGTTGAGGCGAGATTTTTTCACAAAATCACTTTAATGAACCGTCACAATCGCCGCTGGAGATTTGTGACAACAAACAACAATACTATCAGAAAACTATCGCTGCTAGCTGTAAAAAGCATTGAACTAGATGTTACCATTATGGTGGTGGAAAAAGAAAGGATGAAATTATTAACGAACTCCGGATCTATAAGACACTAATATCAGAAATGAATATGGACACACTGAATGCTTCTCAGTGAGTTACTTCTCCTCAGACTTGTCTGTCTTGCAATTTCCAGGATTATAAAAAATATCATAATATATAAACGCAAGGAAAAAATCACTGCTGATTTCACAGCTACATCAAGCTGAGAAATTCTTTTTCATCACACTAAACACTGGAAATACTATTCTAAATAGTTTTATGTCATTTTGAGAAGAATATGGTTATTCACATCAAAATCATCCGGAAGAATTCAGTATCACATTGAAAGATGGATTGTGGTGCAGCTGAGTCAGATTAAAAACTAATTATATTAGTGACGTTGGTCATCATACTGAAGATGTTCACATTTTTAGACCGTTATGTTTCGAAAAAGTGTATATAAAAATATAAATGAGTTGACTTATGTTTCGTCTGGAAACAGGATCCAAAAAGAAACAAGCTTTTATGATGTAGGTCCATTAGTCTTCATTGATGAAGATATAAGTTTGTTCTTAATCATTTCAACCATCATCCTTCGGAATACATAGTATATGCATATCGAATGTTGACGATATCATCAATTAAATGTTATTTTGTATCATCATCACTTCAGATGTCTATGCTTTTTAAATCTTTCAGTGTTTTCCTGTTATATAACTCTTGATGTAAGCGTTTCGTTATTGTTTGTTATTTTGCTGTGCATCGCTTTTTATTTTTGTGTTATTTTTAGTTCAGATGAGGCATCCGCCGGTAAAAACTTTCGAGTTTGTTTCACGTAATATCAGGTTCTCAGTATCAGTATCATATTTTTCCCTAGTGATGCTAACTGTTAGTGCTAGTCAGGTCTAGACGAAATCTTCAGCCCCTGGAACTGGAATTTCTTCAAATATCTTCTTCTTTGTTTCAGATAAGTAGGTACCTATACCAGAAAGTAATTTTGCATCTTCAAGAGTCCAATAAATTTTCAGTGATGGAAAGTTGTCTGCATTGAACCATCAGGTTAACGGAACAAGGTGATGAGTAATGAACCCAATTAGAAAACTAAGGAAAATGTATGGATTCTGAGGTCAAGTAAAGCAAATAGATCTTATTATACTCCCTCATCTTCGACTCATCTAAGAATGAAGAATCAGTTGTGCACTGCACTATATCGTCTATTCTCATCTATCTCGAATAACCAGGACCTGAATTGGAGCGCGACTAGATATACCTACCTATATAAATCCAGTGAACCGTGAATGGTTAATTATTGGACCACGTGAACACGATTCGTTAAAATAAATCACCTGCCGGCTATATCTGAATGATGGTGGACTATCGGACAATCGAATTATTGTTGCTGAGATTATCATAATAAAGAGAATCGATGAACCAGAAGCGACTTACAGATTACTATGTCGGAATGCTTGAGCAGTCAATGAGATCGTACCTATCACACGAACAATAATCTAAGAGACCAAAGGTGATTACTGAGGTGTTTTTTTTGGGATCGTCCATTACTCTTCCAAAGAGAACTGGTCACTGATCAGCAAACTTTCCTTCAAGAATTCGAAATTACAAAATGAGAAAAAATACCTACCGCATAGCTACTGAAGATGGAACTCATACACATTAAAATAAACTAGGTGTAATTTCAATCAGATGGATTTCAGAGCAAACTCCGACGAAATAAACACATCAATATCGAAGTTTTGCCCTTTTCATTATACATTTTACAATTGAGTGTTAAGTGGTGTCAATTCTGAACTTATAGAGAGAAATGACACAGTTCATAAAGTACCGCAGTATATATAATTCCCAGTTCTGTTACCAAAGTGATTAGCGCAACACATGTTGGTGTTTTAAAAGAAATCCAAGAGTTATATCTTCAGAAGAAATCTCGCCCAATAGGCTTATAAAAGATCGGACAATTCCATTCCTTGTTTCACTTTAATTTTTCCACCAATTCCATATAGGGATTCACTATTCGAAAAAATCGAATCGTAATGTAACATAATTTGACACTAAAATTTGTTACGCTCTGAGAATATCTCAGCACGAAATATATGTATGTTTAGGTACTATCATTATACCTGTACTCCATGTTCGCACAAGTTTATAAGTGATGATACAAACCAGGAAATTCATTATGTTATTAAGTCATAAATTCTGCGCCATATGATAATCTGAAACCACGCGCTTTCGTCTGATTCAGAATTTGCAAAGAGTGTGCAATATCTAATGACACATAACTCCAAAACGTTCACATCTCCAGCATTATTAATGGCTTATATAAGGAGATTCGATTCAGAGATTCAACTAACGTTGAGAAAAATCACATGTAGGAAACACGTGAACAGAAACATGAATATTTTATTTTCCCTGCCAGCTCTTCATTCCGAAGAGCCAATATTTTTTTTCATATCTTCAATTTTTTGACTGTACGAGAAATATTTTGAAGATATAATTATATATTTTCAGATTTGATTGCTTGTCTTCATACCTTGGTGCTAGATGATTTCAAAATAGAACGAATACAAGATTGATTCAAGAGTAATATCATGGGCATTCATTACTGGTAATGGAATCTTGTTGTTCATCTTCCTGGACATCCAAAGAGAATCTAGATGAATCCAGAATCAGATGAATGCCACCTGATCACGTCTCCAAAGTGCATTTAGATGGAGCTGTACAGTTCCTCCAAGGCCCATACCAATAGAACTTCATTTGCTGGAAAGTTGAGTAAATAAGGTTTCAAGAGGAAACGAATTGAAACGGTTGATGAGACTATCGCCAAAGAAATCTAAACAGCTCATTGAGTTTGACAAAGAAGTCCTGGAACTTGGCTGAAACTACGGAACTCTTGGCTTCGAAGCTGATCAAAAGCTGATCAAAAGCTCTACAATTATAAGCATATTAGGAATCAATCAGGAAGCTGTTACAATTAGCAAGACGTTTCAGATTCCAAGGGCTTGAATACATCCCGAAGGGTACCTAATCTACAAAAGCTTTGTCAGATCGAATCGCAAGAAGGCTGGAGAGGGTTATAAGAACACAATAGGAACTTTCATTACACACAAATACATGGGACATTCAACTTGGCATCAACAACAAAACATTGATGCTGTGTCTTGGGATTGCATGCCTTTATGTTATACATTTTGATCCAGCGGCATCTCCCTGTATATGGATACGCTGATCATGAACGATTTATGTAGTATCGTCCTCGTAG